>CM024539.1:13935000-16665541 GCA_014182365.1 Eucalyptus tenuipes | reverse complement strand
TCTCGCACCGAGGACCAACCCGCATAGTGCTAATCCAGGAATTCTAGGATCAAGGATCGACCCAATCTCCCTAGGAACCAGACCAGGACCGGTAGGATTGGGCCAGTCCAGGGTCGGTCCAGAGTCAACCCTGGACCGATGCTCACCCCTAGTAGATATGATCAAAAATTTTTGGAAAAGAAATTATAGTATGCTCTATACTCACAATTACGTGATGACTAGGGTCAAAAAATAAAATGTAAGAAAGCTTTTTAAATTGTTGGAAAATGATAAGGTGTTAGTGACTGTCGTCCTATATTAGAATTATTTTTTTGAACTATATTAAAGCTTCTCACACGCAACAATTTCAAAAGTAACTAGGCTCCGTTCGTTCCACGGAAAATGACTTCCGGAAAACGTTTTCCGGATTTTCCAACGTTTGTTTCATGGAAAATGAACTAGTCAAGGAAAATGTTTTCCATCATTGGAAAAAACAAGCTTTAAATGTCATGAAAATGTTTTCCACTTCTCAGAAGTGGAAAACATTTTCCATAACTTTTTCCATCTTACTTCTTTTCATCAATTCATTTTCGCTTTAATTTTATGCTTTCTTTTTCTTTTTTTCTTTTTATAAATCGAGTTTTTTTTCCTTTTCTTTTTTTTTTTCTTTCTTTCATTTTCATCTTCTTCTTTGGCCTTGGTCGGTCGCCGAGTCACAACGGCGACCGGCGACCGGCAGCGTGCCAACTCGAGCCTCGCCAGATCCGGCGAGCTGGGTGGGGCTTGGGCAAGATCGGCTGAGCCTCGAGCTTGCCGAATCTGATGACCGGGTCTTGGTCGGCCGCCGAGCAGCCGGCCATCTTCAGCATGCGGCGCCGGAAAGAAGGAGGAGGAAGGAAAAGAAAAAGGAAAAAATAATAAATAATAAAAATAATAAAAATCTCGATTTTGTAAAAATACAAATAATTAAAAATTCATTTTAAAAATATAAAAAATAAAACTAATTTTTTGGTCTATTAAAAATATTAAAATTCAAATTTTGATAATTTTTCCCAAACAATAACATTAGCTAACGAAAATTTCAGTCGAACACCGGAAAATATAATCATTTTCTTGGAAAATGACTTCATAGAAAATATTTTCCGGAAACATGATATTTTCCGCGAAACGAACGGACCCTTAATTATTGATGATTGTTTTGGATGGGTCGGCTACAAATAAATGTTGGAGCCATAGTATCAAAAGTACATGATTTGTTTGATAATAATATTATTTATGTCTTTAACCTTTTTTTTTTTTTTTTGACTTGAGACATTCTCACCCATTACATGTGGTAAGAATAAAACAAAATAAAATAATATACTTGCGACATTTGAAGCAATGAGAGAGAGATTAACCTTTTTCTTGGACTCGAGATATTCTCACCCATTATACGTGGTAAGAATAAAAAAATAATAATAATATACTTGCAACATTTGAAGCAATGAGCGAGAGAGAGAGGGAAGAGGGGGGCAGGGAGAGGGGCAAGGGGCAAGAGCTAGATATTATTTTACAAAAATTTTTACTTTTTGTCCCTATACTCTTATTTTTACTTTGTTTTCTAATCAAGTTCTTATACTTTTAATTTATCTAATGAGGTCTTCCTATAGCAATTTTTTTAATAAAATCCCTTGGACACCAAATGTGGCCAAATCTAGCTGACATGACCATCGAGTGATATCATAGTGAGTATGACGTGATTAAAAATTTTCCAATGCAAACATTCACATGAGCGTCAACAATGGGTAATGAGTCATACTTCAATACTGTCTATATTTGCTATTTTTTCACACACACATCCATGTGTGCATCCATATATTTTTCCACATCATACTTTGGGGTCATTTGATGCCACATCTCCCGAATTTAGTTTGATTTTGTGTCAAATGGACTTGATTTGAAATTTTGTGATACTAGAACTACTTCATTGGACAAACTAGATGTACACAAATTTGTTTAGAGAAAGCATGGAGTATGTAGACGATAGATAAGATTTTTGTCCCCTTTATGTGAGGTCTAGAACTGTTAATGCATTTTATTGCCATTTATTTCTTTTTGAGGTTTTAAAATACATGAATGTTATTTTTTTTATATTCTAATTACATGTAGATTCAACTTTTAATTCCCTTGATTGAGAGAAAATTATCAACTATACAAGATATATTAGAAATTACACAAAAAAATCGTTTAAACTTCAAAATAATAGAGTGATATTTATTTCATTGGTAAATACTTGCAAGTTAAGTGACATTTCTTTCATAACTGAGAATGCTACCCACTCCATTGAGATTTACTTAACGTAAAAAATTTTCTTTAGATATTTGGGTTGCATATGGAAAAAATTACAAGCTTGGCGAAGAAGTTGCTAAACTATTAAGGGCGTGACGGTACTTTTTGTTGATGAAAGTGTCTACGAGGGCTGACCACCGGGCCATGTCGGCCCAAGCGTGTGCCTGGCCCCTTTTTTTTTTTTAACTCTAAAATAAAGTTTTTGAAAAAAAGTACAAGAGTTAAATTTAAAAATTGCGATATTGAAAAAAAAAATTGCATGACATCGAAATACAGTATTTTTTTATGCAATATCAATAACAATACATTAAACATTTAAATTATGTGGCAATAGTATACTATAAAATTATTTAAAATTTGATATTAGGAACAATATGAACAGCCTGATGTCTGTCTAGCTTGCTCCGCGTAACCAAGACAGTGGACACAACAAAAAAGACAAGTGGCATGTCCTGTAATATTCATGGTCAACTAGAGGTGTTAAAATGGGTACACAACCCATTTATGGACCTGTGTTTGCTTAAACCGGTCGTTAATAGGTCAGGCCTTATTTCCCAAGACACTCATAATGGGTTTTTTAAAATAAAAGGATTAAAATATATGGGTCTTAAATGGGTCTAATCTATACCCATTTAAAACTTATTCACCAACCCATTAAAGATGAACCCAGGTTGGCAACCATCACAAAGACAGAAATGCCATGATCTACTCTACCCTACCCCTTTGCTCCCACGATCTACTTTTCAATGAATATGTGACCTCTATGTTTAAAGATGATTGCTTTACTTCTTCAACTAGTCAAGGTAACATTTCAGTTGAGGGCATCGACAGGAACATTGGGAACAACATTGATGAGTATGATGCATTCGAGAGTGAACACTTTGGATTGCAATCTACTAAGTCACAATTGGATTTGTATTTGGAGGAGAATATGCTTGATAGAAAGAAGTTCCCAGATCTCAATGTCCTTGATTATTGGAAGACTCATTCTCATCGGTATCCTGAGTTGTCCCTCATAGCACGTGATATATTGAGCATTCCTATCACTACTGTTGCCTCAGAATCAGCCTTCAATATTGGAGGATGCATTTTAAATAAATATTGTAGTTCCCTTTCACCTGAAAGCGTAGAGGCCAAGCTGTACACTAGAAATTGGTTATTTGGAGTTCTGCCTGAGGAAGATTTGGATGAAGAGTCTCTCATCATTGACTTTCAAGACTATTTGCATTAGGTACTTTTTTTCATCTCATTATTTTGGTTTGCTCATATGATTTAACCCGCTTGTCTTCATAATGATGCATTATTGGTGTACTTTGTGGTGCTACGACTTACAATCAAAGTTGATGCTTTGCCCTTTCAGGTTCTAGACTGGGTGTTAGGTCCTTTGCTCATTGGTTAAGTCAATTTTTGAGAAGATATTAGCATCAACTTATTGCCCTTTTCTCATTGGTTATGTCAGCTTTTGAGAAGATATCAGCATCAAAGAAGTTCCCTCTTATTAAATGAGATATTTCTCAATCATTGCAGGGGTTCCATATTCTTTATGTTGAGACCTCTTGCAGCAATAATCTGATCTCAAATCCATTTCATGTGTATCATCAAATGTAGGTTTCACACACATTTTGCCACATCTATTTTTAAAAAAAAAAAAAAAATTAATGGGTTTTAAATGGGTTGGCCGGCGACCCTCTCCGGATGTAGAAGAAAAAAAAAGGAAAAGAAAGAAAGAAAACAAAAAAAGAAAAAAAGAAAAATTATGAAAAATTATAAGAAATTAAAAATATTATTGATTAGATTTGTATTGCTTGGAAGTATTTTAGCAATATAATCTTTAAAAAACATCATAAGAATAAGTTCTTCTAAATTGGGTTAAATATGAAAATGTTTTATCAATATGAGTCGGGTCAGGTATGGGTCAAAAAATTTACATTACACATAAATGAGTCATAAACGGGTTAATGGATCATTCTAGGTTGGACCATTTATGACCCGACTCAAACCCAACCCAACCCATCCGTTTAACAGCTCTAAGGTCAACCCTACTGGCTTGAAGAAGGAATCGCCGTGGGAAGCGGCCGAAGGGTCAAAAGCACATTACTTAGAAAGTACTCCCGCAAGCAATTTCTCCTTTTTGCAACTTTGGGACACCACTTTGTATGACTCAATCAAGAGTTTGGGGAATCGTTGAGCAAAGTAAGTATCCAAACCATCAGCATCCGATCCGAAGATCGCCTGCCAGAATCATCAAAGCAACAACAGATATGAGCCTTGCATGCATGCAGCTATAGATATCACCATTGTTCCAGGCGGAGAGAGAGAATGGGAGAGTACCTTAACTTCTTCTGGAGCAGTCCGCGGTGGTTGAACTTATTTTGCACGACTCTCAAAAAGTCTTCAACACTGCTACCGTCATAGGGCTTGCGTGCATTGCCGACGTAGGTCGTCCATAACAACTTCATCTATTTTTTCTATCCAATTCCCATCAAAAACCAATTGCGCCATGTTCTCCAATTCTTTGAGAAGATCTGAATTGCCTTTCCCAGCTTTCAATTCTACTTCATCGCTGACGTCATGAAGAAAGGTCAGTCTCATTTTTGAACTCCAAAAAAATGGATGGTCCAACACCTCCAATGCCGTTGGCCTGCTAGTCATAAAAAGCAATTTACTATTGACCCAACATTTCAAAGAAATCAATTAGACAAATAATACTAAGATGGACAGAGTTCTCGAGTTTAAAAGCATCACAAGTTTGGTAATCGTGCAATCTCTAAAATAATTAAAATTGCTTTAGCTCAATGGAAGGGTAACCAAAATGTCGACAACTTCCATGCACTTCACAATTCACCGGTTTGGGATGAAGGCGCTTGTTTGACTATAACAAGAACCCAGGAATTATTTACTCCAAGTACCTTAAATTAGCAATGTAATCATCTAGTTCCTAGGATTCTTATTTCATAGTGAGTGTCATATGCTAAACCCTCAAAATCTTCATATGGAATCCTCTTCGGTGCATGTATAGCAAATCTAATACTCTAGGAATGATTGGAATTTATTTGTTTGTAGGTGGGTACCAAACATATAGCCCTAATAACTAGGCTTCCGACAATGGTCATCTTTCATTGAAATATCACAAATGTCAAAGGCATTTAGGCTATCACATGGTCAACAATGTCCCTAGCTCCTATTACAAATTGCCAAAAGAAATAAGTGGGATCTACACATTTTTTGCTCGTCAAGTAGAGCCCCATAGCAGGACAGATATTTAAGCCATGTTCGACGAATTTCAGGCCACCTTTAATACTTATGAGATTAAGTGATGCTGGAAAATGGAAATCAGCCAACTAACAATGTTTATAAAATCTATCAAATGGCAGAATGAAAATGGTAGTGATGCAAAGGCAAATTAACAATGACAATACACTCACCTCAATTTGAGATCATGGCTTAGTAAATGCAAAAACAGATGATAAGCTTCTGGCATATCTTTTACTAAGAACAGATCCATTTTGTTGGAAGCAATGTTGACGTCACATTCTATATTTGCACCAAATGGATGTTTTCCACCAGTGATGCAAAAGAACAAGACACAACCTAAACTAAATAAACCATTGCTTGCTTTTGGCACTTACTATGAAGAAGTTGCTCAGGTGCTTGCCATCCCCCGGTACCACAACCTCGCAAGACAGATATTGAAGATCAATAAAAGAGGCCTCATCACTTGCACCATATATAGATTCATAAAATTGATTCACCAATCAACGAAGGGAGACCGTGGCAAAGACTATTAAATCTCCACAAACTTTACCACAACATAAGAAGCAATACAAAGCAACCTAACTTCCAACTTCTTTAAAAGAAGAGATTGCTCTAACAAGTAAAATTAAAGGTCTGAAATTTTTAGCTAGGAATCAAGATAATTTACCATTGTATAGATTCAAATTATGCACGGATCAATATCAAGGAAAAGAAGATCAAATGTCTAGATAAAGCTATCATGAGCACTTACTAGTGGCATGAGATCCCAAGGAAGATCTACCATCCGGAAGGAATGTGCTTATGCCCATATCAGATAGCTTAGCACCAAATGGATTCTTAGTAATCAAGACATTATTAGGCTTTAAGTCCCGATGGATTATTCTCAAGCGATGGAATTCGCTGAGTCCTAATACCACATCCTTGTATCAAAATATAGAGAAGACATCATGACTTAAATCAAAAATGTATCTGGAACCAAATAGAATCCCGATCACTCAAAGGCATCGGAAACATATGCTAAGCCATGTCCTTTTGGAAATTAAGGAATTTCTCTAATACACTAAGACCTAGTAAGGATGCCGAAAGTAAACCGGAGAAAAAAAAAAACTGTTACGGTTCTTTATGTAATCTCTACAATGAAAAACTCAGTACATAATTTGATCACCGTATCAATCATACCAACATTTATCGATTTGAGTGCATGAGGACTCTGCAGTATTCATGAATAAAAAAGAAAGAAGTTATGCTGATTTTACCAAGATGGGAAAATCAATGGATTTATCACAACGCAATTGATAATAACTAATTGATTTCCATGAGAAGAAAACTAAGAGTTTAGCCTTAATAGTGAGATTAAACTTATTCTATAACAAGAAGTCGAACTAGTTTTCTCGCGGTACTGTTCATCGTCTCTCCCAAGAGGGGCGATTTTGCTACTGTTCACCGTCTTTGGTTCTTGCTCGGCCTGGGCGTTCCAGCCTTCATTTTGCTCCGATTTTTGGAGGGTTTTCTTCCTCTTGAGACTCCCCTTCTTCCCACGAACGGATTGGCCAGTTTCTCGCCCTAAGTGGACATCTTATTTGCCTTCTTGCCCTGTTTTGCCCGACTCGACGCTGTGGTTGCGAGTTTGCTCGAGCTACTGCAGAGCTATTCCTGGGCTTCAAGGTGGGTGCAGGGGATCGTCGCTTCCTTCCTCTCCACTTCTCAACCCTGGTATGGAGTTTCTTCCCTTAGCTACAGTATAGAGGGCTTTGTAGCTGATTGAGGTCTGCTGGTCTTGATGGCGTCCGTCCCCGCCGAGACCCATCAAGGCTCTAGCAAGGGGAAGGGTCCAAACTCCCCTCGGCAAGCTGGAAGCTTAGCCTAGAATCCCCGACCCGTAAGCGGAAGCTCAGCAATGGCGGTAACGCCGAACGTGGGCCTTCCTTTAGGCCTCCTCAGGATGATAAGTCCAAGGGTCAAAGTCGTTTGAGGGCTCCGAACAAGAAGGTCCCTAGTAAGCCACCCAACTCAGCCAAGCCTCCCCAAGCTTGGTTGTGGGCTAATGTGGCACGGTTGGCTGCGAAGGGCTATGAGCTCCCTTATGTGCCGCCCGACTTTGAGGGGGGAAACCGGTTATCAATCTCACTAGGGAGGTGCTACAAGCGGCGGATCCCAAATGAAATGAGTTCCTAGTTGGGTATCTTGCGGGAAAAAACTCCCATTTCAACTTATTGAACAAGCAATGAAGAATACACCGGGAATCTAAGCTAGTGGATGTTCGGCCGACGATCAAGGTTTCTTTTACTTCCATGTCCCGGATCCGGTGTTCCGGAGGAAGATCTTGGAGGAGGGACCCCTCATTGTTGCTCGGGTTCCTCTCATTTTGCAGCGTGGAAGCCTCTCATGGAATTGAAGAAAGAAAAGCAATCTTCCATTCCGGTGTGGATTAGAATCAAGAACCTTCCACTTGATCTTTGGTCTGCACCGGCGATTGGAGCCATTGCTAGCTCCGTGGGTAAGCCCCTCTTTGTGGACCAGCGTACCATGGGCGAGAGGATGATCTTGTTTGCCCGGGTTTGTGTTGAGATCCAAGCTAACCAGCCCAGGGTCTCCTCGATTGATGTCAATGTGGATGGAGTGTCGAGGTCCATTGCAATTGAATTTGAATGGAGGCCTGTTGAGTGCCTCAAATGTGGGGTCTTTGGCCACAATTGTCACACTACCCCGTAACCCTTCTCGGCCTCCCGTGGCATCGGTGAAGTCCCGTGCGACCCTTGCTATTTCGAACCCTTCTCCGCGTCTCGTCCCGATCCGGCGGCACCCAATGAGGTGGAACAAGGATGGAAGAAGGTGGAAGGTAAGAAGAAGAAGCCCACCCCTCAGGCGGATGATATTGCGACCAGCCATGTTGATTCAAGTGATGTAGGGAGGCTGTCCAAGCTCAAGACCGTGGCAGTGGAGAAGAGACTCCCTAGCGTCTACTCTCGCAAAGGCCCTAGCGGTTCTTTGACCATTTCAGAACTAGCTGAGAAAGCCCCTTCTCCCATGGTTGGGACCGCCACCCCTTCAGAGCCATCCGAACCCAAGCCGCCCACTTCGGGCAAGGTGGCTAGGGTCTCGGACAACCTATTTTCCCCTTCGGATGACGATCTTCTCTCCCTTGCTCTTCACCGAAGGCGTCTCACGAAATCGGGAGGCCCACTCAAGACTCGGATCCTTCCCCTTCCATTTTGCAGATGGATTGCTTGCCCTAGCACTGGACCCTCCCCCCTTCGACGGCCCGGCCTGCTCCGCCTTCCACCAGGCGTAGCTTCTCTAAAAGGAGGTAACTTATCTCATATTCTCTTGTAAATATGTATATAGGTTGTTGGAATATCAGGGGGCTTGGTGCCCCTCTTAAGCAAGCAGAGGTTAGGAATTTTGTCTTGGCTAACCGGTTGTCTTTGGTCGGGATAGTTGAGACCAAAGTTCCCCACAATATTTTTAATGCCATTTCTCAGAGTTTGTTGCCAAACTAGTGTTGGCGGGCCAACTATGAGTACTCCGATCGAGGTAGGATCTGGGTTGGTTGGGATCCTATCGCGGTTTCCTTTGAAATTATGTTTGTGTCGGATTAGGCGATTCATGGGAATATGAGAAGGTTGGATACCGGAGTGGCCTTTTATATTTCTATTATTTATGCTTTGAGCATTCCTTTACTACACGGCGTCCTCTTTAGGAGAATTTGGTGGCTAGAAGTTCTTCTCTTCAGGACTTGCCTTGGCTGGTCATGGGAGACTTCAATGCTATTAAAGACCTCTTTGACAGGCTGGGTGGTTCGGATCTTTGGTTGCCGTGCTTTGATGACTTCGAACACTGTATTGATCAAGCAGAGCTGGAGGACCTCAGATAAGTGGGATTTCGGTACACTTGGTCAACTTCTTTAGGCCCCTCGCGCAAGGCAAGGAAGATTGACAGAGTCTTGGTTAACACTGGCTGGAGCCGGGTTTTTTCCTACTCGGAGGCTACCTTCTTTGCGCCTGGGATTTCTGACCACTCACCTATGGTGGTTAAGGTTGAGGACCCGGTCTTTCGGAGGAAACCGTTCAAATTCTTTGATTTTTGGATGCAAAGCACCCGGACTTTGAATCAATTGTGAAGCAAGTTTGGGAGGCTCCATCTCTAGGTGTGCCTATGTTTAGGCTTGTTTCTAAGTTAAAGGCCTTGAAAGGGCGGCTCAAGCGGCTGAATAGAGACTCCTTTGCCAATATCTCCGTAAGGACTTCTGAAGCGAGGGAAGCCTTAAAGCTGACTCAAGTGGATCTCCTTCAAGATCCTACTAGTGAGATGCTCGCAGAACAGGAGAAGGTTCAACGCTGATCCTTCTTAGAGCTTCGATCCTAGGAGGAATCGTTCTTTAGACAGAAATCTAGAATCAGATGGATCAAGGAGGGTGATCGCAATACGAAATTCTTTCACCAATGCGTCAGTAAGAGACATTTGAGAAATAGAATTCTCTCTGTGGCGGATTCCTCGGGTAGCCAAATCATTGAGCCTCAGCTGGTTCAACAGCATTTTGTGGATTATTTTCGTGATCTCCTTTTGCCGCGGCTAGAGCAGGATACTCCGTCAGTTTAAGAGATTAGGGGGGTTATTCACACCCACTTAAATGTTGACCATATCGCCTTTCTTGAGTAGCCCGTTTTGGATCTTGAGATTCGGGATACTCTCTTCTCCCTTCCTCGAGGGAAGGCGCTTGGGCCGGATGGATTCACAGTTGAGTTCTTCAAGGAAAATTGGGATACGGTGGGTCCTCTGGTCACGGAAGCTGTCGGGGACTTCTTCATCTCGGGAGTATCCTTAAGGAAATCAATAACACCACCTTGGTTTTGGTTCCTAAGGTTCCCAATGCGACTACTGTCGATGACTTCAGGCCCATTGCTTGTTGCAACACGGTATACAAGATTATTACCAAAGTGTTGGCGAATAGGGTCGCCGCTGTGCTTAAGGACCTTGTTAGCCCTACTCAAAGTGCCTTCGTCAAAGGACGGAGAATCGGGGACAATATCCTCTTGGCGCAGGAGCTTTTCTCGGGTTTCACCTTGAACCCTATACTCCAAAGTGCGCTATTAAAGTTGACTTCAAGAAGGCGTATGACACCGTTGATTGGCGGTTCCTTGAGAGTGTTCTGCTTGTCTTTTGATTCCCTGACCGGCTCGTTCACCTCATCATGACCTGTGTGAGGACGCCTCGATTCTCCATTGCATTGAATGGGGAGCTACATGGCTTCTTTCCTAGTGGGCGTGGTTTGCGGCAGGGAGACCTCATCTCTCCCTACTTATTCACGCTGGTTATGGAGGTGCTCTCTAGGATTCTTGGGAGGTGCTCGACTCAACCGGATTTTAGATTCTTCTGGAGGTGTAGGCCCACTAGCCTCTCGCCCCTGTTCTTCGCAAATGACGTGTTCCTATTTTGTGAAGGTCACTTGCCTTCTGTGAAGCTTCTTAAGGAGGGTCTCCAACTGTTTTCTTCCTAGAGTGGCCTTCTTCCTAACCCAAGAAAAAGCGAGATGTTCCTCTTAGGGGGCTCGGCAGCCTTGAGGAATCAAATTCTTCTGGACCTTGGCTTCGTTGAGGGCAACCTCCCAATCCGTTATTTGGGCGTTCCTATCATCTCGTCGAGGCTTAGGAAAGCGGATTGTGCGGATCTTGTGAGGCGCATCACCTCTAGGGTCCAGTCCTGGACTCATCGATTCATTTCCTTTGCTGGACTACTTCAGTTGATCAGGTTAGTGCTCCATGCAATTCAAGCCTATTGGGCTAGTGTCTTCATTATTCCTACAGCAATGCTGGATCAGATTGAGCGTATTATCAGACAATTTCTGTGGAAAGGACCTAAGTTGGGCAGAGGGGGTGCCAAGGTCTCGTGGGAGGACGTCTGCCTTCCTAAATTAGAGGGAGGTCTTGGTATCTAGAGATTGCGTGAGTACAATAAGGCAGCTATGCTCAAGCATATCTGGAATCTTTTTTCATATAAGAAGTCGTTATGGTGTAAGTGGGTCCATTCGACCTTCTTAAAAAACAAGAACTTTTGGGTTGTGAAGAAGCTATCCTGCTGCTCTTGGGCCTGGAGAAAAATACTACAACTCAAATCGGATTTTCGGCTTCGCTTCTACTGGAGGATAGGCAATGGTTTATCGGTGTCGCTCTGGTTCGATAATTGGCACCCCTGGGGCCCTATGAATCTATTTTTCACAAATTCGTTCATCTACAGCTCGGGTCTCTCTAGACAGGTGTTGGTGGTTGATCTCTTCTCTGAGGATGGCTGGGCTATCAGATCAGAGATTGAGTCTTGGGGCTCGCCGCTTCCTTCCTTGTCTGGAGTCCAGGATTGTTTCGGTTGGAGGGAGAACTCGACGGGTGTGTTCTCGGTTGCCTCGGCTTGGGAGACCATAAGGCGGAAGAAGGAGAGAGTCAGCTGGCATCGGTTCATATGGAGCAATGCTATCCTGCCTCGATACCAACTCAACCTTTGGCTCATCACCAAGCGAAGGCTGCCTACACAGTCTCTTCTCATGTCTCATGGTAGGATTGACGCTGCTTCCTGCCCTTTTTGCAACGAGGTGCCTGATTCTATCGATCACCTCTTTTTTGGGTGTTGCATTACTTCGAGTATTGCTTTCTTTTGGGCTGCCAGGTGCAATCTTCCCTGGACCAATAGGACTTGGGAGGAGACTCTTAGTTGGGCTATCTCTCTACTCT
The DNA here is from genome assembly GCA_014182365.1 of Eucalyptus tenuipes. Lineage (NCBI taxonomy): Eukaryota > Viridiplantae > Streptophyta > Magnoliopsida > Myrtales > Myrtaceae > Eucalyptus > Eucalyptus tenuipes. The sequence continues at coordinate 16,653,257 of CM024539.1, read as the reverse complement.
CGGGGAAGGAGTTCTACAAAAGTATTGCCCGTTTTTCCTTTGGTGCGCTCTGTCACATCATTTGGAAGAACGGGAACAATATTATCTTCAGGGGGGAGCCGCTTTCTCTTCCGACCATGAAGAGGCATCTCCTCAAGGTCGTTAAAGATAAGGCTGCTACCTTCAAAGACGTAGAGGACTCCTACGAAAACGGGAGGATTCGGCGCTCGTGGGGTTGGACCCCTATATCTTCTCTTCCGCGAATTGTGGGCCAACGGGCTAGGCGTCTTATTTAGGTTGTCCCGGGTGTCGGTCTACTTTTTGCTTTTTGGCCGTTCTCGGTTGCCTCTTGGTTTTTTTTTTCCTCGCTTCCTTCCTCTCATAATGGGCATGTCCATCTTGAGTGTAAGTTTTTGAAGCCAATTGGTTGTACAGTTTGACCTTTTCCTAATATATCACTTACTTTCACCAAAAAAAAAAAAAAAAAAAACTTATGCTATAACTCTAGAATGGAAGCTGCAAGGTTCAAAACTCAGCCTGCAATGTTGATTGCATTAGGCTCACCACAGTCAAGGTAGTGGCCTAAAAACTCCCTGTATCATCCATCACTTTTAAGTTTTTGCAGGAGTGCTATTAAGTCCTTCGAGTGGCACCTGATGCCCACTTGAGCCAGCAAAGAAGAGTACATGAAGGTAGTGATCTCTATGAGATGGCTATAGTCATGTAAAACATATTTACCCAAGCTCACTACAAATACAAATATAGGACAATTGATTTTAGGTGTATGGCAATAAGCAAGATACTGCAATTATCTCTCTAATCATACCCTTTTGCCATGTCAAAACATAAAAATTACCTCATTAATTGCAGTAACAAAGGTGAGGGATAACCATCTACCCTGCGCAAGTTAACACCTGGCATCATAGCCCTAACAGAAGCCAATTTGCTTTTATAACCATCCATTGATGCTGGATCATCAGGGAATCCAGGGTTATTTGAAGAATCTGAATACGCTTGAATTAAATCATCTAAGCTGCAAGTACAGAGCTCTAGTGCAAGATACACAAAATGCTGGTCTTTCTCCCTTCCATAATACCGAACAATATTTTGATGTCGGTCAGATTTCATCAAAATGTCAATCTCTCTGGGGGCAACATCATCACGATCAGTCTGGACAAGTCGTTTCACTGCAGCAAGTCGTCCATCATATGTGCCCTCATAGACAATTGTCCCATTACTTCCCCTACCAATTACTTTTCTTGATACGAGGATTTTACCGATTTTATCAATTTTACCCCATTTAATGCAACCCTCAGGAGGGCTATTGAGCTCCGTCAATTGGTCATCGTTGCTCATGATACTGTCAATCCTGCCTTCGTTTCCTGAAAAGACATATTCCACTTTTTTGTCAAAAACCCTATAATTGATTTTCTTCTCGTGATCTCTTGAGAAACTGTCTACATTTATGCCAAAAAATAAAATCGTGAGGTTTAGTATGAGACGTGCCAAATACCTTAAGTGAGTTAATTAAGAGACAATGAGGTAACAAAGTGAAACCCCCTCTAGGAGGTCTGTGATTTAAGGACGAATCACATGGAAGCTAGTGGGTTTGTGATAACCTAGTTCAATGAAGGCAGAGAGTAATTATTGGGATTAGAGACAACTTAGTATGGGATGAGTCAAAACGAGTAATATTTCGAGTGAATTAATCCATGTTGTCGCTTGTAAGGTAAACATAGATAAAATTTTGGTACATGAGATTGAAATTAAACTGATCATGTAGTTAACTAGCTGAGTCTTTGTGTCTTTTGAAGTCTTACGAATGCCGGGAGAAGAGTGTTCTTCGGGTTTCTTGGTCTTAGAAGGAAAAGGTTTGTTAACTTTCGCTATTTTGATGACGGAGCTTAAGTCCTCCTTGAATATGTCCTCTTGGTAAAAAACCCACCAGTCGGTGAATTCGCTGGTGACTCCGGGATGGGGTCGAAACTCTTTGATGACATGCCGATTAAAAATATTATCCGTAATTTGGGGACAACTTTAAAAGGGACTGTCGCTGGTTGAGACGTAGTGGTTCTCTCTTCCAGAGTTAATACTCCATTGAATAGAGGATAGACGTAGGGACCAAGTAGCACTAGTATTGACATGCGACACGCGATACAACACGACATCTTGACATGTTGACATGTCATTTCTCAAAAAATAGAGAATCCCGACACGTTATATATTAAATATATATTTTTATATATACATGATAAAAAAACATTTTTACGATTATTTCCATCAAATTAATTTGATTCGAATCCACAACTAAATAGATAATAAAATAAGTCTAAAATAAATTTACACTAAAAATATTAATTCATCATTTATTAATATCATTTATTGTTTTAATTTGACAAATTCATCTACATTCCATTCCAATAATCCATAAAACTTGGGGGACAAGGAATTCACATTCCACTGTTAAATTTAACATTTACGAATAAGTAAAAAAAAAACATATACATTTCACTATTAAATTTAACATTTGACCTCTAATTTATTGAAAAATTTTAAAATTGACCCATTGCTTGTCAGGATTCCGGACTCACGTGTCGCTCGCGTGTCCGGAGTGTTGACCGCATGTCAGATGTTCGACACCCGTTGACGGTGTGTCAAAGCGCGTCGGATTAACATGCATCCGACATCGACACAAAGGCCCTCAGAGAGTATCCGTGCTTCCTAGCATAGGGATGCTCTAGCTAAGCGTAAATTGCCGTGAACAATACTGCAGGGAGGACATTTCTAATCCAGGCTGGAGTTTTCCTTTCACCGACAACTTTCCGTGTTCTGTTGGAGAAGACGAAGTTGAAGACATTGACAAAGTCGGGGACACGAAGAGGGCAGAAGTCAGCTGTGTCAAGCACATAGTCATAAAAACCAGCTCCGAAAGTACTGAAAAGAAGAAACACCTGCAGGAATGGTTTTGAGCCGGTAACTCAATAGTCTACACTCTCTAGTATCAAGAAAATAAGGTTCAGCTGTAATATTTCTGGAGCGAGGCACGGCATGCTTGACGTCCGAAAACAAAGAAGGAGAAAACAACTTTGCCCATGCCTGAAGGACCCAGAAACGGCTCATAAAGGAATCGTAAGAGATATCCTCCATGCGTTCTTAGTAGGTACATTTGGCTGAATTGGCAGAAGCCGTATCTTCCTTAAATACCATTAGAAGAACAAATGGTCAAAGGAAGGAAAAGCTCTGAATCGTTAGGAAGGGGTGTTCCACACAAATTCAATGATGTGTTTTCACTGGAAAGGAAGTTTCTCTTCCATGTATCAAGGAAAGCAACCTTGGAGGGACTAAGGAAGTCGAGGCTTGATGAAGCAAGGGCCTGGCGGGGTCAGTTCCAGAGCAATTAAGCAAACAGAGGAGATAATTGCTGTTATCCTTATCTTCCCGGAGTTGGTCAAAGCGAGATAGAAATGCCGAATGTGAATACGCTGCAGATTGATTCTTGGGCCAATTGCAACTTCAACAAGCAGAAGAAGATCCAAATCCAGGAAAAGGTAAATATTCTCCAGAGTTTCGTGGTGCAGAAGAGGGGTAAAAATACAATGTTGGGCTAGACGTAGCAAAGGAGCGCATCTTGAGTAGCGGCTCTATAGGCTGGCTGGCGACAGGGGTCGTGGCCAAATCCCGCTGATCGCACCGCATGTCCAAATTAGACCGGAGAAGGTAAAGCGATTGTCACGATAGTGGAGTAGCTAGCTATACCGGCGTTCTGCCAGGATTGTGAAAGGGTGACTTATGACATTCCTGTACATTTCAAAGAATTTAAAGAAATCTTTTAATTTTTATAAATGAGATATGTCGACACCTAAATATAACCTAAGGTTTAGCAGAATTCATCGGCAAAGAATCAAGTTATGTGGTCAAATCGGTGAGTGCCCATTGCAAGATCGGCATCGGACAGTTAATGATTCCATCGATGAAAAGGAGATTGAGGCACTTATGTCTGAAGAAAGTCAAACCGAGAGGAAGCTGGAAGATTACAACTGCTTGTGGATGAGAACATGCAGTTAAAGATTGTGAGAGCTGAGCTGAGAATTTCGAAGGCAATTGAAGTTCATGACTTAGAAGATAATCACTTATTGAGGGTTACACTTTGTACAAGGCTATATAAGGCCGAATAGAATCAATTGTAAAGCATCAACAATCAACAACACTTATCAAATTTTTCTGTGGTTTAATTCATAGATTATTTATTCATACTTTCAATTCTTTGTCCTTTTTGTTATCATTCATAGTTTGTCCCATATTCATTGTTTCTTGACTGAATCGTCACAAAACCCAATTTACTTTAAAAAAAATCAAAGATCCACCCTTTGGTGAAAGGTATTTTGTCGACGACCATTTTTGGCGAAACAAGAATAAATGGGGCTGATGATGTTGTCACTACACTATATTCTTAAGGATCGGATGTAATTACTATAGCAAGAGGAGCAATAGCTAATGTGTGAGATTTACTCTATGGCCCAAAAAAACTAGTCAAAAATCTAACCAGTTCCAACAAAACAGCATAGCTTGAAATAATCCCGTAACCGCCTATCCTTATGGTCTGGCAGCTTTTAAGCCATGACCTCTTTCAGTGTTCTACATTTCAAAGTTGAACCCATGCTTAATCTTATAGAACAACTCAGATTTGACAATCTCAATGTAGAGCATACCTTCGTAATTGCGTTCGGCACCCTTGAAGGAAGAATGTTCGGTATAAGCTGGTTTGCTAGACTCCGCCTGTGATAAACCTTGTGTAAGCATGCATTCAGTGCATCAAATAAGATTTCTACCATGTGTCAAACTGTTATAAAGATAGATGCTTAGATTCAAACTGACTGAACGTGAAAAGAGACCAAACGAGCTTTGAGATCTCATTGACATTGTTGATCAGACTATGTACTTGGAAGAGTAGCTCGTCAAACAAGTCTACGGAAGCACCACATAAAAAATTTAAGATACCAGTACAGCGGTCAGCGCTTTTCCGCACCTCAACAAAGAATTAAGATACCAATACAACGTTCAATGTTCTGGATTGAGTACATAACAGCACCTCCGGAAAGCATGATTAAACTAACTGGCACAATAGAACTCTTTGGTTGTATATTGCAGAAAAATACTAAAAAAAAAAAAAATTCCCTTTTAAAGAAGAAAAAGAAGTGGAGTCCTTACATGTTTCTCCCCATTCAAAAAGTTGAAAGAAATATAAAGTCTTGAAGACTCAAATTTCATTTGAAAAATTATTCTACATGTGTTAATGGAAGAAAATATCCTATAAATCGGAGATAAGTACATTAGAAGTGCTAAAAGTTTTGTATGGCGCTCACTTTAATACCAAAAATTTTTGCCGGCTCACTTAAATACTAAATCGGAGAAAAAACAATCACTTAAGTGCCAATAGCAAGAAATTCCAACCAAATTGATTACGTGTCATTTATAATTAAAATTATAATATAACTTGACAAATTTTTTAAAAACTCCAATCCACGTGACATTTTCACGTGACATGCTTGGTATTGAAGTAATCGTTTTTTAACGACGACTGGCACTGAAGTGATCACTTTAAACAAAATTTGGTACCCAAATAATCACTTTAAAAGAAAAATTGGCACTTAGATCATCACTATTTACAATTTTTGGACAATGCTGTTTAAGGATTATATGTTGACTAAACACGTTGCAAGCCACATAGGACTGGAAAATTAATAAAATATAGCCACTTAGGATTTCCAGCAACCCAGACCGGAGTTAGCATTTAGATGATCTTTTTTTTTTAAAGTGACATTTAAGTTATTAAAAAAAAAAGCTTTTATATTAAATGAGCGTCGTACACAACTTTTGACACTTTTAATAAATCGTAATTCATCGTAGCATGCATTTTTGTTATTATTAAGCAATTCATTCATGTTTGTAAAAATTCCAAACATGTCCAGTGGGAAAATCAACAGCGTTGGTTACCTCGGATGTGCTTTCCGCCTCAATTATTGAACTGCTTGGCTCCTCGAAGAAATTCGGGCGTGAATCCACCCTTTCAAAATCAGGAATTTTCGAACACCCATGATTTTAATATCTTTCAGCATCTTCAGTTTTGATAGATCGGGAAGTCTCTCAAGACTTCGACAGTATGAAACATTCAATGATACTAAAAATATCAAATTCTTCAACTCATCCAGCTGTTGCAAGTTGCAGTGAGATATTCTGAAAATTCGCAAGGATTCAAACTTTTCAAGGCTTGAAACTTCAGTTACTGCACAGTCGTAAAGCTCAAATTCGGACAGGAGCTTCAAATACGAAACATCTAGCAATCCTATCCGTGATTTGTAATGGTGAAGTGATAGATTGAATAAACCTGGAGGAAGCCTTGGTAACTCTTCCAAGTGAATGCAGCAAAGGGAGAGCTTCCTGAGATTACTAAGGCTATCCAACTCGAGAGTAGTAGTTGGATCTTTAACACAGATAGCTGCAATATCTTTAGCTCTGACAAACTCCAAAGATACAAATTAGCCCGTCCTATCACCTCAATTTGATTTTCGATAGGTGACACCTGTTCCTGGGATCCATCAGCCAAGAATAACTCTCCCAACTTATCCAGGTTACTGATGTCTTGGATTGTGTCCAACAATTTAGAACTGACAGATAGGCTTATTAAACTGGAAGGAAGCTTAGGCACTACACGGAGCTGGTCACAATGAAGCAGATCAAGTGTTTGGAGATTGGGAAGTTTAGAAATGCTATCTAGTAGACCACAAATCCGAGAGGATCCAAGTTTCAAGACCCTTAATGCAGAAAGCATCTCAATATCACTAGGAATTTCCCCGTCCAAATTCCGACATCCTGAAGCGTGAAGCTCTTCAAGCCACTTCAATGTCCATATAGTGCGAGGCAGCTCTCTTACAAAAGTAAAATCAATTTTGAGCACTCTTAAAAGACTTAACTCATTGACAGTATCAGGTAATATATCAATCCCAGTGCTTGATAAGTCAAGTTCAATCAACGAAGCCAAAGTCCCCAAGGACGTTGGTAAGTTCAATATCGACCTACCCTTACTTATTGACAAGTATTGTAGCACTCCTAACTCTTTAGACAGGGGGAAGTTTAGTTATTTTGGTGTCATTCAGTGCGAGGACTTCTAGAGATTTTACATGGCTAATTGATTCGGGCAGCAGGCTTAATGAAAGACAATTGCAGGCACTGACTCTTTTAAGCTTTTGCAAATGACCAATGGAGGCAGGAATCTCTTGAACGGCGGTTTCATCTATAAGAATCTCTTCCAAGGATACAAGGAAACCCAGCACATGGAGCAACTTTTTGAGTTTATTGCAAAACCTTAAGTTCAGTGAAACCAAGTGCTGCAGACTTTTTACCGATGGACCGATTTCTTCCAACCACATGCATCTTTCAAGAATCAACCTCTCTAAACATGTGAAATGAGATAAGTCTGGAGTTCTGCTCAAGTCAACACAACCGGTGAGGTTCAAAACTTTCAATTTCCTGGATTTCTGTCATAAAATAGAATAATAAAAGAGTTATTTTTTCGCAACAATTTGAGGAATGAAATTAAAAATAATATACTTCTCTACCTGGATTTGAATCCAACCATTCCAATTTTCATGGACCTTGCTCCGGGAAAGATCTAGAATAACCAACTCCTTCAAATCCAAATTTTTAGCATGAAGATTCGGAGGACAACCTTGCTAATGGAACCATATTAAACTTGACAGATGCCGCTCAAAATTTCCTTCAAGGTTCGCCTGATCCAATCGAAGGTATCCTATGTTCAATGTACCAGCAAAATGTGCTGGTCCAAAATTGCATTGTGACCGACCATCAAATTTGAGAAGAGCACCTTCAACACGTACTGTTCCCTACACGTGTAACATAGGATTACCAAGGGACTCAGATTCCCCTACAAAAATATGTGAAGATGAGAAATGCTTAGAGACTTCAAATCAAAGAAATCATTTTATTAGGGGTCTATTTATTTCGTGGAAAATAAATGATTTGATAAAAAATTTCCTGAAAATGATCGCTTGCATCTCTCGAAAGAACAAATGAATAAAAAATATTTTCATCATCCATGAAAATATATAGACATAAATTATTATCAAAAATGAAAAAATCTTTATTAACTAATTATTTCAAAACATATAAGTGATCTTTTTTAAGAAATTTTTTTCCAAGTCATTCATTTTCCTTGAAACAAATACACCCTAAACATCTTTCTTCTATGAAAAAAGGAAAACGAGTTGTATGGTAGACAATCATAAGGTAAAAACAGCGATGAAATTGTATCTTACAATTTTCTTCTTCAGCACATCCAAGGCTTCCTTGTGAATCCACAATCTGCTGCGGTTTCTAAGTTCACAATCTTCCTGCCTTACGATATTCCTACCTAGGTCTCGAAGTTGATCATGCATCCATAACTAATCATTTTCAATCTTAACAATAGACAAGAGGATGAGCAGTTCTAATTCCAATCCGCTTGCGGAATCCCCATCAGACCACAGGTAGCATGCAACACTTTTGTCCTCTCCAATTAAAAAACAAGCAATGTCCAGAAATATATGTTTTTGCTTGTCAGGTAATGCTTTGATGATTACCATCAAATTCTGTTGAACTTGTAGCTTAGGTACTTTTTTCAACTCATGTAAGGTTTTCTCCCACACTTCCTTGCTTTTAAAAAATAGATACGACCCGACAACCTCAATAGTCAGAGGAAGGCATTCAATAGTCGATACTATTTCTTTGGACAGAGTAGCAAAGTCATCTAGAGCAGGTTTCTCCCTAAAGGCATGGACTTGGAAAAGTTCAAGGGCTTCCCCCGGTTGCATGTCCCCGACCTTATATTTCAGGAACACTACTCCAAGCTCATCGAAAGCTTGTTCGTCTCTGGAGGTAATTATGATCCTGCTTCCAAGGCCTAAACGACGAAGGTTTTCTATAATTTTAGCAGGTCCAAAGCTTGGTTCAATATCATCGAGAACGATGAGAACTTTCTTGTGCAGCAATCCGCTCCTGATAGGCTTACTCCCATCATTAAAAGAAGGAATATGCATTGTAAGAGTTTTCTTGATGTGGGCTACATTAATTGATATTGTAATTTACCGTTTTATGGTTACTGTAAAACAGGGCTTGGTCTAAGGTGAGATAGAAGGTTTCTTAATTAGTCTAATATGGGATTGGCTAGTGTGGGCCGAATTGAGCATGGCCCGTAATGAGGGGGCCTGGTTGGAAACTCTATAAATAGTGCTCAAGTCTCTCCTCTAACCCTAATTCTCACATGTATCCTCACATAAGGAGCGTTAACCTAACGCTAAAGGTGAGGGGGCCGCCTCATTGAGCCAGTGATACGGAGGGCAATAGAGGAGAAGGACTTGATGCGTGGGTAATCCCCTTGATGCGTGGATAACCCATTTTCTGCATCCACTTTAAAGAACGATGGATCCTAAAACAGGTGCGTTAATATTTCTACTCAATTATGCATGTTCTTGTTCTAGTTATGGAGATCTTGGGATTGCGCAATTTGCGTCCTACATGTGGTATCGAGCCTCCATAACCCTAGAACTTGAACGCATAGGATTTTGCCGTAATTTGAGATTTTCGAGATTTTTCGTTCAATAAAAATAAAATAAAATTATATATTTGGATTGGGCTCGTTGAGACGAGCAGAACCATGGGCGGCGCATCGCCGGAGGAGGCCGCACGCGCCCCCACACGTGGCCACGCGCCACTTGGGCGTCGAAGACGCGCCTTCACGCGCCCCCACGCACAGTGCGCGGCTCGCGCGTGCGACGCACGCACCTTGCTGACTTCACGATGACATCAGCGACTGGCCCAAACCGATTTGTTGACCCGACCCGGGACCGTTGACCCGACCCGGGACCACTAACCAGTTGACCGACCAACCCGACCCATTGACCGACCCGACCCGACCCAGTCAACTGTTGACCAGATCGGTCAATCGGTCGGACTGGATGGTCGAGCCGACAACCGGTCGGACCGCTACCGGTCAAACCGGTTTTGACCGGTCAGTATGCCTGCGCGTGGACTCCACGCGCCGCGCACTCAGGCAGCACGTGCGGGAGCGTGGATGGTCCGATTGGCGCATGGCTGGCGGCGTTGGATTCGTATGCTCATTCTTGGATTCGTATGCTCATTCTCTATCTTGTGGTGTATTTATTGTATATGTTTGATGATTTTATGGATGTGAAAATACATACAAAGCCCTAAATATGTGTATCTTTAGTGTATTTTTGCGTATTTTTCTTGTATTTTCTGTGATTTTGGAAATACAAGTGTTGGATTACAGGTATGTTATCACATAAACATTATAATGGTGTGATTCATTAATAAAAATTAAACTTTATTGTGAAACTGAAGTTGGCTTAATGAGATATAACCATTATGGGATAGTAATTGAACTATGTATTGAGGTGATGAGAAACAGTAAAAGGTTATGAAACTTTTGTTACTCATGCATACTCCTTTATATGCTGGTAACCTTTGAATGATGGACATCTTAAGAACCTGTGACCAACCTTATTGTACTAATTAACACATCTGCTGAATGTGGGTAATGCATGTCAATTAAGTCATTGCATATTGTACCTAAACTCATCTCGGTCACTTTGTTTAATGTCCATTAAGTTGAATATTTTTTATGGTTAAGGAGTATGGCAACATTTACGCAGAGCAATAGTATCTACTGTTAAAGTTTAGATATTTGGTTCTTTGGTTTGACTCAATTAATAGGCCACTGGTTGATTACAATGATAATTTGTTACTTATAAATTGGCTAATAAATCAGTTGTTGGTCTTGGAGTCATTTTTTGACTTATGAAACTCATGAGTGATAATGGATCAGCTGTCAGGTTTGTCGATTTGGTGTACCTTGTATTACTATTGATGTTAATTTGTGAAAGATCTTCTAGATCAGCATTCTTTTTGTGTTGTTCTGGTAATCTGTAATCGGAGTGCATAAGAGATGCTTTCTTCTCTGTTATGAGAAGTTTCTTGTGTTGCAGTGATGGGTGATCTCATTGGAATCTGTCTTTCAGGTTCGCTATATATATATATATATATATATATATATATATATGATTAATTTTTATTAATGAATAAAGCAATGTAATTAGCATGATATGTGATTTTAATGATTTACTACCCCTATCACTAAAGTTAAAATCACATGTATATGATGTATGTGAGAAGTAAAGTTTATATCCCTAGTATGAGAGAGTTTCAAGGATTCAATTGAGTAGTGACCGCCAAAGTGGCACGCTTGATTGGGTTTGAGAAATTTCGGTCTTGTATGCTGATTGGGATGTCTCCTGGTCTAATGCCTGGTCTAATCCCAAAGGAGGTGATTGTGTATTAGTTCATGGAGGGATACATGATGGTGTGGTGGAGGAGTGACTGATCCTAATGGTCCATATGCCCAAAGGTGATGAATTCACGAAGATTTGAATATATTCTCATAACCGCTATCATGTGGGGAGTGTACAACTGCATGTCATGTATTCTGCCCAAAGGTGATTATATGATTATGCGTGTAACTCTCTGAATGTGTACTTGTACGTCAAGTTACACGGTGCTCACATGATGCTAATTATATAGATTGCTTGTTTTTTGGTCACCTTTTCTGTATTTAATAACTCCACTATTATTGAGGTTTTTACTGCTTCAAATTTTAAGTTGTGGACATATGATTTGTTGCTTGAGAAAAGAGCAATAGAATTTCTTACTGTCCATGAAGCGTTCCATTCTGAAACACTTGAAAAGTGGTTTGCCTGCAAACTACACTGCTATAAGATGATGGAAGCCTTAGTGGCTTGTAATTATGTCTTATCTAATATCGAATTTAGGACACATTTGCAAAGATTGTGTTTAAGTCCTAATGACATATACATCTCGTATATGGTTAAAAGGTTGTTTCCAAAAGTTTTCTATTTAAGGAAAATGACCGAGATAAAGAATAAAACAATTACAATTAGTCTTAAAAGGTTGTCAGGCTTAATAGTGGCCGTGAGTATTTTGGCAAGTATGACAATGCGAAATAGCTTAAAGGGTCATTTGTCAAATACTTGGTAGATTTTGGGGTGGTAACTTAATTACTATGCCTGAAAATCCTGACAAAAAGATTTGGCCAAAAGGCATAAATGCACCATATTGGACATGGTGATGAGTGTGACATCCAGATTTTCGGGTCTTGATTTCGATTAAATAAATTGGACATTTCATCGACACGACTACGTGTTTTTCTCTCGAGTTGGCCACTCACGAGATAACTAGACTAGCTGGGTAAGCTATTAAGGACTTTAAGGCAGATAGACTTGAGAATTCGACCAAGAACCGACTTCTCGACGGTGACTATATATAGAGGCCATTGCGACACGGTATAAAATCGAATTAAGATCAGAGATAGGTCGGTTTGACTGAGATGAGTGACCGATCGTGGGTGACTCCACTAAATTGGAAAACTCCCGTCGATTGGCACTAATTTGATTTTACTGTCGTTTTGGTACCCTGTGTCCGTATTTGAATCCTCGAAATTTTCACGACAATCGAGAGTTGCGATTGTGTCGAGTGGGTTCATTGTGGCTCGAAGAAAATCGACCACGGGTCATTTGCCCTAAAAAGGTCTAAAAACTACCTGGTAGCCTAGGTCACGCTAAAAACGTGTCGAAGTGAAATTAACCGCCGATTCGAGTCCGATTTCAGAAATTGGAAGCTCTGTCGTGTCACAGGTCATTTTAGGAATGTCAACTCAGTCTCAGAAGATTTTTCTGACAACCGAGACTTTTTGGGAAAAAGTTGAGGTAGGGCTGTTTTTTATTGGAATTTGCAGAGGGCCGTTCTTGATTGCGAATTTGGATACAAGTGGGCTATGCTGGTAAAGAAAAGTACCAATTTGATCGATGAAGTATTGAATGAATTTATGGGGGTCAATTTGATTTGATTCAAGTGGGATTAAGGTCCAATTGGAGGGAAAACCTAGCAAAATTAGTATGCCACATATACCCCACACTTTGGCCTATCTAAATGCTTCTAGAAGGGGCATTTTAGTCTTGGAATTGTGGGTGGATGACAGCTGGGTGAGGCCCACGTGTGGATGACCTAAGAGAGAGAGTGAGAGAGAAAAAGGGGGAACCGGTTGTTCTTTTTCCCTTCTCTCTCCCGTCACTATCTCTCTCTTCCCCCATCTTCCTCTTCGGTTTGGCCTCCATGGAAGCCGAAGACCAGCGAAGCAGAAACAGCTCGCCGTCGCAGCCTCGCCGGAGTCGCGTCATCTCCGCCTGCGCTGGCCACGCGACCGCCTTCTTTCTCCCCCTCCGTCTGCTGCTCGAGATCCCAGATCTGGTAGGACACCGGGCAGAAGCAGTAGCCGACGTCGCCGGGAGCCGTCGCACGCCGCACGCTGTTCTCGCCCCGCGTCACCTCGCCGCCGTGCTGCCGTCCGTCTCCCTCTCGCTCACTCGAACGCCGTCCGCCCCGTCCAGCTCCTGCCGCCTCTGTTCAACCCCGTTCGGTCACCTCAGGCCACTGCCCGACCACCCCCGGCCACCATTCGGCCTCACCGGAGCTCCGCCCGGCCCTAGCCACCCTTGGCCGCCTCAACCGACGCCGGATTCACCCTCAACCAGCAGCGAACAGAGAGTTGGAAAATGGGTATGACAGCAGCATTTTGGCCCGTTTGGCCATCTTCCCGACCCCGGATGCTCGGCCCGCCTTGAGGAAAGTCGATCCTCGCGTCATCCCCATCGGATTGATCCGACTTGCATTTAATTCCAATGAGTTTTACTCACTAATGCCTTCTTAGTTTGCTAATTATACTTAAAGGTTGATTAGTGTTAGTTAAGTGTAATTAGGTGGTTATATTAGAATGGATTAGCGATTATTAGTTAATTGCATTGCATATTAGTGAAATAGGTTGTGTACTTAACTAGAGAATGGCCCATAGTATTTATTGAATGCTTCTTGGGATTTTTCCCGACCCTTATCGGGTTTTAATTAGGCAATTCGGGCCTAAATGGAATTTTTAGTAATTAAATATTAATTTTCGAAATTAATTATTTAATTATTTATTTTTCAAAAATTCAACTGGGATGGTCAGTGATCGAGATTTTATGCTAATGATCGTGGTGTAGACCGTTTATTTAATTGAGCTTTATATTGTGCTAAATTGAATTTATTGTATTTATTTATTTAATTTTCGAAATTAATTATTTAATTATTTATTTTCCGGAAATTCAACCATGATGGCCGGTGACCAGAATTTTATATTGATTATCATGGTGCAGTCTGTTTATTTATTTGAGCATTAATTTGTGCTGAATTGAATTAATTGTGAATTTAGGATTTATTCCTAAATTATTTGATTTTGGTTATTAATGGAAAAATAACCGGGCGTCGGTTGACAACGCCAAAAATATTTGGACTACAGAAAATGGTGGGATTTGTGGATAGGAAATTTTAGTATTTTGGCTAAGGCCAACTGTGTATCCACACACGGCTATTTATCAAGAATGATAAAAGATGGAATTGATTGTATGAGAGAGTGGTATACTAAATTGGCCTGGGGGCCATAATCTATCAGCTTTGGGCGAGCATATATAGTATACTAAATTGGCCTGGAGGCCATAATCTATCAGCTTTGGGCGAGCATGTATAGTATACTAAATTGGCCTGGAGGCCATAATCTATCAGCTTTGGGCAAGCATATATAGTATACTAAATTGTCCTGGGGGCCCTAATCTATTAGCTTTAGGCGAGCATATACATAGTATACTATATTATCAGCTTTGGGCGAGCTATACTATCTACTTTCAGCTTTGGGTTAGCAGTCCTAGACTATGGTCGGACTTTATAGATAGTATTGAAAGTACCGACCAAGGAAAGCTCGTGGCGTCATGTAATCGATTAAATCGATTGATCGCTGAGTCGATCTGATTGGTGGAATGTGATTGATCGCTGTAGTTATCAATATTATTGATTGAACCGATGTGCGGGAAGGAAGGAACCGAGGCCAAGGTAAGCCCTTTGACCCGTGTTGTGCTTAGGCAGCCCTTATGGTGTATTGGCTTCCTAGTCAGGTCTTAGTGGGGTAGAACTTGCTGAGACATAGTCTCATCCCGGTTGTGGGAAAACATTTCATGACCCTGATGAAGAACCCGAGGAGAAAGAACTCGAAGAGGAGTATCGAAGGAGAACCCCGAGGATGATCCGAGTAGGATCCCGATGACCGTTGCTACTGAGAATCTACTTGAGTAGAAACCAACCTTTTTAGCATGATTTGTCTATGTACATGTATGACTCGAGTCATTATAGATGTACATACGGGTGTTGGTTTTCAGGTTCAATTTTCTAGTCCTACTTATATATCCCATTGCTTTATTGTCTGGGGATTTTTATAACCGCTTCCGCATGTGCTATTAAAAATGAAAGGGTCGGCGATATGTAGTCCTGGGATATCGCATTTTAAAATCGACCAAAGTTTGAAGGATGGTCGCGTGACCGAGGGTCGGGGCGTGACAATGAGTATGATTAGTAAGACTAATTTATCCGATCTTCTGTGGGTTGATATTTTGAAAGCAACCTTTTCACATACAAAAGTTGTGTCATAAACTTTTTTTTGAGTTATAGACTGGACATAAATTATTTGAATCATATGAAATTTAGAGGTGTCATGCAGAAGTGAGGTTATCTAATCCAATATTAAGTGCGTTGGAATTTAGATCCACTCGGAATTATTTTGCATCTTACCCAGATTGTTAAAAGGGGTATGACCCTAAAGAAGGTACAAGTATTATGGAATCACATACTATAAAGTTTCTACAGTTCGACGTAATTGTAGAGGATAGCTACTCTAAGGCTATTAAGGATAATAGTACGATGGAAAATCACTGTGTCTTTGTTTTTGCCTATACAGATAATTGTGGTACAGACAATTATGGAATCTCCTGTACCATAGACTAAACTTGTTGAGGTTTAAGGTACTATTCTTGATATAGTTTATAATGGAATTTTTCAAACCTCTCGAGTATAGAATGAAGTGGTTGTAGCTTTACTTAGGAGATTTGTTAGGAAAAGATGATAAGTTATTCCATTAGACTATATAGTCTATTTGTGAGAGCATGACTGCAATATCCACTACATAGTTGATTTAGTGACATAAATAAATGTTGTTTCTTATCCTCAATCAAGTATGTGATTAGATGTCATAAAATGCGATATACAATCTATGGAAACTTACTGACTTGCCTAAAGATCACAAGTTCATTAATTGCAAATTGGCGTACAAAACTAAAAGGATTTCAAAGAAAGATTGTGGAGTTTAAAACTAAACTTGTAGCTAAAGTTTTCACTCTGAAAGAGGGGTGGATAGTTTATAGTGAAGAAATAATTATTTCTTTCTAGTATTTTTAAAGATTCTTTTAGAGTGAACGTGGCATTAATAGTTCATTTTTGATATGGAGTTACATCAAATAGATGCAAAATATATATAGTGCAACTGGAGGATTTTGCAGCAGATTCAAGTAAATTTGTGTGTAAACTAAAAATTTTTATTCATAGTTTTAAGCAAATTTCCAGATAATATTATTAAAAGTTTCATAGTGTTGTTATTTTGTTCAATTGGGAACAAAGTAATTCAATATACTGCAAGGTCAATGGGAGGAAATTTATTTATCTCATACTTTATGTACATGATATTTTGTTTAAAAGTAGTGACCTTGAGACATCTTTTATCCTTTGTACGAGGTCCGTAAGGATTGCTTTCGCCATATTATATTAGATTTTCTTAGAGGACATTTGCTGATTGTATTTTGGAAATATACAATATACATCATTGCAAGCCAGGAATTGCTCCTGTTATTAAGGGTGATGGACTGAATCTATCACATTGTCCTTATTTAGATATTGAGAAAATCTAATTAAAGGGTGTACCTTGTGTCAGTGCACTTAAAAGTATAATGTATGCTCAAATTTGCACTAAACTGAATATCGTCTTTGCGACGGAACTTCTAGGCAGAAATCAATCATACTAGGTTGCTGCCAAAAATGTTTTAAGGTACTTAAAGAGGACAAAAGATTATATGTTAATTTACAGACATATTCAATTCTTGCAGCTAGTAGGGTATTCAGATGTAAACTTTGCTGGCTGTTAGGATGACATGTGATCAATAACGTAATACATATTTATGTTAGCAGGAAGTGCAGTAAATAAAGTTCTATGTCTACCATGTAAGTAGAGTTTGTAACATTCTTTTAGGCTCTTACTTGGGCTAATAGGCTCCGGAACCTCATCAAGGAATTGATCATTTTTAACTTTATGAACAGACCCATACGGTTGTATTGAGACAATAAATTTGTAATATGATTAATAACAAATGTCTCAAGGGGTCTAAATATATGGCGGTCAAAATTTTTAACCAAAATGAAATGGTACAAAAAGGTGACGTAATAATATAATACATTTTCACATATGATATGGTTGCAGATCCACTAATTAAAGGCCTACGCCCATGTGTATTTGAGCGACATATCATTAGCATGGGCCTAGGAGCATCATGAGATGCTGTTGTTTAGTGGGAGCTATTTTGGCTGTACTCTGATAAAGGTTTCATCTGTGTTCGTTACATTTAGTAACAGTTTGATGTGTATCAACTTTTGCATTCAATAAAATATTTTTGAATGTGTTGTTATTTTATTAAATACATATTGATAAAGTCTCAAGGTATTGTATAAACCTTGAGTGAAGGCTAAGGGCATCCGGTTATTAGCCTTGTGCATATGCCTTGTTATCATAAAGAAAGGTTAACCGAAAGACAAGGCATATGTGGGTTCATTGGAACCATAAAGACATTCTCTAGTGGCACAAGTTTTTGTGACGCTTAAGGTAAGAGAATGGTGACTGACAAATAGGATCTCTCTATGAGAAATATTATCCATTTGCCACACTACTATGTTGAATCCATATCAATAAAGTTGAGAACATTTATGACCATGGAAGGTTCTGTGTGTATACATGCAGTCACCGCCATGATTCGGTGTTTAAGACTTTATGGGATAGGATTGACTATTAAGAATTATCTCTAGACCAATGTGCGCATATACAATACGATTTCAATTAATATAGCTCAAGAGGGAGAATGTAAGAGTTTTCTTGATGTGGGCTACATTAATTGACATTGTGATTTACCGTTTTACGGTTACGTAAAACGGGGTTTGGTCTAAAGTGAGATAGAAGGTTTCTTAATTAATCTAATATGGGACTGGCTAGTGTGGGCCGAGTTGAGCCTGGCCCATAATGAGGGGGCCTGGCTGGAAACTCTATAAATAGTGCTCAAGTCTCTCCTCTAACCCTAATTCTCACATGTATCCTCACATAAGGAGCGTTAACCTAACGCTAAATGTGAGGGGGCCACCTCATTGAGCCAGTGATACGGAGGGCAATAGAGGAGAAGGACTTGATGCGTGGGTAATCTCCTTGATGCGTGGATAATCCCTTTTCTGCTTCCGCTTTAAAGAACGATGGATCCCAAAACAGATGCGTTAATATTTCTACTCAATTATGCATGTTCTTGTTCTACTTATGGAGATCTTGGGATTGCGCAATTTGCGTTCAGCATGCATTGCAACTACAAGGTCAGACATTAACTGACCTTGCAAATCAACTAAACCTCCTGGTTTTTTTGCATTTTCTCTAACGCTTTCCAGAAAGCTAAAGCCATCAAAGAGATGATCCCGCTGCCTCCTATGCCATGTATTCCAACTACACGAACCTCACTAGATTCCACGTGTAGTAATTCCATAACTCCCTCCACATGACGCTCGATTCCAACAAAGTTTCTCTTCAATACGCTCAACACGTTAGCGACAACTTTTTTGACGATTGATCCTTGGCGGCGTGACCTGTATCAATGCGCGCACATGTGCGCATGCACAAAGATTAACGTAAGTTGAAAAATGTCTGAATTCTGAAGCAGCTTGCATTAGAAAGTTCACGCTTTCCTTTCGAAAACTATCACACAGCAATCAGCTTTATAGACAAATAGGCCACGCAATTAGTGGCACACATTTTTACTAAGTCGACACAGACAAAGCACGGTATGATGAGATGCAAAGGTTTGTACTTAAATTTCATGGTCTCCTGTATGACGGCGTTCATCAAGGGTGGAAGATAATTAGGTACCAGTTAGCTGTGAGGTTGAATTCCTGCAAACTTCCAACCTCGTGGAGAGCAGCTCTCCACTTGTGGATGGTCTCATCGGTGTGTCGCCGCTCGTTTTGGTGAGAAAGAAGGGCTCACCATAACATCTGGTTTGGTATCGAACCTCGGATGGTTCGACATCGTAGAAGATGGGCATGATTATCTGTCCCTTCTTTTCCCTACACTCCAGCATTCAGGTCAACTCCATAAGACACCATCCACTGGAAGCATAACCTTTAGAAAGGATGGGTATAGAGATCTTCGATTGCTCAATCGCTAGGAGCAGGTTCGAGCCGATCGTTTCACCCATGCAGAGTTCGCTGTCATCCCTGAATACACGGACTCCTGCATCTACGAGGTGGGTATAGAGAAAATCAGCGAAGCCTTCACGCGTGTCCCGTCCTCTGAAGCTAAAGAACACTTCATAGTCGCCCCCTTGCTTCGCGACGAATCGCAGGGAAAATGAAGCACGAGAGTCGCACCAGTTCAGCAAAAGCAGATCTCTTGAGCTCTATGAAGCCGAAAGTTACTGGACCGGTAGAACTCTTACTGCAAATCAAAGCCGGTAGGAGGGGTTATAATTTATCTCGTTGATCTCAATGCAAAGTTTCTCAGGACCTCCAATCTCAAGGAAGCAAGTTCGGAGAACTTCACCCTCTGTCTGGGAAGGCAGGGCTCAGGGCACATGAGATGCTCTCCCCTCTCCTTTTGTGACGCTGTTTGTCTGGAAAGGCACAGCACATAGCACGTGCTCTGTCCTTTTGCGACGCTTTTTTTTATTTTTTCTTTTCTTTTCTTTTCATCCATGCATAGGGACCTTTTTAGTTTTTAACCTGCCGACTATTGTTAGACGGGTATATATATATAAACACCCGAACACCAGTAAACTTGAAACTTCCGCAAAATGTACGCTGGGATCCTTAAACTTTTCCTTGCAAATTAAATTCTTCATCTTTTTTTTCGAATTGATCTGGAGACGCACAACGCACGCATGGTCTTCAATCTGTGGCATCCTACAAACAAACCAAATGTATATCCATGTAAAAGTTTCAAAGTTCGAAGCCTAAGCCACACCAATCAGCCATAGCCTATTCAATTTCCACTAAATTTGTGTTTGGTACAATGAAAACGGAATGAAATAACTTTCTATTTATTAATTTTACAAGATAGATACAATGAAGGTTCTTTTGCTTTGTTATGAGAAATGTATCGTGAAAATAGAATGGGATATTGATTCTAATGAATTTAATACAATATACAAATACACATTATAATTCATTTAGAAAAAAATTATCCTAAAATCACAGTTAACTTATCAAAATTCGTGATAATAATTAAAAATACCATCAATTATGTCGTTAAAAACCACTATTTTATTATAGAATGATTGTTATTGTCATATTTTTAGATTGATGAACAATAAGCATAATTGTAAAACATTTTTAATTGAGGGTTAATACTACAAAAAACCCTAAACTGATATGCGTATGATAAATTTACCCAAAACTAATTTTTTTATTATTAGAAATCCCAAATTGATACGTATATGTGACAAATTTATTCTAAACTAATTTTTTTACCACTAAAAATCTCAAACTGATACATTTGTGACATATTTACCCTCCGTTAATTTTTTGGATTAATTTTATGAAAAACTATCAACTAGTAAAGATGTAACAAACGAAGGGTAAAACCTCAAATTGGTATACCTCGTCAACCGCCATATCATATGTCATCCAGCTTAGCAATATGATAGTAAAATTTAACGTAAACTAATGGAAGGTAAATTAGTTATAGATATACTAGTTTGAAATTTTTTATGGTGAAAATGTTAGTTTGAGGTAAATTTGTCATAGATGTATCAATTTAGGATTTTTCATGATATTAACCCTTAATTGTATAACTGGCTTTAGATTTAACTACCATACACTAACCCCTCTCCCTCGCACACTTTGAAAACACTCCTTTAGTCTATTTTTTGGAAGATAGAGGGAGATTCTTGTTGGAGGATGTGGCCAAATGATAAAATTGGATGGAGGACAACGTCTAAGGGAAGGCAATGACCCACCACGAGCTTACTGCTCTCAGTCAGTGAAGGCGATGACTATCTTCACAATCACGGCATGATGCGTAATGCACTTGGAGTTCATTACGGATGAGCATCAAAATTAAAACGTAATTTGTCTTCCTTTTCTATTAATGTTTTAGTGCACGGATATCGTTACGTTTTTTCCGCACATTATGATCTCACTAGTAAATATACATGCGGATGCTGCGGGACAAAAAATAACCAAAAGGACCGGATAGACAAATGACATTTGATGTTTTATTGTAATATTAACTATTTTTTGGTAATTTTGATAATTTTTTAAATAGTAAGCAGCGTTGGCTAATTATCATTTATTTGTGCTAACAAAATGCGACAATAAAATATGTGATGTCTTGTGAAGTTTTCATCATATAATGAGTGATGACTGATTCGAGATATCGGCACCGTAACATTTGATGACAACATCGAAGTGGTGACCTCGTCTTCCAAGGTTCACCGATTTAAATATATTCTTAAATCTGATGTCAAGCAAATATTTAATGATTAATTTGAATGAAATTCAAAGTGGAAAAGGAATTTTAAGCCTTAAAAAAGGGACACCTAAATGGATCGATGAGGAAAAATAAAATAACATCCGATAATAATGTCCCGATATTACCTTTTTATCTAACACAAGAACATGTGACAATTTGATTGTTCTTGAATTTTATTAGAAAAAGGATCGATTGAGGTAAATTTAAGTTAAGCTAATAAATGAACACAAAAATGGATCAAAAAGAAAGAAAATAAATAAATAAAATAAAATTTTTCTATAAAAATCAATGAGAATTAAAAGTATGCAAAAGATAACAAATACAATAATTTAAGAAAAAGGTAGAGAAATCTTGACAAAAAAAAAAAAAAAAAAAACGAATTTGGTGGGGTGGCGGATTCGATTCCTGGCGCCCCCATCCCCACAGACCGGGTGCTTTTATCACCGTGTCATGCATTAATTGCCTTTGCGACGTCTATATAGTCTGTTTGTAGAAAAGTGAACATTGTGCAACCAATTGTTTACTGACACGTGGGGAATCAAGGTAGTTGAACTGCACAGCCTCGTGAAATTTTGTAATTAGGAACTTCAACTTTTATGTTTGACGCTCAGCTTTGCGTGGTGAATATGATAAGAAATTATAGTATGCTCTATAATCACGATTACGTGATAACTAGGGTTAAAAAATTAAATGTAAGAAAGCTTTTTAAATTGTTGGAAAATGATAAGGTGTTAGTGACTGTTGTCCCATATTAGAATTTTTTCTATTTTGAACTATATTAGAACTTCTCACACGCAACAATTTCAAAAGTAATTTAATTATTGATGATTGTTTTGGATGGGTCGGTTGCAAATAAATGTTGGAGCCATAGTATCAAAAGTGCATGATTTGTCTCATAATAATATTATTTATGTCTTTAACCTTTTCTTGGACTCGAGACATCCTCACCCATTACATGTGGTAAAAATAAAACAAAATAAAATAATATACTTGACATCTAAAGCAATGAGAGAGAGATTAACCTTTTTTTGGACTCGAGATATTCTCACCCATTATTTGTGATAAGAATAAAACAAAATAAAATAATATACTTGCAACGTCTGAAGCAGAGAGTGAGAGAGGGGGGGGGGCAAGGGGCAAGGGGCAAGAGCCAAATATTATTTTACAAAAAGTTTTACTTTTGGTCCCTATACTCTTATTTTTACTTTGTTTTCTAATCAAGCTCTTATACTTTTAATTATCGAATGAGATCTTCCTATCGCAATTTTTTTAATTAAATCCCTTGGACACCAAATGTGGCCAAATCTAGCTAACATGACTATCGAGTGATATCATAGTGAGTATGACGTGATTAAAAAATTTCCAATATAGACATCCACATGAGCGTCAACAATGGGTAATGAGTCATACTTCAATACTGTCTATATTGGCTATTTTTTTCACACACGCATCCATGTGTGCTTCCATATATTTTTTCACATCATACTTTGGGGTCATTTGATTTTGTGTCAGATAGACTTGATTTGAAAATTTGTGAAACTAGAATTGCTTCATTGGACAAACTAGATCTACACAAATTTGTTTAGAGCAAGCATGGAGTATGTAGACGATAGATAAGATTTTTCGTCCACTTTATGTGAGGTTTAGAACTGTTAATGCATTTTATTGCCATTTGTTTCTTTTTGAGGTTTTGAAATACATGAATGTTATTTTTTCATATTCTAATTACATGTAGATTCAACTTTTAATTCCCTTGATTGAGAGAAAATTATAAACTATACAAGATATGTTAGAAATTACACAAAAAAATCGTTAACCATGTGGGTAAATACTTCAAAATAGTAGAGTGATATTTATTTCATTGGTAAATACTTGTAAGTTGAGTGACATTTCTTTTATAACTGAGAATGCTACCCACTTCATTGAGATTTGCTTAACGTAAATATTTTTCTTTAGATATTTGGGTTGCATATGGAAAAAATTACAAGCTTGGTGAAGAAGTTGCTAACCTAATAAGGGGTGACGGTACTTTTTGTTGATAAAAGTGTCTACGAGGGCTGACCACCGGGCCATGTCGGCCCAAGCGTGTGACTGGGCCCCTTTTTTTACTCTAAATTAAAAATTTTGAAAAAAAGTACAAGAGTTAAATTTAAAAATTGCGATATTGAAAAAAAAATTGCATGACATTGAAATACAATATTTGTTTACGCAATATCAATAACAATACATTAAACATTTAAAGTATGCGGCAATAGTATACTATAAAATTATTTAAAATTTGATATTAGGAACAATACGAACAGCCTGACGTTCGTCCAGCTTGATCCACGTAACCAAGACAGTAGACACAACAAAAAAGACAGGTGGCATGTCCTGTAATATTCATGGTCAAATATGCTGGCTTGAAGAAGGAATCACTGTGGGAAGCAGCCAAAGGGTCAAAAGCACGTTACTTAGAAAGTACTCCCGCAAGCAATTTCTCCTTTTTGCAGCTTTGGGACACCACTTTGTATGACTCAATCAAGAGTTTAGGGAATCGTCCAGCTTAGTAAGCATCCAAAACATCGCATCCATTCGACCTGCCAGAATCATAAAAGCAACAACAGATATGAGCCTTGCATGCATGCAGCTGTAGATATCACCATTGTTCCAGAGAGAGCGAGAGAGTACCTTAACATTTTCTGGAGCAGTCTTGAGGTGGTTGAACATATTTCGCACGACTCTCAATAAGTCTCCGACACTACTACCGTCATAGGGCTTGCGTCTGTGTAGACGTAGGTTGTCCATAACATCTTTATCTATTTTCTCTATCCAATTCCCATTAAAAGCCAATTGCACAATGTTGGCCAATGCTTTGAGAAGATCTGAATCGCCTTCTTCGATTCTACTTCATTGCCGACGTCATGAAGAAAGGTCAGTCTCATTTTTGAACACCAAAAAAATGGATGGTCCAGCACCTCCAATGCTGTTGGCCCAATAAAGAGTAATCAAAATGTCTGAAAATTTGCATGCACTTCACAACTCACAAGTCCAGGATGAAGGCAGTAGTTGTTTGACTACAACAAGAACCTACGAATTATTTACTCCAAGTACCTTAAACTAGCAATCTAATCATCATGTCCCTAGGATTCTTATTTCATAGTGAGCGCCATATGCTAAAACCCCCGGAATCTTCATACGAAATTCTCTTCGGTGCACGTATAGCAAATCTAATACTACACTAGGAATGATTGGAATTTATTTGTTCATGGGTGGGTGACAAACTTATAACCCTAATAACTGGGCTTCCGACAATGATCATCCTTCATTGGAATATCACAGTTGTCAAAGGCATTTAGGTTTTCACATGGTCAACCTTTTCTTCATCTTCTATTGTCAATTGACAAAAGAAATGAGTGGTTTCTACACATTTTTTGCTCATCAAGTGGAGCCCCACAAAGAGGACAGATATAAGCCATGTTCGACGAATTTGAGGCCACCTTTAATATTCATGAGATTAAATGATCCAGTAAAATGGGAATTAGTCAACCAACAATGGTTATAAAATCTATCAAATGGCTGAATGTAAATGGTAGTGATGCAAATTAAGGATGCCAATACACTCACCTCAAATCGGGATCTTGGTCTAGTAAACGCGAAATAAGATCATGAGCTTCCGGCATGAATTCCGCCCAAGAAAGGTCCTTTATGTCGCGATCAATGTTGAAGTCACGTTCTATAGGTTTACCAAATGGATGTTTTCCACGAGCGACACAAAAGAACAAGACACAACCTAAACTAAACATATCCACTTTTTGCGTTTTGCGCCCACCAGGAGAAAGCTGTTCAGGTGCTTGCCATCCTGTGGTTCCACAAACTGCAAGACAAACATCGAAGATCAATAAAAGGGCCCTCATCACTTGGACCATGTATAGATGGATATGACAGATTCACCAATCAAAGAAGGGACTATTAAATCTCCACAAACTTTACCACAACATACGAAGCAACACAAAGCGACCTAACTTTCAGGATGACAGTCTTCTTTAAAAGTAGAGATTGCTCTAATGAGTGAAATTATAGGTTTGAAATTTTTGGCCAGGAATCAAGATGATTTATCACTGTATAGATTCAGATTATGCATGGATCATTCTCTAAGAAAAGAATATCAAAGGTCTGGATAAAGTTACTATGAGTACTTACCAATAGCATGATTTCCCAAGGAAGATTTATCTTTCGAAAGGCATTTGCTAATGCCCATATCAGATAGCTTAGCACCAAACGATGGATTCTTAGTAATCAAGACATTTGGAGGCTTTATGTCCCAATGGATCATTCCCAAGTTATGCAAATGGCTGAATCCTGATACCACATCGCTGTATCATAATATAGAGAAGACATCATGACTTAAATCAACAATGTATCTGGAACCAAATAGTAACCTCACCACGTGAACGCATTAGATACATATACTAAGCCATATCCTTTTGGAAATTAAGGAATTTCTCTAACACACTAAGACCTAGTAAGGATACCAAAAGTACACTAGAGAAAAAATCTATTACAAGTTCTTTACATACACTCTACAATGAAAAACTCAATACAAAATTTGATCACCGTATCAGTCACATCAACATTTACCAATTTGAGTGCATGAGGATTCTGTAGTATTCACGAATCAAAAAGAAAGAAGGTTTACTGATATTATCAATATAGAAAAATCAATGGATTTATCACAACGTAATTGATGACACCTAATTGATTTCAATGAGAAGAAAACTGAGAGTTTAGCCTTGACAGTGGGATCGAACTTATCCTATAACTCTAGAAAGGAAGCTGCAAGGTTCAAAACTCAGCCCACGATGTTGATCGCATTAGGATCACCACAGTCAAGGTAGGGGCCTAATAATTCCCTGTATCATGCATCACTTTGAAGTTTTTGCAAGAGAGCTATTTAGTCCTTCCACTAGCACCCGATACCCAATTGAGCTAGTAAAGAAGAGTACATGAAGGTAGTGATCTCTATGAGATGCTTCTGAGTCAGGTAAAACAACTGTAAGCAAGCTAACTACTATATATATATAAATATATCGATTGTAGGTGTGGCTATAAGCAAGATACTGCAATTATCTCTCTAACCATATCTTTTGGCATGTCGAAACATAAAAACTACCTCATTAGTTTCAGAATCGAGGTGAGGGATAACCATCTCGCCGACCACAAGTTAACATCCTCATCTTATCCCTAACAGAACCCAATTTGATATTATAAGCATTCATTGATGCTGAATCATCGTGAACACGAGTTATCGAAGAATCTGAATGTGCTTGAATTAAATCATCTAAGCTGCAAATACAGTGCTCTAGTGCAAGATAGACGAATTTCAGGTCTTCCTCCATCCCATAATATCGAACGATATTTTCATGTTGGTCAGATAATATCAAATTCTGAATCTCTACCATGGCGACATCATGATGACCCCTGACAAGGCATTTCACTGCAGCACGTCGATCTTCATACATGCCCTCATAGGCAATGGTCCCATTACTTCCCTTACCAATTTCTTTATCTTTTTTTTTTTTTTGTCGAAAGTAGTGCTTTCATTTCATTCTTGAATACGAGAATTACATGGAAAGAATAAACTGAAATCATAGCATAAAATGTTCCAAAGGGGTTGCAGGGGTTCGCGCTTCCATGTTGAGGGAGGGTTTTTAGGCGGAAAGCTTTGGCTACCCAATTTGCAGCGTGATTAGCACCTCTCGAACAATAGCCTACCCTTACATGAGGCAGTTGGGCCAGAATTTGTTTACATTCCTGGATCAAGTCTTTCACAGCCCATGACTCTTCTATCTGGCCCAGTATAGCTTCCACAACCGTGCGGCAGTCACTTTCACAAAGTAAAGTCTTCTTCGACTCGTGTACTTTAGTCTCTTCCTTTTGTTTCAGCGAGACGCAACCCATGGAGCATAGCTAGGGTTTCCGCCTGCAATGGTGAAGCGGCATGGATGTCTTTGACGAAGCCCTTGACAATTACGCCACTTGAATCTCGCAATAAACCAGGGATCGAGCAAGGTGATTCTCCTTCCACCCATGAACAGTCGACATTCATCTTCGGTCTCGATCTTCCGGCGCCGTCCATCTTGTAGGTGAGTTCCGTTTTGTTGCAATTTCGTCTCTTGTTGCTCCGGTTCCAGCTTTTGAAACTTCTATTTTGTGCTATGGCGGTCTCAATGATAGCCTCTCGGTTGTGGCTTTCTATCACGGAAAATTTGGTTATTTCGATGTTTCCAAATCTGCCATAGTATCTCCGCCACTAGCCCTGCATCCGGTGAGTGTGGCTTTGCTTCGAAAAATTCCGCCAGCCATTTGTCCATTCTAGTAGCGGAGCGTATACTGGTGCTAAGATTCAAGTTTGGATCTGACCATACGCTTGTAATTTTTTCGCAGAAAAAGAAGAGATGCTCAACTGTCTTAGGGTATTTGGAGTAGAGCGGACATAGCAGATCAGGTAAGATGCTTCTATGATAGAGTTTCTCTTTTGTTGGGATAGCGTCCTGGCATAAGCTCCACAGAAAACTTTCAATTTGGGGGGAATTGATAGGTGCCATAGTCTTGTCCATAGGGCTCGGGGTGGCTGGTATGATGTTGATGCCCTGTTTCTGTCTTGCTGAATGGACTTATCATACGCGCTATTATAACCGCTTTTGACTGTGTAATTCCCTTTGTTATTTCCTGTCCATATCAATTGATCTGCTTTAGGTTGCCCAGTAATAGGTATAGATAGGATTTCATTCACTATTCTCCTTTCAAAAAGTTGGTGCAACACCGGTTCTTTCCACTCCCTTTTTTCCTCATCAATTAATTCCGCCACCATATGAGGATCGTCTTTGTTCTCGGGGCCTCCTAGCACACTCTGTGATAACCAGTGATCTTGTCGAATATTAATGGATTTCCCATCTCCCACAGTCCATCGTATTCCTGGTTTGACTGTATCTCGTCCCATTAGGATGCTTTGCCATCCCCAAGAGAGTCTTTGGCCTCTTTTTGCTTTCCATAAGTTTCCATTTGGGAAGTATATACCTCTCAGGACCTAACTCCATAATGCTTAGGGTGATTAGGACAAGCGCCACGATTGCTTTCCCAACAATGCTTTGTTTAGGGTAATTAAGTCTTTAAAACCTAAACCTCCCCTGTCTTTCCTGGACTTTAGGACCTCCCAACTCTTCCAATGTATGCCTTTCTTTGCTTCATTTTGCTTCCACCAGAACACTGCGATTCTTTTTTCAATAGTTCGACAAACCGAGATAGGTATTTTAAAGATGGACATTGCATAATGCGGCAGCGCTTGCACAACGCTTTTAATCAGTATTTCTTTCCCAGCTTTAGACAAAAATTTCTCCTTCCATCCCCCTAGCTTCATGTTCACTCTTGCCGGGATCCATGCAAACATTTCTTTTTTGTTTGACCCCAATCGGATGGTATCCCTAGGTACTTCCCAGTCCTTTCAATGCTTGGCACTCGCATTTCTTGGGTCATATTCTCCTTCAGAGCTGGTGGACAGCCATAGCTAAAGAAAATGCCTGACTTGTACAGATTGATTGCTTGCCCCGTAGCATAACAATATTGATTCAGGACAACCGCCAAAGTCTGACATTCTCTAATCGTTCCATCCATAAAGAAGATAGCATCATCGTCAAACAAAGCAAGTGAGAAAGAGTTGGGCAATTCCTGTTCGCCTTTATCCCTTTAAAGCTTCCATCCTCTATTGCTTTGTGCATCATCCAAGAAAGGACATTGGCTGTCAATATGAATAGATAGGGTGATAATGGGTCTCCTTGTCTAATCCCCGTGTCGATGAGAAATCCTCCGTTAACTCTCCATTTATTCTCGACATTAAAAGTAACCGTTGACACACATTGCATGATTAAATGAACCCACTTGCTCACAAAATCCCATCGTAGCATACTCATTCTAAGAAAGTCCCATTCCACTCTATCATATGCCTTCGCATGTCCGGTTTCGATATTGCCCGGAATTTCTTTTTCCTCTTCTTTATCCTCATTTGATGCAACACTTCTTGAACAATGAGGATATTGTCTTGTATTTGTCGGCCTTGAACAAAGGCACTTTGTTCATGTTCAATAATCTGTGGAAGCCAAGGTTTTAATCTATTTGCGAAAACCTTTGATATAATTTTGTAGCTGAAGTTGCATAGACCGATTGGTCCGAATTGGCTAATACATTCTGGATTTTTAACTTTCGGTATAAGTGCAATGTGTGTTTTGTTGAGGATGGGGTCAAGGTTACCTGATTCGAAAATATTCTGAACTAGCAACATCACATCCCTTTGTATATCTTCCCAGAAATGCTGGTAGAACTGTCCATTTAGGCCATCTGGTCCAGGAGCTTTTAGTTTACCTAGCTGAAAAACAGCTTCTTTCACTTCCTCCACTGAAATGGCAGCCATCAAATGTTCATTCATCTCCGTTGTCACTACTGCTTTGCATTGATTTAGTATGGGTTGGAAATTCCTGGATCTCACCGATTCATAGAGAGTTCGGTAGTAATCCATAATGTGTTGTTTGAGCACCTTCGGGTCCCTGCTCCAATTCTGGTCATCAATCTTCATCATTATTATTTTGTTTCGTTGCCTCCTTTGGATTGTGGTGGCATGGAAATATTTAGTATTTTTATCCCTCTATTGAAGCCAATTAATCTGGGACCTTAATCCCCAATACATCTCTTCCTGTCTCCACAGTTGATCAATGCTCTCTTTTATCTGCTGCATTTCTTCTCTGCTGGAATCTCGGTTGTTACTGTTTGTGGTTTCCGTTAGTCGCCTCTTAAGTCCCTTTATTTGATATGCTGCATTAGAGAACTTCTGCTTACTCCAGATTGCTAAATCCTCCGTGACTTGGTGAATTTTCTGTAAAAACCTGTTGTGATCTGCAGCCCAACTATCCATAATGACATCCCTGCACTCTTTTTCTTCTAGCTAATATGCTTCAAATTTGAATTCTCTCTTCCTTTTGCCATGAACAGGGTGCAATGAAAGCAGAAGGGGGCTATGATCCGACCCCACCGCTGGTAACGCCAGAACTTCAGCATTTGGAAAGGTAACTCGCCATTCCATTGTACATACTGCTCTATCTAAACGCTTTTTCACCTGTTCTTCTCCTCCTCTGTTGTTAGTCCACATGTACATGCATCCTTTACTATCCATGTCCATCAAAGAACACTCATTGAGCATGTCCCGAAAGGCTGCAATGCGGTTGTAGTCTGCTTCCCTTTTGCCTTCCTTCTCCCAATTATACAATATGTCATTAAAATCCCCCATACATATCCATGGAAGTCTATTAGATATATGAAAACAGCGTAGTTGTTTCCATAATTGTAATCTTTCCTGGAAATTTGTTAAAGCATGAAGGAAAGTTATGCTTATAGGCCGGCCACTTGTAGGATCCTCACATTCCATGTCTATAAAATGATGTGAGCTGCACTTCACTTTCACTTGAACATCCTCTCTCCACATTAGAGCCAATCCTCCCGCAATTCCTCTTGGCTGTACCAAGAACGACTTTTGGTAATTCAGTCTCCTTCTCACCCTTTCCAACATCGTTTCCTTGTTTTTGGTTTCCATCAAGAAAACCATATTAGGCCTTTCAAGAGCCACTAAGGCTCTAAGCTCCTGGAACATCAAGGGGTTGCCCAGCCCCTGACAGTTCCAACTCAAAATCCTCATGATGTCGCCAGTGGCTTATTAGGGCTAGCCACCAAAGCTCATTCTTTCCCTTCTTTCACCAGCTGAATAGGTGTCTCTAATAACTCCATTTCATCGATTAATAACATACTTGACTCCTCAACCTTCTTCTGTTTTTTTGCTCTTAGTAGTTTGGCTCCCTTCCTGTTAATTCCTCCTATTTCAAGTAGTCCTACATCAGTAGAATCTAGCAAGTACATTGGTTGCTTTCCTTTCCCTGTTTTAACTACTGAATCCCCTCTATCTTCTTCTCTGTGCTCATTTGATGACGGGTTTTCTGCTCTTTTTTTACTTCGAGCAGGGCCAGCAGCCCCACAATCTGAAGATTAGATGATTGAATGGGGGTTTCAGGTACATACTCCTCTTCCTCTTGGGTAGAGATGATTTTGCCAAAGAATGCTTCCCAATGAGGACTTCTTTCCCGTACCTCCGCTTTGAGCCAAGGCCCAAACTTCCCTGCCCTGTTTTCTGCCCATTCTGTTTTCTCGTAAGGAATTTCTTCACAAAAAGAGGCGTAATGCCCTAGTCTTCCACAGGAATAGTAATAATGAGGGAGACATTCATATTTAAACTCCACCCATAGCTGTTTTTCTCCAATCTTCACTAGAGCCCCTGTTTTAAGAGGAGCCGATAGTTGAAGTTCAACTTTTGCTTTCCCTGTTTTATTTATCATATTTCCTCTATTTTCTAACTGAATTTCCTTCACTTTTCCCACTTTTCCAGCAACATCAGCGTATACTTCTTCTAAAATCCATCCAAGAGGCAGTCCGATAATATGGATCCAAAAATCATAGTGCAAGAAATCGTAACAAAAACTAGGTATATCAGGTGCGCATTGCTTGAGAACCAGCAAGTTGCTTGCAAAAGACCAAGGGCCAGATTTTAGTACCCATTCTTTGTCCGCTTCAGTTTCAAAGACAAAGGAGAAGAAACTAGGTTCTTTTTGGGAAATTTCCACTGATTCTACTTTCCACGCCTTTTTCGTCGTGTTGCAAAAAATATGAAAGTTAACATTCGGTTTCGATAGTAGCTTACCAAAGAGAGTGTGATTGCATTCAATAAGTTTATTCATTGGGGCTTCTTCCCTAACAACAAGCACGTCATCTTCAGTCCATAAATGCCTTAAACTCTTGCATAGAGCAGCAATACGAAGCTGGTTTTCCTCCTTACTTGTCAATTCTAAACCTTACATTTGCGAATCGGGGCTTGGTATAGTCGTACCTACTTTGGATGTTTTACTTGGGGTTTGATCGAAGGGAGCTCCAGCATCAAGATGGATGAAATCTTAGACCCTTGGAAGAATGGAACAGTACGTGCCTCCATTTATCAATCCACGATCGGGATTTATGAAGAAGAAAATGGAGTAGGATTAGTTAACAGCAATCCAGCACTCTCGGACTCTTTTGGGGTTTTCGAGATTTAGGGTTTGGATATGGGGTTTCGGGGTTGTGTGTGATGGGTGTTCTGTTTTTGAGGGATTGGGTGGGGTGGGTTCTTCATTTTGGGAGAGATGGAGACTGGAAAGATTTAAGGTTTGGTATGGCTATCACCTTTGGGGATAGGGAGAAACTCCATTGAAGGAGAGAAACCTCTACCGAACGAGAGTCATGCAGTCTTACCAATTTCTTTATCTGACGCGAGGATTTTTTTATCAATTTTACTCCATTTAATGCCACCATCAGGATGGCTATTGAGCTCCTTCAATTGGTCATCGTTGCTCTTGATATTGTCAATCCCGCCTTCATTTCCTGAAAAGATATATTCCACATTTCTGTCAAAAATTCTATAATTAATTTTCTCGACGTGATCTATTGAGAAACTGCCTACATGTATCCCAAAAAGCAAAACCGTGAGTTTTGATATGAGATGTGCTAAATGCCTTAAGTGAGTTAATTATGGGGCAATGTGGTAACAAAGCAAAAACCCCTTTGGGAGGTGTGCAATTCAAGGACGAGTCATACGAAAGCTAATGGGCCTGTAACAACCCAGTTCAATGGATGCAAGGAGTAATTGTCAGGATGAGAGACAACTCAATATGGGATAAGTCAAAGCGAATAATATCTCAAATGAATTAATTCAGGGTGTCACCCGTAAGGTAAACATAGATAAAATTTCGGTGCATGAGATTGAAATTAAACTGATCATCTGGGTAACTACCTGATGTCTTTGTGTTTTTGAGGTCTTACGAGTGCCGGGAGAAGAGTGTTTTTGGGGTTTCTTGGTCTTAGAAGGAAAAAGATCGTTAACTTTCACTTTTTCAATGGCGGAGCTGAAGTCCTTGAATATGTCCTCGTGGTAAGAAACCCA
This sequence comes from Eucalyptus tenuipes, assembly GCA_014182365.1. Lineage (NCBI taxonomy): Eukaryota > Viridiplantae > Streptophyta > Magnoliopsida > Myrtales > Myrtaceae > Eucalyptus > Eucalyptus tenuipes. The sequence continues at coordinate 16,619,403 of CM024539.1, read as the reverse complement.
CCGGTCGGTGAATTTGCTGGTAACTCCGGGATGGGGTCAAAACTCTTTGACGACGTGCCGATTAAAAATATCATCCGTAATTTGACGACAACATTCGAAGGGACTATCGCTGGTCGAGACGTAGTGGTTTCTCTTCCAGAATGGATACTCCATTGATTAGAGGATAGGCATAGGGATGCCCTGGGTAAGCCCAAATTGCCGTGCACAATATTGCAGAGAGAACATTTCTAATCCAGGCTGGAGTCTCCCTTTCACCGACAACTATAGAGGAAGGTCCGCAGGAGTAAGAACAAAGAGCCAGAATTTCTGTGTTCTGTTGGGGAAGATGAAGTTGAAGACATTGACAAAGTCGAGGACACGAAGAGGGCAGAAGTCAGCTGTGACAAGCACATGGTCATAGAAGCCAGCTCCGAAAGTACTGAAAAGAAGAAACACCTGCAGGAATGGTTTTGAGCCGGTAACTCTTTGGTGTCTAGAAAATAAGGTTCAGCAGTAATATTTCTGGTGCGAGGCACGGCATGCTTGACGTCTGAAAACAAAGAAGGGAAAAACAACTTTGCCCATGCCTGAAGGACCCAGAAATGACCGAAGAAGACGTCGAATTTGTCCCCAGATGGACATAGCTGCGGGATTTAGGCCCCCGTAGATAACAGCTAGTATGAGAAGCCCAAAAGTGAAAAGCTTGGTCTCAGCAAGGTAAAAGGTGAGGTTTGCTAAATCCTTGGAAACTCTTAGCGACGGGTGAAAAAAGGACGTATTTGGACAGCGAAAACAACAAAAAGGCTGCATGCTCTTTCTCGGTAACTTCGCTTGAGTCCTTGTAAAAACGGCTCATAAAGGATTCGTAAGAGATATCCTTCATGCATTCGAAGTAGGTACATTTGGCTGAATCGAAAGAAGCCGGATTTTCACCCCATGGACTAAGCCAAGTGATAGCAAATAAGTCTAAAAGGGTGATCGGAATCGGCCAAGAACGGAACAAGAAGACTGGAAGCTGGTTAGGCCACCCAGAAGACCCAAATCAAGGTTCTAGTCAAAACAAGAAAATTGGAGAGTCCCATCAATTTGGGTGGATTTCCAGGCTGATTCCTATTGGGAACTTATCCTTTATCCTTAAATACCATTAGAAGAACAAATGGTCAAAGGAAGGAAAAGCTCTGAATCGTTGGAAAGGGGTGGTCCACACAAATTCACTAATGTGTTTCCACTGGAAAGGAAGTTTCTCTTCCTAGTATCAAGGAAAGCAACCTTGGAGGGACAAAGGAATTCGAGGCTTGATAAAGCATGGGCCTGGTGGCTAGTAGGGGTCACTTCCAGAGTCGTTAAGCAAACAGAGGAGACAATTGCCGTTATCCTTATCTTCCCGGAGTTGGTCAAAGCAAAATGAAACGCCGAATGTGAATACGTTGTAGATCGATTCTTGGGCCAATTTCAACTTCAACGAGCAGAAGAAGATCCAAATCCAGGAAAAGGTAAATGTCCTCGACAGGTTCGTGGTGAAGAAGAGAGGTAAAAATACAATCTCGAGCTTGACGTAAAAAAAGAGCAGATCCCGAATAGTGGCTCTATAGTCTGACAGGTGGCAGTGATGGCAGGCAAATCTTGCTTATCGCGCTACGTGTCCAAATTAGACTGGAGAAGGTAAAGCGATTGTCGAGATAATGGAGTAGCTATACCAGCATTCTACCAGAGCTATAAAAGACCTAATAGCATCGATATCGACATGTGGTGCGCGATATAATACAACACAATATGACATAATAAGTTAATATATCGTTTCTCAATAAGTAAAGAATTTCGATATTGAGACACGTTATGTATTAAATGTATATTTATAAATATATATGATAAATTATCATTTATATAATTATTTTAATCAAATTAATTCGATTCAAATTTATAAATAAATAATAAAAAAGATCTTAGAATAAATTATATTAAAAATATTAATTCACCATTTATTCATATGATTCATTATTTTAATTGATTCTATCCGCCTTTATATAGCCTTGTACGCAATAAGTGGTTATCTTCTAAGTCACAAACTCCAATTGCCTTTTAGATTCTTAGCTCTCTGTCACGATCTTTAACAGCATGTTTATCCACAAGCAGTTGTAATCTTCTAGCTTTCTCTCGGTTTGACTTTCTTCGAACGTAACGCCTCGCCTCCCTTTCATAGATAGAATAATTGGCTATCCGACGCCGATCTTGCAATGGGCGCTCACTGATTTAACCTCATAACTTAATTTTTGTTGATGAATTAGCCCCAATATTTCTGCTACCTTAGATCATTTTTTTGTGTCAACATATTCCCTTTTAAAAGAATTAAAAGATTTTTTTTTTAATTCTTTGAAATATATAGGGAATGTCATGAGTCACCCTTTCACCTAAGAAGTATCGATACTTTTCGAGAGCTTTCATGTCGTATCGGACACTTCGACACTCTCCGATACTCTTTACTTGATCATTCGACACCTAACCAACTCTCCAAACACTCTTCGACACGTAACATGCAAGTTCAGAATTCTAACACGTGATTCCAACGAACTAGAACAATTTCAAAAATTTTCAATAAATGGAAGGTTAAAATTTATATATGTAAATAAATAAAAAAATAATAAAAACACTTATCAAATCTTTCTGCAATTTAATTCATAGATTATTTATTCGTACTGTCAATTCTTTATTATTTTAGTTAACATTTGTAGTTTGTCCCATATTTATCGTTTTCTGTCCGAATCGCCACAAAATATAATTTACTTTAAAAAACCAAAAATCTAACCTCTGGTTAAAAGTCTTTTATCGACAACCACTTGCGGCGAAACAAGAATAAATGGGGTTTATGATGTTTGTCGGTGCTTGTGTATGTGCTTACTATGGGTAGAGGAGCAATAGCTAATGTGTAAGACTTACTCTATGGCCCAAAAAAATTTGTAAAAAATTTAACCAGTTCCAAAAACAGCATAGCTTGAAATAATTCCTTAACCGCCTATCCTTGTGCTCTGGCAGATTTCTAGCGATGACCTCTTTCAGTGTTCTACATTTCAAGTTTGATGCCCTTGAAGGAAGAACGTTTGGTTTTAGCTGGTTTGCTATACTCCACCTGTGACAAAACTTGTGTAAGCATGAATTTAATGCATCAAATAAGATTTCTACCATGTGTCAAATGTTTATAAAGATAGATGCTTAGATTCAAACAGACTGAACATGAAAAAAGACCAAACGAGTTTTGAGATCTCATTGACATTATTGATCAGACTATGTACTTGGAAGAGTAGCTCGTCAAACAAGTCTAAATTACAAGAGAACAGTTTGGAGAATGGAATACCTTCTATAAGCCACTCCTCCCAATTTATTCACAGCACTTTGGATTTAGAATTAACTTGAACATAACGGTAGCACCACATAAAAAATTTAAGATACCAATACAGCGGTCAGCGCTTTCCACACCTCAACAAGGTTTAAGATGCCAATACACCGTTAAATGTTCTGGATTGAGTACGTAACAACACCTCCGGAAAGCATGATTATACTAACTGGCACAAATAGAACTCTTTGGTTGTGTATCACAAAAAAATACTAAAAAAAAGAAAAAAAAATGCCCTTTTAAAGGAGAAAAAGAAGTGGAGTCCTTACATGTTTCTTCCCATTAAAGAAGTTGAAAGAAAGTCTTGAAGACTCAAATTTCATTTGACAAAATTATTCTGCATGTGTTAATGGGAGAAAATATCCTGAAAATCGTAATTCATCGTGACATGCATTTTTTTTTAAGCAATTCATTCATGTTTGTAAAAATTCCAGACATGTCCAGTGGGAAAATCAATAGTGTTGGTTACCTCGGATGGGCTATCCGCCTCAATTAGTGAACTGCTTCGCTCCTCGGAGAGATTCAGGTGTGAATCCAGATCATAAAAATCATCAGGAATCATCAGACAGCCCTCGATTTTAATGTCTTTCAGCATCGTCAGGTTTAATAGATCGGGAAGTCTCTCAAGACTTTTGACAGTATGAAACATTTAATGATGCTAAAAGATCAAATTCTCCAGCTCATTCACCTGCAGCAGGTCGCAGTGAGATACTGTGAAAACTCGCAAGGATTTGAACTTCCCGAGGCCTGGAACTTTTGTTACTGCACAGTCGAAAAGCTCGAATTCTGACAGGAGCACCAAATACGAAAGATCTGGCATTGTCTGCAATTTGTAATGGCGAAGTGATAGAGTGAATAAACCTGGAAGAAGCCGTGGTAGCTTTTTTAAGTGAATGCAGCAAAGGGAGAGCTTCCTGAGCTTATAAAGGTAATGCAACTCAACAGGTAGTAGTTGGATCTTTAACGCAGATAGCTGCAATATCTTCAGCTCAGACAAACTCCCAAGCTGCAAAGTGCATTCTTTCTCCTCAATTTTATCTTGAACTGGTAACACTGGTTCCCGAGATCCTTCACCCAAGAATAACTCCCCCAACTTAACCAGACTACTGATGTCTGGGATCCTGTCCATCACTTTAGAACTGACAGATAGGCTTAGAAGTTCGGGCACTTCACGGAGCTAGTCACAATGAAGCAAATCAAGTGTTTGGAGATTGGGAAGTCCAGAAATGCTGTAGACCACAAATCCGAGAGTATCCAAGTTTCAAGACCCTTAATGCGGAAAGCATCTTAATTTGTCTAGGAATTTTCCCCTCCAAACTCCGGCATCCTGAAGCGTGAAGCTCTTCAATTTCCATATAGCGGGAGGCAGCTTTCTTACAAAAGTAGAATCAATTTTGAGCACTCTTAAAAGACTTGACTCATTGACAGTATCAGGTAATTCATTAATCCCAGTGCTTGATAGGTCTAGTTCACTCAACGAAGTCAAAGTCCCCATGGACATTGGCAAGCTCAATATCGACCTACAATTACTTATTGACAAGTATTGCAGCACTCCTAACTTTTCAGACAGGGGAAGTTTAGTTATTTCCGTACCATTCAGTGCGAGGACTTATAGAGATTCTACATGGCTAATTTATTCGGGCAGCTGGGTCAATGAAAGACAGTTGCAGGCACTGAATCTTTTTTAGCTTTTGCAAATGATGGAAGACTGCTTGAACGCAGTTTCATCTATAAGAATATCTTCCAAAGATGTGAGGGAACCCAGCTCATGGGGCAACTTTTTGAGTTCGAATCTTTTAGCTTTTGCAAATCACCGATGGAGGCAGGAATTCTCTTGAACGGCAGTTTCATCTATAAGAATATCTTCCAAAGATGATGTGAGGGAACCCAGCTCATGGGGCAACTTTTGAGTTCTTGCGGCATTGTGGTGCACTCCACGATGTGAGCCAGCTTTGTGTTCTCTGACAAAACCTTAAGTTCCACAGTGAAACCAAGCACTGCAGACTTTTTTTGGACCGATGGACCAATTTCATCCAACCACATGCATCTTTCAAGAATCAATCTCTCTAAACATTTGAAATGAGATAAGTTTTGGAGTTTTGATCAAGTGAACACAACCGGTGACGTTCAAAACTTTCAATTTCTTGGCTTTCTGTCATAAAGTAAAATAAGAAAAGAGTTAACTTTTCCACAACAATTTGTTAGTCATCGATTTTATTCATAACTTTTGTTAAAGTTAAAAGCTTATTTCCAGATATGGATACGTATTAATTATGAATGTCTTTCGAATTTCCAATGAATTGATTTATTAATATTATTAGTGTAAATTCATTTTAGGCTCTTTTTTAATTAATTATTTATTTATGAATTTGAATCAAATTAATTAAAAATAAAAAAAAATTCATTTAATATACAACGTGTCCTAACGTGTCGGAATTCTCTATTTTTTAGAAATGACGTGTCGACATGTGTTGTGTCGTGTTGCGTGTCGGTGCTACTTAGGTGATCGGAGAATTACCAAAAAAGTCATAAATCTATTACAATTGTGCCAATTCAGTCATAAACTTTTTTTAGCCAATTTAATCATAAACCTTTTTACAATTGTGATAGTTTAGTCTATCCGATCAAAATTAGCTGGCCGACGCTAACGTGGACGCCCGGCCCGACGACGGCCGTTCAGCAAAAGTTGACATGGTAATTCTTTAATATATATTTTGATTTTTTTCTAATCTTTAATTGTTTTTTTTGAATTTTTTTTTTCCACCTTCTCCTTCCTCTGGCCGGCACCGGCCAGAGACAAGGGCGCTCGTCCTCGCTAGCCACTAGCGAAGGCGAGGCCGCCGTCGCCAGATCTAGCGAGGGCAAGCCTCGCCGTCCCTGGGCAAGGAGCCTCGTCGGCTACCGAGAGGTCTACCCTCGCCGGTGGTCGGCGAGGCCACCGTCGCCGATCTAGCAGGCTCGGCCTCACCCAGCCATGGCGAGGTCGAGCCTCGCCGTTCTCGGGTGAGGAGCCTTGCCGGCCACTAGTGAGGTCGACCCTCACCTTGGATCTAGCAAGGCTTGGCCCCGCCCAACCATGGCGAGGGTCGACCTCGCCACTTGCCGGCAAGCTCGGCCCTCACCAGATCTGGTGAGGCCTCGCCCAGCGAGGGTGAGGCCAGCCTCGTTAGATCTAGCGGGGCCTCACTCAGCGATAGGGAGCCGGCCTTGCCATTGGCTGGCAAGGCCAACCTCGCAGGCCCTTGGCGTCGGCCGAAGGAAGGAGAAGCGGATGGAAAGGAAAAAAAAAAATAATTCCAAAAAATAATTTAAAAATGCTACGTCAGCCTTCGAGCTTTTTCCTTTCATCATCTGCAGGGCTCATGAAAACTCTTGATCCCATTCTTCAGCTTGTCCTTTTACTTTCGGCAGACTTAAAATTTATAGGATATTGAAAGAATTGTAACTCAAAGTTCTCTTCATATTATTCCCAGGCGACTTTTAATTCCTTAGAGGGGTTTCTCTGTGTCAAATTGGACCAGTAGAAGAATATTGAGTCAGTTTTATCTGTTTCGGACAGTCGTGTTCTTTTTTGTCATGATTATCCAAGCATGGCAATTTCATGCTAGACAATGTGGATTTGTTCCATCGGTTAGCAAATTGTTATCTCCTGTTATACTTAATGATACTTTAATCCTCTTGATCAACCAAACATAGCCCAAAGGCCAAAAATAAAATTATCATTGGAGAACCATATTTGGAGGTGATTGAGGTGTGAGCTAACTATAAAATCATTGTGCAGATGGAACATCCTGTCGAGAAGATATTCCGCAGCATACATTTCCTCTAAGGTGAGAATATCTTGACCGACCATTGTATTCCACACAATTTACTGTTCTAATCATCTTATTCATGTGGCTTAGTTGTGGGCATGTCGAGTAAGAACCCAAGCAGATACACAATTGAAAAGTTACTCAGATCAATCAAGACCTGCAACTATCTTGGTTCACCTTATGGAATTGTGAAATCCTACCATAAGAAGCTGCAGGAAATAAGCACTTATGTGGTGTGACTTGAGATGGCGTGAATGAAGCCCCTGCTTTGAAGAAGGCGAACATTGGGATTGCAGTTGCTGATGTCACTGATGCTGCTAGAAGTGCTTGGACATTGTCCTCACTGAAACGGGCTTGAGTGTCATTATAACCCCTGTGCTGACCAGCTAGGCTATACTTCAAAGAAGGATTACACTGTTAGTGATTTGGATTGTGTTTCCAATGGATAATGCACCAAGGCTCTGCATATTGCTAATTGTGTTCCCAGCTTACTATGAGTTGACTAAAATTTTGCAGATTTATGCCATCTCCATTATGATTGGTATTGCGGTAAGTGTCCTACCTTAATGTAGACTCAAGATAATAAAGTATTCCCTCATGAAAGTTCATGCATCCAGTCTTTGGCAGTTTGGCTTTACGTTGATTGCTTTGATCTGGAAGTTTGACTTTGCGCCCTTTATGGTTTTGATCATTGCCATATTAAACAATGATAAGATGATAGGTTTGTGTATTCTTGTACTCCCGGTTTTCAACATAGCAGATTAAGAAAGACCAGTTTAAATAGTTTTGTGTACCAATCTCGGGAATGATCGTGACAATCTCCAGAGATTGAGTGAAGCCATCTCCCTAGCAAGAAAGCCGGAAGTTGAAAGAAATTTTGCTACCGGAATTGTTCATGGAGGTTACCTAGCACTAATAACTGTATTCTCTTGGGCCATGAAAGATGTGGACTTCTCAGTAAGAACCCGTTTCTTGTGTGGTTTTCTAGTTCTGTCTCTCTTGTATATGTTTTGTTTAATTATTGGAACCAGAAGTAATAAAATATCGCTACCCTATTCTATGGTGCAGGACAAGTTTGGTGTAAAAACTCAATCAGAAATAGCCTGATGAAATGATATCGGCCCTATATTTGCGAGTATAGTTACCCTCTAATCTGTCACCAGATCGCACAGCTGGTCCTTTGTTGAACGCCTGGGACTTCTCTTGGTCAGCGCATTTGTAGCTGCTCAGCCGGTAAGAATTTCTGAGTCATAGTCTGTTCACCTTCTACTGGGAGCATAAGTTTGCTATGGTACTTTCTACTGACTAATTTCATTGGAATCCGGTTGAAATGAGAACTACAGATTCATTAGCTTTAACTGATGGTCAATGGTTAAAAGTCCCCAGAAAAGTTTGGACAACCGAATCTTAATCACCATTCATCAATATGCTTCCCTGATGCAAAATTTTTCGTGGACAGGTTGCGACACTTAGCGGTTTATGCAAACAGGGGCTTCGCGAGGATAAAAGGAACTGGATGGGGGTGGGCCGGTGTCATCTGGCTTTACAGCTTGGTGACATATGTTCCGCTTGATATTCTTAAGTTTGTGATCCGCTACATTCTGAGCAGGAGAGCATGGAATTCCCTTTTGGAGAACAAGGTATTTCCACTAAGAAAGAGGCACCACCACGGATTATGTATTATGAAAAACCCCACATTGCATTAATTTTGGCTAATTTTATCACGCAGACTGCCTTCACTTCTAAAAAAGACGATGGCAAAGAAGAGCGAGAAGCTCAGTGGGCAACTGCACTGAGGACTCTGCACGGCCTTCAGCCTCCTGAAACCAGCAACCTATTCTCTGACAAGAGTAGCTACAGGGAGCTTTCAGAGATTGCAGAGCAAGCCAAGCGACGAGCTGAGGTTGCGAGGTGAGCACCTTGATTCTCATACTTCAACGCTCATAAGAAAATGGTGTTATTTACTGAAAAACATAGTTCCACCTTCTTCGCTTCCGTACCTGTTTGCTTGCCTAATAACTGAAGTTCAAAGGCCGTGCTGTATTTAACTGAGTTTAGGTGCCTTACTCTCTCGAAACAGAGTTTAAACCATTCGCTGCTAGCAATTCCCTTTCACCGTTTAGGTCCTACATGCGATGGTAAGACAAAGTGAATCTGCTGTTGCAGGCTTCGCGAGCTACACACTCTGAAGGGCCATGTTGAATCCGTGGTCAAGCTCAAAGGCCTGGACATCGATTCCATTCAGCAGCATTACACATTCTGAAGGGCTTTTCATTCGAAGCAGAGGAGATCATATCGTGAGAAACGGAAAGTGGTCTTAAGGATTATGATGACGAAGAACCCTATGAAGCTTTTATTAGTCTATAGGACGACAGAAACCGATGTCGCTAGCGGTCAGGGTCGTAGATTTTTGCTGTGACCAGTTTAATGCATAAGGGCTGCTTTCTCTTTGACAGAACGAGATTTAACTTTTCGTTTCAAAGTAGCCATGTTCAAGTCGGTTGGTGAATCTTACTTGGATCGTAATGATTATGTTTAGCTTGAAGCATGATCTTGTCAGCAATCCTCGAGTGATCTGCCTGGTAAAAGGAGAGACAAAAGTTTTTGGCGTTTAGTAAGTCTTTTTTGTTTATGACCAAAAAAAAGTCTTTTTGGTCAAATAAGTGACTACCAGAAAGGTCTCACGTGAGTCTCCGCGTTTCTCTTTTTCCTTTTGTGCGCAGCCTAAGTATTGATGACTTATAACGAGAAAAGACGTGCCTTTTAAGGATTTATGATATCTTTGTTTCTAGTTAACAAATAACAAAGATGAAATATTTTCTCACACTTAATTCTTTACAATTAGATAGAAAGACTCATTATTTTTATGAATTGTAATGATGGGGAGTGGTCGCGATGGTCAAAGAGCTTCTAAAATGGCGAATGAGGTAGAAATGAATCGAATTGTACACCAAATAAGTAGAGAACAATTTAAAAGTATATATGTAAAAATTGTAATTAATTCACGAAGGCGCATAGTAAGGCCTTAAATTTAGAACTCTAAAGTTAAGCATACTCAGGTGGAAGCCCTATCCACCTGTATGCCAAAAGCCAAAACTGTAAGGCTTAGTTACGGATGGGTCAAAGTCGATAATACAATAGAGAGTTAATCCAGCAATGTTACAATACGATATCGGTGTGGACCCTCTCTAGTAGGTACATGGTTCGGGAATGAATTATGTGAAAGTTGGTAGGCTCGTAACGACTCGATTCGACAAGAGTGGGGAGTGGTCACTGGAGCTGGAGGGCGTGGACAAGAAGTGGCTTCTAGTAGGCTTCTAAAATAGCAAAAGGAGCAAGAATAAACTAAACTATGCACCAAATAGGGAAGAGATGTTCTAAAATATATATGTGAAAACTGAAATTAATTTACGGAGGTACCTTTTGAGGTAATGACAATATTTAGTTTTCAAACTCCATAGTTAAACACGCCCAAGTGGGAGCACTACCAACATGAGTGACCTTCTTGAAAAGGTGTCCACAAGGACAAAACCGGAAGCTTCATATGAAATGGGCTAAAATGGACAAATACCTCAATGAGTTAATCTATGGAAGCCACATGAATAGTGATATATTATAAATAGATGTAACTCTAATATGAATTGACATGCTACTAACTTAGTGATTGCAACTTTTGACCGAAAGACACTATTTGCTAATTAATTTTAGAGTACAGTTATTTATGATATAAAATAGACAACAATAAATTGAGCGATGAAACTTAAAGTAGCTTGACATGTTGTGGCTCATGATTATAAGATCTATATGATAGTAAGAATAGATAAAAATATGTTGAAAACACATTATATTTTTATAGGTAGTAGATATTATGCACATTCAAATAAGCTCTTTTAAATTCTTTCAAACATATGATGGTGACAAAGTACGAGAAAATATGATAAATTTTCATTTCAAAACAGAAAGAAAAACAATTTCTAAGTTCCAAAAGAACGATATCATAAATAGAGCAATCTTCAAGAAAATATAATAAAGTTTATATAGAAATATTTGGTACTATTATAATTGGCAAGAAAATTACCAATAAGCGTAATAAGTTTATAGAAGAATCTTTAAAGAATTATAATTACTTAAAATGTTAAAAGGATAAGAAAATAAACTTTTAACATGTTACTATAAGCCACGAAAATGGTATCGAAGATTTCCATAGTTAGAATAAAAAAATACATATAATCAAATAAAAGAAATTTATGCACCCAATTTGGAATCTATTGTTTTTTATGTAACAACGATGATCAAAAACTTAAATGCTTCTTTTCTATTGTCTTTTATATCATTGGCTCAATGAGATTGCTCCTCGCCATTAGCGTTCAATAAATGCTCCTTATAGAGTTTTAAATCAAATGCTCTCTCATTACGGGCCGAGTTTTACTTGGCTCACACTAACCACTCTCATATTAGACTAATTAAGAATATTTATATCTCACCTTATTAGACTAATCCCATAAAATAGTAAATTATAATATCAATTAATGTATCTCACAATAGAAAAACTATTACAGTTATAAACACAACCCCATATAACATATGTTTATATTAGCATGGTGTTGTATTAACAAATGTGCAAGCCATTGAGAAAATAAAAATTTATTAGCAGGATAGCGGTTGTGGATGAAATTGCATATTAATCACGACCATATATAATACGTCTCAGAAATTATAATTTTAAGAAAAGCATTTTCCATTCTTTTAATTGGGAGCAATATTCAATTTAAATAGGAAATTAGATTAACTGTAGAGTTTAACCTTAGCATCACAAAAAAGATTATTGGACTTAGTCATGCATGATTGCATGTATAATTATATATCCAACCATGTATTCCCTCAAACAGATTTTGAATTTTTAATATCAAATCAACATAATTTACAACCAAATAGTTAGTTAATAATGCGTGTATAAAGTAGCATATTTTCAAGAACATATTCATGATATTCTACATAGGAAAATCATCGATCTAACTATACAAAGTAATAGTGATTTAAACTCAAAAATTAACGATCATAAAAATCAAGGGGAATACTTCTTGTTAATAAGATGAAAACAAATACTCTACGAACAGGGTGAAACATTAACAATAAACACATAATCATACTATGATGGAATCTTTCAAGCAAGCTCAATAAAAATGTGACATTTATTTTGTCGAAATGAGGTAAAACTCTATGTTCATAATGTATAAAACCATTATGCTTCGAATTAAACAATGCACAAAATAATAACATCCATGATCAGACATGAATCATTTAGATAAAATCTAGTATGTACCAAGTGGGGAACAAGTTGATTAAAAATTGCAAGATACTAAATTGATGATAAAATTCGAGTATCTTGCCAATGTAATGTGATCGAAGAGTTTTTCATCAAACAGATTGAGTGTAAGATTTATGGGAATACAAAAAATTAAACAAAGAACAAGGCGAAGATAATTTTGAAATATTAAAAAGTCGAAAGATTCTTTCATGCTTTTAATAGTAATGACACAGAGTATATGTCGTGTATAAAAGTTAAGTCCAAATGCATCATTTTAGAAATTCAACGATATGAAATCCAAATTCTCCTACAACTAACATTTATCATGCATGTTAAAAGTTGTATATTTGAGAGGAAAACTCGTGCAAATTTAATTAGGAAATCCGATTTTATTATTTTTTCATTTTTTTTAAAATTTTTGCATGCAATGTGAATTTAACTTTTCTAATTTACTACCGTGAGAACAGATACTGCTACTTTTTTTTTTTTTTTTTCAGAAAAAAAGAGGTCCATTAAACTTCCATAAATGTTCACTAAACAGATGATCGAAGGATAAAAAAAAAAGTTCTGATATTTCATGATGGTTTTCAAATAGACTATCTTCATATATTCGGGATAAGTACATTAACAGGTATTGTACTTTTGGTATTGGTCAATTAAGAACCTAAGTTCTATAATGGACTAAAATAGAAGAGAGGTCTTCTATTAAGATATCAAAGGAAGCAATTTTCGGGGTATCAAATGATGCAACTGGTGAAGGGCATAATGGGAAGAGGAATAGTTCAGACACACTGTTGATTTCGTATTCTTGTCTGGTGTCTAGATTTAGATTTAAAATAAGTTACTTGATGGAGCATTTCTTCCTTTAGCAGATGTAAGACGACCAGCCAGTCCTCTGCATATAAATTTGCTGGGTCACAAATCATCGGTACTGTTGTAGCCAATTCATGACTTTCTTGGTTGTTGTTGATCATGAAACATTGTGGAGCTTCATGTTCGAATGCCACTGACTTGTGGCGGTCAATTCTTAGAAACCTGTCCGTATAAGTTTCTCTTTTTGCTCTTTTGTCCAAAAGAGTCTACTGAAGTCGACAGTTGACACAACACAAACATATTATGCTACATTCCTGGAAATCTGGGAGGTGAGAGATCACATAGTTGATCGAAACGTGATGGAGTAGGTACCGAGATTTTGCAAATTTCAGCAAAACGAATAGCAAATAGAACCAGTAGAAATAGGAGGGAAACACTTCAATGGAATGCATCCTAAAGAAAAAACAATCCAGACATGTTACATTCTTTGGCTTGGAACATCCAATAAAAAAAACGTAAATATCAAATGCAGATGCCTGAATCATGCAGAGAGACCCAAGTAAATGTCCACTATGTTAAAAAGAGAAGATTTGGAAACAAGTGCTTGACTGAAGTTGTGCCTCGCTCCTCAAACCACTACCCATGTCAAATAAGATTTCACAGGGGTGTTTTTAGTACCGTGATGCATGAAAATCTCTTCACAGCTTCTAAATCTTCTGTTTGATCTGGCCTGGCAACAAAGAGATGCATTTTATTTGATTGCGAACAGCAGGACCATCCTGCAACGTGCTGTATTAATCACGGTAAGTCATGACGCGGCATTTTTACCTGCTGCTCAGCCTAAGTTGGCTGCTTAGCCGAAACATTAGGTTCTAGTGATATTTCAGAGTGCCCAAAAAACACTCAATCTGGTCAAATGATATTCATTCAAGTAGATAAATTACACCGCATGCAAATTTATATTAAAAAAAACTAATGCGAGATGATATTCAGTAATTTTTCATCTTATAATCATTTTTTTTTTTTTTTAAATTTTTCATCTTATAATCATGTAGATCATAAGGGTTATCAGGTGCCTCTCATAAATCACATAAATAGCTCTCACATAAAAAGTCCATGCTTTATTTTTCAGTATTCTCTATATATAGGGGTACGAGCATATATTTGGCTTTTCTGCATCCCATTCTGGAATGACTATTCTGTTCATTATCAATGGGCAAAAAAAAAAATTCTAAAAAGATCATCACCCATCCAGTTATTTCTTCCATTAGAATACTCCCGGTAGCGAATGCTCCATGCTTATTGAATAAATAGGCATATTATGTTGCTTATAATAATCACTCAGTTACATGGAAGAAATTAAGTACAACAATGACCAGAATGATTTGGAAATTCAGTGACGCTGATTCATGCGCTTATTTGAATATTTATGAAAACGATAAAATGAAGTTGAACTGTTTGGGTAGTATACGTTGCATTCTAACTCGTCAGACACAGTGCACATTGTCTTGTCTTGATGGCTAGCTAAGTAAACCAAGAAATTGCTGGGACTTGTTCAGAATAACTCCATTGAGGAAAGATAATGCATTCTCTAAAGAAAGGAAAATGAAAAAAGAAACATTGAAGACGAAAGCATTCCAGTAACAAGAAAGTCAGAATGATGGAAGTCGAACTCATGGATCTTGATTAAATTGTAAAGACACATGAACATTAGAATGTACCTCAGCCTAAGTAACTTCAGACTTGCTCGAGGAAGCATGAAATGGATCTATCTCGAGTCCTGATTTAGATCAGTGGCCTAAAATGAACTTCTCAAATCTCTGGCCTTTCTAGGGAGCTCGACTACTAGAGGCTGTCCTTTTGAGGTACGACAAGTCTGGCAGTCCTTGAATGGAGACGGTCAATGTTCTCAGGGATTTTTCATAAGCATTCGAGACTGTCTAGTTCTGCCAGCTCGCAGTGAGAAATAAATGAGGCTTCCAAGGGTGAGAGTTTTCCAAGCCCTTGGATTTCCATTGCTGAGCATGAGAGAAGCTCCAATCCAGAATGTCTTTAAGGATTTGCAGTCTTGGAGTGTCAGTTTTTTCAGATTTTTGGGTAGTTGTGGGAGATTTTGCAGGTCTGGACATCGAAGATCAAACTTCCTTAGCTGTGAAAAAGCACCCATTTCTGGTAGTGTAGTGAAGCCTGAAAGGCACAATTTTAAGGTCTCGACTTTTGTCACATTGCCAATCCCAGAGAGGCTGCGCTGCTCCACCATCGCATCTCTGTATGTTCCGGGAGATGCCTCCTCCTCTAAATAATTGGCAAGGTACAATTCTTTGAGATTGGTCAGATTTGAAATATCCAACGACTTCATTTTGCTTGAGTCATAAGTGAGACGCAAAGCAGCTAAATTAGAGGGAAGTGGAGGAACCTCTTGAAGATTGTCGCAGCCATATAAATCAAGGTTTTGGAGATGGGGCAGACTAGAGATACTCTCTGGTAGGCTGCGAATATTGGTATGTGACAACACCAAAATTCTCAAACGAGACAAGCCTTTGATCTCCTTAGGAATTGTTTCCAAACTCCTGCAGCATGATGCGTGAATCTCCTCAAGATTCACTAGTGTTCCAATAGAGGAAGGGAACCCTCTAATGAAACTTCCTTCCATTTTGAGCACCTTCAACTTTTGCATATGACCAATGGCATGTGGTAATTCATCTATTCCTGTACTTGAAAGATCCAGATTCTCTAATGATGTCAATCTTCCAAAGGTGCCTGGAAGTTTCCACATCAACCGACAATCCCTTAAAGACAGTTGTTTCAACTTTTCTAGCTCTCCAATTGAATCTGGGAGCACAGATAGTTCAGAGCCATCCATTGTAAGAAATTCTAGAGATCTTGTATCACCAATTTCACTGGATACTTGTGCCAATGATATACAGTTGCAGGCGCTGAGAATTTTAAGCTGCTTCATATCTCCTGAGACCGGAATATCTTCTATAGAAGTTCCATCAAGACGGAGCTCTCTCAAAGCTGCCAGAGAATCAAGTTCTCCAGGCAAGTTACTAAGCTCAGTGCAGAACTTCAGATCTAAAATTTGCAAACATTTCAACACACCAATTGACGGGTCAATATGAACCAAATGAGAGCAATGTTCTAAAACCAGTATCTCCAAAGCCTTGAAACTAGAGAAGTTTGGTGTTTGTATCAAGTCAACACAGCCTCTGAGAATTAAAACTTTCAACTTCCCTGACCTCTGCAAACAATATAAAGAGACAGAAACTGTTAATTTTGCAATAAGTATTTGAGGTAAAAGGGAAATGCAAAGTATTTGAGCTACCTTTATATGGTTCCAACCCCCCCAACCTTCAGTTACCTTGCTCCATGATAAATCAAGAACAAGCAAATTCTCCAGATGCAAATTGGTTACATCAAAATCTCTTGGACAACCATGCCAACGGAGCCAAAGTAAGTTCAAAAGAAGATCACTAAAATCATCCTTAATATCAGAGTGATCCATAATGAGGAACCGGAGATTTGGTACTTTTTTAAATTGGTCAGGAGTCAAACAGGTCTTTGATCGATCATCCATGTCTTTTTGCTCAGTGAAGGACTGATTATCCATGTCAAGACACAGAGCTTCGACCTTCCTTTGGATCTGTTGGTCAAACACCATTGTTAGATGGAAGCTAATGTATCCCAAATACAGAAGTGAACTAAGGATCATCTGATCTTTCACTCTTCCCAAAGGGGGAAAAAACAAGGAGTCAAATATCCAATAGGCAGACTAAAAGGTGATGTCAGATCTTACCTTATCTTGTTTAAAAATATTCCAAGCTTCAGTGGCCCATAGTCTACTGTTGTTCCCATGTTTTGTGCGATCATCTTGAACAATTTGCTTACCGAGCTTCCTTAGCTGATCATGCATCGACATCCTATTGTCATCTCCAATATTTACCATGGACATGCGACAGAGCATCTCGATTTCAAAAGAACCATTCCATTTAAGCTCATCCCACATGTAAGATGCGATTCTTTCATCCTCTCCAATAAGGAAACAAGCTATGTCGAGAAAAATATGCTGTTGGTCACTGCTTAATCGTTCATAAAGTATCTTTAACTTGTTCTGGACATCACCATATGGTTGTCTTTCTAACTTTTCTACTAGAGTTTCCCATGCTCTTTTTTTATTCTGAAGGGTAGACAATTGTAAACCTACAAGCTCAAGAGCTAATGGAAGTCTTCCGGTAGCTTTGACAATTCTTTCAGAGAGATTAACATAGTCATGTTCTGGATAATCCTCTGCAAATGCATATCTACAGAAAAGTTTTAGAGCATCGCTATCTTTCATCTCTGGGATCTCATAAGTATCTATTACTTCATGTACATTGGTAACTCCACCTTTGGTTGTGATAACTTCATGTATATCGAGAACTCGTTTATCTTTCGTTGTGATAATGATCCTACTCCATGAACCGAACCATCTGAGATTTCCAGCCAATGCTCTAAGCTGCTCCTTCTCATTCACGTCATCTAGAAGAATGAGGACTTTCTGACTGCGGAATTTATCCGTTAGGAACCTAACTCCATCCTCAACCGAATCGAAGGCTCCCAAGTTCCTTCGGGTAATGTCAGAAACCAGTTTAGTTTGCAAAGCTTCAAGACCCTTCTTTGCAGTAGTTTCTCCAATATCGCTGAGAAAACTGCAACCATCAAAGAGGTCGCAGATATCATTGTAGAGAGACTTTGCAAGGGTTGTCTTACCAATGCCCGGAATACCGGAGATGACAATCATCCGCACATCATTAGAGTCAGTATCCAGCATCCTTCTCAGCTCGGTCAAGCAGTCTTCAATCCCGACTAATTTGTCGGACAAATTGAGCTTTGCCTTTCTCAATCTCTTCAAAACTTTTGAGACCATCATTTTTACAAATTCTCCTTGCCTAGAAAACAGGAAAAAAGTTTCAGAAAGAAGAAGACATCAGGAAGTCATGGACACTGTTAACTGGGGATAAAGATCTGAAACTGATGAAACGTGAATGGTCAAAGGCTTGGTATCAATGCAAGAGTGTGTCTGCCATTCAATTCAGAGCGACCATTGGCCAACCCCCATAAGGAAAAACTCAGATCGACCCTGGGCCATGCCCATCGCAACACATAACAGATCCTTACCATTCGTATACGGGGGCGGTTTGCCGTGAACATGAGAGCACCACATCATTCCAAAGGAAAAAAAAACGAAAGAAGAAAAGAAAAGAAAGAAAGCAGAAGTAGCTACGGATCCTTCAACCTTACCCACGATCAACTTGCCGCCCTTTCAAAGACGCCACTTCTTTGAGGGCACTCTCCCATTTCTTAATCGTCGCCTCTTCAACTCTATTCTCCTTGTGTGCCTTAATGTCAGTGGCGTAGGGAGCCTTCTCATCCTTCATTTTCACATTATCCACCGGGATCTCGAAGAAGATGGGCATGATGATCATTCTTCCCTCTTTGTGCCACTCGACCATCTGAGCCAGCTCTCGAAGGCACCACTTACTCGAGGCATAGTTCTCGGACAGGATCGGAATGCCAATCTTCGACAACTTGATTGCCTCAGGAAGCTGCTTCTCGAGAGAGTCTCCATCGGAAAGCTCTTCTTCGTCTCTGAAGGTGCGAACCCCGGCATCGATGAGGCCGTTGTAGAGAACATCGGTGAACCCATGTCGGGTGTCGCTTCCTCTGAAGCTCAGGAACACGTCGAAGTTATTTCCCGTCACCGGAGCTGATGATGCAGAGCTCGAACCGCCGTAAGGACCTTCTTTCGCCATCTGCCGCTGCAAAGGAGACTCACGAATGCTCGGAAAATTTCCTCGGACAGACTCTTGACAATGCGACGCTCTGGGCCCGGTTAATTATCGGAGAAGCGGGTGCTCCGTCTGTGCGGAATTTGTACAGTCAAAATGGTTCCTTGGACTGGACCAGATCCAATGAAGACTTCCAAGAACCACCGGACGTAAACAAGTAACAGCGACCGTTAAGTGAGTGAAATGTTGTCATTTCCACATCTCGGTCGCGGTTTCACTCCTGTCCAATTCAATCTTTCGTTAAGTATTAATTATAAATTTTATTTTGCAAAAACTGAATGATTTTGAAATTATAACATATAAAAAATATTTAAATATAAATTATTAAATAATGAAAAAATTTTATTTTTTAATTATTTCAAAGTATGACCAGGTTGACTAACTTAGAAATGTATTTCTGGAAAGCTAATTGCTATGAGTATGCAATCGTCTTGGGTTAAAAAAAAAAAGGCAAAAGGGGAGAAAATTGAGGAAAAAAATTAACGAAAAAGGGAGAGAAATGGGGAAAAATGTGGAGGTGAATTCAAGTGCGAATTTCCGAACAAAAAAAAAAAAAAATCAAGTCCGTCCTAAAGGAAATATTGAAAACCAAATATCCAAGTCTGATTCTCCTTTAATTATCATACTCTAAGTAGTTTATTTTTGTTGAAGATTAAGGACGATTCCTATTGGAGGATGTGGCCAAATGATACATTGGATGGACATCGAGGTCCAATGGGAGGCAGTGACCCACCACGTGCTTACTGTTTTTATTCAATGTTGAATTACAAAGTTAATTATCAATACTCAAGACCCTAGCCAAGAAGATTAGTTTAATTTTGACAGATTCCATCTTCATTGACGGTTCAGAAAGTTCTGCTCTTCCATTTTCCGCACTGAAATAAAAAGCACAAAATGAAAGGGCTGTAAAGCAGATGGGAGACATAGAAAATCTGCATCCGTAAGAGCTTCCAAAAGCTACTGTGGCGAAAAGCAACATGAATTTGAAAAACCCTCATTTGGAGTTTTCACAAAATTATTTTTCTTGACAGTAGGTCGATGGCCAAAAAGTCCATTACCCCGCGCAACACATGCGGAATAAACTAATATTTTGCTATAGATTATTGTATTACTCTATTCATCATTGTTCAAATTGATAATTGAAATTTTTGTATTAATAGAAGTTCATATATGTCCTAATTAAAAAGCCAACGTCAACCCTTAGAACAAGTTGATAATTTATTAAATTGTACGGCCGTTAATTTTGATGACGATGATAACTTACTAATGAGTGACATGATAAGTTATGGATCATAATTTGTTAATAACAAGATTAATAATTTTCAGCAACCTTAATATACTACCAACACTGAAATTTTCCAATTTTGAATCCCACGAGACCCTGCAATTTCACAAGTCAAATAATTACTTGGATTAATTGTCACACTAACATGAATATAACCCATAATATAAATTGTGTAGTGCTTGGCGTACTAAAGGACTGCAACTACTTAGAATAGGTCCTAACCTAGATGCTATGTCTCAATTCCTGCCATGCGATCTTTCCGTTATTTTAAATTATGGTGCTTCGCCAGCCTAAAATTGTTCTTATCTTGGATACACTGTTGCCTAGCTCTACCGACAGGGTTATCAATTTCTCGACATACTTGGATGGTGGATGAGGTTGCTCACGGAGAACAAGGCATCATAGACAAAGCCACGACCTTGCGTGCATGGTTACATCTCGATTTTGCTGAAATTCGACCTGGAGAGAGCACGCATGAAATATCTACGTTATGCTAATTTCGGCCGATATTATCACGGAGATCGGCTTCTCTACCAAGAAGGACTATGGCAATTAAGAACGAGAAGCACTGCTGCACTGCATAGAAGACTCTGCATGGCCTGCTGCCTCCTGCAACCGGCAATCTTTCCTATGGCATGACTAGTTACAGGGAACCTTCAGAGATTGCAGACCAAGCCGAGCGGCATGCTGAGTTTGCACGGTGAGCACACTAATTCTCCTGCTCAAATGGTTTTCCTTCAAAGCGCAGTCACTTGCGCAAGTGTTCTCTTTGTTTCCATAGACTTTGTTTCACGCTTTCAGAAATGATAAATAACTAAGAATGAAATTCCATACCGGTTTTCTGCTAGAATGGAAAAGTTCAATACATGAAGATTCAAATAAAAGAAAGTTAAAAGTGCCAGCCTATTTAAAGGCCAATCGGCCTTTAATATCCGCATGCAATTCATTCCACTCTACATTGATTTTGCCAATCGTTTCCTCAGCTTGATTTCTCTTCTTTTCCATGCTTGGATTCTCGCTCTTCATACTAAGGACCCGCTTGAACTTATTCTTCAGTTCCTTAACTTTCTCTGATCTCTTTGTCAACAATGATGACAGTTCTGACTTCGCATTTTCAAGTCGGAGCTTGCGTGCCTCAATCTCTGCTTGAAGTTTGGCAAAATATTGCTCATTGTCAGCCACACTCTTAGCCGTTTCTTCAACTTGCTGCTTGAGCAAAAGAACTTCATCCTTGTCGTACTCCAAAAAATTCTTTTCCTTTTTGAACTCTCTTTCAAACCTCTCACATTCAATAAGGATCTTTCGTTGGGAAGAGAGGGAGTCGCCTGCGGACTTAATGAAGTGCTGCAATTTGAGATAGACATGTCCAAAAGTAGAGACCTCTGGTATCTTGTGTTCGACTAAGAAGTTTAATAATTCTTGCAAATGGCCAAGTAGCTTGGGATTAAACATAATTGCCAGGAGCCCCTGACTCATTATATTTTCCACCTCTTGTGATGCTTTCTGGTATGCTTGAAGATCAGATTGACTTGACCATGACATCCCTGCACCAGTATTTTGCTTTCCTGAGTCGCCACTCGACAGAGACTCAATCTTCAAGAAAAGAGACTCCTCATCGTCACCATATAAATCTGCCTCAGCATCAATAGGGGCTCTGTCTTCATCTGTTGCTGATGATGGCTTTGGTCGAGCAGCAGGAGGAGGCAAAGTTGCCAAAGAAGGGATGGTTGATGCCCTGTCAAATGGCATATCACCTTGCTCCGTCATTGGAGAGATGCCAGTAGTTTCGGTCCCTGTCAGATCCACTGACAAACTAGAATCCTTATCAGGCTTGACATCAAATAAGTCTGATTTATACGGAAAAGAGTGTGTTGGTTTGGTTCTGAAAATCAACCGACGGTTGAATTTCGAAGCAACGGCCAGAAAGAAATATAGAATTAACATTGACAGAGTCAATCGGAATAGAAAAAAAGATGTCAGTAGCTTTACGTTCACTCTAGCCCACGTGGTTGAACCTCCAACAGAGGGAGAACTTCGCAAGTTAGAAGAACCGCCCATAGTTTCAGTGCTTGACTTGTCAGACTTGAAAGATTTTGCTTGTGCTTTAGGAGGATGAGAGGGCTTGTCAGAAATTGCCAAGGCAATGCTTTTAGCAGGTTTATTCTTCTTCCTTCCTAAAATGTTATCTTCGTCCTTCTCTTCATCATCGACAGGGAAACCATTGCTATCATCCTTCTCTGATGCAGTCATATAGGTTTGAAAATCAGCTGTCAGACAAAAGAGGTGTGTCACTCCTCTGTTGTGAAAGGAGACAAGTGTCAAACAGAGACTCACCTTGCCTATTTGGATGGATAAATGAAATGCCATTTCCAAGCAGAAAACAATTGAGGATGAAATGGGCTGATGATGTTTGTCAGCTCTAGTAGAATATAGTCTTAAGGATCATATGTACTTGCTATAGCAAGAGGAGCAATAGTTAAGGTGTAAGATTTACTATATTGCCCAAAAAATTAGTCAAAAGTCTAGTCAGTTCCAACAGTATGACATAGCTCGAATCAATCCCTTAATTGGCTATCCTTATGGTCTGGCAGCTTTCTAGTCATGAACTCTTTCAGTGTTCTACATCTCAAGGTTGAACTCATACTTAATCTTATAGAACGAACTCAGATTTGACAATCTCAACGTAGAGCATACCTTTGTATTTGCATTTGATGCCCTGAATAGAAGAATGTTCCATATTAGCTGGTTTGCAACAACACTCCACCTGTGACAAAACTTGTGTAAGCATGTATTCAGTGCATCAAACAAGATTTCTACCATCTGTCAAAATGGTTATGAAGATCGATGCTTAGATTCAAAATCACTGAATGTGAAGAGAACATACAAATTTTGAGATTTCATTGACAGTATTGATCAAACTATGTCCTTGGAAGTGTAGCTTGTCGGACAAGATTGACAAGAGAACGGTTTGGAGAATGGAATACCTTCTATGAGCCACTCATCCCAATTTATTCACAGCGCTCTGGATTAAGAATTAACTTGCATAACGCTTAAGATACTGTCCAGCAGTCAACGCTTTTCCACACCACATCAAAGTTTGAATACCACAACATTCAAAGCTCTGGATTTTATCCTTAACAACACCTCCGGAAAGCATGTTTAAACTAACTGGCACAAATAGAAGTTCTTTATTTGTATATCGCAGAAAAATACTAAAAAAAGTAAAAAAAAATGCCCTTTTAAAGAAGAACAACAAGTGGAGTCCTTAAATATTTGAACCTATCTTCCCATTAAAAAAGATGAAAGAAATATAAAGTCTTGACGACTCAAATTTCTTTTGAAAAATTATTCTGTATGTTTTAACGGGAGAAAATATACTGTACATCGTAATTCATCGTGTCATGCACTTTTGTTATTATTAAGCAATTTATTCATGTTTGTAAAAATTCCAAACATGACACGTGCTCATCAAGTGCCATCCTCCATTTATGCGGTCCAATGGGAAAATCAATAGCGTTGGTTACCTCGGATGAGCTCTCCACCTCAATTATTGAACTGCTTGGCTTCTTGAAGGATTTTAGGTGTTCCACACTCCTAATATCAGGAATCTTTGGACAGCCCTTGATTCTAATGTCTTTCAGCCTCTTCAGTTTTGATAGATCAGGAAGTCTCTCAAGACTTTGACAGTATGAAACATTTAATGATGCCAAAAATATCAAATTCTCCAGCTCATCCAGTTGCTGCGGGTTGCAGTGAGATATTCTGAAAACTCGCAAGGATTCGAACTTCCCAAGGCCTGTAACTTCTGCTACTGCACAGTCAAAAAGCTCAAATTCTGACAGGAGCTTCAAATACGAAAGATCTAGCAATTCTGTCCGCGATTTGTAATGGCGAAGTGATAGAGTGAATAAACTTGAAGGAAGCTGTGGTAGCTTTTCCAAGTAAATGCAGCAAAGGGAGAGCTTCATGAACTTTGTGAGCTTACGAAGCTGATCCAACCCAGCAGGTTGTAGTTGGATCTTTAACAGAGATAGCTGCAATATCTTCAGCTCTGACAAACTCCCAAGCTCCAAATAAGTGCATCCTTTCGCCTCAATTTGACCTTGCTCAGGTAACACCAGCTCCTGGGATCCATCAGCCAAGAATAGCTCTTCCAACTTAACCAGACTACTGATGTCTGGGATTGTATCTATCGATTTAGAACTGACAGATAGGCTTATTAAAGTTGAAGGAAGCTTGGGCACCTTACGGAGCTCGTCACAGTGAAGCAGATCAAGCTTTTGGAGGTTGGTAAGTTCAGATATGGTATCTGGTAGACCACAAATTCGAGAGTATCCAAGCCTCAAGACCCTCAATGCTGAAAGTTTCTTAATATCTTCAGAAATTTCCCCATCCAAACTCCGACATCTTGAAGCATGCAGCTCTTCAAGCCTCTTCAATGTCCATATAGCGCAAGGCAGCTCTCTTACAAAAGTAAAATCAATTTTGAGCACTCTTAAAAGGTATAACTCATTGACAGTACTAGGTAATTCAACAATTGCAGTGCTTGATAGATCAAGTTCGATCAATGAAGCCAAAGTCCCCAAGGACAATGGTAACTTCAATATTGACCTACAATGATTCATTGACAAGTGTTGTAGCGCTTCTAACTTTCCAGACAGGGGAAGTTTAATTATTTTGGTACCATGTAGTGCAAGGACTCTCAGCGATTTTACATGGCTAATTGAATCGGGTAGCTGAATCAATGAAAGACAGTTGCAGGCACTGAATCTTCTAAGCTTTTGCAAATGACCGATGGAGGCAGGAATTTCTTGAACAGCAGTTCCATCTATAAGAATCTCTTCCAAGGATATGAGGAAACCCAGCTCTTCAGGCAACTTATTGAGTTCAGCACAATACCTCAAGTTCAGTGAAACCAACCTCTCCAGACTTTTCACCGATGAACCGATTTCAACCAATCGAATGCATCTTTCAAGATTCAATCTCTCTAAACATTTGTAATGAGATAAGTCTGGAGTTCTGATCATATCATAACAGCCGGTGAGGTTCAAAACTCTCAATTTCTTGGCTTTCTGTCAGAAAATAGAATAACAAAAGAGTCAACTTTTCCGCAACAATTTGACAAATGAAATTAACAATAATGTACTTCTCTAACCTTGATTTCACTCCAACCATTCCATTTGTCACTGACCGTGCTCCAGGAAAGATCTAGAATAACCAACTCCTTCAAATCCAATTTTTCAGCAAGAAGATGCCGAGGACAACCTTGCCAATGGAGCCATCTTAAACTAGACAGACGCTGCTCAAAATTTCCTTCAAGGTTCGCCTGATCCAATCGAAGGAATCTTATGTTCGACGTCCTCGCGAAATGTGCTGGTCCAAAATTGTATTGTGACCCACTGCCAAATTTGAGAAGAACTCCTTCAACACTTTTCGTTGCCTACACGTGGAAAACAGGATTTGGATTAGCAAGGGACTTGGCATTTCCACACAAAAATATGTGAAGATGATAAATGCATAGAGACTTCAAACCAAAGAAATCATTTAATTAATGATCAATTTGTTAAAAAAAAATGATTTGGAAAAAAAGTTCTAAAAAATGATGGCTTTCGTCTCTTACAAAAATGAATGAACAACAAATATTTTCATCATCCACGAAAATAAGTAGACATAAATTGTTATCAATAATGAAAAATTTTCATTAACTAATTATTTCAAGAAATATAAATGATCATTTTTAGAAAAATATTTTTCAAATCATTTTTTCTGCTAAAAATATGCACCCCAATTAGTTTTCTTTCTATGAAAAGAGGAACATGAGTCGTAAGGCATACAAGTAAGGTAAAAACAGTGATGAACTTGTATCTTACTTTTTTATTCACCAGCACAACCCGGGCTTGCTCATGACTCCACAATCTACTGCGCTCTCCAGGTTCAAGATGTTCCTCCATGACAATATCCCTACCTAGGTCTCGAAGTTGATCATGCATCCATAACTTATCGTTCTCAATCTTAACAATAGATGAATTGATGAGGACTTCTAATACCGATCCGCTTGCGGAATCACGGTCAGACCACAGGTAGCATGCAACACCTTTGTCCTCTCCAATGAAGAAACAAGCAATGTCCAGAAATATCAGTCTTTGCTCGTCAGGTAATGCTTTGATTATTACCATCAATTTCCGTTGAACTTGTGGCTCAGGTACTTTTCTCAATTCGTTTAATGTCTGCTCCCACACCTCCTTGCTTTTAGAATATAGATACGACCCAACAACCTCAACAGTCAAAGGAAGCCGGCCAATAGTCGATACTATTCTTTTGGACAGAGTAGCTAAGTCAGCTGGAGCAGGTCTCCCCCTGAAGGCATGAGAGTGGAATAGTTCATCGACTTCCTCTTCTCGCATTCCCCCGACTTCATATTTCAGGGACACTTCAAACTTATCTAAAGCCTGTTCGTCTCTGGTGGTAATTATGATCCTGCTCCCAGAGCCTAACGAATCAAGAATACTTAAAATCGGTGTAAATCCGGAGCTTGGTTCAATATCATCGAGAACAATGAGAACCTTCTTGTGCAAGAGTCTGCTTCTGATGGACTTAATCCCATCATCAACAGAATGAATTTGTCCATGCGTTACACCTAGAAGGTCAGAAACCAACTGACCTTGCAAATCATCTAGACCTCCTGGTTTTTGGTATGTTCTCTAACGTTTTCCAGAAAGCTACAGCCATCAAAGAGATCAAATATTCTTTTGTAGATGAACCTTGCAATTGTTGTCTTCCCAGTGCCCCCTATGCCATGTATTCCAACTACACGAACATCGCTAGATTCCACATTTAGTAATTTCATAACTCTTTCCACATGATTTTCGATGCCAACAAAGTATCTGTTCAGTGCCCTCAACACATTTGCGACAAGAACATCGATGAGTGAAGCCTCTTCGGGCAAGCTGTATCATGCGTGCACGTGTGCACAAGGTACACGCACAAAGATTAATGTAAGTCCAACAATATCTAAACTCTGAAGTAGTTTGTAAGAAAAGGTTCACGCTCTCCTTTCAAAAACTAGCATACAGCAATCAGCTTTAGACAAACAGGCCATGCGATTAGTGGTACGTGCTTTTACTAAATCAACACAGACAAAGCACAGTATGATGAGGTGCAAAGGTTGTCTGTTGCATCCACAGAAATTAAGCAAATCAATATCACTCTACACTGGCATTTTCTTGCAAGAGGTAGATTTCCTGTGGATGTAGATTTCAAGAGGAAGAACATTCTCCTGGACCATATCGATATAAAATCACAACCATAACCGCTGCCTCCCATTTAATACAGTGATCGAATATGGAAAAACTGAGTTATGAGATACGTGTAAAGCTAGAGCTCTGAAATTTATCAACGAAACCAAAACATTAAGTAATGTGGCAAGCTGGGAGTGAGAATGTTAACAAGCGGATCATATCAAGCGGATCATATCCAGTACCAGATCAGAGGGAGCTACATCAGGTATTGAGACACCTAGCAGCATGAGTCTTAATTAGATTAACTAAAATTGAAGTAAGCGCTGCCTTGGGATTTGGATGCTAGGTTACTCAATCGAACTTACTCAATTACACTCACCTATCAATCTCCAACCCTGGGATGGATCCCACATAGATGAGAGCTTCCTCCCATTTCCGGAGGATGTCTGGGTAGAAATGTCTCCGTCTATGCTCCTCGATAGCCTCGCCGTAACCGTGGGATCTGTTTTTCACGACCGATGGCATGACGTTGAAGAAGACGGGCATGATGATCTGGCCCGTCGTCTTGTGGCACTCCACAAACTGAGTCAGCTCTTGGAGGCACCGTTGGCTCGATGGGTAGTTCTCTGACAGGATCGGAATGGCGATCTTGGAATGCTTGATCGCGTGGATAAGCGACGGCATAATCTCCACTGCCCAGAAAAGTTCCTCATCATTGAACATGCGGACCTCCTCTCGTAAGAGCCTATCGTAGAGATGATCCACAAAACCCTTGCGAATATCCGGTCCTCTGAAGCTCACAAACACATCGTAATGAAAATGGTTGCGAGAAGTCTGGAAGTCCATCTACTTTCAAAATGAAAATGGTTTCCGTGTTGGGGGGCTCCTCCTCTCAGTTTTCGTCTCTCTTTCTTCTCTATTTCAAAGATCCACCTCCCCGTTTCATACCATGGGAGTGGGTGTACGAGGGCCTCTTTGACCGGCGGACCATGGCGAGACGGATGTAAAAACTAAAAAGTTACAACAAAATATATTTTAAAAAGAAAAAACTTTTCCTTACCAATTCAGTCTTTGAACCAAATGCTCTCTTTTTTTTTTCCCTAATTGATCTGAAGACGCTTACATGGCTATTTGAAAATATAAACTAAAATTTGAACTTTTTTGGGCTAAAATCATAAAAAAAAATTCCAAATTAGTATTATCCGTATCATATTTATCCCAAACTAGTTTTAGTATTGCAAAAATAAATGTGGCTCGAGTCTATTTTGAGAATTTTTTTTGTGATATTTCAAAATTTGGGAGTAAATGGATTGTGATGGATGGAAGTAATTTGCTGGGTTACAAGGGGATCTTGATAAGTTACCAATTAGATTTGTCATAAAATAAGAAACCTTTCCCTGTTCTTTACTCGAAAGGCATGGTGAATCCAATCAGCACTTCGTCACAACCAAAGCGACTGAGGCCTTTTGGAGGGAGAAAACAAGTGACTCACCTTTCTCAGCCAGTCTAAAGGTTGCGATATATCTTCCGTAAAATGAAGTCCGTTACAAAGGATCAATCACAAACCTTGATTCCGTGAGACTTATGTGAATCTTACATGCGAGAATCATAAATTGAATGGTTATGATAGATTTAACCTGACGTATCCATCATGATGCATGCTTTCTATACTTTTCACCATAAAAAAAGGATAAAATCGAAAAAATACGAGATAGGCCAAGCTGGCAATACCCCTAGGAAATTGTCGAATAAATCCAGAATGACAGTCTCACTGAAAATCTGGAAAACCTCATGTGGTAATGCCATATTGATCTATTCAGATTCCGTGGAGGTTCAATCCTTTACCCTTTTGGATTAAACTCCAATTATTCATTCACACACCCCTTGATCTAAAAGGAAGATGATTTCCCTAATAAGCTCCGATGGTTATTATGGTACTTAATCAATAAGTACTTAATAGCTATCAAAATCCCAACTAGAAAGTTCATTGCCAACCTAACTAGGATATTCGGGTTAGGCCG
The DNA here is from genome assembly GCA_014182365.1 of Eucalyptus tenuipes. NCBI lineage: Eukaryota > Viridiplantae > Streptophyta > Magnoliopsida > Myrtales > Myrtaceae > Eucalyptus > Eucalyptus tenuipes. Next base: position 16,589,731 of record CM024539.1, on the reverse strand, counting down.
AAACATTGAAAAGGAAAGTGAGGAACCTCTTAGCTTTCCTTTAAATACTATATTCAAATTACGTAATTGTCAATAAAATCTAACATAATAGTTATCAAAAGCAAGGAAGATTCATATTGTAAAAATATCAATACGAAACTACAAACATGAAGGCCGAACGTTACAGATTGAATAAATCATGATGACATGGTTCAAAAGGTCAATCGACAATGTGTACAAATTGTAATAATAACTTGAGAAAAGGTTGATAAAAGAAATCAAGATATTAATAGGACATCATTTTTCTTGGCACGTTATAATGAAGAGCATGGAAAGCAAACCAACAAGAGAATAATATACATGGGAGTATTGAGCAGCAATGAGGGAAAGAAATTAATGGCATAAAAGTACAATAAAAAATTGGAATGAAACAAAAGATCGGTTCTTTTATTCACGACATATTTCACCGTGCGAATATTCAGTTTTCATGAAAACATAAATCAAACATAACTGCTTGAATAATTTTCCATCGTCGGAAAATGTTGGTGGTTACTTTTTCTAAAGAGAGATGCTTGTGGCATTGAAAACTGTGAAGTCAAAAGATACTTTCGAATATGAATATTGATGATGACATGAACTGGAATGTACAGGAAGGGGGGTCTTCTATGAAGATCTCGGAGGATGCAATTTCTGGGATATCAAATGGTACAAATTTCGAAGGGCATATAATGGGAAGAGGAAATGTTCGGAAACACTCTCCCGAGCTTCATATTCCTAATGTTGTTTAGATTTAGGTCTAACAAAAGGTACTTGGCATAGCATTTGTTGTTTTAGCAGACGTAAGACGACTAGCTAGCCTTCTGAATCTAAGTTTCGTTGGGTCACAATTCATCTGTACCGTTCTTGTCAATCCATGGCTTTCTTCATTGTTGTAGCTCATAGAAACATCGGGAAGCCTCATGTTTGAATGCCACTAACTTGTGGCAGTCAATTCTCAGGAAATCTCTTTGCCTTTTTCTTCTTTCAATTCTCTTGTCCAGAAGAGTCTGTTTAAGTTGACAATTGACACCACACAACCATATTATGGTACATTCGCGGAAATCTAGGAATTAAGAGATCATAAATTGATGACAGAGTGGGTGCTGAGATCTCGCAGATTTCAACAAAATAAATTATAGAAATAGCCAATAGAAATGCAAGGGAAACACTTCTATGGAATGTGTCTAGAAAGCAAAACGAAATCCAGAGATGTTACATTCTTTGGCGTGGATCATCCAACGAAGCAGGACGTAAATATCAAAAGCAGATGCCTGAATCATGCAGAGACGCAAGTAAAGATCAACTATGTTGAAAAAAGAAGATTCAGAAACATGTAATTGAGTGAAGTCACGCCTTGCTCCTCTACCCCCGTGACATAAGATTCCTCAGCCTGGTCTTTACTACCACGGACTAACCAAGAAGGAAACTATAATAAGTGGGTCCTGTAATGATGTATGCAGGTCTCTTCACAGCTTCTGAATCTTCTGTCTGATCAGGCCTGGCAACAAAGAGATGCATTTTATTTGGTTGTGGAAATCCCCTATCTATTGGCTGTGAACCAAGAACAGAGAAGAAATCCTGCAGGGAATAGGCAACATTCAACACTGCAAGAGGCCAAAACTTCGTTACCTGCGCTACTTAATGCCATCAAAGGAGACAAAACCCTATCCCTTCCACATCAGCAAAGAACCGAGGAGAAGGTGGGGTAGTGAGTGACAGAAATCTACAGGGGTTCCAATCCACTAGAAATTTGTGATGAGACTATTAGGGTTTTGGGATTCGGACAAACACAGGAAGAGCTAGGGTTTGGGGGACAGTTACCAAAAGGAGGTAGGGGGAAGCTCTCAGACGGTTGGGGAGGCAAATGGATGAACCTGGGGCAATATACCGTCATCTGGCTTTACTGTGTAAAAGGTTAGGGAATCTGCGAACAGAGGTGGATGCCCCTCCACGGGATAGAGTGATTTCAGAGGCGATGCTGGATGAATGTAAACGTACAGTATTTGGTAAGCTGTATTCGGGAGGAAACATCAACTATCAGGCATTTCTTACCACAATGAAGCGAGCTTGGAAGGTAGATTCAGTTAACTTTGCTCATCATGAATCGGATATCCTGTCTTTTACCTTTGATTCTGAAATGTAAAAAGAAAGAGTGTTAGCGAACAGCCCATGGTCCTTTGCGAGTAATCTATTGATCCTTAAATCAAGGAAGCCTAATAAACCTGCGCAATGTTATAAGTTTACAAGCTGTGCATTCTGGGTTCAAATTCATGGTCTACCTATCGAATGGTGTAGTGAGGAGGTTGTGTCACATATAGCCCAAATACTAGGTTGCGTGAAGGAAGAAAAGTGGAGAAAAAGGGAGTGGCATTTCAAAAGGTGGGAAGAGTAAGAGCAGAGCTTGACCTGGATACACCTTTAAGGCCAGGTACCTTATATAATTTAGGAGAGGAGAAAGTGTGGTTGGATTTTAAGTATGAGAGGCTACCTCAATTTTGCTATTCTTGTGGTAGAGTTGGGCACTTTGCAATAGTCTGTGAAGAAATTCCTTATGATGAAGCCAAATATGAAGATAGGAAGATGAATAGGTTTGGGCATTGGTTAAAAGCAAAGGCTAAGGAGACTAGTCCTTTTTGGCAGATTTTTTATGATGACAAGGTGGGTGAAGAGGAGGAAATACAAGAAGACAGCAACCTTCCATCTCACAATACTCAAATAGTCATTTTCTCTGGTGAGCAAACAGCAGCAAGACCCACAGAAACAACTCAACCTCCAAACAGGGCACATGTGGATATAAACTTACCTGATCTTCAAGTGGAACATCACCAGGATAAGGGAAAAGGCATTATGAACGTTGAAGAGCCAGAACAACAGCTTCTGCCGGCTGCCAAATTATCATCCTGGACAAAAAAAGAAGGATCAAAGAAGGTAAACAGGATTTTAAAAAGTTCACCAGCAAAGAAATTGAAGACGTATACCCCATATCACCCTACAACTATAGAGTTGGTGAGCTTGGATGAAGCAAATTTGCAAGACACTCCTATTAGTCTTTCAAAAGGAACCATGGGATGGGCTTTGGTGGCTAGCCTGAATAAGCCACCAGTTTACAAATGAGGGTTATATGTTGGAACTGTCAGGGGTTAGGCACACCTCTGACAGTCCAAAATTTGAGAGCCATTGTGGCTCAAGAAAAGCCCAACTTAATTATGTTAATGGAAACAAAAAACAAAGAAAATGTGATTACTAGAATTAGAAGGCAACTGAAGTTTAAAAACAGCTTTGTGGTGAACCCGATAGGAATTGCGGGGGGGCTAGCGGTGATATGGAATGATGAAGTTGATGTTGAGGTGGAATTAAGCTCCGAGGAAATGATTAACTTGATATGTGTAGATCATGAGAGTCGGATCACAATGCGGGTTAGTTGTGTGCATGCTCCGAGATATGTATGGGGAAAGATTACAGTTATCGGATAAAATGAGACAGATTGGCCTTTCTAACACACTTCCATGGGTTTGTTTGGGGGATTTCAATGAAGTACTTTATTATTGGGAGAAGGTGGGAACAAGGATGGCAGAGAATTATCGAATGCAGGCGTTCCAAAGCTATATACATGACTGTTCTTTAATGGAAATAGATTGCAAAGGGTGTGCTTTTACCTGGTCCAATAACAGAGAAGATGCTGATCTGGTCAAGGAGAAACTGGATAGAGTGTTTTGCTCTCTGGATTGGAGGCTCATGTTCCCAGAAGCAGAAGCCTTTGCTCTACCAGCTGTTGGGTCCGATCATAGTCTTCTCCTATTGGTGAGTAGTGCTGAAACTGTAAAAAAAAAAAAAAAAAAAAAAAAATTTCACTTTGAGACCTTCTGGACTGAAGATGATGAATGCAGAGAAATAGTTAAACATGTATGGCAATCTCAATCTTGTTTTGAAGTAGGCTTGAGAGACAAATTACAAGCTGCAAGCAAGGCATTGAAAGAATGGAGTAAAAGGAACTTCCCCAATAGCCATTTTCGTATAATAGCCCTAAAGCAAGAGCTTCAATTCTTAACTAATAGTCCAAGCTTGTCTCAAGGATCAAACAGGATAAAGCATGTAAAAGAAGAAATTGAAACCTTATGGAGAAGAGAGGAAATGTTTTGGGGGTTAAGATCTAGAATTAATTGGCTTCGATGGGGGATATAAACACGAAATATTTCCATGCAGCAACAATTCAAAGGAGACAAAAAAATAGGATTACTATGCTGAAAAATGCATCGGAGCAGTGCATTCAAGAAAAACAGCAACTTCAGCACCTCACCTTTTCTTTTTTCAAGGAATTATATACTTCGGTAGGGCCTTAAAACTGCCAATCAGTTATGGATCAATGTCCTGCACTAATAGGAAATGATATTAATGAATGTTTGGTGGCGGAAGTTACACTGGAAGAAATTCATGCTGCTGTCTTTCAACTTGGAGCTCAGAAAGCTCCTGGTCCAGACGGTTTAAATGGAATTTTTTATCAGCACAATTGGGATATAATCAATATTGATGTGTTAGAGGAAGTTCGGGGTTTTTTTCGTTCGGGAGTATTGGAACCAGCCCTTAACAGAACACATATTACTCTGATTCCAAAGACCCCTCATCCAGAAAGACTTGACCAATATCGCCCTATCAGCCTTTGCAATTTTGCATACAAAATAATATCGAAAATTTTGGCAAATAGACTGAAAAGATGGCTGCCTATGCTGATTTCAGGAGAGCGAAGTGCCTTCGTCAGTTGAAGACAGATTCAAGATAATATTTATATTGTACAAGAGGTGTTGCACCAATTGACAATGAGGAAAAGGAAAAAACATTTCCAGGCAGTGCTGAAACTTGACATGCAGAAAGCATATGATAGAATAGAATGGGATTTCTTAGAAGGCTGCTTGCTGAAATGGGGTTCTGTGTTAAATGGGTTAACTGGATCATGCAATGTGTTACTACAGTCACTTTCAGCATTAAGTTTAATGGTGAACCCCTTCCTTTTTTCACTCCTACCAGAGGTATTCGACAAGGGGACCCTTTATCACCCTATCTTTTCATTTTGGTGGCTAACAGTTTGTCATCTTTGATGGGTAAAGCTCTACAAGATTGGAATATTAAAGGAATCAAGTTAAATCGGTTCTGCCCCACTTTGACTCATTTACTATTTGCAGATGATTCAATTTTCTTCTTGGATGGATCTTTACAGGAATGCCAAAATGTTGCAGCTGTTCTCAATCAGTATTGTTATGCCTCAGGACAAGCTGTAAACCTAAACAAGTCTGGCATCTTTTTTAGTAGAGATTGTCCCTCTCTATTAAGGGATAATATGAAAAGAGAATTGAGGGTTCCAGAGTTAGAGCAATCAGGTAAGTATCTGGGAATTCCCTCTGACTGGGGAGCATCGAAGAGACAAATGTTTGCATGGATTTCAAATAGAGTAAACATGAAATTGGAAGGATGGAAGGAACAAATTATATCAAAAGCAGGAAAGGAAATACTCCTGAAATCAGTGGTGCAGGCGGTACCTCAATATGCCATGTCAGTTTTTAAAATTCCAGTTTCAATATGCAAGGCTATAAAGAAACAAATAGCTAATTTCTGGTGGAAAAACAGTGAATCAAAAGCTGGTCTGCACCGGAAGAGATGGGAAATCATGAAAATGAGGAAAGATAGGGGAGGAATGGGTTTTAGAGACCTACTTACTGTTAATAATGCCCTTTTGGGTAAACAAGCTTGGAGGATGGTAGACAATCCGGATGCATTGTGGAGTAAATTATTAAAAGGGCTCTATTTCTGTCGCAAAGACTTCTGGCATGCTGATAAGGGACATAAACCTTCATGGGGGTGGAAAAGTTTACTTTTAGGAAGGGAGGCTATAGCGGATTCAGTGAGATGGTCTGTTGGAAATGGTGAAAATGTCAATATCGGAACAGATAGATGGTTGAAGAGAGGATTAATTGGAGGGCCAGCAAACAGAAATGATCCACAAAAAGTTTCTGAGTTAATGAACTTTGAGACGGAACAATGGAATGAACCGTTGTTAAATAACCTATTTGATGAGCAGACAACTAAGGAGATCCTTGCAATTCCAATTAATTGTCACATTACCAGCAGATGAACTGATGTGGACAGGCACAAAAAATGGGTCTTTCACAGTAAAAAATGGCTATAATTTGTTAAGAGACAGAACAACAGCAAACAGAGCAATGGAACATCCTTCTTCCTCATATCAAACACCACCTGAGCTATGGAATGCTATATGGCAAATGCGGACCAGCCCAAAAGTAAAGATTTTTGTATGGAATGTTTGTCAAAACGCTATCCCATCCAAGGAGAACCTATGGAAAAGAAAGATCTTACCTGATCCGATCTGTGATCTTTGCCGAGATAAGGTGGAAACGGTCGAACACACTCATCTCCTCTGTCCCTGGACTGCAAGGGTATGGAACCACCCGGAAGTCAACCTATGAGTAGACGCACAGGAGGTTAAACGTATGGATGAGTGGCTGGAGCGATTTATAAGAAAAAACACGAACCTCCCGTCTTTGGAAACGATCGGAAACCTCCTTTGGCAAGAATGGAAGGAGCGCAACAACTTTATTTTTCGAGATACTAAACCGGATGCCTGCAAAGTGGTAGATCTAGCACGATTTCAGCAAGCTAGCTACCAAAAACGGGGATTTATGCATTTTCCAGAAGGAAAGAAGGAAGATCTGCAGATTTCGCATACCTGGCAAGCTCCGGAAGCCAGTTCCTTTAAGCTTAATGTTGATGGGTCGCTGTCCGAGGGATCGACAGAAGGAGCAGTGTCTTGCATCGTCTGGGACTCCTCCGGTAGCCTCGTAGATGGATTCACGAAGCTCGTCCGGGCGGAAACGGTTCTTCAGCTGGAAACCCTAGGAGTACTCGAAGCTTTGAAGTACTTAAAAAATAAACATCTGGGGGAGGCTTTGGTGGAGTCTGACAACCGAACTCTCGTGAACTCCTTAAAGAATGCGGATGAAGTGGAATGGCAGGCACGTGCAGCTCTAATGGAATGCAAGTCTCTTCTTCAGCAACTGCCGCTAGTGAGCTTGACTCTTTGCCCACGATTTGCAAATGCGGTGGCGGACTGGGCCGCACGACAGCAGAGACAGAAGACCATTCCTCCAAACTGGCGGGCTTTTCCTCCTCCTGGCCTTTGGGCCCTGTTATGTTTTGATGCCCCAACTGTGGGGTTTGCTGTTTCTGCTTTATAATATAAATAATATAACTCTTTTCGACCAAAAAAAAAAGAGAAAGGCAGGACCGTCCTGGAATGTGCTGTAATAATCCGGGTTATTCATGATGGGGCATTTTTACCTGCTGCTCAGCCCAAGTTGGCTGCTCAGCCCGAGACATTAGTTCACAGAGATATTTCAGAGTACCCAGAAAACACTAAAACGAGTCGAATGATATTCATTCAAGTAGATAAACTACTTAGCATGTAAAATTTATTCAAGGGGGAAAAACAACAAACTAATGCCAGATGATGTTCAGTAACATCAATTCATCATTCTTTTTGAATTTTTCATCCTATAATCATCTAGATCATCAGGGTTATCGGGTGCCTCTCGTTAATCACATAAATAATTCCCACATAAAAAGTGCATGCCATGATGATTTTTCCCTCAGTATTGTCTATGTAGAGGTGTATGAGCATATATTTGGCCTTTCTGCATCGCATTCGGATATGACTATTAATCAACAGAGATCACATCCAGTTATTTCTTCCATTACAATACCCCCGCTAGCGAATACTCCATGTATATTGAATAAATGGGCATATCATCTTACTAAGGATAATCAGTCAGTTAGATGGAAGAAATTAAGAACAACAATGACCAAAATGATTAGGGAATTCAGAAATGCTGATTCATGCACTCATTCACATATTTGTGAAAACAGTACAATGAAGTCGGAAGTGTTAAGTGGTATACCAAGCAATTGCTGGGCATTGTTGAGAATAACTTCATAAAGGAAAATTATTGCATTCTCTAAAGAACGGAAAAGAAAAATGGAAATATCGGGGAAGAAGGCATTCCAGTTACGAGGAAGTCCAACAATGCAAGTGAAACTTTAGGATCATCATTAAATTGAAAAGACGCGTGACCTTTAGAATGAACATTGGCCTCAGAAACTTCAGACTTGCTCGAGGAAGCATGAAATGGATCTCTTTCAAGTCCTCATTTAGACCAGAGGCGTACCATGACCTTTGCAAATATCTGGCCTTTCTAGGGAGCTCGACTACTAGAGGCTGTCCTTTTGAGTTATGTTCTTGCAATGTTGGATATGACATGTTCTCAGCTTCTTCAAGTTCGACAAATCTGGCAGTCCTTGAAGGGAATCACAGTATGAGATGGTCAATGTTCTCAGGGATGTCAAGCATTCGAGGCCGTCTAGCTTTACCAGCTCACAGTGAGAAATAAGCAAGGCTAGCAAGGATGAGAAATTTTGAAGTCCTTCGATTTCTGTTACAGAACATAACAGAAGCTCCAATCCAGATAGAGACTTGAGATACTTAAGCTCCGGCAATGTCTTTAAGGATTTGCAGTCTCGGAGGGTTAGTTTTTTCAAACTTTTGGGTAGTCGTGGGAGATGTTGTAGGTCTGGACATTGAAGATCAAGCTTCCTTAGCTGCTTGAGAGTATCCATTTCCGGTAGTTTAGTGAAGCCTGGGAGGCACAATTTCAAGGTCTCAACTTTTGTCACTTTGCCAATCCCTGAAAGGCTGATCGGCTCCACCATCAAATATCCATCTGTGCCGGGAGATGCCTCGTCCTCCAAATAATTGGCAAGGTACAACTCTTTGAGATTGGTCAGATTTGAAATATCCAAAGACTTCAATTTACTTGAGTCATAAGTGAGACGCAAAGCGGCTAAACTAGTGGGAAGCAGAGGAACCTCATGAAGATTGTCGCAGCCATATAAATCAAGGTTTTGAAGATAGGAAAGACTAGAGATGCTCCCTGGTAGGCTGGGAATATTGGAATCTGACAACACCAAATTTCTCAAAAGACAAGCCTTTGATCTCCTCAGGAATTTTTTCCAAACTCCTACAGTGTGATGCATGAATCTCCTCAAGTTTCTTCAGCATTCCAATAGATCGAGGGAACTTTCTAATGAAACTTCCGTCCATTTTCAGCACCTTCAAATTATGCATATTACCAATGGTGTGTGGTAATTTGTCTATTCCTGTACTTGAGAGATCCAGGTTCTCTAATGATGTCAATTTTCCAATGGCGTCTGGAAGTTTCCACAACAACCAACAATCTCTCAAAGACAGTTGTTTCAACTTTTCTAGCCTTTCAATTGAGTCCGGGAGTGTGGTAAGTTCAGAGCCATCAATCGAAAGAAATTCTAGAGATTTTATGTCACCAATTTCACTGGATAATCGTGCCAATGATTTACAGTTGCAGGCGCTGAGAGTTTTAAGATGCTTCATATCTTCAGAGACCGGAATATCTTCTATATAAGTTCCATCAAGTCGGAGCTCTCTCAAAGCTTCCAGAGAATCAAGTTCTCTGGCCAAGTTACCGAGGTCAGTGCAAAATTTCAGATCTAAAATTTGCAAACGTTGCAACTGACCAATTGATGGGTCGATTCGAACCAAATGAGAGCAATATTCTAAAATCAGCATCTCCAAAGACTCGAAATTAGAGAAGTTTGGTGTTTGTATCAAGTCAACACAGCCTCTGAGAATTAAGACTTTCAACTTCCTTGCCAACTGCAAGCAATACAAATAGACAGAAACTGTTAATGTTGCAGTAAGTATTCAGGTGAAAAGGGAAATGCAAAGTATTTGAGCTACCTTTATACTATTCCAACCCTCCCAACCTTCAGTTACCTTGCTCCATGATAAATCAAGAACAACCAAGATCTCCAAGTTCAAATTGATTACATTAAAAGCTCTCGGACAGCCATGCCAACGGAGCCAAAGTAACTTTGAAAGAAGATTTCTAAAATCCTTCTTAATGTCAAAGTGATCCAAAATGAGAAGACGGAGATTTGGTACTCTTTTAAATTGGTCACCAGTCAAATAGGTCTGCGATCGACCATCCATGTCTTTTTGTTCAGTGTTATCCATCTCAAGCCACAGAGCTTCAACCTTCATTTGGCTCTGTTGGTCAAACACCATTGTTAGACAGAAGCCAACGAAACCCCAATACAGTAATTGAACTGAGGATCATTTATGCTTCACTCTTTCCAAAAGGGATCAAAACAAGGAGAGTTAAATATTCAATATACAGACCAAAAAAGAAAATGTCAAATCTGACCTCATCTCGTTTAAAAATCTTCCGAGCTTCAGTGGCCCATAGTCTACTGTTGTTCCCCTGTTTCATGCAATCTTCTTGAACAATTTTCCGGCCCAGCTTCCTTAGCTGATCGTGGATCCACATCCTATTGTCGTCTCCAATCTTTACCATGGACATGAGACAAAGCATCTCGACTTCAAAAGAAGGATACAACTGAAGCTCATCCCACATGTAAGATGCGATTCTTTTATCCTCTCCAAAAAGAAAACAAGCTATGTCGAGAAAAATATGCCGTTGGAAACTGTTTAATTGTTCGTAAGTTATTCTCAACTTGTTCTCGACTTTATCATCAGTTACATTTTGTAACTTCTCCAGTAGAGATTCCCAAGCTCCTCTTTTATCCCGAAGCAGAGACAGGTGTGAACCTACGAGCTCAACAGCTAATGGAAGTTTTCCAGTAGCGGACACAATTCTTTCAGACAGATCAACATAGTCATGTTCTGGACAATCCTTAGCAAAGGCGTATCTACAAAAAGTTTTAGAGCATCACTATCCTCCATCTCTGGGACTTTGTAAGTTTCAACGTCATCAGTTTCTGCCATTTCACATAAATTGAGAACTCTTTTGGTTGTGATAATGATCCTACTCCTTGAACCGAACCAATCGAGACTTCCAACCAAAGCTTCAAGCTGAGACTTCTCATGCACGTCGTCCAAAAGGATGAGGACTTTCCAGGTGCTTAATCTTAATTTGAGGAAGCTGATTCCTTCCTCAACCGATTTGAGTTTTGCTGAGTCCCTTTGGACGATGTCAGAGACCAACTGATTTTGCAAAGCTAGAAGAGCCTTCTTGTCAGTAGCATCTCCAATATCACCGAGAAAGCTGTGACGGTCAAAGAGGTGGCATATATCGTTGTATAGAGATTTTGCGAGGGTTGTCTTACCAACATTCTTCTCAGCTCAGGCAAGCGGTCTTCAATCCCGACTAATTTGTCAGACAAATTGAGCTTAGCCTTTATCAATCTCTTCAGAACTTTTGAGACCATCATAATTGCAAATTCTCCTTGCCTAGAAAACAGAAAAAGTTTCAGAAAGAAGGAAAGTACACGAAGTCATGGACACTGTTAACTGGGGATAAAGATCTGAAACTGATGAAACGTGAATGGGACGAAATGGTTAAACGCTCGGTACAAATGCAAGAGTGTGCCCTAGTCAATTCGGAGTGACCATTGGCCATGCCCATCGCAACCCTTAACAGACCGCCACTTTCGTATACGGGGGCAATTTGCCGTGAAATCAATTGAATTGAGCATGAGAGTGCCACATTATTCAGGACAAAAAAGGGAGAAAAGAAAAGAAAACAAAGCAAAACTAGTTACAGATCCTCCTTCAACCTTACCTAGTATCTTTGGTCAGTTGCCGCCCTTTCACAGATGTCACTTCTTCGACGGCCTTTACCCATTTCTGGATCGTGTCCGGATCAACTCCTTTCTCCTGGTGTGCCGCAATTTTATCGGCGTAGGGACCCTTCCCATCCTTCATTTCCACATCCCACGCCGTGATCAAGAAGTAGACGGCCATGATGATCATTCTTCCCTCTTTGCGCCACTCGACCATCTGAGCCAGCTCACGAAGGCACAGCTTACTCGAGGCATAGTCCTTGGACAGGATCGGGATGCCAATCTTCGACAGCTTGATCGACTCAGGGAGCTGCTTCTTGATGTACCCTCCATCGGAAAGCTCTTCGTCGTCTAAGAAGGTGCGAACCCCGTGATCGACGAGGCTTCTGTAGAGAACATCGGTGAACCCATGTCGGGTGTCGCTTCCTCTGAAGCTCAGGAACACGTCGAAGTTGTTTCCTGTCACCGAAGCTGATGATGCAGAGCTCGAACCGCCGTAAGGACCTTCTTTCGCCATCTGCAACTGCAAAGGAGATTCACGAATGCTCGGAAAATTTCCTCGGACAGACTCTTGACAATGCCACGCTCTGCCCTGGTTGATTAATGGGGAAGCAGGTGCTCCGTCCGTGCGAAATTTCTACAGTCAAACGGTTCCTGCGACTGGACGACATCTAATTAGGGTGATCGGTTCTCAATCTGGTCCGATTCTAATTAGGAATCGAGAACCAAATTAGGAGAACCGGTTGTCAATTTTTGGAATAGGGAATCTAGGACTTGGTCTGTTCCGGTCCCATGGAACTGACTATATAGCAAAAAAAAAATTAAGAAAAATACAAGAATTATTACTATTTTTAAGTTTTATTTGTATTTTTAAGAAATTAAAAAATACATGTTTTTAAAAAGAGGGTTGGCATGTTTTTAAAAAGAGGGTTGGTCCGATCCGATTCCGATCTGATCCTGGTCTAGTTCCCCTTCGAATCGTGAATCCGACCGACAATCACCAATTCCATTTTTATTGAACTAGAACCTGACCGATCCCCTCAAGAACTAGATCAAACCGGCCTGTCCTGGTTCACCCGAGCAGCTTCTTGATTTGAGCGATCCGGCGTGCTTAATCCTAAATCCAATGAAGGCTTCTAAGAACCGACGGATGAAAGTAAAGTAACAATTGTGTGAAATCATTTGTCATTTCCACGTCTCTGTCACGGTTTTTACTCCCCGTCCAATTTAATCTTTCATTAATTGTTAAATATAAATTTTGACAAAGTATCATTTGTTTCGCGAAAAATAATCCATTTTGAACCTTTTATAAAATAAATAAATGAAAAATATTTAGACATAATTATTATCGATAATGAAAATATTTTTTATTTGATAATTATTTCAAACTTTGACCAAATGGCATATGTAACGTAGAAATATATTTCTTGAAAGTTAATTGTTATGAGCATATAATCGTCATGCAATTAAAAAACAAAAAGGTAAAAGGGAAGAAAATTGAGAAAAAAAATTAACGAAAAAGGGGAGAAATGGCAAAAAATGAGGAGGTGAATTCAAGTGCGAAGTTCTGACCAAAAATAAAAATCCGAAAGAAAATATTGAAAGCCAAATATTCAAGTCTGATTCTCCTTTAATTATCATACTCTAACTAGTTTATTTTTGTGGAAGATAAAGGTAGATTCTTGTCGAAGGATGTGGCCAAATGATACATTGGATGGAGCTTGAGGTCCTAGGGCAGAAAATGACCCATCACGTACTTACTACTTTTAGTCACAGTTAAATTGCAAAGTTAATTATCAATACTCAATAGCCTAAACGAGGAGATTAGTTTAATTTTAACAGATTCTATCTTCATTAATGGTTCAGAAAGATTGCTCCTCCATTTTCTGCACTGAAATAAAACGCACAAAGTGAATGAGCTTTAGAGCATATGGAAGACAGAAAATCTGCATATGTGAGAGCATTCAAAAGCTACTGTTGCAAAAAGCAACATGAATTTGGAAAACCCCTCATTTGAATTTTTCAAAAAATTATTTGTCTTGACAATAGATGATGGCCAAAAATGGTGCATTTGGTAATCATTTTGTTCTTGAAAATAATTTCTACTCACAAATGATTCTTTTTTATTTTGTTCTCTTGACAAGATTTTGAGCATTTGAAATGCCCAAAATTTCTATTCTAGGAATAGAAAGGCATTTAATATGACTCTTAATTTTTTTTTTTTGTGACTTAAGATTTCTATAAATTTTTTAATAATTTTATTATATATTTCTTTTTTTTTTTTCTTTCCTTCCCTCTTTCTCTCTAGTTGGTCGCTGTAATGGCTGCGACCTCACTAGAGCCTCACTAGGCTAGGGCGAGGTTCGGTGAGCTTGCTAAAGCCTCACTTAGCTTATGTGAGGTCGGCCTTGTCAATGGCCAGGCGAGCTCACCCAGCCACAATGAGGCTTCAACGAGCTAGCCGGAGCTCGCTTAGCCGGTCGTCGGACCTTGTTCAGTCGGTTGCCAAACATCGCTATGGCTGGTGACCGATAATGAGGAAGAAAAAGAGAAAATGAAAGAAAAGAAAAAGAGAAAAAAAAATGATTTGCCTTGATTTTGGAATTGTTCTCGAGAGTAATAAGTAACTTTTTTTCTACTTTTTTTATTTTGCTCCAAATTTAGGGAAAATTTATAATAAGGGCTGAAGTGCGCTTATTTTCTCAAATAGAGGCTCGGAGTGGATATTGTTTCAAATAAGGGTTTAAAGTTGTCAAATTGTCTAAAATAAGGGTCTAAAGTAGCCAAATCGTCTGAAATAAAGGCCTAAAATTACCAAAACATCTTAGATAAGGGCCTTTGGCCAGCCGGTGACTATTCTAATGGGAAAATTCCAAATAACGGTATGGAGTACTCTCGTTTACTTAAATAAGGGCTTGAATTAAACCTTATTTCAAATAAGATTTTAAAGTGGTCAAATTGTATTAAATAATGGCATAAAGTTGCCAAATTGTCTCAATAGAGGCCTTTGACTAGCCGGTGAGTATTCCAACCATCGAAGAAGGGATTTTTTGGTCAAAAAAATTATAACTACATTTTTTTTTAATTTTTTGATTTTTTGATTTTTCTTTTTTACTTTTGTCCTTTTTTGTCCCTCGGCCATCGCTATCAATGGCTAGTGGAGGTCACCTGCCTCAGGCAAGGGACGCCCTTGCAGGCATCGGGTGAGGGCCGCCTCGCTTGGGTGGGCGGGCGACGGCAGCCCAATTAAGGCGACCCTCACCCAACACCAATGAGGGTTGCCCTCGCCAGATCAGGTGAAGACGGCCCTTGTCCGACATTGGTGAGGGCAACCCTCACCCTCGCTTGAGCCGGCGAGGCCATGTGAAGGCGGGGCCGCCCTCGCCGGATCTAGCAAAGGAATGCCTTTGCCAAACCCTAGCAAGGGTGGCCCTTGCTTGAGTTTGGCGACCTCTCGCCATTGGCAGTAGAGGGAAGGGGAAAAAGAAAAAGAAAAAAAATAAAAAAATAAATAGAAAAATAAATTAAAAGACTAAAATGCTATTGGGTCTAATAGATTAGTTTTTTTAACGATATGTCTACTTTGGGCTCTTATTCAAAACAAGTTCTACTTCGTCTTTATTTGAGACAATTTGGCCACTTTAGATCTTTGAAACATGATTCATTTTGGGCCTAAAACGATTACACTTTAGGCCCTTGTTTGGAATTTTCCCCCTAAAATCTATTCCCAACAACAAAAAATTTACCAAAACGAATTTCTGTTCTTTTTTTGGTTCCGAGGAACAAAAGAACAGAATCAGGCACTATTTGGAGCGTCAACAAATAGGCCCAAAGTTCATCACCTTGCGCAACACGCACAGAATAAACTTATTACTCTAATCATCACTGTTCAAATTGGTAATTGGAATTTCGGTATCAATAGACAAGCATATATATCCCGATTAAAAAGCCAACATCAGCCCTTAGAAAAAGTTGATAATTTATAAATTTGTATGGATGTTAATTCTAATAATGATGATAACTTCCTAATGAGTGATATGATAAGCAAGTTATCGGTCACAATTTTTTATTAACAAGATAAAAGAATATCAGCAATCTTAAAATTCTACCTACGCCGAAATTTTCCAATTTTGAATCCCACAAGACCTAGAATTTTGCAACTCGAATAATCACTTGGATTGACTGTCACACCAACATGAATATAACCCATAATATAAATTACATAGTGCTAGGCGTACTAAAGGGATACTACTTACTTAAAACAAGGTCCTAACCTAGATGCTATGTCAAAATTCCTGCCATGCGGTCTTTCCGGTATCTTAAATTATGGTGCTTCGGAGCCTAAAATTGTTCATATCTTGGATACCCTGTTGCCAACTCTATCGACAGGGTTATGAATTTCTCTTGAAATACTTGGATGGTGGCTAAGTTTTCCCCCGGAGAACAAGGCATCATAGACAAAACCACGTCTTTGCGTGCATGGGTACATCTGGATTTTGCTGAAATTCGCAGTGGAGAGAGCACGTATGAAATATCTACGTTATGCTAATTTCACCGATATCATCGCAGAGACCGCCTTCTCTACCAAAGCGGACTATGGCAAAGAAAAGCAAGAAGCACGGTGCTGCTTAGAGGACTCTGCATGGCCTGCTGCCTCCCGAGACTCAGGGAGCTGCTTCTTGATGTACCCTCCATCGGAAAGCTCTTCTTCGTCTCTGAAGGTGCGAACCCCGGCATCGATGAGGCTTCTGTAGAGAACATCGATGAACCCATGTCGGGTGTCGCTTCCTCTGAAGCTCAGGAATACGTCGAAGTTGTTTCCCGTCATCGAAGCTGATGATGCAGAGCTCGAACCGCCGTAAGGACCTTCTTTCGCCATCTGCAGCTGGAAAGGAGACTCACGAATGCTCCAAAAATTCCCTCGGACAGACTCTTGACAGTGCCACGCTCTGCCCTGATTCATTAATGGGGAAGCAGGTGCTCCGTCCGTGCGGAATTTCTACAGTCAACTGGTTCCTGGGACTTGACCAGATCCAATTAAGGATGATCGGTCCCCAACCCCATCCGGTTTTAACTAGAAATCGAGGACCAAATTGGGAGAACTAGTTCCCAATTTTTGAGACCGGGAATCGGACTGGACAGATCTAGGATTGGAAAAAGGACTGGACTAGGCTGGTCCAGTCCGATTTGATCCCATGGAATCGATTACTTAGCAAAAAAATTAAAAAATTAAGAAAAATACAAGAATTGTTATTATTTTTAAGTTTTATTTGTATTTTTAAGAAATTAAAAAAATATTTTTTAAAAAGGGTTAGTTCGATCCAATTCCGATTCCCGGTCCACTTCCTCCTCGGAATCGGAAACCAGACCCAATCGGCCAATCCGGTTCGGTTTGAGTAATTCCTGATTTGAGCGATCCGACATGCTTAACCCTCGATCCAATGAAGGCTTCCAAGGACCAGCAAATAAAAGCAAAGTAACAATGACTGTTGGGTGTGTGAAATCATTTGTCATTTTCACATATCTGTCGCGCTTTTACTCCTATACGATTCAATCTTTTGTTAAGTGTTAATTATAAATTTTGACAAAGCATAATTTATTTCACGAAAAATAAACCATTTTGAGAATGTAACCTTTATAAAATAAATAAACAAAAAATATTTAAACATAAATTATTATCGATAATGAAAATATTTTTTATTTGATAATTATTTCAAACTCTGACCAAATGCCATATGTAACGTAGAAATATATCTCTTGAAATTTAACTGTTCTGAATATATAATTGTCATGCCATAAAAAAAAAAAGGCAAAAGAGAAGAAAATTGAGGAAAGGAATTGAGAAAAAAAATTAACGAAAAAGGGGGAGAAATGGCAAAAAATGAGGAAGTGAATTCAAGTACGAATTTCTGACCAAAAATAAAAATTCAATGTGTCCAAAAGAAAATATTGAAAGCCAAATATTCAAGTCTGATTCTCCTTTAATTATCATACTCTAACTAGTTTATTTTTGTGGAAGAAAAAGGTAGATTCTTGTCGGAGGATGTGGCGAAATGATACATTGGATGGAGCTCGAGGTCCAAGGGCAGGAAATGACCCATCACGTGCTTACTGCTTGGAGTCATTGTTAAATTACAAAGTTAATTATCAATATTCAATAGCCTGCACAAGAAGATTAGTTTAATTTTAACGGATTCCATCTTCATTAACGGTTCAAAAAGATGTGCTCCTCCATTTTCTGCAATGAAATAAAATACACAAAGTGAATGAGCTTTAGAGCAAACGCGAGACAAGAAGATCTGCATCTGTAAGAGCATCCACAAGCTACTGTGACAAAAAACAACATGAATTTGGAAAAACCCTCATCTGGATTTTTCAAAAATTATTTGTCTTGATAGTGGGTTGATTGCCAAAAATGGTACTTTTGCTAATCATTCTATTCCTGAAAACAATTTTTACTTAGAAATCATTTTTTTATTCTATTCCCTAGATGAGATTTTGAGCATTTGAAATGCCCAAAATTTCTATTCCTAGAATAAAAATGTATTTAGTATGATTCTTAAATTTTTTTGCGACTTAAAATTTCTTTTATAATAATAATAATAATAATAATAATAATAATAATAATTATTATTATTATTATTATTTTCTTTTCCTTCCCTCTTTTCTCTAGCCGATCGTTGGCAATGGCCCATGACCTTGCTAGAGCCTTACCAGCCAAGTAAGGTCTCGGTGAGCTCGTTAGAGCCTCGCCTAGCCGATGTGAGGTCGGCCTTGTTAGTGGTTAGGCAAGCCGACTCGCCCACCGGTGAGGCTTCGACGAGCTTGCACCTTTGCCCAATTGATCGCGTAACATCGCTATGGCCTCGCAATGAGGAAGAAGAAGAGAAAATGAAAAAAAAAAAGAAAAAGAAAAGAGATAAAAAAATGATTTGCCTTGATTTTGAAATTGTTCTCATAAGCAAGAAGTAACTTTTTATATATTTTTTAATTTTGCTCCAAATTTAGGGAAAATTTTAAATAAAGGCCTGAAGTACGCTTATTTTCTCAAATAAGAACTCGAAGTAAACATTATTTCAAATAAGGGTTGAAGTGGCCAAATCGTCTCGAAATAAGGGCTTGAAGTTGTCAAAACATCTTAGATAAGGGCCTTTGACCAGCCGGTAACTATTCCGATGGGAAAATTCTAAATAAAAGCCTAAAATACCCTCCTTCAATCAAATAAGAGCTTGAAATAAATTTTATTTTAAATAAGATCCTAAAGTGATCAAATCGTATCAAATAATGGCATGAAGTTGCCAAATCATCTCAATAAGGGCCTTTGGCTAGCTAGTGAGTATTCCAACCATCGAAGAAGGGATGTTTTGGTAATATATATATATATAACGAAATTTTTTAAACTTTTTTATTTTTTTTTTTTCCTCTTCTTTTCTCTTTTCCTTTTTCCTCTTCTGTCGGTTGGCCATCATCATCAATGGCTGGTGGAGGTCGCGTACCTCGTGCAAAGGACGCCCTTGAAGGCATCAGGCGAGGGCCGCCTCGCTTGGGCTAGGCGTGCAATGGTAGCCTAGGCGAGGCGACCCTCACCCAACACCAATGAGGGTTGCCCTCGCCGGATCAAGCGAAGGCGGCCCTTGCTCGACACCGATGAAGGCAACCCTCACCCCGCTTGAGCTAGTGAGGCCATGCGAAGGCAAGGGTTGCCCTCGCCAAATCTGGCAAAGGCACGCCTTTGCTAGACCCACCGCCTTTGCCGCACTTAGTGAGGGTGGCCCTCACCGAGTTTGGCGACCTCTCGCCATGGCCTGGTAGAGGGAAGGGGGAAAAAGAAAAAAAGAAAAAAGGAAAGAAAAATAAATAAATAGAAAAATAAATTAAAAGACGAACATGTATTCGGTCTAATAGGTTAGGCCCTTTTTTAAAATTGATATGGCTACTTCATGCCATTATTTGAAACAAGTTCCATTTCAGGCCTTTATTTAAGACGATTTGGCCACTTCAGATCTTTATTTGAAATATGGTTCATTTTGAGCCTTCATTTGAGAAAATGATGACACTTTAGGCTCTTATTTGGAATTTTCCGCCAAATCTATTAATGGGAACAAAAAATTTACCAAAAGGATTTTTTTTCTTTTGTTTTGAGGAACAAAAGAATTGAATCATGCATTGTTTAGAGCGTCAACAAATAGGCCCAAAGTTCATCACCCTGCGCAACATGCACAAAATAAACTAATATTTTGCTATAGATAATTGTATTACTCTATTCATCATTGTTCAAATTGGTAATTGGAATTTCAATATCAATAGACAAGCATATATATCCTGATTAAAAAGCCAACGTCAGCCCTTAGAACAAGTTGATAATTTATAAATTTGTATGGACGTTAATTCTGATAACGATAATAACTTCCTAACGAATGATATGATAAGCAAGTTATTGGTGATATTTCTTTTTTTAACAAGATAAAAAAATATCAGCAACCTTAAAATTCTACCAACGCTGAAATAATCCAATTTTGAATCCCACAAGACCTAGAATTTTGCAACTCGAATAATCACTTGGATTGATTCACACCAACATGAATATAACCCATAATATAAATTACGTAGTGCTAGGCGTACTAAAGGGATACCACCTACTTAAAATCTATGAAGCACGGACACGTTGTCCGTGCTTCCGTGTCGTGTCCGACACGTGTCGGAGTGTGTCGGACACGTCGACACGCTCGGACACGCGGTCAACGCGTGTCAAGTTTTCCGACACGTAGTCAACTTTTTTCGACTCGTCTCGACACGCGTGTCGGATGGAAGCGAGGGCGAGGGAGGAGAGACGAGGCCGCGAGCATCGGCGAGCCCGCGACGGCGAGAAACCGCCAGAGAAAGAGTAGAGACTGAGGCGAGGGCGGCCGTAGAGACTGAGGCGAGGGCGGCCACAGTGATGCTGCGGGAACGGCGACGAGGCTGCAACTGCAAGTGAGGAAGGGCCGAAGGCGAGGCGGAGGAGGAGGAGAAGGATCGAGAGGAAGAAGAGAGGAGGGGGTCGTATGGAGGTCGTGCGGCGAGGAGATGGAGATGGATCGAGAGGAAGACCGTGCGGCGAGGGGAAAAAAAGTGAGGAGAGGAAGGGGTTGCGAGGTCGTGCGGCGGAGGAAAAAGTGTTTCGGTAGCTAGGGTTTTGGAAACTCAAATGGGTGAAGTGAGTCAGTGACAGCTTGTCACGTGGGTGGGGGAGAGTGAAATAAATTTGGGGTGGGGAAAATAGTCTGACGTGGGAAGGTAGGGAAAAAAATTGAAATAAATTTGGGAGGGGGAAATAGTCTCTCGTGGGGGAGGGAGGGAAAAATTGAAATAAATTTGGGAGTGGGGGAAACTTTTTTTTAATCAGAAAAAATAAATAAATAAAATTAAAAATAATTTTAAAAAATAAAAGTACTGAATTTAAATCAAATTAATTAAAAATAAAAATATTTATTTAATATTTAACGTGTCGGAACGCCGTCGAAATTCTCTACTTTTTGAGAAATGACGTGTCGCGTGTCGTGTCGTGTCGTGTCGCGTGTCGCGTGTCGGTGCTACATAGCTTAAAATAAGGTCCTAACCTAGATGCTATGTCAAAATTCCTGCCATGCGTTCTTTTCGTTATCTTAAATTATGGTGCTTCGGAGCCTGAAATTGTTCATATCTTGGATACACTGTTGCCAACTCTGTCGACAGGGTTATGAATTTCTCTTGAAATACTTGGATGGTGGATACGGTTGCCCCCGAAGAACAAGGCATCATAGACAAAACCACGTCTTTGCGTGCATGGGTACATCTGGACTATCTACGTTGTGCTAATTTCACCGACATCATCACAGAGACCGCCTTCTCTTCCAAAGAGGACTATGGCAAAAAAGAGTGAGAAGCACGGTGCTGCATAGAGGACTCTGCATGGCCTGCTGCCTCCAGAGACCAGCAATCTTTCCTCTGGCAAGACTAATTACAGGGAGCCTTCGGAGATTGCAGACCAAGCCGAGTGACATGCTGAGTTTGCAAGGTGAGCGTTCTTTTTTTCAATAGACCTTGTTTCACGCTTTCCGCAATGATAAATAACTACAAATGAAACTCCAAACCTGTGTTTTTTGCCAGAATGGAAAAGTTTTCGATACGTGAAGATTCAAATAGAAGAAAGTGAAAAGTGCCAGCCTATTTAGAGGCTAATCGGCCTTTAACATCCGCACACAATTCATTCCGCTCTACATTGATTTTGTCAGGCATTTCCAAAGCTTGATTTCTCTTCTTTTCCATGCTTGGATTCTCTCTCTTCATACTGAGGACCTGCTCGTACTTAATTCTTCAGTTCCTTAACTTTCTCCAATCTCATTGTCGACAGATACGATATTTCTGACTTTGCATTCTCAACTGTCTGCTTGCGTGCCTCAATCTCTGCTTGAAGTTGGGTTATAACTCGCTCATTGTTAGCCACAGTCTTAGCTTTCTCTTCACATTGTTTCTTGATCAAACGAACTTTATCCTTGTCAGACGCCAAAAGATACTTTTCCATTTTGAGCTCCCTTTCTAACCTCTCACATTCAATGAGGATCTTTTATTGGGAAGAGAGGAGTCACCCGCAGTCTAAATAAAGTTCTGCAATTTGAGATAGACACATTGATGTCGAATAGTAGAGACCTCTGGCGCATTTTGTTTGACTAAGAAGTTCAGTAATTCTTGCAAATGACCAAGTAGCTTGGGATTAAACATAATTGCCTGGAGTCCCTGACTCATTATAATTTCCAACTCTTGCGATGCATTCTGGTATGCTTGAAGATCAAAATGAGTTGCTTGTGACATATCTGTCCCAGTATTTTGCTCTCTTGAGTCACCACTTAACAGAGACTCGATCTTTGAGAAAAGAGATTCCTCTCCGCCACTGCGTAAATCTGCCTCGACAATTATAGGGGCTTTATCTTTGTCCATTGCTGATGATGACTATGGTTGAGCAGCAGGAGGAGGCACAACAGAACCAATTGTTGCCAAAGAAGGGATAGTTGATGCCCTGTCAAGTGGCACATCTTCTTGCTCTGTTGATGGCGAGATGCCAGTACTTTCTGTCCCTCTTATCTGGCTCAACAACTTAAGTTTGATTAATGTGGAAAAGAGTGTGTTGGCTTGGTTCTGGAAATCATCTGATAGTTGAATTTGGAAGCAACAGCCTGAAAGAAATACAGAATTATTCATTGATGGAGTGAGACAAAAAGCAAGACATCTGTAGTTTACCTTCACTCTATGCCACGTGGTTGATGAACCTGCAATAGAGGGAGAATTTTGCAAGTTAGAAGAAGCGCCCAAAGTTTCAGTTATTGACTTGACAGAATCGGAAGATTTTGCTTGTGCTTTAGGAGGAAGAGGAGCATTAAATAAGGAGTACAATTTTCTATTTAGCCCAAAAAATTAGTCTAAGGTCTAATTAGTTCCAACATGGCATAGCTTGAAATAATCCTTTGACTGCCTATCCTTATGGTCCGACAGCTTTCTAGCCATGACCTCTTTCAGCGCTCTACATTGCAAGGTTGAAATCATACTTAAATCTTACAGGACAACTCAGATTTGACAATCTCAATGTACAACATACCTTTATTCTTGCATTTGACACCCTGAATGGAAGAATGTTTGGTATTAGCTGGTTTGCTTAACTCCACCTGTGACAAAACCTGTGTAAGCATGTATTTAGTGCATCAAATAAGACTTCTACCATGTGTCAAACGGTTATAAAGACTGATGCTTAGATTCAAACTGACAGAACGTGAAAGGAGACCAAATGAGTTTTGAGATTTCATTGACGATATTGATCAGACTATATCCTTGGAAGAGTAGCTCACTAAACAAGTCTGAATTAAAAGAGAAAAGTTCGAAGAATGGAATACCTTCTATGAGCTACTCATCCCAATTTATTAAAAGTACTTTGGATTAAGATCTTGAATATTACGGAAGCACCTCATAAAAAATTTAAGATACTAGTACAGAAGCCAGAGCTTTTCTGCAACACATCAAAGATTTATGATACCAATACAACGTTCAATGCTATGGATTGAATCCATAACAACACCTCCCAAAAGCAGATTAAACTAACTGGCATAAATAGAAGTTCTTTGGTTGTATATCGCAGAAAAATACAAGAAAAAGTAAAACGCTCTTTCAAAGAAGTGGAGTCCTTACAAATTTAGACCCATCTTTCAAGTAAAAAAGATGAAAGAAATACAAAGTCTTGATGA
This sequence comes from Eucalyptus tenuipes, assembly GCA_014182365.1. Classification (NCBI taxonomy): domain Eukaryota; kingdom Viridiplantae; phylum Streptophyta; class Magnoliopsida; order Myrtales; family Myrtaceae; genus Eucalyptus; species Eucalyptus tenuipes. The sequence continues at coordinate 16,565,783 of CM024539.1, read as the reverse complement.
CTCAAATTTCATTTGAAAAATTATTCTTCATGTGTTAATGGGAGAAAATATCCCGTCCCTCGTAATTCATCATGTCATGCACTTTTTTCATTATTAAGAAATTCATTCATCTTAGTAAAAATTCCAAACATGACATGTGCTAATCAAGTGCCAACCTCCATCTATGTGGTCCAGAGGGAAAATCATAGTGTCGGTTACCTCGGATGAGCTTTCCGTCTCAATTATGGCACTACTTGGCTTCTCAAAGGAATGCAGGTGTTCCACACTTTTAATATCACGAATCTTCGGACAGCCGTTGATTTTAATATCTTTCAGCTTCTTCAGTTTTGATAGATCGGGAAGTCTCTCAAGACTTTGACAGTACGAAACATTCAATGATGCTAAAAATATCAAGTTCTCCAGCTCATCCAGCTGTTGCAGGTAGCAGTGAGATATTCTGAAAATTCGCAAGGATTTGAACTGCCCAAGGCCTGCAACTTCTGTTACAGCACAATCGGAAAGCTCGAATTCTGACAGGAGCTCCAAATATGAAAGATCTGGCAATCCTGTTCGTGATTTGTACTGGCAAAGTGAGAGACTGAATAAACTTGGAGGAAGCTGTGGTAGCTTTTTTAAGTGAATGCAGCAAAGAGAGAGCTTTTTGAGCTTGCAAAGGAGATCCAACCCGACAGGTAATAGTTCGATCCTTAACAGAGATAGCTGCAATATCTTTAGCTCTGACAAACTCCCGAGCTCCAAATAAGTGTGTCCTTTGGCCTCAACTTGACCTTGGACAGGTAACACCAGTTCTTGGGATCCATCAGCCAAGAATAACTCTGCCAACTTAACCAAGCTACTGATGTCTGGGATTGTATCCATCGATTTAGAACTGACAGATAGGCTTATTAAAGTGGAAGGAAGTTTGGGCACTCTATGGAGCTTGTCACAATGAAGCAAATCAAGCGTTTGCAGATTGGGAAGTCTAGAAATGCTATCTGGTAGCCCATGAATTCGAGAGTATCCAAGCCTCAAGACCTTCAATCTCGAAAGCTGCTCAATATCTCTAGGAATTTCCCCAGCCAAACTCCGACATCTTGAAGCATGCAGCTCTTCAAGCCTCTTCAACTTCCATATAGCACTAGGCAGCTCTCGTACAAAAGTAAAAGCAATTTTGAGCACTTCTAAAAGATTTAACTTATTGATAGTATTAGGTAATTCGACAATTCCAGTGCTTGATAAATCAAGTTTGATCAATGAAGCCAAACTCCCCAAGGACGTTGGTAACTTCAATATTGACCTACAATGATTTATTGAGAAGTGCTGTAGCACTTCTAACTCTTCGAACAGGGAAGTTCAGTTATTTTGGTACCATTCGGTGCGAAGACTCTCGAGAGATTTCACATGACTAATTGAATCGGGCAGCTGGATCAATGAAAGACAGTTGCAGGCACTAAATATTCTAAGCTTTTGCAAATGACCGATGGAGGCAGGAATTTTTTGAACAGCAGTTTCATCTATAAGAATCTCTTCCAAGGATATGAGGGAACCTAGCTCTTCAGGCACCTTATTGAGTTCAGTACAAGACCTCAAGTTCAGTGAAACCAACCTCTCCAGACTTTTTACCGATGAACCGATTTCAACCAATCGAATGCAGCTTTCAAGAATCAATCTCTCTAAACACTTGTAATAAGACAAGTCTGGAGTTCTGATCAAGTCAACACAACCGGTGAGGTTCAGAACTTTCAATTTCTCGGCTTTCTGTCGGAAAGTAGAATAACAAAAGAGTCAACTTTTCTGCTACAATTTGACAAATGAGATTAAAAATAATAAACTTCCCTACCTCGATTTCTCTCCAACCATTCCATTTTTCGTTGACCTTGCTCCAGGAAAGATCTAGAATAACCAATTTCTTCAAATCCAAATTTCCAGCACAAAGATTACGAGGACAACCTTGCCAGTGGAGCCATCTTAAACTTGACAGACGCCGCTCAAACTTTCCTTCAAGGTTCGCTTGATCCAATCTAAGGAATCTTATGTTCAACATACTCGCAAAATGTGCTGGTTTAAAACTGCACTGTGACCTACTGTCAAATTTGAGAAGAACACCTTGAACGCTGTCCGTTTCCTGCATGCGGAATATAGGATTACCAAGGGACTTCGCATTTCCCCACAAAAATATGTGAAGATAATAAATGCTTAGAGACTTCAAACTAAAGAAATCATTTTATTAAAAGTCCATTAATTTTACAGAAAATGAATGATTTGGAAAACATTTCATTGAAAATGATCAGTTGTATCTACTACAAAAACAAATGAACAAAAAATATTTTCATCGTCCATGAAAATGTGCATACATAAATTGTTATCAATAATGGAAAAATTATCAATGACTAATTATTTCAAGAAATATAAGCGATCATTTTTAAGAAAATGTTTTCCAAATCATTCATTTTCCAAGAAACAAACGCACCTTAAGTGTCTTTCCTCTATGAAAAAAGGATCACTGAATTGTAAGGCACACAATTGTAAGGTAAAAACAGTGATGACTTGTATCTTACTTTTTCATTTGTCAGAACATCCAAGGCTTCATCTTGTAACCACAATCTACTGCGGTTTCCAGGTTCACGATGTTCCCCTTGGACGATATCCCTAGCTAGGTCTCGAAGTTGATCATGCATCCACAGCTTATTGTTCTCAATCTTAACAATAGAGGAGCGAACGAGCACTTGTAATTCCAATCCACTAGCAGAATCACAGTCAGACCACAGGTAGCATGCAACGCTTTTGTCCTCTCCAATGAAGAAACAAGCAATGTCCAGAAATATCTGTCTTTGCTTGTCAGGTAATGCTTTGATGATTACCATCAACTTCTGTTCAACTTGTAGCTTAGGTACTTTTTCCAACTCGTCTAAGGTTTGCATCCATACATCCTTGCCTTTAGAAAATAGATATGACCCGACAACCTCAATAGTCAACGGAAGCCAGTCAATAGTTGATACTATTTTTCGGACAGAGTAACAAACTCATCCGGAGTAGGTTTCTCCCTGAAGGCATGGATGTGGAAAAGCATAAGGACTTCATGTCGTTGCATTCCCCCAACCTTATATTTCAGGATCACTTCAAGCTTATCTAAAGCTTGTTCAGCTCTGCTGGTAATTATGATCCTGCTTCCAGAGCCTAACCAATCAAGACTTCCTAAAATTGGAGTAAGTTCAAAGCCTGGTTCGATATCATCGAAAACAATGAGAACTTTCTTGTGGAAGAATCTGCTTCTGATGGACTTAATCCCATCATCAACAGAAGGAATTTGTCTATGCATTGCACCTAGAAGGTCAGAAATCAGCTGACCTTGCAAATCAACTAAGCGTCCTGGTTTTTTGGCATTTTCTCTAAAGCTTTCCAGAAAGCTACAGCCATCAAAGAGATGAAATATTCTTTTGTAGATGAACTTTGCAATCGTTGTCTTCCCAGTGCCCCCTATGCCATGTATTCCAACTACACGAACATCACTAGATTCCACATTTAGTAATTTCATAACTGCTTCCTCATGATGCTCGATGCCAACGGAGTGTCTCTTCAACATCCTCATCACATTTGCGACAACTACATCAATGATCAAAGCACGTGTGCCTAAGCTGTATCATGCGTGCACGTGTGCACAAGGCACATGCATAAAGATTAATGTAAGTCCATCAATGTCTGAACTCTGAAGTAATTTGCAAGAAGAAGTTCGCGCTCTCCTTTCAAAACTATCATACAGCAATCAGTTTTAGATAAACAGGGCACACAGATAGTGGTACATACTTTTACTAAAACTGAGTCATGTGCTTTTAAATAGATGTGTAACGAGAGGAATATTGAGATGTATCGACAAAACCGAACCACTAAGTAATGTGTCAAGCTGGGAGTAAGAATATAAACAAACAGATCACATTCAGTACCAGATCAGAGGGAGCTACATCAGGTATTGAGACACCTAGCATTAGTCTAATCAGATTAACTTAAATTGAAGTAAGCGCCACCTTGGGATTTGGATGCCACGTTACTCAATCGAACTTACTCAATTACACTCACCGATTACTCGCCAACCCTGGGATGGATCCCACATGGATGAGAGCTTCCTCCCATTTCCGGAGGGTTTCTGGGTCGACTCCTGTCCGCCTATGCTTGTTGATAGCCTTGCGGTAACCGTGGGATATGTTTTTCACGACCGAGGGCGTGACGTTGAGGAAGATGGGCATGATGATCTGGCCCATCGTCTCGTGGGCCTCCACAATCTGAGCCAGCTCTCGGAGGCACCGTCTGCTCCACGGATAGTTCTCTGACAGGATCGGAATGGCGATCTCGGCCTGCCCGATAAACGGGGAATTGACCGCCCAAGGACCACGAGGATCCCCGCTTTTTGGAGGCTATTGCAGAGATGATCCACAAAGACCTTGCGGGTGTCCGATCCTCTGAAGCTCAAATACACATCGGCCCGAGTAAGAAGGGGAACAAGAAAGGCAATAGCCATCTCCTACTTTCAAAATGGAAGTGGTTTTCGTGTCGGGGCCTCCTCTCAGTATCGTCTACTTCATACCACGGGAGCGGGCGGCTCATTCCGGGGTCCCACCCGCCTGGGTGACCGGCACCGCCACCATCGGCTCGATAGGTAGTCCTCTGACAGGATCGGAATGGCGATCTTGGAATGCCTGATCGCTTGGTGGAGTTTATCAAAATCCTTGAACACGCGGACCTCCTCTCGTAAGAGCCAACGGTGGAGATGATCCCCAAAGCCCCTGCGAGTTTCCGATCGTCTGAAGCTCAAATACACATCGTAACTCTTTTCTCTTGTTTTGGAGGAACCTCCTCCACGGCTGCGAGAATCCTGGATGTCCATCTACTTTCAATATGAAAATGGTTTCCGTGTTGGACACTGTTAACTGGGGATAAAGATCTGAAACTGATGAAACGTGAATGGGACGGAATGGTTAAACGCTCGGTACAAATGCAAGAGTGTGCCCCAGTCAATTCAGAGTGACCATTGGCCACTTCACAATCTGAGCCAGCTCTCGGAGGCGCCGTCTGCTCGACGGATAGTTCTCTGACAGGATCGGAATGGCGATCTTGGAATGCCCCATATACTGGGGAATTGGCCGCCCGATAGACTGGGTAATTGGCCGCCCAATACGCTCTTCCTCGTGATTCCAGACCACGCGGATCCCCGCTTTGATGAGGCTATTGCAGAGAGGATCCACAAAGACCTCGCGGGTGTCCGATCCTTTGAAGCTCAAATACACATCGGCCGGAGCAACAGAGGGAGCATCAAAGGCGAAATCCATCTCCCTACTTTCAAAGTGAAGGTGATTTTCGTGTCGGGGCGTCCTTCTCTCAGTTTCGTCTCTCTTCCTTCTCCATTTAAAAATCCATCTCCCTACTTCATTGTTCATACCACGGGCGTGGGCGTCAATATAAGGGCCTCTAGTAGTCAGCGCTTTCCAGGGTCCCACCCCGCGCGTGACCGGCACCGCCGCCTCGGCCGCAGTTGGCGGCTCGACTCTTGCCGCCTGCAACTTAACAAAAGATATTATCCATTCAGCTGCTTGCCTCCCTAAAAAAGGTTACTCTTTTGGAAAAAATATTTTACCTAAATCAGACCATAGAAGTTTCTAATTACATTAACAAGAGAGTCATTATTCATTACAACATTATCTATCAAGAAACAATTATCAATGTTATAGTGCGAGAAGCTCCTAATGAATACTCCTTATTTGCAGTAAATTCTCATAAATTTATATTGAAATCAAAGTCGAAAAATTCATAATCATAATAATTTTTGGGGAAATAAAGTTAATAATTGGCGGAATAAGTTTAGAATAAGTTTAAATTGAGAGTGAGATCCGTAAGGAATAATATAGTTAATTCAATTTGATAAAGGAGTGTTAAGAGCCAACAAAGGGGTGCAATAGCCCAAACCTTTAGAAAATGTAGAACGGGTGTCCTCCTCATGCTAAGGAAAAAAAAATTATTTACTTCAAAAAGTTTTACTTTCTTGAAATAAATATTTTTCTCAGATTTCAAGGTACCGAATCTTGACTAGTACCCCATGGCATAATGTGATTGAGCCGGATTGCTACTTCATATGCCAACCTGACCAAATTGGATTGAAAGGACAAAATTGATTGCGTTGGAAGAGTGTAATTAAAGTTCAAGAATTGAATTGAACGTTGAAAGAGAATACATAAATTAATTCTGACATTGGCCCTACTCATAGATAAAAGGACCAAGTCAACGTAACATGTAAATATGGAAGCGAATGGATAACAAGTAGATGTACACTCACCGGAGAAGGAAACACAAATGACCGATTTGCAATAACCTAAGAAAACAAAGGACCGAATCAAACAAAACAAGTAGGCGACAATATAAAATTGTATAAATATGGTAAATTACATTATTAAATTGCACATCAAGTACAAATTTACGGGATAAGATATGACCTTTTATCCTATTATGAAAAGAAATTACCATCGGAAAGCCAATTATTTAACAAAAGGCAAAATTCATTACCTAAAAAATGTTGTGAGGTCCCTAACTTAGATGTGTTGTAGTTTCTTGCCTTCCTTTTGAGCATTAACTAGTCCACATAAGACAAACAAAATTGTTAAGTAAAAAAAAAAAAAAAGGTGTGAATTCCAAATATCTCTTTTGACTAATCTCTAATAGTACTCTTCATGTTTTTCAGATTTTAAAGATGGGCCGTCCTTAAATAGTTTCATTTCATTCGCCAAATCTCTCTGAAAGCACCTTTCCGGAATTTTCTTACCCACTCGATGTTGAGGTCGATACGGTAGTTTGATAAATCTATCCTCTCTCATCACTTTCTTAAGTATTTAAAAAAAAAATCATATATGAACTACCGATTAGTAACCATTTTTATTATAAGATGTTACTTTTGTAGGCCAAGTCCTAGAAGAGTACTCCCTAGAGTCACATAAGTTGATGATTGCTTGTTAGACCCGTCAAATGGATAGGTTGGGTGGGGTTTGGGTGGATCGAAAATGGTCCGATCCATATTGATCCATTTAACCCGTTTTGACCCATTTCATGTTATATAAATTTGACGACCCATACCTAACTCAATACACACACCCGGCCCGACCCATATTATCTCATCAATAATAATGAGTCAATTACATGGAACAACAATGACCAGTATGATATGGAAATTCAGTGATGCTGATTCATGCACCTATTTGAATATTTGAGAAAAGCGAGACATGTAGTTGAACTGTTTAAGTAGTATAGATTGCATCCTAAGTCATCGAAACAAGACGTATTCTCTTCATGGCTAGGCAAGTAATCAAGCAAATGCAGGGCCTTGTTGAGAATAACTTTGTAGAGGAAATATATCGCATTCTCCTTTGAAAGGAAAAGTAGAAGGAACCCTAGAAGAAGAAAGCATTCTCGTTACAAGGAAGACAAGAACGACGGAAGTGGAGCTCATGGATCATTGTTGGAAGATATGCAGATCCTGAAATATACCGGGAAATTGATTGATCCGTTTTTTGATTATAGAGAATCAATCTAAATATTAGATTGATTTGTAAAATATTACATTGCCTTTTCTATGTGTACATCTTGTAATATAACCGCTAAAGTCCCGTACATTGATTACAAGTCGAAATATACGTAAGAAAACTTCTCTCCAAAATTCATCTTCCTCTTCCTTTCCTCGTCCGTTCCTTGCTTCCCTTTGGTTTCGACATGGTATCGAGCCAAGTTCTAAGCTCCAACTTCCGCACTGATTGCTTTCGTATGTTATTGAAGCCGCAAGACAGATCAACATCGTGTTACGAAAGAATCAAATTCTATAAGAAGGAAGAAGAAATGGAAAGGATTTTTTTACCATGAATCCGAGAGAATCTACTCCCTACCACTACCGGCATTCCTTCCACAGCGACGTCACACCGACGGGAGAGACACAAGGCCACAAAGACCGGCACGATACCCGCAATTCCCACAACCCAAAGAACAAATCTAGACTCAATGGCAGTTGTTCCCGGCTTAGGCGAATATGGGGCAGCCCATTCCGGGCCATCCTTACCAATGGGTACCCTATCCATGGTACGTCGGGCAAGGCCCGAATCCATCATTGCCAGGGGTAATGAGTTACCAGAGTAATGTTCAGCCCGACGGAGCCTACCACCATAAGCGGGCAAGCTCAGCCGAGACGTAACGAGTAAGCGGGTCTGAGAAGCGGGTTCGGGAACAAACCCTCACCCGAGACTCTTCAATGCGGGTCATGGAACCGAGTTTAATGGGACGGGTACATGGACGAATCCCTACCCGAACCTTTCACCCGGATTTTTACCGTTTCCGATTGCGGCCATCACCGGGCCGACCGAGCCGGGCGACCCCTTGCATGTGTCAACCGCCGACGGTCCAGAATTGCGACTGATCAGTCTGCAACTGACCGGGCCGAAAACTACAACAAATGGTCACAAGACTTTTGGCGGGCTCTCGTGACAAAGGATAAAGACGGTTTCCTCGACGGAACCGTACCAATTCCGTCGGACGAAAGGCTGGCCAGGCACTGGAGAAAGTGCAATCACCGATCCGCACTGGATCGGCAATTGCGTCTCCCTGCACGTCGCAACGGCCTCCCACCAATGGAAGATTCGAAAATCATGTGGGACAACATTAAAGAAATGTACGAGAAATTAGACCGAGCAAAAATCTTTTGTCTCATGTAGGAACTCACAGATCTCAAGCGGGGAATATGTCCGTCACGGTTTACATCAAACTCTCATTGCTCGGAACGAGCTCGAGGCCGCGGAAGAAAAACTCGAGGGACCTCCGAAACTCTCGAAAGCATGCATCCATGAAGGAGAGGGAGAAATCCACTCGATTTCTTTTAATTTTGAATGAAACATACCTAACATTTCGTTCGCAGATCCTGGCCATGGATCCTGTGCCGCCCGTCGGCCGGATTTTCCAGCTGGCCGTCCAAGAAGAGAGCCAGCGGCTCACAACTCCGGAGCAGACACGAGGAGGCGATGCCGTCGCTCTCGCTCTTCACAGAGAACGCCGCGGGAGAGAATCGGGGGCGAAAACCCTAGCCCAGGAGAGAGAAAATAGCGAGGGGCTAGGGTTCGCAACAGGTGACGAACCCTTAAAAGGGAAGGGAAGGAGGCTACGGTCTGGATTTAATCCGACAATCTGACGGCTCGGATTTCTTGCGGAGATCTGACGGCCCTGATTTCCTCTGGCGATCTAACGGTCCGCAGGGAGTCGATCTGTCTGTTGCATCGGACGGTGGAGATAATTCCACAATTAAAGCATCCGACGGCCATATTTTTTCCACTTCAATAAGGAATTTCGGCCAAAATTCAAGGGGGAGAGGTAAATTATACTGTGAACATTGCAAACGTCCACATCATACCATAGCTAATTGCTGGAAATTACATGGAAAGCCAGGAGAAAAAGGAAAAAAGAAAGAGTATTCTACAGCTTACCAATGATTGGACCTACTAGACCAAGTAGTGACCGACCAATTACTTATGGGCAATATCAGCAATTGATGCAGGCACTGCAGAAAGCAGACATTGGAAATAAAGGAGGAAGTTTCTCATATATATCCCACTGCCTGATCAATTCTATTTCAAAAAGGGCATGGATAGTTGACTCAGGAGCAAGTGATCATATCATTTGTGATATAAGTTTTTTTTCAAAAATGCATATGAAATTGGATAAACCTATTTCTGTGCAACTTCCAAATGGAAACATTACTCATGTCACATTGACAGGGACTGTTCAACTAAGCTCTCAAATTGTCCTACAAAATGTCCTTTATGTCCCACAATTTCAGTTCAATCTCATTTTCGTGTCTAAAGTCTGCAAGGAAAATTCCTGTCAAATACTCTTCGATGCTGACAATATGTTTTTTTCAGGCCCTTTCGACTGGGAAACTGATGGGCTTGGGTAGTCTTTCTGAAGGTTTATATTTCTGGACCAGAATTCCAAGTCATTTTGATTTGAATTCAATTCTTTCAATAAGTTGTCATTGTGTAATGTCATTGCCAATGATAAACATTTTCTTTTACATTCAAGAATGGGACATAGTGCCTTCTTTCCATACTCTAAATGTCATATTTGTCCTCTCGCAAAACAGTCTCGCACACCTTTCCCTTCGAATGCAAAACGTTCCACTGCTATCCTTTCTTTAATTCATGTGGATGTCTGGGACCGTATCACACAAAGACATCGTGATTGTTCACGATATTTTCTCACAATTGTGGATGATCGCTCTCGGGCCACATGGGTATTCCCGATGCGTCAAAAGCTCAAGTTCCATCTCATTTGAAAACTTTCATCACCCCGACTAAAAATCGTTTGGGAAATCAATCCAAATAATACGGACCGACAATGGGAAGGAATTTTTTAGTCATGACTGCAGATCACTTTTCTTGTCTCATGGCATTCTACATGAAAGCTCCCGTATTTCTACTCCACAACAAAATGGAGTAGTGGAACGTAAACATCGTCACTTGCTGGAAGTCGCACGAGCTTTGAAGTTTCGGGGATCCGTTCCAGCGATATATTGGGGAGATTGTGTCCTTACTGCAGCCTATCTCATCAACCGCATGCCTACTCGGATATTAGTTGGTAAATCACCCTTTGAATTACTTTATGGAAAAAAAACCAGCAGTAGATCATCTACAAGTTTTCGGTTGTCTATGTTATACTGCAACTATGGGACCTCGAGACAAAATGAGTCCACGTGCCAGGAGGTGCATTTTCATGGGTTACCCTAACCTACAGAAGGGCTATTATGTTCTTGATCCATCAACAGGAGAATTTTTTGTGAGCAGGGATGTCATTTTTCACGAAACTGTCTTTCCATTTCGTGAGTCTACAGAGGATTTGGATATCTCAACCAATTCTCATCGCTCCTCAATTGAGGAAAATATATCTCCTAAATATTTTCTCGTAGCATCACCAGGATAGGTCATTCCATCCTCCTCATTTGATCGGCCATCTCAGACGGCAACATTGGAAAGTGTACCTGCTGTTCCATTAAATATTGAGAATGATTCTGGTGAACAGACAGAAAACAATGCTGTGGAGATATCTCCTCCTCCACCACCAACGGATCATCCACGACGTTCGGGGCGAGCTACGAGACCACCAACGTGGACCAAAGACTATGTCTGTGCCTCACTTAACGGACCAGGTATTAACTATCCAATATCTTCTTATGTCTCCTTTGAAAAGCTTTTGTCGGAATATAGATGTTGCATTAGTCGTATATCAGATGAGAAAGAACCGTCTAGTTATGATGAGGCATCCAAAGACCCATGGTGGCAAAAGGCCATGGAAGCGAATTACGGCATTGACTGATAATCACACATGGGAGATATTTCATCTGCCCCCGAATAGGAAATCCATAGGATGCAAATGGGTCTATAAAGTAAAGTATAGAGCTGATGGATCCATTGAATGATACAAAGCTCGATTGGTGGCGAAGGGATATACACAACGAGAAGGTTTCGACTATCACGAAACTTTTTCTCTAGTTGCTAAAGATGTCACCGTCCGCTCATTCCTATCAGTTGCAGCAATCCATGATTGGCCGTCACACCAAATGGATGTCCACAACGCTTTTCTTCATGGTGATCTGGATGAAGAAATTTACATGGATATTCCTCAGGGCTTACGGAGACTGGGGGAGAATAAAATATGTCGTCTCCGCAAATCCCTTTATGGGCTGAAACAAGCTTCCAGACAATGGTATGCTAAATTTGCTAACGCTCTCGCCATTGCAAACTTCAAACAATCCAAGTATGATTATGCCTTGTTTACATGGACCAAAGGTACGTCATCTATTTACTTGATGATTTATGTAGATGGCATTATTATCATGGGAAATGATGAAGTTGCAATAGAGACCCTTAAAAAATATTTGCATACCACATTTCATATAAAAGATCTGGGAGCACCAAAATATTTTCTTGGGATTGAGATCGCTCGATCTCGCCAAGGAATTTCCCTCACTTAGAGGAAATTTGTATTGGAGATTATATCAGAGGCCGGTTTATCAGGATGCAAGCCAGCGGTCATTCCAATCGAGCAGAATACCAGATTGACTACAGCAGACCATACTGGAGGAACATCTCAGGATGATCCTATATTACAGGATCCGACGAGTTATTAGAAGCTCATTGAAAAACTTATATACCTGACTATGACCAGACCTGATATATCATATGCAGTGTAGAACCTCGCCGCTTATGCACAAACCGAAGGAATCCCACATGAATGCCGCTCTAAAGGTCGTGAAGTATTTGAAGGGATGTCCAGACTCGGGATACTTCTATCTAGAAGATGCAACATGGAAATGACAGCATACCGCGATGCGGATTATGCAACGTGCCCTATGAGTCGAAGATCCATAACTGGTTTTTGCATTAAGCCGGAGATTCTCTTCTTTCATGGAAAACCAAGAAGCAAGCAATGGTTTCTCTATCCTTAGCTGAAGCATAATATCGGGCCATGGCAAAACCACATGTGAGATTGTGTGGATACGAGGTTTACTTGGTGACCTCGGAGTACAACAAAGGTCCGACGAAGTTATTCTCGTGACAATGAATCGGCTCGAAGCTTGCGGCGAATCACGTAATGCACGAAAGGACCAAGCACATAGAAGTGGATTGTCATTTCACTCGGGAGAAGATTCAAGAAGGGACAATCGAGACAAGAGGGATTGGAATTGCTGAACAACCTGCAGATGTGTTCACCAATGCCCTATATCAAAGACAACATGCATATCTACCGAGCAAGCTAGGCGTCTTGGACATTTACAAGCCACCAGCTTGAGGGGGAGTGTTGGAAGATATGCGAAGATCCCGGAAATACACCGGGAAATTGATTGATCCGTTTTTGATTATAGAGAATCAATCTAAATATTAGATTGATTTGTAAAATATTACATTGCCTTTTCTATGTGTACATCTTGTAATATAATCTAAAGTCCCGTACATTGATTACAAGTCATAAATATACAGAAGAAAACTTCTCCCCAAAATTCGTCTTCCTCTTCCTTTCCTCGTCCGTTCCTTGCTTCCCTTCGGTTTCTGACAATCATTGTTATATTGTCAAGATGCACGAACTTTAGAATGTACCTTTGCTTCAGAAACTTCGGGCTTGCTCAAGGAAGCATGAAATGGATCTGTCCCAAGTCTTGATTTAGATTAGTTGGCTGCCATGAACTTCGCAAATCTCTGGCCTTTCTGTGGAGCTCAACCACTAGCGGCTATCCTGTTAAGGTATGCTCTTGCAATGTTGGATTTTACGTTCTCTTAGCTGTTTCAAGTTCGACAGATCTGGCAGTCCTTGAAGGAAATCACAGTATGAGATGGTCAATATTGTCAGGGATGGCAAGCATTCGAGACCATCTAGCTTTTCAAGCTTGCAGTGAGAAATAAACAATGCTTCCAAAGAGGAGAGACTTCCAAGTCCTTGGATTTTCGTTACTACACATGAGAGAAGCTCCAACCCTGATAAAGACTTAAGATACCTAAGATCCGACAATGCCTCCAAGGATTTGCAGTCTTGGAGATCAGTTTTTTCAGACTTTTGGGTAGTCTTGGAAGACATCGCAGGTCTGGACATCGAAAATCAAGCTTCCTTAGCTGTGAAAAGGCATCCATTTCTTCAGCAATGGAGTGAGGCCTATGAGGCACAATTCCAAGGTCTCAACCTGTCACTTTGCCAATCCCCGAAAGGTTGACCGGCTCCACCGTCACATCTGGGTCTGCACTGGGAGATGCCGCCTCCTCCAAATAATTGTCAAGGTAAAACTCTTTAAGACTCGGTCAGATTTGAAATATCCAAATACTTCAATTTACTTGTGTCATAAGTAAGACGCAAAGCGGCTAAACTCGAGGGAAGCGAGGAACCTCATGAACATTGTCGCAGCCATATAAGTAGAGGTTTTGGAGATGGGATAGACTAGAGATGCTCTCTGGTAGGTCGGAAATATTGTTATGTGCCAACACCAAAATTCTCAAATGAGACAAGACTTTGATCTTGTTGGGATTCAAGTCGGCAAAAGACGACTTACCTTTATCCGATGCGCAAACAACAATTAATCTCGGATCAATCGTTGAATTGAGGATGAATCATGAACAATAATACTTCACGTCGGTTTGAGTACAATCACGAGGAAAGCACCCGATTTCCACAGCGTAAATGCCGATTGTTCCTTGTAAAACTGAAATGGAATGCCTTCTTCTTCTTTGATGGAAATGGAGAGAATTTGGTGCGTATGTTCTGCCAACCATACCAACGGTTGTCTACAAAAGACTTAAATACGACTCCCTTCATACCCTTTCAAAAGGATGTCTTTCCATCGTAACATATCAAGACGATACGGTGCGATCCAATCGCACCCCATCATGGACGTACTAGCTAAAGTACAACATCTCCCACTTGGACATGATGGGCTTGATAGCACTCCATCAAGAATATAAGGCATTCAACATTCATCAACTTTACAAAACAATTCATACTGGCAAGTAGCCGTGTGACCAATGAGTACACTTGCACTTGGGAGCTCAAATTATGCACCTGTTAGGGATGACATAATGGCTACAACCCCGAAAAGAAATAAACAATCGATGTCTCACAGTGCCCCAAACATATTTTGTTACATCAATCCAAGTATATCTATCCCTTAAAGGCTATACTTGACTATCCTAAAAACACCATGTATTTACAATTATATCCGCAACCACGAGGGGCGATATAATTGGTCGACCAAAAATACATGTGATAGATATAGAACAACAATAGTCTTCCTTCGCACTCATGTCTCTTTCCATTTCAGAACAACTGCTTTCCTAAACACGTCCCATAAGGCCATATCCATTCCCGACCACTGATAACATGCTAAAGTAGTAACATTGATATTTCACTTCGAGAACATAGTCAGAAGTAACATATGGCACAAAATGAGATAAATTATAAATTACCTCAAGGGCTCATACGATGAGTAAATAGGGATAATTTTACTCAGCTTCCCTTGTCGGTCGTACAATGCACATGTAGTATGAATTACATGCTATAGTGGATTTATCTTTCTATAAGAGCGTATGTCATTCATTAAATATATCCACTATACGGATCTTAGCCTAAACATAGTCACGTGCTTCTCACGTACTCATGTTTAGCTCGAGTTCTCTATCAGCACGCTTTCTATAGCGCCCAATTAAGTACTTGCATCCGGCATCTTTTAGGCATACATGATTGTGGGACTATCATATTCGGTCTTATTATAACAAATGACAGACCTCATCTTGACTCCAATCAAGGCGACGTCTTATTTTATGTACTAAACTTGCTCTTCAGCATTCAGTTGTACATAACGTCTCATCTCAACGTGCCAACTATAGCACTTGAGGTGATTGCTCGTGTGAGTGAGCCAATCATTGCCTACCGACATACTTTTCAATAATATATGTGTATATGTGCTAGTCTTATAGTGGATTTGTACTTATTGATAAAACATCAAATCACTAATGAACAAACAAGTACAATACATATGTCCACAAATACATAAATCAATGATTCTCTACAATAACACACATCACATTCTACGTAATCCTAGTGACATCCTCGTGGGTCAAGAATGTGTCTCTAGGAATAGCCTTTGTAAATGGATCAGTAACCATTCTATTGGTTGAAATGTATTGTAGGATCACTTCTTTCTGCGCTATAATTATAGTTCTTTATGTCAATATGTTTCGTCCTTCCATGATACTTGGGATCTTTCACATAGGCAATGGCTGCTTGATTATCGCAATAAACTGTCACCGCCTTGGAACCTCGGTGACAAGGCTAAATTTTTCAAGAAACGTTTTAGCCATACGCTTCTTGCACCTTGCGGCGAGAACATGCAATAAATTCTGCCTCCATAGTAGACAAGGCCGTGCATGTTTGTTTCTTGCTATTCCAAGAAATTGCACCCCCATTGAGCAAGAACGCATATCCAGAAGTCGATTTACGCTCATCTAGGTCTCCACCCCAATCAGCATCCGAATAGCCAAATAGACGTAAATCATTCCCTTGGTAACAAAGTCGATAGTCCATAGTGCCTTTCAAGTATCTCAGATCCTCTTCACCGCTTTCCAGTGTGCTTGACCGGGATTTGATTGATATCGGCTCACCAATCCCATGGCATAACATATGTCGGGTCGAGTACACATCATAGCATACATCAAACTTCCGACCGCACTAGCGTAAGGAACAGTTTCCATTACTTTAATTTCTTCTAGAGTCTTAGGACACATCTTAGTACTTAGGCCTTCACCTTGCATGACAGGGGTATCAATGGGATTACAGTGCTGCATATTGAAACGTTCAAGAATCTTCATAATATAAGACTCTTGTGATAAAGTAAGGAGTTTCCTTGATCGATCTCTTTCAATCTTAACTCCTAATATATAAGCAGCTTCTCCCATGTCCTTCATTTCAAAATTGGAGGACAACCATTATTTTATGACGATAACCAAAATCTTGTCATTTTCAGCCAACAGAATATCGTCCACATAAAGTGATAAAATCACAAATTTATCTTCAGACCGCTTGACATATACACAATGATCTTCTTCGATCATCGTGAAACCAAAAGTTGTTATGCCTTAATGAAAACGAAGATACCACTGTCTAGATGATTGCTTAAGGCCATATATTGAGCGATGAAGTTTGCAAACTTTATGCTCTTGTCCTTTAGCTATGAAACCTATTGGTTGTTTTATATAGATTTCCTCATCTAGTTCTCCATTGAGAAATGCCGTCTTTACATCCATTTGATGTAATTCAAGGTCCATATGTGCAACGATGGCTAGGATAAGGCGTATTGAGGCAAACCTTACAACTGATGAAAAAATTTCCTCATAGTCTATACCCTCTTGTTGAGTATAACCTTTTTGCCACAAGGCGAGCCTTATACTTTTCAATGGATCCATCCGCCCTTCACTTAATCTTAAAGACCTATTTGTTTCCAATGGCCTTATGATCGGGTGGTAGATCAATCAAGTCCTGACATGATTTACCCTCATTGACTCCATTTCATCTTCCAAAGCTTTTCTCCATTCTTCCTTATCGAGGATGAGAGAGCCTCTTGAACAGTCTTAGGCTCGGCATCGTCTTTTTGAGCAATCATAAATGCTTCCCCTTCAATCTCAAAATGATAACAGGGAATACTTTAACGATTACTTTTACGCAATTGAATTTCTCTTGAATTCAATTCGTCAGGCGATGCAACACTCCCACTGGGTCTTGTGTGTTGAGGTAAATCTTGATTTCCCTCTACAACATTAGTGGGTGTGTTATTAGGATCTTCCATCTCATATAATTGGAAATCCTTATCAATCTCACCTCTACTAGGAAAATCATTCTCCAAGAACGTGACATCTCGTGATTCCATTTCGGTCACACTCCCATCGCTTGTTCACCTAAGAACACGTGCCCTTTGGAGTGTTCGAATATCTTATAAAGATACATTTCTTCCCTCTCGACCTAATTTGCCATATTTATGAGAAGAATCATGAACATAAGCTGCACATCCCCATGGACGTAGACTACTTAAGTCTGGTTTCCTACCAGTCCATAATTCATAAGGGATGGAAGTGACCGATTTTGAGGGCACTCGGTTAAGTACATAGGCAGCAGTCAATAATGCATCTCCCCAATAGGAGATAGGTAAATTTGTTTGCGCCATCATAGACCTAACCATTTCCATTAGGGTTCTATTCCTTCTCTCAGCTATCCCATTTTGTTGTGGAGTACCAAGAATAGTCAATTGTTGTACAATTCCCTTTTCATTATAAAGAGCCTTGAATTACTCAGATAGATACTCACGTCCATGATCGGTTCTCAATGCCTTTATTGTTTTGTTCAACTGATTCTCTACCATCGTTATATATCGTCTAAAATAGTCTAATGCTTCTTACTTATGGGAGATCAGAAAGACATAACCAAAACGCGTGAAGTCATCTATGAAAGTGATGAAATATGAGGCTCCATGCCTCGCCCTCACATTCAAAGGACCACAAATGTCAGAATGTATGAGTTGCAATGGAAATTCGGCTCTAGTCCCTTTATCGAATGGTTTTCTAGTTACTTTTCCCGCTAGATAATGTTCACATACGGGTAGATCAACATTAGTGAGTGACCCTAAAAGGCCTTCTCTAGCTAATCTTTGCATTCTTTGCAACCCAATGTGACCTAATCTAGCATACCAAGTACTTGCATCAATCTCAACATTACTAGAAGATGCAATTAGAGAAAAACAACCATCGACATTAATATTATACTTATCATAGTCAATCTCTAACACCATAAAAACATTCGATACATGACATGAACCATAATAAACTATTCCATACATAATGTCAACACAATCACCATGGAAATTCAATACATAACCTAAGCTAAGAAGAACAACTACTGAGACCAAGTTTCGTCGAATATCCGGAGCATAGACGACATCATGTAGGAATAGGCTTCGACCACCACGTAAAATTAATTTACATGTGCCGATACCCTTCACTTCAACTTTTGAGTTATTCCCAACATATATCCATCTTCTTCCAAGTTGTATTCGACGATACTCCACAAATGCTTCTCGGTCTTTAGCTACATGGTCTGTTGCTCCTGAGTTTACAGTCTACATTGGATGAGATTCAGCAAGCATTGCAGTGCTAGAAACAAAAGCATTACTTAAAGCAATGGAGTAATAGGGTACCTCTTTCGGCTCAGTGCATTCACGAGCAAAGTGACCCATCTTGCCACAATTGTAACACTTCATCTTGGCCTTGTCCTTCTTCCCACCACGCTTCTTGCGTTGGAAGGTCTTAGCCCTCTTAGGTGCCTGATCAGTCTTCTTCCCTTTGTTGTTGAATTGAGAATTCCTTTTGCGCTTAAAGCTCGAAGTTTTGCGCGAACTCGATTCAGCAACATAAGCATGGGTAGAGGATCTTGCAGCCTCTAGGAGCTCATCCTCTAATTCCAAATGACGCGCAATATCATCAAAAGTGACAATATTCTCATTATGCGTCATATTGATCTTCATATGCTCCCAATTGTCAAGAAGAGACTTTATAACAGCCTGAACTTGTTGTTCATCGCAAGGGAGTGACCTGCCGATTTCAGCTCACGAATCATGTTTGACATCTCCCGAAGATGCAGCCCATCGTTACATTTGGGTGCTTTCGGTATGTGTCAAACTTGATGGTGAGTCTTCTCGCTTAGTGGCAGATGTACCCCCAAACTTGTCTTTCAAGGCAACCCACATAGCTTGAGCTTTATCATAACTTTCAAACTCACACATGAGATCATCTTACATACAACTCAAGAACGTGATGCAAGCAATGCTACTTTTTCTTTTTCCAAGCTTGATAAGCTTCTAGATCTCTTCTGTGTTGAGCTGAAGTTCCATGCTCAGGTTCATCTATGGTGTGGTTGAGGGTTTCCAAAACCTCTTGCTCCTCAAGGATGTACTGAACCTTTCGGTGCCAAATATCATAAATGTCACCGTTCAGCTTCTCACCCTTATAGAGGTCAACCACAATGGTCTTGGATGCCGAAGCCATAATCAATCGCTATAACACATTGACATAATAAATGTAGAATCAATACTAGAACACTTTTCAAAGTAACACACATATTTAATTTGCAGCAAAGACAAACTAAATTAATGATAATTCAACAAAAGACACAGAAACGAAAGTTCACTATGTTCCCAATCAGCTCCTATGTACGATTGTTCTATTATCATTAATTAGTTTAATTTGCACAAATTTTAAGTTCTAGGTGAGAACTCTCTCAAATTCTACCAACCTACGAACTCCCACTAGGAAAAATAATTACATGACCTTATGTAATTTCTACATTTTCCATTAACACAAAAGTATAGCATAATGTAAACCAACGTACTAAAAACAATCATGCTATAACTATAATCAAAATCCGCAATACAACATATAATGGAAAAACAAGGATTTCCTACCATTGTTCGAATTTTCTTTGAACTAGAAAATTGCAAGTATATTAAACTATATACATTCCACCATCAAACCAAGCACTACACAACATATATGACATCATTTTCATATAGGTTAGCTACTTTATTTCCTAAAACATAAGAAAATACTAGCTACAAATGAATAAATTGTGCATTAATACCTTAAAAATACGCGTACTTAGGGTTCCATACACAATTTCATACATTTATAAAATTCAAAAATAAAAATAACTATACCATAGTGTAGGGGACATCCATACGAACCAAACGCCACCGACCACGCTCCAATCGGAGATTGCACGTGCCCACACGCGCCGCCTGAGTGCGCGGCGTGTGTGGCGCACGCGCCAGCGAGCCAAAAGGCTCCTAGCCGGTCCGATCGGTCCAACCGGTGACCGGTCAGACCGGTTTGACCGTGGGCCAGTTCGACCGGTTGACCGGTCCGACCATTGACTAGTCAACAGTCCGGTCGGGTCGGGTCAACGAGTCGGGTCATCTGTCGGGTCGGCTCAGGTGGCCGGACGGATCGCCGGCCGATGACCAGCCGGCCAACTTCCGCCGGTGATGACGTCATCGATGACGTCATCCGACGGTTACCGACGGTTGGATGACATCATGGATGATGTCATCCGTGACGTCATACGCGCTGTTTCGCGACGCGCGCGTGACGCTCACGCGCTGGCTCTTCCAGCGCGTTGAGCGCGTGGCGCCCACGCGCCGCGGCTTCTGGCCGCGCGTGTGGGCGCTTCCGGCCTCCTCCGGCGGTGCTCGACCCATCGCCGGACTCGTCTCAACGAGTACTTTCACCCTGTATATTTGAGAATTCATTTTGGCCGAAAAAAATTTCGAAAAATGGCCAAAACCGTACGGGTGTACGCGGCCCCGAACCCGTTCTTCGCTTCGGTTCGTTTTTGACGATTCAGATTGCAATTCCGAGTAAGAAACATGCAAACAAAGTGTAGATTTCATACTCTTGATCTCGATATCAAATGGTAAACGAGAAAGTTCGATGAAAAACAAGGCGAAATCGCGACTGTGCTTTGATACCAATGTTGGGATTCAAGTCGGCGGAAGACGACTTACCTTTATCCGATGCGCAAAACAACAATTAATCCCGGATCGATCGTTGAATTGAGGATGAATCATGAACAATAATACTTCACATCGGTTTGAGTACAATCACGAGGAAAGCACCTGATTTCCACAGCGTAAATGCCGATTGTTCTTTGTAAAACTGAAATGGAATGCCTTCTTCTTCTTTGATGGAAATGGAGAGAATTTGGTGCGTATGTTCTGCCAACCATACCAACGGTTGTCTACAAAAGACTTAAATACGACTCCCTTCATACCCTTTCAAAAGGGTGTCTTTCCATCGTAACGTATCAAGACGATACGGTGCGATCCAATCGTACCCCATCATGGACGTACTAGCTAAAGTACAACAGATCTCGTCAGAATTTTTCCAAACTCCTTCAACGTGATGCATGAATCTCCTCAAGCCGCTTCAACATTCCAAAGTAGTTCGAGGGAACTTTCTACTGAAACTTCCATCCATTTTCAGCAACCTCAAATTTTGCATATTACCACTTTGGCATATGGTAATTTTTCAATTCTTGTACTTGAGAGATCCAGATTCTCTAATGATGTCAATTTGCCAATGGCGTTTGGAAGTTCCACATCAACCGACAATCCCTCAAAGACAGTTGTTTCGACTTTTCTAGCCTTTTCATGACCCCCCCAAAAAAAAAGAACTTTCTAGCCTTTCAATTGAATCTGGGATCGCGTGGTAAGTTCAGAGCATCCATCGAAAGGAATTCTAGCAATTTTATATCACCAATTTCGCTATATTCTTTTGCCAACGATTTACAGCTTAGAGGCGCCAAGAGTTTTGAGATGCTTCATATCTTTGGAGACCGGAATATCTTCTATACAAGTTCCATCAAGACGGAGCTCTCTCAAAGCTTTCGGAGAATCAAGTTCTCTAGGCAAGTTACGAGGTCGTGCAGAATTTCAGATCTAAAATTTGCAAATGTTGCAACTACCAATCGATGGGTCAATTTGAACCAAATGAGAGCAATATTCTAAAATCAGCATCTCCAAAGCCTTGGAATTAGAGAAGTTTGGAGTTTGTATCTAGGCAACACAGCCTCTGAGAATTAACACTTTCAACTTCCTTGACCACTGCAAGCAATACAAGTAGACAAACTCTTTATGTTGCAGCAAGTGTTCAAGTGAAAAGGGAAATGCAAAGTATTTGAGCTACCTTTATATTATTGCACCCCTCCCGGTCTTCAAATACCTTGCCCCACGATAAATCAAAACCAAGTCCCCCAAATTCAAATTGATTACATTAAACGCTCTAGGACAACCATGCCAACGAAGCCAAAGTAACTTCGGAAGAAGATTCCTGAAATCATCCTCAATACTAAAGTGATCCAAAATGAGGAGACGGAGATTTGGCACTCTTTAAAATTCGTCGCGATCAAACAGGTCAGTGATCGATCATCCATGTCTTTTGTTCAGCGTTATCCATGTCAAGACACAGAGCTTCGACCTTCGTTTGGCTCTGCTGGTCAACAGAAGCCATTGTAACTTCAATATAGAAGTGAACTGCAGACCATTCCTTGAAAATACGTCTCGAGTGGGAGCCCATGAATAAATACTTAATCTAAAATTTAATTAGACTAACTGTTTCATGGATTTTGTGAGATTTTATTTTCTGCACATGGGATATGTTGTCTCTTCATTTATGTTCATCCCCGCGTGGCTTTAATTTAAGGCGGTGAAGACAAATGGAATGTGCATGCATCCCCATAGAAGATTGTGGGCGCCGAACGTCTCCTCTCCTTTTGGTCATCTATTGTGGGCTTCGTTTGTCCTTTTTCATGGAAGCCTCATTAATTCTGCCGCAAGAGGAATTGATATGGAAGAAAGAAAAGGAAGAGAAAAGAAGGCACTAGGCCATTTTCTTCCATCCTTTCAGGTATGTGTCACGGGCCGATCGATCTAGCGTTCCCTTGCCCGTGCGGCCTTAGGAATTTCTTCCCAAGTCAGCTTTTCTCACACTCAACTCACAAGGATCTTTAGAGAGAGAAACAACTCATAGAGAGAGAAGCTCTGGATTGTATTTCACTTGTGAATGAGATGATACAAATGAGAGGGAGGAGACCCCTTTATATACAAATACAAGGCAGACCGTATCCGTAGATCTCTCCTCGATCTAACGGTGGAGATTAGATCTCCCCAACTACCAACTACCCGCTTTTATTACATGCGAATACATTTACTGTATCGCCCGCCTCCAGGAGTATTCTAGAAGACTCGAGAAAACCCTAGGACACGAGGATACAAGCCGAGGGTCACTTGATCCATAGTCGTGTCACGGCCGGCCCATAGAAACCTCTTGGATCGTCATTCTCCCGAGCCGTGACACATGCACATGCATGCATGCCCATAAATTATGGTGGGCCTCCTTTGTCTTTTCTTTAGTCTAAAGAAGGCTTCCTCATTTTGCAATAAATGATGGAGACTCTCTTTTGTATTATAAAAGAGAGACGTCCAACAAAAGGAGTGCGCCAAGTTCTTCGGTGGGCCGAGAGGGTTGATTATTGCCTATTACACTCTGGGCTCTTCTTCGAGAGTGGGATTTGAGAAGACGCTGAGTGGTGGAGCTGAATTAAATTCTTGTGATTGAAATTTGCGTAATTGTTGAATGAGATTTTACTAAAAATTATGAAGGGTTAAATATTGTCTGAAATATTGAGTATAATTGGGACTGATGAATACCGAGAGAGTGTGTTTGAGTATTTGAATTATTGTAATATCTATTGTATCGCTAGTTTCTATAGTAAAAAGTCGTGCTGCTCTCCCCGTCTGAACCATATAAATTTGATGTCCAATTTCTTTTCCTTCCTACTGACTAATTTTACCGATTCACTTTGCCCTGCAAATTCGCAACATCATTTATGTTTGGTTCTTTCCAGAGGGGATCAAAACAAGGAGAGTTAAGTATTCAATAGACAGACTAAAAAGGAAATGTCAAATCTTACCTCATCTTGTTTCAAAATCTTCCGAGCTTCAGTGGCCCATAGTCTCTTCCCATGTTTCGTGCGATCGTCTTTAACAATTTGCCTGCCGAGCTTCCTTAGCTGATCATGCATCCACATCCTCGTCATCTCTAATCTTTACCATGGACATGAGACAGAGCTTCTCGAGTTCGAGAGAAGGGAAAAAGTCGAGTTTCTTCCACTCCTACAAGAAAAACAAGCCATGGCAAGGAAAATGTGCCGTTGGGAACTGCTTAATAGTTCATAATGAATCTTCAACTTCTTCTGGACATCATCGTCAGGTAGTTTTTCTAACTTTTGCAGCAGAGCTTCCCATACTTCTTTTTGTTCCCGAAACATAGACAAGTGTGAACCTGCAAGCTCAAGACCTAGTGGAAGTCTTCCAGTAGCGGACATAATTCTTTCAGAGAGATCAACATAGTCATGTTCTGGACAATCCTTTCTAAAGGTGCGTCCACAGAAAAGTTTTAGAGCATCACCATAATTCATCTCTGCGACCCACAGGTCTGGGTCGTGCCAAGAGGCTCACCTCTTTGCAAAATCCTCGGTGGTGGAGGAGGAGAGATAACCTGTCTAACGGTACCAAAAGTGATTTGAGCAACAGCAGGGGATGAACATACCCAGTAGACACGGCAGCAACTGGGCTGGCCTGTGTTTGAGTCGGATTGTTCCATGTCCCATGTTGTCCTTGTAGGCACTCACGGTAAATGTTGATGACCAGCGGTTTCATCACCTCAGAAAGGTGTTGTGTCAAATTATTCGTCGTTTCATTTCGATGCTATTCCAGCATCCTTGTAGCAACCATTATGTCTAGGCTCAATTCCAATTGCCTTGTTTGCTTTTCATTAAGTTGCCTCGAAACATCAACATCCCCATCTGGTGCTTGATCGAGTGCTGGAGGTGCCGTCGACAGACAACTCAGCGCGTCCTACCCATTCGTCAGCGGGCTGTGGATGAATTATTCCCACCAGTATCAATGGTATCGGGTTGACTCCTTGTACCACGTGTCATTGTATTTCCTCAAATCAAAACATTGGTTTGCCAAAAAGATGTTTCATCATCCAAAGTCATTTTTCAGTTTTTATTTGAGAAAATCAGGTTCTGTGCCAGTGGACAGGAAATATCATAGACAAACAAAAATCAGCTTCTTGAATCCAAACTGCATTGTACAATCTCTAACCAAGACGGAATTTAATCAATGACAGGGCTTGAAAATTAGAAACTTGATAACATGACAAATTGTGCAAACAAATTATGACGGAATTTAATTAACACCGCAACCTGAGAACATAAAAACACTACATTGGAATATAATCGACGACGCAATACCGATGATAAAGATATGTGCTGGAATTTAATCAATGGTGCGGATTTAAAAGCTACAACTAAAAAAGATAAAAGTGCAAGTAAATAAATATAAATAGTAAATTTACCTGATTTGTGCACGCACCGGGGGTTGTCTCCAATCGACAACTAATTGTATTTCTAATGGTTCATGGTAACTGCCTTTAGACAGTTCTCGACGGCTACGTTTCCTTCAGCCATTTCCGCTGGTTATCTCCACATCTCAATAACTTCGCTTGCCTCTTGTGTAAACCGTCACAATACGTCCCATGATCTTGTTGTCTGATTGTAACTATTCCCTCAAAAAACGTGTGCATTTGATCTCAACTACTTCATCGATTTTAATTCTAAATAGCTTGCTAATGTCCTTTCAATAAGCATTTATAGCAACAGCCTATATTATTGGCTACCAGCTATCCACAGCCGTATTTCGGCAACTGAGTACATGGCATTAGCGAATATCATCATTAATATGTGTATGTTAATCCTTACACTTATTGATGAGATGACATATATGCAGTCATCCACATGCTTTGCATGTGACTGCTCATATTCGAGTGCCATTCACATGTTTGCCCTTATCTGAGTGCCTAGCGGATTATTTTTGGTGTCAACAGGAACACAAAAAGAGTTGCCACCGCTGTGAGCCAAATTTAATCAAAATGGGAAACTTGTCAATTTACCACTAAATGCTTACTAACTGAGTACCATAGTGAAAAACCGCGGACTTCATCCTAGATTATAACATTGATCTTGATCTATGGAGTTGACACATGTGAAGTACAAAACTCAGCCCACGATATAATATCCTTCGGGGTAACTCGAGGCCAGTTAGTGGCCTGATAATTGCCTATCTCGCAAATGACTCCAAAATTGCTGCCTGAGAACTGATTCAATGACAGTAAAGAAGAGGTCTAAAGGACTCAGTTTGATTGAGGCATGGCTATTGTCTCTGTGAACATGCTTGAGGAGTCATGTAAAGCAGAACATAAGCAAGCAAGCACAAAATAAAGTCTTCAGCAGTCGATTTCACCAGTGCCACCAGAAGTTAAATACAGCAGTAATCTCTCAGTTCAAACAAAGTTATGCTTCATAGCCACTATCGTTGGATTGAAGAAGAAATCACCATCATAGTTCGCTAATTCCATTGAGATCATGCATGGGCGCCGTTGTTTGACGTTGTTTTAGTTACATTTATTTAGAATTAACTAGATATTGATTTTATTGATGGTTAAACTCTCAAATTGGAAATTTACTGATAATGTTAGGAAATTAATCTATCACAATCATTTTTACGTACAGTGTTAGAAAGTCCAACCAAAAGTCTAAAGTAATAAGTAAATGGAGATCGTGTGTATTTAAAGAGTATATAATCCCTGTAATCAAGCAATATTGGATAAATAACGCTCTCATGTGCAAACTATACTAGGAATAATACACGGAATATGAAGAATGCCCGCCCCCGGGGATGTTGGTTCATACTCTCGAAATTAAGCAGGCTAGATCCTTCATCGTTTTCATTGTTCAACCGTCTTAATATAATAAACATAACCAACAGAAATGATTAGGCTCACAAGACTAATATTTAACACAATTCCTACTTTATCTGGCCCAGCCTGTTTTGTTTTCTATTCAGTTGATTTATTTGAAGTCACAAGCCCGCATCGGATTCTTAGAGAAGCTTTGTCATGTAACATACGAACACTTGCACCAAATGATGTGACTGTTCTAGGTCGTCCTTAGCAAGTGGCAAAATAGTAACACCCTTCAGGATATAGAAAGGATGATGGAACAACATTTGTCTTTCCTTCATTTTTGTTTGGCAATATTTGTTAAAACAAACATGGAGTTGACTTTGCAGTCTTTATTCATACCACTTATTGTTGTATTCAAATGAAATATGAAATCGCTTTACTCTCGAGTCAGTAGATGAACGACCATGAAGTGAATTTATATTTGTTGATGTCGTGTATGGACAAAGATTCTCTGTAAGCGTGTCTTAATCTTCACACGCACGGCGTGACGCATAATGCACTTGGAGTTCATTACAGATGAGCATCAAAATTAAAACGTAATTTGTTTTCCTTTTCTTAAAACGTAATTTGTTTTCCTTTTCTATTAGTGGACAGATATCATTACATCTTTCCGCACATTATGATCTCACTAGTAAATATACATGCGGATGGTGCGGGACAAAAAAACTAACCAGAAGGACCGGATAGACAAATTACATTTGATGTTTTATCACAATAGTTACTTTTTTTTGTTAATTTTGATATTTTTTTTCGATAGTAAGCAGCGTTGGCTAATTATCATTTATTTCACCTAACAAAACGTGACAATAAAATATGTGATGTCTTGTGAAGTTTTCATTATATCATGATTGATGGCTGATTTAAAGATATTAGCATTGTAACATTTGACGACAACATCAAAGTGGTGACCTCTTCTTCTAAGGTACACCGATTTAAAAATATTCTTAAATTCGATTTCAAGCAAATATTTAAGGATTAATTTGAATGGAACTCAAAGTGAAATAGAAATTTTAAGCCTTACAAAGGGACACCTAAATGGATTGATGAGGAAAAATAAAATAACATCCGATAATAATGTCAAGATAGTATCTTTTTATTTAAGACATCAAAAACATGTGACAATTTGATCGTACTTGAATTTTATTAGAAAAAGGATTGATTGAGATAAATTTAAGTTGAGAAATAAACTTTAAGCAAATAAATGGACACGATAAATGGATTGAAAAGAAAGAAAAAAATAAATAAGAGAAAATTTTTCTATAGAAATCAATGAGAATCAAAAAGTATGAAAATAATTAATTAGGATGAAATTATAAGAACATCTTACCAAAAAAAAAAAAAAAGTATGCAAAAGATAACAGATACAATGATTTAAGAAAAAGGGAGAGAAATCTTAACCAAAAAAAAAAAAAAAAACCAATTTGGTGGGGTGGCAGATTCGATTCCTAAAGCCCCCATCCCCATGCATTGGGAGAATTGGGTGCTTTGATCACTGTGTCATGCATTAATTGCCTTACAATATGCGACGTCTATATAGTCCGTGTGTAGAAAACTGAACGATCAGCAACCAATTGTTAACTGACACGTGGCGAATCAGGGTATTTGAACTCCACCGCCTCGTGAAAATTTGTAATTAGGAACTTCGACTTTTATATTTGACGCTCGCTCAGCTTTACGTTGTAAATATGATCAGAAATTATTGGAAAAGAAATTAGAGCATGCTCTATAATCACGATTATGTGATGACTAGGGTCAAAAAAATAAAATGTAAGAAAGTTTTTTAAATTGTTGGAAAATGATAAGGTGTTAGTGACTGCCGTCCTATATTAGAATTTTTTTTTTGAACTATATTAGAGCTTCTCACACGCAACAATTTCAAAAGTGACTTAATCATTGATAATTGTTTTAGATGGGTCATTGCGAATAAATGTTGAGCCATAATATCAAAAGCGTGTGATTTGTTTGATAATAATATTATTTATGTCTTTAACCTTTCTCTTCGACTCGAGATATTCTCACCCATTATATGTGTTTAGAATAAAATAAAATAAAATAATATACTGGCAACAATAATCTGAGTGAGAGAGAGAGAGAGAGAGAGAGAGAGAGAGATAAGAGCCAAATATTATTTTACAAAAAGTTTTACTTTTCGTCCCTATACTTTTATTTTTACTTTGTTTTTTGATCAAGTTCTTATACTTTTAATTTATCTAACGAGGTCCTCCTACCTTTTTCACAATTTTTTTTAATCAAATTCCTCTAACACCAAATGTAGCCGAATCTAGTTGACATGATCATCGAGTGATACTGTAATGAATATGATGTGATTGAAAATTTTCCAATGTAAACATCCACATGAGCGTCGACAACGGGTAATGAGTCATACTTCAATACTGTCTATATTGGCTATTTTTTTCACACACACATCCATGTGTGCATCCATATATTTTTTCGCATCATACTTTGGGGTCATTTGATGCCACGTCTCTCAAATCTAATTTGATTTTGTGTCATAGAGACTTGATATGAACATTTGTGAAACTAGAACTACTTGATTGGACAAACTAAATGTACATAAATTTGTTTAGAGAAAGCATGGAGTATGTAAACGATAGATAAGATTTTTCCTCCAATTTTTGTGAGGTTTAGGGTGCATTTGGTAACAATTATGTTTCTAAGAACAATTTCAATTTAGAAATGATTTTTTTTTATTCTGTTCTTGGAATAATTTTTGAGTATTTGAAGGCGTTTGGTAATTGTTCAAAATTTTTATTTCTGGAATAGAAATGCATTTGGTAGGACTCTTAATTTTTTTTTTTTTTTTTTAAATTTTTTTAATACTTTTGTTATAATTTCTTATTTTTTTTTTTTTTTTCCTTTTCTCTTCTTCTTCCTCCTCCTATGTGGCTAGTCGCTGCCATGGTGGTAGTCGGCAATTGATCGGGCGAGGTCCAATGAGCTCATTGGACCTTGCCTAGTCGATCACTAGTGATTGCCGAGGATGGCGGCGATGTCTAGCGATGGCTAATGACTGGCCGAGAGGAAGAAGAAGAGAGAAGAAGAGAGTAGGAGAAAAGAAGAAAAGAAAAGAGAGAATAAAAATAGGTTGGGCTTGATTTTGGAATTGTTCTCAAAAACAAAGAAATAACTTTTTTTCTACTTCTTGATTTTTTTCAAATCTATTTCCAAGAACAAAAATTTACCAAATGGATTTCTGTTGCAAATCTATTCCCAATAATAAAATAATAGAATTAGTTACTATTTAGCCTGTTAACAAGTAGACCCTTAGAACTCAAGTTAATGCATTTTATTGCCATTTATTTCTTTTTGAGGTTTTGAAATACATAAATGTTATTTTTTTTTATATTTTAATTGCATGTAGATTCAACTTTTAATTCCTCCAATGAGAGAAAATTATCAACTATCCAAGATATGTTAGAAATTACACAGAAAAATTGGTAACCATTTGGGTAAATACTTCAAAATAATAAGAGTGATGTTTATTTCATAGGTAAACACTTGCAAGTTGAGTGTCATTTCTTTCATAACTGAGGATGCTACCCACTTCATTGAGATTTACTTAACCTAAATATATATATATATAGATTTAGATATTGAGGTTGCATGTGGAAAAATTACTAGCTAGGCGAAGAAGTTGCTAAACTATTAAGGGGGTGACGGTACTTTTTGTTGATGAAAGTGTCTACGTGGGCTGAGCACCGGGCCTTGTCAGCCCATGCGTGTGCCTGGGCCTTTTTTCTTTTTTGAACTCCAAAATAAAATTATGAAAAAAAGTATAAGAGTTAAATTTAAATATTACGATATTGAAAAAAATTGCGTGAAATTGAAATGCAATATTTGTTTATGCAATATCAAGAACAATACATTAAACATTTAAATTATGCAGCAAAACATTTAAATTATGCAGCAATAGTATGCTATAAAATTATTTAAAATTTGATATTATGAACAAAACGAACAGAGTTTGACGCCCGTCCAGCTTGATCCACGGAAACAAGACAGCAGACACAACAAAAAGACAAGTGGAATGTCCCGTAATATTCATGGCCAACCCTGCTGGCTTGAAGAAGGAGTCACCGTGGAAAGCGGCTGAAGGGTCAAAAGCACATTACTTAGAAAGTACCCCGCAAGCAATTTCTCATTTTTGCAGCTTTGGGACACCAATTTGTATGACTCAATCAAGAGTTTCGGGAATTTTTTAGCAAAGTAAGCATCCAAATCACTAGGATTTGATCCGAGGATATCCTGCCGTAATCATCAAAGCAATAACAGACATGAGCCTTTTATCCATGCCATCGTAGATATCATATCACCACTGTTCCAGAGACAGCGAGAGAGTACCTTAACATTTTCTGGAGCAGTCCCCATGTGGTTGAACTTATTTCGCACGACTCTCAATAAGTCTCTGACACTGCTACCATCATAGGGCTTGCGTCTCGTGCCGACGTAGGTCGTCCATAACATCTTCATCTATTTTCTCTATCCAATTCCCATTAAAAGCCAATTGCACTATCTTCTCCAATTCTTCGAGTAGATCTGAATTGCCTTTCCCAGCTTCCAATTCTACTTCATCACTGACGTCATGAAGAAAGGTCAGTCTCATCTTTGAACTCCAAAAAAATGGATGGTGAATCACCTCCGATGCCTTTGGCCTGCTAGTCATAAAAAGTAATTTAGTATTGACCCAACATTTCAAAGAAATCAATTACACCAACAATATTGAAATAGACCGACTTCTTGACTTTAAACGCATCACAAGTTTGGCATTCATGCAATCTTTAAAATAATTAAAATTGCCTTAGCTCAATGAAAGAGTAACGAAAATGTCTGAAAACTTCTATGCAATTCACAACTCACGAATCCGGGATGAAGGCAATAGTTGTTTGACTACAACAAGAACCTAGGAATTATTTACTCCGAGTATTTTAAATTAGAAATCTAATCATCCTGTCCCTAGGATTCTTATTTCATAGTGAGCGCCATATGCTAAAACCCTCGGAATCTTCATACGAAATCCTCTTCAAAGATGCACGTATAGCAAATCTAATACTGCATTAGGAATGACTGGAATTTATTTGTTCTTGGGTGGGTAACAAACTTATTACCCTAATAACTAGGCTTCTGACAATAATCATCTTTCATTGGAATATCACAATTGTCAAAGGCATTTAGGTTATCACATGGTCAACCTTTTCTTCCGCTTCTATTGTCAATTGCCAAAAGAAATGAGTGGTTTCTACACATTTTTTGCTCATCAAGTGGAGCCCCACAAAGAAAGACAGATATTTAAGCCATGTTCGACGAATTTGAGGCCACCTTTAATACTCATGAGATTAAATGATGCAGTAAAATGGAAATTAGTCAACTTACAATGGTTATAAAATCTATCAATTGGCTGAATGAAAATGGTAGTGATGCAAATTAAGGATGACAACACACTCACCTCAAATTGGGATCTTGGTCTAGTAAACGCGAAATCAGATCATGAGCTTCTGGTATGAATTCTACACAAGATAGGTCCTTTATGTCGTGACCAATCTTGTATTCACGTTCTGTAGTTTTACCAAATGGATGTTTTCCACGAGCGACACAAAAGAACAAGACACAACCTAAACTAAACATATCCATTTTTTTTTAGTTTGGCGCCCACCTAGAGAAAGCTGTTCAGGTGCTCGCCATCCTATGGTTCCACAAACTGCAAGACAAACATCGAAGATCGATAAAAGAGCCCTCATCACTTGGACCATGTATAGATGGATATGATAGATTCACCAATCAAAGAAGGGACTATTAAATCTCGACAAATTTTACTACAACATAAGAAGCAACACAAAGCAACCTAACTTTCAACATACAGTCTTCTTTAAAAGTAGAGATTGCTCTAACGAGTCAAATTATTATGAGTACTTACCAGTGGCATGATTTCCCAAGGAAGATTTATCTTTCAAAAGGCATTTGCTAATGCCCATATCAGATAGCTTAGCACCAAACGATGGATTCTTAGTAATCAAGATATTTTGAGGCTTTATGTCCCGATGGATCATTCCCAAGTTATGCAAATGGCTGAGTCCCGATACCACATCGCCGTATCATAATATAGAGAAGACATCATGACTTAAATCAACAATGTATTTGGAACCAAATAGTAACCTGACCACATGAATGCATTACATACATATACTAAGCCATATCCTTTTGAAAATTAAGGAATTTCTCTAACACCCTAAGACCTAGTAAGGATGCCGGAAGTACACTCGATGGGAAAAAAAAAACTGTTACAGGTTTTTTACGTAAACTTTACAATGAAAAATTTATTACAAAATTTGATCACAGTATCAATCACATCAGCATTTACCGATTTGAGTGTATGAGGATTCTGTAGCATTCACGAATCAAAAAGAAAAAAAGTATATTGATATTATCAATATAGGAAAATCAATGGATTTATCACTACGTAATTGATAATACCTAATTGATTTCCATGAGAAGAAAACTGAGAGTTTAGCCTTGATGGTGGGATTGAACTTATCCTATAACTCTAGAAAGGAAGCTGCAAGGTTCAAAACTCAGCCCACGATGTTGATTGCATCAGGATCACCACAGTCAAGGTAGAGGCCTGATAATTCCCTGTATCATGCATCACTTTGAAGTTTTTGCAAGAGAACTATTAAGTCCTTCCACTAGCACCCGATACCCAATTGAGCTAGTAAAGAAGAGTACATGAAGGTAGTGATCTCTATGAGATGCTTCTGAGTCATGTAAAACAACTGTATATATCGATTGTAGGTGTGGCAATAAGCAAAATACTGCAATTATCTCTCTAACCATATCTTTTGGCATGTCAAAACATAAAAAATTACCTCATTAGTTTCAGTAATCGAGGTGAGGGATAACCATCTGCCGACCACAAGTTAACATCTTGCATCTCATCCCTAACAGAACCCAATTTGATTTTATAAGCCTTCATTGTTGGTGAATCATCAGGGAACACAGAGTTATCAGAAGAATCTGATTGTGCTTGAATTAAATCATCTAAGCTGCAAATACAATGCTCTAGTGCGAGATAGACGAAATTCGGGTCTTCCTCCATCCCGTAATATCGAACAATATTTTCATGTTGGTCAGATAATATCAAATTCTGATACTCTACCCTGGCGACATCATGATGACCCCTGACAAGGCATTTCACTGCAGCACGTCGACCGTCATGCCTGCCCTCATAGACAATGGTCCCATTACTTCCCTTGCCAATTTCTTTATCTGATATGAAGAATTTTTCATCAATTTTTCTCCATTTAATGCCACCATCAGGATGGCTATTGAGCTCCTTCAGTTGGTCATCGTTGCTCCTGATATTGTCAATCCCGCCTTCATTTCCTGAAAAAATATATTCCACCTTTCTGTAAAAAATTCTATAATTAATTTTCTTGACGTGATCTCTTGAGAAATTGCCAACAGATACGCCGAAAAATAAAACTGTGAGTTGTGATATTAGATGACCTTAAGTGAGTTAATTAAGGGGTAATGTGGTAACAAAGCGAAAACCCCTTTGTAAGGTGTGTGATTCAAGGACAAGCCATACAAAAGCTAGTGGGCCTGTAACCTATGAAGTACCGACACTCTTCAAGAGTTTTCATGTCGTGTCGGACACTCTCGGACACTCGATCAACGTGTGTTGGAAAATCCGACACCGGTCAACTTTTCGACACTCTCCGACACTCGTGTTGGAATTCTAATATACGACTTTCGACACGTGATTCAAATATCGAGGTCAATTTTAAAAATTTTCAATAAATAAGATGTCAAAATATATATATGTGAAAAAATAAAACACAATAATAAAAATAATAAATGGAGAAAGAAGAAAAACCTAGTCTTCTTTTCTCTTCTGACTTTCACTTTCCGTGATACACAATTCACCTCTTAAGGCTTTTTTTTTCCTCTTCCGACATATCTAACATGTGAGTCCGGAATATCGATTGCTTGTTTTTTCTCTAAGTTTAATGAATTATTGGAATAAAGTTGAATTTGTCAATTTGAAATAATGAATGATATTAATAAATGGTGGATTAATGTTTTAGTGTAAATTCATTCTAGGCTTTTTTAATTAATTATTTATTTGTGAATTTGAATAAAATTAATTTGATTGAAATAATCATAAAAATGATAATTTATTATGTATATATAAGAATATATATTTAATATACAATGTGTCCCAATGTGTCGGAATTCTTATTATTTGATAAATGACGTGTTGGCGTGTCGTGTCGCGTATCGCGTGTCGCATATCGGTGCTACTTAGCCTATAACAACCCAGTTCAACGAATGAAAGGAGTAATTGTTGGGATGAGAGACAACTCCGTATGGGATGGGTCAAAGCGAATAATATTTCGAGTGAATTAATTCAAGGTGTCATCTGTAAGGTAAACACAAATAAAATTTCGGTACATGAGATTGAAATTAAACTGATCATCTGGGTAACTACCTGATGTCGTTGTGTTTTCTGAGGTATCACGAGTGCCGGCAGAAGAGTGCTTTTCGGGTTACTTGGTCCAAGAAGCAAAAAGTTAGTTAAATTTCACTTTTTTAATGACGGAGCTGAAGTCCTCCTTGAATATGTCCTCTTGGTAAAAAACCCACCAATCGGCGAATTTGCTGGTAACTCCGGGATGGGGTCGAAACTCTTTGATGACATGCCGATTAAAAATATCATCCGTAATGTGATGACAACATTCAAAGGGACTATCGCTGGTCGAGACTTAGTGGTTTCTCTTCCAGAATGGATACTCCATTGATTAGAGGATAGGCATAGGGATGCCCTGGGTAAGCCCAAATTGCAGTGCACAGTACTGCAGAGAGAACATTTCTAATCCAGGCTGGAGTTTCCCTTTCACCGATAACTATAGAGGAAGGTCCGATGGAGTAAGAACAAAGAGCCAGAATTTCTGTGCTCTGTTGGCGAAGACAAAGTCGAAGACATTGACAAAGTCGAGGACACGAAGAGAGCAGAAGTGAGCCGTGTAAAGCACATGGTCATAAAAACCAGCTCCGAAAATACAGAAAAGAAGAAACTCCTGCGGCAATGGTTTTGAGCCGGTAACTCAAATGGTCTACACCTTTTGGTATCTAGAAAATAAGGTTCAGCTGTAATATTTCTGGAGCGAGGCATGGCATGCTTGACGGCTGAAAAAGAAGAAGGAAAAAACAACTTTGCCCATGACTGAAGGACCCAGAAATGACCGAAGAAGACGTCGAATTTGTCCTCATAGATGGACATAGCTGTGTGATTTAGGCCGCTGTAGAGAACAGCTAGTATGAGAAACCCCAAAGCGGAAAGCTTGCTCTCAGCAAGGTAAAGGCCAGGTTTGCTAAATCCTTGGAAACTCTCAGCGACGGGTGAAACAACGACGTATTTGGAAAGCCAAAACAACAAAAAGGCTGCATGCTCTTTCCGGGTAACTTCAATTGAGGCCTTGTAAAAACGGCTCATAAAGGAATCGGAAGAGATATCCTTCATGCATTCGAAGTAGGTACATTTGGCTGAATCCGCAGAAGCCGGATTTTCACCCCATGGAGAAAGCCAAGTGATAGCAAATAAGTCTAGAAGGGTGATCGGCATCGGCCGAGAATGGAACAAGAAGACCGGAAGCTGGTTAGGCCACCCAGAAGACCCAAATCAAGGTTCTAGTCAAAACAAGAAAATTGGAGAGCCTCATCAATTTGGGTGGATGTCCAAGCTGATTCCTATTGGGACCTTGTCCTTAAATACCATTGGAAGAGCTGATGGTCGAACGAAGGAAAAGCGCTGAATCGTTAGGAAGGGGTGTTCCACACAAATTCAATAATGTGTTTCCACTGGAGAAGAAGTTTCTCTAGGAAAGCAACCTTGAATGACTAAGGAAGTCGAGGCTTGATAAAGCAAGAGCCTGGCGGGGTCAGTTCCAGAGTCATTAAGAAAACAGAGGAGATAATTGCTGTTATCCTTATCTTCCCGGAGTTAGTCAAAGCGAGAAAGAAACGCCGAGTGTGAATACGTCGGAGATTGATTCTTGGGCCGATTGCAACTTCAACGAGCAGAAGAAGATCCAAATCCAGGAAAAGGTAAATGTTCTCGAGAGGTTCGTGGTGAAGAAGAGAGGCAAAAGTACAATCTTGGGCTCGGCGTAGAAAAGGAGCAGATCCCCAATAGTGGCTCTATAGGCTGGCAGGTGAGAGTGGCGATAGGCAAATCTTGCCAATCGCGCTACGTCTCCAAATTAGACTGGAGAAGGTGAAGCGATTGTCAGGATAATCGAGTAGCTAGCTATACCGTTCTGCCAGAATTGTGAAAGGGTGACTTATGACATTCCTATAATATTTTAAAAATGGAACAGAGGTTGACGTCGAAAAATGACCTAAGGTTTAGCAGAAATATTGGGGCTGATTCATCGACAAAGAATCAAGTTATGTGGTCAAATTGGTGAGTGTCCATTGCAAGATCGGCATCGGACAGTCAATGATTCCATTGATGAAAGGGAGACTGAGTTACTTATGTCTGAAGAAAGTCAAACCGAGAGGAAGCTGGAAGATTACAACTGCTTGAGGACAAGAACATGCAGTTAAAGATTATGAGAGCGGAGCCTAGAATCTCGAAGGCAATTGAAGTTCGTGACTTAGAGGATAACCACTTATTGAGGGTTACACTTTGTACAAAGCTATATAAGGCCGAATAGAATCAATTGTAAAGCATGAGCAATCAACAACACTTATCAAATTTTTCTGTAGTTTAATTCATGAATTACTTATTCGTACATTCAATTCTTTATTCTTTCAGTTAGCACTCGTAGTTTGTCCCATATCCATCGATTCTTGTCCGAATTGCCACAAAACCCAATTTACTTTTAAAAACCAAAGATCTAACCTTCGGGGAAAGGTCTTTTGTCGACAACTGTTTTCGGTGAAACAAGAATAAATGGGGCTGATGATGTTTGTCAGTGCTTGTGGACTATATTATTAAGGTTCATATGTTCTTACTATAGAAAGAGGAGCAATAGCTAATGTGTAAGATTTACTCTATGGCCCAAAAAAATTAGTCAAAAATCTAACCAGTTCCAACGACACAGCATAGCTTGAAATAATCCCTTAACCGCCTATCCTTATGGTCTGGCAGCTTTCTAGCCATGACCTCTTTCAGTGTTCTACATTTCAAGTTTGAACTCATACTCAATCTTATAGAGCAACTCAGATTTGACAATCTCAATGTAGAGCATACCTTCGTATTTGCCTTCGACACCCATAAAGGAAGAATGTTCGGTATTAGCTGGTTTGCTAAACTCCACCTGTGACAAAACTTGTGTAAGCATGAATTCAGTGCATCAAATAAGATTTCTACCACGTGTCAAACGGTTATAAATATAGATGCTTAGATTCTAACAAACTGAACGTGAAAAAAGACCAAACAAGTTTTGAGATTTCATTGACAGTATTGATCAGATTATTTCCTTGGAAGAGTAGCTCGTCAAACAAGTCTGAATTACAAGAGAACAGTTTGGAGTAAGGAATACCTTCTATGAGCCACTCATCCCAATTTACTCACAAAAATTTGGATTAAGAACTAAACTTGAACATAACACTAGCACCACATCAGAAATTTATGATACCAATACAGCGGTCAGCGCTTTTCTGCACCACATCAAAGATTTAACACACCAATACAACGTTCAACGATGTGGATTGGGTATGTAACAACACCTCCGGAAAGCATGATTAGACTAACAGGCACAAATAAAAGTCCTTTATTTGTATGTCGCAGAAAAATAGTTTAAAAAGTAATAAATGCCCTTTTAAAGAAGAAAAAGAAGTGGGGTCCTTACATTGTTGGATCCATCTTCCCATTAAAAAAGATGAAACAAACATGAAGTCTTGATGACTCAAATTTCATTTGAAAAATTATTCTGCACGTGTTAATGGGAGAGATATGATCAATGCTTAAAAGATGAAACTTCTTGACAGCATTAGGTAATTCGACAATTCCAGTGCTTGATAGATCAAGTTCGATCAATGAAGCGAAAGTCCCCAAGGACGTTTGTGATGTTAATATTGACCAACAATGATTTATGGACAAGTGTTGTAGCACTTCTAACTCTCCAGACGGGAAGTTTAGCTATTTTGGTACCATTCAGTGCAAGAACTATCAGAGATTTTACTTGGCTACTAGATTCGGGCTGCTGGATCAATGAAAGACAGTTGGAGGCAGAAATTACTTGAACAGCAGTTCCCTCTGTAAGAATCTCCCGCGAGGATGTGAGAGAACCCAACTCTTTAGGCAACTTAGTTAGTGCAGGGCAAAACTTCAAGTTCAGCAAAAGCAGGCGCTGCAGACTTCCTACTGATGAACCGATTTCAACCAATCGAGTGCAACTTTCAAGATTCAATTTCTCTAAACATTTGAAATGAGGAAAGTCTGGATTTCTGATCAAGCGACGACAATCGTTGAGGTTCAACAATTTCATTTTCTGGGGTATCTGTCAAAAAGTAGAAGGATGAAAGAGTTAACTTTTCCATAACAATTGGACAAATGAAATTAAAAGTAATATACTTCTCTACCTTGGTTACTCTCATCTTGCCCCGGGAAAGATCTAGACTAACCGGAATTTTCAAATCCGAATTCGAAGCACCAAACATCGGAGGACAACCTGGCCAAGGGAGCCCTCTTAAACTTGACAGAATGTTACTAAAATTTCCTTCAAGGTTCGCCCAATCCAGTTGAAGGAATGAGAATTTTATTTTTGATGTAGTCGCAAAATGTCTTGGTGTAATACTCCATTGTGAGCAACTCTCAAATTTGGGAGCAACAGCTTCAACACTTCCGGTTCCCTGCACGTGGAAAATAGGATTACCAATGGGTCTAAGTTCCTCTCCAGAAAATTGGGCGTATCTGATTATGCTAAGTTCGGTCTCATCATTGTTATAGACCAATTTGGAGATAACCGAAATCGGTTTTGAAATTTGAAATTTGAAATTTAATAATTCATGAAATGTTTCAAAATACGGGGGAATTTCAAAATTGTATATGTTGCAGTTAATTATGATTGTTTTCGCTGAAGGGGAGAGTGCTTGGATTATTAAAATGTGAATTCTCGTGCACTAAGGAAATCGAACATAGGATTTACCTTCTTTTGAAGTGGTATCTCCAATGAGTCCTTGTGATTCAACAACCTATTTGGCTTACCTAATTCGCCCCCACTTTTTTGAGAATTAATTTCTCTACCGAGATCTTTGAGTAGGTCATGTATCAACAATTTATTATCTTCTCGAATCTTAATCAATGATGTTGATCGAAGAACTTCAAGTTCTACTTCTGGAAATTTATTAAAGGCTCTCCACACGTGCATTGACTTATTCTTATCATATCCATCAAGAAAACAAGCTATATCAAAAATATTTGTCTCTCACTTGAATTCAATGCATCATGACTTATCATCAACATACGTCTAGTTTCCTTGATGCCATCTTTTTTCCTTCTAATTTCCTTGATGCCATCTTTTTTCCACTTCACCAAGTAATCA
Organism: Eucalyptus tenuipes; assembly: GCA_014182365.1. Lineage (NCBI taxonomy): Eukaryota > Viridiplantae > Streptophyta > Magnoliopsida > Myrtales > Myrtaceae > Eucalyptus > Eucalyptus tenuipes. The sequence goes on along the minus strand of CM024539.1, from coordinate 16,525,222 downwards.
TCCCATATTTCTTCTTTTTGTCCACATGTCGATAAAGTTGAACCCATAAACTCCAAAATCAACGGAAGACCTTTGGCTATATTCACAAATTCTCTAGACTTTTCCACTTTCTCTGTTGGAGGGTAATCTCTTTTGAAAACATGCTTGCTGAATAGTTGAAGGGATATGTCAGGATCCAAACCATCAACTAAATAAGTCAACTTCACTCCGAATTCACGTAGAACGTTCGCATTTCTAGTTGTTATAAGTATCCGACTTCCTGGACCAAAGCATCTCAGCCTTCCCAAAAGTGCAATTAATTGATTCTTTTTATCAACATCATCGAGAAGAATAAGTACCTTTTTTCCTGAAAATCTCTCTTCTATCATCCTTATTCCATCATCTATACATTGGATGATATGTGCTTGTTTTAAGAAGTATGAGACTAGTTGATTCTGCAACCACACAATTCCTTTTGAATGTGAAGTTTCTCTAACATTAGCAAGGAAACAACGGCTACAAAAGTCCGGAGAAAGTTTGTTGTAGACTACTTTGGCAAGAGTAGTTTTTCCGATACCACCCATTCCGTGGATCCCGATGATCTTTACATCATTGGTGTCAGTGCCTATCATCCCCAGAACTTCTTCCACACTTTTTTCAACACCAACCAAGAAATTACTAACTGCCAAATACCCGTCCTTCAGCTCATGTAAAACTGCGGTAACGACATGTTCAACTTGTTGTCCTTCGTGCCTAACGAAAAAATGACGAGAAGGCCAAAGCAAAGTAGAAAGTTAGCTGAAATCTATGACAATAGGAATTAATAGCAGTCTGTGGAAGCCAAGGCATGCAACAAGAAGTGCAACTGCAACTGCAAGAGGAATACCACATTGCATAGATCTGGGAGAATAAATGTATAGAATGCTAGACGGATGCGCAAACATTGTGCAGCATTCGAAAGTTACGCAACCGTCAAAGTACAGTCGGTGATCACTATATCTTGCTAATTAGAAGAAAAGAGGCTGATGATATTTACCGTATTTCTGATGCGTTAACAAGCTTCTCCTTCTCAAAATACCTTTACCATTAGCATATATAGTACACGTCTTAAGTGTTATGAATATTAAATAAGAGATCCATTAACTCAGCATACAACATAAGTTAAATTTGATGAACATTAATAAGCAAACTCATTACATAAATATGCAAAAAAATTTCTTCATATTTGTGTCATAAATACTTAATGTTATATTAGATTGTTGACACACTACTCAAACAAAGGAAACCGCCGGAGCTAAAATTTTTCCACGTTATTAAAAAAAAAAAAAAGTGGAAATTTTCAACAGAAAAGACTTTGTACTTGAATTTCATGTTCTCCCGTATCATGGCGTTAATCAATGGTGGAAGATAATGAGGTACCTGTCAGTCATGTCATCTATGATCCATCCATCTAACCCTCCAACCTCATTGAGAGCAGCTCTCCACATGCGGATGGTCTCATCATCTACTTGCTTCATGTTTTTGTGCCCAAGAAAGGCCTCTCCGTAACCCTTGGTTTGGTGTTGAACCTTGGATGGATTGACGTGGTAGAAAATGGGCATGATTACCTGTTCCTTCCTTTTCCAACACTCTACCATTTGGGCCAACTCATTCAGTCGCCATCTACTGGAAGCATAACTTTTAGAGAAGACAGGTATCGAGATCTTTGATTGCTCAATCGCTCTGACCACACTAGGGCCGATCTCTTCACCGATGGGGACATCTTCCTCGTCTCTGAACGTATGGACTCCTGCATCTCTGAGACGGGTATAGAGCTGATCAATGAAGCCCACGTGCGTGTCCCCCCTTCTACTGAAGTTCAAGAACACTTCGTAGCTGCGTCCTTCCATCTCAACCGGTTGCAGAGAAAATGAAGCATCAGAGGCGCACCAGTTCAGCAAAAGCAAATTTCTGAGTTCTCTAAAGCCGAAAGTTAGTGGAATTGGAGAAATGTTACTGCAAAGCAAAACGGGTCCGACCGATTATAATTTACCTCTTTGATCTCAAGACAAAATTTCTCGGGACCACAATTGTCAAGGATGCAAGTTTCGGCGAACCTCACCAGTGTCTGGAAAAGGCAGAGCATATAGCGCGTGCTCTCTCCTTTTGTGACGCCTTTTTTTCATCCTTTCATCCAACGATCCCTGTTGGACATGGGACCGGTCTCGTAAAACCCCCCTCATCAAGGCAAAGCAGAATTTCCCCATCAAAGATATTTGGAAGAAGACAACTAACAAAGCAATGACAACTCATCGGAAAAATGAGACCTCGGCTTAAAGTTGAGGCCTTTAGACCCAGAGTCGACCTTTCGTAGGTGGCAAAAGATCACTCCACATATTCGATGTTGTGAAATAGCCTCCTTTTTACAAGGGCCTCTTTAGTCCGTCGACCATTGACAGACGGATGGATACAAAGAACAAAAAATAAAATAAAAGAACAGCAATAATCTTGAACTTTTGCAAAATGCACGACGGGATCCTCAACACCTTTGAATATATATATATATATATATATATATATATTTGTATATATATATATATATGACATATATCTCAAATTTGACAAAAATTTTTAAATTAATATATTTGTGCGATATTACTAATTTTCGTGTCCTAGAAATCTAAAACTATAACTTTCGGGCCACATTTACTCTAATTTTGCCCTTAGAATTTGGTAGAATTTTTACGGGTATATCAATTTGAAATTCTTTATAGCGTGAAAATTAATTTGGAGCAAATGTGTCACAAGCATATAGTTGAGAATTTTTAATGATATTAAGCCTTTCTTCTATCAAAACTTGGAAAAGGTGGATTGCAATGAATTTTAACATTGTCTATAAAGTAATTTACTAGGTTAACAAGTGGATCGTGGGGAATCACTAATTAGATTTGTCATAAACCAAAAACCTTTCCTACTTCTTTACTCGAAAGGCACGGTGGATCCAATCGGCAGTTTGCCAACTTTGTCATTACCAAGTGACGGAGGCTGTCACGCCCCGAACCCCGAGCGCGTGCCCATCCCTCTCTGGTCGATAAAATTTTGCGACTTCCCAGGACTAGTCGCCGACCCTTTTTGTTTTATTGCACATGAGGAAGCAGATTATAAATCCCCTGACAATAATCATCTCGGGAGAGAAGAGCAGGACAATAAATTCACAAACAAACATGCTTTTATATATACACCGAGTCATGTACAAAAGTCTATGGCCAAAAGACTACAAAAGACGGCCTTCCAAAAAAAGGGTCCTAATTGACCTACGCTTTCGATCATCTCCTCTTAGCTCCAAGTCCTCCACACGACGACCCTGAAAATGTTGTCCCACAACGGGGTGAGATATAATCTTAGCGAGTCTAAGCTCTAAACCCCGATTAGGAGGGAAATACGCCCAGAAGTGTCCTAATCACACAATCACACAATCAAGGAGACTTACCTCGTCTCAGATCCACCCTGCAGGTCAGTACAATTATATCACAGACAACATGAGAGCATGAGCAACAGATAAGCTCTAATGACTGGAACGCCATACTCAATTAATCATGCGTTCCTAGTTTTAATCTCGGCATATAGCACGGCCTACTCTCTGTTCGGCGGTCTTCTGGCATTGCCAGGCATCGTCTCACCCCATTGAGCACGGCACATCTCTTTATCAGACGGCTTTCCCGAAGGAGCATAGGGTCCATAATCTACTGCGACCGGCTTCCCGTTGTCCAGGGGTATCCCGAATAGGGATAACGTCCAGCTTAACAGCCCGGGACGATTTCTCTTAACCAACACACGATCACTCAAATATGGCCCAGGGCACCGTGCATTGCACTCAAATGCCTCAATTAAAATGGTGAGCCTGGCCTTTTTCTTCGTATTAGAAATTCACATGAAATTACTCGTGTGTGGGTACACGGTCAACTTGACCCAGAAAAATTGATATTTTTCCTTTTTAAAATCCCACTATTTCATATAGTACTAAAAACTATTTTCGGTGTCAAAACCCGACACCCAGGATTTTCTGAATAAATATTGGAAATTCAAAATTTTTGGAATTAAATACCAACAATCCAATCAGCACTCAATTTGCATAATTTAACACTCAATTGCAGAAATTAACCACACCATTGCAATCAGCACGAAATTCCGGTCACCAGCTATCCCGGCCTAATTTCCGGAAAATATCTAATAATTAAATAAGTGCTGAAATTAATTAAATAAATCAATCTAAATTCTAAAAATACTAACCTAGGCCAGAATCGTTAAATTAATAACCAATACGGACTCGGAAAATTCCCGAACCCTTCTATATAAACAGTACAATTTATTTAGGCCTTCGCTAAACCATGCTAACCACTTAACATGCTCAATTAAATAATTAAATTTCTAATTTAATCTAACTAACCACCTAATTCCTAATAAAATAAATCTAAACACCCCTTCAACGTTATTAGCCTACTAAGTAGAGTTTAGAGTATAAACTCACCGGTTAATTGCGGAAATCGGTTCACCGCGACGACGACATGACGGCGGCCGAAACTTGACTTTTCGGCGGCGTCGACGAAGCTCGGACCAGGCCTAGAATGGGCCCAACAAATCTCAGCCCAAATTGAGATTTGTTATTGGAACGGGCTGGGCTTGAAGCGGGTTGACCTCGTGGGCTTGGACTGCTGAAAAAGACAACTTGCTGGGCTTCAAAGTTTGACTGGACTGCTGATGGGCTGAACAAAATGGGCTCAAAGGAGCTGCTTCTTGGGCTGCAGCGTGGGCTCGAAACTGGACAAAGGTGGAGATGGGCTTCGGCTTCAAATGGCGTGGGTTTCTATTGCTCGCGTGGGCTGCTTGTTTCGGTGATGCTGGGCCCGTGAGATGGGCTGCCGAATTGAGCTGAGGGAGAGAAGCAGCTTCGGGGATGTTTGCTGGCGTTGGACCGAATGGCAGCTTGCAGATGTCGAAGAAGCTGGCGTCAACGCGTGGCTTCGGTTCATGGGAAGCTGCTTGCTCGTCGATGCTGGGCTAGAGAACTTCACGGTCAACCAAGAGGGGCTTCGGTGGGGAGAGTTGACCAGCGTGGGGACGTGGACTGGCGATGCAGGCGTGAGGCTTCGGTGGATGATGGCAGCAGGGAGAAATGAAGATGGCAGGCGCGTGGACGTGTAGGCAAGAGGCAGCAGGTTCAGTCGCGAAAGAGCAGCTGGATGAAGAAATAGTGGCTTCGGTGGACTTGGTTCGTGGATGAAAATACAGAGGAAGATGGGAATAGAAGCAAGTGCCAGAGGCTGCTTCGGTCTTCGTTTGGGACGCCGCGGATGGAGGAAAAATAAAGAGCAGGCAGGACCGAATGAAGATGGCTGAAGAAATGAAGAGATAAGGCCAATTGGTCAAAGGAATGATTAAAATGCCCCAATAGTCCAAGCTTCATCCTCTCAATTAAATGCATTGTCCCCCTAATTCTTTCCACAATTTAAATCTCAGAATAATATCCAAATTGAAGTCCAAATTTTCCACCCCATTCTTAAATTCGAATTTCACCAATTTAATTTCAATTTCTTTACTCAATTTCCCAAATTGAGGTCCGATTTCGATGTAGAAAAATCCCGAACAATTTTCTATGATTCCCCGACACTCAAAGGCTCGGCTTGGAAGTCCAAATTTCCATCGACTTAGCCCATCTGAATTTCCGCTAATTTTCGCGACGTCCGAATCAATTTTCCGTAAAAATTATGGAATCTCTGAAAAATCTTCGGAGGATGAGTCGACATTTTTAAAATAGTTCGTGACACCGCAAAACTTTCAATTTCTGAAATCGGGTTCAAATTCGCGGTTATTTTCAATCCGGCGCGCTTTTAGCGTGACCTAGTCTACCGGGTAACTTTTAGGAATTTTTGGAGCAATTGACCCGTGATCGATTTATCTCGAGTCACAATGTACATCTCCGACACATTGGCGACCCTCGGTTGTCGTGAAAATCTCGAGGTTTCAATTACGCACCGGGTACCAAAACGACGAAAATCAATTTAGTGCCGATCGATGAGAATTTTGCAATCAAGTGGAATCACCCACAATTTGATCACATATCTCGCCGAATCGACCTATCTCTCGATCTCGATCAATCTCGACGGTGCCGTAATGATCCTTGCAGACCAACACGGTCGAGCAGTCGACTCCTGGTCGAATTCTCAAGTCCAATTGCATTTATATTCCTTAATTGTTTCCCCAGATAGTCTATTTATCTCGTGAGTGATCAGCTCAGAGAATAACACTATTGGCGCATCGACGAAAGGCCCGATTTATTTAATCGAAAACGAAATCTGAAAATTCAGGCTGTCACAACTCTTCCCCTCTTATAAAAATTTAGTCCTTGAAATTTAAACCTTTACCAATCCTTAAACAAAAAGGTGTGGGCTTGTGATCAAAAACGAAATCGTCCCGATGACGGCAATTGCATCCACTAACCGCCGAACCAACTCTAGGCCCGTGATTTTCCGTTTCCTCGACTTCATCCCAACATACCGGTGTTCTACATGCTCTGCTATACAACGCTTCAAAAGGAGCCATTTGAATGCTCTGCTGATAACTATTGTTGTAGGCAAATTCTACGAGATGAAGTTGTTCTTCCCAACTTCTTTTGAAGTCTAGTACACAAGCTCTCAGTATGTCCTTGAGGGTCTGAATTGTCCTCTCAGACTGGCCATTCGTTTAAGGATGATATGCCGTACTAGATTGAACCTTTGGACCTAATGCACTTTGCAAGCTCTTCCAAAAGCGACGGTAAATCTTGGGTCTCGATCTGAAATTATCGTAACCGGCACTCCATGCATTCGAACCACTTGACACACATATAGGTCTGCGTGTCTATCCAGACTGAGGTCCTTTCGAACTGCAATGAAGTGAGCCGACTTTGTCAGCCTGTTGATTACCACCCAAATCGAATCATTTCATCTTGCAGGATCTTCTGAACATCTGGATCTGTTGGCTGAAGTACTTTGATCCTGATCTGAACATTCGGCTCAATTCTGAGGGTGGCCATAAGATTCGAAAGGTGGCCTACCTCAAATTTGAAAACCGAATCTCTAGCATTCTCGATTAAAGTCCATTCCTTAAGTACCATCTCGCGCAACGAGGACTTTCGACTCGGTGCATCTGCGAACTTGTTCACTTTTTCGGGGTGATACAGGATATCACAATCGTGATCCTTCAGGAGTTCCATCCAACGACGCTGTCCATATTCAACTCCTTCTGAGAGAATAAATACTTGAGACTTTGATGGTCAGTGAAGATCTGGAATCTTTCTCCGCACAAATAATGTCTCCAAATCTTCAAAGCGAAAATAATAGCTGCGAGTTCTAAGTCATGCGTCGAGTAATTCTGCTCGTGAGGTCTCAACTGACGGGATGCGTATGCAACAGCTTTGCCATGCTGCATCAACACGCAACCTAGTCCTTTGAACGATGCATCATTGTAGATCTCGTATCCTCCAGGACCAGATGGTATGGTCAGCACAGGTGCGGTAGTCAGCTTTTCCTTAGGCTCTTGGAAACTACACTTGCACTTGTCTGTCCACACAAATTTCTCTTCTTTCTTCAGGAGTCGAGTCAAATGTGATGCCAATGCTGAAAACCCTTCCACAAACCGTCTGTAATACCCTGCTAAACCCAAAAAGCTTCTGATCTCTGTCACTGTAGTCGATCTCGGCCAATTGATCACTGCTTCTATCTTACTTGGGTCCATGGAGATTCCTTCTCCTAAAATCACGTGACCTAGGAAAACAACACAAGTCAACCAAAACTCGCACTTGCTAAGCTTAGCATACGGTTCATGAGTCCTTAGAGTTTGCAATACCAATCTCAAACGTCCTTCATGTTCCTCTGGACTTCTCAAGTATACTGGGATATCATTGATGAGCACAATCACGAACTGATCTAGGTATTCTTTGAATACTTGGTTCATCGATCCATGAAAGCAAACTGAGCATTCGTCAACCAAACGGCATCACTGTGAACTCGTAATGACCATATCGAGTACGAAACGCTGACTTTGGAATATCCTCCTTTCCGATCCTCAGCTGATGATATCCCGTCCTTAAGTCGATCTTTGAAAACATCGACGCTCCTTGTAACTGATCAAACAAGTCATCGATCCTCGGGAGCGGATACTTGTTATTGATCATCACCTGATTGAGTTGACGATAGTCGATGCATAGGCGCAATGAACCATCTTTCTTCTTTACAAACAAAACTGATGCTCCCCAAGGTGATGCACTACGACGTATGAATCCCTTATCCAATAATTCCTGCATTTGTACCTTTAGTTCTTTCAATTTTGATAAAGCCATTCGGTAAGGAGTCTTAGAGATTGGCTCTGTCTAGGGCTAACTCAATCACGAATTCTATTTCTCTTTACGGTGGCGTACTTGGCAATTCTTTCGGGAATACATCTGGAAAAATTTTGTACCACGGCTACATTCTCCACATTTGATTTCTCAACCGGCGCATCCACTATAGTTGCCAATTAAATTTGACAACCTACGTCCCGTAACCCGGTTGTCTTAATTGACGAAAAAAAAAAAGGGATCGAGGGTCCTCCTCGACTTTCGATAAATTCGAAACTTTCATCCATCAATGGTTCAAACCGTATTACCTTACACTAACGATTCATTACCACAAGATGCTCCTTGAGCCAACTCCTTTCATATATGACGCCAAAGTTATACATAAGCAACTAGTCAAGTACAACTATGGTAAGTGATTCTTCTTTCTACACTTTATTACAACAACTGAAATTCTACAACCTTAACCAAAATTCCACTGCGCTACTTTGACAAAATCACCCCAAAAACGTTCTTCCTTTGATAGGTGCATGGTTGGTTCATTCCTGTCCCCTTCGCCATCCTAGTGGTGTTCCATCTTCGGTGCTTTCCCTGTGTCCTATCCCCTGGTGATGGCGTATGTCTGTCCTTGAGCTGGAGGTCTGAGTATTCCACCCTGTTATACAATCGGTGGCGGGAGTCCTCGGTTACGATTCATTTGTGGCGGTGGCGGCAACAACGGTGGTCCCATCGGTCTTACGGGACAATTTCTGGCCATGTGACTTTGCTGGCCACATTCAAAACAAGCACCCGGCCTAGAGGGGCACGGGGCTGACCCATGTCGCCTTCCGCAGAAGCGACAAGCACCATTTTGTCTCCATGCTGATTTTCCTATTTCACCCTTCCTGTTAGGCGAGACAGGGTATCTTCCTCCAGTCATCAGTCTTTTCCCAAACCGATTTCTATCTTGGTTCGAACCAAACCGCGATCCAGATGTGGCGGCTCGTTCATTCAGATTTTTCTCAATCAGTTGAGCTCGTCCATACAGCTCATTGTAGTTCTTTATATCAAATGGCACCAGGGGATCTTTCAGTTCTGGTCGGAGGCCATCTATAAACCTCATTGCCTTCTCCTTGGGATCCTGGATCAACCTAGGAGCATACTGTGAAAGCTCGGCAAACTTTGCCTCGTACTGGTCCACCGTCATTGGACCTTGACGGAGATGTAGAAATTCCGCCATCTTTAATTGCTTGGCACAGTTGGAGAAGTACTTGTCATTGAATGCTCTAACGAAGGCATTCCACACTGGGACTACGCCTTCCGGAAATACTTCTCCTCTGGTGGCCCTCCACCAGGTACTTGCAACCCCCTGCAACTGATACACTGCAAGGGTCACCTTCTCTTCTTTCGAGCACTTCAGTAGCTTAAATGCTTTCTCCAGTTCTTCGATCCAATGGGTTGCAGCCTCGGGATCTCCCCGTCCCGGTGAACTTTGGTGGTTGCAACTTCGGAAATGCTCAACGAGCTTATGAATCGGTTTGTCGCAACTACATTCCCTTGTGGCACTTCGCCTTGTGCGGCAACGGCTGTGGCAACTTGGTTCTGGGCCTGCTGCCCCATCAGATTTCCGATTGTTTGGAGCGCCTGCATGATCCCTTCGAATCTGGGATCACCAGGGGCTACTACCCCGGCATCAACCGGTGGAACTGGCGGTGGTGCTATACCACTTGCGCTGGCCTCAGCCTGTGCTCTACCTCAGCCACCTCGAGCACTGCCTCTTGTCGGCGTTCTAGCCCGAGTCACTGAGGATAAGGTCCTCTGCCTAGGAGTTCTCGGCTCCTGATTACTCATGTTGGAAACTTCCAACAACACATGTTCCCAATTCCATATCGAATTAGAAACTGAGTGATCACCACAACCAATTTACCAAACAAATATCGGTCACATGCATCGATAAAATAAAAGCCATTCCTACTAACTATCCCAAGAACCCATCGGACCTTATCACTCGAAATACAAACTTCGCTCTGATACCATAAAAAGGGGATGTCACGCCCTGAACCCCGAGCGCGTGCCCATCCCTCTCTAGTCGATAAAATTTTGCGACTTCCCAGGACTAGTCGCCGACCCTTTTTGTTTTATTGCACATGCGGAAGCGGATTATAAATCCCTTGACAATAATCATCTCGGGATAGAAGAGCAGGACAATAAATTCACAAACAAACATGCTTTTATATATACACTGAGTCATGTACAAAAGTCTATGGCCAAAAGACTACAAAAGACTGGCCTTCCAAAAAGAAGCGGTCCTAACTGACCTACGCTTTCGATCACCTCCTCTTAGCTCCAGGTCCTCCACACGACGACCTTGAAAATGTTGTCCCACAACGGGGTGAGATATAATCTCAACGTGTCTAAGCTCTAAACCTCGATTAGGAGGGAAATACGCCCAAAGTGTCCTAATCACACAATCACGCAATCAAGGAGACTTACCTCGTCTCAGATTCACCCTGCAGGTCAGCACAATTTATATCACAGACAACATGAGAGCATGAGCAACGATAAGCTCCAATGACTGGAACACCACACTCAATTAATCATGCGTTCCTAGTTTTAATCTCGGTATATAGCACAGCCCACTCTTTGTTCGGCGGTCTTCTGGCATTGCCAGGCATCGTCTCACCCCATTGAGCACGGCACGTCTCTTTATCAGACGGCTTTCCTGAAGGAGCATAGGGTCTAGAATCTACTACGACCGGCTTCCCGTTGTCCAGGGGGTATCCCGAATAGGGATAACGTCCAGCTTAACAGCCCGGGACCATTTCTCTTAACCTACACACGATCACTCAAATATGGCCCAGGGCACCGTGCATTGCACTCAAATGCTTCAATTAAAATGGTGAGCCTGGCCTTTTTCTTCGTATTAGAAATTCACATGAAATTACTCGTGTGTGGGTACACGGTCAACTTGACCCATAAAAATTGATATTCTTCCTTTTTAAAATCCCACTATTTCATATAGTACTAAAAACTATTTTCGGTGTCAAAACCCGACACCCGGGATTTTCTGAATAAATATTGGAAATTCACAATTTTTGGAATTAAATACCAACAATCCAATCAGTACTCAATTTGCATAATTTCACACTCAATTGCAGAAATTAACCACACCATTGCAATCAGCACGAAATTCTGGTCACCAGCTATCTCGGCCTAATTTCTAGAAAATATCTAATAATTAAATAATTGCTGAAATTAATTAAATAAATCAATCTAAATTCTAAAAATACTAACCTAGGCCAGAACTGTTAAATTAATAACCAATACGGACTCGGAAAATTCCCGAACCCTTCTATATAAACAGTACAATTTATTTAGGCCTTAGCTAAACCATGCTAACCACCTAACATGCTCAATTAAATAATTAAATTTATAATTTAATCTAACTAACGACCTAATTCCTAATAAAATAAATCTGAACACCCCTTAAACGTTATTAGCCTACTAAGCAGAGTTTAGAGTATAAACTCACCGGTTAATTGCGGAAACCGGTTCACCGCGGCGACGACACGACGGCGGCCGAAACTTGACTTTTCGGTGGCGTCAACGGAGCTTGGACCAGGCCTAGAACGGGCCCAACAAATGTCAGCCCAAATTGAGATTTGTTATTGGAACGGGCTGGGCTTGAAGCGGGTTGACCTCGCGGGCTTCGACTGCTGAAAAAGACAACTTGCTGGGCTTCAAAGTTGGACTGGACTGCTGATGGGCTGTACAAAATGGGCTCAAAGGAGCTGCTTCTTGGGCTGCAGCGTGGGCTCGAAACTGGACAAAGGTGGAGATGGGTTTCGGCTTCAAATGGCGTGGGTTTCTATTGCTCGCGTGGGCTGCTTGTTTCGGTGATGCTGGGCCCGTGAGATGGGCTGCCGAATTGAGCTGAGGGAGAGAAGTAGCTTTGGGGATGTTTGCTGGCGTTGGACCAAATGGCAGCTTGCAGATGTCGAAGAAGCTGGCGTCAACCCGTGGCTTTGGTTCATGGGAAGCTGCTTGCTCGTCGATGCTGGGCTAAAGAACTTCACGGTCAACCAAGAGGGGCTTCGGTGGGGGAGAGTTGACAGCTGGGGACGTGGACTGGCGATGCAGGCGTGAGGCTTCGGTGGATGATGGCAGCAGGGAGAAATGAAGATGGCAGGCGCGTGGACGTGTAGGCAAGAGGCAGCAGGTTCAGTCGCGAAAGAGCAGCTGGATGAAGAAATAGTGGCTTCGGTGGACTTGGTTCGTGGATGAAAATACAGAGGAAGATGGGAATAGAAGCTAGTGACAGAGGCTGCTTCGGTCTTTGCTTGGGACGCCGCGGATGGAGGAAAAATAAAGAGCAGGCAGGACCGAATGAAGATGGCTGAAGAAATGAAGAGATAAGGCCACTTGGTCAAAGGAATGATTAAAATGCCCCAATAGTCCAAGCTTCATCCTCTCAATTAAATGCATTGTCCCCCTTATTCTTTCCACAATTTAAATCTCAGAATAATATCCAAATTGAAGTCCAAATTTTCCACCCCATTCTTAAATTCGAATTTCACCAATTTAATTTCAGTTTCTTTACTCAATTTCCCAAATTGAGGTCCGATTTCGATGTAGAAAAATCCCAAACAATTTTCTATGATTCCCCGACACTCAAAGGCTCGGCTTGGAAGTCCAAATTTTCATCAACTTAGCCCATCTGAATTTTCGCTAATTTTCTGCGACGTCCGAATCAATTTTCCGTAAAAATCCTTGAGTCTCTGAAAAATCTTCGGAGGATGAGTCGACGTTTCTAAAATAGCTCGTGACACCGCAAAACTTTCAATTTCTAAAATCGGGTTCAAATTCGCGGTTATTTTCAATCCGGTGCGCTTTTAGCGTGACCTAGTCTACCGGGTAACTTTTAGGAATTTTTGGTACAATTGACCCATGATCGATTTATCTCGAGTCACAATGTACATCTCTGACACATTGGCGACCTCCGGTTGTCGTGAAAATCTCGAGGTTTCAATTACGGGCACTGGGTACCAAAACGACAGAAAATCAATTTAGTGCCGATCGATGAGAATTTTGCAATCAAGTGGAATCATTCACAATTTGATCACATATCTTAGTCGAATCGACCTATCTCTTATCTCTTATCGATCTCGACGGTGCCGTAATGACCCTTGCGGACCAACGCGGTCGAGCGGTCGACTCTGGTCGAATTCTCAAGTTCAATTGCATTTAGATTCCTTAATTGTTTCCCCGGATAGTTTAGTTATCTCGTGAGTGATCAGCTCAGAAATAACACTATTGGCGCGTTGACGAAAGGCCCGATTTATTTAATCGAAAACGAAATATGAAAATTCAGGCTGTCACAGAGGCTTTGGGAGAAAACGATAAAAAGGTGACTGCCTTGCTCACCTAGTCCTAGGGTTGTGATATTTCTTCCCTAAAATCAAGTCTGCCATGTGGGATCAATCACAACCCTTGATCATGTAAAATTTATGCGGGTGTGGGAATCATAAATTCAACGGTTATGATAGATATTGCCTAACGTATTCGGTACTAGATAAGAATTTCGTCTAGACTTATTGAACCTAATGATCAAAAGGATAAGTTTGGGAAAGGGTTAATCCATTCGAGTCACGATTTTTTATCACCTACAAAGAAACCAAATGCATGTTCATGTAAAAGTTTTAGATTTCTAAGGCTCCGTTCATTTCGCAAAAAATGTGACGTATTTGAAAAATATTTTCTAGAAACCATTTTTCACAAAAGTGATAATATGACTAACCCATTAAAATCCTTATCTACTTGGGCTTTTCTATTCTAAACCCATAACAACCAATTCTTTAAATTTTGACTAACCCATATTCAATCTATTAAATATGGATTAAAAAATAGATCTTTGACGCCTCTCCTTAAACTCAATAACCCTTATCACAAGAAACACTAGAATAGAAACAAGGGTTAAGACCATGAAAAATCTTAAACTGATATACTTGAGACAAATTTACCCCAAAATAATTTTTTAACTCCTAAAAATTCCAAACTGATACACTTATGACAAATTTGTTCTCCTTTAGTTTTTGTTAAATTTCACCATCAAATTACTGAGTTGGATGATACGTGGTAGTTGACGTATATACCAGTTTAGGGTTTTACCCTTCGTTTCTCATTAGTGGCAGTTTTTGGTTTTTGGTGGTATTAATTCAATTTAACGGAAACTAATAGAGGATAAATTTGTCACAAATATATCAGTTTGGAATTTTTAGTGGTAAAAAAATCAATTCGAGATAAATGCATCACATTTCTATCAATTTGGGATTTTAATAGTCAAAAAATTAATTTGGGGTAAATTTATCATATGTGTACTAATTTGAAATTTTTTCACGGTATGAACCCTTAATTGCATGACTTGCTTTAGATTTAATCATCATACTCTAACCCCTCTCCCTCGCACGATTTAAAAACACTCCTTTAGTTTGTACTTGCGGAAGATAGAGGTAGACTCTTGTTGGAGGATGGTGGCCAAACGATAACATTGGGCGGAGGTCAAGGTCCAGGGGAAGGCAATGACCCACCACGTGCGGACTGCTCTTAGTCAATCAACATGAATTTGGAAGATGTGCTATTCCATTTTCTGCACCACGTGCTTACCGCTCTCAATCAAGGCCATGACCCACCACGGTTCGGAAAGATGCGCCCTTCCATTTTCTACACTGAAATAAAACGCACAAAGGGAATGAACTTTAAAGCAAATGGGAGACATAGAAAATCTGCATTTGCAAGAGCCTCCAAAAGCTACTATAACAAAAAGCAACATGAATTTGGAAAACGCTCATCTGGATTTTTCACAAAATTAATTGTCTTGACAGTGGGTCGATGGCCAAAAAGTCCACCCCGCACAACACGCATGGAATAAATTAAAATTTTTCCATAGATTATTGTATTACTCAATTCATCACTGTTCAAATTGATTATTGGAATCAATAAAAATGCCTCCTATATCCTGATTAAAAAGGCCAACGTCAGCCCTTAGAATAATTAGTTAGAAAAATTAGAAGTCATATTACCTCAATACATAGATTTTTTTTTCTTGGTCGGTCAATACGTAGATTAACAGTAAAATACTCTTATTGGGAAGATGATTTTATGCGTTCTCATTAATTGGATGGTAAGAGAAATATTTTCCTTTTTCTTTTCCTAAACCGTATATTTGAAAAAAAAAACATAAAAAAGTTCATTGCATGGAAAATTTGCACATACGTCAAACAACGAATGAAAAATTTGCAGCTCTAGCAATTGAATATCATGGCTTATTTGATTAATTGAACAAATTGTACTTAGTACTCTTATTTGTATTGATGGCGGAAAAATACACTATAAAGTAAAAGTAAAGATAATACCATTAAAACGACATTTATTATTAAAATAGAAATTTTGAAAAAATTGTGATCAGATACTTCTTTTATTGTGAATATATCATTTCCCTTGAAAAGTAATAGATGATTTTTATGGCATAGGCCTTTTCCCTATAAAAAAAAGCCCCCAGCTCTCACTCGTGGTGGAAATGTCTCGTAAAAAAGTCCAAATTTTCACGCAAAAGACAAAACTACTCCCGGTTCGAGATGCCCTTAGACCCATCAAACCAATAAGTTGTCTAATTTAGCAAATAAGATGACCAAAAGTTGAAGAAAATAAATAAGAACATGACCATCCCGTAATTAAATTTATTGTTATTTTCTTTACTAAGTGTCATAAGTTAATAAAAAGCAAATTATTGTGCTTGATCAAAAAAACAAAGCATAATTTACTAGAGCTTATAGTTAAGCTTATAAAATCAAATGTGACATTATCGATCTAAATCAGATATGCTAAATCTATCTTATTTGATAAATGTAAAGTGGGCACTAAAACCCTTTGAATGGATGGCTGACATGCGGCACTCTCCATGAGTGATATTTATCTTCACTTTTTTTTTTCAAAAATTTTTCTTTTATTTTTTCACTTAAATTGAACTACAATTTCCATTCTATTTAGTTCATGAGACATAATTATTTTTTCAATATTACAAATATCTCTTATTCTCATAATGATCAAGTGTACTTCTAGAATTATTATTTCTCATGATCTATTTCACGTCTTTTTCTCGTGTATAGCATGGTTGTAGAAATTAGTATGATGGTAACATAATTTTAGGTATAAATTGCTATCACGTCCTTTTCTTTCTTTTTGCCCCTTGCTTTTAGATACGGTATCAAAGTCGCGGCCAAAGAGGATGACACTGCAAACGTGAAACGATCTTCCCATGCGTAGCACGGGCTAACCGAGTTGTCGGTGTACAAATGATGATAAAATCAGCGCAGGTTAATTGACTCCATTCAGCACCAAAGATAAAACCGCCACCGGATAATGCCTGAAAGGCAATGGCCAAGCGCCCCTAGAGGAAGACTCCTAAGAGTGAAAAGGAAAGGCCCTCTTGGAGCTGAGAATGGAAGAACCGGATAAAAATCTAGAGCTAGAAGGGAACGGCTCATCACTTTTCTAAGTCAAGGTCAATTAACCAGTCTATTTTATTACATCAATTATATGGGTTCACTGTAATTACTTTTCAATAAAGATGGGATAGTGGGTTAGTGGTTAAGGCCACCAGGGAGCATACATCTTTTCTAAGTCAAGGTCAATTAATCTATCTATTTTATTACATCAATTATATGAGTTCACTGCAGTTACTTTTTAAAAAAGAAGCGATTGTGGGTTAGTTGTTAAAGCCACGAGGGAGCATACCTCGAGGACCACAAGAAGGCAACGACTAAAGATTTGTTTTTAGTCAAATGACAATCAAATTTTTAGTAAAAATTTGAAGGCATCTCTAGATTTCCTCATATGAACATATGAAATATATGAAACGACAACATTGGATGGAGCAGGCTGTACAAATTTGTCTGGTCTTGATGACTTTGCATATTTAGATGGAATGGATGCTCCGTCAAAATTTAAAAGAAAAACGATGATCTTTTTAAAGTTCGAGGTCTTGATAGATCCATGTTTTTGTACATGTTGAATATTCACTCTTGCAATTCCATGGAAACGGTGGATCTTTCTCAAATGAAACATTTGAAGAAAGTAAATGCTAGTCGTTGCGAAATTCTAGTTGAAATTTGAGACCTTCATAGGTAAGAGTTCTTGAACGAGCTGGATATCTCCTAGTGCAAATCCACTAAAAGGCTGGACCTTTCACAATTAAATCATCTAAAGTAGTTGAAGGCTTCTTCTTGCGAAAATCTAGCCAAAATCTGAGGCCATCTGTGGTTCTTGGAAATGTTGGATGTGTGGATTGAAGGGCTGGAACTTTCACAATTAGATCGTTTGAAGCTATTTAAGGCATGCTCTTGTGTAAATATTGTTTGAATGCAAATCTTGTATAAATCGTAACAATGTGTCCCACGATCTTGTTGTCTGATTGTAACTATGCCCTAAAAAAACGTGTGCATTTGATCTCAACTGCTTCATCGATTTTAATTCCAAATAGCTTGCTAATTCCCTTTCAATAAACATTTATAGTTGCAGCCTATATCATTGGCTACCATCTATCCACAGCCGAATGTCGGCAACTGAGTACATGACATTGGCAAATATCATCATTAATGTGTATGTTAATCCCTGCACTTATCGATGAGATGACATATTTGCAGTGATGTCCACATGATTTGCATGTGACTGCTCATATTCGAATGCCACCCACGCGTTTGCCCTTATCTGAGTACCTAGCGGATTATTTTTGGTGTCAACAGCAACACAGAAAGAATTGCCATCCCTGTGAGCCAAATTTAATCAAAATGGGAAACTTGTCAATTTACCACTAAATGCTTACTAACTGAGTATCATACTGAAAATCCGCGGACTTCTTCCTAGATTATAACATTATCTTGATCTATGAAGCTGAAATGTGTGCGGTACAAAATTCGGCCCACGATATAATAGCCTTCGGGGTAACTCGAGGCCAGTTAGTGGCCTGATAATTGCCCATCTCACGAGTGACTCCAAAATTGCTGCCTGAGAACTGATTCAATGCTAGTAAAGAAGAGGTCTAAAGGACTCAGTTTGATTGAGGCATGGCTATTGTCTCTGTGAACATGCTTGAGGAGTCATGAATAGCAGAACATAAGCAAGCAAGCACAAAATAAAGTCTTCAGCAGTCTATTTCACGAGTGCCACCAGAAGTTAAATTGTGACATCCCAGATTTTCAATCTTATTTTCTATTAAATAAATCAGGCATTTCATCGACACGCCTATAGGGTTGTTCTTAGAGCTAATCACTCTCGAGATAACTAGACTATCTAGGAAAGCTATTAAAGAATTTTAATGCAATAGACTTGATAATTCGACCAAGAATCGGCTATTCGACCGTGCTCATATTTAAAGGCCATTACGGTACAGTTAAAAATCAATTAGAGATCAGAGATAGGTCAGTTCGATTGAGATGTATGGCTAATCGTGGGTGACACCACTAAATTAGAAAATTCTCGTCGATCGGTACTAGACTGATTTTTCTATCGTTTTGGTACTCTGTGTCCGTATTTGAATCCTCGAGATTTTCATAACAACCGAGAGTCTCCATTGTGTCGAGTGGGTTCATTGTGGCTCGAAGAAAATCAAGAACGGGTCATTTGCACTAAAAGTTTCTAAAAACTACCCAGTAGCCTAGGTCACGCTAAAAACGCGCCAGATTGAAATTAACCGCCAATTTGAGTCCGATTTTAGAAATTGAAGATTCTGTCATGTCACAATAAATTCTAGGAGCATCGACTCAGTCTCAGAAGATTTTTCTACAACCCGAGACTTTTTGGGAAAACATTATCCTAGGCCGTTTTTATCCAGAAAATGCCAGGGACCGTTTTTGATTGTGCAATTGGGAAGCAAGTGGGATCAATTGGTGAGGAAAAATACCAAATTGATCATTGAGATGTTAATTGAAATTATCAAAGCCAAATTGGATTGAATCAAGAGAGGGTTGAAGTCCAAATTGTGCCATTTCCCTTGCAAATTCGTATGTCCCCCACCCCTATCACATTTGAACAATTTCAAGCTTCTAGAGGGGGTGCATTGGTGGCTTAAGGAGAGCCAAGGAAGACAGCCTTGGCTGTGATTGAGTCAATGGGACCAAATGGTGGAAAATAAGGCTTGTGGTGTGACATCTCAGATTTTTAACCGTGTCTTCTACTGAATAAATTGGGCCTTTCATTGACGCGTCTATAAGGCTGTTCTCAGAGCTGATCACTAATCTGATTTTTGCTGTCGTTTTGATACCCTGTGTCTGTAATTGAATTCTCAAGATTTTTACAACAATCGAGAGTCGCCAATGTGTTGAGTGGGTTCATTGTGGCTCGAAGAAAATCGACCACGGGTCATTTGCTCTAAAAATCTTTGAAATCTACCCGGTAGTTTAGGTCACGCTAAAAACGCGCCGAATGGAAATTAACAGCCAATTCAAGTCCGATTTCAAAAATTGAAGATTCTGTCATGTCACAATAAATTCTAGGAACGTTGACTCATCCTCCGAAGATTTTTCGGAGATCCCGAGATTTTTACGGAAAATGGATTCGGACGCCGCGGAAAAATAACGGAAATTTAGATGGGCTAAGTTGATGGAAATATGGACTTCCAAACCGAGCCTTTGGGTAATAGGAACTTGCAGAAACTTTGTAGACTCTCTCTTCATCAATTTGGACCGCGATTTGGAGAGATTGGAAGTGAAATTTGAGTTCGTACATTAGTGAAATTCGGAGCTTTAGGTGAGGGGCTGCAACACTTACATCAAAATATGTTTAATTAGTGGTAATTTGTGTTGGAAAGTAATAGGAGACAAGACCATCAATGGAGGGGATAAAATTTCTAACTTTGGGGGCCCCTCCTTAGCTTCATGAGCATGTCCCAGCTGCCCTCCATTTTTTCTTCACCGTTCCTATCTCCTTCATGCGACAATTTCCACAGAGGACTGGCTGCTTCAGTCTTCTATTCTGCCTTTACTTTCATTTTCAATTTTCTTCCTCTCCATTTTCGCATCTTTGCTACCACCATCCGTGAGAAGCCACCCACCGAAACCCCACCATCGTTCCTCTCTCCTCTACCACGAATCAAGCTCCACTGAATCCCACCCCTCTTCTTCTTCTGCCACGGAGACCCGCACTATCGAAGTTTCAGTCAACTTCAGCAGGTTAATTGACCACAAAACCCCACCAAGATCCCATCCTGTTGACTTCAGAAGCCACATCATCCGAAGACCGAAGTTGCTTCGTCCACTTCTCCAACGCCTTGCACGTCCGTGCGTCTTCAACCGCGAGCAATCCACGCGGCCAAAGACACGGCTGCTTCTTCGTGTCTTCGTTGGAACGGCATGAAGTCAAACCCTGGTGAATCCTTGTCCGTTTCTTCGCTGCTTCGCACGCCTGCAGCAACGCACGAAGCTGCTGCTTCCTTTGCCAGCTCGTCAGCCCACGAGCCGCGCCAACCCACGAAGCATCCAGCTCAGTCCAGCGAGGCCCAGCAGCCCAGTTTTTTAGGCCCATTTGAAGCCCAAGTTTTAGCCCATCTTCAAAGTTTAGCCCACAGGTTCAGCAAGCCCAGTTCCGAGCCCAAGCCTGCGAAGCATGCCTAGTCCAACGCATTAACAAATCTCAGTTTGGGCTGAGATTTGTTGGACCAATTCCAGGCTCGGTCCAAGCCCATTGACGCCGCCATAAACCCGAGTTTCGGCCGCCGTCGCGTCACCGTCGTGGTGTTTCGGTCTCCGCTTTTGATCAAGTGAGTTTTGCTCACTAATCCCTTCTTAGTTTGCTAATGATACTTAGGGGTTGATTAGATTTAATTAAGTGCAATTAGGTGGTTAGATTAGATTAGAATAATTAAATTAGGGATTTACCTGTGCATGTTAGGAGAATGGTTAGTGTAATTAGCAAGTAGACAAGTCATGGTGATTATTGAAAGAGTCTCGGTAATTTTCTGGGCTCGTCTTGGCTTTCAATTAGGCATTACGGGCCTAAATTGGATTTATTGTATTTATTTAATAATTTTCGGAATTATTTAATTATTTATTTATTTTTCGGAAATTAGGAAGGGATAGCCGACGACCGGAATTTTATGCTGATTATTGTGGTGCAGTCCGTTTATTTAATTGAGTCTCATATGGTGTTGATTTCGATTAAATTGTGAAATTATGAATTTATCTTTAAATTAATTAATTTTAATAATTAATTGGAATTTTACCGGGTGTGGATCTACAACGCCAAAATCTTATTTCTAGACTGCTGAAGCCAGTGGAAAGTTAAATTTTGAAATTGTGATATTTTGGCTAAGGCCGACCGTGTACCCACACACGGCTATTTTTATCGGGTATGATAAAAATGATGAAGTGTTTTATGATGGAAATGGTATACTATCTTGGCCTGGGGGCCCAAATTTATCAGCTTCGGGCGAGCATATATATATAGTATACCATATTATATCAACTTCGGGTGAGCATATTATATCAGCTTCGGGCGAGCATATTATATCATCTTCGGGTGAGCATAACATATATACTATACTAATTTGGCCTGGGGGCCCTAATCTATTAGCTTTGGGCGAGCATATATATAGTATACTATATTACTAGCTTCGGGCGAGCTATAGTATCTATGTTTTTAGCTCTGGGCGAGCAGTCCTAGACTATGGTCGGACTCTATAGATAGTATTGAATGTACCGACGATAAGATGGTCGTGATGACATGTAATCGATTAGGTCGATTGATCGTTGAGTCGATTTGATTGGATGGAGTGTGATGTCTGTCAGTATTATGAATTGAATTGACTTGCAGGAAAGGACTGAAGTCAAGGTAAGTCCTCTGACTCATGTCGTGCTTAGGCAGCTTAAGGTGTATTGGTTTACTAATCGGGTCTTAGGGGGTAGAATTTGCTGAGATGTTGTCTCAATGGTTATTGTATAACCATTTCAGGTCCCTAGATGGCAGAACCTAAAAAGGAGTACCTGGAGGAGAACCCCGAGGATGATCTAGAGTAGGATCCTGATGAGGATTGAGACTCCACTCCAGTCTGATGACTTTTGCTGTTGAACCTGTTTGAGTAGAAACCGACTTTTTAGTATGGTTTGTATATGTATATATATGACTGAGTTGGTATATATGTATATAAGCGTGCTGGTTTTCAGGTTCAAGTTTTTAGTCATACTTTTATATCTTATTGCTTTATTGTTTGGGGATTATTATATGCTTCTGCATGCGTATTAAAATGAAAGGGTTGGCGATGTGTCCTGAGACGTCGCTATTAATCGACCAAGGTGAGGGATGGGTGCGTGCTCGAGGATCAGGGCGTGACATGTGGACCCCTTGTCTCCTTTCTCCTCATCCCCTCTTGTAGCCGACCAGCCTTCCCTCCCCATCTCCTTCATTTTCGAACACCAACAAGCTAGAGAAGGAGCAGCAAGGCCGCTGGATCGCCCTCACGCCGTCGCACGCAGCCACTGTCGCCGGAACGCCGTCCGGCCGCCTGAGTGTGCTGCCTCGCGCACGTCCGCCTCGCCGTGCCCAGCTCGCCCCATCCAGCTGGTTCTGCCGTTCCAGCAGCCCCCTCAGCCCGTGCCGGAGTCGTTTGGTCCGCTTTCGACCCTCGTGAGTGCCCTTCAAGCCCCGGTTTTTCCCTTCCAACCTTCCTCGATCCATTTCCGCCCTTAACCGAGCTTGTTGCTCACTTTTCCAGCCAAGAACAGATCAGAACAGAGAGGGTTTCCAACCATCTTCAAGGCCCATTTTGAGGTGGTTCCGGGCCCCGAAAGCTTGGCCCGCCTTGAGGAAAGTCGAGTCCCACGACGTTCCCATTGATTTGATCCGACCCGTTCGTCGGACAAATGAGTTTAACTCACTAATCCTCCCTTAGTAGGTTAATGATACTTAGGGGTTGCTTAGATTTAATTAAGTGTGATTAGGTGGATAGATTAGAGTAGAGCAATTAATTTAGTGCCTTATCGATGCATGTTAGGCAAATGATTAGTACAATTAGCGAGTAAATAGGTTCTAGTATTTATTGAACGAACCTCGAGAATTTTCTGGGTTTGTTTCGGCGTCCAATTAGGCATTACGAGCCTAAGTTGGATTTATTGTTATTTATTTAATATTTTCCGTAATTAATTAATTAATTAATTATTTTCTGGAAATTAAACCGGGATAAACGGTGACCGAAATTTTATGCTGATTATCGTGGTGCAGTATGTTTATTTATTTGAGTACTAAATTGTGCTGAATTGATTTAATTGTGACTTTAGGATTTATTTCCTAAATTAATAAATCTTGGTAATTAATTGGAAAATTACTGGACGTCGGTTGATAGTGCCAAAAATATTTTGATGGACTACGGAAAATGGTGGGATTTGTGGAAAGGAAATTATGGTATTTTAGCTAAGGTCGACCGTGTACCCACACACAGCTATTTTTATCGGGTGTGATAAAAATGACGAATTGATTTAATGGTTGGGTGTGGTATACTATATCAGCCTACGGACGATATGTCAGCTTAGATTGCGAGCAGTATACCTGTATGCTATATCAACCTATGGGTTTTGATATGTTAGCTTAACGCGAGCAGCATACCTCATCAGCTTAGAGGGAGCATTATTAGTGTACTATATTAGCCTACGGGCGATATGTCAGCTTATCGAGAGCAGTACACTATTTATCAGCTTAGTGCGAGCTATACTATCTATATATCAGCTTAGAGTGAGCAATCCTGAACTATGGTCAGACTTATAGATAGTATTATATGTACTGACCCGGGGAAGGTCGTGGTAACATGTAATCGACTAGGTCGATTGATCAATGATTTGATTTGATGTTATGAATTGAGTGGTTGATGTGATTTGATGCATCTGTAAATGATATTGATTTGCAAGATGGAACTGAGGCCAAGGTAAGTCCTCTGACTTGTGTTGCGCTTAGGCAGCCTTTAAGGCGTATTGGCTTCCTAATCGGGTCTTAGGGGGTAGAACTCGCTGAGACGTCGTCTCACTCCGTTAACATTTCAGGTCCATAGATGGCAGCACCCTCACCTCCTCCCACGCATTTTAGTATACCGGAGGAGATCACAGAAATAGGTTATCATTTTCTGATACACCCCCACCCTAAAGAATTGGAGTATGTACTAGTGAAGTCCACCGTCTGGGTTGATGTGAATGAACCCGATAAGGTGCCTCATAAGTACGGGTCATGGTATCGCCATTATCATGATGGGCGAAGGGAGGGTCCTGTGCCGGAATCTGATGTACCTCGGTTCGTTCTGGAAGCTGCTTTTGGTAAGGGTACAACAGATCCTAAAGATGGATCAGTGGTGGATGCCAAGGATCCTAAGCTCGAGGACGACTTTGACTCTTCAGTGTACTCAGCCGAAGATGCTAACTGGAGTGAAGAAGAACGAGAGATCATCGAGCAGGAGGAGGAACCTAAAGAAGACCTTGAAGAGGAGCCTGAGGAGGAACCCGAGGATGACCCGGAGGAGGACCCCGAGGAGGATCCGGAGTATGACCCTGATGAGGATTGAGACCCCCACCCTGTTTTGCAAACCCTAAGTTGTGAACCTATGTGTGATAAATCTGACCTTTATTAATAGTATTGTAATATATACTATGAGATTTGCTTTGTATAAATGTATGGTTGTGGTTTTTCAGGTGTGAAAAATATGGCCCTGCTTTTCTATCTCATTGTTTTATTATCTGGGGATTTTCTTTATGCTTTCGCATGCATATTATAATTAATGGGTTGGCGATGCGTCCT
The DNA here is from genome assembly GCA_014182365.1 of Eucalyptus tenuipes. Classification (NCBI taxonomy): domain Eukaryota; kingdom Viridiplantae; phylum Streptophyta; class Magnoliopsida; order Myrtales; family Myrtaceae; genus Eucalyptus; species Eucalyptus tenuipes. The sequence goes on along the minus strand of CM024539.1, from coordinate 16,500,090 downwards.
GGGACGTCGCTATAAATCGACCAGGTTAGGATGGGCGCGCGCTCGAGGATCGAGGTGTAACATCCCTGTTTAGTGGTATCAGAGCCCAGTTTAGGAATTGGAGTGATAAGGTGCGATGGTTCATGGGATAGTGGTAGGAAAGGCCTTTAAATTCATGCTGGTGCATGTCTATGGTAGTTGATTGGTAAAATTGTTTGCCATGTATCGATCGCTCATCTTCTAATCCGGTGTGGATTTGGAAGATAGGTTTTAGTAGAGACTGAACCATGAGCGAGCAAGAGCAGAGAACTCCTAGTAAGAGAACCGTTAGAGCCGTGACCTGGGGTAGAACGCCAACCAGGGTCAGCCCCCGGGGTGGCCGAGGTCGAATGCCAGCTCAAGCTAGCGCTAGTGGCGTAGCACCGCCTCCTGTTGGTGTTGGGGTGGTAGCCTCTGGTGAGCAAGGAACAATTGGGATCACCCAGGCCTTAGATGCGATGAGGGAATTGATGGCGCAACAGGCCCGGGATCAAGCCGCCGCCTTCACCGCCACTGTTGCAGCCGCCGCTCAAGCCGCTGCTACTGCTGCTGTTGCCGCTGATGCTAAGGCCACAGCCGCTGCTGCACCCATTGCCACACCCGTTGCTGCACCTGCCGAGGTTCAACCTGATAACATTATGGTGCAGAGAGAGATGCCGATCCACAAGCTAGTGGAGCAATTTTTGAAGTTGAACCCGCCGAGGTTCATTGGTACTGGAGACCCTAAGGCCGCGTCTCTATGGATACAAGATTTAGAGAAAGCGTTTACACTCCTGATGTGCAACGAAGAGGATAAGGTGGTACTAGCTGTGTACCAACTTCAAGGTAATGCCAACATTTGGTGGAGAGCAGCCAAAGATATAGTGTTCCCGGAAGGTGTGGTCCCAGTGTGGAACGCCTTCCTCAGAGCTTTTAATGATCAGTATTTTTTGGGTACTGCCCGGGAACAAAAGATAGAGGAGTTTCAACGCCTCCATCAAGGGAGCATGACTGTTGACCAATACGGGGTCAAGTTTGTTGAACTTTCATAGTATGTGCCGAGGTTAGTTGAAGACCTCGAAGAAAAAGCCCGAAGATTCAGAAATGGTCTTCGCTCAGAACTGAAGCAACCTCTGCTGCCATTAGATCTGACAAAATATCGAAAAGTCTATCGTCTAGCTTAGATGATAGAGAGAGGTTTGAATGAGCAAGCTGCCTCATCTGGATCGAGGTTTAGCTCTCACAGAGAAAGTATTCGCCATGGGAAGAGGCCCATGCTTGGAGGTAGATTCCAAGTCCCACCTAACAGGAAAGGTGGAGTTGGTAAGCCTGGACCAAGCCGGATCGAGATGTGTCATCTGTGTGGAAGACGGCATGGTGCAAATCAATGCCCTATAAGGATAGGAGCTTGTTTTGAATGTGGCCAACAAGGTCACCTGGCTAGAGATTGTTCGAGACGACCAAGAGGACAACCGCAGTTGCCGCCACCGCCACCGATGGGTCAAATCAGAGAGTATGCTCCTCAAAACGTGCCGCAAGGAGGTCAGCTGAGACCACTAGTTCAGGGCACGGTGTATGCCATCACACAGGGTCAGGCAGAAACTGCGCTTGACGTGATCACAGGTATGGTTTCGCTAAACGACCATCCTGCTTACGCTTTATTTGACCTAGGAGCAACCCATTCCTTCATTGCCGAACAATATGTTAAGTTGTTGGGATTAAGTCCTATATTGTTGGAGTCGGCAGTTTGCATATCTACACCGTTGAAGGATAAAGTTATTGTTGCTTTGGGTTGTTCTGGTTGCAACTTAGAGATTGGTGAGCGAGAGGGGAAAATAGATCTGTTAGTTCTAGCCATGTATGACTTTGATTTAATAATTGGCATGGACTAGCTCACCAAGCAACGAGCTAAGATGGACTGCTATCGCAAGACGATTCAGTTTGACCCGATAGAGAGTGAGAACTTCGAGTTTGTCGGAAGTTGAGGAGGACCCTCGATTATTCTAATCTCGTCACCAGAGGCAACTCGTCTGTTAGACGAGGGTTGCCAAGGTTACCTGGCAACTGTCGTGGATACGACAGTTGAGGAGCTGAAAATGGAAGACATTGCTGTGGTGCAAGAATTTCCAGATGTCTTTCCAAAGGAATTGCTAGGACTACCGCCAGAGAGAGAGATTGAATTCGTGATCGAGCTAGCACCCGGGACAGAGCCAATTTCTAAGGCTCCTTACCGTATGGCGTTATCTGAATTGAAGGAACTGAAGGTGCAGATGCAAGAGTTATTGGATAAGGGATTCATTCGTCCCAGTGCATTACCTTGGGGAGCACCAGTTCTGTTTGTAAAGAAGAAAGATGGTTCGTTGCACTTATGCATTGACTATCGACAACTCAATCAGGTAACGATCAAGAATAAGTACCCACTTCCGAGGATCGATGACCTGTTCGATCAGTTGCAAGGAGCATCGATATTTTCAAAGATCGACTTGAGGACAGGATATCATCAGCTAAGAATTAGGAAGGAAGACATTCCTAAGTTAGCATTTCGTACTCGGTATGGTCATTACGAGTTCACAGTGATGCCATTCGAGTTGACGAATGCTCCAACTGCCTTCATGGACTTGATGAACAGAATATTCAAGGAATATCTAGATCAGTTTATGATCGTGTTCATCGATGATATTCTGGTGTATTCGAAAAGTGATGAAGAGCACAAGAGTCATCTGAGATTAATGCTGCAGAAGTTGAGAGTTCATTAGTTGTACGCCAAGTTTAGCAAGTGTGAGTTTTGGTTGACTCATGTCACCTTCTTAGGTCACGTGATTTCAGGCAAAGGAATCTCCGTGGACCAGAGCAAGATCAAAGCCGTGATCAATTGGCCAAGACCGACTACTGTGACAGAAATCAGAAGTTTTCTGGGTTTGATAGGTTATTAAAGACGGTTTGTGGAAGGATTCTCATCTTTAGCATCGCCCTTGACAAGACTCTTGAAGAAAGATGAGAAATTCGTGTGGATAGACAAGTGCAAGCGTAGTTTTCAAGAGCTGAAGGAAAAGCTGACTACCGCACCTGTGTTGACCATTCCATCTGGTCCTGGAGGATTCGAGATCTACAGTGATGCGTCATTCAGAGGGTTGGGTTGCGTGCTGATGCAACATGGCAGGGTTGTTGCATACGCTTCCCGTCAGTTGAGACCTCATGAATAGAATTACGCGATGCATGACTTAGAACTCGCGACAATTATCTTTGCGTTGAAGATCTGGAGACAATACTTGTGTGGGGAAAAGTTTCAAATCTTCACGGACCATCAAAGTCTCAAATATCTATTCTCTCAGAAGGAGTTCAACATGAGACAGTGTCGATGGATGGAATTGCTAAAAGACTACGACTGTGATATTTTATATCACCCAGGAAAGGCGAATAAGGTCACTGATGCTTTGAGTCGAAAGTCTTCAGTTGCTCATATTTTGATTAAGGAGTGGAACCTAATTGAGAGAGCTTGAGATTCGGTGTTTAAATTTGAGGTAGGTCACCTTTCAAGTCTTATGGCCACCCTCAGAATTGAACCAGATGTCCAGATCAGAATCAAGCTACTCCAACCGACAGATCCAGATGTACAGAAGATTCTACAAGAGGACACTGAGAAAAGGAAGGCTGACTTTTAGATTTCTGATGAAGGAATATTGAGGTTTCGAGGACGTTTGGTTGTACCTGACGATGTGGAGCTTAGAGAGGATATTTTATCTGAAGCGCATCGTAGCAGTTACAGCATTCATCCTGGAAGTACCAAGATGTATCAGAATCTGCGTCAATACTATTGGTGGTCAGGTATGAAGGCGGACATCGCTAAGCATGTCGCCAAGTGTTTGACGTGTCAGCAAGTTAAAGTGCAACATTGCAAGATGGGAGGACTTCTGCAACCTTTCGCGATCCTAGAATGGAAATGGGAGCATATCACGATGGACTTCATGACCGGACTACCGAGAAGTCAAAGGGGAAATGATTTGATTTGGGTGGTAGTCGACAAACTAACAAAGTCGGCTCACTTCATTATAGTATGAAAAGATCTCAGTCTGGATAGGCACGTAGATCTGTACGTGTTTCAGGTAGTTCATATGCATGGAGTACCGGTTACGATCACGTCAGATAGAGACCCGAGGTTTACCGCCACCTTTTGGAATAGCTTGCAAAGTGCTCTAGGTACAAAGCTTCAGTACAGTACGGCATATCATCCTTAGACGGATGGCCAGTCTGAGAGGATGATTCAAACCCTCGAGGACATGCTGAGAGCTTGTGTACTAGATTTCAAAGGAAGTTGAGAATATCAACTTCACCTGATGGAATTTGCCTACAACAACAGTTATCAGCAGAGCATCCAAATGGCTCCTTTTGAAGCGTTGTATGGCAGATCGTGTAGAACACTAGTGTGTTGGGACGAAGTTGGGGAAAGGAAGATTACGGGCCCAGAGTTGGTCTAGCAGTCAGTGGATGTCGTTGCAGTGATCAGGAACAAATTGAAGACTGCGTAGAGCAGACAAAAAAGTTACGTAGATAAGCATCGAAGGCTTTTGGAATTCCAAGTTGGTGATCGCGTTTTTTTGAAAGTGTCACTAATGAGGGGAATTTCGCGCTTTGGTAAGAAAGGAAAATTGAGTCCGAGGTACGTAAGTCCATTTGAAATTCTAGAGAGAGTTGGGACCCTAGCATATCGTCTTGCGTTGCCGCCGAGATTGGCGCAAGTGCATGACGTCTTTCAAGTGTCGATGTTGAGGAAGTACGAGCCTGACCTGACCTACGTGCTTAATTTTGAAGAATTGGACGTGGATGACCGAGTGTCATACGTTGAAAGCCCAGTTCAGATCGTGGACATAAAAGAACAAGTGCTATGTACATAAACCATCATGTTGGTCAAAGTGGTCTGGCAACACCACGGTACTGAAGGAGCATTGAAGAGTCGATGAGACATTTGTACCCCCACTTTTTTGCTTAAGTATTGTAATGGTGTAAATTTCGATGACGAAATTTTTATAAGAGGGGAAGAGTTGTAACATCCCAGATTTTCAATCCTGTTTTCTATTGAATAAACTAGGCATTTCATCGACGCGCCTATAGGGCTGTTCTCAGAGCTGATCACTCTCGAGATAACTAGACTATCTGGGAAAGCTATTAAGGAATTTTAATGCAATAGACTTGAGAATTCGACCAAGAATCGGCTATTCGACCTTGCTCATCTTTAGAGGCCATTATAGCATAGTTAAAAATCGATTAGGGATCAGAGATAGGTCGGTTCGACTGAGATGTATGGCTAATCATGGGTGACACCACTAAATTAGAAAATTCTCGTTGACCGGCACTAGACTGATTTTTCTATCTTTTTGGTACCCTGTGTCCGTATTTGAATCCTCAAGATTTTCATGACAACCGAGAGTTGCCATTGTGTCGAGTGGGTTCATTGTGGCTTGAAGAAAATCGACCACGGGTCATTTGCACTAAAAATTTCTAAAAACTACCCAGTAGCTTAGGTCACGCTAAAAACGCGCCAGATTGAAATTTACCGCCAATTTGAGTCCGATTTCAGAAATTGAAGATTCTGTCATGTCACAATAAATTCTAGGAGCATCGACTCAGTCTCAAAAGATTTTTCTGCAATCCGAGACTTTTTGGGAAAAAAGTCGTCCTAGGGCCGTTTTTATCTAGAAAATGCCGGGGACCTTTTGATTGTGCAATTGGGAAGCTAGTGGGATTAATTAGTGAGGAAAAATATCAAATTGATCATTGAGATATTAATTGAAATTATCAAAGCAAAATTGGATTGAATCAAGAGAGGGTTGAAGTCCAAATTGTGCCATTTCCCTTGCAAATTCGTATGTCCCCCACCCTCATCACATTTGGACCATTTCAAGCTTCTAGAGGGGTGCCATTGGTGGCTTAAGGAGAGCCAAGGAAGACAGCCTTGGCTGTGGTTGAGTCAAGGGTACCAAATGGTGGAAAATAAGGCTTGTGGATCCCTTATCTCCTCTCTCCTAATCCCCTCTTGCAACCGGCTAGCTTTCCCCCTCCATCTCCTTCATTTTCAAACACCAGCAAGCCAAAGAAAGAGCAACAAGGCCGTCGAACCGCCCTCACGCCGTCGCACGCAGCCACCATCGCCGAAACGCCGTCCCGCCGCCCGAGCGTGCTGCCCGCGCACGTCCGCCTCGCCGCGCCGAGCTTGCCCCATCCAGCTGGTTCCGCCGTTCCAGCAGCCCCCTCAGCCCGTGCCGGAGTCATTTGGTCCACCTCCGATCCCCGTAAGTGCCCGCCAAGCCCCGGTTTTTCCCTTCCAACCTTCCCCGATCCATTTTCGCTCTTAACTGAGCTTGTTGCTCACTTTTCCAGCCAAGAACAGATCAGAAGAAAGAGGGTTTCCAGCCATCTTCAAGGCCCGTTTTGAGGTGGTTCCGGCCCTCGAAAGCTTGGCCTGCCTTGAGGAAAGTCGAGCCCCGCGACGTTCCCATCGATTTGATCCAACCCGTTCGTCGAACAAATGAGTTTAACTCACTAATCCTCGCTTAGTAGGTTAATAATGCTTAGGGATTGATTAGATTTAATTAAATATGATTAGGTGGATAGATTATAGTAGAGCAATTAATTTAGTGCCTTATCGATGCATGTCAGGCAAATGGTTAGTACAATTAGCGAGTAAATAGGTTCTAGTATTTATTGAACGAACCTTGGGAATTTTCCGGGTCCGTTTCGGCATCCAATTAGGCATTATGAGCCTAAGTTGGATTTATTGTTATTTATTTAATATTTTCCGTAATTATTTAATTAATTAATCATTTTCCGGAAATTAAACCGGGATAGCTGGTGACCGGAATTTTATGCTGATTATCGTGGTGCAGTCTGTTTATTTATTTGAGTATTAAACTGTGCTGAATTGATTTAATTGTGATTTTATGATTTATTTCCTAAATTAATAAATCTTGGTAATTAATTGGAAAATTACCGGGCGTCGGTTGACAGCGCCAAAAATATTTTGGTGGACTACGGAAAATGGTGGGATTTGTGGAAAGGAAATTATGATATTTTAGCTAAGGCCGGCCGTGTACCCACACACGGCTATTTTTATCGGGTGTGATAAAAATGACGAATTGATTTAATGGTTGGGTGTGGTATACTATATCAGCCTATGGGCGATATGTCAGCTTAGATTACGAGCAGTCTACCGGTATGCTATATCAACCTATGGGTTTTGATATGTCAGCTTAGCGCGAGCAGCATATCTCATCAACTTAAAGTGAGCATTATTAGTGTACAATATCAGCCTACGGACGATATGTTAGCTTAGTGAAAGCAGTACATTATTTATCAGCTTAGTGCGAGCTATACTATCTATATATCAGCTTAGAGTGAGCAGTCCTAGACTATGGTCGGACTTATAGATAGTATTGTATGTACCGACCGGGGGAAGGTCGTGGTGACATGTAATCGACTAGGTCGATTGATCAATGATTTGATCTGATATTATGAATTGAGTGGTTGATGTGATTTGAGGCATCTGTAAATGATATTGATTTGCAGGATGAAACTGAGGCCAAGGTAAGTCCTCTAACTCATGTTGCGCTTAGGCAGCCTTTAGGGCGTATTGGCTTCCTAATTGGGTCTTAGGGGTAAAACTCGCTGATACGTCGTCTCACCCTGTTGTGGGATAACATTTCAGGTCCATAAATGGCAGCACCCCCACCTCCTCCCACGCATTTTGGTATATCGGAGGAGATCACAGAAATAAGTTATCATTTTCCGATACACCCTCACCCTGAAGGACTGGAATATATACTAGTGAAGTCCACCGTTTGGGTTGACGTGAATGAACCCGATAAGGTGCCCCATAAGTACGGGTCATGGTATCGCCACTATCGTGATGGGCGAAGGGAGGGTCCTGTGCCGGAATCTGATGTACCTCGGTTCGTTCTGGAAGCTGCTTTTGGTAAGGGTACAACATATCCTAAAGATGGATCAATGGTGGATGCCAAGGATCCTAAACTCGAGGACGACTCTAACTCTTCAGTGTACTCAGCCGAGGGCGCTAACTAGAGTGAAGAAGAAAGAGAGATCATCGAGCAAGAGGAGAAACCTGAAGAGGACCTTGAAAAGGAGCCTGAGGAGGAACCCGAGGATGACCCGGAGGAGGATTTGGAGTATGACCCTGATGAGGATTACGACCCCCACCTTATTTTGCAAACCTTAAGTTGTGAACCTATGTGTGATAGATCCGACCTTTATTAATAGTATTGTAATATATACTATGAGGATTGCTTTATATAAAAGTGTGGTTGTGGTTTTTCAGGTATGAAAAATATGGCCCTACTTTTCTTTCCCATTGTTTTATTGTCTGAGGATTTTCTTTATTCTTCCGCATGCGTATTAAAATGAATGGGTCGGCGATGCGTCCTAGGACGTCGCTATAAATCGGCCAGGTCGGGATGGGCACACACTCGAGGATCAGGGCGTGACATAAATACAGCAGTAATCTCTTAGTTTAAACAAATTTATGCTTCATAGCCACCTTTGTTGGATTGAAGAAGAAATCACCATCATAGTTCGCTAAGTCCATTGAGATCATGCATGGACGCCGTTGTTTGACGTTTTAGTTACCTTTATTGAGAATGAACTAGATATTGATTTTATTGATGGTTAAACTCTCAAATTGGAAATTCACTTATCATGTTAAGAAATAATCTATCATAATCATTTTTACGTACGGTGTTAGAAAGTCCAACCAAAAGTCTAAAGTAATAGTAAATGGAGATTATGTATATTTAAAGAGCATATAATCTCTGTAATCAAGCGATATTGGATAATTAACGCCTTTCATGTGCAAACTATGCTGGGAACAATACATAGAACATGACAAACGGGGGCCACACACTCGAAATAGCTAGGGCAGAACCGTGATCATTTTCATTGTTCAACCGTCTTAATTTAATAAACATAACCAACAAAAGTGCCCGTTATAATAATTAGGTTCACAAGACTAACATTTAGCCCACTTCCTACTTTATCTGGCCCAACCTGTTGTATTTTCTATTCGGTTGATTTATTGGAAGTCACAAGCCCGCATCTAATTTTTAGAGAAGCTTTGTCATATAACATGTGGACACTTGCACGAGATGATGTGATTGTTCTAGGTCGTCCTTAGCAAGTTGCAAAATAGTACCACCCTCCAGGATATAGAAAGGATGATGGAACAACATTTGTCATTCCTTCATTTTTGTTTGGCAATATTTATTAAGACAGACATGGACTTGACTTTGCAATCTTTACTCATACCAATTATTGTCGTATTCAAATGATATATGAAATCACTTTACTCCCTCAAGTCAGTAGATGAAGGACCGTGAAATGAATTTATATTTGTTGATGTCGTGTACGGACAAAGGTTCTTTGTAAGCGTGTCTTAAAATGCATTTAGTTGGACTTTTGAGAAAAGCCATAACGAAAATATAAAGGACTTTAAATTAAATGAGTTTTCTAAAATGAAAATTACATTTGGTAAATTGTAATCTAAAAGTCCATTGTGAAGTACTTTTAAGCAAAATAGTTTTTAGATAAATTTATATTTACAAAGGACTTTTGTGATAAGAAGAAAGGAAAAAAAATAAATAAATAAGTTGACTAGCGAAGGGCAAGCCACCGTCGGCAATCGAAATTTGTCGCCGGCGGTCGAGTTTCAAGTTGCAACACCTCAAGTAGCCGTCAGAGATCACCAGTGAAGGTTGCCTGGGGTCAGGCGCCCCTGGTGACCACCAGCAAGGGGCGTTTGGTAGGGCGACCTTAGGTGGCCCTTCAAGGAGGTCGCGACGACCCAGATCTGGGTCGTTGGAGGTTGCACAACCTTGACGGCCCTTCATGGAGGTCGCGTGACCTAGATCTGGGTCACGGCGACGCGATTCACAGGGGGTCACCGTGACTCATTGAGGTCACGCGATTAGTTGGTGACGGTTGTCAAGGTAGCTGCGACCTCATCGGCCACTCTCCAGCTCATCGCTAACCCATCGCAGCCTCGTGCAGCCACGTCACACGACTCAAACGGAGACGAAGATGAATAGTGAATCACGAGAGCAAAAACGAAAAAAATAAAAATTGAGTAGGGATAGTTTTGGAACAAAATTTTTATACTAAACCCTAGGTGGCTTTCTGAAAATGTTGAAAGCTCAAGGCAGCCTTGGACCTACCTTGGGGTTTCAGCCTTTTAAAGGCAAACATTCCCTCAAGGTAAGTTTCAAAAATTTTACCAAACACCAAATATTTGGCTAAATGGATTTTGGACACCTAAAGCTCCTTCCCAAGGCAAGTACCAAACACACCCTTAATCTTCACAATCACGGCATGATGCGTAATGCACTTGGAGTTCATTACGGATGAGCATCAAAATTAAAACGTAATTTGTCTTCCTTTTCTATTAATGTTTTAGTGAACGGATATCGTTACGTTTTTCCGCACATTATGATCTCACTAGTAAATACACATGCGGATGCTGCGGGACAAAAAATAACCAAAAGGACCGGATAGACAAATGATATTGATGTTTTATTGCAATATTAACCTTTTTTTGGTAATTTTGACAATTTTTTAAATAGTAAGCAGCGTTGGCTAACTATCATTTATTTTAGCTAACAAAATGCGACAATAAATTTTTACCAAAAAAAAAAATGTGACAATAAAATATGTGATGTCTTGTGAAGTTTTCATTATATAATGATTGATGACTAATTCAAAGATATCAGCACTGTAACATTTGATGACAACATCGAAGTGGTGACCTCGTCTTCTAAGGTACACCGATTTAAAAATATTCTTAAAATTGATTTCAAGCAAATATTGAGGATTAATTTGAATGAAATTCAAAGTGAAAAAAGAATTTTAAGCCTTACAAAGGGACACCTAAATGGATTGATGAGGAAAAATAAAATAACATCCGATAGTAATGTCTAGATAGCACCTTTTTATCTAAGACAAGAACATGTGAAAATTTGATTGCACTTGAATTTAATTAGAAAAAGGATTGATTGAGGTAAATTTAGGTTAAGCTAATAAATAAATGGATTGAAAAGAAAGAAATAAAATAAATAAAATAAAAAATTTCTATAAAAATCAATGAGAATTAAAAGGTTGCAAAATATAACAAATACAATAATTTAAGAAAAAGGTAGAGAAATCTTGACAAAAAAAACCAATTTGGTGGGGTGGCAGATTCGATTCCTGGCGGCCCCATACCCATAGACCGGGTGCTTTTATCACTGTGTCATGCATTAATTGCCTTACAATATGCGACGTCTATATAGTCTGTTTGTAGAAAAGTGAACTTTTTGCCACCAATTGTTTACTGACATGTGGCGAATCAGGGTAGTTGAACTGCACCGCCTCGTGAACATTTGTAATTAGAAACTTTTATGTTTGACTCTTGCTAAGCTTTGCGTGGTGGATATTAAGGGTGTGCATGGTCCGGGTTGGGCCGGTCCGCCCCCTAACCCTAGGATTAACCCGCACAGCGTTGGTCCTCAATTTTTGGGACCGAGGACCGACCCTATTGAGCTTGGGATCGAGGACTGGACCGACCCAATGGGTTCGGTCTGGTTCTAGGGTCAACCCGGGACCAATTGATAATTTTTTATTTCATTTTTTGTACTCCTTACGAAAACGATTAAGGACTGAACTAACCCAATGGGTTCGGTTCGGTTTCAAGGTCAACCCAAGACCAACCAATAATTTTTTATTTTATTTTTTGTACTCCTTAAAAAAGCGATTGAGGACCGAACTAACCCAATGGGTTCGGTCTGATTTCAGGTCAACCAAGACCAACCAATAATTTTTTATTTCATTTTTTGTACTCCTTAAAAAGGCAACTGAGGACTATACCAACCGAATGAGTTCGATGATGAGCGAGGTCAGCTAAGAAAGGCAAGCGGTGAGGGTCAAGTGGGATGAGCATCGAACAAAATGATCATCGAATGTTGAGCGGGAAGCAACAAGCCAAGCAAGCATCGAGCGGTGAGCGGCACGAGTGACCCAAAGCGAACGAGGTGAGTGTCAAGTGGTGAGCGGAGAAGTTGTTTCTTTCGATTTTGGCAAATTGAAGACTAAGAGGACAAATAAGATAGAAGAGAAGGAATACTAGAGGATGATGCCTTAAGGAGCTGTTTATGCCTTTTTGGATGCCGTGAAGACTCCTCACAAAAACATTTTCCTGTTTCGTAAATTATAACTATTGACGCCGTGAAAGACATTAAAAATCTAAGTTATTAAAGAACAATGTAAAATTACTTGGACTTCTCACTAAAGAGCTGTTTAATATTGTTATAAGTAATACATTAGATATATATATATATATATATATATATCTATATTGTTAGGATTGGTCCAGGTTGTGTCACGCCCCGATCCTCGAGCACGCACACATCCTTCTACTTGGTCGATTTTATAATGCGATATCCCAGGACTATGTATCGCCGACCCTTTTCTTTTTAATACGCATGCGGAAGCATATAAAATAATCCCCATACAATAAAACAATGGGATAGGAAAGTAGGACTAAATTCCGAACTTTCAAAAACAACCACACTCATCTACATTGCAAACCAGTGCACATATATATAAGGCAGGCTACCAAGTTATACTCAACTTAACATGTCCAGGATTAAGGTCTACAAGCAGGGGTGGGGGTCCACAAACTACGGGTCCTCGTCCTCCTCTTCATCATCCTCCACACTCCAACTGGAGCCTTCAGTAGACTACACCAGACTTCCGAGATCTTCAAAATTCAAGTCTCCTACAGCTAGGGACCTGAAATGTTGTCCCACAACCGGGATGAGACTATGTCTCAGCAAGTTCTACCCCCTAAGACCCGATTAGCAAACCAATATGCTATCCGGGCTACCTATGCACACACGGGTCAGAGGGCTTACCTTGGCCTCAGATTCCACCTGCATATTAGCACAGTTCAATAGACACCTTAGCAATCACAGATCGATATCTTGATCAATCAACCCAGTCGATTTTATGTCAACGATGACCATTCCCCGGCCGTTTCAATCAATACTACCTATAAGTCCGATCATACCCATGACTGCTTATTAGAAGCCGATAATAGGTAGTATAGCTCACCAGAAGCTGCCTCAATTACTGAGATAATATACTATAGATTTATGCTCGCCAGAAGCTGCCTCAATTCTAGATATAGTATATTATATATGCTCACCAGAAGCTGCTGCAATTATACTCATATAGTATACTATTTATGCTCACCAGAAGCTGCTGCAATGATCAATATAGTATACTATAGCTCACCAGAAGCTGCAGCAATTATACTCATATAGTATACTATTTATGCTCACCAGAAGCTGCCGCAATTATACTCATATAGTATACTATTTATGCTTACCAGAAGCTGCCGCAATTATCAATATAGTATACTATAGCTTACTAGAAGCTGCCAGCCATACTTTCATAGTATGCTGAAAATTATATATGCTCACCAGAAGCTGCCAGATCCACTGATCTGATATATTTATAATGCTCACCAGAAGCTGCAAGCCCTACTTTCATAGTATGCTGAAAATTGATCATTTAATCAAATCACCATTTTTATCCTTTCTGATAAAAATACCCGTGCGTGGGTACACGGTTAGCCTTAGCCAAAATATTATAATTTACTTTTCACAAATCCCACCATTATCTGTAGTCCACCAAAACACTTTTGGTGCTGTCAACCGACACCCGGTTATTTTCCAATTAATAACCAAAGATTATTCCATTAAAGAATAATTCCCAATTTCACAAATAATTCAATTCAGCACAAAGTAAAGCTCAATTAAATAAACGGACTACGCCACGACAATCAGCATAAAATTCCGGTCGTCGGCTATCCCTGCCTAATTTTCGAAAAATAAATAAATAAATAAATAATTTCGAAAATTAATAAATAAATACTAAAAATCCAATTTAGGCCCGTAATGCCTAATTGAAGCCTGATAAGGGTCGGGAAAAATCCCGAGATGCATTCAATAAATACCAGTACATGTCTACTTGCTAAATGATCAATCCAATTGCCTAACATGCATCATAATTATCTAATAATCACTAATCTACTTTAATCTAAGCACCTAATTGCACTTAATTAAATCTAATCAACCCTTAAGCATCATTAGCAAACTAACAAAGCCTTAGTGATCAAAACTCACTTGATTGAAAGCGGAGACCAGATCACTGCGACGGCGACACGACGTACACTTGGGTTGGGCCTAAAACGGGCCCAACAAATCTCAGTCCAATCTGAGATTTGCTTTTGAATTGGACCGGGCCTGAAGCGGGCTAACTTCGCAGGCTTGGGCCTCAAAATCGCGGGCTTCTAAATTGCTGGGCTTGAAGACTTCAACTGGGCTTGCAAAGCGGGCTACTGGACTCACTTGGGCCGAACTCCACTAGCTTGTGGGCTGAAGAGGCTTACACTGGGCTGCTGGGCCAAATTTTCCTAAGCTGAGGCTGATGATTCTGTGGGCTTGGAAATTTGCTAAAGATGGGCTGCGGCTTACACGAAGATGGGCTCACGAAATTCGCTGGAGATGTGGCCGCTTCGGTTCGGTGAGATGAAGTCAGCTTGAGGAGCTTCGCTGATCTTCGGTGGCAACGAAAGGGGCAGGGAACTTCGGACTGCTTGACAGCTCACCAAAACCGAAAGAAGAAGAAGGCAGCTGGCATCTTCGGTGGACGCTGCTTGAATCAACAAAACCGAAGGTCTTCGCAGGAGATGAAAGCAAGAAGATTCGGTGGGCTTCGGTGCTGCTGGACGCGTGGGCGTGGACTGCATGCGGTCAACCAAGGGCTTCCATGGTTGATGGTTGACCAAGGTGAGCTAGGAAATTGGCAAGTGGCGTGGGTGAGTGGGGGAGGATACGGTGGCCGCTTAAATGGAGAGGAAATGAAACTTTGGTGGAGGAAGAAACAAGCTAAGGGGATGCTGTCGTGAGAGAAATAAATGGAGAGAGAGAGAATTGAAGGGGATGAAGTTGCGGTCTTCGACGGAAATGAGGGGAAACGGCAACAAAGAACAAAAAGAAAAAGATCGAGAAGCCGTGAAGAGGAAGCCGAGGAGGGGGGGCCCAAAATCATCAAACTTATCCCTTTAATTCAATGCTTGGTCTCCTTTAAACTTGCATAAATATCTCAATGTCCCCCAAATACTTTCTCCACATTAAAATCCCACAAATTATCAAATTTTGAAGCCAAAATTCCAGCTCCATCCAAGGCTCCGAATTTTCAATTTTCGGACTTCGATATCTTCGACAAATTCCCCATATTTGATGTCCAATTTCCTCGGAGAAAAAGCCCATACCATTTCTGCAGGTGTCCATCGCCAAATAGCTCGGCTTGAAAGTCAAAACTCTCTTAAATTCGGCCCGTACGAATTTCCATTATTTTTCCGCGACGTCTGAATCGATTTTCCGCAAAAATCCCGAATTCTCTGAAAAATCTTCTGAGACTGAGTCGACGTTCCTAGAATTTATTGTGACATGACAGAATCTTCAATTTCTGAAATCGGACTCGAATTCACGGTTAATTTCCATTCGACGTGTTTTAAGCATGATCTAGGCTACCGGGTAACTTTCAGAAATTTTTAGTGCAAATGACCCGTGGTCGATTTTCTTCGAGCCACAATGAATCCACTCGACACATTGGCTACTCTCGATTGTCATGTAAATCTCGAGGATTCAATTACGGACACAGGGTCCCAAAACGATAGAAAAATCAGTCTAGTGTCGATCGACGAGAATTTTCTAATTTAGTGGTGTCACCCAGGATTAGCCACACATCTCAGTCGAATAGACCTATCTTTGATCTCAAATCGATTTTATATTGTGCCGTAATGGCCTCTAAAGATAAGCACGGTCGAGAAGCCGATTCATGGTCGAATTCTCAAGTCTATTACATTAAAATTCCTTAATGACTTCCCTAGATAGTCTAGTTATCTCAAGAGTGATCAGCTCTGAGAACAGCCCTATAAGTGCGTCAATGAAATGCCCGATTTATTCGGTAGAAAACAGGACTGAAAATCTGGGATGTCACAACTCTTCCCCTCTTATAAAAATTTCGTCCTCGAAATTTAAACCTTTACCGATCCTTAAACAAAAAAGGTGGGGGTATCGTCGTCTCATCTAGTCTCACTTTCCCCGGTTGCTTCTTCAGTCCCGTGGCGTTGTCAGACCACTTTGACCAAAGGGACTATCTTGGTTCACCAAATCCGATCTTCCTGGTTCACGATCTGAACCAGGCTTTCCACATACGACACTCTGTCGTCCACGTCTAATTTTTCAAGATTTAGCACGTGGGTCGGGTCGGTTCATACGTCCTCAACCTCGACACGTGAAAGACGTCATGCACTTGTGCCTACTTCGGCGACAACGCAAGACGATACGTTTGGATCCCGATTCTTTTCAAAATCTCAAAGGAACCTACGTACCTCGATTTTAGTTTTTCCCCTCCTTGCTAAAGCGCAAGGTATCCCTTATTGGTGACACCTTCAGAAAGATGTAATCATCAATTTAGAACTCTAAGGGCCTTCAATACTCTACGATACAACTTTTCTGGCGACTCTGAGCGGTCTATAATCTGATTCTGATCACGACAACTGCAATCACTGACTGGTGAACTAACTCTGGGCCTGTGATCTTTCTTTCTCTGATCTCATCTCAACAAACTGAAGTTCTGCACACTCTACTCTGTTTTGCCTCAAAAGGAACTATCTGTCTGTTCTGTTGAAACTGGGAACCTCGGTTCTAGATCTGATATAAGTTCGTCACTGGTACTCCATACAGACGAATTGTCTGACACACATACACTTCTGCATACCTATTTCAATCAATATCATTCCATACGGCGATAAAGTGGGCCGACTTCATCAATCTGTCGACCACTATCCCAATTGGAAACATAACTTCTCTGATTCTTTTGACAAGCTCGTCACAAGGTTCATTGTGACACGATCCCATTTCCACTCAGGGATCTCGAGTGATTGTAAACGTCCTCTCGACTTGCATTACTGAACTTTCACTTACTAGCACATCTGACACTTGTAACCTGATCGACAATAACTATCTTCATAGCGGTCCACCAATCGAGCTGACGTTGATTCTGACCTACTTGGTACTGTATGTCGAAGAATGCAACTGCTATCGTAAATTCCTGACCAAGTCTCTTCCTTGAGTGTTACATCGTCAAGTACACCCAATCACTCTTGGAACTTGAGTGTTTCATCCTCAGAAATTTGAAAGTCAGCCTCTCTCTTATCAGTATCCTCTTGCAGGATTTTCTGTACATCTGGATTTGTTAGTTGAAGTAACTTGATTCTGATCTGACCATCCGGTTCAATTCTGAGGGTGGCCATAAAATTCAAAAGGTAGCCTACCTCAAATTTGAAAACCAAATTTCGAACTTTCTCAAGTAAGTTCCATACTTTAACCAGTATATGCACCATTAAAGACTCTTGACTCAACGCATAAGTGACTTCTTTCTTTCCCCCAGGGTGATACCAAATAGCACCATCCTAGTCCTGCCAAGGTTCTGGTTCACGACACTGTCTCATATTCAACTCATTAAGTCTCAACTGGCGGGACGCATATGCAATGATCTTATCATGTCGCATCAGTACACACCTGGTCCTCCACACAACACCTCCCTATCGATCTCGTTTCACTGATAACTGTTTCGGTCTTCATCGGGTCCACGGAAATTCTTTCACCATTCTCAGATGTCTCTTGTGCTCCTTAGCATTCCTCGAATGCACCAGAATGTCATTAAAAGACATGAGCACAACCGATCTAGATATTCCTTGCACACTCGGTTTGCCAAATCCATGACAGCAGCTGGAGTGTTCACCAGGCCAAACGGTCTTACAATACTCTCGTAAAGATCATATCAAGTACGAAAAGTTGTCTTTAATATAACCTCCTTCCTGGTTCATAACTGACGACATCTTGTTGTCAAGTTGATCCTTGAAAACATCGACACTCTTGATGTCTGATCACCCAATTCGTCGATCTTTTACAATGGACGCTTGTCCTTGATCGTCACCTAATTGAGTTGACGATGGTCGATGCATACTCGCAACAAACCATCTTTCTTTTTCTCACAAACAAAACTGATGTTTCCCCAAAGTGATGCACTGATATGCATGAATTCCTCATTCATCAATCTTCACATCTGCATCTTCAGTTCGACCAATTCAGACAACAACAACTGGTAAGAAGCCTTCGAGAGTGGCTCTATCCTGGTGCTAGCTCGATCGCAATTTCTATCTCTTTCTCTGACGACGGTCTGACAGTTCTTGTGACCGCACATCTAGAAATTCTTAGACCACTGAGATGTCCTCCATCTCTAGTTCTCCAATCTGTCCTACCCAAGACAATCGCCAAGCAACCTTGGCAACCTCCGTCTAACGAACAAGTTGCCTTCAGCCAACGAGATTAATGAAATCGAAGATTCTTTTCGACTCCCAATAACCTCGACACTTTCACATGCTAATGGACTAAACTGGATTACTCCATGACCATAATTAATTACCACAAGATGCTCCATGAGCCCACTCTACTCATGTGGCGTCCAAATTATATCTCAGCAACTAGTCAAACCTCGACTATAGCTAGCGTTTCCCCTTTCTTCCACTTTATTTCAACTAACTGAAATTCTACAAATTTAGTACAAGGTTCTGCTGCGCTACTCTGATAAAATCTCCCCATGAACATTCTTCGTCTGATTGGTGCAGGGTCGATTCCATTCCCATTCCTTTCGCCATCCTAGTGGCGTCCTATCTCCGGTAGCGGTATCTGTGCTCCCTTGGATTCTCATTGGCAGTCTTTCACCTAATGGCCGTGCGGGTCATAATTACAACACGTTCTAGTCATACTCGGACACTGGATTTATCCATGCTTCCTTCTACGATTCCGACACCTATCTGGTGCGTCTTCTATCTCTTATTAGGTGAAAGCATGCACTCTTTCTGGTACCAGAGACCTATTACAAAACTCCACTGTGCGTTCTATGGCGCACTTCCTCTAATCTGTCCCATCAGCCTTCTAGGACTGTCTCCGGTTAGGTAACTCTGTTGGCTATACTCGAAACAAATTCTTGTCCTAAGAAAACATAAGGCCGATCTTTGCCGTCACGCACAGGAACAACATGTTCCATTTTGACTCAGTGATGACCTAACTATCACACCCTTCTTATTGGGTGGAATAGAATACTCTTCTCTCCACATCGGTCTTTTCCTTGACCGATTTCCATCTCTGCTTGAACTGGATCTGTACCTCGACTCGGATGCAACGGCTCGCTCCCAGATCATATCTTCACACTGGACCTCAGCAGGTGCAACAACAATGACGGTAGTGACAACGACAACAGCGGCAGCTCGGTCCTGAGCTTGCTGGCTCAACCAAATCCAAGGACACTAGCACTTGAACGATCCCGTCGAACCTAGGATCGCTCGGTGCTGCTACACTAGCACCAACCTGCGGTGGCACTCTTACGCTCAAGCTGGCTAGAGTCGACACTCTGCCTTCTGAATCCACATTGATTAAAAGCAAGCAATTCACACACGACAAACAATTCTACCAATCAGCTATCAAAGACATGCACCAGTCATGAATTTAAAGGCCTTTCCTACTACTATCCCATAGGTCATCGCACCTTATCACTCAAATCCCTAACCATTGCTCTGATACCACAAAAAGGGATGTCACGCCCCGATCCTCAGGCATGCACACATCTTTCTACTTGGTCGATTTTATAATGCGATATCTCAGGACTATGTATTGCCGACCTTTTTCTTTTTAATACGCATGCGGAAGCACATAAAATAATCCCCATACAATAAAACAATGGGATAGGAAAGTAGGACTAAATTCCGAACTTTCAAAAACAACCGCACTTATATATATTGCAAACCATTGCACATATATATAAGGCAGGCTACCAAGTTATACTCAACTTAAACATGTCCAGGATTAAGGTCTACAAGCAGGGGTGGGGGTTCCACAAACTACGGGTCCTCGTCCTCCTCTTCATCATCCTCCACACTCCAACTAGAGCCTTCAGTAGACTGCACCAGACTTCCGAGATCTTCAAAATTCAGGTCTGCTGCACCTAGGGACCTAAAATGTTGTCCCACAACCGAGATGAGACTATGTCTCAGCAAGTTCTACCCCCTAAGACCCGATTAGTAAACTAATACGCTATCCGAGCTGCCTATGCACACACGGGTCCGAGGAATTACCTTGGCCTCAGACTCCACCTGCATATTAGCACAGTTCAATAGACACCCTAGCAATCACAGATCGATATCTCGATCAATTGACCCAGCCGATTTCATGTCAACGATGACCATTCCCCGGTTGTTTCAATCAATACTACCTATAAGTCCGATCGTACCCAGGACTACTTATTATAAGCCGATAATAGGTAGTATAGCTCACCAGAAGCTGCCTCAATTACTGAGATAATATACTATAGATTTATGCTCGCTAGAAGCTACCTCAATTCCAGATATAGTATATTATATATGCTCACCAGAAGCTGCTGCAATTATACTCATATAGTATACTATTTATGCTCACCAGAAGTTGCCGTAATTATCAATATAGTATACTATAGCTCACCAGAAGCTGCCGCAATTATACTCATATAGTATACTATTTATGCTCACCAGAAGCTACCGCAATTATCAATATAGTATACTATAGCTCACCAGAAGCTGCCGCAATTATCAATATAGTATATTATAGCTCACCAGAAGCTGCCGCAATTCTATTTATGCTCACCAGAAGCTACCGCAATTATACTCATATAGTATACTATTTATGCTTACCAAAAGCTGCCGCAGTTATCAATATAGTATACTATAGCTCACCAGAAGCTGCCGCAATTATACTCATATAGTATATTATTTATGCTTACCAGAAGCTGCCGCAATTATCAATATAGTATACTATAGCTCACCAGAAGCTGCCAGGCATACTTTCATAGTATGCTGAAAATTATATATGCTCACCAGAAGCTGCCAGATCCACTGATCTGATATATTTATTATGTTCACCAGAAGCTGCCAGCCCTACTTTCATAGTATGCTGAAAATTGATCATTTAATCAAATCACCATTTTTATCCTTTCGGATAAAAATACCCGTGTGTGGGTACACGGTCGGCCTTAGCCAAAATATTATAATTTCCTTTCCACAAATCCCACCATTATCTGTGGTCCACCAAAACACTTTTGGTGCTGTCAACCGACACCCGGTTATTTTTCAATTAATAACCAAAGATTATTCCATTAAAGAATAATTCCCAATTTCACAAATAATTCAATTCAGCACAAAATAAAGCTCAATTAAATAAACAGACTACGCCACGACAATCAGCATAAAATTCCGGTCGTCGGCTATCCTTGCCTAATTTCCGAAAAATAAATAAATAATTAAATAATTTCGAAAATTAATAAATAAATACTAAAAATCCACTTTAGGACCGTAATGCCTAATTGAAGCCCAATAAGGGTCGGGAAAAATCCCGAGATGCATTCAATAAATACCAGTACATGTCTACTTGCTAAATGCTCAATCCAATTGCCTAACATGCATCATAATTATCTAATAATCACTAATCTACTTTGATCTAACCACCTAGTTGCACTTAATTAAATCTAATCAACCCTTAAGCATGATTAGCAAACTAAGAAAGCATTAGTGAGCAAAACTCACTTGATTGAAAGCGGAGACCGGATCACTGCGACGGCGACGCGACGTACACTTGGGTCGGGCCTAAAACAAGCCCAACAAATCTCAGTCCAATCTGAGACTTGCTTTTGAATTGGACCGGGCCTGAAGCGGGCTGACTTCGCGGGCTTGGGCCTCAAAATCGCAGGCTTCTGAATTGCTGGGCTTGAAGACTTCAACTGGGCTTGCAAAGCGGGCTGCTGGACTCACTTGGGCCGAACTCCACTAGCTTGTGGGCTGAAGAGGCTTACACTGGGCTGCTGGGCCGAATTTTCCTAAGCTGAGGCTGATGATTCTGTGGGCCTGGAAATTTGCTGAAGATGGGCTACGGCTTACACGAAGATGGGCTCACGAAATTCGCTGGAGACGTGGCCGCTTCGGTTCGGTGAGATGAAGTCAGCTTGAGGAGCTTCGCTGATCTTCGGTGGCAGCGAAAGGGGCAGGGAACTTCGGACTGCTGGACAGCTCCCCAAAATCGAAAGAAGAAGAAGGCAGCTGGCTTCTTCGGTGGAAGCTGCTTGAATCAACAAAACCAAAGGTCTTTGCAGGAGATGAAAGCAAGCAGATTCGGTGGGCTTCGGTGCTGCTGGACGCGTGGGCGTGGACTGCATGCGGTCAACCAAGGGCTTCCATGGTTGATGGTTGACCAAGGTGAGCTAGGAAATTGGCAAGTGGCGTGGGTGAGTGGGGGAGGATACGGTGGCCGCTTAAATGGAGAGGAAATGAAACTTTGGTGGAGGAAGAAACAAGCTAAGGGGATGCTATCGTGAGAGAAATAAATGGAGAGAGAGAGAATTGAAGGGGATGAAGTTGCGGTCTTCAACGGAAATGAGGGGAAACGGCAACAAAGAACAAAAAGAAAAGGATCGAGAAGCCGTGAAGAGGAAGCCAAGGAGGGGGGGCCAAAATCATCAAACTTATCCCTTTAATTCAATGCTTGGTCGCCTTTAAACTTGCATAAATATCTCAATGTCCCCCAAATACTTTCTCCACATTAAAATCCCACAAATTATCAAATTTTGAAGCCAAAATTCCAGCTCCATCCAAGGCTCCGAATTTTCAATTTTCGGACTTCGATATCTTCGACAAATTCCCCATATTTGATGTCCAATTTCCTCGGAGAAAAAGCCCATACCATTTCTGCAGGTGCCCATCGCCAAATAGCTCGGCTTGAAAGTCATAACTCTCTTAAATTTGGCCCGTACGAATTTCCATTATTTTTCCGCGACGTCCGAATCAATTTTCCGCAAAAATCACTGAATCTCTGAAAAATCTTCTAAGACTGAGTCGACGTTCCTAGAATTTATTGTGACATGACAGAATCTTCAATTTCTGAAATCGGACTCGAATTCACGGTTAATTTCAATTCGACGCGTTTTTAGCGTGACCTAGGCTACCGGGTAACTTTCAGAAATTTTTAGTGCAAATGACCCGTGGTCGATTTTCTTCGAGCTACAATGAATCCACTCGACACATTGGCTACTCTCGATTGTCATGTAAATCTCGAGGATTCAAATACGGACACAGGGTCCCAAAACGATAGAAAAATCATTCTAGTGTTGATCGATGAGAATTTTCTAATTTAGTGGTGTCACCCACGATTAGCCACACATCTCAGTCGAATAGACCTATCTCTGATCTCAAATCGATTTTATATTGTGCCGTAATGGCCTCTAAAGATAAGCACGGTCGAGAAGCCAATTTATGGTCGAATTCTCAAGTTTATTGCATTAAAATTCCTTAATGGCTTCCCCAGATAGTCTAGTTATCTCAAGAGTGATCAGCTCTGAGAACAGCCCTATAAGTGTTTCAATGAAATGCCCGATTTATTCGGTAGAAAACAGGATTGAAAATCTGGGAAGTCACAGGTTGGACCAACCCAGAACTCTCAGGACCGAGGACCAACCTGCATAGTGCTAATCCAGGAATTCTAGGATCAAGGATCGACCCAATCTCCCTAGGAACCAGACCAGGACCGGTAGGATTGGGCCAGTCCAGGGTCGGTCCAGAGTCAACCCTGGACCGATGCTCACCCCTAGTAGATATGATCAAAAATTTTTGGAAAAGAAATTATAGTATGCTCTATACTCACAATTACGTGATGACTAGGGTCAAAAAATAAAATGTAAGAAAGCTTTTTAAATTGTTGGAAAATGATAAGGTGTTAGTGACTGTCGTCCTATATTAGAATTTTTTTTTTTGAACTATATTAAAGCTTCTCACACGCAACAATTTCAAAAGTAACTAGGCTCCGTTCGTTCCACGGAAAATGACTTCCGGGAAAACGTTTTCCGGATTTTCCAACGTTTGTTTCATGGAAAATGAACTAGTCAAGGAAAATGTTTTCCATCATTGGAAAAAACAAGCTTTAAATGTCATGAAAATGTTTTCCACTTCTCGAAGTGGAAAACATTTTCCATAACTTTTCCATCTTACTTCTTTTCATCAATTCATTTTCGCTTTAATTTTATGCTTTCTTTTTCTTTTTTCTTTTTTATAAATCGAGTTTTTTTTTCCTTTTCTTTTTTTCTTTTCTTTCTTTCATTTTCATCTTCTTCTTTGGCCTTGGTCGGTCGCCAGTCACAACGGCGACCGGCGACCCGCAGCCGAGCCAACTCGAGCCTCGCCGATCCGGCGAGCCGGGCGGGGCTTGGGCAAGATCGGCTGAGCCTCGAGCTTGCCGAATCTGATGACCGGGTCTTGGTCGGCCGCCGAGCAGCCGGCCATCTTCAGGCATGCGGCGCCGGAAGAAGGAGGAGGAAGGAAAAGAAAAAGGAAAAAATAAAAAATAATAAAAATAATAAAAATCTCGATTTTGTAAAAATACAAATAATTAAAAATTCATTTTAAAAAATATAAAAAATAAAACTAATTTTTTGGTCTATTAAAAATATTAAAATTCAATTTTTGATAATTTTTCCCAAACAATAACATTAGCTAACGAAAATTTCAGTCGAACACCGGAAAATATAATCATTTTCTTGGAAAATGACTTCATAGAAAATATTTTCCGGAAACATGATATTTTCCGCGAAACGAACGGACCCTTAATTATTGATGATTGTTTTGGATGGGTCGGCTACAAATAAATGTTGGAGCCATAGTATCAAAAGTACATGATTTGTTTGATAATAATATTATTTATGTCTTTAACCTTTTTTTTTTTTTTTTTGGACTTGAGACATTCTCACCCATTACATGTGGTAAGAATAAAACAAAATAAAATAATATACTTGCGACATTTGAAGCAATGAGAAGAGAGATTAACCTTTTCTTGGACTCGAGATATTCTCACCCATTATACGTGGTAAGAATAAAAAAATAATAATAATATACTTGCAACATTTGAAGCAATGAGCGAGAGAGAGAGGGAAGAGGGGGCAGGGAGAGGGGCAAGGGGCAAGAGCTAGATATTATTTTACAAAAATTTTTACTTTTTGTCCCTATACTCTTATTTTTACTTTGTTTTCTAATCAAGTTCTTATACTTTTAATTTATCTAATGAGGTCTTCCTATAGCAATTTTTTTAATAAAATCCCTTGGACACCAAATGTGGCCAAATCTAGCCGAACATGACCATCGAGTGATATCATAGTGAGTATGACGTGATTAAAAATTTTCCAATGCAAACATTCACATGAGCGTCAACAATGGGTAATGAGTCATACTTCAATACTGTCTATATTTGCTATTTTTTTCACACACACATCCATGTGTGCATCCATATATTTTTCCACATCATACTTTGGGGTCATTTGATGCCACATCTCCCGAATTTAGTTTGATTTTGTGTCAAATGGACTTGATTTGAAATTTTGTGATACTAGAACTACTTCATTGGACAAACTAGATGTACACAAATTTGTTTAGAGAAAGCATGGAGTATGTAGACGATAGATAAGATTTTTGTCCCCTTTATGTGAGGTCTAGAACTGTTAATGCATTTTATTGCCATTTATTTCTTTTTGAGGTTTTAAAATACATGAATGTTATTTTTTTTATATTCTAATTACATGTAGATTCAACTTTTAATTCCCTTGATTGAGAGAAAATTATCAACTATACAAGATATATTAGAAATTACACAAAAAAATCGTTTAAACTTCAAAATAATAGAGTGATATTTATTTCATTGGTAAATACTTGCAAGTTAAGTGACATTTCTTTCATAACTGAGAATGCTACCCACTCCATTGAGATTTACTTAACGTAAAAAATTTTCTTTAGATATTTGGGTTGCATATGGAAAAAATTACAAGCTTGGCGAAGAAGTTGCTAAACTATTAAGGGCGTGACGGTACTTTTTGTTGATGAAAGTGTCTACGAGGGCTGACCACCGGGCCATGTCGGCCCAAGCGTGTGCCTGGGCCCCTTTTTTTTTAACTCTAAAATAAAGTTTTTGAAAAAAAGTACAAGAGTTAAATTTAAAAATTGCGATATTGAAAAAAAAAAATGCATGACATCGAAATACAGTATTTTTTTATGCAATATCAATAACAATACATTAAACATTTAAATTATGTGGCAATAGTATACTATAAAATTATTTAAAATTTGATATTAGGAACAATATGAACAGCCTGATGTCTGTCTAGCTTGCTCCGCGTAACCAAGACAGTGGACACAACAAAAAGACAAGTGGCATGTCCTGTAATATTCATGGTCAACTAGAGGTGTTAAAATGGGTACACAACCCATTTATGGACCTGTGTTTGCTTAAACCGGTCGTTAATAGGTCAGGCCTTATTTCCCAAGGCACTCATAATGGGTTTTAAAAATAAAAGGATTAAAATATATGGGTCTTAAATGGGTCTAATCTATACCCATTTAAAACTTATTCACCAACCCATTAAAGATGAACCCAGGTTGGCAACCATCACAAAGACAGAAATGCCATGATCTACTCTACCCTACCCCTTTGCTCCCACGATCTACTTTTCGATGAATATGTGACCTCTATGTTTAAAGATGATTGCTTTACTTCTTCAACTAGTCAAGGTAACATTTCAGTTGAGGGCATCGACAGGAACATTGGGAACAACATTGATGAGTATGATGCATTCGAGAGTGAACACTTTGGATTGCAATCTACTAAGTCACAATTGGATTTGTATTTGGAGGAGAATATGCTTGATAGAAAGAAGTTCCCAGATCTCAATGTCCTTGATTATTGGAAGACTCATTCTCATCGGTATCCTGAGTTGTCCCTCATAGCACGTGATATATTGAGCATTCCTATCACTACTTTGTTGCCTCGAATCAGCCTTCAATATTGGAGGATGCATTTTAAATAAATATTGTAGTTCCCTTTCACCTGAAAGCGTAGAGGCCAAGCTGTACACTAGAAATTGGTTATTTGGAGTTCTCGCCCGAGGAAGATTTGGATGAAGAGTCTCTCATCATTGACTTTCAAGACTATTTGCATTAGGTACTTTTTTTCATCTCATTATTTTGGTTTGCTCATATGATTTAACCCGCTTGTCTTCATAATGATGTATTATTGGTGTACTTTGTGGTGCTACGACTTACAATCAAAGTTGATGCTTTTCCCTTTCAGGTTCTAGACTGGGTGTTAGGTCCTTTGCTCATTGGTTAAGTCAATTTTTGAGAAGATATTAGCATCAACTTATTGCCCTTTTCTCATTGGTTATGTCATCTTTTGAGAAGATATCAGCATCAAAGAAGTTCCCTCTTATTAAATGAGATATTTCTCAATCATTGCAGGGGTTCCATATTCTTTATGTTGAGACCTCTTGCAGCAATAATCTGATCTCAAATCCATTTCATGTGTATCATCAAATGTAGGTTTCACACACATTTTGCCACATCTATTTTTAAAAAAAAAAAATTAATGGGTTTTAAATGGGTTGGCCGGCGACCCTCTCCGGATGTAGAAGAAAAAAAAGGAAAAGAAAGAAAGAAAACGAAAAAAGAAAAAAGAAAAAATTATGAAAAATTATAAGAAATTAAAAATATTATTGATTAGATTTGTATTGCTTGGAAGTATTTTAGCAATATAATCTTTAAAAAACATCATAAGAATAAGTTCTTCTAAATTGGGTTAAATATGAAAATGTTTTATCAATATGAGTCGGGTCGGTATGGGTCAAAAAATTTACATTACACATAAATGAGTCATAAACGGGTTAATGGATCATTCTAGGTTGGACCATTTATGACCCGACTCAAACCCAACCCAACCCATCCGTTTAACAGCTCTAAGGTCAACCCTACTGGCTTGAAGAAGGAATCGCCGTGGGAAGCGGCCGAAGGGTCAAAAGCACATTACTTAGAAAGTACTCCCGCAAGCAATTTCTCCTTTTTGCAACTTTGGGACACCACTTTGTATGACTCAATCAAGAGTTTGGGGAATCGTTTAGCAAAGTAAGTATCCAAACCATCAGCATCCGATCCGAAGATCGCCTGCCAGAATCATCAAAGCAACAACAGATATGAGCCTTGCATGCATGCAGCTATAGATATCACCATTGTTCCAGGGGAAGAGAGAGAATGGGAGAGTACCTTAACTTCTTCTGGAGCAGTCCGCGGTGGTTGAACTTATTTTGCACGACTCTCAAAAAGTCTTCAACACTACTACCGTCATAGGGCTTGCGTCTGGGCCGACGTAGGTCGTCCATAACAACTTCATCTATTTTTTCTATCCAATTCCCATCAAAAACCAATTGCGCCATGTTCTCCAATTCTTTGAGAAGATCTGAATTGCCTTTCCCAGCTTTCAATTCTACTTCATCGCTGACGTCATGAAGAAAGGTCAGTCTCATTTTTGAACTCCAAAAAAATGGATGGTCCAACACCTCCAATGCCGTTGGCCTGCTAGTCATAAAAAGCAATTTACTATTGACCCAACATTTCAAAGAAATCAATTAGACAAATAATACTAAGATGGACAGAGTTCTCGAGTTTAAAAGCATCACAAGTTTGGCAATCGTGCAATCTCTAAAATAATTAAAATTGCTTTAGCTCAATGGAAGGGTAACCAAAATGTCAGACAACTTCCATGCACTTCACAATTCACCAGTTTGGGATGAAGGCAGTTGTTTGACTATAACAAGAACCCAGGAATTATTTACTCCAAGTACCTTAAATTAGCAATGTAATCATCTAGTTCCTAGGATTCTTATTTCATAGTGAGTGTCATATGCTAAACCCTCAAAATCTTCATATGGAATCCTCTTCGGTGCATGTATAGCAAATCTAATACTGCTAGGAATGATTGGAATTTATTTGTTTGTAGGTGGGTACCAAACATATAGCCCTAATAACTAGGCTTCCGACAATGGTCATCTTTCATTGAAATATCACAAATGTCAAAGGCATTTAGGCTATCACATGGTCAACAATGTCCCTAGCTCCTATTACAAATTGCCAAAAGAAATAAGTGGGATCTACACATTTTTTGCTCGTCAAGTAGAGCCCCATAGCAGGACAGATATTTAAGCCATGTTCGACGAATTTCAGGCCACCTTTAATACTTATGAGATTAAGTGATGCTGGAAAATGGAAATCAGCCAACTAACAATGTTTATAAAATCTATCAAATGGCAGAATGAAAATGGTAGTGATGCAAAGGCAAATTAACAATGACAATACACTCACCTCAATTTGAGATCATGGCTTAGTAAATGCAAAAACAGATGATAAGCTTCTGGCATATCTTTTACCAAGAACAGATCCATTTTGTTGGAAGCAATGTTGACGTCACATTCTATATTTGCACCAAATGGATGTTTTCCACCAGTGATGCAAAAGAACAAGACACAACCTAAACTAAATAAACCATTGCTTGCTTTTGGCACTTACTATGAAGAAGTTGCTCAGGTGCTTGCCATCCCCTGGTACCACAACCTGCAAGACAGATATTGAAGATCAATAAAAGAGGCCTCATCACTTGCACCATATATAGATTCATAAAATTGATTCACCAATCAACGAAGGGAGACCGTGGCAAAGACTATTAAATCTCCACAAACTTTACCACAACATAAGAAGCAATACAAAGCAACCTAACTTCCAACTTCTTTAAAAGAAGAGATTGCTCTAACAAGTAAAATTAAAGGTCTGAAATTTTTAGCTAGGAATCTGAAGATAATTTACCATTGTATAGATTCAAATTATGCACGGATCAATATCAAGGAAAAGAAGATCAAATGTCTAGATAAAGCTATCATGAGCACTTACTAGTGGCATGAGATCCCAAGGAAGATCTACCATCTGGAAGGAATGTGCTTATGCCCATATCAGATAGCTTAGCACCAAATGGATTCTTAGTAATCAAGACATTATTAGGCTTTAAGTCCCGATGGATTATTCTCAAGCGATGGAATTCGCTGAGTCCTAATACCACATCCTTGTATCAAAATATAGAGAAGACATCATGACTTAAATCAAAAATGTATCTGGAACCAAATAGAATCCCGATCACTCAAAGGCATCGGAAACATATGCTAAGCCATGTCCTTTTGGAAATTAAGGAATTTCTCTAATACACTAAGACCTAGTAAGGATGCCAGAAGTAAACTGGAGAAAAAAACTGTTACAGGTTCTTTATGTAATCTCTACAATGAAAAACTCAGTACATAATTTGATCACCGTATCAATCATACCAACATTTATCGATTTGAGTGCATGAGGACTCTGCAGTATTCATGAATAAAAAGAAAGAAGTTATGCTGATTTTACCAAGATGGGAAAATCAATGGATTTATCACAACGCAATTGATAATAACTAATTGATTTCCATGAGAAGAAAACTAAGAGTTTAGCCTTAATAGTGAGATTAAACTTATTCTATAACAAGAAGTCGAACTAGTTTTCTCGCGGTACTGTTCATCGTCTCTCCCAAGAGGGGCGATTTTGCTACTGTTCACCGTCTTTGGTTCTCGCTCGGCCTGGGCGTTCCAGCCTTCATTTTGCTCCGATTTTTGGAGGGTTTTCTTCCTCTTGAGACTCCCCTTCTTCCCACGAACGGATTGGCCGGTTTCTCGCCCTAAGTGGACATCTTATTTGCCTTCTTGCCCTGTTTTGCCCGACTCGACGCTGTGGTTGCGAGTTTGCTCGAGCTACTGCAGAGCTATTCCTGGGCTTCAAGGTGGGTGCAGGGGATCGTCAGCTTCCTTCCTCTCCACTTCTCAGCCCTGGTATGGAGTTCCTTCCCTTAGCTACAGTATAGAGGGCTTTGTAGCTGATTGAGGTCTGCTGGTCTTGATGGCGTCCGTCCCCGCCGAGACCCATCAAGGCTCTAGCAAGGGGAAGGGTCCGAACTCCCCTCGGCAAGCTGGAAGCTTAGCCTAGAATCCCCGACCCATAAGCGGAAGCTCAGCAATGGCGGTAACGCCGAACGTGGGCCTTCCTTTAGGCCTCCTCATGATGATAGGTCCAAGGGTCGAAGTCGTTTGAGGGCTCCGAACAAGAAGGTCCCTAGTAAGCCACCCAACTCAGCCAAGCCTCCCCAAGCCTGGTTGTGGGCTAATGTGGCACGGTTGGCTGCGAAGGGCTATGAGCTCCCTTATGTGCCGCCTGACTTTGAGGGGGGAAACCGGTTATCAATCTCACTAGGGAGGTGCTACAAGCAGCGGATCCCAAATGAAATGAGTTCCTAGTTGGGTATCTTGCGGGGAAAAAACTCCCATTTCAACTTATTGAACAAGCAATGAAGAATACCTGGGAATCTAAGCTAGTGGATGTTCTGGCCGACGATCAAGGTTTCTTTTACTTCCATGTCCCGGATCCGGTGTTCCGGAGGAAGATCTTGGAGGAGGGACCCCTCATTGTTGCTCGGGTTCCTCTCATTTTGCAGCAGTGGAAGCCTCTCATGGAATTGAAGAAAGAAAAGCAATCTTCCATTCCGGTGTGGATTAGAATCAAGAACCTTCCACTTGATCTTTGGTCTGCACCGGCGATTGGAGCCATTGCTAGCTCCGTGGGTAAGCCCCTCTTTGTGGACCAGCGTACCATGGGCGAGAGGATGATCTTGTTTGCCCGGGTTTGTGTTGAGATCCAAGCTAACCAGCCCAGGGTCTCCTCGATTGATGTCAATGTGGATGGAGTGTCGAGGTCCATTGCAATTGAATTTGAATGGAGGCCTGTTGAGTGCCTCAAATGTGGGGTCTTTGGCCACAATTGTCACACTGCCCAGAACCCTTCTCGGCCTCCTGTGGCATCGGTGAAGTCCCGTGCGACCCTTGCTATTTCGAACCCTTCTCCGCGTCTCGTCCCTGATCCGGCAGCACCCAATGAGGTGGAACAAGGATGGAAGAAGGTGGAAGGTAAGAAGAAGAAGCCCACCCCTCAATCGGATGATATTGCGACCAGCCATGTTGATTCAAGTGATGTAGGGAGGCTGTCCAAGCTCAAGACCGTGGCAGTGGAGAAGAGACTCCCTGGCGTCTACTCTCGCAAAGGCCCTAGCGGTTCTTTGACCATTTCAGAACCAGCTAAGAAAGCCCCTTCTCCCATGGTTGGGACCGCCACCCCTTCAGAGCCATCCGAACCCAAGCTGCCCACTTCGGGCAAGGTGGCTAGGGTCTCGGACAACCTATTTTCCCCTTCAGATGACGATCTTCTCTCCCCTTGCTCTTCACCGAAGGCGTCTACTGAAATCAGGAGGCCCACTCAAGACTCGGATCCTTCCCCTTCCATTTTGCAGGATGGATTGCTTGCCCTAGCACTGGACCCTCCCCCCTTCGACGGCCCGGCCTGCTCCGCCTTCCACCAGGCGTAGCTTCTCTAAAAGGAGGTAACTTATCTCATATTCTCTTGTAAATATGTATATAGGTTGTTGGAATATCAGGGGGCTTGGTGCCCCTCTTAAGCAAGCAGAGGTTAGGAATTTTGTCTTGGCTAACCGGTTGTCTTTGGTCGGGATAGTTGAGACCAAAGTTCCCCACAATATTTTTAATGCCGTTTCTCAGAGTTTGTTGCCAAACTAGTGTTGGCGGGCCAACTATGAGTACTCCGATCGAGGTAGGATCTGGGTTGGTTGGGATCCTATCGCGGTTTCCTTTGAAATTATGTTTGTGTCGGATTAGGCGATTCATGGGAATATGAGAAGGTTGGATACCGGAGTGGCCTTTTATATTTCTATTATTTATGCTGAGCATTCCTTTACTACACGGCGTCCTCTTTAGGAGAATTTGGTGGCTAGAAGTTCTTCTCTTCAGGACTTGCCTTGGCTGGTCATGGGAGACTTCAATGCTATTAAAGACCTCTTTGACAAGCTGGGTGGTTCGGATCTCTGGTTGCCGTGCTTTAATGAGTTCGAACACTGTATTGATCAAGCAGAGCTGGAGGACCTCAGATATGTGGGATTTCGGTACACTTGGTCAACTTCTTTAGGCCCCTCGCGCAAGGCAAGGAAGATTGATAGAGTCTTGGTTAACACTGGCTGGAGCCGGGTTTTTTCCTACTCGGAGGCTACCTTCTTTGCGCCTGGGATTTCTGACCACTCACCTATGGTGGTTAAGGTTGAGGACCCGGTCTTTCGGAGGAAACCGTTCAAATTCTTTGATTTTTGGATGCAGCACCCGGACTTTGAATCAATTGTGAAGCAAGTTTGGGAGGCTCCATCTCTAGGTGTGCCTATGTTTAGGCTTGTTTCTAAGTTAAAGGCCTTGAAAGGGCGGCTCAAGCAGCTGAATAGAGACTCCTTTGCCAATATCTCCGTAAGGACTTCTGAAGCGAGGGAAGCCTTAAAGCTGACTCAAGTGGATCTCCTTCAAGATCCTACTAGTGAGATGCTCGCAGAACAGGAGAAGGTTCAACGCTGATCCTTCTTAGAGCTTCGATCCTAGGAGGAATCGTTCTTTAGACAGAAATCTAGAATCAGATGGATCAAGGAGGGTGATCGCAATACGAAATTCTTTCACCAATGCGTCAGTAAGAGACATTTGAGAAATAGAATTCTCTCTGTGGCGGATTCCTCGGGTAGCCAAATCATTGAGCCTCACTGGTTCAACAAAGATTTTGTGGATTATTTTCGTGATCTCCTTTTGCCGCGGCTAGAGCAGGATACTCCGTCGGTTTCGAGATTAGGGGGTTATTCACACCCACTTAAATGTTGACCATATCGCCTTTCTTGAGTAGCCCGTTTTGGATCTTGAGATTCGGGATACTCTCTTCTCCCTTCCTCGAGGGAAGGCGCTTGGGCCGGATGGATTCACAGTTGAGTTCTTCAAGGAAAATTGGGATACGGTGGGTCCTCTGGTCACGGAAGCTGTCAGGGACTTCTTCATCTCGGGGAGTATCCTTAAGGAAATCAATAACACCACCTTGGTTTTGGTTCCTAAGGTTCCCAATGCGACTACTGTCGATGACTTCAGGCCCATTGCTTGTTGCAACACGGTATACAAGATTATTACCAAAGTGTTGGCAAATAGGGTCGCCGCTGTGCTTAAGGACCTTGTTAGCCCTACTCAAAGTGCCTTCGTCAAAGGACGGAGAATCAGGGACAATATCCTCTTGGCGCAGGAGCTTTTCTCTGGGTTTCACCTTGAACCCTATACTCCAAAGTGCGCTATTAAAGTTGACTTCAAGAAGGCGTATGACACCGTTGATTGGCGGTTCCTTGAGAGTGTTCTGCTTGTCTTTTGATTCCCTGACCGGCTCGTTCACCTCATCATGACCTGTGTGAGGGCGCCTCGATTCTCCATTGCATTGAATGGGGAGCTACATGGCTTCTTTCCTAGTGGGCGTGGTTTGCGGCAGGGAGACCTCATCTCTCCCTACTTATTCACGCTAGTTATGGAGGTGCTCTCTGGGATTCTTGGGAGGTGCTCGACTCAACCGGATTTTAGATTCTTCTGGAGGTGTAGGCCCACTAGCCTCTCGCACCTGTTCTTCGCAAATGACGTGTTCCTATTTTGTGAAGGTCACTTGCCTTCTGTGAAGCTTCTTAGGGAGGGTCTCCAACTGTTTTCTTCCTGGAGTGGCCTTCTTCCTAACCCAAGAAAAAGCGAGGTGTTCCTCTTAGGGGGCTCGGCGGCCTTGAGGAATCAAATTCTTCTGGACCTCGGCTTCGTTGAGGGCAACCTCCCAATCCGTTATTTGGGCGTTCCTATCATCTCGTCGAGGCTTAGGAAAGCGGATTGTGCGGATCTTGTGAGGCGCATCACCTCTAGGGTCCAGTCCTAGACTCATCGATTCATTTCCTTTGCTGGACTACTTCAGTTGATCAGGTTAGTGCTCCATGCGATTCAAGCCTATTGGGCTAGTGTCTTCATTATTCCTACAAAGCAATGCTTTGGATCGATTGAGCGTATTATCGGACAATTTCTGTGGAAAGGACCTAGTTGGGCAGAGGGGGTGCCAAGGTCTCGTGGGAGGACGTCTGCCTTCCTAAATTAGAGGGAGGTCTTGGTATCTAGAGATTGCGTGAGTACAATAAGGCAGCTATGCTCAAGCACATCTGGAATCTTTTTTCATATAAGAAGTCGTTATGGTGTAAGTGGGTCCATTCGACCTTCTTAAAAAACAGGAACTTTTGGGTTGTGAAGAAGCTATCCTGGTGCTCTTGGGCTTGGAAAAAAATACTACAACTCAAATCGGATTTTCGGCTTCGCTTCTACTGGAGGATAGGCAATGGTTTATCGGTGTCGCTCTAGTTCGATAATTGGCACCCCTGGGGCCCTCTGAATCTATTTTTCACAAATTCGTTCATCTACAGCTCGGGTCTCTCTAGACAGGTGTTGGTGGTTGATCTCTTCTCTGAGGATGGCTGGGCTATCGGATCGTAGATTGAGTCTTGGGGCTCGCCGCTTCCTTCCTTGTCCGGAGTCCAGATTGTTTCGGTTGGAGGGAGAACTCGACGGGTGTGTGCTCTCGGTTGCCTCGGCTTGGGAGACCATAAGGCGGAAGAAGGAGAGAGTCAGCTGGCATCGGTTCATCTGGAGCAATGCTATCCTGCCTCGATACCAACTCAACCTTTGGCTCATCACCAAGCGAAGGCTGCCTACACAGTCTCTTCTCATGTCTCATGGTAGGATTGACGCCGCTTCCCCTCCCTTTTTTGCAACGAGGTGCCCGATTCTATCGATCACCTCTTTTTGGGTGTTGCATTACTTCGAGTATTGCTTTCTTTTGGGCTGCCAGTGCAATCTTCCCGGACCAATAGGACTTGGGAGGAGACTCTTAGTTGGGCTATCTCTCTACTCTCGGGAAGGAGTTCTACAAAAGTATTGCCCGTTTTTCCTTTGGTGCGCTCTGTCACATCATTTGGAAGAACGGGAACAATATTATCTTCAGGGGGGAGCCGCTTTCTCTTCCGACCATGAAGAGGCATCTCCTCAAGGTCGTTAAAGATAAGGCTGCTACCTTCAAAGACGTAGAGGACTCCTACAGAAACAGGAGGATTCAGCGCTCGTGGGGGTTGGACCCCTATATCTTCTCTTCCGCGAATTGTGGGCCAACGGGCTAGGCGTCTTATTTAGGTTGTCCTGGGTGTCGGTCTGCTTTTTGCTTTTTGGCCGTTCTCGGTTGCCTCTTGGTTTTTTTTCCTCGGCTTCCTTCCTCTCATAATGGGCATGTCCATCTTGAGTGTAAGTTTTTGAAGCCAATTGGTTGTACAGTTTGACCTTTTCCTAATATATCACTTACTTTCACCAAAAAAAAAAAAAAAAAACTTATGCTATAACTCTAGAATGGAAGCTGCAAGGTTCAAAACTCAGCCTGCAATGTTGATTGCATTAGGCTCACCACAGTCAAGGTAGTGGCCTAAAAACTCCCTGTATCATCCATCACTTTTAAGTTTTTGCAGGAGTGCTATTAAGTCCTTCGAGTGGCACCCGATGCCCACTTGAGCCAGCAAAGAAGAGTACATGAAGGTAGTGATCTCTATGAGATGGCTATAGTCATGTAAAACATATTTACCCAAGCTCACTACAAATACAAATATAGGACAATTGATTTTAGGTGTATGGCAATAAGCAAGATACTGCAATTATCTCTCTAATCATACCCTTTTGCCATGTCAAAACATAAAAATTACCTCATTAATTGCAGTAACAAAGGTGAGGGATAACCATCTACCCTGCGCAAGTTAACACCTGGCATCATAGCCCTAACAGAAGCCAATTTGCTTTTATAACCATCCATTGATGCTGGATCATCAGGGAATCCAGGGTTATTTGAAGAATCTGAATACGCTTGAATTAAATCATCTAAGCTGCAAGTACAGAGCTCTAGTGCAAGATACACAAAATGCTGGTCTTTCTCCCTTCCATAATACCGAACAATATTTTGATGTCGGTCAGATTTCATCAAAATGTCAATCTCTCTGGGGGCAACATCATCACGATCAGTCTGGACAAGTCGTTTCACTGCAGCAAGTCGTCCATCATATGTGCCCTCATAGACAATTGTCCCATTACTTCCCCTACCAATTACTTTTCTTGATACGAGGATTTTACCGATTTTATCAATTTTACCCCATTTAATGCAACCCTCAGGAGGGCTATTGAGCTCCGTCAATTGGTCATCGTTGCTCATGATACTGTCAATCCTGCCTTCGTTTCCTGAAAAGACATATTCCACTTTTTTGTCAAAAACCCTATAATTGATTTTCTTCTCGTGATCTCTTGAGAAACTGTCTACATTTATGCCAAAAAATAAAATCGTGAGGTTTAGTATGAGACGTGCCAAATACCTTAAGTGAGTTAATTAAGAGACAATGAGGTAACAAAGTGAAACCCCCTCTAGGAGGTCTGTGATTTAAGGACGAATCACATGGAAGCTAGTGGGTTTGTGATAACCTAGTTCAATGAAGGCAGAGAGTAATTATTGGGATTAGAGACAACTTAGTATGGGATGAGTCAAAACGAGTAATATTTCGAGTGAATTAATCCATGTTGTCGCTTGTAAGGTAAACATAGATAAAATTTTGGTACATGAGATTGAAATTAAACTGATCATGTAGTTAACTAGCTGAGTCTTTGTGTCTTTTGAAGTCTTACGAATGCCGGGAGAAGAGTGTTCTTCGGGTTTCTTGGTCTTAGAAGGAAAAGGTTTGTTAACTTTCGCTATTTTGATGACGGAGCTTAAGTCCTCCTTGAATATGTCCTCTTGGTAAAAAACCCACCAGTCGGTGAATTCGCTGGTGACTCCGGGATGGGGTCGAAACTCTTTGATGACATGCCGATTAAAAATATTATCCGTAATTTGGGGACAACTTTAAAAGGGACTGTCGCTGGTTGAGACGTAGTGGTTCTCTCTTCCAGAGTTAATACTCCATTGAATAGAGGATAGACGTAGGGACCAAGTAGCACTAGTATTGACATGCGACACGCGATACAACACGACATCTTGACATGTTGACATGTCATTTCTCAAAAATAGAGAATCCCGACACGTTATATATTAAATATATATTTTTATATATACATGATAAAAAAACATTTTTACGATTATTTCCATCAAATTAATTTGATTCGAATCCACAACTAAATAGATAATAAAATAAGTCTAAAATAAATTTACACTAAAAATATTAATTCATCATTTATTAATATCATTTATTGTTTTAATTTGACAAATTCATCTACATTCCATTCCAATAATCCATAAAACTTGGGGGACAAGGAATTCACATTCCACTGTTAAATTTAACATTTACGAATAAGTAAAAAAAAACATATACATTTCACTATTAAATTTAACATTTGACCTCTAATTTATTGAAAAATTTTAAAATTGACCCATTGCTTGTCAGGATTCCGGACTCGCGTGTCGCTCGCGTGTCCGGAGTGTTGACCGCATGTCAGATGTTCGACACCCGTTGACGGTGTGTCAAAGCGCGTCGGATTAACATGCATCCGACATCGACACAAAGGCCCTCAGAGAGTATCCATGCTTCCTAGCATAGGGATGCTCTAGCTAAGCGTAAATTGCCGTGAACAATACTGCAGGGAGGACATTTCTAATCCAGGCTGGAGTTTTCCTTTCACCGACAACTTTCCGTGTTCTGTTGGAGAAGACGAAGTTGAAGACATTGACAAAGTCGGGGACACGAAGAGGGCAGAAGTCAGCTGTGTCAAGCACATAGTCATAAAAACCAGCTCCGAAAGTACTGAAAAGAAGAAACACCTGCAGGAATGGTTTTGAGCCGGTAACTCAATAGTCTACACTCTCTAGTATCAAGAAAATAAGGTTCAGCTGTAATATTTCTGGAGCGAGGCACGGCATGCTTGACGTCCGAAAACAAAGAAGGAGAAAACAACTTTGCCCATGCCTGAAGGACCCAGAAACGGCTCATAAAGGAATCGTAAGAGATATCCTCCATGCGTTCTTAGTAGGTACATTTGGCTGAATTGGCAGAAGCCGTATCTTCCTTAAATACCATTAGAAGAACAAATGGTCAAAGGAAGGAAAAGCTCTGAATCGTTAGGAAGGGGTGTTCCACACAAATTCAATGATGTGTTTTCACTGGAAAGGAAGTTTCTCTTCCATGTATCAAGGAAAGCAACCTTGGAGGGACTAAGGAAGTCGAGGCTTGATGAAGCAAGGGCCTGGCGGGGTCAGTTCCAGAGCAATTAAGCAAACAGAGGAGATAATTGCTGTTATCCTTATCTTCCCGGAGTTGGTCAAAGCGAGATAGAAATGCCGAATGTGAATACGCTGCAGATTGATTCTTGGGCCAATTGCAACTTCAACAAGCAGAAGAAGATCCAAATCCAGGAAAAGGTAAATATTCTCCAGAGTTTCGTGGTGAAGAAGAGGGGTAAAAATACAATGTTGGGCTAGACGTAGCAAAGGAGCGCATCTTGAGTAGCGGCTCTATAGGCTGGCTGGCGACAGGGGTCGTGGCCAAATCCCGCTGATCGCACCACATGTCCAAATTAGACCGGAGAAGGTAAAGCGATTGTCACGATAGTGGAGTAGCTAGCTATACCGGCGTTCTGCCAGGATTGTGAAAGGGTGACTTATGACATTCCTGTACATTTCAAAGAATTTAAAGAAATCTTTTAATTTTTATAAATGAGATATGTCGACACCTAAATATAACCTAAGGTTTAGCAGAATTCATCGGCAAAGAATCAAGTTATGTGGTCAAATCGGTGAGTGCCCATTGCAAGATCGGCATCGGACAGTTAATGATTCCATCGATGAAAAGGAGATTGAGGCACTTATGTCTGAAGAAAGTCAAACCGAGAGGAAGCTGGAAGATTACAACTGCTTGTGGATGAGAACATGCAGTTAAAGATTGTGAGAGCTGAGCTGAGAATTTCGAAGGCAATTGAAGTTCATGACTTAGAAGATAATCACTTATTGAGGGTTACACTTTGTACAAGGCTATATAAGACCGAATAGAATCAATTGTAAAGCATCAACAATCAACAACACTTATCAAATTTTTCTGTGGTTTAATTCATAGATTATTTATTCATACTTTCAATTCTTTGTCCTTTTTGTTATCATTCATAGTTTGTCCCATATTCATTGTTTCTTGACTGAATCGTCACAAAACCCAATTTACTTTAAAAAAAATCAAAGATCCAACCTTTGGTGAAAGGTATTTTGTCGACGACCATTTTTGGCGAAACAAGAATAAATGGGGCTGATGATGTTGTCACTACACTATATTCTTAAGGATCGGATGTGCTTACTATAGCAAGAGGAGCAATAGCTAATGTGTGAGATTTACTCTATGGCCCAAAAAAACTAATCAAAAATCTAACCAGTTCCAACAAAACAGCATAGCTTGAAATAATCCCGTAACCGCCTATCCTTATGGTCTGGCAGCTTTTAAGCCATGACCTCTTTCAGTGTTCTACATTTCAAAGTTGAACCCATGCTTAATCTTATAGAACAACTCAGATTTGACAATCTCAATGTAGAGCATACCTTCGTAATTGCGTTCGGCACCCTTGAAGGAAGAATGTTCGGTATAAGCTGGTTTGCTAGACTCCGCCTGTGATAAACCTTGTGTAAGCATGCATTCAGTGCATCAAATAAGATTTCTACCATGTGTCAAACTGTTATAAAGATAGATGCTTAGATTCAAACTGACTGAACGTGAAAAGAGACCAAACGAGCTTTGAGATCTCATTGACATTGTTGATCAGACTATGTACTTGGAAGAGTAGCTCGTCAAACAAGTCTACGGAAGCACCACATAAAAAATTTAAGATACCAGTACAGCGGTCAGCGCTTTTCCGCACCTCAACAAAGAATTAAGATACCAATACAACGTTCAATGTTCTGGATTGAGTACATAACAGCACCTCCGGAAAGCATGATTAAACTAACTGGCACAATAGAACTCTTTGGTTGTATATTGCAGAAAAATACTAAAAAAAGAAAAAACAAAATGCCCTTTTAAAGAAGAAAAAGAAGTGGAGTCCTTACATGTTTCTCCCCATTCAAAAAGTTGAAAGAAATATAAAGTCTTGAAGACTCAAATTTCATTTGAAAAATTATTCTACATGTGTTAATGGAAGAAAATATCCTATAAATCAGAGATAAGTACATTAGAAGTGCTAAAAGTTTTGTATGGCGCTCACTTTAATACCAAAAATTTTTGCCGGCTCACTTAAATACTAAATCGGAGAAAAAACAATCACTTAAGTGCCAATAGCAAGAAATTCCAACCAAATTGATTACGTGTCATTTATAATTAAAATTATAATATAACTTGACAAATTTTTTAAAAACTCCAATCCACGTGACATTTTCACGTGACATGCTTGGTACTTGAAGTAATCGTTTTTAACGACGACTGGCACTGAAGTGATCACTTTAAACAAAATTTGGTACCCAAATAATCACTTTAAAAGAAAAATTGGCACTTAGATCATCACTATTTACAATTTTTGGACAATGCCGTTTAAGGATTATATGTTGACTAAACACGTTGGCAAGCCACATAAGACTGGAAAATTAATAAAATATAGCCACTTAGGATTTCCAGCGACCCAGACCGGAGTTAGCATTTAGATGATCTTTTTTTTTTTAAAGTGACATTTAAGTTACTCAAAAAAAAAAGTTTTTATATTAAATGAGCGTTGTACACAACTTTTGACACTTTTAATAAATCGTAATTCATCGTAGCATGCATTTTTGTTATTATTAAGCAATTCATTCATGTTTGTAAAAATTCCAAACATGTCCAGTGGGAAAATCAACAGCGTTGGTTACCTCGGATGTGCTTTCCGCCTCAATTATTGAACTGCTTGGCTCCTCGAAGAAATTCGGGCGTGAATCCACCCTTTCAAAATCAGGAATTTTCGAACACCCATGATTTTAATATCTTTCAGCATCTTCAGTTTTGATAGATCGGGAAGTCTCTCAAGACTTCGACAGTATGAAACATTCAATGATACTAAAAATATCAAATTCTTCAACTCATCCAGCTGTTGCAAGTTGCAGTGAGATATTCTGAAAATTCGCAAGGATTTAAACTTTTCAAGGCCTGAAACTTCAGTTACTGCACAGTCGTAAAGCTCGAATTCGGACAGGAGCTTCAAATACGAAACATCTAGCAATCCTATCCGTGATTTGTAATGGCGAAGTGATAGAGTGAATAAACCTGGAGGAAGCCTTGGTAGCTCTTCCAAGTGAATGCAGCAAAGGGAGAGCTTCCTGAGATTACTAAGGCTATCCAACCCGAGAGTAGTAGTTGGATCTTTAACACAGATAGCTGCAATATCTTTAGCTCTGACAAACTCCAAAGATACAAATTAGCCCGTCCTATCACCTCAATTTGATTTTCGATAGGTGACACCTGTTCTTGGGATCCATCAGCCAAGAATAACTCTCCCAACTTATCCAGGTTACTGATGTCTTGGATTGTGTCCAACAATTTAGAACTGACAGATAGGCTTATTAAACTGGAAGGAAGCTTAGGTACTACACGGAGTTGGTCACAATGAAGCAGATCAAGTGTTTGGAGATTGGGAAGTTTAGAAATGCTATCTGGTAGACCACAAATCCGAGAGGATCCAAGTTTCAAGACTCTTAATGCAGAAAGCATCTCAATATCAGTAGGAATTTCCCTGTCCAAATTCCGACATCCTGAAGCGTGAAGCTCTTCAAGCGTCTTCAATTTCCATATAGCGCAAGGCAGCTCTCTTACAAAAGTAAAATCAATTTTGAGCACTCTTAAATGACTTAAGTCATTGACAGTATCAGGTAATTTATCAATCCCAGTGCTTGATAAGTCAAGTTCAATCAACGAAGCCAAAGTCCCCAAGGACGTTGGTAAGTTCAATATCGACCTACCCTTACTTATTGACAAGTATTGTAGCACTCCTAACTCTTTAGACAGGGGAAGTTTAGTTATTTTGGTGTCATTCAGTGCGAGGACTTCTAGAGATTTTACATGGCTAATTGATTCGGGCAGCAGGCTTAATGAAAGACAATTGCAGGCACTGACTCTTTTAAGCTTTTGCAAATGACCAATGGAGGCAGGAATCTCTTGAACGGCGGTTTCATCTATAAGAATCTCTTCCAAGGATACAAGGAAACCCAGCACATGGAGCAACTTTTTGAGTTTATTGCAAAACCTTAAGTTCAGTGAAACCAAGTGCTGCAGACTTTTTACCGATGGACCATTTCTTCCAACCACATGCATCTTTCAAGAATCAACCTCTCTAAACATGTAAAATGAGATAAGTCTGGAGTTCTGCTCAAGTCAACACAACCGGTGAGGTTCAAAACTTTCAATTTCCTGGATTTCTGTCTTAAAATAGAATAATAAAAGAGTTATTTTTTTGGCAACAATTTGAGGAATGAAATTAAAAATAATATACTTCTCTACCTGGATTTGAATCCAACCATTC
This sequence comes from Eucalyptus tenuipes, assembly GCA_014182365.1. Lineage (NCBI taxonomy): Eukaryota > Viridiplantae > Streptophyta > Magnoliopsida > Myrtales > Myrtaceae > Eucalyptus > Eucalyptus tenuipes. The sequence goes on along the minus strand of CM024539.1, from coordinate 16,456,509 downwards.
CAATTTTCATGGACCTTGCTCCGGGAAAGATCTAGAATAACCAACTCCTTCAAATCCAAATTTTTAGCATGAAGATTCGGAGGACAACCTTGCTAATGGAACCATATTAAACTTGACAGATGCCGCTCAAAATTTCCTTCAAGGTTCGCCTGATCCAATCGAAGGTATCCTATGTTCAATGTACCAGCAAAATGTGCTGGTCCAAAATTGCATTGTGACCGACCATCAAATTTGAGAAGAGCACCTTCAACACGTACTGTTCCCTACACGTGTAACATAGGATTACCAAGGGACTCAGATTCCCCTACAAAAATATGTGAAGATGAGAAATGCTTAGAGACTTCAAATCAAAGAAATCATTTTATTAGGGGGTCTATTTATTTCGTGGAAAATAAATGATTTGATAAAAAATTTCCTGAAAATGATCGCTTGCATCTCTCGAAAGAACAAATGAATAAAAAAAATATTTTCATCATCCATGAAAATATATAGACATAAATTATTATCAAAAATGAAAAATCTTTATTAACTAATTATTTCAAAACATATAAGTGATCTTTTTAAGAAATTTTTTTCCAAGTCATTCATTTTCCTTGAAACTTTGATGATTACCATCAATGCAATTAATTCATCATCCTAAAAGCTCGAAATACCTAGATCCAAACTAAGATATAACGAGAAAGCTCGAAAAACATTCACATCCAAAGTGAAATGTTCAACGAAAGAATCAAGACATCCGTGTCCCGGGCGAGATGTCAAGATATTTGAAGCTCGAAATACCTAGATCCAAACTAAAGTATAACGAGAAAGGTCGAAAAAACATTCACATCCAAAGTGAAATGTTTAGACGAAAATAATTAAGACATTCCGGACAAAGATGTCAAAATTTTGAAACTCAAAATACCTAGATCAAAAGTATAACGAGATAAGTCGAAAAACATTCACATTCAAAGTGAAATGTTTAGACGAAAATAATTAAGACATCCGGGTCTAGAGAGATGTCAAAATTTTGAAACTCGAAATACCTAGATCCGACTAAAGCATAACGAGGAAAATCGAAGAACATTCACATCAGATGAAATGTTCAACAAAAAGAATCAAGACATCCGGGTCCAGACGAGAGATGTCAAGATTTTTGTACTCGAAATACCTAGATCAGGCGAGATATAACGAGAAACATTGAAGAACATCACATCCAAAGTGAAATGTTTAACGAAAATAATCAAGACATCGGGTCCCGATAAATACCTAGATCCGACTAAGGTATAACGAGAAAGATTGAAGAACATTCACATCAGTGAAATGTTCAACGAAAAGAATTGAGACATCCGCCAAACCGAGACGTCAAAATTTTGGAATGCAATTTGTATGGAAATACTTATGCAAACAATAAAGAAACCTACCTGGAATATCTCACCTTCAAGGAGGGTAGAATGATTCAAGATAGCTGGTGTTATATGTCTAGGACCCGTATCTTTCTATGGTCGCCTTAATCAGACTGAATTTGGAGAAAAACTCTAAGGGACAGCTCGATCGAGTCGAGTGTCGATGTCTCCTGCAAAACATGGTCATAGGAGAAGCAACATGCATTTGTAATCACAAACATGCATTAATTTAAGGGAGGTTCATTGCATCACCTAATTTCCATTGGGAAGGATTTCAAAAAGAATGTTCCAATCTGAACACATGAGTGTCATGGATGTGTCAAGTGATCTTTCGAAAGGACTTTTCACTCATCCTCATTAAAATGGCCATTTCATCCTGTCCTTTGATGCAGGATTTTAACAATCACTCTACCTCTCCATCGTCATGCCAAACAAGGGTATGGCACGACCTTACCAATCCGAGAGAGGTCTTTAACAAGGACCGTAATGCGGGCTTGGTCAATGGCTTAGCAAATGAGACTCTTTGAGTCAAGGTTATTGAAAAATGAGTAATATTCCGCAATCATCTCTGGGTTTACAAGTCAAGAAATATATGAAATGAGGCAGAAATCATCTTACTCGCACTTCTTCAAGCAATGCTTTCAAACATATGAACTTCTACGTTAATTCAAGTGCCCTAATCTGAAGAGACTTTGCAAGGGATGTAACGTAGGCTAAGTTCATGGGTTGAGAAACGAAAAGATGATTAGGCTCAAGAGTGTTTAGGGGTCAAAGTTGGTGATCATCTTGACATTTCCACCAATTTTCTCCAATGTTGAAGATTTTCTTCACATCTCAACTTCATTTATTGCAACAGCATTTGAGTTTTTAGTACCACCCATATCAAGTGTTTGATTTTTCTCTTTTCTGGGTATCGGCCTTGCTTTTACTAGGCACACTGCTTTTTCACGCCCCATTTTTTGCACTCATTTTCTTTGGATTCACACAGCTTCCTTTTTATCATTTTAGCCCATGCCACTTGAATTTTTTCTTTTCTTTGCCTTGCCCCAGTGTGAGGGATGATCACCAACTAGGTTTAATATGAAACGAATTCACAGGCTCAAGTGGGCTATGCAATGGATGAAAGTGTATAGGATAGAGAAAAATTGCTCTTCGTCGTCCTAAGGCACTTCAAATTATCGTACAAGTTACACTGCGAAAGCAATTCGAAGATTGATGCAAGTCATTCATTTTCCTTGAAACAAATACACCCTAAACATCTTTCTTCTATGAAAAAAGGAAAACGAGTTGTATGGTAGACAATCATAAGGTAAAAACAGCGATGAAATTGTATCTTACAATTTTCTTCTTCAGCACATCCAAGGCTTCCTTGTGAATCCACAATCTGCTGCGGTTTCTAAGTTCACAATCTTCCCCGCCTTACGATATTCCTACCTAGGTCTCGAAGTTGATCATGCATCCATAACTGATCATTTTCAATCTTAACAATAGACAAGAGGATGCGCAATTCTAATTCCGATCCGCTTGCGGAATCCCCATCAGACGACAGGTAGCATGCAACACTTTTGTCCTCTCCAATTAAAAAACAAGCAATGTCCAGAAATATATGTTTTTGCTTGTCAGGTAATGCTTTGATGATTACCATCAAATTCTGTTGAACTTGTAGCTTAGGTACTTTTTTCAACTCGTGTAAGGTTTTCTCCCACACTTCCTTGCTTTTAAAAAATAGATACGACCCGACAACCTCAATAGTCAGAGGAAGGCATTCAATAGTCGATACTATTTCTTTGGACAGAGTAGCAAAGTCATCTAGAGAAGGTTTCTCCCTGAAGGCATGGACTTGGAAAAGTTCAAGGGCTTCCCCGGTTGCATGTCCCCGACCTTATATTTCAGAACACTACTCCAAGCTCATCGAAAGCTTGTTCGTCTCTCGGTGGTAATTATGATCCTGCTTCCGGGGCCTAAACGATGAAGGTTTTCTATAATTTTAGCAGTCCAAAGCTTGGTTCAATATCATCGAGAATGATGAGAACTTTCTTGTGCAGCAATCCGCTCCTGATAGGCTTACTCCCATCATTAAAAGAAGGAATATGCATTGTAAGAGTTTTCTTGATGTGGGCTACATTAATTGATATTGTAATTTACCGTTTTATGGTTACTGTAAAACAGGGCTTGGTCTAAGGTGAGATAGAAGCTTTCTTAATTAGTCTAATATGGGACTAGCTAGTGTGGGCCGAGTTGAGCCTGGCCCGTAATGAGGGGGCCTGGCTGGAAACTCTATAAATAGTGCTCAAGTCTCTCCTCTAACCCTAATTCTCACATGTATCCTCACATAAGGAGCGTTAACCTAACGCTAAAGGTGAGGGGGCCGCCTCATTGAGCCAGTGATACGGAGGGCAATAGAGGAGAAGGACTTGATGCGTGGGTAATCCCCTTGATGCGTGGATAACCCATTTTCTGCTTCCACTTTAAAGAACGATGGATCCCAAAATAGGTGCGTTAATATTTCTACTCAATTATGCATGTTCTTGTTCTAGTTATGGAGATCTTGGGATTGCGCAATTTGCGTCCTACATGTGGTATCAGAGCCTCCATAACCCTAGAACTTGAACGCATAGGATTTTGCCCTAATTTGAGATTTTCGAGATTTTTCGTTCAATAAAAATAAAATAAAATTATATATTTGGATTGGGCTCGTTGAGACGAGCGGAACCATGGGCGGCGCATCGCCGGAGGAGGCCGCACACGCCCCACGCGCGGCCACGCGCCACTTGGGCGTCGAAGACGCGCCTTCACGCGCCCCACGCACGAGTGCGGCTCGCGCGTGCGACGCACGCACCTTGCTGACTTCACGATGGCGCGCGACTGGGCCCAAACTGATTCGTTGACCCGACCCGGGACCGTTGACTCGACCCGGGACCGCTAACTAGTTGACCGACCGACCCGACCCATTGACCGACCCGACCCGGTCAACTGTTGACCAAACCGGTCAATCGGTCGGACCGGACGGCCGAGCCGGGAACTGGTCGGACCACGCTCACGTCGAACCGGTTTTGACCGGTCAATATGCCCGCGCGTGGACTCCACGCGCCGCGCACTCAGGCAGCACGTGCGGGAGCGTGGATGGTCCGATTGGCGCATGGCTGGCGGCGTTGGATTCGTATGCTCATTCTCTATCTTGTGGTGTATTTATTGTATATGTTTGATGATTTTATGGATGTGAAAATACATACAAAGCCCTAAATATGTGTATCTTTAGTGTATTTTTGCGTATTTTTCTTATATTTTCAGTGATTTTGGAAATACAAGTGTTGGATTACAGGTATGTTATCACATAAACATTATAATGGTGTGATTCATTAATAAAAATTAAACTTTATTGTGAAACTGAAGTTGGCTTAATGAGATATAACCATTATGGGATAGTAATTGAACTATGTATTGAGGTGATGAGAAACAGTAAAAGGTTATGAAACTTTTGTTACTCATGCATACTCCTTTATATGCTGGTAACCTTTGAATGATGGACATCTTAAGAACCTGTGACCAAACTTATTGTACTAATTAACACATCTGCTGAATGTGGGTAATGCATGTCAATTAAGTCATTGCATATTGTACCTAAACTCATCTGGTCACTGTTTAATGTCCATTAAGTTGAATATTTTTTATGGTTAAGGAGTATGGCAACATTTACGCAGAGCAATAGTATCTACTGTTAAAGTTTAGATATTTGGTTCTTTGGTTTGACTCAATTAATAGGCCACTTTGGTTGATTACAATGATAATTTGTTACTTATAAATTGGCTAATAAATCGCTTGTTGGTCTTGGAGTCATTTTTTGACTTATGAAACTCATGAGTGATAATGGATCAGCTGTCAGGTTTGTCGATTTGGTGTACCTTGTATTACTATTGATGTTAATTTGTGAAAGATCTTCTAGATCAGCATTCTTTTTATGTTGTTCTGGTAATCTGTAATCGGAGTGCATAAGAGATGCTTTCTTCTCTGTTATGAGAAGTTTCTTGTGTTGCTGTGATGGGTGATCTCATTGGAATCTGTCTTTCAGGTTCGCTATATATATATATATATATATATATATATGATTAATTTTTATTAATGAATAAAGCAATGTAATTAGCATGATATGTGATTTTAATGATTTACTACCCCTATCACTAAAGTTAAAATCACATGTATATGATGTATGTGAGAAGTAAAGTTTATATCCCTAGTATGAGAGAGTTTCAAGGATTCAATTGAGTAGTGACCGCCAAAGTGGCACGCTTGATTGGGTTTGAGAAATTTCGGTCTCGTATGCTGATTGGGATGTCTCCCCGGTCTAATGCCTGGTCTAATCCCAAAGGAGGTGATTGTGTATTAGTTCATGGAGGGATACATGATGGTGTGGTGGAGGAGTGACTAATCCTAGTGGTCCATATGCCCAAAGGTGATGAATTCACGAAGATTTGAATATATTCTCATAACCGCTATCATGTGGGGAGTGTACAACTGCATGTCATGTATTCTGCCCAAAGGTGATTATATGATTATGCGTGTAACTCTCTGAATGTGTACTTGTACGTCAAGTTACACGGTGCTCACATGATGCTAATTATATACATTGCTTGTTTTTTGGTCACCTTTTCTGTATTTAATAACTCCACTATTATTGAGGTTTTTACTGCTTCAAATTTTAAGTTGTGGACATATGATTTGTTGCTTGAGAAAAGAGAAATAGAATTTCTTACTGTCCATGAAGCGTTCCATTCTGAAACACTTGAAAAGTGGTTTGCCTGCAAACTACACTGCTATAAGATGATGGAAGCCTTAGTGGCTTGTAATTATGTCTTATCTAATATCGAATTTAGGACACATTTGCAAAGATTGTGTTTAAGTCCTAATGACATATACATCTCGTATATGGTTAAAAGGTTGTTTCCAAAAGTTTTCTATTTAAGGAAAATGACCGAGATAAAGAATAAAATAATTACAATTAGTCTTAAAAGGTTGTCGCTTAATAGTGGCCGTGAGTATTTTGGCAAGTATGACAATGCGAAATAGCTTAAAGGGTCATTTGTCAAATACTTGGAAGATTTTGGGGTGGTAACTTAATTACTATGCCTGAAAATCCCGACAAAAAGATTTGGCCAAAAGGCATAAATGCACCATATTGGACATGGTGATGAGTGTGACATCCAGATTTTCGGGTCTTGATTTCGATTAAATAAATTGGACATTTCATCGACACAACTACAGTGTTTTTCTCTGAGTTGGCCACTCACGAGATAACTAGACTAGCTGGGTAAGCTATTAAGGACTTTAAGGCAGATAGACTTGAGAATTTGACCAAGAACCGACTTCTCGACGGTGACTATATATAGAGGCCATTGCGACACGGTATAAAATCGAATTAAGATCAGAGATAAGTCGGTTCGACTGAGATGAGTGACCGATCGTGGGTGACTCCACTAAATTGGAAAACTCTCGTCGACTGGACTAATTTGATTTTACTGTCGTTTTGGTACCCTGTGTCCGTATTTGAATCCTCGAAATTTTCACGATAATCGAGAGTTGCGATTGTGTCGAGTGGGTTCATTGTGGCTCGAAGAAAATCGACCACGGGTCATTTGCCCTAAAAGGTCTAAAAACTACCCGTAGCCTAGGTCACGCTAAAAACGTGTCGGAGTGAAATTAACCGCCGATTCGAGTCCGATTTCAGAAATTGGAAGCTCTGTCGTGTCACAGGTCATTTTAGGAACGTCGACTCAGTCTCAGAAGATTTTTCTGACAACTGAGACTTTTTGGGAAAAAGTTGAGGTAGGGCTGTTTTTTATCGGAATTTGCAGAGGGCCGTTCTTGATTGCAAATTTGGATACAAGTGGGCTATGCTGGTAAGGAAAAGTACCAATTTGATCGATGAAGTATTGAATGAATTTATGGGGGTCAATTTGATTTGATTCAAGTGGGATTAAGGTCCAATTGGAGGGAAAACCTAGCAAAATTAGTATGCCACATATACCCCACACTTTGGCCTATCTAAATGCTTCTAGAAGGGGCATTTTAGTCTTGGAATTGTGGGTGGATGACAGCTGGGTGTGGCCCACGTGTGGATGACCTAAGAGAGAGAGTGAGAGAGAAAAAGGGGGAACCGGTTGTTCTTTTTCCCTTCTCTCTCCCCCACTATCTCTCTCTTCCCCCATCTTCCTCTTCGGTTTGGCCTCCATGGAAGCCGAAGACCAGCGAAGCAGAAGCAGCTCGCCGTCGCAGCCTCGCCGGAGTCGCGTCATCTCCGCCTGCGCTGGCCGCGCGACAGCCTTCTTTCTCCCCCTCCGTCTGCTGCTCGAGATCCCAGATCTGGTAGGACACAGGGCAGAAGCAGTAGCCGATGTCGCCGGGAGCCGTCGCACGCCGCACGCTGTTCTCGCCCCGCGTCACCTCGCCGTCGTGATGCCGTCCGTCTCCCTCTCGCTCACTCGAACGCCATCCGCCCCGTCCAGCTTCTGCCACCTCTGTTCAACCCCGTTCGGTCACCTCAGGCCACTGCCCCACCACCCCCAGCCACCGTTCGGCCTCATCGGAGCTCCGCCCGGCCCTAGCCACCCTTGGCCGCCTCAACCGACGCCGGATTCGCCCTCAACCAGCAGCGAATAGAGAGTTGGAAAATGGGTATGACAGCAGCATTTTGGCCCGTTTTGGCCGTCTTCCCGACCCCGGATGCTCGGCCCGCCTTGAGGAAAGTCGATCCTCGCGTCGTCCCCGTCGAATTGATCCGACTTGCGTTTAATTCCAGTGAGTTTTACTCACTAATGCCTTCTTAGTTTTCTAATTATACTTAAAGGTTGATTAGTGTTAGTTAAGTGTAATTAGGTGGTTATATTAGAATGGATTAGCGATTATTAGTTAATTGCATTGCATATTAGTGAAATAGGTTGTGTACTTAACTAGAGAATGGCCCATAGTATTTATTGAATGCTTCTTGGGATTTTTCCCGACCCTTATCGGGTTTTAATTAGGCAATTCGGGCCTAAATGGAATTTTTAGTAATTAAATATTAATTTTCGAAATTAATTATTTAATTATTTATTTTTCGAAAATTCAACTGGGATGGTTAGTGATCAAGATTTTATGCTAATGATCATGGTGTAGACCGTTTATTTAATTGAGCTTTATATTGTGCTAAATTGAATTTATTGTATTTATTTATTTAATTTTCGAAATTAATTATTTAATTATTTATTTTCCGGAAATTCAACCGTGATGGCCGGTGACCAGAATTTTATACTGATTATCATGGTGCAGTCTGTTTATTTATTTGAGCATTAATTTGTGCTGAATTGAATTAATTGTGAATTTAGGATTTATTCCTAAATTATTTGATTTTGGTTATTAATGGAAAAATAACCGGGCGTCGCTTGACAACACCAAAAATATTTGGACTACAGAAAATGGTGGGATTTGTGGATAGGAAATTTTAGTATTTTGGCTAAGGCCAACTGTGTACCCACACACGGCTATTTATCGAGAATGATAAAAAGATGGAATTGATTGTATGAGAGAGTGGTATACTAAATTGGCCTGGGGGCCATAATCTATCAGCTTTGGGCGAGCATATATAGTATACTAAATTGGCCTGGAGGCCATAATCTATCAGCTTTGGGCGAGCATGTATAGTATACTAAATTGGCCCTAATCTATCGAGGCCATAATCTATCGGAGGCCATTTTCGGGCAAGCATATATAGTATACTAAATTGGCCTGGGGCCCTAATCTATTAGCTTTAGGCGAGCATATACATAGTATACTATATTATCAGCTTTGGGCGAGCTATACTATCTACTTTCAGCTTTGGGTTAGCAGTCCTAGACTATGGTCGAACTTTATAGATAGTATTGAAAGTACCGACCAGGGAAAGCTCGTGGTGTCATGTAATCGATTAAATCGATTGATCGTTGAGTCGATCTGATTGGTGGAATGTGATTGATCACTGTAGTTATCAATATTATTGATTGAACTGATGTGCAGGAAGGAACTGAGGCCAAGGTAAGCCCTTTGACCCGTGTTGTGCTTAGGCAGCCCTTATGGTGTATTGGCTTCCTAGTCAGGTCTTAGTGGGGTAGAACTTGCTGAGACATAGTCTCATCCCGGTTGTGGGAAAACATTTCATGACCCTGATGAAGAACTTGAGGAGAAAGAACTCGAAGAGGAGTATCTGAAGGAGAACCCCGAGGATGATCCAGAGTAGGATCCTGATGACTGTTGCTACAGAATCTACTTGAGTAGAAACCAACCTTTTTAGCATGGTTTGTCTATGTACATGTATGACTGAGTCATTATAGATGTACATACGGGTGTTGGTTTTCAAGTTCAATTTTCTAGTCCTACTTATATATCCCATTGCTTTATTGTCTGGGGATTTTTATAACCGCTTCCGCATGTGCTATTGAAAATGAAAGGGTCGGCGATATGTAGTCCTGGGATATCGTATTTTAAAATCGACCAAAGTTTGAAGGATGGTCGCGTGACTGAGGGTTGGGGCGTGACAATGAGTATGATTAGTAAGACTAATTTATCCGATCTTCTGTGGGTTGATATTTTGAAAGCAACCTTTTCACATACAAAAGTTGTGTCATAAACTTTTTTTTGAGTTATAGACTAGACATAAATTACTTGAATCATATGAAATTTAGAGGTGTCATGCAGAAGTGAGGTTATCTAATCCAATATTAAGTGCGTTGGAATTTAGATCCACTCGGAATTATTTTGCATCTTACCCAGATTGTTAAAAGGGGTATGACCCTAAAGAAGGTACAAGTATTATGGAATCACATACTGTAAAGTTTCTACAGTTCGACGTAATTGTAGAGGATAGCTGCTCTCAGGCTATTAAGGATAATAGTACGATGGAAAATCATTGTGTCTTTGTTTTTGCCTATACAGATAATTGTGGTACAGACAATTATGGAATCTCCTGTACCATAGACTAAACTTGTTGAGGTTTAAGGTACTATTCTTGATATAGTTTATGATGGAATTTTTTCAAACCTCTCGAGTATAGAATGAAGTGGTTGTAGCTTTACTTAGGAGATTTGTTAGGAAAAGATGATAAGTTATTCCATTAGACTATATAGTCTATTTGTGAGAGCATGACTGCAATATCCACTACATAGTTGATTTAGTGACATAAATAAATGTTGTTTCTTATCCTCAATCAAGTATGTGATTAGATGTCATAAAATGCGATATACAATCTATGGAAACTTACTGACTTGCCTAAAGATCACAAGTTCATTAATTGCAAATTGGCGTACAAAACTAAAAGAATTTCAAAGAAAGATTGTGGAGTTTAAAACTAAACTTGTAGCTAAAGTTTTCACTCTGAAAGAGGGCTGGATAGTTTATAGTGAAGAAATAATTATTTCTTTCTAGTATTTTTAAAGATTCTTTTAGAGTGAACGTGGCATTAATAGTTCATTTTTGATATGGAGTTACATCAAATAGATGCAAAATCTATATAGTGCAACTGGAAGATTTTGCAGCAGATTCAAGTAAATTTGTGTGTAAACTGAAAAGCTTTATTCATAGTTTTAAGCAAATTTCCAGATAATATTATTAAAAGTTTCATAGTGTTGTTATTTTGTTCAATTGGGAACAAAGTAATTCAATATACTGCAAGGTCAATGGGAGGAAATTTATTTATCTCATACTTTATGTACATTATATTTTGTTTGAAAGTAGTGACCTTGAGACATCTTTTATCCTTTGTACGAGGTCCGTAAGGATTGCTTTCGCCATATTATATTAGATTTTCTTAGAGGACATTTGCTGATCGTATTTTGGAAATATACAATATACATCATTGCAAGCCAGGAATTGCTCCTGTAATTAAGGGTGATGGACTGAATCTATCACATTGTCCTTATTTAGATATTGAGAAAATCTAATTAAAGGGTGTACCTTGTGTCAGTGCACTTAAAAGTATAATGTATGCTCAAATTTGCACTAAACTGAATATCGTCTTTGCGACGGAACTTCTAGGCAGAAATCAATCATACTAGGTTGCTGCCAAAAATGTTTTAAGGTACTTAAAGAGGACAAAAGATTATATGTTAATTTACAGACATATTCAATTCTTGCAGCTAGTAGGGTATTCAGATGTAAACTTTGCTGGCTGTTAGGATGACATGTGATCAATAACGTAATACATATTTATGTTAGCAGGAAGTGCAATAAATAAAGTTCTATGTCTACCATGTAAGTAGAGTTTGTAACATTCTTTTAGGCTCTTACTTGGGCTAATAGGCTCCGGAACCTCATCAAGGAATTGATCATTTTTAACTTTATGAACAGACCCATACGGTTGTATTGAGACAATAAATTTGTAATATGATTAATAACAAATGTCTCAAGGGGTCTAAATATATGGCGGTCAAAATTTTTAACCAAAATGAAATGGTACAAAAAGGTGACGTAATAATATAATACATTTTCACAGATGATATGGTTGCAGATCCACTAATTAAAGGCCTACGCCCATGTGTATTTGAGCGACATATCATTAGCATGGGCCTAGGAGCATCATGAGATGCTGTTGTTTAGTGGGAGCTATTTTGGCTGTACTCTGATAAAGGTTTCATCTGTGTTCGTTACATTTAGTAACAATTTGATGTGTATCAACTTTTGCATTCAATAAAATATTTTTGAATGTGTTGTTATTTTATTAAATACATATTGATAAAGTCTCAAGATATTGTATAAACCTTGAGTGAAGGCTAAGGGCATCCGGTTATTAGCCTTGTGCATATGCCTTGTTATCATAAAGAAAGGTTGACCGAAGGACAAGGCATATGTGGGTTCATTGGAACCATAAAGACATTCTCTAGTGGCACAAGTTTTTGTGACGCTTAAGGTAAGAGAATGGTGACTGACAAATAGGATCTCTCTATGAGAAATATTATCCATTTGCCACACTACCATGTTGAATCCATATCAATAAAGTTGAGAACATTTGTGACCATGGAAGGCTCTGTGTGTATACATGCAGTCACCGCCATGATTTGGTGTTTAAGACTTTATGAGATAGGATTGACTATTAAGAATTATCTCTAGACCAATGTGCGCATATACAATACGATTTCAATTAATATAGCTCAAGTGGGAGAATGTAAGAGTTTTCTTGATGTGGGCTACATTAATTGACATTGTAATTTACCGTTTTACGGTTACGTAAAACGGGGTTTGGTCTAAAGTGAGATAGAAGGTTTCGTAATTAATTTAATATGGGACTGGCTAGTGTGGGCCGAGTTGAGCCTGGCCCATAATGAGAGGGCCTGGCTGGAAACTCTATAAATAGTGCTCAAGTCTCTCCTCTAACCCTAATTCTCACATGTATCCTCACATAAGGAGTGTTAACCTAACGCTAAAGGTGAGGGGGCCGCCTCATTGAGCCAGTGATACGGAGGGCAATAGAGGAGAAGGACTTGATGCGTGGGTAATCTCCTTGATGCGTGGATAATCCCTTTTCTGCTTCCGCTTTAAAGAACGATGGATCCCAAAACAGATGCGTTAATATTTCTACTCAATTATGCATGTTCTTGTTCTACTTATGGAGATCTTGGGATTGCGCAATTTGCGTTCAGCATGCATTGCAACTACAAGGTCAGACATTAACTGACCTTGCAAATCAACTAAACCTCCTGGTTTTTTTGCATTTTCTCTAACGCTTTCCAGAAAGCTAAAGCCATCAAAGAGATGATCCCGCTGCCTCCTATGCCATGTATTCCAACTACACGAACCTCACTAGATTCCACGTGTAGTAATTCCATAACTCCCTCCACATGACGCTCGATTCCAACAAAGTTTCTCTTCAATACGCTCAACACGTTAGCGACAACTTTTTTGACGATTGATCCTTGGCGGCGTGACCTGTATCAATGCGCGCACATGTGCGCATGCACAAAGATTAACGTAAGTTGAAAAATGTCTGAATTCTGAAGCAGCTTGCATTAGAAAGTTCACGCTTTCCTTTCGAAAACTATCATACAGCAATCAGCTTTATAGACAAACAGGCCACGCAATTAGTGGCACACATTTTTACTAAGTCGACACAGACAAAGCACGGTATGATGAGATGCAAAGGTTTGTACTTAAATTTCATGGTCTCCTGTATGACGGCGTTCATCAAGGGTGGAAGATAATTAGGTACCAGTTAGCTGTGAGGTTGAATTCCTGCAAACTTCCAACCTCGTGGAGAGCAGCTCTCCACTTGTGGATGGTCTCATCGGTGTGTCGCCGCTCGTTTTGGTGAGAAAGAAGGGCTCACCATAACATCTGGTTTGGTATCGAACCTCGGATGGTTCGACATCGTAGAAGATGGGCATGATTATCTGTCCCTTCTTTTCCCTACACTCCAGCATTCAGGTCAACTCCATAAGACACCATCCACTGGAAGCATAACCTTTAGAAAGGATGGGTATAGAGATCTTCGATTGCTCAATCGCTAGGAGCAGGTTCGAGCCGATCGTTTCACCCATGCAGAGTTCGCTGTCGTCCCTGAATACACGGACTCCTGCATCTACGAGGTGGGTATAGAGAAAATCAGCGAAGCCTTCACGTGTGTCCCGTCCTCTGAAGCTCAAGAACACTTCATAGTCGCCCCCTTGCATCGCGACCAATCGCAGAGAAAATGAAGCACGAGAGTCGCACCAGTTCAGCAAAAGCAGATCTCTTGAGCTCTATGAAGCCGAAAGTTACTGGACCGGTAGAACTCTTACTGCAAATCAAAGCCGGTAGGACGGGTTATAATTTATCTCGTTGATCTCAACACAAAGTTTCTCAGGACCTCCAATCTCAAGGAAGCAAGTTCGGAGAACTTCACCCTCTGTCTGGGAAGGCAGGGCTCAGGGCACATGAGATGCTCTCCCCTCTCCTTTTGTGACGCTGTTTGTCTGGAAAGGCACAGCACATAGCACGTGCTCTGTCCTTTTGCGAGGCTTTTTTTTATTTTTTCTTTTCTTTTCTTTTCATCCATGCATAGGGACCTTTTTAGTTTTTAACCTGCCGACCATTGTTAGACGGGTATATATATATAAACACCCGAACACCAGTAAACTTGAAACTTCCGCAAAATGTACGCTGGGATCCTTAAACTTTTCGTTGCAAATTAAAGTCTTCATCTTTTTTTTCGAATTGATCTGGAGACGCACAACGCACGCATGGTCTTCAATCTGTGGCATCCTACAAACAAACCAAATGTATATCCATGTAAAAGTTTCAAAGTTCGAAGCCTAAGCCACACCAATCAGCCATAGCCTATTCAATTTCCACTAAATTTGTGTTTGGTACAATGAAAACGGAATGAAATAACTTTCTATTTATTAAGTTTACAGGATAGATACAATGAAGGTTCTTTTGCTTTGTTATGAGAAATGTATCGTGAAAATAGAATGGGATATTGATTCTAATGAATTTAATACAATATACAAATACACATTATAATTCATTTAGAAAAAAATTATCCTAAAATCACAGTTAACTTATCAAAATTCGTGATAATAATTAAAAATACCATCAATTATGTCGTTAAAAACCACTATTTTATTATAGAATGATTGTTATTGTCATATTTTTAGATTGATGAACAATAAGCATAATTGTAAAACATTTTTAATTGAGGGTTAATACTACAAAAAACCCTAAACTGATATGCGTATGATAAATTTACCCAAAACTAATTTTTTTATTATTAAAATCCCAAATTGATACGTATATGTGACAAATTTATTCTAAAATAATTTTTTTACCACTAAAAATCTCAAACTGATACATTTGTGACATATTTACCCTCCGTTAATTTTTTGGATTAATTTTATGAAAAACTATCAACTAGTAAAGATGTAACAAACGAAGGGTAAAACCTCAAATTGGTATACCTGTCAACTGCCATATCATATGTCATCCAGCTTAGCAATATGATAGTAAAATTTAACGTAAACTAATGGAAGGTAAATTAGTTATAGATATACTAGTTTGAAATTTTTTATGGTGAAAATGTTAGTTTGAGGTAAATTTGTCATAGATGTATCAATTTAGGATTTTTCATGATATTAACCCTTAATTGTATAACTGGCTTTAGATTTAACTACCATACACTAACCCCTCTCCCTCGCATACTTTGAAAACACTCCTTTAGTCTATTTTTTGGAAGATAGAGGGAGATTCTTGTTGGAGGATGTGGCCAAATGATAAAATTGGATGGAGGACAACGTCCAAGGGAAGGCAATGACCCACCACGAGCTTACTGCTCTCAGTCAGTGAAGGCGATGACTATCTTCACAATCACGGCATGATGCGTAATGCACTTGGAGTTCATTACGGATGAGCATCAAAATTAAAACGTAATTTGTCTTCCTTTTCTATTAATGTTTTAGTGCACGGATATCGTTACGTTTTTTCCGCACATTATGATCTCACTAGTAAATATACATGCGGATGCTGCGGGACAAAAAATAACCAAAAGGACCGGATAGACAAATGACATTTGATGTTTTATTGTAATATTAACTTTTTTTTTGGTAACTTTGACAATTTTTTAAATAGTAAGCAGCGTTGGCTAATTATCATTTATTTGTGCTAACAAAATGCGACAATAAAATATGTGATGTCTTGTGAAGTTTTCATCATATAATGAGTGATGACTGATTCAGAGATATCGGCACTGTAACATTTGATGACAACATCGAAGTGGTGACCTCGTCTTCCAAGGTTCACCGATTTAAATATATTCTTAAATCTGATGTCAAGCAAATATTTAAGGATTAATTTGAATGAAATTCAAAGTGGAAAAGGAATTTTAAGCCTTAAAAAAGGGACACCTAAATGGATCGATGAGGAAAAATAAAATAACATCCGATAATAATATCCAGATATTACCTTTTTATCTAACACAAGAACATGTGACAATTTGATTGTTCTTGAATTTTATTAGAAAAAGGATCGATTGAGGTAAATTTAAGTTAAGCTAATAAATGAACACAAAAATGGATCAAAAAGAAAGAAAATAAATAAATAAAATAAAATTTTCTATAAAAATCAATGAGAATTAAAAGTATGCAAAAGATAACAAATACAATAATTTAAGAAAAAGGTAGAGAAATCTTGACAAAAAAAAAAACGAATTTGGTGGGGTGGCGGATTCGATTCCTGGCGCCCCCATCCCCACAAACCGGGTGCTTTTATCACCGTGTCATGCATTAATTGCCTTTGCGACGTCTATATAGTCTGTTTGTAGAAAAGTGAACATTGTGCAACCAATTGTTTACTGACACGTGGGGAATCAAGGCAGTTGAACTGCACAGCCTCGTGAAATTTTGTAATTAGGAACTTCAACTTTTATGTTTGACGCTCAGCTTTGCGTGGTGAATATGATAAGAAATTATAGTATGCTCTATAATCACGATTACGTGATAACTAGAGTCAAAAAATTAAATGTAAGAAAGCTTTTTAAATTGTTGGAAAATGATAAGGTGTTAGTGACTGTTGTCCCATATTAGAATTTTTTCTATTTTGAACTATATTAGAACTTCTCACACGCAACAATTTCAAAAGTAATTTAATTATTGATGATTGTTTTGGATGGGTCGGTTGCAAATAAATGTTGGAGCCATAGTATCAAAAGTGCATGATTTGTCTCATAATAATATTATTTATGTCTTTAACCTTTTTCTTGGACTCGAGACATCCTCACCCATTACATGTGGTAAGAATAAAACAAAATAAAATAATATACTTGACATCTAAAGCAATGAGAGAGATTAACCTTTTTCTTGGACTCGAGATATTCTCACCCATTATTTGTGATAAGAATAAAACAAAATAAAATAATATACTTGCAACGTCTGAAGCAGAGAGTGAGAGAGAGGGGGGGGCAAGGGGCAAGGGGCAAGAGCCAAATATTATTTTACAAAAAGTTTTACTTTTGGTCCCTATACTCTTATTTTTACTTTGTTTTCTAATCAAGCTCTTATACTTTTAATTATCGAATGAGATCTTCCTATCGCAATTTTTTTAATTAAATCCCTTGGACACCAAATGTGGCCAAATCTAGCTAACATGACCATCGAGTGATATCATAGTGAGTATGACGTGATTAAAAAATTTCCAATATAGACATCCACATGAGCGTCAACAATGGGTAATGAGTCATACTTCAATACTGTCTATATTGGCTATTTTTTTCACACACGCATCCATGTGTGCTTCCATATATTTTTTCACATCATACTTTGGGGTCATTTGATTTTGTGTCAGATAGACTTGATTTGAAAATTTGTGAAACTAGAATTGCTTCATTGGACAAACTAGATCTACACAAATTTGTTTAGAGAAAGCATGGAGTATGTAGACGATAGATAAGATTTTTCGTCCATTTTATGTGAGGTTTAGAACTATTAATGCATTTTATTGCCATTTGTTTCTTTTTGAGGTTTTGAAATACATGAATGTTATTTTTTCATATTCTAATTACATGTAGATTCAACTTTTAATTCCCTTAATTGAGAGAAAATTATAAACTATACAAGATATGTTAGAAATTACACAAAAAAATCGTTACCATGTGGGTAAATACTTCAAAATAGTAGAGTGATATTTATTTCATTGGTAAATACTTGTAAGTTGAGTGACATTTCTTTTATAACTGAGAATGCTACCCACTTCATTGAGATTTGCTTAACGTAAATATTTTTCTTTAGATATTTGGGTTGCATATGGAAAAAATTACAAGCTTGGTGAAGAAGTTGCTAACCTAATAAGGGGGTGACGGTACTTTTTGTTGATAAAAGTGTCTACGAGGGCTGACCACCGGGCCATGTCGGCCCAAGCGTGTGACTGGGCCCCTTTTTTTACTCTAAATTAAAAATTTTGAAAAAAAGTACAAGAGTTAAATTTAAAAATTGCGATATTGAAAAAAAATTGCATGACATTGAAATACAATATTTGTTTACGCAATATCAATAACAATACATTAAACATTTAAAGTATGCGGCAATATAAAATTATTTAAAATTTGATATTAGGAACAATACGAACAGCCTGACGTTCGTCCAGCTTGATCCACGTAACCAAGACAGTAGACACAACAAAAAAGACAGGTGGCATGTCCTGTAATATTCATGGTCAAATATGCTGGCTTGAAGAAGGAATCACTGTGGGAAGCAGCCAAAGGGTCAAAAGCACGTTACTTAGAAAGTACTCCCGCAAGCAATTTCTCCTTTTTGCAGCTTTGGGACACCACTTTGTATGACTCAATCAAGAGTTTGGGGAATCGTCCAGCGAAGTAAGCATCCAAAACATCAGCATCCAATTCGACCTGCCAGAATCATCAAAGCAACAACAGATATGAGCCTTGCATGCATGCAGCTGTAGATATCACCATTGTTCCAGAGAGAGCGAGAGAGTACCTTAACATTTTCTGGAGCAGTCTCGAGGTGGTTGAACATATTTCGCACGACTCTCAATAAGTCTCCGACACTACTACCGTCATAGGGCTTGCGTCTGTGTAGTCGTAGGTTGTCCATAACATCTTTATCTATTTTCTCTATCCAATTCCCATTAAAAGCCAATTGCGCAATGTTGGCCAATGCTTTGAGAAGATCTGAATTGCCTTCTTCTGATTCTACTTCATTGCTGACGTCATGAAGAAAGGTCAGTCTCATTTTTGAACACCAAAAAAATGGATGGTCCAGCACCTCCAATGCTGTTGGCCCAATAAAGAGTAATCAAAATGTCTGAAAATTTGCATGCACTTCACAACTCACAAGTCCAGGGATGAAGGCAGTAGTTGTTTGACTACAACAAGAACCTACGAATTATTTACTCCAAGTACCTTAAACTAGCAATCTAATCATCATGTCCCTAGGATTCTTATTTCATAGTGAGCGCCATATGCTAAAACCCCCGGAATCTTCATACGAAATTCTCTTCGGTGCACGTATAGCAAATCTAATACTGCACTAGGAATGACTGGAATTTATTTGTTCATGGGTGGGTGACAAACTTATAACCCTAATAACTGGGCTTCCGACAATGATCATCCTTCATTGGAATATCACAGTTGTCAAAGGCATTTAGGTTTTCACATGGTCAACCTTTTCTTCGGCTTCTATTGTCAATTGACAAAAGAAATGAGTGGTTTCTACACATTTTTTGCTCATCAAGTGGAGCCCCACAGCAGGACAGATATAAGCCATGTTCGACGAATTTGAGGCCACCTTTAATATTCATGAGATTAAATGATCCAGTAAAATGGGAATTAGTCAACCAACAATGGTTATAAAATCTATCAAATGGCTGAATGTAAATGGTAGTGATGCAAATTAAGGATGCCAATACACTCACCTCAAATCGGGATCTTGGTCTAGTAAACGCGAAATAAGATCATGAGCTTCCGGCATGAATTCCACCCAAGAAAGGTCCTTTATGTCGCGATCAATGTTGAAGTCACGTTCTATAGGTTTACCAAATGGATGTTTTCCACGAGCGACACAAAAGAACAAGACACAACCTAAACTAAACATATCCATTTTTTGCGTTTTGCGCCCACCAGGAGAAAGCTGTTCAGGTGCTTGCCATCCTGTGGTTCCACAAACTGCAAGACAAACATCGAAGATCAATAAAAGGGCCCTCATCACTTGGACCATGTATAGATGGATATGACAGATTCACCAATCAAAGAAGGGACTATTAAATCTCCACAAACTTTACCACAACATACGAAGCAACACAAAGCGACCTAACTTTCAGGATGACAGTCTTCTTTAAAAGTAGAGATTGCTCTAATGAGTGAAATTATAGGTTTGAAATTTTTGGCCAGGAATCTGAAGATGATTTATCACTGTATAGATTCAGATTATGCATGGATCATTCTCTAAGAAAAGAAGATCAAAGGTCTGGATAAAGTTACTATGAGTACTTACCAATAGCATGATTTCCCAAGGAAGATTTATCTTTCGAAAGGCATTTGCTAATGCCCATATCAGATAGCTTAGCACCAAATGATGGATTCTTAGTAATCAAGACATTTTGAGGCTTTATGTCCCCATGGATCATTCCCAAGTTATGCAAATGGCTGAATCCTGATACCACATCGCTGTATCATAATATAGAGAAGACATCATGACTTAAATCAACAATGTATCGGAACCAAATAGTAACCTCACCACGTGAACGCATTAGATACATATACTAAGCCATATCCTTTTGGAAATTAAGGAATTTCTCTAACACACTAAGACCTAGTAAGGATGCCAGAAGTACACTCGAGGTTAAAGAAAAACCTGTTGCAGGTTCTTTACGTAAACTTTACAATGAAAAATTCAGTACAAAATTTGATCACTGTATCAATCACACCAGCATTTACCGATTTGAGTGCATGAGGATTCTGCAGCATTCACGAATCAAAAAGAAAGAAGGTTTACTGATATTATCAATATAGAAAAATCAATGGATTTATCACAACGTAATTGATGACACCTAATTGATTTCAATGAGAAGAAAACTGAGAGTTTAGCCTTGACAGTGGGATCGAACTTATCCTATAACTCTAGAAAGGAAGCTGCAAGGTTCAAAACTCAGCCCACGATGTTGATCGCATTAGGATCACCACACAGTCAAGGTAGGGGCCTAATAATTCCCTGTATCATGCATCACTTTGAAGTTTTTGCAAGAGAGCTATTTAGTCCTTCCACTAGCACCCGATACCCAATTGAGCTAGTAAAGAAGAGTACATGAAGGTAGTGATCTCTATGAGATGCTTCGAGTCGTAAAACAACCGTAAGCAAGCTAACTAATATATATATATATATATATATATATATATATAAATATATCGATTGTAGGTGTGGCTATAAGCAAGATACTGCAATTATCTCTCTAACCATATCTTTTGGCATGTCGAAACATAAAAAACTACCTCATTAGTTTCAGAAATTGAGGTGAGGGATAACCATCTGCCGACCACAAGTTAACATCCTGCATCTTATCCCTAACAGAACCCAATTTGATATTATAAGCATTCATTGATGCTGAATCATCAGGGAACACAGAGTTATCAGAAGAATCTGAATGTGCTTGAATTAAATCATCTAAGCTGCAAATACAGTGCTCTAGTGCAAGATAGACGAATTTCAGGTCTTCCTCCATCCCATAATATCGAACGATATTTTCATGTTGGTCAGATAATATCAAATTCTGAATCTCTACCATGGCGACATCATGATGACCCCTGACAAGGCATTTCACTGCAGCACGTCGATCTTCATACATGCCCTCATAGGCAATGGTCCCATTACTTCCCTTACCAATTTCTTTATCTTTTTTTTTTTTGTCGAAAGTAGTGCTTTCATTTCATTCTTGAATACGAGAATTACATGGAAAGAATAAACTGAAATCAGAGCATAAAATGTTCCAAAGGGGTTGCAGGGGTTCGCGCTTCCATGTTGAGGGGAGGGTTTTTAGGCGGAAAGCTTTGGCTACCCAATTTGCAGCGTGATTAGCACCTCTCAAACAATAGCCTACCCTTACATGAGGCAGTTGGGCCAGAATTTGTTTACATTCCTGGATCAAGTCTTTCACAGCCCATGACTCTTCTGTCTGGCCCAGTATAGCTTCCACAACCGTGCGGCAGTCACTTTCACAAAGTAAAGTCTTCTTCGACTCGTGTACTTTCTCCACATTAGTCTCTTCCTTTTGTTTCAGCAGACGCAACCCATGGAGCATAGCTAAGGTTTCCGCCTGCAATGGTGAAGCGGCATGGATGTCTTTGACGAAGCCCTTGACAATTACGCCACTTGAATCTCGCAATAAACCAGGGATCGAGCAAGGTGATTCTCCTTCCACCCATGAACAGTCGACATTCATCTTTAGGTCTCGATCTTCCGGCGCTGTCCATCTCGTAGGTGAGTTCCGTTTTGTTGCAATTTCGTCTCTGTTGCTCCGGTTCCAGCTTTTGAAACTTCTATTTTGTGCTATGGCGGTCTCAATGATAGCCTCTGGTTGTGGCTTTTTGTCACGGAAAATCTGGTTATTTCGATGTTTCCAAATCTGCCATAGTATCTCCGCCACTAGCCCTGCATCCGGTGAGTGTGGCTTTGCTTCGAAAAATTCCGCCAGCCATTTGTCCATTCTAGTAGCGGAGCGTATACCGGTGCCGAGATTCAAGTTTGGATCTGACCATACGCTTGTAATTTTTCGCAGAAAAGAAGAGATGCTCAACTGTCTTAGGGTATTTGGAGTAGAGTGGACATAGCAGATCAGGTAAGATGCTTCTATGATAGAGTTTCTCTTTTGTTGGGATAGCGTCCTGGCATAAGCTCCACAGGAAAACTTTCAATTTGGGGGGAATTGATAGGTGCCATAGTCTTGTCCATAGGGCTCGGGGTGGCTGGTATGATGTTGATGCCCCGTTTCGTCTTGCTGAATGGACTTATCATACACGCTGTTATAACCGCTTTTGACTGTGTAATTCCCTTTGTTATTTCCTGTCCATATCAATTGATCTGCTTTAGGTTGCCCAGTAATAGGTATAGATAGGATTTCATTCACTATTCTCCTTTCAAAAAGTTGGTGCAACACCGGTTCTTTCCACTCCCTTTTTTCCTCATCAATTAATTCCGCCACCATATGAGGATCGTCTTTGTTCTCGGGGCCTCCTAGCACACCCTGTGATAACCAGTGATCTTGTCGAATATTAATGGATTTCCCATCTCCCACAGTCCATCGTATTCCTAGTTTGACTATATCTCGTCCCATTAGGATGCTTTGCCATCCCCAAGAGAGTCTTTGGCCTCTTTTTGCTTTCCATAAGTTTCCATTTGGGAAGTATATACCTCTCAGGACCTAACTCCATAATGCTGAGGGTGATTAGGACAAGTGCCACGATTGCTTTCCCAACAATGCTTTGTTTAGGGTAATTAAGTCTTTAAAACCTAAACCTCCCCTGTCTTTCCTGGACTTTAGAACCTCCCATTTCTTCCAATGCATGCCTTTCTTCGCTTCATTTTGCTTCCACCAGAACGCTGCGATTCTTTGTTCAATAGCTCGACAGACCGAGATAGGTATTTTGAAGATGGACATTGCATATTGTGGCAACTCTTGCACAACTGTTTTAATCAAGATTTCTTTCCCAGCTTTAGACAAAAATTTCTCTTTCCATCCCCCTAGCTTCATGTTCACTCTTGCCAGGATCCATGCAAACATTTCTTTTTTTGTTTGACCCCAATCGGATGGTATCCCTAGGTACTTCCCAGTCCTTTCAATGCTTGGCACTCGCATTTCTTGGGTCATATTCTCCTTCAGAGCTGGTGGACAGCCATAGCTAAAGAAAATGCCTGACTTGTACAGATTGATTGCTTGCCCCATAGCATAACAATATTGATTCAGGACAACCGCCAAACTCTGACATTCTCTAATCGTTCCATCCATAAAGAAGATAGCATCATTGTCAAACAGCAAGTGAGAAAGAGTTGGGCAATTCCTGTTCAGTTTTATCCCTTTAAAGCTTCCATCCTCTATTGCTTTGTGCATCATCCAAGAAAGGACATTGGCTGTCAATATGAATAGATAGGGTGATAATGGGTCTCCTTGTCTAATCCCCCGTGTCGGTGAGAAATCCTCCGTTAACTCTCCATTTATTCTGACATTAAAAGTAACCGTTGACACACATTGCATGATTAAATGAACCCACTGCTCACAAAATCCCATCTGTAGCATACTCATTCTAAGAAAGTCCCATTCCACTCTATCATATGCCTTCTGCATGTCCAGTTTCAGTATTGCCTGGAATTTCTTTTTCCTCTTCTTTATCCTCATTTGATGCAACACTTCTTGAACAATGAGGATATTGTCTTGTATTTGTCGGCCTTTAACAAAGGCACTTTGTTCATGTTCAATAATCTTTGGAAGCCAAGGTTTTAATCTATTTGCGAAAACCTTTGATATAATTTTGTAGCTGAAGTTGCATAGACTGATTGGTCTGAATTGGCTAATACATTCTGGATTTTTAACTTTCGGTATAAGTGCAATGTGTGTTTTGTTGAGGATGGGGTCAAGGTGACCTGATTCGAAAAGATTCTGGACTAGCAACATCACATCCCTTTGTATATCTTCCCAGAAATGCTGGTAGAACTGTCCATTTAGGCCATCTGGTCCAGGAGCTTTTAGTTTACCTAGCTGAAAAACAGCTTCTTTCACTTCCTCCACTGAAATGGCAGCCATCAAATGTTCATTCATCTCCGTTGTCACTACTGTTTTGCATTGATTTAGTATGGGTTGGAAATTCCTGGATCCCACCAATTCATAGAGAGTTCGGTAGTAATCCATAATGTGTTGTTTGAGCACCTTTGGGTCCCTACGCTCCAATTCTGGTCATCAATCTTCATCATTATTATTTTGTTTCGTTGCCTCCTTTGGATTGTTGTGGCATGGAAATATTTAGTATTTTTATCCCTCCATTGAAGCCAATTAATCCGGGACCTTAATCCCCAATACATCTCTTCCTGTCTCCACAGTTGATCAATGCTCTCTTTTATCTGCTGCATTTCTTCTCTCGCTGGAATCTCGGTTGTTACCGTTTGTGGTTTCCGTTAGTCGCCTCTTAAGTCCCTTTATTTGATATGATGCATTAGAGAACTTCTGCTTACTCCAGATTGCTAAATCCTCCGTGACTTGGTGAATTTTCTGTGAAAACCTGCTGTGATATGCAGCCCAACTATCCATAATGACATCCCTGCACTCTTTTTCTTCTAGCTAATATGCTTCAAATCTGAATTCTCTTTCCTTTTGCCATGAACAGGTGCAATGAAAGCGAAGGGGGCTATGATCCGACCCCACCGCTGGTAACGCCAGAACTTCAGCATTTGGAAAGGTAACTCGCCATTCCATTGTACATACTGCTCTATCTAAATGCTTTTTCACCTGTTCTTCTCCTCCTTTGTTGTTAGTCCACATGTACATGCATCCTTTACTATCCATGTCCATCAAAGAACACTCATTGAGCATGTCCCGAAAGGCTGCAATGCGGTTGTAGTCTGCCGTTCCCTTTTGCCTTCCTTCTCCCAATTATACAATATGTCATTAAAATCCCCCATACATATCCATGGAAGTCTATTAGATATATGAAAACAGCGTAGTTGTTTCCATAATTGTAATCTTTCCTGGAAATTTGTTAAAGCGTGAAGGAAAGTTATGCTTATAGGCCGGCCACTTGTAGGATCCTCACATTCCATGTCTATAAAATGATGTGAGCTGCACTTCACTTTCACTTGAACATCCTCTCTCCACATTAGAGCCAATCCTCCCGCAATTCCTCTTGGATGTACCAAGAATGACTTTTGGTAATTCAGTCTCCTTCTCACCCTTTCCAACATCGTTTCCTTGTTTTTGGTTTCCATCAAGAAAACCATATTAGGCCTTTCAAGAGCCACTAAGGCTCTAAGCTCCCGGAACATCGGGGGGTTGCCCAGCCCCGACAGCCAGTTCCAACTCAAAATCCTCATGATGTCGCCAAGTGGCTTATTAGGGCTAGCCACCAAAGCTCATTCTTTCCCTTCTTTCACCAGCTGAACAAGTGTCTCTAATAACTCCATTTCATTGATTAATAACATACTTGACTCCTCAACCTTCTTCTGTTTTTTTGCTCGTAGTAGTTTGGCTCCCTTCCCGTTAATTCCTCCTATTTCAAGTAGTCCTACATCGTAGAATCTAGCAAGTACATTGGTTGCTTTCCTTTCCCTGTTTTAACTACCAATCCCCTCTATCTTCTTCTCTCGTGCTCATTTGATGACGGGTTTTCTGCTCTTTTTACTTTGAGCGGGCCCAGCCCCCCACAATCTGAAGATTAGATGATTGAATGGGGGTTTCAGGTACATGCTCCTCTTCCTCTTGGGTAGAGATGATTTTGCCAAAGAATGCTTCCCAATGAGGACTTCTTTCCTGTACCTCCGCTTTGAGCCAAGGCCCAAATTTCCCTGCCCTGTTTTCTGCCCATTCTGTTTTCTCGTAAGGAATTTCTTCACAAAAAAAGGCGTAATGCCCTAGTCTTCCATAGGAATAGTAATAATGAGGGAGACATTCATATTTAAACTCCACCCATAGCTGTTTTTCTCCAATCTTCACTAGAGCCCCTGTTTTAAGAGGAGCCGATAGTTGAATTTCAACTCTTGCTTTCCCCATTTTATTTGGCAAATTTCTTCTATTTTCTAGCTAAATTTCCTTCACCTTTCCCACTTGTCCAGCAACATCAGCATATACTTCTTCTAAAATCCATCCAGGAGGCAGTCCGATAATATGGATCCAAAAATCATAGTGCAAGAAATCGTAACAGTGTTTAGGTATATCAGGTGCGCATTGCTTGAGAACTAGCAAGTTGCTTGCAAAAGACCAAGGGCCAGATTTTAGTACCCATTCTTTGTCCGCTTCAGTTTCAAAGACAAAGGAGAAGAAACTAGGTTCTTTTTGGGAAATTTCCACTGATTCTACTTTCCACGCCTTTTTCGTCGTGTTGGAAAAAGTATGAAAGTTAACATTCGGTTTTGATAGTAGCTTACCAAAGAGAGTGTGATTGCATTCAATAAGTTTATTCATTGGGGCTTCTTCCCTAACAACAACCACGTCATCTTCAGTCCATAAATGCCTTAAACTCTTGCATAGAGCAGCAATACGAAGCTGGTTTTCCTCCTTACTGTCCATTCTAAACCTTACTGTTGCAGAATCAGGGCTTGGTATAGTCGTACCTACTTTGGATGTTTTACTGGGGTTTGATCGAAGGGAGCTCCAGCATCAAGATGGATGAAATCTTAGACCCTTGGAAGAATGGAACAATACGTGCCTCCATTTATCAATCCACGATCGGGATTTATGAAGAAGAAAATGGAGTAGGATTAGTTAACAAAAATCCAAAGACTCTCGGACTCTTTTGGGGGTTTTCGAGATTTAGGGTTTGGATATGGGGTTTCGGGGTTGTGTGTGATGGGTGTTCTGTTTTTGAGGGATTGGGTGGGGTGGGTTCTTCATTTTGGGAGAGATGGAGACTGGAAAGATTTAAGGTTTGGTATGGCTATCACCTTTGGGGATAGGGAGAAACTCCATTGAAGGAGAGAAACCTCTACTGAACAAGAGTCATGCAGTCTTACCAATTTCTTTATCTGACGCGAGGATTTTTTTATCAATTTTACTCCATTTAATGCCACCATCAGGATGGCTATTGAGCTCCTTCAATTGGTCATCGTTGCTCCTAATATTGTCAATCCCGCCTTCATTTCCTGAAAAGATATATTCCACATTTCTGTCAAAAATTCTATAATTAATTTTCTCGACGTGATCTATTGAGAAACTGCCTACATGTATCCCAAAAAGCAAAACCGTGAGTTTTGATATGAGATGTGCTAAATGCCTTAAGTGAGTTAATTATGGGGCAATGTGGTAACAAAGCAAAAACCCCTTTGGGAGGTGTGCAATTCAAGGACGAGTCATACGAAAGCTAATGGGCCTGTAACAACCCAGTTCAATGGATGCAAGGAGTAATTGTCAGGATGAGAGACAACTCAGTATGGGATAAGTCAAAGCGAATAATATCTCAAATGAATTAATTCAGGGTGTCACCCGTAAGGTAAACATAGATAAAATTTCGGTGCATGAGATTGAAATTAAACTGATCATCTGGGTAACTACCTGATGTCTTTGTGTTTTTTGAGGTCTTACGAGTGCCGGGAGAAGAGTGTTTTTGGGGTTTCTTGGTCTTAGAAGGAAAAAGATCGTTAACTTTCACTTTTTCAATGGCGGAGCTGAAGTCCTTGAATATGTCCTCGTGGTAAGAAACCCACCAGTCGGTGAATTTGCTGGTAACTCCGGGATGGGGTCAAAACTCTTTGACGACGTGCCGATTAAAAATATCATCCGTAATTTGACGACAACATTCGAAGGGACTATCGCTGGTCGAGACGTAGTGGTTTCTCTTCCAGAATGGATACTCCATTGATTAGAGGATAGGCATAGGGATGCCCTGGGTAAGCCCAAATTGCCGTGCACAATATTGCAGAGAGAACATTTCTAATCCAGGCTGGAGTCTCCCTTTCACCGACAACTATAGAGGAAGGTCCGCAGGAGTAAGAACAAAGAGCCAGAATTTCTGTGTTCTGTTGGGGAAGACGAAGTTGAAGACATTGACAAAGTCGAGGACACGAAGAGGGCAGAAGTCAGCTGTGACAAGCACATGGTCATAGAAGCCAGCTCCGAAAGTACTGAAAAGAAGAAACACCTGCAGGAATGGTTTTGAGCCGGTAACTCTTTGGTGTCTAGAAAATAAGGTTCAGCAGTAATATTTCTGGTGCGAGGCACGGCATGCTTGACGTCTGAAAACAAAGAAGGGAAAAACAACTTTGCCCATGCCTGAAGGACCCAGAAATGACCGAAGAAGACGTCGAATTTGTCCCCATAGATGGACATAGCTGCGGGATTTAGGCCCCCGTAGATAACAGCTAGTATGAGAAGCCCCAAAGTGAAAAGCTTGGTCTCAGCAAGGTAAAAGGTGAGGTTTGCTAAATCCTTGGAAACTCTTAGCGACGGGTGAAAAAAGGACGTATTTGGACAGCGAAAACGACAAAAAGGCTGCATGCTCTTTCTCGGTAACTTCGCTTGAGTCCTTGTAAAAACGGCTCATAAAGGATTCGTAAGAGATATCCTTCATGCATTCGAAGTAGGTACATTTGGCTGAATCGAAAGAAGCCGGATTTTCACCCCATGGACTAAGCCAAGTGATAGCAAATAAGTCTAAAAGGGTGATCGGAATCGGCCAAGAACGGAACAAGAAGACTGGAAGCTGGTTAGGCCACCCAGAAGACCCAAATCAAGGTTCTAGTCAAAACAAGAAAATTGGAGAGTCCCATCAATTTGGGTGGATTTCCAGGCTGATTCCTATTGGGAACTTATCCTTTATCCTTAAATACCATTAGAAGAACAAATGGTCAAAGGAAGGAAAAGCTCTGAATCGTTGGAAAGGGGTGGTCCACACAAATTCACTTATGTGTTTCCACTGGAAAGGAAGTTTCTCTTCCTAGTATCAAGGAAAGCAACCTTGGAGGGACAAAGGAATTCGAGGTTTGATAAAGCATGGGCCTGGTGGCTAGTAGGGGTCACTTCCAGAGTCATTAAGCAAACAGAGGAGACAATTGCCGTTATCCTTATCTTCCCGGAGTTGGTCAAAGCAAAATGAAACGCCGAATGTGAATACGTTGTAGATTGATTCTTGGGCCAATTTCAACTTCAACGAGCAGAAGAAGATCCAAATCCAGGAAAAGGTAAATGTCCTCGACAGGTTCGTGGTGAAGAAGAGAGGTAAAAATACAATCTCGAGCTTGACGTAAAAAAGAGCAGATCCCGAATAGTGGCTCTATAGTCTGACAGGTGGCAGTGATGGCAGGCAAATCTTGCTTATCGCGCTACGTGTCCAAATTAGACTGGACAAGGTAAAGCGATTGTCGAGATAATGGAGTAGCTATACCAGCATTCTACCAGAGCTATGAAAGACCTAATAGCATCGATATCGACATGTGGTGCGCGATATAATACAACACAATATGACATAATAAGTTAATATATCGTTTCTCAATAAGTAAAGAATTTCGATATTGAGACACGTTATGTATTAAATGTATATTTATAAATATATATGACAAATTATCATTTATATAATTATTTTAATCAAATTAATTCGATTCAAATTTATAAATAAATAATAAAAAAATCTTAGAATAAATTATATTAAAAATATTAATTCACCATTTATTCATATGATTCATTATTTTAATTGATTCTATCCGCCTTTATATAGCCTTGTACGCAATAAGTGGTTATCTTCTAAGTCACAAACTCCAATTGCCTTTTAGATTCTTAGCTCTGCTGTCACGATCTTTAACAGCATGTTTATCCACAAGCAGTTGTAATCTTCTAGCTTTCTCTCGGTTTGACTTTCTTCGGACGTAACTGCCTCAGTCTCCCTTTCATAGATAGAATAATTGGCTATCCGACGCCGATCTTGCAATGGGCGCTCACTGATTTAACCTCATAACTTAATTTTTGTTGATGAATTAGCCCCAATATTTCTGCTACCTTAGATCATTTTTTTGTGTCAACATATTCCCTTTTAAAAGAATTAAAAGATTTTTTTTTAATTCTTTGAAATATATAGGGAATGTCATGAGTCACCCTTTCACCTAAGAAGTATCGATACTTTTCGAGAGCTTTCATGTCGTATCGAACACTTCGACACTCTCCGATACTCTTTACTTGATCATTCGACACCTAACCAACTCTCCAAACACTCTTCGACACGTAACATGCAAGTTCAGAATTCTAACACATGATTCCAACAAACTAGAACAATTTCAAAATTTTTCAATAAATGGAAGGTTAAAATTTATATATGTAAATAAATAAAAAATAATAAAAACACTTATCAAATCTTTCTGCAATTTAATTCATAGATTATTTATTCGTACTGTCAATTCTTTATTATTTTAGTTAACATTTGTAGTTTGTCCCATATTTATCGTTTTCTGTCCGAATCGCCACAAAATATAATTTACTTTAAAAAACCAAAAATCAAACCTCTGGTTAAAAGTCTTTTATCGACAACCACTTTCGGCGAAACAAGAATAAATGGGGTTTATGATGTTTGTCGGTGCTTGTGTATGTGCTTACTATGGGTAGAGGAGCAATAGCTAATGTGTAAGACTTACTCTATGGCCCAAAAAAATTTGTAAAAAATTTAACCAGTTCCAAAAACAGCATAGCTTGAAATAATTCCTTAACCGCCTATCCTTGTGCTCTGGCAGATTTCTAGCGATGACCTCTTTCAGTGTTCTACATTTCAAGTTTGATGCCCTTGAAGGAAGAACGTTTGGTTTTAGCTGGTTTGCTATACTCCACCTGTGACAAAACTTGTGTAAGCATGAATTTAATGCATCAAATAAGATTTCTACCATGTGTCAAATGTTTATAAAGATAGATGCTTAGATTCAAACAGACTGAACATGAAAAAAGACCAAACGAGTTTTGAGATCTCATTGACATTATTGATCAGACTATGTACTTGGAAGAGTAGCTCGTCAAACAAGTCTAAATTACAAGAGAACAGTTTGGAGAAT
Source organism: Eucalyptus tenuipes (assembly GCA_014182365.1). Taxonomy (NCBI): domain Eukaryota; kingdom Viridiplantae; phylum Streptophyta; class Magnoliopsida; order Myrtales; family Myrtaceae; genus Eucalyptus; species Eucalyptus tenuipes. Next base: position 16,424,927 of record CM024539.1, on the reverse strand, counting down.
GGAATACCTTCTATAAGCCACTCCTCCCAATTTATTCACAGCACTTTGGATTTAGAATTAACTTGAACATAACGGTAGCACCACATAAAAAATTTAAGATACCAGTACAGCGGTCAGCGCTTTCCGCACCTCAACAAGGTCTAAGATGCCAATACACCGTTCAATGTTCTGGATTGAGTACGTAACAACACCTCCAGAAAGCATGATTATACTAACTGGTACAAATAGAACTCTTTGGTTGTGTATTGCAAAAAAAATACTTAAAAAAGAAAAAAAAAATGCCCTTTTAAAGAAGAAAAAGAAGTGGAGTTCTTACATGTTTCTTCCCATTAAAGAAGTTGAAAGAAATATAAAGTCTTGAAGACTCAAATTTCATTTGACAAAATTATTCTGCATGTGTTAATGGGAGAAAATATCCTGTAAATCGTAATTCATCGTGACATGCATTTTTTTTTTTTAAGCAATTCATTCATGTTTGTAAAAATTCCAGACATGTCCAGTGGGAAAATCAATAGTGTTGGTTACCTCGGATGGGCTATCCGCCTCAATTAGTGAACTGCTTCGCTCCTCGGAGAGATTCAGGTGTGAATCCACATCATAAAAATCATCAGGAATCATCAGACAGCCCTCGATTTTAATGTCTTTCAGCATCGTCAGTTTTAATAGATCGGGAAGTCTCTCAAGACTTTTGACAGTATGAAACATTTAATGATGCTAAAAAGATCAAATTCTCCAGCTCATCCACCTGCTGCAGGTCGCAATGAGATACTCTGAAAACTCGCAAGGATTTGAACTTCCCGAGGCCTGGAACTTTTGTTACTGCACAGTCGAAAAGCTCAAATTCTGACAGGAGCACCAAATACGAAAGATCTGGCATTGTCTGCGATTTGTAATAGCGAAGTGATAGAGTGAATAAACCCGGAAGAAGCCGTGGTAGCTTTTTTAAGTGAATGCAGCAAAGGGAGAGCTTCCTGAGCTTATAAAGGTAATGCAACTCAACAGGTAGTAGTTGGATCTTTAATGCAGATAGCTGCAATATCTTCAGCTCAGACAAACTCCCAAGCTGCAAAGTGCATTCTTTCTCCTCAATTTTATCTTGAACTGGTAACACCGGTTCCCGAGATCCTTCACCCAAGAATAACTCCCCCAACTTAACCAGACTACTGATGTCTGGGATCCTGTCCATCACTTTAGAACTGACAGATAGGCTTAGAAGTTCGGGCACTTCACGGAGCTAGTCACAATGAAGCAGATCAAGTGTTTGGAGATTGGGAAGTCCAGAAATGCTATATGGTAGACCACAAATCCGAGAGTATCCAAGTTTCAAGACCCTTAATGCGGAAAGCATCTTAATTTGTCTAGGAATTTTCCCCTCCAAACTCCGGCATCCTGAAGCGTGAAGCTCTTCAATTTCCATATAGCGGGAGGCAGCTTTCTTACAAAAGTAGAATCAATTTTGAGCACTCTTAAAAGACTTGACTCATTGACAGGTATCGGGTAATTCATTAATCCTAGTGCTTGATAGGTCTAGTTCACTCAACGAAGTCAAAGTCCCCATGGACATTGGCAAGCTCAATATCGACCTACAATTACTTATTGACAAGTATTGCAGCACTCCTAACTCTTCAGATGGGGAAGTTTAGTTATTTCTGTACCATTCAGTGCGAGGACTTATAGAGATTCTACATGGCTAATTTATTCGGGTAGCTGGGTCAATGAAAGACAGTTGCAGGCACTGAATCTTTTAAGCTTTTGCAAATCACCGATGGAGGCAGGAATCTTTTGAACGGCAGTTTCATCTATAAGAATATCTTCCAAAGATGTGAGGGAACCCAGCTCATGGGGCAACTTTTTGAGTTCAGTGCAAAACCTTAAGTTCAGTGAAACCAAGCACCGCAGACTTTTTACCGATGGACCAATTTCATCCAACCACATGCATCTTTCAAGAATCAATCTCTCTAAACATTTGAAATGAGATAAGTTTTGGAGTTTTGATCAAGTGAACACAACCGGTGACGTTCAAAACTTTCAATTTCTTGGCTTTCTGTCATAAAGTAAAATAAGAAAAGAGTTAACTTTTCCACAACAATTTGAATCCAGAAAGCCAAGAAATTGAAAGTTATTGCGGAAAAGTTAACTCTTTTCTTATTTTACTTTATGACAGAAAGCCAAGAAATTAAAAGTTTTGAACCTCACTGGTTGTGTTCACTTGATCAAAACTCCAGACTTATCTCATTTCAAATGTTTAGAAATATTGATTCTTGAAAGATGCATGTGGTTAGATGAAATTGGTCCATCGGTAAAAAGTCTGCGGTGCTTGATTTCACTGAACTTAAGGTTTTGCACTGAACTCAAAAAGTTGCCCCATGATCTGGGTTCCCTCACATCCTTGGAAGATATTCTTACAGATAAAACCGCCGTTCAAGAGATTCCTGCCTCCATCGGTGATTTGCAAAAGCTAAAAAGATTCAGTGCCTGCAACTGTCTTTCATTGACCCAGCTGCCCGAATCAATTAGCCATGTAGAATCTCTAGAAGTCCTCGCACTGAATGGTACATAAATAACTAAACTTCCCCTGTCTGAAAAGTTAGGAGTGCTGCAATACTTGTCAATAAGTAATTGTAGGTTGATATTGAGCTTGCCAACGTCCATGGGAACTTTAGCTTCGTTGAGTGAACTAGACCTATCAAGCACTGAGATTAATGAATTACCTGATACTTTCTGTCATAAAGTAATATACTTCTCTACCTGGATTTGAATCCAGCCGTTCCATTTTTCATGGACCATGCTTCGGGAAAGATCTAGAATAACCAACTCCTCCAAATCCAAATTCTTAGCATGAAGATTCCAAGGACAACCTTGCCAATGGAGCCATCTTAAACTTGACAGACGCCCCTTAAAATTTCCAATGAGGTCCGCCTGATCCAATTGAAGGAATCTTATGCTTGACGTCCCCGCAAAATGTGCTGGTCCAAAGCTGTGATGCGACCGACTACCAAATTCGAGAACAACTCCCTTAAGTATTTCCGTTCCCTGCACGTGGAATATAGGATTTGGGTTACCAAGGGATTTCAAACTAAAGAAATCATTTTATTTAGGATCAATTTATTTCACAAAAAAAAAAATGTTTTGAAAAAAATTTCTTGAAAATGCTTGCTTTCATCTCTCACAAAAACGAATGAACAATAAATATTTTTATTGTCTATGAAAATATATATAAATTGTTATCAACAATGAAAAAATTTCATTGATTAATTATTTCAAAAAATGTAAATGATCATTTTTAGGAAAATATTTTTCAAATTTTTTATTTTTTTTGGAACATATACACCATAAGTATTTTTCCTCTATGAAAAGAGGAACATGAGTTGTAAGGCATACAATCATAAGGTAAAAACAGTGATGAATTTGTGTCTTACTTTTTCATTCTTGAGCACATCCAAGGCTCTCTTGTGACTCCACAATCTACTGCACTTTTCAAGTTCAAGATTTTTGGTAGGGCAATATCCCTACCTAGATCTCGAAGTTCATCGTGCATCCGTAGCTTACCATTCTCAATCTTAACAATGGACAAGTCCACGAGCACCTTTAATACCGATCCGCTTGCAGAACCACAGTCAGACCACAGGTAGCATGCAACACTTTCGTCCTCTCCAGTGAAGAAACAAGCAATGTCCAGAAATATCTGTCTTTGCTTCCTAGGTAATGCATCAATGATTACCTTCAATTTCTGTTGAACTCGTGGCCGAGGTTCTTTTTCCAATTCGTTTACTTTTTGCAACTTGTTTAATGTCTGCTCCCACTTGTCCTTGGTTTTAGAACATAGATACGACCCAACAACCTCAATTGTCGAAGGACGCCAGTCAATGCTTGATACTATTTTTTCGGACAGAGTATGGAAGTCATTTGGAACAGGCCTCTCCCTGAGGGCATGGGTGTGGAAAAGTTTAAGGGCATCACCTTTTTGCATGCCCACGACCTCGTGAATTCGGGACCCTTCAAGCTCAGCTAAAGCTTGTACTTTTCTGGTGGTAATTATGATCCTGCTTCCAGAGCCTAACCAATCACTATTTATTAGAATTTGTTCAAGTCGAAAGCTTGCTCCAACATCATCAAGAACAATGAGAAATTTCATGCGGTCGAATTGGTCTTTGAGAAGCTCGGTCCTCTCTTCAAAAGAACTAATTTGTCCATGTGTTTCACCCAGAAGGTCAGAAAACAACTGACCTCGCAAAATTTTTAAACCTACTTGTCTTTCTTCATATTCTCTAACGCTTTTCAGAAAGCTCCAGCCATCAAAGAGATGAAACATTCTTGTGCAGATGAGCTTTGCAATTGTGGTCTTCCCGGTGCCCCTTATGCCATGTATTCCTACTACACGAACATAGCTAGATTCCTCATCTAGTAATTCCATAACTCTTTCCACATCATGCTCGATGTCAACAAGGTATCTGTTCAGCGCCCTCAACACATTTGCGACAAGTTCATCGATGAGTGAAGCATCTGTGCTGGAGCTGTATCATGCGTGCACATGGGCGCAAGTCACACGAACAAAGATTAATGTAAGTCCAACAATGTCTGAACTCTGAAGCAGTTAGCAAGAAAAGGTCCACGCTTTCCTTTAAAAAACTATCATACATCGATCAGCTTTAGACAAACAGGCCAAGCAATTAGCGGCACGTGTTTTTGCTAAATCAACACAGAAAGCACGGTACGATGGGATGCAAAGGTTGTCAGTTGCATCCACAGAAATTAAGCAAATCGGTACCACTCTACACTGGCATTTTCTTGCAAGAGTTAGATTTCCTGTGGATGCAGATTCCAAGAGGAAGAACATTCTCCTGGACCATATTGACATAAAATCAAAACTATAACCGCTGCCTCCCATTTAATGCAGTGATCCAACATGGAAAAACTGAGTTATGAGATACGTGTAACGCTAGAACGCTGAAATTTATCAACAAAACCAAAACATTAAGTAATGTGGCAAGCGGGGAGTAAGAATGTAGACAAGCGGATCATATTCAGTACCAGATCAGAGGGAGCTACATCAGGTATTGATACACCTAGCAGCATTAGTCTAATTAGATTAACTTAAATTGAAGTAAGCGCTAGCTTGGGATTTGGATGCTTGGTTACTCTCAATCGAACTTACTCAATTACACTCACCGATTACTCGCCCACTCTGAGATGGATCCCAAATGGATGAGAGCTTCCTTCCATTCCTGGAGGGTCTTTGGGTCTTTATGCCCGGCGACAGCCTTTCTGTAATCGGGGGATCCTTCTTTCACGACCGTTGGCGAGACGCTGCAGAAGACCGGCATGATGATCTGACCCGTCGTCTTGCGGCACTTGTGGCACTCCACGATGTGAGCCAGCTTTGCGTGGCACGACATGCTCGACAGATAGTTCTCTGACAGGATCGGAATGGCGATCTTGGAATGCCTGATCGCTTGGGTAAGCGACGGCCCTTTCTCCTCTCCCACGGCGAGTTCCCCATCATCCCTCAACACGCTGATCTCCGCGTGGAGGAGGCTATGGTGGAGATGACCCACAAAGCCACTGGGAGTATCCCGTCCACTGAAGCTCAAGAACACATCGACACTCTCTTCTCTTGTTTCGGAGGAACCTTCTCCACAGTTACGAGAATCCTGGATGCCCATCTCCCAGTTTCATACCACGGGAGTAGGCGTACGAGGGCCTCTTTGACCGGACACGCGTCGGATGGAAGCGACGGCGCGAGCGACGGCCAGCCCGCGACGGCGAGAAACCACCAGAGAAAGAGTAGAGCGGCGAGCGGCGAGCGGCGAGGAGAAGGAGGAGAAGGGGGAAATTGCCTTCCGAATTCAGATCTGAAGAAACTGGGGAAATTCCTTGATTTATCCGAATTAGGGTTTAAGTTTGAGAAAAAATGCTGAATTACGTTATTTAAGGCTCAAGTAGAAAAATTAATAAAATATTATCATATCGGATTTCTAGTGTCTTAAATCAATGTTGACACTTTAGTGGTAAGGGTCAACATAAAAGTCTGCTATTAAAAAATAGTTTGCTCCCTCATCGGAGAAAAAAGGTTGATAAATAATTCAAATAAGCCAGCAATTTAGTATAAGAGGTTGTAGCTTCAACAAAAAAAACGGATATGTCATTAAAAATTTGATCATTTGAAGCAAATATTTGCTAATTAAAAAAATTGTAATAAGTAAAATAGTTGGCAACTTAAATAGAGAATGGTTGTAGTTTACACAAATTGAAACAAATTTAGGGGTGGGGGAAAATAGATGAGGGAAAGCTCGAGGAGATTTTTTTTTTAATCGGAAAAATAAATAAATGAGATTAAAAAATAATTTTAAAAAATAAAAGTACTGAATTTTAAATGATGATAAATTTTGATCATTGTAAAAGATCATGGATTTACTTAAATAAGTTGATTCTAATTTTTTGTTAGTCATCGATTTTATTCATAACTTTTGTTAAAGTTAAAAGCTTATTTCCAGATATGGATACATATTAATTATGAATGTCTTTCTTTCCAATGAATTGATTTATTAATATTATTAGTGTAAATTCATTTTAGGCTCTTTTTTAATTAATTATTTATTTATGAATTTGAATCAAATTAATTAAAAATAAAAAAATTCATTTAATATACAACGTGTCCCAACGTGTCGGAATTCTCTATTTTTTATAAATGACGTGTCGACGTGTTGTGTCGTGTCGCGTGTCGGTGCTACTTAGGTGATTGGGAGAATTACCAAAAAGTCATAAATCTATTATAATTGTGCCAATTCAGTCATAAACTTTTTTTAGTTAATTTAGTCATAAACCTTTTACAATTGTGATAGTTTAGTCTATTCGATCAAAATTAGCTGGCGTTGCGCTAACCGACGACGGCCGGTTCGGCAAAAGTTGACATGGTAATTCTTTAATATATTTTTTGATTTTTTTCTAATCTTTAATTGTTTTTTTTTGAATTTTTTTCCACCTTCCTTCCTTCCTCTGGCCTAGAGGCAGGCCCGCCCGGCTAGGCAAGGGTGCTCGTCCTCGCTAGCCACTAGCGAAGGCGAGGCCGCCGTCGCCAGATCTAGCGAGGGCAAGCCTCGCCGTCCTTAGGCAAGGAGCCTCGTCGGCTGCCAGAGAGGTCGACCCTCGCCGGTGGTCGGCGAGGCCGCCATCGCCGATCGGCAAGGCTCGACCTCACCTAGCCATGGCGAGGTCGAGCCTCGCCGTCCTGGGTGAGGAGCCTTGCCGGCCACCGGTGAGGTCGACCCTCACCTTGGATCTAGCAAGGCTTGGCCCCACCCAACCATGGCGAGAGTTGACCTCGCCAATGCCGGCAAGCTCGGCCCTCACCAGATCTAGTGAGGCCTCGCCCAGCGAGGGTGAGGCCAGCCTCGTTAGATCTAGCGGGGCCTCGCCCAGCAATAGGGAGCCAGCCTTGCCATTGGTTGGCAAGGCCAACCTCACAGGCCCTTGGTGTCGGCCGAAGGAAGGAGAAGCGGATGGAAAGAAAAAAAAAAAATATTTAAAAATTCCAAAAATAATTTAAAAATGCTACGTCAGCCTTCGAGCTTTTTCCTTTCATCATCTGCAGGGCTCATGAAAACTCTTGATCCCATTCTTCAGCTTGTCCTTTTACTTTCGGCAGACTTAAAATTTATAGGATATTGAAAGAATTGTAACTCAAAGTTCTCTTCATATTATTCCCAGGCGACTTTTAATTCCTTAGAGGGGTTTCTCTGTGTCAAATTGGACCAGTAGAAGAATATTGAGTCAGTTTTATCTGTTTCGACAGTCGTGTTCTTTTTGTCATGATTATCCAAGCATGGCAATTTCATGCTAGACAATGTGGATTTGTTCCATCGGTTAGCAAATTGTTATCTCCTGTTATACTTAATGATACTTTAATCCTCTTGATCAACCAAACATAGCCCAAAGGCCAAAAATAAAATTATCATTGGAGAACCATATTTGGAGGTGATTGAGGTGTGAGCTAACTATAAAATCATTGTGCAGATGGAACATCCTGTCGAGAAGATATTCCGCAGCATACATTTCCTCTAAGGTGAGAATATCTTGACCGACCATTGTATTCCACACAATTTACTGTTCTAATCATCTTATTCATGTGGCTTAGTTGTGGGCATGTCGAGTAAGAACCCAAGCAGATACACAATTGAAAAGTTACTCAGATCAATCAAGACCTGCAACTATCTTGGTTCACCTTATGGAATTGTGAAATCCTACCATAAGAAGCTGCAGGAAATAAGCACTTATGTGGTGTGACTTGAGATGGCGTGAATGAAGCCCCTGCTTTGAAGAAGGCGAACATTGGGATTGCAGTTGCTGATGTCACTGATGCTGCTAGAAGTGCTTGGACATTGTCCTCACTGAAACGGGCTTGAGTGTCATTATAACCCCTGTGCTGACCAGCTAGGCTATACTTCAAAGAAGGATTACACTGTTAGTGATTTGGATTGTGTTTCCAATGGATAATGCACCAAGGCTCTGCATATTGCTAATTGTGTTCCCAGCTTACTATGAGTTGACTAAAATTTTGCAGATTTATGCCATCTCCATTATGATTGGTATTGCGGTAAGTGTCCTACCTTAATGTAGACTCAAGATAATAAAGTATTCCCTCATGAAAGTTCATGCATCCAGTCTTTGGCAGTTTGGCTTTATGTTGATTGCTTTGATCTGGAAGTTTGACTTTGCGCCCTTTATGGTTTTGATCATTGCCATATTAAACAATGATAAGATGATAGGTTTGTGTATTCTTGTACTCCCGGTTTTCAACATAGCAGATTAAGAAAGACCAGTTTAAATAGTTTTGTGTACCAATCTCGGGAATGATCGTGACAATCTCCAGAGATTGAGTGAAGCCATCTCCCTAGCAAGAAAGCCGGAAGTTGAAAGAAATTTTGCTACCGGAATTGTTCATGGAGGTTACCTAGCACTAATAACTGTATTCTCTTGGGCCATGAAAGATGTGGACTTCTCAGTAAGAACCCGTTTCTTGTGTGGTTTTCTAGTTCTGTCTCTCTTGTATATGTTTTGTTTAATTATTGGAACCAGAAGTAATAAAATATCGCTACCCTATTCTATGGTGCAGGACAAGTTTGGTGTAAAAACTCAATCAGAAATAGCCTGATGAAATGATATCAACCCTATATTTGCGAGTATAGTTAGCCTCTAATCTGTCACCAGATCGCACAGCTGGTCCTTTGTTGAACGCCTGGGACTTCTCTTGGTCAGCGCATTTGTAGCTGCTCAGCCGGTAAGAATTTCTGAGTCATAGTCTGTTCACCTTCTACTGGGAGCATAAGTTTGCTATGGTACTTTCTACTGACTAATTTCATTGGAATCCGGTTGAAATGAGAACTACAGATTCATTAGCTTTAACTGATGGTCAATGGTTAAAAGTCCTCAGAAAAGTTTGGACAACCGAATCTTAATCACCATTCATCAATATGCTTCCCTGATGCAAAATTTTTCATGGACAGGTTGCGACACTTAGCGGTTTATGCAAACAGGGGCTTCGCGAGGATAAAAGGAACTGGATGGGGGTGGGCCGGTGTCATCTGGCTTTACAGCTTGGTGACATATGTTCCGCTTGATATTCTTAAGTTTGTGATCCGCTACATTCTGAGCAGGAGAGCATGGAATTCCCTTTTGGAGAACAAGGTATTTCCACTAAGAAAGAGGCACCACCACGGATTATGTATTATGAAAAACCCCACATTGCATTAATTTTGGCTAATTTTATCACGCAGACTGCCTTCACTTCTAAAAAAGACTATGGCAAAGAAGAGCGAGAAGCTCAGTGGGCAACTGCACAGAGGACTCTGCACGGCCTTCAACCTCCTGAAACCAGCAACCTAAAATCTGACAAGAGAAGCTACAGGGAGCTTTCAGAGATTGCAGAGCAAGCCAAGCGACGAGCTGAGGTTGCGAGGTGAGCACCTTGATTCTCATACTTCAACGCTCGTAAGAAAATGGTGTTATTTACTGAAAAACATAGTTCCACCTTCTTCGCTTCCGTACCTGTTTGCTTGCCTAATAACAGAAGTTCAAAGGCCGTGCTGTATTTAACTGAGTTTAGGCGCCTTACTCTCTTGAAACAGAGTTTAAACCATTCGCTGCTAGCAATTCCTTTTCACCGTTTAAGTCCTACATGCGATGGTAAGACAAAGTGAATCTGTTGTTGCAGGCTTCGGGAGCTACACACTCTGAGGGGCCATTTGAATCCGTGGTCAAGCTCAAAGGCCTGGACATTCCATTCAGCAGCATTACACATTCTGAAGGGCTTTTCATTCGAAGCAGAGGAGATCATATCGTGAGAAACGGAAAGTGGTCTTAAGGATTATGATGACGAAGCCGCCTATGAAGCTCTTATTAGTCTATAGGACGACAGAAACCGATGTCGCTAAAAGTCAGGGTCGTAGATTTTTGCTGTGACCAGTTTAATGCATGAGGGCTGCTTTCTCTTTTGACAGAACGAGATTTAACACTTGGTTTCACAGTAGCCATGTTCAAGTCGGTTGGTGAATCTTACTTGGATCTTAATGATTATGTTTAGCTTGAAGCATGATCTTGTCAACAATTCTCGAGTGATCTGCCTGGCACAAGGAGAGAGAAGGAAAAACAAAAGTTTTTGGCGTTTAGTAAGTCTTTTTTGTTTATGACAAAAAAAAAAAAGTTTTTTTGGTCAAATAAGTGACTACTAGAAAGGTCTCACGCGAGTCTCCGCGTTTCTCTTTTTCCTTTTGTGCGCAGCCTAAGTATTGATGAGTTATAACGAGAAAAGACGTGCCTTTTAAGGATTTATGATATCTTTGTTTCTAGTTAACAAATAACAAAGATGAAATATTTTCTCACACTTAATCCTTTACAATTAGATGGAAAGACGCATTATTTTTATGAATTGTAATGATGGGGAGTGGTCGCGAAGGTCAAAGAGCTTCTAAAATGGCGAATGAGGTAGAAATGAATCGAATTGTACACCAAATAAGTAGAGAATAATTTTAAAGTATATATGTAAAAATTGGAATTAATTCACGAAGGCGCATAGTAATGCCTTAGATTTAGAACTCTAAAGTTAAGCATACTCAGGTGGAAGCACTATCCACCCGTATGCCAAAAGCCAAAATTGTAAGGCTTAGTTACGGATGGGTCAAAGTCGATAATACAATAGAATCTTTATATCTCATATTATTAGACTAATTTCATAAAATAGTAAATCATAATATCAATTAATGCAGCTCACAATAGGAAAACTTTTACAGTTATAAACACAATCCCATATAACATATGTTTATATTAGCATGGTGTTGTATTAACAAATGTGCAAGCCATTGAGAAAATATAAATTTATTAGCAGAATAGTGGCTATCGATGAAATTGCATATTAATCACGACCATATATAATACGTCTCGAAATCATATATTTTAAGAAAAGCATTTTCCATTCTTTTAATTGGGAGCAATATCCAACTTAAATAGGAAATTAGATTAACTACGGAGTTTAACTTTAGCATCGCAAAAAATATTATTGGACTTAGTCATGCATAATTGCATGTATAATTATATGTCCAACCATGTATTTCCTCATACAGATTTTGAATTTTTTATATCAAAGCAACATAATTTACAACCAAATAGTTAGTGAATAAGGTGTGTATAAAGTAGCATATTTTCAAGAACATATTCATGATATTCTACGTAAGCAAATCATCGATCTTACTATACAAAATAATAGTGATTTAAACTCAAAAATTAACGATCGTAAAAATCAAGGGGAATACTTCTTATTAATAAGATGAAAACTAATACTCTATGAACAGGGTGAAACATTAACAATAAACACATAATCATACTATGATGGAATCTTTCAAGCAAGCTCAATAAAAATGTGAGATTTATTTTGTCGAAATGAGGTAAAAATCTATGTTCATAATGTATAACACCTTCTTTCCCATGCGCGGCCCAGCCCATTTTTCTTCTTCCCCCTTTCGCCTTTTCGCGCGGCCGGGCCTGGCCCAGCCTTCCCTTCCCTTGCCTTGGGCCCGGCCCATCCCAACTTGTCTTCTTCCTCCGCGTGCGACCTGCAGAAAAGGAGGGAGAGAGGACAGCAGCAACAGGAGAGCAGGGGATCGCGAGGGACAGGCGGGCGGCGTGATCCGCGGGTCGGGAGCAGCCCGGCCGGCAAGCTGGCAGCGGCAGAGGCCAAGCGCGCTTGCCGGTTGCTCTCAAAGTGAGCGACTCGCTCATTTGCGAGGGGGCGGGGAGATTGATAGAGAGAGAGAGAAATCATAAGAGAGAGGGACCTCCTCGTTTTAAAAGCTTATCCCTGTGAACCCTTGCGTCTCCGCCATGTTTTGGTCCAATCAGAAGCCGAGACTTGTTGGTCTTTGAGTCTGGCGTTGAGTTCGAGTCATGAAAAATGGTTAATATCATTCCCCCAGTCCATGCTCACCACACGTTTGACGATATGTCCAAGCCTCCCTAGGCGCTTGCGTTACCGATTTCCGGTTGTTCTTGAACACGTATAGGCAGGTTTCACGCGTTATAAACCTCTTGTTGTTTGTTGGTCAACATTTGCATCCTCGGACCAAATCTGGACATTCACTTTTTTTTTTGTGTTCCCACCATCCGTTTTGCAAATTTTTAACGTATCTTGGTGGTCCTCGCCGACGAGGAAGCGCTCGGAGTCTAAGATATTCTGTTGGGTTGCCTCTCCTGTCCGTGCACTCTGTACATTCGCTGTTTTGTGGTCATAAATGTGAGGTGTCGGCGACCAACGGTGGTTGAGATGGTCGGTTTGCACTCCTTCAGAAATACGTGATCCGCAATGAGTTTCCTTGAGATTTGCTGCGTTATATTCATTTTCCATTGGCCTCCTGGATACTTTGGCTGTAAATAACGAATGGCTTCGGATGGTCGGCAATGGTGTCGCAAGGTGATTGTGGGGCCGTCGTTTTTGGCTGATGGTGGCTCGGCGATGGGTAGGTTGAATGTGTCTGGACAATCCTCGAAGGCGGCGAGAGAGAATGCGATGAGAAGATGAGCTTAATAAACCGTAGGTTTAATGAGAGTGGGCTTGAATGTTGAAGTTGAGCTAGGTTTGATTTATTTTTGGTTTTTCCGAATTGGCCAGGAATATTTTTGAAAGAAAGGAGGTTTTAGTATGGGCTACAGAATTTAAGAGGGCTTGCAGCAGGGGGCCTAATTGAGTCCTTGGGGCCGTAAGACGAGTCGCAGCCCAAGTCCCTGATTCTGGAATTAAAACTTAAAAAAAAAAAATAGTTTTTTTTAAAATTAAATTACAAAATTCGAAAATATTAAAAAATTTTAAAAATAAGAAAATTCTTGGAAATAGGTTTTCATTGAATTTTTGAGTTTTAGCATTAGATGTGGCCTGGTTTCACCTGACAAGTATACATGTAGTTTAGTTCTAGTGGAGTATCCTTTTGAATGAAATTGAATATGACTTGGTTCTAACTCATGGAGATCATGTCTTGAGGCTCATAACATGGCCATGTAAAAAAAATAATTAAAAATTAAAATAAAAATAAAAAATCTTCAAAAAAGTTAAAATTAATCTCTTGGGCTATTTTCTACTAAAAAATGGAAGCATTTCAATTTAGAATTATGCTTAAGTTTGACTAAGCCTTTAGGGCTTTACCTTAGGGATTCGATTGTCATAAGGAATAAATGCCTTTGAATGCATAATATTGATAACATTGAGTTTGGCTTCTCTTTAGTCTAGTTAGGATTAGCACTTGTCTTCTCTATAGCATTAATTCTTTGTTTTCTCATGCAATTTGTTTAATACTTTCCTTGGTTGCTAATTGTAGATTATCTCATATGTTAGCGGATTAGTCTAAAGTTAATCCAAATTGCTTGACGAAAATCTTGTTTTAAAATGAATAAGATTAGATACCGAAATGGTACTAATTAATTAATTAGTTTAATCAAGTCCCCGACCCTAGATTCTTTGGTTGCGTAGGAAGTTAGGTACACTCCCACACCTCACTTGATTTCTAGCCGACTCCAATAGGCTAGTGGCAACTCCTTATTCCGAAATTCTTAAAAATACCCCAATGTCGCGCTAGGTATGGGCTTAGGAGAGCTCGTGCCTAATTATAAGCCTTAGATCCGTTCTTTAGGCAATACCCGAGGGGTAGGTCACGACACTATGATCAGACATGAATCATTTAGATAAAATCTAGTATGAACTAAGTGGGGAACAAGTTGATTAAAAATGGCAAGATACTAAATTGATGACAAAATTCGAGTTTCTTGCCAATGTAATGTAATCAAAGAGTTTTTCCTCAGACAGATTAAATGTAAGATTTATGGAAATACAAAAATTAAACAAAGAGCAAGGCAAAGATAATTTTGAAATATTAAAAAGTTGAAAGATTCTTTCATGCTTTTAATAGTAATGACATAAAGAGTATATGTCATGTATAAAAGTTAAGTCCAAATGCATCATTTTAGAAATTCAACGATATGAAATCCAAATTCTCCTACAACTAACATTCATCATGCATGTCAAAAGTTGTATATTTGAGAGGAAAACTCGTGCAAATTTAATTAGGAAGTTAAAAGAATACTATCCGATGTTTTTTTTTTTTTATTTTCATGTTTTATTTTTTTTTCTTTTTGCATGCAATGTGAATTTAACTTTTCTAATTTACTACCGTGAGAACAGATGCTGCTACTTATTTTTTTTTCAGAAAAAAAGAGGTCCATTAAACTTCCATAAATGTTCACTAAACAGATGATCGAAGGATAAAAAAAATTCTGATATTTCATGATGGTTTTCAGATAGACTATCTTCATATATTCGGGATAAGTACATCGACAGGTATTGTACTTTTGGTATTGGTCAATTAAGAACCTAAGTTCTATAATTGAGGACTAAAACAGAAGAGAGGTCTTCTATTAAGATCTCAAAGGAAGCAATTTTCGGGGTATTAAATGATGCAACTGGTGAAGGGCATAATGGGAAGAGGAATAGTTCAAACACACTGTTAATTTCGTATTCTTGTCTGGTGTCTAGATTTAGATTTAAAAGAAGTTACTTGATGGAGCATTTCTTCCATTAGCAGATGTAAGACGACCAGCTAGTCCTCTGCATATAAATTCGCTGGTCACAAATCATCAGCACTGTTCTAGCCAATTCATGGCTTTCTTTATTGTTGTTGATCATGAAAACATTGTGGAGCTTCATGTTTGAATGCCACTGACCTGTGGTGGTCAATTCTTAGAAACCTGTCTGTATAAGTTTCTTTTTTTGCTCTTTTGTCCAAAAGAGTCTCTACTTAAGTCGACAGTTGACACAACACAAACATATTATGCTTCATTCCTGGAAATCTGGGAGGCAAGAGATCACATAGTCGATTGAAACGTGATGGAGTAGGTACCGAGATTTTGCAAATTTCAGCAAAACGAATAGCAAAAAGAGCTAGTAGAAATAGGAGGGAAACACTTCAGTGGAATATATCCTAAAGAAAAAACAATCTAGACATGTTACATTCCTTGGCTTGGAATATCCAATGAAACAAAGCCTAAATATCAAATGCAGATGCCTGAATCATGCAGGGAGACCCAAGTAAAGGTCCACTATGTTAAAAAGAGAAGATTTGGAAAAAAGTGCTTTACTGAAGTTGTGCCTCGCTCCTCAAACCATTACTAATGTCAAACAAGATTTCACAGGGAGGTCTTTAGTACCGTGATGCATGAAAGTCTCTTCACAGCTTCTGAATCTTGTGTTTGACCTCGCCTGGCCACGAAAAGATGCATTTTATTTTATCGTCAAAGGCAGGACTCCCGCAATGTGGGATAATAATTCCGGTAAGTCATGATGCGGCATTTTTACCTGCTGCTCAGCCTAAGTTGGCTGCTTAGCCCGAGATATTACGTTACAGTGAGATTTCAGAGTACCCAAAAAACACTTCAGCTGGTCAAATGTTATGCATTGAGTAGATAACCTGCTTAACATACAAAGGGAAAACGGGAAGACCAAGTAATGCCAGATGCTGTTCAGTAAAATCAACTTATCCTTCTTTTTGCAATTTTCTCATCCTATAATCAGATAGATCATCAGCATTACCATGCGATGGTTATTTCTTTTTTCCAGTATGCTCTATGTATGGTTGTTTGAGCATATGTCTGGCTTTTCTGCATCCCATTCAGGGATGGCTATTCTATTAATCATCAATGGACAATAAAATTGAACAGATATCAACGCACATCCAGTTATTTCTTCAGTTACAATAATTCCGATAGAAAATACTCCACATATCTTGAGCAAATGGGCATATTATCTCATCAATAATAATGAGTCAGTTACATGGAAGAAATTTAGAACAACAATGACCAATATGATATGGAAATTCAGTCATGCTGATTCATGCACCTATTTGAATATTTGAGAAAAACGAGATTTGTAGTTGAACTATTTAAGTAGTATCGATTGCCTCCTAAGTCATCAGAAACAGTACGAATCCTCTTCATGGCTAGGCAAGTAATCAAGCAATTGCAGGGCCTTGTTGAGAATAACTTTGTAGAGGAAATATATCACATTCTCTTTTGAAAGGAAAAGTCAAAAGAAACCTAGAAGAAGAAAGCATTCTCGTTACAAGGAGGACAAGAACAACGGAAGTGGAGCTCATGGATCATTGTTATATTGTAAAGATGCACGAACTTTGGAATGTACCTTTGCTTCGGAAACTTCAGGCTTGCTCAAGGAACCATGAAAGGGATCTGTCCCAAGTCTTGATTTAGATCAGTTGGCAGCCATGAACTTCGCAAATCTCTGGCCTTTCTAGGGAGCTCAACCACTAGCGGCTGTCCTGTTAAGGTATGTTCTTGCAATTTTGGATTTTACGTTCGTTCGACAGATCTAGCAGTCCTCGAAGGAAATCACAGTATGAGATGGTCAATATTGTCAGGCATGGCAAGCATTCGAGACCATCTAGCTTTTCAAGCTTGCAGTGAGAAATAAACAATGCTTCCAAGGAGGAGAGACTTCCAAGTCCTTGGATTTCCGTTACTGCACATGAGAAAAGCTCCAACCCTGATAAAGACTTAAGATACCTAAGATCCGGCAATGCCTCCAAGGATTTGCGGGGTTGGAGGGTCAGTTTTTTCAGACTGTTGGGTAGTTTTGGAAGACATCGCAGGTCTGGACATTAAAGATCAAGCTTCCTTAGCTGTGAAAAGGCATCCATTTCTTCCGGCAGTGGAGTGAGGCCTGTGAGGCACAATTCCAAGGTCTCAACTTGTCACTTTGCCAATCTCCTAAAGGCTGACCGGTTCCACCGTCACATCTGGGTCTGCACTGGGAGACGCCTCCTCCTCCAAATAATTGGCAAGGTAGAACTCTTTAAGACTGGTCAGATTTGAAATATCCAAAGACTTCAATTTACTTATGTCATAAGTAAGACGCAAAGCGACTAAATTAGAGGGAAGCGGGGAACCTCATGAACATTGTCGCAGCCATATAAATAGAGGTTTTGGAGATGGGATAGACTAGAGATGCTCTATGGTAGGCCGGGAATATTGTTATGTGCCAACACCAAAATTCTCAAACGAGACAAGCCTTTGATCTCCTCAGGAATTTTTTCCGAACTCCTACGGCGTGATGCATGAATCTCCTCAAAGCTGCTTCAGCATTCCAGTAGTTCGAGGGAACTTTCTAATGAAACTTCATCCATTTTCAGCACCTTCAAATTTTGCATATTACCACTGGCATATGGTAATTTATCAATTCCTGTACTTGAGTGATCCAGATTCTCTAATGATGTCAATTTTCCAATGGCGTCTGGAAGTTTCCACATCAACCGACAATCCTTCAAAGACAGTCGTTTCGACTTTTCAAGCCTTTTCATGACCCCAAAAAAAAAAAAAAAAATTCTAGCCTTTCAATTGAATCTAGGAGCGTGGTAAGTTCAGAGCCATCCATCGAAAGAAATTCTAGCGATTTTATATCACCAATTTCGCTGGATTCTTGTGCCAACAATTTGCAGTTAGAGGTGCCAAGAGTTTTGAGAAGCTTCATATCTTCGGAGACCGGAATATCTTCTATACAAGTTCCATCAAGATGGAGCTCTCTCAAAGCTTTCAGAGATCAAGTTTTATGAACAAATTATGACACGTTTAGTAACCATTCCGTTCCCGAGAATAATTTCTGATCAAAATAATTTTTTTATTATGTTTTCGAGAACAATTTCTATGCATTTTAAATTATTTGGTAACTATCCAAAAATTTTATTCCCGGAATAGAATTGCGTTTGGTACTGTTTCTAAATTTTTTTAATCAAAATCATTTTCTTTTAATTTTTTAATAATTTTATTACTTTTTTTTTTCTCCTCTTCTTCTTCAAGCTTTGCCCGTCACCAGCCTTGGGATGATCGGCGACCGGCTAGATGAGGGCCAATGACCTTGTTGGAGCGTTGTCGACCCTCGGTGAGGCCACGCCTCATCGGTCGAGTCTCGTTGGCAGCTAGGTGAGGCTCGGCCGAGCCTTGGCCGAGCGAGCTTGACCTCGCCAGATCTGCATAAGGTCGAGCCTCACCCAGCCTCACTGGCCAAGTGAGGCTTGTCAGTGGCCGGGGGTGGCCCAGGCGAGGCTTGGTTGGGCGAGCCTCCGGTGAGCTCACCGAACCTCACCCAACCAGTCACCAGCGGCGGCGGCGGCGACATTGGCAATTGAAGAAGAAGAGAGAGGGAAGAAGAACAAGAATAAACAAGAGAAAAGAGAAAAAATGGGTTGCCTTGGTTTTGGAAATTTTCCCGGTAACAAATAATCTAATTTTTTTTTTTACTTT
Source organism: Eucalyptus tenuipes (assembly GCA_014182365.1). Lineage (NCBI taxonomy): Eukaryota > Viridiplantae > Streptophyta > Magnoliopsida > Myrtales > Myrtaceae > Eucalyptus > Eucalyptus tenuipes. The sequence goes on along the minus strand of CM024539.1, from coordinate 16,406,087 downwards.
TTAATTATGTTCCAAATCTATTATCGGAAACAAAAAAATAGAAATTTGTTCTCGGGAACAAAAAATTTATCAAACGAATTTCTGTTCCAAAACTATTTCTCGGAATAAAAGAATATAAATTTTTACCGTTTGGCCGGTTGCCAAGCGCGCTCTTACTGAGGTCAATGCATAATTTCAGATCTAAAATTTGCAAATGTTGCAACTGACCAATCGATGGGTCAATTTGACCCAAATGAGAGCAATATTCTAAAATTAGCATCTCCAAAGCCTTGGAATTAGAGAAGTTTGGAGTTTGTATCTAGGCAACACAGCCTCTGAGAATTAACACTTTCAACTTCCTTGACCATTGCGAGCAATACAAGTGGACAGAAACTATTGATGTTGTAGTAAGTATTCAAGTGAAGAGGGAAATGCAAATTATTTGAGCTACCTTTATACTATTGCAACCCTCCCAGCCTTCAAATAACTTGCTCCACGATAAATCAAAACCAAGTCCCCAAATTCAAATTGATTACATTAAACGCTCTCGGACAACCATGCCAACGGAGCCAAAGTAACTTCAAAAGAAGATTCCTAAAATCATCCTTAATATCAAAGTGATCCAAAATGTGGAGACGGACATTTGGTACTCTTTTAAATTCGTCAGCAGTCAAACAGGTCCATATCACGACACAGAGCTTCGACCTTCGTTTGGCTCCGTTGGTCAACAGAAGCCAGTGTAACATCGTTACAGAAGTGAATTCAGGTCATTGGTTGGAAAAATGTCTCAAATTTGAGTTCATGAATAAATATTTAATCTAAAATTTAAATTAGTTTGACCGTTTCACGGATTTTGTGAGATTTTATTTTCTGCACATGGGATGGGTTGTCTCTTCATTTATTTTTATCCCCGCATGGCCTTCATTTAAGGTGGTGAAGACAAATGGAATGTGCATGCAGACGCATAGAAGATTGTGGGCGCCGAATGTCTCTTTCCTCCTTTTGGTCATAGATTGTGGGCTTCATTTGTCCTCTTTCATGGAAGCCCCATTAATTCTGCCGCAGAAGGAACTGATCAGGAAGGGTAAAGAAAAAAAGAGAGAAAAGAAGGTCCTAGGTCCATTTTCTTCCATCCTTTAAGGAATGCATGCATGCCCATAAATTATGGGAGCTTCCTTTGCCTTTTCTTTCATTTGAAGAAAACATCCGCCTGCTGCAATAAATGATGGAGACTCTTTTGTACTCCAAAAGAGGAAGACGTCCAACAAAAGGAGTGTGCCAAGTTCTTCGGTGGGTGAGAGGGCTGAGTATTGTTCTATTACACGTTGAAAAAGACGCAGAGTGTTGAGGTTGAATTAAATTCTTGTGATTAGAATTTGTGTAATTCTTTGAGGGAGATTTTACTAGAAATTATGAGGAGTTAAATACTGTGTGAACTATTGAGTGTAGTTGAGACTAAAAAATATTGAGAGAGAGTGTTTGAATACTTAGGTGATTGTAATATCTTTTATATCACTTGTTTCTATAATGGAAAGCCGTGCTGCTCTTCTCATGAACGTAGAAACATCATTTGTGTTTGGCCCTTTAGGGGATCAAAACAAGGAGAGTCAAATATTCAACAGACAGACAAAAGGAAACGTCAAATCTTACCTCATCTTTATTAAAGATATTCCGAGCTTCAGTGGCTCATGTCTACTGTTCTTCCCATGTTTCATGCCATCGCTTTAACAATTTGCCTGCCGAGCTTCCTTAGCTGATCGTGCATCCGCATCCTATTCTCATCTCCAATCTTTACCATGGATAGAGACGCGGGCCTCTGGAGTGCCATAACTTGGCACAAAGGGATACTTGAGTGCCATAACTTACGAAAGTGACACTTAGGTGCCAAAATCGGAGAGAAATTGATCACTTAAGTGCCATTCCGGCCAAAACGCCGACGTGTCAATTTTCCGGTGAAGCGAGTGCGAAACAGCATCGTTTTGGTGCTGACGTGGTAAAAAATTTAATATAAAAATTAATTAAATTAAATTTAAAATTAAATTTATTTAAAACATTTTTTAAAAAATTAAAATAATAAAAAATTAAAAATTAAAAAAAAAAAAAAAAGGGGAGGCGGCCGAGGGCTAGCCTCCCCGTCGTCACCGAAGGGCCGGCGATGGAAGGGGGAGGGTTGGCGGGGTCGCCGGCCCTTGGGGCCCGCGACCTCGGTCGACCGGTGGCGAGGGCCCGTGAGGGTCGGCGGCCCTCGCCCGGCCGGGACCAAGGGCCGCCACCCGCCAAGGCGACCCCGGGTGGCGGCCCTGGGTCCGGTCGAGCGAGGGCCGTCGACCCTCGCCTAGATTTGTGGCGAGTGGGGGCAAGGGCCGCGAGCCCTCACCGCCGGCCGGGGGTCACGGTCCCTAGCTAAGGCCCCACGACCCTAGCCGACCCTCCTCCCTCCGTCGCCGGCCCTTCCCTCGGCGGCGATGGTGGGGAGGCGGCTCGACCCTCCCCCCCTCCCCCTTTTTTTTAATATTAAAAGTTATTATTTTTAAATATTTTTAATAAGTTTTATTTTAATTTAATTAATTTTTATATTATTTTTTTACCACGTCGGTGCAAAATGACGTCGTTTTTGCATTATTTGGCCACGTCACCGTGCAAAACAGCGTCGTTTTGCACTCACTTCGCTGGAAATTGCACACGTCAGCGTTTTGGCCGGAGTGGCATTTAAGTGATTTATTTTTCTTCGAATGTGGCACTTAAGTGTCACTTTCGTAAGTTATGACACTTAAGTGTTTCTTTGTGCTAAGTTATGGTACTTGAAGAGATCTTTTGCCTCATGGACATGAGACGGAGCTTCTCGAGTTCGAGAGAAGGGAACAAGTCGAGTTCCTTCAACATGTAAGAAGCCATTTTTGTAAGAGTTTTCCTAATGTGGACTACATTAATTGATATTGTAATTTACCGTTTTATGGTTATTGTAAAATGGGGTTGGTCTAAGATGAGATAGAATGTTTCTTAATTAGTCTAATATGTGACTGGCTAGTATGGGCCGAGTTGAGTTTAGCTCGTAATGAGGGGGCCTAGCTGGAAACTCTATAAATAGTGCTCAAGTCTCTCTTCTAACCTTAATTTTCACATGTATTCTCACATAAGGAGCATTGACCTAACGCTAAAGGGTGAGGGGGCCATCTCATTGAGCCAGTGATACGAAGGGCAATAGAGGAGAAGGACTTGCGCGTGAAACATTGGTTTTCCGCTTCCGCTTCAAGAATGATGGATCCCAAAACAGGTGCGTTAATCTTTCTACTCAATTATGCATGTTCTTGTTCTGGTTATGGAGATATTGGGATTGCGTAATTTGCATCCAACATGTGGTATCAGAGCCTCCAAACCCTAGAACTCGAACGCATACAATTTTGCCCTAATTTGTGATTTTCGTGATTTTTGATCAATAAAAAATAAAATTAAACCACAAATTCGAACTGAGCTCGATGAGATGAGAAGATCCGTGGGCGGCACGTCGCCAAAGGGGGTTGCACGCGCCCCCACATGCAGCCACGCGCCGCCGGGCGTTGAGCACGCGTCCCCATGCGCGGGTCATGGCTCGTGCGTGTAGTCAACTATCTAGCCCGACCCGTACCATTGACCCGACCAGTGACCCATTGACCGACTCGACCCGACCCGGTCAACCGGTTGGACCACACGGCTTGACTGGACGGTCGAGCTGGAACCGATCGGACCGCTGCTAATCAGATCGGTTTTTGAGGGGTCTTCACGTACGCGCGTGTGTTCCACACGCCGTGCGCTCAGGCAGTGCATGCGGGCGTGTGGAGCGTCGGATCGGCGCGTGGCCCGCGGCGTTGGATTCGTATGTTCATCCTATATGTTGTGGTGTATTTATTTTACATCTTTGATGGTTTTATGGATGTGAAAATATATACAAAACCCTAAATACGCGTATTTTTAGTGTATTTTTGTGTATTTTTCTTGTATTTTCTATGATTTTGGAAATATAGGTGTTGGGTTATAGGTATGTTATCATGTAAATCTTATAAAAGCGTTATTCATTGATAATATATATAAAGTTTAATTTGTATTAATGAATAATGATATTATTTATGAATAAAGTAATGTAATTAGCATGATATGTGATTTTAGTGATTTACTGCCTCTGTCACTAGAGTTAAAATCACATGTATATAGTGTATGTGACTAGTAAGGTTTATATCCATGGTATGAGAGAGTTTCAAGGATTCAATTGAGTAGTGACTGCCAAAGTGGCACGCTTGATTTGATTTGAGAAATTTCGGTCTCGTATATTGATTGGGATATCTCCTAGTCTAATGCGTAGTCATACCATTAGTTTATGGAGGGATACATGATGGTATGGTGGAGGAGTGACTGATCCTAGTGGTTCATATATCCAAAGGTGATGAATTCACAAAGATTGGAATATATTCTCATAACCGCTATCATGTGAGGAGTGTACAATTGCATGTCATGTATTCTGTCCAAAGGTGATTATATGATTTTGCATGCAACTCTCTAGATGTGTACTTGTACGTCAAGTTACACAGTACTCATATGATGCTAATTACATACATTGTTTGTTATTTTAGTCGCGTTTTCTGTAATTAATAACTCTAATTTATTGAGGTTTTTACTAGTTCAAATTTTAAGTAGTAGACATATGATTTGTTGCTTAGTAAAAGAGCAATAGAATTTTCTTACTATCCATGAAGCGTTCCATTCAGGAACACTTGAAAAGTAGCTTGTCTACTGATTGCACTGCTAAAAGATGATGAAATCCTTAGTGGCTTGAAATTATGTCTTGTATAACACCGAAATTAGGACACATCTGCAAAGATTGTGTTTAAGTCCTAATGATATATACGTCTCATATAAGGTTGAAAAAGTTGTTTCCAAATGTTCTATGTCTAAGGAATAATCTCACACATGTCTAAAGAAAGAGCAGAAAAGCTGACGATGTCGATATTCTATCTACTCTTAATGGTTATCTAAAGACTTCTATAGATTATTGTGGAAGTAAAATGACCGAGATAAAGAATAAATTTGTTGAAAGTAGTCTTAAAGGTTGTTAGGTTTAATAGTGGCAGTGATTATTTTGGCAAGTATGACAATGTGGAATAGCTTAAAGGGTCATTTATCAAATACTTGATAACTTCTAAGGTGGTAATTTAATTACTATACTTGAAAATCCTGATAAGAAGATTTGGTCAAAATGCATAATTGCACCATAATGAACATGGTGATGAGTATGATTAGTAAGACTAATTTATGCGGTCTTCTGTGGACTGATATTATGAAAGCAACTTTTTCACAAATAAAAGGTGTTTCTTACCAAAGTTGTTTCATAAACTTCTTTTGAGTTATGAACTGGATGTAAATAATTTGAATCATATTAAATTTAGAGGTGTCATGCAGAAGTGAGGTTATCTAATTCAATATTAAGTATGTTGGAATTTAGATCTACTTAGAATTATTTTGTAGATTGTTCAAAGGGGTATTGATTTTATGGCCTTAATAAAGGTATAAGAATTATGGGATCACATACAGTAAAATTTCTAGAGTTCGACGTAATTGTAGATGATAGCTGCTTTCAGACTATTAAAGATAATAGTGCGATGAAAGATCACTGTGTCTTTGTCTTTGCCTACAAAAACAATTGTGGAATCTCTTATACCATAGACTAAACCTGTTGATGTTTAAAGTACTATTTTTGATATAATTTATGATGAAATTTCTCAAACCTCTCAAGTGCAAAATGAAGTGGTTGTAACTTTATTCAGGAGATTTGTTAGGGAAAGACAATCAGTTGTATCATCAGACTATATAGTCTATCTGTGAGAGCATGACTGCAATATCCACTACATGGTTGATTTAGTGACTTATATATAAATGTTATTTCTTATCCTCAATCAAGTATGTGATTAGATGCCATAAAAGGAAATATGCAATCTATGAAACATCATAGTGTTTGGAAACTTTCTGACTTGCCTAAAGATCACAAGTTTATTAGTTGAAAATTGGCATACAAAACTAAAAGGATGTTTAAGTTAGAGTTCTCGGGTCAGCTCCCGGGGAAGAGCTTTTAAATAAAGATTGTGGAGTTTAAAGTTAGACTAGTAGCTAAAATTTTTCACTCTGAAAGAGGGGTGGATAGTTAATAGTAAAGAAATAAATATTTCTTTCTAATATTTTAAAGATTCTTTCATAGTGGATGTGATATTAATAGTTTTTCTTGATATGGAGTTACGCCAAGTAGATACAAAATCTATATAGTGCAATTGAAGGTTTTGCAGCAGATAACTTAAGTAAACTTGTGTGTAGACTGAAAAGTTTTATTCATAGTTTTAAGCAAGTTTCTAGACAATATTATTAAGGTTTCATAGTGTTGTCATTTTGTTCAGTTGGGAACAAAGTAATTCACTAGATATATATTGCAATGTCAATGGGAGGAAATTTATTTTCCTCATACTCTATGCACATGATATTTTGCTTAGAAGTAATGACTTTAAGGCATCTTTTGTCCTTTGCACGGATTGTTCTTGCCATATATATATTGGATTTTATTATATTTAACTCAGAGGACATTTGCTAATCGTATTTTGGAAATATTCAATATACATCATTGCAAGCCAGGAATTGCTCCTGTCGTTAAGGGTGATGGATTGAATATATTATATTGTCCTTATTTATATATTGAGAAAATCTAGTTAAATGGTGTATCTTGTGTCAGTACAATTAAAAGTAGAATGTATGCTCGAATTTGGACTAGACTAAATATTGTCTTTGCAATAGGACTTCTGGGCAGACATCAATCAAATCCAGGACGCGATCACTAGTTTGCTGCCAAGAAGGTTTTAAGGTACTTAAAGAGGATAAAAGATTATATTCTAATTCACAGACATGTTCAATTCTTACAAATAATAGGGTATTTAGATGTAAACTTTGATGACTATTAGGATGACATGAGATCAATAACATAATATATATTTAGTTAGCAGGAAGTGCAATAAATAAAGTTCTATGTCTACTGTCATGCCCCGATCCTCGAACGCGTGCCCATCCCTCACCTAGTCGATTAATAGCGACGTCCCACTCATGCGGAAGTAAATAAATTATCCCCAGACAATAAAATATTAGGATAGAACAGTAGGACTAAATTTCAAACCTTTAAAAATATTCACTCTTATATACATTGCAAACCATTCACTCTTAATAGTTCACCTTGTATATATATACACAAGGTGAACTATTAAGTCCAATTCAACTTAAGCCAGTTTAAAAACAAGGTCTATAAGCAGAAGTGGGGTTCTACAAGCTACGGGTCCCCGTCCTCCTCTTCGTCATCCTCCACACTCCAACTAGAGCTTTCAGCAGATTGTACCGAACTTTCAAGATCTTCAAAATCCAAGTCTACTGCATCTAGGGACCTGAAATGGTTATTTAATAACCAATCAGACAACGTCTTAGCAAGTTCTACCCCCTAAGACCCGATTAGTAAACCAATACACCTTAGGGCTGCCTATGCACAACACGAGTCAGAGGACTTACTTTGGCCAAAGATTCCGCCCTGCATATTAGCACAGTTCAAATAGGCACCCAATCATATCATCACGGATCAATACTTCGATCAATCGACCTAATCGATTACATAACAATCAGACCATACACTCCCCACAATGCATAGTTAGTCGTCGAGCACATGTGCACTCTCTTAGGTACTAGTTCACTAAAGTGATGCATCAAATCTCCGAGCCCACGTGTTTCTTCCAAGATGCCACACCGAAATCCTTGGGCCCACGTGCATTCTTTTTAAGACTAGTTCGCCAAAGTGATGCATCAATTCACCGAGCCCACGTGTCTCTTCCAAGATGCCACACCGAAATCCTTGGGCCCACGTGCATTCTCTTAGGCACTAGTTCGCCAAAGTGATGCATCAATTCACGAGCCCACGTGCCCTCTTGATGATGCCCGGCCCACGTGCATTCTCTTAGGCGCCAAGTCGCAAAGTGATGCATCAAATCACCGAGCCCATGTGCCCTTTTTACGATGCCCGGGCCCACGTGCCCATTTTACGATGCCATACTCTGTCACCGAGCCACGTGCATTCTCCAGGAGGACATACCGAGTCTTCGAGCTACGTGCATTATCTAAGGCGACCTCTTCACCAAGATGACATATTTAATCACCGAACTCACGTGCATTCTCCAGGTGATATTCCAATTCACCGAGTCCACGTGTCTTCTCTTTGGTAATTACCAACCTACCTTTGATACCGACAATCGGTACCCCATTTATTTTTCAATCAAATAAGAAAAACAACTCAATAGGATTATATCCCTAAAATTCACAATTTAATCAATTCCATACAAATTAAAGCTCAATTAAATAAATGGACTGCACCACGACAATTGGCATAAAATTCCGGTCACTGGCCATCCCGGTTGAATTTTCAGAAAAATAAATAATTAAATAAATAATTTTGAAAATTAATAAATAATTACTAAAAATCCAATTTAGGCCCGTAATGCCTAATCGGACGCCGATACGGACCCGGAAAAATTCCGAGACCCATTCAATAATTAATATAGCGTGTCTAGTCACTAATGGCTAAGTCTAATCACCTAACATGCATTGAAATTAACTTATATTCACTAATCTAGTTTAATCCAACCATCTAATCATACTTAAATTAAACTAATCAACCCTTAAGCATCATTAGCAAACTAAGCAGTGATTAGTGAGTTAAACTCACCCGTTTAACAATCCGCTCGGATTGAAACGTCGGGAACGTCGCTAGGGACGTTTTTCTCCAAAACGGGCCTAGGGTCTGAGGCCCGTAGACACCTCAAAACGGCCTCGAAACCTTGCTGGAAACCCACTAATTTTCTTGCTGTTCTTGGCTGGAAATGAGTGGAAAACAGCTCGGTTAAGGCGGGAGTTGCTCAGGAATGAAAGAATAGGCCAAACCGGGCCTAGAGGCGGACTCACGGGGGTTAAACGAGCTCGGGACAGCCCTGGGTGAGCTGCAACAGAACCAAGACAGCAGCTGGGAGGTGAGAGGGAGGCGGCCAAGGGGCGGTGTGCGCAAGCGGAGCACGCACGGCTAGTGGCGTGCGAACCGGCGACGGCGAGGTGGCGATCCAGCATGGGGCTGCTGCAGCTTCTTCTTTGCTGCTGGTTTTGTCTAAAATGAAGAGAGAATGGAGTGGATGGCAAGAAGAAGGAGAGAAGGAAAGGAGTGTGGAGCAAGCTTGGCCTTGGTGGGTCCTTTGGCCACTTTTTCCACCAAAATATCTCCCAACAATCCTTCTTGACCAAGTATAATCCCTTGGCCTTCATTGAGACACCAACTCTTCTCACAACTCCTCAAATGGTGCATTTTGGCTAGACATGAGGGGGGTTACGAAATTGACTTCCATTGGCTTCAATTGGCCACTCATTTCTCTTCAATTCGACCTCAAATGGTCTCTATAAAATCAATTAACATCTCAATGCCTCCATTGATAATTTTCCTCATCCAAGAATCCATCTTGCATTCCAATTTTGCCATAAAAAAAAATTACCGGCTTTTTTTGCACAAAAACAACCCGGCAACGACTTTTTCCCAAAAAGTCTCGGTTGTCAGAAAAATCTTCTGAGACTGAGTCGACGCTCCTAGAATTTATTGTGACACAACAAAACCTTCAATTTCTGAAATCGGACTCAAATCGGCGGTTAATTTCACTCCAACGCGTTTTTAGCGGGACCTAGGCTACTAGGTAGTTTTCAGAACTTTTTAGGGCAAATGACCCATGGTCGATTTTCTTCGAGCCACACTAAACCCACTCGACACATTGGCGACTCTCGATTGTCGTGAAAATCTCGAAGATTCAAATACGGACATATGATACCAAAACGACAGTAAAATCAAACTAGTGCCGGTCGACGAGAATTTTTCAATTTAGTGGAGTCACCCACGATCGGCCACACATCTCGCCGATTGACCTATCTCTGATCTCAAATCGGTTTTATACTTTGCCGTAATGGCCTCTAAAGATGAACACGGTCGAGAAGCCGATTCCTAGTCGAATTCTCAAGTCTATTGTCTTAAAATTCCTTTATGGCTTCCCTAGATAGTCTAGTTATCTCATGAGTGGCCATCTCAAAGAAAAACACTGTAGTCGCGTCGATGAAATGCCCAACTTATCCAATCGAAATCAGAACTTGAAAATCAAGATGTCACATCTACTATGTAAGTAGAGTTAGTAACATTCTTTTAGGCTGTTACTTGGGCTATTAGGCTCCGGAACATCATTAAGGAGTTAACTGTTTTGAATTTTTTGGATTGACCCATACGATTATATCGAGACAATAAATTTGTAGTATTTTTATTAACTACAGAGGTCTCAAGAGGTCTAAATATTTGGCAGTCAAATTTTTTACCATAAAGAAATGATACAGAAATGTGACCTTATAATATAACATATTTCCACAGATGATATGGTTGCAGATCCACTAACTAAAGGCCTACGCCCATGTGTATTTAAGCGACATGTCATTAACATGGGCCTAGGAGTATTATGAGATGTTGTTGTTTAGTGGGAGCTATTTTGGCTTTACTCTAATAAAGTTTACATCTGTGTTCATTATGTTGAATACATATTAATAAAGTCTCAAGGTACTGTATAAACATTGAGTAAAGGCTAGGGGTATCCGGTTATTAGCCTTGTACATATGTCTAGTTATATATAAAAAAAGGTTAACCGTAAGGACAAGGCATATGTGGGTTCATTGGAACCATAAAGACATTCTCTAGTGACACAAGTTTTTTGTGACGCTTAAGGTAAGAAAATGGTGACTGACAAATGGGATCTCTCTATGAGAGATATTATCCATTTGACACACTACCATATTGAATCCATATCAATAAAGTTAATAACATTCGTGACCATGAAAGGCTTTGTGTGTATACATACGGTTACCGCCATGATTCGGTGTTTGAGACTTTATGGGATAGGATTGACTATTAAGAATTATCTCTAGACCAATGTGTGCACATACAGTACAATTTCAATTAATATAGTCCAAGTGAGAGAATGTAAGAGTTTTCCTAACATGGACTACATTAATTGATATTGTAATTTACCGTTTTATGGTTATTGTAAAACGGGGTTGGTCTAAGGTGAGATAGAAGGTTTCTTAATTAGTCTAATATGAGACTGGCTAGTGTGGGCCGAGTTGAGCTTGGTCCGTACTGAGGGGGCCTGGCTGGAAACTCTATAATTAGTGCTCAAGTCTCTCCTCTAACCTTAATTGTCACATTTATCCTCACATAAGGAGCGTTAATCTAACGCTAAAGGGTGAGTGAGCCCTCTTATTGAGCCAGTGAAACGGAGGGCAATAGAGGAGAAGGACTTGCGCGTTGAACATTGGTTTTCCGCTTCCACTTCAAGAACGATGGATCCCAAAACAGGTGCGTTAATGTTTCTACTCAATTATGCATGTTCTTGTTCTGGTTATGGAGATCTTGGGATTGTGTAATTTGCATCCAACAATTCTTTTATCCTCTCCGACAAGAAAACAAGCTATGGCAAGAAAAATGTGCCGTTAAGAACTACTTAATAGTTCATAATGAATCTTCAACTTCTTCTAGACATCATCGTCGAGTAGTTTTTCTAACTTTTGCAGCAGAGCTTCCCATACTTATTTTTGTTCTCGAAACTTAGACAACTTGCAAGCTCAAGCGCTAATGGAAGTCGTCCAGTAGCGGATACAATTCTTTCAGAGAGATCAACATACTCACGTTCTGGACAATCCTTTGTAAAGGTGCGTCTATAAAGAAGTTTTAGACATCACCATGATTCATCTCTGTGACATCATAAATTTCTATTACTCCTCGCTCATTGAGAACTATTTTATATTTGGTTGTGATAATGATCCTACTCTCTGAACCAAACCAATTGATACTTCCCTCATGCACATCATCCATAAGGATGAGGACTTACAGTGCCCTAAATCTTTGAGAAAGCTAACTCCTTCCCCAACCAAGTAGAAGTTTGCCAAGTTTCTTATGATTATGTCAGAAACCAAATGATTTTGCGGAGCTACGAGACCCTTTTTTGCAGAAGTTTCTTGAATATCGTCGAGAAAACTGCAACGATCAAAGAGGTGGCAGATATCATCGTAGAGAGACTTTGAGAGGGTTGTCTTGCCAATGCCTGGAATGCCGGAGATGACAATCATCCACCACGTCACTAGAGCTAGTATTCAACATTCTTCTTAGCTTAGTCAAGTGGTCTTCCTTCCCGACTAATTTGTCGGACAAATTGAGCCTAGCTTTTATCAATTGGTTAAATTAGTGGGTATGAGTTTTCATAAGTTTGAATAGATATGGATGTGTTTTGGTATTGCAGATCGGTCGGGGTTCGGATCGGGAATGGATCGCTAGAACTATATTGCACATAAATTGGTCAATACATGTTAAATGAATCAATTTGGATCAAATCATTTTGGTTCCGATCCAACCCACCATTTGTATTGAGCTAACCTAAGATGCAAAATCCTCCGCGAGCGAATGGTAGAGTTAACAAAGAAGAGATAAGTCTCATAAAGCTTATACGATACAGTAAACCCAGAAGAGATTAACAAGTGATAACGTGGAATTTTAACAAATTTAGCATGCCTTGACATTAGTTCACACACACACATGCATATACAATTACTTCTTTAACAAAGGTCATCACTATTGTCAACTCTTACTCTCTTCAGGATGGAGAGATTGCGTGCGTAGGTTCAATTTCGAGTTTTCGAAGGTTGGAAAAGAGTTCCTCAAGAAGAGAATATCACGCAATAATTACAAGAGCAATGAACAGAGAATTGGAGATGAAAATGCTTTTATATAATACTCGAGAAGAAGCACGAGGATCACTTTTTCCAAGGTTTCCATTCTTTTACAAATGAAAAGTTCGTGTCTGTTCATCTTATTAAAACGCCTTGGAATGCAGTCTTAAATGGCATTTAAGATGACAACCCTTCCATTTTTTGCACTGAAATAAAACGCACAAAGTGGATGAACTTTAAAGCAGAGAAACATTAAAATATGCATTTGTAGCCTACAAAAGCTAATGTGACATCTCGATTTTCAACTCGTTTTCTACCGAATAAATTGGGCATTTCATTGACGCGCCTATAGGGCTATTCTAAGAGCTTATCACTCTTGAGATAACTAATATCCTGTTGAAACCAATAAGGATTTTAAGGCAAAAATAGACTTGAGAATAATTCTTATGTCATCTTTAGAAACATTGCGGCAAGTATAAAATCGATTTAAAATCGAGAGATAGGCTGGTTCAATAGAGATGTGTGGCCAATCGTGGGTGACACCATTAAATTGGAAAATTCTTGTCGACCCAAGACTAGACTCGATTTTCTTATTGTTTTGGTACCCCGTGTCTCGTATTTGAATCCTCGAGATTTTCACGACAACCGAGAGTCGCCAACGAGTCGAGTGGGTTCATTGTGGTTCGAAGAAAATCGACCACGGGTGATTTGCACTAAAAATGCCTGAAAGTTACCCGGTAGCCTAGGTCACCCTAAAAACGCACCAAGTGAAATTAACTGTGAATTCAAGTCCGATTTTAGAAATTGAAGATTCTGTCATGTCATAATAAATTCTAGGACTCACGAATCAGTCTCAGAAGATTTGTCAGAGATTCCGAGATTTTTTTCGAAAAATCAATTCGGACGTTGCGGAAAATTAGTGGAAATTTGTACAGTTTAAGTGAGTTTCCAAGTTCTAGTGAGTGTTGGGGACTTATAGAAAATTATTCGGGATTTTTCTATACGAAATTGACCTCAATTTGGGAAATTGAGTGAAGAAATTGATCTTAAAATTGGGAAATTCGAAATTGGGCAAGGGCAGCAAAAATTTGGTATCAAATTGGATCAATTGTGATATTATTGAGCAAGAAAGTAATATAAGCGGACATGGTGATATTTATGCAAGCCTAGTGGGGGACCAAACATTTAATGGTTTGGATAATTTTGGACTTTCTTTCCCCTTTTTCCAAAACCCTTGAGCATGCCATCGCCGGTCTCTATCTTCTTCATACTTTTGCTTCACCGAAGACCTCCTCTGCTCCATCTTGGTTTTGCTTCTCCACCGAAATTTTCACCGCTCCACCAGCGTCCCCTTCTACCCCAGTCAAACCAGCGAACCGAAACTGCTTCTCCAGCCGGTTTCGTTGACCGCAGCCCCTTCGCACGCCTGCAGCCAGCCCGCACTCTCCTCCATCACTGCCTGCTTCTCCACGTGGAATTTCTGCTCCACTCCACCGCACAAATCAGCCGCGAAGCCCCCCATCGAAGACTCCACCGAGCGTCAGCAAACTGCCCGAAGCCCTGCCCATCTTCACGCTGATTCCTCGGTCATCAAGCGAAGACCACCGAAGCAGCAGCACCCACACGTCCGAATTCCTTCGTTCCTCTCTGCCTCCGTTTGCTCCCTCTCCACGTCGACGTTGCAGCTGCCACGCATCTCCCTTGGTCAGCAATTGAAGCTCTTGGTTGACTCCCAGCCACGAAGAACGAAGCGGCCGCGCGTCACCCGCAACTCGGACGAAGCTGCTTCTTCGTCCGTGTCTTCAGCTCGTGGATTTCGGCCAGCTCGAAGACGCCAACGAATCCAGCTTCGGTCTTCTCCAGTCAACGTTCGGCTTCAGCGTTTTCGTCCATTAAGCCACGCGAACAGTAGCCCATCATCACTGAAGCAACCCAGCAGCCGCGTGAAGTCAAGCCCAGATCAGCCCACAAGCTCAGTAGTTGAGCCCATTCAAAGCCAAGCTGTGGCCCACGAATTCATTTTCAGCCCAGCAAAGCCCGGTTCAGCAGCCCTTAAATCAGTAGAGCTCGGCAAGTTCTATTGTCAGTTGGGCCCTTAAGCCTGCCAGTTGAAGCCCATCTCAGCCCAAGTGAATTCAGCCCATCTCATTGCATTGAAGCCAGCAAAGCAGGCCAAACCGTGGCTCAACTCAAGCCCAGACCAGTCCGCATTTTGAAGCCCAGCCCAACGTTCAGCCCGTGAAAATTTCAGAAGCCCAGATCAAGCTCAGCCCAAGAATTTCAGTAGGCCCAAGCCCAGAATTTCTGCGGGCTTGCAAAGTTTCTTGGCTCAGCCAGAGTGTGCATCGACGCCGCCTAAAGTTTGGATTTCGGCCGCCGTCGCGTCGTCATCGCGGTGTTCCGGTCTTCGCTTTGCCAAGTGAGTTTTACTCACTAATGCCTTCTTAGTAAACTAATGATGCTTAGGGGCTGATTAGATTTAATTAAGCGCAATTAGGTGGTTAGATTAGATTAGAATAATTAAATTAGGGATTTACTAATGCATGTTAGGCAAATGGTTAGTGTACTTAGCAAGTAGATATCTTTTATTATTTATTGAACGAGTCTCAAAATTGTCCGGGAACGTTTTGGCTTCCAATCGTATTACGCCTAAATTGGATTTTTAGTATTTATTTATTTAATTTTCGAAATTAATTATTTAATTATTTAATTTTCCGGAAATTCAACCGGGATGGCCGATGACCGGAATTTTATGCTGATTATCGTGGTGCAATTCGTTTATTTAATTGAGTTTTATATCGTGGTGCAGTTCGTTTATTTAATTGAGCCTAGCTTTTATCAATTGGTTAAATTATGATTTCTCAAATAAACGGTCTTGATATATTCAGGATAAGTGCAGAAACATCGACTTAATCTTTTGGTTGTTGATTGATTGAGGATTTAAGTTTGAATGCCACTAACTTGTGGCAGTCAATTCTCAAGAAATCTGTTTGCTTTTTTCTTCTTTCAATTCTCTTGTCCAGAAGAGTCTGTTTAAGTTTTAAGTTTTACAGTTGACACCACACAACCATATTATGGTACATTCCCGGAAATCTAGGAATTAAGAGATCATAAACTGATGACAGAGTGGGTGCTGAGATCTTGCAGATTTCAACAAAATAAATCGTAGAAATAGCTAGTAGAAATGCAAGGGAAACGGTTCTATGGAATGTGTCTAGAAAGCAAAACGAAATCCAGAGATGTTACATTCTTCGGCGTGGATCATCCAATGAAGCAGGACGTAAATATCAAAAGCAGATGCCTGAATCATGCAGAGACGCAAGTAAAGATCAACTATGTTGAAAAAAGAAGATTCAGAAACATGTAATTGAGTGAAGTCACGCCTTGCTCCTCTACCCATGTGACATAAGATTCCTCAGCCTGGTCTTTACTACCACGGACTTACCAAGAAGGAAACTATAATAAGTGGGTCCTGTAATGATGTATGCAGGTCTCTTCACAGCTTCTGAATCTTCTGTCTGATCAGGCCTGGCAACAAAGAGATGCATTTTATTTGGTTGTGAAAGGCAGGACCGTCCTGGAATGTGCTATAATAATCCGGGTTATTCATGATGGAACATTTTTACCTGCTGCAGCCTAAGTTGGCTGCTCAGCCCGAGTCATTAGTTCACAGAGATATTTCAGAGTACCCAGAAAACACTAAAACTAGTCGAATGATATTCATTCAAGTAGATAAACTACTTAGCACGTAAAATTTATTCAAGGGGGAAAACAACAAACTAATGCCAGATGATGTTCAGTAACATCAATTCATCATTCTTTTTGAATTTTTCATCCTATAATCATCTAGATCATCAGGGTTATCGAGTGCCTCTCGTTAATCACATAAATAATTCCCACATAAAAAGTGCATGCCATGGTGAGTTTTCCCTCAGTATTGTCTATGTAGAGGTGTATGAGCATATATTTGGCCTTTCTGCATCGCACTTGGATATGACTATTCTATACATCATCGTTGGGCAAAAGAAATGAACAGAGATCACATCCAGTTATTTCTTCCATTACAATACTCCCGCTAGCGAATACTCCATGTATATTGAATAAATGGGCATATCATCTTACTAAGAATAATTAGTCAGTTAGATGGAAGAAATTAAGAACAACAATGACCAGAATGATTAGGGAATTCAGAAATGCTGATTCATGCACTCATTCACATATTTGTGAAAACGGTACAATGAAGTCGAAGTGTTAAGTGGTATACCAAGCAATTGCTGGGCATTGTTGAGAATAACTTCATAAAGGAAAAATATTGCATTCTCTAAAGAAGTGAAAAGAAAAATGGAAATATCGGAGAAGAAGGCATTCCAGTTACAAGGAAGTCCAACAATGCAAGTGAAACTTATGGATCATCATTAAATTGAAAAGACGCATGACCTTTAGAATGAACATTGGCCTCAGAAACTTCAGACTTGCTCGAGGAAGCATGAAATGGATCTCTTTCAAGTCCTCATTTAGACCAGAGGCGTACCATGACCTTCGCAAATATCTGGCCTTTCTAGGGAGCTCGACTACTAGAGGCTGTCCTTTTGAGTTATGTTCTTGCAATGTTGGATATGACATGTTCTCAGCTTCTTCAAGTTCGACAAATCTGGCAGTCCTTGAAGGGAATCACAGTATGAGATGGTCAATGTTCTCAGGGATGTCAAGCATTCGAGGCCGTCTAGCTTTACCAGCTCACAGTGAGAAATAAGCAAGGCTACCAAGGATGAGAGATTTTGAAGTCCTTCGATTTCCATTACAGAACATAACAGAAGCTCCAATCCAGATAGACACTTGAGATACTTAAGCTCCGGCAATATCTTTAAGGATTTGCAGTCTCGGAGGGTTAGTTTTTTCAAACTTTTGGGTAGTCGTGGGTGATGTTGTAGGTCTGGACATTGAAGATCAAGCTTCCTTAGCTGCTTGAGAGCATCCATTTCCGGTAGTTTAGTGAAGCCTGGGAGGCACAATTTCAAGGTCTCAACTTTTGTCACTTTGCCAATCCCCGAAAGGCTGATCGGCTCCACCATCAAATATCCGTCTGTGCCGGGAGATGCCTCCTCCTCCAAATTATTGGCAAGGTACAACTCTTTGAGATTGGTCAGATTTGAAATATCCAAAGACTTCAATTTACTTGAGTCATAAGTGAGACGCAAAGTGGCTAAACTAGTGGGAAGCAGAGGAACCTCATGAAGATTGTCGCAGCCATATAAATCAAGGTTTTGAAGATGGGAAAGACTAGAGATGCTCCCTGGTAGGCTGGGAATATTGGAATCTGACAACACCAAATTTCTCAAACGAGACAAGCCTTTGATCTCCTCAGGAATTTTTTCCAAACTCCTACAGCGTGATGCATGAATCTCCTCAAGCTTCTTCAGCATTCCAATAGATCGAGGGAACTTTCTAATGAAACTTCCGTCCATTTTCAGCACCTTCAAATTATGCATATTACCAATGGCGTGTGGTAATTTGTCTATTCCTGTACTTGAGAGATCCAGGTTCTCTAATGATGTCAATTTTCCAATGGCGTCTGGAAGTTTCCACAACAACCGACAATCTCTCGTAGACAGTTGTTTCAACTTTTCTAGCCTTTCAATTGAGTCCGGGAGTGTGGTAAGTTCAGAGCCATCAATCGAAAGAAATTCTAGAGATTTTATGTCACCAATTTCACTGGATAATCGTGCCAATGATTTACAGTTGCAGGCGCTGAGAGTTTTAAGATGCTTCATATCTTCAGAGACCGGAATATCTTCTATATAAGTTCCATCAAGTCGGAGCTCTCTCAAAGCTTCCAGAGAATCAAGTTCTCTGGGCAAGTTACCAAGGTCAGTGCAAAATTTCAGATCTAAAATTTGCAAACGTTGCAACTGATCAATCGATGGGTCGATTTGAACCAAATGAGAGCAATTTTCTAAAATCAGCATCTCCAAAGACTTGAAATTAGAGAAGTTTGGAGTTTTTATCAAGTTAACACAGCCTCTGAGAATTAAGACTTTCAACTTCCTTGCCAACTGCAAGCAATACAAATAGACAGAAACTGTTAATGTTGCAGTAAGTATTCAAGTGAAAAGGGAAATGCAAAGTATTTGAGCTACCTTTATACTATTCCAACCCTCCCAACCTTCAGTTACCTTGCTCCACGATAAATCAAGAACAACCAAGACCTCCAAGTTCAAATTGATTACATTAAAAGCTCTCGGACAGCCATGCCAACGGAGCCAAAGTAACTTTGAAAGAAGATTTCTAAAATCCTTCTTAATGTCAAAGTGATCCAAAATGAGAAGACGGAGATTTGGTACTCTTTTAAATTGGTCACCAGTCAAATAGGTCTGCGATCGACCATCCATGTCTTTTTGTTCAGTGTTATCCATCTCAAGCCACAGAGCTTCAACCTTCATTTGGCTCTGTTGGTCAAACACCATTGTTAGACAGAAGCCAACGAAACCCCAATACAGTAATTGAACTGAGGATCATTTATGCTTCACTCTTTCCAAGAGGGATCAAAACAAGGAGAGTTAAATATTCAATAGACAGACCAAAAAAGGAAATCTCAAATCTGACCTCATCTTTTTAAAAATCTTCCGAGCTTCAGTGGCCCATAGTCTACTGTTGTTCCCCTGTTTCATGCAATCTTCTTGAACAATTTTCCTGCCCAGCTTCCTTAGCTGATCGTGGATCCACATCCTATTGTCGTCTCCAATCTTTACCATGGACATGAGACAAAGCATCTCGACTTCAAAAGAAGGATACAATTGAAGCTCATCCCACATGTAAGATGCAATTCTTTTATCCTCTCCAAAAAGAAAACAAGCTATGTCAAGAAAAATATGCCGTTGGAAACTGTTTAATTGTTCGTAAGTTATTCTCAACTTGTTCTCGACTTTATCATCAGTTACATTTTGTAACTTCTCCAGTAGAGATTCCCAAGCTCCTCTTTTATCCCGAAGCAGAGACAGGTGTGAACCTACGAGCTCAACAGCTAATGGAAGTTTTCCAGTAGCGGACACAATTTTTTCAGACAGATCAACATAGTCATGTTCTGGACAATCCTTAGCAAAGGCATATCTACAAAAAAGTTTTAGAGCATCACTATCCTCCATCTCTGGGACTTTGTAAGTTTCAACGTCATCAGTTTCTGCCATTTCACATAAATTGAGAACTCTTTTGGTTGTGATAATGATCCTACTCCCAGAACCGAACCAATCGAGACTTCCAACCAAAGCTTCAAGCTGAGACTTCTCATGCACGTCGTCCAAAAGGATGAGGACTTTCCAGGTGCTTAATCTTAATTTGAGGAAGCTGATTCCTTCCTCAACCGATTTGAGTTTTGCTGAGTCCCTTTGGACGATGTCAGAAACCAACTGATTTTGCAAAGCTAGAAGAGCCTTCTTGTCAGTAGTGTCTCCAATATCACCGAGAAAGCTATGACGGTCAAAGAGGTGGCAGATATCGTTGTAGAGAGATTTTGCGAGGGTTGTCTTACCGATGCCTGGAATGCCGGAGATGACAATCATCCGCACATCACTAGAGTCAGTATCCAACATTCTTCTCAGCTCAGGCAAGCGGTCTTCAATCCCGACTAATTTGTCAGACAAATTGAGCTTAGCCTTTCTCAATCTCTTCAGAACTTTTGAGACCATCATAATTGCAAATTCTCCTTGCCTAGAAAACAGAAAAAGTTTCAGAAAGAAGGAAAGTACACGAAGTCATGGACACTGTTAACTGGGGATAAAGATCTGAAACTGATGAAACGTGAATGGAACGGAATGGTTAAACGCTCGGTACAAATGCAAGAGTCTGCCCCAGTCAATTCAGAGTGACCATTGGCCATGTCCATCGCAACCCTTAACAGACCGTCACTTTCGTATACGGGCGCAATTTGCCGTGAAATCAATTGAATTGAGCATGAGAGTGCCACATTATTCAGGATAAAAAAGGGAGAAAAGAAAAGAAAACAAAGCCAAACTAGTTACAGATCCTTCTTCAACCTTACCTAGTATCTTTGGTCAGTTGCCGCCCTTTCACAGATGTCACTTCTTTGAGGGCATCCACCCATTTCTGAACCGTGTCCGGATCAACTCCTTTCTCCTGGTGTGCCGCAATTTTATCGGCGTAGGGACCCTTCCCATCCTTCATTTCCACATCCCACGCCGTGATCAAGAAGTAGACGGGCATGATGATCATTCTTCCCTCTTTGCGCCACTCGACCATCTGAGCCAGCTCACGAAGGCACGGCTTACTCGAGGCATAGTCCTCGGACAGGATCGGGATGCCAATCTTCGACAGCTTGATCGACTCAGGGAGCTGCTTCTTGATGTACTCTCCATCGGAAAGCTCTTCTTCGTCTAAGAAGGTGCGAACCCCGTGATCGACGAGGCTTCTGTAGAGAACATCGGTGAACCCATGTCGGGTGTCGCTTCCTCTGAAGCTCAGGAACACGTCGAAGTTGTTTCCCGTCACCGAAGCTGATGATGCAGAGCTCGAACCGCCGTAAGGACCTTCTTTCGCCATCTGCAGCTGCAAAGGAGACTCACGAATGCTCGGAAAACTTCCTCGGACAGACTCTTGACAATGCGACGCTCTGCCCTGGTTGATTAATGGGGAAGCAGTGCTCCGTCCGTGCGGAATTTCTACGGTCAACTGATTCCTGGGACTTGACCAGATCCAATTAGAGGTGATGGGTTCAAATCCGATCTGGTTCCCAATTTTTGAGATAAGGAACCGGATTGGACAGATCTAGGATCGAGAATAGGACCAAACACCGGATCGATCAATCCAGTCCCATGGAACCGGCTATTTAGCAAAAAAAAAATTAAGAAAAATACAAGAATTGTTACTATTTTTAAGTTTTATTTGTATTTTTAAGAAAATAAAAAATACATGTTTTTAAAAAGAGGGTTGGTCCGATTCGGTTCCGATCTGATTCGGTCTAGTTCTCTTTCGGAATCAGGAATCCGATCGACAATCACCAATTCCATTTTTATTGAATCGAAACTCAACCGATCCCTTTAGGATCTGGACCAAACCGGCCAGTCCAGTTCAGTCCGAGCAGTTCCTGATTTGAGCGGTCCGGCGTGCTTAATCCTAAATCCAATGAAGGCTTCCAAGAACCGGCGGATGGAAAGCAAAGTAACAATGACCGTTGGGTGTGAAATCATTTGTCATTTCCACATCTCTGTGGTTTTACTCCTGTCCAATTTAATCTTTCTTAATCTTATAAATTTTGACAAAGTATCATTTGTTTCATGAAAAATAATCCATTTTGAAATTTATAAAATAAATAAATGAAAAAATTTAGACATAATTATTATCGATAATGAAAATATTTTTTATTTAGTAATTATTTCAAACTTTGACCAAATGGCATATGTAACGTAGAAATATATCTCTTGAAAGTTAACTGTTCTGAGTATATAAACGTCATGCAATTAAAAAAAAAAAGGTAAAAGGGAAGAAAATTGAGGAAAAGGATTGAGGAAAAAAAATTAACGAAAAAGGGGGAGAAATGGCAAAAAATGAGGAGGTGAATTCAAGTGCGAAGTTCTGACCAAAAATAAAAATCCAAAAGAAAATATTGAAAGCCAAATATTCAAGTTCGATTCTCCTTTAATTATCATACTCTAACTAGTTTATTTTTGTGGAAGATAAAGGTAGATTCTTGTCGGAGGATGTGGCCAAATGATACATTGGATGAAGCTCGAGGTCCTAGGGCAGGAAATGACCCATCACGTACTTACTACTTTTAGTCACTGTTAAATTACAAAGTTAATTATCAATACTCAATAGTCTAAATGTTGAATTAAAAGTTAATTATTTAATTTTCAATAGCCTACAAAGATTAGTCTAATTTTAATAGATTCTATCTTCATTAATGGTTCAGAAAGATTGCTCCTCCATTTTCTGCACTGAAATAAAACACACAAAGTGAATGAGCTTTAAAGCATATGAAAGACAGAAAATCTGCATATGTGAGAGCATTCAAAAGCTACTCTTGCAAAAGCAACATGAATTTGGAAAACCCTCATCTGGATTTTTCAAAAATTATTTGTCTTGACAATGGATCGATGGCCAAAAAAATGGTGTGTTTGGTAATCATTTTATTCTTGAAAATAATTTCTACTCACAAATGATTTTTTTTTTTATTTTGTTCCTTGACAAGATTTTGAGCATTTGAAATACTCAAAATTTCTATTCTGGAATAGAAAGACATTTAGTATGACTCTTAAATTTTTTTTTTTTTGTGACTTAAAATTTCTTTGAATTCTTTAATAAATTTATTATATCTTTCTCTTTTTTTTTTTTTTTTTTTTTTTTCCCTCTTTTTCTCTAGTCGATCGCTAGTAATGGCCTGCAACCTCGCTAGAGCCTCACTAGGCTAGGGTGAGGTTCGGTGAGCTTGCTAAAGCCTCACTTAGCTGATGTGAGGTCGGCCTTGTCAATGGCCAAGCGAGCTCACCTAGCCACCGATGAGGCTTCAACGAGCTTGCCGAGCTCGCTTAGACACCTTGTCCGTCGATCGCCATACATTGCTATGGCTAGTGATCGGTAATAAGGAAGAAGAAGAGAAAAGAAAGAAAAGAAAAAAAAAAAAAAATGATTTGCCTTGATTTTGGAATTGTTCTCAAGAGTAATAAGTAACTTTTTTCTACTTTTTTTTTATTCTGCTCCAAATTTAGGGAAAATTTCAAATAATGGCTGAAGTGCGCATTTTTTCTCAAATAAGGGCTCGAAGTGGACATTGTTTCAAATAAGGGTTTGAAGTTGTCAAATTGTCTAAAATAAAGGTCTAAAGTAGCCAAATCTTGTAAGGGCCAAATTACCAAAACATCTTAGATAAGGGCCTTTGGCTAGTTGAAGTGACTATTATAATGGGAAAATTCTAGATAAGGGTCTCAAATAAAATAAGGGCTTGAAATCAACCTTATTTCAAATAAGATTTTAAAATGGTTAAATCGTATTAAATAATGGCATGAAGTTGCCAAATTGTCTCAATAGGGGCCTTTGACTAGCCGATGAGTATTCCAACCATCAAGAAGGGATTTTTGGTCAAAAAAATTATAACTACATTTTTTTTTAAAATTTTTGATTTTTTTTTTTCTTTTCCTTTTCTTTTCTTTTTCTTTTTTTCCTTCTCTCCATCGCTATCAATGGCTGGCTAGTGGAGGTCGCCCACCTCGGGCAAGGGACGCCCTTGTTGGCATCGGGTGAGGGCCGCCTCACTTGGGTGGGCGGGCGAGGGCGCCTCACTTGCGCTAGTGAGGTGACCAAGCAAGCCCAACGCCAATGAGGGTTGCCCTCGCCATATCAGGTGAAGGCAGCCCTTGTCCGACATTGGTGAGGGCAACCCTCACCCTTGCTTGAGCTAGCGAGGCCATGTGAAGGCGGGGGCTGTCCTCGCCAGATCTGGCAAAGGAATGCCTTTGCCAAACCCTAGCAAGGGTGGCCCTTGCCTGAGTTTGGCGACCTTTGCCATGGCCAATAGAGGGAAGGGGGAAAAAGAAAAAAGAAAAAAAAAAAGAAAAAAAATTAAAAGACGAAAATGCTATTGGGTCTAATAATTAAAAGAGAAAAGCCCTTTTTGGTCTTGGTTTTTTTTTTTAAGTGATATGTCTACTTTGAGCTCTTATTCGAAACAAATTCTACTTCAGGTCTTTATTTGAGACAATTTGGCCACTTTAGATCTTTATTTGAAACATGATCCATTTTGACACTTTAGGCCCTTGTTTGGAATTTTCTCTCCAAAATCTATTCGCGACAACAAAAAAATTTACAAACAATTTCTATTTTTTTTTTATTTAGGGAAATAAAAGCATAGAATCAGGCATTGTTTGGAGTATTAACAAACAGGCTCAAAGTTCATTACCCTGCGCAACACACATGGAATAAACTAATATTTTGCTATAGATAATTGTATTACTCTAATCATCACTGTTCAAATTGGTAATTGGAATTTCAGTATCAATAGACAAGCATATATATCCCGATTAAAAAGCCAACATCAGCCCTTAGAAAAAGTTGATAATTTATAAATTTGTATGGATGTTAATTCTAATAATGATGATAACTTACTAATGAGTGATATGATAAGCAAGTTATCGGTCACAATTTTTTATTAACAAGATAAAAAAATATCAGCAACCTTAAAATTCTACCAACGCCGAAATTTTCCAATTTTGAATCCCACAAGACCTAGAATTTTGCAACTCGAATAATGACTTGGATTGATTGTCACACTAACATGAATATAACCCATAATATAAATTACGTAGTGCTAGGCGTACTAAAGGGATACCACCTACTTAAAACAAGGTCCTAACCTAGTTTTTATGTCTAAATTCCTGCCATGCGGTCTTTCCGTTATCTTAAATTATGGTGCTTCGGAGCCTAAAATTGTTCATATCTTGGATACACTGTTGCCAACTCTATCGACAGGGTTATGAATTTCTCTTGAAATACTTGGATGGTGGATAAGGTTGCCCCCGGAGAACAAGGCATCATAGACAAAACCACGTCTTTGCGTGCATGGATACATCTGGATTTTGCTGAAATTCGCAGTGGAGAGAGCACGCATGGAATATCTACGTTATGCTAATTTCACCTATGTCATCACAGAGACCGCCTTCTCTACCAAAGAGGACTATGGCAAAGAAGAGCGAGAAGCCCGGTGCTGCATAGAGGACTCTGCATGGCCTGCTGCCTCCCGAGACCAGCAATCTTTCCTCTGGCAAGACTAGTTACAGGGAGCCCTCGGAGATTGCAGACCAAGCCGAGTGACATGCTGAGTTTGCAAGGTGAGCGTTCTCTTTGTTTCAATAGACTTTGTTTCACGCTTTCAGCAATGATAAATAACTACGAATGAAACTCCAAACCTGTGTTTTTTGTCGGAATGGAAAAGTTTTCGATACGTGAAGATTCAAATAAAAGAAAGTGAAAAGTGCCAGCCTATTTAGAGGCCAATCCACCTTTAAAATCGGCATACAATTCATTCCACTCTACAATGATTTTGTCAATCATTTCCTGAGCTTGATTGCTCTTCTTTTCCATGCTTGGATTCTCTCTCTTCATTCTGAGGACCTGCTCGTACTTAATTCTTCAGTTCCTTAACTTTCTCTCATCTCATTGTCGACGTATATGATATTTCTGACTTTGCGTTCTCAACTGTCTGCGTGCGTGCCTCAATCTCTGCTTGAAGTTGGGTCATAACTCGCTCATTGTTAGCCACACTCTCAGCTTTCTCTTCACATTGTTTCTTGATCAAACGAACTTCATCCTTGTCAGACGCCAAAAGATACTTTTCCATTTTGAGCTCCCTTTCTAACCTCTCACATTCAATGAGGATCTTTTATTGGGAAGAGAGGGAGTCACCCGCGGGCTAAATAAAGTTCTGCAATTTGAGATAGACACATTGATGTCCAATAGTAGAGACCTCTGGCGCATTTTGTTCGACTAAGAAGTTCAGTAATTCTTGCAAATCTGGTATGCTTGAAGATTAAAAAGACTTGCTTGTGACATCTCTGTCCCAGTATTTTGCTCTCCTGAGTCACCACTCAACAGAGACTCGATCTTTGAGAAAAGAGATTCCTCTCCGCCACCACGTAAATCTGCCTCGACAATTATAGGGGCTTTATCTTTGTCTGTTGCTGATGATGACTTTGGTCGAGCAGCAGGAGGAGGCACAGCAGAAGCAATTGTTGCCAAAGAAGGGATAGTTGATGCTCTGTCAAGTGGCATATCTTCTTGCGATGTTGATGGCGAGATGCCAGTAGTTTCTGTCCCTGTTGGATCCACTGACAACCTGGAATTCTTATCTGGCTCAACACTTAAGTTTGATTAATGTGGAAAAGAGTGTGTTGGCTTGGTTCTGGAAATCATCTGACGGCTGAATTTGGAAGCAACAGCCTGAAAGAAATACAGAATTATTCATTGACGGAGTGAGATAGAAAGCAAGACGTCTGTAGTTTACCTTCACTCTATGCCACGTGGTTGACGAACCTGCAACAGAGGGAGAATTTTGCAAGTTAGAAGAAGCGCCCATAGTTTCAGTTATTGACTTGACAGAATCGGAAGATTTTGCTTGTGTTTTAGGAGGAAGAGGAGCATTAAATGAGGAGTAAAATTTTCTATTTGGCCCAAAAAATTAGTCTAAGGTCTAATCAGTTCCAACAATATGGCATAGCTTGTGGTCTGGCAGCTTTCTAGCCATGACCTCTTTCAGCGTTCTACATTACAAGGTTGAAATCATACATAAATCTTATAGGACAACTCAGATTTGACAATCTCAATGTACAGCATACCTTTATCCTTGCATTTGACACCTTGAATGGAAGCTGGTTTGCTAAACTCCATCTGTGACAAAACCTGTGTAAGCATGTATTCAGTGCATCAAATAAGACTTCTACCATGTGTCAAACAGTTATAAAGACTGATGCTTAGATTCAAACTGACTGAACGTGAAAAGAGACCAAATGAGTTTTGAGATTTCATTGACGGTATTGATTAGACTATATCCTTGGAAGAGTAGGTCATCAAACAAGTCCGAATTAAAAGAGAAAAGTTTGAAGAATGGAATACCTTCTATGAGCTACTCATCCCAATTTATTCCAAGTACTTTGGATTAAGAACTTGAATATTACGGAGCACCCCATAAAAAATTTAAGATACTAGTACAGCAGCCAGTGCTTTCCTGCACCACATCAAAGATTTAAGATACCAAATTACCAATACAACGTTCAATGCTCTGGATTGAATACATAACAACACCTCCCAAAAGCATGATTAAACTAACTGGCATAAATAGAAGTTCTTTGGTTGTATATCGCAGAAAAATACAAGAAAAAGTAAAATGCTCTTTCAAAGAAGTGGAGTCCTTACAAATTTGGACCCATCTTTCAAGTAAAAAAGATGAAAGAAATACAAAGTCTTGATGACTCAAATTTCATTTGAAAAATTATTCTGCATGTGTTAATGGGAGAAAATGTCCCGTCCCTCGTAATTCATCATGTCATGCACTTTTTTCATTATTAAGGAATTCATTCATCTTAGTAAAAATTCCAAACATGACACGTGCTAATCAAGTGCCAACCTCCATCTATGTGGTCCAAAGGGAAAATCATAGTGTTGGTTACCTCGGATGAGCTTTCTGCCTCAATTATGGCACCCCTTGGCTTCTTGAAGGAATGCAGGTGTTCCACACCTTTAATATCACGAATCTTCGGACAGCCCTTGATTTTAATATCTTTCAGCTT
Source organism: Eucalyptus tenuipes (assembly GCA_014182365.1). Classification (NCBI taxonomy): domain Eukaryota; kingdom Viridiplantae; phylum Streptophyta; class Magnoliopsida; order Myrtales; family Myrtaceae; genus Eucalyptus; species Eucalyptus tenuipes. The sequence goes on along the minus strand of CM024539.1, from coordinate 16,377,987 downwards.
CTTCAGTTTTGATAGATCAGGAAGTCTCTCAAGACTTTGACAATATGAAACATTCAATGATACTAAAAATATCAAGTTCTCCAGCTCATCCAGCTGTTGCAGGTCGCAGTCAGATATTCTGAAAACTCGCAAGGATTTGAACTTCCCGAGGCCTTGAACTTTTGTTACTGCACAGTCAAAAGCTCAAATTCTGACAGGAGCTCCAAATACGAGAGATCTGGCAATCCTGTCCGTGATTTGTACTGGCAAAGTGAGAGGGTGAATAAACCCGGAGGAAGCCGTGGTAGCGTTTTCAAGTGAATGCAGCAAAGGGAGAGTTTTGTGAGCTTACGAAGGAGATCCAACCCAAAAGGTAGTAGTTGGATCTTTAACATAGATAGCTGCAATATCTTTAGCTCTGACAAACTCCAGAAACCCAAATAACTATATCCTTTTGCCTCAATTTGACTTTGGTCAGGTAACACCAGTTCCTGGGATCCATCAGCCAAGAATAACTCTCCCAACTTAAAAAGGCTACTGATCTTTGGGATTGTATCCATCAATTTAGAACTGACGAATAGGCTTATTAAAGTGGGAGGAAGCTTGGGCACTCTATGGAGCTTGTCACAATGAAGCAAATCAAGCGTTTGCAGATTGGGAAGTGTAGAAATGCTATCTGGTAGACCACGAATCCGAGAGTATCCAAGCCTCAAGACCCTCAATCTCGAAAGCTCCTCAATATCTCTAGGAATTTCCCCAGCCAAACTCCGACATCTTGAAGCATGCAGCTCTTCAAGCCTCTTCAACTTCCATATAGCACAAGGCAGCTCTCGTACAAAAGTAAAATCAATTTTGAGCACTCTTAAAAGGTACAACTCATTGATAGTACTAGGTAATTCGACAATTGCAGTGCTTGATAGATCGAGTTCGATCAATGAAGCCAAGGTCCCCAAGGACAATGGTAACTTCAATATCGACCTACAATGATTTATTGACAAGTGTTGTAGCACTTCTAACTTTCCAGACAAGGGAAGTTTAGTTATTTTGGTACCATGTAGTGCAAGGACTCTCAGCGATTTTACATGGCTAATTGAATCTGGGTAGTGAATCAATGAAAGACAGCCAAAATTGCACCGAATCTTCTAAGCTTTTGCAAATGACCGATGGAGGCAGGAATTTCTTGAACAGCAGTTCCATCTATAAGAATCTCTTCCAAGGATATGAGGGAACCCAGCTCTTCAGGCAACTTATTGAGTTCAGTACAAGACCTCAAGTTCAGTGAAACCAACCTCTCCAGAATTTTCACCGATGAACCGATTTCAACCAATCGAATGCACCTTTCAAGATTCAATCTCTCTAAACATTTGTAATGAGATAAGTCCGGAGTTCTGATCATATCATAACAGCCGGTGAGGTTCAAAACTCTCAATTTCTTGGCTTTCTGTCAGAAAATAGAATAACAAAAGAGTCAACTTTTCCGCTACAATTTGACAAATGAAATCAATAATAATGTACTTCTCTACCTCGATTTCACTCCAACCGTTCCATTTGTCACTGACCTTGCTCCAGGAAAGATCTAGAACAACCAACTCCGTCAAATCCAATTTTTCAGCAAGAAGATGCCGAGGACAACCTTGCCAATGGAGCCATCTTAAACTTGACAGACGCCGCTCAAAATTTCCCTCGAGGTTGGCCTGATCCAATCAAAGGAATCTTATGTTCGACATCCTCGCAAAATGTGCTGGTCCAAAACTGTATTGTGACCCACTGCCAAATTTGAGAAGAATTCCTCTAACAATTTCCGTTCCCTACATGTGAAATACAGGATTTGGATTACCAAGGGACTTGGCATTTCCGCACAAAAATATGTGAAGATGACAAATTCTTAGACTTCAAATTAAAGAAATCATTTTATTAAGGATCAATTTGTTTAAAAAAAAAAAGGTTTTGGAAAAAATTCTTAAAAATGATCGCTTTCATCTCTTACAAAAATGAATGAACAACAAATATTTTCATCATCCACGAAAATAAGTAGACATAAATTGTTATCAATAATGAAAAATTTTCATTAACTAATTATTTCAAGAAATATAAATGATCATTTTTAGAAAAATATTTTTCAAATCATTTTTTCCGCTAAAAATATGCACCCCAATTAGTTTTCTTTCTATGAAAAGAGGAACATGAGTCGTAAGGCATACAAGTAAGGTAAAAACAGTGATGAACTTGTATCTTACTTTTTTATTCGCCAGCACAGCCTGGGCTTGCTCGTGACTCCACAATCTACTACGCTGGGCTTGCTCGTGACTCCACAATCTACTGCGCTTTCCAGGTTTAAGATGTTTCTCTACGACAATATCCCTACCTAGGTCTCGAAGTTGATCATGCATCCATAACTTATCGTTCTCAATCTTAACAATAGACGAATTGACGAGGACTTCTAATACCGATCCGCTTGTGGAATCACGGTCAGACCACAGGTAGCATGCAACACTTTTGTCCTCTCCAATGAAGAAACAAGCAATGTCCAGAAATATCAGTCTTTGCTCGTCAGGTAATGCTTTGATTATTACCATCAATTTCCGTTGAACTTGTGGCTCAGGTACTTTTCTCAATTCGTTTAATGTCTGCTCCCACACCTCCTTGCTTTTAGAATATAGATACGACCCAACAACCTCAACAGTCAAAGGAAGCCGGCCAATAGTCGATACTAAATTTTTGGACAAAGTAGCTAAGTCAGCTGGAGCAGGTCTCCCCCTGAAGGCATGAGAGTGGAATAGTTCATCGACTTCCTCTTCTCGCATTCCCCCGACTTCATATTTCAGGGACACTTCAAACTTATCTAAAGCCTGTTCGTCTCTGGTGGTAATTATGATCCTGCTCCCAGAGCCTAACGAATCAAGAATACTTAAAATCGGTGTAAGTCCAGAGTTTGGTTCAATATCATCGAGAACAATGAGAACCTTCTTGTGCAAGAGTCTGCTTCTGATGGACTTAATCCCATCATCAACAGAATGAATTTGTCCATGCGTTACACCTAGAAGGTCAGAAACCAACTGACCTTGCAAATTATCTAGACCTCCTGGTTTTTTGGTATGTTCTCTAACGTTTTCCAGAAAGCTACAGCCATCAAAGAGATCAAATATTCTTTTGTAGATGAACCTTGCAATTGTTGTCTTCCCGGTGCCCCCTATGCCATGTATTCCAACTACATGAACATCGCTAGATTCCACTTTTAGTAATTTCATAACTCTTTCCTCATGATTCTCGATGCCAACGAAGTATCTGTTACTTCTTTTCAGTGCCCTCAACACATTTTCGACAAGAACATCGATGACTAAAGACTTTTTGGACCACCTGTATCATGCGTGCACGTGTGCACAAGGTACACGCACAAAGATTAATTTAAGTCCAACAATATCTAAACTCTGAAGTAGTTTGCAAGAAAAAGTTCACGCTCTCCTTTCAAAAACTATCATACAACAATCAGCTTTAGACAAACAGGACAAATAGTATGATGAGATGCAAAGGCTGCCTGTTGCATCCACAGAAATTAAGCAAATGAATATCACTCTACACTGGCATTTTCTTGCAAGAGGTAGATTTCCTGTGGATGCAGATTTCAAGAGGAAGAACATTTTTCTGGACCATATCGATATAAAATCACAACCATAACCGCTGCCTCCCATTTAATGCAGTGATCGAACATGGAAAAACTGAGTTATGAGATACGTGTAACGCTAGAACGCTGAAATTTATCAACAAAACCGAAACACTAAGTAATGTGGCAAGCTGGGAGTGAGAATGTTAACAAGCGGATCACATTCAGTACCAGATCAGAGGGAGCTACATCAGATATTGATACACCTAGCAGCATTAGTCTTAATTAAATTAACCAAAATTGAAGGAAGCGCTGGCTTGGGATTTGGATGCTAGGTTACTCTATCGAACTTACTCAATTACACTCACCTATCAATCTCCAACCCTGGGATGGATCCCACATAGCTGAGAGCTTCCTCCCATTTCCGGAGGGTGTTTGGGTCGAATCCTATCCGTCTATCCTCGTCGATAGCCTTGCCGTAACCGTGGGATCTGTTTTTCACGACCGATGGCTTGACATTGAAGAAGACGGGCATGATGATCTGGCCCCTCGTCTTGTGGCACTCCACAATCTGAGCCAGCTCTCCGAGGCACCATTTGCTCGATGGGTAGTTCCCTGACAAGATCGGAATGGCGATCTTGGAATGCCTGATCGCTTGGAGGAGCGACGGCCCATACTCCTCTCCCATGATGAGTTCCTTATCCTCCTTGAACACGCGGACCTCCTCCCGTAAGAGCCTACGGTAGAGATGATCCACAAAGCCCTTGTGAGTATCCTTTCCTCTGAAGCTCACAAACACATCGTAACTCTGTTCTCTTGTTTCGGAGGAACCTCCTCCACGGTCGCTAGAATTCTGGATGTCCATCTACTTTCAAAATGAAAATGGTTTCCGTGTTGGGTGGCCTCCTCCTCTCAGTTTTCGTCTCTCTTTCTTCTCTATTTCAAAGATCCACCTCCCAGTTTCATACCATGGGAGTAGGTGTACGAGGGCTTCTTTGACCGGCGGACCATGGCGAGACGGATGTAAAAATTCACAACAAAATATATTTTAAAAAGAAAAAACACCAATAACCTTTAAACTTTTGCAAAATGTATGACCCGAACAAAACTTTCCTTTACCAATTCAATCTTTGAATTAAATGCTCTTTTTTTTCCCCTAATTGATCTGAAGACGCTTACATGGCTATTTGAATATATAAACTAAAATTTGAACTTTTTTGGGCTAATATAAAAAAAAAAAAAAACCCAAATTAGTATTATTCCGTAATATATTTATCCCAAACTAGTTTTAGTATTGCAAAAATAAATGTGGCTCGAGTCTATTAGTTTGAGAATTTTCTTTGTGAAATGATAAAATTTGGGAGTAAATGGATTGTGATGGATGGAAGTAATTTGCTGGGTTACAAGGGGATCTTGATAAGTTACCAATTAGATTTGTCATAAAATAGGAAACCTTTCCCAGTTCTTTACTCGAAAGGCATGGTGAATCCAATCAGCACTTCGTCATTACCAAAGCGACTGAGGCCTTTTGGATGGAGAAAACAGAGTGATTGCCTTGGTCAGCCAATCTAGGGTTGGCTTTTAGAAACTAGTATAATGGTAACATAATTATAGTGGAAAAATAGCTATTACGTCCTTTTCTTTCTTTTTCCCCCTTGCAAAGTCGCCGCCAAAGAGGACTACAATGCAAACGTTAAACGACCTTCCCATGCGTAGCACGGGCTAACCAAGCTGTCGGTGTACAAATGACAATAAAATCAGCGCACGTTGGTTGACTCCATTTAGCACCAAAGATAGAACCGCCACCGGATAATGCCTGAAAGGCAATGGCTAAGCACGCGTAGAGGAAGACTTCCAGAAGTGAAAGGGAAAGGCCCTCTTGGAGCTGTGAATGGAAGAACCGGATAATGGCTAGAGATAGAAGGCAACGACTCAGCACATTTCTAAGTCAAGGTCAATAAACCAGCCTATTTTATTAGATTAATTATATGAGTTCACTGTAATTACTTTTCAATAGAGAAGTGATAGTGAGTTAGTTGTTAAGGCCACTAGGGAGCATACATCAAGGACCAAAAGAAGGCAACGACTAAAGATTTGTTTTCAGTCAATTAACAATGGATTTTTTAGTAAAAGTCTGAAGGATTTTCCATATGAACATATGAAATATATGAAACGACGACATTGGACGAAGCATGGGGTAGAAATTCGTTTGGTCTTGATGACCTTGTGTATTTTGATAGAATGAATTCTCCACTGAAATTAAAAAATAAAAATAAAAAACAATGTTCTTGTTGAAGTTCGAGGTCTTGATATATCCAAGTTCTTGGATAAGTTGATCATCGACTCATGCAATTCCATTGAAATGCTGGATTTTTCTCAGTTGAAACATTTGAAGAAAGTAAATGCTTGTTGTGAAAGTCTAATTGAAATTCAAGGCCTTCATTGGTCATAGTTCTTGAAAGAGTCAAATATCTTCTAGTGCAAATCCATTAAGAGGCTAGACCTTTTACAATATAATTATCTAAAGCAGTTGAAGGTTTCGTCTTGTGAAAATCTAGACGAAATCCAAGGCCATTGGTCTTGGAAGCGTTAGATGTGTCAATTAAAGGGGTGGACCTTCCACAATTAGATTGTTTGAAGCCATTGAAGGCACGCTCTTGTGCAAATCTTGTTGGAATTCGAGGCCATAATAAGGTTCTTGGAAGAGTTGGATATTTTCTTGCATATCCGTCAAAAGGCTAGAGTTCCACAAATCAACTATATAATGAGGTTGGCCATTGCAAATTGCCGAAACCTAGTTGACATTCAAGCAATTGTTAGATTGAGGTGGTCAAAAGTGTTGGATGTCTCTTAGTGCAATTCTATTATTAGGCTGAATCTTTCATAGTCACGTTGTCTGAAGCAATTAATAGCTAAAGAACGCGAAAATTTACTTGAAATTCAAGGCCTTAATAAACTGGAGTTTTTGGAAGTGTTGGATATCTCTTTAAGCAAGTCCCTTGAAAGATTGGACCTTTCTCAATCAAAGTGTCTTAAGCAAGTGATGTTTTGAGAATGCAAAAGCCTATATAAACTTCAAGGGCTTGTAAGTTGGAGTTATTGGATATCCGTCGGTGCAAGTCCCCTGAAGGCTTGGACCTTTTGCAATCTACTCGTTTGAAGTTATTTGGTGATCAACTTGTTGAAATTGGAGACCGCGGTAATCATATGAGGCTGTTGGATGCTGCAGGTTGTCATTATCTAGACGAAATTAGAAGAATTTGACATCTCTTAGAGCAAATCCGTTGAAAGGCCTAAACCATTATTTAAGTGTATGAAGCTTTTGAGTGCCACAAATTGCAAAATCTACTTAGAATTCATGGCCATAATAGGTAGGGGCATGCGCAGAAAAGTGGAATATCGCTGGATGCAAGTTCATAGAGAGGCTAGATCTTTCAGATTTGGTCTCTGGAGCTATTGATTGCTGGAGTTTGCTCAAATATAGTTGAAATTAGGACTTGAGAGATTGGATTTTTGGTGACACTCTGCGAGACCTACCGACTGTGAGACGGATATGGTTGCTGTTGTCTGAAATGTGTCAGATATGAGTGAACTTGTAAGCTTGGCCCGACAATAGCCCAAACAGCATTAGCCAGCCCAAACATGAGGAGGTATTGTTTGGTGGGTTGCACATAAGTTTAGTCCAGACCAATTAAAATCAGGTTAAGTACAATGAAAGTTCTGAAATTTGTTATGAAAATATAATTGAGTTCTTAAACTTTCAAGAAATATAGTTAAGTCATAAAACTTGTTATAAAAGTACAATCGAGTCTTAGAACTTATCACGAAAGTGCAATTGAGTCTTAGAACTTATCACGCAAGTACAATCGAATTCTAAAACATTAAAAAAAAATTTGCATTCAACGGAAAGACTTGATTACACCAATTTGATAAGTTTTGGAAATTAATTGCACTTTTGGAAGTTCTAGGACTCAATTATACTTTTATGATAAGTTTTAAGGATTTAATTGCACTTTCATGATAAGTTTTAGGACTTTCAATGCACTTACCCTATTAAAATCCATATCTAATGGGGATTTGCTATCCTAAACCCATAACAACCAATTCTTTAAATTTTGACTAACCCGTGCACGATTCAATCTATTAAATATGAATTATAGGTCTTTGACACCTCTCCTTAAACCCAATAACCCTTATCACAAGAAACACTAGAATAGAAACAAGGGTTAAAACAATGAAAAACCTCAAATTAATACATTTATAGCAAATTTATCCCAAACTAATTTCTTAGCCACCAAAAACTCAAAATTGATACACCTATGACAAATTTACCCTCAGTTAATTTCCATTAAATTTTATCATCAAATTGCTAAGTTGGATGATACTTAACAGTTGAGAGTATACCGGTTTAGAGTTTTACCATCCATTGGTCATAGATGTGGCAGTTCTTGGTTTTCATGGTATTAATCTAATTTAATAGAAACTGATAGAGGGTAAATTTGTCACAAATATATCAATTTGCGGTTTTTTATGGTTAAAAAATTAATTTGGGATAAATTCATCACATATCTATCAATTTGGGATATTTGGTGGTAAAAAAGTTAGTTTAAAGTAAATTTATTACAAATATAATGATTTGATGTTTTTTGTGGTATTAACTCTAGGAACAATCATACAAGTAAAAACCAGTAACTCATTCACTATCGAGCACACCACTCCTCAATCATGGCTTCAAAGCAGTCTTGGTCGAGCAAGAACATAGATGCTTTTAACCTCATCAGGAACTGCTTCCTTCAGAATTAATGACCGAAACATGGTTTTTATTGATAATTTCAGCAGCAGCAACCCTATTCATGGTGGGGGCGGGTGGGGGAGGGGAATGTTAACTTGCTCATGTATCGCCTTATTCCCTTCCTTTCAGATATTGTATATTGTAGCATTGCACCCAAGTTGCAACTGAACACTTTCAAGCTTTTTCCTTTCATCATCTGCAGGGCTCATGAAAACTCTTGATCCCATTCTTCAGCTTCTCTTTGTACTTTAGCAGACTTAAAATTGAATTGAAAGGATATTGAAAGAATTGTAACTCAAAGCTTTCTTCATATTATTCCCAAGCAACTTTTAATTCCTTACTGGGGTTTCTCTGTGTCAAATTGGACCAGTGGAAGAATATTGATTCAGTTTATCTGTTTCAGACAATCATGTTCTTTTCTGTCATGATTATTCAAGCATGGCAATTTCATGCTAGGCAAGATAGATTTGTTCCATTGGTTAGCAGATTTTCATCTCCTATTATACTTAATAATACTTTGGTCCTCTTGATCAACTAAACATAGACCAAAGGCCAAAATTAAAATTATCAATGGAGAACCATATTTGGAGGTGGTTGAGGTGTGAGCTAGAAGTAAAATCACCGTGCAGATGGAACATCCTGTTGAGAAGAGAATTCCTCTGAGGCGAGAATTCCTTGACCAACCATTGTATTCCACACAATTTACTGTTCTAATCATCTTCTTCATGTGGCATAGTTGTAAGCATGTCGAGAAAGAACCCAAGCAGACACACAATTGAAAAGTTACTCAGAATCAATCAAGACCTGCAACTATCTTGGTTCACCTTATGGAATTGTGAAATCCTACCACAAGAAGCTGCAGGAAAGAAGCACTTATGTGGTGTGACTGGAGATGGCGTGAATGAAGCCCCTGCTTTGAAGAAGGCGAACAATGGGATTGCAGTTGCTGATGTCACTGATGCTGCCAGAAGTGCCTGAACATTGTCCTCACTGAAATGGGCTTGAGTGTCGTTATAACCACTGTTAGTGATTTGGATTGCGTTTCCAATGGATAATGGACCAAGACTCTGCATATTGCTAATTGTGTTCCTAGCTTACTATGAGCTGACTAAAATTTTGCAGACTTATGCCATCTCCATTACAATTGGTATTACGGTAAGTGTCTTACCTTAATGTAGACTCAAGATAACAAAGTATTCCCTCATGAAAGTTCATGCATCCAGTCTTTTGCAGTTTGGCTTTATGTTCATTGCTTTGATCTGGAATTTTTTACTTTGCCCCCTTTATGGTTTTGATCATTGCCATATTAAACAAGGATAAGATGACAGGGTTTTTTATACATGTACTCCCGGTTTTCAACATAACAGATTAAGAAAGACCAGTTGGACTAGTTTTTTATACCAATCTCAGGAACGATTGTAACAGTCTCCAAAGATTAAGCGAAGCCATCCCCCTAACAAGATAGCTGGAAGTTGAGAGAAAATTATGCCACTGGAATTGTTCTTGGATGTTACCTAGCACTATTAACTGTAGTGTTCTTTTGAGCCATAAAAGATGCAGACTTCTCAGTAAGAATCTGTTTCTGGTGTGGTTTTCTACTTCTGTCTCTCATGTACATCTTTTGTTGAATTATTGGAACAGGAAGTAATTAAATATCGCTGCCCTATTCTATGGTGCAGGACAAGTTTGGTGTAAAATCAATCAGATATAACCCTGATGAAATAATGGCCCTATACTTGCGAGTATAATTAACCATTCTCTAATCTTTGTCACCTAAACAAGTAGCCGGTCCTATGCTGAACGCCTGGGACTTCTCTAGGTCAGCGCATTCATAGTTGCTCAGCTGGTAAGAATTTTTCGGCAGTTATAGTCTGTTCACTTTCTACTGGGAGCATAGGTTTGCTACGACACCTTCAACTGACTAATCTGATTGGAGTCCGGTTGAAGTGAGAACTACAGATTTATTAGCTTTCACTGGCGGTGGTTAAAAGTCTTCAAAAAAGTTTGGACAATTGATAACTCAATCACCATTCCACAAAATGCTTCCCTGATGCAGAGTACTATATGGACAGGTTCCGACACTTATAGCGGTTCAAGCAAGTTGTGGTTTCACAAGGATAAAAGTAACTGGATGGAGGTGGGCCGGTGTCATCTGGCTTTACAGTGTGGTGACATGTTCTGCTTGTTCTTAAATTTGCAGTCCGCTACATTCTCAGCGGGAGAGCATGAAAGACCCTTTTGGAGAGCAAGGTAATTCCACCAAGAAAGAGGCACCACCATGGATTTTGTATTAAGAAAGACCCTACTTTGCATTAATATTAGGCAATTTTTATCACGCAGACTGCCGTCACTACCAAAAAAGACTGGCAAAGAAGAGTGAGAAGCTCAGTGGGCAACTGCGCAGAGGACTCTGCATGGCCTTCAGCCTCCTGAAACCAGCAACCTTTTCTCTGACAAGAGTAGCTAGAGGAAGCTTTCAGAGATTGCAGAGCAAGCCAAGCGACGAGCTGAGGTTGCGAGGTGAGCACGTTAATCCTCGTACTTCAATGCTTGTAAGAAATCATGTTATTTACCAAAAACGACATGGTTAAACCTACTTTGTTTCCATTCCTCTTTGCTTGCCTAATAACTGGAGTTCAAAGGCCATGCCGTATTTAACGGAGCTTTTTTTTTTTTGGTCGGTTATTTAACGGAGCTTAGGAGCCTTACTTTTTCGATACAGAGTTTAAACCTTTTGCTGCTAGCAGTTCCTTTTTGCCATTTAAGTCCTACAAACGATGGTAAGGCAAACTAGCCACAAATCCTTAAACCTTAACCACTATTAGCATGCCGCCCTTTCAAAGACGTCACTTTTTTAAGGGCACTCTCCCATTTCCCAATCCTATCCTCGTCAACTCCTTTCTTCCTGTGTGCCCTAATGTCATTGGCGAAAGGGCCCTTCCCATCCTTCATTTTCACATGATTTACCGGGGTCTCGAAGAATACGGGGATAATGATCATTCCATCATCGAGCTCGTCGACCATCTGAGCCAGCTCTCGTAGGCACCATTTACTCGAGGCGTAGCTGTTGGACAGGATCGGAAAGCCGATCTTCAACAGCTTGATTGCCTGAGGAAGCTGCTTTGCGAGGGACTCTCCCTCGGAAAGCTCTTCTTCGTCTCTGAAGGTGCGAACCCCGGCATTTCGGAGGCCCTCGTAGAGAACATCTGTGATTCCATCTCGGGTGTGAGATTCCTCTGAAGCTCAGGAACACATCAAAGTTGTTTCCTGTCACCGGAGCTGATGACGCTGAGGTCGAATCGCCGTGAGGACCTTCGTTCGACATTTGCAGCTGGAAATGAGACTTACGAATGCACGGGAAATTTCCTCGGACAGACTCTTGACAATGCGACGCTGTGGCCCCGTTGACTATGGGAGAAGTGGGTCTTCCGTCTGTGCGTGGAACATCTCCAGTTAAAAATGGTTCCATGGACTGGACCAGATCCACTGAGGCTTCCAAGAACCAGCGGATGTAAACAGAGCAACAATGACCGTTGGGTGAGGGAAATTATTTGTCATTTCCACGTCTCAGTCGCGGTTCTACTCCTATCCTATTCAATCTTTTGTTGAGTATTAATTATAAATTTTGACGAAGTACTATCTATTTCGCAAAAAACGAACGATTTTCAAATTGTAGCGATTATAAAAATAAATAAATAAAAAATATTTAAATATAAATTATTATTGATAATGAAAATATTTTTCATTTATTTAAAATTTCCAAAGTATGACCAAGCTTTTTTTTTTTTTTTTTTTGGGCCTAAAAAGTATGACGAAGTCAACATATGTAACTTATAAATATATTTCTTGAAAGTTAACAACTCTGAGTATGCAATCGTCATGGGTTAAAAAAAGGCAAAAGGGAAGAAAATTAAGGAGAAGAATTGAGGGGAAAAAATTAACGAAAAAGGGAGAGAAATGGCAAAAAATGAGGAGGTGAATTCAAGTGCAAATTTCTGATCTAAAAACAATAAAAATCAAGTGCGTCCGAAAGAAAATATTGAAAACCAAATATTCACGTCTGATTCTCCTTTAATTATCATACTCTAACTAGTTTATTTTTGTTGAAAATAAAGATAGATTCCTGTCGGAGGATGTGGCCAAATAATACATTGGATGGACGTCGAGGTTCAAGGGTAGGCAATGACCCACTTCGTGTTGACTGCTTTTAGTCAATGTTGATTTACAAAGTTAATTATCAATACTTAAGACCCTACATGAGAAGATAAGTTTAATTTTGACAGATTCCATCTTCACTGACGATTCATAAAGATGTGCTCTTCCATTTTCCACACTGAAATAAAACGTACAAAGTGAGTGAGCTTTAAAGTAGATGGGAGACATAGAAAATCTACATGTGGAAGAGCCTCCAAAAGCTACTGTGGCAAAAAGCAACATGAATTTGGAAAACCCTCATTTGGATTTTTCACAAAATTATTTCTCTTGACGGTGGGGTGGTGGCCAAAAAGTCCATCACCCTATGCAACACGCTTGGAATAAACTTATATTTTGCTATAGATGACTATATTACTTCATTCATCACAGTTCAAATTGATAATTGAAATTTTTGTATCAATAGATAAAGCCAACGTCACCCTTAAAACAAGTTGATGATTTATTAAATTGTATGGACATTAATTATGATGATAATGATTACTTACTGACGAGTGACATGATAAGCAAGTTATTGGTCACAATTTTTTACTAACAAGATTTATCAGCAACCTTAAAATTCTACCAACACTGAAATTTTCCTATTTTGAATCCCATAAGACCCTAGAATTTCGCAACTCGAATAATTACTTGGATTGATTGTCATTCTAACGTGAATATAACCCACAATATAAATTGTGTAGTGCTAGGCGCACTAAAGGTATACCAACTACTTCGAAGTTAGAATGGGTCCTAACCTAGATGCTATGTCTCAATTCCTGCCATGCGGTCTTTCCTTTATTTTAAATTATGGTGCTTCGCCAGCCTAAAATTGTTCGTATCTTGGGTACATGTTGCCTAACCCTATCGACAGGGTTATCAATTTCTTTTGACATACTTGGATGGTGGATAAGGTCTCCCACAGAGAACAAGGCATCATAGACAAAGCCACGACCTTGCGTGCATGGTTACATCTGGATTTTAATGAAATTCAACGTGGAGAGAGCACGCATGCAATATCTACGTTACGCTAATTTCGGCCGATATTATAATGGAGACCGCCTTCTCTACCATGAAGGACTATGACTAGGAAGAACGAGAAGCACAGTGGGCCACTGCACTGCATGGAGACTCCGCATGGCCTGCTGCAAAGACAAATAACTAGGAATGAAACTCGAAGCTTGCTAGAATGCAAAACTTCAATACATGATGATTCAAATAAAAAGGACGTGAAGATTGCCAGCCTATTTAGAGGCCAATCGGCCTTTAATATCCGCATACAATTCATTCCACTCTTCATCGATTTTATGAATTGTTTCCCCAGCTTGATTTCTCTTCTTTTCCATGCTTGGATTCTCGTTCTTCATACTAAGGACCTGCTCGTACTTATTTTTGAGTTCCTTAAATTTCTCTGATTTCTTTATCCTCAAAGATGATAGTTCTGACTTTGCATTTTCAACTCTCAGCTTGCGTGCCTCAATCTCTGCTTGAAGTTCGGCAATAACTTGCTCTTTTTCTTTAAATTGTCTCTCGAGCGAAAGAACTTCTTCCTGGTCAGACGCCGAAAAATCCTTTTCCTTATTGAACACTTCTTTAAACCTCTCACATTCGGTAAGGATCTTTTGCTGGGAAGAGAGGGAGTCACCCACAGACTGAATGAACTTTTGCAATTTGAGATAGAAATGTTGATGTCCGATTGTGTAGACCTCTGGCGTGTTCTGTTTGACTAAGATGTTCAATAATTCTTGCAAACGCCCCAGTAACTTGGGATTAAACATAGCTGCCAGGAGTCCCTGACTCATTATACCTTCCACCTCTTTATGGTATGCTTGAAGATCAAATTGACTTGCTCGCGACATCTCTGTCCCAGTACTTTGCTTTCCAGAGTCACTGCTCAACAGAGACACTATCTTTGAGAAAAGAGATTCCTCTCCGTCAACACATAAATCTGCCTCGACAACAATGGGAGCTTTACCTTTGTCCATTGCTGATGATGACTTTGGTCGAGCAGCAGGAGGCACAGCATAAGCAATTTTTGCCCAAGAAACTATAGTTGATGCCCTGTCAAGTGGCATATCATCTTGCTCTGTTGATGGAGAGATGCCAGTAGTTTCAGTCCCTATCAGATCCAGTGACAAACTGGAATCCTTATCAGGCTCAACATCACTCAAGTTTGATTTATATGAAAAGGAGTGTGTTGGTTTGGTTCCGACAATCAACTGACTGCTGAATTTGGAAACGACGGTCTGAAAGATATAAATATGGAATTAATCATTGACAGAGTCAATTGAATAGAAAAGGAAGACGTCAGTAGTATTACCTTCACTCTACCCATTGTGGTTGATGAACCTCCAACAGAGGGAGAACCTTGTAAGTTAGAAGAAGCACCCACGGTTTCAGTGATTGACTTGTCAGACTTGGAAGATTTTGTTTGTGCTTTGGGTGGAAGAGTGGGCTTGTCAGAAATCTCCAAGGCAATGCATTTGTCAATTTTATTCTTCTTCCTTTCTGTAATGTTATCTTCATCCTTATCTTCATCATCGTTAGGGGAAGCTTTGCCATCATCCTTCTCTGATGTAGTAATATCGGTTGGAAAAACAGTTGTCAGACAAAAGAGGTGAATCAATCATCGATTGTGAATGGAGACAAGTGTCAAAGAGCGAGCTCACCTCATTAAATAGGTAGACAAAATGCCATTTCCAAGCAGAAAACGATTGAGAATAAAAGGGGCTGATTGTGTCTGTCTGTTCTCGTAGACTATAGTTTTAAGGATCATATGTACTTACTATAGCAAAAGGAGCAAGAGTTAAGGAAAAGATTTACTGTATGGCCCAAAAAATTAGTCAAAAGTCTACCCCCTTAACTGCCTATCCTTATGGTCTGGCAGCTTTCTAGCCATGACATCTAAAAGAGATTACATTTTAAGGTTAAACTCAATCTTATAGAACGAACTCAGATTTGACAATCTCAACGTAGAGCATACCATTGTATTTGCGTTTGACACCCTGAATGGAAGAGTGTTCCGTATTAGCTGGTTTGCTACACTCCACCTGTGACAAAACTTGTGTGAGCATGTATTCAGTGCATCAAACAAGATTTCTTCCATCTGCCAAAATGGTTATAAAGATCGATGCTTAGATTCAAAATCACTGAATGTGAAAAGAGAACATACAAATTTTGAGATTTCAAACTGCCCTTGGAAGAGTAGCTTGTCGGACAAGATGACAAGAGAACAGTTTGGAGAATGAAATACCTTCTATGAGCCACTCGTTCCAATTTATTCACAGCGCTTTGGATTAAGAATTAACTTGCATAACGCTTAAGATACTGTCCAGCGGTCAACGCTTTTCCACACCACATCAAAGTTTAAATACCACAACGTTCAAAGCTCTAGATTTTATCCGTAACAACACCTCCGGAAAGCATGTTTAAACCAACTGGCACAAATAGAAGTTCTTCATTTGTATATTGCAGAAAAATACTAAAAAAGGTAAAAAAAAAATGCCCTTTTAAAGAAGACAAACAAGTGGAGTCGTTAAATATTTGAACCTATCTTCCCATTAAAAAAGATGAAAGAAATATTAAGTCTTGATGACTCAAATTTCTTTTGAAAAATTATTCTATATGTTTTAACGGGAGAAAATATACTGCAAATCGTAATCGATCATGTCATGCACTTTTGTTATTATTAAGCAATTTATTCATGTTTGTAAAATTTCCAAAAATGACACGTGCTCATCAAGTGCCATCGTCCATTTATGCGGTCCAGTTGGAAAATCAATAGCGTTGGTTACCTCGGATGAGCTCTCCACCTCAATTATTGAACTGCTCGGCTTCTCGAAGGATTTCAGGTGTTCCACACTCCTAATATTAGGAATCTTCGGACAGCCCTTGATTTTAATGTCTTTCAGTTTTGATAGATCGGGAAGTCTCTCAAGACTTTGATAGTATGAAACATTTAATGATGCTAAAAATATCAAATTCTCCAACTCATCCAGCTGCTGCAGGTTGCAGTGAGATATTCTGAAAACTCGCAAGGATTCGAACTTCCCAAGGCCTGTCACTTCTGCTACTGCACAGTCAAAAAGCTCGAATTCTGACAGAAGCTTCAAATACGAAACATCTAACTTTGTCCGTGTTGTACTTTAGCTAGTACGTCCATGATGGGGTGCGATTGGATCGCACCGTATCGTCTTGATACGTTACGATGGAAAGTCGCACCGTATCGTCTTGATACGTTACGATGGAAAGACACCCTTTTGAAAGGGTATGAAGGGAGTCGTATTTAAGTCTTTTGTAGACAACCGTTGGAATAGTTGGCAAAAGCATACGATCAGAAAATCCTCTTGTTTTTTTTTTTTTTTTTTTTTTTTTGTCTCATTTCCATCAAAGAAGAAGGAAGGCATTCCATTTCATTTTTACAAGAACAGTTTGCATTTACGCCGTGGAAATCAGGTGCTTTCCTCGTGATTGCATTCAGACCGACGTGAAGTATTATTGTTCGTGATTCATCCGCAATTCAACGATCGTTCTGGGGTTAATTATTGTTTGCGCATCGGATAAAGGTAAGTCGTCTTCCGCCGACTTGAATCCCAACATTGGTATCAGAGCCCAATCGTGATTTCTGCCTTGTTTTTTCATCGAATTTTCTTGTTTACCATTTGATATCGAGATCGGGAGTATGAAATCTACATTGTATGGATGTCTATTGGTCGGAATTGCGATCTGAATCGTCCAAAAACGAACCGAAGCGAAAAACGGGTTCGGGGTCGGGTACACCCGTACGGTTTTGGCCATTTTTCGAAATATTTTTTCGGCTAAAATCAATTTTTAAATATACAGGGTGAAAGTACTCATCGAGATGAGTCCGTCGATGGGTAGAGCGCCACTAGAGGACGCCGGACGCTCCCACACGTGCGGCCGAAACCCCGCGCGTGGGCTTCATGCGCCCGACGTCTTGGGGGACGCCGGCGCGTGCGCAACATGCGCCGGTTGGCGAACCGACGCATGACGTCACGCGCGCGTCGGCGAACCGGCGCGTGCTGACATCACGGATGACGTCATCCATCGGTCGGTAACCGCCGGGTGACGTCATCGATGACGTAACCGACGGCGGCGATTGGCCGGCTGGGCGACCCGACCCTACCCATTGACCCTATTCGTTGACTCGACCCGACCATTGACCGGTCAACCGGTCGGACCGGTGGTCAAATCGGTCGGATCGGTCCACCGGTTGGACCAGTTGACGGTCACCGGTTGGACTGGTCGGACCAGCCAGAGTCCTTTGGACTCGTTGGCGCGTGCGCCACACGCGCCGCGCACTCAGGAGGCGTGTGGGAGCGCGTGCAAGCTCCGATTGGATCGTGGTTGGTGGCGTTTGGTTCGTATGGATGTCCTCTACACTGTGGTGTATTTAAATTTTATTTTTGAATTTTATAAATGTATGAAAATGTGTATGAAACCCTATGTACGTGTATTTTTAGGGGTTTAATGCATAGTTTATTCATTTGTAGCTTGTATTTTCATATGTTTTAGGAAATACAGTAGCTAGCTTGTATGAAAATGATGTCATATATACTTTGTAGAGCTTGGTTCGATAGTAGCATATATATAGTTTAATATACTTGCAATTTTCTAGTTCCAAGAAAATTTGAACAATGGTAGGAAATCCTTGTTTTTCCGTTACATGTTGAATTGCTGTTTTGATTAGAGTTACTGCATGATTGTTTTTTGTACGTTGGTTCACATCATGCTATGCTTTTGTGTTAATGAAAAAATATAGAAATTACATGAGGTCATGTAATTATTTTTCCTAGTGGGAGTTCGTAGGTTTGTAGAATTCAAAGGAGTTCTCACCTAGGACTTAAAATTTGAGCAAATTAAGCTAATTAATGATAATAGAACAATCGAACATAGGAGCCGATTGGGAACATAGTGAACTTTCATTTCTGTGTCATTTGTTGAATTATCATTAATTTAGTTTGTCTTTGCTGCAAATTAAATATGTGTGTTACTCTGAAAAGTGTGCCAGTATTGATTATGCATTTATTATGTCAATGTGTTTTAGCAATTGATTATGGCTTCGGCATCCAAGACCATTGTGGCTGACCTCAATAAGGGTGAGAAGCTGAACGGTGACAATTATGATATTTGGCACCGAAAAATTTAGTACATCCTTAAGGAGCAAGAGGTTTTGGAAACCCTCAACCACACCATAGATGAACCTGAGCATGGAACTTCAGCTCAACACAGGAGAGATCTAGAAGCTTATCAAGCTTGGAAAAAGAAAAATAGCATTGCTCGCATCACGTTGCTTGAGCTGTATGCAAAATGATCTCATGTGTGAGTTTGAAAGTTATGAGAAAGCTCAAGCTATGTGGGTTGTCTTGAAAGATAAGTTTGGGGGTACATCTGTCACTAAGCTGAGGAGACTCACCATCAAGTTTGACACATATTGAAAGTGCCCAAATGTAACGATGAGGCAGCATCTTCGGGAGATGTCAAACATGATTCATGAGCTGAAGTCGGCAGGTCACTCTTTTACTGATGAACAGCAAGTTCAGGCTGTTATAAGGTCTCTTCCCGACAATTGGGAGTATATGAAAATCAATATGACGCATAATGAGAATATTGTCGCTTTTGATGATATTGCGCGTCATTTGGAATTAGAGGATGAGCCCCTAGAGGTTGCGAGATCCTCTAGCCATGCTTATGTTGCTGAATCGAGTTCGCGCAAAGCTTTGGGCTTGAAGCGCAAAAGGAATTCTCAATTCAACAATAAAGGGAAGAAAACTGATCAGGCACCTAAGAAGGCTAAGACCTTCCGACGTAAGAAGCGTGGTGGGAAGAAGGACAAGGCCAAGATGAAGTGCTACAATTGTGGCAAGATGGGTCACTTTGCTCGTTAATGCACTGAGCCGAAAGATGTACCCTATTACTCCATTACTTTAAGTAATGCTTTTGTTTCTAGCACTGTAATGCTTGCTGAATCTCATCCTATGTGGACTGTAGACTCAGGAGCAACAGACCATGTAGCTAGAGACCGAGAAGCATTTGTGGAGTATCGTCGAATACAACCTAGAAGAAGATGGATATATGTTGGGAATAACTCAAGAGTTGAAATGAAGGGTATCGGCACATGTAAATTAATTTTGCGTGGTGGTCGAAGCCTATTCCTACATGATGTTCTCTATGCTCCGGATATTCGATGAAACTTGGTCTCAGTAGTTGTTCTTCTTAGCTTAGATTATGTATTGAATTTCCATGGTGATTGTGTTGACATTATGTATGGAACAGTTTATTATGGTTCAGGTCATGTATCGAATGGTTTTATGGTGTTAGACATTGACTATGATAAGTACAATATTAATGTCAATGGTTGTTTTTCTCTAATTGCATCTTTTAGTAATGTTGAGATTGATGCAAGTACTTGGCATACTAGATTAGGTCACATTGGGTTGCAAAAAATGCAAAGATTAGCTAGAGAATGCCTTTTAGGGTCACGCACTAATGTTGATCTACTCGTATGTGAACATTGTCTAGTGGGAAAAGCAACTAGAAAACCATTCGGTAAAAGGATTAGAGCCGAATTTCTATTGCAACTCATAGATTCTGACATTTGTGGTCCTTTGAATGTGAGGGCGAGGCATGGAGCCTCATATTTCATCACATTCATAGATGATTTCACGCGTTTTGGTTATGTCTTTTTGATCTCCCATAAGTCAGAAGCATTAGACTGCTTTAGACGATATATAACAATGGTAGAGAATCAGTTGAACAAAACAATAAAAGCATTGAGAACCGATCGCGGATGTGAGTATCTATCGGAGCAATTCAAGGCTCTTTGTGATGAAAAAGGAATTGTACGACAATTGACTATTCCTAGTACTCCACAACAAAATGGGGTAGCTGAGAGAAGGAATAGAACCCTAATGGAAATGGTTAGGTCTATGATGACGCAAGCAAATTTACCTATCTCCTATTGGGGAGATGCATTATTGACTGCTGCCTATGTACTTAACCGAGTGCCATCAAAATTAGTCACTTCCACCCTTATGAATTATGAACTGGTAGGAAACCAGACTTAAGTAGTCTACGTCCATGGGGATGTGCAGCTTATGTTCATGATTCTTCCCATAAATATGGCAAATTAGGTCATAGAGGGAAGAAATGTATCTTTATAAGATATTCTGAACATTCCAAAGGGTACGTGTTCATAGGTGAACAAGCTCATGGAAGTGTGACCGAAATGGAGTCACGAGATGTCACGTTCTTGGAGAACGATTTTCCTAGTAGAGGTGAGATTGATAAGGACTTCCAATTATATGAGATGGAAGATCCTGATAACACACCCAGTAATGTTGTAGAGGGAAATGAAGATTTACCTCAACACACAAGACCTAGTGGGAGTGTTGCATCGCCTGACGAATTGAATTCAAGAGAAATTCAATTGCGTAAAAGTAATCGTAAAAGTATTCCCCGTCGTCGGTTTGAGATTGAAGGAGAAGCATTTATGATTGCTCAAAAAGACGATGCCGAGCCTAAGACTGTTCAAGAGGCTCTCTCATCCTCTGATAAGAAAGAATGGAGAAAAGCTTTGAAAGATGAAATGGAGTCCTAGAGGGCAAATCATGTCTGGGATTTGGTTGATCTACCACCCAATCGTAAGGCCATTGGAAACAAATTGGTCTTTAAGATTAAGCAAATGGCGGATGAATCCATTGAAAAGTATAAGGTTCGCCTTATGGCGAAAGGTTATACTTAACAAGAGGGTATAGACTATGAGGAAACTTTTTCACGAGTTGTAAGGTTTGCCTCAATACGCCTTATCCTAGCCATCATTGCACATATGGATCTTGAATTACATCAAATGGATATAAAGACAGCATTTCTCAATGGAGAATTAGATGAGGAAATTTATATGAAACAACCAATAGGTTTCATAGCTAAAGGTCAAGAGCATAAAGTTTGCAAACTTCATCGCTCAATATATGGCCTTAAGCAATCATCTAGACAGTGGTATCTTCGTTTTCATCGAGCCATAACAACTTTTGATTTCACAATGATCGAAGAAGATCATTATGTATATGTCAAGCGGTCCGAAGATAAATTTGTGATTTTATCACTTTATGTGGATGATATTCTGTTGGCTAGAAATGACAAAGTTTTGGTTATCGCCATAAAAGAATGGTTGTCTTCCAATTTTGAAATGAAGGACATGGGAGAAGCTTCTTATATATTAAGAGTTAAGATCGAAAGAGATCGATTAAGGAAACTCCTTACTTTATCACAAGAGTCTTATATTATGAAGATTCTTGAATGTTTCAATATGCAGCATTGTAATCCCATTGATACCCCTATCATGCAAGGTGAAGGCCTAAGTACTGAGATGTGTCCTAAGACTCCAGAAGAAATTAAAGTAATGGAAACTGTTCCTTACGCTAGTGCGGTCGGAAGTTTGATGTATGCTATGATGTGTACTCGACCCGACTTATGTTATGCCGTGGGATTGATGAGCTGATATCAATCAAATCCCGGTCAAGCACACTGGGAAGTAGTGAAGAGGATCTTGAGATACTTGAAAGGCACCATGGACTATCGACTTCTGGATATGCATTCTTGCTCAATGGCGGTGCAATTTCTTGAAATAGAAAGAAATAGACATGCACGGCCTTATCTACGATGAAGGCAGAATTTGTTGCATGCTCTGTTGCAGTGCAAGAAGCAGTATGGCTAAAACGTTTCTTGAAAATTTTAGC
Source organism: Eucalyptus tenuipes (assembly GCA_014182365.1). Lineage (NCBI taxonomy): Eukaryota > Viridiplantae > Streptophyta > Magnoliopsida > Myrtales > Myrtaceae > Eucalyptus > Eucalyptus tenuipes. Next base: position 16,355,666 of record CM024539.1, on the reverse strand, counting down.
CACTGTCACCGAGGTTCCGAGACTGGTGATAGTTTATTACGATAGTCAAGCAGCCATTACCTATGTGAAAGATTCCAAGTATCATGGAAGGACGAAGCACATTGACATAAAGAACAACTTCATAAGAGATATAATAGCGCAAAATGAAATGATCCTACAATACAGTTCAACCTATAGAATGGTTGCTGATCCATTTACGAAAGCTGTTCCTAGAGACATATTCTTGACCCACAGGATGTCACTAGGATTGCGTAGAATGTGATATGTGTTATTGTAGAGGATCATTGGTTTATGTATTTGTGGACATATGTATTGTACTTGTTTGTATATTAGTGATTTGATGTTTTATCAATAAATACAAATCCACTATGAGACTAGCACAAACACACATATATTATTGAAAAGTATGTCAGTAGGCAATGATTGTCTCACTCACACGAGCAATCACCTCAAGTGCTATAGTTAGCACGTTGAGATGAGACATTATGTACAAGTAAATGCTGAAGAGCAAGTTTAGTACATAAAATAATATATCGCCTTGACTGAAGTCAAGATGAGGTCTGTGATTTGTTAATAATAAGACCGAACATGATAGTCCCACAATCATGTATGCCTGAAAGATGCCGGATGCGAGTACTTAATTGGGCGCTATAGAAAGCGAGCTAATATATCACTCGAGCTAAACATGAGTACATGAGGAGCACGTGACTATGTTTAGGCTAAGATCCGTATAATGGATATACTTAATGAATGACATACGCTCTTATAGAAAGAGAAATCCACTATAACATGTAATTCATACTACATGTGCATTGTACGACCGACAAGGGAAGTTGAGTAAAATTATCCCTATATTACTCATCGTGTGAGCCCTTGAGGTAATTTTATAATTTACCTCATTTTGTACCCTATGTTACTTCTGACTATGTTCTCAAAGTGAAAGATCAATGTTGCTACTTTAGCATGTTATCGGCGGTCATGAATAGATATGGCCTTATGGGACGTGTCTAGGAAAGCAATTGTTCTGAAATGGAGAGAGACATGAGTGCAAAGGAAGACTATTGTTGTTCTACATTTATCATATGTATTTACTGGTCGACCAATTATATCGCCCTTTGTGGTTGCGGATATAATTGTAAATACATGGTGTTTTTGAGGATAGTCAAGTATAGCTTTTAAGGGATAAGTATACTTGGATTGATGTAACAAAATATTTCTTGGACACTGTGAGACATCGATTGTTTATTTCTTTTCGGGGTTGTGGCCATTATGTCATCCCTAACAGGTGCATAATTTGAGCTCCCAAGTGCAGGTGTACTCATTGGTCGCACGGCTTACTTGCCCATATGAATTGTTTTGTAAAGTTGATGAATGTTGAATGTCTTATATTCTTGATAGAGCGCTATCAAGCCCATCATGTCCGAGTGGGAGATGTTGTACTTTAGCTAGTACGTCCATGATGGGGTGCGATTGGATCGCACCGTATCGCCTTGATACGTTACGATGGAAAGACACATTTTTGAAAGGGTATGAAGGGAGTCGTATTTAAGTCTTTTGTAGACAACCGTTGGAATGGTTGGCAAAAGCATACGATCAGAAAATCCTCTCGTTTTTTTTTTGTCTCATTTCTATCAAAGAAGAAGGAAGGCATTCCATTTCACTTTTACAAGAACAGTTTGCATTTACGCCGTGGAAATCGGGTGCTTTCCTCGTGATTGAATTCAGACCGACGTGAAGTATTATTGTTCGTGATTCATCCGCAATCCAAAGATTGTTCCGGGGTTAATTATTGTTTGCGCATCGGATAAAGGTAAGTCGTCTTCCGCCGACTTGAATCCCAACAGTCCGCGATTTGTAATGGCGAAGTGATAGAGTGAATAAATTTGAAGGAAGCTGTGGTAGCTTTTCCAAGTGAACGCAGCAAAGGGAGAGCTTCGTGAGCTCTGTGAGTTTACGAAGGTGATCCAACCTAGCAGGTACTAGTTGGATCTTTAACAGAGATAGCTGCAATATCTTTAGCTCTGACAAACTCCCAAGCTCCAAAAAAGTGCATCCTTTCGCCTCAATTTGACCTTGCTCAGGTAACACCAGTTCCTAGGATCCATCAGCCAAGAATAACTCTTCCAACTTAACCAGACTACTAATGTCTGGGATCGTATCTATCGATTTAGAACTGACAGATAGGCTTATTAAAGTCAAAGGAAGCTTGGGCACCTTACGGCGCTTGTCACAATGAAGCAGATCAAGCGTTTGTAGATTGGGAAGTCTAGAAATGCTATATGGTAGGCCACGAATTCGAGAGTATCCAAGCCTTAAGACCCTCAATGCGGAAAGATTCTTAATATCTTCAGAAATTTCCCCATCCAAACTCCGACATCTTGAAGCGTGCAGATCTGCAAGCCTCTTCAATGTCCATATAGCGCAAGGCAGCTCTCTTACAAAAGTAATATCAATTTTGAGCACTCTTAAAAGGTATAACTCATTGATAGTACTAGGTAATTCGACAATTGCAGTGCTTGATAGATCGAGTTTGATCAATGAAGCCAAGGTCCCCAAGGACAATGGTAACTTCAATATCGACCTACAATGATTTATTGACAAGTGTTGTAGCGCTTCTAACTTTCCAGACATGGAAGTTTAGTTATTTTGGTACCATGTAGTGCAAGGACTCTCGCGATTTTACATGGCTAATTGAATTGGGTAGCTGAATCAATTAAAGACAGTTGCAGGCACTAAATCTTCTAAGCTTTTTCAAATGACCAATGGAGGCAGGAATTTCTTGAACAGCGCCCCATCTATAAGAATCTCTTTCAAGGATATGAGGGAACCCAGCTCTTTAGGCAACTTATTGAGTTTAGTACAAGACCTCAAGTTCAGTGAAACCAACCTCTCTAGAATTTTTACTGATGAACCGATTTCAACCAATCGAATGCACCTTTCAAGATTCAATCTCTCTAAACATTTGTAATGAGATAAGTCTGGAGTTCTGATCATATCATAACAGCCGGTGAGGTTCAAAACTCTCAATTTCTTGGCTTTCTCGTCGAAAAATAGAACAACAAAAGAGTCAACTTTTCGCAACAATTTGACGAATGAAATTAACAATAATGTACTTCTCTACCTTGGTTTCACTCTAGCCGTTCCATTTGTCACTGACCTTGCTCTAGGAAAGATCTAGAATAACCAACTCCTTCAAATCCAATTTTTCAGTAAGAAGACGCTGAGGACAACCTTACCAGTGGAGCCATCTTAAACTTGACAAACGCCGCTCAAAATTTCCTTTGAGATTCGCCTGATCCAATCGAAGGAATCTTAATTTCGACGTCCTCGCAAAATGTGCTGGTCCAAAATTGTATTGTGACCCACTGCCAAATTTGAGAAGAACTCCTTCAACACTTTCCGTCCCCTACTCGTGGAATGCAGGATTTGGATTACCAAGGGATTTGGCATTTCTGCACAAATATATGTGAAGATGATAAATGCTTAGAGACTTCAAACTAAAGAAATCATTTTATTAAGAATCAATTTGTTTCACAGAAAAAAAAAAGAAATGATTTGAAAAAACAAATCTTAAAAATGATTGCTTTCATCTCTTACAAAAATGAATAAACAACAAATATTTCCATCATTCACGAAAATAAATAGACAAATTGTTATCAATAATGAAAAAAACTTCACTAACTTAATTATTTCAAGAAATATAAATGATCATTTTTAGAAAAATATTTTTCAAATAATTTTTTCCGCAAAACATACGCACCCTAAATAGTTTTGTTTCATTGAAAAGAGGAACATGAGTCATAAGGCATACAATCGTAAAGTAAAATCAGTGATGAACTTGTATCTTACTTTTTTATTCACCAGCACATCCCAGGCTTGCTTGTGACTCCACAATCTGTTGCGGTCTCCAGGTTCAGGATGTTCCCATAGGACAATATCCCTACCTAGGTCTTGAAGTTGATCGTGCATCCATAACTTATCTTTCTCAATCTTAACAATAGACGAGTTGACGAGCATTTCTACTACCGATCCGCTTGCGGAATCACAGTCAGACCACAGGTAACATGCAACACTTTTGTCCTCTCCAGTGAATAAACAAGCAATGTCCAGAAATATCAGTCTTTGCTCGTCAGGTAATGCTTTGATTATTACCATCAATTTCTGTTGAACTTGTGGCTCAGGTACTTTTCTCAATTCGTTTAATGTCTGCTCCCACACCTCCTTACTTTTAGAATATAGATACGACCCAACAACCTCAACAGTCAAAGGAAGCCGGCCAATAGTCGATACTATTTTTTTGAACAGAGTAGCTAAGTCAGCTGGAGCAGGTCTCTCCCTGAAGGCATGAGTACGGAATAGTTCATCGACTTCCTCTTCTCGCATTCCCCCGACTTCATATTTCAGGGACACTTCAAACTTATCTAAAGCCTGTTCGTCGCTGGTGGTAATTATAATCCTGCTCCCAGAGCCTAACGAATCAAGAATACTTAAAATCAGTGTAAGTCCAGAGCTCGGTTCAATATCATCGAGAACAATGAGAACTTTCTTGTGCAAGAATCTGCTTCTGATGGACTTAATCCCATCATCAACAGAATGAATTTGTCCATGCATTGCACCTAGAAGGTCAGAAACCAACTGACCTTGCAAATTATCTAAACCTCCTGGTTTTTTGGTATGTTCTCTAACGTTTTCCAGAAAGCTACAGCCATCAAAGAGATCAAATATTCTTTTGTAGATGAACCTTGCAATTGTTGTCTTCCCGGTGCCCCCTATGCCATGTATTCCAACTACACGAATATCGCTAGATTCCACATTTAGTAATTTCATGACTCTTTCCACATGATCCTCGATGCCAACGAAGTTTCTGTTCAGTGCCCTCAACACATTTGCGACAAGAACATCGATGACTGAAGCATCTACGGGCAAGCTGTATCAAGCGTGCACGTGTGCACAAGGTACACGCACAAAGATTAATGTAAGTCCAACAATATCTAAACTCTGAAGTAGTTTGTAAGAAAAAGTTCACGCTCTCCTTTCAAAAACTATCATACAGCAATCAGCTTTAGACAAACAGGCCATGCAATTAGTGGTACATGCTTTTACTAAATCAACACAGACAAAGCACAGTATGATGAGATGCAAAGGCTGTCTGTTGCATCCACAGAAATTAAGCAAATCAATATCACTCTACACTGGCATTTTCTTGCAAGAGGCAGATTTCCTGTGGATGCAGATTTCAAGAGGAAGAACATTCTCCCGGACCATATCGATATAAAATCACAACCATAACCGCTGCCTCCCATTTAATGCAGTGATCCAACATGGAAAAACTGAGTTATGAGATTCGTGTAACGCCAGGAACACTGAAATTTATCAACAAAATCGAAACATTAAGTAATGTGGCAAGCTGGGAGTAAGAATGTTAACAAGCGGATCACATTCAGTACCAGATCAGAGGGAGCTACATCAGGTATTGATACACCTAGCAGCATTAGTCTAATTAGATTAACCAAAATTGAAGGAAGCGCTGGCTTGGGATTTGGATGCTAGGTTACTCAATCGAACTTACTCAATTACACTCACCTATCAATCTCCAACCCTGGGATGGATCCCACATAGCTGAGAGCTTCCTCCCATTTCCGGTGCTCCCTTGGGTCGTATCCTCGTCTAAGTTTGTTGATAGCCTTGCGGTAACCGTGGGATATGTTTTTCACGACGGATGGCGTGACTTGGTAGAAGACGGGCATGATGATCTAGCCCGTCGTCTTGTGGCACTCCACCATCTGAGCCAGCTCTCGGAGGCACCATAGGCTCGATGGGTAGTTCTTTGACAGGATCGGAATGGCGATCTTGGAATGCCTGATTATTCGCATAGGCGACATTCCTATCAAGTAGATTTCATAATCATTTTTGAGCAAGCGGACCTCCTCTCGTAAGAGCCTATGGTAGAGAGGATCCACAAAGCCCTTGGGATTATCCGCGACCCAGGAGCTCAAAAACACATCGTAAATCTCCTCTTGTTTCGGAGGAACCTCCTCCACGGTTGCGAGAATTCTGGATGTCCATCTACTTTCAAAATGAAAATGATTTCCGTGTTGGGGGGCCTCCTCCTCTCAGTTTTCGTCTTTCTTTCTTCTCTATTTCAAAGATCCAAGGAGGGCCTCTTTGACCGGCCGACCATGGCGAGACGGATGTAAAAATTTACAACAAAATATACCTTAAAAAGAAAAAAAACACCAATAACCTTTAAACTTCTGCACAATGTACGACCGGAACCTTAAACTTTTCTTTATCAATTCAGTCTTCGAATTAAATGCTTTTTTTTTTTTTCCAATTGCTTTGGAGACGGTTGCATGGCTATTTCAAAATATAAACTAAAATTGAACTTTTTTTGGTTAATATCATAAAAAAATCTCAAATTGATATTATCCATACCATATTTATCATAAACTAAATTTTGTATCACAAAAATAAATGCGACTCAAGTTTATCATAGTTACCTTACTTTTAGTGTTCTTATTCCGCCACTTATTTGAAGGCATATTGGGGTTTCAAGCAGTATCGTGTATGGGTATTCTGGTTGTAGGTATCCAATTTTTTCCTGCATTTTTCTTTCCAATTACTTTTGCTTTTGTCGTAAAAGCTCAGAATTCTTTTTTCCAATGTACATAAAAAAGTTGGCATTGTGGAAATTATTTCCGTTCCTTTTTTATTTTAATTTTGGCTTTAAATGAACCAGATTTAATTATTTTCTAATACTTAACTCAAATCTTTCATAATATACAGACAACCGTACATAAGTTCAATTTTTATCATATAAAAATATTGTATGATTTTCAGAAATTTGGATCTTTGTTTTTTGATAAATGCCAGATATAATTTTTTGAAATTTAAGAATGAAGGCAAAAGTATTCTAATGGAATGAAAAAAATGAAAAGTGAATAGAAATAAGAGAATTATTCGTGGATTGTCAATGACAACCAGGTAAGTGGGAATGTGCCGGGCTGCCATTGTATTATTATAGCATAATAAAAAGAAGGCATCTTCTTCTGTTCAGTTCGTCGTTAACTTGGAGATATGCTATTGTATTTATTAAAGCACAAGTAATGGGGCTCATATGTCAGCTGGGATCTCTGACAACCATGTTATTTATAAATTTAAAAATAAAATTAACACGATCACCAACAACACAGTCGGAAGAGATGTGACGAATAACGACTTATACAATTCGTTGCTAATATTTAATCAGAACTGATTAATATAATTTTCTTAATTATTCCATGATGTGCGCACTGATAATCTTTTTTTCTTTTTAATTTTGTTTCTTTTCAGTTAGATCTTGAGTCTATAGTAATTCCTGAATCTAAAATTTATATTTCCTAGTACATTTGTTGTAGATTAGAACAATCAAATAGCTGAAGTTAGTAATTAGCTGTAAATCTTACAACCAAATATAAATATCATGAGGAAAGCACCCGATCATCCCAATTATAGACGAATAGGTGCAATAGATATTCTTTTTGTTCATGCTTGGTGGTCAAAAGCAACTCCTCATTAAGTCATGGACAATAAAACATCATTATACTCTCACCCCTTCGATTTTTTTCATTGTACATTTGTGCGCCCTTTTACACACTCTTTGACAGTGTCGGCTGAGTCGGACTAGGCAAGCGACCATAAGTGATAGCTTTTTATTGTTAATTTTCTTTTTTTAATTTGATTAAAAATTTTATCTACATAATAAATTCACAGGAAGAGCTTAAAATTGATACAATGGGTGGGTATGAGTTTTCTAGGTTATAATAGATATGGATGTGTTTTGGTAAAATATGTTAAGTTGGGTATGAGTCGGGATTGGGGTTGAATTTTGAGTCAAACCATTTTTGACCCAACTTGACCTGACCATTTATATTGAGCAAACCGAAGACATAAAATCCTGCCCCTGCGAATGGTAGAGTTAACGAAGAAGAGATGAGTCTCCAAAAGCTTATACGTTTAACTCATAAGAGATTAACAACCGATGACGTGGAATTTTAACAAAATTAGCATGTCTTGACATTAGTTCACACATACACACATGCTTGTACATATTAATTTTCTAACAAAGGTGATGACTATTGTCAATTCTGACTCTCTTCAGGATAGAGATTGCATTCGTACGTTCAATTTCGAGTTTTCGAAGGTTGGAACAAGAGTTCCTCGAGGAGAGATTATCACGCAACAATTACAAGAGCAATGAACAGAGAATGGGAGATGGGAATGCTTTTATATAATACTCGAGAAGAAGCACAAGGGTCAATTTTTTCCAGTTTTTCGTTCTTTTATAGTTGAGAAGTTTGTGTTTGTTCATCTTTTTGAAATGTACTGGTATGCTGTCTGAAGTAGCATTTAAGATGACAACTCTTCCATTTTCTGCACTGAAATAGAATGCACAAAGTAGATGACCTTTAAATCAGATATGGGACATGAAAATATGCATTTGTAAGAGCCTCCAAAAGCAAATGTGGCGAAAAGCAACATGAATTTGGAAAATGCTCATCTGGATTTTTCTTAAAATTAGTTGTCTTGACAGTGGCTTGGCGATTGAAAAATCCATCACCCCGCGGAATAATCTAAAATTTTGCTATAGATATTCGTATTACTCTATTCATCACACTCCAAATTGACACTTGGAATTTTAGTACCAATAGGATAAAAAGCCAACGTCAATCCTTAGAATAATTAGTTAGAAAAATTAAAGGTCAAATTACCTCAATCCATAGATTAACAGTGAAATATTTTTTTTGGTCGAAAAAATATTCTTATTGGGAAGATGTTTTATGCATTCTCATAATTGATGGTAAGAGAAATCCTTTCTCTTAACATTTCTTAAAATGCAGATTTGGTACCAAAAAAAAAAAAAAAAACAACATGAAAAGTTCATCGGATGGAAATTTTGCACAAACTTCAAACAATGGATGAAAAATTTACAGCTCTAACAATTGAATATTATGGATTATTTAATAGTTCAACAAAATGTACTTAATACTCTTCTTTATATTGATGGGAAAAATACAGTTTAAAGTGAAAAAATAAAGAAAATACATTAAAACGACATATCCTATTTAAATAGATATTTTTAAAAAATTGCGAACAGATACTTCTTTTATTGTCAATATATTATTTTCCTGGAAAATTAAAAGATGATTTTAATGGCATTGGCTTTTCTCCAAAAAGCCCCCAGCTTCCACTCGTGGGACAATGTCTCGTAAAAAGTCCAAATTTTCAGCCACAAGACAAAACTAGCCACCATCAGACTTGCCTTTAGATACATCAATGCCAATAAGTTTTCTAATTTAATAAATAATAAGACCAAAAGTTAAAGGAAATGAGTAACAACATGAGCATCCCATAATTAAATTTATTGTTATTTACTTTATTAAAGTTCATAAGTTATTAAAAAGCAAATTTTTTTATGTGCTTGATAAAAAAAAGAGATTATAATTTCTTAGAGCTTAGAGTTAAGCATACAAAATCAAATATGTCTCATTATCAATCTAAATCACATGTACTAAATTATCTTATTTGATAAATTTAAAGCATTGCACTAAAGTACTTTCAATAAATGGCTGACAAGAGACACTCTTCGTAAGAGACATTTATCTTTCTGTTGTTTTGAAAAAGGTTTTATTTTTATATTTTTTAACTCAATGAAACTAAAAGTTTTTTGGGTTAATTGACGCATATTCTTTTTTTTCAATATTACCAAAATCTCTTATTCTTCTAATGATCAAGTATGCTTCCGAATGTAATCTATTTCACAAGTCTTTTTCGTGTACATAGCACAAGTCTAGAGACTAGTATAATGGTAATTTAATTATAGTGGAAACATAGTTATTACGTCCTGTCCTTTCTTTCTTTTTCCCTTGCTTTTAGATACATTATTAATGTCGTGGCCAAAGAGGACAACAATATAAAGTCAAACGATCCTCCTATGCATGGCACGTTCTAACCAACTTGCATATGCATAAATGACAATAAAAGCAGCTCATGTGGGTCAACTCCATTCGGCACCAAAATGGAATCGCCACCGGACAATGCCTAAGAGGCAACGACTTCGCCCGCGCAGAGGAAGACTTCTACTAGAAGTGAAAAGGAAAGGACCACTTTGAGCTGCGAATGGAAGGGACATTCACCGGAAAATGCCTATAGCTAGAAGGGAACAGCTCAGCACTTTTCTAAGTCAACCTCAATGAACAATTATATTACGTCAATTATATGAGTTCACTTCCATTACTTCTCAATAAAGAAGCAATAGCGGGTTAGTTGTTAAGGCCACTACGGTGCATACGTGGAGGACCACAAGAAGGCGACGACTTAGGGTTTGTTTTTAGTCAATTAACAATTAAATTTTTAGTCAAAATTTAAAGGCATCTCTCGATTCCCCATATAAACATATGAAAATTTTGAATCGACAATAATGGACGGGGCAGGGGGTGCAAATTTTTATTTTTTCGGTCGGATAGGGGGTACAAATTCGCCTGGTCTTGATGACCTTGTATATTAGATTGAATGAAAGCTCCCTTGAAATTTATAATTTAAAAAAAAAAAAAAGGTGATCTTGTTGAAGTTCGAGGTATTGATATATCAAAGTTTTTGTATGAATTGAACATTGACTCATGCAATTCCATAGAAACGATGGATCTTTATCAATTGAAACATTTTGCAGAAAGTAAAATGCTAGTTGTTGCGAAAATCTATATGAAATTCAAGGCCTTCGTAGGTAAGAGTTCTTAAACAAGTTGGATATTTCCTAGTGCAAATCCATTAAAAGACAATTTAATCATCCAAAGCGGTTGAAAGGCTTCTTCTCGCAAAAATCTTCCTAAAATCCAAGGCCATCTTGGGTTCTTGGAAACGTTAGATGTGTCATAATGCAAGTCCATTGAAAGGCGGAATTTTTCACAATTAGATCATCTGAAGCTATCAAAGGCATGCTTTTGCGCAAATCCTGTTGAAATTCAAGGCCATGATAAGTCCGGGTTCTTGGAAGAGTTTTCATAGTTTCTTGCACATCCATCAAAAGACTAGAGATCCCACAAATCAATGGTTTGAGAAGACTGACTATTGCAAATTTTGAAAATCTAGTTAAAATTCAAGCAGTTGTTGGATTATAGTTGTTAAAGAAAGTCACAAATCACTTGAAATTCAAGGTCTTGATAAACTTGAGTTTTTGTAAAGGTTGGATTTCTCATTGTGCAAGTCCCTTGGAAGGTTGGAACTTTCTCAATCAAAATGTCTAAAGCAAGTGATGGTTTGGGAATACGAAAGCCTATATGAAATACAAGGGCTTGGTACGTTGGACTTATCGGATGTCTGTCGGTGCATGTCCCTCGAAGGCTGGACCTCATGCAATCAACTCGTTTTGTAGCTATTTGGTGATCAACTAGTTGAAATTGGAGGCCGTGGTAATCATATGAAGCTTTTGGATGCTGCCGGTTGTCATTGTCTGGTCGCAATCTGATCCCGGTTCTTAGAAGAGTTAGATATCTCTTGGTGCAAGTACGTTAAAAGGCCTGACGAAGTTTATGAAGCCTTTGACTGCTACAGAAATTGCAAAATCTAGTGAGAATTCATGGCCCTGGATGCAAGTCCATTGAGAGACTAGATCTTTCAGATTTACTCGTCTGGAGTTCGCTAAAATCTAGTTGAAACTAGGACTTGATAGATTGGATTCTTGAAAGAGTTTGATTATCTCTTGGTGCTCGCTCTGTGACCCCCCGACTGTGTGATTTGCATGATCGCTATTGTCCGAATCTGCAAGATACAACTGAATTTGTAAGCTTCAACAGCAGCCCAAACTGCATCAGCCCAGCCCAAACAATGGGAGGCATTGTCTGGCGGGTTGTACGTGGGTTTCGTCCAGACCATTAAAATCTATATGGGCTTTGCCACTTTAAGTCGATAACAATCAATTCTTTAAATTTTGACACCAGTAAATATGAATTAAAAATTTGGTTTTTGACACCGCTCCCTAAACTCAGTGACCCTTATCACAAGAAACATTAGAATAGAAACAATCATACAAGAAGAAACCAGTAAATCACTCACTATCGAGCACACCAATCCTCAATCATGGATTCAAAGCAGCCTTGGTCGAGCAAGAGCATACAACAAGCAATCCTCAGATGCTTTTAACCTCATCAGGATACTGCTTCCTTCAGAATAAATGACTCAAACATAGTTTTCACTAAGAATTACAGCAGCAGCAACCCTATTCATTTAGGGGTTAACTTGCTCATGTATCGCCTTATTCCCTTCCTTTCAGATATTGCATATTGTAGCAGTCCACCCAAGTTTCAACGGTACAACTTTCAAGCTTTTCCCTTTCATCATCTGGAGGGCTCATGAGAACTCTTGATCCCAGTGTTCAGCTGGAAAAGGTTTCTTGTCTCATAAATAAGCGCTACCTTGGGATTTAAATGCTACGTTACTCGATCGAACTTACTCAATTACACTCACCGATTACCCGCCAACCCTGAGATGAACCCCACATGGATCAGAGCTTCCTCCCACTATCGGAGGGTTTCTGGGTCGACTCCTGTCCATCTATGCCACTTGATAGCCTTGCGGTAACTGTGGGATATTGTTTCTCACGACCGAAGGCGTGACGTTGAGGAAGACGGGCATGAAGATCTGGCCCATCGTCTTGTGGTCCTCCACAATTTGAGCCGGCTCTCGGAGGCACCGTCTGCTCCACGGATAGTTCTCTGACAGGATCGGAATGGCGATCTCGGCATCCCCGATATACAGGGGAATTGACCCGCGAACACCCTCTCCCTCCTGATCCCAGACCACGCGGATCCCTGCTTTTTGGAGGCTACTGCAGAGATGATCCACAAAGTCCTTGCGGGTGTCCGATCCTCTGAAGCTCAAATACACATTGGAACTCTCTTCTCTTGTTTTGGTATATTCGTCTTCACTGTCGGAAAAAAGTGCGACTTTGAAAATCATCTCCTTCTTTCGAAATGAAAGTGGTTTTCGTGTCGGGGTCTCCTTCTCTCAGTTTGGTCTCTCTTCCTTCTCCATTTCAAAGATCCATCTCCCTGCTTCATACCACGGGAGCGGGCGTAAACATAAGGGCCTCTTTAACCGGCCGACCAATGCGAGACGGGTGTAAAGAAAAAACAGCAATGACCTCAAACCTTCGCAAAACAAAATTATGACACATCTTCATCACATTTACTCAAATTAATTTTTTTCTCATAATAACTCTCAAACTGATATATTAGTACAGTATTTATTTCAAAAATTTCCAAATCGATACATTAATTCCACATTTACCCCACATCATGTGACAAAAAATCTCAAACTCTTGCTTTCGTGCCACACCTACGCCGTGTGTGCAAGAGTTTGGGATTTTTTATTACACAAAAATTAATTTAGGGAAAATATAACATGGGCCAAATTTGGGAAAAACTAACCGTGATGGACGGCAATAGCATCTATAAAAATAATTTACTGGACGACTGAGTTACCAATTAGATTTGTCATAAGACAAGAAACCTTTTCCAGCTCTTTACTCGAAAGGCACGATGGATCCAATCAGCACTTCGTCACAACCAAAGCGATTGAGGCCTTTTGGAGGGAGAAAACAAGTGACTCGCCTTTCTCAGCTAGTCTAAAGGTTGCGATATTTCTTCCGTAAAATGAAGTCCGTTACAAGGGATCAATCACAAACCTTGATTCCGTGAGACTTATGTGAATCTGACATGCGAGAATCATAAATTGAATGGTTATGATAGATTTAACTTGACATATCCAATGCAAGTAAGAATTTGCACTAGACTTATCAAACCCAAAGATCAAATGGACAAGTTTGGGAAGAGTTGATCCATCCAAGTCACGATTTTTTACTACCCACAAATAAACTGAATGGATATCCATGCAAAAGTCCCGGAGTTCATAGACTAAGCAACACCAATAAACTGTTGGAACCAAAAGGATAAATGAGCTTCGAAGGATTTGGTAAGGAGATAGTGCAAACACACAGAGAGATTATAATATTCAAAATGCCTTGCTAAGGCTTGATATGGAGTACACACAAGCTTTGTTAAGCTTAAAACTCTCTTTATCTCTCTATATGCTTCTAAAGCTCTCTCACTCTCTAAAAAAATAAACTAACGTAACTATATATATTCATAAGCATCTTCACTGCCTGGACTTCAACATGCAAGAAGTGAAGTTGAACTTTTCCTCTTGATTTGCCATGCTCGCTGACTTCTTGTCCAGATCAAAGGCACTAGCAGAAATCAACATGTACATCATGATGCATGCTTTTTATACTTTTCACCATAACGAAAAGTATAAAATCGAAAACATACGAGATAGGCCAAGCTGGCAATACCCCTAGGAAATTGTCGAATAAATCCAGAATGACAGTCTCACAATGCCATATAGATCTATTCAGATTCCATGGAGGTTCAATCCTTTACCCCTTTGGATTAAACTCCAATTATTCATTCATACACCCCTTGATTTGAAAGGAATATGATTTCCCTAATAAGCTCCAATGGTTGTTATGGTACTTAACCAATAAATACTTAATAACTATCAAAATCCCAACTAGAAAGTTCATTGCCAACTTAACCAGGATATTCGGGTTAGGCCAAAACATTGAAAAGGAAAGTGATAGGAATCTCTTAGCTTTCCTTTAAATACTATATTCAAATTACATAATTGTCAATAAAATCTAACATAATAGTTATCAAAAGCAAGGAAGATTCATATTGTAAAAATATCAATACGAAACTACAAACATGAAGGCCGAACGTTACAGATTGAATAAATCACGATGACATGGTTCAAAAGGTCAATCGACATTGTGTACAGATTGTAATAATAACTTGAGAAAACGTCTAAAAAGAAATCAAGATATTAATAGGACATCGTTTTTCTTGGCACGTTATAATGAAGAGCATGGAAAGCAAACCAACAAGAGAATAATATACATGGGAGTATTAAGCAGCAATGAGGGAAATAAATTAATGGCATAATAGTACAATAAAAAATTGGAAGGAAACAAAAAGATCGGTTCTTTTAATTCAAGACATATTTCACCGTGCCAGTATTCAGTTTTCATGAAAACATTAATTGAACATAACTGCTTGAATAATTTTCCATCGGAAAATGTTGGTGGTTACTTTTTCTAAAGAGAGATGCTTGGGGCATTAAAAACTATGAAGTCAAAAGATACTTTTGAATTTGAATATTGATGATGACATGAATTGGAATGTACAGGAAGAAGGGTCTTCTATGAAGATCTCGGAGGATGCAATTTCTGGGATATCAAGTGGTACAAATTTCGAAGGGCATATAATGGGAAGAGGAAAAGTTCGGAAACACTCTCCCGGCCTTCATATTCCTAATGTTGTTTAGATTTAGGTCTAACAAAAGGTACTTGGCATAGCATTTGTTGTTTTAGCAGATGTAAGACGACCAGCTAGCCTTCTGAATCTAAGTTCGTCGGGTCACAAATCATCTGTACCGTTCTTGTCAATCCATGGCTTTCTTCATTGTTGTAGCTCATAGAAACATCGGGAAGCCTCATGTTTGAATGCCCCTAACTTGTGGCGGTCAATTCTCAGGAGATCTGTTTGCCTTTTTCTTCTTTCAAATTCTCTTGTCCAGAAGAGTCTGTTTAAGTTGACAGTTGACACCGCACAATCATATTATGGTACATTCCCGAAAATCTAGGAATTAAGAGATCATAAACTGATCACAGAGTGGGTGCTGAGATCTCACAGATTTCAACAAAATAAATCGTAGAAGTAGCCAGTAGAAATGCAAGGGAAACACTTCTATGGAATGTGTCTAGAAAGCAAAACGAAATCCAGAGATGTTACATTCTTTGGCGTGGATCATCCAACGAAGCAGGACGTAAATATCAAAAGCAGATGCCTGAATCATGCAGAGACGCAAGTAAAGATCAACTATGTTGAAAAAAGAAGATTCAGAAACATGTAATTGAGTGAAGTCACGCCTTGCTCCTCTACCCATGTGATATAAGATTCCTCAGCCTGGTCTTTACTACCACGGACTAACCAAGAAGGAAACTATAATAAGTGGGTCCTGTAATGATGTATGCAGGTCTCTTCACAGCTTCTGAATCTTCAGACTAATCAGGCCTGGCAACTAGGGGTGATCGGGTCCAGGGTGGATAGAGTCTAAACTTGGACCCTGTACCCGACCATGTTATAACCGGTTCTTTTTTTTGGACCCTATACCCGACCCTATTTGTCTTGGACCCTAGACCCGATCCACCCTGTTTTTCCAATCCGGTTCCAGGGTCAACCCTGTTTTCATTGGAACCTGTTTTGCAATCTCCCGATATCCTATACTACTTTGAATTTTATATTAATACGTGAGAAAATAACGTAATTCTCCTAATTTTTATTGAAACATTAATCACTTGTAATAAATAAATACATGAACTTTTTTACTAAACGAAAAATTAAGGATTCACGGGGCTAATTATAATAAATAAAATCATAAGGCAAAGAATTAACAACAAACATGGGTCTAATATTAATCTTATTCACACAACTACTACATGAAGCTACTCATTTATGCAAGCATAACTCCTCCTACAAAAGAGAAATTAGGCGAGCCAATTCATGTGATACGCAAGAATTTGGCGGCAACGAACATCGTCCGTCCATCAAACAGTGCGAGAGGGAGCTGGTGAGGGAGGGAAGCAAGTGAGGAAGAGGAATGACAAAGGAGGAGTGCCGTGCATGTTTGAGAGAACCAAGAGGAAAAACGTCGTATGATTGCAGGAGTAAGAATAGAAATTGGGAGAAAAAAAAATGGTTTTGGACCTCTACTTCCAAAACCGTCCGAGAACCGGTTCCAAAACCGGTCCGGGAACCGGTTTCCGGGTGGGTAATCACTCGGAACCTGTTCCCGGACTAGTTTAAACCGGTTCCGAATTTTGGGAACCAGTTCCCGGACTGGTTTCAACGGGAACTGATTCCTGACCTTGTTTTCCGGGTAGGCCGGTCCGGGAACCAGGTATACCCGGTCCGGTTGCACACCCCTACTGGCAACAAAGAGATGCATTTTATTTGGTTGTGAAAGGCAGGACCGTCCTGGAATGTGCTATAATAATCCGGGTTATTCATGATGGGGCATTTTTACCTGCTGCTCAGCCTATGTTGGCTGCTCAGCCCGAGACATTAGTTCACAGAGATATTTCAGAGTACCTAGAAAACACTAAAACGAGTCGAATGATATTCATTCAAGTAGATAAACTACTTAGCATGTAAAATTTATTCAAGGGGGAAAAACAACAAACTAATGCCAGATGATGTTCAGTAACATCAATTCATCATTCTTTTTGAATTTTTCATCCTATAATCATCTAAATCATCAGGGTTATCGGGTGCCTCTCGTTAATCACATAAATAATTCCCACATAAAAAGTGCATGCCATGGTGATTTTTCCCTCAGGATTGTCTATGTAGAGGTGTTTGAGCACATATTTGGCCTTTCTGCATCGCATTAGGATATGACTATTCTATACATCATCGTTGGGCAAAAGAAATGAACAGAGATCACATCCAGTTATTTCTTCCATTATCCCGCTAGCGAATACTCCATGTATATTGAATAAATGGGCATATCATCTTACTAAGGATAATCAGTCATTTAGATGGTAGAAATTAAGAACAACAATGACCAGAATGATTAGGGAATTCAGAAATGCTGATTCATGCACTCATTCACATATTTGTGAAAACGGTACAATGAAGTAGAAGTGTTAAGTGGTATACCAAGCAATTGCTGGGCATTGTTGAGAATAACTTCATAAAGGAAAAATATGGCATTCTCTAAAGAAGTGAAAAGAAAAATGGAAATATCGGAGAAGAAGGCATTCCAGTTACAAGGAAGTCCAACGATGCAAGTGAAACTTATGGATCATCATTAAATTGAAAAGACGCATGACCTTTAGAATGAACACTGGCCACAGAAACTTCAGACTTGCTCGAGGAAGCATGAAATGGATCTCTTTCAAGTCCTCATTTAGACCAGAGGCATACCACGACCTTCGCAAATATCTGGCCTTTCTAGGGAGCTCGACCACTAGAGGCTGTCCTTTTGAGTTATGTTCTTGCAATGTTGGATATGACATGTTCTCAGCTTCTTCAAGTTCGACAAATCTGGCATTCCTTGAAGGGAATCACAGTATGAGATGGTCAATGTTCTCAGGGATGTCAAGCATTCGAGGCCGTCTAGCTTTACCAGCTCACAGTGAGAAATAAGCAAGGCTACCAAGGATGAGAGATTTTGAAGTCCTTTGATTTCCATTACAGAACATAACAGAAGCTCCAATCCAGATAGAGACTTGAGATACTTAAGCTCCGGCAATGTCTTTAAGGATTTGCAGTCCTGGAGGGTTAGTTTTTTCAAACTTTTGGGTAGTCGTGGGAGATGTTGTAGGTCTGGACATTGAAGATCAAGCTTCCTTAGCTGCTTGAGAGCATCCATTTCCGGTAGTTTAGTGCCGCAATTTTATGGGCGTAGGGACCCTTCCCATCCTTCATTTCCACATCCCACACCGTGATCAAGAAGTAGACGGGCATGATGATCATTCTTCCCTCTTTGCGCCACTCGACCATCTGAGCCAGCTCACGAAGGCACGGCTTACTCAAGGCATAGTCCTTGGACAAGATCGGGATGCCAATCTTCGACAGCTTGATCGACTCAGGGAGCTGCTTCTTGATGTACTCTCCATTGGAAAGCTCTTCTTCGTCTAAGAAGGTGCGAACCCCGTGATCGACGAGGCTTCTGTAGAGAACATCGGTGAACCCATGTCGGGTGTCGCCTCCTCTGAAGCTCAGGAACACATCGAAGTTGTTTCCCGTCACCGAAGCTGATGATGCAGAGCTCGAACTGCCGTAAGGACCTTCTTTCGCCATCTGCAGCTGCAAAGGAAACTCACGAATGCTCGGAAAATTTCCTCGGACAGACTCTTGATGATGCCATGCTCTGCCCTAGTTGATTAATGGGGAAGCAAGTGCTCCGTCCATGCGGAATTTCTATAGTCAAATGGTTCCTAAGATCCGATTAGAGGCAATCGGTTCAAATCCGATTCGATTCCAACTAAAAATCGAGAATCAGATTGGGAGAATCAGTTCCCAATTTTTGGGATCGCGAACCAGATCGGTCTAGGATTGGAAAGAGGTCCGGACCAGACCGGTCTAGTCTAGTTCAGTCCCATGGGATCGATTACTTAGCAAAAAAATTAAAAAAAATTAAGAAAAATACAAAAATTTGTTATGAAATACATGAATGAATATTTATTATATTCATCTTATATAATGTACTTATTATGGTATATTTGTATCATACATTTTAAGTACATCTTCATATACAATGAATGTTCATCTCCCTATCCAGTACATGTATCATTCGATACATTGATATTAATGATAAGTACATTCTTGTTCTCCTATAAATAGGAGTTTAGTTTTGATGTACAATAGAACAATAATCACAATAGAGAATAATAGTCATACACTGAAAATAAAATTCTCTCCTTTGACTTTTTCTATGATCTTTGGTGTCCGATTTTCTCTACTCAATCTCTCTATTATCTCTAATATATATTTGCAACGCAATATTTTACAACACGTTATCAGCACGAAGATCTACCGACTGAGTAAGTAATTTTTGCAAGATGAGTATTCTTTTTATTAATTAACTTATACTTCATCTTCTTCTATCAATTCTTCATTTTTATTTTTCTTGGCCCGAACCCAAATTTCAAATCTAAAAGTATCATTTTGCTCCTGAAGTGGCAGTGGATATTTAGAAATCATTCTAATTAATTTAAGGATTTATTTTTGCAATGATTATAGCAAATATTGAAAAGCCTAAATTCCACATCCTAGAAGTGAGTGGAAAGAATTATTTATCATGGTGCCTTGATATGGAAATGCACCTCCAAGGGCAAGATCTCGCTAATGCAATTACAGAGGATAGAACCTCAAATGAAAAGGATAAAGCAAATGTGCTGATTTTTATTTGCCATCATTTGCATGAGAGCCTGCAGCCTCAATATTTATCCATTCAAGACCCTTAGATCCTGTGGAGGAGGTTAAATGATAGGTATGATCATACCAAGACTGTTATCCTCCCTCAAGCACAATATGACTGGCAAAATCTCAGACTGCAAGATTTGAAATTGTTGTTTAACTATAATTCCGCTTTATTTGATATTGTTTCTCGACTTGAGTTATGCGATATCAAACTCGTTGATGCCTTTCATGCTTCGAATATTGTATTGCAACAGCAATATCGGTAACGTTAGTTTGCCACATACTCTGAATTAATTTCTGTGCTTCTTACTGCCGAGCAAACTAATGAATTGCTGCTCAAAAATCATGATCTTAGACCTACTGGCTCAAAAGCATTGCCTGAAGCACATGCTAACTTTGAGAAAAATACTGGCCATTTTAAGGGTTATAAGCGCAGGCAAGAACATAATCCTAGAAGGGATGGTAGGAAATTTAACTGCCTTAGGAAATCTAACTTTGGCCCGAATCATGGCAAAGAAAATAAGTCAAAGAATGTGATTAATGAAAGTATTTGTCATCGCTGTGGCATGACTGAGCACTAGTCACGTACTTGTCGTACGCCAAGGCACTTTGTTGACCCATACCAGGCATCTTTAAAAAATACGGGTAAGCGTGGTGAATCTCATGCCATTGAAATCAATTCTATTGCCATAACCACTATTGAGACCAACAATATTTCCGTTGGTGGAACTCCTCTTGCTCCTGAAGTAGCAAATGCATCCCTAGATGTCTTTGATTTCTTTAAGGACCTCTGATTACTTTGATGAGGCATCAGATTGAGGGATGATAATTTGAACTTCGAATTTTATTATTCTAATAATTTCTTTTTAGTTGTTTCGCTTTAAATGTATTTTTTTTTTATTGTTCTTTCATATGGTTATGAAATGTTTATGAACTTTATATAATATTTATTTGACTCTATAACTAAGATGCAAAATTGATTAGCCCCAGAAGTGGTTATATGGCTCAATTGAGGAGGAGATATTATGAACTATGCATTGCAGCATTGGTATGTGCGGCACCCCTTGATCCATTAGGGTCGCCATAGGTACCTATCACTTATCCTACTACATACAAATCTAATACCTTTTTAGTTTAAGTGGAACCATAGTTCACAGGGGTTGCTCAATTTAAAATTTTCAGCGCAGCTCACCAACGGAAGCATAAACGAGTCTCACCATCCTTTACTCCAATAATAATAATGCAATGCACACCGACTACGCACCAAATGAAAAGACAAAGCCGAGTCACTTTTATTTACATTTTCAAGATGGACATCTCGGGTCAATACAGCAAAAAGGCCAAGATTTTTAACTATACTTGGCTATGACTCATAAGGAGAACTCGACCCTACATCAGACATATATACCCATCCATCAACAAGTGTCGGCTACCCCAAAAAGTGTCAGCTCCCACCAATCGTACGTGCCATTACACCCAACCCGGTGCATCGGGTGGCGGTGGCGGTAGCATCCCTAGCATCACACCATCGCGTCGAGCGTGGACAAATAGAAACTCTTGGACAACAGGGCCCCCAGCCAAGCCCACATCATACATAACCAGCACATGGACTCGGAGAAACACCAAACCAGGAACACTGACATAGATGTGCTCCATGCACTCAACCTCAACGTCAGATGGTATACCGTAGAAGGTACCACGCGCAACCGGTGGTAAAGGCATCGTTTAATCTGAAATGTTAATCCCCAAAGGGGTGAGTTCAACCACTCAGCAGTAAAGATCCATTAATCTACACAGTGCAGCAAGCAGAGACAATCAAGATGTCACAAGTATAGTGCATATCATCCATGTTATCGAGCATATAACACCATGCAGTCATGCAAACATCCCTGTGCAATCATGCATATATCACCATGCCATATGCACATACCCATGCACATGATTCAATTTTAAATTTTCAGGGGATCTCATTTAATCCTTCTTTCCAGGGATCAATATTTGCATCCCTCATTTATCGCTCGCACCCAACCTGGTATCACGAGGAGCCTCCAGCACACACCTCCGGGCATCTCGAAACTCCTGAGGACATCCGGCACACACCTCCGGGCATCCGGCACACACCTCCAGGCATCTTGACACTCCCGAGGCATCGTCAGCTCACACCTCCGACGGTATCCACATCATCATACTTTATTTCCATATATGCATCACATTATCCCCATGACATATGATGTGATGATAACAAAGGTCTAATTTAGCTTTTTAATGTTATATACCATGCCATATGACACCACATATGCAACATAATCCATCACCCAAAACATTATACCACGTAGAACCAATTCTTTTATTTTTGAAAATAAATCAATATGCGGGTGAAACAGTATGCACAGTTCCGAAGATAATTTCAATTAAATATCCAAAAGAACTCCAAAAATTATGAGATTTCGATATGTTATAAACAACACTTAAAGGTAAATATCTCATGAAGAACACTATACCAACAGAACTTTACATAATTCGGTACGGTCCATGCATCACAGCTTTCGAAATTTAGCATTACAGTTTACACGGCTCTGAAAATAATTCCGATTGAATACCCAAACGAACTCCAAAAATTATGAGATTTTGATATGTTATAAAAAACACCTAGAGGTAAATATTTCATGAAGAAATATAAATCAAATTCGTTCTAGGTTAATATCTATAGACGATTTAATTCCTCCTATTCTCGGTACTGTTTTTCCAGATTAAGTCCTTTCAAAGAAAATTCGTTTCACCAACTTACTCATGTCCATTCTTTCTAAATTTTCACTATGTTATTCCTCAGAATGTCTTCTATAACTTTCATTAAGGGCACAAGATCAAATTTCAACTGGGCGATTTTATAAAAATCACAGAATCATTCTAGGTCGAGATAACGTTTTTCCAGATTCAGTTTCTTCAAGGAAAGACGATTTCACCTACTTATACTTGTTCATTTCCTCTCAATTTTGGATATGTTATACTTCAAGAAGTCCTCTACCACTTTTGCTAAGAATTCGAAGTGAGATTCCCACTAAAAAGTCGCATGCAGCTCACAATCTCACGGAGGGTCGGACCGATTTTTCTAGAAACAGCATGCACAGCCAACAAACTTCTCCCCATTGCTTCGAAATCTCCTTACCTCTACCACATCCAACATTCACCATCCAACATACACACATGACAGCTAGCAAAAGGGTAGAGAAACGGACTCTACTTGCCTCTAGTCCAAGCAAAACGCAGCAAGCAAAACGATGGGGCAAAGCGGACTCGACGGCGGCAACTAGGCAGACGATCGGCAGCAACCGGCTTCCTCCTCCTCTTCCTCTCTCACGAACGCTCGCTTTCTCTCTTCCTCTCTTCCTCACAAACTCTCTCTCTCTCTCTCTCTCTCTCTCTCTCAGTTCAACTTCGCTTAATCCGCCCCTTCCCCTCACTAATTTCTTCCCTTCAATGATTAGCCATCATTGGCTTGCATGCGGCGCCACTTGGCTAAATTGCCATGCAATTCGGTTGAGCTTAATGGGCCGGGCTCCCTCCTTCGGTCGACGGTTGTAGCAGTCCCTTTTGGGCTTCGTGGGCTAGGCCCAAATGGCCGAACGGTGGGGCTTTTGTGGGTCGGTCTTGGCCTAAGGATTTTGACCCACTTCCTCTTTTAATAATCTACTTCTAAATCCCACTTATATAAATACCTAATTACACTTATTCACTTGGCCATAAATCTTGAAATCATAAATCAATAAACTCTAACTTATAAAACACATGGCCAAGAATAGAATTTTCTCATCAAGTAATTATCCGCAGAAAAGCTCGGTCTCAATCTATTGCAAATCATGGGTCCAATGGCTACAACATAAATCGACGTCACAACCATTCACTTCTCCATAGGTCGTAATGCCTCTAGAAATTGCCAGGAAATTTTGGGATGCCACAGTATGCGGCGAGTTCACAAGATGCAAGATTGATTAGCCCCAGCAGAGACTATATGGCTTAATTGAGGGGGAGATATTATGAACTATGCATTGCACTCTTTTTTCTTTTTGTCCGGTTTTTTCCTACAGGGTTTTTCTGGCTTAAAGTTTTTAATAAGGCAATTAATGCATGGAGAGATCATAAAATTTGTGCTCCGCACTCTTTTTCCCTTTTGTCCGGTTTTTGTTCCACTCGATTTTTCCGGCTTAAGGTTTTTAATGAGGCAGTATCATTGGATGCACATTCGTAATGAATACAATGAATATTCAAGGTGGAGTGTTATGAAATACATGAATGAATATTCATTATATTCATCTTATCTAATGTACTTATTATGATACATTTGTATCATACATTCTAAGTATATCTCCCTATACAATGATTGTTCATCTCCTTATCCAGTACATGTATCATTCGATACATTGATATTAATGATAAGTACATTCTTGTTCACCTATAAATAGGAGTTTAGTTTTGATGTACAATAGAACAACAATCACAATAGAGAATAATAGTCATACACTGGAAATAAAATTCTCTCCTCTGACTTTCTCTACGATCTCTGAAGTCCGATTTTCTCTACTCAATCTCTCTATTCTCTCTATTATATATTTGCAACGCAATATTTTACAACAAAATTGTCACTATTTTTAAGTTTTATTTGTATTTTTAAGAAAATAAAAATATATATTTTTTAAAAAGGGTCAGTTGGATCCGGTTCCGATTCCTGGTCCACTTCCTCCTCAGAATTGGGAACCAGACCAAATCGGCCGATCCGGTCCAGTCCGAGTAGTTCCTGATTTGAGCGGTCCGGCGTGCTTAACCCTACATCCAATGAAGGCTTCCAAGGACCAGCGGATAAAAGCAAAGTAACAATGATTGTTAGGTGTGTGAAATCATTTGTCATTTCCGCATCTCTGTCGCGGTTTTACTCCTATCCGATTCAATCTTTGTTAAGTGTTAATTATAAATTTTGACAAAGCATAATTTATTTCGTGAAAAATAAACTATTTTGAGAATGCAACCTTTATAAAATATATAAACGAAAAACATTTAAACATAAATTAATATCGATAATGAAAATATTTTTTATTTAATAATTATTTCAAACTCTGACCAAATGCCATATATGACGTAGAATCTTGAAAGTTAACTGTTCTGAATATATAATCGTCATGCGATTAAAAAAAAAAAAGGCAAAAGGGAGAAAATTGAGGAAAGGAATTGAGAAAAAAAAAAATTAACAAAAAGGGGGAGAAATGGCAAAAAATGAGGAAGTGAATTCAAGTACAAATTTCTCACCAAAAATAAAAATTCAAGTGCGTCCAAAAGAAAATATTGAAAGCCAGATATTCAAGTCTGATTCTCCTTTAATTATCATACTCTAACTAGTTTATTTTTGTGGAAGATAAAGGTAGATTCTTGTAGGAGGATGTGGTCAAATGATACATTGGATGGAGCTCGAGGTCCAAGGGCAGGAAATGACTCATCACGTGCTTACTGCTTGCAGTCACTGTTAAATTACAAACTTAATTTTCAATATTCAATAGCCTACACGAGAAGATCAGTTTAATTTTAACAGATTCCATCTTCATTAACGGTTCAGAAAGATGTGCTCCTCCATTTTTTGCAATGAAATAAAACGCACAAAGTGAATGAGCTTTAGAGCAAACGGGAGACAGCAAATCTGCATCTGTAAGAGCATCCGCAAGCTATTGTGGCAAAAAGCAACATGAATTTGGAAAAACCCTCATCTGGATTTTTCAAAAAATTATTTGTCTTGATAGTGGGTTGATTGCCAAAAATGGTACTTTTGGTAATTATTCTGTTCTTGAAAACAATTTTTACTTAGAAATCTTTTTTTTATTCTATTACCTGGATGAGATTCTGAGCATTTGAAATGTCCAAAATTTCTATTCCGGGAATAAAAATGTATTTAGTATGATTCTTAAATTTTTTTTTGTGACTTATAATTTCTTTTAATATTTTTATTATATTTTTGTCTTTTTCTTTTTTTTTCCTTCCCTCTTTTAATATTTCTTTTAATAAAAATGTATTTAGTAACTTTTTTTATATTTTTTAATTCTGCTCCAAATTTAGGGAAAATTTTAAATAAAGACTTGAAGTGCGCTTATTTTCTCAAATAAAAATTCAAAGTGAACATTGTTTTAAATAAGGGCCGAAGTGGCCAAATCATATGAAATAAGGGCTTGAAGTTGTCAAAACATCTTAGATAAGGGCCTTTGGCTAGCCGGTAACTATTCCAATAGGAAAATTATAAATAAAAGCCTAAAGTACCCTCCTTTATTCAAATAAGAGCTTGAAATGAATTTTATTTTAAATAAGATCCTAAAGTGGTCAAATCATATCAAAAAATGGCATGAAGTTGCCTAATCATCTCAATAAAGGTCTTTGGCTAGCTAGTGAGTATTCCAACCATCGAAGAAGGGGTGTTTTGGTAAAAAATAATAATTATAACTACATTTTTTTTTTTTTCACTTTTTGATTTTTTTCTTTTTTTTTTTTTCCTCTTCTATTCTTTTTTTCTGTTTTCCTTTTCTGTTCGTCGACCATCTTGTCAATGGTTAGCGAAGGTCGCCTACCTCAGCCAAAGGACGCCCTTGCAGGCATCGGGCAAGGGCTGCCTCACTTGGGCTAGGTGTGCAACGGCCCTAGGCGAGGCAACCCTCGTCCAACACCAATGAGGGTTGCCCTCGCCATATCAAGCGAAGGCGGCCCTTGCCCAACACCGGTGAAGGCAACCCTCACCCTCACTTGAGCTGGCAAGGCCATGCAAAGGCGAGGGCTACCCTCGCCAAATCTAGCAAAGGCACGCCTTTGCCGACCCTAGTGAGGGTGGCCCTCACCGAGTTTGGCGACCTCTGCCATGGCCGATAGAGGGAAGCGGGAAAAGAAAAAAAAAAAGGAAAGAAAAATAAATTAAAAGACGAAAATGTTATTAGGCCTAATAGGTTAGGCCCTTTTTTAAAATTGATATGGCTACTTTATACCATTATTTGAAACAAGTTCCATTTAGGCTTTTATTTAAGACGATTTGGCCACTTCAGATTCCATTTTGAGCCTTTATTTGAGAAAATGATGATACTTTAGGCTCTTAGTTGGAATTTTCCCTCAAATTTATTTACGGGAACAAAAAATTTATCAAACGGTTTTTATTTTTTTGGTTCTGAGGAGCAAAAGAATTAAATTAGGCACTATTTGGAGCATCGAAAAACAGGCCCAAAGTTCATCACCCTGCGCAACACGCACGAAATAAATTAATATTTTGCTATAGATAATTGTATTACTCTATTCATCACTGTTCAAATTAGTAATTGGAATTTCAATATCAATAGACAAGCATATATATCCTGATTAAAAAGCCAACATCAGCCCTTAGAACAAGTTGATAATTTACAAATTTGTATGGACATTAATTCTGATAACGATGATAACTTACTAACAAGTGATATGATAAGCATTTTATCGGTGATATTTCTTTTTTTAACAAGATAAAAAAAAAATATCAGCAACCTTAAAATTCTACCAATGCCGAAATTTTCCAATTTTGAATCTCACCAGACCTAGAATTTCGCAACTCGAATAATGACTTGGATTGATTGTCACACCAACATGAATATAACCCATAATATAAATTACGTAGTGCTAGGCGTACTAAAGGGATACCACCTACTTAAAATAAGGTCCTAACCTAGATGCTATGTCAAAATTAGGCGTACTAAAGGGATACCATCTACGTTATGCTAATTTCACCGATATCATCTCAGAGACTGCCTTCTTTACCAAAGAGGACTATGGCAAAGAAAAGCAAGAAGCACGGTGCTGCATAGAGGACTCTGCATGGCCTGCTGCCTCCCGAGACCAGCAATCTTTCCTCTGGCTAGACTAGTTACAGGGAGCCTCCGGAGATTGCAGACCAAGCCGAGTGATATGCTGAGTTTGCAAGGTGAGCGTTCTCTTTGTTTCAATAGACCTTGTTTCAGGCTTTCAGCAATGATAAATAACTTTGAATGAAACTCCAAACCTGTGTTTTTTGCCAGAATGGAAAAGTTTTCGATACGTGAAGATTCAAATAAAAGAAAGTGAAAAGTGCCAGCCTATTTAGAGGCTAATCAGCCTTTAATATCGGCATACAATTCCTTCCACTCTACATTGATTTTGTCAATCATTTCCAAAGCTTGATTTCTCCTTTTCCATGCTTGGATTCTCTCTCTTCATACTGAGGACCTGCTCGTACTTAATTCTTCAGTTCCTTAACTTTCTCTAATCTCATTGTCGACAGATATGATATTTCTGACTTTGCATTCTCAACTGTCTTCTTGCGTGCCTCAATCTCTGCTTGAAGTTGGGTTATAACTCGCTCATTGTCAACCACTCTTAGCTTTCTCTTCACATTGTTTCTTGATCAAACAAACGTCATACTTGTCAGACGCCAAGAGATACTTTTCCATTTTGAGCTCCCTTTCTAACCTCTCACATTCAATGAGGATCTTTTATTGGGAAGAGAGGGAGTCACCTGAGTCTGAATAAAGTTCTGCAATTTGAGATATAGACATATTGATGTCCAATAGTAGAGACCTCTGGCGCATTTTGTTCGACTAAGAAGTTCAGTAATTCTTGCAATTGACCAAGTAGCTTGGGATTAAACATGATTGCCTGGAGTCCCTGACTCATTATAATTTCCAACTCTTGCGATGCGTTCTGGTATGCTTGAAGATCAAAACGACTTGCTTGTGACATCTCTGTCCCAGTTTTTTGCTCTCCTGAGTCACCACTCAACAGAGACTCGATCTTTGAGGAAAGAGATTCCTCTCTGCCACCACGTAAATCTGCCTCGACAATTATAGGGGCATTATCTTTGTCCATTGCTGATGATGACTATGGTTGAGCAGTAGGAGGAGGCACAGCAGAACCAATTGTTGCCAAAGAACGGATAGTTGATGCCCTGTCAAGTGGCACATCTTCTTGCTCTGTTGATGGCGAGATGCCAGTAGTTTCTATCCCTCTTATCAGGTTCAACACTTAAGTTTGATTAATGTGGAAAAGAGTGTGTTGGCTTGGTTCTGGAAATCATCTGACAGCTGAATTTGGAAGCAACAGCCTGAAAGAAATACAGAATTATTCATTGATGGAGTGAGATAGAAAGCAAGACGTCTGTAGTTTACCTTCACTCTATGCCACGTGGTTGCTGAACCTGCAACAGAGGGAGAATTTTGCAAGTTAGAAGAAGCGCCCATAGTTTCAGTTATTGACTTGACAGAATCGGAAGATTTTGCTTGTGCTTTAGGAGGAAGAGGAGCATGAAATAAGGAGTAAAATTTTCTATTTAGCCCAAAAAATTAGTCTAAGGTCTAATCAATTCCAACAACATGGCATAGCTTGAAATAATCCTTTGAATGCCTATCCTTATGGTCTAGCAGCTTTCTAGCCATGACCTCTTTCAGCGTTCTACATTGCAAGGTTGAAATCATACTTAAATCTTATAGGACAACTCAGATTTGCCAATCTCAATGTACAGCATACCTTTATCCTTGCATTTGACACCCTGAATGGAAGAATGTTTGGTATTAGCTGGTTTGCTAAACTCCAATTGTGACAAAACCTGTGTAAGCATGTATTCAGGGCATCAAATAATACTTCTACCATGTGTCAAACGGTTATAAAGACTGATGCTTAGATTCAAACTGACTGAACGTGAAAAGAGACCAAATGAGTTTTGAGATTTCATTGACGGTATTGATCAGACTATATCCTTGGAAGAGTAGGTCGTCAAACAAGTCTGAATTAATAGAGAAAAGTTTGAAGAATGGAATACCTTCTATGAGCTACTCATCCCAATTTATTCAAAGTACTTTGGATTAAGAACTTGAATATTACGGAAGCACCCCATAAAAAATTTAAGATACTAGTACAGAAGCCAGCGCTTTTTGGCACCACATCAAAGATTTAAGATACCAATACAACGTTCAATGCTCTGGATTGAATACATAACAACACCTCCCAAAAGCATGATTAAACTAACTAGCATAAATAGAAGTTCTTTGGTTGTATATCGCAGAAAAATACAAGAAAACGTAAAATGCTCTTTTAAAGAAGTGGAGTCCTTACAGATTTGGACCCATCTTTCAACAAAAAAAGATGAAAGAAATACAAAGTCTTGCTGACTCAAATTTCATTTGAAAAATTATTCTGCATGTTTTAATGGGAGAAAATATCCTGTCCCTTGTAATTCATCATGTCATGCACTTTTGTTATTATTAAGGAATTCATTCATCTTAGTACAAATTCCAAACATGACACGTGCTAATCAAGTGCCAACCTCCATCTTTGTGGGCCAGAGGGAAAATCGTAGGGTTGGTTACCTCGGATGAGCTTTCCGTCTCAATTATGGCACTACTTGGCTTCTCAAAGGAAGGCAGGTGTTCCACACTTTTAATATCACGAATCTTCGGACAGCCCTTGATTTTAATATCTTTCAGCTTCTTCAGTTTTGATAGATTGGGAAGTCTCTCAAGACTTTGACAGTACGAAACATTCAATGATGCTAAAAATATCAAGTTCTCCAGCTCATCCAGCTGTTGCAAGTTCCAGTGAGATATTCTGAAAATTTGCAAGGATTTGAACTGCCCAAGGCTTGTAATTTTTGTCACAGCACAGTCGAAAAGCTCGAATTCTGATAGGAGATCCAAATATGAAAGATATGGCAATTTTATCCATGATTTGTACTGGCAAAGTGAGAGAGTGAATAAACCTGGAGGAAGCCGTGGTAGCTTTTTCAAGTGAATGCAACAAAGGGAGAGCTTTGTGAGCTTACAAAGGAGATGCAACCCAACAGGTAGTAGTTGGATCTTTAACAGAGATAGCTGCAATATCTTTAGCTCTGACAAACTCTGGAGCTCCAAATTTGTGCGTCCTTTGGCCTCAATTTGACCTTGGTCAGGTAACACCCGTTCCTAGGATCCATCAGCCAAGAGTAACTCTCCCAACTTAACCAGCCTACTGATGTCTGGAGCTTGTCACAATGAAGCAGATCAAGCGTTTGCAGATTGGGAAGTCTAGAAATGCTATCCGGTAGGCCACGAATCCGAGAGTATCCAAGCCTCAAGACCCTCAATCTTGAAAGCTCCTCAATATCTCTAGGAATTTCCCCAGCCAAACTCCGACATCTTGAAGCATGCAACTCTTCAAGCCTCTTCAACTTCCATATAGCACCAGGCAGCTCTCGTACAAAAGTAAAATCAATTTTGAGCACTTCTAAAAGATCTAACTTATTGACAGTATTAGGTAATTCAACAATTCCAGTGCTTGATAAATCAAGTTTGATCAATGAAGCCAAACTCCCCAAGGACATCGGTAACTTCAATATTGACCTACAATGATTTATGGACAGGTGCTGTAGCATTTCTAACTCTTCAAACAGGGGAAGTTCAGTTATTTTGGTACCATTTAGTGTGAAGACTCTCAAAGATTTCACATGACTAATTGAATTGGGCAGTTGGAACAATGAAAGATAGTTGCAGGCACTGAATATTCTAAGCTTTTGCAAATGACCGATGGAGGCAGGAATTTCTTGAACAGCAGTTCCATCTATAAGAATCTCTTCCAAGGATATGAGGGAACCCAGCTCTTCAGGCAACTTATTGAGTTCAGTACAAGACCTCAAGTTCAGTGAAACTAACCTCTCCAGACTTTTTACCGATGAACCAATTTCAACCAATCGAATGCACCTTTCAAGAATCAATCTCTCTAAACATTTGTAATAAGACAAGTCTGGAGTTCGATCAAGTCAACACAACCGGTGAGGTTCGAACTTTCAATTTCTCGGCTTTCGTCGAAAGTAGAATAACAAAAGAGTCAACTTTTCTGCTACAATTTGACAAATGAGATTAAAAATAATAAACTTCCCTACCTCGATTTCTCTCCAACCATTCCATTTTTCGTTGACCTTGCTCCGGAAAGATCTAGAATAACCAATTTCTTCAAATCCAAATTTCGAGCACAAAGATTACGTAGACAACCTTGCCGGTGAAGCCATCTTAAATAGACGCCGCTCAAACTTTCCCTCAAGGTTAGCCTGATCCAATCTAAGGAATCTTATGTTCGACATACTTGCAAAATGTGCTGGTTTAAAACTGCACTGTGACCTACTGTCAAATTTGAGAAGAACACCTT
Organism: Eucalyptus tenuipes; assembly: GCA_014182365.1. Classification (NCBI taxonomy): domain Eukaryota; kingdom Viridiplantae; phylum Streptophyta; class Magnoliopsida; order Myrtales; family Myrtaceae; genus Eucalyptus; species Eucalyptus tenuipes. Next base: position 16,323,396 of record CM024539.1, on the reverse strand, counting down.
GAACGCTGTCCGTTCCCTACATGTGGAATATAGGATTACCAAGGGACTTTGCATTTCCCCATGAAAATATGTGAAGATAACAAATGCTTAGAGATTTCAAACTAAAGAAATCATTTCATCAAAAGTCCATTCATTTTATAGAAAATGAATGATTTGGAAAACATTTCGTTGAAAATGATCGCTTGTATCTCTTACAAAAACAAATGAACAAAAATATTTTCATCGTCCATGAAAATATGCATGCATAAATTGTTATCAATAATCAAATAATTATCAATGACTAATTATTTCAAGAAATATAAACGTTCATTTTTAAGAAAATGTTTTCTAAATAATTCATTTTCCAAGAAACAAATGCACCCTTAGTGTCTTTCCTCTATGAAAAAAGGATCACTGAATTGTAAGGCACACAATTGTAAGGTAAAAATAGTGATGAACTCGTATCTTACTTTTTCATTTGTCAGCACATCCAAGGCTTCATCTTGTAACCACACTCTGCTGCGGATTCCAGGTTCACGATGTTCCCCTTGGACGATATCCCTACCTAGGTCTCGAAGTTGATCATGCATCCACAGCTTATTGTTCTCAATCTTAACAATAGAGGAGCGAATGAGCACTTGTAATTCCAATCCACTAGCAGAATCACAGTCAGACCACAGGTAGCATGCAACGCTTTTGTCCTCTCCAATGAAGAAACAAGTAATGTCCAGAAATATCTGTCTTTGCTTGTCAGGTAATGCTTTGATGATTACCATCAACTTTTGTTCAACTTGTAGCTTAGGTACTTTTTCCAACTCGTCTAAGGTTTGCATCCATACGTCCTTGCCTTTAGAAAATAGATATGACCCGACAACCTCAATAGTCAACGGAAGCCAGTCAATAGTTGATACTATTTTTTCGGACAGAATAACAAACTCATCCAGAGTAGGTCTCTCCCTGAAGGCATAGATGTGGAAAAGTGTAAGGGCTTCATGATGTTGCATTCCCCCAACCTTATATTTCAGGATCACTTCAAGCTTATCTAAAGCTTGTTTGGCTCTGGTGGTAATTATGATCCTGCTTCCAGAGCCTAACCAATCAAGACTTCCTAGAATTGGAGTAAGTTCAAATCGAAAACAATGAGAACTTTCTTGTGGAAGAATCAGCTTCTGATGGACTTAATCCCGTCATCAACAGAAGGAATTTGTCTATGCATTGCACCTAGAAGGTCAGATATCAGCTGACCTTGCAAATCAACTAAGCCTCCTGGTTTTTTAGCATTTTCTCTTACGCTTTCCAGAAAGCTACAGCCATCAAAGAGATGAAATATTATTTTGTAGACAGACATTGCAATCGTTGTCTTCCCGGTGCCTCCTATGCCATGTATTCCAACAACATGAACATCACTAGATTCCACATTTAATAATTTCATAACTCTCTTCACATGAGGCTCGATTCCAACAAAGTTTCTCTTCAATACGCTCAACACGCTTGCGACCAATTCTCTGATGATTGATTTTTTGCTGCGTGACCTGTATCAATGCGCGCACATGTGCGCATGCACAAAGATTAACGCAAGTTGAAAAATGTCTGAACTCTGAAGTAGCTTGCATTAGAATGTTCACGCTCTCCTTTCGAAAACTATCACACAGCAATCAGCTTTATAGACAAACAGGCCACGCAAGTAGTGGCGCACATTTTTACTAAGTCGACACAGACAAAGCAGGGTATGATGAGATGCAAAGGTTTGTACTTAAATTTCGTGGTCTCCTGTATTACGGCGTTCATCAAGTGTGGAAGATAATTAGGTACCTGTTAGCTGTGAGGTCGAATCCCCACAAACTTGCAACTAATTGGAGAGCAGCTCTCCACTCTCGGATGGTCTCATCCGTATCCCGCTTCTTGTTTTCGTGCAAAAGAAAGGCCTCACCATAACATCCTGTTTGGTCTCGAACATCGGATGGTTCGACATCGTAGTAGGTGGGCATGATTATCTGTCCCTTCCTTTTCCTACACTCCACCATTTGGGTCAACTCCCTAAGACACCATGCAATGGAAGCATAATTTTCAGAGAAAATGGGTATGGAGATCTTCGATTGCTCAATCGCCAGGAACAACTTCATAGTCGTGATCGCTTCACTCACGTGGACTCCCATGAGGTCAATGAATACACGGACTCCTGCATCTTTGAGACAGGTATAGAGAATATCGGTGAAGCCTTTACACGTTTCCGGTCCTCTGAAGTTCAAGAACACTTCATAGTCGTCCCCTCGCATCGCGACCAATCGCAGAGAAAATGAAGCACCAGAGTCGCACCAGTTCAGCAAAAGCAGATCTCTTGAGCTCAATGAAGCCGAAAGTTACTGGACAGGTAGAAAATATTTAGTGGTTTGGAGCGCTACACGTGGCGTGTGCTTATTAACCAATTAAATATTCAGTGGTTTTCTTTTCTTTTCTTTTCAAGCACGCACGAGCCCAACCTCCGCCCCTCCTTCCGTCGTCGCCACCAGCGGAGTCGGAGTTGCCGGCGCCGCATCAAACCAGTTTGGCCGTCTCTTCCGCCCGTGCCTCAGTTCCATATCCGACGGGACGACGGAGAGGGTGGACGCGGAGGTCATCTCCAGATCTGGTTTGTTCTCTGAGCTCGAGTCTTGGCTCGTCCATGGCTGCCGGTGAAGAGCTCAACAACTTTGCCGCAGACCGAGAAGCCGTCCATGGCCGACTGCTCCTCTGCATCTCCAGATCTGGTTTGCTGCTCAACAGCTTTGAGCTCGAGTCTTGGCTCGTCCATGGCTACTGGCAACGAGCTCAACAGCTTTGCCGCAGACCGTGGCGGCCATGGTGGGGCGATGGTTCAAGGCGGCGGCGGCAGTGGAGATAGCCGAGCCCAGGCGGAGCGGAGGTGGAAGATGGACGGGAAAAGAGGAAAAATTATTTTATTTCATTTCCATGCCAATATCCACGTGTCAAAATCTAATTGGATATATCAACTATTGACTCGATGCTTACAAGTCTCTGGATATTTTCTCCTATATATACACACATGAACACCAATATTCACATGTCAAAATTTAACTGGATAACACTGAATAAGCGCACACTACATCAGCTATTGACGTGAGGCTTATAAAATATTTTCACACATGAATACCAATAAACTCGAAACTTTTGCAAAATGTATGCTCGGATCCTTAAACTTTTCCTTGCAAATTAAATTCTTTTTTTTTTTTTCAAATTGATCTGGAGACGCACAACACACACATGGTCTTTAATCTGTGGCATCCTACAAAGTTCGATGCCTAAGCGACGCCAATCAGCCATAACCTATTCAATTTTCACTAAATTTGTGTTTGGTACAATGAAAACGGAACGACATAACTTTCTATTTATTAAGTTTACAGGATGGATATAATGAAGATTCTTTTGCTTTGTTATGAAAAAGGTGCAGTGGAAGTAGAATGGGATATTGATTCTAATGAATTTAATCAATATACAAATATACATTATAATTCATTTAGGAAAAAATTATCCTAAAATCACGATTAACTTATCAAAAGTCATGATAATAATTAACAATACCATAGACTATGTTGTTAAAAACCACTATTTTATTATAGAATGATTGTTATTGTCGTATTTTTAGATTGATGAACAATAATCATAATTGTAAAATATTTTTAATTGAGGGTTAATACTACAAAAACCCTAAATTGATAAATTTATCTAAACTAATTTTTTGATCATTAAAAATCTCAAATTGATATATATATCAATGACAAATTTATTCCAAACTAATTTTTTGACCACTAAAAATCTCAAACCTACATTTGTAACATATTTACCATTTATTAGTTTTTGTTAAATTAGATTAATTTTACGAAAAACTACAAACTAGTAAACGAAGAGTAAAATCTTAAATTGGTACATCAATCAACTGTCATATGTTATCCAATTTAGCAATTTGATAATAAAATTTGATGTAAACTAATAGAAGGTAAATTTGTCACAAATATAATGAGGTTGGCACACACCTAGAGTGCCAAAACTCTCGGACGGGGGAACACTTAAGTCCAAAACTTTGGAAAGGTACTCTTAAGTGCCGGTTTCGGAGTAAAATAGATCACTTAAGTGCCACTCCGCCAAAATCCGACCAAAGTGTTGACGTGGCAATTTTCCCGCTAGGCGAGTGCAAGAGGGCGTCGTTTTGCACTCTAACGTGATGAGAAAATGCAAAAACGACGTCGTTTTGGCATCTAATGTGTAAATAATTAATATAAAAATTAATTAAATTTAATTTAAAACTAAATTTATTTAAAATATTCTAAAAAAAAACTAAAATTTTAAAAACTTAAAAAGGGGGGCGAAGGAGGCGGTTGAGGGCGAGTCCTCGCGCGCCACCGCCTCCCGCCGCCGACGAGAAGGGCTTCGCGACGAAAGGGGGAGGGTCGGAGGTCGGGCCCCGCCGATCGGCGGCGAGGCCGGGAAGGGCGGTGACGGTGGGGGAGCATCGGTCGGGGTTGCGGGCCCGGCCGGGGCCGGCGACCGGCGCGGGGCCGCGAGCCCTCGTCGGATTCGGGCGAGGACCCGCAAGTCCTTGCCGGATCTCGGGCGAGGGCTCGTGGGCCCTCGCCGCCTCCTCGCCGTCGCCGGAAGGGCCGGGATGAACAAGGTCTCGATTCTTGATTTTAGTTTCAAGGTGGGAAACTAATTCACTCTATAACAATATCTAATTTGTTTAATTCCACCTTGTCGTTTTCCCATGTGGAATAGTATGAAAAGACTTATACCCTCTCTTGATGAGTATTTGTGCCGTATCATATTGTCCCTGAACTTATTTTATCTCATTTCTAAAAGAGAGAAAAGGAAAAATTTCGGCAAAATCATTCTCGATCTTGAAGTACGTGGTGCGTGGTAGTTAAAATGAACATGCTAATGACGGTCAAAAGAAGTAGGCTTGTGTTTTTCCGGCCTCCGTTATTTTAATGTCAGAATTTGGACGGTACCGACAGAAGTTGGGGAATAGTGGAGGGTTCATTGTGTTTTTCGCGAACCATGATGTTTCCTGGAATGTTTAGAAGCCATTCGATTTCTTCCTCCTTCGAAAATGATTGCTTGTACTCGCTGGTGGACAGCAATTTCAACCCTGCATTATCTCAATCACGATCACTTCTTAGAGTAATGGAGAGAGAGAGAGAGAGAGAGAGAGTCGGAGAGGGGCCATGCTCGTGACTTTTAAGTTGCATTGGAATCCGGAATAGTCTTCAAGTTCACATGATGGGTGCGACTAACTTGATCTTCTGGAGTTTCCCATTAATTTGATGATGACTTCTTTTAGCAGTTACCCATTGGCTCCAGCTTCTTTCCATCTTTTGACTACGTCACTTTGAGCTAGCTGACTCTTCCAATCCATTGAAAGACGCTTGTTGAATGATACACCACTTGCGTTCACTTGATTTCCGTGCTAGTGAAGCAGTCTTACTAAATTGCAGCAAATTCACAGTTCAAGCTAATGCCATAACAAGTGGTTTCACAGTTGTGTTTTGTCACTGCCACCTGATATATACTAGGATGCCGCCTGAGAAGCCAATAGTAGACGACTGATATTTGCTGTCAAACCATCTGATCTAGACTTTAGTTACATGTGAGAGGAGGAATTGCTTGTAGTTCTAGATGTTTTTTGGGGAAGAATCATTATGGGGCTGGCGAAAACTGGATGGGTTCCCAAAGCTTCCGGGCAACTAGATTTGTGTCAAAGGGAATTGGGCTCTGACAGTCGCCTTCCATTTCGCAGGAAAAGATTCCGGTAGAGGAAGTGTTTGAGCAGCTGAAATGTTCGAGAGAAGGTCTGAGCTCGGACGAAGAAGCCCACCGGCTTCAGGTTTTCGGACCAAACAAACTGGAAGAGAAAAAGGTTCTTTTTTTATTAACAATGGAATTTACCGATAAGCTTCAGTTTGCTTCCTTGAAGCTTTGCCATACAATTGACGTGTCGGCCTGTTAAATGCAGGAGAGCAAAATTCTCAAGTTTTTGGGCTTTATGTGGAACCCGCTGTCATGGGTCATGGAAGCTGCCGCTTTGATGGCCATTGCATTGGCAAACGGTGGTGGAAGGCCTCCGGATTGGCAAGATTTTGTGGGTATCATTGTACTGTTGCTGATCAACTCAACCATAAGTTTCATTGAAGAAAACAATGCTGGTAATGCGGCGGCTGCCCTTATGGCCGGTCTTGCTCCCAAAACTAAGGTGAGAAGAGAGCTTCTGATGGTGCATGAACAAGAGTTCTCTTACCAAAAGGATCATAACGTAGAACATGCACTTGTGGCTGTGAAATGTAGGTTCTCAGAGATGGCCGATGGAGCGAGCAGGATGCTTCAATCTTAGTGCCTGGAGACATCATCAGCATCAAATTGGGCGATACAGTTCCGGCGGATACCCGTCTCCTTGAGGGTGATCCCCTTAAGATTGATCAATCTGCTCTTACTGGCGAATTCCTTCCCGTTACTAAGAACCCGTCGGATGAAGTATTTTCCGGTTCGACCTGCAAACAAGGCAAAATAGAAGCGGTGGTTATTGCTACCGGTGTGCATACTTTCTTCGGCAAAGCTGCACATCTGGTGGACAGCACCAATCAGGTCGGTCACTTCCAGAAAGTTCTCACCACGATTGGAAACTTCTGCATATGCTCTACTGCCATCGGGATAGCAATAGAGCTCATAGTCATGTACCCGATACAACACCACAAATACAGGGACGGGATTGACAACTTGCTGGTTCTTTTGATCGGAGGGATTCTGATTGCAATGCGTACAGTTTTATCTGTTACTATGGCAATTGGATCCCACAGGTTCTCTCAGCAAGGTGCCATTACCAAGAGAATGACCGCCATTGAAGAAATAGCGGGGATGGATGTACTTTGCAGCGACAAAACTGGAACCCTCACCCTGAATAAGCTGACCGTTGATAGGACCTTGATCGAGGTGTTTGCAAAGGGCATCGAAAAGGAGCATGTCATTCTTCTCACAGCCAGGGCATCTAGGACCGAAAATCAAGACGCAATTGACGCTGCGATTGTTGGAATGCTTGCAGATCCAAAGGAGGTTTGACTCATATCAGTTCAAATCTATCAGCTTTGGAATGTGCATGACTTTCTAAAATTATTGGACCGTGAAGAGTATGGGTTGTTAGTCATGTTTCTCCTTCTGGGCAGGCCCGAGCTGGTATCCGTGAGGTCCATTTCCTTCCATTTAACCCCGTGGATAAGAGGACTGCTCTGACATACATTGACTCGGATGGGAAATGGCATCGTGCAAGCAAAGGCGCTTCGGAGCAGGTACTTGTGATCACTTTCCTTGATAGTTGCAGCTACGGTAGATTCTTGAATGCCATGAATGATATATCTAATTCTCATGCCATGGACAGATATTAAACCTCTGCAATTGCAAGGAAGATGTTAGGAGGAAGGCTCATGCAGTGATTGACAAGTTTGCTGAGCGTGGACTTAGATCTCTAGGTGTTGCAAGACAGGTGTGCTAATATGGGGATCCACATATCTAATTGCTAAGACCATGGAACAGTTCATTTACATGCCTCTGCATGCGATTTGCAGGAAATTCCTGAGAGAACAAAAGATAGCCCAGGTGCTCCTTAGCAGTTTGTAGGTTTGTTGCCTCTTTTCGATCCTCCAAGGCACGATAGTGCAGAAACAATCCAAGGGGCCCTCAATCTTGGTGTCAATGTGAAGATGATTACTGGTAAGAACTGGCATCATAGAGCTCCATCAGTCACTAAGTAATGCTTTCTTTTATGGATGTAATTTTTGTCCTCCTTTAATTTCAGGTGATCAACTTGCTATTGCCAAGGAAACTGGTAGGAGGCTTGGAATGGGGACAAATATGTATCCTTCTTCATCATTGCTTGGCCAAAACAAAGATGCTTCGATTGCCGCACTTCCTGTGGAGGAATTGATTGAGAAGGCAGATGGATTTGCTGGAGTATTTCCTGGTAAGCTCTGCTTATTTCCATGATTCTTCGCGTTAACTCAATTCTAAAAAGCACTCAACCCGCGTTGACCACGACCAATTGATTTTTTTAACCTTATGAGATTGTGATATCCTCTTTTGATAGTTACAGTGTAATTTCTACGCTCTTGACATTCTGATTGGTGCATGTCAGAACACAAGTATGAAATCGTAAAGAAGCTGCAAGAGAGGAAGCACATATGTGGTATGACTGGAGATGGTGTGAATGATGCCCCAGCTTTGAAGAAGGCAGACATCGGGATTGCAGTTGCTGATGCCACTGATGCTGCCAGCAGTGCCTCGGACATTGTCCTTACTGAACCGGATTGAGTGTCATGATAAGTGCTGTGCTGACCAGCCGGGCTATATTCCAAAGAATGAAGAACTGCACGGTTAGTGATTTCAATCGCGTTACCCGATTATTATGCACCAAAACTTTTCATATGCTTAACTGTATTCTGAGCTTACTCCAAGGTGGCTGATCTTTGCAGATTTATGCAGTCTCCATTACAATTCGTATTGTGGTAAGTGCTTCATCTCAAAATGTGGACTCAAGATAGAGAAACTATTCCCTCATGAAATTTCATGCGACAAGTCTCATCATTTTGCTTCTGCAGTTTGGCTTTATGGTCATTGCTTTGATCTGGAAGTTCGACTTTGCGCCCTTTATGGTTTTGATCATTGCTATCTTAAACGATGGTAAGACTGTAGTTTTTCATTCTTTTACTCCAGTTCTCATCATAAATGCTGATCAAGAAGAACAAGTTTGATTAATTATCTATACCAATCTCAGGAACGATCATGATGATCTCCAAAGATCGAGTGAAGCCATTTCCACAGCCAGATAGCTGGAAGTTGAAAGAAATTTTCCCTACTGGAATTGCTCTGGGAGGTTACCAGGCATTAATGACCGTAATTTTCTTTTGGGCCACGAGCGATACTGACTTTTTCTCAGTAAGTATCTGTTTCTTGTTGGGTTTTCTACTTCTATTTCTCATGTATACCTTTCGTTGAACTATTGGAACCACAGATACTAAAATATCGCTAACCTATTCTATGTGCAGGACAAGTTTGGTGTAAAATCAATCCGAGATAGCCCCCATGAAATGATGGCAGCTCTATACTTGCAAGTGAGTATAGTTAGCCAGGCTCTAATCTTTGTCACCAGATCGCGCAGCTGGTCCTTTGTTGAACGCCCGGGACTTCTATTGGTCAGCGCATTTGTAGCTGCTCAGCTGGTAAGAATTTATGAGTCATAGTCTGTTCACTTTCTACTGGGAGCATATAAGTTTGCTATGGTACCTTCTACTGACTAATTTCATTGGAATCCGGTCGAAGTGAGAACTAAGATTTATTAGCTTTAACTGATGGTGAATGGTTAAAAGTCCTCAGAATAGTTTGGACAACTGATATCTTAATCACCATTCACCAATATGCTTCTCTGATGCAAAATTTTTCATGGACAGGCTGCGACACTTATAGCGGTTTATGCAAATTGGGGTTTCGCAAGGATAAAAGGAACAGGATGGGGGTGGGCTGGTGTCATCTGGCTTTACAGTTTGGTGACATATGTTCCGCTTGATATTCTTAAGTTCACGATCCGCTACATTCAGAGCAGGAGAGCATGGAATTCCCTTTTGGAGAACAAGGTATTTCCACTAAGAAAGAGGCACCACCATGGATTATGTATTATGAAAAACCCTACATTGCATTAATTTTGGCTAATTTTATCACGCAGACTGCCTTCACTTCTAAAAAAGACTATGGCAAAGAAAAGCGAGAAGCTCAGTGGGCAACTGCACAGAGGACTCTGCACGGCCTTCAGCCTCCTGAAACCAGCAACCTAAAATCTGACAAGAGTAGCTACAGGGAGCTTTCAGAGATTGCAGAGCAAGCCAAGCAACGAGCTGAGGTTGCGAGGTGAGCACCTTGATTCTCATACTTCAACACTCGTAAGGAAAATGGTGTTATTTACTGAAAAACATAGTTCCACCATCTTCGCTTCCGTACCTGTTTGCTTGCCTAATAACTGAAGTTCAAAGGCCGTGCTGTATTTAACTGAGTTTAGGTGCCTTGCTGTCTCGAAACAGAGTTTAAACCATTCGCTGCTAGCAATTCCTTTTCACCGTTTAAGTCCTACAAGCGATGGTAAGACAGAGTGAATCTGTTGTTGCAGGCTTCGCGAGCTACACACTCTGAAGGGCCATGTTGAATCCGTGGTCAAGCTCAAAGGCCTGGACATCGATTCCATTCAGCAGCATTACACATTCTGAAGGGCTTTTCATTCGAAGCAGAGGAGATCATATCGTGAGAAACGGCAAGTGGTCTTAAGGATTATGATGATGAAGAAGCCTATGAAGCTTTTATTAGTCTATAGGACGACAGAAACCGATGTCGCTAGCAGTCAGGGTCGTAGATTTTTGCTGTGACCAGTTTAATGCATGAGGGCTGCTTTGTCTTTGACAGAACGAGATTTAACTTTTCGTTTAGAAGTAGCCATGTTCAAGTCGGTTGGTGAATGTTACTTGGATCTTAATGATTATGTTTAGCTTGAAACATGATCTTGTCAACAATTCTCGAGTGATCTGCCTGGTAAAAGGAGAGATGAGGAAAACAAAAGTTTTTGGCGTTTAGTAAGTCTTTTTTTGTTTAACAAAAAAAAGTCTTTTTGGTCAAATAAGTGATTACCAGAAAGGTCTCACGTCAGTTCTCCGCGTTTCTCTTTTTCCTTTTCTGCGCAGCCGAAGTATTGATGAGTTTTAACGAGAAAAGATGTGCCTTTTAACGGTCAAAGAGTTTCTAAAATAGCGAATGAGGTAGAAATGAATCGAATTGTATACCAAATAAATAGAGAACAATTTTGGAATATATATGTAAAATTGGAATTAATTCACGAAGGCACATATCAACGCTTTAGATTTAGAACTCTAAAGTTCAGCATACTTAGGTGGAAGCATTATCCACTCATATGCCAATAGGCAAAACTGCAAGGCTTAGTTATGGATGGGTCAAAGTGGATAATATTATAGAGAGTTAATCCAGCAATGTTACAATACGATATCAGGCTGGGACCTCCTCTAGTAAGTGCATGGTTTGGGAATGAATTACGTGAAAGTTGATAGGCCTATAACAATTTGGTTCGACGAGAGTGGGGAGTGGTCACTAGAGCTAGAGGGTGTGGACAAGAAGTGGCTTTATATATATATATGAAAACTGAAATTAATTCACGGAGGCACCTTTTGAGGTAATGACAATGCTTAGTTTTCAAACTCCATAGTTAAGCGCACCCAATTGGGAGCACTATCAACATGGATGACCTCTTGAAAAGGTGTCCGCAAGGACAAAATCGGAAGCTCAGTATGAAATAAGCTAAAATGGACAAATACCTCAATGAGTTAATCTATTGAAGCCACACGAATAGGGATGTATTATAAATAGATGTAACTCTAATATGAATTAACACGCTACTAACTTAATGATTGCAACTTTTGACCGAAAGACACTATTAACTAATTAATTTTAGATTACTGTTGTTTATGATATAAAATAGACAACAATAAATTGAGCGATAAAACTTAAAGTGCTTGACATGTTGTGGCTCATGATTATGAGATCTATATGATAGTAAGAATAGATAAAAATATGTTGAGTACACATTATATTTTTATAGGCAGTAGATATTATGCACATTCAAATAAGCTCTTTTAAATTCTTTCAAACGTATGATGGTGACAGAGTATGAGAAAATACGGGAAATTTTCATTTCAAAACAGAAAGAAAAACTTTTAATAAAGTTTAGAGGGAAATATCTGGTACCATTATAATTAGCAAGAAAATTACCAATAAGCGTAATAGTTTTTTTTTTATTTTTTATCTTTTATTTTTATTTTTATTTTTAGGCCGAGGATTCGGCCTAGCTCACCTTACGGGAGCACATCACTAACTATATCTCGGGAGACTAGCCCGGCAGCCCGGCAGCCGGGGTCCTCCACTTAAGTCACGGAATCTGCTCAGGAGTTGTGGCGGACTCGGGAGTCGAACCCCTAACCCGGCGGTCGGAGGCCGGCCTCAACCAGCGCAACCATACGTGGGTGGGTCCAATAAGTGTAATAGTTTATAGAAGAATCTTTAAAGAATTATAATTACTTAAAATGTTAAAAGGGTAAGAAGATAAACTTTTAACATGTTATTGTAAGCCACGAAAATGGTATCAAAGATCTCCATAGCTAGAATCAAGAATACATATAATCAAGTAAAAGAAATTTACGCACCCAATTTGGAATCCATTGTTTTTTATGCAACGGCGACGATCTCAAACTCAAGCGCTTCTCTTCTATTGTCCTCTCAGATATCGGCTCAATGAGACTGCTCCTCATCATTAGTGTTCAGTAAACGCTCCTTATAGAGTTTTAAATCACATGCTCTCTCATTACAGGCCGAGCTTTACTCGGGCTGACACTAGCCACTCCCATATTAGACTAATTAAGAATCCTTGTACCTCACTTTATTAGACTAATTTAACAAAACGATAACTTATAATATTAATTAATGTAGCTCACAACAGAAAAAACTTTTATATATATAAACACAACCCCATATAACATATGTTAATATTAGCATGGTGTTGTATTAACATATGTGCAAGCCATTGAGAAAATATAAATTTATTAGCAGGATAGTGGCTGTCAATGAAATTGCATATTAATCACGACCATATATAATAATACGTCTAAGAAATTATATATTTTAAGAAAAACATTTTCCATTCTTTTAATTGGGAGTAGTATCCAATTTAAATAGGAAATTAGATTAACTACAGAGTTTAACCGTAGCATCGCAAAAAGATTATTGGACTTAGTCATGCATATTTGTATGTATAATTATATATCCAACCATGTATATCCTCAAACAGATTTTGAATTTTTAATGTCAAAGCAACATAATTTTCAACCAAATAGTTAGTTAATAATGTGTGTATAAAGTAGCATATTTTCGAGAACATATTCATGATATTCTACATAAGAAAATCATCGATCTTACTATACAAAAAAATAGTGATTTAAACTAAAAAATTAACGATCATAAAAATCAAGGGGAATACTTCTTATTTATTAAATGAAAACTAATACTCTACGAACAGGGTGAAAAATTAACAATAAACACATAATCATACTATGATCGAATATTTCAAGCAAGCCCAATAAAAATGTGAGATTTATTTTGTCGAAATGAGGTAAAACTCTATGTTCATAATGTATACCACCATTATGCTTGGAATTAAACAATGCACAAAATAATAACATCTATGATCAGACATGAATCATTTAGATAAAATCTAGTATGTACTAAGTGGGGAACAAGTTGATTAAAAATGGCAAGATACTAAATTGATGACAAAATTCAAGTATCTTGCCAATGTAATGTAACCGAAGAGTTTTTCATCAAATAGATTAAATGTAAGATTTATGGGAATACAAAAAATTAAACAAAGAACGAGGCGAAGATAATTTTGAAATATTAAAAAGTTGAAAGATTCTTTCATGCTTTTAATATTAATGACACAAAGAGTATATGTCGTGTATAAAAGTTAAGTCCAAATGCATCAATTTAGAAATTCAACGATATGAAATCCAAATTCTCCTACAACTAACATTTATCATGCATGTTAAAAGTTGTATATTTGAGAGGAAAACTCGTACAAATTTAATTAGGAAGCTAAAAGAATACTATTCATTTTTTTTTTTTTTTTTTCTTTTTTTTTTTTTTGCATGCAATGTGAGTTTAACTTTTCTAATTTACTACCGTGAGAGCAGATACTGCTACTTATTTTTTTCAGAAAAAAGAGGTCCATTGAACTTCCATAAATGTTCACTAAACAGATAATCGAAGGATAAATAAAGTTATGATATTTCATGATGGTTTTCAAATAGACTATCTTCATATATTCGGGATAAGAACATTAGCCGGTATTATACTTTTGGTATTAGTCAATTAAGAACTTAAGTTCTATAGCTGAGGACTAACATAGAAGACAGGTCTTCTATTAAGATCTCAAAGGAAGCAATTTTCGGTGTATCAAATGGCGCAACTCGTGAAGGGCATAATGGGAAGAGGAATCGTTCGGAAACACTCTCTTGATTTTCGTGCTCCTATTTGGTGCTTAGATTATTTAGACTTAAAAGAAGCTACTTGATGTAGCATATCTTCCTTTAGCAGATGTAAGACGACCAGCGAGTCTTCTGGATTTAAATTCGCTGGGTCACAAATCATCGGTTCTGTTCTAGCCAATTCATGGCTTTCTTTATTGTTGTTGATCATGAAAACATTGGGAGCTTCATGTTTGAATGCCGCTGACTTGTGGTGGTCAATTCTGAGGAAACCTGTCGGTATAAGTTTCTCCTTTAGTTCTTTTGTCCAAAAGAGTCTACTTAAGTCGACAATTGACACAACACAAACATATTATGCTACATTCCTGGAAATCTGGGAGGTAAGAGATCACATAGTCAATTGAAACGTGTTGGAGTAGGTACCGAGATTTTGCAAATTCCAGCAAAACGAATAGCAAAAAGAGCCAGTAGAAATGGGAGGGAAACACTTTAGTGGAATGTATCCCAAAGGAAAAAACAATCCAGATATGTTACTTTCTTTCGCTTGGAACATCCAATGAAACAAAACGTAAATATCAAATGCAGATGCCTGACTCATGCCAGAGAGTCTCAAGTAAAGGTCCACTATGTTAAAAAGAGAAGATTTGGAAACAAGTGCTTCACTGAAGTTGTCCCTCGCTCCTCAAACCACTACCAATGTCAACTAAGATTTCACGCGCGGGGGGGTCTTTAATACCGTGATGCATGACAGTCTCTTCACAGCTTCTAAATCTTCTGTTTGATCTGGCCTGGCAATGAAGAGATGCATTTTATTTGATCGTCAAAGGCAGGACTATCTTGCAATGTGCGATAATAATCCCGGTAAGTCATGATGCAGCATTTTTACCTGCTGCTAAGCCTAAGTTGGCTGCTTAGCCTGAGACATTAGGTCACAGTGATATTTCTGAGTACCCGAAAAACAATTCAGCTGGTCAAATGTTATGCATTCGAGTAGATAACCTGCTTAACATGCAAAGGGAAAACAGAAAGACCAAGTAATGCCAGATGCTGTTCAGTAAAATCAATTCATCATTCTTTTCGCAATTTTTTCCATCCTATAATTAGATAGATCATCAGCATTACCAGGTGCCTCTCATTGATGACATAAACAACTCCTCATAAAAAGTGCATGCAATGGTGATTTTTTTTTTTTTCCAGTATGCTCTATATATGGGTGTTCAAGCATATATCTCGCTTTTCTGCATCCCATTCAGGAATGGCTATTCTATTAATCATCAATGGGCAATAAAATCAAACAGAGATCACTGCACATCCAGTTATTTCTTCCATTACAATAATTCTGATAACAAGTACTCCATATATCTTGAGCAAATGGGCATATTGTCTCATCAATAATAATGAGTCAGTTACATGGAAGAAATTTAGAGCAACAATCACCAGTATTATATGGAAATTCAGTCACGCTGATTCATGCACCTATTTGAATATTTGAGAAAAAAGAGAAATGTAGTTGAACTGTCTAAGTAGTATAGATTGCATCCTAAGTCATCAGAAACAGTACGTATTCTCTTCATAGCTAGGAAACTAACAAGCAATTGCAGGGCCTTGAGAATAACTTTGCAGAGGAAATATATACATTCTCTTTTGAAAGGAAAAGTCAAAAGAAACCTAGAAGAAGAAAGCACTCTCGTTACAAGGAAGACAAGAACAAGGGAAATGGAGCTCATAAATCATTGTTATATTGTAAAGACGCACGAACTTTAGAACGTACCTCTGCTTCAGAAACCTCAGGCTTGCTCATGGAAGCATGAAATGGATCTGTCCCGAGTCTCAATTTAGATCAGTTGGCTGCCATGAACTTTGTGAATCTCTGGCCTTTCTAGGGAGCTCAACCACTAGCTGCTGTCCTGTTAAGGTATGTTCTTGCGATGTTGGATTTTACATTCTGTCAGCTGCTTCAAGTTCGACAGATCTGGCAGTCCTTGAAGGGAATCACAGTATGAGATGGTCAATATTCTCAGGGGTAGCAAGCATTCGAGACCATCTATCTTTTCAAGCTTGCAGTGAGAAATAAACAAGGCTTCCAAGGAGGAGAGACTTCCGGTCCTTGGATTTCCGTTACTGCACATGAGAAAAGCTCCAATCCTGATAAAGAGGTGAGATACCTAAGATCCGGCAATGCCTCCAAGGATTTGCAGTGTTGGAGGGTTTTTTTAAACTTTTGGGCAGTTTTGGAAGATGTTGCAGGTCTGGACATCGAAGATCAAGCTTCCTTAGCTGCGAAAGAGCACCCATTTCTTCCGGCAATGTAGTGAAGCCTGTGAGGCACAATTCCAAAGTCTCAACTTTTGTCACTTTGCTAATCCCAGATAGGCTGATCGGCTCCGCCATCACATCTGGGTCTGTACCGGAAGATGCCTCCTCTTCCTCCAAATAATTGGCAACGAACAACTCTTTGAGATCAGTCAGATTTGAAATATCCAAAGACTTCATTTTACTTGAGTCATAAGTGAGTCGCAAAGCGGCTAAACCAGAGGGAAGCAGGGGAACGTTATGAAGATTATTGCAGCCGTGTAAATCAAGGTTTTGGAGATGGGAAAGATTAGAGATGCTCCCTGGTAGGCTGGAAATATTGGTATGTGACAACACCAAAATTCTCAAACGAGACAAACCTTTGATCTCCTCTGGAATTTTTTCCAAAATCCTACAGCATGACGCATGAATCTCCTCAAGCTTTTCCAGCGTTCCCATAGAGTGAGGGAACTCTCTAATGAAGCTTCCGTCCATTTTGAGCACCTTCAATTTTTGCATATCGCCAATGGCATGTGGTAATTCATATATTCCTGTACTTGAGAGATCCAGATTCTCTAATGATGTCAATCTTCCAATGGTGTCTGGAAGTTTCTGCATCAGCTGACAATCCCTCAAAGACACTTGTTTTAACTTTTCTAGCCTTTCAATTGAATCTGGGAGAGCACGAAGTTGAGAGCCATCTATCGAAAGAAATACAAGAGATTTTACATTATCAATTTCACTAGACACTTGTGCCAATGATTTACAGTTGCGGGTGCTGAGAGTCTTAAGAAGCTTCATATATTTGGCGACCTGAATATCTTTTATAGAAGTCTCATCAAGGTGGAGCTCTCTCAAAGCTTCCAGAGAATCAAGTTCTCCGGGCAAGTTACTGAGGTCAGTGCAGAATTTCAGATCTAAAATTTGCAAATGTTGCAACTGACCAATCGATGGGTCAATTCGAACAAAATGAGAGCAATATTCTAAAACCAGTATCTCCAAAGCCTTGAAATTAGAGAAGTTTGGAGTTTGTATCAAGTCAACACAACCTCTGAGAATTAAAACCTTCAACTTCCTTGACAGCTGCAAACAGTGCAAGTAGACAAAAACTGTAAATTTTGCAGTAAGTATTCAAGGGAAAGGGGAAATGCCAAGTATTTGAGCTACCTCTATATGATTCCAGCCCTTCCAACCTTCAGTTACCTTGCTCCACGATAAATCGAGAATAACCAAGTTCTTCAGATATAAATTCTTTGCATCAAAAGCTCTTGGACAACCATGCCAACAGAGCCAAGGTAACTTTGAAAGAAGACCACAAAAATTTTTCTTAATATCCGAGTGATTTATACTTAGGAAACTGAGATTTGGTACTCGTCTAAAATGGTCAGGAGTCTAGCAGTTCTCTGATCGATCAACCATGTGTTTTTGTTCAGTGAAGGACTCAGTATCCATGTCAAGACACAGAGCTTTGACCTTCATTTGGGCCTGTTGGTCAATCACCATTGTTAGACAGAAGCTAACGTGACCCCAATACAGAAGTGAACTGAGGATCATCTGATCTTTCGCTCTTCCCAAAGGGAATCAAAACAAGGAGAGTTAATTATTAAATAGGCAGACTAAAAAGGCAATGTCAAATCTTACCTCATCTTGTTGAATAATTTCCTAAGCTTGAGTGGGTTTATATAGTCTACTGCTCAAGGCCCTTTGGATCATCTTGAACAATGTGCCAGCCAAGCTTCCTTAGCTGATCGTGCATCTACATCCTATTGTCATCTCCAATCTTTACCATGGACTTGAGACCGAGCATACTGATTTTGACTTTAGGATTCAATTGAAGCTCATCCCACATGTAAGACGCGATTCTTTTTATCCTCTCCATTAAGAAAACAAGCTATGTCGAGAAAAATATGCTGTTGGGAACTGCTTAAACGTCCATAAGGTATCTTCAACTTGCTCTGGACCTCATCATCAGGCAGTTCATTTAACTTTGTCAGTAGAGCTTCCCAGAATTCTCTGTCAGCCCGACACACAGACAATAGTGAACCTACAAGCTCAAGAGCTAATGGAAGTCTTCCAGTAGCAGTCACAATTCTTTTAGAGAGATCATCATAGTCATTGTCTGGACAATCCTTTGCAAAGGTGTATCTACAGAAAAGTTTTAGAGCATCATCAGGATTCATCACTGGGACATCATAAGTTTCTGATTCTTCACATCCAAGGAGAACTCCTTTAAGTTTGGTTGTGATAATGATCCTACTCCCTGGATGGAACCAATTGCGATTTCCAGCCAATTTGTCAAGCTGAGTCTTCTCATGCACATCATCCAGAAGGATGAGGACTTTTAATGTGCTGAATCTATCTTTGAGGAAGCTGACTCCTTCGTCAACCGAGGAGATGTTTGCCAAGTCTTTTCGGATGATGTCAGAAACCAACTGATTTTGCATATAGAGAAGATCCTTCTTGTCAGTAGTGTCTCCAATCTCAAGAAAACTGCAACCGTCAAAGAGGTGGCAGATATCGTTGTAGAGAGATTTTGTGAGGGTTGTCTTACCAATGCCTGGAATACTGGAGATGACAATCATCCGCATGTCACTAGAGTCAGTATCCAACATTCTTCTCAGCTCAGGCAAGTGGTCTTCAATCCCGACTAATTTGTCAGACAAATTGAGCTTAGCCTTTCTCAATCTCTTCAGAACTTTTGAGACCATCATATTTGTGAATTCTCCTTGCCTAGAAAACAGAAAAAGTTTCAGAAAGAAAGAAAGTACACGAAGTCATGGACACTGTTAACTGGGGATAAAGATCTGAAACTGATGAAACGTGAATGGGACGGAATGGTTAAACGCTCGGTACAAATGCAAGAGTGTGCCCCAGCCAATTCAGAGTGACCATCGGCCATGCCCATCGCAACCCTTAACAGACCGTCACTTTCGTATAGGGGGGCAATTTGCCGTGAAATCAATTGAATTGAGCATGAGAGTGCCACATTATTCAGGAAAAAAAAGAAGGAGAAAAGAAAAGAAAACAAAGCAAAACTAGTTACAGATCCTTCTTCAACCTTACCTAGTATATTCGGTCAGTTGCCGCCCTTTCACAGATGTCACTTCTTTGAGGGCATCCACCCATTTCTGGATCGTGTCCGGATCAACTCCTTTCTCCTGGCGTGCAGCAATTTTATCCGCGTAGGGACCCATCCCATCCTTCATTTCCACATCCCACGCCGTGATCAAGAAGTAGACGGGCATGATGATCATTCTTCCCTCTTTGCGCCACTCGACCATCTGAGCCAGCTCACGAAGGCACGGCTTACTCGAGGCATAGTCCTCGGACAGGATCGGGATGCCAATCTTCGATAGCTTGATCGACTCAGGGAGCTGCTTCTTGATGTACTCTCCATCGGAAAGCTCTTCTTCGTCTAAGAAGGTGCGAACCCCGCGATCGACGAGGCTTCTGTAGAGAACATCGGTGAACCCATGTCGGGTGTCGCTTCCTCTGAAGCTCAGGAACACGTCGAAGTTGTTTCCCGTCACCGAAGCTGATGATGCAGAGTTCGAACCGCCGTAAGGACCTTCTTTCGCCATCTGCAGCTGCAAAGGAGACTCACGAATGCTCGGAAAATTCCCTCGGACAGACTCTTGACAATGCCACGCTCTGCCCCGGTTGATTAGTGGAGAAGCAGGTGCTCCGTCCGTGCGGAATTTCAGAATACATTGAAAAGAGCGTGGCGCACCGACCAAGTAGACATTTCTCAACGTGAAGCGTGAAGCGGGACTATATGTGTTTAAATTCAATTTGGAAGGGGATAAACAGCAAGTATTAGACTTAGCTATTCTTGAGCCACCTTGTCATTGTAAAGCCTTGGATCCCAAACACTCTTACACTGCTATGATTTTACAACTTGTGCTTTTTGGATGCTAGTCTTTGGGCTCCCCCTAGAAAGATGTACCGAAAAAATGATTGCTAAAGCTATGCGACATGTTGGCAAGGTAGTGGATGTTAAACTTGAGACTAAAGAAGGATCAACTCTACGCACGGGGAGGGCTAGAGTGGAACTCAACTTACATGAACCGCTTAAGCCTGGTAAACTCATCGAATGGAAGGGAAGAATATGTGGCTCAACTTTCGCTATGAGCGCTTATCTCACTATTGCTTTTCATGTGGCATCCTAGGCCATTATGCGATGTATTGTAAAGATATCCCCTTTGATGAGGCCAAGCTGGAAGGGAAAGACAAGCTATATTATGGTTAATGGCTACGTGTTGAAGTCAGGGAACATAGCCCGTTTTGGCAAGCTTTCTATGAGTTAAAAGCCAACCAAGATGAAGTTGAAGAAACCATACCAGAAACCCCTCAGCCAGCGACTCTCTTGCTACCCATTGCCCCCCACAGCCCGCACCTATGGAGGTTCACACATACCATACTGTTGATAGTACTACCGCAAACATATTGAGGTGCACTTCACTTGCCGAATTGTCAGCGGGAGTTGCAGCACAAAAGTTGAAGTCCCCTGCCATGAAATAGCTTGAAGAGATTAGAGATTTGGCAGCAGGCTCATCCAAACCTCAGAAACTAAAGAGCACCATAATGCACACCAAAGCGAGTCCCCTCAAGAAAGCTAAATGGTACACTCCCTATGGGTCGCGTTCTTTTATACAAGAAGGTCTTGATGAAACTCATCTTCTGGATACCCCGATATTTGAGGCCGAAGGGGCCGGTAGTTGGGCTGTGGTGGCTTGCCCTAATAAGCCACTAAGTGACAAATGAAGCTTATTAGCTAGAACTGTCAAGGGTTGGGCAATCCCCTGACAGTTCAAGCTCTAAGGGCCTTAGTGGCTCAAGAACGGCCCAACGTAATCTTTTTGATGGAAACAAAAAATCAGGAACTTGTGATCAATAAAATTTAGAGGAGGTTGAGATACCTAGAGTGTTTTGTGGTGAATCCCATGGGTTTGGCTAGTGGGATGGTGATTTTCTGGACTGACCAAGTCTCAGTGAGTGTGGATAGACATACTACACATTTCATTGACATGATATGTACCGAAGTACCGAGTGGCAATCCAATGCGTCTTACTTACATTCATGCACCGGCGGTATATCAACAACGATAGTACTTATGGGCAGATTTAAGAACACTTAGCATTTCAAATACTCTACCGTGGGTGTGTATGGGCGACTTTAATGAGATCATATATCATTGGGAGAAAGTGGGCAAGAGATCAGCTGTGCCATATCGGTTGCACTCTTTTTGGGAATTTTTACACAACTGTGCACTGATGGACATCGAGAGCAAGGGTTGTGCCTTTACATGGGTGAATAATAGAGATGGGGAGGAAGTTGTCAAAGAAAGACTTGATAGAGTGCTGTGTACTATGGAATGGAGATTGACTTATCTAGAAGCTAAAGTCTTAGCTTTACCTGCTCTAGGTTATGATCATAGCCCGCTTTTACTAACTACTGAAATAATTCTAGCAAGAAGGAGGAAGGCTTTCACTTTTGAATCCTTTTGGCTTCAAGATAAGGATTGCCGTAAGGTTATTACAGATTCTTGGTCCTCCTTATCAATTAAGGACACTACGTTATCCCAAAAGCTTCAGGTCGCCTCTTTGGCGCTCGCCAGGTGGAGTAAATCGAAGTTCTCTACAGGTCATCATCAACTCAGTATTTTACAACAACTTCGGAGTCATATAAATCAACCTAGTTGCTATTACGATAAAGCACAGGTAACTCGTCTGAAAGATCAAATCCAGCAAGTATGGACATAGGAGGAACAATATTGGGCAATGCGATCACGAATTAACTGGCTGAGATGGGAGAACAAAAACACTAAATTTTTCCATGTGACTACTATACAACGGAGAAAAAGAAATCGAATCAGTATGTTGCAGGATGGACATCAGGGGTGGATCCGAGATTCAAACCAACTGAAGAATATGACGCTCAATTTCTTTCAGAATCTTTACAGCTCAGTTGGATACCGTGATTATGGACCTATTCTGACACAGTGCCCACAGGTTGTCACGACAGAAATGAATACATTTTTAACAGCTGTGGTCATTCGGGAGGAAATCAAGCAAGCAACGTTTCAATTAGGGGCTACTAAAGCCCCGGGACCTAATGGTTTGAATGGACTGTTCTACCAAAGTCATCGGGATATACTCCAGGAAGATATCTTTATCTCGGTGCGAGATTTTTTCACCTCGGGTGTGCTGCCCCCCCCCGGCCTTTAACGAACCCTCATGCTCATTTCTCCGATCCCCAAGATTCCGCACCCGAGAGGTTAGATCAATATTGACCTATTAGTCTATGCAATTTTATATATAAGAATAGCGAATCGTCTCGAAACCATGGCTACCCGAATTGATTTCAAAGGAACATAGCGCCTTTGTGTCCGGTAGACAAATACAAGATAACATTTTGGTAGTCCAAGAGGTCCTACATCAGCTCAAGATTCGGGACAGAAAGAAAATATTTCAAGCGGTCCTAAAGTTGAATATGCAAAAAGCATATGATCGGGTTGAGTGGGATTTTTTGGAAGCCTATCTTCGCCAAATGGGATTCCATGGTCAATGGGTCCAGTAGATAATGCAATGTATTACCACAATCTCCCTCAGTGTTAAATTTAATGGCGAACCGCTTCCCTATTTCCATCCAACCAGGAGACTCAGACAGGGATATTCCCTCTCTCCATACCTGTTCATACTTTTGGCAAATGTTTTATCTAATCTTATCCAGCAAGCCATCGACATGGGAAATCTACAGGGAATCAGATTAAACAGGTGGTGTCCTACTTTATCTCATCTATTTTTTGCAGATGATGCTATTTTTTTCTTAGATGGACGGATCTAAGAATGCCAAAATCTAGCAAACATCTTGCATCAATATTGCTTAGCAACGGGACAAGCTATGAATAGAAACAAATCACGAATTTTCCTAAGTAAAGCCTGCCCTCAAAGTTTAAAGATAAACCTGGCTAGAGAACTGAGAGTACCTGTGCTTAAAAAGACTGGCAAATATTTGGGTTTACCATCTGATTGGGAAGCTTCCAAAAAAGATATGTTTGCTTGGATTCTGGGGCGAGTTAATGCTAAGATGGAAGGGTGGAAAGATAACCTCATTTGTAAAGGCGGGAAGGAAGTTCTGCTAAAAACAGTGGTACAGGCACTCCCGCAGTACGCAATGTTGATATTTAAACTTCCTGTCTCTATCTGCAAGTCCATTGAGCAGAAAATCCAGGTTCTGGTGGCAAACTAATAGCAGCCGATCGGGAATCCATTGGAAGAGTTGGGACCTAATGAAAGAGCAAAGGACAACGGGGCTTGGATTTAGAGATTTACTCACTTTCAACAAAGCGCTTACGGGTAAACAAGCTTGGCGACTCTTCCAAGATCCATCATCCTTGTGGAGTAGAGTTTTCAAAGGCCTATATTTTCACTCTAAAACTTTCAGGCATGCCGACAAAGGACCTAGATTCTCCAGGGGTTGGCAGAGTCTATTATTAGGCAGGGATTCCATTTTAAATCAGCTTCAATGGTCAGTCGGTAATGGGCAAAGGATACGAGTCCAGGAGGATAAATGGCTATCTAAATGAATCATTGGTGGGCCAGCACCTAGAGGGGAACCTAAAAAGGTGGCCAGTTTCATTATCACTAAACAGAACACTTGGAATGCTCCCCTACTCCGCAATAACTTCGATGAACAGACTATTGAGGACATTCTCGCCCTAAAGTTATGCCCAAGATCTACCATCGACCAACTCCTCGGACGGGGATGCAAACAGGCCTATATACCGTGAAGAGTGGCTACAATCACATCAAACATGCAGATTACAGCAAAGCTAGTACCCGTGCGTCCTCATCCTACCACACGCCACGCCAGTTATGGAGACAAATTTGGAAAACGAAGACGGCCCCAAAAATTCGCATCTTTATGTGGTCCTTATGCCACAACGCGCTATCTACAAAGGACAATCTATTCTGACGGCGCATTATCCCCGACTCGGTATGTACGCTTTGCTCATCTCACACCCCGGAAACAACAGAACATATATTTCTATTTTGCCCATGGACACAGCATATTTGGTCACATCCCCAAGTACAGATAGACATCTCAGCACATAACACATCGAATGGATGCTTGGCTAGCAGATCTACTTGAGCAGGGGGCCAACTTACCTGATCTCGAGACAATAGCAGCACTTATGTGGCAGATTTGGAAGGCGCACAATCACTTCGTCTTCTGCCAACAATGCACACACCCAGATCAGCTTGTGGAAATGGCTCTCATAAATGCAAAGATCACTCTCACAACTTAGCAGCCGGAGTCGGAAATCGGGACACCCTAGATGAACCCTAATTGGTTATGGATTCCTCCAAAACCTGGCATAGACAAAATCAATATTGACGAGGCTTTTCCAACAGCGTGTCACACGGGAGCCATTGCGAGTATTTGCCAAGATCACTTAGGCACCCTGATCGGTGGTTTTACCAGCAACGTCCAAGCATCCTCTGCGCTCGAAACAGAGATCCAAGCTCTCATCTTCACACTCAAAGATCTGCTGCAGAAAGGAAAGACTGAAACTCACCTGCTGGTGGAATTTGACTATCTCGTTCTTGCGGAAACCGTGAACCATCGCCGTCTGCCGCCGTGGGAATGTCGAGCTTTGTTCGCGGCTTGCGCGTCGATGCTCCTCAACTTTCCGAACCTACACATACAGCACTGCAGACGTGAAGCAAATTCTATTGCTAATTGAGCTGCCAAGGCCCAAGGCCGTGGAACCCTCTTACCAAACTGTGCCTTTTCACCTCCCTAAATCCTCTTAGACATGCTATGTGATGAAGCCCGATAAAGGGTTGTACTATTTTCCCTACTTGAATGAAATGCTATGTATTTTTGACCAAAAAAAAATGATTCTTGGGACCGGATGAGATCTAATCGGGGTGATCGGTTCTCGATCCGATCCGGTTCTAACTAAGAATCGAGAACTAAATTAGGAGAATTGGTTGTCAATTTTTGGAATTGGGAATCTAGGACTTGGTCTGGTCCGGTCCCATGAAATCGATTACTTAGCAAAAAAATTAAAAAAAAAAAAAAAAATTGTTACTATTTTTAAGTTTTATTAGTATTTTTAAGAAATTAAAAAATATATATTTTTAAAAAAAGGGTCAATCCGATTAGGTTCCGATTTTGGGTCCGCTTCCACTTGGAATCGTGAACTGGACCAACAATCACCAGTTCCATTTTTATGGAACTGGGAACTAGAGCGATCCCTTCGGGAACTGGACCACACCGGCAGGTCTGGTCCGGTTCAAGCGGTTCCTGATTTGGGTTATTCGATGTGCTTAATCCTAGATCCAATGAAGTCTTCCAAGGATTAGTAGATGAAAGCAAATTAACAATGACCATATTGGGTGTGTGAAATCATTTGTCATTTCCACATCTTTGTCGCAATTTTACTCCTATCTGATTCAATCTTTTGTTATGTGTCAGTTACAAATTTTGACAAAGCATCATTTGTTTCATGAAAATAAATCATTTTGAGATTGTAACCTTTATAAAATAAATAAACAAAAAATATTTAACATAAATTATTATCGATAATGAAAATTTTTTTTATTTAATAGTTATTTCAAACTCTGACCAAATGGCATATGTAACATAGAAATATATCTCTTGAAAGTTGACTGTTTTGAGTATATAATCATCATGCGATTAAAAAAAAAGGCAAAAGAAGAAGATTGAAGAAAAGAAATGAGAAAAAAAATTAACGAAAAAGGGGGAGAAATGGCAAAAAATGAGGAGGTGAATTCAAGTGAGAATATTTGACCAAAAATAAAAATTTAAATGCGTCCAAAAGAAAATATTGAAAGCCAAATATTCAAGTCTGTTTCTCCTTTAATTATCATACTCTAACTAGTTTATATTTGTGGAAGATAAAGATAGATTCTTGTCCGAGGATGTGGCCAAATGATACATTAGATGGAGCTCGAGGTCCAAGGGCAGGAAATGACCCATCACGTGTTTACTGCTTTTGGTCACTATTAAATTACAAAGTTAATTATCAATACTCAATAGCCTACACAAGAAGATTAGTTTAATTTTAACAGATTCCATCTTCATTAACGGTTCGAAAAGATTGCTCCACCATTTTCTACACTGAAATAAAGCGCACAAAGTGAATGAGCTTTAGAGCAGACGGGAGACAGAAAATCTGCATCTGTAGGAGCATCCAAAAGCTACTGTGGCAAAAAGCAACATGAATTTGGAAGAACTCTCATCTGGATTTTTCAAAAAATTATTTGTCTTGATAGTGGGTCGATTGCCAGAAAGGTTGCTTTTGATAACCATTCTAAAAAAAAATTCTACTTAGAAATGGTTCTTTTTTATTCTGTTTCCCAAACAAGATTCTGAGCATTTGAAATGCCCAAAATTTCTATTCCGGGAACAAAAATGCATTTAGTATGATTCTTAAATTTTTTTGGACTTAAAATTTCTTTTAATTTTTTAATATTTTTATTATATCTTTCTCATTTTTCTTTTTCCTTTTCCTTCCCTCTTTTCCTCTAGCCAATTGCTGGCAATGGCCTGCAACCTTGCTAGAGCCTCAACAGTCCAGGCGAGCTCACCTAGCCAAAGGTGAGGCTTCAACGAGTTCGCTGGATCTCACCCAACCGGTCATCAAAGCTTGCCCAATCGGTCGTCGGACATCGCTATAGCCAGTGACCAGCAATGAGGCAGAAGAAGAGAAAATGAAAGAAAAGAAAAAGAGATAAGAAAATAGAAAATGATTTGCCTTGATTTTGGAATTGTTCTCAAAAGCAAGAAGTAACGTTTTCTATTTTTAATTCTACAAATTTAGGGAAAATTTGAAATAAGGGCCTGAAGTGCACTTATTTTGTCAAATAAGGGCTTGAAGTAGACATTATTTAAAATAAGGGCTAAAGTGGCCAAATAGTCTGAAATAAAGGCCTGAAGTTGCCAAAACATCTTAAATAAGGGCCTTTGGCTAGCTGGTGACTATTCCGATGGGAAAATTCCAAATAAAGGCCTGAAGTATCCTCATTTACTCAAATAATAGTTTGAAGTGAATCTTATTTCCAATAAAATCCTAAAGTGGTCAAATTGTATCAAATAATGGTATGAAGTTGCCAAGTCATCTCAATAAGGGGCTTTGGCCAGCTGGTGAGTATTCTAACAATTGAAGAAGGGATATTTTGGAAAAAAAAAATTATAACTACATTTTTCTTAACTTTTTATTATTTCTTTTTATTTTCATTTTCTTTTCTTTTCTTCTTTTTTCCTCTTCCGTCCGTCGGCCATCATCGTCAATGCCCGGCGGAGGTTGCCTACCTAAGAGAAGGGATGCCCTTGCAAGCATCAGGCGAGGATCGCCTCCCTTGGGCCGGGTGGGTGACGGTAGCCCGGTGAGGCAACCCTCACCCAATGCCAATGAGGGTTGCCCTCGCCGGATCGAGCGAAGACGGCTCTTGCTCGACAGTGGTGAGGGCAACCCTCACCCTCGGTTAAGGCCGGCGAGGCCATGTGAAGGCAAGGGCTGCCCTCACCAAATCGGCAAAGGCACGCCTTTGCCGAGACCCTAGTGAGGGTGGCTCTTGCCTCGAGTTTGGCGACCTCCACCATGGCCGATAGAGGGAAGGAGGAAAAAGAAAATAAACAAAAATAAATAAACAAAAAAATAAATTAAAAGACAAAAAAGCTATTCGGTCTAATAGGTTTGGCCCTTTTTTTTTTTTTTTTTAAACTAATATGGTTACTTCATGTTCTTATTTGAAACAAGTTTCACTCCATGCCTTTATTTGAGACGATTTGGCAATTTTAGACCTTTATCTGAAGCATTGTTCATTTTTGGCTTTTATTTGAGAAAACGATGAGACTTCATGCACTTATTTGGAATTTTCCCCCAAATCTATTTTCGGGAACAAAAAATTTACCAAACGGATTTTTGTTTTTTTTTTCAAGGAATAAAAGAATAGAATCGAGGCATTGCTTGAAATATCAACAAATATGCCCAAAGTTCATCACCCTGCGCAACACACACAGATAAACTAATATTTTGCTATAGATAATTGTATTACTCTATTAATCACTATTCAAATTGGTAATTGGAATTTCAATATCAATAGACAAGCATATATATCCTTATTAAAAAGCCAACATCAGCCCTTAGAACAAGTTGATAATTTATAAATTTGTATGGACGTTACTTCTGATAACAATGATAACTTACTAACGAGTGATATGATAAGCAAGTTATTGATCACAATTTTTTATTAACAAGATAATAAAAATATCAGCAAACTTAAAATTCTACCAACGCTGAAATTTTCCAATTTTGAATCCCACAAGACCTAGAATTTTGCAACTCGAATAATGACTTGGATTGATTGTCACACTAACATGAATATAACCCGTAATATAAATTACGTAGTGCTAGGCGTACTAAAGGGATACCACCTACTTAAAATAAGGTCCTAACCTAGATGCTATGTCAAAATTAGGCCTACTAAAGGGATACCATCTACGTTATGCTAATTTCACCGATATCATCGCAGAGACCGCCTTCTCTACCAAAGAGGACTATGGCAAAGAAAAGTAAGAAGCACGGTGCTGATTAGAGGACTCTGCACGGCCTGCCGCCTCCTGAGACCAGCAATCTTTCCTCTGGCAAGACTAGTTACGGGGAGCCTTCGGAGATTGCAGACCAAGCCGAGTCACATGCTGAGTTTGTAAGGTGAGCGTTCTCTTTGTTTCAATAGACCTTGTTTCAGGCTTTCCGCAATGATAAATAACTTCGAATGAAACTCCAAACCTATGTTTTTTGCCAGAATGGAAAAGTTTTCGATACGTGAAGATTCAAATAAAAGAAAGTGAAAAGTGCCAGCCTATTTAGAGGCTAATCGGCCTTTAATATCGGCCTACAATTCATTCCACTCTACATTGATTTTGTCAATCATTTCCAAAGCTTGATTTCTCTTCTTTTCCATGCTTGGATTCTCTCTCTTCATACTGAGGACCTGCTCGTACTTAATTCTTCAGTTCCTTAACTTTCTCTAATCTCATTATCGACAGATATGATATTTCTGACTTTGCATTCTCAACTGTCTGCTTGCGTGCCTCAATATCTGCTTGAAGTTGGGTTATAACTCGCTCATTGTTAGCCACACTCTTAGCTTTCTCTTCACATTGTTTCTTGATCAAACGAACGTCATCCTTGTCAGACGCCAAGAGATACTTTTCCATTTTGAGCTCCCTTTCAAACCTCTCACATTCAATGAGGATCTTTTATTGGGAAGAGAGGGAGTCACCTGAGTCTGAATAAAGTTCTGCAATTTGAGATATAGACACATTGATGTCCAATAGTAAAGACCTCTGGCGCATTTTGTTCGACTAAGAAGTTCAGTAATTCTTGCAATTGACCAAGTAGCTTGGGATTAAACATGATTGCCTGGAGTCCCTGACTCATTATAATTTCCAACTCTTGCGATGCGTTCTGGTATGCTTGAAGATCAAAACGACTTGCTTGTGACATCTCTGTCCCAGTATTTGCTCTCCTGAGTCACCACTCAACAGAGACTCGATCTTTGAGAAAAGAGATTCCTCTCCGCCACCACGTAAATCTGCCTCGACAATTATAGGGGCATTATCTTTGTCCATTGCTGATGATGACTATGGTTGAGCAGTAGGAGGAGGCACAGCAGAACCAATTGTTGCCAAAGAACGGATAGTTGATGCCCTGTCAAGTGGCACATCTTCTTGCTCTGTTGATGGCGAGATGCCAGTAGTTTCTGTCCCTCTTATCTGGTTCAACACTTAAGTTTGATTAATGTGGAAAAGAGTGTGTTGGCTTGGTTCTGGAAATCATCTGACAGCTGAATTTGGAAGCAACAGCCTGAAAGAAATACAGAATTATTCATTGATGGAGTGAGATAGAAAGCAAGACGTCTGTAGTTTACCTTCACTCTATGCCACGTGGTTGATGAACCTGCAACAGAGGGAGAATTTTGCAAGTTAGAAGAAGCGCCCATAGTTTCAGTTATTGACTTGACAGAATCGGAAGATTTTGCTTGTGCTTTAGGAGGAAGAGGAGCATTAATTAAGGAGTAAAATTTTCTATTTAGCCCACAAAATTAGTCTAAGGTCTAATCAGTTCCAACAACATGGCATAGCTTGAAATAATCCTTTGAATGCCTATCCTTATGGTCTGGTAGCTTTCTAGCCATGACCTCTTTCAGCGTTCTACATTGCAAGGTTGAAATCATACTTAAATCTTACAGGACAACTCAGATTTGACAATCTCAATGTACAGCATACCTTTATCCTTGCATTTGACAGCCTGAATGGAAGAATGTTTGGTATTAGGTGGTTTGCTAAACTCCACCTGTGACAAAACCTGTGTAAGCATGTATTCAGGGCATCAAATAAGACTTCTATCATGTGTCAAACGGTTATAAAGACTGATGCTTAGATTCAAACTGACTGAACATGAAAAGAGACAAAATGAGTTTTGAGATTTCATTGACGGTATTGATCAGATTATACCTTGGAAGAGTAGCTCATCAAACAAGTCTGAATTAAAAGAGAAAAGTTTGAAGAATGGAATACCTTCTATGAGCTACTCATCCCAATTTGTTAAAAGTATTTTGGATTAAGATCTTGAATATTACGGAAGCACCCCGTAAAAAATTTAAGATACTAGTACAGAAGCCAGCGCTTTTCTGCAACACATCAAAGATTTAAGATACCAATACAACGTTCAATGCTGTGGATTGAATACATAACAACACCTCCCAAAAGCATGATTAAACTAACTGGCATAAATAGAAGTTCTTTGGTTGTATATCGCAGAAAAATACAAGAAAAAGTAAAATGCTCTTTCAAAGAAGTGGAGTCCTTAAAAATTTGGACCCATCTTTCAACTAAAAAAGATGAAAGAAATACAAAGTCTTGATGACTCAAATTTCATTTGAAAAATTATTCTGCATGTGTTAATGGGAGAAAATGTCCCATCCCTCGTAATTCATCATGTCATGCAGTTTTGTTATTATTAAGGAATTCATTCATCTTAGTAAAAATTCCAAACACGACACGTGCTAATCAAGTGCCAACCTCCATCTATGTGGTCCATAGGGAAAATCGTAGTGTTGGTTACCTCAGATGAGCTTTCTGCCTCAATTATGGCACTACTTGGCTTCTTGAAGGAAGGCAGGTGTTCCACGCTTTTAATATCACGAATCTTCGGACAGCCCTTGATTTTAATATCTTTTAGCTCCTTCAGTTTTGATAGATTGGGAAGTCTCTCAAGGCTTTGACAGTACGAAACATTCAATGATGCTAAAAATATCAAGTTCTCCAGCTCATCCAGCTGTTGCAGATTGCAGTGAGATATTTTGAAAATTCGCAAGGATTTGAACTCCCCGAGGCCTACAACTTCTGTTATAGCACAGTCGAACAGCTCAAATTCTGACAGGAGCTCCAAATACGAGAGATCTGGCAATCCTGTTCGTGATTTGTACTGGCGAAGTGAGAGGGTGAATAAACCTGGAGGAAGCCGTGGTAGCGTTTTCAAGTGAATGCAGCAAAGGGAGAGCTTTGTGAGCTTACAAAGGTCATCCAACCCAACAGGTAGTAGTTGGATCTTTAACATAGATAGCTGCAATATCTTTAGCTCTGACAAACTTCGGAGCTCCAAATAAGTGTGTCCTTTTGCCTCAATTTGACTTTGGTTAGGTAACACCAGTTCCTGGGATCCATCAGCCAAGAATAACTCTCCCAACTTAACCAGGCTACTGATCTCTAGGATTGTATCCATCAATTTAGAACCGACGGATAGGCTCATTAAAGTGGGAGGAAGCTCAGGCACTCTATGGAGCTTGTCACACTGAAGCGATCAAGTGTTTGCAGATTGGGAAGTGTAGATATGCTATTTGGTAGACCACGAATCCAAGAGTATCGAGACGCGGACTCCTGGAGTGCCATAATTTAGTAGAAAGGGACACTTAAGTGCCATAACTTACAGAAAGTACACTTAAGTGCCAAAATCGAAGCAAAATGAATCACTTAAGTGCCAATTCGGCCAAAATCCGACCAAATCGCATACGTGGCATTTTTCCGGCGAAGCGTGTGCAAAACGACGCCGTTTTACACGCCGACGTGCCCAAATAATGCAAAAACGGCGTCGTTTTTAGCTGATGTGGTAAAAAAATAATATAAAAATTAATTAAATTAAATTTAGTTAAAATATGAAAAAAAAAAAAAAAGATAATTTTAAAATTAAATTTAATTAAAATATTAAAAAATGATAATTTTGAAATTAAATCTAGTTAAAATATTAAAAATGATAATTTTGAAATTAAATCTAGTTAAAATATTAAAAAATGGTAATTTTGAAATTAAATCTAGTTAAAATATTAAAAAATGATAATTTTGAAATTAAATCTAGTTAAAATATTAAAAATAGTAATTTTAAAATTTAAAAAAAATTAAAAAATTAAAAAAAGGGGCCTAAGCCCTCAGCCACCGCCCCCTTTTTTTTTTAATTTTTTTAATTTTTTAATTTGTTTTAATTTTTTATTTTAAAATTATTATTTTTTAAATATTTTAACTAAATTTAATTTTAAAATTATTATTTTTTAATATTTTAAGTAAATTTAATTTTAAATTTAATTTAATTAATTTTTATATTATTTTTTTGCCACGTTAGCCAAAAACGATGCCGTTTTTGCATTATTTGACCACGTCGAGTGCAAAACGGCGTTGTTTTGCACTCACTTCGCCGAAAAAATGACACGTCAGCGTTTTGACCGGAATGGCACTTAAGTGATCCGTTTTTCTTCGAATGTGGCACTTAAGTATACCTTTCGTAAGTTATGGCACTTAAGTGTCCCTTTGTGTCAAGTTATGGCACTTGAAAGGTTCTTTTGCCCAAGAGTATCCAAGCCTCAAGAGTCAAGACCCTCAATCTCGAAAGCTCCCCAATATTTCTAGGAATTTCCCCAGCCAAACTCCGACATCTTGAAGCATGCAGCTCTTCAAGGCTCTTCAACTTCCATATAGCACAAGGCAGCTCTCGTACAAAAGTAAAATCAATTTTGAGCACTCTTAAAAGATATAACTTATTGACAGTATTAGGTAATTCGACAATTCCAGTGCTTGATAAATCAAGTTCGATCAATGAAGCCAAACTCCCCAAGGACGTTGGTAACTTCAATATTGACCTACAATGATTTATTGACAAGTGTTGTAGCGCTTCTAACTTTCCAGACAGGGGAAGTTTAGTTATTTTGGTACTATGTAGTGCAAGGACTCTCAATGATTTTACATGGCTAATCGAATTGGGTAGCTGAATCAATGAAAGACAGTTGCAAGCATTGAATCTTCTAAGATTTTGCATACGATCGATGGAGGCAGGAATTTCTTGAACAGCAGTTCCATCTATAAAAATCTCTTCCAAGGATTTGAGGGAACCCAGCTCTTCAGGAAACTTATTGAGTTCAGAGGGAAAATCATAGTGTTGGTTACCTTGGATGAGCTTTTTGCCTCAATTATGGCACCCCTTGGCTTCTTGAAGGAATGCAGGTGTTCCACACCTTTAATATCATGAATCTTCGGACAACCCTTGATTTTAATATCTTTCGGCTTCTTCGGTTTGATAGATCGGGAAGTCTCTCGAGGCTTTGACAAGACGAAACATTCAATGATGCTAAAAATATCAAGTTCTCCGGCTCATCCAAAAGCGAGGGTTGCAATGAGATATTCTGAAAATTCGCAAGGATTTGAATTCCTCGAGGCTGCAACTGCATTTACAAAGACAATCGAAAAGCTCAAATTCTGACAGGAGCTCTAAATACGAAAGATCTGGCAATCTCGTCTGCGATTTGTACTGGCGAAGTGAGAGGGTGAATAAACCCAGAGGAAGCCGCGGTAGCTTTTTCAAGTGAACGCAGCAAAGGGAGAGCTTTGTGAGCTTACGAAGGAGATCCAACCCAACAGGTAGCAGTTGGATCTTTAACATAGATAGCTGCAATATCTTTAGCTCTGACAAACTCCGGAGCTCCAAATAAGTGCGTCCTTTTGCCTCAATTTGACTTTGGTCAGGTAACACCGCTTCTGGGATCCATCAGCCAAGAATAACTCGCCAACTTAACCAGCTGCGATGTCCGGGGATTGTATACATCGATTTAGAACTAACAGATAGGCTTATTAAAGTGGAAGGAAGCTTGGGCACTCTATGGAGCTTGTCACAATGAAGCAGATCAAGCGTTTGCAGATTGGGAAGTGTAGAAATGCTATATGGTAGACCACGAATCTGAGAGTATCCAAGCCTCAAGACCCTCAATCTCGAAAGCTCCTCAATATCTCTAGGAAATCCCCAGACAAACTCCGACATCTTGAAGCATGCAGCTCTTTATGCCTCTTCAACTTCCATATAACACAAGGCAGCTCTCGGACAAAAGTAAAATCAATTTTGAGCACTCTTAAAAGATATAACTTATTGACAGTATTAGGTAATTCGACAATTCCAGTGCTTGATAAATCAAGTTCGATCAATGAAGCCAAACTCCCCAAGGACGTTGGTAACTTCAATATTGACCTACAATGATTTATTGACAAGTGCTGTAGCTTCTCTAACTCTGTAGACAGGGGAAGTTTA
Source organism: Eucalyptus tenuipes (assembly GCA_014182365.1). Lineage (NCBI taxonomy): Eukaryota > Viridiplantae > Streptophyta > Magnoliopsida > Myrtales > Myrtaceae > Eucalyptus > Eucalyptus tenuipes. The sequence goes on along the minus strand of CM024539.1, from coordinate 16,288,332 downwards.
GTTATTTTGGTACCATTCAGTGCGAAGACTCTCAGAGATTTCACATGACTAATTGAATTGGGCAGCTGGATCAATGAAAGACAGTTGCAGGCACTAAATCTTCTAAGATTTAGCATATGACCGATGGAGGCAAGAATTTCTTGAACAGCAGTTCCATCTATAAGAATCTCTTCCAAGGATTTGAGGGAACCCAACTCTTCAGGCAACTTATTGAGTTCAGTGCAAAATCTCAAGTTCAGCAAAACCAAGCTCTCCAGACTTTTTACTTTTCAACCAATCAAATGCACCTTTCAAGATTCAATCTCTCTAAACATTTGTAATGAGATAAGTCCTGGAGTTCGATCATATCATAACAGCTTGAGGTTCAAAACTCTCAATTTCTTGGCTTTCACGTAAAATAGAATAACAAAAGAGTCAACTTTTCCGCTACAATTTGACAAATGAAATCAATAATAATGTACTTCTCTACCTTGATTTCACTCCAACCGTTCCATTTCTCACCGACCTTGCTCCGGAAAGATCTAGAACAACCAACTCCGTCAAATCCAATTTTTCAGCAAGAAGATGCCGAGGACAACCTTGCCAATGGAGCCATCTTAAACTTGACAGACGCTGCTCAAAATTTCCTTCGAGGTTTGCCTGATCCAATCGAAGGAATCTTATGTTTGACATCCTCGCAAAATGTGCTGGTCCAAAACTGTATTGTGACCCACTGCCAAATTTGAGAAGAATTCCTCTAACAATTTCCGTTCCCTACACGTGAAATACAGGATTTGATTACCAAGGGACTTGGCATTTCCGTACAAAAATATGTGAAGATGATAAATTCTTAGAGACTTCAAATTAAAGAAATCATTTTATTAAGGATCAAATTGTTTAAAAAAAAGGTTTTGGAAAGAATTCTTAAAAATGATCGCTTTCATCTCTTACAAAAATGAATGAACAACAAAGACATAAATTGTTATCAATAATGAAAAATTTTCATTAACTAATTATTTCAAGAAATATAAATGATCATTTTTAGAAAAATATTTTTCAAATCATTTTTTCCGCTAAAAATATGCACCCCAATTAGTTTTCTTTCTATGAAAAGAGGAACATGAGTCGTAAGGCATACAAGTAAAGTAAAAACAGTGGTGAACTTGTATCTTACTTTTTTATTCACCAGCACAGCCCGGGCTTGCTCATGACTCCACAATCTACTGTGCTCTCCAGGTTTAAGATGTTTCTCTACGACAATATCCCTACCTAGGTCTCGAAGTTGATCATGCATCCATAACTTATCGTTCTCAATCTTAACAATAGACAAATTGACAAGGACTTCTAATACCGATCCGCTTGCGGAATCACGGTCAGACCACAGGTAGCATGCAACACTTTTGTCCTCTCCAATGAAGAAACAAGCAATGTCCAGAAATATCAGTCTTTGCTTGTTAGGTAATGCTTTGATTATTACCATCAATTTCTGTTGAACTAGTGGCTCGGATACTTTTCTCAATTCGTTTAATGTCTGCTCCCACACCTCCTTGCTTTTAGAATATAGATACAACCCAACAACCTCAACAGTCAAAGGAAGCCGGCCAATAGTCGATACTATTTTTTTGGACAGAGTAGCTAAGTCAGCTGGAGCAGGTCTCTCCCTGAAGGCATGAGAGCGGAATAGTTCATCGACTTCCTCTTCTTGCATTCCCCCGACCTCATATTTCAGGGACACTTCAAACTTATCTAAAGCCTGTTCGTCTCTGGTGGTAATTATGATCCTGCTGCCAGAGCCTAACGAATCAAGAATACTTAAAATCGGTGTAAGTCCGGGCTTGGTTCAATATCATCGAGAACAATGAGAACCTTCTTGTGCAAGAGTCTGCTTCTGATGGACTTAATCCCATCATCAACAGAATGAATTTGTCCATGCGTTACACCTAGAAGGTCAGAAACCAACTGACCTTGCAAATTATCTAAACCTCCTGGTTTTTGGTATGTTCTCTAACGTTTTCCAGAAAGCTACAGCCATCAAAGAGATCAAATATTCTTTTGTAGATGAACCTTGCAATTGTTGTCTTCCCGGCGCCCCCTATGCCATGTATTCCAGCTACATGAACATCGCTAGATTCCACTTTTAGTAATTTCATAACTCTTTCCTCATGATTCTCGATGCCAACGAAGTTTCTGGTCAGTGCCCTCAACACATTTGCGACAAGAACATCGATGACTGAAGCATCTACGGGCGAGCTGTATCAAGCGTGCACGTGTGCACAAGGTACACGCACAAAGATTAATGTAAGTCCAACAATATCTAAACTCTGAAGTAGTTTGCAAGAAAAAGTTCACGCTCTCCTTTCAAAAACTATCATACAGCAATCAGCTTTAGACAAACAGGTCATGCAATTAGTGGAGTGGTACATGCTTTTACTAAATCAATACAGACAAAGCACAGTATGATGAGATGCAAAGGCTGCCTGTTGCATCCACAGAAATTAAGCAAATCAATATCACTCTACACTGGCATTTTCTTGCAAGAGGTAGATTTCCTGTGGATGCAGATTTCAAGAGGAAGAACATTTTTCTGGACCATATCGATATAAAATCACAACCATAACCGCTGCCTCCCATTTAATGCAGTGATCGAACGTGGAAAAACTGAGTTATCAGATACGTGTAACGCTAGAATGCTGAAATTTGTCAACAAAACCGAAACATTAAGTAACGTGGCAATCTGGGAGTGAGAATGTTAACCAGCGGATCACATTCAGTACCAGATAAGAGGGAGCTACATCAGATATCGATACACGTTGCAGCATTAGTCTAATTAGATTAACCAAAATTGAAGGAAGCGCTACCTTGGGATTTGGATGCTAGGTTACTCAATCGAACTTACTCAATTACACTCACCTATCAATCTCCAACCCTGGGATGGATCCCACACAGATGAGATTTTCCTCCCATTCCCGAAGGGTGTTTGGGTAGAATCCTCTCCGTCTATGCCCGGCGATAGCCTCGCCGTAACCGTTGGATCTGTTTTTCACGACCGATGGCGTGACGTTGAAGAAGACGGGCATGATGATCTGGCCCGTCGTCTTGTGGCACTCCACGATCTGAGCCAGCTCTCGGAGGCACCATGGGCTCGATGGGTAGTCCTCTGACAGGATCGGAATGGCGATCTTGGAATGCCCGATCGCTTCGAGAAGCGACAGCTCAATCTCCCCTCCCCAGAGGAGTTCCCCAGCATCCTTGAACACGCGGACCTCCTCTCGTAAGAGCCTATCGTAGAGATGATCCACAAAGCCCTTGCGAGTATCCGCTCCTGTGAAGCTCACAAACACATCGTAACTCTGCTCTCTTGTTTCGGAGGAACCTCCTCCACGGCTGAGATAAGTCTGGATGTCCATCTACTTTCAAAATGAAAATGGTTTTCGTCTCTCTTCCTTCTCTATTTCAAAGATCCACCTCCCAGTTTCATACCATGGGAGTAGGTGGACGAGGGCCTCTTTGACCGGCCGACCACGGTGAGACGGATGTAAAAATTTACAACAAAATATATTTTAAATGCTCTTAAACTTTTGCAAAATGTACGACCCGAACAAAACTTTTCTTTACCAATTTAGTCTTTGAATTAAATGCTCTTTTTTTTCCCTAATTGATCTGAAGACGCTTGGGCTAATATCATAAAAAAAAATTGAACTTTTTTGGGCTAATATCATAAAAAAAAATTCCCAAATTAGTATTATCCGTATCACATTTATCCAAAACTAGTTTTAGTATTGCAAAAATAAATGTGGCTCGAGTCTATCAGTTTGAGAATTTTCTTTGTGAAATGACAAAATTTGGGAGTAAATGGATTGTGATGGATGGAAGTAATTTGCTGGGCTACAAGGGAATCTTGATAAGCTACCAATTAGATTTGTCATAAAATAAGAAATCTTTCCCAATTTTTTACTCGAAAGGCACCGTGGATCCAATTAGCACTTCGTCACTACCAAAGTGACTGAGGCCTTTTGGAGGGAGAAAACAAAGTGATTGCCTTAGGGTTGGCTTTTAGAAACTAGTATAATGGTAACATAATTATAGTGGAAAAATAGCTATTACGTCCTTTTTCTTTCTTTTTCCTCCTTGCATTTAGATATATTATCAAAGTCACTGCCAAAGAGGACTACAATGCAAACGTTAAACGACCTTCCCATGCGCAGACGGGCTAACCAAACTGTCGGTGGACCAAAAATTGTTTCCAACAATCTTGCGATCTCGACTTCACAGTGAAGAGTCTATACTGCTCTCACAAAGTCTCTTTTAGAGTCTCTTTCTTTTGAGTACAAATTTGAGCACAGTATAAGGAATAACAAGTAAGTGGGAAGTTTCAGACTTTGGAATTTTTCTTTCACGCACTTTATCGAACAATTGGAGAGGTCTCCTTAAATACTTCTTCGTGTTTTTTTGACCGTTAGCACTTTCCGAATGAATTCTTTCAATCAACCCGTTGGACAGAATCAATCAAGGAGATTTTTGAGCTGTTTGAAGATTGTGATGAAAGCCCGTCAATCCTGTTCACCCATACAATCATGATATTGATTTCCATAAGTAGATTCTTTCCAAAACAACTTCCCTTCCGAAATGATTTGATGTATCTAAATTGATTCCAGTAAAGATAACCAATCTCGTAGGGATATTTCCAACCAGAAGACCATATATATCCTGTACAAACTGAACTCTTGAAGAAATAAAGATAATCCGGAGTCTGGTTAAGTCGTCATTCTTTACTTGCGTTCAGCCTGGAATTTATCAGAATAGACAGACTTCTGCTGTAAGAAAGACTTTGACACAAAAGTCTAGCGATCTTCAGAATAGAACTTAGATAAGTTTTGTTAGCTTCAAAACATCATAGGAGTTTTCTCCAATAGAATGTACAGGAAGAAGGGTCTTCTATGAAGATCTCAGAGGATGCAATTTCTGGGATATCAAGTGGTACAAATTTCGAAGGGCACATAATGGGAAGAGGAAAAGTTCGGAAACACCCTCCCGAGCTTCATATTCCTAATGTTGTTTAGATTTAGGTCTAACAAAAGGTACTTGGCATAGCATTTGTTGTTTTAGCAGACATAAGACGACCAGCTAGCCTTCTGAATCTAAGTTCGTCGGGTCACAAATCATCCGTACTGTTCTTGTCAATCCATGGCTTTCTTCATTGTTGTAGCTCATAGAAACATCAGGAAGCCTCATGTTTGAATGCCACTAACTTGTGGCGGTCAATTCTTAGGAAATCTGTTTGCCTTTTTCTTCTTTCAATTCTCTTGTCCAGAAAAGTCTGTTTAAGTTGACAGTTGACACCACACAACCATATTATGGTACATTCCCGGAAATCTAGGAATTAAGAGATCATAAACTGATGACAGAGTGGGTGCTGAGATCTCGCAAATTTCAACAAAATAAATCGTAGAAATAGCCAGTAGAAATGCAAGGGAAACACTTCTATGGAATGTGTCTAGAAAGCAAAACGAAATCCAGAGATGTTACATTCTTTGGCGTGGATCATCCAACGAAGTAGGACATAAATATCAAAAGCAGATGCCTGAATCATGCAGAGACGCAAGTAAAGAATCTTTACTATGTGACATAAGATTCCTCAGCCTGGTCTTTACTACTACGGACTAACCAAGAAGGAAACTATAATGAGTGGGTCCTGTAATGATGCATGCAGGTCTCTTCACAGCTTCTGAATCTTCAGTCTGATCAGGCCTGGCAACAAAGAGATGCATTTTATTTGGTTGTGAAAGGCAGGACCGTCCTGGAATGTGCTATAATAGTCCGGGTTATTCATGATGGGGCATTTTTACCTGCTGCTCAGCCTAAGTTGGCTGCTCAGCCCGAGCCATTAGTTCACAGAGATATTTCAGAGTACCCAGAAAACACTAAAACTAGTCGAATGATATTCATTTAAGTAGATAAACTACTTAGCACGTAAAATTTATTCAAGGGGGGAAAACAACAAACTAATGCCAGATGATGTTCAGTAACATCAATTCATCATTCTTTTTGAATTTTTCATCCTATAATCATCTAGATCATCAGGGTTATCGAGTGCCTCTCGTTAATCACAAAAATAATTCCCACATAAAAAGTGCATGCCATGGTGAGTTTTCCCTCAGCATTGTCTATGTAGAGGTGTATGAGCATATATTTGGCCTTTCTGCATCACATTTGGATATGACCATTCTATACATCATCGTTGGGCAAAAGAAATGAACAGAGATCACATCCAGTTATTTCTTCCATTACCATACTCCCGCTAGCGAATACTCCATGTATATTGAATAAATGGGCATATCATCTTACTAAGGATAATCAGTCAGTTAGATGGAAGAAATTAAGAACAACAATGACCAGAATGATTAGGGAATTCAGAAATGCTGATTCATGCACTCATTCACATATTTGTGAAAAAGGTACAATGAAGTCGAAGTATTAAGTGGTATACCAAGCATTTCCTGGGCATTGTTGAGAATAACTTCATAAAGGAAAAATATTGCATTCTCTAAAGAAGCGAAAAGAAAAATGGAAATATCGGAGAAGAAGGCATTCCATTTACAAGGAAGTCCAACAATGCAAGTGAAACTTATGGATCATCATTAAATTGAAAAGACGCATGACCTTTAGAATGAACATTGGCCTCAGAAACTTCAGACTTGCTCGAGGAAGCATGAAATGGATCTCTTTCAAGTCCACATTTAGACCAGAGGCGTACCACGACCTTCGCAAATATCTGGCCTTTCTAGGGAGCTCGACTACTAGAGGCTGTCCTTTTGAGTTATGTTCTTGCAATGTTGGACATGACATGTTCTTAGCTTCTTCAAGTTCGACGAATCTGGCAGTCCTTGAAGGGAATCACAGTATGAGATGGTCAATGTTCTCAGGGATGTCAAGCATTCGAGGCCGTCTAGCTTTACCAGCTCACAGTGAGAAATAAGCAAGGCTACCAAGGATGAGAAATTTTGAAGTCCTTCGATTTCTGTTACAGAACATAACAGAAGCTCCAATCCAGATAGAGACTTGAGATACTTAAGCTCCGGCAATGTCTTTAAGGATTTGCAGTCTCGGAGGGTTAGTTTTTTCAAAATTTTGGGTAGTCGTGGGAGATGTTGTAGGTCTGGACATTGAAGATCAAGCTTCCTTAGCTGCTTGAGAGCATCCATTTCCGGTAGTTTAGTGAAGCCTGGGAGGCACAATTTCAAGGTCTCAACTTTTGTCACTTTGCCAATCCCCGAAAGGCTGATCGGCTCCACCATCAAATATCCATCTGTGCCAGGAAATGCCTCGTCCTCCAAATAATTGGCAAGGTACAACTCTTTGAGATTGGTCAGATTTGAAATATCCAAAGACTTCAATTTACTTGAGTCATAAGTGAGACGCAAAGCGGCTAAACTGTGGGAAGCAGAGGAACCTCATGAAGATTGTCGCAGCCATATAAATCAAGGTTTTGAAGATGGGAAAGACTAGAGATGCTCCCTGGTAGGCTGGGAATATTGGAATCTGACAACACCAAATTTCTCAAACGAGACAAGCCTTTGATCTCCTCAGGAATTTTTTCCAAACTCCTACAGCGTGATGCATGAATCTCCTCAAGCTTCTTCAGCATTCCAATAGATCGAGGGAACTTTCTAATGAAACTTCCGTCCATTTTCAGCACCTTCAAATTATGCATATTACCAATGGCGTGTGGTAATTTGTCTATTCCTGTACTTGAGAGATCCAGGTTCTCTAATTATGTCAATTTTCCAATGGCATCTGGAAGTTTCCACAACAACCGACAATCTCTCAAAGACAGTTGTTTCAACTTTTCTAGCCTTTCAATTGAGTCCGGGAGTGTGGTAAGTTCAGAGCCATCAATCGAAAGAAATTCTAGAGATTTTATGTCACCAATTTCACTGGATAATCGTGCCAATGATTTACAGTTGCAGACGCTGAGAGTTTTAAGATGCTTCATATCTTCCGACACCGGAATTTCTTCTATATAAGTTCCATCAAGTCGGAGCTCTCTCAAAGCTTCCAGAGAATCAAGTTCTCTGGGCAAGTTACCGAGGTCAGTGCAAAATTTCAGATCTAAAATTTGCAAACGTTGCAACTGACCAATCGATGGGTCGACTCGAACCAAATGAGAGCAATATTCTAAAATCAGCATCTCCAAAGACTTGAAATTAGAGAAGTTTGGAGTTTGTATCAAGTCAACACAGCCTCTGAGAATTAAGACTTTCAACTTCCTTGCCAACTGCAAGCAATACAAATAGACAGAAACTGTTAATGTTGCAGTAAGTATTCAAGTGAATTGGAAATGCAAAGTATTTGAGCTACCTTTATACTATTCCAACCCTCCCAACCTTCAGTTACCTTGCTCCACGATAAATCAAGAACAACCAAGACCTCCAAGTTCAAATTGATTACATTAAAAGCTCTCGGACAGCCATGCCAACGGAGCCAAAGTAACTTTGAAAGAAGATTTCTAAAATCCTCCTTAATGTCAAAGTGATCCAAAATGAGAAGACCGAGATTTGGTACTCTTTTAAATTGGTCACCAGTCAAATAGGTCTGAGATCGACCATCCATGTCTTTTTGTTCAGTGTTATCCATCTCAAGCCACAGAGCTTCAACCTTCATTTGGCTCTGTCGGTCAAACACCATTGTTAGACAGAAGCCAACGAAACCCCAATACAGTAATTGAACTGAGGATCATTTATGCTTCACTCTTTCCAAAAGGGATCAAAACAAGGAGAGTTAAATATCCAATAGACAGAGCAAAAAAAGAAATGACAAATCTGACCTCATCTTGTTTAAAAATCTTCCGAGCTTCAGTGGCCCATAGTCTACTGTTGTTCCCCTGTTTCATGCAATCTTCTTGAACAATTTTCCTGCCCAGCTTCCTTAGCTGATCGTGGATCCACATCCTATTGTCGTCTCCAATCTTTACCATGGACATGAGACAAAGCATCTCGACTTCAAAAGAAGGATACAATTGAAGCTCATCCCACATGTAAGATGCGATTCTTTTATCCTCTCCAAAAAGAAAACAAGCTATGTCGAGAAAAATATGCCGTTGGAAACGGTTTAATTGTTCGTAAGTTATTCTCAACTTGTTCTCAACTTTATCATCAGTTACATTTTGTAACTTCTCCAGTAGAGATTCCCAAGCTCCTTTTTATCCCGAAGCAGAGACAGGTGTGAACCTACGAGCTCAACAGCTAATGGAAGTTTTCCAGTAGCGGACACAATTCTTTCAGACAGATCAACATAGTCATGTTCTGGACAATCCTTAGCAAAGGCGTATCTACAAAAAAGTTTTAGAGCATCACTATCCTCCATCTCTGGGACTTTGTAAGTTTCAACGTCATCAGTTTCTGCCATTTCACATAAATTGAGAACTCTTTTGGTTGTGATAATGATCCTACTCCCTGAACCGAACCAATCGAGACTTCCAACCAAAGCTTCAAGCTGAGACTTCTCATGCACGTCGTCCAAAAGGATGAGGACTTTCCAGGTGCTTAATCTTAATTTGAGGAAGCTGATTCCTTCCTCAACCGATTTGAGTTTTGCTGAGTCCCTTTGGACGATGTCAGAAACCAACTGATTTTGCAAAGCTAGAAGAGCCTTCTTGTCAGTAGCGTCTCCAATATCACCGAGAAAGCTGTGACAGTCAAAGAGGTGGCAGATATCGTTGTAGAGAGATTTTGCGAGGGTTGTCTTACCAATGCCTGGAATGCCGGAGATGACAATCATCCGCACGTCACTAGAGTCAGTATCCAACATTCTTCTCAGCTCAGGCAAGCGGTCTTCAATCCCGACTAATTTGTCAGACAAATTGAGCTTAGCCTTTCTCAATCTCTTCAGAACTTTTGAGACCATCATAATTGCAAATTCTCCTTGCCTAGAAAACAGAAAAAGTTTCAGAAAGAAGGAAAGTACACGAAGTCATGGACACTGTTAACTGGGGATAAAGATCTGAAACTGATGAAACGTGAATGGGACGAAATGGTTAAACCCTCTGTACATAAACGCTCTGTACAAATGCAAGAGTGTGTCCCAGTCAATTCAGAGTGACCATTGGCCAATCCCCACAAAGAAAAACTCAGATTAACCCCGGGCCATGCCCATCGCAACCCTTAACAGACCGCCACTTTCGTATACGGGGGCAATTTGCCGTGAAATCAATTGAATTGAGCATGAGAGTACCACATTATTCAGGACAAAAAAAAGGGAGAAAAGAAAAGAAAACAAAGCAAAACTAGTTACAGATCCTTCTTCAACCTTACCTAGTATATTTGGTCAGTTGCCGCCCTTTCACAGATGTCACTTCTTTGAGGGCATCCACCCATTTCTGAACCGTGTCCGGATCAACTCCTTTCTCCTGGTGTGCCGCAATTTTATCGGCGTAGGGACCCCTCCCATCCTTCATTTCCACATCCCACGCCGTGATCAAGAAGTAGACGGGCATGATGATCATTCTTCCCTCTTTGCGCCACTCGACCATCTGAGCCAGCTCACGAAGGCACGGCTTACTCGAGGCATAGTCCTCGGACACGATCGGGATGCCAATCTTCGACAGCTTGATCGACTCAGGGAGCTGCTTCTTGATGTACTCTCCATCGGAAAGCTCTTCTTCGTCTAAGAAGGTGCGAACCCCGCGATCGACGAGGCTTCTGTAGAGAACATCGGTGAACCCATGTCGGGTGTCGCTTCCTCTGAAGCTCAGGAACACGTCGAAGTTGTTTCCCGTCATCGAAGCTGATGATGCAGAGCTCGAACCGCCGTAAGGACCTTCTTTCGCCATCTGCAGCTGCAAAGGAGACTCACGAATGCTCGGAAAATTTCCTCGGACAGACTCTTGACAGTGCCACGCTCTGCCTTGGTTGATTAATGGGGAAGCAGGTGCTCCGTCCGTGCGGAATTTCTACAGTCAAATGGTTCCCGTGGGACTTGACCGGATCCAATTAAGGATGATCGGTCCCCAACCCATCCGGTTTCAACTAGAAATCGAGGACCAAATTGGGAGAACTTGTTCCCATTTTGGGACCGGAAATCTAGACTCGGTCTAGGAATGGAAATAGGACCGGACCAGACCAGTCTAATCTGATTCGGTCCCATGGAATCGATTACTTAGAAAAAAAATTAAAAAAAAAAATTAAGAAAAGTCAAGAATTGTTACTATTTTTAAGTTTTATTTGTATTTTTAAGAAATTTAAAAATATATATATTTTTTAAAAGGGTCAATTCTATTCGGTTCTGATTCCCGATCCACTTCCTCCTCGAAATGGGGACCAGACCAAACCACCGATCCGGTTTGGTCTGAGTGGTTCATGATTTGAGCGATCCGACGTGCTTAACCCTAGATCCAATGAAGACTTCTAAGGACCAACGGATAAAAGCAAAGTAACAATGATCATTGGGTGTGTGAAATCATTTGTCATTTCCACATCTTTGTCGCGATTTTACTCCTATCTGATTCAATCTTTTGTTAAGTGTCAATTATAAATTTTGACAAAGCATAATTTGTTTCGTGAAAATAAATCATTTTGAGATTGTAACCTTTATAAAATAAATAAACAAAAAATATTTAGACATAAATTATTATCGATAATGAAAATATTTTTTATTTAATAGTTATTTCAAACTTTGACCAAATGGCATATGTAACATAGAAATATATCTCTTGAAAGTTAACTGTTTTGAGTATATACTCATCATGCGATTAAAAAAAAGGGCAAAAGAGAAGAAGATTGAGGAAAAGAATTGAGAAAAAAAATTAACAAAAAAGGGGGAGAAATGGCAAAAAATAAGGAGGTGAATTCAAGTGCGAATATTTGACCAAAAACAAAAATTCAAGTGCGTCCAAAAGAAAATATTGAAAGCCAAATAGTCAAGTCCGATTCTCCTTTAATTATCATACTCTAACTAGTTTATTTTTGTGGAAGATAAAGATAGATTCTTGTCGGAGGATGTGGCCAAATGATACATTAGATGGAGCTCGAGGACCAAGGGCAGGAAATGACCCATCACGTGCTTACTGCTTTTAGTTACTGTTAAATTACAAAGTTAATTAACAATACTCAATAGCCTGCACAAGAAGATTGGTTTAATTAACAGATTCCATCTTCATTAATGGTTCAGAAACATGTGCTCTTCCATTTTCTACGCTGAAATAAACGCACAAAGTGAATGAGCTTTAGAAAAACGGGAGACAGAAAATATGCATCTGTAAGAGCATCCACAAGCTACTGTGGCAAAAAGCAACATAAATTTGGAAAAACCCTCATATGGATATTTCAAAAATTATTTGTCTTGATAGTGGGTTGATTGCCAAAAGGGTGCTTTTGATAATCATTCTATTCCTGAAAATAATTTTTACTTAGAAATTACTTTTTTTATTCTTTTCCCTGGATGAGGTTTTGAGCATTTGAAATGCCCAAAATTTCTATTCAAGTATGATTCTTAAAATTTTTTTGTGATTTAAAATTTCTTTTAATACTTTTATTATACTTTTGTCTTTTTCCTTCCCTCTTTTTCTCTAGCCGATCGCTGGCAATGGCCCGTGACCTTGCCAAAGCCTCACCAGGCTAAGTGAGGTCTGGTGAGCTCGCTGAAGCCTTGCCTAGTTAATGTGAGGTCGGCCTTGTCGGTGGCCGTGAGCTCACCCAGCCATTGGTGAGGCTTCGACGAGCTCGCCGGACATCGCTATATCCAAGGATCGGCAATGAGGAAGAAGAAGAGAAAATGAAAGAAAAGAAAAAGAGAAAAGAAAAGAGAAAAAAAAAAATGATTTGACTTGATTTTGGAATTATTCTCATGAGCCAGAAGTAACTTTTTTCTATTTTTTGATTCTGCTCCAAATTTAGGGAAAATTTCAAATAATGGCTAGAAGTGCGTTTATTTTCTCATATAAGGGCTCTAAGTAAACATTGTTTCAAAGAAGGGCTAAAATGGTCAAATCGTCTGAAATAAGGGCTTGAAGTTGCCAAAACATCTTAGGTAAGGGCCTTTGGCCAATTGATAACTATTTTGATGGGAAAATTCTAAATAAAAGCCTGAAATACCCTCGTTTATTCAAATAAAGCTTGAAATGAATTTTATTTTAAATAAGATCCTAAAGTGGTCAAATCGTATTAAATAATGGCATGAAGTTGTCAAATCATCTCAATAAGGACCTTTGGCTAGCCAGGGAGTATTCCAACCATCATCAAAGAAGGGATGTTTTGGTAAAAAAAATAAAATTATAACCATTTTTTTAACTTGTTGATTTCTTTCAATTTCTTTTCTTTTTTCCTCTTCTATCCATCGGCCATCGTTGTCAATGGCCGGCGGAGGTTGCCTGCCATAGGCAGGGGACGCCCTTGCAGGCATCAAGTGAGGGCTGCCTCGCTTAGGCTAGGCGGACAATGGTAGCCTAGGCGAGGCGACCCTTGCCCAACACCAATGAGGGTTGGCCTCACCAGATCAAGCGAAGACGGCCCTTGCTTGACATCGGTGAAGGCAACCCTCACCCTCGCTTGAGCTGGTGAGGCCATGCGAAGGCAAAAGGCTGCCCTCGCCAAATTTGGCAAAGGCACGCCTTTGCCAGACCCTAGTGAGGGTGGCCCTCGCCTGAGTTTGGCGACCTCTGCCATGGCCGGTAGAGGGAATGGGGATAAAGAAAAAAAGAAAAAGGAAAGAAAAAGAAATAAATAGAAAACTAAATTAAAAGACGAAAATGCTATTCGGTCTAATAGGTTAGGCCCTTTCTTTTAAATTGATATGGTCACTTCATGCCATTATTTGAAACAAGTTCCACTTTAGGCCTTTATTTAAGACAATTTGACCACTTCGGACCTTTATTTAAAACATGGTCCATTTTGGGTCTTTATTTGAGAAAACGATGACACTTTAGGCTCTTATTTGGAATTTTCCCCCAAATCTATTTATGAGAATAAAAAAATTTAGCAAATGGATTTTTTTTTTTTTATTCCGAGAAGCAAAAGAATTGAATCAGGCACTGTTTGGAGCGCCAACAAATAGGCCCAAAGTTCATCACCCTGCGCAACACCCACAAAATAAACTAATATTTTGCTATAGATAATTGTATTACTCTATTCATCTATGTTGAAATTGGTAATTGGAATTTCAATATCAATAGACAAGCATATATATCCTGGTTAAAAAGCCAACATCGGCCCTTAGAACAAGTTGATAATTTATAAATTGTATGGACGTTAATTCTGATAAAGATCATAACTTACTAACGAGTGCTATGATAAGCAAGTTATTGGTGATATTTTTTTTTTTAACAAGATAAAAGAATATCAGCAACCTTAAAATTCTACCAACGCCGAAATTTTCCAATTTTGAATCCCACAAGACCTAGAATTTTGCAACTCGAATAATCACTTGGATTGATTAATCACTTGGATTGATTGTCACACCAACATGAATATAACCCATAATATAAATTACGTAGTGCTAGGTGTACTAAAGGGATACCGCCTACTTAAAATAAGGTCCTAACCTAGATGCTATGTCAAAATTCCTGCCATGCGGTCTTTCCTGTATCTTAAATTATGGTGCTCGGGAGCCTAAAATTGTTCATATCTTGGATACCCTGTTGCCAACTCTATCGACAGGGTTATGAATTTCTCTTGAAATACTTGGATGGTGGCTAAGGTTTCCCCCAGAGAACAAGGCATCATAGACAAAACCACGTCTTTGCGTGCATGGGTACATCTGGATTTTGCTGAAATTCGCAGTGGAGAGAGCACATATGGAATATCTACGTTATGCTAATTTCACCGATATCATCGCAGAGACCGCCTTCTCTACCAAAGAGGACTATGGCAAAGAAAAGCAAGAAGCACGGTGCTGCATAGAGGACTCTGCATGGCCTGCTGCCTCCCGAGACCAGCAATCTTTCCTCTGGCAAGACTAGTTACAGGGAGCCTTCGGAGATTGCAGACCAAGCCGAGTGACATGCTGAGTTTGCAAGGTGAGCGTTCTCTTTGTTTCAATAGACCTTGTTTCACGCTTTGCGCAATGATAAATAACTACAAATGAAACTCCAAACCTGCGTTTTTTGCCAGAATGGAAAAGTTTTCGATACATGAAGATTCAAATAAAAGAAAGTGAAAAGTGCCAGCCTATTTAGAGGCTAATCGGCCTTTAATATCCGCACACAATTCATTCCACTCTACATTGATTTTGTCAATCATTTCCAAAGCTTGATTTCTCTTCTTTTCCATGCTTGGATTCTCTCTCTTCATCCTGAGGACCTGCTCGTACTTAATTCTTCAGTTCCTTAACTTTCTCCAATCTCATTGTCGACAGATATTTCTGACTTTGCATTCTCAACTGTCTGCTTGCGTGCCTCAATCTCTGCTTGAAGTTGGGTTATAACTTATAACTCGCTCATTGTCAGCCACACTCTTAGCTTTCTCTTCACATTGTTTCTTGATCAAACAAACTTCATCCTTGTCAGACGCCAAAAGATACTTTTCCATTTTGAGCTCCCTTTCTAACCTCTCACATTCAATGAGGATCTTTTTTATGGGAAAGACAGGGAGTCACCTGAGTCTGAATAAAGTTCTGCAATTTGAGATAGGTACATTGATGTCCAATAGTAGAGACCTCTGGTGCATTTTGTTTGACTAAGAAGTTCAATAATTCTTGCAATTGACCAAGTAGCTTGGGATTAAACATGATTGCCTGGAGTCCCCGACTCATTATAATTTCCAACTCTTGCGATGCATTCTGGTATGCTTGAAGATCAAAATGACTTGCTTGTGACATCTCTGTCCTAGTATTTTGCTCTCCTGAGTCATCACTCAATAGAGACTCGATCTTTGAGAAAAGAGATTCCTCTCCGCCACCGCGTAAATCTGCCTCAACAATTATAGGGGCTTTATCTTTGTCCATTGCTGATGATGACTGGTTGAGCAGCAGGAGGAGGCACAGCAGAACCAATTGTTGCGAAAGAAGGGATAGTTGATGACCTGTCAGGTGGCACATCTTCTTGCTCTGTTGATGGCGAGATGCCAGTAGTTTCTGTCCCTCTTATCTGGCTCAACACTTAAGTTTGATTAATGTGGAAAAGACTGTGTTGACTTGGTTCTGGAAATCATCTGACAGCTGAATTTGGAAGCAACAGCCTGAAAGAAATACAGAATTATTCATTGATGGAGTGAGATAGAAAGCAAGACATCTGTAGTTTACCTTCACTCTATGCCACGTGGCTGATGAACCTGCAACGGAGGGAGAATTTTGCAAGTTAGAAGAAGCGCCCATAGTTTCAGTTATTGACTTGACAGAATCGGAAGATTTTCCTTCTGCTTTAGGAGGAAGAGGAGCATTAAATAAGGAGCAAAATTTTCTAGTTAGCCCCAAAAATTAGTCTAAGGTCTAATCAATTCCAACAACATGGCATAGCTTGAAATAATCCTTTGACTGCCTATCCTTATGGTCTGGCAGCTTTCTAGCCATGACCTCTTTCAGCGTTCTACATTGCAAGGTTGAAATCATATTTAAATCTTATAGGACAACTCAGATTTGACAATTTCAATGTACAGCATACCTTTATCCTTGCATTTGACAGCCTGAATGGAAGAATGTTTGGTATTAGCTGGTTTGCTAAACTCCACCTGTGACAAAACCTGTGTAAGCATGTATTCAGTGCATCAAATAAGACTTCTACCATGTGTCAAACGGTTATAAAGACTGATGCTTAGATTCAACTGACTGAACGTGAAAAGAGACCAGATGAGTTTTGAGATTTCATTGACGGTGTTGATCAGACTATATCCTTGGAAGAGTAGCTCATCAAACAAGTCTGAATTCAAAGAGAAAAGTTTGAAGAATGGAATACCTTCTATGAGCTACTCATCCCAATTTATTAAAAGTACTTTGGATTAAGATCTTGAGTATTACGGAAGCACCCCATAAAAAATTTAAGATACTAGTACAGAAGCCAGTGCTTTTCTGCAACACGTCAAAGATTTAAGATACCAATACAACGTTCAATGCTCCGGATTGAACACATAACAACACCTCCCAAAAGCGTCGTTAAACTAACTGGCATAAATAGAAGTTCTTTGGTTGTATATCGCAGAAAAATACAAGAAAAAGTAAAATGCTCTTTCAAAGAAGTGGAGTCCTTACAAATTTGGACCCATCTTTCAACTAAAAAAGATGAAAGAAATACAAAGTCTTGATGACTCAAATTTCATTTGAAAAATTATTCTGCGTGTGTTAATGGGAGAAAATATCCCGTCCCTCGTAATTCATCATGTCATGCACTTTTTTCATTATTAAGAAATTCATTCATCTTAGTAAAAATTCCAAACATGACACTTGCTAATCAAGTCCCAACCTCCATCTATGTGGTCCAGAGGGAAAATCATAGTGTTGGTTACCTCGGATGAGCTTTCCGTCTCAATTATGGCACTACTTGGCTTCTCAAAAAAATGCAGGTGTTCCACACTTTTAATATCACGAATCTTCGGACAGCCGTTGATTTTAATATCTTTCAGCTTCTTCAGTTTTGATAGATCGGGAAGTCTCTCAAGACTTTGACAGTACGAAACATTCAATGATGCTAAAAGTATCAAGTTCTCCATCTCATCCAGTTGTTGCAGGTTGCAGTGAGATATTCTGAAAATTTGCAAGGATTTGAACTGCCCAAGGCCTGCAACTTCTGTTACATCACAGTTGGAAAGCTCGAATTCTGACAGGAGCTCCAAATATGAAAGATCTGGCAATCCTGTCTGTGATTTGTACTGGCAAAGTGAGAGGGTGAATAAACCTGGAGGAAGCCATGGTAGCCTTTCCAAGTGAATGCAGCAAAGGGAGAGCTTTGTGAGCTTGCAAAGGTGATCCAACCCGACAGGTAGTAGTTCGATCTTTAACAGAGATAGCTGCAATATCTTTAGCTCTGACAAACTCCAGAGCCCCAAATAAGTGCGTCCTTTGGCCTTAACTTGACCTTGGACAGGCAACACCAATTCCTGGGATCCATCAGCCAAGAATAACTCTCGCAACTTAACCAGGCTACTGATGTCTGGGATTGATTCCATCAATTTAGAACTGACAGATAGGCTTATTAAAGTGGAAGGAAGCTTGGGCACTCTATGGAGCTTGTCACAATGAAGCAGATCAAGCGTTTGCAGATTGGGAAGTCTAGAAATGCTGTCTGGTAGGCCACGAATCCGAGAGTATCCAAGCCTCAAGACCTTCAATCTCGAAAGCTGCTCAATATCTCTAGGAATTTCCCCAGCCAAACTCCGACATCTTGAAGCATGCAGCTCTTCAAGCCTCTTCAACCGCCATATAGCACCAGGCAGCTCTCGTACAAAAGTAAAATCAATTTTGAGCACTTCTAAAAGATTTAACTTATCGACAGTATTAGGTAATTCGACAATTCCAGTGCTTGATAAATCAAGTTTGATCAATGAAGCCAAACTCCCCAAGGACGTTGGTAACTTCAATATTGATCTACAATGATTTATTGACAAGTGCTGTAGCACTTCTAACTCTTCAGACAGGGGAAGTTCAGTTATTTCGGTACCATTCAGCGCGAAGACTCTTAGAGATTTCACACGACTAATCGAATCGGGCAGCTGGATCAATGGAAGACAGTTGCAGGCACTGAATATTCTAAGCTTTTGCAAATGACCGATGGAGGCAGGAATTTTTTGAACAGCAGTTTCATCTATAAGAATCTCTTCCAAGGATATGAGGGAACCCAGCTCTTCAGGCAACTTATTGAGTTCAATACAAGACCTCAAGTTCAGTGAAACCAACCTCTCCAGACTTTTTACCGATGAACCGATTTCAACCAATCGAATGCACCTTTCAAGAATCAATCTCTCTAAACATTTGTAATAAGACAAATCTGGAGTTCTGATCAAGTCAACACAACCGGTGAGGTTCAGAACTTTCAATTTCTCGGCTTTCTGTCGGAAAGTAGAATAACAAAAGAGTCAACTTTTCTGCTACAATTGGACAAATGAGATTAAAAATAATAAACTTCCCTACCTCGATTTCTCTCCAACCATTCCATGCTTCGTTGACCTTGCTCCAGGAAAGATCTAGAATAACTAATTTCTTCAAATCCAAATTTCCAACACAAAGATTATGAGGACAACCTTGCCAGTGGAGCCATCTTAAACTTGATAGACGCTGCTCAAACTTTCCTTCAAGGTTCGCCTGATCCAATCTAAGGAATCTTATGTTCGACATACTCGCAAAATGTGCTGGTTTAAAACTGCACTGTGACCTACTGTCAAATTTGAGAAGAACACCTTGAACACTATCCGTTCCCTACATGCGGAACAAAGGATTACCAAGGGACTTCGCATTTCCCCACAAAAATATGTGAAGATAATAAATGCTTAGAGACTTCAAACTAAAGAAATCATTTTATTAAAAGTCCATTTATTTTACAGAAAATGAATGATTTTGAAAACATTTCGTTGAAAATGATCGGTTGTATCTCTTACAAAAACAAATGAGCAAAAAATATTTTCATCGTCCATGAAAATATGCATACATAAATTGTTATCAAAAATGAAAAAATTATCAATGACTAATTATTTCAAGAAATATAAGTGATCATTTTTAAGAAAATGTTTTCCAAATCATTCATTTTCCAAGAAACAAATGCACCCTAAGTGTCTTTCCTCTATGAAAAAAGGATCACTGAATTGTACGGCACACAATTGTAAGGTAAAAATAGTGATGAACTTGTATCTTACTTTTTCATTTGTCAGCACATCCAAGGCTTCATCGTGTAACCACAATCTGCTGCGGTTTCGAGGTTCACGATGTTCCCCTTGGACGATATCCCTAGCTAGGTCTTGAAGTCGATCATGCATCCACAGCTTATTGTTCTCAATCTTAACAATAGAGGAGAGAACGAGCACTTGTAATTCCAATCCACTAGCAGAATCGCAGTCAGACCACAAGTAGCATGCAATGCTTTTGTCCTCTCCAATGAAGAAACAAGCAATGTCCAGAAATATCTGTCTTTGCTTGTCAGGTAATGCTTTGATGATTACCATCAACTTCTGTTCAACTTGTAGCTTAGGTACTTTTTCCAACTCGTCTAAGGTTTGCATCCATACGTCCTTGCCCTTAGAAAATAGATATGACCCGACAACCTCAATAGTCAACGGAAGCCGGTCAATAGTTGATACTATTTTTTCGGACAGAGTAACAAACTCATCCGGAGTGGGTTTCTCCCTGAAGGCATGGATGTGGAAAAGCGTAAGGGCTTCATCTCGTTGCATTCCCCCAACCTTATATTTCAGGATCACTTCAAACTTATCTAAAGCTTGTTCGGCTCTGGTGGTAATTATGATCCTGCTTCCAGAGCCTAACCAATCAAGACTTCCTAAAATTGGAGTAAGTTCAAAGCCTGGTTCGATATCATCAAAAACAATGAGAACTTTCTTGTGGAAGAATCTGCTTCTGATGGACTTAATCCCGTCATCAACAGAAGGAATTTGTCTATGCATTGCACCTAGAAGGTCAGAAATCAACTGACCTTGCAAATCAACTAAGCCTCCTGGTTTTTTGGCATTTTCTCTAAAGTTTTCCAGAAAGCTACAGCCATCAAAGAGATGACATATTCTTTTGTAGACAAATTTTGCAATCGTTGTCTTCCCAGTGCCCCCTATGCCATGTATTCCAACTACACGAACATCACTAAATTCCACATTTAGTAATTTCATAACTGTTTCCCCATGATGCTCGATGCCAACGAAGCGTCTCTTCAACACCCCCAACACATTTGCGACAAGTACATCGATGATCAAAGCATGTGTGTCTAAGCTGTATCATGCGTGCAGGCACATGCATAAAGATTAATGTAAGTCCATCAATGTCTGAACTCTGAAGTAATTTGCAAGAAGAAGTTCGCGCTCTCCTTTCAAAAACAATCATACAGCAATCAGCTTTAGACAAACAGGGCACACAATTAGTGGTACATACTTTTACTAAAACTGAGTCATGTGCTTTTAAATCGATGTGTAACGCTAGGAATATTGAAATGTATCGACAAAACCGAAGCACTAAGTAATGTGGCAAGTTGGGAGTAAGAATGTAAACGAGCGGATCACATTCAGTACCAGATCAGAGGGAGCTACATCAGGTATTGATACTCCTAGCAGCATTGGTCTAATTAGATTAACTTAAATTGAAGAAAGCACTACCTTGGGATTTGGATGCTACGTTACTCAATCGAACTTACTCAATTACACTCACCGATTACTCGCCAACCCTGAGATGGATCCCACATGGATGAGAGCTTCCTTCCATACCCAGAGGGTTTCTGGGTCGACTCCTGTCCATCTATGCCACATGATAGCCTTGCGGTAACCCTGGGATATGTTTTTCACGACCGAGGGCGTGACGTTGAGGAAGACGGGCATGATGATCTTGCCATTCATCTTGCACCACCACAAAATCCAAGCCAGCTTTCGGAGGTGCTGTCTGCTCCACGGAAAGTTCTCTGACAGGATCAAAATGACGATCTCGACATGCGTATGCGAGACCATGCTGATCCCCGCTTTGTGGAGGCTACTGTAGAGATAATCCCGAAAGACCTCGCAGGTGTCCGATCCTATGAAGCTCACACACACTTCGTCGAAACGCATCTCCTTCTTTCGAAATGAAAGTGGTTTTCGTGTCGGGGCCGGCTTCTCTCAGTATCGTCTCTATTCCTTCTCCATTTCAAAGATCCATCTTCCTACTTCATACCACGGGAGCGGGCCGCTCTTTCCGGGGTCCCACCCGCGCGCGTGACCGGCACCGCCGCCTCGGCCGCTGTTGCCCGGTTCTGCGCGGAGTCCTCGAAATTCCTCCCGACTTCGCGTGGCTCAAAATCGGTGTTCCTCTTTTCCGAAAATCAGTTTATTTAATAGATAGTTAATTATTTATTATGCTAGCGAGTTGTATATTCTCTTATTTGAAAATAACCTAAGCACAGGTAAGAGTGAAAAAAACTGTGTACTAGTATTGCTACATGTTTCGTTTAATTTAACTTTAATATGTATCATTACAGTGTAGTCTGTGTATTTTAATCGCTCTACTTTCATTTTATTAAGTGAATTTAATAGTCTAATTTCTAATTATTTTTCATGCCAACATTACATGATGTTTTGAAATATATATTCTAAAAATCAAAAACATGATAAAATTAAGTACATAAAAATTCTAAACATCCACTATTATCATGTAAATGCAAAAGAAGACGCTCCATAAAACATTACTACATATAATACTAAAACATTATTACATATAATACTATCTTTGCCTTGATTACGTGGTATAATTAGCTGTTGACCATAAATTATGGCAACTGTAATGACATTATAAGGCTAACTCATCCAAACCATTTTGCAAACACATGTCATTCTAAATGCATTGGAATTTTTATGGATACGTCAATATAAAGAAAATTATCCTCAAAATATAAATATACTGCAAAAATAACAAGTTGCATATGTGAAGTCGATATCTCTTTTGACTAGTCTCTTATAGGACTCTATGTATTTTTGATTTAAAAAGATGGACCGTCGTTAAATAATTTCATTTCATTCGTCAATTTCTCTAGAAAGCTTAATTAAATACCTTTTTTTTTCCAAATTTCCTCACCCACTAAATAATGAGGTCACTACAGTAATTTGACATCTCTCTCTCTCTCAACACTTACTTTCCTATCATTCAAAAAAATGCATTTGTCCGCTACCAATTAGTAATTATTTTCATCATAAGATATGACTTTTGTGGACCAATCCCAAGAGGTGTACTTTGTGTAACTACAAAAGGTAATGATCATTTGTGAGTAAAATGCTAACTCATTTATCACTCAACAAGGCCTCTTTGAAATTAAAAGTAAACACTAAAATTCGCCAATCTTTTTACTTTCTCTAAAATTGAACATCACTCACCAAGGTCTCAAGGTGATGACCATTCGGGAGTAAACATGGCAATATCATTTACTTTCTCTGAAATTGATTTTTTTTTAAATGATTCTTGAGCAATAAGTTTTAGTGAAACAACCAAACCCTTAAAGGTACTTTATTTGAAATTCTTCAATCTTTCATCATCCACTGATCTTCTCTACACCAATAATCGTGGATTCAAAGCTTCACGTTTCTTCTAATAATCTGTAATTTCCTTTACATAGAAATATGATAAATATCATTACATAATCTATCCTATTTCCGGAAGTAAAATCCAAACAGTGGAAAACTACAGTGGAAAACTACTTCTCCTCATTTTCATGCTTGCAACCGAAAAAGGCAAAATTGATCACTTTCCTTAGAAATGAATTTCGTGCAAGACCATTTCCCTCGACATAATTTTTTTCAAAAACCAAAAGCGTCTTTGATTCTTCTTTTGTCCCATCATTCTATCTAGACTGTGACCTTCTTAGGCGTTGATAGGGTCTATCTGAACAACCACGGCTTTAGATAGGAAGAGACAAGGGCTCTCAGTACCTGAACGTAAAGATGTTGAGGTTGGGGTTCGCCACTTCTGAAAAACCAGAAGCCAATAACATTAATTTCCTACACAACTACGTCTCTGGTTCTGGTAAGAACTTTCTGTCCAGATAAGTTCTATTTGAAGCCATGCACACTTGCAATCTTGCTGAGGTCTCCCGGGTAAAAGATTGAAGAAAGCTCTACAATGTAAAAAGAAACAAGTAAAAACTTTAAAAAAAATCATTTCGTATAAGTAGTCTAACTTTTTTGTATAATTCTCGATAATATTAAGGGTGAAAGAATTAAACGACCATATGTATTTTTCATCCCATGGGCTGATGAGATACTCTCTCTCTTAACCCTAAGTTAGGGTTTCCTCTCTTGATAAAGTCACCGCCTCTCTGCGATGCTCTCCTTGAGGGAGGAGTGTGTCTCCCTCTTCCCTCTTTTTAAGCTCTCTGTCTTTTTTTCTCTCCCCATCTGTTTTGGGAGTTTCTATGTATGAGTAAGTTTCTACAGCTGATATTGGGTGAACATGGAGACCAGTTCGGTCATTTGTCCGGTCGATAGCCATCAAGAAGGATGTTCGTAACGTAACTTCATAATCTCTCTAATATTAGGCTGCTCTCCTCTCTCTATTTAGATTTAGGTCAAGTTTTAGGAGTTTTACTCAATTGAACTAAATTTAGATATAGATCTAGGAGCTCTTACTAGTATTTGATCTGTGTTTTTTCAATATTTTAAAGTTGATGTCTCTGCACGACGATGGTGATCAGAATGTTGAACCTAAATGCGCACTGCGAGTTGTTGTAAACAGAGTGAGAGATCTCAATGTGTGCTCATCATTGGATCTGGTGATTGGCCACCGATCGTTTACAGTGTTAGATCTGTTCTTTAAGGAAAAGAGCTAGCTGCAGATTACGCTTTGTTATTTGCTTTTTGGTTTTTGGTTTTTGCTTTTTGCTTTGTTATGCAATTATTTCGGATTTGCTAGACTTGAAAGTCTTTTTTTGTACCTCTCAAATATCATTATGATGTATGAAGGGCACCTTTGTTTCAATCAAAAAGGAAAAAGAATTAAACGACCGTGTTGAATGAAACAAAAGATTTCGGGAACCAATCAAACATGAACAAAATTCAAGGACGAATCGAGAATCGAGTAAACTTCAACGGACCATCGTGCCATTATCCTCATATTTTTCTCAAGACGCTAAGGCAAATTGTCGTTTCCAACTTCCCCATCCACTTTCATAGAAATTTCATAGAAAATTATCTCCTTCTTGCTGATTTGCTCATGCCACAGCTTTTTCTAACGATGAGTCATGCCTTACAAAGAAGTCTACCGACTATAGAGAAGGGGGGAGAGACAGGGAGACAGAGAGACAGAGACAGAGAGGAGAGACTAAACCGACTTATGTATGAACCGTTGAACCAAAGTATGAATACGAAACATAGTAATGCCTAAGAAGCTTCGTGTTTATAGCTATCCGAAACGTTGAAAAGATGGGAAGCTCTAGAAGAGCAATTAAGCCTTTTTAAATCCGTCCGCTTTGGCCAAAGAACGATTGCTGCCGACCGTTATTTAGTCCCCTGGGGCGGGACCGACAGAGGCTGCTTTAAAGTTCAAACCCCAAGCTTTCCTTTTCTAAGTCCAAGAAAGAGATAAGTCTTCATAAATGACTTGACAAAGCCATGTTCTGATTACTCTCGTTTTCATGGGGAGCATTGACGGATTACTGCAACCGTTTGATGGAAGGGAGGGAGGGGGAGAGAGTATTAGGATATTGTATTTGCGGTTTCTCCTCAAGTAAGGAGGAACGAAGATGGCCTGGCAACGCATAGGACCATTCAAATGTAGGGATTATTATCCAAAAAGGCTTCTAATCTATGTACGGCGGTCGATTCAATTCTGAACTTTTCTATTTTGCTAATTTAATTCTAAAAATTTTGGCGATTTACTAATCTAAATTCCGTGGCCAAATTTCAATCGAAATCACTGATATGGATACTCGACTGTTCTATATAGTATATAGAGCTAACATCGGCGATTTTTTTTTACAATTTAAAAAAAAATAATATTTTTCTTCCTTTTTTCTCCTTTACTTTTTCTTTTTTACTTCTTTCCTTATGTCCTTCCACCAGTTGCTAAGGCCTCAATGATGGCTCATAACCTCTATTGACCACAAGTGAGGGGGACATCCTCACTAGCCACAGCCCTCACTAGATTTGGGCAAGGGGTGGCCTGCGACCGGTGAAAGAATGAAAAAAGGGGAAAAGAAAAAAGGGAATATTTTAATTTTTTTAAAAATTATAAAAATCGTCTATATTAGCAATTTTCAATCAAAATTGATAGGAAAATTATATTGGAAAATTGTCAAAAGGTAGTCAAATGAAAAAGTTAAAGACCAAATTGACTATCGTACAATAAATTTATAATTTTTTTTTGACAATTTTACCTTCAAATGAACAATATGACTGTAATCTAAACCATTGTAAAAGGAAAGCATGCTAATCGTGGCAATACAAAGAGGTGATGAGGTGTAATGACCTTTAATTAAATAATAAACCATCGTGATCAGCATGGATTTTTTAGGGGCAATTATTGTACCTACAGTCGTTAGTGGTGGTTGTTAAATCGACCTCCAGAGCGGCAGGACGCAAGGCCCCACTAATTACGGTAATTAAGTAGTCTTAACTTATGTTGACTGGCCCTAAGTTTTCCTTGAACAACTCTGACCCGTCAGATTTTGCGTCCTTCAGAAAAGGGATGAAAGCTACGTGCTTGTGCTCCAGCCAAAAGGAAGACAGGCAACTTTGATGATGCCATAATCAACTCTTAATTCTTCCTTTTCAGCCAAACCTAGCTAAGTGGATTTTGTACGGACGTCGCGGAGACTTTCATGGCGGAGGACAAGCACATGCGGCCTCTGATGAGGCAGAACATTAGTCAGTCTCTTTCCTTTAGGTCGTTCTCGAGAGTGATATGGTGGATTTGGTGCGGTTGTGGTAGAGACTTTCATAAAAAAATTTGTCTTGACAGTAGTAACTATTCTATTCTTGAAAACAATTTCTACTAAGAAATGATTTTTTTTTATTCTACTCCTCGATGAGATTATGAGCATTTGAAGTGCCCAAAATTTCTATTCTGGAAATAAAAATGCATTTAGTATGACTCTTAAACTTTTTTGTGACTTAAAAATTCTTTTAAATTTTAAATATTTTTATTATATCTTTCTCTTTTTTTCTTTTTCTTTTTCCTTCCCTCTTTTTCTCTAGTCGGTTGCTAGCATTGGCTCGCGATCTCGCCAGAGCCTCACTAGGCCAGGGCAAGGTCCGGTGAATCGCCGGAGCGTCACCTAGCTAATGCGAGGTTGGCCTCGTTGGTGGCCAAGCATGCTCAACCAGCCAAGTGAAGCTTCGACGAGCTTGCCAAATCTTGCTTAGTCGGTCGCCTAACATTGCTATGGCTATGACTGGCAATGAGGAAGAAGAAGAGAAAATGAAAGAAAAGAAAAAGAGATAAAAAAAAGAAAAGAAAATGATTTGCCTTGATTTTGGAATTGTTCTTAGGAGTAAGAAGAAACTTTTTTCTACTTTTTAGTTTTCCTCCAAATCTAGGGAAGATTTCAAATAAGGGCTTGAAGTGCGTTTATTTTCTCAAATAAGGGCTCGAAGTGGACATTATTTCAAATAATGGCTTAAAGTTGCTGAATCGTCTGAAATAAGGGCCTAAAGTTGCCAAAATGTCTTAGATAAGTGATATTTATTGGTGATAAGGGCCTAAACATGTGGCACTATCAATTAGTGATATTTATCTTCCTGTTATTTTGAAAAAGTTTTCTTTTATTTTTCCAATTTAATTGAACTAAAAAATTTTCCGTTTAGTTCAGGAGACATATAATTCTTTTTTTCAATATTGCGAAAATTTCTTATTCTTTTAATGATTATGTATACTGTCAGAATTATTATTCCCGTAATCTATTTCACAAGTCTTTTTCGCATAAGTCTAGAAACTAGTATAATGGTAATTTAATTATAGTGGAAAACGTAGCTATGACGTCCCTTTCTTTCTCTTTTTCTCTTTACTTTTCGATACAATGTTATCGTTGTGGCCAAAGAGGACAACAATATCGAACGTTAAACAATCCTCCTGTACCATGGACTCACCAAATTGCTGGTCCATAAATGATAATAAAATCAACTCAAGTCGATCGACTTCATTCAGCACCAAGGTAGAACCGGCATCAGATAATGCCTAAAAGGCAATGACAAAGCATGCGTAGAGGAAGACTTCCAGAAGTGAAAAGGAAAGGCCCTCTTGGAGCTGTGATTGGAAGAACCGGACACTGGCTAGAGCTAGAAGAGAACAGCTCATCACTCTTCTAAGTCAAGGTCAATTAACCAGTCTATTTTATTACATCAATTATATGGGCTCACTGTAATTACTTTTCAATAAAGAAGTGATAGTGGGTCAATTGTCAAGGCCACTAGGGGAGCATACATCTTTTCCAAGTCAAGGTCAATTAACCAGTCTATTTTAATATATCAATTATATGAGTTCACTGTAATTACTTTTCAACAAAGAATTGATAGTGGGTTAATTGTTAAGGCCACTAGGGGAGCATACATCTTTTCTAAGTCAAGGTCAATTAACCAGTTTATTTTAATACATCAATTATATGAGTTCACTGTAATTACTTTTCAGTAAAGAAGAGATAGTGGGTTAATTACTTTTCAATAAAGAAGTGATGGTAGGTTAATTGTTAAGGCCACTAGGGGAGCATACTTCTTTTCTAAGTCAAGGTCAATTAACCAGTCTATTTCATTACATCAATTATATGAGTTCACTGCAATTACTTTTCAATAAAGAAGTGATAGTGGGTTAATTGTTAAGGCCACTAGGAAGCATACATCTTTTCTAAGTCAAGGTCAATTAACTATTTTATTTTATTACATCAATTATATGAGTTCATCGTAATTACTTTTCAATAAAGAAGTGATAGTGGGTTAAAGCCAGTAGGGAGCATACATCAAGGACCACAAGAAGGCAACGACTAAAGATTTGTTTTTAGTCAATCTAAAATCAATTTTTTAGTAAAAATCTGAAGGCATGTCCAGATTTTCGATATGAACATATGAAATATATGAAACCATGACATTGGACGAAGTAGGCAAATTCATCTGATCTTGATGACCTTGTAAATTTTGATTGAATGAATGTTCCACTGAAATTTAAAGAAAGATATCTTCTAGGCAAATCCATCAAGAGGCTAGACCTTTAAGAAGAAGAAGAAGAACAAGAAGATATCTTCTAGTGCAAATCCATGCTAGACCTTTTGCAATTTAATTATCTAAAACAATTGAAGGCTTCTTCCTGTGAAAATCTAGCTGAAATCCAAGACCATATGGGGGTCTTGGAAACGTTAGATGTGTCTATTAAAGGGTGGACCTTCCACAATTAGATTATTTGAAGCCATTCTTGTGCAAATCTTGTTGGAATTCGAGGCCATGATAAGTCTGGATTCTTGTAAGAGTAGGATATTTTCTTGCATATCCATCAAAAGGCTAGAGATCCCCACGAATCAACAGTATAAGGAGGTTGGCCATCCCAAATGGCCAAAAACTAGTTGAAATTCAAGCAATTGTTAGATTGAAATGGTCAAAAGTGTTGGATATCTCTTAGTGCAATTATATTATTAGGCTGAATCTTTCATAGTTAGATTGTCTGAAGCAAATAAAAAATAAAGAATGCGAAAATTTAGTTGAAATTCAAGGCCTTGATAAAATGGAGTTCTTGGAAGTTTTGCATATCTCTTTATGCGAGTCCTTTGAAAAGTTGGACCTTTCTCAATCAAAATGTCTTGCTAAGTGATGGTTCAAGGATGTGAAAGCCCATATAAAATTCAAAGGGCTTGCAAGTTGGAGTTATTGGATATGTGTCTATGCAAGTCCTCTGAAAGTTTGGACCTTCCGCAATCTACTCGTTTTAAGTTATTTGGTGATCAACTTGTTGAAATTGGAGACTGCGGTAATCATATGAAGCTGTTGGATGCTGTAGGTTGTCATTACCTAGTTGAAATTAGAAGAGTTCGATATCTCTCAAAGCAAGTCTTTTGAAAGACCTAAACTATTATTTAAGTGTATGAAGCTTTTGAGTGTTACAGATTGCAAAATCAAGTTAGAATTCATGGCCATAATAGGTAGGTGCATGCGCTGAAAAGTGGAATATCGCTGGATGCAAGTCCATTGAGAGGCTAGATCTTTCAGATTTGATCTCTGGAGCTATCGATTGCTGGAGTTTGCCCAAATCTAGTTGAAATTAGTACTTGAGAGATTGGATCGTTGGAAGAGTTTGATATGTCTTGGGGCACACTCTGCAAGACCGACTATGAGATGAGCATGGTCGCTGTTGTCCGAAATGTGCAAGATTCGAGTGAATTTGTGAGCTCGGACCAATAACAGCCCAAACTGCACTAGCCCAGCCCAAACAATAGGAGGCATTGTTTAGTGGGTTGCACAAGGGGTTATTCCAGACCAATTAAAATCTATATCTAATTGGGCTTTGCTACTCTAAACCAATAACAATCAATTTTTTAAATCTTGACTAACCAATGCGAGCGACGGTCTATTAAGTATGAATTAAAAAATAGGTTTTGACACCTCTCCCTAAACTCAATGACCATTATCACAAGAAACATTAGAATATAAATAATCATACAAGTTAAAACCAGTAACTCACTCACTATCGAGCACATCGATCCTCAATCATGGCTTCAAAGCAGCCTTGGTCGAGCAAGAACATACAACAAGCAATCCTCATATGCTTTTAACCTCAGTAGGAACTGCTTCCTTCAGAAATAATAACTGAAACAAAGTTTTCACCGAGAATTACAGCAGCAGCAACCCTATTCATTTGGGGGCTAACTTGCTAATGTATCCTTATTCCCTTCCTTTCAGCTATTGCATATTGTAGCGGTCCGCCCAAGTTTCAACGGTACAACTTTCAATCTTTTCCCTTTCATCATCTGCAGGGCTTATGAAAACTCTTTATCACAGTCTTCATCAGCTTGTCTTTGTATTTTCAGCAGACTTCAAATTCTCTGCCACACTTGTTTTGAGAAAGGATATTGAAAGAATTGTAACTCA
Organism: Eucalyptus tenuipes; assembly: GCA_014182365.1. Classification (NCBI taxonomy): domain Eukaryota; kingdom Viridiplantae; phylum Streptophyta; class Magnoliopsida; order Myrtales; family Myrtaceae; genus Eucalyptus; species Eucalyptus tenuipes. Next base: position 16,257,706 of record CM024539.1, on the reverse strand, counting down.
AAATTCTCTTCACATTATTCCCAGGCAACTTTTAATTTCTAAGTGGGGTTTTTCTGTGTCAAATTGGTCCAGTAGAAGAATATTGATTCATATTATCTGTTTCAGACAGTCATGTTCTTTTTTGTCACGATTATCCAAGCATGGCAATTTTATGCTAGGCAAGGTAGATTTGTTCCATTGGTTAGCAACTTATTATCTCCTGTTATGCTAAATACTACTTTGGTCCTCTCGATCAACGAAACATAGACCAAAGGCCAAAAATCAAATTATTAATGGAGAACCACATTTGGAGGTGGTTGAGGTGTGAGCTAAAAATGAAATCACCGTGCAGATGGAACATCCTGTTGAGAAGACATTCCTCAGCATACATTTCCTTTGAGGCGAGAACTCCTTGACCAACCATCATATTCCACACAATTTACTATCGTCTTCTTCATGTGGCATAGTTGTGAGCATGTTGAGAAAGAACCCAAGCAGAGACACAATTGAAGAGTTACTCAGATCAATCAAAAACCGCAACTATCTTGGTTCACCTTATGGAATTGTGAAATCCTACTTGAAGAGATCCACATGATTTTTATTGGCTGACATGAGTGGCACGTCAGTACACACGAAATTGCATAGAAACTGCACGAGAGGAGCGCTTACATGGTATGACTAGAGATGGCCTGAATGAAGCCTCTGCTTTGAAGAAGGACATTGGGATTGCAGTTGCTGATGCCACCAATGCTGCTAGTAGTGCCTGGACTGTCCTCATTGAAACGGGCTTTAATGTCATTATAAGCACTGTGCTGACCAGCTGGGCTACATTTCAAAGAAAGAAGAATTACACTATTAGGCTGCATTTGGCAGTCGGGATAAAATTCAGGATAGGATATAATTCATCATATCCTATGTTTGGTGGTCGCTCGGGACAGGATAAAGTCGGATATAAGAGGGATATAGGTAGGATAAAATTATCCCATGGGAGAGGTGGGAAAAAGGTGGATAGGATTTCTAATGTCCATAATAGGAAAATTATTTTTCTTGAATAACAAACTTATTAAATTAACAAAATTAAAATTATATTTCAATATATATAATATTTGAATTCTAATTTAAGAAACCAAAAATAAAAAAAATAAAAATTTATTTTTAATTAATCTTATTTTAATTTATATATTCAACTTTAATTCTATCTTATAATAAAATTCAATCTATAAATTAAATATTTATATTTATTATACATTTTAGGTATTTTTGTATTTTAGGTATGTTAGTATAGTTTACTATTTGATAAAATTTTATTAAAGACTCGATGAAAGGGGAAAAAAGAAATAATGAAGAAAATAGTATAAAAAAGGAAAAATTAAATAAAAATAAATTAAGGAATAGTGTTACGAGAGATTTTCACCATTTCCATTTATGAACATTTAGGTTCATTTATAATGATATGCTGTTTATTAGGGGTGAGCGGTTCCAAGTTCCGATTCCGGTTCGGTTCCGTCTGGAACCTGGAACCTACCCTCGGGTACAGGTTCCTCATTTTTTGGAACTTGAAACCTATCCGTCAAAACCGAGAACCTGGAACCTACCCTGTCACAGGTTCCAGGGTCGGTTCCAGGTTCCAACAGGTTCCCTTTTTTTTTTTGGTTATTTTCAGATTTGAACTATATCAACACAAATGCAAAAGATTTATACCCTATGTACAATCTAATTCGTTTTTTGTAAGTCAGGTCAAACAGATGAATACCCTATGTACAATCTAATGAACAATCTAATGAACAAACAGATGAATACCCTATGTACAATCTATGCAAGGTACACGACCGGGCTTCGAACCTTCAATCGATGCACGAAACACGAGAAAAATGCTAGTATTAGACATGATTCAACAAATGACGCAGCAAGTACGAATCAATCATGAGTTTAAACGTGATTGAACTTTGGGCCCTCTGTTAGGCATTTTATCAAACATGCAATATGCAGATCTTTCAATGGTTTTCTGATTTGATTTTAACGAGATTCTCAGCCTCACACATTACGTATAGACTTAAAACACCATTTTTAGCAATAAAAAAACTTCATTTTATCAAGATTTCTTCAAGAAAATCCATCGAACCGAGCGAGTCTTTCTCGGCCAAAATAGAGATAGAGTAGAGCGTTTGGAGCGAGATTTTGCACCTGGTTTGTTTGGCGGATCGAGGTCTCGATTGACGACGATGAAGATCGTCTGGTTAGAGCTTTTCCTCCGCTTGCAGAAGAAATCTCAGTATTCGTCTGATCTTCGACACCGAATCTGTGAAGAACAACTTGCGGATTAGCCTTCGACCGGAGCTCTGAAAATCCACGGCGAGCTCTGGCGATGTGGTTTTCCATCGCTCCGAAACGGGCGTCGCGACTGCTGGCGTCGGGTCGTCGGAGCAGAGGCGGAGACAGCAGCGGCGGCGTCGTGGGTTAGAATCGGAGACCTAGTGACCAGCAGCTACGATCGAACGGCCCGAGGACGGAATCGCGACCGGAACGATGGCTCCCGGCGTCTAGTTGCGCGGCGATGGAGCGAGGAGGACCCAGCAGCAGGGGCGTCGGGGCTTCTGGAGCGAGCGGCGTGGGTCGCGAGCGGAGACAAGCTTGGCTCAAATCTGCCTGCGTCGGGTAGTCGGCGACAGGCGTCGAGGCGAGCACAAAGAACGACGGAAGAGGCAAAGCACGGCAGCGACGGGCGTCGAGTGGTGTTCGACGGCGGTGGCCGGTGCCGAGCAAGGAGCAGGGACGTCGGTCGCTGGTATTCGAGCAACGGCGTCGGTGTCGCGAATGCGAGCGTCGAGCGACGTCAACGACTGGCGTCTGGCGGCGGAGACCTTGAGGGCGAGCGGTGAGCGGCGTCTAGCGGCGAGACTCGGAGCGACGTCTGGTTGAAACTGAAAGTGAAAGCCTGAAAGGATAGGGAGGGACTCGGGAGCACCAAGTGGGGGAGGGGGTTCTTTTTGGAACCCTAACCGGTTCCGAGACCGGTTCCACGACCGGAACCGATTCACGGTTCCCGGAAAATGGAACCGGGAACCGAATCTGGTCCTTTAAGAACCGGAACCGCGCTCACCCCTACTGTTTATATAAAAAAAATGTACATGATATGATGTGAATATATCCGACTTTAATACTGTGATTCACTAAATAATGGACATGATATAAAAAAGTCTCAAGATTTCATATCCTATCCTATCCAGTCCTATTCCGATTAGAAATCCGGACGACCAAACGTAGCCTTAGTGATTTGGATTGTGTTTCCAATGGATTATGCACCAAGGCTCTGCATATTGCTAATTATCCTAGCTTACTATAAGTTGAGTAAAATTTTGCAAATCTATGCCATCTTTACGATTTGTATTGTGGTAAATGTCCTACCTTTAGTGTAGACTCAAAAAAATAAAAAGTATTCCCTCATGAAAGTTGATGCATCCAGTCTTTTGCAGTTTGGCTTTATGTTCATTGCTTTGATCTGCAAGTTTGACTTTGCGCCCTTGATGGTTTTGATCATTGCCATATTAAACACTGACAAGATGATGGGTTTTTCATTCTTGTACTCCCGGTTTTGAACATAGCAGATTAAGAAAGACCAGTTTTACTAGTTTTTTCTACCAATCTCAGGAATTATCGTGACAATCTCCAAATATTGAGTGAAGCCATCTCCCTAGCAAGATAGCTGGAAGTTGAAAGAAAATTTTGGTATCGAAATTGTTCTTGGAGGTTACCTGGCACTAATAACTGTAATATTCTTTCCAGCCATAAACGATGCGGACTTCTCAGTAGGAATCTGTTTCTTGTGTGGTTTTATACTTCTGTCCCTCGTGTATGTCTTTCGTTGAATTACTGGAACGAGAAGTAATAAGATATCGCTTCCCTATTCTAGGGTGCAGGACAAGTTTGGTGTAAAATCAATCAGAAAAGACTATGTATTAAGAAAAACCCTACATTGCGTTAATTTTGGGCAATTTTTATCCCACAGACCGCCTTAACTACCAATAAAGACTATGGCAAAGAAAAATGAGAAGCTCAGTGGGCAACTGGACAGAGGACTCTACGCGGCCTTCAGCCTCCTGAAACCAGCAACCTTTTCTCTGACAAGAGTAGCTACAGGGAGCTTTCAGAGATTGCAGAGCAAGCCAAGCGACGAGCCGAGGTAGCGAGGTGAGCGCCTAATTCTCGTACTTCAATGCCTGTAAGAAAAAGGTGTTATTTACTGAAATACATAGTTCCACCTACTTTGCTTCCGTACCTGTTTGCTTGCCTGATAACTGAAGTTCAAAGGCCATGCTGTATTTAACGGAGTTTAAGAGCCTTGCTTTCTCGATATATAGTTTAAACCATTCGCTGCTGGCAGTTCCTTTTCACCATTTAAGTCCTGCATGCCATGGTAAGGCAAACTGAATCTGTTGTTGCAGGCATCGCGACCTACATACTCTGAAGGGCCATATTGAATCCGTGGTCAAGCTGAAAGGCTTGGACGTCGATTCCATTCAGCAGCATTACACATTCTAAAGAGCTTTCCATTCGAAGCAGAAGGGATCATGTCGTGAGAAATGGAAAGTAGTCTTAAGGATTATGACGACGAAGAAGCGTATGAACCTTTTAGTAGTCTATACGACAACTGAAACCGACGTGGCTGGCAGTCAGGGCTGTAGATTTTCGCTGTGACTAGTTTAATGCATGAGGACTGCTTTCTCTTTGACAGAACGAGATTTAACTTTTCGTTTCAAAGTAGCCATGTTCAAGTCGGTTGGTGAATCTTTCTTGGATCTGTTGTAATATGTTTATTATTCTAAAAATGATTCCAATATTATATTCCTAATTAGTTCCGATTTATTGCCCAATTTATCACCCACATCTATTACGTGATATTTTTCCGTTAATATGTTACCATAACGGTCTTGATGGAAGATGTCGGTAACGTAAGAGACGGAATAAAACTTCAAGTCGTCTAGTTCTAACCCCATCACTACAGAAAACACACCATCAGGTTTGAGGGATATTGGCTAGTAGAATAGGACATACGATATGGTATTCCCATATTACGATCGATCGTGCTACGTGGATTAGTCCAAGGTTTTGGGGTTTTAAGTTTTTGCAAATTTCATCAATGGCTGAAGGTATGTTGATCTTTACGGTTCCACAAACTGATCCCGAATTTTGTACGAATTTATCCCTGATTGATAAATCGGGATCGTCAGGTTTTAGTTTATATTTAATCTAATAGTTGGTATCGAGCATGTTTACAATCTTTGCATTTGTGAAATTTTTAAAATTTTTATTTATTTTCATTGAATTATGTATGGGTAAATTTGGATTTTTATGGCTTGGAACGGAATTTAAAATTCCGGCCAAATTCAAGCAACCACCACTCGATAATGGATCTACATGGTCACACCACCATTAGGAAGAAAAACCCTTAAATTTTTTGGCATATTATTGATCGTCGGAGGTTAATTGAGCAGTGAAATTTTGGTGGTTAGGGTTTTTTAGGGCGGATCATTTTAGGCTTAATTCCGGTCAATATGTTGGTCGTTTTTGTCGATTTTGAAATTATTCGTTTGTCCCGATGTTCTCTTCGAAATCCATCAATCAATTTGGTCGGACATGGGCTGTGGGAGGAGACCCAGGCGGCGAAACAGAGTGGCGGAAAAGAAAGGCCCAAAAGAAGGCTCTGTCGCATGTGCCCGAGGGACTGAAGCGAGCGCGCGCAACGGGGGAAAAAGTGCGCGCGTGCAATGCGCGCCCGTGGTTTGTCAATTTTGCCCCTCGGGCGTGAAAATATACGATTTTGCTCATTTTGGGCGTAAAATTCCTGTTTTACCCCTTAAAAGTAAAATTCCAATTCTAGCCTTGCGTGCAAAATTCCAATTTTACCCCTTTTGCACATGATTTTACTGTTTTGCCATTACATGCAATTTCATGAATATTTTCTCATAAAATTAAATGTCTAGTGATCCGTATATGTTAAATTAATTAAAGATTAGCCACAACATCTTTGATTATATTAAATTATATACATTAAGAGCCTTTGGATCACATATAGTCAAAGACAATAATTGTGATTAGTCACATTAATATTATGAATTTTATCCCTAAGGAATTTTCAATATATTAATGTGATTAAATATGATGAAATATTATTTTATCTTTCTTAATTTACCCACAGGGATTAAGGAAGGGAATATAATATGATAGTTTTATCATGAAGTAGTTATGAATCAATTTAAATTAGAAACTTAGCCTGACGTACGCTTTTGATGTGATTCATAGTTTATAACATGTTTTTACGTTGGTAAAATATAATTTAAGTTTATTTGCCTCAAATATATTGATACATAAGTTTTCTTTGATTATGATGCAGTCTTATCACCTACGATTAGTTCTGGTATAATTGTTCTCGAGTTTAATGAAAATAACTATAAAGAATGAAAGGAATCGGTTCTTCTTCAATTGGGGGGCAAGGATCTTGATTATGCTATAAGGTCAGACGAACCACCTGAACCTACTAAGAATAGCACTCATGTTGAACATACTCGTTATGCACAATGGGAGCAGTCCAACCATGTTAATGTGATGTACATAAAGACAAAACTCTCTACTAGCATTCGTGGTTCAGTCATTTAGTATAATAATGCCAAGAAATTACTGGAGGCTATTGATGCACAATTTGAGTCTTCGAGAAGGCGCATGCTATGACCCTGATTATGAAGTTCTCATCCTTGAAACTTACCAGTGTAAGAGGTGTGTGTGAGCACATCATGAAGATGAGCAACATTGCAGCTTAGCTGAAGAATCTTGAGGTTGGGATATCATAACCCTTTCTTGTATACTATATCCCGAATACTCTCCCACAAAAGTATGCCCCTTTCAAGATCTCTTACAACACACATAAAACTAAATGGTCAATCAATGAACTCATGACCATGTGTGTTCAAGAGGAAGAGAGGCTACTACTGGAGAAAGAAGAAAGTGCTCATATGGTAACACGGGATAAGTATAAAGGGCAAGGCAAGCAGAAGGGAAAAGGTAAGATGCCTTTACCTCCCCAAGCTGGCATTAAAAAGGAATCCAAGTGCTTAATCTATAAAAAGAAAGGGCACATGAAGAAGGATTGCGCCAAATTTAAGGTATGTTTCAAAAAGAAAGGTAACCAACTTTCATGTGTTTGTTATGAATCTAATATGGTTGATGTGAGTCACAATACCTGGTGGATTGATTCTGGTTCTACAATCCACATTTCGAATTCCTTGCAGGCTTTTTCAGAACCAGCGGAAACCAGTGGGAAGTGAACAAATCATCTGTTCAGAAATAGGATGTACTTGCGTGTGGAAGTTATTAGGACATGCAGATTAATTCTCGGTAGTGGTTTTGTTTTAATTTAGAAATGACATTTTATATTCCTAATTTTCTAGGAATTTAATTTCATTTTCAAGACTTGTACCTTTGGGATACTCCTTTGAATTTTCAAATTCAACATTCAATTTATCATATAAATATGAAATTGTTGGAAGTGGTATTTTGTCCGACGGTCTCTTTCAAATTAATTTACAAGACAATGTCATTAATAATGCGCTGCACGTTCACGATAATGCTGGTACAAAACGATGTGTTGTGAATGAAGAATCCTCTATGTTGTGGCACCGGAGGTTAGGACATATCTCCATGGATAGAATTAAGTGACTAGTAAATGATGGAGTACTTAATACTCTAGATTTTACTGATTATGACACTTGTGTAGACTGTATAAAGGGAAAATAGACCAACAAGTCAAAGAAATGTGCTAAGAGGAGTACGGAAATATTAGAAATCATACAAACAGATATTTGTAGTTCGGATATGGACTCAAATGGTCAAAGATACTTCATTTCTTTCATAGACGATTATTCACGATTCATGTATCTCTACTTGTTTCGTAATAAGCACGAAGCGCTAAATGCCTTTAAGGTATTTAAAACCAAAGTAGAGAAATAATGCGGCAAGCAAATTAAGATCGTGAGATCAGATAGAGGTGGAGAATATTATGGTAGATACATTGACGATGGACAAGCACCTGGTCCATTTGCGAAGTTTCTTGAAGAGCATGGGATTATTGCTCAATACACTATGCCTGGTTCACCAGACCAAAATTCTGTCGCAGAAAAAAGAAACCGAACATTATTGGACATGGTGCAGAGTATGCTCAGCAGCTCCAAACTTCCTAAGTTTTTGTGGACTGAGGCTCTTAAAATGGCTCTGTACATATTAAATCAAGTTCCAACCAAGGCTGTTCCAAAGACGCCTTTTGAGTTATTCAAAGGTTGGAAACCGAGTTTGCGATATATACGTGTTTGGGGATGCCCATCTGAAGTAAGAGTCTACAATCCATAGGAAGGGAAGTTAGATCCAAGGACTATAAGTGGGTATTTCGTTGGATATGCCGAAAAGTTCAAAGGATATAGGTTTTATTATCCATCTCACACTACTAGCTTTGTGGAATCAAGAAATGCTAAATTTATTGAGAATGACCTGATTAGTGGGAGCGATCAATTCACGGACTTTGTTCCTGAAGAAGATCATTCAGATACTCAACCTTCCACCTCAGGTACTAGATTGGTTGATGTTTACAACACCCTTTCGCTTCAACCGGTCGTTGAGCAACCAATCATCGAAGATCGACAACCCGCTAATTATTGATCCGGTAGACCCAACTGTTCAGCAATTACCAAATACTGTTGAGCTTCTAGTTGAACAACAAACTCCTCAGGAGGATGTTGATGCAACATTAAGAAGGTCTACTAGAATAAAGAAATCGATCCCTAATGACTACATTGTGTGTCTACAAGAATCTGACTATAATGTTGGAGCTGAAAGTGATCCCGAGATGTTTCACAAGCCATGAGTTGTGATAAATCCAATTTATGGTACAATGCCATGAAGGAAGAGATGAATTCTATGGCATCAAACGAAGTTTAGGATTTAGTTGAATTGCCTGATAGTGCGAAGGCCATTGGTTATAAATGGGTCTTCAAAACTAAGAAGGATTCATTAGGCAATATTAAGAGATATAAAGCTAGACTCGTTGCCAAGGGATTCACTCAAAAGGAGGGAATTGATTACACGAAGATGTTTTCTCCTGTATCCAAGAAAGATTCTCTTCGTATTATTTTGGAATTGGTCGCTCATTTTGAATGAATGTGAAAACGGCGTTCCTCAATGGAAAATTGGAAGAAGTGGTTTACATGAAATAACCAGAAGGATTCTTCTCTAGTGCTGGTGAGCATTTGGTATGCAAGCTTAAAAGGTCTCTATATGGCTTGAAACAAGCATCCCACCAATGGTACTTAAGATTCCATGAGGTTATCTCTTCATTCAGTTTTATAGAGAATGTCATGGATCAATGTATATACCAGAAGGTTAATGAGAGCAAAATTTGTTTCCTTGTGCTATATGTAGATGATATTTTACTTGCAACTAATGACGATGGGTTGTTATATGAAGTGAAACAATTTCTCTCTAAGAGTTTTGATATAAAGGATATAGGTGAAGTGTCTTATGTCGTTGGCATTAAGATCCATAGAGATAGACCTCAAGGTATATTAGGACTATCTCAAGAAACCTATATCAATAAGGTTTTGGAGAGGTTTCGAATGAAAGATTATTCACGAAGTATAGCACCCATTGTGAAGGATGATAGGTTTAATTTAAACTAATGCCCGAAGAACGATTTTGAAAGGAACAGATGAAGAACATTCCATATGCTTCTGCTGTCGGAAGCTTGATGTATGCTCAGGTTTGCACTCGACCTGACATAGCCTTTGTTGTGGTAATGTTGGAAAGATATCAAAGTAATCCAAGTATGGACCACTAGAGAGCTGTAAATAAGGTGATGAGGTACCTTCAAGGAACAAAGGGACACATGCTTATGTATGGACGGACGGACAGCTTGGAGGTAGTTGGTTACTCGGACTCAAACTTTGCTGGCTGCGTTGATTCCCGTAATATCAACATCAGGATATATTTTTATGTTTATTGGCGGAACTGTATCTTAGAGGAGTGTAAAATAGACCTTGGTTGCCACTTCCACTATGGAGGCATAGTTCGTTTCTTGTTTTGAGGCCACCTCACATGGTGTGTGGTTGAAAAGTTTCATATCGGGGCTTAGAGTTGTGGATTCTATTGTTACGCCATTAAGAATATTTTGCGACAATTCAGCTGCAGTTTTCATGGCTAAGAACCATAAAAGAGGTAGTCGGAGCAAGCACATCGACATTAAGTATTTAGCCATCAGAGAACGTGTTAAAGAGAAGAAAGTGGTCATATAACACGTAAGCACTGAATTGATGATAGCCAATTCTTTAATTAAAGGCATGCCACCAATGAGTTATAAGGATCATGTATTTAGAATAGGCATTGGCTCAATCATGTAATTTTTTTTTATATGGAAGAATTTGTGAGACTTTTATTCATTATAATTTTTTCTCAATACAGTTGTACACATTCAGTTATTTTGAGAAAAACAATTACGTTTGATCTGGAATAAACATAAGATTTATTCATTAAGTTATTTGATCACATATGGGTTGATGAAATGCATTGAGATACATGAAAGATAATACTCGCTCTAAAAGAACTCATTGCCATGATTCATGTGTTTTATTTCAGTATGAAGTTTATGTGGGTTTGGGTTAATATTTCATTTGATGGATTATTGAAATCAAGTGGAAGAATGTTGTAATATATTTATTATAAATATGATCACAATATTGTATTCCCAATTAGTTCCAATTTATTACCCAATTTATCACCCACATCTATTACGTGATATGTACCTGTTAATATGTTACCATAACGGTCTTAATGGAAGATGTCGGTAATGTAAGAAATGAAATAAAACATCAGGTCGTCTAGTTTAAACCTATCACTACAGAAAACACAGCATTGAGTTTGAGGGGTATTGGCTAGTAGAACAGGACGTACAGATCTGGTGCTCCCATATTGTAGATCGATTGTGTTACGTGAATCCATCCAAAGTTTTGGGGTTTTCAGTTTTGTCGCGACCAAATTTTCGGGTGAACCACCTAGGGTTTGGCTAATGGATTGCTAAGCCTAGACTTAGCTTGAGCTCTTCCAAGCCCATACCAATTCACGACTTAAGTTCAAATTCTTAACATGCATATAGATTTTATCTAGGAGTCGCCACTAATCAGTTTATGGTAGGTCGATTAGACACCTAAGTAAAATAATTGGAGAATTATTTTACTTTAACGAACCAGAGATTTTGGGTACGGGGACTTGGTTACACTAGATTTCTCTAATGCCCTTTCGGTACCATTATCTTATTTTCAAAAATGTTTTTGCAGGCAGCTTGAGTTGATTTTAAATATATTTCCTTAACATGTGAGGCGATCATATGGGTGCGCAAACCACCAATTAAACACCCAGATAAACAATGAATAAATTGCAAAACTTACCTCAAAGCAACGAAAGCATCTACAATGTTAAATCAGAATTCACATCAACAACCTTAGATATGATTTTTAATTAACACGCAATTTCTTTTTTTTTTTGTTTTCACTTAATTAATGGAAATCATGCAATATGCAATGCAATATTAATTAATGACCTAATTCTAATGACATGTAATTTCTAATTGAATAGACCTAGCAACAACCACTAAATGGCATGCATTTCATGAATTTAGTCCTAATGACGTGCACATGACATTTTTCTTTTTTCTTTCTTTTCCTTAAAAGAATGCAATTTATTCTAGAGATTGAAACTAATTTATTCTAAGACATTTTTTGTATTTTTCATGAAATTCGGAATTAGGAAAAATGTGAAAATTATCTAAACAGATTAAGATTCTATTCAATTTGCATTAGGAATTAGGTTGAGTCAAATCTTAATTTAAACTAAAATATTATCTTAACCCAAGTAATCCTAAAATGCAATCTATCTAAGAAAATACCTAAACTTATAAAATTTCTAGAATTAAACTAAGTGCAGTTTTACCCTAATATGTAATGACGTATAAAATATGTCCTAATTCTACATGACATATGCATGATGATTTTTTTGTTGTTTTTCCTTTTTTCTTTTTTTTTAATTTCAAAATTAATAAGTGCCAAATAATTAAACATGCAATCCAAATTAAAAAAAAAATAGCAACCTAAATTAATTGATTTTTTGATTTTTTTGAATTTTTGATTTTTTGGATTTTTTTTTTTAACTTCATAATGAAATTTCTATTCTAAACATGCAAACCCTAAAACAAGAAATAAACCTAATTCTAACCGACATTTTTTATTTTTTAAAAGAAAATTAACTTAACCGACATGACAAAAATCAAGCAATATTGATATCCAAACCGATGAACTATATCTCGCGCATGAGATCGGGTTGGCCAATTTCACCTAAATCGCGAATCGAATCTCGAGCGGGAGATCGGATTGGCGATTTTTTCAAGTGATTGCGAGTCGGATTTTGGGCGTGAAAATCGGACTGACAATCACTAATTTCAAGGCTATTTCATATCATGCAATTTCAATTTCACATTAAAGGGATAACTACACTAAAAAGAGCAAGAAATATGAGATATCAACAATAATAATAAAAAAAAAAAAAGATAAATAAATAAAAGAAAAGGAAAACAAAATTTACCTAAATTAATTTTTGGCTTTTTTTCCTTTTTTTTTTTTTTTTTAAAAGAAAAAGAAAAAGAAAGAGGGGCTGGTGGCCGATCCGGCGAGGGGAAGATCGCCGGCTAGGGTTCCAGCGAGGGAAGGCACCGGCGAGGAGGGGCGTCGCGGGCAAGAAGACCGACGGCGAAGGCGACGTTGAGGCGCTCGGGCGTCGGCGACTGGCGACGGGGCTGGGCACGAGCACAGCGTTCAAATCTCAGCTCGGCAGCGGCAGCGGCTTCGCGGGCGGAGCAAGGGCGGTGAGTTCCGGTGGGGCAGATCTGGGAGTCGGTGCTAGGTCACGAGCAGAGGCGAGCTCGATCCAGATCCGCCGGCGTCGGGTCTCGGCTGGAGCAGGGCGGAGCGCGGTGGGATGAACCAGCGACGGGCGCGGTGACGCCGGTTGTAGCAGCGGCAGATCTGGAACAGCGGGGGCGGCGTCGAATCGGAGCAGAGGAAGACCCAGCAGCAGGGGATCTCTGCAAGAGACGGAGCTTTGGCGGTTGGAGACTCGGGGTTAGGTCGTCGCAGGCGGAGGCCGACCGAGCGGGGCGCCGGTGCGGGCAGGGGTTCACCCGCGAAGAAGATGAACAGTGCCGATTTTTCTTTTTCGGCTCGACGCCGTACACTCTCTCCTTTTTTTGAAATTCTACTATAAAAAAAATCAACCTTTCACCTATTTTGCTCTCAAAATTTGGCGACCCCTTTCTCTGTACCTCATCACACCTTTTATAGGGTGAAAAATTGAATCCTTATTGCATATTTCATTTCCAATTTTGCTCGTGCAATATTCTCTTTTGCATTTTCCGCAAATATTTCATCCGAAAATTTCCTTTTCGCTTAAAATGCATCCCCCAGTGTATATTACCTGAAAATATGAAAAATCTGAACGGAATATGTGAAAAATCTTCCCCTCACCGACGGTGTAAAATAAATTAAAAGAAAACGAAAATAACATAAACATTCCTAAACTATATGCCATCTGATTTTTTTTTTTTTGTAAAAATTAACCCAAAAATTATGCAAAAATTTAGGTGTCAACAGCTACCCCTCTTTGAAGGTGAGCTCGCAGAGGTTGCCTTCAAAGATAAATTGAGACCTAAATTTTGATCATGCGCATGCAATGAATTATTTTTTGTTGGAAAACGAATTCCATTTTTTTTTAATGCAATTTATATGATGCATGAAATGCTAATGCAAATGCATGACGCGAAAGAAAGGAACGTACCTACAATTACTTACCAATCAGTGCGGCAGAGCATCTTGAGGTACATGATAAATTCTCATTTACTCCACAAGTACCTAGTTTTCACTCAGGTTTCTTGAAGAGTTAAATTGAGACATCGAGACTGAGAAGAACATTCATATCCAAAGTGAAATGTTCAACGAAAAAAATTGAGACATCCAGATCCAGACTGAGATGTCAAGATTTTTTAAAACTCGAAATACCTAGATCCAAACTAAGGTATAATGAGAAAGCTCGAAAAACATTCACATCCAAAGTGAAATGTTTAACAAAAAGAATTAAGACATCCAGATCCATACTAAGATGTCAAGATTTTGAACTCAATATACTTAGATCTAGACTAAGGTATAATGAGAAAGGTCGAGAAACATTCACATCCAAAGTGAAATGTTTAACGAAAAGAATTAAGACATCCAGATCCAGACTGAAATGTCAAAATTTTTGAACTTGATATACCTAGATCCAGACTAAGGTATAACAAGAAAGATTGAAAAAATATTCACATCCAGAGTGAAATGTTTAGATGAAAATAATTAAGACATCCAGATCCAGACTGAGATGTCAAAATTTTTGAACTCGAAATACCTAGATCCAGACTAAGGTATAACGAGAAAGATTGAAAAACATTCACATCCAAAGTGAAATGTTTAACAAAAAAAGAATTAAGACATCTAGATCCAAAGTGAGATGTCAAATGAATTTACCTGGAATAACTTACCTTCAAGGAGGATAGAGTAGTTCGAGGTAGTTGGTGTTACATGTCCAGGACCCGTACTATTCTACGGTTGCCTAGAATAATAACATGACCTTACAAAGAGACTACTTTCCTAGGACCCGTACCATTCTACGGTCTCCCAGTATGACAGTGTTTGGTTGTGTCTAGGATCCGTACCATTCTACGGTCGCCTGAATAGGGAAATAGGTGTTGTCTAGGACCCATACCATTCTACGGTTGCTTAAACGGGGATTCACTTTCCAGGACCCGTACCATTCTACGGTCGCCTGAATGGAGAAATTGCTTTTCCAGGACCCATACCATTCTACGGTCGCCTGTTAGAGCAATAAATGTCGTTTAGGACCTGTACCATTTTACGGTCGCCTAAACGGAGATTTTGCTTGGCTAGAACCCGAACCATTTTTCGGTCGCCTAGCGTTGCAACACAAATCATCTGACCAGGACCCAAACCGTTCTTCGGTGGCCTTAATCAGACTGAATCTGGAGAAAAATCTTTGAAGACAACTCAATTGAGTGTCAATGTATTCAAAAGGGGAATACCTGTGCAACGACAAGTATTTAAGGTATTGATAGGGATATACTTACCTGGTGACATCACTGTTCCTTGGGGATATGTCTCATGCAAAACATGATCGTATGAGAGGCAACATGCATTTGTAATCACAGACATGCATTAATTCAAGTAAGGTTCATGCGTAATGATTTCTATCAACCATGCATCATCCTAATTCCAATAGGAATGATTTCGAAAGATGATTCTAATCTGAACGTATGAGTGTCATGGATGTGTCAAATGAGGGATCCTTTAGTCTGAAAGGATTTTTCACTCATCCTCTTTAAAAGGGGCTGTT
The DNA here is from genome assembly GCA_014182365.1 of Eucalyptus tenuipes. NCBI lineage: Eukaryota > Viridiplantae > Streptophyta > Magnoliopsida > Myrtales > Myrtaceae > Eucalyptus > Eucalyptus tenuipes. The sequence goes on along the minus strand of CM024539.1, from coordinate 16,242,205 downwards.
TTATTTTGACCTTTGATGTAGGATCTTGACAATCATTCTATCTCACCATCGTCATGCCAGACAAGGGTTTGAGCAATCTCGCAAGTGGTACGACCTTACCAATCTGAGGGGTCTTTACAGGGACCATAATATGGGCTTAGTCAACGGTTTAACAAATGAAACTTTTTGAGTCGAGGCTATTGAAGAACGACATTTCACAATTGTCTTAGGATTTACAAGTCAAGAAACATACGAAATGATGTAGAAATTATCTTACTCACACTTCTTCGAGCGATACTTTCGAACATGTGAACTTTTACGTTAATTCAAGTGCCCTAATCTAAAACGATTTTGCAAGGGACGTAACGTAGGCTTGGTTCATGGGTTGAAAAACCAATGGATCATTAGGCTCAAAAAGGTGTTTAGGGGGTCAAAGTTGGTGATCATCTTGATATTTCCACCACTTTCCTTCTCCACTGTCGAAGAATTTTCCTCATCAAATCTCCATTGATTGCAACAACATTTGAGTTTTAGTACCGCCTTGTTGGGGATACGACTCATTATATCAAGAGTTTGATTTTTCTTTTCTCTTTTTTTCTTTGGGCATTGGCCTTGCTTTTACCAGGCACACTGCTTTTTTCATGCCCCATTTTTTGCACTTATTTTCCTTGAACAAAGTCTCCATTTTGTCAGCATTCTAGTTCATGCTACTTGAATGTTTTTGTCTTGCCCTAGTGTGGGGGAATGATCACCAACTGGGTTTAATATGAAATGAATTCATAAGCTCAAGTAGGCTATGCAATGGATAAAAGTGTATAGGATAGAGAAATAACTGCTCTTCATCATCCTAAGGCACTTCAAGCTATCGTACGAGTTACAATGCGAAAGCAATACTCGAAGATTGATGCAAGTGTGAGTAAGAAAATTCCTATCATTCATTTCAAATTTTGTCCCAATATGAGATGATCCTTGACAGGAATAATTTAAAAAACTCTTCATGTGTGTGGGCTCAAAGGGCTGAACAATGGATATACCTGTAGTGTTTCGGGTAGAAGAAGAAACTGCCTCTTGTCACCTCGGTTGACGTACCCTTTGTGAGATCACCCTTTCCCTTATGAGCATGGAATTTTTTCACACAACTCACCAGGGATTAGTGTATGAAAAGTGTATCGAATTAGGTTTGCTTTTCGTCATTCCAAAGTATCCCATTTGACACATTCAATTTATCTCACACAATCCATCATGGAAAACATGCAAGATTTGTAACAAATTCGGACCATTGAATTTGCAACTCATTGAGGCAATTTATTCATCATAAAAATGCTTGCAATTCAAAACATGAAATGGCAAATTCAATCATGGATAATACTTCTTGACAGCATCAGAATTAACTAGAATAGAAAACTCACAACCATCCATTTCGCCAAGATCAAAGCACCTCCAGGAAGTGCCTTCTTCACCCCATATGGGTCGCTGTAATTTGGAGCAAACTTGCCCCCAGGATTTGGAAAAATTGGCAACAACTCCCTTAGAACAAGATCATTTACCTCCTTAGCTTCTTCAGTGTCATCTAAATTAATAGTGACGGTCTGCTCGGATGTAAGAGCCTTGGCTCTTTCATGTTGTTCCCAACTACGCTGCACCTCAATGGCATCTTCGATCGAGTCTTCGGGACCATCATTGTCAGCACTTGTTGCATTGGATTGGACCATTTCCACACCTTTGCATACTATATGACCGTCCTTGAAATGGAAAGTAGATGGATCAAAAAGACAAACAGGGTAAATCATTTTTTTGAAAGATTTTTTTTTTTTGAATTGTTTTTTGAAAAACAATTGGAAAGACTTTTTTTTTAACATTTTGATACGGGAAAGCATGATGAAGCCCATGCCTCAGAATTCTCCTTGGATTTTTCTTTTTGTTTATCAACTGAATAACATCACCGGGCTGGTTTGGTGTACTTCATCATGCTCTCAAAATAAAACTTGTAATTTCATTGAAATTCATCAATCAGTTACATTTATTGAATGGAAAATGCGATTCATAATCCCTAGAAAGCGATAAAAATTCTTAGAAAGCGATAAAAATTCCTGCGCGGGGGAATGTGCAAAAGCATTAAGTTACTCTTGCGGGCCAACGCCCATGTCTTCCGAAGGTCCTTCATTAATGGCTCCTATGAAGAGATCATCAAACAGACTTGTGATTCATTCCAAGGCATCATCAGAGTTCTCAGTCTTTGGAGGCATTAGATCGTCCATGCCCTTCCATCCATCACTTGGCTACCCCAGGGTGTCCATCACATGCACCTTCGAGTTCTTGATTCGATCGGCGTCATGTTCGAAAATAACATTCACCCTATCCTCATGCTTAGGTAAGGGATTCGGTTGAGTGGTATTGAAGGCAAACGCCTTGGTGTCTAATAAGTTTTGGACCTTGTGCTTCAAGTTAATACACTCATTAGTCGAGTGTCCTACTTCCCCCATATGATACTCGCATTTCTTGGAAGGGTTGTAGTTAGAAAAATTTTCAGCATTGGGTCGCTTTGACTCATAGGACAGCAACCCCTTCTTTTGTAGAACCTTCCAGACCTGGGACAAAGGGCTAGGAAGAGGAGTGAACTGCCTTCTAGTAAACTGTCGAGGCGCGATCGGACGGACACCGCCTTGTTGATTCTTAGGGACATGAACAATTGGAGGCTTGCTAGGTTGTGCATACGCAACATTGACTTCCATGCTAGGTTCTTGGTCTTTCTTCATGGTGAACCTTTTGCCTTGATGGGTCGGTTCGTTGAACCATCCGTCCCTTAGCCCAAGCTCGATTTGTTCACCCACCGGGATAAGTTGGTTGAAACTCTCGACGTACGTGCTGGCCATTCGAGTACGGAACTCGAGACGGAAGAGTCTTGACAAACAACTTCATCAGCTCCTTATTAGTAGGTTCAGGAGTGATTTGAGCTGCCAAATTTCGCCATCTCACGGCATACTCCTTGAACGACTCGCTCTTCTTTTTCTCCATCCTCTCAAGATCCTCTCGGGAAGGTGCAATATCCATGTTAAACTTGTACTGCTTGAGAAATGCGTCGGCCACTTCATTCCAGGTGTCAAGAAGGTTCACATTCTTCATCACATACCAGTTCAGGGCAGGCCCAATCAAACTCGCATGAAATGATTGGATCATGAGGGGCTCATTCTTGACGTATTGGGCCATGCGTATGTGGTACATCCGCAAATGGGCTTTTGGGCAGGAAGTACCATCGTATTTCTCGAACTCCGGCATCTTAAACTTCCTCGGTACCTTGACCTTCTCATACATGGACAAGTCGAACGGGAGTGAACTCTGTGACTCTTGCAATTGCTTGACTTTCTCCTCGAGTTTGGCAAAACGTTCATCTTGCCCTGCCTTGGGGACATTGTCAAGCTTTGTCTTTTCAGTAGTGACCAACAGTAGGTCATCTTCGAGATCAAGCACAAAATCATCACCCATTTGAGCCTTGTTTGCTTGATTCGGGACGACTATCTCGGGAAGAGCAGGTGCAGGAGTCAGATTCGCTCTGAGGGATTGGATTTGAGTTGTCATGAGTTGCATAGAGGTGAGCAATAGTTTGAGCTGGTCTTCCACGGCAGACATACGATCACGCATTTCAGTTTGGTCGGCCATCTTAGCTCTCGATCGTGTAATAATAGGCGAACGTGGAGGATCCGTTATCACCTAATTTTAATGAATGAAAATATGTAAGCACGAGGTGTAAATAGAGAATCAATCTATGACAATGATCTAATCAATTTTTTCATTTTTTTCTCATGAAAAGTTCATGCAAGAAAGGAATTTCCTAAAGAGAGCTAGAAAAATAGACACTATAGCGAGATCAAATTTCCTAGACATGAATTGCAAACAAATCCTCCAAAGTTTTTTTTATTTTCCAAATGATTTATTGCATGACAATTTCCTCATTTCATTTTTAATTGACAAATGAATTAAATTAATGATTGACCTAAATTGTCATGGACGGATGAAGAGTATGACAAAGCAAGTAAATTGCATTAGCATAGGGATAGAAGACTTACTTCACCAAGGAAAATCGATGGCAATCACATAGACATGCGCATGGTAAGTGGCTCGATTTCTAATCTATAAGGCTTATCAAAGGAGAGCCACAAGGATGATCGGACTAGCCACGGGCGTGTCGACTATGTCGAGTCCTCATGACTCCGGCTTGGTCAAAGAGCCGACCTGGGTTGCGGGCATGCGAACCGAGGTGGGTACTCTTGACACCATGAAAAAAACTTCGGGATTGAGATAAGCGACTCGTACCGCGAGCATGCGGTCGGAGTGGTATCCATCTCAATACCATCCTAAATGATCCTATGCGGCCCAGTCCGACGGCGAGTAGTGTGTGCAATAGTGTAGTGTTAAATGCAAGGCATACACAACAGTTTAAATCACACAACACTTCAATAACTTGAATTTAAAACATTCATCCTCATCTCCAACCTGCAAGACAAGGGTTAACAATCACTACTCCCCTTATACCTCCCAATCTGCAAAAACATTTAACACCTAAATGTTAGGGACGTACCTGGAATCCTCGCTGCCAAACAAAAATATTTTTTCAAAAAGAAAATTGGCCTAAGTCCACTAAGAGTTTCAACTCAAATCCCCAATGGAGTCACCAAGCTGTTGCGACCAAATTTTCGGGTGAACCACCTAGGGTTTGGCTAATGGATTGTTAAGCCTAGACTTAACTCGAGCTCTCACAAGCCCATACCAATTCGCGACTTAAGTTCAAATTCTTAACATGCAGATAGATTTTATCTAGGAGTCGCCACTAATCAGTTTATGGTAGGTCGATTAGACACCTAAATAAAATAATGGGAGAATTATTTTACTTCTACAAACCGGAGATTTTGGGTACGGGGACTTGGTTACACTAGATTTCTCTAATGCCCTTTCGGTACCATTCTCTTATTTTCAAAAATGTTTTTGCAGGCAGCTTGAGTTGATTTTAAATCTATTTCCCTAACATGCGAGGCGATCATATGGGTGCGCAAACCACCAATTCAACACCCGATAAACAATGAATAAATTGCAAAACTTTCCTCAAAGCAACGAAAGCATCTCAATGTTAAATCGAATTTCCATCAACAACCCTAAATATGATTTCTAATTAACACGCGATTTTTTTTTTTTCACTCAATTAATGGAAATCATGCAATATGCAATGCAATATTAATTGAATGACCTAATTCTAATGACATGCAATTTCTAATTGAATAGACCTAGCAACAACCACTAAATGGCATGCATTTCATGAATTTAATCCTAATGACGTGCATATGACATTTTTCTTTTTTCTTTCTTTTCCTTAAAAGAATGCAATTTATTCTAGAGATTGAAACTAATTTATTCTAAGACATTTTTTGTATTTTTCATGAAATTTGGAAGTAGGAAAAATATGAAAATTATCTAACTAGATTAAGATTCTATTCAATTTGCATTAGGAATTAGGTTGAAACAAATCCTAATTTAAACTAAAATATTATCTTAACCCAAATAATCCTAAAATGCAATCTATCTAAGAAAATACCTAAACTTATAAAATTTCTAGAATTAAACTAAGAGCAGTTTTACCCTAATATGCAATGACGTATAAAATATGCCCTAATTCTACATGACATATGCATGATGATTTTTTTGTTGTTTTTCCTTTTTCCTTTTTTTTTTTTAATTTCAAAATTAATAATTGCCAAATAATTAAACATGCATTCCAAGTTTAAAAAAAAATAGCAACCTAAATTAATTGATTTTTTGATTTTTTGATTTTTTTGATTTTTTTTTAATTTTTTTTAAATTCAGAATGAAATTTCTATTCTAAACATGTAAAACAAGATATAAACATAATTCTAACCTACATTTTTTTTTTAAAAGAAAATTAACTTAAGTGACATAACAACAAATAAAGCAATATTGATATCCAAATTGACGAACCATATCTCGCGCATGAGATCAGATTGGCCAATTTCAACTAAATCACGAATTGAATCTCGAGCGGGAGATCGGATTGGTGATTTTTTAAAGTGATTGTGAGTCGGATTTCGGGCGCAAAATCGGACCGACAATTACTAATTTCAAGGCTATTTCATATCATGCGATTTCAATTTCACATTAAAGGGATAACTACACTAAAAAGAGTAAAAATATGAGATATCAACAATAATAAAAAACAACCACCCGTGGTGGCGTGGTGGTAGTTGGTTGAAAGCACTTGTTCCTTTCACGAGAGATCCAAATGTTCGATTCCCGCGTCGTCTGCGCTTGTGAAAAAGGAACCCACGACTTAACCGCCGGCGTGAGTTGGTGGCTACCAAGGCTTGCGCCTGCCCCCAAGTCATCCGCCACTGCCGACTTACTGGGTTCCCGAGATACCAAAAAAAAAACAATAATAAAAAACAAAAGATAAATAAATAAAAGAAAAGGAAAACAAAATTTACCTAAATTAATTTTTGGCCTTTTTTCCTTTTTTTTCTTTTTTTCAAAAAGAAAAAGAAAAAGAAAGAGGGGCTGGTGGCCGGTCCAGCGAGGGGGAAGATTGCCGGCTAGGGTTCGGGCGAGGGAAGGCACCGGCGAGGAGGGGCGTCAAGGGCAGGAAGGCCGACGGCGGAGGCTGCATTGAGGCGCTCGGGCGTCGGCTACTGGCGACGGGGCTGGGCACAAGCACGGCGTTCGGATCTCAGCTCGGCAGTGGCGGCGGCTTTGCGGGCGGAGCAAGGGCGGCGAGTTCCAGCGGGGCAGATCTGGGAGTCGGCGCTAGGTCACGAGCAGAGGCGAGCTCGATCCAGATCCGCCGGCATCGGGTCTCGGCTGGAGCAGGGCTAAGCGCGGCGGGACGAACCGGCGACGGGCGCGATGACGCCGGTTGTAGCAACGGGCAGATCTGGAACAGCGGGGGCGGCGTCGAATCGGAGCAGAGGAAGACCCAGCAGCAGGGGATCTCGGTAAGAGACGGAGCTTCGGCGGTCGGAGACTCGGGGGTCAGGTCGTCGCAGGCGGAGGCCGACCAAGCGTGGCGCCGGTGCGGGCAGGGGTTCACCCGCGAAGAAGATGAACAGTGCCGATTTTTCTTTTGTTTTTTTTTCGGCTCGACGCCGTACACTCTCTCCTTTTTTCAAAATTCTACTCTAAAAAAATCAACTTTTCACCTATTTTGCTCTCAAAATTTGCCGACCCCTTTTTCTGTACCTCATCACACCTTTTATAGGGTGAAAAATTGAATCCTTATTGCATATTTCATTTCCAATTTTGCTCATGCAATATTCTCTTTTGCATTTTCTGCAAATATTTCATCCGAAAATTTCCTTTTCGACTAAAATGCATCCCTCAGTGTATATTACTTGAAAATATGAAAAATCTGAACGGAATATGTGAAAAATTTTCCCCTCACCGGCGGTCTAAAATAAAATAAAAGAAAACAAAAATAACATAAACATTCCTAAACTATATGCCATGTGATTTTTATTTTTTTTTATTTTAGTAAAAATTAACCCAAAAATTATGCAAAAATTTAGGTGTCAACAAGCTTTTGCAAATTTCATCAATGGTTGGAGGTATGTTGATCTTTACGGTTCCGCAAATTGATCCCAAATTTTATACAAATTTATCCATGAGTAATAAATTGGGATCGTGAGGTTTTAGTTTATATTTAATATAACAGGATCCTAATGATTATGCTTTGCTTGAAGGATGACCTCGTTGACAATTCTCAACAGTGGTATGTCTGGTAAAAGAAGAGACAAGGAAAAACAAAAGTTTTTGGCTTTTAGTAAGTCCTTTTTGTTTATGACCAAAGAAAAAAAGTCTTTCTGGTCAAATAAGTGATTACCAGAAAAGGTTTCCAGTGAATCTCTACATTTCTCTTTTTCCGTTTGTGCGCAGCCCAAGTATTGAGGAGCCACAACGAGAAAAGACGTGCCTTTCGAGGGTTTATGATATTTTTGTTTCCAATTAACAAATAACAAAGATGAAATATTTTCTCACACTTAATCCATTAAAAGTAGATGGAAAGACGCATTATTTGTACGAATTGTCACAATGGGGAGTGGTCTCTTCGGTCAGAGGGCTTGTAGGATGTCAAAGGAGGTAGATATGAATTGAATTGTGCATTGAATAGGGGGAAAGTGATTCCATAATATATATATATATATATATATATATATATATAAATATATGAAAATTGGAGTTAATTCATGAAGGCATGCAATAATGCTTTAGCTTTAGAACTCCAAAGTTAAGCATGTTCAAGTGGGAAAACTATCCACTTGTACGCCAAAAGACCAAACTGTGAGACTCGATATGGGACGAGCCGAAGTGAAAAATACCTCAATAAATTAATCCAGCAATTTCACAATACCATGTCAAAGTGGGACCACCTCCAATAGGTGTGTGGTTCGAGGATGAATCACGCAAAAGTTGGTCGGCTTGTAATTACTTGGTTCAATGATAGTGAGGAATGGTCGTTGGAGCCAAAGGATGTGGACAAGGGGTGGATCCTAGTAGGCTTCTAAAATGGTAAGTGGGTAGGAATGAATCGAACTATGTATCAAATAAGGAGAGAGATATTCTAGAATATATATGTGAAAATTGAGACTAACTTATGGAGGTGCCTTTTGAGGTAACGACAATACTTAGTTTTCAAACTCCAAAGTTAAACGTATCCAAATGGGACCACTACCTAAATGAGTAACCTCCTAAGAAAGTATTTGCATTTACGCCAAAGGACAAAACTGTGAAGCTTGGCATGGGATGGACGAAAATGGACAAACCTCGATGAGTTAATTTATGGATGTCACATGAATAGTCATGTTTTATGAATAGAGATAACTCTAATATGAATTGAAATGCTATTAACTTAATAGTTGCAACTTTTGACTGAAAGATACTACTTACTAATTAATTTTAGAGTACACTTATTTATGATATAAAATAGACAAAAATAAATTGAGCAGACAAACTTACAGTGGCATGAAATGTTGAGGCTCACGATTACGATATGCATATGATAGTAAGAGTATATAAAAAATATGTTGAAAACACATTATATCTTTTATAGGTAGTAGATATTACGCACATTCTTCTAAGCTCTTTTAAATTCTTTCAAACATATAATGATGAAAAAGTATGAGAAAAGACGAGAAATTTTCATTCAAAAATAGAAAGTAAATCAATTTCTAAGTTCCAAAAGAACGACACCACATTTAGAGGAATCTTTTAGAAAAATTTTAAAAAATTATAGAGAAATATGGTACCATAATAATTAGCAAAAAGATTACCAATCAGCACAATAAGTTTATAGAAGAATCTTTAACGAATTATAATTAAATAAAATCTTAAAAGGATAAGAAAACAAACTTTAACATGTTATATAACATAACCCAATGTAACATATGGCTATATTAGCATCGTGTTGATGATAACACATGTAAAAGCTATTGAGAAAATATAAATTTATTAGAAGGACAGTGGTTGTCGATAAATTTGCATTTTAATAATGACCATATATAATACGTGTCAGAAATTATATATTCTAACAAAAACATTTTCCAGTCTTTTACTTTGGAGAAGTATCCAATTTAAAATAGGAAATCAGATTAACTATAGAGTTCAAACTTGCCATCGCAAAAAAGATTTGTGTACTTACTTGCCATTGCAAAAAAGATTTGTGTACTTACTTGCCATCGCAAAAAAGATTATTGTACTTAGTCATGCATAATTGCTTGTATAATTATATATACAACCACGTATTTCCTGAAACAGATTTTGAAATTTTAATGTCAAAGCAACATAATTTACAACCAAATAGTTAGATAATAGTGTGTGTGTAAAGTAGCATATTTTCAAGAACATATTTGTGATATTCTACATAAGAGAATCGTTGATCTACTACCCTCTCCCTCGCACGCTTTGAAAACATCCCTTTAGTTTATTTTTTGGAAGATAGAGGTAGATTCTTGTTGCAGGACGTGGCCAAATGATAAAATTGGATGGAGGACGAGGTCCAAGGGAAGGCAATGACCCACCGCGAGCTTACTGCTCTCAGCCAATGAAGGCGATGACCTACCGCCGTTCCGAAAGATGTGCTCTTCCATTTTCTACATCGAAATAAACGCACAAAAGGAATGAGCTTCGAAGCAAATAGGAGACATAGAAGATCTGCATTTGCAAGAGCCTCCAAAAGCTACTATGGAAAAAAGCAACATGAATTTGGAAAACGCTCACCTGGATTTTACACGAATTTGTTTGTCTTGATGGTGGGTCAATGGCCAAAAAATCCATCACCTGCACAACATGCGCGGAATAAACTAAATTTTTGCTATTGATAATTGTATTACTCTATTCATCATGGTTCAAATTGATAATTGAAATTCCCGTATCAATAGAAATGAATATATCCTGAGTAGAAAGCCAATATCAGTCCTTAGAATAATTAGTTACAAAAATTAGAAGTCATATTGCCTCAATACATAGATTAACAGTAAAATATTCTCATTGGGAAGATGATTTTATGCGTCCTCATTAATTGGATGGTAAGACAAATTCTTTCCTTTTTCGTTTTCTGAAACGTAGATTTGAAAAAAAAAAAAAACATAAAAAAGTTCATTGCATGGAAAATTTGCAGATACTTCAAACAATGAATGAAAAATTTGCAGATCTAGCAATTTAATAACATGGCTTATTTTATTAATTGAACAAAATGTACTTAGTACTCTTCTTTATATTAATGGGAAAAATACACTATAAAGTAAAAGTAAAGATAATACCATTAAAACAACATTTATTATTAAAATAGAAATTTAAAAAAAATTGTGATCAGATACTTCTTTTATTATGAATATATCATTTCCCTTGAAAAGTAATAGATGATTTTTACGGCATAGGCCTTTTCCCTAAAAAAAAACAAAAACAAAAAAAAGAAAGCCCGGGCTTTCACTCGTGGTGCAAATGTCTCGTAAAAAAGTCCAAATTTTCACGCAAAAGACAACTACCCACCGTTCGACTTGCCTTTAGACCCATCAAAACCGGTAAGTTGTCTAATTTAGCAAATAGGAAGACCAAAGTTGAAGAAAATAAATAAGAACATGAGCGCCCCGTAAATAAATTTATTGTTATTTTCTTTACTAAGTTTCATAAGTTAATAAAAAGCAAATTTTTGTGCTTGATCAAAAAAAGAAAGCATAATTTGTTAGAGCTTATAGTTAAGCTTATAAAATCAAATGTGACATCATTTATCTAAATAAGATATACTAAATCTATCTTATTTGATAAATGTAAAGCGGGCACTAAAACCCTTTCAATGGATGGCTGAGATGCGGCACTCTCCATGAGTGACATTTATCTTCACTTTTTTTTTCGAAATGTTTTCTTTCATTTTTCCACTTAAATTGAACTACAATTTCTATCCTGTTTAGTTCATGAGACATAATTCTTTTTTTCAATATTATGAAAATCTCTTATTCTCATAATGATCAAGTATACTTCTAGAATTATTATTTCTCGTAATCCATTTCACAAGTCTTTTTCTTGTGTATGGCATGGGTGCAGAAACTAGTTTAATGGTAACATAATTATAGTGGAAAAATAGCTATCACGTCCTTTTCTTTCTTTTTCCCCCTCGCTTTTAGATACATTATTTAAGTCGCGGCCGAAGAGGACGACAATGCAAATGTTACACGATCTCCCCATGCGTAGCACGGGCTAACCAAGTTGTCGGTGTACAAATGTTAATAAAATCAGCGCACGGTCGTTGACTCCATTCAGCACCAAAGATAGAACCGCCACCGGATAATGCCTGAAAGGCAATGGCTAAGCACGCGTAGAGGAAGACTTCTAGAAGTGAAAGGGAAAGGCCCTCTTGGAGCTGTGAATGCAAGAACAGGATAATGGCTAGAGCTAGAAGGCAACGACTCATCACATTTCTAAGTCAAGGTCAATTAACCAGTCTATTTTATTACATCAATTATATGAGTTCACTGTAATTACTTTTCAATAGAGAAGTGACAGTGAATTAGTTGTTAATGCCACTAGGGAGCATACATCAAGGACCAAAAGAAGGCAAGGACTCAAGATTTGTTTTTAGTCAATTAACAATGATTTTTTTCGTCTGGTCTTGATGACCTTGTATATTTTGATAGAATGAATGCTCCACTGAAATTAAAAAATAAAAATAAAAAACAATGTTCTTGTTGAAGTTTGACGTCTTGATAGATCCAAGTACTTGGATAAGTTGATCATCGACTAATGCAATTCCTTTGAAATGCTGGATCTTTGTCAGTTGAAACATTTGAAGAAAGAAAATGCTTCTTGTTGCAAAAATCTAATTGAAATTCAAGGCCTTCATTGGTCATAGTTCTTGAAAGAGTCAGATATCTTCTAGTGCAAATCCATGAATCTTTCATAGTTACGTTGTCTAAAGCAATTAATAGGTAAAGAATGCGAAAATTTACTTGAAATTCAAGGCCTTGATAAATTGGAGTTCTTGAAAGTGTTAAATATCTCTTTAAGTAAGTCCCTTGAAAGATTGGACCTTTTTCAATCAAAATGTCTTAAGCAAGTGATGTATTGAGAATGCAAAAGCCTATATAAAATTCAAGGGCTTGTAAGTTGGAGTTATTGGATGTCTCTCGGTGCAAGTCCCCTGAAGGCTTGGACCTTCCGCAATCTACTCGTTTGAAGTTATTTGGTGATCAACTAGTTGAAATTGGAGATCGCGGTAGTCATATGAAGCTGTTGGATGCTGCAGGTAGTCATTATCTAGACGAAATTCAAAGAGTTCGGTATCTCTTAGAGCAAGTCCATTGAAAGGCCTAAACCATTATTTAAGTGTATGGAGCTTTTGAGTGCCACAAATTGCAAAATCTACTTAGAATTCATGGCCATAATAGCTAGGGGCATGCGCAGAAAAGTGGAATATCGCTGGATGCAAGTCCATTGAGAGGCTAGATCTTTCAGATTTTGTCTCTGGAGCTATTGATTGCTGGAGTTTGCTCAAATATAGTTGAAATTAGGACTTGAGAGACTGGATTTTTGGTGCACACTCTGTGAGACCGACCGATTGTGAGATGGGTATGGTCGCTGTTGTGTGAAATGTGTCAGATACGAGTGAACTTGTAAGCTCGGCCCGACAATAGCCCAAACAGCATTAGCCAGCCCAAACATGAGGAGGTATTGTTTGGTGGGTTGCACATAAGTTTAGTCCAGACCAATTAAAATCGGGTCAAGAACAATGAAAGTCCTAAAATTTGTTATGAAAGTATAATTGAGTTTTAAAACTTTCAAAAAATACAGTTAAGTCATAAAACTTATCATAAAAGTTCATTCGAGTTTTAAAACTTTCAAAAAGATAATCAGTTTAACTTATCACGAAAGTCTGCAATCGATGTCCCTGAACTTGTCATGCAAGACAATCGAATTCTAAAACATTAAAAACAAATTGCATTCAACGAAAGGACGTGATTATACAAATTTGACAAGTTTTAGAAATTAATTGCACTTTTGGAAGTTTTATTATTCAATTGCATTTTTATGATAAGTTTTAAGATTTAATTGTATTTTCATGATAAGTTTTAAGACTTCTAATGCACTTATCCCATTAAAATCCATATCTAGTTGGGATTTGCTATCCTAAACCCATAACAACCAATTCTTTAAATTTTGACTAACCCATGCGCGATTCAATCTATTAAATATGAATTATAGGTCTTTGACACCTCTCCTTAAACTCTATAACCCTTATCACAAGAAACACTAGAATAGCAAGGGTTAAAATCATGAAAAATCTCAAATTAATACACTTATAGCAAATTTATCTCAAACTAATATCTTAGCCACCAAAAACTCCAAAATAGTACACCTATGACAAATTTATTCTCAGTTAGTTTCCGTTAAATTTCACCATTAAATTGCTAAGTTGAATAATACATGAAATTTTGTTGGACGACACGTATGTCGGTTTAGAGTTTTACCATCCGTTTGTCATAGGTATGGTAGTTTTTGATTTTTGTGGTATTAATTTAATTTAACAAAAACTAATAGAGGGTAAATTTATCATAAATATATCAATTTGACTTTTTTATGGTTAAAAAAATTAATTTGGGATAAATTCATTACATTTCTATCAATTTGGGATATTTGGTAGTCAAAAAATTAGTTTAAGATAAATTTATCATAAGTATACCGATTTGAAGTGTTTTCGTGATATTAACCCTAGAACAATCATACAAATAAAAATTGGTAACTCCTCACTATCGAGCACACCAGTCCTCAATCATGGCTTCAAAGCAGCCTGAGCAAGAACATTGATGCTTTTAACCTCACGAGGAACTGCTTCCTCCAGAATTAATGACTGAAACATAGTTTTTGTTGAAAATTTCAGAAGCAGCAACCCTATTCATTTGGTGGTTAACTTGCTAATGTATCGCCTTATTCCCTTCCTTTCAGATCTTGTATATTGTAGCATTACACCCAAGTTGCAACTGAACAACTTTCAAGCTTTTTCCTTTTATCATCTGCAGGGCTCATGAAAACTCTTGATCCCATTCCTCAGCTTGTCTTTGTACTTTCAGCAGACTTAAAATTGAATTGAAAGGATATTGAAAGAATTGTAACTCAAAGTTTTCTTCATATTATTCCCAAGCAACTTTTGAGTCCTTACTAGGGTTTCTCTATGTCAAATTGGACCAGTGGAAGAATATTGATTCAGTTTTATCTGTTTCAGACAGTCATGTTCTTTTTTGTCATAATTATTCAAGCATGGCAATTTCATGCTAGGCAAGATAGATTTGTTCCATTGGTTAGCAGATTGTTATCTCCTGTTATACTTAACAATACTTTGGTCCTGTTGATCAACTAAACATAGACCAAAGGCCAAAATTAAAATTATCAATTGAGAACCATATTTGGAGGTGGTTGAGGTGTGAGCTAAAAAAAAATCACCGTGCAGATGGAACATCCTGTTGAGAAGACATTCCTCAGCATACATTTCCTCTTAGGTGAGAATTCCTTGACCGACCATTGTATTCCACACAATTTACTGTTCTAATCATCTTCTTCATGTGGCATAGTTGGAAGCATGTCGAGAAAGAACCCAAGCAGACACACAATTGAAAAGTTACTCAGAATCAATCAACACCTGCAACTATCTTGGTTCACCTTATGGACTTGTGAAATCGTACCATAAGAAGCTGCAGGAAAGCAGTTATGTGGTGTGACTGGAGATGGCGTGAATGAAGCCCCTGCTTTGAAGAAAGTGAACATTGGGATTGCAGTTGCTGACGTCACTGATGCTGCTAGAAGTGCCTGGACATTGTCCTCCCTGAAACGGGCTTGAGTGTCACTATAACCACTGTCAGTGATTTGGATTGCGTTTCCAATGGATAATGCACCAAGACTGCATATTGCTAATTGTGTTCCTAGCTTACTATGAGCTGACTAAAATTTTGCAGGCTTATGCCATCTCCATTACGATTGGTATTGCGGTAAGTGTCCTACCTTAATGTAGACTCAAGATAATAAAGTATTCCCTCATGAAAGTTCATGCATCCAGTCTTTTGCAGTTTGGCTTTATGTTCATTGCTTTGATATGGAATTTTTGACTTTGCCCCCTTTATGGTTTTGATCATTGCCATATTAAACAATGATAAGATGAAAGGTTTTTGTATACATGTACTCCCGGTTTTCAACATAACAGATTAAGAAAGACCAGTTGGACTAGTTTTTTATATCAATCTCAGGAACGATGGTAACAGTCTCCAAAGATTAAGTGAAGCCATCTCCCTAACAAGATAGCTGGAAGTTGAGAGAAATTTATCCAACTGGAATTGTTCTTGGAGGTTACCTGGCACTAATAACTTTAGTATTCTTTTGAGCCATAAAAGATGCGGACTTCTCAGTAAGAATCTGTTTCTGGTGTGGTTTTCTACTTCTGTCTCTTGTGTACATCTTTTGTTGAATTATTGGCACAGGAAGTAATTAATTATCGCTACCCTATGCTATGGTGCAGGAAAAGTTTGGTGTAAAATCAATTAGATATAACCCTGATGAAATGATGGCCCTATACTTGCGGGTATGATTAACCAGCTCTAATGTTTGTCACCTAAACAAGCAGCCAGTCCTATGCTGAACGCCCGGGACTTCTCTAGGTCAGCACATTCATGGTTGCTCAGCTGGTAAGAATTTCTCAGCAGTCATAGTCTGTTCACTTTCTACTGGGAGCATAGGTTTGCTACAGCACCTTTGACTGACTAATTTGATTGGAGTCCGGTTGAAGCGAGAACTACAGATTTATTAGCTTTCACCGGTGGTCGTTAAAAGTCTTCAGAAAAGTTTGGACAATTGATAACTCAATCACCAGTCCACAAAATGCTTCCCTGATGCAAAGTACTATATGGACAGGTTCCGACACTTAGAGCAGTTTCAGGCAAGTTGTGGTTTCACTAGGATAAAAGGAACTGGATGGAGGTGGGCCGGTGTCATCTGGCTTTACAGTGTGGTGACATATGTTCTGCTTGTCCTTAAATTTGCAGTCCGCTACATTCTCGGCGGGAGAGCATGAAATACCCTCTTGGAGAGCAAGGTATTTCCACCAAGAAAGAGGCACCACCATGGATTATGAATTAAGAAAGACCCTACTTTGCATTAATATTAGGCAATTTTTATCACGCAGACTGCTGTCACTACCAAAAAAGACTTATGGCAAAGAAGAGCGAGAAGCTCAGTGGGCAACTGCACAGAAGACTCTGCATGGCCTTCAGCCTCCTGAAACCAGCAACCTTTTCTCTAACAAGAGTAGCTAGAGGGAGCTTTCAGAGATTGCAGAGCAAGCCAAGCGAGGTGAGCACGTTAATCCTCATACTTCAATGCTTGTAAGAAATCGTGTTATTTACTAAAAACGACATAGTTCAACCTACTTCGTTTCCATTCCTCTTTGCTTGCCTAATAACTGGAGTTCAAGGCCATGCTGTATTTAACGGAATTTAGGAGCCTTACTTTCTCGATACAGAGTTTAAACCTTTAGCTGCTAGCAGTTCCTTTTTGCCATTCAAGTCCTACAAGCGATGGCAAGGCAAACTGGATCTCTTGTTGCAGGCTTCACGAGCTACACACTCTGAAGGGCCATGTTGAATCCGTGGTCAAGCTGAAAGGCTTGGACATCGATTCCATTCAGCAGCATTATACATTCTGAAGAGCTTTCCATTTGAAACAGAAGGGATCATATTGTGAGAAATGGATAGTAGTCTTAAGCATTATGACGACGAAGAAGCTCATCAAGCTTTATTAGTCTATGGGATAACAGAAACCGACGTCGCTGGCAGTCAGGGTCGTGGATTTTTGCTGTGACCAGTTTAATGCATGGAGCCGGCTTTCTCTTTGACAGATTAAGATTTAACTTTTCTTCTCAAAGTAGCATGTTTAAGTCGATTAGTGGTCTGCCTGGCCAAAAGAAGAGTAAAGGAAAAATAAAGCATTTGACATTTAGAAAAAGTTATTTCTGTTAGATAGGTACATACCAGTATAGGTTACATGTGCATTGCACGTGAACGGCGGCATTTCTCTTTTTCCTTTCGTGCGCAGCCAAAGAAATGATGAGTTAAAATGAGAAATCACATGCCTGCGGGGTAACAAATAAAAAAGATGATATATATAGTTAATTGTTTAAAAGTAGATGGGGGCAAGAAGTAATGGCAGAAGAGTTACAAGTTATA
Organism: Eucalyptus tenuipes; assembly: GCA_014182365.1. Classification (NCBI taxonomy): domain Eukaryota; kingdom Viridiplantae; phylum Streptophyta; class Magnoliopsida; order Myrtales; family Myrtaceae; genus Eucalyptus; species Eucalyptus tenuipes. The sequence goes on along the minus strand of CM024539.1, from coordinate 16,224,476 downwards.
GACAAATCTCATACTCAGGATTTAGTTGACTTGCCTCTTAATAAGTCCATTGTCGATTGTCAATGGGTGTATAGAATTAAGACAACAGCATATGGTCCTCTGGACCACTATAAAACCCACCTCGTTGCAAAAGGCTTTACTTAAGAATATGACATTGACTATGAAGAGACTTTTACTCTTGTTGTACGTCTTAATTTGGTTTACAGTCTTCTTACTATTGCCGCGGTTAAGCCCTAGTCTCTTTTTCAGATGGATGTTAAAAAAGAATTCCTAAATGGCGATCTTACTAAGGAAGTTTATATGGTGCCTCCTCTTGGCTATACTCATCCTTCTCACTAAGTGTGTTGATTAGGTGACAAATTATATTAATTGAAACAGTCTCGGCGTGCATGATATTACAAGTTTAGCTCCACGATGGAATCCCTTGCTTTACATCTAATCCCTTCAACCATGCTTTTTTTGCTCGACACACTTCTCATGGGTCTATTCAACTAATCTTGTGTGTGAGGACACCCTTATTACTAGAGATGATCGTACAGGAACTTTAAAACTCTAGCAATATCTTAGTCAACAATTTAAGATAAAAGATCTTGGAAAACTCGGTCACTTTTTAGGCTTTGAGGTTATCTCATATTCATTTGGTTGTTGTCTTTCTCAAGTCAAATATGGCACTAATCTTCTTTCTCAAGTAGGACTCACTAACAATAAGTTACCATGACTCCTCTAGAGACCAATGCCAAATTTGATGCTAGTGATGGGACCCATCTTCCGAATTCAACGCTCAATCGGTAGTCATAAATATCTTATTGTTACTTGAACAGACATCGCTTATGTTGTTCGCGTTGTCAATCAGTACATGATCGCATCCTGTATGACTCACTTTGCTGCAATCTTTCACATTTTTTGCTATGTTTTTTAGGGCATGTTATTTTTGGCCATCCTTCTCTGCTCCTTCTATAGTAAAGTTGAAAGCTTATTTAGATGTTGACTAGGCCAGCAACCCTTATGTTCTTCGCTTCACTAAGGGCTACTTTTTTTTTTTTTTTTTGGCACCTCACCGATCTCATGTCTAGCAAGAAAAAGAACATTGTCGCTCACTCTAGTATAGAAACTAAATATCAAGCTCTTACTAATACAACATCAGAGTTATTATGGTTGTGATATGTCATCATAGCGGACAGTCCTTTATTGAGACAATTGTAGCACTATCCAAATTGCACATAATAATATTTTCCATGAATGCACCGAGTACATTAAGAAAGACTGTCATTTCATCCTATATCACATTCTTTGTGGCACTATTTGACTTGTTTCCATTCATCACCAGACAGATTACTAATGTCTTCACCAAGACACATCCGCCTAAACACTTCCTCAACCTTTTCTCCAAATGCTAGTTGATTTCTCTCTAGTAATTTTGAGTTTCAAGGGATGTTAGATGTATATATTTGAGATTCAATTAATTGTACTTTATATTAATCGTAATTGAACCTAATTGTCTTCTCACCTTAAATATAAAGGAGGGCTTGTACTCTTCATTTAGTAATGTGAATATATTACACTTACCTCTCTTTTACTACTAACTGCTATTAACACCTAATTTTTAGTTGACGCATCTTCAAAGGTAAAATGTCAAAATGGGTTACCAATCGGAATGAAACTTGTTTTTTGATCAAAAATGTTGTTTTTCATTTATTTTTCATTGGTCCTTCATTTGTGAGCAATTTCCTAATCATTTCCATCAAAAGTCAAAAAGTCAACTTAAAAGTTGATTTTTGTGTTGAATTTTTTTGTCAACCTTTTGACCAAAAAGTTAACTCCAAGTCAAAATTTATTTTTTTTTTTTACAAAAAATTCCCAAATAGCCCCAATTTCATTTGGCTAGAAAAAAATTTGAAAAAATCGAATTTTTGACCATAAATCGACTTTTTAATGATTAGTCACTAAAGAGTTGACTTTTAGTCAATTCTTTGACAAAAATGAAAAATATATATATATAAAATTCACAAAGCATTTTATTTGAGCTTCAATTTGACTTTGGCCACAAAATTTCTTAAAAATCGATTAAGAATCTATTTACGATTTTTTTTGGATTTATTTTCAAAATCGTACAAAAATAAAATGACTTCTTTTCTAGTCATATTTTGGCTTAGTTTCTTTTACATCATTTGATCTGGAGTCATTTTAAGTTCACTCGTGTGCCAAATTTTGTGGTTTGGCATATCAGGGTGAAAATTTTCCATTTTTAGCCCTAATTAGGGGTTCCTATCAATTCTTCACAACTGGCATAATTGTGTCCTTAATCAACTTGTTTTCTTAATGTCAATCCAAATGCAGGGTTTACTTGGACAAATTCATAAGGAAACATCTCAATTTGGTAAATTTGGCACATCCAAAGGTTGTGAAATGGGCTTAAAGTGTTCCAATTGAGATGATTCGATTTGACCTATCCCGAACTAAGATTTGATTTGATAAATTGGAATTCAATTTGAACATTGAACTTCAATTTCATTTTCATTTTGGCGTCTAGTTCATATCATCATATCAATGTCGATTTAAATGCGTTAGGCCACCTTGAGTGCTATTAATTGAATCACTTGATGTTTTGTTATATTGATTGCATTCAATTTCAATCAATTTGGTAATTGAGAGTAGGAATTGCAGAAATTGCAATAATTGTTTGGAAAGTCCGAATTCGCATGCCCATTAAATCCGTGCATGATTTTTGATATTTGTCAGATGATTAGACCAATTTAATCAATCGAGATGTTGTTTAAAAGGGTTTGATTGGTTTATTTTGGACGAATTTGGACCGTTTCTTTTTAATTTAGCCCATTTCTCTTTCAATTGTATAGAAAATCCTTTACAAAGACCTTGCACAAAATTCTGGATAGAACCGACCGGCCAACACCGGTTCATATCAATCCGACCAGCCTTCAGCTTCAGCCAATTCTGGCAGCTGGTCGCCACCACCACAAGGTGATGCATTTTCAGATCGTTGGATGTGCCACATCATTATCCCATGTGATTAAAAAATCAACCAACCACAAACTTGCTTAATCTCTAAGTCTCTTTGATCTTATCTTGAAAGGCTAAATCCTAATCATTGATCAAATCAATGGTTAGGATTCAATCTTGGCATGACTATATAAGCATTTTCCCCTCAAATTTCAAACGGGTGCTGCATGTTCAGATCCCTCCCTCCCTCCCTCCCTCGGCCAACCACCTCTTTGCCGCCACCCAACTGGCCATGCGTCGGCCTCCCTCCTGTGATTTACCGAAACGCTGACAACCTTCGGAACCTCCTCACTAGTCACAAGTCTCGCTGACCGATTCCCTTGCTGGACGACCATGATTGGCCGCTTTTCCTCTCGGGCGTGCATCCTGTCCTAGGTGCCGGTCTTCAATGCGACAAGGTCAGCAGCTTCATTCGGCCTTGATGATCATCCTAAGCAATCCAATCATCCTGACAGTGATCAGCGGCTTGTCCTCAAGCTTCTGGTGGCCAAAGACTTAGAGGATCTTTGCCGACAGTCACCAATCTTCTTAAACTTTACTTGATACTCATCCTTTGGTTATTTCTTTGCTAGATCAAACTTGACTCTAACTTGAAATTTTATCATTCGATCTAGATTATCAGAGAGCTAATCTTGGTGCCATTCTTAGTTTGTGGTGGCTGGAATAGTTCATTTGAGCTCAAGTTCGAAGACAACAAAGGTAAACTTCTTAAGCTTAAATCTGATGAGGCGAAATCACCATAGGTGATCGAGGCTAGGATTTGAATCCTAGGTGGCTAATAGATGTCCAGATTGATGATTTAGATGAGTTGTGATTTTTGATGATGAGTCTAGTGCTTGATGATTTCATATTCACTTGTTTTGGAAGTTCGTAGGTTTGTTTTGACCAATCTGATGAACATCTTCGAATGAGCTAGATGACTTTATTTGGCTTTTATGTCCTCTAGTAATTCGAAGTAGACTTCATGAGCTTTTCGTAGAAATATTATATGCTCGATTTAGCCATCGTTTGCCATGTATGCTTGTTGCAAGATCATATTCTGATTCTGGAACTGAAGTTGTTCTGATAAATATTCTGTTTTCACCGACCTTATGCTGTCTGTTCATTTTTCATGATTTTTTGCGCTGTGATTCTCGAGCGGGTGTCTTTGCAAAACTTGATCAAGACACTTAGATCTATTGCATATGCAAATTTCATGAAATTTGAAAATCATTTGGTTGGGTCGATCACTTAGAAAAAGTCCAGGCTGCAATATGAAAAATCGTTTCTCTGACTGACCTGTATTGGTTCCTCATTTTTTTATAAAATCACATGTCAATAATCTTAAGTCGACTTCTCATGAAAATTATTCGTAACACATATCTTTACAACATATGGAATTTTCATAGGATTTGAGATTGATTTGGCTAGGTCGATCACCTGTAAATCGTTCTTGTTGCATTCGGTGATGATTGACGTGCATCAGTTCTTAGATTTTTATAAAATCATGTATTTAGAATCTTAATTTGAGTCCTCATGAAAATTGTAGGTATCTTCAAGTCCTATCTATTGTAAAATTTTCATGAACAAAAAACTTCATAGGTAGATATGATTAGTCTTGCACTGCCCGATTTCCAATTTGTAAATGAGTTAAGTGGATAATGCAATGCATCACCACTGCTTCTCTCAGTGTTAAATTTGATGGTGAAAATCTAACTTATTTCAACCTATCAAGAGGTCTCAGACAGGGCGACCCTATTTCTCCTTATCTTTTCATCCTGGTGGCGGATGTGCTGTCAATACTTATCTATCGAGCAGTGGACATGAATAATCTTCACGGCATTAAATTAAACAGATGGTGTCCTACTCTCTCCCATCTATTTTTTGCTGATGATGCTATCTTTTTCCTTGACGGGAAAATTCAGGAATGTCAGAACTTAGCCAACATTCTGAACCAATATTGCCCAACAAGGGGTCAGGCAGTTAATAGGAATAAATCTGGTATCTACTTTAGTAAGACCTGCCCTGCTTGTCTTCAGGAAAACCTAGCCCAAGAACTTAGGATACCCGTGCTAATGAAGACTGGAAAATACCTTGGGATTCCATTAGATTGGGGAAAATAAAAAAAAGGAGATGTTCGCCTGGATTTTGAGTCAAGTCAATTCAAAACTTGAAGGCTGGAAAGAACAATTCCTCTCTAAAGGTGGCAAGGAGACACTAATCAAAACGGTAATACAAGCAATTCCTCAATATGCCATGTCTATTTTCAAGATTCCTATGTCTTTATGTACAACTATTGAAAAGAAAGTTGCTAGATTTTGGTGGCAGAACAATCAACATCAATCTGGCATCTATTGGAAATGTTGGGATGTACTTAAGGATAGGAAAGATTTGGGAGGACTTGGCTTTCGTGACCTGATCACCTTTAATAAGGCATTGCTAGGAAAACAGGCGTGGCGTCTCCTACAAAACCCATCCTCTTTATGGAGTCAACTCTTTAAGGGTCTATACCATCACTCTACAGAGTTCTAGCATGCTGACAGAGAGTCAAGACCTTCTTGGGGATGGCTGAGTATACTACTTGGTAGAGATTCGATTCTAAATAACCTACAATGGTCAGTAGGAGATGGGAAATGGATCTCAATCCGTGATGATAAATGGCTGAATAGTGGTCCCATTGGCGGCCCTGCACCAAGAGGAGAACCACCAAGGGTTGCTGATCTCATTATTTCGAATAGCAACCACTGGAATGAGCCCTTTCTACGCAGAAACTTTGCTGATCAAATCGTTGAGGAAATTCCCGACAATCCACCCCAAACCGATTGTACGAGGATTGACTTATTTGGGAGGGAACTCAGAATGGTGTTTATACTGTTAAGAATGGGTACAACTCTCTACGATCTGCTGAAGAATTCAAGGTACAAAATTTCACATCCTCCTCTTACCAACCACCCCAACAACTTTGGGCCAAGATTTGGCACATGAAAACCCCCCCGAAAATACGTGTCTTTATGTGGTCCTTATGCCAAAATGCTCTATCAACAAGGGACAATCTTTATCACAGAAAAATCATCATAGATCCTATGTGCCAGATTTGGCAAAATCACAGACCAGAAACAACAGAACATATTTTTTTGCATTGTCCATGGACGCGTAAGATTTGGTCTCATTCAGCGGTCCAACCCGACAGATTATAATACAAATCGTATGGATGCTTGGTTAGCAAAGTTTTTATGCAAAAAGAAATCCACACCTGATCTGGAAACCCTGGCGCATATCCTCTGGCAACTCTGGAAATCCCGAAACCATTTTGTATTTTGCGGGATCAAGCTCCCGATCCAAGACAGTTCTCACAAATGGCTTTTGCATCCGGCCATTCGCTCGTCGATCCCATGATGTGTGGACAAGCTCTCCACCCAGCCTCCCGAACTCAGATCGATTGTGGAAGCCTCCGGATCCTGAAGCGATCAAGATCAATATTGATGAAGCCTTTCCTTCTGCGTCAAATCAGGGATCTGTTGCGTCTATCTGGCGTGATCACTCTGGCCGACTTATTGACGGTTTTACAAACACCGTTCCGGCAACTACAGAACTGCAGACAGAAGCTCAAGCCCTTACAATTACCTTACAAAACCTACTGCATAAGAAAATGGAAAGGAAACAACTCACTGTGGAATCCGACTGCTGGGTGCTTGTCAAAGCCGTGCAGAATCCATGTTCGGCGCCATGGGAGGCTCGCTCACTCATCTCTGAAGCTACGGCGCTTCTCCCCTGCTTCTCTAGGTTACACATCGCGTACCGCAAGAGGGAAGCAAACCAAGTTGCCGACTGGGCTGCTAAGGCCCATGGGCACCGAAGTCTACCCTTGAATTGGACCCTTTCTCCTCCACCACCTCTGTTGGATTTGCTTTGTACTGACATTCTGCCCTATAGTGGCACCTTTGGTTAATATAAATAAAACGGGCCTCTGTTTTCGTCCAAAAAAAAAAAGTGGATGTTTCAGCATGACCATTGTCTGTTCTGTGATTATTATAAATCATGCGATGACAATTAGGAATTAATTCTTCATAATTTTTTTTTTCATGTCATGATCTTTAATATGTAAAATATTAGGCAGAAAGAAGCTCATTACGTTGATGAGAAATGCTGTGAATTGAATGGTTTTGCTTGTGTAATGTTGTTTTTCCAAAATGACCTTTGCATATTCTCTGATTTTTATAAAATCTTGCATGCTTAATCAAGTGATGTTGTCTTCGTGAAAATTGATTGTGAAATGTTATATTTGTTTTCAAAAATTTCGAAAATAAAATCACTGTTTGCTATTTTTCATGAGTGCCACAAAGTTGCAAGGCATTCTGAAACTCTATTTTCCAAAACCGACTATCGCAAATTTTGAATTTTGATGAATTCATGTGATGCAAATTTTAAATGGTGCTCTTCATGAAATTTATAAAGGACATTTCGAACTTTGATTAGACACTAATTTCATTGAATTTGAAACCCATTAAGATGTTAAAAAAGACCCATTCAGAGTGCCATGAATTCTAAACGGGTCTTTTTTTAACTTGCAGAGCTCTAGTCTACCATTAATGATAGTTTACATCTCAAACCCTGCTGGTAATCCCCCAGCTCATAATCCTCCTTTCCATTACAACGATAATCTCACAACCCACAATCCTACCGAGACCATCCGCTCGCCCCTTTGCTTTCGTCGACGGATTCGACCCAACTATCGACGGATCCCTCTGTCCTTTTTCTTCACCGTCTCCTTCGCAATTCCCGTCCCCACTCACGTCTTGTACTGTCCGACTCTCAATTTCAGGCTTAATTGCACCAACGATGGCAACACCGCTGGAATTATCCATCCCCACAGTAGCATACCACCCTTCAGCTCCTTCCACCCACTCAATCGACCATCCCCTGTTCCCTTCCCCAATTCTATCCTATCTTTCCTCAATTTGCCCTCCCGTTATGGTCATTCAGTTATTCTGATACAATCCCTGCATGTCCTCTTCCATTCTGCCCTGAATTAGCTGAGACCTACCTTGGGGAACTACTCATGGATACCCATGATCAGGAAGAGGAATCGTGCCTTGCTGCCCTCTGCAACAGAATGGGTCGTCTATGGTCCAAGCAAGATATTGATGTCTGGGACGAATCGCCTCCGATGGAACAACTAGAAGAGTGCAAAAAGGTATTAGTTGGTACAATCCTTTCAAATCCCTCTATCAACTTTCAAGCTTTTCAAAATACTTTAAGGCGAGCTTGGCGTAAAGAACAAGTCGAAATTACCCAACGCGAAGCTGGGCTTTATGTCACGACATTCAAATCAGAAAGTGACAAACAGCGAGTGTTAGAGGGTGGTCCATGGCTTTTTGCTAGTCATTTGGTAATATTTAAGACTTGGACACCAAATACACCATTACATTGCTATAATTTTACTACTTGTGCATTCTGGGTACAAGTTTTCGGCCTACCCAAAGTGAGTGGTGTTCAGATCAAATGCTCTGTAAAGCGGTTAAACGTCTAGGAAGAGTGTTGGAGGTGAAAATTGATACAAAGGAGGGAACTACTCTCAGAGCTGGCCGAGTCTGAGTTGAACTTAACTTAAGACAACCATTGAAGACAGGACAGTTAATTCGTATAGATGGAAAGGCTATCTGGCATGATTTTCATTATGAGCAGCTCTCTCATTTCTGCTACTCCTGTGGTCGACTAGGACACTATGCTATGTATTGTCAAGACATTCCATTTAATGAAGCAAAATTAGCAGGCAAAGAAAAAATGGCCTTTGGACAATGGTTAAGAGCAGAAGTCAAGGAATATAGTCCCTATTGGCTCACCTTTTATGGGGTAAAGGCTGACTCTGAGGACAATGAAGAAGTGATCCCTGAAACTCCTCCCTCAGCGACCACAAAAATCCTTGCGTTACCTCTAATAGAAGACACAACAGTGGGACCTCAATCAAGACCAGACATGCCATACTTTCAATCCTCTGCGCAGCAACAGCAACATCTGCGCCTTTGTCCTAAAGGTTTAAAATCTGGGAACCCCTCCACCAGCGACATAATACCTGTTGCAAACAAGATGAAAGGTCTAAAAGAAGCACCACTAACTATTAATGACAGGAACACAGGTAACCAGAATCAAAACAGCTCGATACTTATAGCACTTGAGACTGCTCTACTTCAGCCACTCCTTCAAGAAGGCACTCTGCCGACGAATACTCTAAATGCAGCCATAATTCCTTCACCTGTCAAACAGCAAGGCAATCAAAATCAAATTCGGGGGGATGCATCTCTAAAGAAACAGAAGCATACTCAACTCTCGACCAAGGCAGGGATTGCAAAGAAACTTAAAAGGTACAATCCGTATGAGTCACGTACTTCCTTATTAGATGGCCTAGATGAAGATTCACTAATGGAAACTCCTGTTATTTCAGCTGAAGACGCCGGTAAGTGGGTTGAGGTGGCTTTCCCTAAAAAGCCACCGCTTGAAAAATGAAGCTCCTCAGTTGGAACTATCAGGGACTGGGCTCTCCCCTGACAGTTCAAGCCCTTATGTCTCTAGTGGTCAAAGAGAAGCTTGACCTGATTTTTTTGATGGAGACGAAGAACAAAGAGGTTGTGCTAACTAGACTTCAGCGTCGACTTAAATTCCCAAACTCCCACTTGATCAGTCCTATAGGATTGGCTGGCGGACTGGCTATGTTTTGGCAATCTCATATCTCCCTACAAGTGGAACAATCAACTCCGAATTTTTTTGATACTGTATGTATGGATTCAAGGATGGGCATAACGATGAAGTTAACTTGTTTACATGCACCAGCGACATTCCAATCTCGCCAACTATTATGGACAGTTCTCCGCCAGGTTGCATCCACCAACTCCTTACCTTGGGTTTGTGCTGGAGACTTTAATGATATTCTCTATCATTGGGAGAAAGTGGGCAAACAAACAGCAGACTCACATCGAATACATTCATTTAGAGAAGTACTACGTGACTGCTCACTAATGGATCTTGATACTAAAGGTTGTGCTTTTACCTGGATGAATAATCGTCAGGGTGATGACTTGGTGAAAGAAAGGTTGGATAGGGTGCTTTGTAATCTGAGTTGGCGGCTTACTTTCCCTGAAGCTGAGGTATTCACCTTACCTACTGTGGGCTCTGACCATAGCCCTTTGTTGTTAAATACAAAAGCCAAACAAAGTAGAAGACGCAAACCTGTTTTATTTGAAGCCTATTGGTTACAGCACTAGGATTGTAGCAACATAATTGCAACATCATGGGCCTCAGCAATGGAGGTTGGGCGTGACCTGCCACACAAACTTCGGATTGTCAGCTTAACTCTAGATAAATGGAGTCAAGTCAAGTTTTCTAAGGCCCAGTCACAGATCTCAGATTTGCAACAGCAATTACAATTTCTGACAAATCAAACTCACGGTTCCTACGACAGAGATTTAGCTGCAAAGTTAAAGGAAGAGCTACAAACGGCCTGGCAGCAAGAGGAGCAGTACTGGGCGATACGATCTAGAATAAATTGGCTAAAGTGGGGAGACAAAAACACCAAATTCTTTCACGCAACTACCATTCAGCGAAGATAAAGGAACAAAATCAGCATGTTACAAGACGAAAACCAGCAATGGGTAAGAGATGATCAGACTCTGAAGGAGATGACTATGGCTTTCTTTTCAAACCTTTACAGGTCAGCAGGTTACCGAGACTATGGCCCCATCCTGGACCAATGTTTGAGTGTGGTTACACCTTAAATGAATGCAAGCTTAATTGCTGCAGTCACACCAAAAGAGGTCTGTAAGGCTACTTTTCAGTTGGGTAAAACTCAAGCCCAGGGCCCTGATGGATTAAACAGTCTCTTCTATCAAACTCACTGGGATATCCTACACGAAGAGCTTGTCCTTTCGGTCCAGAACTTTTTTCAAACAGGAGTGATGCCCATCGACCTAAACAAGACCATTATCTCTCTGATCCCGAAAGTCCCTAACCCGGAAAGCCTGGACCAATATCGGCCCATTAGCCTTTGTAACTATGCCTGCAAAATAATATCCAAAGTCCTTGCCAACAGACTCAAACCCCTCCTACCTGACCTAATATCTACCGAACAAAGTGCTTTTGTAAGCGGCCGCCAAATCCAGGACAACATTTTAATCGTTCAGGAGGTGCTACACCAACTGAAGACTCGGAATAGGAAGAGGAACTTTCAAGCAATTTTAAAGATGGACATGCAAAAGACATATGACAGAGTGGAGTGGGACTTCTTGAAAGACTATTTCCTCAGGCTAGGTTTCCATTCCATTTGGGTGCAGTGGGTGATGCAGTGTATCACGACAATTTCTATATCTATCAAGTTTAATGGCGATCAACTGAACTACTTCCATCCTACGCGCGGCCTTAGACAGGGTGATCCACTTTCCCCTTAGCTGTTCATTCTGATGGTGAATCTATTGTCAACACTCATACATCAAGCCCTTGATATGGGACATCTTAAGGGAATCCAGTTGAACAGGTGGTGTCCTACCCTATCCCATTTATTTTTCGCAGACGATGCTATATTTTTCTTAGACGGGAAAGTCCTGGAATGTCAAAATCTAGCTAACACTTTGAACCAATATTGCTTAGCTACTGGTCAAGCAGTCAATAGGAATAAATCGAGTATTTTCTTCAGTAAAGCCTGCCCTAGTAGACTTAAGGAAAATCTGGCACAGCAATTCCAAATCCCTGTGCTTCATAAGACCGAAAAATACCTAGGAATCCCGTCAGATTGGGGTCGTTCTAAGCGAGATATGTTTGCCTGGATTTTGGGAAGAGTGGACTCAAAATTAGATGGATGGAAAGAAAATCTTATATCGAAAGGTGGAAAAGAGATTCTCATTAAGAGTGTAGTTCAAGCTATCCCTCAATATGCCATGTCCATTTTTAAGATTCCCGTGTCTCTTTGTCAGTCCATTGAAAAAAAAGATAGCGAGATTCTGGTGGCAAAATGATAGTCGAAAGCAGGGTATTCATTGGAAAAATTGGGAGTTACGAAGGATAGGAAGGAGAAGGGTGGTCTTGGATTTAGAGATCTCATTGCTTTCAATAAAGCAATGCTTGGAAGACAAGCTTGGTGACTAATCCAAAGATCCTTTATCCCTGTGGAGCAAACTTTTCAAAGGTCTCTACTTCCACTCATAGGATTTCAGCAGCGCTGCCAAAGGTGTCCGCCCTTCCTAGGGTTGGCAGAGCCTACTAATAGGGCGGGACTCAATTTTACCATAGCTACAATGGTCGGTGGGGGATGGGACAAAGATCAGAATTCGTGAAGACCGATGGCTACCTAGGGGAACTCTCAAAGGACCTGCAGACAAAGACGAGCCACAAATGGTAGCTGATTTGATTTTATCGGATCACAACCGGTGGAACATTTCTCTACTTCAACGTTTATTTGAGGTTGAGATCACAAAAGAAATTCTCAACATCCCGGTAAGACCTAATTGTACAGAAGATCAATTAATATGGATAGCTACTCCTCAAGGTCAGTACACCGTGAAGAGTGGCTATCATTCAATCAAACATGCAGCCACTCTCACAATCGACAACAGAGCATCTTCTTCCTTTCAGACATCTCAGCTCCTCTGGAAGAGTATTTGGAAGCTTAAAATCGCCCTCAAAATTAGGCTTTTCCTTTGGTCTATTTGTCAGAATGCTTTACCCACCAAAGCTAATCTTTTTAACAAACACATCAGTTCAGAACCCACATGCAATTCATGCGCAAATCAAGCCCCTGAATCGATAGAGCACCTTTTTCTACTATGTCCTTGGACTACCTCAGTCTGGTCTCACCCTTAGATTGACTCTCGCATATTACCAACAGAAGCACACCACATAGAAGCTTGGATTGCAGACAGACTTAAACATAAACAGATCTCACCTGGTATGGAGGTTGTTGCTGTAATCCTCTAGCAAATATGGAAGGCACAAAACAGGTTCATCTTCAGTCGCCAGAGGCCCGATCCTTCTTTTGTCGTCGAAGCAGCCTTCGCCCAGTCTCGATTAGCCCAGCATATCTCTTCCACCGAGACAAGATCAGGGCGCAATCTTTCAGATCCAAGTTCTCTGTGGTGGCCCCCTAATCCAGGCGTGCTAAAAAGATCAACATTGACGAGGCTTTTCAGCTTGAGAGCACCACAGGCTCAATAGCTTATATTTGTCAAGATCATACGGGCAAAATGATGGAAGGATTTACCAGTGGAGTCGCTGCTTCCTCGGCCTTGCAGGTTGAAATCCAAGCGCTAAACACAACTCTGCACCATCTTTTGCGGCTCGGCAAGTCTCGAGATTCACTGATCGTTGAATCGGATTGCCTTATAATGGTAGAAGCAGTGACTAATCCTTAGAAGACACCATGGGAGGTTCGCTCAATGTTTGCTGAAGCGACTGCACTCCTCCCTTATTTCGCTTGACTCCAAATTAGGTTTTGTCGTCGTGAAGCCAACTCTGTAGCGGATTGGGCTGCCAGGGCCCATTCACGCGGGTCTTTATCTTCTTCTTAGGCTGCCTTCCCCCCCTATTTTGTTAGACCTAATTCTCTCGAACGCTATTGAAGCGGGGTGTAATGTTACTTTAACTTGAATGAAGGTCTCTTTACGACCAAAAAAAAAGAGTGCTGTTAATTCTGCACCCACGTTCTTTTCTAAAGGGAAAATCGTCCAAAAACTCCTAAACCTATTACACTTTTATCAATTCAGTCCTAAACCTTTTAATTTTACCAATTCAGCCCTAAACATTTTCACTTCTTACCGATTCAGTCTATCCGGCCAATTTTAGCCGGAAAATGCTGATGTGGACTCCGGCGATGCCACGTAGGACCACTATTACTAACGTGAACAATTTTTAATAATATTTTAATATTTTTTTGAATTTTTATTATGTTTTTCTATTTTTCCCCCTTTTTTTTTTTCCTTTTCTTTCTTTTCTTTTTGGCTTTCTTTGCCTTTTCCGGTGGCCGGCCACGGCGACGGCCGGCCATCGCCCACAACCACCAACCCGGGCGAGGAGGAGCCCGGCGGGGGAGCCCTCGCCCAGCGGCGCAGCCCGGCAAGGGTCGCCTGGGCAAGGCCGACCCAGTGTCCGAGCCGGGCGACCTCGCCGGCCGTCGGCCAGCGACAGGGACGCCGGGCGAGGCCGCCCGGCCTAGGCGAGGGGGACCAACCTCGCCCGGGGGAAGCCCCTAAGAGGGATCCCCACACCAGATCCGGGCGAGGCTAGCCCTCACCCAGCCAAGGCAGCCTCGCCGGCATCAGCCGACTGCAGGCGAGGCTAGCCTCGCCCGGATCTAGTATGGGCGAGGTCGACACTAGCTCGGGCAAGGGCGAGCCCCGACGAGGCTCCCCACGCCGGATCCGTGAGGTCGGCCCTCGCCCGGAGCCGGGCGGCCTTGCCCGGCGTCGCCATCCCCGGCCGACGCCCGCGAGGCCGCCCGGCTCCGGGCGAGGGTTGGCCTCACCTAGGCAACCCTTGTCGGGCCGCGCCTGGGCAAGGGCTCCCCTTGCCGAGGCTCCTCCTTGCCCGGCCGTCACCTTTGGTCGGCGGCCATCGGAAAAGGCAAAGAAGAAAGCCAAAAAGAAAAGAAAAAAGGGAAAAAAACATTAAAAAATACTAAAAATTCAAAAAAATATTAAAATATTATTAAAGTTTATCCACGTCGCGCCGGCGGTCCTACGTGGCACGCGCCGGCGTCCACGTCAGCATTTTTCGGCCAAAATTGGCCGGACGGACTAAATCGGCAATAAGTAAAAAGGTTTAGGACTAAATTGGCAAAAGTGCAATAGGTTTAGAACTTTTTAGACAATTTTTCCTTTTTTAAACGTCTGAGTTTATTTCATAATTTTAATGAACTTAGTGTCCTTTTCTAAAAATCTTCAAAACACGAACAATTCCGAGAAACAATTTTTCTCTCTCTTCTTTTTCTTCTCTTTTTTTTTTCTTGTTTTTTTCTTTTTTTTCTTCCTTTTGGCTGGTCGCCGGCCTTGGCCATGGCCGACGACCGGCCGACAAGGGCCAGCGACCTCGCCGAACGCTGGCGAGGCCAACCTCACGCCGCCCGGGCGAGGTTGAGCCTCGTTGGTGGCCTCGGTGGCCTAGCGAGGCTCCGGCAAGCTCGCCAGACCTAGCACAGCCGCCGGCTGCCGCCGTGACCGGTGACTGGTCACAAAGGAGGATGAAAGAAAAAAATGAAGAATATAATAAAAATAGATAATGATCCCAACTTTCTTTTGACTCAATTTTGTCGAAATTGATGCATGTTTGACCATTGAAGGAACCTGATCAGTGTGCCGATTTATCGGCACCCAGGTTTTGGAATTTATTTTCCAAAAAATCAAGCTTGTTTGAAAATTTCAACAAAGTTGATGTCATCGTTTATCATCATTCAGAATATGAAAATTTTCCCTTGGAGGACTTGTAAATTTATGTTTTTGTTTGCAAATTTTCAAAGTTCAACCTTTTGAATTGCTTGTTCGTGTTCCAGTTGATTGATCATGTCGTTTACATACTTGGACGATTATGATTGCTTTGAATGGATAAGTGACCCTGTTTGGTTCATTTTCTTTGAATGATTGCTTGAGAACCAAGGTCCTATGACCTAAACACATGAACTTCTACTCTCTTCGCATGTGATTTCTAGATGGCTTAGGACTGATGAATATTGAGGGGGAAAACCAAAAGAAGACACTTAGACCCGAATCAGGAGTTGTTCGACCTTGACCGCCACTTATGTATGTAAGAGATGGCCAAGTATCGACCGCTAAAATCAATCAATTAGTGGACATAGGTCAGCTCAATATGCATGAACCTCAAAGGCTAACCCCGAGGTCATGTTTTGTGTCATGAATTGTTTTGAGTTGTTTGAACTTGTGTGGATGTATATGATTGCATTTGATTGTATTTTTGAATGCTAGTTTAGCATTAGTTTAGGATTAGAATAGTCCAAAGGTAATCCTTAGAGGAGGTGGTCAAAAAGACTTGAAGACGACAGAATGGTCAATATCTAATATGACTTTTTGTCTATTTGTACCTATTCATTCATTGACATATGTCTCGGCTTCCCAATTTGTGTTGTATAAATACCCTACGAGTTACGGTTTACCTTTCTTGCACTTAGAATTATTACTTATATGCTTACCTTAAGTGCTTACTTTCACGCTCTGCAATTTCCATTATTTGATTACTTTTCTTTTCATTTTTTGATAGTTAATGTAGAATGGCATGAATGAACCGTCCATGTGTGATACAAGTTGCACAAAAATGTAAAAAAGACCGCTTGATCACTTTAGATAACAACCCATCTCATTGATACTGAAAGGGCGCTAATAGACATCTTTAGCGTAACCCAAGTCTTCGAACCCACGAAATCTTTGGTTTCATGGAAATCAAGAAAGGTCTCCCAACCTTGATTAGGTTTCTAGCTGGCCCCCAACAAAGAGGTTAAGTGGTGACTCATAGATAATGTTTTTAGGTTGTCTAAAAACTTTAAAATAAACTGTTGTCACACGAAGTATGGGTTTGTCGGAACCCACATTCTCGATTGATGGACCTCTCGGACAAACATTGCTTTCGAGCCTTCTTTATGTGATGCGCCTTGAGATTGTCACTTGAACAAGTAGCTCAAATCTATTCGTAGGGATTAAAGATCCAAAGGGGTAGGTCGTGACAACTGTAAATCTCAATTGAGAGGATGAAGTGGGGAGTTTGACCTTGACTGACAGCAAAAAATAGACTACTATTTCCATAGCTACTCAAATTGGCAACGTCCAAGCAGTAAAATTGCTTGTTAATGAAATTGTGGACTTGCCTCTTAGGCTTGATGGGGACTGTGGGAAGAAAGTCGGCGGCTTTCTGATGCGTAGTGAACAATTTACCCAGAACGGACATTGAATTGCAAATGAATGACAAATAATATTACTTCACGTTGATTTGAATCCAATTACGAGGAAAACATCCAATTTCCACAGCGTAAATGCCAATTGTTTTCGTAAAGGAAAAATGAAATGCCTTATTTTTCTTTGTTGGAAATGGGACAAAGAAAAGGAGAACACTTTCTTTCGGAGCGTACGCTCTGCCAACCGTCCCAACGGTTATCTTCAGAAGATTTTTATACGACTCCCTCATATCCTTTCAAATGGTGTCTTTCCATCATAACATATAAAGATGAAACGGTGCGTTTTAATTGCACCCCATCATGGACGTACTAATAAAGTACAACATCTCCCACTCAAACATGATAGGCTTGATGGCGCTTTATTAAGAATATAAGGTATTCAACATTCATCAACTTTAGAAACAATTCATACTGGCAAGAAAGCTGTGCGACCAGTGAGTACACCTGCACTTGGGAGCTCAAATTATGCACCTGTTAGGGATAACATAATGGCTACAACCCTAAAAAGAAATAAATAATGGATGTCTCACAGTGTCCCAGACATATTTTGTTATATCAATCCAAGTATACATATCCCTTAAAGGCTATACTTGATTATTCTCACAACACCATGTATTTACAATTATATCCACAATCATAGAAGGCGATATAATTGGTCGACCAATAAATACATGTGATAGATGTAAAACAACAATAGTCTTCCTTCGCACTCATGTCTCTCTCCATTTCAGAACAACTACTTTCCTAGACACGTCCCATAAAGCCATATCTATTCATGACCGCCGGTAACATGCTAAAGTAGCAACATTGATCTTTCACTTCGAGAACATAGTCAAAAGTAACATAGGGCACAAAATGAGGTAAACAATAAATTACCTCAATGGCTCACACGATGAGTAAATGGAGATAATTTCACTCACCTTCCATTGTCGGTCGTACAATGCACCTTAGTATGAAATACATGCTATAGTGGATTTCTCTTTTTATAAGAGCGTATGTCATTTATTAAATATATCCACTATTCGGATCTTTGCCTAAACATAGTCACATGCTTCTTACATACTCAAGTTTAGCTCGAGTGCTATATCAGCTCGCTTTCTGTAACGCCCAATTAAGTACTTGCATACGGCATCTTTCAGGCATACATGATTGTGGGACTATCATGTTCGGTCTTTTTATATATAAATCACAGATCTCTTCTTGACTCCAATCAAGGCGACATATTATTTTATGTACTGAAATTGCTCTTCAGCATTTATTTGTACATAACGTCTCATCTCAACGTGCTAACTATAGCACTTGAGGTGATTGCTCATGTGAGTGGGCCAATCATTGCCTGCTAACATACTTTTCAATAATATATATGTGTTTTTGCTAGTCTCATAATGGATTTGTACTTATTGATAAAAACATCAAGTCACTAATGAATAAACAAGTACAATACATATGTCCACATATACATAAACCAATGATTCTCTACAATAACACATATCACATTCTACGTAATCCTAATGACATCCTGTGGGTCAAGAATACATCTCTAGGAAAAGCCTTCGTAAATGGATCAGCAACCATTCTATTAGTTGAAATGTATTATAGGATCACTTCTTTATGTGCTATTATATCTCTAATGAAGTTGTTCTTTATGTCAATGTGCTTCGTCCTTCCATGATACTTGGGATCTTTCACATAAGCAATGGCTACTTGATTATTGCAATAAACTATCACCAATCTTAGAATATCAGTGACAATGGCTAAATTTTTCAAGAAACGTTTTAGCCATACTACTTTGTGCATTGTGGCAGAGCATGCAATAAGTTCTGCCTCCATCGTAGACAAGGCCGTGCATGTCTATTTCTTGCTATTCCAAGAAATTGTACCTCCATTGAGTAAGAATGCATATCCATAAGTCGATTTATGCTCATCTAGGTCTCCACCCCAATCAACATCTGAATAGCCTAATAGGCGTAAATTATTTCCTTAGTAACAAAATTGATAGTCCATAGTGTCTTTTAAGTATCTTAGGATCCTCTTCACTGTCTTCTAATGTGCTTGATCAGGATTTGATTGATATCAGCTCACCAATCCCAAGGCATAACATATGTCGGGTCGAGAACACATCATAACATACATCAAACTTCTGACCGCACTAGCATAAGGAACAGTTTCAATTACTTTATTTTCTTCTAGAGTCTTAGGGCACATCTTAGTACTTAGGCCTTCACCTTGCATGACAGGAGCATCAATGGGATTACAGTACTGTATATTGAAACGTTCAAGAATCTTCATTATATAAGATTCTTGTGATAAAGTAAGGAGTTTCCTTAATTGATCTCCTTTTTAGCGGTCTTGAGTCTTTCTCGAATAACTTTGACGGCGTCGACTGACTGTTGAACTAACTCAGGACCCGTAATCTTACGCTTTCATCCCAACAAACAGGAGTCCTGCAAACTCTGCCATACAACGCTTCAAATGGTGCCATCTCGATACTCTGCTGATAACTGTTGTTGTAGGCGAACTCAACTAAATGAAGCTAATCCTCCCAACTTCCTTTGAAGTCCAATACGCAAGCTCGCAGCACGTCCTCGAGGGTTTGAATCGTCCTCTTAGACTGGCCATCCATCTGCGAATGATAGGCCGTGTTGTACTGCAGCTTCGTTCCCAAGGTAGTTTGTAAACTTTTCCAGAAAGCTGCCATGACTTCGGGTCTCGATCTGATGTGGTCATCACTGGTACTCCATGAAGACGAACTATCTGTCGCACGTACAATTTAGTATATCTATCCAATGCAAGTCCTTTCATACGACGATGTTCTCCATTCTTGGCTTCTCAACTAACATATCAACTACGGTTGCTAAATAACCTTGGCAACCCACATCCAGTAATCGGGTTGCCTTAAGTGACGAAATTAAAGTAATCGATGGTCCTTCTCGATTCCTAACAAACTCAAAACTTCCACCCGCTAACGAGTTAAACTAGATTACTATATGACAACAATCCATTACAGCAAGATGTCCCTTGAGCCAAGTAATAATCCAATACAACTTGTTGATTTTTGAGCCAACCCTTTTCAATCATGACATCCAAGTCACACATAGGCAAAATAGTTAAGTATAACTCTAGCTAGTGGTCCTCTTTTCTATGACCTCATTTCAATAAACTGAAGTTCTACAAGCTTGACCATACTATCGCTGCGCTACTCTGATAAAATTATCCCATAAACACTGCCCCTCCTGTTCGGTGCATAGTCCAATTCATTCATGTCCCCTTCTTCATCCTAGAAGCCTACTAGGAGTCGCTCCTTGCTCAAGCCCTCTGGCCTCGGCGACCACTCCCCGCCCTCATCGAACCAGGTCATTATAAGCCCACTAACCTTCGCCTGGTTCGTCCCCGAGCTACACATCTACTAAAGGGGTCCCATTTCTATAGGGATTAACTCATAGAGACATTGTCCGCTTTGGCCCATCACATACTAAGCCTCACGGTTTTATCCTTTAGCGCATAAGTAAGCACTATCCCAGGAGATCACCCATCCTAGTAGTGCACCATAAGCTTGTTTATCCTTCAGGTTCAAGGGCACCACTGGCTTCCACTGTTCAGTCTTAAACCATTCCAGAAAATCTTTGTTTTATCCACAGAATCCTCTTGTGTCATTTCTGTTGGTATCCTTGAGTTATTCATCTGACATGTTCACTACGATTCCCAAACAGAGTATCTAACGCCTGAACGATCCCATCCAACCTAGGATCACCTGGTGCTCCTCTTCCAAGACCAAATGGAGGCGATACTCTTCCCCCGGTACTAGCCTGAGCTGACGCTCTCCCTCTAGTATCTGCTCGCCTCGGTGCCCTTCCCCTGGCACCTATCAAAACTACTACGACCCGTCTCCGAGGGCCTCTTTGCTCAGGATCGCTCATCTTGCATGATCTCTATGGAAACATACCTTCCAATTCCAACAGGGAATCGGAAATCTGAGCAACCCGCAATCAATCAATCACAAGCATAAGCGTAAGGAAAATGTCTTTCCTAGCTAATTATCCCAAAACCGATCGCACCTTATCACTCCAAACACTGACCAGCTCTGATACCACTTCGGGCGGGGATGTCACGCCCCGAAACCCGGGCACGCACACATTTCTCGGCGGTCGATTAAAAATTTGTGACGTTCCGGGATGCATTGCCAACCCATTCTTTTTGTCTTTCAATTAAGCACATGCGGAAGCGAATTAAATAAACCCTGGTCAATAGAAAAACACATGGGGATAGTGAAAACACACAACAAAAGTTGCCAAAAACAACTTATTTATTTAACCAATGTTGTTCCTAAGAAGTTTAATGATTTACAAGTCCTTACACTAGCAACTTCCAACCGACCCTCTTGAAAACCTTCAAGGACTAGGGTCAACCTACTTCACTAACGACAGGGCCAGTCAAAAGATGTCGCATCTCGCGCTCACCAAATCCGCACTTAGCAGATCTCCACGCTACGGCCTTGAAAAAGGTTAATCACGACGGAGTGAGATAAAATCTTAGTAAGTCAAAACGCTAAACCCCGATTAGGACGCAAATTAGCCTCAAATGCGTCCTAAACATGCACCATACAAAACTCACCTCGCCTCCGCGTGTACCTACACGTTAGCTCATCACAGATGCTATTATCAGTGCGGCAAGCATACTTTAATAACCGAAACACATCATTTCAATCACATGGGTCTCGATTATAAGGCCAAACTGTTATGACACGTCTTATACCGTGCCACATAATTTTGTCCCATAATCAGGCGCAGCTATCATAACCATTCAGGTGTGTTCCAGTTATTACGACCCATCGGCCATGGCCAACTCGAAAGTTGGCGATCATCTGGCGTAACCAAGCATCGTCTCGCCCCATCGAGCACGGCATCATCTAGAACCCTTGCCTAGACGACATTCCACACAGGAACTTCGTTTTGAAATCCATTCGCGAACGGCAACGTCTAGCATCCTCCGCCTAGACGGCATTTCACACAGGAGCATCATCCCGCGTATTCATACACATCAGGATGGGTTCCACTTAGTGACCATGCAAGCACGTCATCAATCAACCCATTTCTTATCTTTCGTCAATTAGCCCAAAATACCAAAAATTCTTTTTAAAACAATAAACCTTGCAATTCCCTTTTTTTTTTGTTCAAAGCTTTCTAAAATAAATACGTACAGGGTCATGTATTTGAAATTAACCCGCCAAACTTTGCACGCATCTAGTATAAAACCTCATCATTTTATTGAGCACATAAAATTTGGCATCCAAACCCGACACCTCATTTATTTTCTATTTTCTTTTCCAACCACCCCTTTTTGGAAACAATCTTTGGTAACCCCTTTTTTTTTTGTTCAAAACTTTTAGAAATAAATTCATCGGTGATCACGTACTCAAAATTAATCTGTCAAAATTTGCACGTACCTAGTTTAAAACCTCATTGTTTTACTTGGCAAATAAGTTTTGGTGTCCAAACCCGATACCTAAATTTTCTTTCCATTTAAAGGCAAGGCCATCTCTTGCAATAATGATAAACAATCAACATAAAACAATCAGCCTCATAGTATCACGCATAAGTTTTCAGCATGCCAAAAATCAACCAAATCACCACATATACATTTTCCAGTAAGCAAGACATCAAGAACAACCACAAAACCACAACCGGTCCCAACCGCAAACCAGGTCCACTTGCTCATCTCTACGATTAATACCGAAACCTAACCAAACGAGTTCATAAAATTCTCAAATTTGAATATATTATAAAGGACACTGAAACGAACACTTTTCATGGAAAATTTTCACCACAAATCTTTCTATAATAAGAGCAGTAAATCACCCAAACTGTTACCAAAACTGTGTCTGTGTCCAGAAATTACGTTTTCCAAAATCAGTTTGGTTCGAGGTCCAAAACTTGTTCGTTTGATCTGAAATTCGACTATGTTAAATTACAAGATGTGATAAAAACTTTTGTGAAGAAATTATTTCAAAAATCGAACCCTAAGAGGTGATAAAAATCCCTTAAACACCAAAAGGTTACTGATTCCAAGACAAACCGAGGTTCTACTTTGCATGAAACGAACCTGAAATCTTATTTTTTAAATCTCTAAAATCTTGAGTAAAATATATGTCATAGCTGAAGATGTTTAGAACATTTTTTAAGAAGAAAACAACTTCAAAATCGTAACACATTTTAACGCACAAAAATCGCAAACAGCGAGTGTCCAGAAAACAGCTCTGAAGAGAAATCCAGTAAACCAACTTAAACCACCCTCATTAGTACTAATCTAACCAACTAGGTTAATATTAATCCATCTCAAGGCTAATCTAACCAAACTAGATCAACACTAATCCATATTAAGGCTAATCTAACTTAACATTAATCTAACAAAGATAATTAACGCTAATGTAACCCCCTAAGCGTAATTAACAACCTAATCAAGGATTAGGAAATTAACTCGCCGAAATTCGATTGTAGTGGGCTCACGGCGACGGAAACGTGATGGCGGTGAGAACCCGAGACTACCGTGTCTCCAACAGAGGCCCAACGGCAGAGGAAAATGCCCCACAAGCTCTGAGCCAAGGGCTGGTCCGATGGTTCGGTTTGGGGCTGAGCTTGCTGCGAAGTTGGTGGCCAGTGGTACTGGAGTTATGGTCTGTGGAGGTGTGGCTTGGTGGGCTGAGCTGCTGGACGGTGGCTCGGCTGGACGTTAGTGGGGCATTCAATGGTCTCAATGAAGCGGTGAGCCGGTGAGGAGTCAGGCGTTGGGGTGGTGGGCGTGTGGGCTGGGTTTGCTAGTATAAGGAGGAGATGGTGGGCGTGAAAGTGCTGGTGGTGGCAACAATGGAGAAAGGAAGCTACAAGGGAGATGGGGAGTGAGGGACTGGGCAGCACAAATGAAAAGGAAAGAAAACCTCTTTGAAAGGAAGAAGGACGTGGGGAAGAATTTGAAGGAAAGGAGCGAGAAGAGGAAAAATGGGCGGCGGGGAGGTTCACGCACAAGGGGAGGAGAGAGAGAGAGAGGGAAACCAAATAAGTCAATGCTTCAACCAATCTCAAGCTGAGCCCCAAATATATAGTCATCATCACATGCCTCTAAAGTCTTTGGCCACCAAAGTCCATGGCTCATCCAATCACAATTCAGCTCCAATTCTCACAAACTAAATCATTTTGGCAGCCATTTAATCCCTTTTCTTCAGCCATCCGAATTTCCCTTATTTTTCCATTTTGTCCGAAAATCGATTTCCACAAAATTCGAACTCGTCAAAATTTCTCCAAAAGATGAGACAACGTCCTAAATATAAATCGTGACACGCTCGAACATCTGAATCCCAAAACCGAATTCAATTACGTGATTAAAATTGACCGAACGCAATTTTAGTACGACCCAACCTATCGGGTAGCTTTTAGGGATTTTAGCGCGTTTGACCTATGGTTGATAATTTTTTATTCACGTTTGTGCATCTCCGAATCATAGACGACTCTCGGTTATCATAAAAATTGCAAAGTTTCAATTACGTGTCCCGAGTATAATTTCGATAGAAAATCAAGTTAGTGCCGTTCGACGCGAATATCGCAATTGTGCGGAATCACCAGCAATTCAATTATGTGTTTCCGTCGAATTGACTTATATCCGATCACAATTCAATTATAACGGGGCCGTATTGACCATTGCCGATTATTACGGTCGAGCGATCGATTTCCGATCGAATTTTCTAATCTGTCGCGTTTATATCCGTTAACGGCCTCACCTAATAGATTAGTTAACTCGTGAGTGGCCAGCTCCAAGTAAATTAACCATAGGCGCGTCGACGAAATGCCCATTTCATAAATTCGAGACGGGGTCAAATTTCGGGATGTCACAATTCCAATGCCTTAGATGACCGATTGTTGTATGTCTTGGAATGATCTGTTAAACGTGCTCTTTTGGTCTCAAGGTCTTCATGAAAGTCATAGTATATCCCATGGACTTTTCAAAGATATAAGGATTGCACTGATCAGCCTCTATTGGCCCTATCAATTGCATGCTCAAAAATTTTGCCGTAATCTGTCAACGTTGTTGTAATGTAGGTACCTGGAACGACCTATTCGGTTTGCTATTTTTGTGTGATTTTCTGCCCATAGATTTTGGTTACAATGTCCCATGTAATTTAACCCTAATATTTAGATCTATGTGCACAAAAAATGATGGAATTTTGTCATGCCATATAGATAGGATCAAGCATGATTGTTTCTAGCCTTCGTTGCTGTTTCTACTCTTAATCTGACCTCCTAGAGAAATGTCTTTGATTGAACTTGTTAATAAACCAATTTTCAGTGATGCTTCTAGAAAATTGTAATAGACATCCCAAGCTTTAAAATGACATATTACATGCTTGAATCAGCCATCATTTGCTATGTTTAGCATTTTTGCTAAATCGAGCTAGGACTTGGAAACCATGTCGAACTAGAGCTGCTTGTCATGTTTCTATGAGTCCGGTTACTTGTCATTTTTGTATGATTTTTTAGGTATAGATTTTGGGGTCGAGTCCTTGATGAAAGTTGTCATTAACATCAATTTCTACCATATATAAAAATTTGAAGTTGTTTGAACATCAATTGATACGGTCGAATGGCTATAGAACATCCATGTTACATGCCGCCCTGTTTTGTTCTTGACTCCCGACCGGTTCATGTTCTAGGATTTTTAGAAATTCATATGTTAGGAGTCTTGAGATGCTTCCTCATATGCTGATTTACTTGCCATAAAAATTCTAGGGTGAGGTAGCCATTGGTGGTGCTTTAATTGAGCCTACATTTTCTTTTTTTTGGTCGTAATAGAAAGTTTCATTCAAGTTATAGGAACAGAGCAACCCATGGCGAGGGCTTCAGAGTATACAAGATCCAACAGGGTTGGGGGAGGAGAAACAACCCAATTGGGGAGTAAAGTGCCACTACCATGGGCCTTTGTGGCCCAATCAGCTATAAAATTCACTTCTCGCTTGCAATGCATAATGCGAAGGTTAGGGAAACAGGGGAGCAGTGCGGCGGCTTCTACAAACAACGTCCGAGCTTCCCATGGCGGCGATCTGGGATCGTGCACGCATCAACCGAACGAGGCGGTTAGATTCGATCGAAGTGGGTTGTTAGCTTTTCCTTGCTGCAACAGATGGTGGAGGGTGAGGTTGAGCGCTTGGATCTCTGCCTGCAAGGCCGAGGAAGCTGGGAAGCCTCTGGTAAATCCATCAGTCAGTTGTCCAGCATGATCTCGGCAGATACACACCATACTACCTTCAATGCTTGCGAGTTGATAAGCCCCATCTATGTTTTATCTTCAATACTCCAGGATCTGGTGGCCGCCACAGCTGTTCAGGATTAAGAGGATGTCGCCATGTTCGCATCGGGAGCCGAGTGGAGTTTTGAGCGATTCGAACATGGGCGAGGGCTACCTCCACTACCTGTGTCGGATTTGGACACTGTCGGCGGAAGATGAAATTGTTGCGCGCCTTCCAAATCTGCCACAAAACTGAGGCAATAGTCTCCAAGCTAGGTGAGATCTGATGTTGTTCAACTCTTTCTACAAGCCATGCATCCATTCGTTGTACTGCTTGTGGTGATAGCCAAATGCTGATCTGAGGGTGTGACCAAATGTCGTGTGTCCATGGACATAATAGAAAAAGATGTTCTATTGTTTTCGATGTTTGATGAGGGCATAGATTACATATCAGATCAGTGGTGATGCGTCTGTGATATAGGTTATCTTTTGTTGACAGTGCATTGTGGCATAAAGACCAAAGGAATGTACGAATTTTAAGGCTAGTTTCATTGTCCAAATTCTTCTCCACAGTAACCCTAGGGTTTGATAGGATGAGGAGGCACGGTTTTGCCTATTGCTGTTAGCTGCTTTTCTGATAACATGGTAACCACCTTTCACTGTATATTGACCATGTTGTATCGCTTTCCAAATAAGTTGATCAACTACGTAGTGAGGTCTTACCGGAATGTTAAGAATTTCCACTATTGTCTGAGCATCGAAATGCTAGTTGAGTAGGGGGACATTCTAGGTGTTGTGGTCTAAGTAGATAAGATCAGCCAACATCACAGGTTTGCCTCTAGCAGCAAGTCCGCCTAGTATCCCTTTGGGTAGCCATCTATCTTCACGGATTTTAATCTTTTGCCCATCGCCAACTGACCACTGAAGTTGAGGTAAGATTGAATCCCTCCCTAGCAGTAGACTTTGCCAACCACAGGATGGTCGAGCTCCTCTATCCGCATACCTGAAGTCCTATGAGTGAAAATAAAGGCCTTTGAAGAGTGTGCTCCAAAGAAATGATGGTTGTTGGATTAAACGCCAAGCCTGTTTCCCAAGCATGGCTTTGTTGAAATCGATGAGATCACGAAAGCCTAGGCCTTCATTTTCCTTTCCGCTTTTAAGTACTTCCCATTGCTTCTAGTGAATTCCTGATTTATGACAATCATTTTGCCACCAGAACCTAGCAATTTTATGTTCAATGGATTTACAAAGAGACATAAGAAGTTTAAAGATGGACATGGCATATTATGGGATTGCCTGTACAACAGTCTTAATCAGAATTTCCTTACCGCCCTTAGAGATTAAATTTTCTTTCCATCCTTCTAATTTGGTTTTCACTCTCCCCAAAATCCAGGCAAACATCTCTCATTTTGATTGCCCCCAATCAAACGGTATACCCAGATATTTACCAGTCCTTTCTAGCATAAGTATTCTAAATTCCCTCGCCAAGTTTTCCTGTAGCCTAATAGGGCAAGTTTTACTGAAGAATATGCCTGATTTATTCCGATTAACAGCCTATCCCATAGCTAAACAGTATTGATTCAATATATTTGCGAGATTCTGACATTCCTGGAGTTTACCATCTAAGAAAAATATTACGTCATCTGCAAAAAATAGATGAGAAAGGATAGGACACCACCTATTCAGCTTGATGCCCTTGATGTTTCCCATTTCAACAGCTTGGTTTATAAGATTTGATAAGATGTTCGCCAGCATAATGAATAAGTAAGGAGAGAGAGGATCTCCCTGTCTGAGGCCCCGTGTCAGATGGAAATAATTTAAGTGTTCTCTATTGAATTTAACACTGAGAGTTATTGTCGTAATACATTGCATCACCCACTATACCCATGTAGTATGGAAGCCTAACTTGAGGAGATAATCTTTAAGGAAATCCCATTCCACCTGGTCATACGCCTTTTTGCATATCCATGTTTTTGTGATTGATGACTTAGCTAATAGACATACATGCGTTCTTGAATTTTTTAGAAAATTATGCAAATTGAATCTGATGATATTGTCTTCTCGAGAATTGATTATGATATGCTGCACTTTGTTGTCATAAATTTTCGCAAAATAAAGACATGATTTAGTATTTTCACTAACCATCTCAAAGTTACAGGATGTTCTGAAATTTTGATTTCTTGACATGTTTTTGAACTTATTCAAAGTTAGTTCATGTGATGCCCATGTGAAAAAATGTTCTTCATCAAGGTTATTTAGCATTTCTCAAACTATGGTTTGACATAATTTTCATTAAAGCATTGGTTTGTATTTAGAACGTCTCTGATGGTTGATCAGTTGTGCCCAAATGTGCCCAAACTCGCCTTGACGGCTAGACATGTTTCATGTTTTGATGAAGTTATGTCCCATTTTTGTCAAATATTTTAAAAACAACATCTTCCTTTGCCAATTATCTACAAAATGACTTTGGTTATCACATAAATTGCATACCGACTGCCTCGCTTGTCATGAACATACATGTTGCATGAACATATTCAATGGCACATGTATTTGGATAAGCGATCCATCATTGGCTCACTCATTTCTTTGATTGATTGAGAATCGAGGTCATATGAGGTAAATGCTTGTTATTTTATATGCTTTGCATGTGATTGTTAGATGAATGATTTAAGGACAATCATGACAACGCGGGTTACCTTGGGATATCACCTACAATTTGATCTAGGAACTTCATGAATTTAGTCATCATTTGCGAATACAAAAGATGTCCAATAGTCATAAGTCATTGAAAATGAATTGGGGTAGACATTCTATGAAGGCCGTTGCATGAACTCCAAAGGCCAATCCCGAGGCCAATTTTGAACGGATGATTACCTTCTTTGATTTTCTTGGATGCTTTGTTGTGAAATATCATGATTGATTAATTGCCTTGAATTGTTTGTTAGTATATTTTTTAGCACTGATTTTAGCTTTAAACTAGAACTAGAATAGGTCCCAAAGGCGATCCTTGGAGGTGGTGATCCTAAAGACGCAAAGACAGTGAATGGTTGACCTAATCCTATTAGAATAATGCTATAAATACCTAAATGCTATCTTAAAGCTTTTTTTTTTTTCTTTTCTTATGCAATGATATTGTCCAAACATGTATAAGAAAAAGGGAAATTTTCAAATAAAGGCTTGAAATGCCATTATTTTCTCAAATAAAGGCCTGAGTGGATATTGTTTCAAATAAGGGCCTAAAATATCTTCATTTTTTTTCAAATAATGGTCTAAAGTTGACATTATTCCATATTAATCTAAAATAAGGGTTTAAACTCACAGGCCTTAAAGGGCAATTTCGTCTTTTTAAATTTTTCCTTTTTTCTTTCTTTCTTCTTTTTTTAATAAAAAATAAAACTTAATAAAAAAAGAAAAATAGGCCACCTCATCGCCAGTGGTTGATAGAGATGGCCAACACCAGCGCCTTGGCAAGGGCCAACGACCCTCACCCAAAGCAGGGTGAGGGCGGGCAACCCTTGCCCAAATCTAAGAGAGGGTTGGGAGGCAATGGTTGGGGCCGTTGGTCGATAGTCACCAGGCCTAGGGCCGGTGACCCTCGTGCAAACTGAGACAAGGGCGAGCGACCCTCACCCAAATTTAGGAGTCACCCTCTCCAATCTGGGTGAGGGCCTACAGCCCTCGTCTCTAGTCGACAGGGGTTGCTGGCCCTCGCCCAAGCATCGGCAACCCCACTTGCCATCGCCGCCGCCCCACTAGTGACGGGGTAACGGCTTGTGTTTTTCCTTTTCTTTTTCTTTTTAATTTTTAAAATAATTTAATTTAGATATAAATTGTGTTTAGACAAAAAATATCTCGATTGGTCGAGATTTTTTTGCTAGCCAACGGCCAATCATAATCACTTCCAGTCATTTTTTGATACGATATGACCATTTCGAAATCTTCTTAGTTGAAATAAAGTCTACTTCAAACCCTTTATTTAAGAAAATGATGGCACTTTGAATCTTTATTTGGAATTTTTCCCAAGAAAAACAAACCTATATTTCAAACACAAAAAAATAATAAAATAAAAGGAAAACGTCTAAATCATGCGCGGAAAATATATCTATTTTCACGTGACTGCGATAAGAGATTGGAATATACAGATTTTTTTTTTTTTTGGTCAGTTCTACTCTATTCCTACTCTACACTCATTGGAATATACAGACACCATGAGCATTAAGATGCAATAAACAGTGGAATTTCTATAAATAAAATAAAATAAAATAAGGGACCCCCACACCACACGAGTAACATACGTTTAAGGTTTGGACAATGGACGTCCAGCCCGTTCCCAGGCTTAAATACGACCCCGGGACGTGCCTCAACAATTTGAGAACGAACCTTCAAGTGCGACTGCAAACGCGAGTCAATGCAAACAAACTCGGATCAAAATAACATTTATAATCCGATTGGGGTGAGAGAAAGGAACTGATTGAACCGAGAATCGCTCACAGGAGCTCCAGTCCATTTTCTGGTTCCATAAAATTGAAATCGGTAATTTTGGTCCGGTCCCAGGGATAAAACCATTCATGTTAGAGCGATTATTTTTTAAAATTTTGATTTTATTTTTTGCAAAATTATTAAAGAAATAATATGAACTCTTAGTTATTAGGGATTAGACAAAAACTCAAGAAAGGTATGCTTTTGTTAGGTGCATAGCTTAATTTTTATTCACAACCCTACTTAGTCTGTGTTCCCGTTTAATGTGGGATTCTTGATGTGTCTGGCTTGTCTCTCTTGTGGTGTCTAGCCTTCCGTGCAAATGCCTTGGATGTGAAACTCTTGGCTTGTCTCTATTATTGTGTCTAGCCAAATGTCGAGAGTCTCACATCGAACGGGCACGCAAAGACCATAAGGGGGGTTGTGAATAAAAGTCAAACCATGCTCCAATCAAAGCATGTTTTTCTTGGCCTTTTAGCTAAAATTAAATATAGTATTTGTTAAGTGTGTGATGCTCACACAACTTTTGAAGCATTTTGCGAGTAAAGAGCTAATGCTTGATTTTAAAGGGGAGGGGAAATCGGTATATCAACGTAATTTACTAGTTCCATTGGACCACCAAAAACCAAATCAAACCGATGGTCTAGTTCCACAATCAGTCAGTCCTATTCTTGGTCCCAAAATAGGGAACCGATCCAATTAGTCCAATTCTCGATTCCTAGGTGGGATCGGATTAGACTAAAGATCAATCACCCTTACCACAATTATCTTATCAAATATCCGCATCGAAATAGGTTACAAAAAAAGCAATTGATATCAATTCGATGAAAAAAGACGAGATATCATAACATCCATAATAGGTTAATGAGAAAACTATCGGATGAAATCAAATACGAAGGATTATAACTCGAGTGAAACTCGTTCCATGACGAATCATGCCATGTTCTAGGTAACCCATTTAGGGGTAAATACTTGGATCAAACCATAACAAACGGATATTAGGCTCATGCAAGTGTTACAAACGCTTCACCTTGCAAGCGTACAAACGCTTCACCTTGCAAGCGCCCAAGACGGTAACCGGTCCTGCAAGTCACTTGAGGGTAGATCAGTCAAATAGGTTGTTTAAGTAAAAAATGGTTCGACCCAAAATGAATTATTTAATCCGTTTTAACTCACATTCAAGTGATACAAATATAGTGATACTTGATTTGATTCGTATTGCTAGAACACTTCCATAGTATTTAACATGATATAAGAAGACTTATAAGTGTTGAGTGAACAAACGTAAAATCAAGTGAATGTGAGAAAGAGTTATAGAGGTGAGTTGAGTTTTGTAAATAAGTTGTAAACCCACATATCACCCCATTCTAAATCCATTTACTAATTATAACTAGCTCATGTAACAACTCGGCTCGTTAAATATGAATTAAAAAAATGATTTTATGATGTATTTTGACAGGTCTATTTGATAGAACTTCAGCTAGCGATACAAACAGCAACCACGTCTCAACCCTACTTTGGCCCAAAGTCTTCTCTGTTCTGCCGTGTACTTTGGCCCAGAATCCCTATGTTTATTTTCTTTATTTTTTTACTGAAAAACCAACTCTTTCTCGGCCTCTTTTTCCACTCGGTTCTCTCTCTTTTCGGGCCTTACCTTCTCTGTTTGTCGAGCTCTGTACATAGCCGAATATGTTTTACGTATACAGCCGATAATTGTTGCCCTATACGCCCAAATTTTGGCCTCAAAAAGAAGGAAACAGTCCTTTCAATTTTCCCCATCTTCCCTCTTTTAATTTCCAGCCTAATTCCTTTCCACATTTACTTGTTTTCTTTTTCCTTCTTTCTTATTTCCACTTTGGCCTAGAATCCCTTTCCTTTTTTATGCTAGCCGAATTTTCCTTATTTTGTTAGGCTACATTTAACAACTAGGATAAAATTCAGAATTTGATAATATATTTGATATCTGCTCAAGACAAGATAAAGTTGGATAAAAAAAATATGAGTTAGATAAAATAATCCCATAAGGAGATAAGATAAAAGTGGATATGATTTCTAATATCTATAATAGGAAAGTTATTTTCCTTGAATTATAAACTCATTATATTAACAAAATTATAATTACATGTCAATATAAATAATATTTGAATTCTAATATAAAAATTCAAATTAACAAAAAATAACAAATTATTTTTTTAATTTAATCTTATTTTATTTACATATTCGAATTTAATTCTATCTTATAATATAAATTCAATATATAAATATAAATATATATTTATATTTATTACAAATTTTAGGTATTTTATGTATATTAGAATAGTTTACTATTTAATAAAATTCTATTAAAGAATGATGGAAGGGGAAAAATAAAAATAAAATAAAATAATTTAAAAAGAGAGAGGAAAATTAAAATAAAAGCAAATACAAATAAAGTAGGTAAGAGTGTTGTGAAAGATTTTTACCATCTACATTTGTGAATTTTTATATTCATTTACATTGATATGTAGTTTAAACTAAATTTATATGATATGATGTGAATATATTCAATTTTATTATTACGATTTACAAACAAGGATAAGATATAGCAAAATCCCTAAATTTCATATCTTATCATATTCAATTATATTCTGATTAGAAATTCGGACAACTAAATGTAGTCTTGTTATTTTCTTTCCTAATTTGGAATGGCGCCTGTTTACCTCGGCAAAGAGAGAAAGGGTCGTATCTTTAGAGAGAGGCCGGGTTCCATGGGCTTAATCTTGAAAGTTCAAATGAGTGTAGGGCCTTTTTCTACATTTAAAGTTGAATCTCATGTCTGGCTGATTTAAATAGAATTCATGATGTTGCCTATTTTTATATTCGATGTAGCCACGCTATTCTTAAACAACAATGTCGCCATTTATAAATGCAGAGGAATGTGGCGAAGAAAAAAAAATGCAAGATCATGCAATAGTGATATTTTTGTTTAGGGATCAAATTATGTCATTACCGATGCATTCACTTGCTAATTTTATCAAATACAAGTGAGACCTTTGGGCAAAAAAATACAAGACCATCCAATATTGATATTTTTGCTTCATGTGTATGTATACGTAGTGATTGGGATTATGGGTTGCCCCTTTTTAGAGTCTATATTGGATTTACTCCCAAAATTGCTTGTGGGATTGATTGAGATTACAAATTGAGCCGAAGAAATTGTTGTTCATAATTTAGGTATTGCTTGTATCTCGAAGAGCTATAGTTAAAAGTCTAGATCTTCTCTCGAGATTCATTATACAAGATATTGGGTTTTGATCATTACATCATAGAAGTTCATAAAATGACTCGGCGAGATTGATCATTAGCGATGCACAACTAATCCACTTGAAAAAGCCGCAATTAGCATGCTCAAAGATTAAAAATGAGCACAAATTGGCACGTGAATCGATAAATTAAAAACTAAATCTGCCACTTACTAATTACACACAAAAGTGTGTCGCCAAGTTCACATCAGTCCATCCTCCTTCCATATCTTCATCTTCTAATGCGGAAACCTTAAAGTAAGAATTTTTCCCCTTTCTTCCCTCTTCCTAGTGACTTATCGGGCATTTTGATTTAAGCCCCGTGATTAATGTGCATTTTAGTTAGATATAATTTTTAAACTACGAAAGCCTTCAAAATGAGCACAGAACAATGCACGTGCCCCTCGCACGTGCTCATCAGCCGACTGATATTTCGATAATAATGAGCTAGAGTTCACTCGATTCAAAAGTCGTCCAGCTAAGTTAACCGAGATAAGGTCGATCGGGGGCGTGCCGTTCAGATTGGGTAACATTATAAGGGTCCTTTTTCTGGAAATTCCTCCTGGTTTTTCTTCTCTCTCATTTGACAGCCAAGAGCCGATCCATGATAAAAAATTTCCCCACTTCGACCGATTCCCTCAATCTGGCACCACCCTCTTGAGCAGAACTTTGGGAGATGCAAAAGAGGGGAGAAAAAAAATGGAGGCAATTGTGAAATTGGGGTGAAAAAACCGGCGCAAAATCGAATTTCCGCAGCGTTATTTAAAAAAAGGCCAAAAGGCAAAAAAAAAAAAAAAAAAAAAAAACAAGAAGTGAGTGAGGGAGCATAGGATAGCGACCAAGAACGAAGAGAGAGAAAGAGAAGCGAAGAGAGAGAAGAGAAGGAGAGAGAGACAGACAGACGGGAGCGTAGGATTAGCAGCGATCGAGGGACGCCAAATCTACTGACAAGCTCCGGCAGATCAAAGCCCCTCCCCCCGACACGAGCTCCCCCGCAATTCGTCCTCCCCGACCCGACCCGACCCGACCCGCGACGGAACCCGGGTCCGAACCGGAACATCGGGCGGCTGGCTGGGTTTTCCTCCCCCGAGGCCGCGTTCAAGATTCGTCTCTCCCGTCATTGCTCCCCGTCGGACGCCACCGCCCTCCTCCTCCTCAATCCTCGCCGGCGGCTTCCCGGGTCGAGCTCCCGAATCAATCTGCGGACACCCTTTTGCGGGTAGGCTCTCTTTCCTCCGCTCTCGCCCTCTCCGTTTGGCGCTTTGCTCTGTGCGATTGGGTTCGCCCCTCCGTGGCTTTTTTGCTCTGTTTCTTGCTCGAATTTTCCCGGCTTTCCGATCTCTTCTCTCTGTTTGGACTTCGATTCGGAGGTTCCGAAGTGAGTAGAGCTCCCGAGCGGTGCGTGTGGCAATGGGTGCTCCGCGGCGCGGGCGAGTAACTTTAATTTGATGTTTTCTGTAGGCAGAGACGAAGCACCGCCCGTTGGATGATTCGAAATTTAGGGTTTCCGGTTCTCGCGGTCGGGTGGCGCGGCTTGATTTGAAGTGGCTGAATGTGCTAGACCTGCTTGGCTCGCGGGGTTTTCCTTGTCTTTGCTGAAGACATGAGACTTGGTTTTGCTCTGTGTTGCTCGTGGGTTGGTCGATTCTGCGTTCTTTGGAAACTTAAATGTTACTCGTGAGCTTTTTTTTAATTGGGAATTCAGGATCATGACATGTGCTGGAGAGTCTTGGAGGGCCCCTTTTTCCCAGATAAGTCCCGGTCGGTTCTTCTTGCAATGAGTGGTCTTCAGTTGAGAGAATTTTGGGTTTCTGGGAGCTGGGGAGAACTTTGATTTTGACTTTGGTTGGGTGCTGCATTTACTCGAAAGTGCTTCTTTGGTAATTCCATTTTGAAGAAATGCAACTGCAGCAGGGCTCGAGAATTGATCTAGTTGACCTGAAAGCTCAAATAGTCAAGAGGTTAGGAGTGGAGAGGTCAAAACTGTACTTTTATTATTTGGATAGGTTTTTGAGCCAGAAGCTGAACAAGGTTGAGTTTGACAAGCTATGCTGTCGGGTGCTCGGGAGAGAGAATCTTTCACTTCACAATCAATTGATACGGTCAATACTGAAGAACGCATTCCAAGCCAAAATTCCACCTCCATCCATTTCTCAAGATCCAAAAAGTTCACTTAGGAGAGAAGATGGACATGAGCAACGTTTGTCGGTCATCCCGAATCAAAATCCAAATGTTTCTGTATGGTCCAATGGTGTCCTTCCCCTGTCCCCTAGAAAGGTCAGGTCTGGAATCCGTGATCGCAAATTCAAGGATCGGCCAAGTCCTTTGGGACCAAATGGCAAAGTGGATTCCTTGTCTCATTCCGCAGGTATTGAAGAGAGTGGTAGGAAGGTTATCAGGGAGAATGGTGAGTTGACTCCGCGAGATTACCCGAGACCGTTTCAGCATATCCGGTCAGTCACTCGGCCTCCTGAGGATGAAAAGGAAGGATCAATTCAGCAATCAGTAAATAAATATAGGGTGCATGGCGAAGATCAGACACTTGTTCCTGTTCTTGAAGAAAGGGAAGATGTGGAGCAGGTACACTTCTTAGATTCTGCCAGAAATTCTCTGGTTGCACCCCTTGGGATCCTATCCTGCTCTCCTAGTATAGGTGGCAGCACTAGAAGTTCTCCTGTAGGAAGCAATGGTGATTATGTTAGCTGTTATGATTATGGTCAGCTGTTCGACTCAGAAACACTGAAGAAACGAATGGAGCACATTGCAGTAGGTCAGGGAATGGAAGGGGTCTCCCAAGATTGTGCGAATATCTTGAACAGTTCTTTAGATGTATACTTGAAGCAGTTGATCAGGTCTTGTGTTGAGTTGGTTGGAGCAAGGTCTGGGAATGTTCCAAGAGGGCATCCTCTGCAGAAGCTGCAGGTACCAGGAAGGGTCAGCATTGGCATGCCCTCATCAAAAAATCACTTGGCTACACGAGGTAGTAGCTCTGTAGTAGGGGGCATGCAGGAAGAGACTTCACCATGCTCTATATCCTTGCTTGATTTCAAGGCTGCAATGGAGTTAAACCCACAGCAACTTGGAGAAGACTGGCCATTGCAGCTTGAAGAAATTTCCATGTGTTCATATGAGGGATGAGATGAGATGCTCTTTGTCGATATATTCTTCTTAGACAGTCCATCGCACTCTATAGAAGTCTTCAGAAAAAGTGGCTGTCTTCTGATCCCTTGTTCTTGCTCTTATCAAGTACATGCCTATGTTTCAATCTGCATTTGCCTGCTGCAGCGAATGGGGGCAGTCAGAATGAAGTGACAGAGGTGCTTCATTGAAGATCCTCTTATTAATTGCTCTGTCAAATGCTTCGCGTTGTGGTTGACGTTAACTCGCTTGCTTAGTCAGCGCAGAGATCCCACTCTCCCGCAACGCATTGTCCATGAGAATGAATTTTAAGGATCTTCAAAGTTTATCTTGCATCGATTTTCAAAGGTAAAACCAGTGCAATAGAGTTTCACAGTTTCTAATGTTTACTTTGGCAGATTGTCAAATAGTTGATCAACTTTGATCTGTATGTTTATTGACATTTCATATCATATCAGCGGATTTAGATCATTGTGAAGATAACCTGGATAAACCGAGGGCTGCAGACTCCAGATTATTTAAATACTTTGCACAGATGGAGAATGTATTATCTAGGAGTTGCCATTCGTCTGGCAGTATTCATTTGAAAAGCCATTGCTCTATTGATATCCTGAATGTCCAAAAGTGAAGGCGTTAAAGCATTGATTTTCATGAGGAGATCGAATAGCGTGCTTTGACTAGAAAACCATCATTCAGGTGAATCTTCATTCTGGTTGGGCCTTTGAAACATCTTCGCCATATACTTGAAACTGTTGAAAAATTAGTGACGACTTTCGAGCTATATTAGGTGCATAATCAATGAAAGAGAGCAGCTGTCCAAAAAAATTTTGGTTCAACTGTATAACAACAGTCAGTCACCCTTTCTGATGAAGATTTTGCACACCAAGGCAAAATCCTTGACACTGCTTAATACTGTGAAATGTGATGTGTAAATGCAATTTCTGATGGTATGAGAATCTGTTAAGACTTTTACCAATTCCTGAAGGTCAATTGAATAAAAAAGATGCCCATATAGTGAGAAGATTTCACGTTCAATTGCCTTGGTGAGAACATCAAATAGCGATAAATCCATAGTCGATTGTTTATTTTTCCTTAAGGATGTTGTCTTTTTATCGTGGATTATGGGCTTTGCACGAAGGATTTAAATTTCATAGTTAGAAATCAATTTCTTTTTTCCTTCTCCCAGATGCTTTTCTTCGTATAATTCACGCGAAGTACTTTTTAACCCTTAAAGTTGTGCCGTCTCAATGTAGAAATGTCTTGTTCAGACGAATTAAATTGGCTGGAGTCTATAGCTGCTTCTACTTTCCTATCTTCCTTAAACTTCTCTTGTAAGAGTTGTTAGCTAACCCTGGTGCCTTCTTTTATATCAGGGAGAAGGGTGCATGCTGGAAAAGATGCTTCCGATGTTACATCAAAAGCAAACATCTTCCCTTTTGGGAGCATGTACTATCAATCACTTGTTTAAAATAGGTACAGTTAGATTTTATTGAAGTCGAGAGATATCTATTAATATTTGTTCAATTTAAGACAGTCTAACCTCGGCCTTTGTACACTGAATGCATTCTGTCTCTATCAGATTCACTAAAAGCTAATTAATGTAGTCTAAACTTTCACTTGTGAATTTGTATGATACCACGAGTCAAAACATGAATTCTTGTCAGGTCATACTACAAACGGAATCAGAGTGAATTCAGCACTGGGAGCATAAGTCAACTTGCTGCACTAGTTAAAAATGTGTGTTGACTTGTGATGAGTCGTCCTCATTTTCCAGTTACTTTCTTCTCTAATGGCCTCCTAAGAAGGCCCAAAAAGAATGCTCAACCATCGCAAGATTAGAGCCCACCGACCTTTAAACATCATTTAAGAGGGCTTTTTGAACACTAAATGATGCTTTATAAAAGCCATGGATGGTCACAACCTTCACTATGCGGTCAATGTGGGAACAACCTGGTGGAAAATTATGAGCAGGGATGGAAATAGCCTTGCTTTATAAAGCCATGTAGGTTGACAAAATTCACTAGCTAGTTGACGAGGGACAATTTGACCTCATGTTTTACATTTCTTTTGTCTTTGATAGACACAATCAACTCCAATTAACCCCAAGTACTCCAATTAACCCCAAGTACAAGTTATTAGTTTGAGAAAACAACCCCAAAAACTCGATATAAACCATTGGCCTTGAAGAAGATTGCCAACAAAAAATTCCAATGTCTGTCAACAATTTTGAGTTTTATCATTTGTTATGTCAGTATTTAAGATTTGTATATTTAATTTGATTTTGTTTGTGGTTATTACATGGTGTGGTTGTTTCTTTTGGTTATTAGATTGAGTGATGGAATTGTTCATTGAGTGTATTGTTAAATTAATTCAGTCTAAAAATCGATTAATTTTATGGCACACATGCTTTTCATAAAATTTTATAATTCTAACGACATTTCTTATGAATACTTTTTGAGGAGTGCAAAATAATGTAATTCTGTGGTTCTATAAAAGATACAATTTAGCAAGCTCCGGAGCACTTTTAGTAGAAAAGGTAATTTGACTACTTTGGTCTTATTTTACTTACGTTGAAAAACATTCAATTTCTGACGGTCTTCACTAGACTTGCATGCTTAATTTTCTGGTTGTTCAGCAATGACCTCCAAACCTAATGTAAACATTGACGTCTGTAGGTTTTAAGTGCAACATATGTCGACTGTATGCATAGAATGTACTTCTATATGTAGACATATATAAATTATGGAAAGCCTACCCATCAATGGAAAGATTACACTTCATCCACGTGGCCTAACTTGAAAGCTGTTACGTTATTGATGAAGAAAGCCTGAATTAAATTCCCATATTTTTTACAGTGAGTTGGGAAATCACGAATCGTTCATTCTTAT
Source organism: Eucalyptus tenuipes (assembly GCA_014182365.1). NCBI lineage: Eukaryota > Viridiplantae > Streptophyta > Magnoliopsida > Myrtales > Myrtaceae > Eucalyptus > Eucalyptus tenuipes. The sequence goes on along the minus strand of CM024539.1, from coordinate 16,184,487 downwards.
CTATAGCAAATCTAAGAAGGATAAATTGATCAATTTACATTTATTTGCCATGCCATTTTATCTGGTGAATCTAAAGCTGTGCTCAGTTAGATGTGAAGTATGGGCAGGTATTTTTTTCCTGCTGGGCAATGAAATATGGTCAGTTGAGGATAGTGTCTGACCAGTGATGATTGGTTTTGTGAAATTTCCTTATCCTTGAGTAGACTTTTTTGGATCTCATCATCTCCCAAGATGCGTCTTCAGCATAGATGAAGCAAATCAACAGATATTGTCCCTTAATAGAATCATATTCTCTGAAAATTATAGTTCTGTGTAAATGGGTAGGTTTTATCTATCGTATGTGTCGAATTTGAAGAAGGAATGATGGAGTGTAGTTATTGCTAATGCTTTAATAGATGCATAATGACAAGATTTGCTGGCTCAGTTCCTTAAGTGAAACTTGTCACCGATGGTCGTTTGATACTCATAGAATTGATTGATCTGGTTGTCCGCCCAATTTGGCAACGAATTTGGAGTAGTGTCATATCCACATTATTTACGGGAATGACAATTATATTCATGTACTTTGCATACTTATATGCGTGCGATATATTCATTTTTGACAATTGGTGTCCAGTGTCTTTGCCTAAGTTTCTTCAGTGGACATGGTTTCTGTTTTTCATTTTGTGGGTTTTGAATGGATACAGTTTCTCCTAGTGCATGAGCATTGAGATAGGACTTATTCTTCTCCCAGGTTTTAATAATGAAAATACATTGAAAACTGTGGCCTGGGCATTTCTCAAAGAGAGAGACCTTTTAGAAATGTACAAACATTACTTTTCAAATGAAATGTGTCTTTGATTAATCATCCACTTTAGCTCTAGAGGTCACTGTCAAATATATTCTTAAAATTACATGCTTGAGGGGAATAGAAAGAAAATAACAAGATTAAGTGGCAGAAGCTCAAATGCAGGTATATAATGATAAGTTGAGGGGCACAAATCAGTTGTGAGAGCTGCTCTCAGATACAGATCCCTTGTGAAGTATTTACATGGGCTTCTGTGAGCATGGATATTAGTAGTCAGCATTCTGCCTCATGAAAAAAAAAAGGCTTATCTAAATGCCATGGTTATACCAAACTATAGCAAGGGAATCCAGTGAACATAATAAAGGGAGTGATTATAGAAGTGGAATTTAAACTTATGTATGTTTTTAGCTTGAATAACTTATGCTAACACCCAGAGTGGAACATCAGTCTTATGGTGTTTTAGGATTTTAACGTTGAACCCCAGCATCCTGGAAATCAGATATTGTATGAGCAGGTGTTTAAGGACACTAAATTTCCAGTTTCCGCAGGCTAGGCAGATAAGCACATATGCTTTTTCTTATATGAATATGTTTCAATCTCTACTTGCTATTTCAGCATATCAATTCTCAATTCTCAAACATTCGATTATAATATAGTCCACAGAAGTTGAATGCTTGTGTACTTTCCTTAATCTCTCAAGTACCATGTTGGGTGTTGTCCTAGTGTATGGTTGGATTTTCTGGTGAGTCCACCAAAATGGAATGAACAGAATTGGTGCTGTACATGTATATTCTCTCTTATCCAATGGATTTGGTGTTAATAATGTCATTCTGATGCAATATCAGTGTCACTAATTATGCCTAATTTGGTTGTTAATGATGCTTCTTAACTGAAGATTCATGCAACCCTACCTCCTTTGTTGTAAGTTTTTAGTTGTCTTTCTTCTATGAGATGCAGTGGATGTCCTTCTTTCACCCAACAATTATGATGTGATCTTTACTATTTTGGCAGAAAGAGAAGGATAGAAACTTTTGGGCTGGATCCCTGGCTGACTGAGGAACCCAACTTGCAATTACTCTCCTGATAATAAAAAGTCAGGTTACAGAGAAATGCATATGCATACAGATGAGATCTCATGTTTTCGCAGTCGGACTCTAATACCAAACAGAAGTCACCAAATCAGCGGCTAGGTGGCTGAGGCAATCATGCAGATGGACTTCAGCTGAAATTTGAATAGCCTCGGTGTTTTGGCTCTTCATTTGCCTAGCCTATTCTCTTTGGCTGATGTCTTGCTGGACTGTTGCACCTTTGTGGTGCTTAATTCTTATTGTCCTGCTTGAGCCATTCCTAATATAAATGTACAGTTTATAGAGACAAAGCGCATGCTCTGTATTCAATGTAGATAATCTACAAAATGTCAAATCTTGTTATTTTTTCCCTACTTAGGATGGATCCTTCGTAAGAAGTAAATGAACGAGGCAGCTATCCTATTGCAGAGCTCTCCTTTGGTGATCCTTGCTAAATTATTGAATTGCCACGGTGCCGATATGAGAGTAACTTTTGTATTTGTGTGATCGGCTGGTGTAGTGACGAAGTTTTGTCCAAGTAAATAACGTCTCCTTATCCTGAATGGTGACTGTGGCCTCGGCAAGCAACGAACTAATTACGTGAAGCTTCACTTGATCTTCATTCAAAGCTTTGACTTAAGATCAAGCCAAAGCTCCATATTAACGCAAAGATGGAAAGCGAAGAATGCTGGAATACTACAAAAGGGTTTGAAGTTTTGGGCGTTGGTGAAGCACTGAAAGATGAAAGCTGCGGAAAATTGTTTTTAAGTTAAATTGGTGGAGTGTGAATTGTGACGAAGTAAGGGTGTTACCTTTAGTTGCAATTCCCTTCTAAGGTTCATCTCCATGGCTAATTGTATGAAGCCTGCACTCAGGGAAGGAGTTTATTCCAGAGTGATGTCATGTTTTCGACACAGGTCAGTTATGTAGGAAACCGACTTCTTAATTGCCCAACAGGAAAGTTCTGCTGGCATCGTTGCCTAGAAATGCATGAGCTGAGTCGGTGAACAAGCCATCCGTTGGAGTAGTTAAGAATTTGGTAAGAGAATTTAAGACACAGAAAACCTGCGGACATGCTGCTTTGTTCCTTGTCTTTGAATGGTTTATACGGATAATTGCTCACTCGAGTATAATAACTCAAGACCGCCTAAGATGGACAGGATAGTGGTCTTTGGATCAGCTGATACAAGGCCATGTATCATTGCATTCACGCAATTAATGTTACTGGTCAGGGATCTCGTAAGTTGCATCAACTATTTTTGAATGTATTCACTTCGTAATAGTTGCTAATTTTTCGATTGCAGCCTGCACTCGAGAAAGGATGCAAGGATGAGGGTACAAAGTTCATGGTTCTCTGTCTCCTTCTGCTTCTTTTTCCAATTCTATCCAAGTTAGTTCATCAGCTTGACTATCAGTTTTCTGCAGTAAGCCAGTCTATGTCGAGAGTACGTCAGCCTGTTACCTCGATACACAAGTGAATGTTCGCCCAACACCTTTCGTGATTGGAAGGCATCCTTGTCTAGGTGACCAATCCGTCGATATGAGATTATCTCATTCTGAACGCGTTGACTCGATCTTCCTAAGGTACCAAGTATCCCTCCACATTGCCCCTAGCCCGGTTGGATTAAAGCTGATCATATTTGAGAGCCGTCGCCATCAGCCGCATCTTAAATCTTATAGATGTCAAAGGTCCAATGTCATTATATAGTTGGCTGACCGGAACGCTTTTGCATGCAGTACCATCAAGCTCTTAATCATTTAACTTTAACTACATCTAATTCTTAATGTAAGCAATTGACTGTGTAGAACGCAAACTATGCTTAGCAATGGCTACAGCAATTAAGCAGATTATTGAGTTTGGCAGCATATCGATGGATCATAATCTTTATATGACAATTACGGACATAAGGCAAATTTTAAGAAAAAGGGTTTAGGCGATCGTTTTCGCCGCCAGCAGGTATTGATGAAGCATCTTCCATGGACAATGTCCTTCGTTCTTAAAATGCAGGACTATGAGGGGATTCCAAGAACCAATTCACCCTTATAACAAGAGCATAAAACCAACCATGAACAGCAAAGACCAAGAACAATGGAAGTTGCATTCCAGTCTTTTTCATGGAACGTTCATCCTCTGCCACCAAGAGCCTAGAGAGCAGGGTTTATTGATTGAATGAGTTACCAAAAATATCCAATATGTACACCAGGAGAGTGGGAGAAGGAGCAAAGTACTTTCCTTTACAAAGAATTTCAGACTACCAAATTCAACTCGTTGGTCGTGACTGGGAAGATGATGGCGAGGGTTCTGCTGAGCCCTTACAAATAGGACACCAGTTCTTGAGCCGCAGCCACTGCTGTACACAGGACACGTGATACACATGTTCACAGGTCAACCTCCCAACTTCATCTCCTGCTACATACTCCTCCTGTGACCAGTATACAAAGTTTTCACGATACAACCACCACAGGAAGATGTCTAGTGTGAAACAGACTAGATTTGGAAGACAATCCAACAGTTGCAATAAGCAATTAGCATATGGAACAAAACTAGGTGAGCATCTCGGGCCTGCTTAAAGAATTCTGCAAACTGCTGTTCTTCATTCTTAAAATGACCAGCCATTAACTATTGAAACAAATTGACTGTTCCGTTCACAAAATTAAAAGGTGCGTTTTCATTTTAGAAGTTTACCACATTCATGTTCTGTCCAAAATCACAATCAAATGTAAATGAAAAAATTATTTGGAAATTCTTCTTAAAACCTTGCCAATATTGAAACACCGCAAGACAATTATTTGAGACAATGGTCTTCTCCAAATTGTTCTCAAAACGATAAGAAAACTAGCATGAACAATTTGCCTTAAAAGGTAATTAACATGTCAAAACTAGAAAAACAGTCGAGGTACCTCGAGTTGCAATCTTTCCCCGATAGAATCTACAGCTCCATCAATATATAACAGTTTCAATCATAACCACTGAAACACATTTCTACTTCAAAAGCAACTAAAATTTGGTCCTTTTTCATCCACAAAAACAACCTTTGGCAGCTAATTCACACAACCCTTCCATCAATTTGCCCATATTGGAACACATTCATGATGGCCTTGCGGATTGCTGACTAAGACAGCAACACCAGTAGGCAATCTATTCAGCTCATAAATAATTTGGCATACCCAATTAACCTTGTGTATTTTATAGAACAGTTATCCTAGAGTCAAGCAATTTCTTCCTATTAAGGCCTTAGCACCAGCAGATATAGAGAAACATTTTTAGTTGTTTTTTAATCTCAAATACTACCTGGTAAAAACCACAAAATATCAAATGACTTCTGCATAAAGCCAAGCCTTACGAATGAAGATTACATTGCAAAACCTGTTAACTTTAATTTTACCTGACAGATACTGCATTTGACATCATCATTCTGCCCACTGACAGAAGCTGCAGGATGGTATACTTCTTTCTTGATACACTTCACCAATGCTTCTTCTGTCAATGCAGTGCTTACATTACCCATCCTCTCCTCTAGAGCCAACAGGTCCTGAAACCCAAAAAGAAAGCAATATGGAGTCCTGAGCATGAGACCAAAGGAATAAAATTGATTTGTAACACAATCGCAATGCGTAGACAAACCTCATACGACATATTATCAATATCCAGTCTCATATCTCTGTGTTGATCATAGAAGTTCATCCCGTTAAGAAATATATTAGTTTCCAGAGCAATTAATTGCTGCAAGAGGCCAGAAAAAGAAAGTGAGTTTTATCATTGCCATGATACAACTAAAATCCGTGAAAACATCAGACAAATCCACTCTCTTCTCAAAGTTGACCATAAAAGTGATGCACCAGAAAAAATATTGCTTTTTAGAGCACGTTGCTGCTGCAAGATGGTTATAGAAAGTCAAAAAGCAACAGGCAACTCGGTAGGGCATAATAACCTACAAAATCTACCTCATAAGTTAGTTCCTCATCTTGTTCAATCCTCTCGAGAGCCAATAATACCTGCACGACATTGCAACATAACATGATAAGGGAATATATCATGTTATAGGAACCAACTTATTATTTCATATAATCAATTCAAGGTGGTGCAAAACACATCATGCCCTTGTCGAGCAATTCCTGTACCCCAACCCACCCTCAAACCTAGCCAAACACTCCAAACAAAAACTAAAAATAAGGAAAGAGATAGATCAGCAATGTCAACAGCAGCTGATTTTCGCACCCAACCAGTTTTAACTCCTGTAAAGTTTAAATTGACATAAGCTTAAGGACACTGCTGCTACTGTTGCTCCTACCATGACCATTATTATCATAACCATCTAGATAACATAATTTGGATAGTTTACATCTATATACTTCTAGTCCATAAAAAGCATAGTGGCTTGTCCAAAGGGAATAGTCCTGTGTCAACATCATGGGTAAATTTATCACACTCAACTAGTAGCTTTGATTTCAAATGCAGGCTAAATTTGCATAAGACGAGGCCCAGTTTCTGGACTTTTTAGACCTTTGTGAACTTGCACAATAGCAAGGTTATTATATATATTGCCTTCACAGAATTAACCTTTGTTTACCCACCCCATTTGAAATCTTGATTTTTTGAAAAAAAAAAAAATGAACCTGAAAACCATGTACCTCTGCAATACCATCCATATTGTAATGTTGAAACCTATCCCGATTCATCAAGGAGCGGCTGATGCCAATTTCAGCAAGACCAGATGGTATCACACGCCGTGAACTCTCGCTGCTGCTGCTTGGCCGACTGTATGCAGACGCACGACCAGAGGCAGATTCAACAGAAAAGTCGCAGTGTGAAGAGGAAGCATTCTCAGCGGCCATTGGAGATTGATGGGCCTGCATGGTCATAGCACGGGACCTGTTTCGAGACCTGCTCAAATTACCTTGATATGAACCTCTTGGCTCAGGACAACTATTCAACCTTTGAGTCCTCAAAGACGTGACACCACTGTCCCGATTAAGAGCCCTGCATCTTGCTCGTCTTGACTCAGATATGGATATGCCTGGTTCAGAACTGGAATTTTGTCCTTCTAATGATGGTCTGCCAACAATCTTACCTCTAGTTGAAGAACTAGCTTCACCTTCAACATTTGACTTCTTTATCACATCCTTCTTTCTGTTAAGCATTGGATTTGATGGTGATCCATTGGAAGGGATGACGTTAGATGCTGAATTACACCTAATGTTTCTCAAACCACAGCGACTAAGATTAGTTCGTGCAGACTGGCTGATGCTTCTCGATGCCATGGAAACAGAGGAATTCGTGGGACCTTCTGTTTTATCAGAACTTATATCGAGGGAATTGCTGTCCACAGATCTTGAACTCGATGCTGCACTAGAACTTCCCATCTCTGTAGGTACAACTTCCCTAAATTCAGCAGCCCCACTTTCAAGATGAAGTCCTCTTTGGATCTTTCCCGGTGGCGGGTTGTCCTCTGAAACATCAGGTTCATCTTGAACACTGCTTGTTTCGGATGAATCAGAATCTAGCTGAGAAGAATATTTCTTCTGACGATCCAGGAAGGATTTCCTTTGACTGCTTGCTGACAGATTACTTCTGGAAGAGCTCTCCGCTATTTCTTTCCCATTTGTTACAGAACGAAACGAGGGCCTTGCATATCTGCACTTGTCTACGCAAGCAGTTTGGGAACCTACTGCATTAAGTCTGCTGCTACATCCCAACCTGCTGCAAATTTGAGCCTTCCGAGCCCTACTACTTGCCGTATCCCTCATCACCAAACTGGATCCCCTAGAAGGTGCAGAAAACTTATGAAGAGGTCTCTCTCCAGAAAATTCATCCATGTTCAGAGGTATCCAACGTTCAAAACCTGCAAGGTTCAGCAAAATATTGTCTATTATCATCCTAACCTTCTATCAACAAAAGCCATCCATTAGAGGGCAAAGCAAAAGTCATAAATAACTTGTTCAAAGAAAAACACTCATTAGCAAATCCATCTGAGAAGATATTATCCTTTCCGTTAACTGAGACAATAAAATACAATGATACAGCACATATATGTGTGAAAACCTGCATGATAAAACATGCCCTGCTGATATAAACTTTCCCAGCATACAGAAAGCTTTGATGATGTCAATTACTATGCGGAAAGAACAAATAAATTTGCAAAGTCCACACACATAACAAAAATCGTATGCAACGTACATCAGCTTCCACAAAGCGGTGGAAAGTTTCGAGGCCCAGAGAAAAGTTTGCATGTTGCAAGATCGTATGCAACCTACATCAGCTTCCACCAAACAGTGGAAAGTTTCCAGGCCCAGGGAAAAGTTTGCACGTCGCAAGCAAAAAACCAGCAATTTGACAAGACAAAGGGTCCAGTAAAAACTTGCAAGTTGCAGGAATAAATCAACAATTCCATAAGACGAAAACTTCCTCTATTGCATTAAAATATTACACCAACAAGAACAAAAAGAACCACGATAAAAGAGCAGAGAGAATTGCAAAGTGCAGACTATCTAACGAGATGGATACAAGGTACAGACAACACCAGCACCAAATCAAACTCACCAAAATAGCCTGAAAACTTAACTAACCACATGTAATCACCGCAGAAGAAAAGTAAACGAGCACAGAGGCACAGCAGCTTCATGCAATGAGACATGTACCCCAATATGCAGATACGGAAAAGAAACTCAAATAACTTATACATAAAAAAACCATGTCACACGCTAAGTAAACAGCATCCAAGCTACCCAACTTGACTGAAAGCCTCCTCAAAAGCAAGAAGAGAAATCAGAAAGCCAATCAAATGAGGAAATACTGGGCAGGCGCAAAATCAGACTCCCAAACAGCCAAAAAGTGGTCCGAAACTCCACAAAACAACAGAATATGTGCACCTACATAATCCAGAGGCGATCACCACAAAACATAATCATGCCATAGAATCAGATAGTTTCACACGCCATGTAAAGGGTCAAAGAAGGAGAGCTCACAGATGGAAACCTCTTTTCATCTACACACAGCCAAAATAAAAAAATAAAAAAACAGCCAGAAAGCGTAATCCCACGAAGTCGCCCTCTCAAAAAAAAAACAGCAACAACACCAGGAGAAGAAAGAGAAAGAGCAAGCAATATAAGAGACCCAGATGGCCACAAACCCGTAATTCAACCCAATAAAGTCGGACTCTCTGTTTCCTCTTCTTTTTTTAAAAAAAAAAGAAGCAAAAAGCCCTGTTTGAACCATTCCATCAAACCGCAAAAAAAGATCACTTTTCTCCGCGATTCAAGCGCACGAAAAGCTGCACACCTCTCGACTCTCCGAACGACGGTGCTCCTAAAAACAGACCCCAAAACCAAAACCCAAAAAGCACAAACAAAAAATCACAATCGCCGTCGATCATCGCGGGTACCTCACTCGAGCCGCGCGATCACCGTCAACCCAGAAACCATCCAAGCACGAGGAGGACGCCAGGAAAAAAAAAAAAAAACAACAACAAACCCAACCCGAGAAACCCGTTTCCAGAACGGAATTCCGCCGCGAAAAGCCGAAAGGGAGTCCGATCAAAAAGCGGAAAAGAACAGAACCCAGAACGTCAATCTACCTCCGGCTCCCGAAGGGCCTTTGCTTGCGCGCGTTTCCTTTCTCGGGGCGGAGAAAGCAGGCAGCTTTAGAGCGAGAAAAAGCAATCGCTAGAGAGAAAAAGAGAGAGAGAGAGAGAGAGATGAGGGAAGGCGGAAACGTGTGCGAATGATCCAAGGCTTAAAAGCGCCCGCCCGAACCCACGAAAAGAGAGAGCAAGTCGCCACTGTTCGCGAATTCCCAAGAGGTCCTAACGCGACAAGGTGGACGCACGAGCAACAGTGCCGCCCCGCTTCTCCGCTGGACGGCGTGTGGGCCGTCCGATTCTGCGACCCCGGGCGGGTCAAAGTCAATCATCGACGGCCGAAACTCACTCTCACGTCACCCCTTCAAGGGCCTTCTGATTTACTCATTTTGGGAATTTTTCTTTTTGAGGAAGAAATATTTTTTCTCGACTCTCTTTTTTTTTTTTTTTTTTTTTTTTCTGTGGACGGAGCAGCGTGGGCCCACCTGACTCAATGGGCCGCCTATCCTCTAATTTATTTCCCTTTCCCGGCTCTCCTTTCATTTATTTATTTATTTGTTTGTTTGTTTTTATCATTTTGGCACTTACCACGGTTTCTCTTCTTCTTTTTTGGCAGCACGCATCCTGGTTTTGGAGTTTTCCCCCCTTTTTTTCCTCTTTCGCTTGTTTTTCGTGCGGTTTTGGGATAAACAGATCTTTCTCTTTTGGCCATAGAAATAAAGATATATTCGAATTAAGATATTATCCATGTGTATATTGTGTAATAGCCGTGTTATTCGGTTTTATGGACCGACCATCTATTCATAACTAGACAAGTTTTATTCTTACGTTGACACAATGAATGGACGGTTGATGGCCATAGCTTTAACAGTATGATAGGAGAAAGGAAACGTTGAATGATGAGGATCCAAGCATTTTGGTCAATGATCAGCTCCATTAAATGGATCTCCTTTATTGTGGGCTTAATTTTCAAAAGAAGTCCAAATTTATTGTTTGACCCATTTGATAAGAGCACTTGGATTAGACTTGTCTAATTCATTAGTGCAATGATTAGGTTAAGCAAGTGCTACTTTGGTGACGTTGAAATGATTTTCTGTGTAGATAGGCTAAAGTATAGACCCCTAGGTTGCCTAATCAAGCTCATTCCTCCTTAATTCGGCTTGAGAATATAGGATTTGTCGTATAAATAATATTTCTGAGGAATCTAATTTCAAGATGAGATTTCTCTGAATAATGTTGAACTTTAAAAAAAAAAAACTAAGAATATATTTATATGTTACCAAAATTTTATTTTTTTTAAATAAATTGATATTCTCATTCAATAAATGACTGTGTGAGTCATGCTCAACCCAGTCATGCTCAACCCTAATTAAGCATTATCCTGTGCACTTTTACTTTAATCCAATTTCTCCATATTGTGTTTGGAAAAAATGATATTTTTTTTTGCTTGCTTAAAAATCTTTAGGTTCCATTCTCATTTAACTATGACAGATAATTTCATTTATTAATATAAACAACAAAACTTCTAAGTTTCGGTTTTTATTTTTTTTATTTTTTTTGTCTCGTTGATTTTTCCGGTGAAACACTCTGGGGGTGATCCACTTAACTTTTAAGTGAAGAAAGTGACCATATGCATGATAATATAATAAACGCATCTTATAAAAAGAATTGCACTTTCACTTCCATTTTACAAAAATGAGAGCCCGACACAAAAAGCTCAAAAATCATTACGTATAAGAAAAGAAACATACTTTACAGTTAAATAACACCAATAAACAATAATATAATATTCTTATAAAGAAGCTAAATTATTAGTAAGTCCATTATTAGGGCCAATAAATACCTAAGCATTCACCTTCCGAACAAGTGACACGTGTATTTAGAGCTAATTTTGTGAATAAAAGTCTTTCACACTTTGATGATCTATCGATGAAATGTAAATAATTTATTAAATTACCCAAAAAAAGGGGAAAAAATGAAGCTTCTCCTCCATCCTTGAAGAGGCTACATGTTTTGTCCCTAACTGACTTTTTGAGAGCTTTCTTGGACGCCAGATGGGACTCTTTCGTGGAGTGGCCAAAAGGGGAAAACCAAGTTGAATTAAATAATGGGAAAAGAGCAAAGGGAACATAACCTACCAACCGCTTGTACGCATCCCATTACCAAATTCCGGTGTCCAACCCCACCACCGCCCCTTTATTCTTCCCAATAAGGTCACGGGAACCACTAGCAATCGAGAGCAGCTTAAGGATCCTATCTGTCTCTCAAAGGCTGTTTTGATTAAGACCCTTTTCTTCCTAGGTATCGTTTCGAATTAAGCAAATTTAATCAAGCAATGTTACTTTAGTACCTAGATAATCACTGCAGGGGCCTCGTAGCACACGAGGAAAAGAAGCAGGAATGCAGTTTGATAAGCTCGATTCGGGCAGGTTTTGCTGGGGTCACCGACTTTCAAAGCATTTTTTCAATCGGATCGTTGAACTTTCGCTTCAATTATCTAATGCATCAAGCTTTTTCCTAACAAAAACTAACACTCCCTTTTGGCCTATCGTTGAAAGAGCTATATGTGTCATAATACAACAAGGCAAATTGAGCTTAACGAGATATATGGAGCACTTTAAAAGATAATAAATTCAAAATTTATATGAATCAACATGTTTTACCCACTCTTAACAAAAAGAAAAATTGTAATGATGATATGAATATAAAAATACAAATCATCCTTTTCCATATAACCTAGACAGCCCAGGGAAAATAACAAAGAAAGAAAAGAAAAGTATATTTATTGTTTGACCCAGACCACACGAAGAAGGCTTCAACTTCCTAATCGATCTCAAATGAATAAAAACGTGCGATCATGTAACTCGGGCAACTACTACAATTGATGGAAGAAGCAAGTGGAGACGTTGACTAAATTGGGGTTTTATTTATTTTTTTCAACAATAATCGCTATCAGCGAAGAGTGACTCGAAGATTTTCTGCATTTTCCTAACATTTTCCACCATCTCGGGTCGGCAGGTGGAAAACTTATTGATTGGGGTTTTGGAGGAAAGGAATCCTCCAAGAACAAGCAACAAAGGAGGGGTCTTGCCATCCTATCAAATGAAAAAAAAATAAAAATAGAAAATGAAAAAAGCATATAGTAAAATACTAAATTCTTGGAAGCACAATTAAAGGTTTGAAATTGAATAATCTAATATAGGGAAGAGAGTGTTTTGCCAAATGGAAAGGAACAGGGTAGGGACTACAAGCCAATCATGCCGCTTGGGTGATTAAAGAAAAAGGGTGGAAGAAGACATTCTCTTTATCTCTATTTCACTCTATCTTCTTTGCTTGTTAAGCCACATAAGATAAGGTTAGATTAATCTATAATTAAGTAAAGAGATGCAAAGTATTAAGAAAGGATGAAGTGGGGCGACTTTCGGACTAAGTTAGCTAACGACGCGTTAACACGAGTTGCTTGATTCACTTGGCATCGTGGTCGACACATGTCGTTTTCGGGGTGACGCTCTACATGTTGCGAAAGCAAAGCTTTGATTTTCGAACAAATCATGAGCCTCGCTTTCTTTATTTGTATATTTTGCTTGTTAAATCAATTATTTTGAGGCCTTCTAAAAATATAACCCAACACGACTACCTACTTCCTTCAGCTCGAAAAAAATGTATTAGTCCACACCTAATAAGCCGGGAACAACTACCTTAAAGTGGATTCCCCACTCGTATAACCTTTTTGCATGTAGATGCGGTGATTAGATTGCTTAATTAGTGGTATTACAGGTGGCATCTTATGGTATAAATCATATAAAAAGAGGTTAATCGCCTTAGGTTTCAAATTTTGCTGCCTTAAGAAAAGGCAACAAATTTTGTCGCGAACCGTACGTTGTGTTTGCTTTATCGTTCTTATCTAATATGGTATTTTTATTTTATTTTGTCTCCTATGGTACCTAAGGTGACAAAATATAGTTGTTTTGCTCAAATGGGATAAAACTCACCTATTTTCAGTGCAAATTGGCCAAAGAAAAAAAAATTTGTTGTATTGTCGATAACAATTCATGACCTCACATAGCCTTTGATAATTTCTTTTGTCGCGTTAGGTTTATTTTTTGAGTTATACAAGAAGACAGCTATTTCATTTTCATTGTCTTAGATGTCGTTAGTTTGTTTTAATTGGAATTTGATTATAATATAAGAAAATTAGATTATAAAATTTGAAAGTTCATAATTTCATCACATCAGACCTGAATAAGCTCGACAATCAATTTCATTAATTCAAATATGAATACTATATTAACAACATGATTAAAAGCAGAAGGAATCGAATATTATAAGTGTCTAAATATAGCAAAAGTCCTATTTGGGCACGGCAAATAATTACAGGGTAAATAAAAAATATAACATTATTGTAAATATTCTAATAATATCAAGAGAGAGGGAGAAAGAATCATTAAAACTACATTATTACTTAATTGACCACTCCACACTTTTTCAGAGAATGATATTTATACCCAAATAATGCATATAAATGGAAATGAGATAATATAACTTAACAAGGAAATTAGCTATCATAGAAAATAACAAAATATCAAATAATATCTTTAATATTTAATAATATCTCTAAGGATATTCTCCATTAGGGAAATCTTTAATCTCCGTAAATGTATTTTATCAATTGTAAGTAATTCAATCCATCAAAGTCTTTCTTGGGGTCGATTCCACTCCGACATAGACATTAGGCTGTAGCAAAAGACATAAAACAAAATTTTGAGGTATTTTACCATTAATAATAGATGCTTGAATAATAGACAAATTTATCATTAATTAAGATGCTTAAAATTGGACCAAACAAACATATAACTAAACAAATTTCGAAAGTCGTGCTCAATAGTGCAGAAGCAGCGATCAAGGTTGCATAGTGACGGCCGTGGCCATGACCCTAGATTGGGTTGCAATTGCAATCCGTAGATCAGAATGAGTAGCAATCCTCAATTTTATCATAGCCATAACCCTAGAGATCCAAAACACAACCTTGGCTGCAACTGTCTTATTAAATAAATCAAGATTGTTATCTATATTATTTATTAAGCAAATTCAATGATCATTTCATTCTCAAGCTGTTGATAAACACTCCATGCATATATTTAAAATGCACTATTATCATATATGACTTTTAATCGACAAAATCACAATTTATGATAATAGAGATAATAGCAAGTAACTACTTAATGTCTCACCTTTTTAATTTGAATGCAAAATAATTATGTAGCATTTGACATATCATTCATCTTTTCTTACGGCAATTTAAATTATATTAGAAAGGATGACAATCTTGTCGTATTGGTAGACATGTATAGCGTCATGCGTATGCAAGAAATTGTTATTACAAAAAATTTAAGAAAGTCAAGATATTACTTGTCTGCTGTAAACATGACATAACCATTTCACTACGCTTCTTGCCATGTTTCATTTAATTTTAGCTTTTGATTCTAATTTTATTTTAGTACTTAATATTAAATACTACAAATTTTTAAAAGTTTATATGGTGTTCAAGTAATAAAGAATAATCTATGATGCTTTTATATGCTTCTCCATGATATCCCAAGTTACCTAAGTATGTTTGAATCACTAAATATCAAAAGAAATAATTGGTAAAATACGCGATACAAGGAAAGTGATCTAGAAAATTTTCAAAAGAAAAAAAAATGATTGAAATCTCTTATTAGTTTATAGTAGATGATTTATTCGACAATTTGCACCATCAAATTCAGACACAAAAATTTGTATAAGTTCGGTATTAAGGATCTTAAGTTTTCTACACTCCTAATT
Organism: Eucalyptus tenuipes; assembly: GCA_014182365.1. Lineage (NCBI taxonomy): Eukaryota > Viridiplantae > Streptophyta > Magnoliopsida > Myrtales > Myrtaceae > Eucalyptus > Eucalyptus tenuipes. Next base: position 16,169,233 of record CM024539.1, on the reverse strand, counting down.
GACAATGTTAAAGACTAGAAAGCTCATATTCAGACGTTTCTTATCCATCTAAATAACTAATAAAATTTCAGTAATAATTAGATCCTATTATACTTCAAAATTTTCTTTTGCCATCAATTACACTCGAAGTATTTATATTTCTTCATTCATATATGTCACGTGTGTTGATGGACAAAATTGAAATGAATATATAATCACCATTGCAACCTAAGTTAGCATTGCCATGTTTCTCTGTAATTAATGACAAGCATGACAATATGCCAGCTACGTTTGATTATCAAGATTTCTAATTATTATAACATTGGATAGTATAAGAAATAAAATTAAATGATTTTATTATATCTTATTCATTATTTAGTGAATTACAATAATAAAATTTAGATATATTCACATCATATCATATACATTATTTAGTATAAATAGCATATTAGTGTAAATGAATCTAAAAGTTGCACAAACAAAGATGATATAAATTTATAGCGAAACTCTTACCTACCTCATTTTAATTTGCTTTTTTTTTCCTCTCTTTTTTTCTTTTTTATTTCTTTTCCCCTTCCATCATTCTCTAATAAAATTTTATTAAATAATAAACCGTACTAATATATCTAAATACTAAAATATGCAATAAATATAAATATATTTATTTATTTTTTTAATTTATATTATAAGATATAATTCAATTCGAATATATAAATATAAATATAAATTATATTAAAAATAAATTGTTGTTATTTTGAATTTCTTATTTTAGAATTCAAATATTATTTATATTGAAATATAATTTTAATTTTATTAATTTATTTGAGAAAAATAATTTCTCTGGCTTCGTGTGGTTAAAAATCTACTATTATTTCCTATATACAAATTAATAATCATTACGGCTTTTCTTATATACCCATATAAGTTATTGAACCGTATCTAACAATTACTAGTGTAATATATTCAATCATCCTACAAAATATTTACATACCACGTATTTGTATAAGCTAATAAGGTCGGAATAAGTATTCAATTTTCATTTGCAACCTATGTGTTAGCATAGGCTGTCTATGATGACAAGAACATTCCATTGCTATTTACTATTTAGGTCACCCGCGTCTTAAAAATTCCATACTTTTTTCTTGCCATAAACTTTTTTGAACTCCCACCAAAAGCGACAAAATTTTAGGCTAAACCGACAACGACAAAATGAGCATTCTTTATAGCCTTAGAGTGAAAAATTGAGTAGTTATTTTTTGGCTAATTATAGGAGGTAGAGAATAAGTCGGTGTGGTGCAAAGCACACCAATCAAATGAGGATTAGTCGACTCTTAGAATTGTGACATTATAATCATACCATTAAATTTCAATATTTGTTGCACATTTGACGTCACTCATTCACCGCAGCCTTTTTTCCTCCAAACACAAGATGATAGAAAAAAGAAAGAGAGACTCCAATTACAGAGTCTAGCACACCGGTTCCAAAAGGGCCCGACGACATTAAGGATTACGGAATTAGGGTTTCCAAGGAACCTAACTTCACGGTAATTTCTTGGAATTGTGAGAAGAGAAACATAATATTCGGAGAGGCTGGGCTCAAATGAAAAAGGGTTGAGGTTATGTCTAGCACTACACCAAACATGAAAGTGAAGCCCAATACTTCAGTAGCAAATGAAGAGTCGGAGTAGCTCAATCAAGAAAAAGATCATCCATGATGAAGCAAGAAGACAATTGCTTCTCCCTCACAAATTAAGCCCGGGTCGGGTTCTCAACTCGGGCAAACTTGATGCTCAAGCAGAACACGCGTAGGCCTCGCCATAGATCAGACGATGATGGCAATCGAGCTCCCAGTGCATCATGGTTCCTCGGCGCCATTCGGAAACGGGTCGTGAACAGGTGCAGTCCGTTCGCCGAATGGGTTCCTCTTCCATCCTCTCAGACTGCTTGACTTTGCAAACGAGACAGGATCGCTTCCTCTCTTTAAGCTTGGACGTGGCCAAGTCAGCCAGCCGGCCAGAGCTTTGCTTGGTCGGGATGACGTTACCGATGCCTTTTCTTGCACGCATGTTGCGTGCGGCGCAGAAATAATTTAATTGCGTCCGGGGCCGACTGACATGGTCCTCGGCTCATCATAGGATCGATGATGGGATTGGCCAAGACGTGCGACATGATCTCCCTCAACTAGAAGCTCTAGATCACCAACGTACGTTGGACCATCAAACCTTAACCCGCCCCCGCTCTCTATGTGCGATTATTGCGTTCTTGGGAATCTTCTTCCACATCGAACAAGACCTTTTCGTTTAGCTGAGATGTAGAGGAGTCCCGTTAATTTCTATGAGAGAATATTCATCTCTCTCTCTCTCTCTCTCTCTCTTTTTCAATTTAATTATTAGTTTTTTTGGTGGGGTGCTTGGCATTTGAAAAGGTCAAACGATCGCTCCCACACACGCACCTCTTTCTCGAACAAGAGGTTTGGTTTTCTTTTTTCGTTGTTCGATGGTTTCCGTTTGCTCGCAATGACATGGCCTCCTCCTCCTCCACACCACCACCCTTTTGGAGTTTAGAGCGCGATTCGCTCTCCTCTCATCAACCCAAAACCACCACTCTCTCTCTCTCTCTCTCTTCAAATTCCTTCAATTAATTAGCTGACTCTTTCCTTATATTCAGTCTTTGCTTCTTTGCTCTCTCCTTCGTCCCTTCCCCATTCACTCCTCCACATGAAGTTTCATTGATCAAGGTACGTTACCATCTCTCTCTCCCTCTCCCTCCCTCCCCCACCATTTATTGCATATCATGTATGCATAGGTTTCAAGAACATGAATGAATACACGAAGAACATGCGTGTTGTGTTGGATCTTCATCGATGCTCAACTCTAGGATTAGGATGTTCTCGTTGGCAGATTGATTCCGATGATTACTTTCTTGCTAGAGTTTCTGCACGGCTCCGTTAACACCAGACGTTTGCGATAATTTGCTTGCTCTCTGGCGCCAGCAGACCTAAGCATATTCCTTTTCCTAGACCTTTTGCGGGGTCATAGTCATAGCGATATTGCCAAGGGAAATCGCTGGAGTGATGGTTTGCATATTTGAGATGTGACGAGTGCATTGTCTTGAAATCCAGATTCAAACAATTTCTGGTATGCATTTAATGTGCAGATAGCCGCTTTTGGCCTCTAGCATATTCATCAGGATCCTATTTATGTAGGAAATTGTTGGCAGCCTTTTGCGGAAACTGTATCTCTGCATGGTTGTCGATAATTAAATCCAGGATACAACATTGAGTCGAATGCAATGCATTCATACATGATGTCCTGGATGAAAATCAGCAAGAAAAGATTACCTATCGTGGAGTAAAACGTCGAGAAAAAATTGTTAGGCCGTTATCTACTCCTACCAATTCAATTTGATTCTCTTTCTGGTGAATCCTCCATTGGAGTTGAAATATTGCTGGTTTTACAGGACGACATCACATAGATTTCCAAAAGGGTCTAGGGCTATGTATTTGGTCGGTTCATCTTAACAATCAGATTGTATAGATTAAGATTTACTCAGCGGAAATTCCTTTGGCCTGTTTGAGACTATTATCCCGCCTTATGGGAGGTCATCTCTGCCTTTATCCTATTCGCAGATGGACACAAATGCAATGTAGGATAAATACAAGCGGCGAAACGCAGTCCTGTGTGAATAACCTTTGTGCTATCTGCAATCTGTGAACCCATTAACTTTGCCCGTCACATTGCAGCTTGTACAGAAGTTCTTCTATCTCAGTTCCGGCAATACAAACAACATGGCAACGAAACCAAAAGAGAGCGCCTCTCTGGTGAAGAAAAAGAAGGTCGCGTCTCCTTCAGATCATCATCAAACCGGCATGGCCCAAACCAAACGACCTAGTCCGACTTTAAAGCAATCCAACTTATTATCTTCTCCAATCACCAGTGTCACTCCGACAGCATCAGATAAGCAACTCCCAAATTATTTAAAACCGACATTGAGTTCACGGGTTGAATCGACAAAAGCCAGCGGGGAAGAAACATGTCTCATTGTCGCCCGGAGCCTCTGCTCAGAAGCCTCATCTCTCCAGAAGAAACTCTCTTGACAAGTCTGAATCATCTGCTCAGATGCAGAAGATCTACACTTCATCCGGTCCAAGAGAGAGGTCCTTAACAGTTAAAACTTCATCTTTCTCTTCCCAATCCTCAGGTTCGGCAAGGCCAGTTTTGGACAGGACCTCAAAAACACCTAAAGCTGGTCCTGCCAAGTCTCAGGCTTCAACCATAGCTGGTAATAAGGCCACAAGGAAGAGTTCAGTTTCAGCTCCCTTAACCATCAAGAAGGAGACCGGTAGGTTGACTAAAGCTCCGAGCAATCCTGACGAAATTTCAGAGATACTGAATGCCGAATCAGGAAACTTAGACAACAAGAAACCAGAGGTGAAAGACGTGGAAGAGGTTGTCGTCGTGAAGGTTGAGAGTGATCATGCGGTAGATGTTGCCCCCGATTTGCAGAAACCTGAAGATATCGTTGATGAACATGATGATATCATCCTGGCAGGTGATGAACTTGTGAAAGATCAAGAGACTCTGGTTGATCAGGCTCGTGTCATTTCCACGGTGGAGGACCACATTCATGATTCAACTGAATCTTCCCAGGGAGAAGCAGAAGATACCAAGGACAAATTAACTGAACAAGAAGCTACTGAAACCCTTCTTGGTGACAAAATTGGTGAAGATAAAGATCAAATTTCGAGTGATGAGACTGATATTATACAAGAGGAGATCTCAACAGAAGTCGCTACACCAGAAGATAAAATCGAAGATCACGCCCACGAAAAGACAGACACCATCACAGCAGAAACTGGAGAAGCAGAGGCAACAAGTGAGAAGCCAGAGCAGGCTGGTGAAGAGCAAAACCAGAACAAGCCCATATCATCAGATGATGAAAAGAAAGATGTGCCAGCGGAGGGCACAGTGAAAGAAGAAGCAAAGCCATTGACGATCAAGACCATTTCGCCTTCAAAGAGCCAGAGACCGAGTCAGGGGAACTCGAAGAAGGAATCGCCAGCATACAACGACGTGATTGCGGAGACCTCGAGCAAGCTGATGGAGAAGAGGAAGAACAAGGTGAAAGCACTGGTGGGAGCTTTCGAGACTGTCATATCCTTGGAAGAGCCCCAAGCTTGACACGCCACCGCCTTCCCCCTGCCGCCGACACAAACGAATGCAATGCATGGTTTCCTTCGTTTCTTCTTGTGTAAATGCAACGAGTCCTAGAAAATGCATAGGATGTTTGAGAGGAGAGATACTCCTCTGTTCATTGCGAGAGTCACTGCGAGATCAAATTAGATTTCTTGCGTGTTTTGTCTTTGTCTCTTCCCCTTTGATGCACATGGTTCATGTTGGAATGTCGAATGATGTTTTCGTGTCTGAAACATCTGAACTCCAGCTTAGGTGATATTGGAGGGCGGAGTTGACATTTTTGGATTCTCTGTAAAACAAAAAGAAAAAAAAAGAAAAAAGAAAAAAGGAGACGAAGAAGAAAAATAATTAGAATTTTCTTTCTTCATGTATCGAAAATGAAAAGTCACACATTTCACACAAAAAGCTTCATATACGAGAGCAAATTTATACATATTGTACTTATGATCCAATCTTATATATTCTTCAAATCTACCCTCACCATAAAGGGTCATATTTTGCCTCCATTTCGGATCGGAAGAAATTGATAGAGGCATGATTCAAAGAAATTTTCTCCGATTAGAAATTGATGGAAAATACAGCTTTGCTATAAATGTAAACAAATACATGATGCATGTCCCCGTTTATATTTAGGACGCTTTTTTCTTCTTATATCTACGGCGCTTTGTACATTTCAATGCCAAAACCAACCATCATCCTATGGTCATTTCAAAATAGATCATATAGGAAATCACCTCTTTACCTTATAGGTCCATTTACATGATTGGTGTCATATTTTCAGAAGAAAATTATAAAATCACCGCGGTTACATGATCAATCCTTCTTTTCTTGGATTACACAAAAAACTGGCCAAATGTATATAAAAAAATAATCAACATATTATTATTGTGATAAATCTAATAAGTTTTTCTTTTGGTTTGTGAATTTAATAAGTTTTCAAACATACAATAAATGCACAACTTTTTTTAAGTCACTAGTTTAACACGATGATTTAAACACACATAACCTTTTAGCATTGTGAAAAAAAAATTTACTATACCCTACATTATTAAGTTTTATTTTGTTGTCATCTTATACACGTGTCATCCGTTTATGGGTCGTGATCGACTAGAATTAATACAACTTTAGCCTCAACTAAGGTTCACATCTACCTTAATATTAATTTCACGATCCCTCCTCCGCGCCGAAATCACGTTGTTGTTGTTGCTTTTTAAACAAACAAAGAAAATGAAAACTTCTTTTCTTTGTCGAAAAAGAAATACCCATCCTGTTTTTTTAGAAAAGTTCTAACAAAAAAACTAAAAATTGATACTTTTGTCACGCAGGCCAAAACCATTGTAATTTATCACGGTGGCCTAGATTGTTATTTTTGTTAAAAAATAGTTTTGTTGAATTCGTAGTAGCAGGAAAATGTCGCGGATTTATTTTGTTTAGTCACCTATAGAAATTTGAATTTCATTTTTTTCAATTTAGCCTACACTCAATGATTTTTCAGCATAAAAATTCAATAGTGAGATAGTATAATGACATAAATTATCCTTAAAATTTAACCCCATGTGAAATGTAGTTCCCAAACTTTTAAAATATTCAATATGATTTCCGGAATTTTGGTACATGTTCAAGTTGGTCATTGAACTATACACAAATGTTCAATGTTATGTTTCGATTAATTCAAGTTCAAAAACAAAATTAAACATTCTTATATAATCCAAAGACTAGATCAAACACATACCAAAAGTTGAAGGAGCACATTGAATAAATTGAAAGTTCAAGGGCAACCTTATATATTCAGCTAAATTCATGGACTATATTGAATAAATTAAAAATTCAAGAATCACGTTATATTAGATCAAAATTTAGGGGCTATTTATGTTTTTGCCCTAGAGAGGGCAATTATTCATAAAAAAAAATTTCCTGAAAGATCCAATTTTCCATTGATAACAAAATGGCTCAAGCACTTTTCTTAAAAAAAAGAACAGAAAAGAAGAGAAAAGAAAAGAATTGATGTTTATGCCAAATGGGAAGAAATAAAAAGAAAAAGAAGAATTGGAAAATTTAAAATAAGGACATAAAATGGATTTTATTTTAAATAAGGCCATAGAGTGATTATGTCATCTTAAAGAAGGGTTTAGCCTCATAGATTGAGCAATGACATTTTCTTCCTTTACTTTATTAATTTATTCCCTTATTTCTTTCTTTTTACTTGGCCCATGGCCAGATTAATGTGATGGCTGACCATCGATAATGGATAAAGGTTAGGCAAGGCCGATCTTGAAAGCTAAAGGCAAGGGGCGGCCTTGCCTAACAATCCTCGCCAGCCATAAGCAAGGTCGCCCTTCGCTAGTTTTGGATGAGGTGAGATTGTTATTTGAAATTGAGATTAAAATTGTTTCAGGACGAAAATCCTCTTAATCAATTGAAATATCTATCCGACGGACGAGGCAAAGCTCTTGTTTGAAACGTCTACGTCTACTTTTAAGTTTTTTTTTTTTTTTTTTGAAACAAATACATTTCAGGTTTTTATTTAAGAAAATAAAGATTCTTCAAATCCTTATTAGGAATTTTCGGAGAAGAACCAACGCCGATTGAAGTTGCGCTCGGGAAGTTGTCCTGTCCGCGATCGCCTTTGTTCTGTGCAGAAGACTGCGCAGCGCCACCATCCATCTCCATTCCGGCGCTTTCTCCTCTCTCTCTCTCTCGGTTGCTTTCGCAGATTTCTGGTTTCCGCCCGTCTTCTTCAAGATGAGCATCAACCAATTCGCTATGGTGAGATCCTTCTTTCTCTCTCGTGTTGGGTTCTCCAATTCGATTCTCGGTTACATGCTTTTGGGTCGGTTTGGTTCGGTTTCCTTCTGTTCGAGCGCGGTCGAGATCGTGAATTGTCGGTCTTTGCTTGAACTGGGTCGTGGGTAACTCGAGCAGCCGATCGTTACCCTCAAATTTCCGAAATTTTTTCGACTTTTTCTGCTACCCGGAAGAGGGTCTCAGCTTTGAAGTTGCAATGACTCTGACGGCTCGTGGCAGGTGGAGGAATTGGCTTTCCTGGTGAAGGACAACTTTCCCTGCAAGCATCTTGTTCTCTCTGTGGAGGAGGGTTTGGTGAATTTCCTTCAGGACGACTCCAGGTATCTCGCGATTCCTGACTCCTAAAGCCCTTTGATTGATTGCGAGTGCAGACTTCACATTGCTGCTTTTGTGCGAGATTGGCGAGTACTTTTTGCATGTCTTCGTCGGTTAAAGAAATTCCCTTTTGTCTGATATACTGGAGTGGGAAGTTGAAGAGGAGAGAAACGTATAATTGGACTCGTCATTGGAGTACGAACAGGAACCTGGAAGAAGTAAAGTTTAGCTAACTTTTGCAAAGAATTGGCATTGATAGGAGAAGAAAGGGTAGGTGAGCTTTGGTGAGTTAAAAGTCTAGGTGTATTTTGAGGAGCCATAGATCGCTGTGCAGGAGCATGAACCTTTCATCCAGTTTCTTTAGAACCAATTGCACTAAGAAAAACCATCAATCACTCCCAGCAGTTGCTTTCAATGTGTATATAGATTCAAGAGCTGACCTGCTTTTGTGTACAGCTAGCTAGGAGACGTTAACTTGTTTATGGAAAATGAAGACTGCTTATCCACTTCAAATTCTCCTCTTACACATTTACCAAAAGAAGACTACGACACATACACTTTTAAGATTGTTTCTGTGGCTCGGGGTGACAATGAAGCAGGATAGGAGCATTGATTGGTCCCCCAATCTATGCTTTCCTTGCAATTTTTTCCCATCCCAAACTTGCAAGTAGGTTGCACTCCTCAGCAATTGTTAAAACTGGTCACTGACGTTTTCTGTAGCCTTAGCTAAGAAATTTCTAGGTTTTGTGGTAGTCCCAGGGATGATTAGTTAGTCAAAGGAAAAGATGAGGCGGCCCTGTTAAAGAGAACATTCACGAGTCCGTGATATGGAACGTGCAAGGTAGCGATTTGACAAAGTAGGAAATTTTCTTCAGGAACCGAGGTATTATTCTTTATGATTATGAAGGATATGGCGATTCTAGTGCTATTTACCTTATATAATGCTTCTTCCAATGTGGAATTTTCCAGTTCCATGAAAGATAAGTTTGAAACTAGAAATAGATGGTGGAGTCTGAGCTTTCTCATTTTCTGACTAATTAATAAATTCTTGAGGATGGATTGATATGAGAGTCACTTGATATGTAATTTGATAGGATTTTACATCCAACTTCAAGGTCAAATCTTGAGTCAATGCCATGAAAATTCTGCGAGATATTGAATATCTCTTGGCATGCGAGTAAGTTGATTCTGCTATGAATTGACCAAGTTCATATACCTATAGATTTTGTCAAACTAGAGTTGACAAGGTCAACCGGGTCAATCTGGTTTTTCTGGGCTTGTACCATCTCCAAGATGAATGGACTTGGAGCCTTTTCCCAGTTGCATTATTTGATCCTGCTTGACGAATGTGTTTCTTAAATCACTGGCTTGGGGAACTAGAAAATTTTTATTATATTTAAACTATATTGAATGTACAATCATAATTGCAGTTGCCACGAATACATCTATGCCTCTAAGAGCAGGGAAGACATCTTGTCCACTTTTTTCTTTGCTATATCATATTTTTCTGTCTCTTGTCATGTGTTGGGAACTCTACAATAATTGCTATTGATGGTATCAAGATGATGGTGCAGAAGGTTCTTTTTCTCGATGCTGAAGTCCTTTTGTCAAACGAATCTTTATGTGAAGTCTTTATGTGCGGATTGTGGGAAAAACTTCTTAGCTTACTGTCTTTGCAGTGGAGATGAGATTCTGGAATTGGAACCCATGAACCCCTACAACCGTCTTCTTCTTCATCGGCTGGCTGATATATTTGGGTATCGTTCTGGATACACCTTCTGGCATCAATTTCTCACTGTTACCACTTGGTTTTAATTACTTGAAAACATGAGTCATTTTTTATGGCATTTGCCTGTCTTCTTGTCTTTTACCAACTATTACTTGATTAGGTTTGCCCATGAATCAGTGGGCGAAGGAGATGATCGGCATTTGATCTTGGAGCGTTGCCCTGAAACATCAATGTATGTGGAAGGATTGCACATACTGGTTCAGACTTGGCATTGTGGATGTAAATTATTTCTTACATTATTCCAATGCTTATGATCTCACGCAGGATAATGTGTCCTTTTTGATGGCAGACCTTCTATTCTTGTTAGTGATATTTTATGGCAGTGTGATGAACCTCAACCTCCGCCATCATCGTACCAGATACTGAGGAGAAAAGATGCTCCAACTGGTACAGAACTTTGGATATTTGTGCTTAGAGTATGCTCAAGTGATTTGTATCTCGATGTGAGCTCATAATGAAAGGACACTAGTTATTAACTGAGGAGAATGAAAGGGAGTGGTTTTAAGTTTTAGAGAGGGTAAGAATGTGAATTATCATTCCACTATAGTGGGAGGTGGTCACTCTGCTTTTACCCTCATTAGCCTTGGAGGAGAATTTTCGTGTAACCGGAAGATCTCTCATATGCTATCTCATTTTCCATGAAAATTTGGAATTGTGACAAAGCACACTTTGCAACTCGGTCCACATTGTTTCTTCGATGAACTACAAGAGTGCCATTTCAAATTAAATTAAAATGAGAGGGAAAGCCCAGTCTCATGGAAAGATGATGTACTGTTTTGTTACCTAGGAAACAGAGTTAGACATTACAATAAGGTAGAAAGTGGAGATTTAAGAACAGATACCATTGAAAGTTCATTGCATGCTTCCTTTACATCATACCTGATGGCATAGACTTGAATGCCAAGTGATGATTTCTTCTTTTCTTTTTATAGTGTTGATAACAAATGTCCCATCTTCTCAAGATACATTCAAGGAGAGAGAAGCTGCTTATCTTGCTGCTCGTGAACGAATTTTTGCCTTTGATTCAGAAGAGATGAGAGAACCTGTGACACAGCGACCACGAAATGTTCCTGTAGTGGCCCGTCGTATGATTGCACATGCCCTTGGCCAAAAAATAGGTGCTAACGACCAAGATGCTAGTGTCAAGAATAGCGAGGGGTATGAAGTAGGCACTAATGGATTCAATGTGCCAGAAAATGATAATTTTACTCAGGGACCTGACCAGAATATGTCTGAGAAGGCAAAGGGTGAGAACCATGACGTCTGTGCAACTCTAACTGGGAGGAAGGTCCCTAAAGGATCTGTACAGAAATATGCAAATGTCCCCTCATCTCGGAGCGGGAGAGGGGAAAATGTTGCCAACAAGGAGTACTTGAAGAAAGAGCATATAGGAGCTGCAAAGAGGATGTTTGCTCAAGCACTGGGAAGAAGCTCAGTGAGAGATGGGTTACATTCAAAAGGCACTGAGTCAAATCAATCCAGTAGTACTTAGCAGTCACCAAGTACTTCATTGCTGGATCCAATCAGTTGTCCCTGTTTATGCTGTATCCTTCAGCCGCATGGGAGTTCTCTGAGTTTCAGTATGGCCCAATAACCGGTTTATGAGTATACTCTGGTAATAGTCAATATACTTCTGGGGGAAGCACAGGACATGACAATTGCACAGATGGGCTCCTCACTATTTGGGTACTCTCTGCCACAGCTTGGCTGGTGATGAAATGTTATATCATGAGGAGGGTTATGGCAACATTTGAACGGTTAATGGGTTTTGACTCAAGGAATGAGGAGACGATGCTGGATGAAATCTGGTGCTTCAACATTTGCTAATCTGGAATCAGATGGACTTTGGACCACTCCAAGTATGGATGAGTAGTCTAATATGATGTTTATAAGTTAATGCATTCAATTATCTGTTGGTCATCATGGATTGTATGTACTAAAACTGATCTGGATGGGGATGATTTATGAATATTTTGGTTCTCTTTTGCAAAGTCCATAAGTACCATGATTGAACAATTTTGAGATCTTGACGGAAGTGACTTTCAATGTTCCGGTGGATGAGGGACAGTGAACTTTCGCATTTTTAGAGATTGTTTCAAGACATCATAATGGCCTAGGTTGATTACTCTTACATCTCCTCTATTGATCCAATAAAAAAAAAATCTGTAGAAAAAGAGATGTAGAAGCATTTCTAATGCAGAAGCTCCTCATTCCTTGCCATCTTCTGTCCATGAAGATTCTGATGATGGCAAGCTCTAGGTAGTAAGAAAGATACATGTTGTGCTATAGTTTCGTCTCTAGTTCGGTTCACGCAATCAGCAGATTTGGTAATTTTATCGTGATGACATGTTAGTCCATCTCTCTGCTTGTGATCAGTTAATTGTGCTTTGTTAGCACTCTCATTTGTGTTTTGCTGAAAGAAGCGTTGGTCCATCTCTTGCTTGTGATCAGTTAATTGCACTTTGTTAACACTCTTACTAGTGTTTGCTGAAGGAAGTTTTACACTTAAGGAAATGGCATGGAAACATTCTTAGTTAAATCGTGAAAGCTTTACCTGCGATTATCTCAAAAAATGTTGTACTTGCTGTTCAGTGTCTATGTTTTTGCGGGTGCCTGGTTTAATTAGTGCTTTGAGAGTTCATATAGATGAACGTGTATTAGTGACTCAGATTATTCAGTGGTTGTTTGTACTCTGAATCTAGAATAGTTACAGTCAAGTTCTTCGTTAGTAACCCTCGAGAGTTGCTGATTGGGTCAAGATTCTATGGCGAAGCATTGTCATGAGATCACCCCAACAATTACTTGGGCGCAGCGGGGCAAGAAAACTGCCATCATTTGATTGGATTAGTCACATTCCTTAAAAGGGTCGATGCCCGAAATCATGAAGGAAGCGTTTACTCTTTCCAGATTACTCTCGTCCTAGAAAAAAGATTGCAATGTCAAGTGGATCTTAGCATGAGGTTCCATATATTATCCCATATCCCACCACTTGGGTTTGCACTGAAAGTATGTATTTCAGTTGTGTTCCTATTGGTGTCATAAGTAGCTCCTGCAGATTATGTCAGTGAGAGTATAATCATCAGTACAGAGGCAACTCTATGGTGATTGAGATTGATTAGTTCGATGTTTCTGTAACTCGGGCTGATAAGGACCCCTTATTCCCCCGTTTTGCCTTATCAATGCAACCAATCGTCGCAACTAGTTGGGTACATGGATGGAAGAGGCACGTATTGTGTTCGTCCAAATCGGACACAAGATTGCAGGCACAATTGTGGTTTCCCAAGGCCCGCCCCTACACACCGCATGAGCTTTCGCGGGCATGTGCCCAAAGCTGCAATACGCCGACCGTGCATGACGAATTCGAGCCTCTGTGCTGGGTATATCATCGAGACGATAAGAGACCGCTTGCCGTCCTCTTCAGTTATGCAGATGATGATGTACTTCGCTCAATATGTTCTTCCATTTGCCTTCTGTCCTAGTTTGCGAAATGGCTCAGAGGTGAACGTGATCAGATTTTGGACTTCGGTTTTACGCTTCCGATTCATAGAAGCGTGGGAGTAGTTCCAAAGGAAATTACAAAATGCACCCTGATTTTTTTTAAAAAAAAAAAAAAAATTTCTCTTGGAATCTAGGCCGTACAAAGAAGTAGGCTAAAAAAAGAGGCATAATAATGTAAAATGATCAATAAATATTAATTTAATGTGCAAGGTGATCATTAAAATTTTAATTTATTTAATATGATTAATGAATATTTGATACGTATTCAATTTACCAATGTTGTCATTTCATTAACTCAAAATATTAAATATTTTTATATAATTAAAATATAAATTAAACATGTACCAAAAGTTTAGAAATTACATTAGGGTGTGCAACGTATTCAATTTAGTCATCTGAATCGGGAACTGCTAGGGTTGGCTGACTCTCAAGAGTGTCGATCTTGTTCTTAGTTCCTATAAGTGGAATCAATTGATTTCAAGGGGAATATGATTGGACCGATTGCATATATTCTTTTTTGTTTATTTCTTCAAAAAAAGTAAAAGTGACTAGTTGGGGGAAAAAAAGTAATCGGTCTTATTAGACTGGATTGGAGAACTGATTATCCTTAATTATATTAAATAAATTAAAAATTCCAAAATAATATTACTTATTTGTTAAAGTTCATAAATCACGTCAAACAATTAATAATTTAGATACCATATCGCTCCTCAATCAAAATTTCGAGACCATTTATCTCGTTTTTCCGATCAAGAACCGCCTGGGGGAGTGAAAGCTGAAGGAACAAGAATCTCTCTCCTCTCATGGCGTTTCCATCCGCCTCCTCCGCCCCGCTCCATGCTCAAGGCCCGGCGCTGCCATTCCCTTCTTCCTCATCCACTTCCGTCCTCAGCAATGGGAGACCGACGCCTCGCGTGTCTTGCGGTCCCCGGCGCCGCCCCTCCGAGCCCGGCCTTTGCCACGGCCGCTCTCCTTCCCCACTCGCCCCGTAAGTGTTTTGTCTTAATTCCTTCCCCATTCTCTCCGCTTCCTCTACATCTGCCTCGCTTGTCACTCGTGCTCCCCGCTCCTCTGTTCTCACAACCATCTCGCACGTCCTGAATTGTACTGTAACTGATTGGGTTCTTGCTCGCATTGCCATCTCAACTTGGCCCAGTAGTGTATGGAGCAGAGTCTCGTCACCGATTCTTGTTTGACATTGATTCTTGTATGTGTCTAACTAGCTTTCCCATCGAACCCTTCAATTCTTGGCGATATTAACATGATTCTTATGAGAAAATTGCGAGAGAACCTGGTCTCTTGAATGACGGTAGGATATATCGCATATGACCTTGTTCATTGCAGACTCTTGCCGGCGTTCCTTGGTCTCCTTCTCCTTATCCTCTGACTCATTGGGTTTTCCCGCATTACTTGGAGTTCACACGTCCGATGTCGCCTCTTCATGGTTGCCCAGGTGCCAAATTGTCGCCAAGCTACATCTGGTTGATCCTTTTCAACACAAATTACAGGAAAGAAGCGAGATTGAGCCCAAGAAAACCAAAGTTAAGATTGGGGTCGTGGATAATCTGGTGACGGATGATCCCCTTGTTTTGAGCTCTTCAAGGCTTGAGGGAAATAGTGCTCCCCCTCCCCCTCCTCTGGTTAGTGCATTGAAGGCTGCAGCCGAACAGAATGTCGCGAGCTTTCATTTTCCTGGACATAACAGAGGTCGTGCTGCTCCATCTTCGTTGGCTGGGGTTATTGGCATCGACCCTTTTCGTCATGATTTGCCTGAGCTTCCTGAGCTGGACAACCTCTTCTGTCCAGAGGGCCCCATCTTAGATGCACAGAAGCAAGCAGCTGAGCTGTTTGGATCATCAGAAACGTGGTTTCTTGTTGGGGGTACTACATGCGGTATCCACGCTGCAATCATGGCTACTTGTTCTCCTGGGGACACTCTCATTCTCCCTCGAAATTCTCATTTATCAGCAACCTCTGCCATGGTGTTGTCTGGTGTGGTACCGAAATACATCATGCCAGAATATAATTCTGAGTGGGGCATTGCTGGCAGCATCGATGTTGCACAGGCAAGCAATTTCAGACAGTTTATGCTTCCTGCATATTCTTATCATGTTTTAGCATGTATTGTTTCTCCATTGTCAATACTCTTGTCAATCTGAAGCGGGGGACCTCTATTCACAGGCAAATGCAAATGAACTTCCATTAGCAACCATAAGAAGAATATGTCAATTCGCATGAAATATACAGTATACAGAAGTTTAACATTGCTCTGGCATTTCTTTAAGTAACTTAAAACGCTTCTTCTTGCAGGTAGAGAAAGCATTGAGTGATTTGGAAAGTGAAGGTAGAAAAGCTGCGGCAGTTTTTGTCACTTCCCCTACTTACGAGGGTGTATGCAGTAACATATACGAGCTTTCCCAGCTGAGTCACTCTCATGGAATTCCGCTGATTGTTGATGAGGCTCATGGCGCACATCTTGGATTTCATAGTCAGCTGCCAGCTTCAGCCCTGCAGCAAGGAGCCGATATCTCTGTTCAGTCTACACACAAAGTTTTATGCTCCCTCACTCAGTCATCCATGCTGCACATGGCAGGGAATATCGTAGATAGAGAGAGAATATGTAAATGTCTTCAAACACTTATGAGCACCAGTCCTAGTTATTTGCTTTTGGCATCCTTGGATGCTGCTAGAGCTCAGTTGAGTGAAAACCCAGGAGCCATATTCCGCAGATCAATTGATTTGGCAGTTATGGCAAAGGAATTGCTAGAAGAAGTGCCAGGTGTTACTCTACTCGACTCTTCAAGCTTCCCCAACTGTAGCACCATGGACCCTCTGCGCCTTACGGTTGGATTCTGGCAGCTGGGTCTGTCTGGTTATGAAGCAGATGAGATTCTAGATAGGGATCATGGGATTGTCTGCGAACTTGTTGGGTCCGGATATATGACTTTCACTCTAAATCTTGGAACCCACAAAGAACATATTCAGAGGCTAGTCTCTGGAATAAAGCACCTATCTGCAGCATCAGCTGCCAAGAGCATTGAAGGTACAGTGAATAATGGAGATTTGGGTCCCTTTGTGGACATAGAGATGGCAATGAGTCCAAGAGATGCATTCTTTATGAGCAAAAGGAAAGCAGGTATCGAAGAGTGTCCTGGAAAAATCTGTGGAGAGTTGATATGTCCATATCCACCCGGAATTCCACTACTGATCCCTGGAGAGATCATTACGGAGCAAGCTTTGGACTATTTGAAGCAAGTTAAGAAAGATGGAACGCTGATAACTGGAGCCTCTGATCCTTTGCTCTCTTCATTAATTGTTTGCAATGAGTAAATTTTGAGCTTAAGTGGAAATAGCCTTGCTTCTCTCAATTTTAGCAAAATTCGAGGCTGGGCGGCGATACACACTTCTCTAGATTCAAGCAATTAGTATTGGCCTAGGGCAAGTTTCGGTGGTTGTCAGGTGCATCAGAGTCTGCATTTAGGACTTCATTTTGAAGAAATTATCTGAATGAAAAATGGGGATTCTTCTCAAGGTCCAATTGTCAACCAGTAAAATGCTTGAGCGATCTCTTCTTGTCTCATAGACAGCTTGAAGGTTCAGACATCTGTGAAAATAGTGAGCTCCACATTCTCCTAGGGTTTGTCGACACATGCTTAGTAATTCGGTACATTGACCAGATGATATGTATATACAGATTTTTCTTGATAGATATTTAACATTTTGTCCATGCCACAGAGCTCAAGGCAGGGGTGGCCCTTCTGGTGCATCTGAATTCACATTCCCTGCCAATCCGGCAGAGAAGCTTGCCTTCATTTTTTCCCAATCAGTCTTCTTGCCTTAGTGCATCGTTATTGGCATTGGTTGGCACTTAAACAATGTGACTCTTCCAGGTCTTGGCGTCAATCATATGAAGAAAAGAAAAACAGATAGCAATTTTTTTAAGATTCACTGGTAAGTGAATAATGCTAGCAGTCAATAACTACATACCACATACCCCCATAATCAGTAAGTGCCGAGCATTACATTCTTTAAGATTGCACACATGGTTTCCTTTCTATTCTGGTGGTTGCACACGAAGACAGCTACACCGCATGAGGAGAGACATGCCAGCATCTGTCTATGAGTTATAACTTGATCATATTAACTGAAATATGACAGGGTAGTGATGATCAGTCCAGGTCCTGTCGTACAGCGTTGGCACTTCCTAGTTCTTGAAAGGTCTCATCTTTCACGTCCTTTAAAGTCGTCACAAGATGTTAGTTATGATGGACCATATCAATTGCAATTTACATCTCCTGTAGTAAGCCCATTGGTAAACACACTGTAGAAGCACTCGGGTGGTGTCATCTGAATGTGTTGGTCCATTTCTCTGCTTGTACTTTGTAATATCTCCACCGTAGTGGGAAATTGCACTGCATGCGTTTGAATCTGTTAATTGTGCTTCATTGACCATCACTTGCAAAAGTGTTATCTGTGATTAGTTCTTATCGCTGTTTGCTGAAAGAGACCTTATGCCCTTTGGACCATAAATACGGAATAAAGACGTCCTTGTATGGCAAAAGAAGTATAAGTATGAAATCGTTTTGAAAAAGCTTGTACTATCTGTTTAGCATATGCTTTTTGGTCCAGGTACTTCAGGTTTACTCTTTGAGAGTTCATATAAATATTAGAATGTCTTGGAATATATAATCTAGATCTAGAATACTTCTAGTCAATCCATTGACATTCTAGTTTCAGTGGCTCTTTTCGCGTGGGTCTGGCTCGAACTTCAAGGGACACTGAATTGGTTGAGAACCTATACAAAAGCGATATCACGGGATTCGCCGTATAATTACTCAAGTCAGTTGGGATGGGATGACTGTTTTGAATGGACAGGATAAGTCAAGTGATTTAAAAAGCTTGCTAAGTAACATCACAATGAAATGTCCTATTTCATCCGAACTCGAGTTTGCACTGAGAGTACTATACTTGAGTTCATGGTGATGAGAATGGCTTGTGTGAGTTAGTACTCAAGCAGTGAAATCTTCTATACAGAGACAACTTTGTTGTAATAGAGATTTGGAATCAGTTGTTGATCTTGTAATCGGGTCTTGGGGCTGCGCTTTGACATCGGTGATCCCCTCTTTTCTTTTGCCTTATTAATGTAATCGCATTGTCACTGATAAGGCTGTATGTATAAGATTTTCTTACTAGAACGGCACCGAGAAGCGAACTGTCATTGGGACGAAATCACATCATTTCAGGCGGTACAATGCTGATTCATGACGAAATTAACAAGGGAAAATGCAATTACAATATGCCAGATCTTTGCAGTAGCCGGTGGCGTTATTGCCGTACTTCTGAGTGCACTGATACTTACACTGCAACAAGGTGCACTCCGGTTGCGCAGGGCCAACCTGCTGTGTACATGATTTTGCCCTCACCATCGTCGCCTTATTGCCTGCATCCCAGGAAGCAGAAAGATACGCAAAAGTCAAACTTCATATAGTGAAAGTCAAGAGATCTGGCAAAAGAAAAAGAACAATTTTTTGGAGCGATTCTGATTTACCAAAGCTAATTAGGAGGAAGAGGAAAGATATGCCGAAGCTATTCATGTTTTGGATCTTTTGAAGGATACTGTGGATGCTGCAAGTTTTAAGCATGTGCAGTGCAGCGATATATGCCTGGCTGGTGGCCGTTGTGAGTTTATATAGATCATTCATTCTCACTATATGAGGCAAAATTTTTATTAGCCATCATCAATTTTCAATCTAGGAAATAATGGGGTGTGCGACTTAGGTACGCAATCTTGAATTAGTGGTCATGCCTTAATTGATAGATTTTTTTACAACTGTTATAACATGTGGTTTTGAGTCATCATTACTGAGCTATTATTTATAAGAAAATGTTGTATTTCGCCACTATATATTGGTCATGACATATTTGCTTATATTTGCAAGAAAGAACAAAAATTCCAGATTTAAGTTCACATGAGAAAAAAAAAGGAGCACAAATAATTCTTTGTAGAAAATGAAAAAAAAAATCAATAAAGAAAGAGAGTGTTGCTCGAAATGAAAAAAAATTGTCACGAAGATGACGAAATTTATTTATCTGTCATTACTAGCAAAAAAAAGGCGCATAACATACAATGTATACGTAAAAATGGGGATTTTTTCTTTGAAGAAAAAAGAGAAAGAGTCTTGAGAAATTAGAAAAAAAAAAATGAAATTCTTGTAAATGGTAAAGGTTTAATTTAAGGTAACAATGTATGAAAGTTATATATATATAGATTGCCTCTTTTAGATCACCGATTTGAATATATTCTTATATCAGGTCGAATTCTATTAAAATTTTGCGGTAGTAACTTATCTATCATTTGTTATGCAGAAGGCCTAAGGAAAAACTTAATGTGAACGAGAATAGTTTATGACATTTGTGAGTTGGTTGTCATACCAATAATTGACTCTATATTCTTTCGACCCTAAATCTCTTTGGATTTACTCGTGCTTTAGATAGTCTACCCTTTAAAAATTTCATAGAATTGGCCAACTCACACATATAGGTCCATTTCTATCAAAGTTATCCTACCATACCTCACTAAGATGTTGTATTTCAACCTATAGAATCATTAAATGCATATTGTACCCTTAGAACGCTTTAGGAAGAACTATTGTATCATAGGATTGAGAATTAGAGTTTTTAGAGGTCTCGTTATTCTATTGAACCTAGACCATTGATCTCCAATCGCTAGGTTAGATTTCCACATAGGAACCTCTTTATTGAGTTAAGGCTTTTATCCCAATTCTCCTAGATGTGTAGTTTACTTGCACTCTTTACAAACCTTTTATCGGCTAATTTGCAATGTTTTCCTTTGACTTCACAAAGTCTAAAGAAATTATTCCATTCAAGAGCACTTGTCTTACGGTATTTTGTCTATGACAAATGTGTCTAAATTTACCATTATATATCACATTCTGTGTGTGACATCAAGAAAATTCTTGCATCAATTAATATGTAGGAATTTGAAGGCAATGAATGTCCCAAGTGGTAAATCAAGTTTTTTTTTTTTTTAAACGTTGTATTAGAGGAAGGTTCAAATTGTATTTTTTGTATCCTATTTTTCTAAGGGAGATTTCATAAGGGTTACATTAATGTATATTTGCTCCTGGGTAGATTATCTAGAATGGTGGTGAACCAGTTAATGCCATATTGGTTGTTAATGGAGACTAGTATGTTTTGAGTATACGTATTGAATAAGTGGTAAGTTAAAAATTTACTGCGTTGTAATTCTCCTAGTATTTAGTAATTTTTGTGGAAAAATTTGATAAGTTCAGAATACTTTTCTAAGTGATCAGTATTTTAAGTGGGTATTGATTTCATCATTTTTGTCCTGATTTAATGTATATTTTGGTTACCTAACAAAATTTCTATTTTGAAAACCATATAGTTGAGCTATTAGTCTCTCTTTAATTTGTTCACACACCTCTTCATTTTATACCAAGTGTTTTAAACCTCATGCCCTTAGTTTGTGACATTGAACTTAACCAATCATGATTTCATGTTGCATCAATGCTTTTAACTTTAGCTAATTGATTCTCTCTCTCTCATTTCAATCAAAATATCTCACTTCGGCCGCTCTTATTAGGCCACTTGTATATCATCTACTCTCATTGGGCCACTTGAAGCTTTTGTCGTGGAATACCTATCATTCTCTTTATGCTTAAACATTTTTTTAGCCCAAGGTGATCATCACTTTAATCTTTGTTATTTATTCAAGCAAACCAAATGCAGCCAGGTGTGATATTTTTTATTTCATCTCATCCGATTTTCATCATTTGTCTTTTTAACTCAAAGTCAACACTACTTTAACCTTAATCAATCTTATCCCCTTTATAACTCTTGTGTAGTTACTAAATACATCCCCTTTATTCTTGGCCGAATGATGGGATCTTCAGAAGTCTTCAAGCATCAAAGTGGGTGTCCCTATCCAACTTTTTCCTTCGATCTTCGTTTCAAATTTTACGAGTAAAAGTGAGGGTACTACACCTGTGTTATTAAAGGCCCTATCTCAATCTTTTTGGTGTTGACAAGGTGAATTATTAGACTCCACTACTTTTTACCAATGGGTTTGTAAGTTTAAAAAATGAGAATCGTTAATTTTCTATTTTGTTTATTGTACTTGAAAGTAACTAAAGCTTTGAGTTGCTAAAGTCTTATTCAAGGTACATAAAAACTTTAGGGACTGAGTTTGGTTGATCTACTTAGTACTCTTCACTTGGTTGATTGCTATTTATTAATTTTAATTTTACTTGAATTTGATGGTAAGTGTGAGTAAGTCTCAATAGTGGTGTGTTGAGATATTTTGATGATTTGACTTGTTTTGATGAGTTTTTACATGCCTTAAAGTTGTTTGATTGATTTCTGTGAGGTACTACTAGCATGTTGGATTTCCAAAAAGTGAAAAATGATGGAATTAGGCTTAAAAGTGTTATTTTCATAATTTTTGACTCACCTACTACTTATATTCACATGACCTAAACTCACTTCTCACTTATATCCATGAACTAAGTATAACCACTTAGCGCTTATATCTATCAGTCAAGTTTAATCACATACCTATATCCACTTGCCTGTTATACCCATCTGTTGATTATGGCCATCAACTATTTCTGACCTGATTGCTTGACTAAATCCGTTGTTGGTGCAAGGAACATCGTAGGATTACAGTGTTATCATGTGTATTGCTACTATATAATTAAATATGGAAATTATTATGTTATATATTTCTATGCCCTTGTATTAGTGGTGACCATGCCTATATATCAGGATGCCTTGGAAGTGCTTGGAAGGAGAAGTAAAGAATGTAATATTCATATATGTGCAAATATAAATATAAATGGCACACATGTCTATTAATAAGTTAATTGATGATAATTGTATCTCATAATATGTTATGCCATCCTTACATAATCTCATGCAATGTGGTTATCGATTTCTATCCATATATCATGATAAGAATGATAATACATTTACTCCTCCTCTCGTCATACATGATTATTTTGTAACATTGTTTTGTACTGAGATGAGTGGTAAAGTGGTATCTTACCTTAGAGATTTTAGTTATTGGGCTTTAGCTCACTTCCATATTTTTTCGTCATGGGTGGATCTCCCACTGCCACTACTTTTGGGAGCTCATCTGCATTTCTTCAGATGAGATAGAAGTATTCTATCTCACAACAAGCTATAAAATTAACAAATGACCCATTGTGAAATCTAGGGAGAGGGATCAAGATCAAGAAGTTATCGAAATTTTTTCTTTAAGAATTTATTTGATTCAGGGAACAAATTCAATTTCTTCATCATATGATTTGATAAAATATTTTGAATCTATGTCGAATTGGTAGATAATCTCAATCAAATGAACTTCGTTTTAATGGGAGTCAATTTATCAATTAATTAAGGACAGCCTTGAAACAATTCATTGCATTGATATTTGTCAAATCTAATTTTGACCCTATACTATTTAGGTAGGTCAAATTTTTTCGTTACTGAACTTTGTGAAGATGTGCTTATACTTGGATCAATGATAGTATACACTAAGTATAGTTCCATCACATGAGTCAACTAGAAGGGCCGGTTTCAAAATGGATTCTCCATCGATTTGTCAATTGGTACTTAAACATTGATAGTGAGCTAATTGGACCATAGGAGGTTTTGATTGTGACGGCAACACGTTGATGGCCGAGGTTGTCAATTTGTAGTGAATAACTTGGCTTTTGTACAAGCAAGTTTTTGGGGGCATAGGAGTGGTTTTGGTGATAGATGACTCAAACTCTTCTCAGAAATTATGCATTTTATGTTTTGCTTGGGTCTTGTATTAGAATTGTAATAGTGATGTTAAATAAAGAAGATGCCCTTGTGTATTATTAAATTCGTGTAATTTCTTGTATGGGATGTTGTGAATGTTTATTGTGCTTTTGCCTGCTAGTCATAATTATGAGTTGTAATCGGAAAAGACACTTGTTGCACATGACGTTCTAGGGCATCACACTATGCCATTACAATCACTTCTTGTTTGTCATAGAAGCCCACGTCCATGCCAGGGACAGGTAAAGCCCAGTGAAGTAGTAGGAAGCATTGAGCAAAGTCATTGTAGATAATGTTGACACTAGAAAAGCTCATGTTTGATGAATAAATTGGAGGCCATTGTGCCTTTTTTGAACGCTGCACAAGAGGCATTATTGCAGGTTCCCCCCTCCCCCTCGGTCCTTTCTTTCTCTTGGTCTCACCTCGCAAGATATGGCTTAGTCAAAAAATGGCCGATCACATGAGCTTTTGAGAGCCCAGTCCGGGCCACAGTAAAACATCCTCTAAAAATATTGAAGCCACTTTACTTTTTCAACAACTCTATCTCAAGCGATCAACTCAGATTTCATCAAAATGCGTGCCATTATAGTAATCTTTCAGGATTTCTATGATATTGCAGCATCTCCTGGTGTGAACAAATATCCACTAGTCGATTTAGATCCATTAGATCCAAAATCCAGTTGGCGTCACCATAGCCTTCCTAAAAATAACCTTTGATTCTTTTCATATTACCTAATGCATTCCAATGCTTGTTACTAGGATTACTTGAATATCTGCTCAGCTTTTCTACCGAGTAAGTAATATTTGGTCTAGTTATTGATGTACTTGATGCTACCGATCACTTGAGAGTACTCTAGCCACCCGATTCTATTTCTAGTATTCTTTTTAAAGTCAGTGTGGAATAAGAATTATTTGCATCTTTAATACCAAACCATTAAACCTCTCAATTACCTTTTCAATTGTTAAACCTAAACCATAAAAATTCCTTAGAATTTTGATGTTGAGTATAAAATCCACAACACCTAAGTCTTTCATCCCAAAATTCTTTTTGAGATTATTCATGGTGGTTTTGATAACCTCACCGTTATCTACAAGAATTAGCAAATCATCAACAAATAAACAAATAAATACACATCCACTTGATGTATATTTAACATACACACATTTGTCACCCTCATTGATTCTTCACCCATTTTGGATCGTCTGTCCATACAATGATATGACAAGTCTACACACATCATGGTCTTGTCATTTGACCTTGAATTCTTCAAGTGTTTCCATATAAATCTCCTAGTTGGAATCACCATTCAAGAATACAGTTTCATATTTATTTGATGTATCAACTTGTATAGTGAAACTATAGTAATCAACATCTTAGCTGATGTTATTTTCGTTATAGGTGAAAAAAATGTCAAAGAAGTCTAGACCCTTTCTTCATCTAAACCCTTCGGATACAAGTCGTACTTTATACTTATCAATGGAACTATCAACTTTACATTTCTTTTTGAATATTTATTTACATCTAATTAGTTTATTTCCATATGGAAGATCAACCAATTCTCAAGTTTGGTTCTTATGAAAATGATTAACCTCAATGTCAATAGCTTCTTTTTAGAAAGGAGCATCTGGAGATGACATTGCAACTTTAAACGTTTGAGGCTCACCGCCAAAGTATGGCCGTGCCTATTGGGCTGTAATTTAACGCCGAACTTGGAACAGGCTGTGCCCGTTGAGCCGTAATTCACCGCTGAATATTTAGTAGGCCGTGCCCGAGTGTGGCCGTAATTAATAATTGGAATGAGTAATTGAATGAAATGACACTGTAATGGTCCTGTCGACATCAATCGATTGGGTCGACTGATTGGTGATTCGATTGGGTGTGATGATTTGTTTTATTGATGTGATGTGATGAATGGTACTGACTTGCAGGAAGGGACTAAGGCCAAGGTAAGTCATTTGATTCGAGTTTGTGCTTAGGCAGCCCTTGGGGCGTATTTTCTTCCTAGTCGGGTCTTAGGGTGTGAACTTGCTGAGATGTCATCTCACCCCGTTGTGGGATAACATTTTCAGGCCCATAGATGGCAGCTCGTCCATAACATCTTGGTCCGCCTAAGAAGGTGACATAACATAAGTGCTTCATCCTGCTTCATTGAGACCCTAGGGGATGGGTGTATGAGTTGGTGAAATCCATAGTCTCTGTTGATACGGGTCTACCCAAAAAGGTTCCCCATCAGTACAGAGCATGGTATCGCCAGGAGCGAAACGGCCAGAGAGAATGGCCCATACCTGAGTCCGAGATCCCTTTTTATGTGCTGGAGGTAGCCCTTGGAAAGGGTAGTGCTGATCTTCCAGGTGGTTCGGTGGTGGACCGGGACCTGGACCTATTAGAACTGGAATCCCCTATGTATTCAACTACAGGCTCCAATTCGGACGAGGATGAAGATGAAGAGGAGGACGAAGATCCGTAGTTTTTGAAAACCCCCCCTTGTTTTGTAGACTTGGCATATATATATATATATATATATATATATATATATCAGCTTGGTTTGTATATGACTTACTATGATGTATATATAAGTGCTATTTCTAGTTCGAAAAATTATGGCCCTATTTTCCTATCCCATTGAATTGTTGTCTAGGGATTATTTATCTACTTCCGCATGCACATTAAAATGAAAGGGTCAGCGATACGTCCTGGGACGTCGCTATTTAATCGACCGCAGAGGGATGGGCACGCGCTCGGAGGATCGGGCCGTGACACTCCGGGCGTCATGAAATCTCATTCATCTAGATTAATTACTGGGCACACCTCCAATGAGTACTTGACTTGATTCAACATGGTCAAATAGAAAAACATTTTTTGCTGCCACTATTTAAAGCCCACATTGGTGAATTTTTCTAGTGAATTTTTCTGGTTTCTTATTAGTGTAATAGGAGGTGGTACCATCAAAGTAGGCAAAGTCTGTTGAACCTTGTCTCCTTAAAGAGAATCGTATGTCATTTGGCCTATACTATTTTGAAATTAGTCTCGGGTATCTCAGCCATGTAATTTGTACTCAGACCACCATAAATGGTCTTGACTTGAAGGCCTAGAACATTTGCTACCACAAATCCAGACCCCGAGGTATGAACCTCTCCAATAGTAGCGATCGAATTGACAATAGGAATGTCTCCAAAATGTTTTGGACATTATTATGTAGTTGATTGTTATTAGCCATCTTGATTTAATGATGAATCCAACAAACAATAAGAAATTAATTGCCTTAAGATTATAAAAAAAATGTAACATGATGCTGTTTGCCGTAACTAGTAAAATTAAATAGAAATAACGACTCTATGATAACAAAATTTAAGGAGGACTAAGTCATTGAATAAATATATTGAATGAATTTCTTAACAAATAAAGAGAACACAATTTCTGATGTAAAAAAAAAGAAGAAGAGAGAGAACACAATTAAAAATTAAAGATAGACTTGCTTGATTGCTATAACATTGTAATGGAATTAAATAAGGAGTGAGATACGGATTATCAAATTTCCTCAAGTTTATAAGTTTTTGCCAACGGTGTTATACAAATTAATGAGTATGCCTCCTAAGATACAACACCTTGAGTTTATTTGGATTAGTACTCTGCAAATAGGATTTGATCAAACCTTTCCTAAAATTGGCACACTTAGAAATATTGTGTATTCTTTTATCTAATGAAGAATAGTTTATTTCAATTTATAGAGCTCGCAAGGAGATGAACTGTAGAGACACATGAACACAAGAAATATGTCTTGTTATACTCACTTTTGTTGATCCATCAACTCAAAATTACAACACTCTTTGGCCAAAGCTCCAGAATAGAGTAGAGGGATCTAACAAGCAAAGAAGATCCATTGGCACAAACTCTATCAATGCTTTGTAAAAGAAGGCTAGTTGAGATTTGTAGGATATATCATAATGACTTGTTGACGGTGCTTTTAGGTATAACACTGGATTTATCTTTGAAAATAATAGATGTTGGTCCATTTAAGAATTTGCTCATTGTCAATGGTAATTTAGTGGATTTTAAGGTGTGTAACAATTAGACCCGTCAAATGGGTGGGTCTGGTCAGGTTTGGTTCGGGTCGAAAATGGGTCGACCCATTTAACCCGTTTTGACCCATATTAATGTAGTGCAAATCAAGTGACCCATACCCGACTCGACCTGTATTACTAAAACCTATTAATATTCTAGGAAAACCCACTTCTACCATATGCTAATTGGATTAAAACTTCAAATTAAATTAAAAATAGTAAATAAAATAAAAAAAAAGTTAATAAAAACCTATAAATTGAAATGTTTATAAAGAATTAGACTATGCACATGCTTCTCTTATTTGAAGTGAGCATACCATTGAATAACTAAAAACTGTAACATGAAATTTTTTTAATTAAACCTAAAAAAGCTCATTTTTATGATTTTTTATAAAAAAAAAATGTATTGTTAAAACATTTTTATGCTATACAAATTTTTTAATAAAAATTAATGGAAATTTTTATAATTATTTTTAAAATATTTTTTAAAAATTGATTTTTTTTTATTTTTTTAATTATAATTTTTAATTTGTTAAAATATAATTTTTATATAATTTTTAATTTTTAATAATTATTTTTTTCTTTTTTTTTTCTTCTTCTTCTTCGGCCGGCCCTGGATGACAATGGCGGCAACCGGCCACAAGAGAGATTGAGCTCGCCGGTGTTGGGCGGGGCTCGATCTTGTTGATTCGGCAAGGCCGAGGCCCCGCCCGACACCGGCGAGGCCGAGGCTCCGCCGCATTGGGCGAGGCTCGATCTCGCCGATTTGGCGAGGCCGAGGCCCAGCCCAACGCCGATGAGGCTCGAGCCTTGCCAAATCCGGTGAGGCCGAGGCTCCGCCGGCGTTGGGCGAGGCTCGATCTCGCCCGGCGAGGCCGAGGCCCCACCGACGGACGCCGAGAGCTCGAGCCTCGCCGGTTGTAAGCAAGGCCGAGCCTCGCCCGCCGGCGACTCCGCCGGCGAGCTCGAGTCTCGCGACTTGTCGGCCGGTCGGCGGTCGGCGGTCGGCTAAGGAAGGAAGAAAATGAAAGAAAAAAATAAAACGAAAAAAAAAAAGAAAAGAAAATTGAAATATGAAAATAATTATAATTTCGATTTTTTATTAAAAAAACATTTTATAAAGTTAAAGAAGGCCATGGGTTCAAAGTGGGTTTCCTAATAACCCATTTAGACCCTTTTTTTTTTGTGCTTTACTTTCTTTGACCCATTTCTGACCCATATTTAACTTTCACTTGACCAATATATGACCCATTTAACTAAAAATGGGTCATAATATGGGTTTATGACCCATTTTGCCAGCTCTAGTAGCCATCCTCTCTTTATCGCCTTAATTAATGAGAACTTTTTGGGAAAAAAAGGAAACATTTTTTTAACAGTTATCAAGAAGAAAACGCTGAGTCAACTTTCTTTAACTACTAGTTACATAGCCAGTGTTTTGCTAGTGCATATGTTAGGGTGCTTTTTTTTTTTTTTTGTCGGTCATAATCGTATTTTCATATGTTTTTTGGTGTTGTTATCCATTAAGTGCATAAATTAATAAAGGAATGTATAGTTGAAATGAACCTATGATACAAAAATTAGAAAATAACAGTTTGAAAGCTATTACCACTACTTTATTTAGTTTAGTGCTATATTCTTTAAAAGTAATTTCCTTCAACTTTTTCAATTTCTAAGCCACATGTAAACGTAATCTCGATATTTCCGGTATCGAAATATAAATTAGAAGCTTAACATCAAATAAATTTCAGATCTAACAGTATCTTGAAGATAATAATGTGGAAGTATATTTATAGTCGCAACTGGAAATATCATGAGTTATAAATTAAGTAGTTTTAATCTGTTCAACTCTTACAATTTTTTTTTTAAGATAGTCTTTCTTTATTGATTGCATTAAGCCATTTGCAATAAGTTACATTCATATCGTCAACATATTATTTATTACTACCGCATCTCTTCCGCTGGTCATAATTTAGTGATGAGGATTTAGTTACAAAGAAATGTCCTATTTCATCCAAACTCTAGGGTTTGCATTGAGAGTCTTTAAAATTGCGTTCTTGGTGATTAGTGTGGCTTGTGTGGGTTATTAATCAATGACAATTAAATCTTCTGTATAAAGGCTTCTTAGTAATAGGGATTTGGAATGAGTTTTGTGGCGATCCTCCTTAACACGGGCATGTTGGGGAAATGAGGGGTTTAGAGATAATGCTAAAGTAGAATTGATAGTTCCCAAATGGATCAAGTTATCCCATACCCTTATCTTTCGTGAGATTGGGAAACTATAATTGGAATGAAATTTATCTATGAAGTTTAAACTAACTTCGAGCCACCATTAGTCTACTGGTGTCGGCTCTAGCCAAGTGAGATACCAAAGAATATGTTACTTTCTACGCATCCATAGAATCCAGGGACAGAGACTTGATAATTAGTGACTTTTCGGTACCTTAACTTGATTAGTTTGTTATCTAAATGGTCCAAACAATCTTTAACCATTTTATCATCCCATGCCACCAAATGGTGTCCATGCATAAGTGTGCATTCAAGGTAAAGTAGACAATCAAAATCAAAATGATAAAAGTAAAATGCAAGAAAGTAAACTCGACAAAGCACCAAGTATATAGCATTGCAACAACAATCCCCGTGAGCTAAGTCCAAATTGAGTCAAACTTCTTCCCTGAAAGATCAATACACTAAAAACTTACATGACGTTAAAGATGTTCAATAAAATGCCTAAACTGAAGGCATGCTAACTGAATAAAAATTAGCTACATCTAACGCCAAAATAAAACAACCTAATCAAGGGCTACTTTTAAACTATTTTCCAAGTCCCAAAAGATTTTTTAATATATATTTTAATTTATAATGTAATAATCATTATTTAGGCCTTGGATCCTGCATAGTTGTTTCACCCACAACGACCATTAGTTACTGGTTTGTCAATGGTATCTAGGTCTCGAACTGGAGAATGGAACCCTGACGATGGTTCACGAACAAAATCCCAATTGACGAGGGAATTCCGGGCGAGATCAGGAAGCTTCATACCTTCTCGGCCAAAAGAACAGGGTAGTCTAAAGCGAAGTCGTTGTATCAATGGAACGACTAACACTGACGATCAGCAGCCGTCAACAGCGTCCAAAGGGTGATAAGCAGTGAAATCGACGAAGAAATCTTGGAACAGAATGTATTGGAACCAGAGTGGTCGAAGGTTACAGTAGCGAGAGATCTTCACCGAAGAGGAATCGAGAGTCGGGAAATAACTTCGCCGTGTCTGGTGAATGAGAAAACCGGACACAGGAGGAAGACCTCCGTTCACGAAAACAACGAGTCCCCCAGAAAATCAACGGAGAAAATCTAGAAACTCTCTCGTCAAGCACCTCTTCCCCCATTTTTCCCAATGTTGCCCCCTCCTCCGTGTGCGAGCTTTTAATCTCCTGGTGGACGTCCGAGAGCCTTTTCGAATAAAAGTGACGCCTGCGGCGTCAAGTATAGTGCTCTACATGGTCGATCCACTCTTGATGTTGATTTTTTTTTAATTGGATCGGAGATATTTAAATTTCACATTCCCTAAATGAAATGTCTAAAAGGGATTAGAAACTAATGAGATTGTAATTTTTTTTTTTTTTTGAAGAAACGAGTCTCAATTGGGGATCTCGAATCTTAAACTTTCTAACTTTAACCTTTGGGAGAATTCAGGTGTCAACAAGTTTGATCATCTTGTTATTGGTCCCTGATCTCATGTTTTCTTTTGCCTTATCTGTGTACTGTATACATCATAGCTGATAGTATCATAGTATGATCGAGGTTGCGAGTATGCACAAAATTTTCATACCAAATAGAGACACAAAGAAGCAAATCGTCATTGGGACGAAATCACATTATTTTAGAAAGAACAATGCCGACTTATGACGATGTTAACAAGGGTAATTACAATTACAAGTTGTAAAAGTTATGCAGGTTCCAGTTGCCTTTGGGCCCAACTTCTGAGTGCACAGAGCCTTGCACTGCGCCAAAACGCACGACTTTCCCAATTCAAACGAAGATATGCAGACGTTTGCTGCTCTCGCCATCGTCACCTCATTGACTGCATCACAAGTCAAATTTCAATTCATTGAGATGATATATAACTGTCAATATTATATGTCTCTAAGCCACCATAGTTATGTCTCCGCATGAATTATATAAAACAAATATGTTATCCATATAGTTGAATTCAAGAGACACGACACGAAAAAATAAAAAAAATAAAAAGCACTTTCTTCTGAGCGAATTTGAATTACCAAAGCTTAATAGGAGAAAGAGGACGAGGAAAGACATGCTGAAGCACTTCATGTTTTGGATCTTCTGAAGGAAAATATGGAAGCTGCAAGTTTTAAGTAAGTGCAGCGATACGTGCTGGGCGAGTAAGGATTATGAGGTTATTTATAGTCATTCATGTCTCTCTGTATTAGGCAATAAATCCATTAGCCATTCTCAATTTGTACTTTAGTAAATTATGGGGGATGCAATTTAGGAAACCAATATTGAATTATTGGTAATATCTTTATGGAGTGTTATAGCATGTCATTTCGAGTCGTCATTATTGAGCTACTATGAATAAGAAAAATTTCTGGATTTGCAGCTACATATTCGTCATGACATATTTCTTATATTTGCAAGAAATCTCAACATTCATATTTCTTATAAATGTTATCATAATTCTTATTAGTGAAAAAAGTGAACAAATAATTTGACATAGAAAATGAAAAAAAATCAATAAAGAAAGAGAAAGTGTTGCTTGAAGTGAATTTAAATGAGAAAATTACCCAATAAGTTCTAAACAAAGTGTATGCATGCTAATTAAGTCCATAAATATTTTAATTTGCCCAATTTATTCATAATTTTTATGCGAAATTCTAATGTAGTCATTTTATTTAATTTTCATTGAAATTCTCTTATGTGACAATCTAATCATTGCTGATCGTCATACATGGTACACCATTATGTTAGCAATTTCCTGCAAAAATTGATTGTAAAGACTACATTAGAATTTGCTCAAAGGTTTAAAATTAAATTGGTAAAATTAAAAAATTTAAAACTGAATTGACATATGTATAATAGGTTTAGAACTAATTGGATAATATTCACAAATTAAAATTTTTACTAGATAATGAAGGTTCAAGTATCACACTTCCAGACATATTGTAAAGGTTATCATTGTTCTTACTAGTAAAAAAAGGCACATAATATATTATATTGTTGAGGCTAACAATACAATCTAGAAGGTGAATAGGTTGTTTTCAAACTTTGATGATTTTTTTTGCAAAAATTAGCTAATTGCTAAATAAAGATCACTACTTGATGTTTAATCAAGTACTCTTCAACTGTATGTCAATGCATCTAAGGGAATGAAAAATAGTTGGACACAGAGAGTTATAGTGGTTCAACTTTATTCTTAAGCCTAGGTCCACTCTTTAGACTAACAGCCTCAAGACGGGCTAGTTCCACTAATAATCTACTTGGAAAGTTACAATTGGCTAGAACTAATCCTTTACATGATAGATCACACTATTTGGACTCAGTTACTACTCTTGCACTTGTATGCTTTATCCCTAGCACAATCGCTAAACAACACAACAAATAAAACACTAAGATATAAAGCTTTCAACAAAGAACAACAGTACGTAAGCTACTTGATAGTTTATGTGGTGCAGTCTCTTTTGGTTCTTCAAAGTCTTCTTTTTTACACTCTTCCTCAATCTATTTGCTAAGGTTGGTTTGGAGAGGTAGATGATCATTGGAGAGTTTTTCATTGAGCTTCCGTCTATGAAGGTACTACCCCTTGATGGGACTTTTGCAAACTAAACAAAAATAGGACTTACCCCTTCTTTTTATAATTACATTTAGTTTATTTTTAATTTAATTTAATTAATATTTATGTTGATAATTAAATTTGCCCAAAACGACATCATTTTTGGCTTTACCTTTTTTGTTTTGGTCATGTGCCAAGTAAAAGAGATAAAGTAATTAAGAAAAAGTAATGCTATCATTTTCCGTTAGCCAAATTGAACGAAGTTAATAGAGTTGCTTAATTATATCGATCTAACAAATTTTGAGAGTTGATCGCATTTTCTAAAAATTTTGAGACTTAATTGCACTTTCATGATAAATTTTATAACTCTTAGTGAGCATACCCTAAAAAGAGGGAAAAATGCCACATTAATTGTTTTTTTTTCCAGCCCCTAGAAATGGAAAACCTTTCTTGAGTTTTGTGCAGTTGCGCCATGAGGCACGATCTTGAAGATTGTTAGTAACTCAATTCCTACTATGACAAATATCGTGTCTCAAATGGTCACTCGGTATTTGAGGTTGAAATTTTCTTTTTATTTTTGGATCCGAGATCTTTAAATTTCATTGGCCCTTAATTAACTACCGAAAAAGAGATTAAAAATTAATGAAATTCTAATTATTTTTTTAAAAAATGCCGTGATTGAGGTCTAAAGAAGTCTTGAATTCGATTGGCTTTTAAGGTTAAAATTTCTTTAATGAAATTCGAGATCTTTAAATTTTATTGCCCCTAAATCAAATGTCTGAAAAAGATTACAAATTAATGAAATTAAATTATTTTTTTTTATAAAAAAAGCCTCACTGTGATCAGAAATCTCGAACTTACCATTGAGATAATTTAGGTGTCCACAAGTTTGATCATCTTGTTAATAAGGCTGGGCTTCAACATCTTTGATCTAGTGTCTAGTGTTTTCTTTTGCCTTATCAGTGTACAAGACACATCGTCACTGGTAGTATCATAATATGATCGAGGGTGCGAGTATGCATAAGATTTTCATGCCAAATAGAGACACAATGAAGCAAATCGTCATTGCGATGAAATCACCTTATTTCAGGCAGAACAATGCCAACTTATGACGACATTAACATGGGTAACTACAATCACAAACTTGCAGAGTTATGCAGGCTCCAGTTGCCTGTGGACCCAATTTCTGAGTGCACAAAGCATTGCACTCCGCCAAAACGCACAACTTTCCCAAATCATTAGAATCTATGCATACGTTTGCTGCTCTCACTATCGTCACCTCGTTGCCTGCATCCCAAGAAAAGGAAAAAACAAAAAAGAAAAAGGCTGCATAAGTCAAATTTCAAATCTTTGAGATGATTACTGTCAATAGTATATGTCTCTAAGACACCATAGTTATATCTTCGCACGAATTATATAAAAAAAATAGGTTGTCCATATAGTGAAATTCAAGAGACGTGACCCGAAAGGAAAGAAAAACACTTTCTTCAGAGCGAATTTGACTTACCAAAGCTTAGTAAGAGAAAGAGGACGAGGAAAGACGTGCTGAAGCTCTTCATCTTTTGGATCTTCCGAAGGATACAGTGGAAGCTGCAAGTTTTATGTACGTGCAGTGATACGTGCTGGACGAGGAGGGATTATGCGGTTATATAGAGTCATCCATGTCTCTGTATTAGGCGATAAATCCGTTAGCCACTTTAGAAAATTATGGGTATGCAATTCAGGACAGCAATATTGAATTTATGACTGTTATAGCATGCCATTTTGAATCATCATTATTGGGCTACTTTGGAAAATAAAAATATCTGGATTTATTTCTATATATTCATTGCGATATATTGCTTATATTTGCAAGAAACTCAAAACTTCTTTAGAATGAGTTCGCAGTTAAGTGTAAATGTTATCATGGTTCTTGCTAGTGACCAAAAAAGAGGGCACAAAAAATTCTACATAGAAAATGTTGAAAATAAATAAAAAAATAACAAGATTAAGGCAATATAATTTGGGTAGCGCTATCCACTCCCATTATGACTGAGGCACTCATTTTATCAATTAATTGACCGAAATATTCTTCTCTCTCTCATTTTGTCAATTAATTCACTGAAATATCCTTCCCTCTCCAATTAACTGTTTCCTTTTTCATCAACCTAATTAACAAAACTACCATTATTTATATAATCTCTTATTCTGTCAATTTCATAATATATATGTCAAAATTATATCCAACAAGATATTATCTTATCTTAAATCCCATTTTCGCTTTGCTTAGAGAAGGTCGTTAATTTTAATTTGTAGTCTCATATTTCAGGCAAATTTGGTTAATTCTTTACTTTATGTGTTGTATCCATGAGAATATGATTTCTTTTGATAGAGAAGGGGCTATCCCTTCTTATATTTCTACATCTAGGATCCGACTTGTATCATTGATACTAATAGGAACTGAACCATTATGGCAAGGAAAAGTTTGATTCAGAGGGAGAAGAAGAGGCAAAAACTGGAACAAAAATATCATTTGATTCGTCGATCCTCAAAAAAAGAAATAAGCAAAGTTCCGTCGTTGAGTGAGAAATGGAAAATTCATGGAAAGTTACAATCCTCACCGCGTAATAGTGCGCCTACACGTCTTCATCGACGTTGTTTTTCGACCGGAAGACCGAGAGCTAACTATCGAGACTTTGGGCTTTCCGGACACATACTTCGGGAAATGGTTCATGCATGTTTGTTGCCAGGGGCAACAAGATCAAGTTGGTAAGGATTAAAAAATTCCTTCATTTTTCTAGTCATTTCCTATGGTCATCGGGGA
Organism: Eucalyptus tenuipes; assembly: GCA_014182365.1. Taxonomy (NCBI): domain Eukaryota; kingdom Viridiplantae; phylum Streptophyta; class Magnoliopsida; order Myrtales; family Myrtaceae; genus Eucalyptus; species Eucalyptus tenuipes. The sequence continues at coordinate 16,133,156 of CM024539.1, read as the reverse complement.
CCCTTTACCATTCTGTATAAATGGGCTATTCTATTTATACAGATATGGGAGAGGGGCCCATTCAAGCCTTTTTCTTGTTTGTTTATTAGGGCCTTCTTCTTATCTTCATCGCGGGGTAGAGCAGCTTGGTAGCTCGCAAGGCTCATAACCTTGAGGTCACGGGTTCAAATCCCGTCTCCGCAACATTTTTGTGATAAAAAATGGGTTTGTCTCTGTTAACTATTAACTAGTAATTAAATTACTTACTATTTATTATTATTACCCCCCTTTTTTGGGGGGGGATGGAACCATTCACTATATTATCACAGTCAATTATATCGAATCCCTTATACCATTAACTACAATACTTTAACCTGGGCGGATAGCGGGAATCGAACCCGCGTCTTCTCCTTGGCAAAGAGAAATTTTACCATTCGACTATATCCGCATTTTTTTTTCGTTCTTGATACCTTGATACGAGGTGTCTGGATAATATTTATCCCTAGCTAGGCCAGATACTCTGTTCAGGGCGATTCCAATTCAATTTACAATTTATATTAATAAAATAATAATATTAATTATATTAAATTTCGAATATTTTCTTTTTTATTTGAATTTTTTTATTCATATTATATTTTATTCTATTTTCAATTTCAAAAGAATTCGAATTTGGAATTCTATTCCATTTTAAAATTCTATCAAATCATAGAAATTCTATTGATTAATTCTATTTATATTAAGTAATCAAAATATTAACTAATCCAAATTTTATTAAATAGGAAATAATAAACTATAGTATAAACTATACTAATATACCTAAAATATGGAATAAATAGAAATACTAAATAATAAATTGAAATACTAAATGAAATATATATTCTATATATAGAATATATCTATTTTAGAATAGAAAGAAATGAAAATATAGAAATAAAAAATAGGAAAAAATAAAAACGAAAATCTAAAAATTCAAGAGTTCAATTATATTTCAAACTCAGATAAAAATCGAATATATTTGAATAATTTATAACTTGAGTTGTTCTGGGCTGGGAAAATATTACTCGCTCGCCAGGCCTATGACGTGGAAGAGTAGTGACGGGCTACATATTCTCAAAGATTGAGCTGGTGATATTATATTAAACTATGAAATCAATAGATCCATTAATTTATATCCCAAACTGATGTGATTAAAACGAGGATAAACACAAGTAAAACTCCTAAAATACGCTAAAAGGTGCTAATTTAGAGAAAATTCTCCCAAAATTACGTTATTAATCAAAGGAACGAGTTGAATTATATGAAAATAAGATACCCATTATATGTATAAAATCCAACCCTCGAAAATTTGGAAATAAAACTAATAATTATGTAGGGTTAAAAATGAAATGTTATCATCTAAGATACAAAAGAATGCCTGATATGCTACAGATTCGGATATAAAACAAAATAAACTTTTATGCATGTTTCAACATAATTTATATCTTCATTGCCTGCCATGACATTTTCTCTCGGATAATTATATAAAAAGTCATAAATCTATTACTACCGTACCAATTCAATCCTAAATATTTAAATTTGAACAATTAAGTCATAAACCTTTTTCACAATTTGCTGAAAATTACTGATGTGAGCATTATATATCCTACATGGCACGACTAACACTTACATGGACAATTTTGAATTTTTAAAAATATTTCTCTAATTTTTTTTATCAAATTTTATTAATTTCTTTTCATTTTTTTTCCTTCTCTTCTCTTTTCCTTTTTTTTTTTTGGTCTACTACGGCTGATGATGGTCGCTAGAGCTTGCCCATTGTTACTGAGGGTGGCAGCCCTCCCCTAGCCTTGCCCCTTATGACCACTGGCAAGGCCGCCTTTGCCCAAATCTAGGCCAAGGTTCTAGCTAAGGGGACCTCGCCTACGGCCAATTTTTGCCATGACCATCACAGCTGCGAGTGATGCCATGGCAAGGTTTGGGCGGATCTACTCATCACTGAACTTCTCTCTCAGCGACTTCACCATTGCTTGACTTCCTCACTGTCCAAGTAACATCGTTAGATTCTCGAAATCCTCTTGCCTCGCCACCACCGATCGACGCCGATTCACCTCTAGTATCAATCGATCAATCGTTTATCGCTGGCTACCATGGGCTTGGCCATAATAGAACAAAAGAGTTTAAGCACGAACAACCCAGGATTATCTCTCAAGAATCGAATTCGTTGAGTTCTTCATCTTCATTCCCTCCATCATCCTAAATCCTCCAATAACCGCTATTGTTCTCGGCCGGGGAGTTTGAAGTGTTTGATGTCATAATATTAAGAATGTGATCCCACATTGAGTTAATTATTCTCACATTCAGTTATTTTCGTTGACATTTTGTTGTCCGCATTAAGTCGTGATAACTAGTATATCGCCCAAAGGATACAATAACGGCTTAATGGAAGACATTACATGAGTGGGGGCGAATAGGGATATAAATAACGTCTAAGCCAAACACTCTCATTATCATAAAACACACCATTAAGTTTGAGAGGGCAATTGGTTGGCGACACCCATTCACAATAGATTCAACGCTTGACGATTCAGGTTATCAATCGAACTACATTAATGGTTTGAGGTTAGTAAATGATTTTCACGTTACTGCATTTGACTCTAATTATGCATGAGTTTTTGTTCCCCATGTATAATCGAGATCTTTGGTCATTAGAACTTCTAACATTCGATATCAAAAAGTGTTTGTATCTCTACCTTGATTATGTCAAGTTTGAGTTCTTTTTTTTTTTTTTTTTTTTTTTAAATTTTTTTTATGGATTTTTAAATGAACAGTAAATCGGCCATTTTGGGGTCAAGAGAGGAATTGCCAATTCTTGCCGAATTCTAGGACCGCTCGGCTTGGGACCAGTACGGTCGCACCGCCATGGAGGAGGATAGCCATAAGTTATTTCAGCATATCAGTGATCATCGGAGGCTAATCAGGCTGCAAAGGTCATGGTGGTTAGGGTTTGCAATTGGGGATTTTATGCTTGATTTAGAGGCAATTTCTTGGTCATTTTTGCCGAAACTTGAATCTATATGGTCAAGCCGGCATGATCTCCGAAACCCATGAATTATTTTGGTCTACGATAGGCTACCAGAGGAGACCCATTCAGTTGAAGGCACAGTAGAAATGACAAATAATCGAGCTTGTTTGCATGGAGGAAGAAGGCACGTGAGCACCACGTGCACGGAATTGCCTCGTGTGCGGAACCACTAGTGCATGCATGCCAAGCACTTGCGTGCCATGCATGCAATGGTTACTTGGCGCATGGGTGGCACGTGCCCGTGCAGTTTATGAGGTGTGTGCACAGCACACACTTGACCATCTCCCTCGCAAACTTTTACGATTTTTGTGACATCCTGATTTTCTAATTCTGTTTTCGATTGAATGAGTTGGGCTTTTCATCGACACGCCTATAGTTCATTTCTCTAAGGTGATCACTCACGAGATAACTCATTTATCAAGTGAAGCCGTTAAGGAATTTAAACGCAATAGACTTGAGAATTCGACCAGAAATCGACTGCTTGATCGTGCTAATCTGCAAGGGTCAATACGACATTGTCAAAATCGATTAGAGATCGGAGATAGGTCGGTTCGATTGAGATGTGTGATTAAAGTGTGGGTGATTCCACCTAATTGCAAAATTCTCGTCGAACGGCACTAAACTGATTTTTCTGTCATTTCTATACCCTATGCCCGTATTTGAAACCTCAAGATTTTCACGACAACCGAGAGTCGCCCATGAGTCAAAGATGCACAATGTGGCTCGAAAATAATCAACCACGAGTCAAATGCGCTAAAAAATTCCTAAAAGCTATCTAGTAGGTTAGGTCACGCTAAAATCGTGTCCGATTGAAATTAACCGTGAAATGGAACCCGATTTCAGAAATTGAAAATTCTATCATGTCACGATTTATTTTAGGAACGTCGACTCATCCTCCGAAGATTTTTCTGCAAACCCGAGTTTTTGGCGAAAATTCAAAGTTGGGTTATTTTGGACCGGGAAAATTAGAGGACCATTTTTGGTTGCAGTTTTGGTGTTCATGTTGGTCTAATTGGCAAGGAAAAATGTAGAATTAAGTGTGGAAACTTTGGCTGAATTTTTGGGACATCAATTGGATTAATTTGGAGAGGGATTGAGCACAAATTGGATGGGGAATGTCCAAAGTTGGTAGCCAAGGAGGAAGCAACATTTTGGACACTTTGGGAGACTTGTTTGGGAAGCTTGAGGAAGGTTTTTGGCTAAGGACGGCAGTTGTGGGCTAGTGGGGCATGGAACTCAAGTGTTTAGGATATTTTGTGGCCCCCTCTCTAGCTCTAGCTGTAGCCTTCTTCTTCCTCTTCCTCACTCCTTTCTCCATTGTTGTTGTGTCATTTGAGCTCAAGAAAACTAGAGAAAGCTAGCCAACAGCCGACCAAGCCCCCTGCACCTTCGACCGCGCCCATTCACGTTTCGTGTGCCAGCTGCACGCTCGCGAGCCCGTCGTCGAGTCCCTGCCGTTTTGCCTCTTCCTCGCGCCCAAGCCGCCATCGAGCCCTCCGTCTAGTCAGCCGAGACGCTGCCGTCGTCGTTCTAGCCGTTTGAAGCCCCGCCGTCGACCGCTGCAGCCACCACCGTCCCGCCGTGCCCCTTTTCGCGCTAGCCGACCGCTCGAATTGCCCCCTTTAGCCACGACCAAAGCCAAACCTCACAGCCTAGCTGTGAGCTTCATGGCCCATTTTTGGCCCCGTCCGGACCTTCGTTGGTGTCGCTCCAAGCTTGGGTCTCGCCCGCCTTGACGTCACTGTCACCGTGAACTCATCGGCTCGCAAAACCGGTGAGTTTACTCACTAAACCTTGCTTAGGAGGTTAATGATGCTTAATGGGTGATCAGATTAAGTTAAGTGTGATTAGTATAATTGTTAGCTTGTTTAGTTAAATTAGGTTAGTTAGATTAGTTAATTAGGTGGTTAGAAATGGTAGTTAATTAGTTTAATATGTGGCCTCATAGTTAGAATGGTTAGAATAATTTAATTAGTCCAATAGGTGGTTAGATTAGAATTATTAGGCCTAAGAATGTATTTATTGATTTAATTTGTATTTATTTAATTAATTTTCCTATTTATTTTCCGGAAATTATACCGGGATAGCCGGTGATCAGAATTTCGTGCTGATTGCAGTGGTATGCTTAGTTTATGCAATTAATTGTTAAATTGTGCAATTGAGTGGTGATTGTGACTTTTGAGCCTTTATTTCAAAATTGTGAAAATTTTGGGTATTTAATTAGAAAATATAGGGTGTCGGGTTTTGACACCGAAAATGATTTTAAATACTATATCAAATGGTGGGATTTTAAAAGGAAAGATATCAATTTTTAAAGTTCGATCTGACCGTGTACCCACACACGATTATTTTCATCGGGTGTTTTTAATACGAAAAAAAATATGCCAAGTGCATTATCTTAATAGACATTTGAGTGCAATGCATAGTGTCCTTGGCCGGAATTGAATTATCGCGTGATGGTTAAGAGAACCCGTACCCGATATGTATCGGGTGGACGATGCCCCTATATGGGGTGCCCTAGCAATGGATGTCGGATCGCGGTAGAGGCCAGACCGAAGCTCTTTCGGGAATGTTGTCATTGATGTGTGTCGGTTGGACATTGCCGTGTTCAAGGGATGAGACGATTCCTGGCTACGCCAGAGGACCGATGTGCGTCGAGTAAAACTGCGTGTGCGGGTAGTAGTCAATTGGAACGTGTGATATTTGATAAAAATCTCATGATATTGTGTAAACCTTGAATAAATACTAGGAGCATTCAATTATTAGCCTTAAAATATGTCTTGTTACATAAAAAAGAAAGTTAAGTACAAGAATAAGATATATGTAAAGTGATTAGAATCGTAAGAATATTCTCTAGTGACGCATTAGGTTTAGTGACACTTAAGAAAAGAGAATGCGGACTGATAGTGACACATAAGGTGTTACGCTCTATGAGGTGTTATCCATTTGCTACGCTATTAAATTGAACCAATATCTGTAGAGTTAAAAACACTCATGACCATAGATGGCTCTATGTGTATTGATATAATTACTACCATGATTTGGTATAGACTTTATGGGATCAAATTGACTGTTAAAAATAATATCTAGAACAACATAAAGGTTCACATATTCAGTATAGTTTCAACTAATATAACCTAAGTGGGAGAATGTAAAAGTTATTTATAATAGGCTACATTAATTTTCATTATAATTTACTATTTGTGGGATTAGTCAAATAAGGTAAATATAAAGATTCTTAATTTATCTAATATAGAGTTAGCTAGTGTAGGCCAAGTAAAGCCCAGATTGTGATAAGAGGGTATATGACTTAAACTTTATAAAAAATGTTCAAGTCCATACTCTAACCCGATGAACAAATAACTTCGCATAAGAATTTATGAGAAGCAGTTTCATTGAGTCAATGATACAAAAGGTCATAGAGAAGAAGCACTTGAACTTTGGATTATCGCTTTTCCACAGAAAAAATAATGCATTTCAAATTAGGTGTGCAAATCCTTTTTTCTCCATTATTTTTTTTCTTGTCATAATTTTTTCTTTGAGGTGTACAAAAAGTCATAATTTTTTTCTCCATTGTTGTGTTATAGGTTCTGGTCATGATGATTTTGGGGTGCCCTTTTCGCGGCTTACAACAACCTGATAGTGATGCTGATGATGACGTAATTCCTTATAGAAGATGAAGATGGCATGCAAATGATGAAGATGGCGCGGCTATGAAGAGTTGTGCAAGCCGGGTGAGGTGTGCACTGTGAAGATTGTTACCAGGACCGTAGGTGGTGGCTGAGGGCTTGTGGTCGTAAGGCAACGCAGACACGAACGGCGGCCGCAAGGAAAGCCCCTTTCCTAGATGCTCTCTCTTTTTAAAAGAAAGAGAGAAAATAGATCATGATCGATACAATAGAGAAAGCTCTCTATGCTATGCCTTTACTTTTGTGATTGAGGAGATATCAAAGGCAAAATCAATATGGAGAGAGAACCCTAATCAATGCCATTTCACACATGCAATGCAATCATGATCTATTACATGATCCAACAAGTGGATTCTCAATGCCTCTAATGGCATGATCAATATGAACACACACATACAATACATGAAATATTCAACTTCAAAGTCAGATATATGACCCATCATGCCAAAAGAAGCTGCGTTGTTAGTTAGCCCTCTGTTTTAGCTTGAGAGCTGTTTTAGTCTAATTATCTTTCAATCACTAAAAGTTGTAAAACTTATTACGAAAGTGAAACTGAATCCTAAAAATAGTAAAATCAAGTCCTAAAATTTGTCAAATTAGTGCAAACAAGTCCTAAAGTTAACGCTGTCAATTTAACTAACAAAAATGATGACGTGACATTTTTAAATTAATTTTTATTTTCCATGTGGCATTATTATTTTTATTAAAAAATTAAAAATATATTAAAAACTATAAAAAAAACTAAAAAAAAAGAAGAAAATGGGAGGATCATCGGTGGGCGCTTCTACCACCGCCATCCATTGCTAGAGTGGCTAGCCCTCACCAAGCCAAGGCGAGGCCTCACTGGCCCCAAGCAATGGTCAGTCTCTCGCTAGGCGCCTCATGAGGGCCAACGTGCCCAGATCTAGGCACCCTCACCTAAGGGCGACAACATCAGCCCTTCCAGGCAATAGGCGGTGGCTAAAGTGCTAGTAGTGAGCCCTGCCATTCTCTTTTTTTCTTTTCAATTCTTTTAAGTAAAATTGTAGGTTTTCTTTTTAGTTTTTTAATCTAATTTATTATTTAATCAAAATAATAAAAATACCATGTGGAAAATAAAAATCAATTTAAAAATGCTACATCAACATTTTCCATTAGTTGAATTAACAGTGATAACTTTAGGATTTGATTGCGTTAATTTGACAAGTTTTAGAACTTGATAGTACTTTTTGCAAATTTTATAATTCAATTACACTTTCGTAACAAGTCTTGGACTTTTAGTGAGCATATCCCTTTCTTTTTATATAGGATTTATTCATTATGTTACTTGATCGAATTTTCTTTTTCATAAATGTAGCATATTAGTGACCAATTAACAGGATAATAGTTGTGCGTACGTAACTCAAAGTAGAATTTTTTTTGCATGTTAGGACAAATAATTTACCTTCTAGTGAAGATGCACGAAAATGAAAGAGATTTCTTGCTTAGGTTTTGAATAATTCTCGCGCTATGATTTGTGTAATCAGACGAGTTTCGGTTTTGAATGATCTAAATGCCTTGATCCAATTGTATTGGGCTTAGTCAATATTACTTGTTTGCCAGGACTATGACATCGAGAAATAGTTGTAACGATCCCGACTCCATCCTCAGGGTCTCAAGCTACAAGGGTTATTTTCGCGACGTCTCAGGCTCGTCATCCCATTTCTTTTTATCTTTTCATTAAGCACATGCGAAAGCATACATACAACACCTAGACAACAAGTAGCCAGGAAAGCAACCACTTACAAATGCACAATTTTATCAATTGTATTTACAAGCCCTTTTTATCACAGGCCATTATATTTACAACCACTGCATGCTTTATGCTCAAAAAGGCCAAGGTAAACCTTAACTTCTCTATCGAGACTACAACTCCTACATACCTACAATTCTAAAAAACAACGGGGTGAGTCATGGACTCAGTAAATAAAACCCCTAATTCTCCACTAGGAAGACATCTCATCATCAAAATCCAACAGGTACAACACTCACAATACAATGTCGATAACAGATCAACAACAAACTTATTACTACCCTTAATTACATGTAGAGGTCCATAACAACATGCTTCAATACATACTTACCTTTGGTTTACTAAGAAACACATCGACATATCATACTTATGTATAACCGGCATTCATGCAAATTCATTTACCATTTTCCTGGCTTAACCAAGCCCTTCCGACTCGATCAGGGCTTCTAGCTTCTTGCTAGGCTTCCTGGCTCAACCAGGGCATTCCGGCTCAACCAAAGCATCCTGGTGCTAACTCACCAAGGCATCCGGGCTCAATCAAGGCACCCTAGGGCTAGCTTGCACAAGGCATCCAGGCTCAAATCCAGGCATCCTAGCTCAACCAAGGCATCGTCACCAATGCTATATTGACGAGCGCTTTTTCCTCTTTAAATGCGTCATAAAAGTTTATCACATAAGCCGGATCTTACTTTTCTTCTTAGTCTACTCATACATGGCCCAAAGACGTGCTCATTTAAATGAGTATCCCATGACTCTTAATATCATACTATATAATATGTCGGGCACGATTCTTGGTTTGTGGCTTGAGCCACACGCCTAAGCTGATCTCCGTACAAAGCAAGACTTGGAGCCGGCACACTTCAATACTGATCTAAGGCCTCGCAGCTTAGGCCATCGCAACTTGACATCAATTCCAAGCCAAGCAAACCTTAATCTCGTCCCGAGGTGTGAACACATTCAAGCATGCAAATATGAGCAAACCATATAAAAGAACATTACAACATACACACGACTTACACGGGTGAGCACACTAATAAATTCAACGACGTAGGCTATTGCCCTAGCCAAGAGTTAGATATTCTACTTACCTTTAATGAACCTTGATAAAGTATAGGCAGTTTTACCAAGAAAGGGCCGTCCAGTGAGGCGGTGGAGAAGCAAGGCTAAGAGAAGAGAGGGGGCGATGGTGAGAGGGTGTGAGAGAAAAAAAAAGTAAGTGAGGGGGAAGTAGGGTGGTGTGGTGTGGTAATGGGAGGATTGCCTCTATTTATAGGCAGACATCTTATCATTAACCTTCCAAATTGACCAATATGATTTCTTCGGGTGGCAAGCGTAGCTTGATAAGGTGGCAAGGGTAAAGAGATGAGTAGCAAGTCTAGTTCCTAGGGGAAGACGCTTGCTTCTTCTCTTGTTGAGCCATTTGGGGTTGAGTCATCTTTATGATGATGAATAGTAATGATGACTATATTAATTAGGAGACACCTAAGCCTTATGACTCAACCTAGCATTAATTCACTAAGATCCAAGAGCATTTAATGCATGTTTATTTTCAAGCCAAGAAGACTCTAGATTGGCTTGCTCCTCAAGATAGGCATGCAGTCCCTTCCCCTCCAAGTTTGGGCATGTGGCCTCCCATTCTAAGGTAAAGAACAGTTTCGAGCTACTTTCGAAATCAATGTCATTACCTTACCAAATGTGCTCGAACAATTATAAAAATTTAATATGTTATAAAGAAGACCTTATAAAATATTTTTCATGGAGTATGCCAAGTCTAATTCATTTTGTGGAAAGAGCAACAAATCATGGAAAACAACATAAAAGTTCATCCATTAAACAAATTCAATGATCGTAGATGAAAACCCATTTCGAAATCCAAATCTCCATAAAATAAGTCGAAATTTTATATGTTGTAGATATGAACGTTCTTTACAACTTTTGTGAGGAAGAATGTCTAGATTCAAAATGAAATATTTTATAAAAAAAAAAAATCGAGAAGACAATGAGGTCATTGTTTTTACTGCATGGACAATGTTAAAATGTAAGTAATTCAGCTTCTGGTACCAACCATTTCACCTCATAAAAATATGAAATTAAAGTGTGTTATAGGTCAAAAAATTTTGAACAACTTTCATGAAGGAAGTTTCTCCAAATTCGAACCATAAAGAGCTCTATAAAATTGGAAAACATAAAAGGTCCACCTGTTTCAAGAAACTAGGAAGTCAAAACCTATGAAACTCAAGGTGGCAAGTCTATAGAGGAGAGGTGGCACCCCTAATGGTTTTCCAAGACCATCCTTCATTAATTCTTCTAAACCAATGATTCGCCAAGCATTTAAGGTTGGGAAGAACTTGTCTTCTAATTCTGAAAGTAGTGGAATCATAGCCTAGGTTCTTCAGGGACACATGGACATGTGACTCACCTCATTCATTAATGGCTTGTCATGATGACTATACAGCTAAGCTTATGAGTCAATCTTCTTTCATTAGTGGCTTGTCATGATGACTATAACACCTAAACTTATGAGTATGAGTCATCCCTTTCATTAGTGGCTTGTCATTGATTACTAGCTTCCAAAAGTAATAACTACACATATGGGAAAATATCTAATTTGAAGTAGAGGTGAGTATGGTTCGAGTTGGGCCGGTCCACCCCTAACCCTAGGACCAACCCACACAGTGCTGATCCTCAATTTTTAGGACCGAGGACTGACCCTATTGAGCTTGAGATAGAGGATCGGATCGACCCAACGGGTTCGGTCCGGTTCCAGGGTCAACCCGGGACCAACTGATAATTTTTCATTTCATTTTTTATACTCCTTAAAAAAGCGATTGAGAACCGGACTGACCCAATGGACTCGATCCGGTTTTAAGGTCAACCCAAGACTAACCAATAATTTTTTATTTCATTTTTTGTATTGCTTGAAAGAGCAACCGAGGACCATACCAACCCAATGGGTTCGATGATGGGTAAGGTCAGCTAAGAAAGGCAAGCGGTGAGGGTCAATTGGGGTGAGCGTCGAACAAAATGAGCATCGAATGTCGAGCGGGGAGCAACAAGCCAAGTGGGCGCGAGTGACCTAAAGCAAGCGAGGCGAGTGTCGAGTGGCAAGCGGAGAAGTTGCTTTTTTCGATTTTAGCAAATTAAATACTAAGAGGACAAATAAGACAGAAGATAACAAATACTAGAGGAGGATGCCATAAGGTGCCTTTTTGAATGCCGTGAGGACTCCTCACAAAAACATTTTCCTCCTTTGTAAATTATGACTATTGACGCCATAAAAGACATTAAAAACCTAAGTTATTAAAGAATAATATAAAATTACTTGAACTCCTCACTAAAGAGCTGTTTAATGTTGTTGACGCCGTTTATTTTAAGGTTTTCTCTATATAAAAAAATTATAAATAATATATATATAGTCAGGGTTGGTCTGGGTTGGACCGACCCGCACAATGCTGGTCTAGGAATTCTAGGACCAAGGACTGACCCAATCTCCCTGGGAACCGGACCAAGACCAGCAGGGTTGGGCTAGTCTAGGGCCGGTCCAGGGTCGGTCCAGGGTTGACCCTGGACCGATGCTCACCCCTAATTTGAAGGCCATCTACTTGGTGGGAATTAATCGAGTTTAACCGTGATCGACTACCTTATTTGACCCAAGGTTCGTGCCTAAGCCATGATCGGATGAAGTTGGATGCAACCGAGCTTAACTAGTGAAACCGAGTTTGGACTTCCCATTTACCGTGTAAAGGGCTCACAACTAGATCCAAGGGCCAAGCCTTGGGCCAGTCAAAAGGTCCTTTAGTCGGTCTACTGGCCAATTGTGTGGCTGGTCCTATGGCCAGTCCTAGGTCCATAATTGACCCTCGGGTTGATTCATGGTCTATTCCTACCATCAGCGTACCAATCTTTAACCTTCTAGTTGGGACCAAAATAAGGGCCGAAATCTAGGATATTACAATAGTGACGGGCTCCGTACTCTCAAAGTTTGAGCTTGTGACCATGTACTTTTGTGTGCACAAGATGAGTAGCTAAACGTTTCTATTTTCCCTCACACCTTGCTAGATATCTTTAAATGGTAAGATAGCATAGCTTTGAATATTTTTTGAGAGTATGCTCTACACTTATCTTTACGAGGATCTTGTGCATCAAATCCTTGAGGCCAGAGAGCTTGATTCAAATTGGATGCTAAGAATCAATCCATAGTTTAAGGGAAAAGATTACTGGGAGTGCCATAACTCTCGTATAGCACTTAATTTGATGTTAAAACTTTTCATCATATCACTTTTTTTTTTCCATATTATCGGATCACTTAAGCGACATCTTTTATATTTAAAAAATGATCACTTAAGTGTTAACTCGAATTTCGGATGCCAAAAATATAATGTGACATTACTTAATCAACTGGCTTGACCGACGTGACTCGATGACATGCCTAATAAGCATTAATAGTTATTAACAACATCATCTACATATTTTGACCCAAATATAAATCCTAATTTGGACAATCGTGCTCTTTCCCCAAATTTGAAAATCCTAATTCAAAAATCCCAAAACTAAGAGCTGAATCTTGCAACAAAGAGCAGGAGCAGGACAAGCAGCTCAAATTGGGAAACCAAGAATCGGTTCAACGTGGACAAAGCACTCACATCGTCTCTGTTAAGAGATTCCTCCCATCGGCAGCGAATCTCAATTTCTTTTCTCCAAGCATCAAACAATAATTGTTCCCTCCAAGCATTGAATCCTAATTATTTACAACTCGGATTAAGCGAGTGAGTGGGAGAGGATGACGATGGTGGGGGAGAGAGAGAGAGAGAGAGAGAGAGAGGACAAGCAAGTGAGCGAGCGAACGAGGGCAAACGGCGACTTCAAACAGCGGACAGGAGCGAGTGTGAAGTCCAGGGAAAGACAACGATCGAGAGATATCTTTTTTTCTTCTTTTGTTTTTTTATATAGAGACTTGGTGCGGATTGTTTAAGCGGAGGCCGACCAACCACCTCGTAGTCCACATTGAACTTGGTTTAATTATAATAATAATAAAAAGCCACGTATGAATAAACTTTTCATTAAAAAAGCTAAGTAGGATTTTTTATCGAAATTTATTGTCGGAGATACTTAAATTATTATTTTCTCCAATATAGTATTTAAGTGATCCAAAGAAAAGTTCTAACATCAAAATGAATGACACACAAAAATTATGGCACTTCCAGTAACTTTGCCCATTATTTTATCTCCTAAACTAATGCGGCTGAGACGAGGATAAACATGAGCAAAACGCATAGGAGTGCACATACGCTCAAAGGTGCAAATTAAGTGAAAATTCTCTCATAATTACATCTTTAAGCAAAAGGATAAGTCGAATTACATGAAAATAAGATACCGCATAAAACCCTACTCTGGGAAACTTGAAATGAAGCCTAACAGTTATTTAAGTTTAAAATAAAACGTTATCATCTAAAATACCAAATAATGTCCGAAACGCTACAGTTAAGGAAATATAACAAAATAAAATAGATGGCATGTTCGAGGCTGCGAGTATGCATAAGGTTTTCTTACTAAATAGTGATACCAATAAGCAAATCGTCATTGGGACGAAATCACCTTATTTTAGGCAGAACAATGACGATTTATGACGACATTAACATGGGTAAGTACAATTACAAGAAAACTGACTTATGCATTGTCCTGTGGCAGACTTGCCTACTTTCTGAGTGCACACATAGCCGCACAGGATCGTAGTGCACTCCGGTAGCGCAGGGGCCGTAGTTGAACATGTTTCCGCTCTCAACATTGTCACCTCATTGCCTGCATCCCAAGAAAGAAAGAAAAACGCAAAAATCAAACTTCAATTGTAGAGATGATTTATAAGTCTCAATATTATCTCTCCAAGACACCACAATTAGTATCTCCGCAAGAATTATATAAAAAAAAACGTGTTGACATTATAGTGAAATACAAGAGACGTGACACAAAAATAAAAATAAAAAACACTTTCTTATGAGCAAATTTGATTTACCAAAGCTTATTAAGAGAAAGAGGACGAGGGAAGACATGCCGAAGCCCTTCATCTTCTGGATCTTTTTGAAGGATACTGGGGAAGCTGCAAGGTCTTCAGGATGTGCAGTGATACATGCTGGGCTAGTGGGGATGATGTGTTTTGTATAGTCATTCATATCTCGCTGTATAAGGCAATATATCCTTTATTTACCCTCAATTTGTAATTTGGGAAACTGTGGATTATCATTACTGAGCTATTATGAATGAAAAAACAAAGTCTGGATCTCGCTACTATATAGTGTTCATGACATTTATTAAAAATAAAATTCAGATATAAGTCCACATGAAAAAGGGCACACAGAATATAGAAAAAAATCAATAAAGAAAGAGTAAGTGTTGCTTGAAGTGAATTATGTCAAATTTCTCTAGAAAGGGGAAATCATTATTTAAAAAGGAGAAAGTGTGTCTTGAGTTATTTAGGAAAAAAATTAAATTCTTGCCTCTTTTGAATTATTATTTTGGATGTGCTTAAGTAAAGTGCATTGACTTATATTCTTATTATATATGGTTGGTTCTATTGAAATTTTGCGATGGAAAATTTAAGATTCAAAGTTGCTTTGGCGTTGCATTTTCTAATATCAACAGAAGGGAGGAAAATCTCAATGTGATACTAATGATGGTCTAGGTGATCTTTCGATCTACCTCTTTGTTAGGGTTTGGTTATTCATTTCATGACCCAATACCCTTTAAAACATGTATATAAAAATGAGAAAGCTACATGAAATGCACCGTAAACTAGAATTGAATATAGATATTCCTAGAGCAAATTGTCCAACCAGCTCTAAATTTATTGTACAAATGTTGATTCAAGTCACAAACTTTTCAATTTTATCAATTTAGTCTTAAACATCTATACAAAATTCGAGTCAATTTATGCAGAAATTGTTCAATTAGTTATAATTAGCATATGCACAATAAGCTTAGGACTAACTGGGTAATTTTCTCAATATTTGAAAACTTTCAATAGGAGTTGGAATATTGAGGAAAGTATGGACTGGTTCGCTAAAGTGAAGTCAGCTTGCTTTTTTTCACCATGAACTTATCCTCTTGTACACAAGAATGGTCCCCAAATCTGTCACGCCCCGATCCTCGGGCATGCACCCATCCCTCATTGGTCAATATAATTGTGACGTCCTAGGACGCATCACTGACCCATTCATTTTAATATGCATGTGGAAGCATGTAATTAATCCCCAGACAATAAAACAATGGAATAGAAAAGTATGACCAATTTTTCACAAGATACCTTTTTATAAACACACAAGTCTATACACAAAGGTTTACAAAAGGAATTGACTCCCTACAAAAGAGAGTTGTCCTACAACTAACTAGTCGGACATGGTCACTGATTCTTCAAGCTTCACCTCATGAACTCCGGGGCTTCTAGTCCTTTACCAACACCGTCTATGGACCTGAAATGGTTATACAATAACCAGTGAGACAATGTCTCAGCAAATTCTACCCCCTAAGACTCGATTAGGAAGCCAATACGCCCTAAGGGCTGCCTAAGCACAATCACGAGTCAGAGGACTTACCTTGGCCCCAGTCTCCTCCCTGCAAGTTAGCACAATTCATAAACTCATCGAGTTACATCAACACATCGATCATTCACTCAGATTGACTTATCGATCAATCGACCTAGTCGCTTACATGTCAATCAAACCATTCCCCGGTCATTTTAATCAATACCATGCATTCTCCAAGATGATATATCTAGTCACCGAGCCCACGTGCCTTCTCCAAGATGACATATCTAGGCACCGAGCCCACGTGCATTCTCCAAGATGACGTACTTGGTCACCGAGCCCATGTGCATTCTCCAAGGTGATGTACCAACTCAACGAGCTAACAAATCATAACGTCTTTCTCCGAGATGACATACTTAGTCATCGAGCCGACGTAACATAGCGTCTTTCTCCGAGATGACACACTTAGTCATTGAGCCGACGTATTACAGTATTCTTGCTCACCTTTTATCATACCCGATAAAACAGCCGTGTGTGGGTACACGGTTAGCCTTAGAAAAAAATATAATAATTTCACTTTTTAAACTTTCCACTAGCTTCAGCAGTCTAGAAATATAATTCTGGCACTATAGACCCACACCTAGTATATATTCAATTAATTATTAAAATTCATTAATTTAAAGATAAATTCCTAATTTCACAATTAAATCGAAATCAACACGATATAAAGCTCAATTAAATAAACAGATCAAACCACTGCAATCAGCGTAATTTTCCGGTCACCGGCCATCCCGTCTAATTTTCAGAAAATAATTAATTAATTAAATAATTACGAAAAATATTAAATAAATGCAATAAATCCAACTTAGGCCCGTTATAGCCTGATTGGAAGCCGAAACGGACCCGGAAAAATTTCGAGGTTCATTCAATAATTACTAGAACCTATTTACTCGCTAATTACACTAACCATTTGCCTAACATGCAGCAGTAAAGCACTAAATTAATTACCCTACTCTAATCTATCCACTTAATTAAATCTAATCAACCTCTAAGAATCATTAACCTACTAAACGAGGTTTATGAGTTAAACTCACTTGTTCGGCAAGCCGGTCGGTTAAAATCGACGGGGACGCAATGGGGCTCGATTCTTCCCAAGGCGGGCCTAGCTTTCGGGGTCGGAAAGCGGGCCAAAATGGGCCTACAAGCTGTTGGAATACCCACTGCTTTGCTCTCTGTTTTGGGCTGCAAAAGAAGAAAACAAAGGCTAGTTCGGCTTTTGCTTCTGCTTGTTGGACAAAGGAAAACCAACTGCTAAACTGCGAGGAAACGGGCTGATCGGAGCTCCGGCAAGCGGGTGGTTGGCAACTGGTGGCACCCAGGGGTCAAGGGGGACCTACTGGTGGTTGTTATCAGTGGAGGTAGGGTCGAGATGGAAGAAAAATGGAAGAAAACACTGAAATGGCGAAACCGGGCGAACCAGGCAGCGGACCGACTGACGATGACCAGCGGCTTGCATCGGCCGTACGGGATGGCCGGAGGCTCCGTTTTGGGCGATATCGGGCTCTTTGGAACGGTCTGGATGTGCTGGTCACGGTGATGGGTGGCTCATTGGCTAATTCATCCGGGAAGACCACTTTCAACTCAGATCTTTGGTGAAAGGTCGACTGGAGCAGAAACTGGCAGAAGGAGAAAACGGAGAGGGAAAACGGCGGGCTTGGCCGGTCCAGTGGGTGTGCGATGGTGGAGCTGGCTCAGCTGGCTTCCTCTGGTTCTCTCCAGGTTTCTCAAGGCCACAACAATGGAGAAAGGAGGGGGAAAGAGGAAGAAGAAGCAGTTGGTCAAGGATGGGGGGTCCCATTTGCCCCCAAAGTCTATCTTCTTGCCACCTTGACCCTTGTCCACCACCAGTTGGTCCCTTGGCCACCAAGGCTCGCTTCTAGAAGCCCGAGATGGTCCAAATGTCGTGGGTGGTGGGGGCACACGAATTTGGCTCGGTTTCTCTCAAATTGAACGCTCGATCCTTCTTGAATCAACACAAACCGGCCTCTATAAATTCAACCAACACCTCATCGATCCAATTGGTATTTTTTTTCTCATCGATTGATCCCACTTGCATCCCAATTTCGCAATCAAAAACGGTCCCCGACACTTTCTGGACAAAAACGGCCCTACCTTGACTTTTTCCCAAAAAGTCTCGGTTTGCAAAAAAATCTTCTGAGACTAAGTTGATGTTTCTGAAATGACTCGTGATATGACAGAACTTTCAATTTCTGAAATCGGATTCAAATTCGCGGTTAATTTCAATTCGACGTGATTTTAGCGTGACCTAGGCTACCGGGTAGCTTTCAAAACAATTTAGTGCAGGTCAATTTTCTTCGAGCCACAATGAACCCACTCGACACATTAGCGACTCTCGGTTGTCGTGAAAATCTCGAGGATTCAAATACAGACACATGGTACCAAAACGATAGAAAAATCAGTCTAGTGTCGATCGACGAGAATTTTGCAATTTTGTGGAATCACCCACGTTTAACCACGCATCTCGGTCGAACCGACCTATCTCTTATCTCTAATCGATTTTTAACTGTGCCGTAATGATCTTGGCAAATGAGCATGGTCGAGCAGGCGATTCCTAGTCGAATTCTCAAGTCTATTTGCCTCAAAATCTCTTAATGACTTCCCCAAATGGTCTAGTTATCTCGTGAGTGGCCAACTCCGAGAAAAGCACTATAGTCGCATCGATGAAAAGCCCAACTTATCCGATCGAAATCGGAACCTGAAAATCAGGATGTCACAAAATTTGTGGGAGTTTGCTATCAAAAAATCAAACATGAGTACATAACTGATCAACCAAAAACACAAGACCAAATACAAGCTACAAGGTTCCAGAAGAAAAAATACGTTGGCGTCAAGCAGTAAATCCTCGGTTTATCTCAACAACAGCGAGCAAACTTCATCGCGTAGGAACAAGCATAAACACTTAAACAAGTTTCATAACTTCGCTTTAATTAATAAGCACTAGGAATTATCAGCGAATGATTGCATGATTATAGAACTTATACCACCGTGCTCACTCATAGATCTATATAATCCAACTAACTACATGATCCCTCTATATTTTGCCAAATCACTCACTGTTTTTCCTTTAGTTACAAGCTGAACGTGACTCACATCGCTACTGTTTCTTCTCTAGGGTTTCAACAAGAGACTTGATCTTTTCGACGGTCAATGGCTTCTCAAGGCCCTCATCCAGACCCGCCGCGATGAAAGCTTCCTTGTGGGCTTCGGGGTTCCGCGAAGTCGCTCCACGATCATGCTCTCTACTCCATCTCTCACACCTCCTTCGCCACCTACATGTGCGAAAACAAGGACAACCTTCCCATTGTATTTGCAATTGATATTGGATATAAATTTGTGTCGAATATAAGATAGAAGGAAGTATTAATTAATTTTTACTTCAGGGCCATCCAAGATGGGCATCTCCATGTCCACGATAATAATATCAAAAGATGAACCAGAAAGGTGAAGATCCAAGGCCTCCTTTCCATTTGTGGCAGTTTGAGTCTGGACTTGTTTTGCTACTTTGGCGTTGCTCATAAGCTTCTCATGTCTCTTACGAATGAGCGCATCATCATCTATGGTTAACACGGATAACTTTCCTATCATCAATCCCGAACTATCACTGCCCGCTTCACGTCCATTGCCGATGCTCGAGCTGGAGCATGCCATTGTCTCATGTCGCTGGAGCACTTAATCGAGCTGGATGATTTTCCAGGCAATTGAATTGAAAAGATTAAAGATCATATAAGTCGAGTTCTACATGTGTTCCCCCAATGTGGAAAAAATGATGAATGATCAGAAATAGGGTTAATCACAACCACTTTGGCATTTGCTTATGGTTGATTTTGGTCTTTCTTTTAGCATGCAGCCACTTTGGATTGTTAGCATGTCATATGCACGGCTTCTGGCAGACTTAGTTCGAGTAGCTCGGTTTCTTCTCTTCTCTTGGACCCATGCTTCAAGTATAAAATGATGAAACAATAAATGACAAAAAAGAAAAAAGGGAAATTGTCCAAAAGTCCTAAACCTATTATATTTTTATCAATTCAGTCATAAACTTTTTAATTGCGTCAAATTGAGTCCTGAACCTTTTCACGTTTTGCCCATTAAATCTATCTAGCTAATTTTAATATAAATCACTAGTGTAGATGCTAGCCATTTTACATGGCACGACTAGCCTGACATTGACTATTTTTAATGATAATTTTAATTTTATTAATTTTTCCCATTTTTTCTTTATTTTTTTCCTTTTTTCTTTCTTTTTTTATTATTTCCCTTTTTCTTTTTGCTAGTGGCCAATTGCGGGCAAAGGTTGGCCTTACCTAGGCGAGGGTTGCCCTTGCCTCCACAAGCGAAGGGCCCCCTTACCAAATATGGCAAGGCTGACACTCACCCAAGCGAGGACGGCCTTGTTAGGCATTGCTTGGGTGAGGGTTGGCCTTGCCAATGAACGACCTTTCCATGGCCACTACCATGGGAGATTTACAAGCTTTGTGATAGAGCTCCCATGGTTGTTGTCTATCAAAAAGCTCGCCAAGCTCACACGAACCTCCCATGGCCACAAGCTCCGTAAGTGAGAGGAGAGAGGGTGGGTCATCGACTCGAGGAGCTTGGCAAGGGTGGGCCTTGCTGGTTCGTCGACTCAAGGAGCTTAGTGAGCTTGGCCCTCACCCAAGAAACACCCAATGAGGCTACCATGAGTTGGGTGAGGATTGGCGTCACCAAATCTAGCAAGGGGCCCTCACCGATACTCGGCCTCGCCTAGGTGACCAACCATGCAAGGCAAGAAAAAAAAAAGGGGGGGACAAAATACTAAAGGAAAAAATTTTAAAAAATAAAAATATTAAAATACTATTAAAAAATTGTTTATGTCAATACCGACCATGTCATGTAAGATGGCCAGCTTCACATCATTAATTTCCTACCAAACTTAGCCGAATAGACTTAATTAACAAAATCTAAAAAAGTTTAATAATTAATTAGCAAAATTAGATGGCTTAGAACTGAATTGGTAACTGCAGCACATGTTACTGTAGCAAAGTACTGTAGCAATAGGTTAGGGAAATCACTGTTTATTTACTATTCATATCAACTAGAATAATTCCCGACCAGAAATCACAAAGCCTATGTGCATTTAAAGACTCATGAGTTTGGTTTTTATTTTTTGTGACATCTTAATACCTATAAAAGGCAAAGATGATGTAATGTTTTGGACGGAATCTCTTGAAGTAAAGTGTGTGCTTATGCAAATTCTCTCCATGTCTCTCTAAACACTTTTTGTTCTTCAGCTTGGTAGGATCCTTTGAGAAATGAAACTCGGCTAAGTTGGAGATGTTACTATCCTAGCATCTTTGAGCATTTCTATGCTCTGATCCAAATTTTCGGGTTGTTCACAGCTAAAAGATAGTCCCTGGAAGGCTTGAACATAGGTTCGCCTGTTGTAGGATACCATACCTGCTACAACTATTTGGTCTTCCCTAATTCTAAGCATAGATCCCCTCATCCCTTCGTGAGATCAAGGCATCCCACATACTTTGACTGCTTGAGGTAGGTTCTGAAGAATCTTCGACTTCCATAAAGGAGAAGTCAGACCAAATAATACTATTCAACGCGTTGAAATCATTACTAAGAGATTTGAGCAATTAAAAGGAAAAACGGCTTGGTCCTACTATCTTGAAAGACCATATTCAACTTCCTCCATAATTGATCCTTCCGATTAATTCAAATTCAAAACCATATTCGATATCTCTTTAATCCTCCTCCTCTTTTTCAATCCTTGTTGTTAAATCATTTCCTATTATACCAGGCACCTCTTCAATATTCATGGCTTATCCTCCAAATCAGAAAATGAGTTCAAATCCTTCTAAGCCAAAAGATAGCCAACCAAATAACCCATCTCAAAATCCACTTTCTTCTTCCAAATAGTTTTTTACTATTGATGATATTCCTTATTCGAAATAGCCAAAAAGATTTGAAGAATTTCATTCTTGGTTAAACACTCGAAATCTCATGAATCATGACAAGTATGAAATCCTTTTGAAATGTGTTATAAGGTTTACTAGAAAGTCTTAAACACTGGTGGCAATCAATCCCAGAAAATCACCAAGTTCAATTCTTGCTTTTTGCAGACTTTGGCCAAGCCATGGCAACCATCTACCACTTTTTCATAGGACAACCCGCCAATCTTACTGAGCTCACAAGAAGAGAATATTTTAGAAGAAAATGTTGTTCTCTCCAAAAAAGACATCTCGAAAAATGCTCAAACTCTTCTATGGCCTTGAAACTTCTGCAAATCTAAAATAGGTTTTCCTAATCTCTATTTCTAGAGAGCTTAGCAGCAAGTTGAGAGAACCTTTCCCAACAAACAAAGGAGAATTGTGGATATTCCCTGTTGACACCTAATTTTTAGTCGATACATAAAAAAAAAAAAAACCAATTAGTTCACAATTAATCGTCACCGTTCATCAATAATGCATCATGGCCGTTGAAATAGGCATGTGCTCAATTAGGGGAACTCTTAACTAAGAAGATCAAATCCTAGCCTTTAGTTCAATCCAAGGGCTAAGATTTGATCTTGCTTGAAAATATTTAAAGAGAAAAAAAGAAAAGAAAAAAAGGGGGGCCATTTTCGACGGACTTTCTCTCTCTTTCGCACTCTCTGGACTGTCATGCTCTCTGGCGGGGGATGCTCGACTCGAATCTCTCTCTCTCTCGAGACGGCCTCTCTCTCGGATTCTCTCTGGGGTTCGTTGGATCACGGCGACATCGGCGAAGACGGTGGTGATTACAGCAATGGCGATGACACCAGCGGTTCTCGGATTCCACCAGATCTGGTCCTCTAATTGCCGAATCTAACTCAATCCAAAGCCGACGACAGCCACAGGCGACAACGGCGATGAATCTAGTTCGGCGAGATCACCCTCGGAGATCAAAGACCGATGGTCGGATATCACGAAGGGGCTCTCAATCACTCTCGGTTCCGGTGGTTCTGAAGGTTTCTCAGTGGATCTCTCTCGGTTTGAGGTGAAGATCAGCGACATCGGTGACATCAACCGTGGCGATGACGATGACAACGATGGCGAGCTCTCTGCCTGCTCAAGCCTTGGTCTTCAGTGCGAGAGTTCACCGGACCCAAATCTCTCTAGATCGAGCTCACCGGATCGGTGAGTTCTCCTTCTCTCTCTCGATCCGTTAAGTTGTTAGCCTCTGGTTTCTCTCTCCCATTCGCTCCCTCTGACTTGAACATTTTCTCTCGACTCTACCTTGCACGCCGGATTTGACTTGCTAGAATGGCCGGTCGAGGAGCTTGGAGTTTAGGGTTCAGACAGCGTTGGCGGCGACAACGGTTTCTGATCCTTCGCTGATTCATTCAAGGCTCCATAGGACCGATAGATATATCAAATTGTTTGTTGATTTTGTTGGCTCAAGTTTACTTGGATTCATTGCTATTCTTGCTGAACATGCTGTATACTTGGCTATGAATGTCATGTATATTCATAATATCTTTGTTGCCAAGTTATAAGTCTTTGTTTGTGACTTGAACTTGCTTTGGATTCATGTTCATGTCTGATGTCTATGTCCATTCGTTATAATAACAATTTCTATGCGTTATCTTAGTCATATAAGATGAGGCAAGGAATCCACGTTTCTTAGATTAGGTTTAGATTAGGACCCTGAAGATGGAGAAGGCGTGAAGATAGTGGAGGTCGATGTCCACTCCGACCGTTATTATGTAATACTCATTTTCCCTACATATGTCTTGGGTTCCATTTGCTGTATAAAACCCAACGAGTTGCGGGTTTTCTCTTTTTCTTCTTTTTTTCTCTTGTTCTTTTTTAATTGTGTTCTCTTTCATATTTTTAGGATTGCATGATAGATTTACTGCTTTTCTTGATTGTTTACTTCATGTCTTGCAATTTCAATTTCATTTATTGTTTTCCTTTCATGCTTTTCTAAGAATGGAATAGAATGGAAGTAACTAACCACACATGATCATCTAGTCTAGAATTGATGATCCTGAAAATGTAAAAAGAAATGCATGGACATGTTAGGAAAAACGCAACATACTGTTTAGGTACCCAAAGTGCGTTAATGGAAATATTAGCATAACCCAAGTCTCCGAACCTAGATATTTGGTTGCGTAGGAATCGAGGAAATACTCCCGACCCTCGATTGGGTTTTCTAGCCGACCCCCAAAACGAGGCTAGTGGCGACTCCCGTATATTTTTAGGATGTCATAAATAATTAGACTGTACAAAATTCGCTGTCACGCAAGGTACGAGCTTGGGAGAGCTCGTGATCTTATGATCAAGTATCCCTAAACCCGACCTTTTCCCCTTTGACTCGAGGGCGGCAAGATCGGGTCGCGACATTCCCTTTTGGAGAAATACAGCAATAAGTCCATCTCTACCTCGATGATTTGTGCCTCAAATGTCAGATGATGAAAACCTACATCAGAGATAGTTGAGAGCTTAATAGTGCTTGCTCACGCTAGCATTTAAAGATCAAATGTTCTAAATATGATTGTGATGGTTCTTGTGGAAAACCTTTTAGGAAGAAAATGCATTTTAAAAAATACTAGGTGGGAAGGTCCAAGCATGGATCTAAGCATTTCCAGATAAAGAAAAAATGGCAATTCCTATGAACAAGGAAAGATCGTTCAAACAGTGAGAAATCAACTTGATACTTCATCTACAAAAAAAAAAAAAGGTCATTTAGCCAAAAATTGCTCCTAGGCGAAAAATGTCAAAACCACTTGATACACCACATTGAAATTAAGAATGGTGTTTCACTTGAAAATGATGAAATATTGAATCATTATTTTCCATTAATGAAGACCCATTTGAGTAAATTTTTTGTGTCATTCCTTGTTATCAAACCCCTAGTGGACCTAATTTTGATTTAGACTATGAAGATCTTTTCCATATATATTCTAGTCAAGTCTATTGTCCTCATTTTTCTATAAAAGTCATCACCTCAAAATTTACTAAACCAATCAAACTCATTGCTCTTATAGATACTAGTGTCAGTTCTTCAATTCTAGACACAAAGGTTCTTTCTGAAAAATACTGGACTTTATATGTTCGGTATTTCAATTCTATCTCAGGAGATACTTTTTCTATAAATGTGGAACTACACCCATAACTATCTAGTTCTTTCCTCCATGTTCTATAACCACTAAAATCCTTAGATCTAGTCTCCCCAACAAAGATTTGATCATTGGTTGGGATGTCATGACTCAAATTCTTCAACTGCAAATCATTCTTGAAAAAGGCCTTAAGTATAAAGACAAATTTTCTGAATCTATCAATATCCAATGGCTCTTTTCCATCCAAATGAATTTACTGGATCCAATCATGCAAAAAACTGTTATAATCCTATTCGGAATCTCATTCTGACTTCTCTCAAAAGTGTCCCTATTCTTTGTGGAAAAATCAAGAGTTCTCTTGTTCGTCTTCCTTTCAAAAAAAAAAAAAAAGCATAAATCCCATCAAGGCAAGTCATATTGAATAAACTCAGAATATCTTGCTACTACTCAGAAAGAGTGCTCAGAGCTGTTACACAAGGCCTTATTAAAATCTCATATTCCAAATGAGCTTGTGAAACTTTTTATGTTAAACTAGTCGAGGTGAATCGAGGAAAGATGTAACTAGTAATCAATTACCAGCCCCTCAACCTCTTCCTCCAAGATGATAAGTTCTCTTTACCCTCTCAAAATTCCATTTTTGATGGATTATGCAAAACCCACATTTACTCCAAATTCGACATCAAAGCTGGATTTTGGCAACTAGGCATTCATCCTGAAGACAGACTTAAGATAGGGTTCTATATTTCAAACCAGTATTTTCAACGGAAAGTTCTTCCTTTTGGCCTCAAAGTAGCCACATCCTTATTCCAAAAGACCATGTGTTGTATTTTTTAGCCAATCTTTTCAAATATAGTAGTCTACATTGATGACATCTTGCTTTACAGCCCTAATGAGGAATCTCACTACCAAACATTGGGTAAACAAAAATTGAATTTCTTAATATGCACCTCAACAAAGATACATACTATCCAAGGCCGCACATTGCTCGGAAATTGTTAAAATTCCTAAAAGAAAATTTCACGACAAAGCAAGTTCAACAATTTATTGGGATAATCAATTATCTCTAAGACTTTGTTCCCAACATTGCGAAATTGCTACTTCCATTACAATTGATGCTGAAGAAAAATTCCCCGCCTTAGAGTAAAGCTTAAACCAAAGCAATTGCCGAGCTAAAAGATGTTATGCAGAATCTTCCCCCATTATAAATACCATCCACTGAAAAGAGAATCCTCCAAACCAATGCTAGTAATGAACACTAGGCAACCATATTGTTTGAAGAAATTGAAGGTAAGTGAAATCTTTAAGCTTACAAAAGTGGAAAGCTTTTTCAAGCTGAAATGCACTATCATTTTATTTTCAATGAAATATAGGCAATAAATGGGATAAAAAAGTTTAAATTCCATCTTATTGGCCATCATTTCTTGATATAATTAGATATGGCATATTTTCTCCAAATGACCAAATTCAAATAGAAGTAGATTCCCTACTCTTAACTGCTTCGAAGGACTAAATGATATTCAAAATACTCTTTTGAGACCAAACACATTACACGATCGGGTATACTTTTCCTCAGTAGGACAAGTACAAGATTGAAAGAATGCAAGATCGGCCAAATTTGGAATATCCTAAGGAAATCATTAAACAAATCCAAAATGACATCCTCATTGAAAATCTTGATAATCTCATGTGGCAACGCCATGCAGATCTATTCTGATTCCATGGAGGCTTAATTCTTTATCCTTTCAAATTAAACTTTAGGTATCCATTTATCCATCTATTAATTTGGAAAGAAGATGATTTCCCTTACCAGCTTTGATGGCCGTTTTGGTACTTAACCAATAAGTACTTAATAACTGTTAAGTTCCCCACCAGAAAATTCATTGTCAAGTTAAACAAATTGATCATGCTTTGGCGTAACAATGGAAGTGAAAGCAACAGGAACTATAACATCCTCGATTTTGAGCTCGTAAGGATCGGCCATAATGTAACATGCTCAACTTCGAGCCCTTTATAAGTAAAAGAGAAGTCTGAACTCAGTTTCACAAGTTAAGCCCGGTTGTGTTCGGCTTTATCCGATCATGGCTTAGGCACAAACCTCGGGCCAAATAAGGTGATCAATTGTGGTTAGACTTGATTGGAACCCCTTTGCCATTCACACACCATTCTCCCATTTCGCTCCTTTCTCTTGGCCTTGCATCACTAACCCTTCAAGCTATTCAAGTTAGTTCTCGAGGTTTGCCGAGGTAAGTAAGAATCCTCATTTTCCTCTGAGAAAGTAGATCCCATCGTTGAGGCTAGTTAAGTGCTCACTTGTCAAGCCGTGGGTGGTGTGCGATGTCTTTTGTTCGATCTTGCTTGCTATTAGACATAGATGTGTACTTGAGTCATTTATGTTTGGAATGAAATCAAGGTTCGTTTGGACTAAGTTCATCGCGGGCAAACTTGCCCAAGCCATAAAGCCTTGGTTTTGGCATAAATAGGACGCCGGTTCCAAGTCTCGCTTGGTGCAAGAATCGCCCAAGGCCACAAGGTCCTAAGTTGACATTGAGGCATGTCAATCTTATACCTTGATCAGTATAGGGATCGCCCAAATCCACGAGGTCTTGGTGAGGCATCAAGCATGCCGATTTTCATAGTTTAAATGGACACGGGGACTATGTGCTTGGCGTTGAATGAAACTGCAAGCCGATGGTCATTCTTGATACATGTGTATTCACATCGGGTTGGAGCCAAGGTCCGTCAAGCTTGGGATCATCACTAAAGCGAGGTGTACCCAAGCCTCGTGGTCTCCGATCGTTCGGTGTGGGAATTGGTGCTAAGTGATTGATTTAAGTTACGGACCAAAGATCATTCTCGAATGAATGAACAAGCCTTCAGGCCATGCATGTGTTGACTAAGAGAAAAGATGAGAATCGACTTGTGTGATGCACTTGTGTGTGTGCACTTAAAGAGGAAAAAGCACCCGTTGTCACATAGTATTGGCGGCGATACCTCGTTCATTAAACGGAATGCCCTAGTTGAGCCAAGAAGCCCCTAAAAGTATGGGATGCCTGGTTTGATGGCCGGATGCCCTAGTTGAGCCAAAATGCCCCTGAAAGTATGGGATGCCTGGATTGATGGCTGGATGCCCTAGTAGAGCCAGGAAGCCCTCGAAAGTATAAGATGCATGGCTTGATGGCCAAATGCGAGCCAGAAGCCCCTGAAAGTATAGGAAGCCCCTAAGTATAGGATGCCTGGCCTAAGGCAGGATGCCCAACCTGCGGTTGGAAGCCCCTAAAAGTATGGAAAGAACCGTTGATACGGTTAATGAACTTATTGAACATGTTACTATGTGTTGCTGATAAGCTTGTTTGGTGAAATGACTTATTTAGTAAGTTGAAAGTGGATCACATACAAATAGTCAAAAAGTGGCAATAGACTTGCAATTGATCTGCCATTGACACTATTTGTAAGTGTTGTACTTGCTAGGTTTTGATTGGAGCTAAGTCACGCTAGAGGAGATAGGATTTCCCTTGACCTATGTAGAAAACTTGTATTGTGATGTAACAAGAAAAGAGGACCCGTAGATAAATGGCTTATAAAAGTCTTATTATAGTATAAATCAATGTATTATGTGTGATGTATGTCCCAATCTTCCAGCTGTTGTTTGTCTAGTGAGTGTTTATTCTCATTTCCGCATGTGCATGATAACAAGATAAAAAGAATCGAGACGGCGACGAGCTTGGGACGTCGCGAAAATAACCCTTGTCGCTTGTGACCCTAGAGATGGGGTTGGGGTCGTGACAAGAACCTCCTAAGTGTGCTTAATTGGTTTTATCCTCCTACTTAGAATTGCCCCCGGCCAAAACCAAAAACACATACGGTTATGTTTTTCCGTCGACCATGGACTTTTGTGAGACATAATGGGACTCTTACTGATGCACTGAAAGAAGTAGGAACCATCACCTACAAGCCTCAACCACATCTTCAAGAAACTCATATCTACAAATCATTTTCTAATTGCGTTGAATATGTCAAATACAACTATAGAGAACTATAGAGAGTCCTAAGCCAAGAAAACCATACCATTCCCGAAGAAGTATGGAAGTACTTTACACCCATCCCTTGGGACCACTATGGTCTTGTACCTAAAGCCAGACAAGCACTTGAATAATATAAGTAAGCATAGAGTCAAGCAAAGATACCTCAATAACAAGAACAAGAAATGGCGGACATGGACAATCCTTTATAGTCCCCTTAGGAATCCTATGCTCAAGCATCCTATGCCCAATGGAGAGGTCCTCTATCTCTAAGTTGGTTTCTCATTTCTATCACATTGATTTTGTCTCTTCTAGTAGAGGTTTTTGCAAGAGCAATAAAGATCAAAGTACTTTGTGGTGGTGGAAGAGAATACTCTGTTCAATGATTTCCTGAGAATATTCCAAGCTTGGTTGGTCGGGAGTTATTTTAGGTAATATGAACAGTAACTATAAATAGTAATTTTCCTAGCCTATTACTACAATAATTTGCTACAATGACCTATGCTACAATAACTTTCGCCTGGGCTTTGTAGTTGGGTCAACTTCATTAGGAGAATTTGTACAGTACGAAAACTGACAAAAATGATCCCAAAAACAATGACCATAACGGTCATTGTAGTAATTGACAAGATTTCCATTACTCTGGAAGTACTTGACAAGCCTTTTTGGATTTGACTTAGAGATTGATTCTAGAACATAAGGTTCAATCATAAATAGGGGTTCGCGGTTGTGAGATAGCATACCTACTGCAACTGACCTAGTCTTCAACTTTTTGGACAATTTTCTTGGAGCAAATTAGGTATTAAAAGGGCATCGATTGAATAATTAGTGTGATTAAGTTCTCAACCCTGGTCCTTTGGTTGTGTAAGAAGTGAGGTATCTCCATACCTCACTTAATTTATGGCCGATCATAATAGGCTAGTGGTGTTTCCCTCATATATGCTTATCACAAGGTTAATAGAATTAGAATGAATTTCCAAATGTCGCATGAGGTAAAAGTTTGAAAGAGCAAGTTAGATACTAAAAGGGCATTAGTTAAATAATTAGTGTTATCAAGTTTCCGACCCTAGATTTTTAGATACGTAGGAAATGAGGTATTCCCATACTTTGCTTGGTTTCTAGTTGACCACAAAAGGCTAATGGTAACTTCCTTATATATATATGATTCACATAGGATTAATAGAATTAATATGAATTTTTCAATGTCGTGCAAGTAAAGGATTGGGAGAGCATGCGCCAATTGAGGACCGTTGATCCTCAATTTGACACTACCTTCAAACTTGTCTTCCTCTGTTTAGAGGGCGCAACAATCCTAATCAAGAAATTATCTTGTAATTACGAGAAAGTTTGCAATTCCAGCACGCATGTTTGTAGAATCCGATGGCTTTCCTGCCAATCCTCACAATGCAACCTGATTTGTCGATAGGGTCACGTTTGTCCAATTTATTATCGATAACAATTTATGTCTACATATTTTCACAAGTGATAAAAAATTTTCTTTCATATTTTTTTGTTGTAAGAGATGAAAATAATCATTTTCTAAAAAAAAGTTTTAAATATTCTTTTTCTTTGCGAAACAAACACACCCTAAAAGGAAGAGGGAGAGGAGAAAGATGTTGAAATTCCTTGTCTTATCAGTGCTTACCACATAAATCTTTAGAGCTGCAAGTCTCCGGTATCTATGGCATGGACATACAGCTGGGGCTCTGTTGAGTTTATGAAGGTTCATGTCCCACATCATAAGGCAATAGGAAGAGTAGTATCAGACTATCAGTCAATATTGCGAGAAACCGTTATGATAGATTTGAGCTATATGGATCCAGATCCATACAATAATTTGTTCATTATCAAAGGTAATTTAGCAGATTTTAAGGTGTGCGTCTATCCTTTCATTGATTTCCCAATAATGAGAACTTTTTTTCTGCGAATAAGGAGTATTTCTCAACTCTTAACAAGAATAAACCGCGAAGCCTAACTTTCTTTAACTGCTAGTTGCATTGCCCTCGTTTTGCACATGCATATGTTGACGTGCGCTCCTTCTTTTTTTTTTTTTGTAATTGTATTTGTATATGTTATTTTGGTGTTGTTATCCATTGAGTGCATAAAGTACAAAAAGAAATTGTAAAGTTGAAACCCACGATACAAGTTAGAAAATAGAAGTTTGACAGCTATTATCACTAATTTTTTATTTTTTTTTAGTTAAGTGCCGTACCATTTGAAAGTAACTGTTTCAACGGTCAAGCTAAATCTCAACGTCAACTTATCTATTCAGTATTTAAGAGAAATCCAATTGTTAAGATAAATGAGTTTCGAAAGTAAGAGCAAGCACGTGTAGTCCTCCAACAAAAGGAGAGAAATTGACCTTCCCCGTCCTGCACGCTATACAGCCTTTGACTACACTAGAGATCATTTCTCTTGTTGATGGTTGAACCGGATACAACCCTCCAAGGGAATCAATCGCCCATCTGAGAGACGAGACATGAAGGTCATGTTCCGCCATGCTCATTCCGCTAAATTAACTCCATTTTCAGTGGGGGAGAAAGGGAGGAAACAAAATTCAAATCGAGGAAAAACAGAACTGGAAAAAAAAATGTTCAGCTAAGTGGTGTTAAAAGTGATCTGTAGTGAGGGGAGGATCGACAAGCTTAAACAACTGAGTAGCGGTAAAAACTCCCACTGCCCTTACACTCGTGCTTGCTATGCCGCTGTATAAATCACCATATCTTACTACTACCACCATTTTGTACTTCTTTTCCAGAATCAGTTCAACCACGCGACCAATGGATGTCCTGGTAGTAACACAAGGAGGTGGACTTCTCATCATGGCTGATAGCGGAGAATTCAACTGCACAAAATGCACATTGCATTTAGCACCTGATGAAGGAAGTGGTCGGACAACATAGCTAAGTAGGCAGATCTCTCGAACAACTGCAGAATTAGACGCCTTTTTCATCTGACCCTCCAAACCTCCTTATGGGATCTAGTATGAAAATTGTTGTAAAAATCGGATATTTATTTTCTATGAGTACTTCCAGTCAAACCATGCTTCATACCAGAAAAACTCAGTCTTCATTAAGCCATATCTATTACAAGACCAATTCCATATTATTAAGTAAAATCACACAAAAGTTCTACTAAAATGTCAGACACTACTAATGCAGACAGAAGACAAATCTGGAGTCCAATGTTAACAGGGTTAAATTGCATCTGAACACAACCACAAGAAGAGAGATGTCCGCCCCTCTACCCAACAAGCTCTACAGATAATTAGAAAGCAATTTCTTCAAGGTAAAGCCTCAAGACAGTTGAAGCTGAAAAGAAGGAGCTCACCTCATTACAATCTTCACGATGCAAGAGCCCTATGCAGCTACCCCAGTCATCTACAATAGGGACTACTGAATCCCTAAAGAACCGCATAGTCACTTTCTTCAGAAGCAGAGTACCTGGTAGCGGCCTAGCTGCTTCAAACGGCATCATGATACTTTTAATAGGTTCGTATAAAGATACCTACACAGGAAAAAATGGTTTTATGGGGCAACATTAAATTGTTGTTCAATTGTGGACTTTGATGCAGATAAGTCAAAATACAAGACAGCCAGAAGAGAGAACATGAAATAAACTGTGGCAATTAGCATGAATGTTCGACAAATTTGCTATTTGACTTTCTAGAATAGCTACTCCATGTACCTCCCATATCAGCAACAATTACAACTACAATGAAGACAAAGAAGACCAGATGGTAAAGAGAAGTTTAAATTTAAGTGTTACTATAATTAGAGCTACATATGAGATTGCACGTTTTTGGCATGCAACTTTGCATCGACAGTCATCTATCAATCAAGTCTTTGTAGCAGATCGCTTGTAACTGTAATATGGAGTTCAACTATACATGGCCATCCTTAAAGTTGCAGTAGAAAACTTCTGATAATTTTGTCTAGTCAAGTTTTCAAATTCTTCCCTCTCCGATTTCCTCAATTTTTTTTCTCAAATGTTCAAATTCCATAAAAATACCCTACTAATTTTTTTCAGCGTAGGAAATTGCGCCTCTTTCATTACCCCGCCTTCATTCACCCCCTTTATGCCCCCAATGCCTTATGCATGCACAACCTCATGTAAGATGTTTACATTTGCTTGTTTTCTTTTTCCTTTCTCATACTCGAGTTTGAGAGATTATCTAGCTTATCTTCTACACATGACCTTATTGCCACCAACATTTTTGTCATTCCTCCTCTCCACTTATTACTTTAGCACAAGGCAGCCATAACTTTTGCTTTCTTATTACTTTAGTTCTTCCACAATTCCATCTATATGTCTTGCAATGGTTTTTTAGCAGGTTGCAGAATTTTGAGTAAGGTCTACTTTTAGCAACCCAAGTAGTACAGTGAATACTTAGTTCCCATCAATTTTTCTTTTCTACAATTTCATTTACGGTACTGTTCTTTCTTGCCTTCCTGACTTTTTCACACCCACATTATCTTCCTTTTATTCATTCTTCATCTTGAAATAAATTCACTAATCAATATTCACACTTTGTCTTTGACTATAAGTTTCTTGAAATGCTTTCACCCACTGTTCTTCAGCAAATCGTGCATAGAGTGCTCATAAGGAAAAGAAGTGACAATTTTCACGCAAGTATAGTTGGTGAGATAGAATGTACTCAATACCCTAGGAAGTAAGTGAGGACCGAACAAGGAGTTTGCAGTTCCCAACAAAGCCTCTATGTGCATAGCGACCTGCAATTCAGAAGGCAGTCCACTCAAAAAAAAAAAAAAAAAAAAAACAGAAACTGCTGGACTAAAGAAAACAAGAGACCGATTATATTGACCAAAAGCTAAATAATGTCATCATAAGCCAACTTTGAAAAGTGTCCCCAAGGACAGTCTGGTTCAAATTTAAGGTGTCCATAGGGAGGATTCCACGGTTTCTTTGCTCATTAGATTTTGATTATGGAAGCACCAAGAAGAGGCCAATTTGCAGCATTCCAATCATGGAAGATAGGATTCCAAAACTTATATTCTCTGCTGATTAACTTTTAGATACTAAACACCAAGAAGAGGCCAAGTTACAGCATTCTAATCGTATGTATACCAGATCAAGCTAAATTAAGAAGAAATCTGGAGTCAAACAAAAAGATCTATGAATCATGATACAAATTCAATAAAAGCCATTCAGCATATAATTCAAAGAACACATCCAAAATCTCATACCATGCCCCCTCGACTTGTCCATGATATTGCCTTCCACCTTCTCATGATGTCATGTAGGGTCCGTACAGCAATATCTACCTGAAAAAGAGAGCCATGACAATGAGTTTAAAGGAGTTCATTTCCCAATGAATGTAGAATTGCTGAAACACTACGCATGTCCTGACAAATTCTAGTGGTTTAAAATGCGAAGCAAAACCATGCCTAATCAAG
The DNA here is from genome assembly GCA_014182365.1 of Eucalyptus tenuipes. Taxonomy (NCBI): domain Eukaryota; kingdom Viridiplantae; phylum Streptophyta; class Magnoliopsida; order Myrtales; family Myrtaceae; genus Eucalyptus; species Eucalyptus tenuipes. The sequence goes on along the minus strand of CM024539.1, from coordinate 16,098,537 downwards.
CAACAAGAGCATGGAATACAGAGAAATCCCATTGAAAAAGATGTTAATCATCTATACAGCGGTACTTGTAGGAAAGCTTCATTACTCTACTTCTTAACTGGCAACTAACACATTTCAATAAGAAATAAGTTTGGAAAAGGGTAGTTACAGACACTGAGACAGTCTTATGTTGAGCCCACATTGAGCAAGATCCAGTACCTGGCCATTATTTAAAGAGGCCTCCATGAGAAGGTGATCTGCCTCTTCTTGAACTTTAAAGCTAATGGTTCCAGCACAATCAGGCCACATGCGCCTATGCAGAAGTCTGACCATTCCATAATCTCCTCTAGCAGCTAAGGCACGCATCATGGAAAGATATAGGTGGGACTTTGGTTTCAAGTCTGAATTCTGACCAGCCCGTTTTAATATCTCTCCAAAAACACAAAAAGCACCTACGCATAGGACAAATGCAAGTAAAAGAAGTCAGTGGACCTTCTTTATGGTGGCTGATTCAAATACCTTCATCTAGTTTACTAGAGCAATCAGCTAGATACATAAGTCCTCAAACAAATGACAAGTTGACCCCAATCATAACCTCAACTTCTATAACTTCTATGCAAATACTAATAAGTAAAACAGCATATGCGCGCAGACAGATCAAATCCAACAAAACTTTCAAATTGATCTCCAATGAACTTTCAATTATTATTATTGATTATTCCATCAAAATATACTTGCCATTTATCATTACTATAAACATCTTTCACATGCAGATACCTTTGATCGATCCACAATTCAGCAATGCATCAACTATTGCTGTGTAAGCAGTCCGATCTAAAACCAGATCATTACATGATTTCATTTCACATACAATCTTCTGAACTGAAACTAAATCCATGGAGTGCCCAAAGCCCTGTAAAGAAAATCTTGAATGTCAGATAAATCAACAAATATTGAACAAGCAAAAAACATGCTGCAACAACCATTTGAATCCATATGTGTTTCAGCTTCATATTGGAGAAAATGAATCAACTAACTGCATTTTAGTCTTGCTAGTCCAACTCTCAAGCATTTATGCTCCGAATCCTTCATTGGTGTCAGAAAGAAACTTTAAAGATGTGTCAGGCCCATTAGAGGAACCAATACTGATCATGATGAGAACACCATTTTGTCTACTCCAAGTAATCAGGTTTTCAATCTTTCACTGAAATTCTTGCTAGTAGAAAAGGATTTCCACAAACACATGGAGTTAGAACACCAACTTAAAAACAGTTGAAAAATTACATTATTCTGTGGCAGCATGGTGGGGAAAAAAAGAAAACTTGGTCTGTTTGCTTGCTTTAATTAAGTTCTGGTGTAAACTGGACCCACAAAGACGAGAAAGGTCTGAAATTAGAAATCCAATGATGAGCACTGGGATTGGCCACTGAGTTAAATATTAAGAAGTGAGGACTTTCAATTACAACCAACATTAAAAGTTCTAAGTAGAATAAGTTTACAGTTTTCTGAGGATGAAGACAATGATTAAGAGACTTTTGACAATTTTATGTGATATGCTAATATACATTTTAGACCTGTTTTTTGACAACTTAAGCTTTTGGGACAAATGGTCATCTAACATGGCATAACAGCTGTACCCTTGCTGAAGGACACATTGCAAGCATGGTGTGTTCTTCAGTTTTTTCAAACCGTACTGGTGAGGGAACAGGTTGAGCAACTTGTGTGCGGTTCAACTAGTTGAAACTCCACTTTGACCGCTTAGTTGATATATGGTAGATAACATGTATTTAGTTCACGAAAAAGTATACAACGCATGCATCCCAGGCCTTCAATTGGCATCCCCTTTAAGGTTCCACTCCTCCTTTGGGTGATTTCCATTGCTTGTTTTACTACAATAAAACTGGCTCAAACATTATGACAGCTGAAAACAATACGCTCTATATTTTCCTTTATAGTACCATCATTTTGTTCAAAATGCAGAAGCACAATACCAAAACCAAGGAGTATTTGTAGGAAAAGAAAACCAGTTCAAATCATCCAAGCCTCTGACTTCAATTATAGCCCAAAGTTTGCATCAAGCCAGCCAGATGGATTTTTCTATCTCGATTGTTGGTCAATTTTATTTTTCGTTTATATCAGGTTTACTAAGCAATTACACTGCAGGACTCTATATATTAAGGATGTTCTGCTCCTTTCACAGCATCAAGTCCCTTTAAGCCAAGTGAATTGCTTTTCTAGAAGCTCTTAGCATTGTAGATAAGAAATTCAAGTGGCGACGGGGAGAACTGTTTTGTGGTGGGTTGGCTTCAACCACAATAGAAAAGAGTGTCAAAAAGAAAGTATGATGACAGAACTTAAAAAAGCAAAATTAATCAGATCGGCAGCAGTCGGCAGCAGTTTTATCTTCTGGGAATATAAGGATCTTCCCGAAATCAAAAATTCTTTCTGCTAGGTTATTGATATTGCTTACTAAAATTCATCTCAAATTTAGGCATATGTAAATATGAGAAGTGATCAAACCCTTACAAAAGAAGAAAAATTTCAAACTGAGACATGGACTAGGTCAGTCCGTAGGGGCAATCCTTTTCTAAACACATGACCTCAGTTCCAGGCCCAACTACCTAAAATATATAAAGATTTAATTTGCTGCAGCAACTTTGCTGGGAGCTCTTCCCTCCCTTCTCTTTATTTTGAGTCATGATGATAGCTTCAAAAGCTGCTCGTCTTTTCTTGTGGCACCAGACATATTAGTCGGTCACTCCTCTGTATGTGTTCTCTCCACATTCTCCTTCCCTTTTGCCAATGGAAATCAGTCTTGCTTGCCAGTTCTCCTTCTCTGACTAAATTATGGTTTCTTATGCAAAAATAAGGAAAAACAAAACTAACCTTAAGCAAAGTGGTGTAAGTTACTGCATCAGGGAGAACCACCTCGTAGCCATTCGTCTCTCCTTTTTCCTGGAAAGAAGTTAACTTGAGAAATAGGAGGGAAAAAATAGATCTTTCAAGCTAAAAGTATAGTAACAATTATCTAACATTGTCAAATTATCAAGATTCAGACTTCAAACTAGCCCCTAAAGTAAATGTTCTAGACCTTCATTTCCTCGAAAAAACACATAGCTGCATCAAGATTTCCTGTTTTTGTGCATGCAAAGATTAGAGTATTATAGGTTAGTCTATCAGGATCCAATCCTTGGTGTGACATCTCCTCGTGGACATTTAAAGCTGCTTGGGGCAAACCGGAGTTTATGTATCCCTGGCATATACAGAAAGCAGAGTCTTAAATCAGCATTCTCTTCCGGTATTAGTTACAGCTTGTTCTAATAAGACAATAAAGCATGCACACTCAATAGGAAAAGTAGATGCTTCACATCTAAAAAGGTGGCATCCATACCTTCATCAATAAGTTGTACATTAGAATTGAAGGTCTGCCACCCTCATGTAACACATTGCCATATCGAGCAAGAAGACCATTAGCACGGCGTAGATCTCCTGCACTAAAACAGTGCAAGCGCAACATTGGAAAGGACACTGAAGCTCGCAATGATAAATAAGTGAAATAATCTGCCCTCCGTCAATGAGGATAACATTGCTTTATCTAGCATATTTATTAGTGATTCAAGCAGACATATCCACACAAGCTACATGGTTGTCTCAGAGTCAGAACCACAAATGCAACTACCAAGAAGTTGGCACAATCTTGTGGCTCACAACAGCGAAGGAGATATTTATAAAAATAACCTTAATGAAGTTGATCGAAACAAATCAATAGTAAGCTTATGCAATTGCACTTTTAGTCAACAAGCAAAAAACAGATACTTCAATGAAGAGTTTGTCACAACAGCCTCAATTAAGCTGATTGAAATTGAAACAATTAATAATAAGCTCATATAACCCACGTTATCACTGAACAAACCAAAAAATTAAGCAGTCAAGGGCCTGTTTGGATAAGAAAACCAGTTCACCTTTCAATAAAAATGGAACAGCACCAAAAAGACAAGAAGAAGAACAACAACAAAGAAGAAGTTGTTATCAAAGTTTTCATTGTGAACAAAAACACAGTTTGAGCTTATGCAGGTTGATATTTCCTGGGAAAAGAGAAATAAGATATTTGAATTAAATGAATATAGTTTTCCATGTCACATATATTAATTTTTGCGACAGGAGTTGTGGACTATAGCCTACTATATCAGATTGCTTAAGATATGTTCAAAATTCTAATGCCAAGTTACAAAGTCACAGTATTTTGATGGCTTCCATTGATCCCAAAAGGAAAAGCTTCCATCAAACCATTTCTATTCAGATTTTTAACCACACATTTCCCTTTATAGCACATATGAAAGACAGAAATGAAATAGCTCGTGCATTCTACAGTGAGCAACTGATGTTCAAGGTCTCTTTAAGGTTTCACTGTTCCCATAGACATAGGCCGATATCCTTAATAAGGGGGCTTGCTGGCACTAAGCTTTCTGCTCTCAGCTAAGATATACTTAATAGGTGTTTCATTATAAGTTTTTATTTTAAATTCATTTATCACCTTTGTGAACTTGCTATGCATATGAAATATTCATGCACAGATCCTTTGTTTTAGATAAACAGAAAATTGTCAGGACATATCATTATGCTCATGCATATGGGTTGAAGATCATAAACTTCTTGGAGCACCCCACACACAGCATGAGCTTTCTAACTAGTGCTATACGAAAATAAAACCCTCCAATTTAATGTTGATTTACCCTTACAGACAACAGTAGCTAGCACTGTGACTGTAAAAATACAGAGAAACAAAATTACTTCAAATGAAAGGCTAAAATATCTTTTGTAAGCAATAATGCTACCTGCTTCGATAAGAGCATTTAGTAGACCAAAGATCATCACTGCCGACAACTTGGGATTTCCCATAGCAGTACCTTTCTCCACAGATTCAAGTACTTGGAATGCTTCATCAATTCTTCGCGCATCACCTAAGCCCTTTCGAGGTAAACAAGATAGAATCATGACTAAGCTAAACCGGCTACTTAATATAAATACAATGACAAACTCATGAGAGGAGAAACTCTTCCAGCCAAAGCTGCAGACTTGGCAAACATGTAGCCCACTTGATGAGGGCATTGGGATAAGCTTCAATAGATGACAGATGGTATCGAAGTGTCCATGTCTCATGAAGCTGTAGTGCATGGGCGATATAGAACTTTAGTTACCACTACAGAGTTCTCACAACATGGATGAAGATAGCTCTGTCTACCAAAAGAAGTTTTTATATGACGCCACCAATAAATTTTATTTCTAATATGACTAAACTGATTTTTTTTAGACCCAAGAAAGACTAAGTGTACATATCTGCATAAAATGATCTTGCAGATTCCCATCTATTGGGGAATTAAGCATCAGGCAGCTTTAATGAAAATTATGGGTGGGAACCAGTAAGATCATAGGTGGTCTGAGGGGTTGCAGAAGGTGGCAGTACACCCAATAGTCTGACCATCCTTTGAGCCTAAACCAGAACAACAGATTCTTGGATTTGTGGCAGCAGGCAGCAGTACACCCACTAACCTGACCATCTTCTGAGCCTAAACCAGAACAACAGATTCTTGGATTTTTTGCCACATCAAGTCATGAGTTTTCCTTGACCAAGGAAGTAACATATACTTGACTAATGAAGTGTTCTGTTAATGGTCTTTCGTCCTTGGCAAGGGGAAGGGAATTATTAGTGTCACATAGAAAACTAAATTCGTTGCTTATTCTAACACTAAGTGAAGAACAATGCCAGCCCAAATTTTATATAATTTTAAAAAACAAAAACTTTCGAGATTGTACCAATTTTCCCATTCCTTCTTTCCAGTAATCTTTCCTACTCAGATCCAGCCACTAGAATCTCCACGATCCATGCACAACCAGGCCATGATCCAATGACCAAGGCATCTATTGGGTCACAACCAAGGCTGTGATCCATGCATAAATGGACTTATACTTTCATACCACGCTCTATTTTTGAGCTTCTACTCTGTCATTAACTAGCTCTGGTTAGGTGCATTCCAACAATTGGAAATGGGGTTGCTTCGTTGATTTTTACAAGAATTTTGGTTCGTTTAAGCTTTATATTAGATCATTATCAGCAATTCAAGTAATTCTGTAACCTATTGAAGGCTTCATCAATAATGCCAACTTGAAACATAAGGTGGAAAGCCAGCTATCCATTTCTTGACTTTTATTGAAGTAGCCAAAGTCTTTGTCTCCTAATCTTCGATATTTTCTAGCTTCTAGGTTTGAAATGGAAGGCACCCCAAGTGCTGCTCTTTAAGGTAGAGTCTTTATTAAAAAAAAAGATTTAAAACATGATCATGGGAGCGTCGAAAAAGATTTTACTCCTCCAGTGACAGTCACTCCATTGTTTCTTTCAATATTTCCACATAAGGTAGGGTCAAGAATCAGCAATAACAATAATTACAATATCAAGATCTTATTTGTTGCACAAGAGACTGTTTATCAACTTGCAAATTAAATGAGACAATTTGCACCTAAAAAAGCCATTTTGTAATCTTAAAATCATGGATGTCACTATTTGACTTTTGTTTTGTCAAGACAGCGAATATTTAAACTCATGGGAGTACGTTTAACCAGGTCACTGATGAAAGTATATTAATGTTCACAATGACATGCCGTACCTTCAGCAGTGTGCCATACGTCACACAATCTACACCACAGCTCTCGGGCTTTAACATCTCCTCAAAGATCTTAAGCGCCGCATCGACATCCCCACAGTGAACACATGCTTCCATCACTGCATTCATCACTATAGTGTTGAGCTTCCCATCTCTTCTCTTGGCAATTTCGACTTCCTCAAAAATCTGAACCACAAGGAGGTCAAAAATTAAGGCATGTACGAAATCATTCAGAGTACAATAATAGAAGAACAACTAACAAAACATTCTAAATATTCTCATTACATAAGACATTGCCTAGAACCCGACAAATGAACACTTAGTATGTTCTAATGTTGAGCCATGGGAGACCAATCCTAACAAAACTCAAATGCTCAAACCACAAATGGAGACAAAGCTTAATTTTTAAACGCCACAAACAAAACACTCTCCCTCACGCAAGCTGGCAGCTTTGCCGAAGCCCAGTGCGTAGAAATTCGCTCTATATGGGAAGCGAATCAAGAGTTTGGGAAAATCGCTTGCCACAGCACGGGCACACCTTCCACATCCGCATCATTATATACATAGTTCGACTACTCGACCTCCAATTTCCCCTTCAATTTCTCAGCAACCAAAACACGCGAGCCCAATCCGGACTCCCAACCAAAAGACAAAAGCAACGCTCGTGAATCCAAGCCCCAGATTTTCCAGGGAAAACAGGCTGAAATAAGCAAGCACGGTAACTCCACGAACGGAGAGACCACTTGGAGGGGAAGCTACCTGACGGAGCTGCCGCCGGCGGGTGAGTTGGACGATGCGGGAGGTGAGGGGCTTGAGGTTGGGCTTCCCGGTCCTCCGCCGTCGGAGGAGCGACTGCCGTCGGAGCGGAGCAGAGGAAGAGGAAGGAGAAGGAGAAGGAGAAGGAGAGAAGGCGCATTCATGGAGAGAGAGCGGTGGTTTCGGTGATACCGACGTCGGAGGCGGAGGCGGAAACGCCTGAATCCGAAGCATCGCCGGCGGCGGCGGCGGTGGTGGTGGCGGTGGCGGTGGCGGTGGTGGTGGCGAAGGAAGCTATCCACCGGCCATGCTCGAGAGAGAGAGAGGACAGAGAGAGAGTGGATAATGGCAGTGCTCAGCGGTGGAATTGTTGGCGGGCAAAAAGTTGGTATCTTTACTTTAATTAAGAGTTCGTAAAAAAAGGTTTAATAAATTGGTAAAATGGGGAAGCCAGTTATGATAAGGATGACATCATCAAAATTCCTAAATTGAATCGACAGCGACTCATCTATCATATTAATTTTCATGTAATTAAAAATTCGAGACACATTTGTTTCATATCAACTTTCGTATAAAAAAAAAATCTAAAATCAATAAACTTGTCATCGCAGATTTTATCTTCATTAAGCACCTTTTTTATGGTGCGAGATAGCAACTCCTCTCCATTTTGTGGTCTCCGGGGACTTCCTTTCTAGACAAGAGCTCCCTCACATTGTGAAAATCTAATCAAATCTCTAGTTTTATTTCAAATTGTCCTTAAGATTCTAAAGATTTTGGGATGGGATGGACAGAGGAGATTTTTCTCTTATTCCCAACATCAATTCATTTTCTTCGTATCAATGTCTTTAAAGAGCCATTTCATGTCGACTTTTCACATCGAAGTAGTCTCTCACCACGGGTGTTTTCACTTTAGTTATTTAATTAGAATATTGAGTGCAAACTCACAAATTTTTTCACAAATATATTAGTTTGAGGTTTTTTATATAATAGTGTCCCATTATCATATGCAACTTGCGTGGATCCACCACTTTCACACTAACGTCGTAATTTTTTGGCTCTTGATTTATTCTCTTTTCACGTGTTCCGTCATATGAAGTTCCTTCTCAAGCCTAAACTTCATATGAAGCCGAAGAAAATGAGAGTCGCGAAAAGGAAAGAGAGCAGGAAGAAGAAACGAGCGGTGTGCGTGAGGCTGGGCCGGGCCGGGCCTGGGCCCAGTCGAACCTTTTAGCTTTCACGGACGGCAGCAGCGACGCCCTACATTGCGCGACACTTGGCAGCCACCAGAAAGATCGTCAAAGATGCTCGGGGACCCAAATCAGAGACGAGGCCGTAGCATTTTGCTATGGAAAATTATTATAAAAGTCCTAAATCTATTTACTTTATCAATTACCAATGACAAAATTAATTGAATGAACTCAATTGACAAAACGTAAAGATATTTATAACTCAATTAGCACAATTGAAATATTTAAAACCAAATTGGTAAAAGTTTAATAGATTTAGAACTTTTTTGATAATTTCTTCAATTTGTAATTAAACATGACAAAGTGGTGGGTATGATTAGCTAAAAAGGTAATGTTTGAGGCTCAAAGTTGAGTTGAAATTAAAGAATATGTTGAAGTTCATATTTGGTTGCTCTTAATGATTCATCATCTTTAATGATTATGATTGACCCGATTTGCAGCATTTATAGCAATCAAGGATGGAGTTGGAGCATTTCATCGTCGAGACAATGAAGTAAAAGATTCAAGTTAGAAATGCTTCAATCTCGAGCTCTATGTTCAAACTCACAATTTTTGTTGGACTCCCATTAATATAAACAAAATTTCAATGAGAATCTTGAGCCAACCTTATGCTTTCTTTCATAATATTAATGGGTTTGGTTCAATTTTTCCGCTAGGCATTTAGCCTCCAAAGCCTCTTGGGGAAATATTAGACGTTTAGTAAGCATTTTGAAATAACTTTCGATCAAATGCTAGTATTAGGAATGCTAAAAGCTCAATACTATTTTCACTCAACTTAGCAAAATAGCATTTGTGGAATGCTAAAAAGTATGATTAAAATATATTTTTTCCTTTCAAAATAACCCTCACAAATTCTCTTGTTTTTCAATTTTACCTCTCTTTGTAACTATTCATTCTTTGCATGAGGGCAAAAGGCCGACAAAAGACCGGTGAGGCTAGATTTGGCCAGCAAAGGGCTGGTGAGCATCACGTGAGCCATGTGACCTCCGCCAAAGGTTGCACGACCTCGGGCGACCGCTGACTAGGTCTCATGACCTTAAGCGACAGGTGAAGAGTTTGGATCCTTTTTTTAATAAACAAAATTGAAAAAGAAAATACAACCAATGCCTATTGTAAAATGATTTTTGCTAAACACTACTTGAACTCGAAGTCCCTTTGCAAAAATTACCAAAAACAATTTACATTTCCCCAAAGGACTTGGCTTTTAGCATCACGCAAAATCTATTTGCAAAGTTGAACCCAAATATAAGTTTTCATGGAAGCGTTACGAGTGGGTGCCATTCGTTTTTATTCCTTATGAATCCTAAAAAGCAAATAATAAGATTCATAACCTCAGTTGAATGGAGAAATTAGAAAACACTTGACATTATTTTCTTCTTTTGATTCCCTACAAAATCTTTTTCTAAAATAAAACCTTAGACGGACATTTAGCTATTTTCTCAATACTAGAAAACAAGCACATATTTACAATTCAATGAAAGAAACTGAGGGAAACATTCTAATTTTCTCACATAGAGTGTGACGACGAATTTAATACTACCAGGACAATCAAGCAAATTTACCAAGTACACTTTCCTACCAAAAAAAAAAAAAAAAAAGGATAAATTAATTTCTCATTTTAGCACTTTGTTCGTTTTCTTTGGTTAACTTACCTTTTTCCATCTTTGATATATACCTAGAAATTTTCTATTAAAAAAACACAAAAATGAGAAAAAAAAATCCAATTTTGACTCTAATATAACGGGCTAATACCACGAAAAATTTCAAACTTGTGGACTTGTAACAAATTTACCTAAACTAATATTTTGATCACAAAAAAATCCAAAATGACTAATTTATTATCAAAAACCACAAACTATCCATTTGTGATAAATTTCCTCCTTTAGTTTTCATTACATTGGACTAATACCACAAAAAATAAAAAAATCAGTATACTTGTAACAAACTAATCAAACCCAAATTGATATCACCATCAACTGTCACGTGTCATCTAATTTAGCAATTTGACAATAAAAATTAACATAAACTAACAAAGGGCAAATTTATTATAAATGTACTGATTTCTTTTTGGTCAACAAATTTGGTTGTGGTAAATTTATTGCAGATGCACTAGTTTGAGAATTTTTATGGTATTAACCTTCATATAAATGCTTTTCTTTCATAATTTGTTTTCGGTATTATCTTACTTTCTGAACAAACTCATAGGAAGATTAAGTCCTCCAATATAAATATTTCTAGTAGTAATTGTTCGCCCAAAATTAAAGGTGCTATAAACTCTCTCTTTTTCACGACATTTGTGAATATAATCATAAGTACTTCGGTAAAACTTGTTAATTATATATATCATATCCCCACATGATTCAAAGCCGCTGATTTTCTTTTTGTCAGCTTAGCAAATCCAAACCTTTTAATTTTTATGGCTTCCCCTCGAAAACTGAATCAAAGCTACCAAATCAACATCCAATTTATTTATTTATTTATTTTCAGTAAGGCCTTTGGCCTATGACATTACCATGAGGATCGTAGTTACAAGTTATGAACGTGTCCCCGTTCACGCAAATGACTCTAGCGCACCCGACTCGGACGCTCTGCCTCCACACCAACTGCGTGTAGTGCAGGCAATCTCGGCCCGGCGCGCACGTGTTGGAGCCGTAGTCATAGTAGGGCCCCTCAGCGGCCCATGCAGCGACGGCGTCCCGCGGCCTCCATGCCCCGCCGGCGCCCCAGAATAGGTTCTCGCCATAGTCGCCGCTCGAGTGGATGAGGGCGCAATCTCCCCGCCGCTGGTGGGCCCACCAGGAGGCGTAGCTTGCGAGGGCCTGGCTCCACTGGAGGGGCGGGAGGCCGAGCCTCGACCTCACGGCGTTGTGTGGCGCCAGGTACTGCTGGATGACGGCGTTAGAAGTGGCCAGGATGCGTCGAGACGGGGCCGAGAGCGCAAGGAAGGGGAAGGAAGAAAGGAGGAGGAAGGTTCCTAATAGCCCACATGAAAACAATGCCATCTTTGAGAGAGAGAGAGAGAAGGTTTGATCAAGATTGATGTTAAACACCAACTAAAGCTAATGATATTTATATGGGTACGATGGGGGGAATCATTTCACATGTTAGGGTTTTAATGCAAGTAATGGGAAGAGTGTGGGATTGCGGTTGACTTACAGCTCGGGGGCAACGAGGTTTTTCAATGATTGTCGCCTCATGATCAACGAACATACCGGTCGTTACGTTATTACATATGCCGAGGATTTCGCGTATAATAAGAGTTTTCGAATCGGGTTCGACGCTGCGACCACGATAGACACATGCAGAAATCGAAGGTGGCGGACATGTTTGATCATGTTTGATTAGATCGGATCAATTCGTGATAGAATACGAGTTAGCTTGTGCTGCACATTAGTGCATGTGGGTGTGGTCAGAAATCCATCTGTGGACATGTCTTACGCGACGAAGGTGGCGATTATGCGTCTCGCGCGCTTGATGCGGCAAGTGGGGAAGATCATTTCTTTTTCATCTCATCGACTCTTTCTTTCCTGAACTGAAGATGTCTCTTCTGTCGCTCTACCGAAGAAGAGAATACGCTGTCGTCAAGCTTTGCCCGCCGAAAGTACCGAAGGCGCACCCGCCGCAATGGTGGAGAAAGCGAGATAGGGAGCAGGATTCGTTCGGTCTCTTTCGCGTTGCTCCGACCTCATTGTGGTAAAAGGGTTTTCGTGCTGACATTACGAATGACGAGCTGTGATCCTCATGCTCTGCTAAGGACAGGTTTATGGACCGCATTGCCCACTCGGCTGATCTGCGGATTTTCCCGCGTGCCCTATGAACGGATGAGAAAGACAACTCAAAGAGAATCCAAGGCCCTGTTTTGAAACCCTAGGTTCTTGGAAACCCTAAGATTTTTCCTTGCACGATCTGGAAAGAGCTGGGGTCTTGAATCAGATAGTTTGTTTAACTTAGATAAGTACGCTCAGATCAACCCGTTTGGGATGAGCATGTACTTACCAAGAGTATCAAGACCTGTTTATCAATTACTTACTATGTCAAAGTAGCCTATTACTTAAGAGATATAAATAGAATATCGGATTTGAGAAAATATTAGGTGAGACTGTCTTTATAGGTCATCAATGAGATACTTTATTAATTAAATTCCACCTATCTTAATGGGCCCATTAATTTCAATTTTTTTCTTGCCTCCATTGCTTCTCCCCAATCGGTTACCCCACCTCTCTCTCTCTCTCTTTCCCCACCCCTTCCCTTACTTCTTCTTCCTTTATGCTCCATTACCCTCTCTCTCTGCCTTCCCTTCCTCCTCCTCCCTTCCCCTCCACACCATTAACAAGCTCCGCAAACAAAAATGTGCACAACAAGATGACTGAATTTGCGAGGAATATTCACAAGCTAAATCCCATGAGCTTTTACAGCACATTAGGAATCAAAGTTGAAGTTAAAATTTAATTGAATTTATTTTTCAATTCTCTGTCTCTTTTGCAAACAAATCTCAAGGTGAACCTACTTCAAGTTGTAGACCCTTCATAAACTCACACCCAACCTCGAAAAGCACAAATGCTTACACCTCATAGAAACCCTAAGCTCAAACCTCTCTCTCTCTCAAACATGAAGCACGAGAACATGATTTCCAAGTTCAACAACCTTGACCAAAGCGCGCGTCAATAGCTCCCTGCTTTGCGAGCTCGACACTGACCCCCACCGTTCGGTCTCCAAGATCTTCAGTTGGAAGCTCTATGACGGCAAACTTTACCAAAGCTGTCCAACTTTGATGTCATGGGTAGGGGTGTGCAAAAGAACCAGGACCCGCCCAAACCGCCCGGAGGAACCCGACTGAACCGCCCAGGAACCGGTGGTTCTTGAGGGAACTGATCCGGTTCTCGGTTCCAATTTATGGGAACCGGTGGGTACCAGTCCGGTTCCCAATTCCATGGGTGGATCCGTCCAACCGCCCACCCGGACCGGACAGATTATATTAAAATAATATATTAATTTTTAATATTAAAAAAATGAAATTACAAATTAACAAACCCAAATCAAATAATTAAAAAAAATAATTAAAGTGGGAAAAAAGTCCAAAGCGCACCAAATGGAGAGGCGCTGATCTCCAGATCTCGCTTATTAAAACCCACTCGGACTGCCCACCCGGTTATTAATCCACACAGAACTCGCTTCTTTTCTTCGTTATGGTTGTGTGTATACGTGTGGCATGCTTTGCGGTTTTTGTTATGCTGATGAATGGTGGTCAACTGTGGATTTTGCGGAGGGTGAGGGCAAATGATGGACGAGGGAGAAATGTTAGTTTTGCGTCTTTAATTAGCACAATGGAAGTTTGATCTTAATCTTCCCGGGTTTTGCTTAGGATGAGTGAGTATGTAGATTTGTTAAGATTTCGGGCATGACAAGGGGAGGCTTCAGGACTTAATCGGTCCTGGTTATTATTATTGTGAGATGGGTTCCATGGATCCACCCGGGAACCGGACCGAACCGGTAGTCCAGTTCCCGGGTGGATCCCAGTTCCAATTTTTCCGAACCGGTCCTTAGCGGGCGGTTCCCAGTTCTAGGTCGGGATTCGCCCGCCCGGACCGTATACACCCCTAGTCATGGGTGAGAGAAGAGAAAGCCAAAGTAATGAAGGAGAGGGGTTAAAGGTGAGAATAAAAATCGAATTAATGGGTCCCACTTGGACACATGGCATGCAATTAATAAAGTGTCTCATTTCATTAATGACATGGGAAGATGATCCCATCTAATACTTTCTTAGTGGATTTGGTTGTTAAAGTCCAAATTCGAAAATCCCTTTCCTATTAGGTCTCTAACCACGTCAACTCTTATGGGATTTATTATATTTTGAAGCCCACTCAAGGTACACTCATGTTATTCCATAATGAAATGCAAGAAATTTTTACCACCCCCCCAAAAAAAAAAAAAAAAACAGCTCTATGTCATACCAATGAAAACAACAAGAACAATTATACTATTAGTCTATAATAGAGGGAAATTGTTCAATCAGTTATAAACCCATTATACGGATGCCGATTCAATCATAAACATTTCCCTTTTATCAATTAAGTAATAAAGCTTTGTGGAAATTTTCAATGTAATTATTCCAAATAATTTTTATCGAAAATCGCTGACGTGGTGGTATGCCACGTAGAGCAATCGACAATGACTAGACCATCATATCAGTGATTTTTTACAAAAATCAACTAGAATGACTACATTGAAATTTGACACGGTGGTTTATGACTAAATTGTCAAAATCAAAATGTTTAAAACTGAATTGATATTCACATAATTAAATTAGGACTGACTGGATAATTTTTCCCTTTAATAGAGCTCTCTTCCCCAATGGAGCTCTTCTCCACCATCTTATAAGTAGTAATATGCCCCAAGACCGCTTCATCTAATCGTAGCCCTCTTCTAAACTAAGGGCGCGCATGACAAAATTTCTATTCCTCGATTTCTGTGTTTCTCTGTTCCCCGGAACAGGTTTGGGACAGAAATTCGTTTGGTAATGCAATTTGATTTCTCTATTTCTGAAACAGATTTCTATTCCAGAAATAGAGAAATCGAAGAAATCAAAAGCTGAAATTTTTAACTTCTCAGTTTCTGAAATAGAAATCAGAAGCTGAAATCAAACCATATAAAAGAACTTTGCGTTTTCTTGCTAACTTAATTCACTCATAACCACAACTTCACAAATTATTGCTAATTTTTTTTTCTTATTTTGCTCGTGTTCTTTTTTCATTTTTTTTTCAATTTTTTTTTGATAACTTCCTCTTTAAGATGAAAGGCAATCGAATGGGTCCCCAATTTTAAAAAACAACCAAAGTTCTTAAATGCTTACTTAAAAACAATAGGGCTCTTTCCTCCTAGAAAGGACACGTGCATGGCCAATTGAAGAAAAAGTTCTTACGCAATAGATGAATAAAAAACATGCCTAGAAATTTAACCTTGTTTCCTTACGGATTCAAAATTCTTGCAAAATCAAAATAATTAGATTGTTACACAATCTTGAATTTTAATTCGAAGGCAAGAGATTCAAGAGAATCTATCTCTTTGCTATGCAAGGGCCATTAAAGGTTCATTGAGCAACAATAAAGAAATTAGGGATGAGCAACCGGACCGATTCAATTCGAGAATCAAAATAAACCGACCTTCCTCCGATTGGTTCTTAACCATACACGTTACTTCAAGGTAAAAATCTCATATATTCCTTTATATCGACAATTTTATTTTGTTGATAATCTTGTATAACACTAGTCTTTAATAAAATGACAGGGCTGTATAGGCGCCATTAATGGCACCCATATTCATGCTTCCGCAGTACTTGTCTGAACCTACGCATGATGAGCTTGCAAACGATACATTGACCGAGAAGAGAAACCAAATAAATACGTTTAAGAAAACCATTACCAATAAAATGGCAATGGATAATAATATGCCGGAAATTCCATGAAATTATATTTTCAACTTTTGTAATGTATTAGTATTATTTCGACTATTATTTTGTATTTGAGGATTTCTTATGTTGTTATCTAATCAATTTATATTCTTAGAAATAGAAATTTTATTCTGTTATCAAACGGATTTATGTTCCAGAAATAGAAATTTTAAGTCGTTATCAAACGGGTTTCTTTGCTCAGAAACTTGTCCGGGGAATAGAAATTGAGAAATCAATTTCTGGTCAGAAATCAATTTCTGGAATAGAAATTTTGTCTTGCGCGCCCTAAGTGACCCTATCCCTCATCCCCACCTTTGTCCTCCTTTCCGAGTTCCCTCTCTCCTATCCAAAATGTAAACATTTTTGTCCTTGCTTGAAAACCACTACTTCTTATCTTCCTCTCTCTGTTCTATAGAGAATCTTTAGCATCCCCATTCACGTCCCCTCTTTTCCAAATGGATTCTCCACCTCCCCATCCCAGAGTTCCAAGAAACTGAATGCCCTATTCCAAAAGTGGGCAAGTCTCACAGGTAAGTTGTTTGCAAGCCTAGTTTCAATTTCCAAGCATTTCAATCAACCATGAAGAGGCTTGGCGCACTAAGGAGGTAAGGTTCACTTAGTTGAATCATGGCATGATTGCACTTCATTTGAAAAATGGTTGTGGCAAAAGGAGAATTCAATAGTATCCCCTCGGTCCTTTTTTGATAACCCTATGCTTCTTCCATGCAACAGTGAGTATTTTGCATTGACACTGTGTGGGATTAGATTCACTTCCTATAATTAGATCCTCAAGTAAAAAGCAGAGGTGTCAAAATGGGTCTTAAACCCATATATGACCCATTTAAATCATACATGGGTCATATAGGGATCACTTACAATTTGAAGTGGGTCATATATAGGTCACTTACATTTTGAAGATATTAGTTAAATGGATCTTAAATAGATTGCACTTAAAAACCCATTTCCAACCCAAACTTCACACTCTCTCTTTCCCCATTTAACTTTATAAAAATCGAAATTAGAATTATTTTTTTATATTTCATTTTTCTTTTCTTTTCTTTTCTTTTTTTTCTTTCTCTTTTTATTTCCTTTTTTTTTTATTCTTTCTCCTTCCTCCTTCCTTAGCTGGTGGCCGGCATGGCGATTGGCCAATGTCTGGCCAAGCGAGGCTCAAGCTTGTTGGATCTAGCGAGACTCAAGCTCGCTAGTGTCGGGCAAGCTCGATCTCGCTAGCATCGAGCGAGCTCGATCTTGGACTTGAGCTCGCTAGCATCAAGCAAGATCGATCACTTGAGCTCACCTATGATCGACGACCAGCCGAAGAAGAAGAAAAAAAAAAAAAATTAAAAAATATATTTTATAAAAAATAAAATAAAAATAAATAAATAATTGATTTAAAAAAATTATAAAAATTTTCCATTCAATTTTTATTGCATTAAAGTGTTTTTAGCAATATCATTTAAAAAAATCATAAGAAATAAGCTTTCTTAAATTTAGTTAAATATTTTTCACATTGTTTATTTTATTTACTAATTTTTTATTGTTTAAGTTACTTTTAAAATTTGATGTGAAGTTTTTGTTCAAGTAACATATATATTAAGAGCTTAAAGTGAATTAAATGGGTGGGAGTGGATTAACCTAAATTGAATTAAATATTAATGTGTTTCGGTAATATGGGTTGGGTTGGGTATGGGTCGAATATGGGTTATCAAATTTACATTGAATGAAAATGGGTCAATATGAGTTGAATTATTTTCAACTTGACCCAAATTCGACCCGACCCACCCATTTGAAGGCCCCACTTCTAAGACAAGCCTGATAATTTTGGCTCTATTTATTTCACGGAAAATAATTAATATGGAAAATGTTTTTCTAAAAGTAATCGTTTGTATCGTTTACAAAAATGAATAAAAAAAATATAGTTATCGTCCATGAAGATATTTAGATGTAAATTATTGTTGATAATGAAAATAATATTTATTAATTAATTATTTCAAACGATATAACAAATTATTTTAGAAAAATATTTTCTAAATCATTCATTGTTAAATAAAATCTACGGAGCTTTTATTCCTAATTGAAACAAAACAAAAAGAGGATTATAACCGTAGGCTGAAGAGGAGACTCAATTTTTCATATGTGTGGGCCTCGCTCGTGAACTTGATTTATACTACGATAATCAAGGAGAACTAGTCTTTTTGGAACACATTAATAAATGCAACTTTAATGATCTTCCTTCCGTGTGCCTTGGTGGACATGCAACTCTGATGCACTTCACCAATTAATTAAAGAACTTATAAAAAATCATGTCGCATTTAGATGAATTTAATCTTAGACAATCAATTCTTCTAAAACCTAGGTAACTTAGTACGCAAAATTTACCTGGAAGGAATGGTTCAAGTTTTCCACAAAATTAATATTCGAGTGCCTCATTCCGTGTTGAAATTTTTAGTACGATTTATTGCTACCGTGAATGTTTCTGAGCAATTTCTTCTCTGTTTCTCTAGCGAACCATGTGTGCGCTGGTGGTCGAGCAATGGGGTTCGTTGGAGAAGCAAAGGCCTTGTGATGATCCTTAAATGAGTCCATACATTGTCTATCGAATTCCTTTCTATGCCCCGTCTGCTCCAGTCAACGTCAAGACCGTATTTGTGAATTCTTGAATGGTTGGTGGATGTCGATGGCATTTGGAAATGGCGACCGACCACGACAGAAGTCCGGTGATGGGCATTGACCGATTCACCGTGAAGTGAGCTGTTGGTGTTCTGGTGCTTTAATTGGTGCAAGGTATGAGCGAGTGGGTAGGCTTTCGGTCCTGTGAGGAAGAGGATGAGAAGGAAAGAACTAAAAATTTAAAGAAATTATCACATGTTTGGGCAGGGTGTAGGCATGAAAGTAAGGAGGATTTGTGTGGACTTCATGCAGTTTTAATTAAAGTGGGCTTGTCATGGGTATATCTAATTTAGGCTTAGTTAAATTAGAAATGAAAAGAGAGGGCCGGATATAGTAGCCCAATTTTGTACCCGTGGCCAGACCCTACAGTCCACAGCAGTTCGTATTCTGATCGGGCCCAAGGGCCCAGCCCGAGTCCTCATTTTCAGACTATAAAAATTTTAAAATAAATTTAAAAGAAAATTAGAAAATAAGTTAGGAGCAGGTCTTGATTAGGTTGTCTTATTTTAGTGGTAGATGTAGCTTAGCTCTATTTAGTTAGCATTCATTTAGTTTAGATATTTTAATGAGTACCTCTGACTTTATTATGGATTCAGGTAGAGCAGTCTTTGAAAAAAGGAATTGGACTCATTTGAACTTAACTCATGAAAGTTGCTGTCTTAGGGCTTAATAACAAGGCCATATTATATATTATATGTATGTATTTATATTTCTATGTATATGTATATTCTATTCTTGGTGCTTTATGGTGTTTAACTTTCCCAAAACCTTACCTTTATCACATTGATTGTGACTATCTACTTTTCCTTGATTGTGCAATCACTCGTGGTTAATATAATGGTTAAAGAGTGCCCTAATCAAACCAATCAAAGTTAAGATATCAAAAGAGCATTAATTGGATAATTAGTGTACCTTAGATTTCTGGTTGCGGAGAATACCTATATCTCAATTGATTTTTAACCGACTCAAACAGGCTCATGACGTCTTATCATTAATCGAATTAAATGAAAATCTCACCTTCACGAGAGGTTAGAGTTTGGGAGAACCCATGCTAATTGAGGATTGTTGGTCCGCCCTTGGCATTACTTATAAATCCATCATTTTCCTGACTCTGTGTCACCAAAATTATGGCGATAGCTATCAATGAATAGGATAGAAGAGAGATGATGGGAGATTTTTTTGAGATGGATTTTGGTATAAGACAAGATAGTCATATACATGTTTGAAATGGTATTTGTTGGGCTTAGATTGTTGATCACTGGCGAAATTTCATTTTTTTTGGTGGACTTGCCTTTATTTTCAATAAATATATGAATATATGTTTTGATAATAGATTAATATGAGTTATGCATATGAGACTGCGTCCTCGAGTAGGAGAACGATTGTTTCCCTATGCTTGTAGAGCTAGGACGCAATTCAAGGCACGTGCCTAATATTTGATATGATGCAGCTAAACAAATTGCACCACGTGTATATTACGATGCACATTGATGTAAGAGATAATCAGCAAAACAAGTTCCACAATATTAGATCTACCACTAATATAGAGGGTAGTGATCTTACTATGCTCGAATAGCTTCTGCCTATTAGCAACTTCTTTGTTAGGGAACGCGGCTTACTCTTCAGATGTCATGTTTAAATTACTATTTATATTAGAGCTCCGTTTGATTTGCAAAAAGTTAATAATTTAGAAAATAGTTTTTATAAAATGATCGCTTGTATCATTTGATAAACTTACTCAATGAAAAATGTGTATTACTTGATATAATTACTCAATGAAAAAAATTTTCATTATCAGTGTTGCGATGGGGCGAGCGATCGAACAAAATATAGACAGAAAAAGAAAATAAATCGAACACCGGATTTACGTGATTTAGTCGTAAAACCTACGTCCACGGGGAGGAAGCGGCGGCGAATTTCACTATGATCAAACGATCTGAGGAGATTACACACTCGAGTCACTCAAACACTCTCTCGGTGTTTCCTGTCCAATTGAACCCCAAACCCAACTCATAGCACAAAATTATCATACAAGCTCAAAACAAACGCTGAAAAAGAACTCCTTTTCTTGATCGCGCTTCAGCTTGAAGACATGCGGCTCCTCCTTTTCTCTCGTACGGGTGCAGCAGCGACATACACCGAAAAAGACCTCTTTCGCGGCTCCCTTCTGCGACTTCTACGTAGGGTTTCGGCCAGCACTCTCCAGCAAAGAAGAAACCCTTTATACGTGTGCCCAAAGTCGAGGGCCCACCACCGTTGGCTTCTTACGCGTGAGGATTCTTTCCTCTTTTATTTGCGTGTGTGCGTGTGTGCCCAGAGTCAACACTTTGACTCTGGGCCCACCACTTCTTCAACGTGCAGAGAACTTCTTTCCCCCTTTATTATTGTGTGCCCATTTGGGCCCCACCATGGCTCAATAAAATCTCGGCTCCTCCTTTGCAACGGAAAGAAAACTTTGCTGCACATATATTCTATTTTCTTTTCTCTTTTCCAGCTAATCACGTTTTATAAACGCTTAAACTCGAGACATATTTTAACAATCAATAATAATTTTCATCTTCATTCAATTTTATAAGTGATATAAACGATCATTTTTTCTTTTTAATGTTTTCCAAATGATTCTTCTTCTTCTTTTCGAAATAAATGTATCCTAGATGACGTGTGATTTTGTAGCTACATCTCACATCTCAAGATATGATGATGAATTGGATCTCCATAGTAAAAAAAAGAGAGAGGATATGCATGATCAAGTTTCTTCAAGGTCCAAGGAAGGGATGTAAGTACTTCTAGAAACAACAGACATGATGAACGATGAAGATTGGATTTCCATAGTAAAAAAAGAGAGAGGATATGCGAAAAAGATCATTCGATATGGCCAAACCAGGGAATTAGATCATTCACTTCGGTTTGCTTCAAAGATTAATATAGGTACAGTGGCAGGATCACCTTTTGCTCTTGGTTTTTTCCCTCGTTCCGATTTGACTTTTCCTGCAACTGCAATTTAGTCGTTCATTCCACTTTCGTCGTGTTCACATTTTCTTGCCAATTTCATATCTAGAACTTCAATTTATTCGTCATTGTCAATTCCACGCCCTTCATTTGTGCTCTTAGGAGCTGCCACGCTTATAAAATCCTCTTTTACCTTCTTTTTTTTTTTTTTTAATTTTGATATGTTCACTAGAACTTCTAAAACTTATCACAAAAGTACAATTAAGTCTTAAAACTTATAGAAAATACAATCAAGTCCTAAAACTTATCAAATTGATTCAATCGAGTAATTCTCGTTAATTTCATCCAATTTGACTAACGAAAAATACTAATGTGACTTTTTAATATTATCTCTTTCCTACATAGCGATGACATGGCTAAATCAACATCATTTTGGTCTAAATCTGATTTAGTACTACTTTTATTTAAATTAAATTTAAAAATGGTTAATACCTTGAAAAACCTCAAACTGGTATACTTGTGACAAATTTATCCCAAACTATTTTTTTGACCACCAAAAACCCCAAATTGGTACATCTTTGATAAATTTACCCCAACCGGTACACTTGTGATAAATTTACCCTCTGCTAGTTTTCGTTAAATTTTATTGTCAAATTATTAAGTTAAATAACACGTGATTGACGGTTAGTGGTATACCAATTTGGGGATTTTATGCTCCATTTGTCATAGTTTAAAATTTTTGTGATTTTTTTGTTGTATTAATCTAATTTAGCAGAGGATATATTTGTCACAAACTTACCAATTTGAGGTTTTTTGCAGTCGAATAAATTAGTTTGGCGTAAATTTGTCATAAACGTACCAGTATAGGGTTTTTTATGGTCAGTCGGGGTAAATTTGTTACAGGTGTACCAGTTTAGGGTTTTTTATGGTCAAAAAAATAATTTAGGGTAAATTTGTCATAGGTGTACCGGTTTGAGGTTTTTCAGGGTATTAGCCCCTTTTTTTTTATAAAAAAAATAATTTTGGTCTAAATTTGATTTAGTACTACTTTTATTTAAATTACTTTTTTTATTAAAAAAAAAAAAAGGTAAATTCAAAAAAAAAAAAAAAAACGAGTTGGACAAGTTGGGTTGCAAGCCCTCGCCATCGCCCCACCATCATCGGGAGGGGCCAATGAGGGTAGGGGTGAGCCGAAGGGGGTTGCCCAGGCCCAACTAGGGGCCGACAACCCTCGCCGACAGTAGGCAAGGGTGGCAACCCTACCTCGACCCTTGCCTAGATCAAGCGACGGTCCGACCTCCCGACCCTTGCTCGATTTGCACAAGGGTCAAGGGAGGGCTACGACTCTCGCCTACTGCCAACGAGGGTCGTCAGCCCCTAATCAAGCCCCGATGACCCCCATTGGCTCACAACCACCCTCGCTAGCCCCTCTCGGCGATGTTCAGTGGCAACGGCAGCAAGAACTAGCAAGCCTACCTACCTGAGTTCTCTCTCTCTCTCTCTCTCTCTCTCTCTGAATTTAGCTTTTTTAAAAATATATTTAAAATAAATTAGTATTAAAAATTAGATTTATACCAAAACAACGTCATTTTAGTCTTATATTTTATAATTTAGCCACGTTATCGCCACATAGGAGAGAGAGAATATTGAAAGAAACCATGTTTGCGTTTTTCATTAGTCAAATTGAACAAAGTTTAACGGAATGACTCAATTTAACTAATTTGACAAGTTAGTTTTAGACTCAATTACACTTTCGCGATAAATTTTAGGGTTT
This sequence comes from Eucalyptus tenuipes, assembly GCA_014182365.1. Lineage (NCBI taxonomy): Eukaryota > Viridiplantae > Streptophyta > Magnoliopsida > Myrtales > Myrtaceae > Eucalyptus > Eucalyptus tenuipes. The sequence continues at coordinate 16,075,053 of CM024539.1, read as the reverse complement.
TTAGCGAACATATCTTCTTCTTCTTTCCAATTTCCTATTGCTTTGAAACTTGAGTTCGGACTACAATCCTTAAGCCTTTTCGCTTTCGTGATCTTTAGCAGTCGGTTTCGCATCAGGAATTCTATCCCCATAAATTGCATGGAATGATTTATATTCGAAATGGATGAATCAATACGAATAAAGCAATCACCAAGAAAAGAGCAAAATGTCCAAACTAGTTTCGAGGTTACGAGGAGCAACACTGCTTAATGAAATCCGTATTCCATTAATTGATTTAGTGAAGAATATCTGGCGATGTGAAATATTTTAATTATGGGGTAGGAATCAATGGGATTTGCTCATTACTTAGCAACATGAAAAGAATATTCCATACGCGCAATTAACCCGTAGTCAGCCAAATTTGGCCGTCAAGGGAGGAAGGTGCGGCCAGGAGTAAAGCAAAGGGAGATTTGGCAACTGTAAATCACACCAAAATAAAGGGGCTAAAATCTTGGAATCCGAGAGTGCAAAGGGAATTTTTCCGCACGATAAAAAGGAAAATCCTCACAAACAAAGGAGACTCCACCGATCCAAATTTTATACGAGAATAAAGTCGTTACACAACGTCTTCTCTAAGTAACATGATGATCACTTCTTCCATCATCATGACCATCTTCATTAAGAAACAAAATTTAAAAATTAATAAGAATCGATCGGGTGGACTCGAAATTCACCGCTCCATCGCTTCCAATTTTGAAAAACCGAAAAACTGGATCGGTGACTCTTTTTTGGTCGGTGGATCGGTGACTCTTGAAATCGCTCTAAAAAGAAGGCGCAAAGGGAGGCGCGTGGCCAGACGCCGAACCTTCCGCACGAGCGAGGGTTTCCTCCACGCGGGGGAGGAATCTTCTACGCACGCGCGTCGTCCTTAGAATAACAATCCGATTCCTCCTCCTCAACCTCAATCGAAACGTCCATTCTAGCATTCTCTCGATCCGCGTTCTCTATATAAAACCCACGATCCGCCACGCCGAAGAAAGCACGGAAAATCATATTCCCTGCTTAAAGCCGCCGAAGACAGCGAGAACAAACCGACTCATCGCGATTTCTTCCTGCCAGAAGGGGTGCCGGCGTTCCTTCCTTCCTTCCCCGGAGATGTGCCTGGTGTTCGTGTGCGACGAGGACGAGCGGGTGGTGGCGCGGCAGGTGGCGCCGGGGGCGTGCCCGTACTGCGGCGGGGCGGTGCAGGCGATGGACGTGGAGAGCCAGTGGCGGTTCTGCTTCCTCCCGCTCTACTTCCGCATCAAGCGCAAGTTCTACTGCTCCGTCTGCGCCCGACGGCTCGTGACCCAGTACTAGCCTTCAGCCGTCGATTCTTCCCCTTCTCTGGAACCTCTTCTTGTTAGTTGCTGACGAATGTGTACGGGATTTCTTCTTAGGTTGTGAATTCTTGAAATTAGAGATGAAGTATAGGGGTATATGGCTGGATTCGTTTGGGCTTTTCTTTTTCTTTTTTCTGTGGGGATGGAACTGAAAAGATGGAAGCCCTGACGGGGGATAGCGTGCCTGCGAAAGCGCGTTGTACACTGAATCGATCAGATGGGTTGTTCAATCTTGATCTTTAACTTATAATTATGTCCAATTTTGACTTTTAACCCCTTTTAAGCAAGGGAATTGAACCGACTGGAAACTCGATCAAATCAAATCCGCCCGTCATGAGAGGTTTATGTAGGAATTAGCCCAATTCACGACTTCAAATTTTTTGAACAAAAAATAATCGGCTAAAGTTCCCGATTCGAGATATGAAACCAAACCGTAATTGTAAATCAAACTCATTCAATTTGTGAATCAAATCAATCGGGGAACCAAATTGGGACCAACCAATCTGGTTCTCGTTTTTAGGGTGTATTTTTTCCTAATTTTCCTTTTCTTTTAAGAAGTAAAGAAAAGAAAATTGCTAAAATCTTAAAATAGATCAAATCAAGAACCAAATTGGAGCTATCGATTCAGTTTTTTGATTTCAGGATGAAACTAGCTCCAAAAACTAATCAACCCCAGTCCGGTCAATTCAATTAGGTTGACATTGATTTTTATTTATATCTTGGACTCTTCTTTCTATTGTATCACATCTGTTTTTTTTTTTTTTTTTTTTCTTCTTCTTCATCTACTCATTCCTCCATTTTCACCAAAGTATCTTACGAATTGATGGCGGAGAAACGATAGGACCATTTGGTGGACTCGGCTCGCCATTGCTGCTTAGTTCTTCCTACTCCGGCCCAACAAAACATGAAAGCAAATACTGATCCGGAACCATTTGGGTCGGGCTCTCTCACATTCTCCGTGGAGCTTTTGCTCTTTTCGGGTCCCATTGGCTCACGAAGAAAAGTTTGACACCCTTCCGGCTCAGCCCGATTACATAATCCCTCGGCTCGATTCGCGGGTCATTGACTTGTCTGCGAAGAGGGAACCCGTCTTATATAGTTAAATACTGGGACGTGGATTAGTGAATCCGGTTCCATTGTAACATGCGCGGAACGTTAAAGAGAACTTCGAAAGAGGCGGATGTTTAGGGTCTGTTTATTAAAATTTATTTATGGTCCTCAGAACAACTATTTTTGTTCTTTTGTTCTGGGAACGAAAAAAGAATAAAAACTTTGTTTGGTAAAATTTTTGTTTTTGGAAATAAATTTGGAACAAAAATAAGAAGTAGAAAAAATGAATTTTCTTAGTCTCGAGAACAATTTCTAGAATTTATTTTTCTCTCTCTGCTTTCTTCTTCTCTTTCTTTTTTCCTTCTTCTTCTTCCTTTTGGCCGGTCGCCGGCCTTAGCCATAGCCAATGCCAGCGACCGGCCAGACGAGGGCTGGCGACCTCACCGGAGCATCGCCGGCCCCCGGAGACACCGAGCCTCGCTGTGGCCGCGGCAAGGCTCAGCCTCCCCAGCCAATGCGAGGTTGGGCCTCGCCAGGCCAGGGTCGAGGCTTGCCATGGCCAAGCCGACCTTCGACGAGCTTGCCGGACCTTGCCCCGTGGCCGAATGACCAAAGAGAAAAGAAAAGGGAAAAGGAAAAAATAATAAAAGAATAAAAAAAATACAAAAATTAAAAGAAAAAAATCTAAGAACCCTACCAAACAAATGTATCTCTATCCCGGGAGCGAAATTTTGAAAAATTACCAAACGCGTTCTTTTACTCGAAATTATTCCCGACAACAGAATTAGAAAAAATTATTTCTCATAAAAAATTGTTTCCCGGAACAGAATTGTTACCAAATACACCTTTATTATGAGGATATGAGGAAAGTGAGGCTTCAAATAATTTGAAGTTTTGAGAATCGAATTGGAAGGATCAATTCAATTGACTAGAATGAGAACTGAAACTGGCATTTGATCGACCTAATGCCATATGAAATGTATGGCGTAAGGTGAGAAGTCAACATGCTTAATCAATTAGCCGATATCATAAAGAATATTTGTTTTGAAACTCTCTCTAACCCTACATTCGATTGGATATAAGTTTTGGACATCATTTACATGTAAATTTAATAGAAACTAGATAAGCGAGTTTCCTTAGGAGGGATGATGTAAATTACAAACTTCTTCCGATGACATGACGTTAATGGATCCAAGAACTGCGAGCTTAATTATTTTTAAGACAATTGGAAAGCAATTACAAAATTCTCATAATTCCTGTTGAAACAGTCGTGCCTCGTGCATGCATTTGTCATCTCACACAATTTAACAATTGTCTCGGCACTAGATAGTTTAGATAAAATATTGTCAAATTTAGGCGATAGATAAAATTATCAAAAGAAATTTAAATCTATTATATGATGTTAATTTAGTTCTAAACAATTCATTTACAAATTTAAGTCCTAAAACCTTTTGACGATTTACCAATGTTGTCATTCCCGTCAATTTTACTTGAAAATTACTAATGTTAACACTAATTGTCTTACGGGGCACAACATGAATAATTTTTGAATTTTTTTTTTTTTTTAATTTTTGAATTTTGACTATCATTTGTGGCCGGTTGCAAGCCATTGCCGAGACCCGACGACCAACTAAGGAAGAAGGTAAAAAAAGAATACAAGAAAGAGGAGCAAAAAAAAAAGATTTTCCATATTAGCGTCGGCCGTGCCACATGGGGCGCCCAACTTCTACATCAATGATTGTTGGCCAAAAATAAGTTGAGATGACTATATTAGCAAATAATTAAATATTTTGAATTTCTTATTGAAATAAAATTTTAATTTTTTAATTTAAAAATTTGTTATTCGAGAAAAATAGAAATTTCATTTATCTTTATTCCATCTCCTTGTGATTATCCTATCTATGTTTTTTTTAATATCAGACTTTTCCTATTTTTGAGTAGGCAAAAAATATAAAGTATAGTAAATTTTATTTAAAGGGAAGGGCGTGGCCAGACCCCAAATTTTCGGGGCCGACACCAGGGAAAGTCCCCACGCGGGCGAGGAATCTTCTAGACACGCATGGCATTCGGATTACGACATTCGGATTCCTCCTCCAATCTCATCAAAACTCCTTCCTAGCATTCTCTTGATCTGCGTCCTCTGTACATACGACACGTGACAGGCGACACGCGAGGCGAAGAAAGCAAGAAAAAGTCAATCCCCCCGCATCAACAAAAGCCGAAGGAAAGCAGGAGCAGACCGACTACTTCCAAATTCCTCCTCCTCCTCATTCTTCCATAGCAGGGAGCTGCCAGAAGGGTGCCGGCCTTCCTTCTGCGGAGATGTTGTGTTTGTTCGTGTGCGATCAGCAGGAGAAGGTGGTGGCGCGGCAGGCGGCACGGGGTATGTAGCCGCACTGCGGCGGGGCAATCCAGGCGATGGACGTGGAGAGCCAGTGGCGGTTCTGCTTCCTCCCGCTCTACTTCTGCACCAAGCGCAAGTTCTGCTGCACCATCTGCGCCCGCCAGCTCGTCGTCAAGTCCTAGCCCTTCCGCCATCGATTCTTCCCCAGTCCGACGACCGCGTTTTTTCAGGGGTTCGATTTCTTGTTAGTCGCTGGTGATCGTGTGCAGAATTTATTTAGGGTTCTGGTATTTGTTGGGCTTAGTTTGTTGATCACCGGAGAAATATGTAATTTTTTTTTGGTGGACTTGCCTTTATTTTCAATATATATATGAATATATGTTTTGATAATAGATTGATATGAGTTATGCACATGAGACTGCGTCCTCGAGTAGGAGAACGATTGTTTCCCTATGCTTGTAGAGCTAGGACGCAATTCAAGGCACGTGCCTAATATATGATATGATGCAGCTAAACAAATTGCACCATGTGTATATTACGATGCACATTGAAGTAAGAAAAAATCAGCAAAACAAGTTCCACAATATTAGATCTACCACTAATTATAGAGGGTAATGATCTTATTATGCTCGAATAGCTTCTTACTATAGCAACTTCTTTGTCGGGAAACGCCGCTTACTCTTCAGATGTCATGTGTAAATTACTATTTACATTACAGGTCCGTTTGATTTGCAAAAAGTTAATAATTTAGAGTACGGTTTTTATAAAATGATCGATTGTATCATTTGACAAAATTACTCAATGAAAAATGTGTATTGCTTGATATAATTACTCAGTGAAGAATATTTTCATTATTAGCAATAATATTCATCTCCATTCAATTTTATAAATGATATAAGCGATTATTTTCGGAAAAATATTTCCTAAATGATTCTGCTTCTTTTTCTTCTTTTTTCAAAACAAATGCATCCTAGATGACGTGTGATTTTGCAATTACATCTCAAGATATCAATGGTCATTATGATCAAGTTTCTTCAAGTCCAAGGAAGAGATGTAAGTGCTTCTAGAAACAACAAACGTGATGAACAATAAAGACTGGATCTCCACAGTCCAAAAAGACAAAAGGATATGCAAAAAAGGTCATTCGTATGGCCAAATGAGGGAATTAGATCATTCAGTTCGGTTTGCTTCAAAGATTAATATAAATACAATGATAGCAATGGTTATCAAACTTTGATTAAATGTGTAATATCTTTTCCAAACATTTAATTTGTTTTCTGTGGTCCATAAACTTTGATTTAGTGTGCAATATCGAATCCAATATACAATATTATCCTTGAACTTTAAATTTATTTGATGTGGTTATTGCACTTTTAAATATTTTCATATAATTTATGGATTGCCCTAAATTATATCCTCTATATTGAACAAATTAAAAATTTAAGAATTACATTGCCTAGTGCCCAAAGTTTTGGGATCGCATTGTCCAAATTAAAAATCTATGCATGATTTGTTTATCAAATTAAAGTTTATGGACCATTTGTATAATTATCTATAGGTAAAGAAGCAAAAACGAGAATTATCCCGAGAGAACGCAACCGTGAAAACCCAATTCAGACTCAATGAAGTGGCCGGTCGCTGAGTTGGACTTGGCGAGGAGGGCAAGATCCTTTTGCTCCTAGTTTTTTTTTCCTCGTTCCGATTTGACTTTTCCTGCAACTGCAATTTAGTCGTTCAATCCACTTTCGTCGTGTTCACATTTTCTTGCCAATTTCATTTCTAGGACTCTAATTTCTTCGTCATTGTCAATTCCAAGCCCTTCATTTATGCTCTTAGGAGCTGCCACGCTTGTAAAATCCTCTTTTTCTTTTTTTCTTTTTTTTTTTATATATATTCACTAAAATATATAAAACTTATCAAGAAAGTACAATTAAGTCTTAAAATTTATATAAAGTATAATCAAATCCTAAAATTTGTAAACTTGATTTTTTTTTTTTTGGTCGTAAAATTTGTAAACTTGATTAAATCGAGTCATTCCATTAATTCCATCCAATTTGACTAACGGAAAATACGTGACTTTTTAATATTATCTCTTTCCTATGTATCGATGACATGGCCAAATCATAAAATATAAGACTAAAACAATATCGTTTTGGGCTCAATCCGATTTAGTACTACTTTTGTTTAAATTAAATTTTAAAAAAGCTAAAAAAAAAAGGATTTAGACGAGTAGGGCTACTAGCCCTCTCCGGCGCCCCACCATCGTCGGGAGTGGCCACTGAAGGTTGGGGTGAGCCGAAGGGGGTTGCCCGGGCCTAACTAGGGGCGACAACCCTCGCCGACACCAAGCGAGGGCGATGGTCCTCCCCGATGTCATGCCCCAATCCTCCGAGTGTGTGCCTATCCCTCGGTAGTCGATTAAATAACGACGTCTCAGGACGCATCGCCGACCCATTCATTTTAATACGCACGCGGAAGCGAATAATAATCCCCATACAACAATCATATGGGATAGGAAAGCAGGGTCACAAATTTTCGAAAACCACAACACACTTATATACACATCAGACTGAGTCATATACAATACTAGTATCTATATACAAGTCTGCAAAAGATGGAAAAGCTACAGGTCCTCTAAATATTCGAGTCTTCAACTGAATACTCTAAGGACCCTAGATCCGATAGACTCGGGTCCACCACCAAACCACCTGGAGGGTCAGCCGTACCCTCGCCAAAAGCTATTGCCAGCACTGACCTAGGAATCTCAGACTCCATAAGGGGGTCTTCTTTGGGTCCATTTCGTCCATGACGATACCACGATATGAATTTATGGGGTACCTTATGGGGTAGACCCGCATCAACCCAAACAGTGGATCTCACGAGTTCGTAGACCCAGGCTCCTTGGCTTCCAGGGAGAGGAATCTAAGAGTGTTGTTCGGTGACATTCTTCGACTATCCAAAACGCTCGGGATGTACTGCCATCTGAGGACCTATAAATGTTATCCCACAATGGGGTGAGACGATGTCTCAGCAAGTTCACCCCCTAAACTCCGACTAGGAAGGAAATACACCTAAAGGCTACCTATGCACGCATAAGACAGAGGAATTACCTTTGCCTCAGATCATTCCTGCAAGTTAGTACAATTCATATAATCAACCAATCACTTCTATACAATTCACATCAAACATCAATCAGTCGACTTACTTGACTCCATACTATTGATACCATCCCCACAATTCGATCAAGTCGAACGTTGCTCACCCTAAGCTGACAACAGATGGTATAGCTCATCAAAGTTGATTAAGTATACTGCTCACTCTAAACTGATATATTAAGGCCCGTAGGCTGATATAGTATACTGACAATATTCACCAAAGCTGATAAATAATATAGCTCGCTCTACGCTGATAAATAATATAGCTCACTCTAAGCTGATAAAGTATACTGCTCATGCTAAGCTGATATATCAAAGCCCTCAGGCTGATATAGTATACTGATAATGCTCACCAGAAGCTGCTAAGGTATACTGCTCACACTAAACTGATATATCAAAGCCCTCAGGCTGATATAGTATACCGATGATGCTCACTCTAAGTTGATAAAGTATACTGCTCACACGAAACTGACATATCAAGGCTCGTAGGCCAATATAGTATATTGTTCTCACCAACTGAGAATTTCACCATTTTTATCATTCCCGATAAAAATAATCGTGTGTGGGTACACGGTCGGCCTTAACCAAAATACAATATTTTCCTGTTCAAAAATCCAACCATTTAATATAGTCCACCAGAATATTTTTGGCGTTATAAACGACGCCCGGTGTTTTCCGATTAAAAATTGAAAATACTCAATTTTGAGATAAATTCCCAAAATTACAAATTCCACTCAATTAGCACAAAATAGCATCCAATTAAATAAACCAATCACACCATTGCAATTAGCACGAAATTCCGATCACCAACTATCCCGGTCTAATTTCTGGAAAATAATAATTAATTAAATAAATACCAAAATTAATTAAATAAATACATTTAATTACCGTAAATGCAACTTAGGTCGGAAAAGCCTAAATTAATACCGAAACAGCCCGAAAATTTCCGAACCTATCTAGGTAAATAATACAACTTATCTACTTTTTAATTATACTACTCTAACCACCTAACATGCAATACCGAACAATTAAATTACTAATCCATTCTAACTAACCACATAATCCCTAATTAACGTAAACTAATCAACCTTTAAGCATAATTAACTCCCTAAGCAGAGTTTAGTGAGTAAACTCAGTGGATTTAAGAGCCGGTGAGTCCACGGTGACGGTGGCCAAAACTCGGGCTTACGGCGGCGCCAACAGGGACTTGGACCGGACCGAAAACGGCCCCGCAAGTCTCATGGTTGCTGCAGTCTTGAAGGGGGCTGCTGGTTGCGGCATGGCTCGGCTGAGTTGTGGCTGGATCAAAGGCCAAAGCGGGCTGACGTGCGGTGGAAGGAAGCAAGTGTTGCTGCTGGGCCGAGATGAAAAGGAGCGAAGATGGGCTGGAGTAAGCGGATGGGGGAGCAGATGGTTTCGGACGTGTGGAGAGTGGAGCAGACGCTGGCGTGCGAAGGAACTCGCTGGCAGAAGGGGAAGGCAGAAGCGGCTGGTTTCGTCAACGTTCAAGGGGGCTTTGCTGGGTTTGACTCGGGGAAAAAATACGTGGACGTGTGGCAGCAGGGATGAAGACTTCGATGGAGGGAGCTCGTGGGGCGTTGGCTGCTCGGTGAGTGGAGATGGGCAGGCGTGGTCAACAAATCAAGAAGTCAGCATCGGTGGAAATGGGCTGACACAACTGTGAGAGAGAGAGAGAGAGGGAGTGGAGAAAATCGTGGGTACTGTCGGTGGGGACGCGCGACAGAAGCTGCGGAAATCGGTGGAGTTGCACGCGGTCACTGCTGCTGGCATCTTCGAAGGAGAATGAAAGGAAAATAGAAGCAGTCTGCTTCGTGATGAAGACGGCTCGCACGAAGAAGGGCCAGTGACTGGTGTGCAGGAGAAGATGTGGAGGGGGAAAGAAAATCATCAAAAATATCCTACACTCATCATGAATTATCACCAAAAGTCCACATGCATATCCCTTTATGTCCCCCAATACTTTCTAGCATAATTAATCCCACAAATCACCAATTTGATGCCAAATGTTGCGGCCCCTATACCAGCCCACGAATTTCCCTCAGATAGACTTCAATTTCTTCACTAATTCTCCAATTTGATGGCCAATTTTGTTGAGGAAGAAGCCCACCCAATTTCCACAAATTCCCATCACTAAGTAGCTCGGTTTGGAAGCCAAAAATCCCTTCAATTTGGCTCATCCGAATCTTCCGTTCTTTTTCAAATCATCCGAATTGATTTTCCGTAAAATCCCGAACTCGCCAAGAATTCTCCGAAGGATGATTCGGCGTTCCTAAAATAAATCTTGACATGATAGAACTTTCAATTTCTAAAATCGGGTTCAATTTCGCGGTTAATCTCAATCTGACGCGATTTTAGCGTGATCTAATATACCAGGTAACTTTTAGGAATTTTTGATGCAATTGACCCATGATCGATTTATTTCGAGTCACAATGTACATCTTCGACACATTGGCGACTCTCGGCTGTCGTGAAAATCTCAAGATTTCAAATACGGACACGGGGTACCCAAAATGACGGAAAAATTGATCTAGTGCCGATCAACGAGAATTTTGCAATCAGGTGGAATCACCCACACTTTGATCACATATCTCAGTCAAATCGACCTATCTCTAATCTTTGATCGATTTTTAATTGTGTCGTAATGACCTTTGCAGACTAGCATGGTCGAGCAGTCGATTACTGGTCGAATTCTCAAGTCTATTGCATTTATATTCCTTAATGACTTCACCTGATAGGCTAGTTATCTCATAAACGGCCAACTCCGAAAAAAGAACTATATGTGTGTCAATGAAAGATCCAACTTATTCAATCGAAATCATAACCTAAAAATCAGGATGTCACACCCGACCCTTGTCTAGATTGGGCGACGGGGCTGCCCTCCCCCAACCCTTGACTAGGTCTACGCGAGGGCTAGTGACCCCGGCTCGATCTGCACAAGGGTTAGGGGAGGGCTGTGACTCTCGCCTTCCGCCAGCAAGGATCATTGGCCCCCAGTTGGGCCCCGACGACCCTTATCAAGTCACCGCCACCCTCGCCGGCCCCTCTCAACGATGGTGGGGCGGCAAGGGCAGCGAGGGCTTGCAGTCCTACACACCTTCTCTCTCTCTCTCTCTCTCTCTCTCTCTCTCTCTCCGAATTTAGCTTTCTTTAAAAAAGTTATTTTAAATAAATTAGTATTAAAATTTGGATTTATACTAAAACAACGTCATTTTAGTCTTATATTTTATAATTTAGCCACGTTATCGCCACATAGGAGAGAGATAATATTGAAAGAAACCACGTTCACATTTTCTGTTAGTCAAATTGGATAGAGTTAACGGAATGACTCAATTTAACTAATTTGACAAGTTAGTTTTAGGACTCAATTACACTTTCGCGATAAATTTTAAGATTTTTAGTGAACATATCTTCTTCTTTTTTCCAATTTCCTATTGCTTTAGAACTTGAGTTCGGACTACAATACTTAAGCCTTTTTGCTTTCGTGATCTTTAGCAGTCGGTTTCGCGTCAGGAATTCTATCCCCATAAATTGTATGGAATGATTTACACGAAATGGATGAATCAGTACGAATAAAGCAATCACCAAGAAAAGTATTCCATTAATTGATTTAGTAAAGAACATATGGCGATGTGAAATGTTTTAATCATGGGGAAGGAATCAATGGGATTTGCTCATTACTTAGCAATATGGAAAGAATATTCCATACACGCAATTAACCCTCAGTCAGCCAAATTTGGCCGTTAAGAGAGGAAGGTGCAGCCAAGAGTAAAGCAAAGGGAGATTTGGCGACCGTAAATCACACCAAAATAAAAGGGCTAAAATCTTGGAATGCGAGCGTGCAAAGGAATTTTATTGCATGATAGAAAGGAAAATCCTCGCACCAATCCAAACTTTACACGAGAACAAAGTCGTTACAGGACGTCTTTTCTAAGTAACATGATCATTTTTTCTACCATCGTTACCATCTTCATTAAGAAATAAAATTTAAAAATTAATAAGAATCAATCGGGTGGAATCGAAATTCACCGCTCCACCACTTCCAATTTTAAGAAACCGAAAACTGAATCGATGCCTCTTGAAATCACTCTGATCCTGTCCTAGCGGTTTCTTTTCCTCGTCCCTAAGGGCATGCCTTTCTGAAAAGGAGGCGCAAAGGGAGGCGCGTGGCCAGACGCCGAACCTTCCGCACGAATGAGGGTTTCCTCCACGCGGGGGAGGAATCTTCTACACACGCGCGTCGTCCTTAGAATGACATTCCGATTCCATCTCGACGTCAATCGAAACGTCCATTCTAGCATTCTCTCGATCCGCGTTCTCTATATAAAACCCACGACCCGCCACGCCGAAGAAAGCACGGTGACTCCTCGCGACTTCTTCATTCCTTCTTGTTCCATAGCAGGTGAGCTGCCAGAAGGGTGCCGGCGTTCCTTCCCCGGAGATGTGCCTGGTGTTCGTGTGCGACGAGGACGAGCGGGTGGTGGCGCGGCAGTTGGCGCCGGGGGCATGCCCGTACTGCGGCGGGGCGGTGCAGGCGATGGACGTGGAGAGCCAGTGGCGGTTCTGCTTCCTCCCGCTCTGCTTCCGCACCAAGCGCAAGTTCTACTGCTCCGTCTGCGCCCGACGGCTCGTCCCCCAGTACTAGCCTTCCGCCGTCGATTCTTCCACTTCTCTGGAGCCTCTTCCTGTTAGTTGCTGACGACTGTGTACAGGAGTTCTTCTTAGGTTGTGAATTCTTGAAAGTAGAGATGGAGTATAGGGGTATATGGCTGGATTCGTTAGGGCTTTTTTTGACCTTTTTCGGTGGGGATGGAACTGAAAAGATGGGAATCATTGACGGGGGGAAATTCGTGCCTGTGAAAACGCGTTGTACAGTGAATCGATCAGATGGGTTGTTCAATTTTGATCTTTTAACTTATAATTATGTCCAATTTTGACTCTTAACCCCTTTTAAGCAGGGGAATTGAACCCACTGGAAACTCCACCAAATTGAATCCGCCCGTCACAAGAGATTTCTATAGGAATTGGCCCGGTTCGCGACTCCAAATTTTTTGAATCGGGAATGATCGACTGAGTTCCTGATTCAAGGTGTGAAACCAAACCGTAATTCTAAATTGAACTCATTCAATTCATGAACTAAATTAATCGGGGAACCAAATTGGGACCAACCAATCTGGTTCTCATTTTTTAGTCTATATTTGTTTTTCTAATTTTTCTTTTCTTTTAAGAAGTAAAGAAAATAAAATTGCTAAAATCTTAAATCAATCAATTCAGAAACCAGTCCAATTTGAGAACCGACTTGGGATTATCGATCCATTTTTTTTATTTCAGGATGAAATTAGCTCGAAGAACTAATCAATCCCAGTTCGGTCAATTCAATCAGGTTTCAATCAGGTTGACATTGATTTCTATTTGGATCTTGGACTCTTCTTTCCATTGTATCACATATCTTTTTCTGCTTCTTCTTCTTCATCTACTCATTCCTCCATTTTCACAAAAGTATCTTACGAATTGATGACGGAGAAACGATAGGACCATTGATGGACTCAGCTCGCCATTGCTGCTTAGTTCTTCCCCGCTCCGCCCAACAAAACAGGGGAATTGAACCCACTGGAAACTCCACCAAATTGAATCCGCCCGTCACAAGAGATTTCTATAGGAATTGGCCCGGTTCGCAACTCCAAATTTTTTGAATCGGGAATGATCGACTGAGTTCCTGATTCAAGGTGTGAAACCAAACCGTAATTCTAAATTGAACTCATTCAATTCATGAACTAAATTAATCGGGGAACCAAATTGGGACCAACCAATCTGGTTCTCATTTTTTAGTCTACATTTGTTTTTCTAATTTTTCTTTTCTTTTAAGAAGTAAAGAAAATAAAATTGCTAAAATCTTAAATCAAATCAATTCGAAAAACCAGTCCAATTTGAGAACCGACTTGGGATTATCGATCCATTTTTTTTTTATTTCGGGATGAAATTAGCTCGAAGAACTAATCAATCCCGTTCGGTCAATTCAATCAGGTTTCAATCAGGTTGACATTAATTTCTATTTGGATCTTGGACTCTTCTTTCCATTGTATCACATATCTTTTTCTGCTTCTTCTTCTTCATCTACTCATTCGTCCATTTTCACAAAAGTATCTTACGAATTGATGACGGAGAAACGATAGGACCATTGATGGACTCAGCTCGCCATTGCTGCTTAGTTCTTCCTGCTCCGGCCCAACAAAACAGGGGAATTGAACCCACTGGAAACTCCACCAAATTGAATCCGCCCGTCACAAGAGATTTCTATAGGAATTGGCCCGGTTCGCAACTCCAAATTTTTGAATCGGGAATGATCGACGAGTTCCCGATTCAAGGTGTGAAACCAAACCGTAATTCTAAATTGAACTCATTCAATTCATGAACTAAATTAATCGGGAACCAAATTGGGACCAACCAATCTGGTTCTCATTTTTTAGTCTATATTTGTTTTTCTAATTTTCCTTTTCTTTTAAGAAGTAAAGAAAATAAAATTGCTAAAATCTTAAATCAAATCAATTCGAAACCAGTCCAATTTGAGAACCGAATTGGGATTATCGATCCATTTTTTTTATTTCAGGATGAAATTAGCTCGAAGAACCAATCAATCCCAGTTCGATCAATTCAATCAGTTGACATTGATTTCTATTTGGATCTTGGACTCTTCTTTCCATTGTATCACATATCTTTTCTGCTTCTTCTTCTTCATCTACTCATTCCTCCATTTTCACAAAAGTATCTTACGAATTGATGACGGAGAAACGATAGGACCATTGATGGACTCAGCTCGCCATTGCTTTGCTTAGTTCTTCCCGCTCCCGCCCAACAAAACAGGGAATTGAACCCACCGGAAACTCCACCAAATTGAATCCGCCCGTCACAAGAGATTTCTATAGGAATTGGCCCGGTTCGCAACTCCAAATTTTTTGAATCGGGAATGATCGACGAGTTCCCGATTCAAGGTGTGAAACCAAACCGTAATTCTAAATTGAACTCATTCAATTCATGAACTAAATTAATCGGGAACCAAATTGGGACCAACCAATCTGGTTCTCATTTTTTAGTCTATATTTGTTTTTCTAATTTTCCTTTTCTTTTAAGAAGTAAAGAAAATAAAATTGCTAAAATCTTAAATCAAATCAATTCAGAAACCAGTCCAATTTGAGAACCGAATTGGGATTATCGATCCAGTTTTTTTATTTCAGGATGAAATTAGCTCGAAGAACTAATCAATCCCAGTTCGATCAATTCAATCAGGTTGACATTGATTTCTATTTGGATCTTGGACTCTTCTTTCCATTGTATCACATATCTTTTTCTGCTTCTTCTTCTTCATCTACTCATTCCTCCATTTTCACAAAAGTATCTTACGAATTGATGGCGGAGAAACGATAGGACCATTTGGTGGACTCGGCTCGCCATTGCTGCTTAGTTCTTCCTGCTCCGGCCCAACAAAACATGAAAGCAAATACTGATCCGGAACCATTTGGGTCGGGCTCTCTCACATTCTCCGTGGATCTTTTGCTCTTTTCGGGTCCCATTGGCTCTTGAAGAAAAGTTTGAGACCCTTCCGGCTCAGCCCGATTACATAATCCCTCGGCTCGATTCGCGGGTCATTGACTTGACTGCGAAGAGGGAACCCGTCTTATATAGTTAAGTACTGGGACGTGGATTAGCGAATCCGGTTCCATTGTTGAGGGCCTGTTTGTTAAAATTTGTTTATGTTTCTCGAAATAACTATTTTTGTTCTTTTATTCCAGAGAACAAAAAAAAAAAAACATGTTTGGTAAAATTTTTATTCCGAGAACAATTTCTAGAATCTATTTTTCTCTCTTCTTTCTTCTTCTCTTTCTTTTTTCCTTATTCTTCTTCTTCCTTTTGGCCGATTGCTGGCCTTGGCCATGGCCGGTGCCGGCGACCTCACTTGAGTGTCGCCGGCCCCCGGAGATGCCAAGCCTCACCGTGGCTTTCGGCGAGCTCGTCGGGCATCGCCCTGGCCTGATGAGGCTCCAGCGAGCTCATCGGACCTTGCCCGGTGGCCGACGATAGCCAAAGAGAAAAAGAAAAATAATAAAATAATAAAAAAATTAAAAGAAATAAAAAAATATAAGAACCCTACCAAACGTATTTTTATCCCGATAGTATAAATTTTGAGAAGTTACCAAACGCGTTCTTTTGCTCGAAATTATTCCCGAAAACAGAATCAGAAAACATTATTTTTCATAAAAAATTATTCCCCGAAACAGAATCGTTACCAAACGCGCTCTTATTTTGAGGATACAAGGTCAGGCTTCATATAATTTGAAGTTTCAAGAATCGAATTGGACGGATCAATTCAATTGACTAGAATGAGACCTAAAATTTGATCGATCTAATGCCATACGAAATGTATGGCGTAGGGTGAGATGTCAACATGCTTAATCAATTAGCTGATATCACAAAGAATATTTGTTTTGAAACTCTCTCTAACCCTACATTTGATTGGTAGATTATAAGTTTTGGACATCACTAACATGTAAATTTAATAAAAATTCAATAAGTGAGTTTTCTTAGGAGGGATGATGTAATTACGAACTTTTTCCGATGACATGACGTTAATGGATCCAAGAACTGTGAGCTTAATTATTTTCAAGACAATTGGAAAGCAATGACAAAATTCCCATAAGTCCTGTTGAACAGTCGTGCCTCGTGCATGCATTTGTCATCTCACACAATTTAACAATTGTCCGCAGCGCCTGATAGTTCAAATAAAATATTGTCAAATTTAGGCTTATAATTGCAAACACTGTGGATAGAGAAAATTATCGAAAAAGTCTTAAATCTATTATATAATGTTAATTTAGTTCTAAACAATTCACTTACAAATTTAAGTCCTAAAACTTTTTGACAATTTACCAATGTAGTCATTCCTGTTAATTTTACTTGAAAATTACTAATGTTAACACTAATTGTCTTACAAGGTACAACGTGAATAATTTTTTGAATTTTTTTGTAGGTTTTTGAATTTCAACTATCATTTGTGGCCGGTTGCAAACCATTGCCGAGACCTGACAACCAACCAAGGAATAAGGTAAAAAAAAAAAAAGAATACAAGAAAGAGGAGAAAAAACAAGATTTTCCATATCAAATATCGGCGTCGGCGCTGCCAAATAAGATCTTAACTTTCCCATCAACAATTGTTGGCCAAATACAAGTTGAAATGATTATATTAGCAAATCATTAAATATTTTGAATTTCTTATTGAAATAAAATTTTAATTTTTCAATTAAAAAAATTTGTTATTCAAGAAAAATAGAAATTTCATTTATCTTTATTCTGTCTCGAGATAATTTTATCCAACTTATGTTTTTTTTTTTTTTTTTATATCCGACTTTTCTTATTTTTGAGTAGACATAAAATATAAAGTATGATAAATTTTATTTAAAAGGAAGGGCGTGGCCAGACCCCAAATTTTCCGGGCCGGGACCAAGGGAAGTCCCCACGCGGGCGAGGAATCTTCTAGACCCGCATGGCATTCGGATAAAGCGAGGAAAACTCCTTCCTAGCATTCCCTCGATCAGCGTCCTCTGTACATACATCACACGACACGCGACGCGAAGAAAGCGAGGAAAAGTCAATCCCCCGCATCAACAAAAGCCGAAGAAAAGCAGGAGCAGACCGACTACTTCCAAATTCCTCCTCCTCCTTCTTCCGTAGCAGGGAGCTGCAAGAAGGGTGCCGGCCTTCCTTCCGCGGAGATGTGTTTGGTGTTCGTGTGCGATCAGCAGGAGAAGGTGGTGGCGCGGCAGGCGGCGCCGGGGGCGTGCCCGTACTGCGGCGGGGCAATCCAGGCGATGGACGTGGAGAGCCAGTGGCGGTTCTGCTTCCTCCCGCTCTGCTTCCACACCAAGCGCAAGTTCTGCTGCTCCGTCTGCGCCCGCCAGCTCGTCGTCCAGTCCTAGCCCTTCCGCCATCGATTCTTCCCCAGTCCGACGACCGCGTTTTTTCAAAGGTTCGATTTCTTGTTAGTCGCTGGTGATCGTGTGCAGAATTTCTTTAGGGTTCTGGTTTCTCGAAGTTAGAGATGAGGTATGTGGATATATAATAATGGCTGTGGCTTCGTTAGGGTAGATAATTCTGTCCAATTTTGACTTTTAACTCTTTTGAGCACGTATTGATCGTCCGTTCTAGGAGCGTGCACGAGAGCCGAATGAACTGAAAATCGAATTCGGATTGAGTTAGCCGGTCTTGAAAGGTTCCGTAGAAATTGATCCTGTTCGCAGCTTCAAAATTTTTGAATTGGGGATAATCGATTCAGTTCCTAGCTCCAGGTGCAGAATTGAAGATTGATCGGACTGAAATATTTTTTCTTAATTTTCCTTTTATTTAAATAGTAAAAAATAGAAAATTGTCAAAAATCTTAAAATCGGACCAATCCGGAAACTAAACTAGACTGACCATCGACCAATACGGTTTTCGTTTCCCGTATGGAACCAGCTCAATTTGAGAACTGATCATTCCTAGTCCAGTTAATTCCATCAGGTTGACACGATTTCTATTTGGATCTTGGACTCTTCTTTCTATCATATCACTTTTCTTCTTCTTCTTCTTTGGGGGGCTCAGCTCGCAATTGCCGCTTAGTTTAGTTTCTTCGTGGTCCGGGCCAACTTAACATGAAAGCCTAAAATATATCAGAGCACTCGCCTTAGTTGGAGCAAATGCCGATCCAGAACAATTTAGGTCCGACTCTCTCACATTCTCTCCCAAGAAAGCAAGACGAATGGTGGACGACCTGGGGTATTACCTAGGAGTGTCGAAAACCGAACCGAAGCAAACCGAAAAATTCGATTTTTTCGGTTCGATTTTCATTCGATTCAGTTCTAATTAAAAATCGAAATTTTTTTTATCGGTTAACCTAACCAAACCAACGAACCGATAAAATAGAACCATTAACCAAATCGGTAAGCCCTATTCTCCTCTCGTCTCGTCTTGGTCAGCTTGAAGGTGCGACGGCGATGACGACGGCGACTGTGACTGCGATGGCGACAAGGACGGCGACCGATTGAGGGACGTGCCGAGCATGTCCTGCGCAGTGCGCAGGCAAGTCTCTAATCTCGGGGGTGGGATTCGGGTCGGTGGGTATCGACCGGTTTCTGATTTCGCGGCAATCCTGTACGCCTCGCGCCCGCCGTTGGCCTCCGGTACGTTCGCTCTGATCTCCCTCCGACAGCAGCTGGTCGTGTGCTTCTTTTTTTTTTTTCCTTTTGGGGCGGTGGGTCTGCGTGCGTTTGGCTATTTCGCACCGAGCATTCTTGTTATCTTTCATACCTTGGTCGTTTCGATAGCTGGGGGCCTTGTGGATTGTGGAGAATGGAAAGTTTCGAGCTTGTTTTGGACAATGGAGTTTTTGTGCTCGTTGATGGGTGCGATTGGAGAATGGAGTCCTCGTTGATGGGTGCGATTGTTCGAGCGTGAATTTATTTTCCTCGGATGCTCCGCAGGAATTCCTGTTTATGCGCTTGAAACTCTTGGGTTCTGGTTTCGGTTACCTATATCGGAGTCCATGGCATTAACTCTGAGTTTGCTGAACGCTTAGATGTAATGCCGGTGAGTAACTGGGACGATTTCGTTGACATAAGGCAGATTTAGGACATGGAGCTCGTCTTCGGCTCTGAATTCGACCGCCTCGTCCTTAGTTCATGATGAAGAAAATCCATGTACGCAAAGGTGCTGCTGTCACCTACCCATTAATATTGTTAAAGACAAGCAAGTTTCTGCTGTTAGGTTCTTGTAACAACAACGCCCGTGGTCCCAGAGAATGCATCGATTGGTGATATGGTTTTCAGGTTTATTATCAAAAGCGGCTATCTTGATTCTGATGTGTGTTGGGTGTGCATTGATTGACATGTTTGCAAAGGGTAGTGCTGATTTGGTTTCAGCTCGTAAGTTGTTTGAGAAAATGCCTGAGAGGAACGTGGTTGCTTGGACTTTGATGATGACGAGATGGACTCAGTTGGGTAGCCCAAAGAAAGCCGTTGATTTTGTAGGTTAGGGGCAGGGGACTCAATTGCTACGTTTATCTCTCTCTAGTATATCTCTGTGAGTATTCCGGCACATTTGACTTCAGAAACCGGGTGGAGTTAGCTTGTAGATAGATTTGTTTTCAGATTTGCTGTTAGCCTATTGCAAAATCCTTTCAGCTTGAAATGCGGTAATATATTGAATTTAGATTATTTTGAGTTGAACAAAAAAACAAAAAACAAAAAAAAATGCAAAAGCCAAAAACCAAAAGCTGAAAATCAAAAACCGAAAAGCCGAACCGAACCGAAATTCCGGTTCGGTTTGTGTCTCATTCATTCGGTCCGTTCGGAAGTTTTTTTTATCGGTTCGGTTCGGTTCGGTTTTAAAAAATCGAAGCGAACCGAACCGTTGACACCCCTAATATTACCCGTGGATCTTTTGCTCTTTTCGCGACTTATTGGCTTTTGAAGAAAAGTTTAAGGAAACGTTTGGTTCAGTATTTTGAGAACTCATTGGGAAAATACAAAACAATTTAGCCTAAAAGACTTTAGGCAAATGGAAAAACGGTTTGGTAAATTATGCTTTGAGAAGCAATTTTGAAAGAAATGTCGTTTGATAGAAAACACGTTTAAAAACTCTTCAAGTGATTAATATTAGTTTTTTTAATTTTATTTATTTAAAATTGAAAAAAAAATAATGTATGCAACTTTTTAAATATAAATTTTGAAAATAATACTAAAAAGATCAAATACATATATAATTTTTTTTAAAGACTAAACCCTTCATTAGAATTTTTTAATTTTTATTTGCTTAAAATTGAAAAAAAAAAATATATGTATGCAACTTTTTAAATATAAATTTTCACAATAATGCTAAAAAAAAATCAAATACACATACATATATTTTAAAAAAAGGATCAAATCCTTCGTCCAAAGTTTCCTCCACGCGGGGGAGGAATCTTCTACACACGCGCGTCCTTAGAATAACATTCCGATTCCGATTCCGATTCCGATTCCGATTCCTCCTCCTCCTCCTCAACGTCAATCGAAACGTCCATTCTAGCATTCTCTCGATCCGCGTTCTCTATAAAAAAAACCCACGACCCGCGACGCCGAGGACAGCACGAAAAGTCATATTCCCTGCTAAAAGCCACCGAAGACAGCAAGCACAAACCGACTCCTTGCGACTTCTTCATTCCTTCTTCTTCCATAGCAGGTGAGCTGCCAGAAGGGGTGCCGGCCTTCCTTCCTTCCTTCCCCGGAGATGTGCCTGGTGTTCGTGTGCGACGAGGACGAGCGGGTGGTGGCGCGGCAGGTGGCGCCGGGGGCGTGCCCGTACTGCGGCGGGGCGGTGCAGGCGATGGACGTGGAGAGCCAGTGGCGGTTCTGCTTCCTCCCGCTCTGCTTCCGCACCAAGCGCAAGTTCTACTGCTCCGTCTGCGCCCGACGGCTCGTGACCCAGTACTAGCCTTCCGCCGTCGATTCGTCCCCTTCTCTGGAACCTCTTCTTGCTAGTTGCCGACGACTGTGTACAGGGTTTCTTCTTAGATTGTGAATTCTTGAAATTAGAGATGAAGTATACGGCTGGATTCGTTAGGGCTTTTTTTTTTTTTTTTTTTTTTAGGGGGTGGGGAAGAGTGCCTGTGAAAACGCGTTGTACAGTGAATCGACCAGATGGGTTGTTCAATTTGGATCTTGAAATTTTAATTCTGTCCAATTTTGACTTCTAACTCTTTTAAGGAAAGGAATTGAACCGACTAGAAACTCGACCAGATCAAATTCACCAATTACAAGAGGTTTCCGAAGGAGTTGGCCC
Source organism: Eucalyptus tenuipes (assembly GCA_014182365.1). NCBI lineage: Eukaryota > Viridiplantae > Streptophyta > Magnoliopsida > Myrtales > Myrtaceae > Eucalyptus > Eucalyptus tenuipes. The sequence continues at coordinate 16,053,283 of CM024539.1, read as the reverse complement.
AATTCACGACTCCAAATTTTTTGAATCGAGAATAATCGGCTAAGTTCCTGATTCGAGGTATGAAACCCAACCGTAATTATAAATCAAACTCATTCAATTTATGAATCAGATCAATCAGGGAACCAAATTGGGACCAACCAATCTTGTTCTCATTTTTAGTGTAAATTTTTTTCTAATTTTCCTTTTCTTTTAAGAAGTAAAGAAAAGAAAATTGCTAAAATCTTAAATCAAATCAAATCGGGCACCGAATTGGGACTATCGATCCGGTTTTTTTATTTCAGGATGAAACTAGCTCAAATAACTAATCAACCCCAGTCTGGTCAATTCAATCAGGTTGACATTGATTTCTATTTGGATATTGGACTCTTCTTTCTATTGTATTAAATATCTTTCTTATTTTCTTCGTCTTCTTCATCTACTCATATTCCTCCATTTTCACCAAAGTATCTTACGAATTGATGGCGGAGAACGATAGGACCATTTGGTGGACTCGGCTCGCCTTTGCTGCTTAGTTCTTCGTGCTCCGGCCCAACAAAACATGAAAGCTTTGGGTCGGGCTCTCTCACATTCTCCGTGGATCTTTTGCTCTTTTCGGGTCCCATTGGCTCTCGAAGAAAAGTTTGACACCCTTCCGGCTCAGCCCGATTACACAATCCTTCGGCTCGATTCGCGGGTCATTGACTTGACTGCGAAGAGGGAACCCGTCTTATATAGTTAAATACTGGGACGTGGATTAGCGAATCCGGTTCCATCGTTACATGCACGGAGCGTTGAAGAGAACTTCGAAAGAGGCGGATGTCTAGGCCCTGTTTGTTAAAATTTGTTTCTATTCCTCGAAACAACTATTTTTATTCTTTTGTTCCGGGAAACAAAAAAAGAATAGAAACATGTTTGATAAAATTTTTGTTCCAAGAACAATTTCTAGAATCTATTTTTCTCTCTTCTTTCTTCTTCTCTTTCTTTTTTCCTTATTCTTCTTCTTCCTTTTGGCCGGTTACTAGCTTTGGCCATGGCCGGTGCCTGGCGACCTCGCCGGAGTGTCGCCGACCTTCGGAGATGCCGAGCCTCGCTAGGCCTCGCCCTAGCCTAGTGAGGCTCTAGCGAGCTCGCCGGACCTCGCCCCGTGGCCGACGACAACCAAAGAGAAAAAGAAAAAGGAAAAAATAATAAAATAATTAAAAAATTAAAAGAATTAAAAAAAATCTAAGAACCCTACCAAACATATTTTTATCCCGGGAGTATAAATTTTGGGAAGTTACCAAACGCGTTCTTTTACTCAGAAATTGTTCCAAAAAACAAAATCATATTATTTTTCATAGAAAAATTATTCCCCGGAACAAAATCGTTACCAAACGCGCCCTTATTATGAGGATACGAGGAAGGTGAGGCTTCATATAATTTGAAGTTTCAAGAATCGAATTGGACAGATCAATTCAATTGACTAGAATGAGACTTGAAACTAGCATTTGATCGATCTAATGCCATATGAAATGTATAGCGTAGGGTGAGATGCCAACATGCTTAATCAATTAGCCGATATCATAAAGAATATTTGTTTTGAAACTCTCTCTAACCCTACATTTGATTGGTGGATTATAAGTTTTGGACATCACTTACATGTAAATTCAATAAAAATTAGATAAGTGAGTTTCCTTAGGAGGGATGATGTAATTACGAACTTTTTCCGATGACATGACGTTAATGGATCCAAGAACTGTGAGCTTAATTATTTTTAAGACAATTGGAAAGCAATTATAAAATTCTCATAAGTCCTGTTGAAACAGTCGTGCCTCGTGCATGCATTTGTCATCTCACACAATTTAACAATTGTCTCGAGCGGCTGATAGTTTAGATAAAATATTGTCAAATTTAGGCTTATAATTGCAAACACTGTGGATAGAGAAAATTATCGAAAAAGTCTTAAATCTATTATATAATGTTAATTTAGTTCTAAACAATTCACTTACAAATTTACGTCCTAAAACTTTTTGACGATTTACCAATGTAGTCATTCCTGTTAATTTTACTTAAAAATTACTAATGTTAACACTAATTGTCTTACAAGGTACAACATGAATAATTTTTTGAATTTTTTTGTAGGTTTTTGAATTTTGACTATCATTTATGGCCGGTTGCAAGCAATTGCTGAGACCCAATGACCAGCCAAGGAAGAAGGTAAAAAAAGAATACAAGAAAGAGGAGGAAAAAAAAAGATTTTCCATATCAGTGTCGGCCATGCCAAATAAGATGCCCAACTTTCACATCAACAATTGTTGGCTAAATATAAGTTGAAATGATTATATTAGCAAGTCATTAAATATTTTGAATTTCTTATTGAAATAAAATTTTGATTTTTAAATTAAAAAAATTGTTATTCGAGAAAAATAGAAATTTCATTTTTCTTTATTCTATCTCAAGATAATTTTATCCAACTTTGTTTTTTTTTTTTATATCCGACTTTTCCTATTTTTGAGTAGACATAAAATATAAAGTATGGTAAATTTTATTTAAAGGGAAGGGCGTGGCCAGACCCCAAATTTTCCGGGCCGGCACCAGGGAAAGTCCCCACGCGAGCGAGAGGCATTCGGATTACGACATTCGGATTCCTCCTCCAATCTCATCAAAACTCCTTCCTAGCATTCCCTCGATCTGAACGACACGGGACACGTGACGCGAAGAAAGCGAGGAAAAGTCAACCCCCCCGCATCAACAAAAACCGAAGGAAAGCAGGAGCAGACCGACTACTTCCAAATTCCTCCTCCTCCTCATTCTTCCATAGCAGGGAGCTGCCAGAAGGGTGCCGGCCTTCCTTCCGCGGAGATGTTGTGTTTGTTCGTGTGCGATCAGCAGGAGAAGGTGGTGGCGCGGCAGGCGGCGCCGGGGATGTGCCCATACTGTGGCGGGGCAATCCAGGCGATGGACGTGGAGAGCCAGTGGCGGTTCTGCTTCCTCCCGCTCTACTTCTGCACCAAGCGCAAGTTCTGCTGCACCATCTGCGCCCGCCAGCTCGTCGTCAAGTCCTAGCTCTTCCGCCATCGATTCTTCCCCACTCCGACGACCGCGTTTTTTCGGGGTTTCGACTTTTGTTAGTCGCTGGTGATTGTGTAGAGAATTTCTTTAGGGTTCTGGTTTCTTGAAGTTAGAGATGAGGTATGTGGATATATAATAATGGCTGTGGCTTCGTTAGGGTTTCTGAATAGATGGGAAACCCTAACGGGGGAAAGGGTCTCTGTAAAACGCGTTATACGGTGAATCGATCGGAGGGGCTTTTTTAATTTTGATCTTGAACTTTTAATTCTGTCCAATTTTGACTTTTAGCTCTTTTGAGCACGTATTGATCGTCTGTTCTAGAAGCGTGCATGAGAATCGAACAGACTGGAAATCGAATCGGATTCAATCAGCCGGTTTTGAAAGGATTCCATAGAAATTGGCCCTGTTTGCAAGTCCAAAATTTAATCAGGAATAATCGATTTAGTTCCTAGCCCTAGGTGCGGAAGTGAAGATCGAACGGACTGAAATAATTTTTTCTTAATTTTCCTTTTCTTTAAATAGTAAAAAATAGAAAATTGTCAAAATGTTAAAATTAGACCAATCCAGAAAATGAACTGGGACTGACCATCGACCAATACGGTTTTCGTTTCCCATATGGAACAAGCTCAATTTGAGAACTGATCATTCCTAGTCTAGTTAATTCTATTAGGTTGACACCGATTTCTATTTGGATCTTGGAATCTTCTTTCTATCAACCACTTTTCTTCTTCTTCTTTGGGGGGGCTCAGCTCGCAATTGCCGATTAGTTTAGTTTCTTCGTGGTCCGGCCCAACTTAACATGAAAGCCTAAAATATATGAGAGCACTGGCCTTAGTTGGAGCAAATGCCGATCCGGAACAATTTAGGTCCGGCTCTCTCACATTCTCTCCCAAGAAAGCAAGACGAATGGCGGACGACCCGGGGTAATACCCGTGGATCTTTTGCTCTTTTTGGGTCCCATTGGCTTTTAAAGAAAAGTTTAAAGATGCGTTTGGTTCAAAGCATTTTTAAAATCAATTGGGAAAATGCAAAACAGTTTAGCCTAAAGGACTTTTAGACAAATGCAAAGGCCGTTTGGTAAATTATGCTTTGAGAAGCAACCTTGAGAGAAATGCAGTTTGGTAGAAAACATATTTGAAAAGCTCTTTGGGTAATTAATATCAGTTTTTTTAATTTTATTTGTTTAAAATTGAAAAAATAAAGTATACAACGTTTTAAATATAAATTTTGACAATAATACTAAAAAAATCAAATACATAGATAGTTTTTTTTTTAAAGACCAAACCCTTCATTAGAATTTTTTTAACTTTTATTTGCTTAAAATTGAACAAAAAATTATTAATGCAACTTTTTAAATATAAATTTTCACAATAATGCTAAAAAAAATAATAAAAAAAGACCAACTACTTCATCGAAATTTTTTAATTTTTAATTTTTAAAATTTGAAAAAATAATGTATGCGAACTTTTAAATATAAATTTGAAAATAATGCTAAGAATCAAATACATATATATAATTTTTTTTTAAAAAAGACCAAACCCTTTGTCATAATTTTTAAATTTTTATTTTTTAAAATTGAAAAAAATAATAATATATGCAACTTTTTAAATATAAATTTTAACAATAATGCTAAAAAATCAAATTTATAAATATTTTTTTTAAAAATACCAAAATATATTTAATTTTTTTAGCATTTATATACATTTGATTTTTTAGCATTATTTTGGCATTTAAAAAATAATAATGGGGGCAAAATTAGAAATTTGAAGAATGAGTGAGGATAGTTTTGGAAGAAAAAAATAAGTTTCAACATTTAGTCAAATGCTAAAAGTTTAAAACTAGTCATTACTAACATTGGGCTTTCAGCCTTCCAAATGCTAGCTTTCACTTGAAAGTTACTTTAAAATGATTGTCAGACAGTCTAGTATTTCCCTAAGGGGTTTCCCCAAGCCTCTTGGAATATTGAACCAAACGCATCCTAAGACCCTTCCAACTCGGCCCGACTGCATAATCGCTCGGCTCGATTCGTGGGCCATTGGCTTGTCTACGAAGAGGAAACTCGTATTATATAGGTGAAGCCAAATTAATTGCAAGATTGATAAAGAGAAGACACACGCCAGAAAAGAATAAGAGAACTTGCAACAATAGTAGCCCGAAGATACTGCTAGGAGAACGGTAACAATTTGAACAATATCGAATTAACGCAGTGGAATAAAATAATCTCCCTCTTGTGTAAACCTAATAGGAATCGATATAGCAGAGTAAAATAAATACCAAGCACGCGAACACAAGACGATTTTTTTACGTGGAAAACCTCCTCGATGTGAGGAGATTAAAAACCACAGAATCGGAGTCCACCCGAAAATCTTCACTATCAACAAAATTGGGTGAACAATGTTCTTCTCTAGCAAATATTAGAGGTACATAGCAAAGACCTCAAGAACATAATTCTTGGCAATACACATGAATTTCATAAGAGATCAAGGATAAATCTAACCAAAAACGCAGGTTTTGATCAATCCATGAAAAACCTGATGTAGGAAGCTTCAAACTAAAATCAAACCGTTCAGATTCGAGAAGGTTGCGCCACGAACATGCTGACAAAATTTCAGCTCAATCGGACCACGAATCAACCTCCGATGCCAGCTTGATATAAATCAGATATTACCTCAACCCCTAGATTTTCTGTTTTCTCTTTTTCTCTTGTTACTACGTCTTTTTGCGTCTACCACTTTAAAGATAGTGAGAAACCCTATTTCTCCATATAACTTATTATATGGGCTCAAGCCTTTTGGGAACTCATTCATTTGTTGAGCTTCCTCCACATGTAGAAGTGAACCCAGCTAACAGATACTCTCTTGAAATAGTAGTGAGAAGCATCATCAATAGAAAGGGACATCAATTCGAAAATGGTGTACGAAGAACGAAAAAGAAACTAGAGCATTGGATATTTATCTCGATGAGATGCGATTGCGATCACAATTAGCAAAAAGAATGGCAAAAGAGGGAGGTGAGAGTTGAGACTTGAAATGAGACTACGAGAGGGACGGGTCGAGTGACTCAAGTGAGAAGGTAGTGTCTGAGAGTCGAACGAGATTGAGAGTGATTGAGTCAAGCAAGAGACAGAGAGCGCTTGAGTCAAGAGAGAGCGGGAGTGTGAGTGAGATGCTTAAAGAATGAGAATGGAATTAGGGTTTTGTTTCAAATTCAGAAAAGATGTGTGAAAAAGCAAGATTTGTGAAGATAATAGGACCTTTTGACATTCGTAAAAAATAATAAAAAATAATAAAAAATCGTTCTGGTCTAAGTGGTCCAAGTAGGCAATTTCACTCTTGGAACCAAATATTTGACCAAAATTTATCGATTTGGATTGCATGGAATTGGAAACTAAATTAGTGCTCCTATGAAACACTTGGAACAAGCCGATTCAGTCTAGTCGAATATTTAAATTGAATTGGGCGGAATTGACTAGAATCATGTACTTGATTGGTGGGTTATGTGGTCAGAGACATCGTAGAGAGAGTTTCCGTTGGAGGAAAAATGGCCCTTTATGTAATACAAACGTTATCCGATGACATGACCTTAAAGGATCCAAGAACCGTGATCTTAAGATAATTGGAAAGCGATTACAAAATCCTCTTAAGTCCTGTTTGAAATGGTCGTGCCTCGTGCATGCATTGCTCATCTCACACAATTTAATATCGGGGGGCTGATAGTTTAGATAGAATATTGTCAAATTTAGGTTTATGATTGCAAACACCGTTGAAAGAGTGAGAAAATTATTAGAAAATTTATAAACATATTGTGCATATGTTAATTCGGTTTTAAACATTTTACTTTGACTAATATAAGTTCTAAATCTTTTTATGATTTACCATTACAATCATTTATGCCGATTTTGAACAAAATTGCTAACGTGGATGCCTACCATTCTACAAGATACGATTAACGCTAACGTGAATTTTTTTTAAATTTTTTTGACTTTAAATCCTCACCTATGAACAATTGCAAGCCATCGCCGAGGTCTAGTGAACAACCAAGGAAGAAGGGAAAAAATTTTAAAAAAAAAATTGTCAACATCAATACCGACTGTATCACGTAAGACGGTTAACATCCACATTAATAAATCGTCAAAAAGTTTAAGACTAAAATCGACTAAATTGAAAAGTCAATGACTAAATTAGCATCTTTACAATAGGTATATAACTTTTCAAATTATTATCACATACAAGAGCCTTCGTCGCTAACGATATATTCGTGAAATAACGGTTTGATCGGAGGAGCATCTGCAAACTTTTTCTTTCAATAGCTAGTCAAATGACTCCAGGATCAACGCGAAAGTTCAACCTCCTTTCGTTACAACTTCCCTAGCATGATTGCCCGGCAGTATGATTGCCCGGCCAATTGTCACTGCCGACCTGGAGGATAGAATCTCGGTCCATCTTAAGCCATCTGCACGACAGCTTGACTGCCTGGCCAATCACCATTGCCGACCTGGAGAATAGAATCTCGGTCTATCCTAAGCCATCTCCACGAAAGCTTGACTGCCCGGCCAATTATCATTGCCTTGAACAGCCTCACCTCCCATCACACATAAGGCGAGCCGGCCCGGAGCCTACCCAAGCAACACATCAATGGTGACGAGGGCTGCCATGCGGAGAAATGTCTCTTAGAACAGCGCATTGGATGCCAATGACACAAGAGTCAAGGAGTAGAAGAGCTACCGATTCCACTCTAATCCATAGGAAGAATCACTTGCCATCTTTGCCGCTGAAAGATACTTTTACAGGACAAAAAGAAGACAACAACTTACTTAACCCTTAGGTGTGTCCATGCCATGCTCTTTAATAGAAAAAGTCGTGAGAGAAAAGTCTTTAATTAAGCAAAGATAATGAGCTAGTCAATCGAAGTATCGTGAAAATGTGACACGTGTCCTTTCCGTTGGGAAATTCGATGCCAACGAACAATTTGTATTTATAAAATTCAAACTACTGTTCTCTTTCATTATTTTTATGCTAATTACTTAAGTTTTATGTTCATATTGATGAATAAGTTTTAGCTTCGCCTTCTAGATATATTACAACAACTTATAGTAATATTTCAAAAAATTAAGCAATTTGCTAATTAAGCCTACTTTTTGATGAAAACACGGTATCTCCTTTGTTTATTCAAGTTGTACTCAGAAAGTTAGATTTTTTATCTCGAAATGGGGTTGTGATGGCTAAAGTACCCCTGAAGAAAGAGTAATTTTAGTCATTTCCCTTGTGGAGTTTCGCCTTTGTAAAATGCATCGTGGTGGTTGTACGAAAGTAGGATGCAAAATCAAAATTGAATTGAGGCGAAATTATATAAGTCTAACATCTATGTTAGTGATCTTTAAGAACAAATCTCTAATAATTTTTATTTTGTTATCTCAAATTACGTTACTAATTTATGTTGTAGATGTTTTTGGAAGAATACTTTCCATTGATATTCTTCTACATTTTAAAATGATTTACCTTATTTTTTCCCCTCCGAATTGTTGTCCTGGTCTAAGGAAAATCTTACTTTTTGTTTTTGGCAAGTGTTGAAATACCGTTGGCCCAAATTTGAAGTGACAGCACTAGCAGAACGAGATGCAGATATATACACAAAGTATTGCCACGAATAAAGAAGCAAGCATTAGATTAACAGGTCAAATATCATTAAAAAGAAACTCACGCACATCAACTTTGGCCGATGTGATAGAAATAACACGAACTTTCAGATGTTCCAACAAGAAACACAAACTTTATCTTATGTAACAAAATCAGCATCCGTCATGATCATGTCCGAAGCTCGACCGAAGTTATCTGCACAGTAGTCAACATGCTGACGTGTACAATGAGTGGCGTTTCTTCTCTCTGAAAAAAGACATCCTCATGTTATCAAATCAAGCAAAGGGAAGATTACAATCGAAAAATAGAGTTCTTCCGGTATTCATATAAAAGGATTACACCTAAGTCTTCCTTCATGAAAATCAATAAATTGTCATGTTGGAATTTAGATTGAGAGCTAAGGCTTCAAAATCTCTCCCATAAACAACAAGATGGCATTGGTGTCGATTTCTCGGAGGCCTCGATGATTCCTTGATGATTTTTCAGGAGAGAAACAGGGTTTTTGAAGGCGATTTAGGATTTGAACAGTTAGGTTTCACTTGTATTACAAATCAAGAGCTACAAAGTCGACTTGACATTGAAGGTTCTCCGGGGAGAAAAGTTCTAGTTCAACAATCGATTGAAAAGGATACAACATTCATCGGGACTATATTTCGTTGAATTTAAAGAAATCCTTGATTAATTTGATAATGAAATGGCATCTTTTCTGGACAGAAGAAACGCAAGCACAATCAATGTCGCAAGTGTGCCTCGTGAGATGACACGTGGACAATTAACGGCGGGAAAAGCCAGAGTTTGGGCTCTTCTTTGATCACATGGGCAAAAATTTGTGTTTTTTTCTTCTTTTTTTCATATGCAGCCTAGATTAATGTGGCCGACATAAAAGAGGACACACGGAAAGGAACCAAACTCAAATATTAGCATTTCTATCGGATTTTTCACAATGCCAATTATGTTACTCCCTCAAATCTCAACTTTAAATGTTTCTACAAGAGCCAAAATCTTTTGCATGTGTCGGCACCAAAAAATGACCGATTAGTTATAATCGACGAGTGACAGACTTAGTCGATAGTAGTAGAATTTGGTGAACGGTAAAAATAATTAACAACTTGAAGAGCATCAACAACTCGTCAAGAAAGTTATTGACTACAAACATAAGTTGTTGATGAAACCTTCACTAGGGATGAAGTCATCGATATTGACATGTAACTATCGAATAATGATATTTTCATATATGCAACTTCTTTTATATAAGTGTTACTAAATAATAAGTAATTGCCAAGTAGTTTATATAATGCCACCATTTTAAGATTTTTATAAATTTTTTCCTTGCAACCGTAGGTAGGATTAAGAAGTTATTTGTTTTGAAGAGGGAATTAGGAAGTTATCTTTTTAAATTCAAAAACTATTTGTCACTCTCAATGGTAGGTTTTAGATAGTCACATTGTAATCTTTATAAACCGCCAATCACTTATAGAACTCAACGTTCTTTACCAATTTATCGTCATCTTTACTTTCCTAGAATTTATCTTTCCGCTATTTAAATAGCTGGCAATGATTGCCTCTACTTTTCGTACTATAAATTCCTTATTGTTTACTTTCTTGTCCAAAATTATCAAAGGACCATTCACAATCTTTTCGATTCACACATCGATCCATATACATTTGAAAGTTATTTCATCATTGATTCAATTTTGGTGGAACATTTTTGGATATATTTGAAAGGTATTTCACAGTCAATTCAATTTCAACGAAACATATTTTTGGCACGTCTAGTGAGACGCATTTTGTTGATTTGAGGAGACTATAATGGCAAAAATGAGAAATCAACAAGGGTTTGACAATGCTACTAGCAACAATATCCCAATGCCGCAAACGAGGGATGACATTGCCACCTATGAAACACTGATACTCTCCAATGGTCTTCGTATCGTGTCAAAACTCCGACACATGTCCGATATCTCCAACATGTGATCAACAGGTGTCGAAAAATTCGACATGTGATCAACTTTCCCGACTACGATACTCAAGTCCGGAATTCCAATATGCACGAAGTCAATTTTAAATATTTTTAATAAATGAGAGGTCAAAATGTAAATATGTAAAAAATTAAATAATAATAATTATAAAGGGGAAGGAAGAAAAACCAAATTTTCTCTTCTTCTAACTCTCACTTCCCATAGCACACAATTCGCCCCTTCTCTTGACAATCGTCGCTCCTCTCACCGCCATTACTAAAAATCGAAACAATGAATGATACTAACAAATGGTGGATTAATGTTTTTAGTGTAAATTCATTCTAGGCTCTCTTTTTTTATTAATTAATTTATGAATTTGAATCAAAATAAGTTGATTGAAATAATCATAAAAATGATAATTTATCATGTATATAAAAAAATATACAATAAATATACAATATATCCCAACATGTCATAATTCTCGACTTTTCGAGAAATGACGTGTCAGCATGTCGTGTTGCATGTTGGTATCGATGCTATTTAGGTTGCCACACATTCTAAATCTTTAATTGTCAAAGAGTGGCGAAAGGAAATCAACATGAAGAAGTTGATCTTCCAAAGCATCATAGTAAAGAGTAGTCAAGGGATGTCCCAAACTATAACATGGTGTCACAATGAGAAGATTGCTTGAAGACTAACAAAATGAAATGGCGAATTATATTATGAGTCACATGTCGGATGTGATCAAGCCAATTGTCATTAATGTTGTAAATGATGCTCTATTGAGGCCAGATTGTCCAATCAGCCACCACCACTCCAAGTCAATCTAGTGATGATAGGGTACGTTTTTAATCTATCTCCATTTATTGATGCTTATAATGTTGGTCAAAACAACCAAAATGGTGAAAATAATTTGGTAAATCAAACTAATTGTTATGACAGTCTATTGCGAAATGTTGAAGATGTAAGGCCAGTGGCTCCACTGGTACCACCCAAAATGAATATTCCTATTAGGCCAAATATGTCAATTAACATAGATAATCTAGCAATACCAGCATTACTGTCAAAAGGGGCAAGATGTGCAACAGAATCCACAATTGAACCCAACATAATTTATCGAAGAAGTTTGACAACAATTGGATCTAGATAGAGGCGTTATCATTACTTGTTTATTAAAAAAACCATATCCTAATGGGTCGATGATCAGCCTTCTCCAAGAGACTTCAAAACCCCTGACTTTGCCATTTTTGTTGGTGAAGATGAAGAATTGACTATTGATCACATTGGTCGATTTATAGCCTAGCGTGGGGAAGCAGAGACAGGCGAGTTTTTAAGACATAGGCTATTTCCTTTGTTTTTGTTGAAAACTGCTTTCACTTGATATACCAATTTACCACTCAATTTTGTTGGAAACAAGGCAGAGATGGAAAAACAATTACATTCTCAAATCTATAGAACAACAATAGAGGTATTGATCGCCGATTTGACCAAACTCAATCAATATAGCAATCAGTTGGTTGATAAATTTGTTGCTCGATTCAAGAAGGTTAAAAATAGATACCTTACTCTGCTCTTAGTTCATGGATTTGGCTTTCAATGGGATAAATTTAATCTTTAGAGAAAGATTCCAATGCTAAGATTTTGCCGATTTATTTCAATTAGAAACGAGAGTGCTAAATATGAGCAACTACTTAAAATAGACATTGAGTGCCATATGAAGACTTTTCGCAAAACATGGTTTTTATGGAAAGATACGAGTAAGATAATAAATCTCATCAAGATAAAATTCAGCAAGGAAAATTAAATGTGCTAATGATAAGGGTGCATACAATGACCCTTGCTTATCTAATTTAAAATAATCAAATGATCAACAAATTATTCAAGTCTTTTAAGATGGGGCATATGTGGATATTCAAAAGTAACCAATTTTTTATTTTATAATCGACAAGTGATAGACTTAGGGCCCGTTTGGTTCGGCTGTTGAGGAATACATTTGCAAAAATACAAATACCTTTGGGTGAAAGGGGTTTTCCAAAATGCAAATAACGTTTGGTAAAATTTGCATTTGTAAATGACTTTTATTAAATTAAAAAAAAAAAAATTATCTATTTTTTTAAGTCCGACCACCGGACTGCCAAATCTGGCGGTCGAATGGCCAAATTTGGCCTCGAACGGTCCCCCTGGGTCGCGCGACCCAGGCCATTGCGCAACCCCGGCCATCGAGATCACCTAAGATCCGGTGACGATCGCCGGGGTCGGCGACCCTCGGGCGGCGGTCGCCGCGTGCGACCCCTTGGCCGACGGTCATCGGCTTATCCGTGCGATGGTTTTGGAGAAGATGAACAGTAACCGAAACTTGCATTCCAAAAATGCAAGTTCCCAAAAGACCTATAAACCTCGCTTTGGGTAAGGGGGACCTTAGAGTCGCTTTGGAGATCTGCAACTCGCATCTTCCAAAGTCACCCAAAAATCGAACCAAACGCATTTGCGTTTGGCCAAGAGACTTTAGAGTCCCAAAGCCCGTTCCCAAAGCGGAACCAAAATGGGCCTTAGTCGATAACAAAATTTGATAAACAACATAAAATTATCGTAAAAAAGAACAATCGACAACTTGAAGAGTATCGATAATTTGCTAAGGAAGTTATTGACAATAAATAACGGCTATTGATGGGAACCTTCATTAGATGAAGTCATCAACATCAAAATAAAACTATGTCACTAGATAATAGGTAAATGTCAAGTGTTTATGTTCAGTGCACTATTTTAGGATTGTTGAAACTTCTTGTAAGTAAGTATTGTTATATTTCTTATAACCACAAATATGATTATGAAGTTATTTGTTTTGAAGATAGGATTATAAATTTTTTCTTTTTAACCTTAAAAATCGTTTATAACCGTAGATTATAACTTTTAAATAGTCACCGTACACTTTGTGAATGCCCAATCAATAATAAAACTCAATGTTCTTTGCAATTTTTCTTTATCATTACCATCCTGCAATTTATCCTTCCATAAAATGGCTAACCACTAGTGCCTCCGATTTTCATATTCTTAAATTTCTAGTCATATACTATCCTATCCAAAATCAACAAATGACCATTCACAATCTATGTTGATTCGCACATGGATCCATACATATTCTAAGAGACATTTGATGGTCAATTCAATTTCAATGAAACATCCTTTCGAATATATTCCAGAGACATTTCGCCGTCCATCCAACCCGTGGCAAAACAGCGTGCAAGTTAATTTCACGCTGTAATAATCCTCACAGTCCAAGGGCGCCTTCTCCTACTAGCCACTCAACCCTAGCACTAGAAGACAAGCGTAGCACGCGCAATAAAAAGTCGACACCTCACTCCAGGCCAATCACCCAAAAAGATAACTCGACTTCAAACTTGCTAACACATTTCCAGGGTCAGAGTCAAAAGAAGAACAGATCAAACACCTACAAAACGACAACAACATCATCAAGAAAAAAAGGGTTCTCCTCAATCCTCCCAGTCTGTCTCGAATTTTAACTCCCGTCCACGCCCTATCATCTTGTCCGAGGAAGAAAAAATCAAACGCATGTGGTCGATTTCATTTGGCAGTCTTGAAAAAAAGGCAACGATAGAGAAAGAGAGAGATGTCAATCAAGGCACGGCACAAGCTTCGGAAGCCACGAGAAGACGATGCCGTCTCGACATCTACCTTAAAAAAAAAACAAAAAAAAAAAAAATGAGGAAAAAAAATCCTGCGAAAAAATCCAAAATATTATAAGGTGGATAATAGCGCACCAAACCTCCCCGAGCTGAAAAGACGAGATTGACCCCGGTCGGTCCCACCAGCGACGAGGTCAAACTCGTCAAATCGCCCCCAGCACCAGTACCACCCCTGCCCGACTTGGCCTATGGAAAATCCATCGCCAGTTTCCTCCCACACATGCACCCGCTATCCGAATACGACCAGTCGGACTTAATTTTCATCACATAATAATGATAATAATCCCTAATAAATAATAAAAATATAATTTATACTTTTCGACACATTGGTCTAATAATAATAATAAAATAATAATAATAATAAAAATTGTGTTATTAATTTTAAGTATAGGTTAAAACTAATTATCCTCGCCCAAATCCTCGACTAATGTCAAAAGCAAAAGACCATATTTCATATAACTAAGAAGATAATGTCTTTTAGACCCAAAAAAGGGGCATAATTCGTCTATTTTATTTCTAATATTGATGATTAGGAACATAAGTTAGTTTAGACTTCCAAAAACATAAAATAAAATAAAATAAAATAAAGAAAAAGAAAAAGAAGAAGAAAATCAATGCCCTTCAATCTCCTCGTCCTCGTCCTCGTCCTCCTCCACCTCCTCGTCCTCCTCGTGCAGATCCGACAGCGCGAAGCAGCTCGAGGACTTGAACACGCTGTGCTTCCTCACGTGGCGGCCCGGGAACCTGCTCGCCGCGGCGGCGGCGGCGGCGGTCCTCTCGCCGTCTCCTCCTCCGCCGCCGCAGCTGTCGCCGTCGTCCGCTTCGCGATTATCGCGCTCGTCGCTGTCGTCCTCCTCCTCCTCCTCGCCGACGGGGAAGAGGGGCATCGACCTGGCCGCGGACAGGAGGGGGAAGTTCTTGGACCAGCGGAGGATCCGGCGCTTCTTGTTGAAGGGGTGCTCCGGCTTCTCCAGATCCTTGACGCTGCTCACCGCCTCCGTCAGGTTCGCCTCCGACAGGTTGCTGAACGACTTCGATTTCCCCGTGAAATGGTTCGACAGCCCCCTCCTGGTTCGACAAATGCACCCATCCGACCAAAATCAGTCGCTTTTTCCTCCATAAAAATGAACCCTTTTGCGAATCGAATGGAATCTTAACGATGGATCATCTCCAAATCGCAATCAGAACCTCCATGAAATTTTTTAGTACGATGACAGAGAAAGGAACGAGATAAAGGAAAGAAATCTAAACCAGCAAGGAAAGAAAATACAGTAAGCAGAGAGACGGAACAGACTTGATGGGAAGCGAGTCCTCGAGCGAAGCCAGAGATCCGAAAGATCCGAACCCGCCGCCGCCTTTCCCCGAGCCCCCCTTGGCATCCTCCGCCGACGACACCACGCCCTCCTCTTCCTCCTCGTCGCTATCGCCCGGGACTCCGATCGACGACGACTTCGTCGACGAGGAGTCCTCCTGCTCCTCCTCCTCGTCCTCCGACTTCGCCGACCGACCGGCCCCGAACCCCGCCTCCAGATCGTCTCCGGCCTGAGCCGCGGCCGCCGCGCGCTCCCTGACGAACGCCGACGCCGAGCTCACTTGGATCCCCAGCGCGGACCCCACCAGCACCTCCATGAAAGACCTCGGAATCCGTCCCCTTCTGGTCTCGTCCCAAAGAGACCTCCACAAATTCCACCGAAACCTCCCCCAGAAAAAGGAGAGGAGGAACTTCAAAAAAAAAAACGGGGTCGAACGAAATCAAATCAACCCTCGCCTCTCCGTCCTCTTCTTCTCCTCTTAGGCTTCCAAATCTGCACGGGGCTTCTGGTCATCAATCGCTCTCGCCCTCTACTAGGCGCCAAAAAGAAAGATCTGGGTCGCTCGACTGTCTC
The DNA here is from genome assembly GCA_014182365.1 of Eucalyptus tenuipes. Classification (NCBI taxonomy): domain Eukaryota; kingdom Viridiplantae; phylum Streptophyta; class Magnoliopsida; order Myrtales; family Myrtaceae; genus Eucalyptus; species Eucalyptus tenuipes. The sequence goes on along the minus strand of CM024539.1, from coordinate 16,037,069 downwards.
GCGGGATAAGATTCTAGCTATGGCTTCTCTGGGTTACAGACAATACCCTTTTCTTTATTTGCTATATATCGGAACAAAGAGAGGGAGGAGGAGGAGGAGAAGAAGAAAGCTTTGCTTCCAGATGAGAGAGAGAGAGAAAGAGAAACCTGGTTTTATTTTTTTCCCAAGTGGGAAGAGATAAGAATGAAAAGAGTACAATAGGATAGGGCGAGCGGATATTTATTGCGGCAAATCAATAAAGAAATCGAAACTTAACAAAAATAAAAGAAGGAGAAAAAAGAAAGAAAATCGAGATCGTATATGTATACGTGCGGGCGTGCGCAGTCGATGCCAGTAGCTCCTTCTTAGATCGGAGCCATCCACGACGTCCGCCGGCGGCGAAATACGCTACGGCTTCTCTCTCTCTCTCTCTCTCTCTCTCTGTCCTTTTCTTGATTTTCTTGATGGGGGCGTCCGGCCAGTGACGTGGCGGCGACCGAGACCAGAAACAAGTGTCGAGAACAGCTCGAAGTCAGGAGTCGCCTCTCTCTCTTCTGTACTCTTCTGGTTTTGCCCTTCTTGTTTTGATCCGATAATCTTGATCCTGTTCCCTCTTATCGGATCAAGATTCGATCCTGGCTCATGTTTTTTTTTTCGGAAGATGATGCGTTGGCCTCGGTCGTTGGTCCTGTCCCCTTCCTAACTACTCGCGACTCCAGCTCGATCTCTTCTTGCCCGGGCTACCCGCCTCTAGGGGCAAAGGAATTTTGAATTATAGGGTGTAATGTGATGTAACGAGTCGGTTGAGCCCTAGGGTTTTTTTTCCACCAAGAAATTGTTGGATTGATTGGCTATAGCTCTCAGCTCTTTACTGCTCTCTATTTTATTTAATTCTTTTTTTTTTTGTAATCTTTGAATGGGAGAGTCATAAAATGTTTCGTGTATCTCGTGAACTGATTAAGTCTAAGCTTTTAATGAGTACGACAAGTCTCATTGACTGAACCGGTTCAGACGAAATTAACGGGTTTGAACGAGCAACCTCCAAATCTTGAGCTAGGATTCTCCAAGACCACTATTAGCTACATCTGCTTTGGGAGTTTGATACTTTCGTTTTGAATTCAACTTATCAAATCTTATTTGAAATGACTTTTATTTTTTATGTTTTTTTTTTTTTAATATCATGAAAAACCCTAAATTAGTACATTTGTGATAAATTTACTACAATCAATTTTAAGTTACTAAAAATCACAAATTTGTACACTTGTGACAAATTTATTACAAACTAATTATTGAGTCATCAAAAGTCTCCAAATTAATACACTTGTCACAAATTAACCCGAAATAGTGTAGATTTCAACATAAATTTTCCATGTTAATTTATTTACCGCCACATATCATCTAGTTTAGCAATTTCATTGTAAAATTTGACGGAAACTAGTGGAGGATAAATGCGTCATTAGTGTACTAATTCAGAGTTTTGGGTGACTAAAAATTAAGTCACATATGTATTAATTGAGATTTTTCATAATATTAATCATTCTTTTTTAAAATCTTGCATGTGCACACTTTATTTTTTTTAATCAAGTAGTTGAAACTCTATGCATATATTGACACTTAAATTTACGTTTGATATTTTCATGATTTTATGAATTTTCTTAATATTTAAATTTTGAAGAGACCGCAAAGAAGTTGCTTTTAACTTTTCAAAGGCACAAACAAACCAGCCCTACTTCTCTTGCAATTAGTTCTAGGATTTGGTCAGCATAGTTTTCAATTGTTACTAATGAGCATGGAAAGAAAATCACAGCTTTTAGAAGTATGAACTTGCTAGTATAATTTTGTGTCGAGCTTGAGCTCAAGTTATACGTGTAGTCAAGTTCAAGCTGCCCAATACTCAACTCGATAAGCTTGTTTTAGTCAGCCTTCTACTTTTTCTTGAAGAAAAAAATTATAACATACCCACATATACAAGCTCTAGAAAAAAAAAATATTAATCCTAATCAGATTTGAGTCTAGTTTGAGGATTGGGTATCCAATTCAAGCTGAGGTCAAGCTTGGCATTGTATTGACTTGTTTCCAGCCTAGTTTGAACGTCGACTTGATACATTCAATCGGGTACTTAATCTTCTCAAAATTTGTAGCCAATATTTTTTAATCTTGATTATTTCAATCCGATTCGATCATATTTTGTCCAATTTCAGCAATATTGTGGACATGAGAAATTGCCCTTTGCCGAGGAAATTCAGTTTGTGGATCATAACGGGGTTAACGCTTCATGATTATAACATGACATGTTCCCACCTAACTCTATCCGGGTCGTGATATAGAAAGCACGTTGTGTCCATTTATGTCTACACTCAACAGCAAAATAGGAGAAAAAAATGAAACATGAAAATGGGAAAAAAACAAAATGATTGCATCATATGTGGATGAATTTCCTTTTCATGTTTGGTGACGTACATTTATCTTTCTATATTCGTGTAAAGAGTATTTATTTATGTATTTTTTCCAAAAAGGACATGGAGATGACATTTTTGGATTAATAAAATTCAGAGATTGGTCGAGTGGGAAATACAATTTTTCCACCCAAAAAAAAAAAAGACGTTGGAAATGCATTTGCCGCAAATGTCACGTTTGCTCTTACAAAATGCCGTAAACAATTAATGCGGGACACTTTAACAGCCGAGTTCTAATACCCTTCACATGCAAACTAGACTAAGAAGGGCACATGAGATAAATGAGTGGAGAGTCCGCACGCAAAATAAATTTAAGGCAGAACCCGACTCCAATACCGCTTTAAAATGTCCAAATGAAAGTTTAAACTATTAAATGCAGAGAGACTAAGTATAATGCCTATATAAACAATGTATATGTGCAGCTTTAATAGTAAGTACGTAAATGTGAGAGATTGGGAACTATCCTAGTAATTGAAATTAATGGGGTGTTTAATCTATATAATACCTCATTGAAAGATGAATTTTTATTTTATTATATTTCGAGACCTAAAAAATAATCATGTAATGATCACATCCAGAACAAATTGTGTGAATTTCTAGGAGAGGGTCCTTCATAGGAGTGAGTATGTCGGACCACAACCGCGCGGACCGAACAAGCGGTTTGGTTTGATTCCGGGAATGATCGATCCGATTCCTAGTTCCATAAAAATGAAACCGGTGATTGTCGGTCCAGTTCTCAATTCTAAGGGGGAATCAGACCGGACCGGATCGACTCTTTTTTATTAAAAACATGTATTTTAATTTTTGAAAAATAGCAATAAAACCTAAAAATAGTAACAACTATTGTTTTTTTCTTGAGTTTTTAATTTTTTTTGCTAAGTGATCGGTTCCATGGGACCGAACCAGTCCGGTCCGGTCCTTCGTCCTAGGATCTAGTTCCGATCCCAAAAGTTGGGAACCCGTCCTCTCGGTCCGGTTCCCAGTTCCTAGGTGGAATTGGACCGGACTGGGAAACCGATCATCTCTAGTCCTTCACGGGCTATATAAAGGTGGAATTTTCGATCATAATTGAACAAATAAAAAAATTGTCAAGTAATGGCCTTCCTCTTCCTAAGAAAGGCAGTGTCCTAATTTCTTTTGTTCAGTCACTAGTCTATGTGAAAAAATGACTGCTATTGGTGGAATCAACTCTGATTTCCAGGATGTAATCCAGCTTTTTTCAGCTAAATCAGCCAACATTATGAATATTTTGCCCAAGTAGCTCATATGTAGTGTAAAGAAATTACACAAAACCTCTTCAAATTTTGGGATAGCACCATTGATGGACACGAGACGGCACACAATTGGGGTCGTGGTCCCCCTCCCAACCCTGTGGAGGGACGACCTCTCCCGTCCTGCCCCATGAGATGCGGGGCGGGGAGCACGGTGGTTTTGACCTCGCGAGGGGAAAAAGTCATTTATAAATAGTGAGTTTCTCATTATCTACATTTAAAGAGTTAATTAACCGAAATCCAAGGTGAAGTATTTTTTATTGACAAATCGTTTTCATTAATAAATCTGATTAGTCATTTCTTGTAATTTCATCGTCTTGTTATTTGAGGTTTTTCTACACTTTAGTTAATTGTTTTTCTTATTCTCTGAAGTATTTTATTATTTCTTTAATGCATTCACACGATTTTAATATTCTTTATTTTTAAGATATTATCATTAACTTCTGATATTAGAATTTTAGTTAATTTATTATCTCCATTTTTTTTAAAAGTTTATCTGTGATAGAGAAAATCAAGAGTGAAAGAGAGATTTCCTTTAAAATAAATTAGACGAATATATGCTTTTTCTTCTTGAAAGTCATGTGTATTTCACATGCTAACTCTCCTGTGACAAAAATAAATAAATTAGAAAGGCAATATATAATGCGTAAAAGTTTACGGAGAGATGTGTATTATAATCAAAATTGGGAGGAATTTTGTGTAATTTCTCCTAATTTATTTAAAAGGGGTTAAGCTAGTGGGGCTATATAATATTGGGATCACAGTAAAAAAATCATCTTTGAGCACCCAATAATCTGAAGGATCAATGTAGGGTATCCAATCCAATAATCGTCGTGGAGAACTTGAGAAGAAGGCTAGTCAAGCAAGTCATCTCATACTAATTATTGGTCTAACCTTATCTGCTTATATAATATAGGATACCTGGTACTTTTCGTCCAAATGCTTACAGAGAGAATTGACAATAGCAACAGAACAGGCTGTAACTTCTCCATGAGCACATTCCATTGGAAATAATTGAAGATTTTTGTATTGCGATTAGGGTATTTGCATCCGATCATTCTGTTTTATTTAAAGAAACATTCAATCAAATTAAACTTAAAAATGTGGAAAATATTGACTCAAATCAAGAAAATAATTCCTCAGATCGCCGTCGAAACAAAATGATGAAACTTTGATTTTGTTATGTCATGATATTATGCTTTCAACCTTTAACATCGAGTTAACACCAAGCAAAAAAGTTCCGCAGCTATATGCCTCCAATTTCAACAGAGAACCAAGCAACGAGGACATTGCTTTTGTAGGGGTTGAAGACAATGCAGTCATGTTCAAAAAAAATAAAAATAAAGAAGACAATGCAGTCACCATCAAAGTATGAGATATTTATATTGAATAGAACGATTCTGACAACACACTTTTGTCATTCTTTACATAGGACAAGTACTTTCTTAATTTCTTTAAATAAAGAACGCTTTTAAAGATGATATTTTAAGTAGTATATCAGCAAAAGATCTAAATTTCTATTTTACTCTGGAAAAGAAGAAGTTGTTTATTATTTTCCTGTTTGTCTTAATGCACATTATTTTGAACGGAGCACTCATGCTTAGTAATAATTTCTTTAACCCATCATATCACATGAGAATTTCTCTTTTGGATAAATGAGTTTATGTGAACAATTACAGGATTGGCAGACATTTTCAGATAATTTCTTCTTCTTCTTTTTTTGCAAATTAGAGATTTTTTAGTCTGAGAGAACTTTTGTTAAACAATCATTTTCAATTTCATTTACTTTAAGGATTTTCTATTCGTTGCATTTATCATTTTCTTTTTATTCTCTTAATGTAAGTTGTAAAAATTTGGATATTTTACCATTGTTCGGCCAAGCTTGAGAAGTTCTTGGTCCTTTGTGGAATTATTTGTGAAACTACAAGTGTATAGACATAAAGAGTCTTCAAATTATCGAAAGAACTTTGGCAATTTGAGTGTCTTTTTATGATGTTGGAAAAAAGAGTAGCAGCTCATTTGGTTACAATGATAGAATAAAAGTGTAATGTAATAACTATTAAACTATAATATAATGGAGCTATATTGCGTTGTTTAGATAAGTAATGTGATATTTGTTTCACTATTTAGTTCCATGAATGACAAATGTAATCATGGGGAATGGTATTAGAATACCCAAAACATCTCTTAAATCAAAAGTAGAAGGAATATAATGATTATCACTTTGAGAGTCATTCATGAGTTTAATTTTTTTTGTCACTAATTCATGAGTTTAGTTCCTTATATAAATTATTAAATATGGAATTCATCGTATCACATGTTTATTACATATATAATAATTTATTAATGATTATGATTAATAGTTAAGTTTTTTTATTATATCTATAATTGCAGTAGCTATTTTTACCCAGGGGTCTATTTAATAGCTATAACAACTTTGGCTACAGTAAGGATTACACTATAATAGTTATTGTTGCAAGCAAATATTTTAATAGATGATCAACCTGTAATGTAATAGTCATCATTGCAGCCAAACGGGCCATAAGATTCATTTGACATGGGGAAAAAGGAATAGTTGTCCACACATAGAGGGAAAAGTATAAAAATAATCATAAACATATATTTTGAACCTTTCAATTGGACTAATTCAATCATAAATTTTTCCGTACTGGTATCAATTCAGTTTATCTGGTCAATTTAGCGCGGAAATCGCTAACATAAACATCGATTATTCTACGTGATACACTTGATTTTGACGTGGACATTTTTTATAAATTTTAATACTTTTTAACTTTTCCAAAAAAAAATTTAAAATTTTTTCTTTTCTTTTCCTTTTTTTTTCCCACCATGGCCAGCGATGGTCATTAGAGCTCACCAACAACTAGATGAGGGCCATGACCGGTGGCCGACAAGGGCTTCGAGGACCTCACCCAATGATTGGTGAGCCGGCCACAGTGGTAAAGAAAAGTAATAGAAGGAAAGGAGAATAAGGAAAACATAAAGAAAAAATTAATATCCACATTAGCACTAACCATGTCACATGATACGATCGGCATTTATGTCAGTGATTTCCAACTTAAATTAGCCAAATAGACTAAATTGGTATAATTGTGAAAATGCTTATGATTGAATTGATTCAATTAAGAGGTTTAAGACTGAATTGATGCAAATGCTATAGGTTCAAGACTTTTTTGGTAGTATTTTCTATATATAGATGAGAAAAAAAATTCCATTAATAATTTTATATTGAGCATCTTGACCAACACAAGTGTCCCAAGATTTACTTGACGTTGGGAAAGAGGAATAACATCTTCATATCCATGAACAAATTCCATTGTTTTGATTATATGGAGCATCTTGACCCACATTATTATAGTGAGTAAAATTATGTATCTTTTCATCCCAGCAAAAGAGTAAAAATATTCAACTTTATTCAAAGAAATAGGAAATTGTTTACAAAAAAAAAAAGACAAAAAGGAAGAAAGAGCTTTTTTTTTTTTTTTTTTTAAGTGAATCTATTTTTTTTTAACAATTAATCAATTAGTTAAACGTTCCAAATTTATTGCCTCCCATTGTGGACTTCGAATTTCACTGATGGTGGACAATATAATAAACCTTTTTTCCTGGTGAAGGTGGGGATGAGTTAATAAAAAAAAGGCAAGTAAACAGGTGAATTATTAGCTAAGCCATAGATTCGATAACTTCGGTACGGAAAGTTTTAAGATCATTAGTGCACTTACTTCTTTTGATATTATGCCTAGCAATTTGAAATAATAAAATTCAAGTCATAAAAGGATATATTTAAATCCAATGTGTCACCCAATATAGTAATTCTTGAATTAATCCCTACTAACTCTTGTTCCTCATAATTCATTTTGATTCCTTTCATCTTATTTTAATTATCTCTTAGCCCATCATGACATGCTCTGTTCGTACCATGCAATAATTGTTCTGTCCACTCAAAATCTGCGGATCCAAAATCGACAAATCCGTTCCACTTCCGGCAATCATCGATGCACCGGAAAAGGGAAGTCTCTAATGGAATAGATCACCCGAGTGTTCACTATCTCGATATAATTCGAACTTGTGATATTGCGAATGACATCATAACTCCTTCATCGCCTAGCTATCCTGGCTGATGGTGATTCGGCTTCGTCGCCTAGTTTTCATGCCAAAAGAGAAACGCATGAGCCATGGAGGGAAAACAAAGCCAAACTCCAAGCAAGCTCTTAGTGAGTTTGACGGGTTCTTTTGGCTTTTTTTTTTTTTTCCACAATCTGTTGTAAGTAAGCAAAGCATATTCCTGGGACTTGGAAGATGGAAAAAGCTGAGCAGGTATAAACGGGCAGACTAGTTGCAAAGAAGAAGAAATTTCGTGCCACTCTCTATGGCGTCAATGGCTCGTTTTCTTGGTAATTTTCCCCTTGCCTGTTTAGGTGATCTTTCCCTGACAACCAAGCAAGCTTTCACGACTAACAAATTACTTGTTAAAACTTCTGTCACGTCATAATTATAAAAGCAGTCCTCAATTTCTACCCAAGACCTTATTGTTAAGGCGGCGGCCCCTTATTTGCTTATCTACCGGATTTATATATATTGGACTTTTCAACGTGGCGTCGCAATCAAGTTCTACTTCACGTTATTTCTATTGTGCGGCCCCCTTTTCATCAAATTTCATATGTTGTACCCAGTCCAACTTGCCCGTCCTTTATAGGCTTGAGCTTTTGAGTTAAATTTATTTGACTCTTGTGTTGCAAATCACTCTTAAACTAATAAAGTTATATTAATGATTAAGGAACCAACATATATATGAATGGCTCCAACACACCATATGCCTCACTACAATCCCCCAAATTACCAAGTTCAAATAATTTTATATATAATTCACATTTTTGGGGTTTTACATATTTTTTAAGGATAATTGGATACTTTGTATATTGGAATATTACTCCCAAAAATAAAAGTTTCTTGCCTACAATGTAATGACATGGCATACACTCATTTTCTTGCTGTGACATTAGAGAGAAGTTTCGAAGAAGTCACTTACAATAAAAACATACATGGTACATGGAGGAAATTTGAATAAGTGACTTGATTAGATAATCTATACACCGACAAGATTTTATGAGACTTTCTAAAAAAAAAAAGCTTGAAAAAATAACAAAAGAAAAACGAAAAACATAAAAAAGAAAAGAAAAGGAGGAAAAGGGATACAAAACGAAGAAATTAAAAAAAAGATTGGATTTGAGTTCAGTCGCCCCTGCTTCATCGGTGTGGGTCACGGGTTGGCGACCCTTACCTAGCGACAAGGGAGGGATTACTTGCCTATGGTACAATAGTGGCATCACAACTTGCCACCAGCACTCATGGTCAAGGGCTCACAATCATCGCCTGTGGCAAGGCTAGGGTCGCCTAACCTTGCTGGCAAAGTAGGATGGCCCAACCCCTTCCGTCTCTATCTGTCACTATTTGTTGTATGCTTTTCTTTATACTCTTAAATCTAACGTAATTGAGGATAAATTTCATTTTGATCATTACCACACTTTACTTAACATTAACACTCATGCCAGGGAGAGAACATATAAAAAAACCAAGTCATCATTATTCATCAACTTAATGAGATAGAATTAATGGATTCTTGATTGTACTTTTTGAAAGTTTTAAGACTTAATTTTATTTTTATTAAAAATTTTATAACTTTTAATGTACTTATCATAATTTAAAACTAATATTTTAAAGTTGGTGTGTAGTTTTTCCGTCGTTTAGTGTGTAGTTTTTCCGTCGTTGTTCGATTCCCTTCAACAGTAAAACATCGTCACTATCATCATTATTGGGATACAAAAGAAGGAACCACATCGGTCCCATGACAAATGCAGATTGATGGATTCAATGTTGTGTTGTGAACACATTACAATTCCGGAATCAATCTGCCTAGAAATTCAATCCAGAAGAACTGCCCAAATGAGTTCTATCGCCAGGTTGTCCAGCATTCCTATATGAAGAACACAATGACAACATATGCTCATGAAGATTCTCAATCTTAAAAAAAGCCACAAAATAAAAAAACATTGGTGGGCTATGTCTTATTGGCAGACAGATATTCAAACATGGGCATAGTAGATAAATAATATTAAAAAATTATGATTAATCTAATCAATGTTGGATCATTGGGTCAATGTAAGGAATGAAACAAAGTGTGGGCTGTCCTTGTCCTAGGCTATCTTGCTACCCTACCTTATCTCTTTAGATCGGATGAGACATGTATAATCTTCAATTAAACAATGTCATTAAGTTTGGTGAAATCCATTGACCCAGTTGATGATGGAAAGCATCGCCTTGCCAGCTAAACCCATTAATTAAAAAGTCTTTGATTTTTACAGTACTATATTCTCGATTTGGATGAAATGCTGTGTATTGTTTTTCCACGAAGCAAGAGGTTGCGCGTTTTATTTATTTATTTTTTTCATTTTACTTTTAGTTTAGGGGCAATTATGCTAGAAAAGTGAGGCGTTTTTTTTATTGTTTTTCTCCTTTTTATGCCCATTAATTAAAAAGTCTTCGATTTTTACAATACGATTTTCTCGATTTGGATGGGGTCCTGTGTATTGAATTTCCACAGAGCAAGAGGCTGCACGTTTTATTTATTTTTTTCATTTTGCTTCTGATTTGGGGACAATTGTGCTAGAAAAGTCACGTATTTATTATTGTTTTTTTCCCTTTAAACCCATCAATTAAAAAGTCTTTGATTTTTGCAGGACGTTTTCTCGATTTGGATGACATGCTGTATATTGATTTTCCACAAAGCAAGAGGTTGCACGTTTTATTTGTTTTTTTATTTTCATTTTGCGTCTTATGGGGGCAATTATGCTAGAAAAATCACGTGTTAATTGTTGTTATTTTTTCTTTGAGCTAACAGTCAAGTTGACCTGAACCAGCGGCAACCTCTTGTTTTGGTTTCAGCATCAATGGACAGTCCAACCAAAACCAACAACATTTGACTCCTGATTTCCTCCATTGGAAGCTAGACATATTGTGATTGAGATTACACACCTCACAGCTGTAACATCCAGATAATCAACTATAGCTCATTATGCTTTTAACAACACTGTGCTATTCAATTTCAAGCGAGATTCTCCAATCAATCCCGAGTCTATTATACGGATGCCAATTTAGTCCTGATTTTTTTTATTTTGTCAATTGAATCTTAAACCTTTGCGAAATTTCAATGTAGTCTTTCCGATTAATTCTTGCCGATATCGCTAATTTGATGGTGTGCCATGTAGGAATGCTAACGATAAATGGACCGTTATGTCAACGATTTTGAGCGAAATCGACCGAAATGATCACATTGGAATTTCATGCAAATCTTCATGAGTAAGTTCGGCAAAATTGAAAAAATTATAATTGAATTGATATTCGTACAATAGGTTTATGATTAATTGGGTAATTTTACCTCAATTTTAAGGTGCTGCAATTTGAAAATACAAGTTAAGGAAGGCATACAGTTACTACATAACCAAAGTTATAGTAAATGAATACTAAGTCATATGAAATATTCTTGAATTTTTATTAAAAAAATACAGTGGAGAAGATTTTATTTGCAAGACAACTTTCATCCCTGTTGATATATTAATATTTAAAAATAGTTTGTCACACATTCAAAGCTGGTGGAAGCAGCTTGTGAGGAAATTTTTTCTCCACTAGTGGTGTCTCCAAGAATAATTAATATTCCTTTTTTTTTCAATTAATTGACCAAAGAGATTTTGACTCCTGTCACTTCCACATACTTCCCCATTTCGTTCATGCACTTACATGAGACTTCACCAACATTCCCAATCTACACCAGGAGAAAGAGAGAGAGAGAGAGAGAGAGAGATGCCCTAAGCTACTTTTCCTAATGGCCCACGAAAACCCTTCACATACACCTTGAACTCTGCTTCTCAAAGGGAAGTGGGCACAGAAACCCTTCAATGTGATAAAACCTACACCAGCATGCTTCATGGTGGCATCAAAATCAAATTCTTCAGCTGTCATTCTCAGCTGGTGTACCCATGATTATTCTCTAGTCCAACAATCATACAGCTTTGGCTTGGTAAAGGCTACAGATAAGCTCGTCATCAGGCAAACTCAACTTTGGAGCTTGTCACTTTAGAACTTGTCCATCTCAATCTCAAACCTCGAATACGGATCTCGACATTGATCTCGTCTTCGGACTCGAGGTTGACAACGGCATCTAGCTTTGATTATCAGTGCAGGCTTCCTTCTTGATCTAGCATCACTGGGTTCAACTTTCATCACACGGATTTTATGGGCAACATGCGAAATTTTACCAATTCGACAATGAGTTATCGTTGGTTACAAACCCCGCAACTTTCCTGGTTTCAGCCATGCTCAAGCATTCTGGATCTAAAGAATTGATTCAATGGCGAACTGAATCTTCATGGTGGCGAGAAAAATCTACCCGATGATGATGGGTTGGCGCTTTCGTTCGCTGATGGGGTGGCTTGGCAATGCCTTTCATAATTTAAGATGTGCCCTGAACTAAGGCTAGCTGCTCAATTCCATTACTGCACCCAGATGCACATAAATGGCATCACAGGACAGTTTGCCAGGAGAAGTATTCGATGCTTGTGTTTAGGTCGCCTTACTTTGCGTACGATAGGCATTCCGAATTCCGCACTCTAGATTTAGTTTAAGATGAAAGTCTCCTAAGTTCTTCAATAATTAACTATTCCCATCGCTGGAATTAAGCTTACAAATGAGCTCATACATACTGAGTCCGTAGTTTCAATGATAAAAAGGGAATGTGACACAAAAATGATTAAATTACCAAAACCACCAGCTTTGCCTTTCTCTATTCATTTTGCTATGCTTATCTGAAAACAATTTATCCCTCTTGCTATCATCTTGAATCAAGACATGAAAAACCTCACCAGAAAAGAATTGCATAGAGTTGTTTGAAACCGAAGATTAGTATAAAATGTGTTTAAAGAAAAATCGTTGACTGATGCGAAGATAATGCTGAAAAAATGAGCCCAAACTGTTCCAAGAGAACCAAGTATCAAGCACCTCTTGTTCCAAGAAAACCATAAATACAGTAATAGGAAGGGAGATATTAAAAGCAGGCACCTCTTGAGATCTAGTGGAACTGCTAAATAAACAACATACCGAGTATCAAGCACCACATAAGGTCAAACCTCCCTGTCCCATTCCGCAACTTCATAGAGGAGAGGACAGAGAAGGGATGGGAAAGAAGCCATTGCTCAGTGATGCATTTACGGATGATATCATTTCAGCATCCCCGGGCGAGGGGAGGGTTGGGAAGAGAGAGATGGACAGGGAAGAAAACATTAGCTTGCTCTTGAATCAAAATGGCAGACTACGATTTCATTACTTATTGACAACACTGCTTTGGTGACCATGAGCCCTAATGCAAATGTTTTGTACCACAGTAGTTCACATACTAGCACTGATCTGAACCTTCAACTTTGCTGCTAGATAGCTGAATACATTTATGATGAGAAAGTAAACACCACCCAGCAGCTACATGGTTATACTGCCACCTATCAAGCAACTCAAGCAATCGAGCTGAAATGATGAATACAAAAAAGTAAAGACTAGCTACAAATTAATGTATTCCAATCTGACCTTATAGATCTCACAGTCTGCACAGTAGGTAAGAATATCGGGCAACTTAAAAACTTCATCATCAATTGAAGTTTCAGGCAATGGATGAACTTGTCCACCTTCCAACTCAAACTGCAGAACCCCTCCATTCCTTTGAGATATGTACATGGCGACAGGCTAAATGACTACCATCCAACTGGGTCAATATATTGGAACATGGTTCCCTTGCAGGTTAACCATGATGGAATAAGTATGTATATGGGACAATTACATAACAGCAGAAGCAGTGCGACGATGGTCTTGTAGCCCATTGTTAAACTTTCCGCTAAGCTGCCTTCCTTTGAAACTGCCATATCTAGTTGGCTTTGGCTGATAAAGAGATTCCAGCATTTTCTCCATGTTCTGCACAGTATATTTAGCATATTTGCTTGAGCTTTGGTCTTTCTCAACCAGCGGTCCATAGTGTTGCATAAAGCTCCTGTAAACAGGCACAACCATTTGGACTATAGCCTGGGATGTCTTCTCCCTAAGATCTTTCTCCATCATGACCCAGCTTGACTGCTTTGAATACATGGCATCAAAAGCTTCGTTGAAATTTTTCAGCCTTTTCTTCACAAGATCACGAGCAGTAGCACGCCCCCCTGAGAATAAAATTAGGCCTTCTCTACTTAAGTGACCAGGAAGGTGTCCCCAGCTCTCTCTCAAGAAAACCGTGGTGTAGTATTCCTTGTACTGTTCGTGTTCTTTTAATGAAGATTCTCCCAAGAGCTCACCCAGCTTTGTCCCTTTCAAGTGCTTGTACAAATGCCAGTGATTATTAATCATAAAAAAGTTGGCAAGATTACTATCATCATGAGCCTTCGCCCAAGTCTCCAAATTCTGCTCCACTGCTTTCATGATATTGAGAATCTCAGTAATAAGGAGTCTCTCTTGGAATTTTTCGTGATTCCAACTGTGATGAATGACCAGGACCTGAGTCAGGATAGGGTTATAATCGTCCCCCAGAAGCCTATTGCAATAATCAGTCACAAAGCTCACCAATCTCGGTACACTTCCATCAGGGGGAGGTTGGGTTTGCCTCTGAATCTCTACCTGAGCAAGGAGTTCCCAGAAAATCTCACTTGCCCCATTAATGACCCTCTTAATGAGATCACGGGTCAAATTCTGAATCTCAGCACAGGCTGCTCCCCCGAAGAGCCTGTTAAAATCCAATCGCAATTTGTTCAAAGATGCAAATATGTCCAACAATTTCAAAAGTTTGATTGGGTCTTTCTTGCTCTCTGTAACAGTCTTCCCAAATTGAAGAAACGCAAGAATACCTGCTTGGGCAGCTATTTTCGCAAAGCAATCCATCCAAACATCCATACCAAGTCTCTCAAATACATCGTTGCAGAGTTTATATTCTGCCTCAAACAAATGCTTCACTGCAAATTCCAAATGCTTCCCCCACTGAGCAATATACCCCTCTATGCTCTGAACATCATTAAATTCAGAGATTGATATTTCAAGATAGTCCAGATTAAGAGCCTGCAAACTTGCTCTAACATTGGAACTGCGCACTTCTACGTATATCGATATGCACCTATCAAGCCTCTTATTTGCGATCAACCTCCCAATAATAGCTTGCATCTTCTGAATGACAGCTACTGGCAAGGGAGACGGTGCAATGCAAGCTTGCTCTTCAAGAGATGATGGAGCAGACATTGGAAGGGGCGAACTGTGCTCCATCAAGAGCCGACGGAACTCGCTTTCCAATATATCCAATGCCGCATCGAGGAGCCCACCATCAAGATGTGCTCTTCCACCATCGCTCTGCAATTCCCTAAGACTCAGCAATAACTTATTCTGATTCGAAATGTACCCTTTATCTGCCACAGTATTATCCTCCAGATACTCCACTATATCCTCCAGCCACTGGATTGCCAATCCACAATTATCCCCCAAAAATCTCAATGCCTCCTCGAGTCGCTTCAACACCGACGAGTACCCGGGCAAATCATTGCGCGGATCTGACAACAGCATCTTCTCGAGCCCATGAACCGCATCGAAAACCTTGAGCACCGCCGCGGCGGGGCCGACCGCACGGTTAATGTGCCCACCCACAGCGTCAAGGGCGTCCTTATTGGCACGGATAGGCCGGACGGCAGCCCCCAGAGAGGGCAACCTCTGGTTGATCTCGGCCAATCTCGGGCCCGTTTTCTCCAGCTTCGAGCTCAGGGCTTTCGACTTCTCCAAGCTCAGCATCAACGACTTCCTCGCGGAGACCAGCTTCTCCACGCCCTCGACACAAGCAGCACTATCCCCAGATGCAGCCATCTGAATCGACAAATCTACTACCCCGTTCCCACTAATCAAAGTCCCAACTCCCGAAATCCGAGCGACCCAAAACGCAGAAACAACTCAACCGGTGTACGAGGAGCCGAATCGAAGAGCTGAAAACTAGTCGGGATTAATGTAGAACGATATCTTCATCGTACCTCCACCTAACTCCCAACCAAAACCAGACCAAACGAGACCCAGGAAGAAGAAGAAGAAGAAGAAGAAGAAGAAGGGAACAAGCAATCTTGCGATCTTTTCTCAACTACCCAGAAGAAAAGCAAGAAGCTTCTAGCGAAGTGGGAGGAAATACGAGGCACCCACTTGAGAATGGACCCCGGAGAAAGAGAAAAGAGCCCAAGATCGGGAGGTGGGAGTGCGGAGCCGACGAGGGTCGGTTTCGATTTCGGCGAAAAAGCGAAGGGCAAGGCTCTCTACACAGTGCGGAATCTCTGAAGGGCTTTCGGGTTCTTGGATTCGCGAGGAAGGAGAGAGAGAAAACCCTAAGAAGTGGATGAATCTGGCGACATGATGAGAGAGAGAGAGAGAGAGAGGGTGGGCTTTGCAGGGACGACTGAGTCGTGCCAAAGTGCATGACAGGAAGGCAAGAGAGAGTTCAAAACAAGTACCTTTTTCTTCTCATTTGAGGAAAAGGTGAGGAGGTGGAGCTCTCAAGCCAGGTCGGACACACCTGCTCTTTCCTTTTTCTTACTTAATGACACTGATTTTGATCATTCATAATTTCCCTCGTCGCCTTAATTTTTGGCTAAAGTTTCGACCCTGTGGCCCAAGGCATAATGAAATCGTTAAGCTTTGCTGTGACTCTTGTTTCTTATTTAAATCACTTTAGGGTACTATATTTTTTCGAATTTAGTAATTGATATATGTCTATCGGAGCTCTGATTGAATCTTGAGCAAAAGCTAGTGTAGCGCTTGGGGTGATGACGTGGCATTTAAAAAGTAAGTGACGGGTTTGCCCTACTGGTAGTTTGTTGGAAAATTTGTCAAATTTCAACTTATTTTTATCAGATGTCAAAGGCATTCTTGTGAGCCGTTTTGGCTTAAAGCACACCTTTTTGGAGGCTTAGTCTGTTCAATGCCAAGGGGAGGCAAGTACGACCGGGCACTAAAATTTTAAGGAAATGATCCAAATACCCTTTAAAATGGAAAATTAACTAATATGCCCTTTCAAACTTAATATAATGACTGAAATGTCTCTCTATTCAGTTTCATGCATGACGATACTGATTATTCGCCGAATCATGCTTGATTAAGATTTTTATTTTCTTGTTGCGAGGAATAGATTCTAATTTCTTAATTACATGCAATAATGATATTCATGACGAAAAATATGAACTCTAAGCATAGTGACAATAACCATAACATTGGTAAAAGGAAATTACGCGAAATTCGTCACATAAAATAGGGTTGCTACTAGTGCGAAATTCCTTCCACCAAATTTGGAATTTGGATTAAATGGACTGCCTAAGATTTGATTTCCATTTTTTTTATATGCAAATCCTAGTAAGTAAAATATATATTTTTTCAATGTTGGGAAACTCCCATTTATAGAGAATTTAGAAACCCAAAAAATGAAGAAGAAATCACTAGTTTCAGGCCCAACCTTGAAATAGGACCAAATCGATTAGTCTCATTTCTAATTCCAATTGATTCATTCTGAAACCGATCATTCTTAATACAAATTTGCCTTGCTTGAGAGCATGGGGTGGATACGGGGCATTTTCACCTATCGGGGAGCGGGATAAGAGATGCACTTATTTTTATAATGTCAAAGGAATGTCGAATTTTTGTTGGAAGTTAAAATTGGATACGGTTATGTTTAAAAGTCGGAGCATTACTTTTATTACTGTTTTTCTCCAATTTTCTTTATTATTTAGAGAAATGGTCGGCGCATCGTTTTCCTTCCTATGACGCTTTTTACGTGATGTGCTTTATTATGGCTTTTAGACTTTTTATTTTATTTTATAATTTGGTAATTTATTTAATAAAAAAGATCGTGAGAGTTCTAATGTTCTATTCATTTTTTATTAAAGGGGAGCCGAGCATTAATTCTACAGCTAATCAGAAAACTATCATACGTTTACCACCAAACATGAATTTTCTATTCTTATATTTGTTAAAAAAATTTGATATCAAACTATATTTTTCTCACCACAATCTCAATACAATATAAATGGGAGTAATTTTAATAAATATAATATCCAATAAAGAAGGAAAATATTATATTAATCAAGCCGGACCCAAAGTACAAACAATATAATCCTTTCCACATTGACGTTTTTGACAAAACGGTTTGAACAATGGTCTTTCTTACGTGTAAATATTTAGAAAAAAAAAATGCAAAACATCATATGGAGGGCTGCCATCACGACCGTCGCTGCAACAACCAAAGTTTTAGAGATGGGTTGTGATTAATTTTCTGTTCATTATTCGATTAATGAAATTTAAGTTTAGTTGTTGCTTCTGGGCTAAGTTTTTGGCCGGAGGTTTTATCTTTGTTTAATTCAATTTATATATCTGTGGACAGATGGGCGCTAGCTAATTAATGATGCCCATCATTGACCTGTGGAGTTTGACTCGAACTCCACGAAGTCCAGAGGGAGAGGCGGCAGAGGAGGAGGGTTAGAAAGGTCTACGTGGACGAATAAAAAAAGGGAAAAGAAGAAAAAAGACAAAGTGGGGGCCAAAGCAGGTGAAAGGAAAAGAACTTGAAAAAAGGAGAGAGCGTGAGGAAAGGGCAAAGAGAGGAAAAGGGGGTTTCCCTGCGTGCACGCTTGGCAGATCTCCTTAAGTCAAGGTCAGGTTGTTTCACAATGTTCGATAAGGATTCAAGTTATTTATTCATCTAATTAAAATAATTTTTGAGATTAGGTCATAAATATAGAGTTATGTAAATTTTAACAGCGGGGTTCAACTTAAAAGTTATTAAATTAGGAAAAATTACCCAAAAAGTTCTAAATTTATTATTTAGTCATAAACCTTTTAATTGTATCAATTAAATCTGAGATCTTTTCATATTTTGCCAATGAAATCGATCCGATCAATTTTTGTAGGAATTTATTGGCATAGACGTCGACTGTCCTACGTGGCACGGTTGGCATTAACGTGAACAAATTTTAATTATATTTTAATAATTTTCTATTTTTTCATTATTTTTTTCTTTTCTCTTTCCTTTTCTTCTATTTTCCTTCTTTAATTTTTATATTCATTTTTCCCCCTTTTCTCTTCTTTTCTTCTTTCCTTTTCTCCTTTTCCTCTTCCCCTTTGCCAGCCATGATCGAGCCTTGTTGATGATGGTTATGTTCGAGATAGTATCCTTTGGATAGAAAAATAGCTATATCATTGCCCCTTCCTTATAGAGTTGGGATGTGATAGTCACGGCCTCTGTCTACCACAATTCAGCTAATGGTCACCATCACCAAAAATCTTTAATCAAGCACCTCTCTATTTAAATTTGGAGATGGAACACAATTGAGCACCGTTGTTGATGGAGGTGATGCCTCCATATCCAAACTTAAGATCCAAAGGCGTCGTCCCCCATCCCTTCAATGGCGGCACCCTCGACAGCGTCTAGATTTGAGATTTGGTTGGGAGGAGCGAGTTCAAGCCTAGGGCAATAGAGATTATGTTTTTGCAAAAACGTAAATACCTTTAGGTGAAGGGGTTTTCCAGTGCCAAAATTTGCATTTATAAATGACTTTTATTAAATTAAAAAGCAAAAAAATATTTGTACTTTTTTAAGTCGGATGGCCTGGAGTGGTCGCCGAGATCGAGCGAGAGAACTAGTTCCGAGATCAAACTTGGAAGGAAAAAATCGAACCAAACGAACATTTGGCTAAGGAACTTTAGGTCCAAATGGCGAGGATGGAGAGAGAACTAGAGGTCAAACTTGGAAGGAGAGAATGGTCCAAATGGCGAGGATGGGCATGATTAGGGCATCTTGGGGCGTGTTTGGGAACGCTTCTATTTTTCTATTTTTTTTTACTGGCATAGAAATAAAATAGAAAGCCATTTGTTTTATTTTTGTTCATGGGAATAGATTTGGAACATAATTAAGAAGTAGAAAAAATTACTTCTTTGTTCCCGATAATTACTCAAGAATTAAACCTAAACCATATTTTCTCTTTCCTTTTCTTTTCTTTCTTTTCTCTTCCTCCTCTTCTTCCCTTAGCTGGTTGTTGGCCCTCGCTAAGGCCGAGACTCGTCAGCCTAAGCCTCGCCTAGCCACGATGAGGCTTCCCTGAGGCCGGCGACCTCGTTGGCTCTCATATGGTTGATCGCCGGCTAGTCATGGTTAAGGCTAGCGATTGGCTAGAGGAAGAAGAAGAAAATGAAAAAAAGAGAAAAATGTAATAAATTATTAAAAAATTAAAAAATTCTAAGTCACAAAAAATTTGGGAGTAGTATGAAACACATTTTTATTATGGGAATAGAAATTTTGTGTAGTTATTAAATGCATTCTTTTACTTAGAAACTTGTCCAAGGAATAAAAATAGAAAAAATTATTTCTAAATAAAAATTATTCCCAAAAATAAAAACATTATCATACGCATTCTTGATAGCTCATCATCTCATGGTTGTCAACGATTCCATGTGAGGGCTCTAGGATCGGCACTGGTGGCTGGGCTATTAACGCTAGTGGAGTGTGGGTGTGGAAGTGAGCAAAGTAGAATTCTTATTTGATGGTTTGTTGGGCAGTGTTTTTGTTAGAACTAGGTTTCTCTTTTTTTTTCTTTTTCTTTCATAAGGTGTATTTTGGTCCTTCTAACTTAATTGTAAATTCTAAAAAGGGAAAATAGCACAAATGGATCACAAACTTTGATCCAATATGTAATGTTGTCTCTAAGAACTTTTCAATTTGTGCAATATGACCTATGAACTTTGATCCAACGTATAATATCATCTTTGTTGTTCAATGTGGTCCTTAAACTACTGATAAATGTTCCTCTAGATTATATGAAAATGTTTAAAATTTGAAGAATCGCGTTGAACTGAGGGTGGTCGGTTCTTACCAAGAATCGGAAAACTGGCCACTTGGTCTTTGAAATCGGACCGACCAATTTGGTCAAATTCCGGGATGAGTCCAAGAACTGATGGGAATATCTTTCATTTTTTCCTATGTAGGATCGTTAGTTTACTCACTCGTTAGTCAACACGTTGTCTCTGTTAACACTCCAATAAAATAGAAACAGACTTCCTCCGCCGAACTCTCTCACGCTTCTTCACTGACCAGCAACAACGCTCTTTAAGATTCCCAATCTCTAACAAAATTTCCATTTCTTAGAAAATCAAAGGAAAATGCGTGTAATAAAATAAACACAGAAGTAAAAACCCAGACTCTGTTAGTTGAGAAAGGCAAAATAAGAGGCAAGAGCAAGAGAGGCAAGCGAGAGTCAAGACTCAAGATGGCGTCAAGCGAGAGTGAGGCAAGAATGAGGCATTAAGCGAGAGGGACTGAGAGAGATGCACGTGATTGTGTGAGACTAAGCGAGAGCCGAGAGGGATGAATGACCAGAGAGAATGAGAAATTAGTGTTTCGAGAAATGTTTTGTAATAATAAAAATTATAAAAAAACAACTATTGATTTGGTTTGAGGTAGTACAAGTGGGTCAATCCATACCTAGAATTGGGAATCAAACCAATAATCATTGGTTCCAAATTTTAGAAACCGAGAATCGGATCAATTTCCACTAGAATCACATAGAACAAGTTGGTTCAATATAGTTCCCAATTTGGTTCGGTTCTTGTGCTTACCCTTACGTTGAACAAATTAAAAGTTTAAAGATTACATCACTGTTTGGATCAAAATTTAGAAACCATTTGTCATTTTCCTTTTCGGATATGTGAACCAAAAGTTTTAAAACTTGTCATGAATTTGCATTGAGTTTTTAAATTTACAAAAAATACAATCAATTTTAAAACTTGTTGAATTGATACAATCAAATCATTCCATTAACTCTATCCAACTTAATTGATAGAAAAAGTTGACATTGCTTTTTTTAAAAAATATTTTCTCTCTCCTACGTATCGATGACGTAGCTATAAATGAAACATAAAACTAAAATGATATTATTTTAGTCTAAATATGATTTTTAAAACAAATCTTATTTAAATTAAATTTTAAAAAATAAACTAAATTTGAAAGGAAAAAAGAGGGGCTGATAAATCTAAGCTGCGAAAGTTGTTGGCCTTGCTGTCATCACCCCACCATTGCTAGGAAGGGCCATGAGGGTGGGTAATGATCAATAAGGGTTGCCGGGCCTTGACCATTCATAGGGCCGACCACTAGTAAGGGTCACAAAAGGTTTCCCATTGCCAAGATTTGAAGGCAATTAGTGGCCACTTATTGGGACTCGGCACTCGGCGGCTCCATTGCCTATCCCTCACTCTCACTTGTCCTACCCTGTGATGGATGGCAGGCAATGAGCCTTTGCTGCCTAGTTTCTCACCTTTATTTTTATTTGAATAATTTAACTTATTTTTTTTTATTTAATGTAAATAAAACTTGTATTAAAGATCATATTTAGACTAAAATGAGATCATATTTAGACCACATGATGTCATTTTAGCCACATAAGATTAATAATAATAATAAAAAAGCAATATAAGTATTTTCCGTCGGCTAAGTTAGATGTGAACCACTTTGGCAAATTTTAAGATTTAATTATATTTTTTACGTTTTTTTTTTTCTACTCAATTACACTTTCATGATGAGTTTTAAGATATTTAGTGCAATTTCCCCTTTTTCCTTTTGTAAACACCGAGATGCAAATTGCTATGCAAGTAAATGGGATTTGGGATGACAATTTTTCCAACCTCGCGGAATACTTGCATGCCTTGCCCCACTAAGGAGAGGAAGCTTCCTATCCATACGTTTTGTACATAACACAATCAAATAAAGATTTTTCAAAAAGTGTAATAAAATTACTTTTTTCTTTTATCTAGTCCTATCCTATATTTACTTTATAACTTATTACGTATGCCATGTGCTGTGTGTATGTTATGAAATCTTGCTCCTTTACTCATACGTTCCCACCTCAACACCTAAAATGTAGGAAATCGAACTTCTAACTTTCTTATTTCCAAGTGGAAATAGTGATCACTAAGGCAACTCCCTTGTAGTTATCATAAGAATTTAAACTTGCAAAATTCGTGCAATAGAAATCTAACTTCATCACCAACGGTTTTAGTTATCGAAACTTCGGATCCATATTGAAATGAAGCACGAATTGAACCATGGGTAGGTACAGAGCATATACTTTGGTTATTATTAGTTGTACCGGCAAAAGTGCACGTGTTTTGTACCTACGAAAAATTTGATATTTGAGAGAATGTACAAAAAATCACCTCATTGCAAAAGATATGAATTATTAAGGGTGCGCATGGTAAAATTTCTTGGCTGGGAAGAGTTTTTTTTCAGAAATAGTTCTTTTCTATTTCTATTCCTAAACAGCTTTTACGAGCAAAAGAACCCGTTTGATAACTCGCACAAAATTTCTATTTCGGAATAGAAAAAGAACAAAAACCCGTTTGATAACTGCACAAAATTTCTATTCCAAATTTTAATTTTTTTTTAAAAAAATTAAAAATAAGAAAAAGGAATAGATTAGATATTACATAAAATTGACAAGATCAAAATATTATTAGATTAATAATACATTTGCTTAGGTGTAAGAATTCTAGTCGAAGATGAACCTGTAACATAGGTGGTATTGTAATAGAACGTGAGCTATTATCTTATATCTGTGTGTGAGGATCTTTACTCATGTAGTTTATAGCCTATTAAATTTAGGTAGCGTTTTGAACTATAATTCTCAATAATATATTTTCTTTTGCGAATTTTAATGTTTGGTATAACAAATATTATGGAAAAAACACAAGGGATATTGTTAGCCAAATTAATTTGTAGTAATTTCCTTGGAACTAAGTTTTTACTCTTTAAAAAAAAAAATTGTAATTCTAGTGCATGCGTGGCCTGGGGATTTTAGTTTTCTAATCTTGATATGGATGTCGGGTTGGGGCTGGAAATTTCCAACTATTGGAATGGTTCATGCATGGCGTGGCTTTACTGTCATTATGCATTTAGTTCATAGTATACTCCTAAAACACTTAGTAAAGACCTCGGTCTCTTGTATTTTGAGCCGTCGATGCATCCCATCTTAATGCTACTTTTTACCTTGCTTCTTCCGAATTACAAACTATTTCATTTTCGTGTTTCACATAAGCTTATAAGATTTTGGCTAATTTTGATGAAGGGAGGTGTTTTTCCTCTCCTCTTTTGCTTTTTTTCTTTCTTGACTAGGATGCAAGCTTCGGACGGCGGTTTGTAGATTTTTAAGTGTCAACTATACAATAGCTTACAATTTGCTTCTCTTCTATTTGTCCACATTTATGATACATTCAATGGCATTTGTGCTCACGGAGATAGAATTTGATGACCTTAATACGATTAATAGAAATGTATTCATAATAGTTTACAAACACATCGCAAAAGTGTTTTCACCAAAAAACAAAAACACATCGCAAAAGTCGGAAATAAAAACTCATGGAATCTCTTGCATATTGTGATCCCTTGCCATCATATTTGCAATATCTTTCCTGATCATGTTTATCTCAGCCGCCTCATCACACCTCGGTGTATCATCTACAACCTCGTCTTGTGTAGGTTCAAATGAATACCCCGGATCTCCATATAGGGCAAAGTTCCTGTCCATCTTGTCTTGGTCGCGAATATAATTATGGAGAGTATAACATGCGATTACAATATATGCTTGCTTTCGAATTGAAAATGGAGGCATGTGTTTCAAAATGGAGAAGCGATTTTTTAATGCCCCAAATGACCTCTCAATAACATTTCTCAACGAAGAATGCTTATAGTTGAACAATTCTTTTGCTGATCTGGGCCGTCTAATTCTACCCCTATAATCATTCAAATGATACCGTTCACCTTTAAATGGAGTCAAAAATCCTGGAAGTGCTGCATAACCAGAATCTACTACATAGTATTTTCCTACAAGAATATATACATAAACTTGTTATGATATGCAATAGCTATACAATCATAAAGAAAATCACTTGATATAGACAAAGCAACTACCTGGCGGTGGTCGAGGAAATTGCAATTGAGGAGTCTCGAGTGCTGCCGAGAGAACCCGACAATCATTGGCAGATCCTTCCCACCCAGCATATACGAAAGTAAATTTCATATCGAACGAACAAGCACACAGCACATTTTGAGTGGTAGTCCCTTTCCTGCCTCTAAATGGGATTTGTTTCGATATAGGGACGGATGCATTAACGTGGGTACCATCAATAGCACCAATGCAGCCCTATGATTTTATGAAAGTATAGCGTTAGACAATATTATTAGCTATATATATTTTAATAATGTAAAATTGATATAAAAATCATACCTTGAAGTAACGTCTATGGTTAGGATCGATAAGAATCTCTTCTGAAACAATATCAAAAGAAGGCGCCATGATAATCTCTTTTGATAATTCGAGAAGTGCTTTTAATACTAAAGTAAAAAACTTACTGATTGTTTGTCCCGAACGTTGAAATCTCTCACATAAATCTCTATTGGAGTTTTTGTGACCAACCATAGATAAGAAAATCCCAACTTGTTCATCTACCCTTACATATCGAGTATCTTTCAGCTAGCCTCTTGCCTTCATTAGATCACATAGGTTAAGAAAAACATGTCTCTCTAACCTGAATGCTTCATATATCCTATCTGAATGTCCGTAAACAATTTCCCTTACCCATTCGGCTCCCGATAATTTACTGTCCCTAATAGGCTCTTTCGTATACAAAGACATGTCCAAAGTAACAAGACATAACCATGCTATTATTATGTCAATATCAACCTCATCCAAATACCATTCAACTGCTGCTACCTCTCCATTAGACACACTATTTGATTCATCTTCCATAGTACCTATGCCATCACACAAATACAAGAAATTCAATATAGATATATGTACAAAAAAAGAAAAAAAAGAAACCAATAACGTAAGTAATAGAGTGAAAGCAAACCAAATATAAAAATTCAACACAATCCATCATATCCAAACTACAACACAAATGCAAAAGTCTCAACATCAATATCTTGAACAACAAAATAACAACCAACAACATAAAAAACATAGTCTAATAAAACTCCATGCAATCCACGATACATTCCCTAACATCCACTAAAGCAATCGGAGAAGTCCATATCTCATTTCACTTGGGGTTTTGATAAAAGCCTCCCTCCACGTGGCATTAAGGCAGGCTCGTTCCACAGCTTTGCCGTAAAGATCTGGCTCCAACGTAGGCATGGCAAGTAGGATATCAATCACAATAGATACAGAGAATGGATCTATAGGTGGTGATGTGACTTGTGAGTTGACAAACCACTCACAGATTGACTAGCCCTACTTTTCATCATCTCTTGTAAGACTTTGCAGGTGTTAGCAACATCATTTGATTGACTCCTCCTTCTCCTCTTACTATTTGGAGTTTTATCCATCCTATGTTTGTCATGAACTGGAGTAGGAGTTTTGTCAGACATAAAAACTTCCTCATCGTTCCGGTGTTCATTAAAGTCCGCCGGTCCATCATCCGCATCATCGCCACCAATGCCAAGTTCATCCGACATCACAAAATCTGCGGCATTTCCTACTACATACTCCCCAAAGAGCATATGTATCACCAAATACAAGTACACAAGTCGGGATATTGAGGAAATCCATCCTTCTTGAATTTTGCCCACTCAATATTATCCTGCAATTTTCACAATGACAACATATATCAGCAATACAATTAAACATCTTGCCATGTACATCTATAGTGATCTCAAAATGATCAAAGGTTAAATCATACCTTGACGTGAGATTCCCATATACTTGGATCATCAACAACAACTTTTTTGTTCACATTATCCCAGCCAAATCTGGATTGTGAAGGCAGCTTCTTGAAACTAGCATACTGCTTCTTCAATTTGTTCACCTTGTTCTTCATCTATACTGAAGTATATTGAAGTTCTGCTCGTTTATTGAATTCTGTCCGTATGTTATTCCAGCCTGCTTTGTTGAAAGTACAAGAGGTGTGATTTCCCTTTTTGACCTCTTCTACCAACAAACTGACGTACAAGTTGGTTAGAGGCTCACCACTTTGCAGTGAATGCCTCTTTTGGGATGCCATGTAACCTTCACTAGTTGAGCATCATATGAGTTCAAGACAATTAAAAAGAGAGTGCAACATGCTGCTTCCTTCTTTTCTCATTATAGCAGCTACAAGCATCAAACCGAATCAATGGATCCAACTCTAAACTTTGGATAGCTACCCAATGCATAAAAGTTCCTAAAAAGTCGCATCTTTGTCCTTTTGTGTCATAATTTTCACTTTGAGTTACTTTTTGCCTTTCAATGCGTAAATGCCGCTATACCTTCAGTCATTGCAGCTTCTGTGTAGGTCGTACATTGCCATCCAAACATACTACGCTTGCCCTATACAAGCAGTGCATCGACACACACATACACAACCCTCGGATTGGCTAAAACAGATCCTTTATCACAGCCTATCGCTAAAACAGAGCATCGACAACTTCAACTACTCACGCACACGCACAAGCGCACACACATACACAACTATCTCATTTCATTTCATACTCCCACTGGTTTTGAGAGACAAAGAAGCGAGAAAAGTGCACCAGAATTTTGGTGCTGTTCATCATATCGCTCTAGTTTGTTTTACTCACTTAGCCGATACATGTGAGAATCAAGGGCGACACAAGCACGAGGGAAGCAACATGAGAGAGGCGAGCACAAACAGAGGCAACGTGACGGAGGCGACACGATTCAACTTCGAAAAGTGAGAATCACCACTAGAACAGGTACAATCAGAAGGAATCAAAGCAACAAACCTGATTTAGGGCAAGACGACCACGAGGCGATGCGACCAGAGGCGATGCAATCGGAGAAAAGTGACCAGAGGCGACGGGACTAGAGGCAACGGGATCAGACAGAGGCGATCGGAGGTGACGGCACTGCAGGCGGTGGATTCAACTTTAGAAAAGGTGAGAATCACCACTAGAACAGCTTCAACTTCACATAACCCACGCCTTCAAACAAAATTTTTCCCCACATTTTCTAAAGATCGACATTTACTTGAAAACCAACAGCTTCAAGTAATGTGTAGAACCAACTTTTTGGACCCCAAATCTTAAGCACATTAGAGTAGCAAATGAGCAGAGACTATTAATTAGTCGAAGACCTCATCTAGATGTTGTAATACCCCTAGTTCTTAATCGTGTTCGTATTTTGCTGGGCAAACTAATCTTTAAAAAATCAATCTGGCGAACCTAGTTTCTATGTGGGTACATCTTTGCAAAGGCAAAGGTAAGATCTTTAAAGAAATCTGCATGAGGGTCTTGCTTATCAAGCACAAAACGATACTGCAATTTTAGGATGAATGCTTCCATTTGGATATCTAGGTTCTGTCTGTTACCTATCATTTGACAGAAAGCCAACTAGAAAGCCAAATAGAAAGCCAAATAGACTATGACGAACCATTTGTTTCGGCTTAAATCCGTCATCACAGTCTCAAGTGCTGCGAGTATTCTTCGCTTCTTGCATATCAAATTTAGTCAACCAAATTTGAACAGACGCATCAATGCTCAAAAAAGCGGCATGTTCTAGCGGAGCAAGAAGACAAAAATCGGGAAGCGGCAGGGGAGGGAAACGGAGAGAGAGAGAGAGACAGAGACAGAGAAAGACAAAGACAGAGACAGAGAGGGAGGCTCACGTTGAGAAAAGCAAATGGTCAAGTAGGAGACGTTGATCTCGACGGAGACACCCGTGAAGAGGGAGATCTGGTCGGAGCAGAGAGGTTGCGGCGAGACTTGGCGAGGAGCTTGTTGAGCTCGATGCGAGACTTCTGGGCGAGCATGAGATCGGAGGAGGAGGAGGTTGTTCCGTCGCCGCTGTCTGGGCGGTGGAGAGTGTCACAACCCTAAACTCGACCTTTCACAATTTTATAAAAATCGATGAACACACAAAAATCATTCCGAACAAAGCAGATTTTCAGATAATGAGGAGCAGAATTCATGAAGACGTGCAAATGGAAAACTATGCTGCACTTTCCCGTTGGACCGTAAAAACAGGGGTTACATAAAACAAGACAAATTCAAAAGGGCAAGTTTTCAATCGCTTTGTTTCTCTTTTCAATCTAGAAAACACAATGTCTTCATTTGCTTTCTTTGGGGTTTGCTTACTCTATTTAGCTTGGTAAGTTGTCAACAGTAACTTTTGACGTAACATGGGAGTCATTTTCAGGCACCACTTCATTATTAGAGCAGCGACTATTAGCCATATGCAACTTTTACTTGAACAAGATCCTATATAATGTCTCGAACGCATTTTTTCAACCTGTGAAATTATGATTTGGACTAGTTCAAACAGAGAAGTCTACTATCACAAAGATAAAGATGGAACACATCCTATCATGTACGATTGACCAAGGAAGAATGCGTCCCAAAATTTGCTCTCTTCTTGAATATCTAAGCAAAGTTCACCAAACATTTATGCATAAAGCATTGCCACGTTAACACAACTATTCCAAAAGACTTTGCTATTTCTTAAATGCCTCGCAAAAGAAAAGCAGTAACCGTTCTTTCTCCATTCATCGATTTCAGCAAAGGAACTCGTAGTACATTTTCACAATCAATGCGCAGTCATATGAAAATAACAAGGTATGTCCTAAAAAGATTATGTCCCTCCCACATCATGAGAACCTAAGATATGGCCATCAAATCTCCAAGAACAATTTGCACAATGAGAGGTATCAGATCTATATACTTAGTAAATCAACTTCTAAGAAATGTTTCATATCAAGACGTTTTCAGATTTGACATTATCATGATCTATTTCTCGGTCATGCCTTTGAGGTGTTTCGTCAAACACTACACGTGCAACAAAACGATCAACTCAAGCTATGGAACGGAACCGAAGCCATGTTTTCATCTAACATTCTAAAATCGTATTAAAATCACGTAACCATCACAAGTCATCCAATTCTGGCTCGATCTTAAGTGAATTACACTTGAACTACGTGAATGTGATTCTTCTACACATCTCACCGCAACGAGAGCGGGAGAGGGGAATGAGTTTACCTGGTTTATCGGTGGTTCGGATACCGCAACCGGCGAAGGAGATTTTGTCGGCATCACCGATCGGGGATGGGAATACACCGAGCGTGAAGAGGGTCGCATAGCGAGACTAATGACCGCTTCGAGCTCTTCATCTTCGGCGAAACACCGCCGACGATTTCTTCTCGTTCTCCATCTCTTCCGACTCTATCTATCCGTAAGCACAAACCTCCGAGTAGCGGAAATCCCAACAAGAAACGAAAACCGATCGCGAGCGGAGATCGGCTCTCCGAATTTCAAGTGCCGAGACGATAGGCCGAAGCAAGGATGTGACGGTCGGCAACTGGATTGCGGCAGTGGCGGCGCGCGAATCGAATCTCCGCCACGAAGGAGAGGGACTTGGCGACGAGTTGGGCAAGCTACAGAACGGAGGCCAAGACCGGTGACGACAGGGCGGCGACGACGGGATCGGGCGGCGACCGGACCGGCGACAGCGGGGCCGGCGGCGAGGACGGGACGGGCGGCGACGGGACCGGCGGCGACGGGAGGTGATGAGATCGGACGAGGGCAAGCGGACGAAGGGAGGTGAGCCGCAAAGGGGCGTGAGTTGAGGAGGGAAAAGAGAAACTAGGGTTAAAAGAAGTTGTTCCTCATTTTTATTCCCGGAAGAGAAGTGATTTTTTTTGTTTCTCATTTCTCTTCCAAAACCATTTCTTGGCCAAGTTTTTATTCCTAATGTAAATTTTTCCTACGTTATCAAACAAGTTTTGTTTTTTTTGTTCCTAACAAAAGAATAGAAATTTTAAGGAATATAAATGTTGTCATGCAAATTTCCTAATTGACAGAAACAAATCATTGATTGTACATGTATCTCTATTGACAAAAAAAAATATTTGGATTAATGCCATGAAAAATTTTAAGCTAGTACATCTATGATAAATTTACAAAAATTAATTTTTTGATTAAAAAAAATCCAAACTGATATACTTTTGACAAACTTATCCCAAATTTGTATATTTGTGACAAATTTACCCTCTATTAATTTTCGTTAAATTTTACTGTCAAATTACTAAATTAAATAACACATGATAGTTGATTGATACACTGATTTGAGATTTTACTCTTCGTTTGTCACGCTTATACAATTTTTGTAATTTTTTGTGATATTAATCAAATTTAACGTGATATATTTTTTACAAATGTATCGGTTTAGGGTTTTTGGTGGTCAAATAAATTTGTCAAATTTGCATATATCATTTGGAATTTTTATGGTTAGTTGAGATAAATTTGTCATAAATGTACTAGTTTATGATTTTTGTAGTAAAAAATTAGTTTATGATAGATTTATCATAAATACTAGTTTAAAATTTTTCAAGGTATTAATCCAAAATATTTTAAGATTTCAATTTTTTTTTTTATAATCTTATTAATATTAAAACATTCAAATTTTATAATCCAAGTACATTGAAAATAAAAGACAATTGTTAATTTATGTATTTATCATATAATCTGGTGAGACGAATCTTAAAATTTGATTTCATCGATAACTTTGAAATTAAGGATGATCGATTTTCACTTGAAACTTCAGGTAGGGTCGGTTCCTACTTTGGTCCACAACTAGGAGCTAGCCCACTTGGTCTTGGGAGCATAGATAGACCGATTCGATCTAATTTTACGATTGCTCTTAGAACTGGTTATTTCTTCTTTTTACTTTTTGGTTTTTCTATTCTCTATAAGTGAGAGTTTCTCAATATTAAAGAAAAAAATAATTTACTAATTAGGATTCACATTAAATAAAAATTATAAAAAATTTAAGAAATCTCGACTGATCTATCGAATTGGGTTTGGCATCAGATCAGCCTTGTTATTTCCGATCAAAAATCAAACTAGCCTTCTTAAAATCAATCAGAACCGGCCAATTCGATCCGGTCCGATTTGGATCCCAGATTGGACTGAGGCCAATGCAAACCCCTCTTCGAAACTCCAATCCAAGAAAGAACCTGAACAAATTGGCGTTAACCGAAACCCAAAAAGACGAACAAGGAAAGAGGTCCGGGGGATAAACTGTAACAGTGAAAAAAATTCCCCCGCTCCGTCTCGTCTTCCCCAAATCGACATTTCACCGGACACTGCACGCAAAGTCGCGAACATGCAGCAGAGCTCGCGTCAGATCTAAAGGACTCGCCACCCGCCGACGACGACCACGACGACGACGCGCCACCCGCCGACGTCGAGGAGAAAAGCAGGAGGCGAACGGAACGGCCGGCGAAGAGCGAGGATCTGGCGTGGCCCCCAAGATTCGGGAACCTTCGATCCTCACCAGCCAGGACCCGGCGGTAGATCCGGCCGATTCGAGGTGCGCCGCGTTCTTCCCTCCCTCTCGAATCGTTTTCGAATTTCTCTGCGGCCGTTGGCGCCGCGATTCGTGTTCCGGCGCCCGTTCCGGTGCGGTTTTGCTGGGACAGTGGTGCGGCGGCGCGTCATTTGGATGCGCGTGCGTGCGGCGTCTCTCGTCCCGGATCGCGCGGCGTAAACTTTTTCTGTTCGGGCGTAGGGGGGGCGCTGTTTGTTTCGTTTCTTGCTTGTCGCGCTTGGCGGCGGAAGAACTGCCGTGGTCGGGGCCGTTGCTCTTGTTTTCTTTGTCTAATCTTGTCGCCTCTTTTGGGGAATGATTAGGGAGGAGGATCTGATGGTGACTGCGGCGGGGTGGTGATTTCGGGGTGCTCAGCTGCGGAGACGAAAGCACGGTTGACTAGATGGACAAGAACAAGAACAGGACTGACCTTCTTGCGGCCGGGCGCAAAAGGGTTAGTTTTTGGCGTGTTAACTTTCTAGTGCTATGCAGTGGCAGTTACTGAAACGTCGGAATGGGAATCGATCTTGCTTTTCTTTTTTCTTTTTGAAAAATTGCATTTCACTTGTTGACGAGGGCATCACGGATTAACTATTATTCAAGTGTGAGTCTTCAGTTTAAGACTAGAGGATAAAACAATGAGGGAGGGTCACTATCCTTTTTCTGATGTATGTGTGTGTAGTTTAATGTGATTTGGTTGCATAAGTAACTTGGATATGGCCAATTTGAACAACTTTTCTAGATACTCATCATCATCGATACATATGTTATTGTTATCAGCTTCAACAGTTTCGTCAGAAAAAGGATGGGAAGAGCAGTTCTAGCCATGGAAAATCCTCAAAAAAGCTTGGTAAATCTGAGCAGAATGAGACTGATCCTGATGTCATGCCTACTTCCTCCACACCTCGGACAGTAGTGCACACTGCTGAGGTGGAGAGTGGTTCGCAACAGTCAGAATCTGAGGTGGGTGCTGAACACAGAACAGTGCCACAAGGATCAGAGGATGCTGCAGCTTCTTCCGATGTCTCCATCGCAACTCATGGTCCAAGTTCAATTCCCCCATCAACTGCCTCTAATGGCAGAGAAAGCGAATTTGCCCAAGTTGCAGAATCTCCCGAAGCTGTGTCAGTGACAACCGTGGATGAAGAGCTTGGTGCTGATTCCTCAAGCCTAAATGAAGGGGAAAGCACAGGGAGAGAAATGTTAGAAGTGCTAGATTCTAATGCAAAAATGGCACAGACCAATACCTTCTTCAGTGTTAGTGACATTCTGCCTGCTAATATAGGCGATGCCTCGGAGGGGACAACTGCTTTGGTTGGGAGGGAGATGCTAACCGGGGAAAATCAAAAGGAATCACCTAAAAGCAAGATGCTAAGTGGTGAAAATCAAGAGGCTCCACTGCTTGAACATAAGCATGATGTGGATGTGCCATTGATACAGCAGGGGGTCGTTCAGGCATCAGATGTACGTTTTGCACTTTCTCTCTTGCTACTCTGTCTACAGAAATTTTAATTTAAACTCATGCTAACAAGTAGGGAAGCCTTTCATGAAATCATGCACTTTTTGATTATAATTATATTCTCATTTGTTGCTGGGTAGGGGCAATGCAGGACGCTGATGGTTTGGGTTTGGAGCATCATGATGGAGGTGAAAACTTGGAGCTTGAAGGCAATCGTATATCCTCTTTGCCTGAGCCCAGCGAGAGTTTTGCAAAGCTGACCCCTGGCGAAGTCGAGGAGGCAGCATCTGCTACGGGTGAAGTTGTTGAGGCAGATATAGTGCATGCTGAGCCTTCTGCTAACAATGAGTCAGATGAGTTAACCTTTCCTTCTTTGCCTGCATCAGACCCAGATCGAGTTCTGGATATTACTCCAGAATATCCAAACCAGCAGGAAGAGCAGGTAACTGATAGTGGCAACTCAAACATGTCATTGGCATCTGGTGAACATGGTGTCTTTGAAGATGAACCAGATAATGATGACGTGAAGGCTGCTAAATCTAGTGAGGGTTGTCAACAGCATTATGCATTGGTGGGATCTATAGAGGATAAAGACATGAGCCATAAAGGGCATTGGGAAAGTACGACAAGTTCGTCACAGGTGGTCTTCCCTCTTTCAGC
This sequence comes from Eucalyptus tenuipes, assembly GCA_014182365.1. Taxonomy (NCBI): domain Eukaryota; kingdom Viridiplantae; phylum Streptophyta; class Magnoliopsida; order Myrtales; family Myrtaceae; genus Eucalyptus; species Eucalyptus tenuipes. The sequence continues at coordinate 16,002,796 of CM024539.1, read as the reverse complement.
GGATGTGAGCTCCATTAGCCTCTCAGAGCTTACAGAGTTGATAAAGAAACTTAGTGAAGACGAATATAACTTGGTGCTTAAAGCAAGAGAATCAGTTTCCAGTGCAAACCTAGAGTTGAATTTAAGTTCTTCAGTTGAAGAGCACAGCCATCCGGGAGTTGTAGGACATCTTGAAGAAGAACTGGTTTCAATGAACTTTACGAAAGATATCTTCCATTTGCAGCTAGAGGAATGTTCCAAGTTGCAGAAAGAACTTTTTAATCAGCAGTTTCAGTTGACTGATGAGATATCTATGCTCCAAAGTTCACTAGCTGCTGTTCAGGAGAAGAACGATTCTCTCACTGAGGAGCTTCTGCGGTGCAGGTCTGAACATGATGCAGTTGTTCGTGGGAGAGATGATTTCTGCAATCAACTTCATGCTGCAAAGGATGAAATTCAGGAGTTGGGTGCAAGGGCATTCGAATTGCAGAATTCGCTGGAAACGTCACAGGAAAATTTGAGGAAACAATCAAGAGATCTGGCTGATTGTAAGAGTTCAATGGCGGCTTTGCAGATTGAAAATGAAAGATTGAATGGAATCATTAGTTTAGGGGTTGAGGAGAGAAAGAATCTTGAGGATGAAAAGGAGAATCTTTTGCGTGAGAATCAGAGGTTGTTGATTGATCTGGATGAAAGCCAGAGACTGATGAGAGGTCTACAGGCTGAAATCACAACTTTAAATGGAGACCGTGCCTCCATGTTGGAGGGAAGTAAAAAACTTGAGGAAGAGAAGGAACGTCTTGCTCGAGAAAGTGAAGGATTATCCATAGAGGTAATTGGTTTGAAGAGTTCGGTGGAGGCCTTAGAGGTCGAGAAGGCCAACTTACACGAGTCCCTTGCTCTGGTGACACAGGAGGTAAACAAGACAAGGAATGAGAATAATCATTTTGCCCTTGAGTCTGAGAGACTTTCATCTGAGGTCCTTGTTCTTCAGGAGCAGTTATCTATAAAGCAGAAGGACCTAATGCGAGCTGAAGAAGATCTTGAAGTAAAAACTATTCGCATTGAACAGCTGACTGAGGAAAATCTTTCTCTAAGTAGCAGTCTTGATTTATACATGGCCAAGATGAAGGAATTGGATGACAAGCGTATCCAAATTGAATCATCAGCTGAGGAAGCTGGGAACGAAGTCAAATCTATGGAAGCACAAGGTCTAAAAGGGGTAGTTGATGCTATGGACGTTTCTGAAGCTCTCGAAAACAGAGCTATTGAAGTGTCATCTAGTGTGATGGAGAAACCACTATCTTGCTGCCAGGAAACAGGAAGTCAAGCTGGAGTGGTTATTGAGAAATTCTCTAATGAATTTTCTGAATTTCTTGGCTTGAGCAGACTGTTGAAGAAGATGGAGAAAATAGTTCAAAAACTTGAGAAGGCAGTTGATAGTATGCATTCTCAATCGACGTCCTCAAGCAAGTCGGGTGGTAAAGTGGCTGCAGCTGGAGTGTCGAAACTGATCCAAGCGTTTGAGTTGAAGACACATCTTGATGAACATGAGGAAGAGGATGGGGGTGAAGATCAACCAGAGGAAGATCCTTACTCTTCATCACAGAAGCAGATAGGAAATCTGAAAGCAATATGTAAGCAGTTGAGTTTTGATGTTGATAATGCTGCTGCTCTGTTTAAGGGAGAACTGGATGGTAGAAGAGCTGCCAGTGCAATGATTAGGGAACTAAAGATTCAATGTGAAACATTGAGGGAACACTCTGACACTCTTGAAGCAAGTGCCATCGAATTGGGAGTTCTGTATGAAGTGCTGAAGCAAAGAACATCCAGCCTTGAATCAGACAACAGTCTACTTGAGGCACATTGTGAAGCCTTGAAACAGCAGAGCACAGTTCTTAGAGCAGAAAACACTGAGCTTAGTGATAAGCTCGGGGAGTGCCAAAACCGTATGTACAGTTTGGGAAGTCAGTTACATGAGTTACGGCAATACTCGAATGAAACAATGTCTGCATTGCAAAGTCGGTTAGAAAGTTTCCGGACACAGGCCACTGATAGGACAGTAATGCTCCAGCTAGAATGGAGTGTACTTGTTAATGAAATTGTTGAAACAGTTAGAAAACTAGACGAGCATACCTCTACTGTCTCAGTTCAAAATTTTGATGGCTTGGACATTAGCAGCCATGTTGCTGCTTCTGTTAGTGCTGCCATTGAAGTGATTGACAATTTGCAGGGAAAACTGGAAGACATTTCCAAGGATCGTGAAGCAATCATTGGGCTATACAAGGACTCAAATGAAAAGTTGTGTGTTCTGCAGGGGAAGAGTGAATTGGCCGTAACTTTACTGAATAGCGTGTATAGTAGCCTTAGAAAAACTGTACATTCTTCACTGAGGTCTGTGGAACCTAGTGAGACTCAGATAGAAACAGAGGGACTCCGTAATCCATTAGATCCAAGTAATTATGATGCTCTTATGGAACAAGTGGGCAACATTCTCAGCGAGAGGCTGCAACTTGGCTCTGAAATCGATCTTCTTAGGTCTCAACTGGAGTGCAGAATGCAAGAAATCCAGGAACTTAATGCCAGATGTGTCAATATGGATTTGATTCACAGGTTTATCGAAGACGTTGAAACTGTAGTAAATGTTGAAGAGGTGGAAGGCTTTGATGGACCTCCTCTATCTCGTTTAGGGTCATTAATTTCTTTCCTTGTTCAGAAATACAGAGACACGAATGAGCATGTGGTATTCTCTAGAAATGTAATAGGATCGAAGGAGATGGAATTGTCAGAATCGCAGGAAAGGTTAATGCAGTCAAATTCATTGAATCTTCAGCACGAGAACGAAATCCTTATTCTGAAGGAAAGCTTGAGCCAGGCGAAGGAAGCAATTAATGTGGCTCAGACACAACTTCATGATAAAATAGTTGAGCTTGAACAATCGGAGCAGCGAGTGGCTTCCTTGAGGGAGAAACTTAGCATTGCTGTCGCCAAGGGGAAAGGTCTGGTTGTGCAACGCGATAGTTTAAAGCAGTCCCTGGCTGATACCTCAAGCGAATTGGAGAAATGTTCGCAGGAGTTACAGTTGAAAGAAGCCAGACTTCTTGAGGTAGAGATAAAACTTGGGACCTACTCAGAGGCGGGTGAGCGTGTGGAAGCTCTGGAATCTGAACTTGCGTACATCCGTAACTCAGCCAATGCATTACGGGAATCTTTTCTTCTCAAAGACTCATTATTACAGAAGATAGAAGAGATTTTGGAAGATCTAGATCTGCCTGAGCATTTCCATGCAAAGGATATCGTTGAAAAGGTTGAATGGTTGGCAAGGTCAGTTTCTGGTAGCTCTTTGCCTCTTGCTGATTGGGACCAGAAGAGCTCAGTTGGTGGTCCCCACTCAGATGCTGGTTTTGTTATTATGGATCCCTGGAGAGAAGACATGCAGCCAGGCTCAAATTCTGTAGATGATTTGCGAAGAAAGTATGATGAGCTCCAAGGTAAATTTTATGGTTTGGCTGAGCAAAATGAAATGCTTGAGCAATCATTGATGGAGAGGAACAACTTGGTTCAGAGATGGGAAGAAATTTTGGACAAAATTAATTTGCCTTCGCAGGTGAAGTCTGTGGAACCAGAGGAAAAAATCGAGTGGCTATGCAATTCATTCTCAGAGGCTGAAAATGATAGGGCTTCTCTACTGAAAAAGATTGATGACCTTGAAAGCTATTGCTCTTCACTTGCTGCTGATATGGAAGAATCACAGAGAAGAATATCTGACCTTGAGGCGGATCTTAAGGAAGTCTCTGATGGGAGAGAGCAATTTTCTGAAAGGTTGGGGATACTGAGTGAAAACCATGAGAAACTATCAGAGAAGGCATTGCAGCTTGAACATGAGAATGAAAAACTGAAGACCGAAGCCTTTGATTTGCACCAAACATTAGCTGAGTTGGCTGGAAAAGAAGAAACTATTCGGACAACCGAACGAGAGATTAGAAGATTGCAGGAAGTGGTTGGTGACGCATTGAATGATCATATTACAGAAGATGTGGATAATGGCAGATCTAGTATTGCAGTTTTGGAAAATCTTCTGCAAAAACTTATTGAGAAGTTCACTGCCCTTCGATCAACAGAATCCGTACTTGCTGATGCAACTGATATGCACACTGAGGAGGCTGATGCAACAGCCATTGGGCAAAGAGCGATGGACACATTGGGTGGAGAGGAGCCTGGCATCATGGTTCCAAAGAAGCAACTGGAGGAGGCGCTGAGTGAATTGATGCAGGTGAAGCAGGAGAAAGATAGCTACTTGGAAAAAAGTGAATCGTTGTTTCATGAAGTTGCAGCACTTGGTAAAAGAGGAGATGAGTTGCAAGGATTACTTAATCAGGAGGAGCAAAAGACTGCATCTCTTAGAGAGAAGTTAAATGTTGCTGTTAGAAAAGGTAAGTTGTTGGTGCAACAACGTGACAATTTGAAACAGAACATTGAAGAGATAAATTCAGAAATGGATCATTTGAAAGCTGAGATCAGCCGCAGGGAATCTATTCTTGCAGAGTATGAACATAAGATTAAAGACCTATCGTCTTACTCAGGTAGGGTCGAAGCTCTTGAGTCTGAGATTCTGTTCTTAAGGAAGAGTTCGGAAGAAAATGAGCTTTCCTGGCAGAATAAAGGCAGTACTTTGAGTGCAATTTTAAGTACTTTAGCTGACATGGATGTGGGTTCAGAAGTAAACGCCAGTGACCCCACTGAAAGATTGAGACAGATTGAGCAACTGTGCCATGAGTTACGTCGAGCCATTGCTTCTTCTGAACAAGAATCAAAGAAATCTAAAAGGGCAGCAGAACTACTCCTTGCAGAGTTGAATGAGGTTCAAGAGAGGAATGATAGTCTACAGGAGGAGATAACACAAGTAGCCAGTGAGCTGTCCAAAGTTTCTCAGATAAAGAATGCTGCAGAGGCTGCCAGACTCCAAGCTGTTTCACGTTATGAAAGTTTTTCTTCTGTTCACAATGAGGAAAGGAGGAAGCTGTTTTCTGAGTTCACGAAAATGAAATCTTCCTTAGAACTTCTCTGGAAGGTTTTCTCTGATTATAATGGCTTACTAGCTGATGTTCTGTCTGAGGATTATGAAATACTACACAATCTGGGAACTGCCATGGAGTCATCTCTTGGAAAAATTGACGCTAATGATGTGATTGGGCCAATGAAGTCTAGTTCTCTTCCTGTTGTTTCCAATCATGCTAAAAAGGTATAATTTGCCTTAAATAATGGTTTTGCAAAGGAAAAATAAGCTTGCTTGTCACTATCACTTTGTGCTGTTAGTGGGGCATGCAAGCTGGCTTTTCTGTTACTTATTTGAGCTTTTGCTCTGTGTCTTCTTATTTGTCTTTGGCTTGGTAGCCATCTATTAGATTCCCATAACATCCTATTTCCAGGGTTTTCTTTGGTTCTGTTAGGATGGAATTTGGAGTTCGGGTGTTGGAGATGGCATGTATAATGCTTTTTATTTATTATAGTCCTTTTCTTTTCTTCTTCTTCTTCTTCTTTTTTTTTTTTTGGAGGGGGTGGAGAGGCTCGGTTTGGGGGTAAGGTTGGATTTGACTTCAAAGTTGCCCTCTGCAATTCCGAATCTTCTTATCATTTCATTTGGTTTTGAGGCTTTATGCTGTGCCCAAACTAGAGATCTTGTGAGGGTTGAGCTGTGGTTAGACTACTTATTTCTGAAAATTTTGTAACAAGAAATATCTTTTGTTTGGTGGATTTTGGGGAGGGCATATTTTATTGATTTTGCTTGGTGATTTTTCTTCTTTGAAGTGAAATCTTAACATGTTAGTTCCAGCTGATGGCAATGGCATTATCTCTATGCATGTGTGGTGCTTGTTGCTTTTTTGCACTTTTTTTTCTACGCATTTCACGCTGATACCTTTTACTTTTTGTTCAGGATAAGTATTTCTACATTAATACTGGGTCAGATTCTGAGACTTTGAATCAGTTTGTTGATAAAGATCTACCTGAAATTTGGAGTTTCTTTGAGAATCAACTGCAACAATTCTCTTCAGGGATTGTTTCTTTAAAGGAAAATCTCCACAAACATTCTAGTGCATTCCAAGAACAGGCCAGCAGTCTTTCCAAAATGTTAACTGTTATAAATAGAGAAATTATTGGCCAAAAGGAGTCATCTGAAGTGACTGAAAGAGATGTGGAACGTTTAAAGTCAACTCACAGAGAAAAGGACATAGAGATTTCTTTGCTGCGCCGTGGCATGGCCTTGCTTTGTGAAGCATGCTCCAGTTCTCTTGCAGAAATTGAAAATAGTCAAGCTGCTTTGTTAGGGAAGAATTTGGCTACTGTAGATTCAAGAACAAACTTGGATTCCCTCCGTGGGGGATTTTCTGCTGATGATACCCGTTTTTCATCAGAGGAATTTTTGAAACACTTTGCTGACCGACTCCTAACAAGTGTGAAAAATTTTGCCTCTGTGAAAGCCGAAATTGTTGACAACAGTCAGAAAGAATTGAAGGGTACAATAGCAAATTTACAGAAGGAGCTTCAGGAGAAAGACATCCAGAAAGACAGGATCTGCATGGAGCTTGTGAATCAGATTAAGGAAGCTGAAGCTGCTGCTTTAGGGTATTCATCAGATCTCCAATCTTCAAAAAGTATGGTCCACAACTTGGAGATAAAAATTGCAGAAATGGAGGCTCAACATACCTTATTGCAGAAGAGATTAAAAGAGATGCAAGATGGGCAAATGGCATCAACAGAGTTACAGGAGAGGCTCCAATCGCTGACTGATCTTCTAGCTTCTAAAGATCAGGGTCTGTTGTTTTTTCCTTGTAATCATTTATTTTATTTGCTTTCATTCTAATTGTCTTCTCATGGTGATGACACTGATGAGTACTGTATTTGATCTAGAAATTGAGGCCCTGATGCAAGCACTTGACGAGGAGGAGACACAGATGGAATACTTGGGCAAAAAGATCGAAGAGCTAGAGAAAGTTTTGGAACAAAAGAATCTGGTTGTGGAAGAACTTGAAGCTTCTCGAGGGAAGGCTTTGAAAAAGCTTTCTATAACAGTGAATAAATTTGACGAACTTCATCATTTCTCAGTTAGTCTTCTTGCTGAGATTGAAAAGCTTCAAGCCAAAATAAAAGAACAGGATTCTGAGGTGTCTTTCTTGAGGCAAGAGGTCACAAGATGCACCAATGACGTTCTTGTGTCATCTCGGTTGAGTAATAATAGAAATGCTGAAGACTTCTCTGAGTTCTTAACATGTATTGAGACCTTGGTACCTGGGCTACCATTGCATGATGTCAGTGATAAGAAGAGCATCCAGGTGAGTGAATACAAGGAATTGCTTCGGAAGAAGATTGAGACTATTGTTTCTGAATTGGAGGATTTAAGGGCAGCAGCTCGTAGTAAGGATGCCTTGTTGCTGGTAGAAAGAAGTAAGGTAGAGGACTTGACACGCAAAGGAGAGATTCTTGAAAGTTCTTTACGTGAAAAGGAATCCCAATTAAATTTACTTCAAGGTGGGGAAGATTCAAGGCAGCCATCTGGCGTGACTTCTGAAATTGTGGAACTTGAACCGGTGGTGAGTTACTGGACAACTTTGTCGTTTAATTATTAATGTTAAAGCAGTTCTTCCAACTTTGGAAGTCCTCTATGTTTTAGACATTCTGGTTTTCTTTTGACTTTGTAAGTGCTTTTGAAATATTTGTATGCTTGTCTGCTCTTGCATTATCATGCAGTGTACTTATTTTTTTTTTCGTTCAATGCCTGGTAATTGCAAAGTTTTGTTTTAGTAGGTTTGTTTTAAGCTGCATTAGGAAGAAATAAAATCTATGCTACCTAGGAAGGGAAAGCTGTATATCGTAAGACTGCGCAAGGTCTCCTGAGAGAACTGCATTTGGATCTGTAAAGCTGAAGCATTGGGGTCCGGATTGGAGATTTACCCAAAGAATTGGGTGAACTACTATTTTTATGAATTTTGGGTTGAAAGCCTGTGAATTTGGTCAAAATAATGAAAGCCTGAGAATTTGGTTAGAGAGATTTTTTTTTTCTTGGAGGAACAGCTTTTAGATCAACTTGAGACAAAAGCCTACCGGTATCAGCTTTGATTTGACATAGACAATGAACATGAACTGGTTGATTGTTAAAACGTCACTTTTTTTTTTAGATAATGTTATGTCATACTTGATAATTTAGTTTGCAATATCTCTTTAAAGTAGAAATATTTCCTAGTCTGTAAGAATAACGGTATTTTAGTTTAGGAAAGACCTAAATATTGAAGATGTTTTCATAGTTGGCCTTTTCGAGCAACATCTGACCTCCGGCCTTGAAAATGGAATTCTTATCTTACTCTTGAAATTGGAATTACCTCTTGCTCTCCTTGATGTATTTTAAATTCTGCTGATCAAGTGTAATCTTGATTGGGGGTCGTCTGCTGATTATTTTAATTTTCTATAGAAATTAAATTATCCATACTGTCTTTCAGTTTAGTCTTTGAAAGTTCTAACCCGTCCTTGCGGTAGAGCACTTTTAAGTACATATATGAGAGATTTAATTATTGGACTTTCTTGCAGATAAACAAATGGGCTGTGACTCCTACTTCCAGCACTCGTCAGGTGCGCAGTTTGCGTAAGGCAAATAATGATCAAGTTGCCATTGCCATTGATGAAGATCCCGCTAGCAGTTCTAGGTTAGAAGATGAGGATGATGATAAAGGTATTATACACAGTTTATCTATAAGAGCTGTTATAATCTGTGTCCTGCTGAGAATTTCTCTCACTTGATTTCTTCCTTCTCAACAACAGTCCATGGTTTCAAGTCACTTACAACATCAAGAATTGTCCCGAAATTTACAAGACCTTTGACAGACATGGTTGATGGGCTCTGGTAGGTATCATAACTTGTTATTGTTGTTCATCTAGAAAGTTGACTAAACTGAGAGTGATATATGTACTTGTATCTGTAACTGGACAGGGTCTCTTGTGATCGGACATTGATGAGACAACCTGCTTTACGGCTTGGCATTATTGTATATTGGGCTGTATTGCATGCACTCCTTGCTTCTTTTGTAGTATAAGCAGAGGAGACTGGTGAGTGAATCTTCCTTATCAGTTAGAATATTCATATTATATGTTCCGTGGTTCCTTTGCTTGATCTCATGTTTGTGTGACTGTTTCTCTCTGTATCTACATTATGTATTGAATCTATCAATTGTCCCATGGATGATTTATGTTGGTAAAAAGGGCTGTTGACTTGCTGTTGGTTTGACAGGCATTTGACGAACCAAAGGAAACTAGAAATTTACTAGTTAGTCTAGTGATGCTTTATTCTGTGTGGACACCTCTTCCACCAAGTGACTCTTGAGTGTGATAATGTTGGTCTTCTGGTCTTAGCTGCTTTTAGTTGTCAATCCGACATTTGACCATAAAGAGGTGTACTACTCTGGTTGAATTTTTGAACCAAATATTGGATGGCTGGTGTATTGTCTGACGATAGAATAGCTTTTCTGTGAACCAAATGAGCTGTAAATGCTGGTTGATTGACCCTGGTTTGCCTAGTTTGGGAAGATTGTAGTTTTTGAATTTTTACTCTCATGGACATCACCTTATTTTCTTGCGATTTGTTGTGCTTCAATTACTGTCTGACTATATCTGTGCCTTAACTCAATTACAGTTAGTAGGCCATTGGTTCACACCCATTTGTAGACCCACTTGCTCAGATTTTCTACAGGTTTTGCCTGTATTTTTGCTTCAATTTTTTGTTGGTGGCTCAAGGGAACCAAATTTGTCACATGATACACACAACCCTGATTGATAATCCCTTGATTTCTTTGGAAATATAATAAGCAAATAAAAACCTAATGAGCATGTTGGCATCCAGTCATTACCTTCATTATTAATCAATATTGACCCAATATTTGAATTGATCTTGTAGATTTTTTTCTTTCCTTGGAGTACTTGTTCTTACTTGGTTTAGGCTTTAATGCTTTTTCATCACAGGCAAACACAATGCAACCGTTCCACCTTTTTGAAAGTATACTTTGACACCCCCCTGTTAAAGTATAGCCAAGCATCTTACATTCATGAGAATTATTTTGACTTCCCTGCTGTATACAAAACAATGAATGAAATATTTCTAATTTGACCTTTTTTATTCTTGTCCAATCTGAAGGGATTAAGAAATGTGGATTTTGAAATAATGGACCCCATCTAGTGGCCAATTTGCATTACAGGGATTATAGGCTGAAAAGCTGAAGTAAAATGACATGTTTTCACCCTTGGCTTGTTGAGGGCTGGTCAAGTCTATTTCGATTGGGGCAAGCTCTCTAGCCCTTGAAAATATCATCATTTTTTATTTTGTTTTAATGAACTTTTATTAGCGATTATATCTGCAGTTCAGTTGGATTTAGAAAGATGTAAGTGACCAAGTCTGGATTATCTTATTATTTCTTGGTCTTTTGGTGGCCAGGGAGGGTGGGTGTTAAGAGGTTTCAATAAATTCAAACAATGCAAATGGTGTCCCTCTAGTGTTGCTAATAGTCAGTGGTCAATTCAAATTGCAGATATTGTTGGACATTAGTAACTGGCAAAAAATTACAGTTAAGACAGAATATGACAACAAACCATTGTATATTTTGAAAACATTGGCAATATCGAGTTAACGTTTGATTGGGAATATTATTTAAAGAAGGGATTACATAAATGAGCATGCAAAGCCAACTCATATTTTGATCACTCAAAGCTATTCTGAGGGTCAAAGCAATAGAACTCGTTATTGCCTTTTAACAGCTTGATCTTAAGCATTCTACTAATTATATGTCAATCAAGAGTCACTGTATGGGTTGGTTTGAAATTTTGTAATTCGTAATTCTTTGGTTCATTTCTAGATCAAGAACTGTTCATTTTACCTAGTATAAATAATGAGTTTCTAACAATCCATTTTTTTCCCTTTGTATGCAGGTCATCTGGTTGTACAATTCGATGCCAGTAACCATGTTGAATTCATTTGGGTGGGCACCAAGCTTGCCTGACAGATCATTTTTGTTTTCTTCTTTTTTTGGGTCAATTAGATATTGTCAAGGCTCATTTATTATTTAGCTGAACCAGGCAGCTGCGATTTCTCAGTTTTTTTGATATATGTGAATCTCAGGATGCTTGGTCATAGTTGAATAAAGAAAGAAAAAGGAAGTTCTGGTGGCCATTTATAGGACTACACTGATTGCAGATTGTATTACAGGACTTGACTCTTGTGAGTACCATACAAAAGGTTGTACATCTCCTATTATTTCGATGTATGAAAATTGGCCTCTTCCTTTGACGTATGCAAGGCGATCCGGCTGTTTCTTTCTGTGTCTGCAGTGTTTGATGTTGTATCTTCCTTTCGAATCGGTAGGCGCACAAAACCGTATCATCGCCATCACAGCAATTTTGGTTTTAGAAAGGGTATGATCGGTGGTTTCATCACTCTTGGACTTCAGAAATCATCGGTATGGAGTTCGAAGCTTTGCCTCTTTGCCCGCTCGTCCACCACTTCATCTTCTTCCGTTCTGAAATCTCCAATTTCTGCCTCTGCTCCCTCGGCTTCGTATGCGGGTCTTTGTCGACGCCTCGAGTGTCCTCAAAGCCTTGAAACTCATGTCGATTCCAAATAGAATGAAATATCTTTAACCTCCAGCACATTATTCACCATCGTCCCTCCCAAGCGCTCCTCGATTCTTCACCTGCTTCAGATGCTGGCCAAATTCGGATAGTGTTGCAACTTTGCCAATGTGATATGCTTAGTTTCGTGTGACACAATATCACGAATAAAAGGGTATTCAACAAGTCGGTTCGACATCAATGAAATTCAGTCTGCTCGTGATACATATTCTGGTCAAATATATTGGATTCTGATTATCGCAGAATGGCACAATTCTGTCTTGTTGCAATCTTAGGGCCTGCATGATAACACTTTTTTTTTTTTTTTTCTTTTGTTCTTTTACTCTCCAAAATAGAAAAAGAATAGAAATCCGTTTAGTGACGTCAGTTAATTTTTCTATTTCTCAGAATAGAAAAATGACCTGAGAATAGTTTTGGAGCAGAAATAAAAAAAAGTAGAAAAACTTCTTAACTTTTGGGAACAATTTCTAGAAAATAAATTATTTTCTTTCTTTTCTTCCTCACTGCCGTTGCTGCATACTGCTTGCTGTTGCTGGTTAGAGAAGCAGCAAGAAGAACAAGAGAGGGGAAAAAAAAATCTAAGAAAATCATTAAAAAGTAAAAAAAAAAAATTATATGTTACAAAAGACATTTATGGGTTATACCAAACGCATTCCTATTCCAAGAATAGAAATTTTGTATAATTACCAAATATTTTTTTTACTTAAAAATTGTTCTAAGAATAGAAATATAAAAAGACTATTTCCAAAAAGAAATTATTCTCCGAGATAGAAATGTTATTAAATGCACCCTTATATTACTAAGGGCGCATTTGTTAACCATTATGTTCCCGGAATAATTTTTGAACAAAAGAATGTGTTTGGTAATTGTATAAAATTTCCATTCCCGGGATAGAAATATATTTTGTAGGATTTTTAAATTTTTTTGTTTCTTTTAATTTTTAATACTTTTATTATTATTTTTTTCTTTTTCCCTTTCTTCTCTTCCTCCTCCTTTGTGGCCGGTTGTTGGCCACGATGGTGGCCGACAACCAGCTGGGTGAGGTTCGACAACCTTGTTGGAGGCTTGCCTGGCCACGCGAACCTTGGCCTTGCTTAAATTTGGACGACGCTCGACCTCCCCTAGACAGCACAAGGTCAGCCTTGCTTTGGCTTGGCAAGGCCCAGCGTGCGAGGCAAAGCCTCATCGAAACTCGGCCTCACGGGGGGTTGACAACCCTTCGGTGAGGTCTCCGGTCAAAAGGATGAAGAAGAAGAAGAAGAAAAAAGGAAGAAGAGGAAAGAGAAGAAAAGAATAAAAACTTAGACTTGATTCTAGGAATTATTTTTGGGAATAAGAATTAATTTTTTTCTACTTCTTGATTTTGCTCCAAATCTATTTTTGGGAACAAAAAAAATATATTTTTACTACCGGGAACAAAAATTTTACCAAACAAATTATTATTATTATTTTTTGTTTCGGGAACAAAATAATAAAATCAGTTGTTCCGGGGATGGTTACCAAACATGACCTAAGCAAACATCTCAACCATAGAAACTCTCATGGCAAGAGAGATTTTTGATAAGATAGATACACCTCAAACACAAAGAGGAATTTATTGAAAGAAATTTGAACTTCACGCAAATGGTTTTTAAATTTTGGTTTAATGTGCATTGTGTGGTCCATGGACTTTTAATTTGTTTAATGTGATCTTTGAACTTTAGCTCAATGTGCAATGTGATATTTTAACTTTTAATTTGTTCAATGTGACCTTTAGATTTTTAATACATGTTCAACTTAGTGCCTGAATTATAAGAATATGTTCAATGTTGTCTCCTTTAATTAATTCAAGTTTAGGGACAACACTAAATATTTCTATACAGTTTAGAGACTAAGTTGAACATGTGTTAAAAGTCTAAGGATTATAGTGAACAAATTGAAAATTCAAAAACTACATTACAAATTGAAATAAAAATCAAGGACCACATTATACATTAGGTCAAAATTTAAGAATCATTTGTGTCATTTTCCCAAATTCAAACATAGACATGGATTGACATATTTACATATATATTTTTTAATTTATCAAAAGCATTGTAATTATGATTTTTTTTTAATGAGATGAAACGATTTGAATAACCAACACAAATATGATAGACAAAGAAGAAGTACAAGACCTATTATAGATTTCGAATCCGTATATTTTGTGAACACTTAGCCCAGCTCATTTAAGCTCGTAGTAGGCATTTTCTTTGTCCAGTAAACCATTGGCATGAAGAAAAATAACATATAATGAAAAACCTTTTGGTTACATTTGGTTGTTCCGGATTCTTAATAGATAGAACATGATATGAAATCTAGAGATTTTATTATATCATATCCATAATAAGATATATTCACATTATATCATGTACATTATTTAGTATAAACTGCAAATTAATATAAATAAACACAAATTTTATAAGTGAAGATGGTAAAAGTTTCTTGCAACACTTTTACCTACTTTATTTTTATTTTCTTTTTTAATTTTGTTTTCCTCCTTTTTTTTTTAATTAATTTTTTTGTTATTTCTTTCTTGCCTTTCCGTCACTCTCTAATAAAATTGAATTAAACAGGAAACTATACTAATCTACCAAAAATAATAAAATAACTAAAATATGTAATAAATATATGGAATTTATATTTTAAAATAGAATTAAATTCGAATATATAAATAAAAAAAAAACAAAATTAAATTAAATAATTTTTATTTTTGAATTCACTATATTATTTATATATTGGAATATATTTTTAATTTCGTTAATATTTTTGTCGAATAATTTAAATTTTGTCAATTTTGTTAATTTAATAATTTCATTATTAGAGAAGAAAATAACTTTCTTAATATGGATGTTAGAAATTATATCCATTTTTATTTCACCTAATTTTATCTGATTTATGTTTCATTATATTCGATTTTATTCTATTTTAAATGGATACCAAATATAGAATATGCTTAAAAATGTGGGATAAAATAAATTTTACCTTATTCTGAATTTTATTCGTGGCCGCCAATGAGAGAAAAGATGGAGAGACTGCATGGGGAAGGGTGAAGCTGGGCAAACGCGGAGCCCAGCGGTGGCGCCGCCCGGCCCCGGCCAAGGTCCGGCGTCATTCGACGGGGCTCGGACGGATGCAGCATTGTCGCGGCGAAGGCAATCGAGAGAGCGAAACTACCTCTCGTGGGCTATGATCGGGGAATGCCGTTCTGCTAGGGTGTCCCCCGTCGCCTTCCTGGCTCGCTCGCTCTTTCGCGGCATCTGCATCTCTCTCTCTCCCTCCATCGGAGCGAAGCTGCGGAGGTAGAGCAGGCGTTGCGATGGGAAGGCTCGCCGGAACGTGTGATTGTCTGCTGGTTTCGACGTGATGTGCTGATGATCGTGCACCTGCAGCTTCCTGTAGTTGCCGAAGTGTACACAAAAGATCGTGTCTGCGTCTCTTTCGTGCAGGATTGTGCGCGCGTGCATGCTGTTTTTGTGGTCTTTTCCCGACAGAATCTCGTTTCCGAGAGTAGATTTCTTTTGTTTCGCGTCTAATTGTGCGGGCTTTTTCTCTGTCGCGTGGACATTATGCTTGCGTTTATCTTTGTTTTTCACTTTGTGTTTGAAGGGGAAAACGGCAGGGGTTTATGTTGATAAACCTGGATTCTAATGTTACCGAACTTGATCTCAAGCATGAGTTATGCGCATTTGGAATCATAAGAAAGTTGGGCTTTTTCTCTAAAAACTTTAACCATCTCCTTGTGCTTTTGCGCTTATGTGCCGTAAACTTCTGTTTAGACATGTAGTATTCTGTTTGGTTGCAATCCCAATTGCTCGAAAAGTACTCATCCAGCTCATCTAGTGCTCAACCCCTTTGTTCAGAAGTGCGTGGAAGTTGAAAAAGGAAATTTTCTGTGTGGTCCATGGGATGATTCAACTTGATTTGTAAGATTGCATCCCACAATTGCAGTGTGTTTTTGACTCATCAATCCAAATACTGGAAGAGTTACCTATTCTCAGACACAATTCCTCTATTCTTCGAACCACCTGGCTTAACTCCTAACAATTTAGAATGGCAGGAATGTTCTCTTTCCTTTTAAAATTAAGAAAAAAGATCTTACGCACTAGACTCTTACTTAATGAACTTCTCATCTTTATTCCAATTGCAGTTTATACCTGTTTCTCCTGCTGGTCCTGATACTTTTTAGTTAGTTCTATTACATATATGCAGTGTGTGGGTTGCACGACCATCCGGATATGCTTTTATTGATTTTGATGACCATAGGAATGCACAAGATGCAATTTGTGAGCTAAATGGTAAGCCTAAAGTTCTGTACTTTGGAACATCCATTCCGAATCACAGGTCGCTAAAGCAGCCTTTGATTATCGTGAATGATTTTTCTGGTCGATGTCGATAAAATTGTTTTATTCTCCTCTTGCAACCAATGGCATTATTTACAGAGAAGCAATTTGCGTATGTCCTCACGTGCATTATATTTTAATAGTGGATGATGTACTTTAGATTTGACAGTTAGTTCTCTTGAATAAATTTTTAATATGCTCTCGCGGGTTGAGTTGGTTTTGTTGTTTGATGATGAGGAATTTATTTATGATAACCTTGAAGAGCATCCTTCTTGCTATTCTTTTTTCCTCAACATTTGCTACACTTATTTCTTTACTGTCTCCTCTTTAATCATTTGGAAACTGGATGGTCCTAGTTTAGTTGGAAATCTGGTTTGTTTTCTGTGGAAGGATAGAGGTAGCATTTGATGATTCTGAATGGCAAAATGCATTTCACCTGATCAAATAGGTAAATATGGGTGGAGAGCTGAGCTGTCTCATAACTCTAGTGGTGGATGTGCTGGTCGATCTGGCGGTTCTGATTTGAAGTGTTATGAATGTGGCGAGCATGGACACTTTGGTCGGGAGTGCCTCCTATGCGTGGTCCATGGGTTCACAAACACGTCAAAGTCACAAGCCGAGATCCCACAGGAGCCCAAGCAATGGTGGAAGGTCTGTTTAACTATTAAATATATCTATATTGGAGTTATTTGCAAGCTAATTTTTTGGCTCTTGTGGGCTTTTTTTTTTTTTTTTTTTCCATTGTGAAGTTCGATGATAATCCTTCAATTACGTTTTATCTTCTGGTGAAATGTTGGCAAAGACTTAATACTTGTAAACAGTAAAGTATTGTTGCCTCGTTTCCATTATAACAGATGATTTCACTAAAGGACTACTATTGAATTTGTGTATTTCCACCGTCTCGTTTAAATTCAGGAGGCTTATCATTATGGCCCCTTCTTGAAGATCTCCGATCCATACTGGCTTGAGAGCCGCACAAATTGGATTCCCAAGAGCAAAATTTTCCTAGGTTTAGAAATTCCAAAATTGGCATGATTTTATATAAGATGAGTCGGAAGAGAAGAAATAAAAGTGAAGCAGGATAGAGAGGAGTGAGGTGGGGGCATACTGACTGAGTTCGAAGGGAGAGGAGGTGGAGGTGAAAAAGAATTGGAAGTAGGTTGTATAAGATGAGAGGAGGAGAGAGACAAATTAGAAGGTTGGGCTAGAGAAGAAGGAAGAGGTGGATGAGGAGCTTGAGGGCCAAAGGAGGTAAAAGGAAGAATAAATTGATTAGAGTAAATAAAAAGTGAAGGTGGTTATATAAAAACAGTAGCTTGTAGGACTAAGATTTGAAGATTTTGATGAAAAGGGAAAATTCTCCTCATCAAAAAACTGAATATGACAACTACTAAAAACATGACCATTTAATTGATCAAGGCAACGATAGCCTTTGTTATTTGACACATGCCCTAGAAATAAATGACACCAAATGAGGTGCTAGCTTATGAGAGACACGAGAGTAGAAAATCGATTAATAGTGTAAACAGCAATCATAAGAGCATCAACCCCATATGAAGGATGCATATGAGCATGGATTAATAAGGTTCGAGATATGTCGACTTTGTGTCTGATTTTTCTTTCTCATAAATCATTTTGAGATTGGATGTCTGGACAAGAAAAAATGGTCTATAATACCATTTTCACATAAGTATGATTGGGATGCATTATTGGTATATTCACCTTCCCTATCAATTTGTATTGCATAGATTTTCAGAAAAAAAAAAACAATCAAAGTGATGAAAGTGTGTACAGATTTATTTTTTTATGGGAAAACTTAAGTGATCCAAGAATAATCATCAACGAATAACACAAAATATTTGAAACCAGAATTAAATAAAATTGGACTTGTCCATACATCAGAATGAATTACAACTAAAGGAAAAGATGCAGGATAACTAAATGTCTCAAAAGGCAATTGATGAAATTTGCCTACAAGACATGACTCCCATGATAATGACTTAGAACTACAATTGCAAACAAGACCTTGGTGATTTTGGATGGCCAAGAACTAGAGACAGTGAGGATGCTTGCATAACCATAATTGGAGCAATAGCAGCAAAGATTGGAGCAACACAAAAGAGGGAAGAAGAGGTGTAATTGGGCGCAATATTATAGAGAGGTGATGGGAAATTGAGATTAATAGAAAGAGAAGATGATGAGTAAAGAGATGATAAAGATGAAGAAAAATTTAGAGATGCATTGGACATTGTTGAGGTAATAATTAGAGTAAAGGAAGTATTGATTTAGGATAGAGATGTTGAAGAATTTAATGCGTTTTTCTATTCTAATTCCATGCTAATGTTTTGTGACATCCTCGATTTGACCCCAATTTTTGGAATGAGATTACAATAGTGGCTAATCTTCAAAGCGGGTGTTAACACCTAAATTTTGGTGATCTGGTCATTTATTTATTGCATAGAAAATTAGGGGTTAATTTTATTCCTGAAAAAATATTAATTGCATAGCATATAGATGTAAGTGCATTTATTTTTAGTTTGCATGTTTCGCATTTATTTATTGGATCGGTGGTCCATGGGTTTGAATTAGTGGTTCTGAGTTTTAAATTGACAGGCCGGGCTAAGCCCACGAAGCGAGCAAATTTGCCCAAGCCTTTTTTTTCTAATTATAAAAAATTATCTCGTAAAAAATAAGAATTTGAAAATTTTCAAGATATGATGGGATTTTTCGGATAGGGCAAGTGGAAAACCGAATATTGCAAATATTGTGTTTGCGAAAAAGAATCTTTGTGGATATCAATTTTGAAAGATTAAAACCCTAATTCATTTGCCTATAAATAAATTAAAACGCATGCAGCTTCGGCGCCACACATATCAATACACGGCCACAATTCACATGAGGAAAGGAGAGTGTTGCCGCAGCTCGTACGGGGAGAGAGAGCAATAGAGAGAAGGTTCACACCAATTCTTCCTCGACACCTCGTCCTCATCCATGCAGAAATCTGAATTCAAGTGAGGCTTCGTGCTCCCTCCACCTCACGTTGTTTCACCCTCTGCAAGCTGTGACACACGGTCCGCTCAATCCCCGTGACACCTCAACATCCCAGAGAACTTCGGAGCCCTTCTCGACGCCAATTCTGCAGATTCAGCGAACAAGCCCGTTTTTCCAGTGATCGTCCACACACCAAGAATCTCACCAATCACCGCGAAGCAGCCAAGCCCAGCTTCACCGAACAATCCCAATTGCATGTAGCTGTGCCAGAAGTGTGATCCGTGAATGTGACGGTGAAGAATTACTTGGGGAGTGCACTTGAATTATTCACAAGCAAGAAGAGCCCAAGTGGAAAATTCTGACGTGATGATTATGAGGGTTCGGTGGGTGCAGCAACTCATGGTCTCGTGTGCTCAATAGACGTGACGTACCCAACTGAGATCGCCTCTTCTCAACGTGCACCATCAATCTCGGCCGCGAGCCTTCATTGTGAGCAACCACCACCGCCCTTGAGCCCGGCCGCGTCGAGCCTTCATCGTTGGTCCGTTCTACCGTTCGGATTTTGAAAAATTCAAATTTGGTAGTTATTTATTTTATTTTATTTTATTTTTTATTTTTTATCCGAAGTATTCCTTGATGTAAGATTGAAATTCCTGATGTGAAGTAACCTTAGGGATTCTCAGTCCGATTTTCGGCCCGAAATCCGACTCGCAATCGCTTGCAATAAAATCGTCAATCCGATCTCATGCCCGAGATTCGATTCGTGATTTAATTTTAAAATTGGTCAACCCGATCTCATGCGCGAGATACGGTTCATCAATTTTTTGGATATCAATCTTATATTGTTTGACTTGCTGTGTGATTTTATGAAAAATAAAAAAATTTTGAATTAGGATTAGGTTTGTTTTTTTATCTTGCATGTTTAGAATAGGGATTTTATTTTGAATCATGAAAAAGAAAAAGAAAAAGTGCATTCATTTAGGACGTTAGTTTTTATTATTATTCTATTATTATCTGAATTGCATGTTTAATTTTAATTTCGAATTTCAAAAACAAATTAGAATTAGGGCATTCTCTGCACGTCATTGCATATTAGATAAAATTGCATGTTTAATTTTAGGTCTAGATAGATCTTTAGATGAATTGCATGATAGGTTAGTTTTTTTTTAAATGCATGTTTAGAAAGCATTTAGAATAGATAGTATTTCACTTTAGTTTGATTTTCATTTTTAGTGATTTTAATTACGAATTTTCGTCAAATAAAAAATCATATGCACGTCATATAGAATTAGATTCATGAAAAGCACGTCATATAGAATTAGGTTCATGAAATGCACGTCATCTAGGGATTATTGCTAGAGATCATTTAATTAGAAATTGCCCGTCATTAGAATTAGGTCATTTTTGCTAATTTAGATTGCATATTTAATTATTGCATGTTTATTAAAAAATCACAATTTTTTTTTACTTATTCATATAGTTTAAGACATTTTGCCTTGCCATATTATTTCATGTTAGGTTAGAAGCACTGCATTGCATTGCATATGGACTATATTTTCGTTAAAAAGTGAAAGCAAAAATTGAGTGATTGCTTGTTAATTAGAAATCATATCTAGGATTTCTGATATGAATTCTGATTTAACATTGCAGATGCTTTCGTTGCTTTGAGGTAAGTTCTGCATTTTTTTTATTTGCTTTCTTGAGTGTAAAATTGGTGGTTTGCGCACCTGTATGATCACCTCACACGTTAGAAAAGTAAATTAAAATCAAATCAAGCTGCCTGCAAAACATTTTTTTCGAAATAAAAAGAGAAAGGTACCGAAAGGGCACTAGGAAAGTCTAGTGTAACCAAGTCCCCGTATCCAAAATCTTTGGTTCGTAGAAGTGAAATAATTCTCCCATTATTTTACTTAGGTGTCTAATCGACCTACCGTAAACTGATTAGTGGCGACTCCTTTTTGCATGCTAGATATTTGAACCTAAGTCGCGAGTTGGTATGGGCTTGGGAGAGTCCGAGCTAAGTCTAGACTTAGCAATCCATTAGCCTAATTTTAGGTGGTGCACCCGAAAAATTGGTCGCGACAGCGGGATTACAATGAGGATCTATAGGCTACGAAAACATTAAGAAAGCCATTTTGGGGCGAAAATTCAAATTTTTATCATTGGATCGCAAAAAATTGGAAATGTGGAAACTGACCGCGAATGATGACCCACGTGGGCCCAATGGGCCCTATGCCCAAGGATGGGCGGCCTAATGAGCCTCACGCCCAAGGAAGGGCAACCTAAGGAACCCATCAACCCTTTAAGCCCATTGTGACATCCTGATTTTCAGGTTCTAATTTCGATCGAATAAGTTGGGCTTTTCATCGACGCGACTATAATGCTTTTCTCGGAGTTGGCCACTCACGATATAACTAGATTATCTAAGGAAGCCATTAAGGATTTTAAGGCAAATAGACTTGAGGATTCGACCAGGAATCGGTTGCTCGACCGTGTTCATCTGCTGAGATCATTATGGCACAGACATAAATTGATTAGAGATCAGAGATAGGTTGGTTCGACTGAGATGAGTTATTAAATGTGGGTGATCCCACTAAATTGCAAAATTCTCATCGACCGGCACTAGTTTCAGAAATTGAAGATCCTATCATGTCACAATAAATTTTAGAAACGTCGACTCAGTCTCAGAAGATTTTTTTGCAACTCGAGACTTTTTGGGAAAAAGCCGGCATAGGACCGTTTTTGTTTAGAAAAAGGCCGGGGATCGTTTTGATCGCAAATTTGGGAAGCATGATGGATATATTGGTAAGGAAAAATACCGAGAGGATCAATGGAGTGTCAATTGAATTTGTTGAGGCCAAATGGGATTGAATCGAACAAAGATCGGTGTCCAATTGAAGCTAATTGCTTGCAAATTCGTAACTCCTCCCATCCACCACCATTTTGGACCAATTCAAGGTTGAAAGGAGGAGCCTTGGTGGCTCATGGACAGCGAAGGAAGATGCTTGGCCAAGGATGAGTCTTGGGGGACAAGTTGTGGAAAAATTGGCCAAGGAGACCCCACCAAAGCCAAACTTGCCCCTCACTCCTTTCTCTCTCTCCCTCTCTCCTTCATCCACCGTCCAAGACCTCTCCTCCATCCCTCCTTGTTGTACAACGCCTCCAGCAACCGAAGAAGCTGCCGGAGCAAGCCCGTTGCCGCTAAGACCGCCCGCACCGTCACCGGAATGCCACCGCCTCCGCCGTTCGCCCTCCTCGCATGCCGAACGAGCCACCACCGTTCCAACCTCCTACTGTGCGTCACAGCCCCTGGCCGAGCTCAGCCGGAGCTGTGCTTCGCCATTCCTCCGCCGTTAAGCCTCCGCCAAGGCCCGGTTTGGCGCTTTCCACCCTCCTCGATCAATGTTCGCTTAAACTGAGCTTATTTCCCTTCTGTTTCAGCAAGAACATAACAGAAAAATAGTGGGTATCCAGCCACTATTTAGGCTCGTTTTGAGGTGGTCTCTAACCCTGAAACCTAGGCCCTCTTTGGAGAGAAGTGACCCCCGCGACATTCCCGACGTTTGTAACCGCTCGGCTCGTTAAACAAGTGAGTTTAACTCACTAAGCCTTACTTAGTAGGTTAATTGTGCTTAAGGGTTGTTTAGATTAGCTTAAGTATGGACTAGTGATAAGCTAGGATAGTTAGATTAGCCTTAGAATGGATTAGTGTAACTAAATTAGCGAGATTTGTACCATTGATGATGGATTAGTCGAATCCAGTGAAATTCCTGCAGTTCGGATTTCTGGACTCTTGCCATTTGCCAATTTTGTGGAACGAAATGGGTTACGAATTTGAGGTTGATGTTTTCTTGCGAAATGTTTTAGACATCCTCAGCTATAACATATATTGTTTCAAGATTTTTGGGGACTTAAAAGAAGGAGATATCGGCTCTATCATTTTCAAACAGAGCCTCGCCATGGAATTGGTGACCTTTTAGGATTTTAGGGGTTTTTATCAACTCTTAGGGTTCAAATTTCAAAATTGTTTCTTCACAAAAGTTATTTGTCATATTTTCTAGTTTAACATAATCAAATTTTAGATCAAATGGACATGTTTTGGATCTCGAACTAAACTGATTTTGGAAGTTCTCGGTTTTGGAGAGAGAGAGATGATGGCCAGGGTTATGAGGGGAAATGGGGCTATAGACTAATCCCTAGGCTAGGCTAATCATTAACAAATCTAATGATGATGTCTCCTTTGCTTGGTTTCGATTTTTAGGAAGAAAACCGTGGGAGAAGAGAAGATTCGTGGTTTCCATGCACGATCTCTTTCGCCATCTGTCACTCGATATCAATTAGTCTCTAATCCGTGTCGTTAGTCAGTTTATTAGTTTTCAAATGTTTTTCACTTAATTCCCTTTCGAATTCACTAAATTTCAATCCTCTTGTAATTATACAAATTTATGAAATCATATGACATATTAGCTATTTAGTGTCAGTCTATGGAGAATTTATCACAAGAAATGTTAAAGTTAGAAATTGACATTAGCATTACAATCACCAATCCAATTATCATAACTATAATCTATAAACTTAATAGAAAATAGAATTACTCGAGCCTAAATACCCGTCTCTAGCCCATCAGGCTTATTCTATAACAATTCGGTCCACTAAAGTAAATTTACCAATCTAACAAATCCGAGTCTTGGCCCGCTCCAAGCCAAGTCCAATCCCATAATCTCTCATTCGGCTTATCAAGCTCAATTCGTGTGGCCCGCCAACATCTTAAGTACACACATTACTCACGGTCCATCGGGTTTTGCTTTCTGGCCCGATCTAAAATAATCTAAGTCCTTAATGATCTAATTACACTAATAAAGGTCGGTGAAATTTGGGATGTCACAACTCACCCCTACTTAGAAAAATTATGTCCTTGAAATTAAAGTCTTACCTCACTCATTGAAAAGCTGAGGATACTTATGTCGGATCTCTTCCTCACCTTCCCAAGTTGCTTCCTCTTAATCGTGGTATCGCCACAAAATTTTAACCAAAGGTATAGTCTTGTTCCTTAATACTTGCTCTCTTCGATCCAAAATTTGTACAGGCTCTTCTATATATCTAATCTTTTCATCTATTTCAAGTACCTCAAAGTCTAACACATGAGTTGGATCCAGCTCATATTTCCTTAGCATAGACACATGAAAAACATCGTGTATACTAGATAACTTTGGTGGTAATGCTATTCTATATGCCAACTCCCCGATCCTTTCTAATACTTCAAAAGGTCCTATAAATCTTGTGCTCGATTTTCCTTTCTTTCCAAACCTTGACACATTCTTCATAGGTGACACCTTTAGAAATACACGATCACCTACATTGAATTCCAAAGGTCTACGACGTTTGTCTGCATAGCTCTTTTGTCTACTTTGAGCTGTCTTGAGTCGTTCTCATATTGTCTTTATAGCTTCTAAAGTAACTTGAACTAATTCTGGTCCTGTTAACATTTCTTGTGATAAATTCTCCATAGACTGACACTAAATAGTTAATATGTCATATGATTTCATAAATTTGTATAATTACAAGAGGATTGAAATTTAGCGAATTCGAAAGGGAATTAAGTGAAAAAATTAGAAACTAATAAACTGACTAACGACATGGATTAAAGGTTAATTGATGGCGAACGACAGATGGCGAAAGAACCCGTGCATGGAGGCCACGACTTCTCTCCCATTTCTCTTTGTGCTCTCTCTTCTCCCACGGTTTTCTTCCTAAAAACCGAAACCAAGCAAAGGAGACATCATCATTAGAATTGCGAGTGATAAGCCTAGCCTATGGATTAGTCTATAGCCCCATTTCCCCTCATAACCCTCGCCATCATCTCTCTCTCTCCAAAACCGAGTACTTCCATCTTCTTCTCCTCCTCTCTCTCTCTCTCGGTCGAGCAGCGAAGAACCAGTAGCAAGTCTAGTGATTTTCTTCTTCTTGCATGCGAATTTAGGTGCTGATCTTTGAAGCATTTTAAATCATCTAGTAGCTGAACCAAGGTAAGGAAAGATGAGTGAGTGATAATTTGTTTATGTAATAAGTAAGTTTAAGTGATAGGTTATCGTAGGTTTTCGACAAGTTATCCTGATAGATTATTGCGATTCTCGATAAGTTATCATGATAAGCTATTATAAGTTATTGTGATATGATATGTCGATATGAGATAAGTTATTAGATAGGTTATCGTAATAGTTATACTTAATGCAATGACTTATTTTACCTTTAATAAGTGTTTATCGAGTCTAGTAGATTGATGCATTGTTGGATACTAAATTTAGACATGGTGTATGCTCATGTAATTTTTAGAATGGAAAATGGTAAATATTTACGGCATTCAATGATTGTAGCCAATTAATATGTATGTAAAGATATGAGGAAATATAATATGTTGAAGTGTTTGAGTGATGTTATGATGTTAAATGATATGAAATACAAGCATGACAAACGTTATTGCATATTGTATGAGCATTACACACTCATGCATCGACTAATGAGGAATATGTGAAATGAGCTTGAGTGATGATATGCTTGTGTAATCATTTAGGGTGCGTATGGTAACATTTCCGTTCTCAGGAACAGTTTTTCTTCAAAAATATTTTTTTTTCTAATTCTGTTTTCGGGAATAATTTCAAAGCAAAAGAATGTGTTTGGTAACCGTACAAAATTTTTGTTTTCGGAATAGAAAAAGAACAAAAACGCGTTTGGTACGACTAGAAAAATTTCTATTCCCAAAAAATTTTCATTTCCAATGTTTTTCATTTAATTTATAAAATGTCAGTTATAGTTAATTACATAAAGTTTTTGAAATAAGAATATAGAATTGGAATCATAAACTCATGCTTTTTATCATTGGCTAATTATTAGAGAGTGGCATGGCCTAAGAAATAGAATAAGAATGCATAATGATATAGAATTAGATTACCTTAATACAATTAATAGAAATGTTGCCAAATACTCATAAATAATATTTCAAAAGTTGGAAATACAAAGACATGGAATCTTAGGCATATTGAGATGCCTTGCCATTTTATTTGCAATTTATTTCCTGTTTTATTTATCTCAACAGCCTCCTCATGCGATGTATCATCTGTAACCTCCACTTGTCTAGGCTAAACGGGTACTTCGGATCTCCATATAGAGAAATTTGTTTGATTATCTTGTCTAAGTCACGAATGTAGTTATGAAGAGCACAACATGCAATTACAATAAATGCTTGCTTCTAAATTGTAAATGATTGTAAATAGAGACATATGTCTCAAAATGAAAAAATGATTCTTTAATGCTTCAAATGACCTCTCAATAACATTCCTTAGTGAAGAATGCCTATAGTTGAATAATTCTCTTACTATTCTGGATCATCTCTCTACCCTTGTAATCATTCAGATGATATTGTTCACCTTTAAACGGAGTTAAAAATCTTGGAAGTGTTGCATTACCAGAATCTATCATGTAGTACTTGTCTATAACAAGGTATATATAAATTTCTTATGATATGTAACCGCAATCCAATCATAAAGAAAATTATTCCCTACAAACAAAGTAAATACCAAGTGGTGGTCAAGAAAATTGTAGTTGAGGAGTCTCGAGTGCTGCCGAGAGCACCCGACAATTGTTAGTAAATCCTTCTCACCCAGCATATAAAAAAATAAATATCATATTAAAGGAACAAACACATAATACATTTTAGGTGGTAGTCCCTTTCCTTGGAATCTACTTTGATGCAGGCACGAAAGCATTAATATGGTTGCCATCAAGAGCACCTATGCAGCCCTGTGATTTTATGAAACTTCTGTTATACAAGATTATCAATTATATGTATTTGATGATGCAAAATTTATATGAAAATCATACCTTGAAGTAACATTTATGATTAGGATCCATAAGAATCTCATTTGGAACAACATCAAAGGAATGTGGTTTGATGACCTCTTTTGACAGTTTAAAAACTACTTTCAACACTATAGTGACATACTTGCTAGTTGTTTCTACCCAACATTGGAATCTCTCGTATATATCTCTAATGGAATTCTTGTGACTAACTAAAGATAAGAAGATCCCAACTTGTTCATCTATCCTAACATACTCGACTTTCTTTTAACCAACCTCTTACACTCATTAAATCATATAGGTTCTCTCCATTCTAAACGCTTCATATATTCTATCTGAATCTCTATAAATAATCTCATTTATCCATTCGGCTCCTAAGAATTTACTGTCCTTAATAGGTTCTCTCGTATGTAGAAACCTATCCATCATAATAGTGCATAACCATGCTATCATTATGTCAATATCAAACTCATCTAAGTACTGTTCAACTGGTGCTACTTGCTCATTAGACACATTGCTTGATTCTCCTTCCATAGTATCTATATCATCACACAAATATAAGAATATCAATATAGATATCTTAAAGAAAACCAACAACCAATGATATAAATTGTAGAGTGAAAGCAATTTGTCGTATCGATGCCATTAGACGAAAACAAATACAATAGTCAATATGAATATCTTTAAAACCCAAAAAACAAGTAATAATATAACTCATAGAGTAATGTAACCAACATAAAAATCTCACGTAATCCATAGTACATTTCCCAACATCTACTAAAGGTATTAGAGAAGTCAATTTCTCATTTTAGCTGAAGATTTGATATTAGCCTCTCTTCATATAGCACTAACGCATGCTCGTTCCACTGTTTTGTTGTAAAGATCTTGCTCTAACTCAAGCATACTAATTAGAGCATCAATCATAGCAGATACAAAGAAAGGGTCTATAGGTGATGATATGATCTATAAGATGACAGAGCCACTCATAGATTAACTTGTTCTAGATTTGATCATCTCTTGTAAGGTTTTGCAGGTGCTAGCAACATCATATGAGTTAGTTTTTCTTCTCATCTTTGTATTTGGAGTTCTATTCAACTTGTGTTTGTCATGGATTGGAGTAGTTGTATTGTCAATTGTAAATACTCCTTCAACAATGTGATGTTCATTGAAGTCCTTTGAATCACCGTATGCATCATCACCAACATTAACATCTTCGTTCGATAGTGTCAAATCTTTTGCATTTCCTGCTGCATGCTCCCCAGCAGCATATGTATTACCAAAAAACAATACATAGCTCGATACTGAGGAAATCCGTTCTTCTTGAATTTTGTTCACTCACTATTATCCTGCAATTTTCACAATGATAACATACCTCAGCAACATAATCAAACATCTTAAAACTTACATCTACAATGATCTCAAAATGACCAAAGTTTAAATGATACATTGATGTGAGGTTCCCATATACTTGGATCATCAATGACAATTGTCTTGTTGACATTATCTCAACCAAATTTGGACTATGAAAGAAGTTTCATAAAGCTACTATACTGTTTTTTTAGTTTGTTTACCTTGTTCCTTAACTGTACTTAGTTATATTGAAGTCCTATCCGTTTGTTGAATTCAGTCCGTATGTTATTCCATCCCACTTTGTTGTAAGTAGAAGATGTGCGATTTCCCTTTTTAACATCTTCTACCCACAAACTTACATACAAGTTAATGAAAGACTCAATCCACTTTATGGTGAATGCCTCTTTCTAGGATGCCAGTTAACCTTAATCGGTTGGGCAGCATATAAGTCATACATTAAATCATATCATAATCGCGTATGAATTACATGCAATACATAACATCATTATAGCATTGTAACCACCCAACGTTTGGCTACCCACGCAATCATTGCTCACTTAGTGTAGGTGGCATAATGGCTGATGATAACTCTCATCTTCTAAGTATGTGATAAGAGGTTTGAATCTTGTCATCTTTTATGTTCCCCCAAACAGGGGAGATACTACCTTGTTATAATGGTTATACAGGGATCGCAATGATGCATTCCATGTCATCAAAGATTCAATGCTTAAGCTTAATCACTCTCACCACAACATTAAAATTTGCACAATGCTGGAATTAAAGAGACCGAAAAACCATTGCATTGGGCACTTGATTAGAGTACCATTTGGTTCAAACTAAGAACCAGCTGAAACGACCAACGAGTATCCCATCAAATACTCAAAAAGGCACATCACATTTCATACGCTTCTTTTATATACAAAGGCAATCAATTTCGACAAATGATCTCAAAAGAAGAAACCAAACATCACGGCTACGAACCACAACGCTAACGCACCTCAGGTTCTCTGGCAAATCACAGCACAAACATCTTAAGAGCACATCAATACATAGAAAAGATGACGACCCAACATCACAACTGAGTGCATGAAGGCAAATTCACACTGTCATCTAAATTTCTTGCTAAGATGACAGAAAGTTGACTAATTATATAGATGAGGACACACAAACCAATCAACATAGAATATGATGGAAAAGAAGATACCTTTAGCTGGCTTTCACTAGTTAGAAATTATTCGCGTAGCTATCATTCTAAACCTTAAATAGCTTTGCCATTCCTAAGGTCAAGAAATAACAATATCCCACTACGTATATACTTTCTTATCCATAGAGAAAATTTTCTAGAATAATTTTCATCAAGCAAACTCAAATCACAAATGTCTTATGCCAAGCTACATATAAGAAATCCCACTTATCTCACCAACAAATGCATCTTCGTGATCAAGGACAAGTGAAATCTAAATACTTTCTCCAAAACCTGCTCGAGATTTTGTCCAATACTAAGTTCTCAAAAAGAAAGAGCAACCCCGGGAAGGACATAAATTTACCTCTTGCTAATGAGTTTCAATTAATTCCAGCTATCTCTCCAGGCTAGTTTGCATTTAAACCGCTTTTGCCACTTCAATCTGGATTATTTTCATATATCAGGCTACAGAGAAAAAGTTTAATAAAACTAATTTAACCAAGTTGAAACTAATTTGAATGAAGGTAAGAGGTAGTTCGATGCATCTTACTTAGAAAAAAATCATTTTACAGTTTAATAACTATATCTCTAGGAATGCAAATCACTTGAGGAAAAACAAAAGAATCTAATTCCGCCCTGATAAGGTGAAAATTCAGAGAGCACGACCGGTGCACAAGCGAGTTACTAAGGAAGAAAACGAACATACAAGCAAAAAAAAAAAGGTTTTAAAGATCCCCACGCTTCGTACGTCGACTGATTCTAACCTCTCGTGCAAAGACACATTCTAAGATAAAGAAAATGGACCTTCAATAGACGCGTGAGAGAGTTACTGAGGTAGAAAACAAACAGACAGGCCCAAATAAAAGGGTTTTAGAGATCCTCACTGCAAATACCCATTATGGGATAAAGAAAACAG
Source organism: Eucalyptus tenuipes (assembly GCA_014182365.1). Lineage (NCBI taxonomy): Eukaryota > Viridiplantae > Streptophyta > Magnoliopsida > Myrtales > Myrtaceae > Eucalyptus > Eucalyptus tenuipes. The sequence continues at coordinate 15,972,498 of CM024539.1, read as the reverse complement.
ACCTTCAGTAGATGCTTTCAGGATATTGTTCGGGAGCTTGAAAACAAGGAGCTTCCTCGAAGAAGCGAGCGTGGGGGAGAATCGGGGATTGAGAGGAGGTTAAGGCAGAAGCGAAGAATGTAGGGGAAGAAGCGAGAGCACCTCCAAATTGACATGAAACGAACTACAATGGGAAGAAATCGAAGGAACGGACAAAACGCAAACGATTTATGACTAACAGCTTCGCTCAATCAATGAAAAATCAAACCCAATCAAAAAAGCAGAGGGAGCAATGAAAAATAAAGCAAGGAACCACGAAAGAGAGAGACGCCTACCGTTTCTCGGGACTGGTTGCGGCAACAAAGAAGGAGGAAAGGTGTTGGCAACTCTATCGTCTCTAGCGACCGTTGATCGATCGATGCAAGAAGGAGGAGGAAGAGACAAAAACTTCACGAGACAAAGATAGAGAGAGAGAGGGAGAGAGAGAGAGAGAGAGAGAGAGAGAGAGAGAGAGAGACGTCTCTGATGCAGGAAGTAAAAGGGGTGAGATGATTTTGTTTTTGTTTTTTTGTTTCTATTCCAAATCTATTCCCGAGAACAAAAAATTTACCAAACGTGTTTGTGTTCTATTTCTATTTCAGAGAATCAAAAAAAAAAAAAAAAAAAACATGTACTTTGGGCAGTGTTACCAAACGCTCTCTTAAATACCCTGATGCATATGATTATGCGGGATGATGGAATCGTTCTAATGCGTAAGATTATACGGGGTTTGATTAAGTTTGGATGCCCTACATCAACGAGATGATGTTCACGAATGGATTTTGGAACGAAGCTCGTCAACTGAAATGCCGTCCTAAGGCGTATGCATATGCGGGATGATACCATACCTGAAGGGGCAGGACGATGCTTGGTTATGCCTGAAGACCGCGAACCTTCGAGTTAGCCGTGGTCCCGAGCAATCGTAATAATCTGGACATATATATGTGAAACGTGTATGAGAATGATATTTGATTATGTCTAGAATATTAATGGCACTCGTGTATGATTATAAGACATTGCATGTTCTTGATTTTGCCTCATAAGTATGTAATTATTATGAGAACCGTCTATGTGCTTATGGGATGATGGCTTTGAGAAGGTGAGATATTGTTCCTATTAATAATTAAGGCAAAGCAAATGCTTTGTTATTGATTTATCATCGATAGATAACTTACATAGTTATGTTGACTACGAGGTGAATTACCTCCCTACATGAAGATTAGGGAGCTTATTTACTGAGTTTTATCTCATTGTTGTTTAGTTAAATTTTTTCAAGCTTTAAGCATGTATGAACTCTATTGCCACACCCAGTTCGGGGTCCCATCGGGTAGAGTTAAGAGGTGACTGAGTATCCTATCGAAGGGACCGATGCTTGTTAAGAATGCTACATGACCACAATTTGGGTAGATGATGGGCTTCAGAGCTTAGTGCCCTACCACTTTTTGGCCTGGTACTTTTGGGTTGGAGATGACCTGTACAGCCCCATTTGAGGTTTTGACAAACCTCCGAGTGCAGGGCTCAGGAACAATAGTTGGGACGTTATGGATTTGCATATGCTTGACGGGGCAGTGTTCGATTTGGAGGTCAACCATAACATAATCGTCGAGCCAGAGCCCTGATATATGGAGCCCATAGGGTACTATGTGGTAGTGGGAGTGCATCACTTTTTGAAGTCATCCTTATAGTACTAGAAGTACTATGCTTATCCTCGAAACCCTTTGGAAGTGTGTTGCCGCGCTTTTGGGTTATTTATGAAGTGGCATAGTAGGTGATACTGAAGTTTGTATTGCTTAACTTGTATGGAAAAAAGTCGTATGAAATGATGTTGTTATGGATGTACATGTGTGTATGTGCGCCCCCGCGTGTCTTATGCTATCCCTATTGAATGGTTGGGTAATTGTATTTCCGGTTTCGCTTGTGTATAAGTAAACCATAACACGAATGGGTTGGCAATACCTCTTAGGACGTCGCTTTCAAATGGCCTAAATGAATAAGGGTTGTCACGTACCCGATGGTCAGGGCGTGACATGTTTAGAGTTAGAGAGAAAATAACAACAAAGTGTTTATGGTGGCTCAATCCCAATTAGAGTTGAATTATATGTATTTATATGAGTGATTATTTTACAAAAGGAGTATTGATTGGAACATAATTATAGAAGTACCCTATTATACATATAACATGCACATTAATAGGGAGAGGGTGAAGTTGGTCAATGACAGAGATGGCACTGTTGGGCATCAGCCAAGGTCCAACGTCCGTTAATGGGCTCAAACGAACACAGCATTGTCGCCGCGAAGGCGATCATAAGAGCAAATTATCATGGTTGGAAGTTTCTAATCTTCCACAATAATCGTGGATAACCAAAAAGAACAAATAGATGGTCCAACGAAGAGTTGGGTTGCTCCACCGAGCATATTACCCCATCACTCGAATTGAGACTTGCACGTGCGATATGAGGTGGTTGTGACGGCATTGATGCATTCCCTGGAGGCTGGCAAAGGATGTCAAACCTTTACCGATTCTCGACGAGCATCGTCACCACCGTGCAGCCTCCATTTCTCCCTCTAGAGTTTATTTTTCACTTTATTTTCTTTGTAACGTATAATTCTGAAAAAAAAAAAAAAGTAGCCTCGGAATCGACATGTGTGAGATGTACTTATGATAATCGGCGATTGAAGTTTGAGGGGGTGGGGAATTGATGCACTACTTGATAAATTTTCACAATACTTATTTAAAAGGACGACTTCAAACTGATGTATTTGTGATAATTTTATCTCAAATTTATTTATTTTTTACTTTGATTTTCTTTGCAACAAATGATTCTTGGAAAGAAATAGCCTTGGAATCAACAAGTGTGAGATGCACTTATTGAAGTTTAGGGGGAGGGGGAGAGGAATTAATGCAATACTTGATAAATTTTCACAAGACTCACTTAGAAGTTTTGGGGGGGAATTTAATGCAATACTTGATAAATTTTCACAAGACTAATTTAAAAGGCAGAGCAATCCCAAATTGGTGTATTTGCGATAATTTTATCTTAAACTAATTTTGTGAGCATCAATAACTCGTATACCCGTGATAAATTTATCATTCGTTAGTTTCCGTTAAATTTTGTAGTTAAATTATTAAGCTGGATGACGCGTGACAATTTACAAGTGTATCAATTTGAGATTTTATCCTCCGTTTGTTATGGCATAACATTTTATTTTTTTGTAGTATTAATTTAATTTAACAGAAACTAATTAATAATAAATTTATCACAAATGTTGTATTCACCTTACTCATTAAGATTGGGGGAAAATTTGAGAATAAAACACAAGCTCGAGGGTAATTTGTGATATTGGACCAATTTGGGCTCAATTGGAATTTTTCACAAGACCAATTTAAAAGGCAAAGCAATCTAAAATTTATATATTTATGATAAATTTATCCCAAATTAATTTTTTAACCTCCAAAAGTTAATACACCATTGATAAATTTACCCTTAATTAATTTTCATTAAGTTTTACCGTCAAATTATTGAATTGGATAACATATAATAGTTGACGTATATATCGATTTAGGATTTTATTCTCCATTTTCATGTGTGTATTAGTTTGTGATTTTTTGTGATATTGATTCAATTTAACAAAAACTAACCAATAGTAAATTTGTCATAAACGTGATACAAGCCCTACTTGTTGAGAAGGGGGGCATTCGAGAATAAAACTCAAATTCGGGGGGGCAATTTGCGATATTGGACCAATTATGGGCTTCGACTGGGATTTTCCACAAGACTCGTTTTAAAAGGGGCCGAGCGACCCTTCCCAGGCTTCCCGAACGTTCAAACGGCGAACGAGTTGGAGTTTGGCGTACGGTCCGCTAGGGTTTCCCCGTCACCTTCCTCGCTCGCGCAGGCAGGTACCTCCTCTCTCTCTCTCTCTTCCCCCTTCGGAACGTAGCTGCGCAGGCAGAGCATCCGTCGCGACGCGGCGGCTCGCGGCGTTGCGTAATCGGTCTGCCATCGTCGAGGCGATCTGCCGGTAATCGTGCGTCCCGGGAGCTCCGGTAGTTGTCGAAGCGTACGGATATACAGTCATGTCGGATTGATGACCCCGCGGATTGTTTCCTCGGGAGATCGCGTCCCTGTCTTTTCTCGTGCGGGGTTGTGTTTCGTTCGTTCGTGCGCGCGTGATTGTGGTTTTCTCGTCGAAAATTCCCCATTTTTTTGGGACCCGGATCTCGATTACGAGACCAGATTCTTCATTTCGCATCTTGTTGTTCTGGGTTGTTTCCCTTAGTGCGATTCGACTTCGTGGTGTAGCAGTTTCCCCTTACTCGGTTTTTGTCTCTGATGAGCCCCTTGGTCGTTTGATGGCATTCGAGGCCTTTGAGAGTTCTGAAGTGGAAATTACTGCATGCCTATAAGCGCACTTGGGTGTTGTTATGCTAGATTCATTTGGTTTTGCTGTCATCGGCGAGATCGCTGAGGATGTGCCGTCCTGTGTTCATGTGTTTTGTCGAGAATTTGGCAGTTCAGACGTCATTCTCTGTCGCGTGGACATTATGCTTTCGTTTGTCTGAGTTCTCCAATTGTGTTTGGCAGGGAAAATGGCACGGGTATATGTTGGTAACCTGGATTCTCGTGTTACAGAACGGGATCTCGAGGATGAGTTTCGCACATTTGGAATTATAAGAAGGTTGGGCCTTTTCTTTAAAAAGTTAAATCATCTCCTTGGGCTTTTGCACTTATATGCAATGTGTTATTTTTTAGACATAGTATTCAGTTTTGTCGCTACCCCAATTACTTGAGAAGTACTGATGCAGCTCATCTAGTGTTCAACCTCATTCTGTCAGTAGTGCATGGCAGTAAAGGGCTGTGACGAATGGTTTGCTTCAACTTGATTTATAGGATTGCATCTCAGAGTTGCAATGTGTTTTTGCCTTGTGAATTTAAAGACCAGAACAATCTTTATACAAACACAATCCTCTATAGTCGGAATCACCTGGCTTACCTCCAGAGAATATGGACGGACAAGATTGTTCAGATTGGCCTTTTTTCTTCTTCTTCTTCTTTTTTTTTTTTTTTTTTTTGGGGTTTGGGTTGGGGGGTTGGGGTGCGGGGACTAAAGCAAAAAACCTTTTTCCTTTCTAAATCAAGAAAAAAGATCTTACATGATAGATTGTTACTTGATGAACTTATCTTTTTTCCAATTGCAGTTTATGCTTCTTTCTCCTGCTGCTGCTGATTCTCAGTTTGGTTCTTTTATGACATATGCAGTGTGTGGGTCGCCCGAAGACCACCGGGATATGCTTTTATTGATTTTGATGACCATAGGGATGCACAAGATGCGATTCGTGAGCTAGATGGTATGTCTAAAGCTCTGTATATTGGAACATCCAGTCCAAATCAGAGATTGCTAAAGCAGCCATTGTTTATTGCAAATGATTTTTGCTGCCAATGTCGATAATGTTGTTTTTATTTTCCTTATGTAATTAATGGCATTATTAACAAATAAGCTGTTTGTGTATGTTCTCATGTGATTTATACTTGAATATCAGAGGATGCCCTTTAGATTTGACAGCTAGTTCTCTTGTGTGATTTCTGAAATCTGCTCTTGTTGGTATTGTTGGTTGTGTTGTTTAATTTGGTAAGAAGGAATTTATTCATGATAACCTTGAAAATCTTTCTGCTTGCCATTTTTTTTTCCTTTAACATATGCTATACTTTTTTTCTTTATATGCGGTCTCCTTATCACTTCTTTCTGCATCATTTGGAAGCTGGATGGTTTGATTAGTTGGAAAGCTGTTAGGTTTTTTGAGGATGGATAGAGAGAGGTAGCATTTGATGATTCTGAATGGCAAAATGCCTTTCATTTGATCAAATAGGTAAAAATGGCTGGAGAGTTGAGCTCTCTCATAACTCTAGTGGTGGACGTGGTGGACGTGGTGGTCGATCTGGCGGTTCTGATTTGAAGTGCTATGAATGTGGTGAGCCTGGACACTTTGCTCGGGAGTGCCGCCTGCGTGTGGGTTCACGACGACGTCGAAGTCGCAGCCGCAGCCGCAGCCGCAGCCGCAGTCGCAGTCCAAGATACCGCAGGAGCCCAAGCTATGGTCGAAGGTCTGTTTACTGTAAAATATATTGGAGTTATCTAAGAGCTATTTTTGGGTTCTAGCAATATGTTTTTATAGAAAGTTTGATCATGATCGTTAATGCAAATTTGTGTGGTGTTACTTTTTTAAATTTCTGTTTCATATGATGAAACAGCAGATGTAGTTGACCATCTTTTGTAAGAAGTTGACTTCGGGTGTTTCAATGCTTTGCTATGCTTTTTATTAGGAGCTACAGCCCACGTGGTCGATCTCCAAGACGTCGCAGTCTCTCTCCTCGTGGTCGCAGCTATAGCAGGTCGCCCCCGTTCCGCGCCCGTGACGAAGTGCCATATGCTAATGGGTAAGGTCTTATGCTCTTTTCCTTTATTTCTCTTTCATGTGCATGTGTGCAGTGAGCATGTTTTATTGAATGTGCATATATTTTAATATGAATGATGTTTTTTTTAGTGATGTGTCGTTGACGTCTTCTTTTGTAGCCTTCCACGGCAATTTGTTATCAGTCAGAGTCCTCAAATTTTTGTGCAATTTGTTCTGTCGTAGTGCTGTGACTTTCACATCTTCTCTCACCCCATGTCTCTAGTTTGAGCTTAGCCACATACATAGTGCTACATATGCTACCTGTTTGTTCCTGTTGATTTGATCGGTAGGTAAGATGCAGTATTCATCTCAGACTTTTTTTTTGTATGGACAACTAAAGTTCTAGTCTTGACAAAGTTCTGATGTGACTTTTTAATGACTAGACTTTTTGATGGATTCTAATTTTATCTCTGTTGCAACATCAACAGCAATGGTCGTGATCGTCGCCGAAGCAGGAGCTGAATGGTGCAGAGCTATAGAATGTGGTTTTGTCTGGATCGTATCTGGATTAAGTGTGTTTAGTAGTTTGGACTTGGTACAACTTTGTTTTAGTCGGGCCTCGCCCTCAGCCCCACCTCTTCGATTTGGATAAGTTCTCATTACTGAGTATGTTTTCCTGTCTTTTACTTTGTCAGAATTATTATGGTTATGTTACAGGTGAAGGATCTTAAGATATCTGCTGGTAGATAGTTCTTCATAGTTAGCTTCTCTGGGTATTGCTAAATCTCCGTACCTTTTCCTTTGTGTCGAGGTATCTTCTAGGTTTGCTTCATTGGTTTTATGCTCCTGCACTTCCACGGGATTTCGATCTTCGCCGCGCTTTGTGCTTCTGCACTTCAGCGGGACTTGATTCTTCGCTGCCTCGTCGTGGGGTCTTCAATTTTGAATGATTGTGGGTCCCAGTCGGCTTCGTCTATAGATGCTTCCCTTTTGTCTTTCTCCAGATTGATTCGTGCTTCTCAAAATCTATTGGCACATAATATAGTTAACTAGAAGGTTTGAGGAGCTGCATCAAACACTTCTATCAGGTAATTATATTTGTTTTACCAAAGCATGGAATAGTGGTTTCATTTTTCAGGTAATGGGGTTTCACTTCATATTGAAAAGAAAGCAATTAAATGTTCTCCATAGCTGTCAGAATTGGAGCATGATCTTTTCTAGATAGTTTTTGTTTTTGGTTACAACACGGCTGTCTTTGATTCTAATTTCATAATGTTTCTTTAACTAAATTGTGATTTTCTTCCAAAATTGAACACTCGCTGCTTTGTCATCAACATGAGACCCGTGGGCCCAACTACAGAATGATCTCCGCTTCGTCGAGTGGCTCCCTAATTGATTGAGACTCGTCTACATGATAGTCATTTCAATTTCTTCGGCGTCGTCTTCGTACAAAGCATACATTTGATGCCTATGCTGCTGAGAGCTGCTATCTGTGTCGCCATATTCTAAGATCTCCGCTTCGTCGAGTGGCTTCCTAATCGATTGAGATTCATCTACATGATAGTCATTTCAATTTCTTTGGCATCATCTTTGTACAAAGCATACATTTGATGCCTATGCTGCTGATAGCTGCTATGTCTTGCCACACTCTTTAGGCAAGTTAGCTTAAGAAGGTCTGCCGCGTCAAGTTTAGATGGACTATTTGCTTTGGGTTCCCTCAAAGCATAATCATTGATATGGGTCTCACATTGTGTTGAGTCGCTGTATATTCATCCTAGGAAGATTGAACCGACTTCTTTCTCCTTGGTGGTGAAAGCATACTTTGAGAGTTTGCCTTGAGGGATTTTTGTCATTGTCGGTTGGCATTTTTTTTTCAGTGTAATCTTTCCCAAATGGCTTGACCTTGAACTTATGTGAAGTTGGAATGATCACCTCTATATTTGCTTAATTAATCTCTGGCCTGCCATCCCTTTCTTTTTTCTTGTTTTGCTGTCATATTTGGTTAAGTAATTATTACTCATCCTAGGGACTGTCATGCTTACCAGTTCAAAAGATTGCCATAAGTAAAGTGACAGGATTGAAGCCGTCATATCGGAAATGCACTTGTCCTCATGACTGACTTTTGAGCTTGCATGGATTGAAAGTGTGGTTTTGAGATTTAAAGGATGATTTTTTCGTAGATTTATCTATTATAGTCATCGTGATTGGTAATCATCACTGAACCATGGCTTCTACTACTAGATAATCGTTCCCTATGAGCAGTTTGCTTATTGAAGGAGCTCATGGAGTTTATCTTGTAATTAGCTGTGCTCTGATGAACAAATGTCCCGAGGAAGCATCTGCTGTTTGTTTTAAGAGATTGAATGATAGCTGTACAAAGTTTCCATAACATGTTGGACCTTAGTATTTGGCATTTTCCTAAGAGTTACGATAATTATGATAATTAGTGTTAATTGGCCTTAGGAGATGCAATTGTACACGAAATAGGAATCCGAGAGTTACACCCAGTAATTTTTTGGTGGTCGTGTCATTTATATTAGGGTTTTTGCCATTTTAGCACCCTTTTCTGATCAATTCATATTGGTTTCTATTTTTGCCATCTTGATTTGGCAATGTCCACTTGTTCTCTCGTGGACTAGTCCCAAGTGCAATAGGAGGGATTAAGTAGAAACATCTCAGCTAGAGGATAATTCCGAAACTCTGTAAATCGTTATACTTTTTTTTTATCCAATACTTTCCCGTGCATTCATGGAGGTCGGGCTGTCGCCCATTTCTACACTTTGCCTGAGATGGTTTGCTTTTGGCTGAATCTAGATCTCGCCATTCATGCATTTCGACAATTTTTTTGCTCTTGCCATCTTTAACGAACATTTTGATCGACTCTGATGGTCCATTCTTGTCTAGAAGTACGAATTGCATACGACAAGATGTTGCGTTTTGCCTCTAGGCGGCTATATGGAAACCTGAAAACTGAAGCTGCATAGCCCTCGATTGTGGGGGGTGGTGCTTGATGTGAGAGCCGTGTCCAAGCATCCGTTTGGTTTGTGTCCAAAGCGATAGGATGAAAATGCGTCGGTGCTCTTCCAAATCGAGTTGATTTGACGTCAACAATTCATGACCCATTTGCGAAAAAAGATCGATCTTTTCCTTTAAGAAGTGTTCAATCCTCGCAAGGCCATCCCCACTTGCCATTGTTGCCATTTGAGTCGACACGATCTACTTCTCAAAAACCAACTTCTTATCCATGAAAAGAACCCAACTGAAATGGAGTTTATGGCTCCGGTTCTGGCATTTTGATCTTCGGAGCGGAGCCGATACCGTTTTCCCCGGTGTATTTGAGCTCGATTTGGTTTCATTTGATGAGATAGACAACTGGGCCCGCTTATAAGTTTCGACGCTCGATCCTAAACGTGAATTCTCACTGAACGAAGACATTTATAGATGCTATAGATGCGTTGAACCATAGATTTAGTAGACTGGTCAGTTAGGAATTTCGAGGTGCTCAATTTTGCTATGGCCAAACGTTGTTTTGATCCTGATTTTTAATACAAACATTACTTAAATTAAAATAAAAAATAAGCCAAATTTAAATACTAAATAAAGAAGGGTGCGAAACTAGTTGCCCTAAGGGCCAGGAGAAGAGAGAATATTGGTGGTGGTGGTGGGGGGGGTGGGGGAGGGATGGCTGGCGTGTCACCGAGCCCGGATAATGGACAACAGCCCTCTTCGACCGCGGGATAGGCCCTCACCCGAATCGATAAGGGTTGCAACTATGGCCAACATTATTTTAGCCACATCATTGCCATGTAATATTGGAAAAATAATTATAAAAAAAAACACATTAGTATTTTTTGCCAGTCTCATTGGATGGAGTTAAAGAGATGATTTGATTGCACAAATTTGATAATTTTTAGGACTTAATTGCATATTTTGCAAATTGTAGAACTCAATTATAATCTTTTGATAAGGTTTAGGACTTTTAAGTGTATTTATCTCTAATAAATTGTGGTATGGCCAACTGTTTTCATTGAAATTGAGTTGAAAAGAAACTCGTAATCAAGGGCGGCTCGACCTTCGCTGGTGACACAAATTCGTGCCCCCACAATGGAGATGTTGGAGGAGTTCCGTCGCGCAATGAAATTGTTCTTTCGGTCAAGATGATCATGGAGTGCAACACAATTTCCACCGGATTGATGGCCGGCACGACGGACTGAAGCAAGGAACCACCAGGTTCTAATCCCTCAGCCATGGCATGGGATTTCCATTGTTTTTGCGGCCAAGTGGCTTGATGTCGACCCGAGCCTACCGGTGCGAGGATCCACGAGACAACACTCGTCCCATGATGCATTCGCTGTGATTTCGCACATCCAATTCAGAGTCCCCACTTGTGATTTTCCGACTATAAATAGAATATGATGAAAGCTTGATTAGACAAGTTGGCTCAATTTCTAGTATGTTTCGTGCGATGAAAAGTTAACGGCAGTGCATTTCACGAATTGCATCACACGGAGAATGTTTCGTTCACGACTCGAATATTCGTTGGATTTTATCACCATTTTTTTTTTCTTTTCCAGGAAAAAATGAAAACATATTCTATTTCTTCTAAAAGTAATGAGAAACCTTCAAATGGTTCTTAGTATTTTTAGAGCTATCGCGTCAACGCTTTTGGTCTTCTTTTCACCTCGTGTCACACGCGGGCCAATTTTCCTCATCGCCACACAATGATATGGGGCCTGTGTCCTATACCCTGTATAACTCGCAAAGAGAAAAAGTAATTAAATTCAGAAAATAAAAGAAAATAAAAATTGCCTCTAAAGTTAACCTTTAAGTAATACTTCTAGAGACATATATTTTATCAAGAAATAGATAAAATACAAGTAATAAGTGGAATACCGATAGAAGTAAATTTGTAGTATTAGTAGATGAAGAAGTTTTGGATCCCATATCAAGTATACTTCCATGTGAGATTTTATGGGATTCCATACTCTAAGACATGAGTGTTTTTTCTATTATGACCCGACTCGATCTATACAAATCAAACCTTTTAAAAAAGTATTCAACATAACCAATTAGGGTGATGATCGAAACTTTCGAATTGACTTCACAAGGTTTCTACCATACGATGTGGGAATTGAGCATGCCATATATGATATGTGATGCAATTCATTCCTCCTCCTACGACATTGTAGCGCCCGATTTATTCTTAGAATGGATCTAACTCTGATTCCACTCAATCCACATGGATCAAACCTTCAAAAAGAATATGTAAGAACGATCATTCAAGATGTGACTATTTGAGATGGGTGGATCCGACTTATGAATCGTGCACGATTTTATTACATTCTTTTCAACTCAGGTGCTTTTTATTTTTTTCTTTTTTTTATCAGTGGTGGAAAAAGGGGTAGAATGATTTTATTTTCTACGCCATCCTCTGCTCTATTAGGGAAAGAGAACAAAAAGAGGGGAGCGAAAGTGGGTGCACAACAGAGGAGAGATTTTTAACATTTTGCGAGTAGAAAATGGGGAGAAACAATTTTGATTTTTTCCCTTCCCAACATGGCATTAGTGCGAGGTAAAGATTGTGTGACTAGAGCGCACCAACGTGGCTATAGGCACACGTGAAAACGACAAAATCTTGTAATTTACGTCAACGCGAAATTACCAGAGAAATAAACAAGAAATAATGACATCATAAATTTACGTAATTCAGTCTGAGTATTGGAACCTACGTCCACGGGGAAAGTCAGCAACAAATAATATATTATAATCGAAAAATCAGAATTTACAATCGCTCATACGCTCGAATGTTTCCCACACTTATATTTAACCCCAAAGCCAAAGTGTTTATAAATAAACAATTTATCTGGGCATAAACTCACGACACCAAATTAGCGCGCGTTCAAGCTTTAAACAAAACGCTCTATGTACACCAAAATCAGAAACTCCAGCGTTCGCACGGCTTGGCGTATCTCTTCAAAGGCTTCATGCGGCTTCTCTAGTTTTTTTTCTTTCTTTCGCGGCTCCCTGCGGCTTGTACATGCAGCAGTCACTTATGTAAACAAAAGAAAACCTACGCCTTTTGCGTGTGCCCAAGGTCAAAAGTTTGACCTTGGGCCCCACCACTGTCGATTCTTCACGTGCAGAGAACTTCAATATGAGGTGGGACGCTGCACATAAGGGAGAGGAAAGCCTTCCTTTTTCTTTTTATCTTTTATTTCCTCTTTTGTCTTGTTTTGCACATCCGAGAGAATCGTCCAAGAAAGGAAATTGTGTCTTCTTTCTTCATATGATATCCAATCATTAGAAGAAAAAACTTTATCAACAAATTCGGTTTAACAAATTATTATCCGAATTCAAACTCGAGACATTAATTTAACAGATGGTGCTACACATGATAAATGTGTAGTCATAATCTCGTAGTCTCATTATTGCATCGACACAAATTTAACTTCGCTAAATGAACCAAAAAAAAAAAACATACATGATCTGTGTAAAGAAAATTATATAGAAATGACCTTATCAATCCCTAGCTTGAGGATTATAACTATCTAATCTTTGATCAATGGTGTATAAGATTGTTTACATAAAATTTTCTTTATAAGGAAAAAAAGTAAGAGTAGTTAGGGGTCAGCATCAGGTCCGGCTCTGTAACAGCTTGGTTCGACAAGGGCGAATAGTGGTCATCGGAGCTAGGGGGCCTGGATAGGGAGCGGCTCTTGGTAGGTTTGTAGGATGGCCAAGGAGGAACGAATGAATTGAACTATGCACTAAACACAAGAAGAGCAATTGTAATGTATGTGCGAGGGCGGGTAGTGGTTGCCAAAGCCAGAGGTCCTGGACAAGGAGCGACTCTTGATAGGTTTTTAGGATGGCCGAGGAGGAATGAATGAACTGAATTATGCACTAAACACAGGGAGAGCAATTCTAATGTGTGTGTTGCCGGAGCCAGAGGGCTTGGACAAGGAGCAACTCTTGGCAGGTTTATAGGATGGCTGAGGAGGAATGAATGAATTGAATTATGCACTAAACACGGAGAGAGCAATTCTAATGTGTGTGTTGCCGGAGCCATAGGACATGGACAAGGAGTGGCTCTTGGCAGGTTTATAGGATGGCCAAGGAGAATGAATGAACTGAACTATGCACTAAACATGGGGAGAGCAATTGTGATGTGTGTGCGAGGGCCGGTAGTGGTTGCTGGAGCTAGAGGGCCTGGACAAAGAATGACTCTTGGCAGGTTTACAAGATGGCCGAGGAGGAATGAATAAATTGAACTATGCACTAAACATGGGGAGAGCAATTGTGATGTGTGTCCGAGGGCAAGTAGTGGTTGTCGGAGCTAGAGGGCCTGGATTGTCACACCCCAAAACTAAAAAGAATAGGGATGACATGGCCGTCCTTCCACACGAAGGACGCAGCCTCAAACACAATCAACAACCTGATATTAACTTATATATATCTCAAACCATATATATATATATATCAGATAAACCAACAAATTGGTTGCAACATCAGAGTTTCTATAATCCACCAAAAAGAGAAAAGAGATATACGTTTAAAACTCAGACGATCCAACCACTAGTCAGGATCATTTGCACCACTTCCTTAAACCATACCAAAAACAAAATAGAACCCCCCAAAAATTTCCCACCGACGGCGCTCTCGCTCTATTCGCCGCTAACCGAGGAACCTAAAAAGATTAAAGGAGGAATGGGATGAGCAACCACAGCTCAGTGAGTAGTACATATCTTCTAAGCAGATCGAACAACCACTATGCATGTATACAAAGCAATACCAAACTTCATATAACCAACTCAATATATAAAATACGTATCGAATCATATATGTATTTCTTATCATCAAAGCTTTATTTAAATCGCCATCAAAAGTCAAGTATCAATGGTCGAATCCATTGATTAATCTCTATCAAAAACACATATCAATGGTCTATCCATCGACCAATCTTTTGCTCAATAACTAACCATGGTCACGACACAACGCCTTGTGACAAGGCGACCAAGATCTTCCCTTGGCAAGGTCTCCACCTACAAAGCCGATGGCTGGGCCTAGAAGGATATCCTAAACCTAGTATGCATACCCCAAAAACCCCTCACTGGGTTCACAGTCATATTGAGCATAAATAACCATTCTCCAATACTAGAAATCCAATTCAGAAATCAATATCCTAAACCAAACAAATAACATTTTGCAACATAGCCCATCATCCATTTCATATCCGTTTCTCAAATCATCATAACCCTTTCCATAAATCAGTTGCAAAGCAATTTCATATATGTTTCTTCACAAACCTTGTATAACATGCTTTTCAAACATTCACAATCAACCAAAGAGTAGCAATTGCTCGATCAGGCTTTTATACAATAAAAATGCTCTTCTTGATTCAATATATATACATATATACTTCAAGACATGATTTTATAAAACCAAAGAAGATATAGTACCACTCACCTCGTCGTCTACGACCAAACGACGAACGATACTTGTATCGTCGAACTTAAGGCCCTATCAAATAATCGAGGAATAATGTTAAAATTTAATAAAACTCTTATCTTAACTACGAAATGACTAACTTATGCCTTAACTCTAACAAAAGGACTTCTACGCGCTAACAAATCGCATAACCAAAGCGATTATTCAAGCCATTCGTAACACGGAGTTTAAGCAAAAAAACTTGATCACTCCTTAACTTTCTCCTCTAAACCCCGATCTGAACGAATTTATAGTCAATAGAGAGCCCTTGACACATATTACAAGAATCCCAACTTCACCATCCCAAAATCAAGCCGAAAAATGACAAAATACGGGCCCAAAGCTGCTGGACGCGTACTGTTCACTGCGCGCGGGAAACTTTGAAATTTTGTTTCGGACAAACCACAAGCTCAAATCACGATCCGTAAAATCCCACGGCTCCACAACACCCTAAATTATCATTCCTATGAAAATACGCGGCTCAACGACTCCAAAATCGGACTTCGCCGCTCAATTTTCCAAAAATTCCGAATTTGAGTCCTAAATCCAAAAATTACTTCAATCGGACGAACGAGGGGCTTGATCTCTTACCGGGTGCTGCGTTATGGAGTTGACTCGGCTTGGCGAGGAATCCAAGGCGTGCACGTGCCAAAACCCCTTTCCTTTCTTCCCATTTCTCTTCTTCTTCTTCTTCTTCTTCTTTTCTTTCTTTTCTTTCTGGTCAAGGATCCCTCAGCTTCTATTTAACCGAACCCTCTCCCCTCTCCTTTTTGCTTTATTGACTTTTCAACTTCTTTTTATGTTTCTTCTTTTGGGGCCCACTAACATAATATTACATTCTACCCTCCTTAAAAAAATTTCGTCCTCGAAATTTACATGTACTTCAATCATGAAACAAGTGAGGGTATTTGTGTCTTGCCTCCTCCTCGAGTTCCCAAGTAGCCTCTCTCTCGGTGTGGTTTTGCCATTGTATTTTCACATAAGGAATGGTTCATCGCCGCAATACCTGATCCTTCTTATCGACAATGCGAATAAGCTGTTCCTCATATGTCAAGTTCTCCTGTAATCTCAATGGAGTAAAGTCTAGCACATGTTTAGGATTTGGCACATATTTCCGCAACAAAGAAACATGGAACACATTATGAACACCTAATAGCGTTGGTGGAAGAGCCAATTTATAAGCGACTTCACCAATTTTCTCTAAGATCAAGAATGGTCCCACGTATCTTGGACTTAACTTACCACGTGTGTCAAATCTCATTACACCCTTCGTAGGAGAAACTTTTAAGAATACGTGATCCCCCACATTAAATTCTAACTTGCGTCTTTTCAGATCCGCATAACTTTTCTGACGACTTTGAGCCGTTTTGAGACTTCCCGAACCAGCCTAACTTTCTCTTCTGATTGTTGAATGAACTCGGGGCCAGTTAGTCTTTTCTCACCAACGTCGTCCCAACAAATAGGACTTCTGCATTTTCGGCCATATAAAGCTTCAAAGGGTGCCATCTTAATGCTGGAGTGATAACCGTTATAAGAAAATTATAAATGTAGATGTTCATCCCAAGAACCGCCGAAGTCAAATGATGCATGATCTCAACATATCCTCTAATGTCTAGATCGTTCTCTCTGACTGTCCATCTGTTTGTGGATGGAAAGCTGTACTCAAGTTGAGTTTAGTGCCCAATGCTCCTTGCAAACTCTTCCAAAAGTTAGACACAAACCTAGGATCCCTATCAGAAACAATGCTTACTGGAACTCCATGAAGCTTCATTATCTCATTAACATATCGCTTTGCCATATCTTCCATTGAAAGGCCAAATTGATATGACAAAAAGTGAGCGGACTTAGTTAATCGATCAACAATCACCCATATAGCATTCTTACCACTTGGCGTCCTCGGTAAGCCGACTATGAAATCCATGGTAATATGCTCCCACTTCCATTTATCTCTAGAGGTTGCAACTGTCCACCTAGTTTCTGATGCTCAATTTTTACTTGCTGGCAAACTAAACATTGATCGACAAATTTTATAATATCCTTTTTCATGTTGATCCACCAAAAGTTTTCTCTCAAGTCTCTATACATTTTAGTGCTTCCCGGATGAATTGAAAATCTAGTACTGTGAGCTTCTTGCAGGATCTCCTTTTTCAGCTTTGAGTCCTCGGGAACACATAGTCGACCATGAAACCTCAAGGATCCATCTACGTGTAAACTAAAATCCGCTTGTCTTCCAGCTTCCACACCTTCTCTAATTTTTTTGTAATTGTGGATCTTCATTCTGTTTAGCCTTAATTCTGTCAATCAACATAGGTTGTACTTGAAGATTAGCTAATTGAGCACCAAGTTGCTGCACCAACACCTCCAAGTCTAACTTCCTCATATCTTCAAGAATGGGTTTCTGAGAAGTGAGTAAAGCTGCCATATTTCCAAAGGATTTATGACTCAAAGCATCCGCTACCACATTAGCCTTACTTGGATGGTAATTAATGGATAAATCATAATCCTTCAAAAGTTCTAGCCATCTTCTTTGCCTCATGTTCAGTTCTTTCTGAGTAAAGATATACTTCAGACTCTTGTGATCGGTAAAGACTTCACATTTTTCACCATACAAATAGTGTCGCCATATCTTCAAGGCAAACACAACCGCCGCTAACTCCAAATCATGAGTGGGGTAGTTCTTCTCATGTAATTTCAATTGTCTAGAAGCATAGGCAACAACTTTGCTATCTTGCATAAGAACACAACCCAAACCTTCTTTGGATGTGTCGCAGTAGATTACGAAGCCGCCAATTCCAAAAGGTAGAGTTAGAATAGGAGCCGACACCAACCGTCTCTTCAACTCTTGAAAACTGCATTCACATTGGTCTGACCATTCAAATTTGACTTTCTTCTGAGTTAGACGGGTAAGTGGACCAGCAATCTTTGAAAATTCATCTACAAATTGCCTATAGTAGCTGGCTAGTCCAAGAAAACTTCTCACTTCTGTAACATTAGTTGGACGATTCCACTTAACAATTGCTTCAACCTTCTTTGGATCCACTAATATGCCATCTTTCGAGATCACATGACCCAAGAATTCTATATGATCAAGCCATAAATCACATTTACTAAATTTGGCATGCAACTTCTTTTCATGGAAAGTCTGCAAGACAAACCTCAAGTGTTGTTCGTGTTCCTCAAAACAAATATTGGACCAATTTCTGAATCTGTAATTACCGACCAAAAAAAAAGAATATAATCAGTATTTGAATTGGAACTGACCAGTTTTGGATCTAATTCTTGGTTCCAAAGTCATGGCATCGATTTCCGGACCAAGAACGGCTTACCCCTAAGAGCAACATGATCGGATGGTATTTGTCTAGACACTAAGACCCCTTCGAAAAAACAAAGCAACCCCCGTGAAATCTGCTGCTGATTCCGAAAGTCTATCTTTGAGTTAATGCTTTTCTAATCTCCAAGCTCATCATATCGATTTATTCAATGCAGATTCGTGGCACTCACGTCCTCTCCCGATCCATGTTTACTCTCAAACGAGGAGGAATCATATAAAATATTGCACGGTCTGAGCTGTACTTTTTTCTATTGTTCTCTCCTTTCACTGCAGTTTCCGTTTCCTGTCTCTGCACTTTCGTGAATCGTTCGCTGACTTTTTCGGTGTCTCCGGCCAATCCTCATTGTCCGGATTTTCTATGATCTCGAGATCCCGTGCACACGGATCGATAACTTGGAGCCCAGTCCGACCCGAGGCCTGCCTCGAGGGGGACTTGCAGGCGTGGTGATCCGATGAGAGTGCCCGTCGCCGGAGCAACCGCGGCGGTTCTTTTGCACGCATGTAATTGTAAAATTTGCAAGTCAAAACTTTAGGACAGGCCCAACCGTTTCCTCGTATCTACCGGTTTCTTTCCTTCTCTCTTTCCTTTCTCGTTCTTTCCGCACGCATGCGTCTCCATCACCATTAACTTCTGATAGTTGCGGTTATTATTCTTCTGGGTCCTCTCTTCGTGTCCTGATTTTTTAATCATTCCGAACCAAGTCCCAGTTCAAGACTCCCCTCTAGGAAGAAAAAGTCTATCGGCTGGACAAAATCTCGTCCGGGCAGAAGTTGGGTCTGCTGCTTCTCTCGGTTTCCTCTCGCAAGTTCGCGGCTTTCCTGCGAATGCAGTGAGTTTCCGGAGCATGGTAGTGACCAGGAAGACGACATGGACTCGAAGAAGACACAGAAGTTTGTAAGGTACCCGATACGACAGCATTTCCAGTGTTGATTTGTAGCAGAGACTGGTTTGTTTCTGATGTGATGGGAAATTCTTTTTCCGAATTTGTCATGATGTTGTTGTTGGTTCTCTTGCTTGCAGATTTTATAATGATGGAAAGCAAAATCTTGGCGTTTCATGGGAAAAGAACGATCCCACGCACTTGGAAAAGCCATTGCCTTTGTATAAGATACCGGCGGCGCCAACCCTGCTGAGACCCGATGGCGATCCTGCCAGTAGGATTAAGGCCCATTACAAAGTTCCAAGATTTGGGACGTTTAAGGTTTTCCCTGAAAGCCAGGAGCCGCGGAAGAGGCGGATTCTCGATCCGGGGGGCGAAATCTTCTTGCAGTGGAACAGGATTTTCCTCTTCTCCTGCCTGGTGGCGCTGTTCGTCGACCCCTTGTTCTTTTACTTGCCGTCGGTCGTGAGCCGCGATGGCTCGTCGTGCCTGACCACCGATTCGAGCCTGGGGATTGTGGTGACGTGTTTCCGGACGCTGGCCGATGCCTTTTACGTTCTCCATGTGGTCGTCAAGTTCCGGACGGCTTATGTTTCCCCGAGCTCGAGAGTGTTTGGAAGGGGCGAGCTCGTTACGGATCCGAAGAAGATTTCCAGGAGGTATTTGAGATTGGAGTTCTGGGTCGATTTGCTTGCGGCATTGCCTCTTCCGCAGGTACTATCTTGGACCGGTTTTTCACTCTAAGTCGAAACCGTTGTTGTATAGTTTCAGGCAAAACATTAGACCTTTATGCGTCGCCGATATTTTGGCTAATCGCTTCAGTACTAATCTGATTTAGTTCAGACAAGATGCTAATTTCCTGTGCAACTGCAAGCTATGGCAATATCTTTTGCCGACTTTGATATTGATTTTCTTTGAGATATAACGAAAGAAGGAACTAAGATCATCATGATAAGTCGGTTCATTTAACATTAGAAATTCGGCTATGGATCATTTCGGTCATAATCGAATGGATATGATAGAAGTTTTTTGGCTGAGATAAAGATAAGAAAGAAAGGACATAGAGAGGCTAGGCTGCTTTTTCATCAGTAAAGAGATTTTCCAATTAAATTCAGTGATCAGTCATAAGATAGAAAGTGACTTTGTCTCCCAGATCATGCTTGAGTTGCATGTAGTTCTTCACTTCTCTTATGTCCATTAGGTAAGAACTCTGTTGTTTTACTATGAATTCATGAACAAGCTAACTTGATATTTTTTTCCATTTTGGGTCAGATTGTGATCTGGTTCATCATACCTGCGATAAGAAGTTCGCACTCGGATCACACCACCAACACTCTCGTACTGATTGTTCTGCTCCAGTACATCCCGAGATTATATCTGATCTTCCCATTGAGTTCTCAGTTGATCAAAGCCACTGGCGTAGTCACGAAAACTGCTTGGGCTGGAGCGGCATACAATCTCGTGTTGTACATGTTAGCCAGTCATGTATGTAGCCGCTTGTACATATCACGTTCCATAACTTCCATGTTATCGAAGGGTCTTTTAAGTTTGTGCTGCAATGATTCTGACCCTTCCTGTAGGTCCTGGGCGCGTCATGGTATCTGTTGTCGACGGAGCGACACGCTACGTGCTTGAAATCCACATGCGACCAGGAATTTAGCCCCGTGAAGTGCCATCTTCGTTACCTGGACTGCGACATGCTTGACGATGGTCAGCGTGTCATATGGGGCAACACTACGAGTGTCTTTAGCAATTGTGACCCGAATGGGAATATCGTGTTCCAATACGGCATATTCGCGAAAGCTTTGTCAGAGAATGTCGTGTCCTCAGATTTTCTCGAGAAGTATCTGTACTGTCTCTGGTGGGGATTGCAACAATTAAGGTATAATATCGTTGGCAAACCCTTTTGCATTTCAGGTATCTATGGTCTAGAATATTAAATCTCGCCTCACTGTCTCTCTCTCTTTGTGGATTCTGTCATACATTCATCATCTGATCAAGAAACTCTAGAATTAAGCTTTGATGCATTTATCTGATGATTGGATGAACAAAGATGCTAAGTCTAACTTCTCCTCCGGTGTAATTATGCAGTTCGTATGGCCAAAATTTGAGTACAAGCATGTTCATTGGGGAGACCTCGTTTGCCATACTCATCGCGATCCTTGGCCTTGTCCTGTTTGCCCATTTGATTGGAAACATGCAGGTAGTCAGGATGGCTTGATAACCTGAATTTGTTCTATTCACTTTATTGTCTATACAGTAATCAAAGAAGATGCAAAATGCAAAAGAACAACGAAAGAACTTATTCTGCTGTCTGTGCCACTTTCTTTGCTGGAATTCTATAAATTACAAAGCCAGATTACATACTTTCTGTCGAAGTTTAACTGAGGAACTTCACCTTTTTTTTTTATTATCGCAGACGTATCTGCAATCTCTCACTGTGAGACTTGAGGAGTGGCGGCTCAAGCGGCGGGACACAGAGGAGTGGATGAGACACCGTCAACTCCCCCAAGATCTACGGGAGCGTATCCGGCGCTTCGTGCAGTACAAGTGGCTAGCGACTCATGGCGTCAATGAGGAATCGATTCTGCACGCTTTGCCTGCTGATCTCCGTAGAGATATCCAGCGCCACCTATGCTTGGACCTCGTCCGGCGAGTAAGTTCTCATTAGTTCTAGTCGACTTCGCCGCAAACATGACGGTTTTTCCAATGTTGCCAACTTCTACAAGATTACAGTATTTCACTGTTGCAGGTCCCCTTTTTCTCGCAAATGGACGATCAGCTGCTTGATGCCATCTGCGAGCGCCTCGTGTCCTCACTGTGCACTCAAGGCACATACATAGTCCGCGAAGGCGACCCGGTCACCGAGATGCTCTTCATCATCAGGGGCAGGCTAGATAGCTCGACTACCAACGGAGGGCGGACAGGGTTCTTCAATTCGATCACCCTGAGGCCCGGCGACTTTTGCGGGGAGGAGCTGCTCACGTGGGCGTTGCTCCCTAAGTCGACTCTCAACCTGCCTTCTTCCACGAGAACGGTGAGAGCCCTGGACGAAGTGGAGGCCTTCGCCCTGCGGGCGGAGGATCTCAAGTTCGTCGCGAACCAGTTCAGGCGCCTCCACAGCAAGAAGCTGCAGCACACGTTCCGCTCTACTCTCACCACTGGAGGACGTGGGGGGCATGCTTCATTCAGGCAGCGTGGCGCCGATACAAGAAGAGAATGCTGGCGAAGAGTCTCAGCATGAGGGAGTCCTGGTGGGCTTCCGAGGAGCACAGGACGACGGAAGACGAAACGGAAGAGCATGTGGAAGAAGAAGGGGACCAGGGTATCGCATCCTCGGCTTCCTCTCAAGTGAGGCAACATCTGGGCGTCACGATATTGGCTTCGAGATTCGCCGCCAACACGAGGAGAGGAGCTCAGAAGGCGAAAGATGTCGTGTTGCCGAAGCTGCAGAAGCCCGAGGAGCCGGACTTCTCGGCAGAGCCCGACGACGAGTGTGATGAACACCCGCTTGTATAAACGGAACTCGATAGCATCATTCACATGTTAGTGATGCACCAACTAGGAGAGACCATTGAAACTTGTTAAGAATCAATCAACTAAGTCCTGAAACGGTTCTGTGTCCATAGAGTTTCCTCAAAAGGGTGAGCAGATGCATCAGTTAGCAGACACATTCCACTACAAGCCCCTTTAACTCTGCAGCAGGACCTGATTGGGATTGAACTTTGTCACGGTCGATGAGGAGCCACGAAAGCGAGCGCTGAAATTTGGCGGGCGCGAAGGCGTACATTGTCGCGGTCATTACACAGCTCGTCCGTTCCTGCTTATTGATGGTATAAGAGTCCTATTCAATCACACATTTGACATTTTAATGTAATTTTGAGATGCTGTCATGTAGATCAGCTTGTCTGGGTCATGTAAAGCTGGAGTTGCAGATTAGCTATACTTTTTTTTTTTTTCCAAAAAAAAAATTCAATGGGCTTTCTCTACGGGCTAGGCCCAAAGCAAAGCTTTATCGAACCGGATAATTTGCTTACAGGCGGGTTCATTTGTATTTGAGCCGGTCCTACTGGTCGGGCCACTAAAATATTGATGTGAAATTTTCCATAATTTTCTTTTTATGTATTTTTTGCAATTCCAACTAAAATGGTCTGGTAGGATCGAGTGAGATCGCGGGGCCTGTCCTTGATGTTGTTGTTGGCTTGTATCACTCAAGTGGGCATTTAATCAGGGGCTGCGGTTTTAGTTGAGATTTCCTTTCTTTTTTCTCCTTCTTTTCTTTAAATACTTTTATGAAAATAAATTTACTAATTTGACAGGTTGGATTTTATTGTGCCTCAAGTATGACTCACTTGCCTACAACTCCGCTTGCCACTACAATCGCCATAATTTTCATAGACAAGTCCTAATATATCCTAGCGTCACTCCATTTTTCATGAGAAAAGAGGGGGTGATATTTTCCTCCGTTCTTCCAGTTGCGCTTCTGATTGGTGGCTTACAAATTACGGACGTCCTTTATGAGCGAACTTTACTTAAAGTGTGTAATATTCATCTTCGTAATCTACCGACAAACTTATGATCGAGGGAAATCTTTTTCCGTACATCAAACACGAAAAAGAGTCTCTCTATTGTATTTCCTATTGGTAGGTTGTAAAGGGAGGGAGTTTGCTATGCATTGTTAAGTCCTGGCTCGCTACTTTTCGAGTTTCATGAGGATCACGTGGGGAAGAGTTGAGTAAAAGCTCCTGCAAGGACATGAGGTTCTTGGCCCATCTCCAACCCTTACAAGATGGATTGATATAATGGAAATGAAGTAAAAGTGAAAAGGCAGATGGTTAATTCTCAAGATGATAAGAGGATCCATTTGAAAATCATAAAATTCACTTAGTGGTTTACGAGGTTCGGTTTCCCGTGTCATCGAGTCCGTACGATGCCGGAACTCATCCCCCTGGCTTTTGCACAGTATGACTCTTCTTTCAGTCTAGGGTACCGAGTCAAGGTGAATTTCTCGTTATAATAAGTAAGAAAAGACGATCTACCTATCCAATCACGGTCAGTGTAATTGGTGTGCGTTCTCCCTTCCATCGCAGAGATCGGGGATTCGAGCCCACTCGTTGCTAAAGTGTCTTAAGTGGAGGGTTACGGTGTTGGGGTCCCCGCTAACTTCCCTCGAGATTGACGCTTGGATCCTCGATTACCCAAAAAAAAAAAAAAAAAGACGGTCTACCTAATTATTAAAACAAGCACTTTACAGATCATTCTGGTTGATGAATTAAGTGGGGCACCTCAATTCTTTCTCGTCTTCGAATCAAGCAAGTCACATGACTTGGCGATGCCTACGTTACTAAGGATCAAAATGATCACATGCACTTCTCACCTTTATCTGAAGAAGCAATTGAGTTAGGTGTTGCACATCAAAAGGGCAGTTGTAGTCGTGCAAAACATTTACTAGAAAATAAAAATAAATCAATATCTGCTCGCAAATGAAGTACCTATAGTTCTCCATTTTCAGTATTTCAAAAATGCAAGCTGAAATCATTTTGGTCGATTATCGATGAACTTCTTTTCTCACAGTCCGACACATGTAGCGAGCATATTTGGTCATCTCAAATGTGAAGTTTCCAAATATGGCTGTGCCTAGTGACAGTGGCGTGGATCGGTCCACTTTTCATACTCGAAACCAAATGCTTTTAATTTTTCACAATAAACACATCATGTTACCACATTGAAACTTCATTCAATTCGCGAAAAATGAATAGTTTGAAAAACATATTTCTCAAAATGAAGGCTTATATTGTTTATAAAAATAAATAAAAAAATAAAAAAATATTTTCATTGTACACAAAAATATTTAGATATATTTTGTTGTGGTTACTTTTAGCGATATAAATAATATTTATTATTCAATGTATTACGAAATGAATTGAGCTCCAGTTACTAACACTAAAGGTCAGTTTACCTTTTATGCAAATCGTGATTATGATCCATGTTCCTTTCTCTTCACCCTACTAGCCTCATTTGCCAAAGAGTTCACAATGCAGACATTAAAAAATAGGGTTAATACTCTTAAAAACTTCAAACCTGGACACACGTAACAAATTTGTCAAAAACAAATTTTTTTGACTACCAAAAACCTAAAATTTGTACATCTTTGACAAATTTACCCTAAACTGATATACTTGTGAAAAATACACCATTTGTTAGTTTTCGTTAAATTCTACTATCAATTATTAAGTTTGATGATATGTAATAGTTGACTAGTGTACCGATTGGTGATTTTATTCTTCGTATGTCACAGTTGTACATTTTTATTTTTATTTTTTGTAGTATTAATTCAATTTAACGGAAGGTATAGTTGTCACAAATGTACTATTTTAGAATTTTTTGCGATTGACCAAATTAATTTGGGGTAAATTTATCATAAGTATATTAATTTTGAATTTTTTATGGTCATTTGTGATATATTTATCATATGTATACCAACTTGAGATTTCTCATAATCAAAAAAATTAATTTTGAGTAAATTTATCATACATGTATTAATTTGGAGGTTTTCACGGTATTAACTTTAAAAAATAACAACTTTACCAAAAAAAAAAAACTTTAAAAAATAACAACCGGAGAGACCAAGCGGGAACAGCCAGCTGAGGGCATATCCTGACCTAAAGAGCATGAGATGCCAGGGGATATTTAGGTAGATTGTCAAATCAAAGATTCTTTTCTCTCCTGTCAAAATATTGATGTGATGGAGCCCATCACACAGAGATGTTTTTCCCTGAGGGGAGAGGAGGGAGAAGATTTGTTCCCATCCCACAGTCCAACCATCACCAAAGGGGCTCCAGCAGCCCCATCCATGAACCTCACCAGTCCAAAACTTGTGTGCCCACACCAGGATTTCCCAGGCCCTCAAATCAGGCAACCCCCATTCATGGAGGAACACACTCCAAAAAGCCATGGCTGAATTCAACAAAACCTCAAAGCCACCTCAAACACAAAAAGCTTTTTATGATTTGCTTTCTTTGCTCAACTCTGATCTGCCGACACTTCCAATTAGGCTTTCCAACATATCGCGAGCCCCGTATCGCGAGCCCTGCGCACGTGCGCATGCGGTATCTACCTTTAGCTCTACCAAATTGCAGAAGCAACCAAAGGGGAAAACGAACAAGAGAGGAGACAATGGAAAAGGACAGAGAGACCCATAAAGGTTTTCGTCCAGTTGGTACACTTACTACATATTTTGTCAATATGCCAATGAGAAAATTTACTTTGCCTACACTTTTTATGCAGGAACAGGAAAAGAAGAGAAGAAGAAAAGTATCTCGGAACAAAGAAAATATCAAGCAAGTGAACACCCAACTTTGTGTTATTTTTCTCATTGTACAATATGGCTTCCAAGATGAGATGCCAAATCACAACCCTGGAAAAGAACTCTTTTCCAATAGGTCTAGAAAAACATAAAAAAGGAAAACAGAAGAAGAAAAACAGTAGAATATGACATTAATTTCTTTCCCTCCAACCTATAATGAACAACATGAATCAGAGTAACTCGAAACAATTTATTTTACACAGTAGCCAATTAAGGAAAAATAAATAAATAAAAACCTGTGGAGGCTTCACACTGGAGACTGAAATGTTCAGCTTATGTAGTCTGAACAACTACCATTTTCGCAACTGAGCATGGAGGTTAAGAATTTTCTCAGTTTTGGCTGCGGATGCTAGTATCGGCTTCTTTGATTCTCTAGGCTGATGACTTCCGATTCATCATAATAGCAGGACTTGAGTACCTTTAGCTCATCTGCTCGCCAATCAGATCGAGGCCCACGAGGAGGAAAGTAACGCCCTGGAAGAGCAGGAAGTAGAAGTGGACTCCTTGAGCAGCCAAGAGACTCCTCACGGAAGCCGTCAGCAGGAGGAATGCCAAAACGAGTTCTTTCCTGTAAATTTTGTTGGTCTTCTTAACCGGTGTAAAAGTCACTTCATTTTGCTGTTCCTTTAACTTTGTCATTTCTTGAAGCTCACTCTCTGAGGATCCTCTAGTTAGTTGTTGTTGGTTTGTGCTCTTTGTCTCTCTCTCGGCTGCAGCAAGCAAGTCCGATTCTGATGACCTGCCAGCCTTTTTCGTGACAACCCATTCATAAGAGCTGCCGAGCTGGAAGAGCCCTGATATCATTGCATTAAATTTGGTAACAGACATGGTGTTTTCGAACAGGAGGTAAGGCACGATGAAGGGGATGGACTTTGGAGCCGGGAAGATGTTTAAGAATGACATGAAAACAGGCACGTAACATATGACCCACATGGGGAGCTCAGCCTCAGGGACAAACATGGTTAGCGGAAGGATAATGCAGAACAAGGTGAAGGAATAGAAGGGAAGAATGAGTTTCCTAAGTAGAAAGAATAAGAGTATGAGATTCGCCTTCTTCCAAGCAGAGATCTGAGTCGAGAAAAGTTCAAAAGCTTTGTAAGTATCATCATTTTATTGAGAAAGTATAAAACACATGGAAATCAAGAATGAGACAAACCTTGGAAGTTACAATTGCAGGTAGACACAAACGAAAAAGTTGCATTGGACCAGAATGCCATCTATGTTGCTGCTTCTTATAGGCTTCATATGACTCAGGAAGCTCGCAGAGTACCTGAAATTTCAAGAAATGAAGCATAGTCCCAAGTATTCTAAGTTCAGAAAGAGAAACTTATGAGACTTAAACATTCATTGTTTACGTAAGGGGGCCAAGAGAGCTATTTGAAGTTGTAACTTGAAAGGCAAGAACGCGAAAGAAGGCATCACTAGATATATCATGCTAAAGGGTGATATTCTGCCCAATCATGGATACGTCGTTGCCAGCAATTAATATACGGAGAGGAATTAATCGAGCCCGATAGAGAGGTGAAAGAGGAATTCTGTTAATACCTTAACATCATTTAGGAAGATAAATTTCCAACCATTAAGGTGCGCACGGACTGCAATGTCCATGTCCTCTACGGTTGTCCTTTCGAGCCAGCCTCCGGATTCT
Organism: Eucalyptus tenuipes; assembly: GCA_014182365.1. Taxonomy (NCBI): domain Eukaryota; kingdom Viridiplantae; phylum Streptophyta; class Magnoliopsida; order Myrtales; family Myrtaceae; genus Eucalyptus; species Eucalyptus tenuipes. The sequence continues at coordinate 15,944,373 of CM024539.1, read as the reverse complement.
TCAAGAGCTTTGATCCTCCAGACACCAGCAGTTCCATTGAAACCGAAGAAATTCAGGAACACTCCATTAACCTGCTGTTCTACCTCGAAGTGGAAACACAGGTTAATGTTTTGAAGCCTAGTCAACAGGTTCTCGTCTTTGTTCACGAAAGCCCACCTAGCCTGGACCAATCCCAGTTCAGGATTATCCTGCGAGTAAATGCATAAGAGGAATCTGGCGTCAATTTTCATGCAAATTTAACAGCGAGAAAAAGAAAAAGAAGCAAAAAATGGTATGTGCTATCAACCTTAAAATGTGGAACAGTCTGTTTTAGGAAATCGGGAGTCGGCTGGAAATCTGCGTCAAAGATCGCGACAAACTCGTAATTCTTCACATAGTCACAGCTCATAGCAGAATTGAGATTTCCAGCTTTGTAACCAGTTCGAACCAAACGATGTCGATAAATTATGTTGATGCCCCGCTGACTCCATTTGGCCACTTCTGCGTTAATTAAGCACTGTATACTCTCGTTATCAGAATCATCGAGAACTTGGATAAGTAGACGGTCCTTCGGCCAGTCAATTCGGCAGACCGCAGAGATAGATTGCTCATATACCTGTATGAATTAGAAGAATAAATCACTATCACCATAAGAACTCAACACAGAAGTTTGACTTATTATAGCTTTCAATTGTCAATAGCCGTCCCTGTAACTTGTCCTTTTAAGGGTGACTTCACTTTCATGGTCCAGCTCAAATTAGCATGAATAAGTTGAGCTCTCTGAAGCAGTCAACACTATAAACGCACATGACGACATAACTCACCTTGGAAGTATGAATTGTAGATGTCAACCATGATTAACTGAAGGCTCTATATCTCTTTTCCAATTCTTAATATCACAAACGTTTCTAGCAAAATTTACCCTCAATCATTTGAATTGGCTTGAAAAAGAAAATGGGACTTTTATAATTGAGAATGAAACAACTTAAGATTATGTGCACATGTACTGACCAAATTGAGAAGCAAGAAAAAAAAAACGAAATTGAGGAGAAATAGTCAGTGTGCTACCTCTCTCTCATTGCACATTGGGATCTGAACAAGAACCATGGGGTACTCGCATCCAATTCCCTCGGCATCATGCGATTTGAATGGATCCCTCTCAATCATCGGCTTGACTTTCTTGTACTTTATCCACAAACAACCGAGGCAGAGTATCATCCGATCCACGGATTGGATCAAGAACAGAGCCACGCAAAACTTGGAGAGTGCTTGAATTGGTGGGGCAATGTAATCAGCTCTAAAAGTCAGCCAAGCGACATAAATCGTGTGGAGCAAGCCATGGACATCAGTGGTCCGTGGTATGTGCAAGTTTGGGCGCTCGAAATAGTGCCAGCCTTTGAAATAAGTGACCACCTCAAAACCCAGGATTACCAGAGAAGTGACCAAGAATGCTCTTATGACTCTGAACAACAACCTTCCTTTCCCCATTTTATCACTCTCCATGGCCACTCCTTGCCTGAGGATCAGCCTCTTCTTGATGGTGCCAAGCAATGCCCAGAGCACAGTGGCTAACCAAGCCACACAACCCACTGCACGGTTGGCCTTCAGAAGCAAGACCCAAGTCACCTGCTTTGCATTTTTGCCTCTGCTCTTCTCAACCGGCCTGAATGCAGCATCTGGGCCATCAATTTCAACCACAGAGTAGCTCGGGTTCTCCATTTTCACCACCACAGGGGTTCCCTTCCTGTTCTCCTTCGCCCACCAATCTGAAAAATCCAATCTTGGAGCCATTTCTCCCGCGAGGCCCTTGGAAAATCTTGAAACCCAGTAACAGACGACCGAGGAATAAAGACCCCAAGAGCACAGTGAGACTGGAAATCCTCTCTTTAGTGTGCGAACCCAGATCTCAGAATGATGAAAGGAATTCCCTCATTGCTACAAACTGATCAGAGAGAAGTGTACCCAGTGAAGGAAGAACACAGGAAGGAAAGCATTTTAAGGCCTCTTCCTTTTCACAGTTGGTGATGAATGTGAAAGAGAGAGCCAAGAGGACGAGACTGCTGGAGAGGTTCTTTTAATGCTTCCCAAAAAGGCTCTCACCCCCTCTTACAAGCCACAACCAACCTGGTTAAAGAGAGAAGAAGCTCCATTATGAGGGAAGGTATCTGCTGGTGAAGCTGTGAAAGACCCTTCTTCACACTCCCCACTCACACACTCCAGCATGTGGGCACTCCTCAAGTACTCCAAGGTAAAAGCCACTCTCTCTCTCTCTCTCTCTCTCTCTCTCTCTCTCTCTCCCGCCGCTTCCCTCCTCCCTCGCAAGATCAGTGGACTAAAAAAAGGAAAATTAGCCTCTGCCGAATACCCAATACCCATTTGGTGCATAATCTCAGCTAACGGAATGAGTTAAATTCTATGTGAGAAATCAAGGGTTAAAATCAGTAAAACCACCTGATTAAAAAAAGAAAATTTCACTAAAAACATGGACCACCTGAGCAAAAGTGGCAAGCATTTCAGGTTGACTCCAAGTAAAAGCTCCAGCTCTCGCTTGCATCACTGTCGCAAATAATGATCACATAAGGGCAAGTGCAAATTCAACCAACTCCGGATCTCGCGACATTGTTCTAGATAAAGGCGTCTTCAGGGGGGATTGACCAAAATAATTTTTTTTTTAATCAGTGCAAGGAGAGGAGAGAGTAGGGGATTGACCAGCTTGTTTTCTTTATCAAGCGTGTGACAAGCATGGAGCAAATCGAGGAGCTAAACCCGCATTCTTTTCATGAATATAGAATAGATTTTGCCCATAAATTTATGGGAGCAACAGAGAATGGGGATCCTAACCGTCTATAGCAGCTTCCGGACAAATTATTTAGCTCTTCGAGTACCACATGATATTTAGTAAACAACTTGTCACATAATTGAATGATATATAATACCCAAGTTTATAATTCTTTCTAGGGTAAAAGTCACAACTATGATAAATTTACCCAAACTTTTTGTTGTGACATCTTAAATCATAAACTTGTATTTAAGTGATACATTTATCTTCTTCTTTTTTATGATATCAAAAATTTTAAACTTATATTCATGTGACATATTTATCACAAAAAATTAGTGTCATAGGAAAAAATTTGAAATTTATGGTGTCATAAAAAAATTGGGATAAATGTGTCATAAAAATAAAGTTTGGGGTAAATGTGTCATATAGATACAAACTTGAGATTTTTGATGTCAAAATTTTTTTTGGAATAAATATGCCAAAGTTGATAAAGTATTTAGATTTTTAGTGACTTTTTTCTTTCCTTCCATAACCTGCTAGACCGACTTTATAATATTTGAAGTAAAAATTTGTAGATTACTATGACGTAAAAGGTTGCTGGGAAAATCTCCTTCATACACTCCTGCCCAGTATGGAGAGTACAGTCTTAGTAGAGGACAATGATCCGGGGACCCTCATGGCGTGTCATTATTGCCCCCTCTAGGATTAGGACAACAAGTTCAGGTAAGGACGCTGATGTCTTTGACTGTCATAACAGGCAGTGAGATGAAAAAGGAGGAAAAGGGTCCCTTGACATATTTTATTATAAAGGTAACAGGAAAGATTGCATAAAGAATTTCACAAGAAATTCATGTCAGTGGTGCCCCTGTGAAAAAGGTAAAAAAGAAAAGAAAAAAAGTGGGCATAATTAATAGGAAATGGGTGCGTCCTTTGAAGTCTAGTTGACAGTTCATTATAGAAAAGTAGTAAAAAATAAACAATTTTAATTAGAACAAAGGTCCCTGGATGTGGATGATTGAGGAAAAGCGAAATGTTATCTAGCCAAAAAAAGAAAAAAGAAAAACAAAGAGAGAGGATAAGAAAAATGCGAGGGCGATTAATGCATGGCATCTGGAGATTAGGGTTTTCTGCTTTTATTTATTTATTTATTTTTGGCTAGATGGGCTTAGCAGGTTAAATGTCTTGATGGCATCTTCTCTTTTGGCAATTAGGAGTATAAAGCCGTCTTTTCTAATTTATAATTAAGGGGTGATCATTATGATAAAATGCTTAGGTGGAAGGCAACTTTGGATTTCATACAGCAATTGGTCATGATTAGTGTTCACTTTTTGGAGGGCATTTTGTGTTCCAGCCGCCTCGTGGAAGTACAATCAGGATTGTGATTACATTGGATTCTAAACTTGATGGTTCCCTTTTTATTTTGATGTCAACTTATAATAAGACTATTAAACTAGCTATTATCCAAGTGTATCACAATATAATCACCTATTAGGATGGGGCACAATTACCAAAAAATAATTAAATTTTTTGTATAAATGTTAATTTATTCATAAGTTTTTTAATTTGACCTTTATTTTGGAGAATTGAACATGATCAGTATAGTCCTAAATCTTTCATCGATCTGTCAATGCAGTATTTCAAGTCAATTTTTATTGGAAATCGCTAACATGGACATTGGTAATTCTACGTGACACGGTAATACTGATATGGATAATTATTTTTTTTATTTTATTTTTGATTTTTTCTTATCTTCCTTCATCGGTCCACAGCCATGGTGATAGCCAACAAAGGATGTTGGCCAAATGTGAGGGTTGGGACACCCTCGTTGGCCCCTGTTGTGGCTAAAAAGGGCATCACAGCCCTCACTCGAGGCCATCATTGTGGCAATTGACAACTGCTATGCCCTTGCCAGTTTTGAGGGAGGCGATCATTGTCAAGGCTATGGATCGACAAAGGGATATAAGAAAATAGAAAAAAAAAAAAAAAGAGAAAAAGATTTAGAATGTTTTTTAAATTGCAAAAATTATCTATATCTGTGCTAATCGTATCATGTAGAATGGCTAGCATCAATGTCAACGATTGTCGGTCAAAATTGATCAAAATAACTATATTGTCGAATCATCAAAAGATTTATAGGTCAAATTAAAAAGTGTAGAACTGAATTAGTATCCGTATAATATGAATAGAATTTTTTTGTTAATTTTCCCTATAAGATGGCATAATGAGTGTGGGTATTTGTTAGTTTTTTATTTTCATGAATCTATTAACATCAGTTTGAAGCTAATTTATTTTACGATTGGGGGCACTAAAGAAAATGAGAAAGTATTTTTAATCCAAACAACACATCCACAACTCTAAAATTTGATCGTTTTTCCAATGTCGTCATTGAAAATTGAGATGTGACCTAAAGCGATGATTGATGTTGGTCCAAAATCCTTGTTTGGACTGAACATTGATCACAATCCTTGCACGTGACTGATTCGAGTAAACAACGTTGTTGTGTAAATTGATCCGAACTGAACTGAACATTGCTCTTGGAATGCAGGTGAGATGCAGGAATTGTGTCCCATCATCAATGCAAGTAAAGTTAAAGAAGTATCACATAGCTCCTCCACTTGATATGACTCCCATGCAGCCCATAGAAAGTATGGCCCTCAAAATAACTCTAGGCAGAAGACTGTCTGATTTAAATGCTGAAGGTGCCAAATCTAGGCCATACCTTTAATCATACCACAGCAATCTGGTTGAGACAATTTTTTCCCATTAATAGAATTCAAACAGTTGGTAAAAAGGAGGGGAAAAAATATCCTTCTCACTTTTTCTTAATGATAGAGATGGCTTTCATTCGTCGCACGCACCGCGTCGGACTTTTGGGAGAACTTGAAAAAAAGTAGAAGAAGCTAACTTACCGATAGAAAATGGACAAATTAAAAAATGGTCCCTGCACTATCTTTCTTATTTAATTATGGTTTGTCTTGTAAAGAATTTGGTCTCCGAGCAAATCTCCATTCATAATTTCAGACAAATTCCATTTGTCATATATTGGTAAAAAAAGTTGACTAAGTACCGAAGATGAACATGTGACATTGATAAGCGATTAAAATTAAATTGAAAAGAAATTACGGAGATGGTCCCTATATTGTTGCTCATGTTCAATTTCGTTCCTCGTACTTTAACTTTGCTATGGATTTGGTCCTTGAAACAAATTCTCATCTCCATTTCCGGGAACATTTCGTATTTCCATCTAAATACAGACAAATTTTGCTGACCGTGTGTTAGAGATTAACATTTGTTGTCGAGGTGGAATGAACAATGGAAAATGACCCAAGCCTGGAGTTGTAACAATTTGGTCCAGTCCACATGGATTAAATCCCCCAAAAACCATATTTAAGAGTCGACCATTTAGGAAACACCGCTACTAGTTCATCAGTTCTTGCACTAATCATAAAACATCGATGCCACATTGGTACTTAGTCATCACTATTTATTTGCTTTTGGATGGTAAAATCTGAAAGTTGTCCTAAAATCAGGATCATAAATTAATTTCAGGATCAAAATTGATAACAAACAGATAGCTAAAAAGAAGGAAAGACAGCTTTTTATTATTTGGACACGCAAACGGAAACTTGATACTTTAATATGAAAAGTGCTTCCAAGCCTATAAACATATTTAGTTGGACCCATTTTTATTAAAAAAAATTTAAACCTATGAGTTATAAGTTAATTAAAATATATTAATTGTCCACACACCACGTAACACGCCACAAAAAGTAAAGTTTTGGGTCAACCACTGTTGTGCATATATATTTTTGCTTGAATCTCAGTTGAATTTGAAATATTCAAAATTAAACAATTTATATATTTGTTTGAATCTTAGTGATAACATTAGTTTACTAATATTTTTAATTATAGTGAATGACAAATGAAGATAATAAGTACAAGAGTTTCTTTTATCCATCGTCCCAAATTTCACAATTATAAGAGGCAAATCATTTTTGTGTTTTTCATTCTAATTTTTCAAAAGACGAGTATTATGGACTATTTGTGAAGTTCAACCATACCGGGGAAATAAAATCATCTTCCATTTAAAATTAGATACTCTAAAAATACTTTTCATCAAAGTTCAATTTTTGTGAGACGATAGGAAACTTTAGCATAAACAGGTTGTTCCTTCAAAATAGACGTTTACATTGATAAAATTAAATCTCAACTTGGGCATAACATAACTTGCTCATCTTTGACTTTATGCCATGCTTATTGATAATCGATCACAAAACCTAGTGCCTAAGTGCACCAAGAACCTGGCTATTCACCTAAATAATAATTAAAAGTTTTCGCTCTCAATTACATAAATAACATAAATTTTTCGACAAGTGCTCAAGAGTGCCAGCCCTTTGAATGAAAGTGGAAGTAAATCTCCCGTTTTGATAATAAAATCTTCAACTCTAGGGTTGTTCATGGCCATTGAAGCTCCTGGAAGGTCGGAGCTTTTGGCTGAGTTCAAAAGTAGTCGGGAAGCATGCAAAAAAGCTCTGGTCACCGACACTCTCAACCTCTCTCATCATGATAGACTTCGAGACTCCGAGAAGCAGTTGAATGGGTTGTAGCTTCAAGCTCGTGGGCTCTACCCTTATCTCGTGTCTTTTCAAAGACACCAAGACTGTTCAAATCTGGCAGAATCTTACATTGTTAGGTCCAAAAAGGTGTGAAGAGTGCATATGACTACTTTGGTCGGACAGCTAAACTAGCGTAGCACGTCAAGAACAGTAAGTCTCGTGTTGGATATCGGTTTAAAACAATCTTCAGCCCGAGAAGTTCATTTCTTGCATAACATTAAATTCGCGAGACAACTCATTAACTTTAAGTTTTGGTCCCAACTAATCTAATTCATGTTAATAACCATCTATGTTAGAAAAGTTAAGTCCGGCTCTATAGCAATCGGTCATCGAACATAAGACCTTGGTGGTTTATGTCCTTGGATTTTGACTCCACTAATCGTATCCTTGAATCGGTCTTGATCCAGAAATGTTTTGACTTACTAAAAGCACAAGTTGCATCATGTATTTGGTTTTGACAACTTCGGGATTTCTGTTTGTTTTCTTTATTGGAACTCCTTTAGAAAATTACTATCAATCGATCTCTTTCTAAGGCAATAACAGATCTAGAAGCAGAACAAGAATAGAAGGAAAAGAAGAAGATGAAGAAGTGAATAGGAAGAATCAGAAAGGGGATGCCAAGATAGGGAAAATTGTCCAATTCGGTTTTAAACCCATTGTGTCAATTCAGTTTTAAATCTTTCAATTGTGCCAACTTAGTCATAAACCTTTTACGATTTGTCAATTTAGTCTTGGATCTTTCAATTGTGCCATTTTACTTCTAAAGCTTTTAATGATTATCGATTTAGTCCTAAACCTTTTGATAATTTGTCAATATAATCTTTTCAACCAAATATTCAAATAATAGATTTAGGACTAAATTGGAAAATCTTTGAAAGGTTTATGACTAAATAGTCATAATTGAAATGTTTAACACTAAATTGATAAGTCGCCCAAATGTTTATAATTAAATTGGTACAATTAAAAGATTTATGACCAAATTGGTTGTTATGTAATAGGTTTATGACTTTTTGGACAATTATCTTTGCCGAGATGGACAATTAACAAAAGGAGAATAGAAAGAATGCCGGAAGAGGGAAACAGAACATTCTAATAAGATAATGTCAAATTTAACAATGGAAAACATGGTAAATTTACAAGCGAGTGGGATAACAATTCTACCAGGATTACCATCCTCCATAACCTAACCGTGTAATACCCTCGCATTTGAATGGAATCATTTTTTTAGAACATGACCAGGGAGGAAAACAAAAAGCAGAGTTGTCCCCATTGGAACATAATGCTCGACCAACTAAAGAAACCAAATCTATAAGCGTCCTTTTTCCAACTTTCATCATATCTGTTGTATGCATAACGTTTTACCACGTCGAAAGCTTTCCGACATTAGCTTTCTAACGTAATTTTGAAGTTAGTCAACACCCGCGTTAGGCATTTGGCTCCCGATATCTCTTAGTAGGTTGCGCGGCACAAAAAAGTTAAAAAAAAAGAAAAATCAATTTACAACGTAAGCAAGCAGCTTTAGAATCGAAGAATAGAGCCACGCACACGCAATGACACCACCTGCTTAATGTTCACGCACAAGCAAATGACCAACCTATTCTTTTGTCTGCTTAATTTAGTCTTTAGCTACAAAAGAACCAAAAGGTTCTCTTTCACCTTTTGTTTTTTTGTTATATAAAAAAAGTGTCGGCTAGTAGATTATAGTCCAACACGGTCTTGAAATTAGTCAGCACCCGCTTTAGGTATTTTGACCCCCGGTGTTTATTATAAGATTACGTGGTTAAAAAAAAAGGATGGGTATAAGCTTGTATGTTGATTTTTTTGAGGATAAATGTTTCCGATCAGTCCATACATACAATAACCAAAATTATCATGACCAAAAAAAAAATTACCAAAATCATAACCACAAGTGCATAAACCTTTGAAAATCCACTAAACAAGACGATTTTTTTTTTTAAAGGTAATATTTTTGTTGCATTGGTAAAAAGAAAGAAAAAGGTGGAGCACTCCTTCCAGTAGAAGTCAAAAACGCTTGTTCTCAGCTATTACAATTATTTTTGTATCTTTTAATGCATAACTTCTATATTTTTTATGGTCACATTTGCCCAACTTCTGTATAGGTCTGCTCCCCTCTGGTTCATCTCTCCCCTCGAGAAATTTGGGCGGGCTTTTTTCATTTATGGGCCTGAACGGTGAGGGTAATTTGTGACGAATAGGCTCGTGCCATTATGGGCCACAGGCCCATAACCGACACCATCAAAGGAGAAACAAGCTATCCAAAACTTTAAAAAATAATAAAAAAAATTAAAGTACAAAATGTCAATGGAGATATAAAAACATTGAATATTTATTATATTCATCTTATAATCTTATCTAATATACTTATTATGATACATTTGTAGTTTGGGCTCCGTTTGTTTCAATTAAAACAACTTTAGAAAAAAAATTGTTTTCTTATAAATATGAGCATTTCTGGGTTTTTTAATGTTTGAAGCAGGAAAAATAGACCGGTCAAAGGGAGTATTTTGAGTTGATGGAAAATATTCCTTTAAAAGTATGAGAAAATGAGTTTCTTTATTTTTTTTTCAAAGAGAGAAAAAGGAAATCATGTTCTTGTATTATGTATTCTTTCGGACAACCCTAAAATATTTGTCCACTACTCTTCCTACCTTTCAACTATTTCTCATCGGAAGCCAGTTCAGTTGACGACCGCCATTACACCGCCGACATCTCTAGCACTGATGTTGTTTTGTTTTGGTTATATCATGCAAATTCCTCGGCCAACATTGTTGGCACCTGACTCTGTCAATTCGGCAAGTCGTCCTTTCTAATAAAAGGATCAAAATAGCATAAAACAACAAAAATAGACACATAGGTAACTTAGCAAAAAAATAAAAGATTATATGTATATTAATCCGAGCCCATAAAACACGCAGCTTCATGGGCCAGCCTCGCTTCCCCCTTCGTTACGCCGGACCAGCCGCCTCCACCGTCGCCGTCCGACCACCTCTTACCGGCGTCCTCGCTCTCGCGAGTTCTTTCCCCTCGATTCCCGTGAGTCATTTCAGCCGTCATCTTTAAGTTTTTCTCCCCGAGGATCCCGATTTGGGACACAATGAGAGGTGGCCGACAGTAGTTCGGCTCATCTCGAGCTTGTCCTGTGGGCCGCCGTCCCCGAGTCGGGTAGGGATTTTCGCCAGCAAAGCTCGTTCCTGTGACGCCCTCTGTTGCGTTTACCCCTGTTTTGACCGAATCGTGAGACCGAAGCTTGATATTCCTAGTTCATATGCGCGTTGGGTTTGAACGAGCCATTATCTGTTGGTTTCGAGTCTCGTTTGTCGATTCCCTTCGAATCTGGTCGTGAGTTTGAGTCCTAGAACGGTCCATACTTTCTCCTCATTCTGTACTCACAACGTGTTTGTTAAAATGCCCAAACCAAGTTAGCGCACGGTTCAATACTTCAATCCGGTTCTGGACTATTTTGAGCATTTACGAGCATGCTTGGATTCATGAAAGGAACCTTTTACTGATTAAATGATTACGATTTCAGTTAAAATCCTTGTTGTTGAACTCAAATCTGCACATTGTCTTTTACTTTTGTTTTCCGGTTGCTTTTTGATTGATGTGGCTGGTGGTGATGTTTGGCTGTGAACGGCCAGTGTCACGATGGTCGTGGGGAGGAAGTTTGGTTTTCCGGCAGTGAGTCGAGGTGGTGGAGATCGATGGCCGAAGGTCCGAGTGGACGGTGGCAAATTTGTTGTCGTTGTAGCTTTGGTATTTGAAACAAATGCGCAGAGTGTTGTATAGGCGACGGGGAGAGGTTCTGGGAAGGGCTATCTAGAACATGTGGAAGAGAGAGAAAAATTAGGATGCCTTTATTTCGCAAAAATAAATATTTTGAAAAATATTTTTCATAAAAATAATTGTTTGTACATTTTATAAAAGTACTAAACGAAAATTTTCTTCATTATTTACAAAAATGTTTAAATATTAATTATTGTTGATAACGAAATAATTTTATTTGTTAATTATTTTAAACGATATAAACAACCATTTTTAAGTACATATTTTTTAAATCATTTATTTTTCGTCAAACTTTTGCTTGTTCCTTTTTAGTGAACTTGGGCTAAACAAGTTCGGGCCTAATTTGGTTTAGTAATTTTGGGCTTGATTTACTCTAAGGGAGTTTGGGCTGGTCTTTGAGTTTTATCGATTAGTTTAATCTGTTTGAGGTGGGCTTGCTTTTAGTAAGCCCAATCCTTTGATCCAAGTCTTTGTGTCCCTAGCCCAGAACCATGAGACCGGACTGCAGCCTGGGTCCCTATTTTCGGAATAAAAAAACTATTAAAATGCGAAAGAAGAAAATTTAATTAAAAAAATTTAAAAATACAATAATAATTAAAAATAGAAGATTGGTCAGGAAAAAGCCCAATTCTTGTCTTTTTTAGTGTAATTGGTGCCCTCACTTCTGTGTTTGATAGTTAATTCGCATGTCTAACTTGCACATTTTATTTGACCTTGCATGTGATTGACTATATACACCTTGGGATCTTGATGCCTATCTTTCATCGAGTAGTATAGGAAGGTAATTAGAGCATAATTATGAGTCAATGTTGTTAGTCTACTATTTTGCAAACGAAAATGGGGGTTAATGATCATTGACCATATCTAATGAACCAATATTTTATGAGGAGGTGGTAGAGTAGTTCAATGTGAAGACAATATTTTTCCAAGGTGACTTAGAGGAAGATAGTTACATGAAACAATCAGAAAGATTTGTGGTCAAGGGAAAATAAGGTTTTGTTTGCTAACTAAACAAGTTTTTGTATGGCCTAAAACAATATCTATAAATGTGATACTAAGAACTTTGACTCATATGTCTTGAAGCTTGGCATTGTTCATTGTGTTTTTGACCGTTGTGTCTAAGTGAAGAGGAAAGATGATGATTTTGTTTGTTATCTTAACCTTATATGGTGATGACATGCTGCTAGTTGGGAATAGTTTGAGAATTATCAACAATGTGAAAGGACTATTGGCAAAACGGTCTAAGAAGAAAGATTTAGGCCCAATAAATTTCATCTTGGACATATAGATAAAAAGGGAGCATGAGATAGGGAATTTGTGGCTTAGTTAGAAGAAATGTGTTGAAAATGTGTTGCAAATGTGTTCAAAAAGTTCAATATGGCGTATTGTAAACCAGTGAAGACCCTCATGCCTGCAAGTTTTAAGTTATCATCACTCTAGTGTCGCAAGACTAAAGGGAAGCTAAAGAGATGGCAATAGTCCCATATATTATGTAGTTGGGAGCTTGATGTATGACATGGTGTGTACTCGTCTAGATATTGCTTAAATAATGGGAGAATTAAACAAATATATATCCAATCTAGGGAAAGAGCATTGGATGGCAATAAAGGGGGATGCTTTGTAATCTTCACATTATAGGTAGAAAGACATTAGGGGGTGCATGACAAACCAGAATTCATGTTCTAGAAACAAATTTTCTATTCTAGACTTGTTTCCGGAATAGAAATCCGTTTGATAAAATTATTTCATTTTTCTATTTCTGAAATAGATTTTTGTTCCAGAAATAGGTTTGGAATAGATATCGAAGTAAAAATTTTCTACGTTTCTATTTCTAGAACAGAAATGAGAAATAAAAATTCTTCTCATCGTTTGTTCTTACTACGAACTAGTCGTCCATTCGCCGCCATCGTCGTTTGTTGTCCGCTGGCTGCCACCGTCCACCGTCGTCCGTCGGCCGTTGGTCGCCAGCCGCTAGCCGGTGGCGGCGGCAGCCGCCGGTCTTCACCATCCGAAAGGAAGAAATTTTATGTCGTTACCAAACGAATTTCTATTTTTAGAGTAGAAATTTTGGGTCGTCATCAAGCGGGTATTTTTACTTAGAAACTCATCTAGAAATAGAAATAGAAAAATCTATTTCTCTTCTAGAAATCAATTTCTGACCACTTTGATACTATAAGTTTTGTACATCGCTCACTTTGATGCAAAAAGTTTTTTTTTTGGAATCACTTAAGCCCCATTTTTTATTATAAAAAAAACACTTAAATGCCAACTCCGATCACTTTGTCAGAAATCTGACATGGAAATATTTTAACACTTTTTCCATTTGACAAGGCTTGTTGGAGGTTTGAATCGGCATAAAAATCCCCAAATGACATCGTTCAATTGCCTGCACAACCTAAAATGACGTTGTTTGCAAGAAAAACCTAGCACTCAATTTCTTGCCAAACGACATCATTGTCCTCTCTCTCCCCCTCCTTCCCTCCCTCCCTCCCTCTCTCTCTCCCTCCCCCTCCATTTTTTCGTTCGAGCTTTGCAGTATCATGTGAAGGAGAATGTATTGGACTTGGAGGTTATGGTGGTGGAGGAGGATTGGCGGTGGAATTTGGCCTTGAGCTCGCACTTCTTTTGCTCGTGAATCTTTTGGATTTGCTTTTGCTTGATCTCAGAGCCCTTGAAGATGCGCTGGCCACCGGTTTCTTTGGCAAGGGTTTAGGCATTCTAGGGTTTTGTCTTGGCTCAAGATTGATGGGAAGAGGAGACAAAATTGGCATGAGTTCAGTTTAGGCATTCTATCAAACATTTGGCGAGCAATTTCCTAGCATTATTTAAATTCAACTACAGACGCAGCTAAGAGCAGCAATGAATCTCGTAATGACTAAAATGAAATGAGGCGATTTTTTTTTTTTTTTTTTTTCAGTATGGTGGTGCTTGGCATGGTGGGTGATGGCTCCATGGGCCAGCGATAGAGACAATGGCAAGGGAGGAAAAGAAGACAGAGAAAGTGGTGGAGAGAAGGAGAGAGTCGAAGCCATGTAGGCCAGAAATACGATGTCTTTTTTAATGTCCATGTAGACTTGATTTTTAAAAATTATGCCATGTCGTTTTTTATTAAAACAAACTACGTAATTAATTTGGCCGGAATTTTTCGCTGTTGATACTTAAGTGATCATTTTTTCTCTGATTTGATACTTAAGTGATTCGATGAAATCTTTTGATACTAAAGTGAGCATCGTACACAACTTATGACACTTCTAGTATCATTGTCCCACACGTTACATCTGACTTTGAGCTATATTATAATGCATGAAAAACTTATAGAGATAGCAAGTTTTAGAATTAAATGCTTTATGGTGCTGACTGGGGAGGTGACATTGATAATAGGAGGTTAACTAGCAGTTACATTGTTTCCTTATTTGGCGGAGCTGTGAGTTGGATGAGTAAGAGACAGAGCACGATTATTTTATCTACAACTGAGGCAGAGTATGTGGCTCTTACTCATGTTGCTAAGGAAGTGATTTGGTTGTGCAAATTGTGTAAAGAGCTTAGTTTTACACAAAGGTATTGGATGTGATAGCTAGAGTGCTATATTCTTGGCTAAGAATTCTAGATTTCATGCAAGAACGAGGCATATCAACATACAATATCAATTCCTTGGAGAGAAAATGGAACAAAAAGTCATGCTAAATAAAGTTGACATGCATGTTAATAGTATAGACTTTTTGACCAAGGCAGTGAGTGCAAGAAAGTTTGAATTGTATACAACAGTGTTAGGTCTAAAGTTGTCACGCCCCGAACCCCGAACACGCCCACATCTATCGGCGGTCGACTAAAAATATGACGTCCCAGGATGCGTCGCCGATCCTTTCTTTTTATCTTTCAATTATGCACTTGCGGAAGCGAAATAAATAATCACCCGGTCAACAAACAAACATAGGGATAGTATAAACATGACAACATATTATCACAAACCACGCTTTATAAATAAATCGAGTTAACCTAGGAGTTTATATACAGGTTTGTCCAAAAAAAAAAAAACTCCTAGTCAACCGAAACTTCATTTTCGACAGGGCTAGCCAAAATGTGCCGCATCCCGCACCCACCAAATCCGCACTCTGCAGATCTTCGCGCTACGACCCTAAAAAATGGTTAATCATGACGGGGTGAGATAAATCTTAGTGAGTCAAAACCCTAAACCCCGATTAGGATGCAAATTCGCCTCGAAGGCGATCCTAAGCATGCACCATACAAAACTCACCTTGCTCCGGCGCGTGTCCCTGCATATTAGTGCGTCACATATGCATTTATAGATACAACAAGCATGATTAATAACCGGAACACATACTTTTCATCTTTCAAACAATCACATGGGTCCCAATTATAAGGTAAAACCATTATGACACGTCCCATACCGTGTCGCATAATTTTGCCCCATAATCAGGCGCAGCTATTATAAACATTCAGTCGTGTTTTAGTTATTACGACCTATCAGCCACGGCCAACTCAAAAGTCGGCGGCCATCCGGCATAACCGGGCATCGTCTCGCCCCATCGAGCATGGCAACGTCCCGTGTAAACGCATCAAGATGGCATTCCATAAAGGAGCATCGGCCAGGCCTCCACCGCGACCGGCATCCGTTGACGTGGGGCATCCGAACTTAATCATGCATCGTCTCGCGTAAACGCATTAGAACGTGTTTACTACCCTGCGTAAATGCATTAGGGTATTTAGGTGATCACACAAGCACATGTTTAGCCAATGACACCATCCTTTGAGTTCAAATGCCTCGTTTTCAAATAATGAACTTGGCTAAATTTCTTTTGTATTAAAAATCTCAGTAAAATAATTGTGCGTGGTCACATATTTAAATTGAACCATCAAACTTGGTACACTCCTATTTTAAAATTCCATGATTTTATATAGTACATAAAAATTTTTGGCGTCAAAAACCAACATCCGGTATTTTTCTAATTAAATACCCATAAAATCAAATTTTGCAATAATAACCAATAATTACCACCAAGCACTCAATTGCATATCATAGCACTTATAAGCAATCAATTTCACATATAAATTCAACCATGAGAATGAGCGTAAAATTTCACTAACTGGCTAATCCGTCACAAATTACGCTAATTACAATTAATTAAACAATTTGTGATTAATTAAATTAATCTAATTTAATTAACCTAACTATGATTAATTAACCTAACCCTGGTTAATTAATCTAACCCAAGTTGACTAATCTAACTAGGGTAGGTTAACCTAACTAACCACCTCACCAAACTAACCTAACCAAATTAATCTAACTGAACTAACCTAGCCATTCTAGTTACACTAACTAGGATTAACCATTAATCTAACCCTCTAAGCGCAATTAACAACCTAATCAAGGATTATGGAGTTAACTCACTGGATTAGGACATCGACGACGACGGCCGTGAAAACTCGAAACTATCGGGTCTCTGATGGAGCTCAAACGGCAGCTGAAAACAACAAGGGGGCTCATGGCAAGGGTTGGTCACGGTTTTGGAGTTGCTAGGCTGAGCTGGTCTCGGCTTGGTGGGCTGGTGGCGGATGGCCAGACGGATGCGGCTGGGCTCGAGGATGGAGCTGAGGCTAGACAGGCGGTGTGGGTGAGTTGGACGCGGGGCGGACGGCGTGGACGGGCGGGGGTGGGTGACCGGAGTTAACGGACTGAGTTGAGGTGGTGGACTAGGCGGCTGGCGGGCTGGCGGAGGGTGAGGAGCTATGGTGGTGGTGCTAGTGGCAAGGCGCGTGGAGGTAGAGATGGGATGTTGGCGGTTGGTGAGGTGGGCGGACTAGCTGGAGGCTTACGGCACAAAGGAGATGAGAAGAGCAAAAGCAGAGGGGAAAGAAAAGGGAAGACGCGTGAAGAAAAAGGGAGGAAGAAGAAGGCGAAGGGGAGGGGGTCAACTGAAGGGATGAATGTGCATGGGATGGAGGAGAATTGGAAAGAGAAAGGGAAAACAAGAAGGTCAAGGTTGCAACCAATTAGAATCCAAGGGAAAATATCTATGCACTCAAGTGTTTTGCCCTAAAGTCTTCAGCCCATTTTGTCAAGGGACCACCCAATGACCATTTTCCTTCCATTTCCTCACAAAATAAATCATTTTGATGAAGAAAAATCTGCCATTCTTCAGCCATCCGAATTTCCTTTATTTATTTTTGTCTAAAATTTTTTTCTGCAAAATTCCGGACTTGACGAAATTTCTCCGAAAGATGAGACGATGTCCTAAAAATGAATTGTGACACGTTCGAATGTCCGATTCCCAAAACCGAATTCAATTTCGTGGTTAAAATCGACCGAACGCTATTTTATTACAACTTAACCTATCGGGTAGCTTTTAGGGATTTTATCGCATTTGACTCGTGGTCGATAATTTTCGATCCACTTTTGTGCATCTCCGACTTGTAGATGACTCTTAGCTGTTGTAAAAATTGCAAGGTTTCAATTACATGTACCGAGTATAATGTCGATAGAAAATCGGGTTAGTGCCGTTCGATGCGAATTTCGTGATTATGCGGAATCACCCGCAATTCGATTATGTGTTTCCGTCGAATCAACTTATATCCGACCACTAATTGATTATAAAGGTGTCGTATTGACCCTTGCTAATTATTACGGTCGAGCGATCGATTTTCGATCGGATTCTCTAGTCTGCCACGTTTATATCCCTTAACGGCTTCACCTAATAGATTAGTCAACTCATGAGTGGCCAACTCAAAGTAAAATGACCATAGGCGCATCGATGAAACAACCATTTCATATTATCGAGACGGGGGGTCGAATTTCAGGATTTCACAAAAGAAGCATGTAAAGTATTCACCAAGTGGTAGAATGTTGGGGTGTGATTCATATTCTCTAGCGATAGGAAGACACCTGGGTCCCACTCTTATAATTGAGAGTTGTAATAGAGAGGTGAAATGTGCTAATTATAGTGAAATCATCTACTGGACGTAGCCCTAGTTTAATCGTACATCAAGATAAAATCTTGTGTCGTGATTTCTCTTTCTTGCTTTTACTCTCCATCTCATTGTGTTTGTGTGCCTAATCATAGCACCTTCAAGCCTATTTATAATTGTAAAATTGATTATTCAATGAATCTAATTTTTGTTTTGTTAGGTAAAGGAATATGTGCATTGTAATTCGTAAAACTTGTTGTGAAAGTGCAATTGAGTTTTATAATTTTTAAAAAGTGTAATGAAGTCCTAAAACATGTTAAATTGGTGTAATCAAGTCCTTCCATTAATACCGTCAATTTATCTAATAGAAAATGCCACCAACGAGGTCATTGGCTGAGCTCCAGCGATGGGTAGTAGTGGCAATGATCGCCGATGTGTTCTACCTTTTCTTTTCCTAGTTTTATTTTTTAAAATTATTTTAGCATTTTTAGTTTTAAGGAAAAATTAATAAAAAATACCACATAGGAGAGAATAATCCATTTAAAATCGCCATGTCAGCATTTTCTATTAAATAAATTGAGGGTGTTGGTGTGACGACCCAGACCTAGGGCAGTACGGAGGGATGGACTGAGATCGCCTTGGCAGTACGCGGGTGAGGCTAAGGACATGTCTCCCATCCCACATCGCTTAGGGGGGAGTCTTGGGCTAGTTTATAAAGGCTTGGGTCCCTTTAATCTGTATAATGCGTTTTAAAGCCATGAGGACTTAGTGTCCAAAGTGGACAATATTATATAGTGGGGCTCGGGTTGTTACAAATGGTATCAGAGCCGACTCCCGACCGCGTGTGGGGGCCACAGCGAGGACGCTGTGCCTTAAGAGGGGGAGAATGTGACGACCCAGACTTGGAGTAGTACGGAGGGATGGGCTGAAATTGTCTTGGCAGTACGCGGGTGAGGCTAAGGACATGTCTTCCGTCCCACATCGCTTAGGGGGGGAGTCCTGGGCTAGTTTATAAAGGCTTGGGTCCTTTTAATCTGTATAACACGTTTTAAAGTCGTGAGGACTTAGTGTCCAAAGCGGACAATATTATACAGTGGGGCCCGGATCGTTACAGTTGACGAAAGGACTTGATTGCACCAAGTTGACAAGTTTTAGGATTTGATTGTATTTTTTGAAAGTTTTAGGACTCAATTGCATTGTTGCGATAAGTTTTACGACTCAATTACAATTTTACAATAAGTTTTTGGACTTTTAGTATGCATATCCTTTAAATAAAATGTTTCGATAATAAAGCAAATAACTAGGAGCACTTTAGATGTCACTGGGTCAATTGATCATGTCCATTCATATAAGGTTGTTGAGGCATGTACCTGAATGATTTACATTTGTAAGCTCGACATTTATTGCTATCTCGGGGCACCTTTCATCTACATAATTTGGAAGTCCTTGTTCTGCAGATGGTGAGCCTTGCTCATTAATTAGCACGTTGTCAATTTAGTTGGAGTCGCTTGACGGACTTGGTGGAAAGTTATCGTCTTCTAAATTTTCAATAGTTGCAGTCACATTACCACCATCTTCCATACTTCTATCTCTAAATCTGGCTTTCCTAAAAGTATGGGAGTTGAGGTCTCTTTGGTGAAATTGTCTTCCCAAAGCAATGGTTTTCTCCCATAAAGAACCTGAAGAACTTTTTATGATGTGCCAATTTCTTTTGATGAACATGACCATGAAAATGAAGAGAGCTAAAACTGCAGCAACTCCAGCAATCAAGAATAGACCCCAGAAACTGTCAAGACCTAACCTGTTGGAAGAAATTGAGTTAGTTGAATCTGGGCAGTTGGTTTCCGATGGAAACCACGCGTTTTCGATTTCCGGCATTTTAGGCCCTTCAGTTACGTTGAGGATTGCTTGTGAAATATCTGGCACTAGCGGAGACCCTTTACGGAAAACCTGTAAACCAAAAGAAGCAGGACATGAGATTTTTCGATCAAAGAAATAACAAAAAATCCTAGTAATGGAAAAATTTGAGGGTAAAAAAAGAGAAATTAAGGACTTACGAAGCCAAATCCAGCAGTTTTAAAGGTTGGGATCATGGTATTTTTGTTGCAATATTGAGAAAGAACAAGTTTAATGTAGGGGACTTCATCGAATGCTGCTGTGATCCCACCCTTTGCGCTTCCATCGGAAAGAAGCGCATCACATTCTTCAAGAGATTGATAAGATATAAGTCTAGAATCATAAAAGGTCATTTGCTTTAGCATTCCATAAACGAAAGAGCCATCTAGGTATCCTGCTTTTTCTCCACTCTTTAGGAGCTGATCCATATTAGTCATAGTTGGTTGAAGATTTTGCACCATCAAAAGAGAGCTCAAGCTTGCCGTATAACTTTGTGTTAATATAAGTACCACAAAAACACACATGATCACAACAAATCTGGCTAGGTTGCTAAATACTCTCTCCCTTGCAATCCAAATTAAGGGGAAGCACCTAAATTATCTTAGAACAATATGTATATTGTAATGTTCGATTGATTTATTAAAGTGAAGGGTGATTACTTTGAGCAAAGACAATGGTTGAAAATGAGAACCAGAAGCTCGTGCCAACTTGATGCACAGCTGGACCCCTAAAATCTTCGTTAATATGATGTTCAAGAATCCACACGACCAATGCTATAAACACGAGAAAGCATCCGATTGTTAACTAAAGGTCCCAAGTGAGTGGCTTCAAAAAAACCCAAGCATTCTTGCTCTTGCTATCCTTGTATGGCACGAGCATTGCAACCCCTGCTTCAGTGTATGGTAAGGTGAAGTCAACGTATAATGATCTGTTTGCAATGATCGTTGTATCACCCATTATTGCGTTGTAATTCTATTCCAACAAAAGGAAGAGGAATGTTTTCCTTGTCAACCACGTGCTAACTTAGTAAGTTTCAACAGGTAATCCAGAGAAATCAAGCACTTGCTCACGTGGTAAAATAATTGATCAATCATGTCATTGTAATTGCCAGCTCTACTTCCATTAAGCAAGGCAAATGGAATAAGGTCATAAGCAATAGCATAATACAATTTTTTCTATGACCGCTTGGAAGATGTCAATGCAGTATCCAGTGATTGGGGATGTATTTGTGCTAGGATCTCGAGTCACTGTCACAAATTGAGTGAAACCGACCTTCACAGGGAATAAAATTTTCAGCCTCTTCCCATTTGTGGGTATCTCTCATCCCTTAGGATCAGAGGTCGAATCTCCTGGCCATGTTATCGATCTGAGATTACTCTTCGAAGTGGAATATTTGCTTGTGTTGAATAAATGCAAATCTCTTAGCAATCCATTTTCTAGCTTCCAAAACCCAATCCCTCTTGCTACATTTCCATTGATATTAACGATCTGGAACACTGACGACTCTAGCTGCCCATTGACGAGTCTAAATTTTCCAGTGAGGCCCGTGAATGTCATATTAGCTAGTTCTTGGAGAAGTTTCTGACCATTTTGAGAGAACCCAATGCTGTTGAGATCCGTTGCATTTGTGGAAGCATTCAACATCTGGAAGGTAAAATTCGTCGCAACCATTTCCTCGATAGCCATTGCCAGAGCCTGAGTAGCATCATAAGCCCCGTATCCGAAATGTTCAACGTAGGATTAAGGACAGATGGATTGTCTTGTTAGAATTTCATCTTTTATCGGACCATGAAGTTGTCCAGGTTTGGCGTGTTTGGGATATAAGTCTGGATGCCTAGTACTCCATGTATCGAGATAGTGACAACAGATAAATCCACAGAACTCAATAGGTCAGTGATCCCATTAGTCAAGATCCACACATAACCTTCGCTCATCATTCCCATCTCTTTTGCTTTGGCAAATAGCTGAGATCTGAGGGTAGGTAACATATGCATGATGAAGACCCTCGTTTGCATCGTCATTAACTTGTAGAGTTCCTGTAGGATTTGATCATCCGTGGCCAAAGGAGAAATGACGCTCCTATGGGGCACATGCGTGCTGACTTCTTCCGAAGCATCGGCAAGAGAAGGTATAATGCTTTCTCCAAACTCGTTGTCCACATATACGAGGACCGCTTCTTTCCAGCCCAAAGCTTGGATGAATGCGCTTACGGCATTCACTTGGGACGAATCATTTTGCGTGGCTCGAACGAAGTACGGACTTTGAATCGAACTGAGGGAAGGACTAGTAGCAGAAAAAGAGATGATGCGCACATGAGATTTGTTTCCAAGGTCGACAATGAAGTCTGCTTGCACCGAGCCTTCAGGGCCTATTATGGCTTGGACTTATTCTTTATCAAATCAATCGCTGCAAGGGTGATGGGGAAAAGACGGTGAAACAATAATAATACGGCACATAATGGAAATTCTCATTGGAAAAGGCGCGATATTGATCAGAAGTCAATGAAAATTTGATGTAATATTGCGGAAGTAAAAATGTTTAAGGAAAAAAAAATAGGAGCTTGAAGTTGGAAAAGAGCTTGTAATTAATATTATTTAAAGATAGAAAATGTTTGGCAAATGATAGTGCAAACCTACCGTGAACTGATTCTTTCAACTAAAGTTAATAAAGAACAAAATGAAAGTGGTTAACATCGAGTCAAATCTTCTTCATCGTTAAGCTGACCTCTCTATCTCATTGCATCAGAAAAATTCCACTCTAAAATCCAAGCCAGCTTTCATGTATTGAAGCATGGGATGTTAGAGACGGTGGACTTTCCAATTCCAAGTCAACTGTTGACCGACACCAATCGGTACTGAGAAATAATTACATGCTCGGTAAATCCTGTTGATCAATGCCATTTCAACGAGTAATTACGTGGCTCTTACCATGGGACACACATGATGATAAATCATAGTTTCAATGGTGCTGCATCCTTAAACACACGAAACAAAACCTCAAGAAAAAGTATAGCAGATCAGAGATTTTCAGTTAGGGCGTGATTGAAATAACTATCTTCGTCAGGTTATCGCCAAGATAAATCATAGTTGCAAGTATGTCATTATGAACTGATGGGTTTTTTGATGGGCCTACTTAGGCCCGTCCGCCCATGTTGGGCCCAAAAACCAGGCCCGTAAGTTAAGGGCCCATGGAGGAGGTTATGATATTTGAGCGGTTAAGACATATGAGAAGTTACATTATTTTTAAGTTGCGTTTTAGAAAAAGGAAAATTACGTTCTCTCAGTTAGATGCTCTCAAAAAGTTTCTCCCTAAATAGAATAGTATTCTCCTTGGAAGAATAGTGTCGGGATTCCTCTCCGAACTGTGACATTGGTGTTTTAATCTATGAAAGACAAGGTATGTTCGACTCCGTAATGTTCCTTTGATCGGTGATACATGTGTTTTTGGGCTTGTTTTTCCACGTTCGATTGAGTTTCGGATTGATTTTGAGAATCCGTTTCCCTACATTGGTATAAGAGCATTGTTCATGTTTCCCGATCACTTCTCATGTTTATAAATTGTTTTTTGATTGATTTTTTTTCGTGAAATGCCACCGTTGGTCGATCGGGGACGGAAAATCCCGACACCGCGTACTGTTCACCCCTGTTTAAGATTTTTTTGTAAATCGAAGTTCGTTTCGGATAACATAGGGTTGTAGCTCTCGTCGATACAAGAAAATCAACTAGTGGATCACCGTTGGACGCGCTGTCACGTGCGGCCAGAAGATCCGGTGTCGCACGCGCCGAGGTGGTTCCCAGGCGCGTGTGTGGCGCTGGCGCGTGCACACACGTGCCAGATGACGTCATTATGACGTTAGCTTGCGGTTGCCCGCGCACTCGCAGGGCACTTGCTGGGTCGTCGGTTTGAACCGACCCAACTCGAATGCCCCACCCGTTTGCATTGACCCGTGACCCGTTGACTTTGACCGTTGACTGTTGGCAAAAAAAAAAAGAATATGTTTCTTTTTCAATTAAGTCTATGTGGATTATATGTAATCCCTTTTTGTTCTGTATTTGTTGCAAGAACAATGCCTCCTCGTCAGGCGCGCACACCTATTTGCGCAACTATAGATGAACAAAAAGAAAGGCTTTCAAGGTTGATAGCTGAGTTAACTGATTATCGATGGGAGAGTGGCGATTTAATTGATTATGTTCTTGAGGTTAACAAGAAAATACAAGAGGTCATATGGAAGGGTTATCCCATGCCACATTCTCAGATGGTGCGATTCTTCATGAACACTCTTCCACCAGAATGGCAAGGAGTGTTGAATCGCCTATGGGAGGTCGACAGAGTTACTAAGTATAAGAGGCTTGTAATGGTTTTTATAGATGAATATTATCGGGTTGGAGCCACAAAGATTGCAACCCAAGGAATGACTTCAATCCGGCGGGTGATGAATGTGCGAAGGAGAAATCCTAAGGGATATCCGTCTATTTTTCCGTGGCTGCCGAGAATGCCTGAAGAATTTACAAAAGAAAAGCTCGAGAAATTGGACAAAAAAGAATCTTTTCCTATTCATAGGTTGACTTGGCGTTAGATGTTTCGAGTTGTCTTTATTTAGTATGCTTTATGGATATCTTATGTGAATATTTTCTACCTTGTTGATGTCGGTGTAGCAACTGATGTGTTAGTTACATTATGTGGAAATATTTTCTTGAATCATTAATGAATGTCCAATATCATTTGCTGATGTTATTATTAACTGTTGTTTAGAAGTTTTTGTAGCTTCAAAGAACTTATTTTGCATAGAAGATTATATTAACGATAATTTCAAGTTAGGATTTTTGGATGATGATTGGAAACTCAGTGACATTTTGATTCTGAAACCTTATTTGAAATTATTCATTAATATGATGGTTTTATGCAAAATGGATGCATAAATGATAGGCATTAATAATTTGTGCATATATGTCTGATATGTTCAGATCAATGGCTTCAGCCACTAAAAGCATAGTCGCTGAATTGAACAAAGGTGAGAAGCTGAACGGCGATAATTATGAAATATGGCATATGAAATTCCAATATGTGCTGAAAGAGCAAGAGGCACTAGAAGCTCTTAACCTGACTATGGAAGAACCTGAAGATGGAAACACTGCACAACATAAGAGAGATAAGGATGCATTTGTTGCATGGAAGAGAAAGCACTCTCTTGCTCGCATTATGTTACTGAGTAGCATGGAGAATGATGTCATGCGTGAGTTAAGGTGTTTTGAGAATGCCAAGGAAATGTGGGAAGCGTTGGCAGCAAGATTTTGTCATACATTGGTGACCAAATTGAGGCAGCTCACTATAAGGTTTGACTCTTACAAGAAGCCTCATGGTCAGACCATGAAACATTACTTGAGAAAAATGTCAAACATGATTAACGACCTGAATGATGCTGGCTATGTCCTAACTAATGAGCAGCAAGTATAAGCAGTGATCCGTTCCTTACCTCAGAGTTGGGAGCATATGAAGGTGCACATCACCCACAATGAGAACATCAAAACCTTTGAGGATGCAGTGCGTCACCTTGAGCTAAAAGAGGACCGCCTCTTGGCGGTTAAGCCAGAAACTGACATTTATTATGCTGGTTCTAGCTCACATGGAGTTTCGAGCTTCAAACGCAAACGTCCTGATTGGTTCAAAAGATGGAAAGGCAAGGGAGCAAGTTCTCAGGGAAGAAACCAAAAGTTGACCAACATGAAAGAGGAAAGCGTCCTCGAATGAAGAAGCTGGCAAGGGTGAAGTGTTACAATTGTAATAAGAAGGGTCACTATGCTCGCGATTGTCGCGAGTCAAGGAAGATAAACATCCCTTGTACTTTTGAGAACTTTGCTTATATGTCGAGTTCAGTATTCTTAACTGAATCTAATCTTTTGTGGACTGTAGATTCGGGAGCAACAGACCATGTAGCGAATGATAGAGAATCATTCATGGAATTTTGACGAGTCCCGTCTGGAACTAAATGGATCTATGTAGGAAATAACTCTAGAGTCGAAATAAAAGGGATTGACACCTGCCAATTAAACATGCGTGGTGGACGCACTTTGTTCCTACATGTTGTATTATATGCTCCGGAGATTCGTCGGAATTTAGTGTCTGTTTTAGTGTTGGTAAAGCTTGGTTTTAGTATGAACTTCCATAATAGTGGTGTGGATTTGTATTTAAGTACAAACTACTATGGTTATGGTTATTTTCTAAATGGTTTCATTGTATTAAATGTTGAATGTGGTAATGTCAATGTTTGTTATTCCCTTTTCACATCTTCTAATTCATATGATAATGATGTGAATGTGTGGCATGCTAGACTTGGTCATATTGGCCAACAACGTATGAATAGACTAGCCAAAGAGGGCTTATTGGGCAACATTGAAAAGGTCGATTTGTCCATATGTGAGCATTGCCTAGTAGGGAAAATGACAAGGAAACCATTTGGAAAAAGGTAAAAGAGCTAAATTTACTTTGCATTTAATCCATTCTGACATCTGTGGTCCAATGAATGTGAGAGGAAGGCATGAGGCTGTTTATTTCATCACATTTATAGATGATTATACTCGATTAGGATATGTCTATTTGATTTCTCATAAATCTAAAGCATTGAGTTGTTTTGAGCTTGGTAGAAAATCAATTATATAAGAAAATAAAAGTATTGAGATTCGATCGAGGTCGAGAATATTTATCTGATGAGTTTGGAAATTTATGTGATGAAAAAGGAATAGAAAGACAATTGTTTATTCCCTATACTCCTCAACAAAATGGTTTTGCAGAAAGAAGAAACAGAAACCTATTGGAAATGGTTAAGTCCATGATGTCGCATGCTAATTTACCTATCACTTTTTGGAGTGATGCTTTATTAACCGCTACCTATATACTTAACCGTGTGCCTTCCAAATCAGTTACTTCCACTCCATATGAGTTATTGACATGTAGAAAACCAGACTTAAGTTTTCTTAAACCTTAGGGTTGTGCTGCCTATACTCATGAGCCCTCTCATAAATTTGGGAAATTGGGTCCTAAAGGCAAGAAGAGTATTTTCATAATATATTCTGAACACTCGAAAAGGTATGTGTTTATAGGTGAGCAGAAAAATGGGAGTATAATTGAATTCGAATCACGGGATGTCACATTCTTAAAAAATGAATTTCCTAAGAAGGGCGAAATAGGTGAGGATTACTCCCTATTTGAAATCTTGGATGAAGATAATGAACTTAGTAGAGTTCATCCAAGTGGGAGTAACATGAGAAGTGATGAATTTAATTCAACTCACTCTCAATTACAACCATATGATGAGACGATATCGTCATTATCTAATCTGAGTGGGAGCATAATGGAGAATGATGTGCAAAGTGCACAATCTCCCATACGGCGAACAAGTCGCAAAAGTAGTCCCCGTCGACGTTTCGACATTGAAGGGGAAACTTTTATGGTTGCTTCACAAGATGAAGATGAGCCAAGATGTGACGTCCCAGTAGCGTCACGTACTAAGCGCAAGCGGAAATTATAAATACTATCATCTTACAGGACTTAAAAATTTAATTCTTCGTTTGTTAGCCTATAGCGTTCACCCTTGAAGGTTAGCATGTATAACATGGATTATTTAAAATTTACACTTTGTTTTGCAAGGTATCCTATAATAGTCCTATCAATTTCATTAATAGACAATCCTATTAAGATTATATATATAAAGATCACGAGAAGCTTCATTACTAAATCGGTTAGGATCGTTCGGGCTTACAAAAATTCGACCTGAACTTCTTACAAGTACCTCGCCTATATACATCACATTTACATTTCAAAAGTAAGGG
Source organism: Eucalyptus tenuipes (assembly GCA_014182365.1). Classification (NCBI taxonomy): domain Eukaryota; kingdom Viridiplantae; phylum Streptophyta; class Magnoliopsida; order Myrtales; family Myrtaceae; genus Eucalyptus; species Eucalyptus tenuipes. The sequence goes on along the minus strand of CM024539.1, from coordinate 15,916,549 downwards.
AGCAAGTAAACATCCAGGGATAAGGGTATGGGTATCTACTCCACTACTCCCACACAAGCCCACGTTCAACAAAAGAAACAAAAGACAGTCAGCTTCTACATGATCAAAGGCGTCTAGGTGCCATCCGTCCTAGCTCCTGCTCCATCATCACTAAAAGGAATAGGGCCAAACATCGCTCCATCGTGCTTGATAAACCATGCGACAAACTTCATCGGGGTCATCTCAGCTCTACCATCATCCATCCATAATGTAGCCTCATATTTGGAGAAAGTCAGCTCAATGTCAGAGTCATACACATCAGTAAAGGTAACCTCAATGTTCGATATCACTCCATAACGAGCTATTGGCGGCACATCCATACTATCAATCTGAAAAATATAAGGAATGAGCAAAATCTATGCCCAGTAAAGAAATGATAAGATTCTAACTTAGACAATCCACAGCCATCAAGTTTACAAGGGAATCATGACCAAACAGCTTAAGATGCTAAGATAGAATTGTCACGAGTATAATCCAATGAATAGTAATGCATCATATGTGTAACCGCTTCATATGAGACATACTAAATGCATCCATAAAGACCAAATATACCTATCACATTCTCAATCTCTATATCAAGATGAAATGCAACAATGATGAATGAACTCACTTGCCAAGTAGAATTATATTTAGTGTGCATATAATCCACCCTCGATTAGTTTACCCACCGGAACTCTGCCAGCTTGATCGAGTCACTTCCGGAAGTTACCTTATCCGGACTTCCATAATAAACCTATTATGGGCATCTCACTCCGAGGCATCCCGGTATCACACAATCGAGGTCCTCCCAAGATCACTTAGCATGGGGCATCTCACTCCGAGGCATCCCAGTATCACACAATCGGCGCATCTTTGATCACACACAAGGGCATCTCACTCCGAGGCATCTCGGTAACACGGGACCGAGGCATCCAAGATCACACAGCATGGGCATCCCAACTTCCGAGGGGCATCACCGGTATCTTTGTACTGATGGGTTCATTCACTCATTTAAGCACACGTTTCACACCACCACACCTTTGATTAATGCATTTATTGTATGCAAAAGAAAAAGACTTCAAAGTATACAAATATACATCTAACTCTCATGTACCTAGCACACGTGCGTGTCCAAATTATAAGATAAAACCCATTACGACATGTCCCATACCATGCCGAACAGATATTTACCCCATAATCAAGCACTATGCACCGCACTCATTGCACACGCATGATACTATTGGTGCCTATACCTCAAATGATATGTGAGACTTACTTTTATACAACTAACAGCTATTATGAGGTCACTAGACTCTATGTGCGTCATGCAAGACTAATATAAGAGACACAACAACTATTGCATATTCTCGGGTCTAAACAGATTGTTAACTATAATGAGCAGTTTTGATCTCAGAAACAGAAAGTATATCAATTCTTATCGAAATACTACGAAATTTTAGTATGTTAAATTAGAGACATAGATCGATATTTTCTGTGAAGAAACCTAAGTCTATATATCACTGTATTAAGAGTAGTAATTGCTATAATCTTTACTAGCATCCTGTAATAGTTTCCAGATTTAACATCTATAAAGAAAATTTGTTTCACTAACCAAACATTGTCCATTTATTCTCAAATTTTGATATGTTATTCCTAAGGATGTTTCTTACAATTTTCGTTAAGGATTAGAAGTTCAATTCTAACTAGATAGTTACAGGAAATTCACAGAATCATCAAAGGTCAAGCTATTCTCTACGAAACAGTTTACTGATTTCAATAGGTTCACTTCTACCTTCATGTTTGTACATTCATATGGCTATAACTAGATTTCAAACTCAATATAATGGATGTTATCTTAAGTAAAATGGTTCCTTTCCTTATTTTCATCGTTATAAATCAAGGCGACACAAAATAAAAGACTTCCTATCTATATTCCTCTAAAACAGAATCTTCATATACGGTTTTCTTCATTTCTAGCTCAATCCAACCATTTGTTTCTCTACCAATCTCCTTTACAACACTTCAAGACTCTTCCACAGCATCTAAGAATACTTTCAGCAGGTTCTTATTAACAGAGAAACCTTCCACAGCTCGGCTCAAAGCATATATTCATCCATAAGCTCACTCACTGCAACATATACCACATCTTTCCACTCGGCAACCATTTCCTCACCTTGCTCGACAATCACAGCTTACTCACACTTAGATTTTGAGACATGCGAGACTCTGATGCAACATGCAATGACTTATAGCCTCAATCTAGTACTCATTTAGCTCAATCCAACACAAAACGGCAACTTCACATCTAATCCTCCACCATTCGGCTAGATCCACAAGTTCCTTGACAAAAACAATGGATAACTTCTAATTTAGAAACTTATCTTTCCTTACCTTAGTTCAGCTACTAGATAACTCAAAGATTCTTCAAAAATCAACACCAAAACTCGCATGCAAGAAGGAGAAAATTGCTGAAGTGTTGCTGGTTTCTCCTGTTGCTCGACCGAGAGAAAACAAGAAGAAGAAGAAGATGGGTTTCGGTTTTGGAGAGAGAGAGAGAGATTTCAAAATTTAAGAGGGGAAATAGGTCTACAAGTCTAATCCCTAGGCTAGATTAATCATGAGATTTGCTAATGATTGTGTCTTCTTTGAGTTGCTTGTTTCGGTTTTGTAGGAATAGGAAAACTGTGGGTGATGCGAAGACAAAGAGAAACGAGAGAGAGATGTCGTGGCCTCCAAGCATAACAAATTTCGCCATTTGTCACTTGATCTTAATTAATCTCTAATTCGTGTCGTTAGTCGGTTCATTAGTTTCTAATATTTTTCACTTAATTCCCTCTTGATTCCATTAGATTTCAATTCTATTGTAATCATATAAAGTTATAAAATTTTATGACATATTAACTATTTAGTGTTAGTCTATAGAGAATTCATCACAAGAAATGCTAAAGTTAAAAATTGATATTAGCATTTACAATCACTAATTAAATTATCATAACTATAATGTATAAACTTAATTGAAAATAAAATCACTCGGGCCTAAATATCCATCTCTGGCCCAACAGGCTCAATCTATAACAATCCAGCCCACTTAACTAAATTTGCCAGTCTAACAATTCTAAATCTTGGCCTGCTCTAAGCTAAGCCCAAGCCCAGCTCTTCCATTCGGCTTATCAAGCCCAATTCGAAAAAACTCGTGTGGCCCGCTTATTTCTCAAGCCCACACATTCCTTCGGTCCATCGGGTTCACTTTCTAGCCCAATCTAAATTAATCTAAGTTCCTAATGATCTGATTACACTAATGAAGGTCGGTGAAATTTTGGGATGTCACACAAGAAATACAAATGAGGCTCTAAATTGCCCTAATAAGGAAAATGGATGCATGCAATGGAAGAGGAGATGGAGTCAATGAAGTCAAACCATGTTTGGGAACTGATTGATCTTCCAAAAGGACGCATAGCCATTGGGAACAAGTGGGTTCTCAAAATAAAGCGTAAAGCTGATGGCTCAATAGAAAGATATAAGGCTCGTCTTGTAGCGAATGTGTATAATCAACATGAATGAATTGATTATGAGGAAACATTTTCTTCTGTTGTGAGATTTACCTCGGTTCGCATTATTCTGGCAATAGTGGCAAGTATGGATCTTGAGTTACATCAAATGGATGTAAAGACTGCTTTTCTCAATGGAGAATTAGAGGAAGAAATATATATGGAACAACCTATTGGTTTCATTATGAAAGGCCAAGAACAAAAGGTATATCGACTTTTGAGATTGATATATGGCCTTAAGCAGTTGTTGAGACAATGGTATATACGTTTTCATAATACCATAATGGCATATGATTTTTCAATGATTGATGAGGATCATTGTGTATATATCAAAAGATCCAAACATCAATTTGTGATCATATCATTATATGTTGATGATATATACTGATTGCCGGAAGTAATATGGAGTTAGTTAATACTGTCAAGAGTTGGTTATCTTCTAACTTTGAGATGAAAGACATGGATGAGGCTGCATACATTCTTGGAGTTAAGATTTCAAGAGATTGTTCGAAGAGATCATTATCTCTTTCGCAAGAAGCATACATAAATGGAGTTCTTGAACGATTTTGTATGCAAGATTGTAAACCTATAGATACTCCTATTACAAAAGGTGAATGATTGAGCCATAAAATGTGTCCAAGGACTCCACAAGAGAAGGAACAAATGCAACATATTCCTTATGCTAGTGCTATTGGAAGCTTAATGTACGCTATGATGTGTACAAGACATGACATATGTTTTGTAGTTAGAATGATGAGTAGATACCAATCCAATCCAGGTCAAGCACATTGGAAAGCCGTTAAAAGAATACTAAGGTATCTAAAGGGGATTGCTGATTATACGCTGAGTTACTAAGGAAAGGATCTACGACTTGAAGGCTATTCATATGCTGATTGGGGAGGAGATTTAGATGAGAGGAAATCTACCTCTGGATTTGTTTTCTTACTTAATAATGGCGCCATATCTTAGAGCAGTAAGAAACAAATATGTATAGCCTTGTCTACGATGGAAGCTGAGTTTGTGGCATTATCAGCAGCAATACAAGAAGGTGTTTGGCTTAAGAGATTTTTGCATCATTTAGGTGTTATTGAAGATGCTGCAAACTCATTGTTGGTTAACTGTGATAGCCAAGCAGCAATAACGTACACCAAAGATCCAAAATATCATGGCAAGACCAAATATATAGATACCAAGTATAATGTTGTTAAAGATATGGTTGCACAAAAAGATGTGAACTTACAGTACATATCTACGCATAGAATGGTAGTAGATTCTATGACGAAGTCAATACCTAGAGATGTGTTTTGTAGTCATGTGAAATCTCTAAGACTGCGTAGAGGCTGATGTACTGAATATTGTAATTTCCCTTAAGTGTTCACATTTAATGAATTTGTGTTTTCATTATTAATGCCTATGAGTCTTTGTTGACGTTTATGCATCTTAATGCTTAGTGCATTATATAAAGTTGAGAAAGTATGTTGGATAGATGAAAGATTAGCCCATTCACACGGGTAATCGCCTCCATTTACTATGTGATGAATAGGGATGAGATGGTTTTTAAGTTTATTATCTAGGTGATAATCGAGAGCTCAAGCTTAAAATATATATGTCACCTTAACTGAGTGTTAAGATGATGACATAATATTTACTATGTCCGAAAGTAAAATAACCCACATATTTTACTTTATCTGTCTATGGTGCCAGATGTGAGTTTTGATGAATTCTGTGAATGAGTAGATATGCGAACTCAAGTTAGACATTAGGTATGTTTGAACTATCATCTGTACGGTATTGAAGGTGTAGACATATGCTCCATGGGAAAGGAGTTAATACCGTAATACATATTTCATACTATGTATACATGAGCCGACCAATAAGAGTGGCAAAAATTTTGATCTAAACTTTTATGCCGTGTGAGACTCTTGAGGAAAAGAATTCCTCAATTAAGTGCCCTCATGACTCTTACTTATTCTCAAGATTTCTATTCAGTGTTTGCTATCTTAGAATGTTGCCAATGATCATGAATTGATTTGATCTAATGAGACATTTCTAGAAAAGCAAGTTGAACTGAAATTGAGAGTTTCAAGAAAAGAGGAAGATCGAATTTAGAGAATCACATTCTAGCTTTGTATTCACTGGTCGACCAATTAAGATCGTTTTTTTTTTTGGAATAATCATAATTGTGAAGACAATATATCATTGTTTAAAAAGAGATCAAAAGAGATATAAATGTGATCGATTGATCTAGGGTACTGCATACTAAATCTACTCAGAATGTGATGCCCATTATGAGCTGCTATATATATTTCTAACAGATGTATGGCAACGAGCTCACAAAGCATGCTGGTCGCATGGATTATTCACTGGTATGAATGTTGCAGAGAGGTAAAGAGGATTCTGTTCAACCCACCATGTGCAAATGGGAGATGATGGGTTTTTTGATGGGCCTGCTTAGGCTCGTCCGCCCATGTTGGGCCCAAAAACCCGGCCCATAAGTTAAGGGCCCATGGAGGAGGTTATGATATCTGAGCAGTTAAGATATATGAGAAGTTACGTTATTTTGAAGTTGCGTTTTAGAAAAAAGAAAATTACGTTCTCTCACTTAAACGCGCTCAAAAAGTTTCTCCCTAAATAGTTTTCGTGCGCTCAAAAAGTTTCTCCCTAAATTTTAGAACAATACTATCGAGTTTGAAAATCCTCGGAAGAACAATGCCTAAAGAACTTCCTCCGGAAAGGAGAGATTCTCCTCGGAAGAACAATGCCGGGATTCCTCTCCGAACCGCGACATTGGTATTTTAATCTGTGAAAGATAAGGTACGTTCGACTTCATAATGTACCTTTGATCGGTGATACATGTGTTTTTTGGGCTTGTTTTTCCGCGTTCGTTTTTGGGGTTTGATTGAGTTTCAGATCGATTTTGGGAATCCGTTTCCCTACATGAACAATAATTGGTTTTATCTTGCATCACACAGACAACAACATGAAATTCTTTATGTTCTACAAGAAGATGTGCCACTTGCCAGTTCAAGCAAAGATTAACCAAAACAAACTTCAACACTATCAACAGAATTACAAAAAGTTTTTAACCCAAAAACTGGTGTCATCGTATAATTCTGGACAAGCATCATGACTAGTCAGCCCATTAGAGAGAGAACTTGTAGCAACAACAACAACCTCATCTCGTTTGGAACCTCTTACGTTGAGGACGAGCCTGGTCTTGTAGGAAGAGTTAGAGCTATAAAAGTCAGAGAGCGACAAGTTAATGCTGCTCAATCCCATCTTACCCACCCCAACGTTCACCAGGATTGTTTGGGAATTGTTGTTGTTACTGCTTTGCACCACCGCCGCTAGGCGAGGGCCATTGCTGAAGGTCACGACGATGGTGAAAAAAGAGAGGGCCAAAATGTGGAGCTTTTAGCATTGAAGGAGATTCTTGGTGGAATCATTGAAAGAGTTCCGGGGAAAACGCAAGTGAGTTTGTTTTGTGCGTGAGAAAAAGGGAGACATGGAGAATGTGATGACGACGAGATGTACTTTTAGGGGGGAAGAGCTTTGAAAAGGAAGACAAAGCATGAAGAGCTTCCATTCAAGGATTGGTTGACGTGGGTACCTCTGAGCTCGAAGTGAAAATCTAAATTTTAGAAATAAATAAAATATAAATAAAAAGAGCATACAATGTTTCGGAATATTCATCTTACCTTTACCCAAAAAAAAAATGTTTCGGAATATTCGGCGAAGGAAGAGAAAATGTTTATCACAAATTTCTATTCTGACTTGGTGTTGGACTCCGTGCGTGAGAAACACTCAAATAAGGAATAATGGTCTTCACCAAGATATTTTTCATGCTTTCATATAAAAGTATCTCCGCATGGTCTTCGTTCCATTCATGTCCAGGGAAAGAGAGAAGAGTCTTGAAGCGTCGTTCCGACCAATTGTTTGGGGGTGGATTATTCTTCGCAATATTATACTAATAATTTTACTTTTGAAGTCAATTAAATCTTGTGGTAAGTGTAACATCCTCAATTCCGACCTCGTAAGGATCGGCCATAAGGTTCTAAAAGAATCGATCATGGGCCATTGGTCATGGATCGATCGGTTTGATTAGCAAGGAATCGTGAATCGGTCATGGATTGACCGACCGACCGAACGATCGACCAACACCGATTGACCGATCGGTCATAAATCGGTCGAGGTGTTGGCCCTAAATTTTCTGTGGCACCCCCGAAACGGCCCCCGATTCGTTAGGGTCGCCACAGTTCGTTTACCTTTCACTTGACCTGATAATATTTCACTCTGATACCATAGAATTATAATGGGTCCATAAGTCCTGGGGGTTTATATCATTTAGATCGGTCCCAGCGCAGTTCATATAGCGGAAGCATATTCAAAATCTCCCTATCCCATACTCAAACAAAATAATGCAATGCACACTAACTACACATTTTATATAAGTTAGAGCCGAACACTTTTATTTACATAACTTGATGGACTTCATGAGTCGGTACATCAAAAGGCCAAGGCTTTTCTAAGCTCGGCTATATCCAAAAGTACTCAACTTCATAGCAGTCATGTATATCGGTCCATCATTTAGTGTCGGTGGTCCAAAATGCGTCATCCGCTATCTCGACCCACAATCAAATCCAATCCGGTCCGTCGGCCGGTGGCGGCGGCAGCAACCTCAGCAAGCGGCCATCCAGTTGAACGAGAATCGAAATGAAGTCCTGATGAACTGGGCCAGCAGAATGGCCTATATCAAAGGTCAGCAAAATCCTCATACGTTCGAACACCAATCCATGCACTCCAGGATGATGGTACTCTGACATCTCCCACTGTAGGTCATCCAGGAACCCATAAAACGTACCAGGAGTCAAAGGCAGCAGAGACATTTTCTTTCTAGTCTGAAATGTTAGTCCCCAAACGGGGTGAGTACAACCACTCATCCATCAAACTACACAATGCGACAAGCAAGACAACCAAGATTTCAAGTGAAATGCACATATCATCTATGCAACCATGCATATAAATCCATAAGGTTCATCCCATGCCTTAATAACCACATTTTCAATGCCAGGTGATACCAACTCAAAATTCATAGACAATTTATGTACCATGCCATATGCACACACGTGTACATGATTGATTTTTCATTTTAATATTCGAAAGAATCTCATTTTCCCGGGGACCAGTGTTTGCATCCCTTCGGGCTCTCGCACCCAACCTAGCATCGCGAGACTTCTGGCACACACCTCCGGGCATCCGACACACACCTCCGGGCATCTCGCACCCCAACTGGCATCACGAGGCACATCCAGGGCTCGCCATGAAAATGATTGCCCCTTCCATCCGGATTTGCGTACAATACTTACAACCGGGCATCTCGAAACTCCCGAGGACCTCCGGCACACACCTCCGAGCATCCGGCACACACCTCCGGGCATCCCAACACTCCCGGGGCATCGTCGTCTCAGCCGTCCGACGGTATCATCAACATCATAAAGTATACGTATATGTCTCACTTTGAAAATAACATTTGATGCAATAATGTCAAAAGTTTCAATGAGTTTATAAAGCCTCATCAATTTTTGATGTTATATGATATATTAAATGTCATCGCATCCATTGCATAAGTAACAACTCAAGACATCACAACTCATAGAGCAAATCAATCGGTCTTGAAATAAAATAGTTTTTGAACAAAACAGAATGCACTCCACTAATTGAAATTCTGGAAAAATCAGTAAACGATCTTGATAAATTCTAAAATTTTAATATGTTATAAAAAAGATCTAGGAAAAAGGTTTTTATGAAGAACACCAAGTCAAGAAAATTTCGTATGAATCACAATGGTCCGTGCATCACAGCCATAAAACTTCAAACATCACTATTACACAGTTTCAATAATAATTTCGGTATAACCTCTAAATGAACTTAGAAAATTCTGAAATTTTTATATGTTATAGATAAGACCTAGAGGTAAAATTTTTGTGAAGAACTTTAAGTCAAATTCATTGTAGATCAAAAGCTATAATCGCTATAACTCTCCCTAACTTTCTGTAACAGTTTCCAGGTTTAACATTTTCAAATAAAAATCGTTTCACCGACCAATACTTGTCCTTTTCTTCTCAAATTTTAGTATGTTACTCCTCAAGATGTCATCTACAACTTTCATCAAAGACATGAAGTCAAATTTCAACTAGATAATTGCATAAAATTCACGGAGTCGCCAAGGGTCAAGCTGTCCTTCCATGAAACAGTTTGCTAGTTCTAGGGAACTACTTCTATTCTCTCGAATTCCCTCATCCAGCATCAAAATTCAAGCATCTCCAAATCTATTACACTTCACTAGACAACCACAGCACAACAATATGTAGATCAATGGACTTTCACTTGCCTTAAGTTCGACGCAACTACAGCAAGCAAAATGGCAACTTGCGGACTTCGAGCGCGGCTGAATCGATGGCGGAGCCAGGCGACGTCGACGGTGGCAGCAGGCGTGCTCACGGCAGGGCTGGTCTCCTTCTTTCTCTCGCCGATGCACCCTCTCGAATTCTCTCTTTCTCTCGGTTACTCTCTCTCTCTCTCTCTCTCTCTCTCTCTCTCTCTCTCTCTCTCGATCACTCCCTCGTTCACTCCGCCCCCTTCTCTTTTCTTTTTGTTTTCTTAATTAGCTAGTAATCATGAGGTTTTGCATGGGAAATCTCTGGTGGAAGCAAGGGGCGGCGACACCTCATGCAGTCCCTTTTGCCACTTGTTTGATTACATGCATTGATGTGGCCTCATTCGGCCAAGCTCCAGTCAATCCCTCCTCCATTAGTTGACTTAAGTGTCGACTAATATGGGGCTGTTTTTGTTTATTTTTTGGGCGGTTTTGGGCCGGCGATTAGTGGCCCAATTTTCTCTCAAATTTGATCCATAATCTTGTACATTCCTGGGCATTTTCGGTCCTATGGTTTCATGATTTAACAATTTATCAAATGTACTTTTTCATGACTCAAATTCTTTTCTTGTTCCATATACACTTAAGTGATAATGCCGCGTAGTATCTCCAAAAGAAAAGAAAAAAAATAAAATAAACACAAATCGGCGGGGTTCAAGGTAGTGACGATGATGATGATGGTATAACAAAATTTTCAATCCTTGGTGTCGATGACAAAAAAAATCGTATAGCATTTCGTCAATTCGTGACATCGATACTTCCTTTCCTTGGTCAGCTAGACTTGACTAAGATGGGTCTCACTAACGACCTTAAGGAGACTTTGATAAATCTATAGTTTATTCGACAATCAAACTATTTCCATATGTGACTCATTGGTCCAACGATGATACAAGCCAATGTCATAATCCGACAACACTCTCGTCACTTAGTCGTGGATCGTCGTATATTTGAGGATCGTTACAAAATTTCGGATGCCACATTTTCTACAGACCATATAGATGGGATAGGATCACCAACTCATAAGATGACTTTTTGATCATGAGAATTGGTCACGAGATGATTTTGGATCGGTGGATGGTCATGGGTCGATTCAACTGGTCGTAGTTTCTAGCTGTGGGTGATTTTGCCTGGTTATGCACCGATACATGGACAATCCGAATTGATCAAATGTGTTCATCTTCTGACCAAAAATGCATCATTCTCTATTTAATTCTTAGTGATCGAATCGGAATCTCCAGTTGGTAATGTCCGATCATGGATTGGTAATGCACCGACCATGTACCCTACCGGTGGATCGGGTGCCGATCGGAATGAGCCTAGGGATAGACCCGGCTATTCCGTTACTAATTCTAAGGTTCATGAGCACCTTGGCTTAGTGCTAGGCCATGGGTAGTCTTAGGATTTGTCTTGAACCGATCAAAAGACAACTTACCCTATTGGCCGACCGATTGTCAAAAGGACAGTTTGGGCGAATATGGGACGTAATGGCTGAACCTTGGGTGTATGTGATTTGATTTTTCGAGGTGTACCTAATGATCCCTTCTTCAGCCTTGCAATCAACTTAGATGATAGAATTCTCTAGATTGCCTTATTAATGGAGAAAAAGACAAAAGTAAAGAAATTTCTAGAACCCCCTCATTAAATGAAGGGGTGAGTTGTCCTTTGAATAGTCAAAAGTCATGATGGTGGCCAAAATATCTTTGGAGATTCTAGAAAAAGGTGGCACATATGTAGAATAATTAAAGAACAATACACGAGCCCTCATTAATGACCGAATGTTCTAGAATTGCCGAGTTGGCAATTATTGTACAATTATTATCAAACTTGATTAAATGTTCATTAAATGTGGCATATAGGTGGACCAATGTAAGGGTGAAAAGCAGCCATCGTCAATGACGCCTAGAGGTTAAGAATGCCAAGTAAGATCTTTTAGCTTGGCCAACTCATCTTCTAGGTATAATTATGAGGCAAAGTAGATTTGCCACCCAAGGAATTTAGGTAGGACACTTAGAAACATTGGAATGGACCACTTGGCTTGGTAATGATGGCACCAAGGGTTATAAATAGGAGGAGCCCTTCTCATTTCCTCACCTTGCTCCCATTTCCTCATCCCTCCTCCTCCTTAGACGCCCTCCTCCTCACGGCCACTTCCTCTCTTTCGGCCATCAAAGCAAGCTGCCCATCTTGCGTAGTTCGAGTCTTAGTTCGAGGTTCATCCATGTAAGTATAGTTTCTCCATTCTTTTAGTAACATTTGGGACGTCTTTGACTCTAGAAAATCCTCTTGCGAACAAGCCGAGGGTAGGTCGATTGATTCTTGGATGTTTGATGTATTCTATGACTTGTTCATGTACTTGAATTTCTTGTATGACTAGAATGAAGTCGTGGTTCGTAGCTTTTGTTCGGTACAAGTCAAGGTTCGCCCATAGCCATAAAATGTGATTCGGTATTGAGGCGTACTGAGTTCATGTCTTGGATTGGTGCAGGGTTCCTTTATGCTTGTTACTCGAGCGGGGCTTTGGGCTTAGGCTCGTTCGTGATGTTGTTGATGAGGAAATTCATAATTTTATGGCACGTGCATCATGCCTGAGCATAAAATGCATAGTTCATGGCACGTGCATAAGACTTGAGTACACCCTCGAGAAAGGATTAGTGCTTGAGCAAAGATAAGAAAAGATTAAAATGGGGTTTGAGTCCCCGATTTCCTAGCAAGAACTGGGTTCGAGTCCTAGAGGCTGGTGTCACGGGTCGGTCGAATACAAACGATCCAACACCGTGCGGCCTTAGGATCGGTGATCCCAAGTCAGCCTACTCACTCACACGAACTACACAAGGGTCGGTTTGCACACGGGACGAGTATATTTCCCTATGAATGAGCTTGAATGAGGGAGAGGGATCCCTTTTATACAAGTTCGAGACTACTGTCGGCCGTGGATCGTCCCTTCGATCCAACGGTTGTGCTTGAATCCGCATCATCATTACAAGGCAACGACTCCTTGGCAACGGCTCCTTGGCAACGGGTCCAAGGCAACGGCTCTAAGGCAATGGCTCCTTGTCATCATTACGGGGCAACGGTTGTGTTGGCCACTCAATGCGTTTGAAACCGGCCATGGCGTAGGCACAAGTTAGGAGCAAAGATCCGGGGCATAGCATCGATCAGGGCGTTCCCAGCTTCGCTCGGATGCGTGACATGGCCGAGCATGGCCATTTGGTCATGCTCGTCTGTCGGCCGTGTCACTGGCATAAGACTTGGGTTCGAGTCTTGAGCATATTAACTGGGTTTGAGTCCCAGAAGCCGACAAAAAGCTAGAAGCCCAGTGAAAAAGCCCAAATTGAATTGGGTTCGAGTCCCAAGATGGCTCCGGGAAGACTTGGGTTCGAGTCTCGAGCATAAGAGAAAAGCTTAATAAGCATGGCATGCATGAACAAGAAAGAAATGTTAGAGTGCATAAGTTCAGGGCATGTATTATATGCACGAATGATGCAAGAACTGTCATTCATTTGTGCTTGAAGCTTGGTTGCATTTTTGCAATTGATTTGACTTCGCCATGGTTTGCACGAAATGATTAACTAGTGTTGATGATGAATCGATTTTTTATTTGAAGGCTAGAGGTTATACTTACTGAGTATTCCAAGTACTCACCCTTATTTCTTTTACAGGTACTTAGAATCGTGGCTACTGTGCATTTTGGTTGCCCTATAAAGATATATACCTCTATGACAAACGTGGTAGATGTAGAAACTAATATTACTTATTGTAAAGTGTCATCCGTTGTATGGATAGAAACAGGCCTAGGTGAGCTTGTCCGATGCACTTCGAAGCCTGATATCGGAGGTACAAGGACATATGGATAGGACCTCTCCGCAGGTTTGACATCCCGAGCTCGAATCTCAGTGATATGGATGAACCGTTCGAGGCTTCGGACTAAGTTAAGCGTACCGACCCTATGTAATAGAAGAAGGGTTCCCAATTTTGGTTAGTACCCGCTGTAGCAGAGACAGGGATACCCCAAGCCACTTTTGTATGTAAGATAAACTTGTAATCATCACTACTCATGTAATTTACAAAGTATTTCAGTGATGTTTGTATCTCACGTTCCCATGTTATTTGTGTCGGGGATTGTATGGTCACGCTTTCTGCATGTGCATAAATAAGAAGCAAATGAATTTGGGACGGCGACAAAGCTTGGGATGTCGCAAAATAACCTGTAGCTCGACCTTTGAGTGAAAGGGGTTGTGACAGTAAGATTTGTTAATTCTTTCGTGAGGTTGAAAGATTATTTCATGAGAAATTGTGAGGCTAAACACTACGTGAGTTATTGGGGCTTGAGAAACACTGTGAGTATATGAGTGATTTGAGTATGATTGCAATCTCTACTGTATCGCTTGATTCATAGTAAACTACATTGCTACTCTTCTCATGAACGTAAGTCACTATGACCGAATCATGTAAATCTGGTGTTCGATTTATTTTTTTGTTCTGTCTATTTTATTGTTCGATCACTTAGTTTCACAATACATGCCATGTAGAGAGACAAGATGACATCCGGTAGTATTGCAAATTCATGAACTTCTTTAAATTTTTGATTTTGGATATAGAGTCCTAACAATTCTTTAACCCCATGATTGTTTATACCACCATTTTGTTGCTGCTATTTCCATCTTGTTTTAAACAATTGATGATGGGTCATGGTTCGAGAGCTAGAAACAACTCGGATTTAAGACTAAGAAAAGTAGGGTCTCTCCGAGATATGATGCATGTGCGCCGCATCATCCAGTGATTTTTGATGAATTTTCTATGTCCAACATGGAGGATTTGTCTTGGATAGAGACTGCTTGGGATAGAGTTAATCTAACACGCAAAAGCGCGGGCAAGACCACAAAAAATAACTCGATAAGTTCAAATTTTTTCTGACTTGTTGGACTACGTCTGCAGTACCAAGAATAATTCGTTGGAATTTCTGTTAAAATCATAAACTACTTGGATTTTTGCTCAAGTCTAACATGGTAGTTCTAGTTTTTATTTTCATTAATACATTGCACTTTGCTTGTTTATGGTTTTATATACTCTTCATATATACATGGTCACCTTTTATCCATCAGCTTAAGTTTTTAAAATAGCCGGTAGTGTGGTTCCACCAATTTTTATATGGTATTTGAGCCTGATTCTGCTTTCCTGTTCATCAAATTCTGTGTGCCTACTATTTTGAATTGAACTTTCTAATACTTTTTAATCCTTTGATAACCTCATTTCCCTCATCTTGCTTCTTTGTTGCGTGAACCAAAGAATCAACCTCTTATATTGATGATACATAGCCGCAAGAGATTGTTGCCTCATTGGCATCTCTTTTCTGCGGAAGAAGAGAGGTCAAGAATTCCAACTTTGACTTTAGTTAGGATGGGGATCAACTGGGTCATTTGAGACCTTGCACGGGGGGACCAGTTTCAACGTGAATTATAGAGGAATCTAAGTTCAAACCCAATAGATTGTCGTAAATGAATTGGCGCAGGAAAACTAACAATCTTTTTTGTCGTTTTTCTGAATAGTAATCAACAATTTTCTCACCTTCTAGAATAAAATAAGTATTTGTACTTAAAGAAATCGTTGGTAATTGTCACATCCCGAACCATGAGTATGCGAACATCCCTTAGTGGTCAATTAAAAATGTGACGTCCCAAGACACGTCGCTGACCCATTTTTTTTTATCTTTTGATTAAACACATGTGGAAGCGACATAAATAAACACCTAGTCAACTAACAAAAATAGGAATAGTAAAACACAACAACGATTTATTTATCGACAGGTTAACCCAATGAGTTTAATATATACTGGTCCACCACAAAAAGAAACTCCTACGTGACCTACAACAAAAAGGGTCAAAAGATCAGGGCTAACTTCTAACTGCACAAACTCCCAACATCCGCTCTAGTACCAAGGCGCGAAGTCGTGCACATCGTCAAGTGGTTCCGGCTCCCTAGGCCCCTCAGGCTCGGAATCTGGATTCACCATGACTCTGTCAGGGATGTTGATATCCATGGGATCACTATCTTGCCTATCCACATTTCCGACGAGCGGTCCATCAAATCTTGCAGGGGACCAATCTTATCGCTGTTCGCCTCCCTAATGAACCACGCCTTAAAATTGTGAGGCACCACATGTATAAAGCCCTCATCCACCCACAACGTCGTAACCACCAACTCGCGAAATCGGTCGGTCCCAGGGATAGGATAGAGAGTGGTCTCTACCTCCATGTCCCAAGGGACTCCGAAACGCATTGGACGACTTTCCATACTACGGACTTGAAAATGTTTGACAATGACGGGGTGAGATAAAATCTCAGCGAGTTAAAATCCCTAAGCCTCGATTAGGACGCAAATTCGCCTCGAAGGCGGCCTAAGCACGCACCAAACATAAACTCACCTCGCCTCGGCACACCCCTGCACATTAGCACGTCTCGTACAATAATGATAGAATAACGTGCATAAATAACAATCAGAACACATATTTAGAATTTCACACGCATTATCAACACACGTGTTCTAATTATTACGACTCCTCAGGCCACGGCCAACACAAGTGTTGGCGGTGTTCCGGCATGACTGGGCATCGTCCCGCCCCGTCGGGCACGGCATCGTCTAGGACTCCCGCCTAAACGGCATTCCATAAAGGAGCTTCGGTCCGGCCTCAATCGCGACTCAGCATCCGATAAACTCGGGCATTGTCCCCAAACTCCCGCTAGGTGACGGGTTCAATTAAATGACCACTCAAGCACATTTTTAGCCAAGAACACCATACTTTGTTTTCAAATAATGAATTTGGCCAATTTTTCTTATTTAAAAATCCCGGTAAAATAATTGTACGTGGTCACGCATTCGAAATCAACCCGTCAAACTTAGTACACTTCCATTCTAAAACTCTATTGTTTTATCTAGCACGTAAAATTTGGCATCCAAACCCGACACCTCACATTTTTCATTAAATTGCCTATAGAACCGAGTTTTGTAATAACAATTGATAACTACCACAGAGCAATCAATTGCATAATATCATATGTACAAACCATCAAAATCACGCATAATCTCATCCAAGAAAACAAGCGTAAAATTCTATGTAACGACTAATCTGTCACTAATTATGTTAATTGCGATTAAATAAATAAATTATGATTCATAAAGCTAAACACAATTAATTAATCTAAACATGATTAATTAAGCTAATCGAAATTTCTTACACTAATTATAATTAAATTTAACCTAAACCATTCTTAATCGTAATTAAAACTAAACCAAGCTTAACTAAGACTAATAACTATTAGTACTAATCTAACCACCCCTAAACGAAATTAACGGCCTAATAAAATATTAGGGAGTTAACTCACGGGTTTTCGACGGCGGCGGGCTCGCGGCGATGGCGACACGACGACGTCGAGGGCGTGGCACACGCGGCTCAAACGGGGGCTCAATGATGGTGGTGGCAGCCCTTCAAGCCCTCGGCTAAGGGGGGGGGGAAGGCTCGGCTTATGGGTGGCCGCAGCGTGCTGGTGGTCAGTGGAGGTGCTGCTAGCGTGGGGGTGGAGTGCTAGCGGTGGTGTGGTGGTGGTGAGGCGGTGATGGTGCTGGCGGTGGTGGCTGGGTGTGCAGATGGAGTAGCGGTGGAGCTGGCGGGTGGAGCTGGCGGTTGATGGTGGAGTTGCGGCTGGACGTTGGTCAACGGTGGTGGTGGTGCTGGTGGGATGAGGAGGGTGCTGGCGGTGACGGGTTGGTGTTGGCGGGTGGTGGAGTGATGGCGTGTGGTGGTGTCGCTGGTGATGGTGGGGTTGTTGGACGTTGGGGTGGTGACGGCGTGAATATGATGAAGCTGGCGTGATGATGGGGTGATGGAGGCGCTGGGGTGACGATGGATTGAGGGAAACGGGCGGTGGTGTGATGAGGAGTTACGGGCGTGAAGATGGAGCAGCTGGTGGGTGCTGGCGTGAAGTGAAGATGGTGATGCAGCAGCCAAGAGAAAGAAGTTGGAGGTAGAGAGGAGAAGTGAAGATGTGAGGGAAGGAAGAACGTGGGGAGAGAAGGAAGGATCGGCTTAAGGGGGTGGGGCTTTCCCGAGAGAGAGAAAAATAAAGCCAATCCAAAGACTTCTAAGGAAAATATCCTAGGAATTCATCAGCACACTTTATCCATATGCCACAAAACTCTTCTATGCTCATTCTTGGTCTCCCAAATATCTTCTTTAGCCTAATTTCTAAAAAATAAGGCTTTTTGGGCAGCAAATTTCCAATTTGCTTTCCCCATCCGAATTTCATTTCCTTTTTTTTTTCTTGTCCGAAAATCATTTTTCCGAAAAATTTCGGACTCGTTGAAAATTCAATGAAAGATGAGACGACATCCAATAATTAAATCGTGACACGCTCGAATGTTTGATTTCCCGAAACCGAATTAAATTTCGAGGTTAAAATCGATCGAACGCGACTTTAATACGACCTAATCTATCGGGTAATTTTTAGGTGTTTTAGCACGTTTGACCCGTGGTCGATAATTTCCAACCCATGTTTGTGCATTTTCGAATTGTAAATGACCCTCGGTTGTCATGTAATCACGATGGTTCAATTACGTATCATGAATATAATATCGATAGTAAATCGGTTTATTGCCGTTCGACGTGAATATCGTAATCATGCGAAGCCACCCGCAATTCAACTACGTACTTCCATTGAATCGGCTTATATCCGTTCGCTAATCGATTTATAACATAGTAGTATTGACCCTTGTCGATTATTATGGTCGAGCGTTCGATTTCTGATCGAATTCTCTAGTCTGTCGCGTTTATAACCCTTTATGGCCTTACCTAATAGATTAGTTAACTTGTGAGTGATCAGTTCCAAGTAAATAACCATAAGCACGTTGATGAAATAACCATTTCATATATTCGAAATAGGGGTCAAATTTCGGGACGTCACAGTAATCGTAACGAGTAGATAACATACCAGATCAACAAATTAATGACAAATCGACTACAATTATGGATTAATATAAGATTCAGTGTCGAAATCTAATGGGCTCTCCAGATTGGCATTATGGGCCATATTGGAAAAATACTTTTTTTTTCTTATAGATTTGTAAAACCTAAACGATATAAAGTGGAGGGTGACCACATAACTATAAGACTGTTAGTAACCCCATAAATAACCCCTCTTATGAGCGAGCCGAACATGAGACGCGCCTTGGAATGATTAGTTGGAGAATACGACGAGCAAGAATCCAAGCAAAATGATAAACTAAATAGGACATAACAAAACAAGACTTGACCATGATATTAATGTCACTTGATCGAGCTCAAGATTGAAAATATCATAAAAGAAGGAAAAATATTTTTCAAACCATAGTTGGCACAATATAATATATTTTCAGAATCACGGTAATTAAGAAGCACAAATTATGAAAAGAAGTTTTCTTTTTTGTCTTCTGAGAAAATAGTTTTGCGGATTGCACTTGATCTTTTATACAAAGTTTCACGATATTCAGAAGATTGAATCTACCTTGATATAATTTCAGCCACATAATGCACATTTACAATTAGGAGTAATATCTCCAACACCAAAAATAAAAATAAAAATAAAAACCGTAATTGAAGAAACACGTTGTGGATTGACTTATCTTCTATGTGAATATTACATAATGATCACCATCTTTTTTTTTTTAATCAAGGATAAAGGAACATGCGACTCTTTCGATGAACTATGCTCTCAACTTGACTTTCAAACTTTGTGAAATTTTCCTAAACTCAAACTGAACACGGTTAAAAAAAATAAAAGACAATTTCAAAACTCTAAATCTTGGGAAATCAAGCATTAGACAATTGGATTTAAACTTTTTTCTAATTACAATTAGTTAAGGAGAGTTATTATGAGTTCAACAAGAGGTGAGGGGTGACATGAAACATAAAAGACATCAATAAGATTCTAAAAGATATAATATGTTTATGAAATATTCCTTAGATATAATAAGATTGATGTTCAGTTCTCAATTGAGCATGGGACTGAAAGGCAATTAATATTCTACACATCGGTGGTTGTGATCTTGATCAACTGCAAGTGTCTATGTCGAGTTGAGTCCTTCCAATTCTCTAGCTTGATTTCTTGTTATTAGAAATTCAAGACTTAAGCGACCAGTTTAGAAGCAGTCACGCAATATCATATTGGTAGTGCACGTCTGCTAGAGATTCCCGTGAAATTTTCAAGATTAGTTCAATTGCTAACTACAAGCAATAATTCAGTAGTATTGATTTCTAATATACATCGAAACGTCATGGGCTTGTAATGTCTGCATTGTCTTGTCTCTTTGACATTCAACTTCTAAGAAAGAGTACGATCATAGAATAAGGTCGACATGCGTCATTAATCATAATATCTGAAAATGACACTATCGATTAATAAATACAAAATGGAAGGTGGTCATTACAATGACATAAGTCAAGAAGATAGTGGCGTACTGAAAACTTGTTATTGTGTCCTATTTATTGTATCTTCTTCCTTTTCTTAATTTTTGTAAGTCATCCCCATCGAAAAAAAAAAACCATTCTAATAAGCGATATGAGAGTGTTAAGTGAAGATTTACATATTAGATGCTTACATATTAGATGGTTATATAATTTCTCGATTTATTGAGTTTGCTTCATCATAAGTAAATATTTGAACTAGTATTTCATCCTACACAGGCGGCAAAAATGAGTGCAAACACAAATCTAGAAAAATGCTAAATTTGCAAACACGATTCGTAACTTACAAACACACTAACTTTGCGTCATCTAAAGAGGAAAACTAAATTACAAGGTAACGTAACCTATTTATTTCTAAAAACAAATAGGGAAATTCTAAGTTTGAAACAGATATATATTAACTAATAATAAAATGCAACCTACTAATATCTAAATGAAAACTACTGAAAACTGAAACAAATCACCCGATACCCTAACATAATCTTGAAAAAGAAGTAAATTAAGGAAATAAAAAAAAATCTATAAAAGTATGCGCCCCACATCATTTCCCCCGCTAGGAGAAACTTGATTCGGGAAGTTCTGTCTGCTTTGTTATCCTCCTTTGGTTTGAGAAGTCTCAAACACGCACTTTAAAATACTTGATAATTGAATTCAGCAACTGCAAGCTGATCAAGATTAACATCACGATTCGAACTTCAAGAAAAATCTAGAATATCTCCAGATTAGAGTTTTTAACAGGATTTTTTTTAACGAAATGAGCGAAATTTCACAAAATCACAAAATCACAAAATCAATTTTGTGCTGAAATTCTTCATGCCCTTCTTCAGCAACTTGATTTTCTTCCTGTTCATATTTTTAAATACAGTGTCACGAAAAGGGACAAAGAAGAAGAAAGGTTCTGGAGTCGTAAAGGAAGGAAGACGTAGAGGAAAATTGTATTCCTTCATTGATTGTAATTTCTGTACAAGACTATGTATTTAATTACAAAGAAAGAATCAATAAAAGGAAAATAAGTATTCTCCTATCTTTTCCTATCTTTCTAATCCTAAAATAAACTTGATTCCCTATCAATTTACAATTGATACAATCTACTAAATCATATCTTCCAACACTCCCCTTCAAGCTGGTGGCTTGTATATGTCCAAGACACCTAGCTTGTTTAGAAGATATGTATGTTGTCTTTGACAAAGAGGTTTAGTGAATATATCTGCGGGTTGCTCCGAGGTTCTGATCCCTCTTGTCTCAACAACTCCTTGAATCTTTTCTCGAGTAAAGTGACAGTCGACTTCTATATGCATTTCTGAGAAAGGAGTATCCCTAAGCCTGGACATGTCTTCAAGTATCTCACAATCTTCAAGGCTGCATTCATGTGAGATTGTTTTGGACTGTGCATAAATTGACTAAGAGTCTGTACTGCATAGCAAATGTTTGGCCTAGTCATGGTGAGATATATAAGTTTCCCTATGAGTCTCTGATATCCCGGCGGATCTTTTAACAATGGATCATAAGAAGAAGAAGGTATGCCAATATCATAGTCGATAGAATTCAGCTTGACATTTTGCTCGATAGGGATAACTGCTGGTCTGCAACCCGACAGTCCTGCTTCTGATATGATCTCCATTACAAATTTCCGTTGGCTTAGTGAGATTCCCTAATCTAAACAAGCTATCTCAATTCCAAGAAATACTTAGGTGGCCCTAAGTCTTTGATATGAAAAGTGGAATGCAGATACTCTTTAAGTTTCTTTATAGCAGAATCATCATTTCCCATGATAAGTATGTCATCAACATAGATCATCAAATAAATAGATGGCATACCTTTTTGTCCAAGTGAATAAAGCATAGTCATATTTGGACTGTTTGAACCCAGCGGCCATAAGTGCACTAGTGAACTTGGCGTGCCATTGTCGAGAGGCTTGCTTTAGTCCATAAAGAGATTTGCGGAGACAACATACCTTAGACTCCCCCTTGTCTCCGTAATCTTGGTGGAAGCTCCATGTATATTTCTTCGTCCAGATTACCATGCAAGAAGGCATTATGGACATCCATTTGATGCAGTGGCCAGTCTCAAAAGGCAGCAATCAACAAAAAAGAACGAACTGTGACATCCTTTGCTACGAGCGAAAAAGTTTCACGGTAGTCGAAACCTTCTTGCTGTGTGAAGCCTTTGGTCACCAACCGGGCTTTGTACCTTTCTACAAAACCATCTGCTTTGTATTTAATCTTATATACCCACTTACACCCAATTGGTTTGCGATGAGCAGGTAATGATACAACATCCCAATTATGATTCTCTATCAAGGCATGTAATTCAGACTCCATGGCCTTTTGCCAACGAGGATAACTTCTTGCCTCGTTATAACTAGAAGGTTCTTGTTCTTCAGAAATACGACTTATACAATATAGATGTTCTGGCGATAACCTATCAAATGAAATATAAGATGAGATAGGGTAACGAGTACCTGATGATCTTGAAGAACCACATATATAATCTTTTGTCCAAGTTGGTGGACGAGTAGCTCGACTAGAACGCCATAGTGGCTCATGTTGTATTAAGGATGATTCTTCAGTAAGGCTTGCTTTTGAAAGATCCCTCAACTGTATTGGCTCTTCTACAGGAGGCTCTTCAATGGGATCACCGGTAGGATTCTCAATAGGCATTGGGGGCAATACATAAGTTGGTTTTGGAGGAGAAGTAATAATAAATGTTCCTCTAGAAGATAAATCCTCTTCCAATAAGAATTGCTTATTCGTTGTCTTCTCATCTTCAGATAAGGAAGTGAAATTTGAGAAAGGAAAAATATCTTCACGAAAGACAACATCCCTGCTTACAAAAAAATCTCCTGTAGATGGTGCGTAAAGTCGATATCCTTTTTGTAAGGTTGGATAGCCCATGAATATGCATTGTCTGGCACGAGGTGCCATCTTATCTCTATGCCCTACTGTAGTCACATAACAAAGACACCCAAAAACTTTGAGATGACTCAGATCCGATTTCCTTCCATATAATAGCTCAAAAGGTGCCTTCCCTTTTAGAATGCGTGACGGCATGCGATTGATCAGATATGTTGCTGTGACCACACAATCTCCCCAAAAATTCTCAGGAATAGAAACTTGGAATTTAAGGGCACGTGCTACTTTTAAGAGATGACAATGCTTTCTCTCAACAACTCCCTTTTGTTGTGGTGTATAGGTGTAGGAACTCATGCAAGATTCCATTTAGGGAAAATAAGGAAGCACATTCAGCATTGAAAAAATCTCTTCCATTATCAGTTTGTATCCGACGGATTGGTTTTCCAAATTGAGTTTTAGACAAGGAAAGGAAGGTCTTTTGATGAGAAAGGACTTGATTTTTGGATTGCATGAGAAATATCCGTGTTGCATGAGAGAAATCATCTACGATTGTGAGAAAGAACCGAGACCCATCATGATTCAAAGTATGATAAGGCCCCCAAACATCATCATGGATTAGAGAAAAAATGTCATCTGCTCGGGAAGTGCTATTTTGGAAAGGAGCACGTGTTTGTTTTGCCATGGAACATATGGGGCACTCAGGACAAGGAAATGATGCAGTATGACCCAATCTTTTATGATTAAGGAAATTCATATCACTGGTAGTAGCATTACACAATGATTTATTGTGTTCAACAGGAGGTAATTTAAAAAGATGCGGAAATTCCATCCAAAAATACAGCCCTTGATTGACTCTACCCAAGCCCATCAGTTTGCCAGTTGAAAGGGCCTGAAAGAAACATTTATCAAAGTGGAAAAGGATGCGACATGAATTTTCTTCACAAGCTCGAGCAACTGATATGAGATTGAAGTGGAAATCAGGAACATAAAGCACATTTCGAAGAGTAATGAGGGAACTAAGATTCACAATGCCAACCATGGTGACTTTAGTGGTGTTTCCATTCGGAAGTTGTACTGATATGGGGAAAGATAATTTCATAATATTGGAAAGGAAAATCTTATCATAGACTCTATGGTCACTAGCACCTGAATCAATAATCCATGCATTCTTTGAAATTGAGTTCATCAAACAATAAGATGTACCTGTGAAGCTTCCACCCTTATCAGAAGCATCCAATTTCCTCAATGCTTCCATTAGCTCGTGATATTGTTCATGGGTAATTGATTTTCCCATTGGTTGGCCCGATACCTGAAAAACTGAGCAAAATTTCTCTTTTTCTTTTTCTCTTGGTTTTCCATGCAATTTCCTGCAGTTTTCAATTGTATGGTGCAAGCGCTTACAATAATCACAATACATTTTACCTTTCTCTTTTGGCCCATTATTTTTCGCAGTTGATGAAGGCCTGGTTGTGCGCTGAAGAGCTTGGGCCAAAATTGGCCCATATAGACCGTTGGATCCACCAAAAGAATTTCCGCGTGGGCTATCCGACCCATGGAAGTTCGCTGAACGTGAGCCGTCTGATCCAACGAGATTGACGCTCCGCGAGCCGTCGGATCTAGTCGCTCCCAGGAAGAAGTGTAAGCCATCCGATTGCTGGAAGAAATCACCACCGTTGGCTGTCTTCTTCAAAGACCTAGGGTTTTCGTGGTTCTTGAAGAACCCTAGATCCGCCTTTTTCCTTTGCCCGTGTTCTTCTATGAGGAGCGGAAGTGGCTCCTTGCCGCCAAGACCATTTCGTCTCCTCCCTTGCCATGGTCCGCCGTCCTCTGTTGGCTCTCCTTCTGTATGGCGAGTTGATAGATACGGCGGAGGCTCGGCATGGGCTCCATGGTCAGTATTTGAGAACGAAACAACAGGTAAGTTTTGTTGAGGATGAGGAGAAACCTCGCCGCCTTCTCCATTTCTCGTATGTTCTTATATTGCTGCTGGATGTGGTTGGGCCAGTCAAATTTTTCTTCGGCTGCTTCTAATTTGTTCCACAGAGCCGAAAGCTTGTTGTAAACCATCGTGACGGTCATTTTCCCCTGTTTCAGATCTAAGATCTGTTGTGTGAGTGAAATTTTTTTAACTTGATCGAGTTTTCCATACATCTCTTTTATGTTTTCTCACATTTTCTTTGAGTCCTCCGTCGGGGGAAGTTCGACCGCAACTTCAGGTGCGATGCAATTTCCAATACAGGTTCTGACCAATTGGTTGCATCTCCTTCAAAGCTGTGCCATTCGCTCGTCGGACGGAATCGGGAACGTCCCGTCGATGAAAACCCCCTTATCCTTCGTTACCAATGCCCGCCGGAATTCATGTGACCAGCTTGAATAGTTGTCGGCACTCGTTAGCTGTTGACTGATAATTTTTAGCTCTGGTCCGTCTTCATTTGTTGTGTAGAGAGGGTCGTCGGTTCCGGCTGGCCACTAGCAGCAAGGATCTGATACGGAAAGAAACCGGGTGCAGGATTCGGGTAGGGATTTGTGCCCTGACCCGAACCGCTCAACCCAAATCCGTGACCCGCATTGTGAAATCCTAGGTAAGGATTCGTTCCCATACCCAGTCTAGTCGACCCGCCCATCTGCTCCGGGTTGATGGTTGGGCTTGCCCCATCGTTGGTTGGTGGGCCTCCATCGGCTCGCGCGCTGCTCTAGTAGCCAGGCAATGATGCATTAGGACTCGGTCCGTGGTACCATGGATATAGCATCCACTGGTAAGGGTAGCTCGAGAAGGGCTGCCCCAAATTAGCCTGAGCCTGAAGCTACTGCCACTGCACGTGTTGAGCTTGAGCTTGGATCTGGCTTTGTTGTTGTTCGGATGTAGGAATCACAACGGATGAATCTTGGTCGCCCAAGGTTTGCAGTGATGCTTCTCCCACAAATTGATCGACTGGAGTTGAGGTAAGATCTTGCGGCTTCGTCATGGTAAATAGAAAATTGATTCCTTCGGCAACTCCTTTTGCAGATCAGGTTCCTCTCTAGGCAATCAAAGCTTCGATTCCTTTGGCAACGCTTTTTTGGAAATTGGAGTTCCTTGTGAGGTAATCGAAGCGGAAGCAAGAAATTAGGTCAGAACCGTAGAAGGCTCTGATACCATGTCACGAAAAGGGACAAAGAAGAAGAAAGGTTTTGGAGTCGTAAAGGAAGGAAGACGTAGAGGAAAATTGTATTCCTTCATTGATTGTAATTTCTGTACAAGACTATGTATTTAATTACAAAGAAAGAATCAATAAAAGGAAAATAATTATTCTCCTATCTTTTCCTATCTTTCTAATCCTAAAATAAACTTGATTCCCTATCAATTTACAATTGATACAATCTACTAAATCATATCTTCCGACATACAGGAATCTAGTTACTTTCACCACAATTGACGTCTTCAACCTTGCAGACCCAAAAAAAAAAAAAGTCTATAACATCTATTTGAACAATTATTTGTTGAAATAGTTTGTTATCACGAAAAGAAGTGATTATTGGATATGAAAAGAAACAATTGTTGTGTATAATAGAATGATGGTTGATAGAAATTATTGGACAACCTTTAGCACAATTAGAATATAATGGTACAATTGGAAGTCTGAAGTGTGTTATGCATTACACTAGACTGGATATAGCCTATATTGTGTGTAAATCTCTAGATTTATGCACAATAAAGAAAACAATAAGTTATGGGCTATTTATGAAAGACAACTGGTAAAACTGAAAGGATATTTAGATACTAGTTGGATAACTAGCACAATTGATAACAAGTATTTGTATGGATTTTTAAGTTTGTAAATGGTGCAGTTTCTTGGGCATCAAATAAGCAATAAGCAATAAGCAATATATATATATATATATATATATATATATTATTTAACATTTAACAATGATCCGAATTTATAACGCTACTAGTGGTTGGCAAAAATGAATGGTTACATAATTCGCTATTTGACGAAGAGTTGTGGCCACAACCAATTGAAGCCATATCTTTACATTGGGATAGTGAGGTAAAAATGTCTCAAGCATATGATAAAATATACAATGAAAAATTTGGATATCAGCTTGCGACATGAGTATATTTGACAATTAATTACCGATGGAATTATTTTAGTAATTTATGTTTGGACAAATAATAACTTCCCAATCTCTTACTAAAGGACTCTTGATAGGTTTAATTGGCAGTATTGCCAAAGAAATGAGTTGTCACGCCCCGCACCTCGAGCGTGCGCACATCCCTCGGCGGTCATTCAAATTGCAACGTTCCCAGGACGTGTCGCCAACCCATTCATTTTATGCACATGCGGAAGCGAACTACACAACTCCTGACAATAATCAACACAGGGATAGTAAAAGCAGGACAACCAATTAATACAAGCCACACTTTATAAACACATCAGATTTATATACAGAAGTCTAGACCCAAAAGAAGCTACCAAGCTAACCTTACCCAGGACCCTACCTACTCAGGATCCGGGTCTACTACAACGCCGTCTGGGATGTCGATGTCCAAGGGATCAGCTACCTCCACTCCGGGCCCTTCAGTCTCGGGCCCCTGGTTCGCCGCGATATTTTCCAAAATATCGGCATCCACGATGGGGTCGAGTACATCCTCATACTCGATATCAATGGCACAAGTTCATCAAAACCCTCCAAGGGGCCCTCTCGAACCCCGTTAGGCCCATTATGGAACCATGCTTTGAAGCAATGAGGTACCAACTAAGGTAGGCCCTCATCGATCCAAATGGTGGTCACTACAAGCTCACGGGTCAAAGGGGTCTCGTGGATGGGGAAGGGAATGCTCGGTCTCCGCCTCTTGTGGCCACCCAAAACGGACGTGTCGAACCTCCATCTAAGGACCTGTAAAATTTTAAACCATGACGGGGTGAGACAAAGTTTTAGCGAGTCCACACGTTAAACCCTTATTAGGACGAGAATTAACCTAGAGGTAGCCTAAACATGCACCATACGGGACTTACCTCGCCTCGGCACCTCCCTGCACATTAGTACATCTCATATATCATATATAAATGCATCAAGCGTAATCAATAATTGGAACACCTCATATCACATATGAATCAACCAAAGGGCTCTCAATTATAAGGCCAAATCGTTATGACACGTCCCATTCCGTGCCACACAATTTTGTCCCATAATTAGGCACGACTATCTCAATCACTCAAGCGTGTTCCAATTATTTACGACCTAATGGCCACGGCCAACTCATTAGTCAGCAGTCATCCGGCAAAATCGGGCGTCGTCTTGCTTCGTCGGGCACGGCAACGTCTACATCTAGACGGCATTCCTGAAGGAGCATCGATCCAGCCTCCATTGCGACCGGCATCTGTTGTCAAGGGCATTTGAACTTAATCAGGCATCGCCTTCCCGACTTTCATTGGGTGACGGGTTCCGATAGTGATTACACACACATCCATTCTCAGCCAAGTACATCGTGCTTTGCACTCAAATACTTCCATTTCAAATAATGGACTAGGCCAATTTTCTTCGTATTAAAAATACTCGGTAAAATAATTGTGCGTGGTCACACAGTCAAATCGAACCATAAAACGTGATATTCTCCCATTTCAAAATTCTACGATTTTATATAGTACCTAAAATGTTTTTGGCGTCAAAACCCAACACCCGGTATTTTTCTAATTAAATACCATAAAATTATATTTTTGCAATAATAATCAAAAATCATCACCAAGCACTCAATAGCATAATTTAGCACTCAATTCCACAAATCAATTCAACCACGACGATCAACGTAAAATTTTACTAACCTACTATCCCGGTATAATTTACGCTAATTATAATTAAATAAATAAATTCCATTAATTAAATAAATTACAAATTATTTAAATTAAATGATTTAATTAATTTAAATAAACTAACCGGGCTAACCTAATTGAACTAACTAAATTAATCTAACTAAGCTAGCTACATAAACCTACTAAGCTAACTAACCAAATTAACTAACCACCTAACTACTAGCTAGCCTAACTAAATAGTTTAACTAACTAGTTAAGCTAACTAAATTACACTAATCTTAATTAAGGCTAACTAATCCCCATAATCCTTAATTAAGCCTAAACTAATCCAAATAAGTGTAATTAACTCCCTAATAAGAGATTAGGATGCTAACTCATCGGATTAGCGAACAAACGGCTTCATGGCAATGGCGGCACGACGGCGGTGAGATCTTGGGCCTATGGCGTCTCCAACGGAGGGTCGGAAGGGGCTGAAAAATAGCCCACAAGCCCACAGCTTGAGATGGGAGTTTGGTTCGTGAAGGGGCTAAACCGGCGGCTAGGATAGCCGGATGGCTGGCTGAGGTGGCTAGCGGAGCCGGACGGGGGCAGGTGGCAACCGGATCAAGCAGTGGACGCGAGGAGCTGGCGATTGAGCAACCGCAGTGGCCGGCGGGTTGGCGTCGGGGTTGTGATGCGGGCTGGTCATGTCACGGCCCGAACCTCGCCGACTCATTCATTTTTAATGCACATGCGGAAGCGAAACAAATACCCCTGACAACAAACATCATGGGATAGGAAAGCAGGGCACATTTCACAAAAGCCAACTTTTATAAACAACGGGTTTAGATACAAAACGAGTCTCGTCAAAAGTCTAAAAAAGGTCAATTCTAAAAAAGAAGCTGTCCTACGACATACTAGCTGGACACATACGCTGATCTTTCAGACTCCACCTCCACATACTCCGGGGCTTCACCAGCTAAGGACCTGAAAATTTAAGCCCACGACGGGGTGAGACAATGTCTTAGTAAGTTCACCCCCTAAACCCCTATTAGGAAGAAAATACACCTCAGGGCGCTCTAGCCACACAACCACACAATTAGAACAGAGGACTTACCTCGCCTCAGTTCCTTCCTGCACATCAGCACAGTTCATATCACAAATGCATATAATTAATGCACATAACAATTGAAACGCTTCATTAACTCAATCAATCACAAAGGTTTCAATTATAAGGCCAAACTGTTATGACACGTCCCATACCATGCCACACAGCTTTGTCTTATAATCAGGGACATCTAACTCAATCAACCATGTGTTCCAATTGTTAACTTTATCCCTTAAGGGTACCACCTACTCCAAAGTTCGGTGTCTTCTGGCGTAGCTAGGCTTCATCTCACTCCCATTGAGCACGGCGATGTCTCTCAATTAGATGGCTTCCTCGAAGGGGCGTAGGTTTAGAATCTATTGCGACTCGAGTCCCAATAAATGGATATCCCGTATAGGATAACGTTCGGCTTAAAAGCTCGAGACGGGTTCTCATTAACCAACACACGACCAGCCAATCTCGGCTTAGGACACCATGCATTGCACTCAGACGTCTCCATTAAAATAATGATCCTGGCCTATTTTCTTCATATTAAAAACACCTGGTAAAAATAGTAGTGTGGGTACACGGTCAAATCGAACCCGAAAAATTTATATCTTCCAATTTAAAATCCCACTGTTTTATATAGTATATAAAACCATTTTCGGTGTTAAAACCCGACACCCGTGACTTTCTGAATAAATATTGAAATTCACAATTTTTGAAATAAATTACCAAAAATCCAATCAGCATTCAATTTGCACAAATTAACATCCAATTGCATAAACTGAACACACCATTGCAATCAGTACAAAATTCTAGTCATCGGCTATCCCGGTTTAATTTTCGGAAAATATTTAATAATTAAATAATTATCAAAATTAAATAATTAATTCAATTTAAATGCCAAAATTGCTAACCTAGGCCGAAATTGCCTAATTAAATACCAAGACAGGCCGGGAAAATTCCCAAACCAATCTAGATAATTAATACAACCTATGTAGGCCTTAATTAATCTACTCTACCAACCTAACATGCAAAATTGGATAATTAAATCACTAATTCAATCTAACTAACCACCTAAACCTTAATTAACTTAAAATAATTACCATATAAGCATAATTAACCTCATAAGCAAAGTTTAGTGGGTAAACTCACTGGATTTGTGAGCCGGTGAGTTCACGGCAATGGCGGCGTGACGGCGAGCGATAACTTCCAAAGCGGCAACGCCAACGGGCATGGAAATGGCCCGAGAAAGCCCACGGTTGCTGCTTGGTTTGGTCGAGGCTGACTTCATGGCTTCGAGAGAGGTGTTGCAGTTGCTGGACGAAGACGCGGGCTGGATTGAATTCGAGTGGGTCACGGGCGTTGACGGTGGGGGAAAAACAACAACTTCTCCGGTTGAAGAAGCTGCCAACTCGTGGACGATCTGCTGGCAGTGAAATGGAAGGGAAAGCTGGCTTCTTTAGTGGTCAAATATGGGACGATTTGCTGCTGGATGTTGACCAAGTGGGGTGGACGATGGTGGACAGCAACGTGGAAGTGAGGTGTGAAATGAAGAGGTGTTGGCATGAGTGGGGTATCGGTGGCAGGGGGGACAACGAAGATGGCATTGACTTGAGGCTTTGCTGGGTTTGAAATGAAAGAGAAAAGCAGAGGCGGCAGTGAAAGAAGTAAAAGAGAAACAGAAGTGGGAAGAAGGAGGGGACAGATGAGGGACAAGAAACGTGCGAGGGAGGAGAAATGGAATGGATAAGAGAGAGGGGACCAAAGTCCTAAAAGTCAAATTAAAATATCTACACATTTAAAGCTTGGTCCCTCAATTCTTTCTAGCAAAGTAAATCCACCAAATAATCAAATTTTGAAGCCAAAAATACTGCCCTCTTCCTAGCTCCGAATTTCCTCAATTTGGGATTTCAATTTCTTCTACAAATTCGCCAATTGATGTCCAATTTTGATGAAGAAAAAGCCCACATATTTTCTACAATTCCCTTTCACCAAGTAGCTCGGTTTGAAAGTGAAAAATCCATTCAATTCGGCCAATCCGAATTTCCGTTTGTTTTCCGAATCGTTTGAATTGATTTTCCGTAAAAATCCCGGAATCGCCAAAAATTCTTCGAATGATGAGTAGACATTTCTAAAATGAATCATGACATAACAAAACTTCCAATTTCTGAAATTGGGTTCAAATTCGTGGTTAAATTCAATCTGACGCGATTTTAGCGTGACCTAACCTACTATGTAGCTTTTAGGAATTTTTAATGCAATTGACCCGTGGTCAATTATTTTCGAGCTAGAAGGTACATCTTCGACACATTGGCGACTCTCGGTTGTTGTGAAAATCTCGAGATTTCAGTTACGGACACAGGATACCTAAAACGACAGAAAATCGATCTAGTGCCGATCGACGAGAATTTTGCAATTAGGTGGAATCACCCACATTTAATCACACACCTCTGTCGAATCGACCTATTTCCAGTCTGTAATTGATTTTTAATTGTGCCGTAATGACCCTTGCAAATTAGCACGGTCGAGCAGTCGATTCTTGGTCGAATTCTCAAGTCTATTGCGTTAAAATCCCTTAATGACTTCCCTAGATAGTCTAGTTATCTCATGAGTATCGGCTTAGAGAATAGTACTATAGGCACGTCGATGAAAGGCCCAATTTATTCAATTGAAATCAGATTTGAAAATCAAGATGTCACAACTCTTCCCTTCTTATAAAAATTTTGTCCTCAAAATTTAAAGCATACAATCTTTAAACAAAAAGGTGGGGGTACAATCGTCTCATCGAATCTTCACTTTCCCAGGTTGCTCTTTCAGTGCCGTGGTGTTGCCAGACCACTTTGACCAATGGGATGGCCTTGGTGCGTAGAACCCGCTTCTTGCGATTCACAATCTGAACCGGGCTTTCAATGTACGACACTCTGTCATCCACGTCCAATTTCTCAAAATTAAGCATGTGGGTTGGGTCAGAACTGGTACTTGTTCTTAATCGTCACCTGATTGAGTTGACGATAGTCGATGCACAGGCGCAACGAACCATCTTTCTTCTTTACGAACAGAACTGGTGCTCCCCAAGGTGATACACTGGGACGTATGAATCCCTTATCCAACAATTCCTATATTTGCACCCTCAGTTCTTTTAACTCCGACAACGCCATTCGGTAAAGAGCCTTAGAAATTGGCTTTGTCCTGGGGGCTAACTCAATCACGAATTCAATTTCTCTTTCTGGTGGCAGACCTAGCAATTCTTTCGGGAATACATTTGGAAATTCTTGGACCACTGCAATATCTTCTATCTTCAGCTCCTCAACTGTCGTATCCACGATAGTCGCTGGGTAACCTTGGCAACCCCCGTCTAACAAACGGGTTGCCTCAAGTGACAAGATTAAAGTAATTGAGGGTCCTCCTCGACTTCTAATAAACTTGAAGCTCTTACCCTCTATCGGGTTAAATTAAATCGCCTTGCGATAACAGTCTAGCTTAGCTCGTTACTTGGTGAGCCAGTCCACGCCAATTATCAGGTGAAAGTCATACATAGTTATGACTATCAAGTATATCTTCCCCTCTCACTCACAAATCGCTAATGTGCAACCAGGACAACCCATGGTAACTAACACCTTATCTTTTAACGGTGTCGATATACTGACCACTGACTCCAACAACTTAGGAATCAATCCTACCAACTTAACATACTGCTCAGCTATAAATGAATGAGTAGCTCCAGGGTCAAATGAAGCATAAGCAGCGTGGTCGTTCAACGAGACCGTACCTGTGATCACATTAGGTGCATCCTCCGCCTGTCCTCTCATGACAGCATACGTCCTTCCTTGAACTGGAGGTCGGTTCAAACCACCCTGCGGTGCATTCGGTGGTGCGATTCCTCGGATTTGACCCATCAGTGGCGGCGGCGGTAAATCTGCCCCCCGGCGTCTTCGCGACAGGTTCCGGCTACGTGACCATGTTGGCCACATACAAAGCAAGCACCCGTCCTAGCTAGACACAGGGTTGTTCCATGCTGTCCTCCGTAAGAACGGCACACTCTGAACTGGTTTGACGACTTTCCTATTCCACCCTTCTTGTTGAGTGGAACAGGATATCTTCCTCCTATCATCGGTCTCTTTCCAAATCAATTGCTATCTCTATTAGAACTAAACTGCGACCTAAATGCGGCGGCTTGTTCGTTCAGATTTCTCTCAATCAGCTGGGTTCGTCTATACAACTCATTATAGTTCTTTATATAGAACGGTACCAGCGGATTTTTCAGCTCCAGTCGGAGGCCATCCCTAAACTTCCTCGCTTTTTCCTTGGGATCCTCGATCAATCTTGGAGCGTATTGTGATAACTTGGTAAATTTTGCCCCGTACTGGTCCACAATCATTAGACCTTGACGAAGGCGATAAAATTCTGCTATCTTCTGATCCTTGGCACAACTAGAGAAATACTTGCCGTTGAACACTCTAACGAAGACATTCCACTTTGGAACCACGCTTTCTGGGAATACCTCTTCTCTGGTGGCCCTCCACCAAGTACTAGCAATCCCCTGCAGCTAATATACTGCAAGGGTGACCTTTTCTTCCTCAGTGCACCTCAGCAGTGCAAACACTTTCTCTAAGTCTTGTATCTAGAGAGTTGCAGCCTCGGAATCTCCTGTTCCTGTGAACCTTGGCGGGTTCTACTTTAGAAACTGCTCAGCGAGCTTATGAATTAGTCTCTCGGCAACCACGTCCCCTGGTGGAACCTCAGCAGGTGCGGCATCGGCTACGATAGTAGCGGCGGCTTGATTCTAGGCCTACTTCCCCATCAGATCTCCAATCGTCTGAAGCGTCTGCATGATCCCTTCGAACTTGGGATCACTAGGGGCTGCTACCTCAGCACCAACCGGTGGGACCAACTGCGGTGCTACTCCACTTGCGCTGGCCTCGGGCTGCGCTCTACTCCGACCACCTCGGATATCGACCCTAGTTGGCGTCCTACCCTGAGTCGCAGGGCCTATTGCCCTTTTTTTGGGAGTCCTTGACTCCTGGTCACTCATCTCGCAGATTCTTTATAGAAACTTGCTTTCCAATTCCAACACTAGATTAGATTTTGAGTGACCCCGCAAATAAGCTATCAATCAGCTATCACTTACATGCATCAGCAAATTAAAATGGCTTTTCCTACTAACTATCCCATGACTCATCGCACCTTATCACTCCAAACACAGACCTTGCTCTGATACCACTTAAACGGGGATGTCACGCCCCGAACCTCGAGTGCACGCACATCCCTCTGCGGTCGAAACAAATGCGACATTCCTAGGATGCGTCGCCGACCCATTCATTTTTAATGCACATGCGAAAGCGAAACAAATACCCCTGACAACAAAGAGCATGTGATAGGAAAGCAGGGCACATTTCACAAAAGCCAACTTTTATAAACAACGGGTTTAGATGCAAAATGAGTCTGGTCAAAAGTCTATGAAAAGGTTGGTTCTAAAAAAAAAGCTATCCTATGACATACTAGATACGCCGATCCTTTAGACTCCACCTCCACAGACTCCGGGGTTTCGGGTCCTCCACAACCACCAGCTAAGGACCTGAAAATTTAAGCCCATGATGGGGTGAAACAATGTCTCACGAAATTCACCCCCTAAACCCCTATTAGGAAGAAAATACACCTCAGGGCGCTCTAGCCACACAGTCACACAATCAGAACAGAGGACTTACCTCGCCTCAGTTCCTTCCTGCACGTCAGCACAGTTCATATCACAAATGCTTATAATTAATGCACATAACAATTGAAACGCTTCATTAACTCAATCAATCACAAAGGTCTCGATTATAAGGTCAAACCGTTATGACACGTCCCATACCATGCCACACAGTTTTGTCACATAATCAGGGACATCTAACTCAATCAACCATGTGTTCCAATTGTTAATTTTACCCCTTAAGGGTACCACCTACTCCAAAGTTCGGTGTCTTCTGGCGTAGCCAGGCTTCATCTCACCCCCATTGAGCATGACAACGTCTCTCAATTAGATGGCTTCCACGAAGGGGAGTAGGTCCAGAATCTACTGCGACCCAAGTCCCAATAAATGGGTATCCCATATAGGGTAACGTCCGGCTTAAAAGCTCAAGACGGGTTCTCATTAACCAACACACAACCAACCAATTTCGGTCTAGGACACCGTGCATTGCACTCAGATGTCTCCATTAAAATAGTGATCCTGGCCTTTTTTTTCATATTAAAAACACCCAGTAAAAATAGTCGTGTGTGAGTAAACGGTCAGATCGAACCCAAAAAATTCATATCCTCCAATTTAAAATCCCACTGTTTTATATAGTATATAAAAGCATTTTCATTGTTAAAACCCGACACTCGTGATTTTCTGAATAAATATTGAAATTCACAATTTTTGGAATAAATTACAAAAAATCCAATAAGCACTCAATTTGCACAAATTAACATGCAATTGCATAAATTGAACACACCATTGCAATCAGCACAAAATTCCGGTCACCGGCTATCCCAGTCTGATTTTCAGAAAATATTAATAATGAAATAATTATCATCATTAATTAATAAATTCAATTTAAATGCCAAAATTGCTAATCTAGGCCGGATTTGCCTAATTAAATACCAAGACGGGCCCGAAAAAATCCCGAACCAATCTAGATAATTAATTAAACCTATCTACGCCTTAATTAATCTACTCTACCAACCTAACATGCAAAATTATATAATTAAATCACTAATTCAATCTAACTAACCACATAAACCTTAATTAACTTAAAATAATTACCGTATAAGCATAATTAACCTCCTAAGCGAGATTTAGTTGGTAAACTCACCGGATTTGTGAGCCGGTGAGTTCACGATGACGGCAGCGCGACGGCAAGCGATAACTTCCAAAGCGGCGATGCCAACGGGGCACGGATCGGGCCTGTAAAATGGCTCGAGAAAGCCCATGGTTGCTGCTCGGTTCGGTGGAGGCTGACTTCATGGCTTCGACAGGGGTGTTGCGGTTGCTAGACGAAGACGCGTGCATTGACGGTGGGGGCAAAACAGCAGCTTTGCCGGTTGAAAAAGTTGCCGGCTCGTGGACAATTTGCTGGTAGCGAAATGGAAGGGAAAGCTGGCTTCTTCAGTGTTTAAAGATGGGATGATTTGCTGCTGGATGTTGACCAAGTGGGGTGGACGATGGAGGATTGCAATGTGGAAGTGAGAGGTGAAATGAAGAGGTGCTGGCATGAGTGGGGTATCGGTGGAAGGGGGAAAAACAACGAAGATGGTGCTGACTTGAGGCTTCACTGGGTTCAAAATGAAAGAGAAAAGCAGAGGTAGTAGTGAAAGAAGTAAAAGAGAAACAGAAGTGCGAAGAAGGAGGGGACGGATGAGGGAAAAGAAACGTGCAAGGGAGGAGAAAGGGAATGGATATGAGAGAGAGGGGACCAAAGTCCTAAAAGTCAAATTAAAATATCTAATATTTAAAGCTTGGTCCCCCAATTCTTTATAGCAAAATAAATCCACCAAATAATCAAATTTTGAAGCCAAAAATGCTGGCCTCTTCCTAGCTCCGAATTTCCTCACTATGGGACTTCAATTTCTTCAACAAATTCTCCAATTGATGTCCAATTTTGATGAAGAAAAAGCCCACATAATTTCTACAATTCCCTTTCACCAAGTAGCTCGGTTTGCAAGTCAAAAATCCTTTCAATTCGACCAATCCGAATTTCCGTTCGTTTTCCGAATCGTCCAAATCGATTTTCCATAAAAATCTTGGAATCTCCGAAAATTCTTCGAATAATGAGTAGATGTTCCTAAAATGAATCATGACATAACAGAACTTTCAATTTCTGAAATCGAGTTCAAATTCGCGGTTAATTTCAATGTGACGCGATTTTAGCGTGACCTAATCTACTGGGTAGCTTTTAGGAATTTTTAATGCAATTGACCCGTGGTCGATTATTTTCGAGCCACAATATACATCTTCGACACATTGGCGACTCTTGATTATCGTGAAAATCTCAAGGTTTCAGTTATGGACACAGGATACCCAAGACGACAGAAAATCGGTCTAGTGCCTATCGACGAGAATTTTGCAATCCAGTAGAATCACCCACATTTAATCACACACCGCTGTCGAATCGACCTATTTCCGGTTTCTGATAGATTTTTAATTGTGCCGTAATGACCCTTGCAAATTAGCACGGTCGAGTAATCGATTCCTGATCGAATTCTCAAGTCTATTGCGTTAAAATCCCTTAATGACTTCCCCAGATAGTCTAGTTATCTGATGAGTGATCAGCTCAGAGAATAGCACTATAGGCGCGTCGATGAAATGCTCGATTTATTCAATTGAAATCAGATTTGAAAATCAGGATGTCACAGGTCGAGTAGGCGGGCGGCAAGGTTGAGCTCGCGGAGGAGCGTCGGGGCTAGCGTCGCTGCTTGGTGGTGCGGTTGGGGTGGTGCTGGCCTTGGGCTGGTGTTTGTGGCAACAAGGGAACGAAAATGGAGAAGAAGAAGAAGCTGAAGGTGTTATGCAAGGGGGCTGTTGCATGGAGGAGGGGGAAAGAAGAAGAAGAAGAGGGGGGACAAGGGGGACAAGAGGCCATGCAAGTCTTCCTTGCAACCAATGGCCATCCAAGAAGAAATATCTTTCAATTGAGTGCTTGGACACCAAAGTCTTCAGCCACCAAAGTCATGCCTTCCTCTAAAGGGTGATGTTCCCTCAAATTCTCCACAAACAAAGCCAAATTGAAGGCCAAATGCAGCAACCCAGCAGCCCCTATGAATTTCACTCTCATTCTTCACAATTTACTTCAATTTGATGGCAAAAAATGCCAAGGTAGCAGCCCATACGTTTCTTGCATAGCCCCTATGAATTTCACTCTCATTCTTCACAATTTACTTCAATTTGATGGCAAAAAATGCCAAGGTAGCAGCGCATACAAATTTCTTGCATTCCCTTCACCACTTGATCCATTTTAAAGGCCAAAAAGTCCCTCAATTTTGCCCATATGAATTTCCACAATTTTAATTTGCCAATTTTGATTTTTCTATCAAAATTCCAGGCTCGACGAAAATTCTTCAAAGGATGAGACGATGTCCTAAAAATAAATTGTGACACACTCGAACTTTCGATTCTTGAAACCGAGTTCAATTTCGTGGTTAAAATCGACTGGACGGGATTTTAGCGCGATCCAACCTACCGAGTAGCTTTTAGGAAATTTAGCGCGTTTGACCAGTGGTCGATAATTTTCGATCAACGTTGTGCATCTTCGACTCATAGGCGGCTCTCGATTGTCTTAAAA
The DNA here is from genome assembly GCA_014182365.1 of Eucalyptus tenuipes. Lineage (NCBI taxonomy): Eukaryota > Viridiplantae > Streptophyta > Magnoliopsida > Myrtales > Myrtaceae > Eucalyptus > Eucalyptus tenuipes. The sequence continues at coordinate 15,877,037 of CM024539.1, read as the reverse complement.
ATCTCAATGTTTCAATTACAGGTATCGGGTACAGAATCAACATAAAATTGGGTTAGTGCCGTTCGATATGAATTTTACAATAAGATGGAATCACCCACAATTTAATTACATGCTTTTGTGGAATCGACCTATCTCCGGTCTCTAATCGATTATAATGGTGCCGTATTGACCCTTGCCGATTATCACGGTCGAGCAGTCGATTTATGATCGAATTCTCAAGCCTGTCGCGTTTATATCCCTTAACGGCTTCACCTGATAGATCAGTTAACTCGAGAGTGATTAGCTTCGAGAAAAAGGACCATAGGTGCGTCGACGAAAAGTTCATTTCAATTAATCGAGACAAGGTTGAAATTCAGGATGTCACATGAGTAGACCAATTGATAATAGTCAAGTATAGTGGAAACCCAACTCTACAATCTCCAATGAAATTGTTAAAGTTGAATGGATAATAGCAAGTTATTGTATCTTGACAGTGATCAAGTACTGAGGCATAAAGTTACTACTTAGGGAAAGCTAGGAGAATGAGCAAGAAAAAACTCATATGATGTCACGCCCCAATCTTCGAGCGCGCGCCAATCCCTCATTGGTCGATTAAATAGTGGCGCCCAGGACGCATCGCCGACCCATTCATTTTAAATGCACATGCGGAAGCATATAAGTAATCCCCAGACAATAAAATAATGGGATAGGAAAGTAAGGCTACAAATTTCGAACCTGAAGACAACCACACTTATATACATCACCAACCAGAATGTATATATTACAATACAAACCTATAGAAGTTAGGTTCTACTTAAAACCAATCTTAAAACAAAGTCTGCAAACAGGGGTGGGGGTTTCCAATCCACTACGGGTCATTGTCCTCCACGATTTCTCCTTCTTCCACACTCTAGCTGGAGCCTACTGTTGAGTACACCGGAGAATCTGGATCATCAAGCTTAGGGTCCTTTGCGTCCACCACAGAACCATCCTTAGGGTCTGCTATACCCTTGCCAAAAGCAACCTCCATCACATACAAAGGTATCTCAGATTTCGGTACAGGGCCCTCTCTTTGACCATTACGATAATGGCGATACCATGCCTTGTATTGATGGGGCACCTTTTTGGGTAAACCCACATCAACCCAGACTATGGACTTCACCAGTACATACTCTAGTCCATCAGGGTGCCCATGTATCGGAATATGGTGACTCTGTTATGTGAACTTCTTTGGTTGACCAAAATGTTTAGGAGGGGCTGCCATCTATGGACCTGAAATGTTGTCCCACAACGGGTGAGACTACGTCTTAGTAAGTTCAACCCCCTAAGATCCAACTAGGAAGAAAATACGTCCTAAGGGTTGCCTAATCACAATCATAGGTCGGATGACTTACCTTGGCCTCAATCTCTTTCTGCAAGTCAGTATATCTCAAAACTCAACCAATCATTTCAATTCACCAAATCAGATCAAACTATCGATCAATCGACCCAGTCGATTACATGTCATCACGACCTTCTCTCGGTTGGCCAAATCAATATTATCTAATAAGTCCACTCATGCCAAGACTGCTCCCTCTAAGCTGATAATAGATAGTATAGCTTGCACTAAGCTGATAAATAGTATACTGCTCTCAATCTAAGCTGATATATCACCCGCAGGCTGATATAGTATACCAATAATGCTCACTCTAAGCTGATGAATAATATTGCTCACTCTAAGCTGATGAATAATATTGCTCACTCTAAGCTGATAAAGTATACTGCTCTCAATCTAAGCTGACATATTAGAGCCTGTAGGTTGATATAGTATACCGGTATACTACTCTCAATCTAAGCTGACATATCGTCCGTAGGCTGATATAGTATACCACCCTAACCATACAACCAATTCATCATTTTTATCATACCCGATAAAAATACTCGTGTGTGGGTATACGGTCGGCCTTAACCAAAATACTATATTTTCACTTTTAAACATCCCACCAGTTTCAGTAGTCCCAAAATAGATTTTTGGCGCTGTAGACCGATGCTCGGTAGTTTTCTAATTAATTACCAAAATTATCAATTTCTGAAATAATTACCCATAATCACAAATCACATTCAATTTGTACAAATTAGAACTCAATTAAATAAATAAATCACGCCATTGCAATCAATATAAAATTCCGATCACCGACTATCCCGGTCTAATTTCCGGAAAATAATTAAATAATTAAATAATTACAGAAATTAATTAATAAATACAAATAAATAGAACTTAGGCCCGTAAAGCCTAATTGAAAGCCGAGACGGTCCCAGAAAATTCCCGAACCATTGTAGATAAATACTAGAGCTTGTCTAGGCTCTAATTTCACTAAACTATCCACCTAATATGCATCAATAATTAATTAAATTGCTAATCTAATCTAACTATCCACCTAATCCATGCTTAACTTAAACTAAACAACCCTTAAGCATCATTAACCTACTAAATGAGAATTAGTGAGTTAAACTCACTTGTTAATTGATCTTCTTGGATCAATTCGACGGGGATGAGGCGAGGCTCAATCTTCTCTAAAGCGGGCTTGGCAAACTGGGTTCGGAAGTGGGCCAAAACGAACCTAAACAGTGCTGAAAGCCCACTGAACTCAACTTTTGTTCAGGGCTGAGGGAGAGCTGATCCGGTGGCTGAACGGCGAGGCAAGAGCGGCGAAGGCAACGGGGGTGCTCGGCGGGCTTCACGGCAGAAAACGGGCGGCCTAGCAGCTCCGGCGATGGCGAGGCTGTTGCGACTGGTTTGGGGGCTCTCTTGGGCCCAGGGCGAAGACGGGACAGCAGTTTGAGACAGCGGAGATGCACAGCGGGCGAGCGGCGTCGCGGGGGCAGTGAGCGGCGTTGCGACGGTCGGACAGCTGGCGGGGCTGCTCCAGCGGCTTGCTGGCTGATCTTTGGAAATTTTGAAGCTCTCAAGGCACAATGAAAGGGGCTGGTTGACGGTGGGGATAGAGGAAGGAGGAGCAAGGGGACAAGTTGGCTTAGAGGGGACCTACAATGGTCTCTTCCTATCCTTTTGTTCCCCAACTTGGCCCACCATGCATGCTGTCTTCTACCACCAATTTCCAGACTTCAAACTCTTCTAGAAGCCATTTTGAAATGGTCCACAAGTCATGGGTGAGGGGGCATACGAATTTGTACACAATTTTCTCCCACTGGACTTCAATTCCTCCTTGAATCAATACCAATTGGCCCTAAAAAATTCCAATACCGAGTCCTCGATCAAATTGGTGTTTTTCCTCACCAATTGATCCCACTTGCTTCCCAATTTCTCGATAAAAAAGGTCCTCTACATTATTTGGACAAAAACGACCCCACCTCGACTTTTTCCCAAAAAGTCGAGGTTTGCAGAAAAATCTTCGGAGGCTGAGTCGATGTTCCTAAAATCCCGAGATTTCAATTACGGACATAGGGTACCAAAACAATAGAAAAATCATTCTAGCGTCAGTCGATGAGAATTTTCCTATTTAGTGGAGTCACCCACGTTTAGCCACACATCTCAATCGAATCGACCTATTTCTGATCCCTGATTGATTTTTAAATATGTCATAATGACCTCTAAAGATGAGCACGGTTGAGTAGCCGATTCCTGGTTGAATTCTCAAGTCTAGTGCATTAAAATTCCTTAATGGCTTTCCCAGATAGTCTAGTTATCGAGAGAGTGATCAGCTCTGAGACCAGCCCTATAGGCGCATTGATGAAATGCCCGATTTATTCAATTGAAAACAGAATTGAAAATTTGGGATGTCACATATGAAGTTCAGGTTTTAGCAAGGCAAGGGTAAGGTAATAAGTTAGGAACTTCACCTATATGACCCTAAGAAGTGGTATCGCTTCTAATAAAAGTTGGATGAACTTTTTAAATGTTCATGTACAAAAGGAAGCAGAAGGCCATAAAAGTGGCAAGGTATAGGAAATTTCTAACCAAATGTGTGTAAATTCATATGTGCAATAATTTGATTATCAGATGGGATCATGGTCCAAAGCTTTATCTACCGTTGATTTCACTAATGGAATTATTTATACTAATTAAAGATAGAAATCTTAATAGATACCTTCTTGTACGTATAAATTTATGTAAATTAGTATAAATAACAAACTAAGTGGAGGATTGTTGAAATAATTTGTTATCATAAAAAAATTGATTATTGTAAATGAAAAGAATCAATTGTTGACATGAAGAGAAATAATGGTTGATTATGAAAAGTGGTGATATTTCTGATAAGGTACCTGTTCCTAAGAGATGTGTTGATTGCTTGTTTATGAGTAGACCAAGTTACACTTTGTTAAAAAACAAAAAATAACAACTTACTCTTCTTCAAAACTAAACATGTAGCTATCCATTTGATGTGATGAGTTCATTGCTTTTGTTGTCTCTTTCAAATAAGAAAATTTACGAAACATTGTGCTTATTTTAGAAAGAAAATATCAGAAAATTTGTCTGATTGCAGAATGGATTTTGACCCAATTAAGAAATCAACACGTATACAGAGTTGGTCTCTCGGGGTAGGTAATGCACAGTGCATGTGGCTCAGCTCACTCGAATAAAGGAAATTGTGAAGACAAGGAGCGGGTAAAGGATGACGTGTCTAAGAAGAGAAGAACAATATTTTGTAAACATTAATTGGAGGAAGTACAAACATCTTTGTCATATATTCTCCATGTTTAGTTTGTTCGGCTCGCCTCATTGAGGACTTTTTCAAACTAAGCAATCTTGTACTTGTAGGAAGTATTAACGTCGTTGTAGCCTACTGTATTTATCTAAATTCTAGGAAGAAGTATACAAAAAATTCTAAAATAACATAATTGACATTATAGTGTTGAGATGCTTTTCATCCATAAATTCTTTTCCTTCCCCTTACAAAGCTTGTGGGCTTTCGACAAGTGCTTGAGAGTGCTAGGGCGTTGAATGAAGATGTGAGTAAATCTCAGTTTAATCATAAATCTATTAAGATTTTATTTTTTACCACACTTTACACGAGGATTATAATAAAATGAATGTCATTAGTGCAGCGGGTTATTGAAGCTCCCAAAAGGTTGGAGCTTACCGTTGATTGCAAAAATAGTTGAGAAGCAAACAAAAACTCACCGACACTCTCAAAACTCTACCAAGATAGATATGGAGACTCTTAGAAGCATTCAATGAGCTCCATGCTCATGGGCTCTACACCTATCTCGTGCCCTTTCGTAGGCATCAAGGTTGTTCAAATCTATCAGAATCTTACATTGTTATGTGCAAACGATATGAAAACTGCAGATGACCACTTTGATAGGATAGCTAAACTGCCGTAGCATATCAAAAATAGTAAGTCATGTGTTAAATATTAGTTTGGAAGAATCTTTTGCCGGAGAAGTTCATTTCTTGGATATCTTAGATTTGCTAGAAAACTTATCAACTTGTTTTTCTGTTTAGAACGTTGACAATTGCCTTTTAGCTTTGGTCCTTACTGATCTATGTTATCCTAGTCCATTGCCAACTATTCCAACTCTCATCATAATCAAATGTTATCTTTATTCGTACCAAAATTAGAGCACAATCTGTATATTCACATGATAAGCAATCTGAGATTGATAACGTTCTCAACTCAGCTCAGAATCATAACACAATCATGGTATCTACATGATAAGCAATCCAAGATTAATTCAATGTTATATCCAACGGTGATTACCAATTCTATTGTCAATATAAATTTCCTGAAATTGATTCGAAGTGCATATATATAGGAGTTATCACTGATTGTAATACACAATTTAAAAATCAAAATATACAATTCTTATACCTTCAATATTCTTTGTTCTTCTGCATCTGTATTTTTATCTTGGTATCAGGCAGAAAAAGGCGAAAGCTCATTGATCCAAGTATGAGTGACTCAAATTCCTCTTTCCCCAAACAAACCACCATTCAAAACCACTAGCCTATACCTTCATGGTAGGTTTCTTTCGCAAAGTTTTCCCAGTTTTTACAGACTCATCTCGAAGCTCACTCAGTGGGATCTCTTAATCGGAACAATTTTACATCTCCACTTCACTCCCTTCTTCCATCCCCTTCTTCAACGGCCTTCACCGACCTTTTCTTGCGGCTTGCATGTCACGATCGGGTTGCTCGACAGTACCCTTTTACTTTGATTCTTCTCGGCTGGTCGAAGAGAGGTTTTGACAAGCTGTTCTTTCAATTCCACTGCTGGTTCTTGTTCTACTAAGGGTTTCTTCAGAATTTATTTGGTCTCCAAGTCAATTATGAATCGATCGACTACTGATGATGAAGCTCGCCTGGGGGCTTTATGTAATCGAATGGGTCGCCTATGGTCGGAACAAGCAGTGGAGGTCTGGGACGACGCAGCACCTGTTGACAAAATTGAGGAATGTCGGTTAGTTTTAATTGGTAAGATTTTAAATAATCCTACAGTCAACTTTCAGGCATTTCAGAATACTATGAAAAGGGCCTGGCGCACTGAACTTGTGGATATTTCTCTAGGCGACTCTGGTTTATATATAGTAAAATTCAAATCTGAGGAGGTAAAACAGAGGGTGTACGAAAATGGACCTTGGCTTTTTGCTAACCATCTGGTCATGTTAAAACCTTGGATAGCGAATACACCTTTGCATTGCTTCAACTTCAACACCTGTGAGCTTTTGGGTCCAAGTTTATGGTTTGCCATTGGAAAGATGTACTGAAAACATGCTAAGTAAGGTTGCTGCCCACATCGGGAGAGTAACAAAAGTGTGCATAGAGAATAAGGATGGATCTATGCTAAAAACAGAAGGGTCCGGGTAGAATTCAATCTTCAACAGGCGCTCATGACAGGGATATTAATAAAAATTGAAGGAAAGAATTTCTGGCTTGATTTCAAATATGAACGACTTTCTCACTATTGCTATTCATGTGGTAAGCTTGGCCACTATGCCACGCATTGTGCAGAGTTTCCTTATGATGAGGGCAATATGGAAAAGAATGATTGCTTCCTATATGGCTCATGGCTAAGAGCAGAGGTCCGGGAACATAGCCCGTTCTGGCGTACCTTTTATGAGACGAATCCATCCCCAGTTGCTGTTGACGAGACTGTCCCGGAGACTCCTCCATCCCCTTCGGCAATTATCCCTGTTCAAAAAGATAAAGGAAAGCAGACAATAGAGGAAATGGAGCCTGATCATCCTATTATTGCTGCAACTCCTATTAAATGGCACTCTATGGTACCGAATGCATCGAGAGTCTCGAATGTTCAACAAACTTCGGCTAGTAGCATAACAAAGAAGCACTATACAGTCTAAGAAGATTAAGCACTCACGTCTTACTGCTCGATCTGGACCTATTAAGAAGGCCAAAAAACTCATTAGCCCTGACGTGCGTACTCAACTCCAAGAGAACCTCGATGAATCTGTTTTGCAGGAAACTCCTATATATGAGGCGGATGGTTCTGCTTCTTGGGCCCTGGTGGCTGGCCCTAAAAAGCCACCAGGTGAACAATGAAAATAATAAGTTGGAACTGTCAGGGGCTGGGCAACCCCCTAACAGTTCAAGCACTCAGGGTCTTAGTGACCCAAGAAAGGCCCGATCTGGTATTTTTGATGGAAACGAAACATCAGGAACATAAGCTTATACACTTGCAAAGGAAACTTGGATTCTCAGCTAGATATATTGAAAATCCAAAGGGGACTAGCGGGAGGTGTTGCACTTTTTTGGACTGCTAGAGTGGATGTGAAAGTGATCTATAACTCTGCGGACATGATTGATTCTATTTGCACTGACCTGGATTTGGGGATCACTATGCGTCTCACCTGCCTCCATGCTCCTGTAAGTTATCGCCTTCGACAAAGACTCGTGGACAGCATTAAGGCAAATCGCAGCTTTAATACCCCGCCTTGGCTATGTCTAGGTGACTTTAATGAGGTAATGTATCCATGGGAGAAAGTAGGGAAGAGACCTGCTGAGACCTATCGCATGCATTCATTCCGTGATCTAATTAATGATTGTTTTCTAATGGATCTGGGAAACAAAGGCTGCTCCTATACCGGTCTAACAATCGGACTCGGCGACGACATGGTTAAGGAACGAATAGATAGGATGCTTGTGCACAAAGGACTCGGAGACTAACCTACCCCCGGTTGAGGTGTTGGCCCTACCAGCCCTAGGATCGACCATAGTCCTATTCTCATATCTACCGTAGCAAATCGCGATCCAAAAGGGCGAGGTCATTCTACTTTGAAGCATATTGGTTACAAGATCTACAATGTCGTACGACTATTATCGACTCTTGGACATTTTACAAACCCGGCGAGGCGACACTCCCCCAAAAGTTAAAAGCTGTCTCGGGCTCTTTAAAATGGAGCAGATCCAGATTCAAAGAATGCCAAGGATTAGATTTCTTACCTCAAAAATCAGCTTCAAGCTTTGACAAATCAGCCCCATGGCCGTATGATACTGCCTGTGATATCGACTGAAAGAGAAAATACATTCGTTATGGCAACAAGAAGAGAAATATTGGGCTATGCGATCACGTGTTAATTGGCTTCAATGGGGGGATAGGAACACCAAATTTTTTCATGCAACCACTGTTCAGAGAAGACAAAACAATAAGATCAGCATGCGGATGATCAACAAATGTGGGTACGTGACCCGAATTCTCTCAAGGAGATGACCTCTCGTTTTTTTAGGGCTTTATATACTTCTACAGGGTCTAGAGATTATAGCCCTACTTTGAATATTTGTAAGCATGTGGTGACTGCAGAAATGAATGACACTCTTATTGCTGAAGTTACATCTGAGGAGGTCCGTAAAGCAAATGTTCCAGCTAGGGGCAACCAAAGCACCGGGCCCGCACGGACTAAATGATGACTTTTATCGTGCACATTGGGACATTTTACAAGAAGATATTGTTGTTGCTGTGCAACAATTCTTCCGCACCGGAGTTTTGCTGCCGAATATAACCTCACTTATATTTCTTTGATCCCAAAACCCTCACCCGAAAGATTAGATCAATTCAGACCTATTAGCCTTTGTAACTATATTTATAAAGTCATCTCTAAAATCCTGGCCAATCGTCTCAAACCCCGGCCGCGATTTGATAGCCCCGTAACAAAGTGCTTTCGTAGGTGGTCGGCAAATCCAGGACAATATTATTGTGGTTCGGAGGTACTTCATCAAATTAGAATACGGAAAAGAAACAAGCATTTTCAAAAAGGGCGGTGCTTAAACTGGATATGGCAAAGGCTTATGACCGGGTAGAGTGGGACTTTCTCGGTGCATATCTTCTCAAGCTGGGCTTTCATACTCTCTGGGTGAATTGGATCCTCCAATGTGTGACTACTGTCTCTTATAGTGTGAAATTCAATGGCGAATCTCTACCCTATTTTCATCCAACCCGAGGTCTAAGGCAAGGGGACCCTTTATCACCATACTTGTTCATCCTGATGGCCAATGTCTTAACAAGCTTAATCAACAATGCAGTGGCAATTGGCAATCTTAAAGGTATTAAGCTAAATCGCTGGTGTCCCACCTTATCTCATTTATTTTTCGCAGATGATGCTATTTTCTTCCTTGATGCGAAGCTTATCGAATGTCAGAACTTAGCTTCTATCCTGAATGAATATTGTATAGCTACGACAGACAAGCTGTGAATAGGAATAAATCCGGTCTGTTTTTTAGTACCGACTTGTCCTAGCAACTTGAAAGAGAATCGGCCGGTGAACTTAGGGTCCCTATTTTGCAAAAAACTCGGCAAGTATCTTGGCATTCCTTCGATCGGGGAAATCTAAGAGAGACATGTTTACATGGATTATGAGCCGTGTGCATTCCAAGCTCGAAGGTTGGAAGGAAAAGTTGATCTCAAAAGGGGGTAAGGAAGTCTTACTTAAAACGGTAGTGCAAGCAATCCCCCATTATGCTATGTCGATATTTAAAATCCCTAATACGTTGTGTAAGTTAATTGAAAAGAGGATAGCTCGATTCTCGTGGCGATCGATTACGGCAAGCAAGGTATACATTGGAAGAACTGGGAGTCTATCAAGCGACGGAAAGATGAAGGGGGTTTAGGTTTTCGCGATCTTATGGCTTTCAACCGAGCATTACTAGGAAAACAAGCTTGGCAGCTAGTTCAACAACCACATTCTCTACCTAGCAGAATCCTTAAAGGTCTATACTTTCACTCTCGGGATTTCTGGAATGCTACTAAAGGTGCTAGACCCTCTTGGGGTTGGCAAAGCATTTTGCTAGGTCGGGAATCTATTACCGATAAGGTCTTATGGTCTGTTGGGGACGGCACACAAATCAAAATACGAGAGGACAAGTGGCTGGCTAGGGGTGTAATAGGGGCCCCGCTCCTAGAGATGAACCACAGCCGAGTTGCGTACTTTATAATCTCGGTAACGCAAGCATGGAACACTACCCTATTAAGCCGAGTTTTGATAGTCAACTAGTCGATGAAATACTATCTATTTCTATCCTGTCGCAGCACACGCAAGACAAACTTGTCTAGACAGGAAAACAAAATGGACAATTTACGGTAAAGAGTTGTTATAATCACATCAGAGCTCAACAAATACGTCACAACAACAATCAAGCCTCTTCATCATATCAGCCGCCTCGCAAATTATGGAATGCCCTATGGAAAATCACTACTATGCCTAAATTAAGACCATTCCTGTGGTCAATTTGCAGCAATGCCCTGCCGACTAGAGAAAACCTATATCGTCGACACATTATCTCGAGACCCTACTTGCTGTATGTGCACTACACAAGTACCCGAAACACCAGAGCATTTATTTTTGTTATGCCCATGGACTTTAAATGTATGGTTACATCCAGAAATCGACATTAAGCATCATCCTACGAGTGACTCGCATAGAAAGCTGGCTGGTCGCCGTTATTGAGAAACATAATGGCTTACCCGAGTTCGAAACAGCCATGGCTCTTCTCTCGGCATATCCGGAAAGCCGAAACAACTTCTTGTTCCTTCAGCAACGCCCCAATGTTGACCAGGTTGTGCAATCTGCGTTAGTAGACGCACGATCCGGTTGGAGCTTCGATCAGAAGAGGCAACGGCGTGGGAGAAATCAACATGATTCGGATCAGCAATGGCATCCACCAGCCAAAGGCTCTATAAAAGTCAATATTGATGCGGCTTACTTATCTCAGTGTCACGACGCTTCGATCGCCCGTGTGTGTAGAGATTCCTCTCGGTGTCTTGCTCGATGGCTTCGCGCGAACAAGGTGTCTCCATCTTCGACGCAGCCGAGGTGCTCGGATTAAATCAAACCTTGCACTTCTTGCTCCGCAGGGGCGAGGATCGATCATCTTGAAGTGGAATCCGACTGCTCGACTCTTGTAGACGCCATCAACGATCCTGCACTGACACCGTGGGAGCATAGAGGCATTTTTCAAGAGATACGGGGTATGAAGCTTCGGTGCCCTAATCTCACCATCGTTCATTGCAATAGGGCAGTGAATTCTCGTGGCGGACCGGGCTGCAAAGGCCCATCGGGCTTCTCTCGCTTCCTCGATTGGGTGCAACATCCTCCTTCCTTTTTACAAGATCTTTTGTATTCCGAAATGCCTATAAATGTAACTTCAAACCTAAGTTTATAATATATTTATGTTTTCGACCAAAAAAAAAAAAAAACCACTAGCCTCCCATTATATTTACCACCACACTTGCCACTATTATTTCCAGTCTTCTCTCTTCTCCATCCTTTGAAGAACGTCTAGATGGAACAAATTATGTGATTTGGCGCACATGGATTCTACCATAATTTCAAGCCTCTAAGCTAATTTTTGTGGTGGATGTAAAATCTTGGCCGAACCATACTCACTCTTTACTCGGCCCACAAAGCATGGTACATTCAAGATTAAACAGCCCTTGGTTGGATCCTAAATATCACGATAAGTCCCATAGTAGCACAACTCACTGGTCAGATCATATAAATGTGTATAGTAATTTGGCTTATAACCAAGCCTATGTCCACTCTCAGACTAACAGCCTTAATAGCAGCTAGATTCCACTAATAATTAGTAGTTCAAGTTACAATTGGTTAGTGTAGTTCCCCTCACAGATAATTACACTATCAGTATAAAAGAACACTGCACTTACTCTTGTACACTTGACTGTAAGCAATTATAGTATTGACGAGCTTAGACTTGGGCTTTCTCTTACGATCTCCTCAACTGCTGCACTCCAAACAATGGTTGAAGCTTGTATGATGATAATTTAAAGGAAAAAGTTTTTCGGGTTGTCCATTAAGAAAATACAAAGTAGACATTCCACACAATGCGTGTGACATCCTGAATTTCGACCCCGTCTCGATAATATGAAATGGGCATTTTGTCGACGCGCCTATGATCCTTTTTCTCAGAGCTGATCACTCACGAGTTTACTGTTCTATCAGGTGAAGCCGTTAAGGAATATAAATACGACAGACTTGAGAATTCGATCAGAAATCGACTGCTCGACCGTGATAATTAGCAAGGGTCAATACGACACCGTTATAATTGATTTGTGATCGGATATGGCTCGATTTAATGGAAGGAAGTAATTAAATTGTGGGTGATTCCGCATGATTGTAAAATTCGCATCGAACGGCACAAATTCGATTTTCTGTCGATTCGATACTCGATACCCGTAATTGAAACCTTGCGATTTTTATGACAATCGAGTTGCCGACAAGTCGGAGATGCACAAACGTGGATCGAAAATGATTGACTATGGGTCAAACGCATTAAAATCCCTTAAAGCTACCCGGTAGATTAGGTCGTGCTAAAATCGTGTTCGGTCGATTTTAACCACGAAATTGAATTCGATTTTAGGAATTGAATGTTTGAGCGTGTCACGATTTATTTTTAGGATATCGTCTCATCCTTTGAACAATTTCTGTCGAGCCCAAAAAATTTGCGGAAAAATCAAATTCTGCAAATTAAAATCAAGGAAATTCGGAGGGGCACCTTTAGTTGGAATTTCGGCCACCAATTTGAATTGTTATGTAAATAGTGGAAGGGAAATTCGTATGGGCTGCTTCCATGGACCTTTTGGCCACCTAAATGAATTGATTTGGTGAGGCATTGAAGGAAAATAAGAAGATTTTCTATGGGCAACTCCCTTGGCATTTTTGGCCACCTAAATGAGTTTGTTTGTGAAGAACTAAGGGGAAAATTGCCATTGGATGTTGCTTGGACTTCTTGGATGAAGACTTTAGGGGCCATTGCACTCAAGTGCATGGATATTTAGGCTTGGCTTCTAATTGGCTCTTCAATTGACTTCTTCTCCACTTGTTCCCTCTTCTATGCGCATCCCCTCCCTTCCCCTTGCTTCAGCCGAACCTTGTTGCTTCTTCTTCCTTAGTTTTTCTTCTTCTTCATTTTCCCTTAGCTGCCATTTCCTCCTTGATCTTGCTGCCGCTAGCTAGCCTTGCTGTCCAGCTTGCCCCGAGCTCAACCCGACCCACCTCACGCCCGCCGCCCGCCCGTCTCCGCCAACCGTCTCGTCCCCATGCCCACCGCCCAACCGCCGCGTCTGCTCGGCCACCATTCTATCTAGCCTGCGACCGCACCCGCCGTCCTCTAGCCATCCGCCGCCCGCCAACCATCACCATTCCGTCTAGCCCTCGCCGTCCTCACCTCAGCCGTCCGTCCCAGCCACCGTCCCCGCGCCGTCCAGCCACCAGCATCCCCTCCATCGAGCCGAGTTCCAGCTCAAGCCGTGAGCCTTGAGGGCTAATTTCAGCCTCGTCCGGGCATCCGTTGGAGACACTGTAGGCTTGGGTCTTCACTATCTTCGCGCCGCTGTCGCCATGAACCCGTCACCGTGAATCTGTCGCCTTGCTAATCCGGTGAGTTAACGCCCTAATCTTGGATTAGGAAGTTAATTGCACTTAAGGGGATTAGTTTAAGGTTAATTATAACTAGTGTAATTTAGTTAGTGAAACTACTTAGTTAGAATGGCTAGTTAGATTAAATAGTTTGGTTAGGTGGTTAGTTAGGTTAGTTAGTTAGCTTAATTAGATTAATGTAGTTAGCCTAGTTAGATTAGTTTAGTTAGCTCAACTAGGTTAGTTCGATTAGCTTAATTAAATTAACTAAGTAAATTAGTTTAAATAATTTGCAATTTATTTAATTAATTATAATTTATTTAATTAATTATAATTAGCCTAGTTAGATTAGTTTATTTAGCTCAATTAGGTTAGTTCGATTAGCTTAATTAAATTAATTAAGTGAATTAGTTTAAATAATTTTCAATTTATTTAATTAATTGTAATTTATTTAATTAATTATAATTAGCGTAAATTATACCGGGATAGCCGGTTAGTGAAATTTTACGTTGATCGTCGTGGATGTGTTCATTTGTGAAATTGATTGCTAAATTATGCAATTGAGTGCTTGGTGATGATTTTTTATTATTATTGTCAAAAATATGATTTTATGGTATTTAAATAGAAAAATACTGGGTGTCGGTTTTTAACGCCAAAATTTTATGTAGTATATAAAATCGTGGAATTTTGAAATGAGAGTGTACCATGCTTACTAGTTCAATTTAAAGCGTGACCACACACGATTATTTTACTGGGATGATTTTTAATACGAAGAAAATTAGCTAAGTCTATTATTTGAAATTGAGATATTTGAGTGCAAAGCACAGTGTTCTTAGCCAAATATGGATGTGCGTGTGATCATTATCGGAACCCGTCCCGATGTGTTCACGCAAGACGATGCCTGATTAAGTTTAGATGCCATTGACAACGGATGCCGATCGCAGTGGAGGCTGGGCCGATGCTCCTTTATGGAATACCGTCTAAGGGTAGATGTTGCCGTGCCTGATGGAGCAGGACGATGCCCGGTTATGCCGGATGACCGCCGACTGTCGAGTTGGATGTGGCCGATGGGTCGTAAATAACTGGGACACGCTTAAGTGATTAAGATAGCTGCGCCTGATTATAGGACGAAATTGTGTGGCACGGAATGAGACGTGTTATAACGGTTTTGCCTTATAATCGGAACCCCTGTGATTGTTTGAGAATGAAATAAAGTCTTCCAGTTATTGACTGCGTTTGTTATATTCATATGGTATATGTGATGAGCTAATGTGCAAGAACGCGCCAAGGCGAGGTAAGTCCAATATGGTGCATGTTTAGGACGCCTCTAGGTGAATTCTCGTCCTAATTGGGGTTTAGGGTGTTGACTCATTGAGATTTTATCTTATCCCGTCGTGGTTTAAAATTTTTTAGGTCCTTAGATGGAGGTACATCACATCCGTTTTGGGTGTCCACGGGAGATGGAGTCTGAGTCTACCTTTTTCCCCATTCTCGGGACCACCTGGAACAGTGAGCTCGTGATGACCACTATTTGGGTCGATGAGGGCCTATCTCACTTGGTACCTTATCTCTTCAAAGCATGGTTCCTTAACAAGCCTAACGGGATTCGAGAGGTTCCTTTGGAGGGTTTTGACGGGCCTACTGTCGAAACCCTAGAGGAAGAGGTACTTGGCCTCATGGACATCGATATATGGGAAGATATCATGGCGAACTCGGGGCCCGAGGCTGAAGGGTCCGGAGTAGAGGTAGCTAATCCTTTGGATATCGACATCCTCGATGGTGTCGTGGAGGATTCTGAGCCCGAGGCGATGGGGCCCGGAGTGTAGGTTATCTGGTAGTTCCTTTTTGGGTCAGACTTATGTGTATAGACCTGTAGGTTTAACCTGATATGTATATAAATTATGTTTTGTAAAAAAAAAAAGTGTTAGCAAGTCTTTCTACTATCCTTGTGATTGTTGGTTGTCTAAATGTTTATTTAATTCGCTCCGCATGTGCGTGAAACGAATGGGTCGGCGACGCATCCTGGGAACGTCACATTTAATTGACCGCCGATGGATGTGTGCGTGCTTGGGGTTCTATGACATCCCGGATTTTTAGTCCTGTTTTCTATTAAATGAATCGGGCATTTCATTGACGCGCTTATAGGGCTGTTCTCATATCTGATCACTCTCGAGATAACTAAACTATTTGGGGAAGCCATTAAGAAATTTTAAGGCAATAGACTTGAGAATTCGACTAGAAATTGGCTTCTCGACCGTGCTCATCTTTAGAGGCCATTACGGCACAGTTAAAAATCGATTTGAAATCAGAGATAGGTTGGTTCGACTGAGATGTGTGGCTAATCGTGGGTGACACCACTAAATTGGAAAATTATCGTCGGCCGACACTAGACTGATTTTCTTATTATTTTGGTACCCTGTGTCCATATTTGAATCCTCGAGATTTCCACGACAGCCGAGAGTTGTCAATGAGTCGAGTGGGTTTATTGTGGCTCGAAGAAAATTGACCACGGGTCATTTGCACTGAAAAATTTCTGAAAGTTACCCAGTAGCCTAGGTCACGCTAAAAACGCGCCAAATGGAAATTAACCGCGAATTCGAGTCCGATTTCAGAAATTGAAGACTCTATCATGTCATAATAAATTCTAGGAGTATCGACTCAGTCTCAGAAGATTTTTCTACAACCCGAGACTTTTTGGGAATAAGTTGGAATAGGACCCTTTTTGTTCAGAAAAAGGCCGGGACCATTTTGAATCGCAAAATTGGGAAGCAAATGGGATCCATGAGTGAGGAAAAATGCCGAGATGACCGATGTTGGGTTGATTGAATTTATTGAAGCCATATGGCATTGAATTAAACATGGACAAGTGCCCAATTGAGAGAGATTGGTGTTAAATTCGTGTGCCCCCCATTGCCTAGCATTTTAGACCATCTCATGTCACGCCCCAATCCTCGGGAATGCACCCATCCTTCTTGCTTGGTCGATTTTAGAATGCGATATTCCAGGACTATGTATTGCCAACCCTTTCATTTTAATACGCATACGGAAGCAGTTATAAATCCCCAGATAATAAAACAATGGGATAGAAAAGTAATGTCATATTTTTCATATTGAAATCCACAACCATACTTTTATACAGAGCATAACTCAAAGTGCTTCACAAAACTATTCACAACTTTCTAGTCTCACTCTATCTTCACATATACAGGGTTCACAAAAGAGGATGGGATCTCAGTCCTCATCCAGATCGTACTCGGAATCATCATCTCGATCCTCCTTTGATTCTTCTCCACTCAGCTTGCTTCTTTTAAACTCTTCATCTTCTTCTTCTTGCTCATCCTCAGCTCCAGATGCCGGCTCATCCTCACGTGATCTAGGGGCCTGAAATATTATCCCACAACCGAGATGAGACTACGTCCCAACAAGTTCTACCCCCTAAGATCCGATTAGTAAACTAATACGCTATGGGCTGACTAAACACGCACAGGTAAGAGGACTTACCTTGGCCTAAGATTCCACCTGCAAGTCAGTACAACTTAATATCGGCACCCATTTAAACCATACCGATCGAACTATCGATCAATCGAACTCGTCGATTTCATGTCACTCGGACCATACATTCCCCGTAATGTATATCTAATTATCGAGCACACGTGCATTTTCTTAGGCACTAGTTCACCAAAGTGATGCATCAATTCACCGAGCCCACGTGTCTATTCCAAGATGCCACACTTAAATTCTTGGGCCCACGTGCATTCTCTTAGGCACTAGTTCGCCAAAGTGATGCATCAATTCACCGAGCCCACGTGCCTTTTTTACGATGCCTGGGCCCACATGCCTTCTCTTAGGTGCTAACTGTTTGGGAAATCCCTTATGATATTTTGAAGATGACAAAATAAATCAAAGGCTACTAACATGTTTGATGGTTGAGTAATAGACTATGCAGATGATAGAACATGTAAAGGATATTATCAAAGTCTATACTTGGAAAAACCAAAAGACAAACTCTATGCTGAAGCAGAAAGTAACAGACTGTGTTCAGACTTTAAAGTTAAATCTGTTCAGAAGTAGAATATGTTCAGACTCAGAATGTAAAGTCTATTGTACTCAGACTTTACATCCAAATTCGACAGAACGTAACACAAGCCCCAAAGATATAACAGCTAGTGATCTGGTTTGGATTCCACATCAAGATTGATTTAATTGACTCCATCTAATTGATTGACAATTAGATCTTGAAGACAAGAACTTTCTATACAAAGAAGCTTTACTTATGGAAACCAAGATTCTGTTTGTATGGGTGATCGGAATCAATTTGGGATTCTACTTCTATCACTCAACGGCTACCAAATCTTCTAGATACAGATCTGTCCAATGGGTAGATTGGAAGATGATCCTCGAGATATTGTCCAACGGCTAGTTTGGAAGTGGAGGAGTATTTAAGGAGATCAAGGACCGATGAGCAAGTAAGAGACAAAGTGTAGAATTTATAATTCCAAAGTCTGAGCGAATTCGATCATACACTTGTCTTTGGTTAGCTTAAACGTTTGTGATCGTGAGAAAAATACCAAAAGAGTGACTTAGTGAGATAGTGTGATCTACTACTAAGTGTTTGCACTCAAAGTTGTAATCTCTTGTTGATTGCATAGTGGAATCCAGCAGAAGGCTGTTAGCGTGGGAGAGTGGACGTAGGCTTGATCTAAGCCGAACCATTATAAACCTTGTGTTCTTATTCTCTTTCCTGAACTTTATTTTATTCCGCATTTATTTGCCAAGATTTATTATAAACACCTATTCACCCCCCCTCTAGGTGTTTCTACTAGCCCTCTCACTAACTCACCAAAGTGACGCATCAAATCACCGAGCCCACGTGCCCTTTTTACGATGCTTGGCCCACGTGCCTTCTCTTAGGTGCTAACTCACCAAAGTGACGCATCAAATCACCGAGCCCACGTGCCCTTTTAGATGCCATTCTCAATCACCACTTTACTATCGATACTGACCATCGATACCCAATCATTTTCCAGTCAAATAATCAAAAACAACCATTTAGGAACATATCCTAAAAATTCACATTTAATTTAATTCAGCACATTCAAAGCTCAAATAAATAAACGGACTGCACCACGACAATCAGTATGAAATTCCGGTCACTGGCTATCCCGGTTGAATTTTCGAAAAATAATTAATAATTAATTAATTTCGAAAATTAATTAATTAATTAATTCAATATAATTTCTAAAAATACTAACCTAGGCCAAAATAATTAAATTAAATACCAATACGGACCCGGAAAATTCTCGGACCCTTCTAGATAAATAGCATAATTTTTCTAGGCCTCACTTAATCTAAACTAACCACCTAACATGCATAATTGAATAATTAAATTTCTAATTTAATATAACTAACCACTTAAATCCTAATTAAATAAATCTAAACAACCCCTAAGATAATTAGAAACTAAGAAAGCGTTAGTGAGTAAAATTCATATTAAAAACGGGGACTGGAAAAATTCATATTAAAAACGGGGACTGGAACACCGCGACGACGACGTGACGGCGGCCGAATTCCAAAATTTTGGCGGCGTCGATGGACCCTCGGGCCAGGCCCAAAGATCTTGCCTCGCGGGCTTGGGCTTCAAAGGAACTTGCTGGACTTCACTGGATTATGGGCTGAACTGGGCTGCTGAAATTGACAACTTGCTGGGCTTCAAAGTTGGACTGGACTGAAGATCTTCGTTGGGCTGAACTGCGTCTTGTTTGGGCTTGCTAACTTGGGCTCAATGGAGCTGCTGTTGGTGTAGTTTTGACTGGGCTTGAAGACTGCACTTTGGGCCGAAATTACTGGCTTTGCTGGGCCTGAGGACTGCTGGATCTCACGGCCTGCTCCATGGACTTCGCTGGCCACGGGACTGAATCGAACGGAGAGGGAGAAACGCAGCTTGGGCGTTGCTGGCAGCAACAAAATGAAGTGAAGCTCGGCGAGCTGAAGACGCGTGGAATGAGGCTTCGGTGGATGGAAACTCTCGCTGGATTCCTGGATGCGTGGACGACGAAGCAGCTGCAGCAGTTTGCTGGTCTTTGGTGGATTGCAGTGTTGACCGAAGAAGGCTAATAAATCGGCAGGTGGCAGCGTGGAGATGGAGCGGTGGCGTGCGGTCATGAGACGTGCGTGGAGATGGAGGGCTTCACCGTTTGCTGACTTCTACTCATTGAACTAGCGACGTGCAGCAGCAGCTTCCACGCCGAAGCAGTTTCGGTGGATGCGGTTCCTGTCAAGTGCTAAGGGAAATGAAGTAGGCGGTGGCAGTTAAGTGGGGATTCTGTGGCTTTCAATGGGCGCTCGAACTGACTAGCATGCTGGCCGCGAGAGAGAAGACCCGAAGCATAGAGCAGCTTCGGTTGGCTGTTCGGTGATTTTTCCCTCTCCGCTGGTGTTCGCACAAAGCAATGGAGGAACAAAGAAGAGATGTGGCCGGTTGAGGGATTGAGAGGAAGAGGAAGGATAGAGATGGTGAGAGTTGGGCTCCACCAAGCCCACTTTTTCCACAAAAAAATATCTTCCAAGCCTTGCCCAAGAAGTTTCATCACGTGGCTGCAATTTAGCCACATAAACACACCACTCAACTCTCCAAATGGTCCAATTTTGCTAGGCTTAAAGGGGGTTAGGAATTTGAGAGAGATGTCTTCAATTGGTTTTAAATCCTTCTTGATTTCATCACAATTGACTCTCACAAATTTACTTGGTCATCCATTGATCCTCGTAGTATTTTTTTTGGTCACCTATATATCCATCATGCTTCTCAATTTCACAATTAGAATAAATCCCTAGCTTCAACTGAACAAAAATAGCCATAAACTGACTTTTTCCCAAAAAGTCTCGGTTGTCAGAAAAATCTTCTGAGACTGAGTCGATACTCCTAAACTTTATTGTGACATGACAGAAACTTCAATTTCTGAAATCGGACTTGAATTCTAAGTTAATTTTAATTCAACACGTTTTTAGTGACCTAGGCTACCGAGTAACTTTTAGATACTTTTAAGTGCAAATGACCCATGGTCGATTTTCTTCGAGCCACTATGAACCCACTTGACTCATTGGTGACTCTCGGTTGTCGTGAAAATCTCGAAGATTCAAATACGGACACAGGGTACCAAAACAATAAGAAAATCAGTCTAGTGTCGATCGACGAGAATTTTCTAATTTTAGTGATGTCACCCACGATTAACCACACATCTCTATCGATCCACTCTATCTCTGATTTCAAATCGATTTTTAACTGTGCCGTAATGGCCTCTAAAGATGGACACAGTCGAGAAGCCGATTCCAGGTCAAGTTCTCAAGTCTATTGCCTTAAAATCTCTTAATAATTTCCCCAGATAGTCTAGTTATCTCAAGAATGATCAATTCCGAGAATAACCCTATAGGCGCATCAATGAAATGCCCGATTCATTCAATAGAAAACAGAGTTGAAAAATCTGGATGTCACATCTCAAGTGTCCATAGATAAGCCTTGGTGGCTCATGGACAGCCAAGGGACTATACTTGGCCATGGATGGTCAAAGGGGACAAAAATTTGAAAATCAAGGCATGTGGACCCTCATCTCTTCCTTCCTCTCTAAGTTGGCCGGCCAAGCACCCTCTCCCCTCTTTTCAACCATTTTCGGATACCAGCAGCTCAGGGAAAGAAGCTGAAGTCGCAGCAGCAAGCCAGGAGCAGCCTCGCCGTCACGCCAAACCACTGCACGCCGGCCATGCCCCGACCGCACCGCTCGCCTGCTTGCCATGGGCTTCCATCGCCCCAGCCGTGTCCCCCGTTGTTCCGGTCACTGCCTTGCCTTGTTCGACGCCCAGCAAGCACGGAGCCGCCGTGAGCAGCCGTCGGAGCTCTTACGGCCATCGCTTGGACCGTGACCGACCCCTGTAGCCCGCCAGTTCTTGTTATGCTCAAACCAGCTTTGTTTTCATCCTTTCAGCTGCAGAACATAAGAGGAAGAAGTGGGTCTCGTGGCTGCTATTTAGCCCGTTTTGAGGTGGTTCCGGACCTTGAAAGTTAGGCCCGCCTTTGGAAAAGTCGGTCCCCGTCATGTTCCCGTCAAATTGATCAGAACCATTCGTCAAACAAGTGATTTTTACTCACTAAACCTCGCTTAGTAGGTTAATGATACTTAGGGGTTGATTAGATTTAATTAAGTATGCTTAGGTGGATAGATTAGAGTAGAGTAATTAATTTAGTGACTTATCAATGCATGTTAGGCATATGGTTAGGGTAATTAGCAAGTAAATAGGTCCTAATATTTATTGCACGAACCTCGGAATTTTTCCGGGTCCGTTTCGGCATCCAATTAGCATTACGGGTCTAAGTTGGATTTTTGGCATTTATTTAATAATTTTCAAAATTAATTAATTATTTATTATTTTCCGAAAATTCAATCGGGATGGCCGGTGACCGGAATTTTATAATGATTATCATGGTGCAATCTGTTTATTTATTCGAGCCTTATTTTGTGCTGAATTGATTTAATGATGATTTTGGTGTTTATTCCTAAATTAATTAATTTTGGTAATTAATTGAAAAATAACCAGGCGTCGGTTGACAGCGCCAAAAATATTTTGGTGGACTACAAAAAATCGTGGGACTCGTGGAAAGGAAATTATAGTATTTTGGCTATGGCCGACCGTGTGTACCCACACACGGCTATTTTGTCGAAATTGGTTGCATGTTTGGAAGGGGTATACTATATCAACCTACGGGCTCTGATATGTCAACTTAGCAAAGAGCATTATACCAGTACACTATATCAACCTCTGGGCTCTGATATGGCAGCTTAGCAAAGAGCAGTATACTTTATCAGCTTAGATTGAGCAATGTCGGTATACTATATCAGCCTACGAGCGATATGGCAGCTTAGCAGAGAGCAGTATATCCAAGCATCTCAGAAGCGAGCTATACTATCTATTTATCAGCTTAGCATAAATCAATCCTGATATAAGTGGACTTAATAGATAGTATGAGATGAGCCGACCAAGAAAGGGGTCGTGGCGACATTTAATCGACTAGGTCGATTGATCAATGATTTGATCTAATGTGGTGAATTGATTAATTGGGTGCCTATTCGAACTGTATTGAATTGCAGGTGGAGTCCGAGGCCAAGGTAAGTCCTCTAATCTGTGTTGTGCATAAGAAACCCTTAGGGCGTATTGGCCTTCTAATCGAGTCTTAAGGGGTAGAACTTGCTGAGATGTCGTCTCACCCCATTGTGGGATAACATTTCAGGCCCCTAAATGATAACACCTTCACCTCCTCGTCCTCCCATGCATTTTGGTTTACCAGATGAGATCTCGGAGATAGGATATCACTTTCCGATTCACCCTCACCCGGAAGGTCTAGAATATGTGCTGATAGAATCCACTATCTAGGTTGATGTGAACAAACCTGAGAAGGTGCCCCATAAGTACCGGTCATGGTATCGTGAGTATCACGATGGGCGAAGAGAGGGTCCTATACCGGAGTGTGATGTACCCCTGTTTGTTTTGGAGGAAGCATTCAGTAAGGGGACGACAGGCCCTAAGGATGGGTCGGTAGTGGATGCCAAGGATCCCAAGCTCGAGGACGATCCTGAATCTCTAGTATACTCAGCCAGGGGTGCTAACTGGAGCGAAGAAGAAGGGGAGATCGTTGAACAGGAGGAGGATCAGGAGTGGGACGAACTTGAGGAGGAACCTGCAGAAGAAGAGCCTGAGGAGGAGCCTGAGGAGGAGGACCCTGAAGAAGAACTGGAAGAGGAGGATCCCGAGGATGATCCAAAGTATGACCCGGATGAGGACTGAGACCCCATCCTATTTTGCAAACCTGAAGTTGTGGACTGATATATGACAGATTAGACTTCTGTGAATAGTATTGTATAAAAGTGTGGTTGTGGTTTTTCATGTTCGAAAAATATGGCCCTACTTTTCTATCCCATTATTTTATTGTCTGAAGATTTTATATCTGCTTCCGCATGCGTATTAAAATGAAAGGGTCGGCGATGCGTCTTGGGACGTCGCTATTAATCGACTAGGTGAGGGATAGGCGTGCGTTCGAGGATTGGGGCGTGACAATGCCTCTAAATAACCACAAGTGCAATAATTTTTCAAATATTCACTAAATGGGAGGATTTTTTTTTATAGGTAAGTTTTATGTTGTATTACTCAATCAAAAATAGAAAAAAAAAAAAAAAAAAAAAAAAGCAATGCATAACTTCTATTTTGTTGGGTCACATTTGCATAACTTCTATTTGTTTTTTTTTTTTTTTTTGATTGGGGGAGGGGGTGGGTTCAAATTTGCATGACAATACTTATTTTGAGCCTGAAATTTGAGGGTCACTCGTGACAAATAAGCTCCTGCCTTTATGGGCCACGACCAACATGAAGATGTTAGTTTATATATATGAATGATGACCCTTTTTGAACTTGAAAATTAATGTAAGTCCAAAGTGTCAATATAGCTATAGAAATATCGTGCTAGTTTTTTTTTTCTTCCCTAAAGATCGTGCTGATATAACCACAAGTCCAATTTTTATTGAAAATTCACTAAATGGAAGGAGAAAGTCCAAAAAAAAGGTCATCACAGTTAAAATCTAACTAGTCTAGCTATGTATAGACATTATAATGCGTACTTACTCGAATTGAATAAGAACATATTTTTATGATTAGATTCACAGTTCAGATACTATACATTGATGAGCCCACGTGTTCATTTTAAGTTTTGTTGCATGAACTAGTACCGCATTTCCCCAAGCAACTAATAATTTGAGTCAAGCCGTGGTGAATAACTCGGGCTCTGCTGAATGAAAAGCATCTGTCTTTCGTTCATATCGTCTGAGATTAGACAACAAGCAGTTTCAATGGCATTCCTTACATGAGAAGAGAGTGAGAGGGAAGATATTGTCATCTAGAAGTACCGACTTCAACTAGTCAAGGATTAAAGTCCAGTATCTATGGTTCTTGAGGCATCTACATCTCTTTATTTACATTGGTAGGCTCGGTGTTTATTGCTAACTCGGGGCACCCTTCGACTACATGATTAGGAAGTCCTTGCTTTGTAGATGGTGCCCCTTGCTCATTGATTAAGACAACGTCGATTTGGCTGGAGTCGCTTGACGGACTCGGGGGGAAGTTGGAGTGTTCTATAATTTCAACAGCTGCAATCTCATTGGCACCATCTTCCATATTTCTATCTCTAAATCTGGCTTTCCTAAAAGTATGGGAGTTGAGGTCTCTTTGGTAAAATCTTCTTCCCAATGCAACAATTTTCTCCCGCATTGAACCTGAAGAACTTGTAACGATATGCCAATTTCTTTTGACGAAAATGACCATGAAAATGAGAAGAGCTGAAACAGCAGCAACTCCAGCAATCAAGAATAGGCCCCAGAAACTATCAAGACTCAAGCTGTTGGAAGAAATTGAGTTAGCCGAATCCAGGCAGCTGGTTTTTGGTGTAAGCCACCTTTTTTCGATTTCCGTCATTTCATTCCCTTCAGTTACGTTGAGGATTGCTCTCGAAATATCCGACACTAGCGGAGACCCTTTACGGAAAGCCTGTAAACCAAAAGAAGCAGGACATGAGATTTTTCGATCAAAGAAATGGTGAATAATTCTAGTAATTGAAAATTTTAAGGGTAAAATTTGAGAGACTGTGGACTTACGAAGCCAAATCCAGCAGTTTTAAAGGTTGGGATCATAGTATATTTGTTGCAATATTGAGAAAGAACAAGTGTAATGTAGGGGACTTCATCGATTGCTGCTGCAATCCCGCCCTTTGCACTTCCATTAGAAAGAAGCGCATCACATTCTTCAGGAGACTGATAAGATATAAGTCTGAAATCGTCGAACTTCATTTGCTTTAGCATTCCATGAACGAAAGAGCCGTATAGGTATCCCACTTTTTCTCCACTCTTTAGGAGCTGATCCACATTAGTCACAGTTGGTTGAAGATTTTGCACCACCAAAAGAGAGCTCAAGCTTGCCGTATAACTTTGCGTCAGTATAAGTACCACAAAAACCCACACTATCACAACAAATCTCGCTAGATTGCTTAATACACTCTCCCCTGCAATCCAACTTAAGGGTAAGCAAATAAATTCTCCAAGAACGATATGTCAATTGTAATGTTCAACCGATCTATTAAAGTGAAGGGCAATTACTTTGTGCGAAGACCATGGTTGAAAATGAAAACCAGAAGCTTGTGCCAACTTGATGTGAGGCTGGACCCCTGAAATCTTCGTTGATTTGATGTTCGAGAATCCACACGACCAATGCTATAAACACAAAGAAGCATCCTATTGTTAGCCAAAGGTCCCAAGTGAGGGGCTTCAAGAAAACCCAAGCATTCTTGCTCTTGTTGTTCTTGTATGGCACGAGCATCGAAACACCGGATTGGGTGTATGGTAAGGTGAATTCTACGTACAATGATCTGTTCGCAATGATCGTTGTATCCCCCACCACTGCATCATAGTTCTGTTACAATAGAAGGAAGGCAGATATTTTCTTTGTCAACCCCATGATATCATAGTTAGTTTCAACATCTAAAAAATGGAAATCAAGCACTCACAATGAGTTATCTTACCTGGTTATATACTTGATCAATCATGTCATCATAACTGCCATTGCTACTTCCATTTGGCAAGGCAAATGGAATAAGGTCATAATCCACAACATAAGGCAATTTTTCTATCACGGCTCGAAAGATGTCAATAGAGTATCCAGTGACTTTGGATGTGTTTGTGCTGGGTACAGGAGTCACCGTCACGAATTGTTTGAAACCATCCTTTACGGGAACTAAGATTTTTAACCTCTTCCCACTCGTTGGAATCTCCCATCCCCTAGGAAAAGAGGTCGCATCTCCTGGCCATATTATTGATCCAAGATTACTCTTCGAAGTGGAATATTTGCCTATGTTGAATGAATTCAAATCTCTTAGTAGCCCATTTTCTTGCGTCCAAAACCCAATCCCTCTTGCTGCATTTCCGTTGATATTAACAATCTGGAATGTTAACGACTCTAGCTGCCCATTGACGAGGCTAAAATTTCCAGTGAGGCCTGCGAATGTCGTATTGGCTAGTTTTTGGAGAAGTTTCTGACCATTTTGAGAGACCCCAATAGTGTCAAGATCCGTCGCATTTGTCGAAGCACTTAACGCTTGGAAGGTAAAATTGACAGCACCCATTTCCTCGATAGCCATTGCCAGAGCCCAAGCAGCGTCATAAGCCCAATATCCGAAAATGTTCAACTTAGGATTAAGGACGGATGGGTTGTCTTTCTGGAATTTCATCCTCCATCGTGCCGTAAAGTTGTCCCGGTTTTGTGTGTCCGGGACATGAGTCTTGATGCCCAGTACTCCTTGCATCGAACCGGCGACAACAGACGAATCCATCGAATTCAATCGGTTAGTAATTCCATTAGTCAAGATCCACACATAACCTTCGCTCATCATTCCTATCTCTTTTGCTTTGGCAAATAGTCGAGAACCAAGGGTAGGTGACATGTGCACAATGAAGACCCTTGTTTGCATCGTCATTAACTTGTAGAGTTCTCCTAGGATTTGATCGTCCGTGGCCGAAGGAGGTATGAGGCTCCTATAGGGCACTCGCGTGTCGACTTCTTCCAAAGCATCAGTAAGAGAAGGTATGACGCCTTCTCCGAACTCGTTGTCCACATATATGAGGACAGCTTCTTTCCAGCCAAAGGCTTGCACGACCGCGCTTATGGCATTCACTTGGGACGAGTCATTTTGTGCGGCTCGAATGAAGTACGGACTCCGAATCGAACTGGGGGACGGACTAGTGGCGGAAAAAGAGATGATGGGCACATGAGATTTGTTTCCAAGGTCAATGATGAAGTCTGCTTGTGCTGAACCTTGAGGGCCTATTATGGCTTGGACTTGCTTATTCTTTATCAAATCAAGTGCTGCAAAGGTGAACCAGGTGAAACAATAACAATACGGCAGATAATACTTGATGCAATATTATTGAGATAGAATGTTTCAGAAAAAGAAGAATAGAAGTTTGAAGTTGGAATTTAATTATTTACCTGATTGAAGGCATTCAGTTGTTGCCTTTGACATTCATTGCCGTATGATATTCCATACCAATCAGAAACTAATTATTTCAATAAGTAAATTTAGAACAAAATAAGAGTGGATAAATTGGCCCAGACACGGTCAAGTCGACTCTTCTTTATCATTAAGTTGACTTATTTATCTCATGGCTTCAAAAAATTCCACTCTAGAATCCAAGCCCCATTTTTAATTGTATGGATTTTGTGAGGGCAGACCTACGTGATGTTATAGTGTATATCAAGCCCGTCGACGTCCATATTATTAAACTGCTTTCATGCATTGATGATTATTTGGTGGAACTCGAAACTCTAGTTGTTTTCTTTTATCATCAATACCCCACAACTTCCATGAAAATAATTAATCACTAGCTCAGCTCGACCAAACTCGTTAACCATGATTTTTGGCTCAACTAAATAAAAATCAGTAAAATTATATAGAGATGTGTACCATGTATATATTTTCCTAAATTAAAGAATTTGGAGTTGCCTCTATCAACCTTCCCCGCATGTGCCTTTTGTGAGGCGATTACTAAGGGGTTCACTATGCAGACATAATTTGATGGAATTTTACTACAGTTATAGTGGGATGGGAGTCATACGGGACCTGTATATTCTTCAAAAAATAGAATAGACGATAGTAGTCCTAGTATATTTCCCCATCCTAGGCCATAAACGAAAATCCTTCTTACACATGTTTTTCTCAGGATGAAACTTTGTACCCATAAATTAATGTAGATGTGTATATCGGTGAAATACGAGATGATAGGGAAGATGGACTTCTCAATTCAAAGATCAATTGCTGACCGACAACAATGTGTATGATATAATTTCAATGGTGCTGCACCCTTAAACCACAAGGAACAACACCACAGGAAAAGGTCCAGCAGACTAGAGATGTTCGGTTTGGCGTGACTTGGAAATAATTATCTCTATCAGGCTTTTATAGTTGGATGCTCCCCAAGATAGATTCTCACCAATAATATTTCTTGATATAGCTTCTGAAAAGTAAACTCCAAGAACTGGAAATAAATAAACTCCACGAACTGGAAATAAATAAATAAATAAATCAAATGGTTCCAAGGTCAAATGTTACGCTCAAAGACCAGTCTTATCGAGAAGCACCGCATTGCGTGGATTGACCAAATCCCACGAAGCTTCCCGGCTCTCAAGTTGAATCTTAAGTTCCAACATGATGTTATCTTTGATTGTGTCAAAAGATGATAGCGACTGCTTTTTGATACTGATAAAAAAATTCTATGACAACAAAATGTTCCATCTATCTAAATCAAGTATGCATACCAGAAAGCTGAAAGTGAGAACAGATTGGTGACGGACACTTGTTCTTGAAGACGAGCCAAAATATAGGTCTTTCCTTATTTTTTGGGCAAAATTAACCTTGGCCGTTTCTTCTTGGAGCTCTGGAAATTGGGGCTTTAAGTGTCTCTGCTACGAGAACACGTATTACATTGGATGGAACACACATTATTTCGTAGTGTCCTTGAAAATTTAATTGGGAATCATTCTCAAATTTCACATATGTTGAAGCTGAGGTGTTCATATGATTGGCAAATATGTCATTATGAACAATAATTAGACTTATCTTGCATCACACGAGCAGCTGCACAAAGATCTTTATCCTCTATGACCAATCAGTACGCTAGATAGAGAGAGAGAGAGGGAGAGAGAGAACCTGCAGCAGCAGCAGCAATCTCATCTTGTTTGGAGTCTCTAACGTTGAGGATGAGCCTGGTCTTGTAGGAAGGGTTTGAACTATAGAAGTCAGAGAGAGACATGTTAATGCAGCTCAATCCCATCTGACCCCTCCATGTTTCCAGATCAAGAACAACCCCAACGTTCACTGGGATTGTTTGGGCATTGTTGTTGTTACTGCTCTGTGCCATTGTGATGCGAGGGCCATCTCTGAAGGTCGAGACGATCGTGAAAAAGGAGAGAGCCAAAAAGAGGAGCTTTTCAGCATCGAACGAGGTTCTTGAAGGAATCATTGAGAAGGGGAAAGGCAAGTGTGAGAGGGAAAGACTTGAAGAATACAGCGATGATGACGATGTATTTATAATGTGGAGGAGCTTTGAAAAGTAAGACAAGGCATGCAAACCTTCCATTCAAGGATTGCACGACGTGGACGGGACCCATCTGCGCTTACGTAACATATAGAATGATAATATGACCTCCGGTAGTACCGACGGTTCATGTTTCTCTCTTTGGGATTAAGAATCCCAGAAATTCTTTAACCCCAGAATTGTTTTTTCATTCTTTTTCCTGCTACTACCATCTTGTTTTAAGGAGCCAATGATGAAACTTGGTTCAGTGGTGGTATGGCTCGAGTTTAAGATCATGAAACGTGGGATCTCAAATCTAAATTATGTGGAAAAAAAGTACAAAAAAAAAAGTCATAAACTTATCAATTCAGTGTTAAACATTTTAATTTTAAGCCATAATCTGGCCAATTTAGGCTAAAATCATTAACATGTAGACACTAACCATCCCATGTGACATGATCAACACCGATGTAAATATTTTTAATAATATTTTTAAACTTTTTATAATTTTTTCTTTGCCTTGGGGGAGGTCATCGCGGCCCTTCGTAGCCCCCACCAACTGCGAGTGAGGGTGCGAAGGCCCTCGCCAAATCTTGGCGAGTGTTGCCTTGCCCATGACGGGCGAGGGCTTTCTCCAGCGGCCCACGTGGGTGGTCAGTGAATGAAGGAAAAAACAGAAAGAATAAAGAAAAAAATTAATAAAAGAAAAAAATATTTTAAAAAAATATTTTTTTCTAATTGATGATTATATCAATTACAAAAATAAACCAACGATTTTTTATTCATCGTCCACAAAGTTATTTAGTAATATATTATTGATGATAATGAAAATAATTTTGATTGATTAATTATTTTAAGTTATTTAAGCAATTAATTTTAGGAAAATTGTTTTCAAATCATTTATCTTTCACCACAGAAATGGAGCCTTAGTGTCACATGGTCGTAAGAGATTGTTGGCATCTCTTTTGTGCGGAAGAAGAGAGGTCAAGAATTCCAACTTTGAATTGGTTAGGATGGTGTTAAAGTGGGTCATGAGAACCTTGCACGGTGGGACCATATTCAACGCGTATTTAAAGTCAAACTAAGTTCCCACACAAAAGATTCTCGTAAATGAATTTGCGCAAGAAAAGAGATAATCTTTTCAGTCGTATTCCGAATAATAATTAACAAAGTTGTCATTTTCTAGAATAAAATAAGTATTTAATACTAAAGAAATTCTTGATAACCCTATATACCAAATCGACAAAAATTATGCAAAGATATAGATTTAATGTTGAAATCCAACTCTCCCAGCTAGCCAGTTAGCCTCATGGGCCCAGCGGAACCTTCTGATAAATAATTTATGGCCTATTTATGAATTTTTTTTTCATTTTGATTTCTACTAGTTTCGATGCTCTAGAGAATCTTTAGGACCTGCTTTTGTGTTAGAACCAAGAATATATACATATACCAAGAACATTTAAATCGTTGATCATGTTGTTGCCAAAATACGGCTTAAATAATTTATGATTCCGTGATATTGGTGGATATGATCTATAAACTATAAAATAACTTCTCATTCAAAACAAAAATATTGCATGGTCAAATAAAACATAAAGACCATGCTCATCTAAATGGGTGGTTATATTAATTTCATGCTATGACTCAAATAATTAATGGATCAGATGACATAGGGATTTATATACTATAAACCCTGCAATATCTCTTCTTTATCTTAGGAGACAAAGCAAATATGTGAGATGTCAGACACCTGCGGGTAACCCTAAGAACTCCTCACCAGATGGTCCGGTTAGTTGTTTTTACTTCCTTGTTTAGGCTGAACACCAGAGAAAGGTCCTTGTCTACGGGAGTGGACATCTTCATGTAAAGGTAGAAATCTGTCTTTGTCCCACCTTGTTTACCTTGACCAATTCAACATGAGAACTCCACACAGGACAATCATCATTCCACGATAACCTTACAGTCAGTTCTTAACCACCTAATCGCAAACTTTGCTAGAATTCAACCATTACGTACCCAAGAAACCAATCCTTTAAATGCCTTAAGTTGTAAAGCGAGCAATTGACTAAAATTTGATGGGTGAAATAACTAATAAAAAATGGTTTCCACAATATATATATTGGTTTTTTTAACTCAACAGTCTCCTCAAGTTGAAGTTGAAGGGAAGACCGGGAATATTACCGTGTTGAGTAGAGCCCTCAGGTTTTGGAAGAAGTGCAGAAAAATTCGAAAGCAGATGAAAATATGTGTATGGAACCGAACTTGTTCAACTATTTTTGTTATTCTTGTTTGAGAGTGACTTTTGTGAGTTTCGAAGAAGCTGCGAGTGCCTTGAAGTCAAAACTTTTGAATTGAATATTTCCCGATATTATAATGGCTCTAGTGATAATTGCATTGTTCCCTATTACTTAGCTTGAAAGGAACACATCTGGAGTTCATGACCAAAATGCAACCGTCTCTGACCTCAGCCATTGATTGGGTACATAGCAAGCTTGAGCATTATATCAATATATTCTGAGTATGTGTATTAAATACATCTCTTTGTAGAATTCACTTGGCAGTTAATTTACAAGTTATCAACAACAAAGAATACTAATAAAAAAGATGGAAAACTTAATTTAGGAGTAACTAAGTACCTGGTCTCTTGACTTTAGATACAAGTCAGTACAACAACCCTTGTTGAGGTCATCCAAGTAATTAAATTAGGAACCACAACAATAAGATTCTCAATATGTTTATGAGTAGGGACAAGGTCGTAATTAAATGTGATGGATGATGATGGGAGCATGGATTATCTCCACTCTCGAGTCATTTGATGCATATGAAAGCACCGAGTCATTGCTTCTTGTGTGAGAGTATATTGTTTGTATTATCATAAGCTATTGGTAACTATTAAAATTATGTGAGTTAGGTAATGACTTTGAAATTAATTAGCTCTAGTCAATTGAGTCCATTCTATTAAGTGGGCATTGACTGATTCTCAATGTACCATCCAATTTCATCCATTCGATCATATCCCGATTACTTAACACAAACATTCGTCGAATGGGCTGGTTATGCAAGTCATGTGCAGACAAAGTGAATAATTTCTCAGAAAATTTGTATCTTTTATGAAGCTCAACAAGAAATTGAGTCAGAACAACAATCACTTGGTTCATACGATTAGTCGAAGTCATATGATGGTTGATACAGACTGGATGATTATTTAATGACGCGTTTCTAGTTTTCACAGGAGTCCTTTTCATTTGGGCTGCACACCACAAGAAAGTTTTTACTAATTCATAAGCACATGTTTTATGTGTGTGTGTGTGTCTAGTTCGAGATTATCGTAAATACTAGTGAAATGTCCGTCTACGAGTCAAAGAAAACAAACTTATACGTTTTGGAAAATCATATGAGATATTCATTTTTCAAAAATTCATTTATTTAAACCGATAAAAAATTCATAATATTAGAATATGATATCCTCATCCTCTTATATTTGCTTTCATAAATTGAAAATTGATGAGATTTATATTGGATCATGAATTCGATCATGTTTACATGCCACTATATATATGTGTGTGTGTATCATGTATATTAATCATATAAATAGAATCTTATGCTTGATATGTTAGTATCTATACTGCTTAATTGAAATAAATATGCACGAGAAAATATAATATTTTTGGTTATCTTGGGTTGCTTTTTTATGGATATGTTAAACCCTGAAAGATATTAAGTGGAGGGTGACTAATTATAGTGTTGGAATATAATATGTGGAAACGATAGAATCTTGTAATTTACATCAACGCAAAATTATCAGAGAAATAAAAGAGAAATAATAATAATACCAGAAATTTATGTGGTTCGATCCGAGTATCGGTACATACATCTATGGAGAGAGTTAGCACCAAATAATCTACTATAATCGGAGAATCAGAGTTTATAATCGCTCACACGCTCGAGTGTTTCTCACACCTAGATTTAACCACAAATCAAAATGTTTATAAATAAACAACTCACTTGGACAAAAACTCATGGCACAAAATTACCGCGCATTCAAACTTTAAACAAAACGCTCTACATACGCCAAAATCAAGAACTCTAGCGTTTGTCTGCGTACGTATGGATTCACGTTCTTCTTGCTTGATCGTGCGGTGCTCTTTTGGACGTTCCTTTTGTGCGGCTCTTTCTTCTACGTAGGGCTCTTTTTTAGCTTTTATATTGTGTGCCCAAAGTCAAGACTTTGCTTTGGGCCCCACATCTCTTTCCTTCTGGATTTGTACACTGTAGGTAAGGGGAAGAAAACCTTCCTTTTTCTTCCTTTTTCTTTTATCTCATATATTTCCTCTTTTGTCTTGTAGTGATATTTTTCCAAAAGTATGTCCAATAAGAAGAAATATTTCTTCATTTTGTAATCCACTTGGGAAAATCTTCCTCAATAAAATTCGGTTTAACAAATCGTTATCCGAATTCAAATTCGAGACACTAATTTAACATATAGGATCGTTAGTAAACCTATAAGTAAACCCTCTCATGAGCGAACCGAACCTAACGAACAGGCCCTAGAATGAGTTATCGGAGAATATGACAAGCAACATAATGATAAACTAAATAGGACATAGAAATGAGACTTGATCATGATATTAATGTCCCTTGATTGAGCATAAGAGTGTAAATATCATATAATAAAGAAAAATATTGTCCAGGACACAGTTGACACAAAAAAATATATGTTCATAATTATGGTAATTAAGAAGCACAATTTATAAAAAAAAATTCCTTTTTGTCTTATGAGAAAATAATTTTGCCAATTACACTCTATCTTTTGTATAATGATATTTGGAAAATTGAACCAACTTTGATATAATATCGGCCAAATGATGCATATTAGAATCAAGAGACATATCTCCAGCACAAAAAGAAAAAAGACCCGAATTAAAGGAAGACGTTGTGAATTGACTATGCTTCTTTGGAATTATATAATGTGTATCTTCCACGTGAATATTATATTGTGATCATCTATGATTTTTTTTTAATCAAGGATAGAGGAACACATGACTCTTTCAATGGACTATGCTCTAAACTTGATTTTCAAACTTGTGAAATTTTACCAATATCAAAATGAACACGGTTATAAACAAAATAGACGGTTTCAAACTCTAAATCTTGCAAAATCAAGCATTGGACAATTGGAGTTTAAACTCTTATCTAATTAAAATTAATCAAGGAGAATTATTACGAGTTCAACAAGAGTTGAAGTGTGACATGAATAAGAACTTAGATTTATAATTATTTAGTCAAATATTCCGTCTATTTAATAAGATGAACGTTCTTATTCTCAATTGAACGTGGAATTGAAAGGCCATTGAAATTCTACACATTGGTGGTTGTGGTCTTCATCAGCTGCAAATGTCTACTTCGAGTTGAATCTTTCCAAGTCTCTTAGTTTGAAACTTGAGTTTCTTATCATTAGAAATTCAAGACTTGAGCGACAAGTTTAGAAGCATATGAATTATGCAATGTCATATTGGCAGTGCATGTTTGCTAGAACTACCGTGAAATTTCCAAGATTAGTTTAACTGCTAATTACAAGCAATGAAAATATTATTAATTCACTAGTAATTATTTCTAGTATACATCAAAACGTCATAGGCTTGTAATGTTTGCATTGTGACCGTAGGTTTTTATCAAGTAAATTTTTAGAGCTTGTTCTATCTCTTTCGCATGCAAATTCTAGGAAAGTGCTTGTTCTGTCCCCCTAGATTTGGTGAGGGGTCTCGCTTGGTGAGGGTGACCCCTCTAGAGGCTAGTTAAGAGACCGGTACTAGCTCTCACTAGAGGCCGATGATGGTGATCCCTGCCTGTGGCCGGCGATCCCTACTGACTATCGCCGAGGCTCGGTGACTGACAAATGTAGCATAGTTAATGTCCACGTCTGTTAAAATTGGCTGGAAAGACTATATTGACAAATTTTTAGAATATATATGATTAAAATGATGCAATCTAAAGATGTATGATTGAATTAGTTGTTGTATAATAAATTTAAAATTTTCGACAACTTTTTCCAAAATTAACTTATAATATCTTCTTTCCATCGTCAAAAAAATTTAAAACATTTTTCTCTAGAAATTCTTTCGCGAGTTCAAAGTCCATCATCTTTGGAAGTTTCAACTTTTTAATCACTTTGCTGGCTACCCACCATGTGAGGCTCGCGAGCACACTCTCGACCGGAACCCGAGAAACACAAGTTTGTCAACGATCGTATGGCCCCACAGTGACTAAATTGTAATGTGAAAGAAAGACGAGGATGATGAAAAGGAAAGCCGGCACATAAATTCAATTTCTCTTTCCATCTCAATCTACTCTTGGATGAGATTTTTCCCCTTTACTCCCGACAAAACGCTAGACTAGTTACTTCTTTTCTCCGTCAAGCACGTCTCCCATACTCCGAAAATTGCTCAATTGAAGGACCCCTTTCCTCACGCGGATTTGAAGGAGGGATTGCAGTTTTCCTTCCGCATCCTTCCCGGTGATATTATCCACCATTAGCTCTGGTTTCCCTCTCTATTCTGCGACGTGAGCCTAAGAAAAAGAAACTATGTGGGGTTTTCTCTTTAGTGTGGGCTGAGAAATTCTTATCTATGAAATTAGTTGCGTACTTAGCCAAGAAATTGGTCGATTGGTTCCAGAAAGAGCTGAGAATTTTCTTATAATGGAAAGGCCAGGAATCATACTAGTGTACTTTATAGTAGATAGAAGTCATAAGCTTTTAAAACTCTTCTTTTTTGGGTCTCGTTAACAAGTTAACATTAAGGATAAGGAAAAAATTTCTCAATGAGGTGATACATTTAACACGAGAGACTGCACCCTCTTTCTTATCTTAAAGACATTAAAAATCTAACGACAGTTTGCATGTTTATATTAGCGTTTTTTATTTGAGTAATGTTAATTTTTTATTTTTATTTTTATTTCAAATGATTTATGTGACACTATTTACTCCATTTAACTGACATACTATCGTAATGATGATGATTTCGCAATAAAACTGGAGATTCGTCTAATTAAGTATCAGAAACCCTATTTATTATTGGTCGCATTTTATTCTTGGCTCTTCCCCTCTCCATTCGGTGACATCGTCCACTGTAAACCCCAAATTCAAGATCTAAGGAGAGACCGGGACGGAGGCTAGGCGAGCCCTCGTCAGATCCGGGGAGGGGGCCTCGTTGTTGCTAGGTCTGGTGAGGCGAGGCCCTTGCTGGATCTGGCGAGGGCTCACCTCACCTACTATCACTAAGTCTAGCAAGGTGAGCCCTCGCCTGGTTGGGGATCGCTTGCCCTACTAGTGGCTGGGCAAGCTCGCCCTCGCCAGGCAGCTAGTCAGCCCTCCCTTCTGGCCGATCGCCGAAGCCAAAGAAAGAAGGAGGGAGGAAGGGGGAGGAGGAAGGAGGAGAGAGAGGAAAAAAAAAAGAGAGAAAAAAAAGGAAAAAAGATTAAAAATTAACAAAATAACTCGAAAAAATAAAATATTATCAAAAAATTGTCATCGGTGTCAACCGATGGGCACGTCAGCGCCAACATGCCAATTTTGGTCGGAAGAACTGAACCATCATAATTATAAAAATTTTATGACTCAATTGGCCAAAAAAATAAATTTAATGTTGAATTAGTACAATTATAAAAAGTTAGAACTTTTTTGGTAATTTTTCCCATTAGAATTAGGTCATATATAGCATTTTCATGAATTGCATTTGGTCTAAGTTTGCATCACTTGCATTGCTTATAGTTTACTCTTCATTAAAAAAAAATAGAAGCATATTTATTTACAAAATCATGGTTCGGCTAAGTTTAATGTACTTAGTGCTTTAGATCAACTCAGCGTTTGAATTTTTCATTTCTTGTAATTTATTTATTGCTTTTGATTATTGAGGGTTATCTTTATTTATTGCACATGCATGATCACCACTTGCATGTTAGTGATTAGGTTAAAAAGTAATCCAAGTTGCTTGCAAAATATTTTTCAAATAAAAGAGAAAAGGTACCACAAGGGTGTTAAAGTAATCTAGCGTACTCAAGTCCCTAATTCCATTTATAAAAATAAAATACACTTCCACAATTTACTGTGGTATCTAATCGGCCCACCAATAACCGATCAGTAGCAAGTCCTAAGTGAATTGATTTTGCATGCTAATTAATTCGAAAGTTGCGAATTGATATGTACTTAGGAGAGCTCAGATTAAGTATTTGAGCTTAGTAATCCATTAGCCATCCCCTGGTTAATTCACCTAAGAAAAGATCGCGACATATTGGGACCATTTTAGAAAATTACTATAAATTAATCTATTAGTAAAAATTCTAATCGGATAATATTGTCTATATTGGATTATAATTCTAGTAGGATCTCTTAACCTTGTAATGCTTTTCATTAAAAAGAAATCATTTTTTGAACGTGACTAGGAAGGAAAACTAAAACCAGAGCTGACTACCATTGGAACAGAAGATAATGCTTAAAAAATTCATGAAATAAAACTCATGGATGTCCTTTTCCAACTTTGATTACATTTGTGTCATGTAATTATTTTCTTACGTGGAAACCTTTCTAACGCAATTCTAGAATTAGTCAACTCCCGCATTACGTGTTCGACCTCCAATATCTTTTTAAGAGACCAAAAAAAAAAAAAAAATTATCATAGAATCGTGACTGGACTTAAAATTGGAGGTTTTTTTATGAGACAAAATGTTAAATTGGGACACCAACTAAAGTTGAAATTTTTTTAGGGCGTTAGACTAGATAATTTTTTTAAAAAAAGTAATTGCCAGCATAGTCAAGCAGCTTTAGAATAGAAAAAGACAACCACCCACACACAATGACGCTACATGCTAATGTTCAAGGGCAGACTAATGACCACCCTATTCTTTGTTTGCCTCATATCTACTAATGTGTGAGGTGATCATCCATGTGCGTGATTATTAAAATAACAATCAACAACCAAGGTTACATTAAATAAATTGCATTGGGAGGTAAAGAATCTAACATTACCAAAAAAAAGGGTATGTCATCTCTAACTAAGCTAAAGGGAAATCATAGTGAACATACTGACAGTGCGCAATCAAAAGTGTTCACTTTTAAGGACAATGGAAATCTCATGATAAAACCGTAAGGCCTTGTTCATTCTGAGAACAATTTTCTTATAAAATATTTTCACACATTTTAAGAGAAGGCTACCTGAAAATGCTACTTTAAAGCTATTTCAAGGAATTCTTTTTTTTTTTTTTTTTTGGAATTTTTGGGATTTTTCGATTTTTTCTAAATTTTTAGGACATTTTGAATATTTCTAAATTTTTATGAGTTTCTGAATTTTAAATATATATATTGAATTTTTTAATATTTTAATTTGATTTTTAATATTTTTTAATATTTTCGTATTTTCTTTAATACGAAAATAGGGACGGCACCTACCCCACTGTGAGCACGTTGGTTTGGGCCTTTCCCCCTCTAATTGCGGAAGATGGGAGGTTCGAGTCACCGTGTGCGCATATAACGCGACTTAAGCGGAACACCGTGGGAGGTGGGTCCCCACGCCGCCGTCTTTCCCTGGGGTTTACGCCGAGCCGCTCATCATGTGAGCTGTTCTCGCAGCCTTCCAAAAAAAGAAAAGAAAAGAAAAGAAAATAGGGACGGCTAGATTCGATCATGAGCTGGGCCAAGGACAGAATGAACCATTGTAAAAGGCCTTTACCCTAATTAGAAACGAAGCCAAATTGGTATGGCAAAGCAAGCCCAATCTAAATATAACTATACTAAGCCCAGCCCATACTAACTAGACCGAACAAGTCCGAGTCCATTAGCCTAAATAAACCCCACAGGAATATGGCAAAGCACAAGACAAACGACAACCAAAATTCTAGGAGATTCGGACTTGGTAGAAATGAAATTTGACTAATAAATGTATTCGCAATTAGTAGGCATTGATGAATCCTTAGAATAAATAGGAATGCGGGACTAAAACGAATGGTTTTATTTCGGGCATTCCCTCGAACATATGGTGAGCACGAAAGATATCAAACATTTTTAGAATGCGAACTCGGGTCTAGACCAAAAATATCACTAGGGAATGCTCGACATCAAGTGTGGCTCAGTTAAAAAGAAAGTGCTCAAGAACTAGAGACACCAAG
Source organism: Eucalyptus tenuipes (assembly GCA_014182365.1). NCBI lineage: Eukaryota > Viridiplantae > Streptophyta > Magnoliopsida > Myrtales > Myrtaceae > Eucalyptus > Eucalyptus tenuipes. The sequence continues at coordinate 15,836,919 of CM024539.1, read as the reverse complement.
TTTGGTATACCTATTGTGGAAAGTTCCTAATGGATGAAGTGATGCCATATATGAGGAGCGAATACTATTGGGAGGGTTACTATGGTAATGGTACCCTGAAATTCGATATCCACACCCGACCTCCTCCTTCGAGGTGTGTTGTCCATATGGGTATGAATCACGACACTTTTTGCTTTCACTCGAGGTATGAGCTTGAGAGAGGTCACAATCGTGAATGAGGAAACTCACAATGGTTCGTCGTGACAGACGATGTGATGACATCTTTTGGAATGCGAATTATGAGGGAACTCTTATGATCAAATACCTCTAGGCTACGTTTGGTCATCCGGATTTCTAATCGGGATAGAAGTGGATAGGATATGATATGAAATCCTAGGATTTTTTTATATTCTGTCAATTGTTTGGTGAATCGCAATATTAAAGTCGGATATGTTCACATCATATTATGTACATTTTTTTGATATAAACGGAATATCATTATAAATGAATCTAAATGTTCATAAATAGAGATGGTGAAAATCTCTCATAACACTATTCCTTATTTTATTTTTATTTTATTTTTCCTTTTTGTTCATTATTATTTCTTTTTTCACCTTTCATCATTCTTTAATAAAATTTTATCAAATAGTAAACTGTACTAACTTACCTAAAATACAAAAATACCTAAAATATATAATAAATATAAATATTTAATTTATAGATTGAATGCTTTTTATAAGATAGAATTAAAGTTAAATACATAAATTAAAATAAGATTAATTAAAAATAATTTTTTTATTTTCTAAATTAGAATTCAAATATTATTTATATTGAAATATAATTTCAATTTTGTTAATTTAATAAGTTTGTTATTCAAGAAAAATAACTTTCCTATTATGGACATTAGAAATCCTATCCACCTTTATCCCACCTCCCCCTTGGGATAATTTTATCCTGTCTATATCCCCTTATATCCAACTTTATCCTGTCCTAAGCAAGCACCAAACGTAAGATAGGATAAATTACATCCTATCCCGAATTTTATCCCGACTGTCAAACACAGCCTTAAACCTAACCTTATTTTCTCGAGCGAAAGGTCGGATCGCGATAGTTGACTCCACTGGGACTGGTTACTAGTTAAGAAGGCTTGAGGCCATTTAACATGATTATTGAGTTAACTAACATGTTTTGTGTAGGGTCATCTGCATATTAAAGTCGCGTGGAAAATGAGGTAAGTCGCTAATCATGTGTTAAATGGTTTTGTAAGTGGGAGGTATAAGGGGTGAACTGCGTGTAAATCCCTTGTCTTGTAGGTGATGAAAGGATATATGAATGAATGATTGCATTATATTGAAGTGTTGGTTGTTTATTTTAAATGCATGTTTAAATGGTTAGCACTACATCGCACACACAATCGCGGTCTAAAACCCTAACCACCAAATTTAGAATCTTTAGGAGGGTTTGTAGGTGTAAATCGCAAGTGAACACTTGTGGTAATTTGTACTTTCATAAACCCACTCATCTCGATTGATAAAAGTTGTAGTGACTAACGATGGTAAAGATGAGTAAACTACTTTTATTATTTGGGATGTGGACCTTGAACATTTAGCATCCTCACCCTTAGGTGTTGAAACCTCACAAGTCCTCATACGATGTGTGATTTGTGCTTAACATGGTTTTGGTCGGTAATATATTGTTCCCATTTTATTGATTTTTTTTTTCTTTTTAAGTTTTGAATTTCAATTCTGCTTTTTATATTTCCAACTATGAGTTTTTACTCTTGAATGCCCCTCTAGGTTTAGAGTTTAAATGGGCAAGCCCTAGATCGGTGTTATTTCCATGATAAGGAGGCTCAAGATTATATGGGATAATGTCAACTTGAAGTATCAAGATTACGCAGAGAAATGCATTAGCTTTCACCCGACCTTAGTGAAGGTCGAACCCTAAATTGCCATGGTGAAAGCACTAGTCCATTTTTGAAATTCTATGACTTCCACCTTCGTGTTCAACCAATACAAGTTGACCCTTATAATTAAGGAGTTTTAAATAACCATTGGGTTAGGTAAAGGTTTCCTAGGCTTCACCACTCATGTTATTGGCCAAAATCCGATTTCTCTCATGACTCAATTCCTGAATATTCCTTCCCATAAAATTAGAGCCATTCTTAAGGGAAATTTGAATTCCATGCCTTATACCTTCCTCGAGCAACATCTTCTTAGTCTCGAGTCCAAGTTTGGGAATCAAATTCCCTGTATCTTCCTCCTTATATTCTTTGGCTTTGTGATATTTCCACATACTCAAAAAATAATGGATCCCTTAGTTACCCATGTTGTTAGCCAAGTATGTGCCTTTAGCCGCTTCAGGCATATGATTCTTGCTGAGACTTTCGTATCCCTTAATTGATTAAAAAAAAATAGACAAAGAACTTTTAGAGCCCCGATAAGTCTTCTTCAAATTTGGCTCATTTTTCATATCAAAGAGTTTGCCATTCACATGAGAATCATCAATGTCATGAAAAACTATCATCCCATTCCTATATTCCATGAAAAGAATGAGTTCTTTCCGTCATGATTTTTCTTCCTATGGTTCCATTTCCTTAAAAGTCTCACCTAAGTCTAATTCAATGGCATGTCTGATGGCTAAGGAATCCCAAGGTGCACCTTATTAGTGGAGTTGACGACCCACTTCCCCTTATGGGATTGACGGGTCTAATGTCATGTTATCCTTTGAAGGTGCTACGTCAATATCGCACGGTTCAAATGTCATGTCCCAATCCTCGAGCGCATGCCCATCCCTCTCCGGTCGATAAAATTTGAGACTTCTCAAGACAAGTCATCGACCCTTTCATTTTATTGCACATGCGAAAGCGAATAATAAATCCCCTGACAGTAACATTTCGGGATAGAAAAGCAGGACAACAGATTCACCAATAAAACATGCTTTTATAAACATACTGAGTCATGTACAAAGTCTATGACCAAAAGATTACAAAAGACTGGCTCTCCAAAAGGAAGCTGTCCTTATCTAACCTACTTTTCAGATCACCTCAGCTCGGCTCCAGACCTTCCACTCTACGGCCCTAAAAATGGAGCCCATGATGGGGTGAGATATAATGTCATGCCCCGAACCTTGAGCGTGTGCACATCCCTCGGTGGTCGATTGAATTTTGCGACGTTCCCAAGACTTGTCGCCGACCCTTTTCTTTTTTATTGCACATGCGGAAGCGAATTCATTAATCCCCTGACAACAACATACATGGGATAGAAAAGCAGGGCAACCGGTTTCAAATCAAATACACTTTCATAAACACCTCAAGCTTATATAGAAGGTCTATCTTATAAAGAACTATTGAGCCACCTATGCTCCTAACCCTTCCGCTTCAAGCTCCGGATTCTTCACACTAGGGACCTGAAAATGGTTATACAATAACCAGTGAGATATAAATCTCAGTAAGTTCTTCCCTTAAGCCCCCGATTAGTACACCAACTCAACTCGGGTATCTCTTCGTAATTACCCCACAAACAACCAACGACCCACAACCAGCAACAAATCACAACAGCTAGGGTCAATCACTAACCACATCGTCGGTTCGCATGCAACCTTACCTGGTATGCCATATCTTGCACGTTGGATCTCAGCACAATACACGCAATGCACATTACCATTAGATGATGCAATTCATCAATCACATACGAGTCGCTTCGCAAGCGATCTCACCTGGCCAAAGCCACACCCTGCACGTTATTGATTCATGTGTGCGTGCCATAAACAATATGATCCACTCAGGCATTCCAATTACTTTCGGCCACACGGGCACGATACTCGACACACAGAAATACGGCCAAATGGGCACGACTTGTCACGCGTTCCAATTGATTATCGCCACATAGGCACGATTATCCAACACATAGTAATACGGCCACACGGGCACGATCTACGCTACACAGGCATGATCCTACGCCACATAGGCATGATCCTACGCCACACAAGCACGATTAATTATCGCCACACAAGCACTGGCTTTTCACATGGGAGCATTGCCCACCCGACACACAGCGGGGGATAGATTCAATTTAATGATCTCGTAAGTACACTACCACAACTCCCTTTTCATCTTTGGGCACTTAGCCAATGCACACACGCTTGCATATACACTTTCAAATCATCATCTCCTCACGGCGATCCATTTCGGTGTCCCTCGGACAAACCATTTTCCCCTTTTTGGTGAAAAACATACATTTTATGCGGATGTTTATGTCATAACACATCTAATTCATCTCATAAAATCAACACATATGGATTTAGACACTTTTCATTCTCGGGTGAACAGTGCGCGTGAACAGTGTCGCATAACAGTGTTCTGTGAACAATGTCGCATGAACAGTAAATTTCCAGAATTTAATGAATAATAAATTAAACTCAGAAATTAAACAAAACATTAATTAAAATAATCAAACAATTAATTAAGAAAAACAAGCTTAATTAAACACATAAGCACAATTAAGCAAATAAAGCAATATTAAGTTAAACTAATCTAATCCCTCCATCTAACCACCTATCTTGGGGCTAATACAACTTAATTAAATCACCTAAACTAGAATTAAATCTAACTAAACCAACCCTAAGCAATTTTAGGCACTAATCGAAGGATTAGGAGCCAAACTCACTCGTTAAGCGTGCCGGAGACACCGACGCGGCAGCGACGACGGTGGCTACACATCGGGACTTCTATCACAATGATCCGAGGTAGTCCCAAGCTCAGCACAGCAACCACAGCTCGGACTCCCTCTGAAATTATGGAAAACAGCACTGCCAAAGAAGAAAACAAGTTGAACGGCTTGGCCGGAGCTCTGGCGAGGGGGTGGCCGGCAACCGGCGGCACCTAGGGGTCAAGGAGGACCTGCTGGTGGTTGGGCTAGGCAAAAGCTCGGTCGAAATGGGAGAAAACGGGCCGAAATCGCGAACCAGGTGGAACTAGGCGGAATCGGGCGGTCTGGCGGCCGGCTCCTTCTCGCCGGATTTCGGGACGGTAGGCGGCTTCGTTCGTGATTTTTTTAAGCTCATTGGAATGGGCTGTCTCTCCTAGTCACGGTGGTGGGTGAAGCGTTAGCTAATTCTCACAGGAAGACCACTTTTAACTCAGCTTTTCACCCGAAGGTCGGCTGGAGCAGAAACAAGAAGTAAGGGAAAATGAGGAGAGAGAGAGCTCTGTCGAGGGAGAGGTCAAGGAGGGGAGAGAGAGAGAGTGATGTGAGGCCTGCTGCACACCCCATCAAGCCCTCACATCCTTGCTTCAAGTCCCCATGCAAGTGACTTCACCTTCTCTCTCTTCCTTTGCCCTTATCCACCCACTTTTAGGGGTAAAATAGTCATTTCACCTTGCACCAATTTACCAATATGTCCTTGGGCTGAAAATGATGGGCAAGCCTAAGAAATGGGCTTGGAAATGAATAGTAATGGGCTCGAGAATTAATAGGGCTCAAATGGGCTTAAGGTTGGACCATGGGTTTGAAAAATGAATAGTGGATTGGGCCCAATGGGCTCACTTGCTTGCTTTGGGCCCATCATGGTGGTGCCCCACCTTGGGCCTAGGGCCCACACTGGCTTGGCTTGGCCCACTTCCTCATGGGCTCGCTTCCTTGGTCTGAAAATCCCTTTTCCAATTACTCGGCTTAATTGGTGCTGACGACCGTCGAAGTAGCTTCATCCACAGTCCGTTCTGGACATTCCTAATAATTCAAAGTCCAATCTTGGGTTCTCAGGCCATGTCAATTTCACACTAATGCAATTCTGGATACAACTCAGACTGATAGGCGGCTTTGAGGATTCATGCGTAATTGACTCGTGCCAAACCACGTTCAAGACATCTCGACACCTGGACGTCCTTGACTACATGAAATTGCGGAGGATATATTCTTATTTCAAAGTACACGATTAGTGAGGATCGACCTAGGGTCGTTCGCGGGTTCGATAACAGTAAACGGAATCACCCGTTGTTCCATCATGTTCTGTACGCGAATCGACTTCTACTCGTCCTTAGAATCGGCCTGCCTATCTACAGGATCGTCCTCACGCAAGTCTCACGGTCAAGTCGTTTTCCCATGTCAAGTCCTTTAGTTGTACGAGTTCTTTCCTTATTAGCCTTTCCCCTCAAGGTCAGTATCTCAGGAGTGATCAATTCCGAGTGAGATCAACCAACAATGCATTGACGAAATTCACATTCATTTATTCCACAGAGAGCTCGAATTTCGGGATGTCACATATAAATCTCAGCAAGTTCACGCTCTAAACCCCAATTAGGAGGGTAATACGCCAAGAGGCATCCTAACCACACAATCATACAACTACAGACACTTACCCTGTCTCAGATCCACCCTGCAGGTCAGCACAGTTTACATCATAGACAGCCACGAAACATGAGCAGCAATTCAAGCTCGCCAAATTGGGAACGCCACACTCAATTGCAAACAAGTACAAGGGTCCTAATTACAGGGCCAAATCATTATGACATGTCACATACCGTGCCATACAATTTTGTCCCATAATCCGACACATTCAACTCAATTAATCACGCGTTCCTAGTTTTTGATCTCGGCATATAGCATGGCCTACTCTCTCGTTCGTCGGTCTTCTAGCATTGCCGGGCGTTGTCTCACCCCATTGAGGACACGCGAACCCTTGGAGTGCCATAATTTGGCGAAAATGGACACTAAAGTGACATAACTTACGAAAGGTACACTCAATTTTTCGGCGAAGCGAGTGCAAAACTTGGCGTCGTTTTGGTGCCGACGTGGTAAAAAATTTAATATAAAAGTTAATTTAATTTAATTTAAAACTAAATTTATTTAAAAAATTAAAAAATTAAAAAAATAAAAATATTAAAGAAATTAAAAGAAATTAAACAAACTTATAAAATTTATTTTTTAAAAAAAAGTTAAAAACAAAATTTAAAATTTTTTAAAAACAAATTTTTAAAAATTAAAATAAAATAAAAAAAAAAAAATTAAAATTTTTAAAAATTTTAAAAAAATTTTTAAAAAGGAGGCAGCCACAACCGACCCTCCCCCACCTTTCGGCGACGGCGGGGAGGCGGCGGCGACGGGGCTCGCCCTCAGCCGCCGGCCGCCTTCCTCCTCCTCCTCGTCCGTTTTTTTTTTAAATAAATATAAATTATATTATTATTTTGTTTTAAATGTAATTTATTTTATTTTTTATATTATATTAAAATTCAAATTATGCCAAAACAACGTCGTTTTGGCCGATTTAAGGGCTCTATTATGGCCAACACCCAAAACGACGTCGTTTTGGTGCTGACGTGGTAAAAAATTTAATATAAAAATTAATTAAATTAAATTCAAAACAATTTATTTAAAAATTAAAAAAATTAGAAAATTTACAAAAAAATTTTAAAAAATTTAAAAAAAATTAAAAAAGATGCGGTTGAGGGCTGAAATTTTTGTAAATTTTTAAAATTTTTTGTAAATTTTTAAAATTTTAAAAATTTTTTAAAGTTTTTAAAGTTTTTAAATTTATTTTTTAAAAATGTTTTAAATAAATTTATTTTTAAATTTAATTTAAAGAATTTTTATATTATATTAAAATTCAAATTATGCCAAAACGACGTCGTTTTGGCCAATTTAAGAGTTCTATTTTGGCCAACACCCGAAACAACGTCGTTTTGGGTGAATTCGAGCCGACTCGGCTCTCCCAGGTGAGACACATCGGCGAGAAATATTAATATTTTAATGCCACGTATGATTTCGGCCAACTTCGCCGGAGATGGCACTCGGTGTCCCACTTTTCTTAAAATGTGGCACTTAAATGTACCTTTCGTAAGTTATGGCACTTAAGTGTCCCTTTTACGAAGTTATGGCACTTGAAAGGTTCTTTTGCCCCCCATTGAGCACGGCAACGTCTCTATCAGACTGCTTTCCCAAAGGAGTAAGTGCTCAGAATCTATTACGACCGGCTTCCCGTTGTCTAGGGGCGTCCCATATAGGGGTTACCGTCCAGCTCAAAAGCCTGGGACGGGTTCTCTTAACCAACACACGACCACCCAATCTCGGCCTAGGATACCGTGCATTGCACTCAAATACCCCAATTAAAATGGTGAACCTAGCCTATTTTTTTTCGTATTAGAAATACATGGTAAAATAGTCGTGTGTGGGTACACGGTCAAATTGACACAGAAAAAAAAGGTGATATCCTCCACTTTGAAATCACACTATTTTACATAGTATATAAAACCATTTTCAGTGTTAAAATCCGATTCCCAAGATTTTCCGAATAAATATCAAAATTCACAAATTTTGAAATTAAATACTCAAAATTCCAATCAGCACTCAATTTGGACAAATTAACACTCAATTGCAGAAATTAACCACACCATTGCAATTGGCACGAAATTCCGATCACCAACTATCCCGGTCTAATTTCTGGAAAATATTTAATAATTAAATAATTACCAAATTAATTAAATAATTCAATTTAAATTCTAAAAATACCAACTTAGGCCGTAATTGCTAAATTAAATACTAAAACGGCCCCGGAAAATTATTGAACCAATCTAGATAAATAATACAGCTATCTAGTCCCTAACTAAGCCATTCTAACTACCTAACATGCATAATTAACTAATTAAATCACTAATCTAATTTAACTAACCACCTAATTCCTAATTAATTTAACAATAAACACCCCTTAAACGTCATTAGCTACCAAGTAGAGTTTAGTACATAAACTCACCAGTTTAACACAAAAACCGGTTCACCGCGACGGCGGCACGACGGCGGCCGAAACCCGAACTTTCGGCGGCGTCAACATACACTTTTACCGGGCCAAAAAGGCCTTACAAGCCCACAACAACTGCTGGGCTTGGTCCTGGGCTTGGGCTGCGGGTTGGGCTTGCTTCATGGGCTTCAAGTGGGCTGGACCAAAGGCTGAAGATTGTTGGAGATGGAAGTTGGGCTGCTGGACTAACTTGCGGAGGGTTAGGCTGAAATTCACGTGGGCTGCTGCTGGTGTAAATTCGATTGGACTGGGTTAGGCTTGATTGCAAGTGGCTGAAGATGGGCTCGACTTCACGTGGGCTGCACTCGGCTGATGAGCTAACGAAGGGGCTGCTTCGGTGGGCTGGGCTTGAAGAAGTTGAGGCACGAGGAAGCGTTGGGGCTGGGCCACGAAGAAGCAGCTTTGGTGGAGATGAGCTGCTGGAATTGACGCTGGATGGAGCAGCTGGCTTCGGTGGAGAGGGACGAACGGGCAAGTGGTAGCTGGGGGGAGAAGCAACTTCGACGGTGCTGCTGACGTTGAAGAGGAGTCAACGTCGTGGCCTTCTATTGGGGGTTTGACCGAGCAAAATAACGCCACGTGAAGCTGAACTTCGGTGGAGATCTTCAGTGGTAGATGAGACAATGAAGATGGAGCAGCTTCGGTCAAAGATGGGGAAGAAACGATGGAGCGGGACAGTGGGGCTAACTTCAAACAAGTGGCAGAGGAGTCAACGTTGGGGGCTTAGTTTGGAGAGGGTTGACGCTGGACGTGGCATTGGACTGGCGGGTGATGGTGGACCGAAGATGGTGGGTTCGGATGTGGCAACTGCAAGGGGAAAACAGAAAGGAAAACAGCAGAAGAGTTGGCAGAGAGAGAGGAACGATGGAGCTGCTAAGGAAAATGAAAAGCAAGGCAGAAATAGATGTGGACTTCGATGAAGCAGATGCGCGAAGAAGATGGGGACCGGCAGCAAGCTTGCTCGAGAAGCTTAGAGAAAGGGGGCCCAAAGTCAACAATCTCATCCCTTCCCTTAATTGCGTGTCCCCTATTACTTTCTAACAAGCAATTTCCACAATAAACTCAAATTGATACCAAATGTTGCACCCCCTACCTGGCTCCGAATTTCACTGATTTGGACTCTAATTTCATTTCCAATCTCTCCAAATTGAGGTTCAAATTTGATGAAGAAGTCCACAAAATTTCTGCAATTCCTCTTCGCCAAATAGCTCAATAAGGAGGATAAAAATCTCTTCAGTTTGGCCCATCCGAATTTCCGATATTTTCCTAATCGTCCGAAACGATTTTCCGTAAAAAATCTCGAACTCTCCGAAAATTCTTCGGAGGATGAGTTGACGTTTCTAAAATAAATCGTGACATGACAGAACTTTCAATTTCTGAAATCGGGTTCAAATTCGCGGTTAATTTCAATCTGACGCGATTTTAGCGTGACCTGACCTACTGTGACATCTCAGATTTTCAACTTTGTTTTCTACTAAATAAATCGGGCATTTCATCGACGGGCCTATAGGGTTGTTATCAGAGCTAATTACTCTCGAGATAATTAGGCTATTTGGGGAAATAGACTTGAGAATTCGACTAGGAATCGGCTTCTCGACCGTGTCTATCTTTAGAGGCCATTGCGGCATAGTATAAAATCGATTTGAAATCAAAGATAGGCTAGTTCGGCAGATATGTGTGGCCAATCGTGGGTGACACCACTAAATTGGAAAATTCTCGTCGACCGGTACTAGATTGATTTTCTTATTGTTTTGGTACCCTGTGTCTGTATTTAAATTCTCGAGATTTTCACGACAATCGAGAGTCGCCAATGAGTCGAGTGGGTTCATTGTGGCTCGAAGAAAATCGACCATAGGCCATTTGCACTAAAAATGCCTGAAAGTTACCTGGTAGCCTAGGTCACGCTAAAAACGCGTCGAATGAAAATTAACCGTGAATTTGAGTCCGATTTTAGAAATTGAAAGTCTTGTCATGTCACGACCTATTGTAGGAATGTTGACTCATCCTCCGAAGACTTTTCAGAGATTTCGAGACTTTTACGGAAAATCGTTGTAGACGTCGCGGAAAATTAGCGGAAATTCATACGGGCTGAATTTAAGCAAGCTTTGACTTCCAAGCCAAGCCTTTGGATATTGAGGACTTATAAAAAATTGTTCGGGATTTTTCTCCATCGAAATTGGACCTCAATTTAGGAAATTGAGTGAAGAAATTTAAGTTTAATTGGTAAAATTCGGAGCTTGGACTAAGGGCTATATTTTGGTGTCAATTTGGAGAAATTGTGACATTATCCAACCTAGAAAGTATTATTGGACAACTTGGATAAGTTTGAGGGATTTAAGGGGGACAAGCAATTAATGGAAGGGATAGAATTTGTGGGCTCCTCCGTCGGCAGCTTCTTCGGCAAGTCAAGACCGCCTCCTCCATCCGAAGCAGCTCCTGCTCTTGCCTTTCCTTCAATTTTTTATTGAAGTCTGCAGCTCCACCAAAATTTCCCCTCAGCTGCATACCATCCCACCGACTGCTTCTCCTCCCCCTTCATTCACGGGCAGTTGTCCGTGAGCCAGCTTCCACCGGTGAACCATCAGTAACCGAAGACTGGCCGCCTCTGCTCTTCTCTCTCATCTCCGAATCGTCGAAGCCCACAAATCCTCTCGGCCAGCCCACGATCTTCCACCCAGCAGTGACAAAACGCTGCAGCTCCACTTCGTTTTGCCGCGGCCAACGTTCCCAGCATCTGCCGAAGCCACGCCAGCCCATTCCTCGGTCTTCCCCACACGCCAGCGAAGTCCACGTCTTCAAGCCCCGGCGCCAGCAGTTGCTTCTCGTCTCTCAGCTCTGCCACGTTCAGCCACCCGCAGAGTCGCCGAAGCTCTCTCTCCCTCTGCTCAGTCCACGATCCACCGAGAAGCTCAGCACCAACTGGTTTGGCGCCAGCGAAGCAGCCCAGGCCAGTCAAACCTGCGAAGCCGAGCTGCCTCCTCAGCTGGTCGTTGACCACCACCGTCTCTCCACCGAGCGTTCCTCACGCAGTCATCCACCGAAGCTCAGTCAACACCCTTGCAAGTAGAGCTCATTTGTTGACCATGTGAAGCCCCCACTCACCCAGCAACAGCTTCAGCGTCGTGTCTTCGTCTCCATCTCTCCACTCACGCTGTCATTCGCGTAGAACCAACTCGTCTAGCAGCGGTCAACAACTTCACTTGTTGGTTGACTCAAGCTTCCGCCATCGGCTCCATCGACCGCCACGTTAGCTACTCCCAAGTGTTGGCTCCACGAAGCCAGCGAAGCCACAATCGGCGCCATGCAGCAATCAACCTCGGTAGATCTCTCCCCAACAAGCTTCTGCAGTTGACTATTGCCGCGCGTCTCCACCGAACAGCCGCACGAAGCCAGCGAACCCATCTTGTTGACCGAAGCTTGCTCCACTTTCGTTGATCCAGCTGCTCGACCGAAGATGCTGTCCAAATTCTTCAATCCAGCGAAGTCCAGCAGCTCACCGAGGCCCAGCAGTTTCGGTCTCCTCTTGCCCGTGAATTTGAGCAGCCCACTTCCAATTTGAGTCCAACAAGTTTCGGCCCAAGAACAGACCAGCAATTTAGTCCATGGATCAGTGGATTTCAGCCCGCATCAGCGAGTCCGTAAGCCTTCTTTGAAGGCCTCAGCTCGGCCCAGGAGTTCTGTAGTCCCATTGGGCTTTCTTGTTCAGTCCAATTGAAGTCGAAGATCAGGCCACGTGAAATTCGGCCCAAGCCCATCTTCAGCTTTGGAGTCCAGCCCATTGGAAGCCCAATTCCGAGCCCAAGCCTATGAAGCAAGTCGGCCCAAGTTTGGCCGCCGTCGCGTCGTCGTCACGGTGTCTCGTCTTCGCGTTTATCAAGTGAGTTTTACTCACTAATGCTTTCTTAGTTTACTAATTATGCTTAGGGGTGTTTAGATTTATTTAATTAGGAATTAGGTGGTTAGTTAGATTAAATTAGAAATTTAATTATTCAATTATGCATGTTAGGGGTTAGATGAGATTAAGTGAGGCTAGAAAAATTATACTATTTATCTAGAAGGGTCCGGGAATTTTCCGGGTCCGTATTGGTATTTAATTTAATGACTTTGGCCTAGGTTAGTATTTTTTTTAGAAATTTTATTGAATTAATTAATTAATTTTCGAAATTAATTATTTAATTAATTATTTTTCCGGAAATTCAACCGGGATGGCCGGTGACCAAAATTTTATGCTGATTACCGTGGTGCAGTTCGTTTATTTAATTGAGCTTTATTTTGTGCTGAAATGAATTATTTGTGATTATAAGATTATTTTCCTGAATTGATTAAATTTGATAATTAATTGGAAAATAACCGGGCGTCGGTTGACAACGTCAAAAATGTTTTGGTATATTATATCAACCTACGGGCGATATGTCAGCTTAGCAGAGAGCAGTATACCTTATTATCAGCTTTGGGCGAGCAATTTATTATTAGCTTTGGGCAAGCATATATAGTATACTAAATTGGCCTGGGGGCCTTATTCTATCAGCTTTGGGCGAGCATATACATAGTATACTATATTATTAGTTTTGGGCGAGCTATACTATCTATCTATCAGCGTTGGGTGAGCAGTCTTTGTTTGATAGGACTTTATAGATAGTATTGAATGTACTAACCAGGGAAGGTCGGGATGACATGTAATCGACTAGGTCGATTGATCGAGATATCGATCCGTGAGATAATGATTGGGTGCCTAATTGAATTGTGCTAATATGCAGGGTGGAATCTGAGGCCAATGTAAGCCCTCTGACTCGTGTTGTTCATAGGTAGCCCTAAGGTGTATTGGTTTACTAATCGGGTCTTAGGGGATAGAACTTGCTAAGACGTTGTCTCATTGGTTATTGAATAACCATTTCAAGTCCCTAAATGCAATAGACTTGGATTTTGAAGATCTCGAAAGTCCGGTGCAGTCTGCTGAAAGCTTCAGTTGGAGTGTAGAGGATGATGAAGAGGAGGATGGGAACCCGTAGCTTGTAGAACCCCACTTCTGCTTGTAGACCTTGTTTTTAAACTGGCTTAATGTGAATTGGATTTAATATTTCACTTTGTATATATATGTGCACTGGTTTGCAATGTATATAAGAGTGAAGGTTTGAAATTTGGTCCTACTGTTCTATACCAATGTTTTATTGTCTGGAGGATTTTTAATTGCTTTTGCATGTGCATATGAAACTGGAAGGGTCGGCGATACATCCTGGGATATCGCAAATTTTAAATCGACCAAGGTGAGGGATGGGCGCATGCCCAAGGATTGGTGCGTGACACCTACCGGGTAGTTTTTATGAATTTTTAGTGCAATTGACTCTTGGTCGATTATTTTCGAGCCACATTGTGCATCTTCGACACATTGGCGACTCTCGGTTGTTGTGAAAATCTCGAGATTTCAGATACGGGCATAGGGTACCTACAACGATAGAAAAATCGGTCTAGTGCCAATCGACGAGAATTTTGCAATCAAGTGGAATCACCCACACTTTGATCACATATTTCAGTTGAATTGACCTATCTCTAATCTCTGATCGATTTGGACATTGCCGTAATGACCCTTGCAGATCAAAAAGGTCAAGCAGTCGATTCCTAGTTGAATTCTCAAGTCTATTGCGTTTAGATTCCCTAATTGCTTCCCCAAATAGTCTAGTTATCTCATGAGTGATCAGCTCAAAGAATAGCTATCACGCCCCGATCCTCGAGAACGCACCCATCCTTCTTGGTCTCGATTTTAGAATGCGATATCCTAGGACTATGTATCACCGACCCTTTCATTTTATATTGCACATGCGGAAGCAGTTATAAATCCCCACACAATAAAACAATGGGATAGAAAAGCAGGCCATATTTTTCATATTGAAATCCACAACCATACTTTTATACAGAGCATAATTCGAAGAGTTTCACAAAACTATTCACACATATACAGGGTTCACAAAAGAGGATGGGATCTCAGTCCTCATCCGGATCGTACACAAGATCATCCTAATCCTTCTTTGGTTCTTCTCCACTCAGCTTGTTTCTTTTAAACTCTTCATCTTCTTCTTTAAGCTCATCATCGACTCCAAATGCTAGCTCATCCTCACGTGATCTAGGGGCCTGAAATATTATTCCACAACCGGGATGAGACTATGTCTCAGCAAGTTCTACCCCCTAAGACCCGATTAGTAAACTAATACGCTATGGGCTGCCTAAACACGCACAGGTCAGAGGACTTACCTTGGCCTCAAATTCCACTTGCAGGTCAGTACAACTTAATATCGGCACCCATTTAAACCATACGGATCGAACTATCGATCAATCGAACTCGTTGATTTCATTTCACTCGGACCATATATTCCCCGTAATGTATATCTAATTATCAAGCACACGTGCATTCTCTTAGGCACTAGTTCGCCAAAGTGATGCATCAATTCACCGAGCCCACGTGCCCATTTTACGATGCCCGGGCCCACGTGCCTTCTCTTAGGTGCTAACTCACCAAGATGACGCATTAGATCACCGAGCCCACGTGCCCTTTTAGATGCCATTCTCAATCACCACTTTACTATTGATACTGACCATTGATACCCAATCATTTTCCAGTCAAATACTCGAAAACAACCATTTAGGAACATATCCTAAAGATTCACATTTAATTTAATTCAGCACAATTCAAAGCTCAAATAAATAAACGGGCTGCACCACGACAATCAACATGAAATTCCGATTATCGGCCATCCGGTTGAATTTCCAGAAAAATAAATAATAATTAATTAATTTCGAAAATTAATTAATTAATTCAATATAATTTCTAAAAATACTAACCAAGGCCAAAATCATTAAATTAAATACCAATACAGACTCGGAAAATTCCCGAACCCTTCTAGATAAATAGCATAATTTTTCTAGGCCTCACTTAATCTAATCTAACCACCTAACATGTATAATTGAATAATTAAATTTCTAATTTAATCTAACTAACCACCTAATTCCTAATTAAATAAATCTAAACAACCTCTAAGCATAATTAGCAAACTAAGAAAGTATTAGTGAGTAAAACTCACTTGATAAACGCGAAGACCGAGACACCGGCGGCGACGCGACGACGACGCGACGGCGACACGATGGCGGCCGAAATCGGGCTTTCGACGACACCAGCGGGCTTGGACCGGGCCTAAAACGGGCCCAACAAATCTCAGCCCAACTGAAATTTGTTCTTGCACTGGACTGGGCTCACTCTTGGGCTTGGGCTTGGCTGCATTGGGCTTTCTTTGCGGACTGGACTTGGGCTGAAGATGGGTTGATTTGACTGGGCTTGAAGACTAAAATTTGGGCTTCAGTGTGCTGGGCTTCTTCGAGAAGACTTGCTGAACTCACGAACGGGCTGGGTTGGACTCGAGATGGGCTTCACTTGGATTAAACTATCTTGGGCTGAGCCGCTGGATTGGGCCGGCTTGCTGGGCTTGTGAAGGAGCTTCGTTGGAGATGGGCCGCTCGATTTCACGCTCGTAGCTTCGCGGAGTTGATGGTGAAGACACGCGGATTTGAAGCTGCTTCGGCTTCAATCGACATCGAGCTAAGGAAACGAGGGCGACACGGACGTTGATGCTGCGCTGTTGAAGACGTGTGGCTGTGGCTTCGGTGGACACACGAAGGGGCTACGGTCAACTGGTTCTGCTGGATGAAGAAGCTTGACCGAAGGAGGCGGTTCAATGGACGCGTGGATGGAAAGAAGATGGCGTTTAGTGGCTTCGCTGGCAGCTAGGGTCCCGTTGGTGCTGCTCGGTCAACAAAAGGCTTCGATGCTTGCTGTAGTTGACCGAAGATGACGTGTGGATGGCAGGCGGCTTCGAACAGTGCTGCTCGGTCAACAAAATGGGGAGAATTCACCGCTGTTGACTGAAGCAGATGGAGAAGCTGGCAGGTGGCAGTGGCTGTGAGGAGAGACCGGTGAAGATGGGGGCGTTGGCAGCTTCGGTGGAGGCAGAGACAGACGGAAGTGGCTTCACTGCTTCGTGGCTTTGATCAATGAAGATGTAGAGAAAAAAAAATGAAAACCAAAAGCAAGCGGGCCGTCGAATTTTTGGGGCGTGCGGATGAATTGAGGCTTCAAAGGAAATGAAGAAAATGATGCACGGTAGCTGGGAAATCTTGCCGAGGAAGCTGCTGTGAAGGAAGAAAATTCAGCCATCCTTAGCCATCCAATTAAATGCATTGTCTCCTTAATACTTTCCAACCAAAATAGTCCATAATCCTAGCCAATACATTGAATGTTTTGGCCCCACAAGCCCACAATACAATCCTCTTTGTCCCCCCAATCACTTTCAAGCTTATCATCTCACAAATAAACCAATTTAAAGTCCAAAATTGCTGCCCTCATCCTATCATACGAATTTCACCACTTGAGCTTCAAATCTTCATCAAATTTTCCAAATTTGATGTCCATTGTCATAGAAGAAAAATGCCATACTATTTTTGCAAGTGTCCATTGCCAAATAGCTCAGCTTGGAAGCCCAAATTTCCATCAATTGATCTTAACCGAATTTCCGCTAATTTTTTCGCAACGTCCGAACCGATTTTCCGTAAAAATCTCGAAATCTCTGAAAAATCTTCTGAGACTGAGTCAACGTTTTTAGAATTTGTTGTGACATGACAGAAACTTCAATTTCTGAAACCGGACTTGAATTCACGGTTAATTTCAACTCGGCGTGTTTTTAGCGTGAACTAGACTACCGGGTAACTTTCAGATATTTTTAAGTGCAAATGACCCGTGGTCGATTTTTTTGGAGCCACTATGAACCTACTCAACTCATTAGCGACTCTCGGTTGTTGTGAAAATCCCGAGGATCCAAATACGGACACAGGGTACCAAAATAATAAGAAAATCAGTCTAGTGCCGGTCGACAAGAATTTTCTAATTTAGTGATGTCACCCACGATTAGCCACACATCTCTATCGATCCAGTCTATCTCTGATTTCAAATCGATTTTTAACTGTGTCGTAATGGCCTCTAAAGATGGACACGGTTGAGAAGCTGATTCCTGATCGAGTTCTCAAGTCTATTGCCTTAAAACTTCTTAATAATTTCCCCAAGTAGTCTAGTTATCTCAAGAATGATCAATTCTGAGAATAGCCCTATAGGCGCGTTAATGAAATGCACAATTCATTCAATAGAAAACAGAGTTGAAAAATATGGATGTCATAATAGCACTATCAGCGCGTCGATAAAAGGCTTGATTCATTTAATCAAAAATAAAATCTGAAAATTCAAGCTGTCACATCAAACGATTTCGTCAATTCTCAAGCTATAGTGGTATTGTATTGATTATCGCAAGGAGGTCATCGTGTGACATCGTGAATTTTCTGACCCTATAAGTATAATCGAACTATAATGCGCTTGGATTATTTTAAAGCGGGCAAGATGACAAGCCTGATGCGTCGTGAGGAAAGTATGGGCTTAAGTAGTTAACGGGCTACATGCTAAATGGTCTATATTTCATCGTCAAGTGTGTGGTTATATTAGGCAGTGGGTGGATGATAATGTTTTGAACCATATTATTGAGGAAATACATGCACGCGGTTTATGGGATAAGCTCGAACAGTTATATGCTTGAAAGATTGGGAATAATAAGTTATTTTTGATAAAATAGATGATGGCTTTGAGATATCAAGATGATACTCGTTTGACTGATCATTTAAATTCTTTTCAAGGAATTATAAATCAGTTGGTTGTGATGGGAATCAAGTTTGATAATGAGATACAAGCACTATGGTTGCTTGGTACTTTGCCGGACTCATGGGAGACGTTCCAAACATCTTTGTCTAATTCTGCCTCGGATGGTACGATTACCATGGATTTAGTCAAGAGTAGTATTTTGAATGAAGAGATTAGAAGGAAGACACAAGGATCATCCTCTTCACATTATGATGCCTTGGTTGTTGAGAAAAGGGGAAGAAGTGAGTCTCGAGGTCCGAGAAATAGAGATAAAAGCCGAGATAAAAGCAAAGGTAAGTATAATAAATTTGCTAATGTTGAGTGCCATTATTGTCATCAGAAGGGATATATTAAGAGGTTTTGTTGCCAGTTAAAAAGGGAGAAACAAAAGGAGAAAGGTAAAGATAAGAGAAGTGATAATGACAGTGATGACAATCGTGTTGCTGCACTTAAAGAATACTTTCTCATCATTTTTTATGGTGATGTGGTGAATTTTGTATCTCATGAGACCAGTTGAGTAGTTGATAGTGGTGCATCTATTCATGCTACGTCTCATAGGGATTTCTTTACATCATATAGGTCAGGTGACTTCAAATATGTGAAGATGGGAGACGATGGGCTAGCTCAAGTTGTAGGCATCAGTGATGTGTGCCTAGAAACCAGCAATGGCACAAGATTAGTATTGAATAATGTTAAACATATACCCGATATCCGCTTGAATTTGATTTCTACAGGCAAGTTGGATGATGAGGGGTATTGCAACACCTTCAGTAATGGTAAATGGAAGCTCACCAAAGGTTCTCTTGTTGTGGCTAGAGGTGAAAAATATTCTTCGTTGTACATTATGCAGGCAAAGTTGTCCACAGACCAAATTAATGCAGTAGACAGTGGAGATGCAGATGAGTTATGGCATAAGAGGCTCAGTCACATCAGTGAGAAGGGATTGTCAATATTGGCCAAGAAGAAACTCCTTTCAGGATTGAAAAGTTCGGCGCTAAAAAAGTGTGCTCACTGTTTAGCAGGAAAACTAAACAGAGTTGCATTTAAAAGCTCCCCTCCTTCAAGAAAGTCAAGTATATTGGATTTAGTGCATTCTGATGTTTGCGGTCCTATGAAAACAAAATCACTTGGTGGCTCTCTTTATTTTGTTACCTTCATAGATGATTTTTCAAGGAAAATTTGGATTCATACCTTGAAAACTAAAAATCAAGTATTAGATGCTTTTAAGCAATTTCAGGCTTCAGTTGAGAGACGACTGGAAAAAATTGAAATGTATCGGGCCGATAACAGGGGAGAGTATATTGGACCTTTTGATGAATATTGCAGACAACAAGGTATTCGACGTCAAAAGACACCTCCCAAGACGCCTCAGTTAAATGGCTTAGCTGAGAGAATGAACAAAACACTGGTTGAAAGGATAAGATGCTTACTTTCACAATCAAAGCTATCTGGATCCTTTTGGGGTGAGGCTTTAAGTACAGTTGTGCATGTATTAAATCTTACTCCATGCGTTCCTTTAGAGTTTGATGTTCCTAATAGAGTTTGGACAGGCAAAGATGTTTCTTATGATTATTTGCGTGTCTTTGGGTGCAAAGCATTTGTGCATATTCCCAAAGATGAGAGGTCTAAACTTGATGTGAAAACACGACAGTGCATATTTATTGATTATGGATAGGATATGCTTGGCTACAAATTTTATGATTCGGTTGAAAATAAAATTTTAAGAAACAGAGACGTTGTGTTTATGGAAAATCAAATAATAGAGGATATTGAGAAAACATAGATGATTACAGCACCACATGTTAGTGATAATTTGGTTGATTTGGATCCAGTTCCTCTTACAAATATTCCTACACAGGTTGATGAAGAGCAACAGAAATCAATGTTCCAAATAATGCACCTGTTCCTAACATGTTGAAACAGATAATACTATTCTTGAACTATAGGCTCAATTAGATATTCCACTGGATGTTCTAGTTCAGAGATCCATTAGAGACCGACGATCTTCCACTAGGTATTATGAAGATGAGTATGTATTATTGACTGATGCAGGTGAACTAGAGTGCTATGCAGAAGCAATAGAAGATGAGAACAAAAGTAATTGGTTTGATGCTATGCGAGATGAGATGCAGTCACTTTATGATAATCATACTTTTGAGTTGAAGTTACCTAAAGGTAAAAGAGCTTTGAAGAACAAATGGGTATATAGGTTGAAGTAGGATGAACATACTTCACAACCACGGTACAAAGCTAGATTGGTTGTTAAGGGATTCGGTCAGAGAAAGGGTATTGATTTTGATGATATATTTTCTCTGGTAGTGAAAATGTCTTCTATCCATGTGGTACTAGGCTTGGCAACTACCCTAGATCTAGAAATTGAGCAAATGGATGTCAAAACAACCTTCCTACATGGTGAGTTGGAGGAAGAGATATACATGGAACAACCTGAGGGTTTTAAAGTGAAAGGGAAATAGAATTATGTGTGCAAATTGAAGAAAAGTCTCTGTGACCTAAAACAAGCACCGAGGCAGTGGTACCAAAAGTTTGCGTCAGTTATAACAAAACAGGGCTATAAGAAGACTTCTTCGGATAACTGTGTGTTTGTTCAAAAATTTTCTGATGATGACTTTATTTTTCTCTTGCTTTATGTTGATGATATGCTGATTATTGGCAAGAATGCTTCAAGAATTGAGTTATTGAAGAAACAGTTGAACAAGTCTTTTTTCATGAAAGACTTGGGCTTGGCAAAGCAGATTCTTGGCATTAGAATTACCTGAGACAGAGATGCTAAGAAGTTGTTTTTGTCGCAAGAGAAATATATCGAGAAGATCCTTTAGAAATTTTACATGGACAAGGCTAAAGTGGTTAGTACTCATATTACTGCCCACTTCAAGTTAAATATGAAGCAAAGTCCTAAGATTGATAAAGAGAAGAAAGATATGGAAAGTGTTCCATATGTCTTGTGGCATCCGAGAGTTTTGACGACCCTCGAATATGCGACGGCCATGAGTAATCGACGGAAGTATTGTCGGACTGTGTCATTGGTATTATTTATGGACACCATTCTATTTTCATCGTTTGACCGATGCGTTGCATTCAAGTAATAGTCCGATCGTCGAGTAAGCTATAGTCTTGTTGGAAACCTTTCATATGTTTCAGTGAGACCAACCTCATGTGTATTGTTGCCGACCTCCGAAAAATAATGATATGTCGCGGATCGACGAAATTGTTATTGGAATTCGTCAACGTGGACGCCACATTCGACTCCGTTTCATCATCATTTGTCATCCCGAGACATTGACTTTCGGAGAAAAAGAAATTCTCCTTGAATGACCCAGCATTCACATTTTTACCGACAGATCTCTTAGTCGACATTGGGTAATTGATCAAAGAGAAATGAGGGGCACGTCCATGTTTGCAAAGGGAAGTGTTGGTAACCAAATCATGCATGTAAGAGGTACGTCCCTTTTTCCCCAACTGTCGATACCCTTTGCTGCCACCTCCTTAGTTGACTAGGAGAGTCAACAAATGCAGCCCCCATGGACGCGTGGAAATGAGGCGGCCAGCGAAGCCGTGGAGCTCAACCAAACGAGAGCCACGTCCTCCCCACCTTCCTTCTTCTCTTGCGGCCACCGGAAGAGCCTGCATGCAAAAGTTAATTAATCAATTAATGAAAGAACAAAAAGAATTCGGAGATGAGTAGGAGAGAGAAGGAACCGAATGAAACTTGAGCAAAGAGAGAAACCGAGAGTGAGCTGGTGAGCGAGTGACAGAGAGAGATTGAGCGAGAGAGTTCGTGAGTGTGCAACGAAGCGGGTGAACGGCGAAGAGGAAGAAGAGACCGCCTTTTGCCGTGCTCGAGTTGCCGCCGTCGAGCCAAGCCCTCTGTTTTTGCTTGCAATTGAGCTAAAGAATTTGAGGCAAGTGAAAGTCCATTAATCTATACCATGTTGTGCTGTTGTTGTCTAGTGTAGTGCAATAGACTTGGAGATGTTTGGGTTGTGGACGTTGGATGCTGGATTTTGGATGAGTAGAGTAGAAACGGATTGAGAAATTGAGAAAACGCTTTGGTTTTATAGGTGCTTTTAATTCCTTTGAATGACATTATGAAATATAGTTTTGGATGAATTTTTGAAAGTAAAATTTGTCAAGGAATAGGCATCGGATTCTATTGAATTCCTGTGGTCCGGAGTTGCTCATGTGTAGCCTAATGATCTTATCGATTTTCTGTGGAAACCTCTAGTATGATTTTGGTCTCGTTTTCTTCATGAAAGCTGTAAGGAATTGTTTAAACTATAACATATATTTTAGTTAGATTTTTCGAAATTCATATATAGTGGTATAAGTCTATTTCAATGTGTGGTACTTTACTGTGGAAGTGCAGACTCTGGAATAAATTCTGGGCTGAGTTATGCGATCTGTTGCAATTCATACATAATTATTTTAGCTTAGTGTTCTTCCTGAAACTTTTACCTTTAGGCCTTATTTATAACATATCAAAAGTTTAGAATTTTCTGAGTTCATTTAGGGGGTTATTCCGAAATTGTTACTAAAACTGTGCATTGTGATGTTTGAGCTGTTTATCCCGAATTTGCTCAATTTGTCCCAAAGGTGAATGTATCTTGAGTTGTTATTTGACATGATGATATTGGCATTCAGCATATCATTCAATATTGAGATTTGATGAAGATTCATGGGACATCTTGTCATTGCATTGAAAAGTGTTTTTGGAAATTAAGATGTTAATTGTTACCGTTGGACCCTCGGGTCAACGATGCCTCGGGAGTCGGGAGGCCCAAAGGATCGAATGAGTCGATGCCTTGTGGATGCCTGGGGTCCGTATTGCCCCAAAGGTTTTCCCCGGGAGCATTGGGATGCCCGGTAGTAGGTCGGTATGTAAATCCGGAGGGTAGGGGTAACCATGTTCATGGCACGCCCCAGTGATTCCTCGTGACGCCAGGTGGGGTGCGAGATGCCTGGAGGTGTAACGCAACACACTCTGGATGCCCGGTGGCCTAGTGGCTAGATGCCGGAGGCTTTCGTGACGCTAGGTTGGATGCGAAATCCCAGAAGGACGCAAACATTGGTCCTCTGGGGGGATAAAACCTTTTGAATGTTAAAACTGATGATTATACTAAGTGTGAGTGTGGTCTGGTTATGGGACTAAATTGTATGACATGGAATGGGACGTGTCATAACAGTTTGGGCCTATGATCAGGACTTGTGTGACTGAGCTTGATGCATTTTATATGTTGAAATTGCATTGGTCGTTGCATTGAAGAGTTATATGGCTTAGATGCATACTCATTCCTTGATGACCTGTCTTGTCTATCTTGCATGAAACTAGATCGTGATGGCTTGCATAGTATAGTTTAGTGGATCTTTTGCTGCTGAGTGGTTGTACTCACCCATTTTGGGAACTAATATTTCAGACTAGAAGATATGCCTCTGCTACCAGTCACCCCCGGCACATTCTATGGCATACCGGTCGACCTTGAGTGTGAGTGTACGGAGCATCACCACCCCGAGATACGAGGGTTAGTCTTTATTCAAGTGCGGATACTGGTCATGTTTGACATTGGTTCTCCCGTCGGCCCAGTGATTCAGGAGTTTTTGACGGTGTTCATCCGCCGTGACGGGAGTAAGCTCGGGCCGTTGCCGCCGCCGCCAACCGATGGACCGGACTGGGTGTGATCGAGAGTGATGGTTAGCAGATGAAGCATTTTTGGACCGCCGACACGGATTGATGGACCTATGTATATGGCTGTTGAAAAAAAAAAAAAAAAGGAGTCGGGTATCTTTTGATATGTAGCCGGGTATAGAAAACCGCGGCATTTTTGGTGTACCGACTGAATGCTGTCCATCAGGCTTTATGTAAATAAAAGTGTCTTGACTTTTACCTATAAAACTGTATAGTAAGTGTGCATCATTTCTGAATATGGGATAGGGAGATGTTGAATATGCTTCCGCTATATTCTCTACACAGGGACCAATGTAAGAATTATAAACCCCCAAGACTCATGGACCTCTTGAGAATATTATGGTATCAGAGTAATAGACCTCCAGGTCAAGGGAAAGCAAAGGCGAGTGTGATCTGTGGCGACCCCAGCGGATCGGGGGCCGTTTCAGGGGTGCCACATGTCTCAGCCGTAGGAAGCTTAATGTATGCGATGGTATGTACATGCCTAGACTTGGCACACACAGTTGGTGTTGTTAGTCGCTATTTGTCAAATCCAGGCAGAAAGCACTGGAATGCAGTGAAGTGGATTATGAGGTATCTTCGGGGAACTTCAAATTCAAAACTCAGTTTCGGGACCGGGAAACTTGAGTTAGTTGGATACACATATTCCAACTTGGCATGAGATATTGATACTCGTAAAACTACTTTTGGTTATTTGATTTCTTTTGCGGGTGGAGCTGTGTCATGGAAGTCAAGATTGCAGAAGTCTATTGCACTTTCTACAACCGAAGTTGAATTTATTGTAGCGGCTGAAGCTAGTAAAGAGATGCTATGGATGAAGAAGTTCTCAGAAGAACTTGGGTTCAAGCAAAAGAGGTATGTGCTATTTTGGTAAGAATTCATCTCTTCATTCTAGATCAAAACATATTGATGTTAGATATCATTGGATAAGGGATGTTCTAGATGAAAAGTTGTTGGAACTTGAAAAAATTCATACGGATCATAATGGCTCTGATATGATGACGAAGACTCTACCAAGAGAGAAGCTTGAACATTGTCAATTGATAGTAGGGATGGTGAATCCCTCCACATTGTCGTGAGAGGGAGATTTGTTAGCTAGGTTCACTCCTATATGGAGAAAGCCTAATGAGTTACAAGCCCAAAAAGGGTTTGAGCTCATATGACAAGTCATATGGAGAAATAGGGTTTCTCACTATCTTTAAAAGTGGTAGCCACAAAAAAAGACGTAGTAACAAGAGAAAAAGAGAAAGCAAAAAATCTAGGGGTTTGGGCAAAGTCTGATTTACATCAAGCTGGCATCAGAGGTCGATTCGTGGTCCGATTGAGCTGACATTTTGTCAGCATGTTCATGGAGCAATCTTCTTGAATTTGATTGGTTTGATTTTTGTTTGAAGCTCCCTACATCAGGTTTTTCGTGGATTGATCAAAACCTGTGTTTTTTATCAGATTTATCTTTGATCTCTTGTGAAATTCATGTGTATTGCTAAGAATTATGTTCTTGAGGTCTTTGCTGCTATGTTGTTCACCCAATTTTGTTGATAGTAAAGATTTTCGGGTGGACTCCGGTCTCGTGGTTTTTTATCTCCTCACATCAATGAGGTTTTTTCCACATAAAAAAATCGTCATGTGTTCGTGTGTTTGGTATTTATTTCACTCTACTATATCGATTCATATTAGGTTTACATAATAGGGAATATTATTTTATTCCGTTGTGTTAATTCGATATTTTTCGAATTGTTACTGTTCTCCCATCATAATTTTCTACAAGAAGCGCATCACATTCTTTGGGGGACTAATAAGATATAAGTCTAGAATCATCAAACTTCATTTGCTTCAGCATTCCGTGAACGAAAGAGCCGTCCTGGTATCCCACTTTTTCTCCACTCTTTAGGAGCTGATCCATATCAGTCACAGTTGGTTGAACATTTTGCACCACCAAAAGAGAGCTCAAACTTGCAGTATAACTTTGCGTTAGTATGAGTACCACGAAAACCCAAACAATCACAACAAATCTGGCTAGATTGCTAGATATTCTATCCCCTGCAATCTAAATTAAGGGGAAGCACGTAGATTATCTAAGAACAATATGTATATCGTAATGTTCGATTGAGTTATAAAAGTGAAGGGTGATTACTTTGTGCAAAGATCATGGTTGAAAACGAGAACCAGAAGCTCGTGCCAACTTGGTGTGCTGCTGGACTCCTGAAATCTTCGTTGATTTGATGTTCGAGAATCTACACGACCAATGCTATAAACAAAAAGACGCATCCGGTTGTTAGCCAAAGGTGCCAGGTGACGGACTTCAAGAAAACCCAAGCAATCTTGCTCCTGTTGTCCTTGTATGGCACAAGCATCGAAACACCGGATTCGGTGTATGGTAAGGTGAATTCTTCATTTGATGATCTGTTCGCAATAATCGTGGTATCCCCCACCACTGCATCATAGTTCTGTTCCAACAAAAGCAAGGGAGATATGTTCTTTGTCAACCCCATGAGAGCATAGTTAGTTTCAACATTTTAAAAAGAGGAAATCAGGCACTCACAATGAGTTATCTCACCTGATAATATACTTGATTGATCATGTCATCATAACTGCCAGCACTACTTCCATTTGGCAAGGAAAATGGAATGAGGTCATGAGCCACAGCATAAGGCAGTTTTTCTGTCACCGCTCGGAAGATGGCAATACAGTATCCGGTGACTTGGGATGTGTTCATGTTGGGATCATGAGTCACTGTCACGAATTCATTGAAACCGTCCTTCACAGGAACTAAAATTTTCAACCTCCCATTCGTTGGAATGTCCCATCCCTTAGGAAAAGAGGTTGAATGTCCAAGCCATATTATTGATCTGAGATTACTCTTCGAAGTGGAATATTTGCTTGCGTTGAATGAATTCAAATCTCTTAGTAGCCCATTTTCTTGCGTCCAAAACCCAATCCCTCTTGCTGCATTTCCATTGATATTAACAATTTGGAATGCTAACGACTCTAGCTGTCCATTGACGAGGCTAAAATTTCTAGTGAGGCCCGCGAATGTCGTATTGGTTAGTTTCTGGAGAAGTCTCTGACCATTTTGAGACATCCCAATAGTGTCAAGGTCCGTCGCATTTGTCGAAGCATTTGACACTTGCAAGGTAAAATTTACAGCACCCATTTCCTCGATAGCCATTGCCAGAGCCCAAGCAGCGTCATAAGCCCAGTATCCGAAAATGTCCAACTTTGGATTAAGGATGGATGAGTTGTCTTGTTGGAATTTCATGACCATGAAGTTGTCCAGGTTTTGCGTGTCCGGGACATAAGTCTTGAGGCCCAGTACCCCTTGCATCGAACCAGCGACAACAGACGAATCCATTGAATTCAATTGGTCAGTGATTCCATTAGTCAAGATCCACACATAACCTTCGCTCATCATTCCTATCTCTTTTGCTTAGGCAAATAGTCGAGAACCAAGGGTAGTTGACATGTGCACGATGAAGACCCTCGTTTGCATCGTCATTAACTTGTAGAGTTCTCGTAGGATTTGATCGTCCGTGGCCGAAGGAGGAATGAGGCTCCTATAGGGCACTCGCGTGTCCACTTCTTCCAAAGCATCAGTAAGAGAAGGCATGACGCCATCTCCGAACTCGTTGTCCACATATATGAGGACAGCTTCTTTCCAGCCAAAGGCTTGCGCAACTGCGCTTATGGCATTCACTTGGACCGAGTCATTTTGTGCGGCTCGAATGAAGTAAGGACTCCGAATCGAACTAAGGGACGGACTAGTAGCAGAAAAAGAGATGATGGGCACGAGATTTGTTTCCAAGGTCAATGATGAAGTCTGCTTGTACTGAACCTTGAGGGCCTATTATGGCTTGGACTTGCTTATTATTTATCAAATCAAGTGCTGCAAAGGTGAACCAGAAAGACCGTGAAACAATAACAATTTGGCAGATAATACTTGATGCAGTATTACAGACACAGAATGTTTCGGAAAAAGAAGAATAGGAGTTTGAAGTTGGAATATAATTATTTACCTGATTGAAGGCATTCAATTGTTGCCTTTGAAATTCTTTGGCATATGATATTGCATGCCGATCAGAAACTAATTCTTTCATATAAGTAAATTTAAAACAAACTAAGAATGGATAAATTGGCCCAGACACGATCAAGTCGACTCTTCTTTATTATTAAGTAGACTTCTTTTATCTCATGGCTTCGGAAAATTCCACTCTAGAATCTAAGCCCCATTTTTCAATTGTATGGATTTCGTGAGGGCAGACCTATGTGATGTTATAGCATATATCAAGCCCGTCGACATCCATATTAAACTGCTTTCATGCTTTGACAATTATTGGGTGGAACTTAAAACTTTAGTTGTTTTTTTTCACCATTAATACCACACAGCTTCCATGAAAATAATTAATCACTAGCTCAGCTCGACCAAACTCATTAACCATGATTTATGGATCAACAAAATATAAATCAGTAAAATTATGTGGAGATACGTACCATGTACATATTTTCCTAAATTAAAGAATTTGGAGTTGTCTCTATCAATCGTCCCCGCTGAAGTGACTATTTTGCTATGTAGCATGTGTCTTTTGTGAGGCGATTATTAACGGGGTTCACTGTGCAGACAGAATTAAATAGAAATTTACTAAATTTATAGTGAGACAAGTGTCACACGAGACCTATATGTTCATCAAAAAATAGAATAGAGGATAGTAGTCCTACTATATTTCCCCATCCAAGACCCAATACAAAAATCCTCCATAAACACGTTTTTCTCGAGATGAAACTTTTTATTTATAAATTTACGTACATATGTATATCGGTGAAACACGAGATGATAGGGCATATGGACGTCTCAATTCAAAGATCAATTGTTGACCGACGACAAAACGATATTATTTCGAAGGTGCGGCGCCCTTAAACCACAAAAACAACACCGCAGGCAAAGGTTCAGGCTATTATAGTTGGATGCTACCCAAGATAGAATCTCGCCAATATCATTTCCTGATATAGCTTCTGGAAAGTAAACTCCAAGAACCAGAAATAAATAGATAAATAAATAAATCAAATGGTTCCAAGGTCAAATGTTACGCACAAAGACCAGTCTTGTCGAGAAGCACCGCATTGCGTGGATTGACCAGATCGCACGAATCCTCTCGGTTCTCAAGCTAAGCATCAAATTGGCAGTCTCATACGACTGCAGGACTTGGGGGTGGGTATATATCGATACGTTTCTGACTACGAGACCCTCCACATTCCCAGTGTGAAAGAGATCAAATTGAATCTTAAGTTCCAACTTGATGTTATCCTTAATTTTCAAAAATTCACAAAATGGGGGGATTTTTAATAGGTAAATGCTGTATTACTCTGTCAAAAATAGGAAAAAAGAAGAAGTAATGCATGACAATACTTATTTTGGGCCTGAAGTTTGGGGGTCACATTTGCATAACTTCTATTCCTTTTTTTCTTTTTTTGGATGGGGCGGGGGTTCAAATCTGCATGACAATACTTATTTTGGGCCTGAAGTTTGAGGGTCACTTGTGACAAATAGGCTCCTGCCATTATGGGTCACAACTGACATGAAGATGTTAGTTTATATATATATATATATGATTCTTTTTGAATTTGAAAATTAATCAAAGTATAAAGTGTCAATATAGCTATAGAAATATCGTGCCAGTTTTTTTCTTCCCTAAAGATCGTGCTGATATAACCAGAAGTCCAATATTTATTAATAATTCATTAAATGAAAGGAGAAAGTCCAGGAAAAAAAAAAAAAAGGTCATCAAAGTTAAAATCTATTGAAATCTATGTAGTCTAGATATGTATAGACATTATAATGCGTACTTACTCGAATTGAATAAGAACATATTTTATGACTAGATTCACTGTTCAGATACTATACACTGATAAGCCCACTTGTTCATTAAGTTTTGTTGCATGAACTAGTACTGCATTTCCCCAAGCAACTAATAATTTGAGTCAAGCCGTGGTGAATAACAAAGGCTCTGCTGAATGAAAAGCATCTGTCTTTCGTCCATATTGTCTGAGATTAGACAACAAGCAGTTTCAATGGCATTCCTTACATTAGAAGAGAGTGAGAGGGAAGATATTGTCATCTAGAAGTACCGACTTCAACTAGTCAAGGATTAAAGTCTAGTATCTATGGTTCTCGAGGCATCTACATCTCTCAATTTACATTGGTATCTCGGTGTTTATTGCTAACCCGGGGCACTTTTCGACTACATGATTAGGAAGTCCTTGCTTTGTAGATGGTGCCCCTTGCTCATTGATTAAGACAACGTCGATTTGGCTGGAGTCGCTTGACGGACTCGGGGGGAAGTTGGTGTGTTCCATAATTTCAACAGCTGCAATCTCATTGGCACCATCTTCCATATTTCTATCTCTAAATCTAGCTTTCCTGAAAGTATGGGAGTTGAGGTCTCTTTGGTAAAATCTTCTTCCCAATGCAACAATTTTCTCCCGCATTGAACCTGAAGAACTTGTAACGATATGCCAATTTCTTTTGACGAACATGACCATGAAAATGAGAAGAGCTAAAACAGCAGCAACTCCAGCAATCAAGAATAGGCCCCAGAAACTACTAAGACTCAAGCTGTTGGAAGAAATTGAGTTAGCCGAATCCAGGCAGCTAGTTTTTGGTGTAAGCCACCCATTTTCGATTTCCTTCATTTCAGGCCCTTCAGTTACTTTGAGGATTGCTCTCGAAATATCCGACACTAGCGGAGACCCTTTACGGAAAACCTGTAAACCAAAAGAAGCAGGACATGAGATTTTTCAATCAAAGAAATGGTGAATAATTCTAGTAATTGAGAATTTTAAGGGTAAAATTTGAGAGACTGAGGACTTACGAAGCCAAATCCAGCAGTTTTAAAGGTTGGGATCATAGTATATTTGTTGCAATATTGAGAAAGAACAAGTGTAATGTAGGGGACTTCGTCGATTGCTGCTGCAATGCCGCCCTTTGCACTTCCATTAGAAAGAAGCGCATCACATTCTTCGGGAGACTGATAAGATATAAGTCTAGAATCGTCAAACTTCATTTGCTTTAGCATTCCGTGAACGAAAGAGCCGTATACGTATCCCACTTTTTCTCCACTCTTTAGGAGCTGATCCATATTAGTCACAGTTGGTTGAAGATTTTGCACCACCAAAAGAGAGCTCAAGCTTGCCGTATAATTTTGCGTTAGTATAAGTACCACAAAAACCCACACTATCACAACAAATCTCGCTAGATTGCTTGATACACTCTCCCCTGCAATCCAACTTAAGGGTAAGCGCATAAATTCTTCAGGAACGATATGTCAATTGTAATGTTCAACTGATCTATTAAAGTGAAGGGCAATTACTTTGTGCGAAGACCATGGTTGAAAATGAAAACCAGAAGCTTGTGCCAACTTGATGCGAGGCTGGACCCCTGAAATCTTCGTTGATTTGATGTTCGAGAATCCACACGACCAATGCTATAAACACAAAGAAGCATCCTATTGTTAACCAAAGGTCCCAAGTGAGGGGCTTCAAGAAAACCCAAGCATTCTTGCTCTTGTTGTCCCTGTATGGCACGAGCATCGAAACTCCGGATTCGGTGTATGGTAAGGTGAATTCTACGTACGATGATCTATTCGCAATGATCGTTGTATCCCCCACCACTGCATCATAGTTCTGTTACAACAGAAGGAAGGCAGATATTTTCTTTGTCAACCCCATGATAGCATAGTTAGTTTCAATATCTAAAAAATGGAAATCAAGCACTCACAATGAGTTATCTCACCTGGTAATATACTTGATCAATCATGTCATCATAACTGCCATTGCTACTTCCATTTGGCAAGGCAAACGGAATAAGGTCATAAGCCACAGCATAAGGCAATTTTTCTATCACGGCTTGAAAGATGTCAATACAGTATCCAGGTGACTTTGGATGTGTTTGTGTTGGGTACACGAGTCACCGTCACAAATTGATTGAAACCATCCTTTACAGGAACTAAGATTTTTAACCTCTTCCCATTCGTTGGAATCTCCCATCCCCTAGGAAAAGAGGTCGAATCTCCTGGCCATATTATTGATCCGAGATTACTCTTTGAAGTGGAATATTTGCCTATGTTGAATGAATTCAAATCTCTTAGTAGCCCATTTTCTTGCGTCCAAAACCCAATCCCTCTTGCTGCATTTCCGTTGATATTAACAATCTGGAATGCTAACGACTCTAGCTGCCCATTGACGAGGCTAAAATTTCCAGTGAGGCCGGTGAATGTCGTATTGGCTAGTTTTTGGAGAAGTTTCTGACCATTTTCAGAGACCCCAATAGTGTCAAGATCCGTCGCATTTGTCGAAGCATTTAACGCTTGGAAGGTAAAATTTACAGCACCCATTTCCTCTATAGCCATTGCCAGAGCCCAAGCAGCGTCATAAGCCCAGTATCCGAAAATGTTCAACTTAGGATTAAGGACGGATGGGTTGTCTTTTTGGAATTTCATCTTCCATTGTACCGTAAAGTTGTCCAGGTTTCGCGTGTCCGGGACATAAGTCTTGATGCCCAGTACTCCTTGCATCGAACCGGCGACAACAGACGAATCCATCGAATTCAATCGGTCAGTAATTCCATTAGTCAAGATCCACACATAACCTTCGCTCATCATTCCTATCTCTTTTGCTTTGGCAAATAGTCGAGAACCAAGGGTAGGTGACATGTGCACAATGAAGACCCTTGTTTGCATCGTCATTAACTTGTAGAGTTCTCGTAGGATTTGATCGTCCGTGGCCGAAGGAGGTATGAGGCTCCTATAGGGCACTCGCGTGTCCACTTCTTCCAAAGCATCAGTAAGAGAAGGTATGACACCTTCTCCGAACTCGCTGTCCACATATATGAGGACAGCTTCTTTCCAGCCAAAGGCTTGCACGACCGCGCTTATGGCATTCACTTGGGAAGAGTCATTTTGTGCGGCTCGAATGAAGTACGGACTCCGAATCGAACTCAGGGACGGACTAGTAGCGGAAAA
This sequence comes from Eucalyptus tenuipes, assembly GCA_014182365.1. NCBI lineage: Eukaryota > Viridiplantae > Streptophyta > Magnoliopsida > Myrtales > Myrtaceae > Eucalyptus > Eucalyptus tenuipes. Next base: position 15,803,714 of record CM024539.1, on the reverse strand, counting down.
AGTGATGATGGGCACATGAGATTTGTTTCCAAGGTCAATGATGAAGTCTGCTTGTACTGAACCTTGAGGGCCTATTATGGCTTGGACTTGCTTATTCTTTATCAAATCAAGTGCTGCAAAGGTGAACCAGAAAGACGGTGAAACAATAACAATACGGCAGATAATACTTGATGCAATATTATAGAAATAATGTTTCAGAAAAAGAAGAATATGAGTTTGAAGTTGGAATTTAATTATTTACCTGATTGAAGGCATTCAGTTGTTGCCTTTGACATTCATTGGCGTATGTTATTGCATACCAATCAGAAACTAATTATTTCAATAAGTAAATTTAGAACTAAATAAGAGTGGAAAAATTGGCCCAGACACGGTCAAGTCGATTCTTCTTTATCATTACGTTGACTTATTTATCTCATGGCTTCAGAAAATTCCACTCTAGAATCCAAGCCCCATTTTTAATCGTATGGATTTCGTGAGGGCAGACCTACGTGATGTTAGAGTATATATCAAGCCCGTCGACGTCCATATTAAACTGCTTTCATGCATTGACGATTATTTGGTGGAACTCGAAACTCTAGTTGTTTTCTTTCATAATCAATACCCCACAACTTCCATGAAAATAATTAATCACTAGCTCAGCTCGACCAAACTCGTTAACTATGATTTTTGGCTCAACTAAATAAAAATCAGTAATATTATATAGAGATGTGTACCATGTATATATTTTCCTAAATTAAAGAATTTGGAGTTGCCTCTATCAACCTTCCCCGCATGTGCCTTTTGTGAGGCGATTACTAAGGGGTTCACTATGCAGACATAATTTGATGGAATCTTACTACATTTATAGTGGGATGGGAGTCATACGGGACCTGTATATTCTTCAAAAAATAGAATAGACGATAGTAGTCCTAGTATATTTCCCCATCCTAGGCCATAAACGAAAATCCTTCTTACACATATTTTTCTCAGGATGAAACTTTGTACCCATAAATTTATGTAGATACGTATATCGGTAAATACGAGATGATAGGGAAGATGGACTTCTCAATTCAAAGATCAATTGCTGACCGACAACAATGCGTATGATGTTATTTCAATGGTGCTGCACCCTTAAACCACAAGGAACAACACCACAGGAAAAGGTCCAGCAGATTAGAGATGTTCGATTTGGCGTGACTGGGAAATAATTATCTCCATCAGGCTTTTATAGTTGGATGCTCCCCAAGATAGATTCTCACCAATAATATTTCTTGATATGGCTTCTGAAAAGTAAACTTCAAGAACTGGAAATAAATAAACTCCAGGAACTGGAAATAAATAAATAAATCAAATGGTTCCAAGGTCAAATGTTACGCTCAAAGACCAGTCTTATCGAGAAGCACCGCATTGCGTGGATTGACCAAATCCCACGAAGCTTCCCGGCTTTCAAGCTAAGCGTCATATTTCTGACTTTGAGACAAATTGAATCTTAAGTTCCAACTTGATGTTATCTTTGATTGTGTCAGAAGATGATAACGACTGCTTTTTGATAATGATAAAAAAATTCTATAACAAAATGTTCCACCTATCTAAATCAAGTATGCATGCCAGACAGCTAAGACAGTGAGCACAGATTGGTGACAGACGCTTCTTGTTCTTGAAGACGAGCCAAAATATAGGTCTTTCCTTATTTCTTGGGTAAAATTAACCTTGGCCGTTTCTTCTTGGAGCTCTGGAAATTGGGGCTTTAAGTATCTCTGCTACAAGAACACGTACTACTTTGGAAATGGAACACACATTGCTTCGTAGTGTCCTTGAAAATTTAATTGGAAATCATTCTCAAATTTCACATATGTTGAAGCTGAGGTGTTCATATGATTGGCAAATACATCATTATGAACAATAATTAGACTTATTTTGCATCACACGAGCAGCTGCACAATGATCTTTATCCTCTATGACCAATCAGTACGCTAGAGAGAGAGAGAGAGAGAGAGAGAGAGAAAGAGAGGGAGGGAGGGAGGGAGAGAGAGAACCTGCAGCAGCAGCAGCAATCTCATCTTGTTTGGAGTCTCTAACGTTGAGGATGAGCCTGGTCTTGTAAGAAGGGTTTGAACTATAGAAGTCAGAGAGAGACATGTTAATGCAGCTCAATCCCATCTGACCCCTCCATGTTTCCAGATCAAGAACAACCCCAACGTTCACTGGGATTGTTTGGGCATTGTTGTTGTTACTGCTCTGTGCCATTGCTATGCGAGGGCCATCTCTGAAGGTCGAGACGATCGTGAAAAAGGAGAGAGCCAAAAGGAGGAGCTTTTCAGCATCGAACGAGGTTCTTGAAGGAATCATTGAGAAGGGGAAAGGCAAGTGTGAGAGGGAAAGACTTGAAGGATACAGCGATGATGACGATGTATTTATAATGGGGAGGAGCTTTGAAAAGTAAGACGAGGCATGCAAAACTTCCATTCAAGGATTGCACGACGTGGACGGGACGCATCTGCCCTTACGTAGCATATAGAATGATAATATAACCTCCGGTAGTACCGACGGTTCATGTTTCTCTCTTTGGGATTAAGAATCCCAGAAATTCTTTAACCCCAGGATTGTTTGTTCATTCTTTTTCCTGCTACTACCATCTTGTTTTAAGGAGCTGATGATGAAACTTGGTTCAGTGGTGGTATGGCTCGAGTTTAAGATCATGAAACGTGGGATCTCAAATCCAAATTATGTGGAAATAAAGTACAAAAAAAAAAAAAGTCATAAACTTACAAATTCAGTGCTAAACATTTCAATTTTAAGCAAATTTAATCCTAAATCTTTTCATATTGATACCAATTCGGTCTATCTAACCAATTTAGGCTGAAATCATTAGCGTAAACACTAGCCATCCCATGTGACATGAGACATTGATGTAAATATTTTTAATAACATTTTTGAATTTTTTATATATTTTTTTTTTTGGGCCTTGGAGGAGGTCATTGCGGCCCTTCGTAGCCCCAACAACTGTGAGCAATGGTGCGAAGGCCCTCGCCAAATCTTGGTGATGGGTGGTTGGCGAATGAAGGAAAAAATAGAAAGAACAAAGAAAAAAATTAATAAAAGAAAAAAGAATATATATATTTTTTGGTAATTGGACGATTATATCAATTACAAAAATAAATAAATGAAATTTTTTTCATCGTCCACAAAGTTATTTAGACATATATTATTGATGATAATGAAAATAATTTTGATTGATTAATTATTTTAAGCTATTTAAGCAATTAATTTTAGGAGGATTGTTTTCAAATCATTTATCTTTCGCCACATAAATGGAGCCTTAGCGTCACATGGTCGTAAGAGATTGTTGGCATCTCTTTTCTGCGGAAGAAGAGAGGTCAAGAATTCCAACTTTGAATTGGTTAGGATGGTCTGTTCAAAAAAAAAAAAAAATTGGTTAGGATGGTGTTAAAGTGGGTCACGAGAACCTTGAACGGTGGGACCATATTCAACGCGTATTTAAAGTCAAACTAAGTTCCCAATCAAAAGATTCTCGTAAATGAATTTGCGCAAGAAAAGAGATATTCTTTTCAGTCGTATTCTGAATAATAATTAACAAAGTTGTCATTTTCTAGAATAAAATAAGTATTTAATACTAAAGAAATTCTTGATAACCCTATATACCAAATCGACAAAAATTATGCAAAGATATAGATTTAATGTTGAAATCTAACTCTCCCAGTTAGCCAGTTAGCCTCATGGGCCCAGCGGAACCTTCTGATAAATTATTTATGGCCTATTTATGATTTTTTTCATTTTGATTTCTACTAGTTTGGATGCTTCAGAGAATCTTTAGGACCTGCTTTTGTATTAGAACCAAGAATATATACATATACCAAGAACATCTAAATCGTTGATCATGTTGTTGCCAAAATATGGCCCAAATAATTTATGATTTTATGATATTGGTGGATATGATCTGTAAACTACAAAATAACTTCTCATTCAAAACAAAAATATTGCATGGTCAAATAAAACATAAAGACCATGATCATCTAAATCGGTGGTTATATGAATTTCATGCTATGACTCAAATAATTAATGGATCAGATGACATAGGGATTTATATACGATAAACCCTGCAATATCTCTTCTTTATCTTAGGAGACAAAGCAAATATGTGAGATGTCAGACACCTGCGCGTAAACCTAGGAACTCCTCACCGGATGGTCCGGTCAGTTGTTTTTTCTTCCTTGTTTTGGGTGAACACCGGAGAAAGGTCTCTGTCTACGGGAGTGGACATCTTCATGTAAAGGTAGAAATCTGTCTTGGTCCCACCTTGTTTACCTTGACCAATTCAACATGAGAACTCCACACAGGACAATCATCGTTCCACGATACCCTTACAATCAGTTCTTAACCACCTAATCGCAAACTTTGCTAGAATTCAATCATTACGTACCCAAGAAACCAATCCTATAGTAGATTAAATAGGTACGTTAAGCGATAAATATTTCCGGTGGTCATTCCTTTAAATGCCTTAAGTTGTAAAGCGAGCAATTAATAAAATTCGATAGGCGAAATAACTAATAAAAAATGGCTTCCATAATACTTATATATTGATTTTTTAACTCAACACTCTCCTCAAGTTGAAGTTGAAGGGACGACCGGGAATATTACCATGTTGAGTAGAGCCCTCAAGTTTTGGAAGAAGTATAGAAAAATTCCAAAGCAGATGAGAATATCTGTACGGAACCAAACTCGTTCACCTATTTTTGTTATTCTTGTTTGAGAGTGACTTTTGTGAGTTTCCAAGAAGCTGCGTGTGCCTTGAAGTCAAAACTTTTGAATTGAATTTTTCCCGATATTATAGTGGCTCTAGTGATAATTGCATTGTTCCCTATTACTTAGCTTGAAAGGGACACCTGGAGTTCATGACCAAAATGCAACCGTCTCTGACCTCAGCCATTGATTGGATACATAGCAAGCTTGAGCATTATATCAAATACATCTCTTTGTAGAATTCACCTGGCAGTTAATTTACAAGTCATCAACAACAAAAAATACTAATAGAAAAGATGGAAAACTTAATTTAGGAGAAACTAAGTACCTGGCCTCTTGACTTTAGATACAAGTCAGTACAACAACCCTTGTTGAGGTCATCCAAGTCATTAAATTAGGAACCACAACAATAAGATTCTCAACATGTTTATGAGTAGGGACATGGTCGTAATTAAATATGATGGATGATGATGGGAGCGTGGATTATCTTTACCCTTGACTCATTTAATGCATATGAAAGCACCGAGTCATTGCTTCTTGTGTGGGAGTATATTGTTTGTATTATCATAAGCTATTGGCAACTATTAAAATTATGTGAGTTAGGTAATGACTTTGAAATTAATTAGCTCTAGTCAATTGGCTCCATTCTATTAAGTGGGCATTAACTGATTCTCAATGTACCATCCAATTTCATCCATTCGATCATATCCCGATTACTTCGACATAAAAATTCGTTGAATGGGCCGGTTATGCAAGTCATGTGCAGACAAAGCGAATAATTTCTCGGAAAATTTGTATCTTTTATGAAGCCCAACGAGAAATTGAGCCAGGACAACAATTACTTGGTTCATACGTTTAGTCGAAGTCATATGATGGTTGATACAGACTGGATGATTATTTAATGATGGGTCCAAACTTTCTAGTTTCCACAGGAGTCCTTTTCATTTGGCTGTCCCATGTACTTGAGTAGTACAAATAAAATAATAGTAAATAATAAATTCAAGAATAAAAAAACACAGTGCCCATGATTCACGGGAATGCTCTAGGCCGTTCGATTTGGGGCTCCACACCACAAGAAAGTTTTCACTTATATATAAGCACTTGTTTTTGTGTGTGTGTGTGTGTTTCCAGTTCGAGATTATCGTAAATACTAGTGAAATGTCCGTCTACGAGTCAAAGAAAACAAACTTATATGTTTTGGAAAATCATATGAGATATTCATTTTTCAAAATTCATTTATTTAAACCGATAAAAATTCATGATATTGGAATATTATATCCTCATCCTGTTATATTTGCTTTCATAAATTGAAAATTGATGAGATTTATATCAGATCATGAATTTGATCATGTTTACATGCCACTATATATATATATATATATATGCATATATCATGTATATTAGTCCTATAAATAGAATCTTATGCTTGATATGTTAGTATCTATACTGCTTAATTGAAATAAATATGCACGAGACAATATAATTTTTTTGGTTATCATGGGGTACTTTTTTATGGATATGTTAAACCCTGAAAGATATTAAGTGAAGGGTGACTAACTACAGGATCATTAGTAAACCTGTAAGCAAACCCTCTCATGAGCGAACCGAACTTGACGAAGAGGCCCTAGAATGAGTTATCGGAGAATACGACAAGCAACAGAATGATAAACTAAACAGGACATAGAAATGAGACTTGGTCATGATATTAATGTCCCTTGATCGAGCTTAAGAGTGTAAATATCATATAATAAAGAAAAATATTGTCTAGGCCACAACTGACACAAAATAATATATGTTCATAATTATGGTAATTAAGAAGCACAATTTATGAAAAAAAAATTCTTTTTTGTCTTCTGAGAAAATAATTTTGCCAATTACACTATATCTTTTGTATAATGATATTTAGAAAATTGAACCAACTTTGATATAATATCCGCCAAATGATGCATATTACAATTAAGAGACATATCTCCAGCACAAAAAGAAAAAGACCCGAATTCAAGGAAGACGTTGTGAATTGACTATGCTTCTTTGGAATTATATAATGTGTATCTTCCACGTGAATATTATATTGTGATCGTCTATGATTTTTTTTTTTTTAATCAAGGATAGAGGAATATATGACTCTTTCAATGGACTATGCTCTAAACTTGACTTTCAAACTTGTGAAATTTTACCAATATAAAAATGAACACGGTTATAAGCAGAATAGACGGTTTCAAACTCTAAATCTTGCAAAATCAAGCATTGGACAATTGGAGTTTAAACTCTTATCTAATTAAAATTAATCAAGGAGAATTATTACGAGTTCAACAAGAGTTGAAGTGTGACATGAATAAGAACTTAGATTTATAATTATTCAGTCAAATATTCCTTCTATTTAATTAGATGACTGTTCTTATTCTCAATTGAACGTGGAGTTGAAAGGCCATTGAAATTCTACACATTGGTGGTTGTGGTCTTCATCAGCTGCAAATGTCTACTTCGAGTTGAATCTTTCCAAGTCTCTTAGTTTGAAACTTGAGTCTCTTATCATTAGAAATTCAAGACTTGAGCGACAAGTTTAGAAGCATATGGGTCATGCAATGTCATATTGGCAGTGCATGTCTGCTAGAACTACCGTGAAATTTCCAAGATTGACTGCTAATTACAAGTAATGAAAATATTATTAATTCACTAGTAATTATTTCTAGTATACATCGAAACGTCATAGGCTTGTAATGTTTGCATTGTCCCCGTAGGTTTTTATCAAGTAAATTCTTAGAGCTTGTTCTGTCCCCTTCACCTAACAATCTCATAGAAAAAAGTCGATATGTGTCGTTAATCGCAGTATTGGAAAATAACACTATTGATTAACTAATAATGAGATCCAACCTACTAAATCTGAAATATCTGAAAACTACTAAAAACTGAAACAAATCACCTAATATCGTAACATAATACTTAAAAAGAAGTAAGATAAGGAAATTGAAAAATATATATTTTAAAAATATGCGTCCCACATCATTCCCTCCCACGAGGATCTGGTAAGTTGTCCGCTTTGTCATCAGCCACGGGCAAGGGTCACCTTTACCAAATCCAGTGAAGGGGACTCTTGCCATCGCTAGCTTTGGTGAGGGGTCTCGCTTGGTGTGGATGACCCTCTCTAGAGGCTAGTTAAGAGATCAGTATTAGCCCTCACTAGAGGCCAATGAGGGCGATCCTTGCCTGTGGCCGGCGATCCCTACCAGCTATTGCTAAGGCCCAGTAACCTGCAGATGTAAGACGGTTGGCGTCCACATTTGTCAAAATTGGTTGGAAAGGCTACATTGACAAATCTTTAAAAAAATATATGATTAAAATGACGCAATCTAAAGATTTAGGATTGAATTAGTTGTTGTACAATAAATTTAAGAATTTTCAACAACTTTTTCCAAAATTAACTTATAATATCTTCTTTCCATCGTCACAAAATTTTAATTTCTCTAGAAATTCTTTCCCGAGCTCAAAATCCATCATCTTTGGAAGTTTCAACTTCTTAGGGCATGCATGACAAAATTTTTGTTTCTCTATTTCTTTGTTTTTCTATTACCCGGAACAGGTTTAGAACAGAAATCCGTTTAGTAACGCAATTTCATTTTTCTATTTCTCCGTTACGAAATAAATTTGGGTTTTAGCTTTTCTATTTTTAGAACAAAAATGAGAAATCAATTTTTTTTTTCATCGTTCACTCTCGTCACCACCCGTCGCTCACTTGCCACCCGTGGGATGCTGAACACCCACCGCCAGTTGCCGCCCGCCCGCCACCGGCCCTGGCCACCAGCTGTCGATTGCCGGCCACCAAACGTCAGCTGCCGGTCGCCGGATGTCGGACACCCACCGGTTGTTGGTTGCTTATCGCCAATCATTGGATGACGGAGGCTCATTACCAACCACTGGATGTTCGTCGGCGACAGTCTGCCGCTCGCCACCGGCTACCACCCGCCACCAGCCTCCTATCGCCGGACTTCGGATGTCGGACGTCAGACATCAAACTCCGGACATTGGACGCTGGTTGTCGGTCGCCAGACTCCGATGTCGGACTCCAGACTTTGGCCGCTCGCCATCGATCACCAGACTTGGCGCCGGACGCCGAACATCGGACTTCGGACTTTGGCCGCCCATCGCCGATCACCGGACGCCGAACACCGGTCGCCGAACGTTGGACTATGCCGGTCATTGCTGCTCCTAGAAATAGAAATTTTATTCTATTATCAAATGAATTTTTATTTCAGAAATACAAATTTTGAATTGTTATCAAACGTGTTTCTTTACTCAGAAACTCGTCCATGAAATAGAAAAATTTTGTCATGCGCGCCCTTAATCACTTTGCTGGGTACCCACCATGTGAGGCTCGCAAGCACACTCTCGACCGGAACCTGACCAACACAAGTTTGTTAACAATCATATGGCCCCACAGTGACTAAATTGTAACGTGAAGGCAAGACGAGGATGATGAAAAGGAAAGCCGGCACATAAATTCAATTACTCTTTCCATCTCAATCTACTCTTGGTTGGGATTTTTCCTCTTTGCCTCCGACAAAACGCTAGACTAGTTACTTCTTTTCTCCATCAAGCACGTGGCCCATACTCCGAAAATTGGCCAATTGAAGGACCCCTTTCCTCACGCGGATTTTAAAAACGGATTGCAGGTGTCCTTTCGCATCCTTCCCGGTGATATTTTCCACCATTAGCTCTGGTTTCCCTCTCCATTCTGCGACATGAGCCTAAGAAAACGAAACTATGTGGGGCTTTCCCTTTTGTGTGGGCTGAGAAATTCATATCTATAAAATTAGTTGCGTACTTAGCCAAGAAATTGGTCGATTGGTTCCAGAAAGAGCTGAGAATTTTCTTATACTGGAGAAGCCAGGAATCATACTAGTGTACTTTATAGAAGTCATAAGCTTTTAAAACTCTTCTTTTTTGGGTCTCGTTAACAAGTTAACATTAAGGATAAAGAAAAAATTTCTCAATGAGGTGATACATTTAACACAAGAGAGACTGCACGCTCTTTCTTATCTTAAATCATTAAAAATCTAAAGACAGTTTGCATGTTTATATTAGCGTTTTTTATTTGAGTAATATTAAGTTTTTATTATTATTTTTATTTCAAAATGATTTCTGTGACACTATTTACTCCATTTAACTAACATACTACCGTAATGATGATGATTTCGCAATAGAACTGGAGATTCGTCTAATTAAGTATCAGAAACCCTGTTTATTATCGGTCGCATTTTATTCTTGGCTCTTCCCCTCTCCATTCGGTGACATCGTCCACTGTAAACCCCAAATTCAAGATCCAAGGAGAGAGCGGGACGGAGGCAGAAGTGGATAGGGAAAAAGAAAGCAAAGGGAAGAAAAGAAAGTGGGAAAAAAAAAAGGAAAAAAGAAGAATAAATCTAAACTGTCCAATGACATATGTGGTGAGGTATCAACTTCTCATGCGAGAAAATTTAATATATAAATTTACTTCCTAATAATATGAGAGAATCTCAATCCTCAAATGGCGGTTTGATGACCCTCCCGAGATGAACTTTAAGGGGGATTTAAGAGATTAATCTAGCATAATCAAGTTTTCAAATTCATTGAATCTTTGGTTTGTATAAGTGAGATGTCTAATTTATTCATAACCAATTAGTAGCAGCTTCAAAAGTTAAGATAAAATGCATGTCGACTCAAGTGTCAAGTTGCTATTAGTAGGGCTTAAGAGAGTTTGCGTTAAGCATCTCGTTTAGTAGTCCGTTAGCCTTTTTTTTTTTTTAGTAGTTCACCTCTTGGGAGGTCGCAACAAGAATTCAGACAAAAAACAAAAGCCCAAAATGGCGCAGATAAATGATATAAAAATAGCTTAATGCCCTGAAACATGATTTGGAGGTCTGAAACAACCGTGAACGATGTACCCAATTTGATGGAGATATATTGCTTGGAAGGAGCTTTTCCTATTGCGGTTCTCATATTTTTCTCGCGCGCTACGCAGATTGTTGCCCCAGGCCCGCTTGTTGGATTGTTTGTCCGAATGCTCCAAAAAGTCATCAGCAATCATGTTTGGATAACCACCAAAGAATCAACGTAAAATGAAGCATAACCGGAAGTTTCGCCGCAAATTATAAACCACGTAAACTTAACACAAATGTAAGTTCCATGATATTCAGAAGAAAATGCCGGCTAATCACTGATTAAATTGATCACTGTCTAAGTTCAGTTCGAAAATTAAATTTATTGTCGAAGTATATGGAAACTTAGACGACATATTAAAAGGGATCTAGTCATGGAAACTAATTTTCTAAGAGAAGTCATGATGGTCCGTGACTCTCTTTCAAGTAGCTATCAATTTGGCATGATGAGTTGGTTGCTTCCATTGTCTCTTTCAAATGAGAAAATTCTGGGAAACATCGTACTTATTTCAGAAAGAAAATATCAAAAAACTTGTCTGATTTAAGATTGGATTTTGGTCCATTTAAGAAATCGACATGTAGAGATGGTCTCTCAGGGTAGATAATGCTCATGGCGTGTGGCTTAGCTCACTTGAATAAAGGAAATTGTGTAGAAAAGGAGGAGCTAAAGTATGATGTGTCTGATAATACAAGAACAATATTTTCTAAACATTAATGGGAGGGAGTACAAACGTCTTTGTCTTATATTCTCCATGTTCAGTTTGCTCCGCTCGCCTCACTAAGAACGTGAGTCGTTAAATTTAGCAAACTTGTACTTGGACATTCGACCAATTTCTTTTTGTTTGAAATATAATTATCATTCATCAAGATAAAGGATGAACAAACATAGCTGCAGATTCAGAACATATTAGAATCCAAAGGGCTTGTGGGGATACAAGATGCAATTAGAAGGAAAGCCTTTTTTACGTTGGGCTTTTACAACCCAATCTGCCACCTTATTTGTCTTTCAACTTCAATGGGCCGCTTTAAGATTTGAACAAAAGCTAAGGTGGGCTTAGGCTTTCTTGATATACAGCTGATCTACCAAGAAGCTTCTTCTGTGCCTAATAAGCCATTAATTAGATCTATAACTGATTTGAGTTCATTCGAAGGAGGTACTTGAACAAGAATTAAGAATTTTAGGGTTTCTGGCATAGCCAAAGCTATTACTTGTTCTTGTAGCCTATTTTTTTTATCTAATATCTAGGAATAAGTGTATGAGGAATTCTAAAAAAAATAATTATATTATAGAAAGGAAATGTTTTTACTCTAGAAATTCTTTTCTTTTCCCTGCATAGTTGGCGGGTTTTTAAAGAGTGCTTGAGAGTGCTAGGTCGTTCAATGGGAATGCGAGTAAATCTCCCAATTTAATCATAAACCTTTCGATTTTTTTTATTACTGCACTTTGCACGAGGATTACCATATAATTTAATGTCATTATTGCGACATGCCATTGAATTTCCTAGAATGTTGGACCCTATCATCAAATGCAAAAGTGTCGAGAAGCAAACAAGAAGGTCTAGTGACCGACTCTCTCACAACTCTATGACCAAGATAGATTTCGAGACCCCAAGTAGCAGTCGATGGATCGTAGTTCCATGCTCATGGGCTCTGCACTTATCTTGAGTGTTTTTGGAGACACCAAGACTATTCTTTTTTTTTTTTTTTTGGTCGAAAGCTAAGCATATCATTCACAAAGTGAAAATGTCACAACCCTCATACAGGGCATCATTACAAAGCAAATTCAAGAGAGCTGTGGGGGGAGCAACAGCCCAATTCGGACACAGAGATCCTCGGCCTTGGGCCTTGGTGGCCCATTCGGCAGAGAAATTTGCTTCACACCTATAGTGCTGGAAATGTAGATTAGGGCAGCTTTGAAGCAAGGCGGCAACGTTCTCGAGCAAAGGTCTACAATCCGGCGATGACGACCGTCGATGATTCACAGTCTCCACCAACTCCAGACAGTCTGATTCGAGGATCAGGTAGGTGGTAGCCAATCCTCTTTGTAACATAAATTTGAGGGTGATTAATAGTGCTTGGGTCTCTGTTTGAAGGGGGGAGGAGGCTTGGACGTTGCTGGAGCAGCTGTCGAGCAGGGTACCCGTGTGATCGCGACATAGACACGCGATCAAACCCATTTCCGTGCCAGTAGGAAAAGCCCCATCCATATTCACTTTAAGGAAGCCTGGTTCAGGGGGGATCCAGCAAGTATTAGGATTTGGCGAGGGTACCCTTGGGTCCAGATTCGACTGTGAGGAGGAGAGATAGAGCCGCGCTGATGTAAGTGCTGAATCCACTTATCTGTTGAGGGCTCAAACATTGGCATTGGAAGATATAAAGGTTGTGTGCTTTCCATATTTGCTAGAGATGTGTTGCAATGATTTCCAAACCGGGTAAGTGAGTTCTATGCTCTACTATATCAGCCAACCATGCGTCCATTCGGTGTGTGCTAAATGCTAAGACTATAATTTGTATGTTGTGATGTGACCAAACCTGCTGACTTCTAGGGCATAGCAAGAATAAGTGTTCCAGAGTTTCTAGGACTTGAGGTGAGCAAAGGTTACATACCAGATCATCAGTGATATGTCGCCTGAAGAGATTTTCCTTGGTTGGTAGCGCGTTATGGCATATAAACCATAGGAAGATTCTGATTTTTGGTACTGTTTTAATTTTCCAAATCTGTTGCCAAAGACAACGGGGAGTGGTATAAGATGATGAAGCCGGGTACTGTTTCTATTGTGGTTTGACTGCCGAATATGTTGGTATCCACTTTTTACTGAATACGTGCCCGTATGCATGCCAGTCCATGTTAGCTTATCTAAGTTAGAATTTGGCCGTAACTGAATGGCTGAAATTTCTTCGACTGTTTGATCATCAAAGCTCTATTTGAGTCTTGGGATGTCCCATGTGTGCTAGTCTGGAGTGATAAATCCAGCCACTTTCTCGGGTTCATTTATGGGTGTTAGCCCACCTATGACCCCTTTTTCCAGCCATTTGTCCTGTCGGACCCTCATTTTTTCGCCATTCCCAACTGACCATTGAATCTTTTCTGTGATAGAGTCCCTTCCTAGAAGTAGGCTTTGCCAACCCCAGGAAGGTCTTGGTCCCTTTTCTGCATGCTAGAAATCTTTGGAGTGATAATATAATCCTTTAAAAGGTTTACTCCATAGGGAAGAAGTTTGCAGAGAGAGTCTCCACGCCTGCTTTCCCAGAAGTGCTTTGTTAAATGCTATTAGATCTCTAAATCCCATTCCTCCGCTGTCTTTGCTTTCTTTCAGAAGTTCCCAGTTCTTCTAGTGAATCCCTGATTTGGTGTGATTAGTCTGCCACCAAAATTTGGCTATTCTTTGCTCTATAGACTTGCAGATAGATATAGGGAGCTTAAAAATGGACATTGCACAGTGAGGGAGGGCTTGCACCACTATTTTAAGTAAAATTTCCTTACCGCCTTTGGATATAAGGCTCTATTTCCAGCCTGCTAGCTTTGTATTGACTCGAGCCAGAATCCATGCAAACATATCATTTTTAGATGCACCCCAGTCAGACGGTATACCCAAATATTTCCCAGTTTTTTGTGTTAAAGGAACCCTTAATTCTGTAGCCAGATTCTCTTTCAAGCTCAGCGGGCAGTTTTTGCTAAGGAAAAGACTTGATTTATTCCTATTTATAGCTTGATGTGGCTAGACAATATTGCTGCAGAATATTGGATATATTTTGACATTCAAGAAGCTGTCCATCTATAAAAAAGATTGCATCGTCAACAAAAAATAGGTGAGACAGAGTGGGACACCATATGTTAAGTCCGATCCCCTTCAGATTTCCCATGTCTACTGCTTGTGTGATAAGTCGAGATAGAAGATTAGCTAGCAGGATGTATATATAAGGAGAAAGGGGGTCACCTTGTTTGAGGCCCCTGGACGGCTGAAAATAAGGAAGAGTCTCACCATTGAACTTAATGCTAATGGAGACTGTGGTGATGCATTGCATTATCCATTATATCCATCTAGGATCAAAACCCAGTTTATGAAGATAAGCCTCCAGAAAATCCCACTCAACCTGATCATATGTTTTTTGCATATCCAACTTTAAGATGCCCTGAAATTTCTTCTTTCGCTCTCTGATTTTCAATTGGTGTAATACCTCTTGAACGACCAAGATATTGTCTTGTATTTGTCTACCAGCGATAAAAGCACTCTATTCTTTTGAGATTAAATCAGGAAGCCAACATTTGAGACGGTTAGCTAATACTTTGGATATGATTTTATACATAAAATTGCACAAACTGATCGGTCTATATTGGTCTAACCTTTCTGCTTGCATTACCTTAGGGATCAGAAATATGAGGGTTTTGTTAAGAGCTGGTGGCAACATACCTGATGTGAAAAATTCTTGCACTGTAGTGATTATATCATCCTCCAGGATATCCCAATGCCTTTGATAGAACAGCCCATTGAAGCCATCAGATCCTGGGGCTTTAGTGGCCCCTAGTTGAAATGTTGCTTGTTTGATTTCCTCCTTAGTTACCTCCACTGTTAGAAGTAGGTTCATTTCTGCAGTAACATCTTGACTACACCGTGACAGAATAGGGTCAAAGTTCCGAGCACCAACAGAAGTATATAAGTTTTGGAAGAATTCGTGAGTCATTTTCTTTAATTGCGTAGGTTCACGGATCCACTGGTTATGTGCATCCTGCAGCATACTGATACGATTTCGCTGCCGTCTTTGAATTGTAGTCGCGTGGAAAAATTTGGTATTTTTATCCCCCCAACACAGCCAATTAATCCGTGATCTCATAGCCCAGTATTGCTCCTCTTGTTGCCAAACTTGTTGAATTTATGCTTTTAGACAATTAACCTGTTGTTTATCATAATTGCAGCTTGGTTGGTTGATGTGATCTTGAATTTGCTGTTTTAATAGGTTTATGTGAAGATGACCTTTGGAGAATTTCTCTTTACTCCACCGTTGGAGCGCCGAGTAGCAACCTGAAGCTTACGGGAGGTAGAGGCATTACTCAGAGGAAGAGAGGACCAGGCAACTTCTATAACCTGACGACATTCAGTATGTTGAAGCCAGAATGCTTCAAATGTGAAGGCTTTTCTGCGTCTGAGGCTCTAGCGATAATAACAGCGGACTATGATCAGAACCTATAGCAGGTAAGGCGAAAACTTCAGCCGCTGGGTAATGCAATCTCCATTCCATATTGCACATCACCCTGTTGAGTTTTTCTTTAATAATATCCTCGCCATCCCCGTTATTAACCCATGTATAGGCACAACCCTTGTTGTCTATCTCCATTAATGAGCATTCGTTTATGAAATCTCGAAAGGAATGCAATCTCTAAGAATGAGCAAATCGCTTACCCACTTTTTCGCAGTGATTTAGGATCTCATTGAAGTCTCCGATGCACACCCATGGCATTGTAATTGATCTGCTGAGGCATTTCAAGTCTGCCCATAACTGCTGTCGTTGTTGGAAAGATGTAGGCGCATGAATGCAAGTGAGTCTCATCGGAATACCACCTTGGGTACCAGTACAGATTAAGTCAATATACTGGGCTGTATGATTCTCCACACTCACAGAAAGCTAGTCATTCCAAAAGACGACCAAACCACCAGCTAGGCCTGAGGGGCTCACCAAAAAACTACTGTGGTATTTTAATCTCCTCTGGACTCTTTTAACAACTAAGTCTTGATTTTTTGTTTCCATCAAAAAAAAATAAGAGCAGGCTGATCTTGGACCACTAGGTCCTTGAGAGCTTGAACTGTCAGGGGGTTTCCCAGCCCCTGACAGTTACAACTGATGATCTTCATTTCTTTTTTGGTGGCTTTTTAGGGCAAGCCACCATCGCCCAGCTGCCAACCCCTTCGGCTTCAAGGACAGGGGTATTTGTGAGTTGGTTGTCATCTAGTTCGACTATTCCATGAGTATGTGACTCATAAGGCGAATATCTCTTAACCTTTTTATGTGGGCTTCCGCTGCTGAGTCTCCTTGGACTTTTTTGTTTCTTTGGTTTGGAATATTTTGTTGCTGAATCACTGATACTTGTATATCTCTCTGAAACAGGGGATTTAAGTTTTTGCAGCTCAGCTTCTTGCTGAGGAATCTCCTTGAGTGAAACACGCTGGATAGCTGTTGTTTGAAAGTTACCTTGCTGATCTGAGCTAACCTCCATTTATGCAAGAATCTCGTTGGTATTGTTGGGGATGGTAGGTAGCATTAGAGGTGTTGCCGCAGGTGTTTTAGGTACAGTTTTCTCATCTACTTCTCTATTAATTGGTGTATCATAGAAAGCTTGCCAGAAAGGACTGTATTGTTTGACTTCCGCCCGAAGCCATTGACCAAAGTAGAGGTTTTCTCGGCCTTCCATTTTAGCATCGTCATAGGATATAACTTTGCAATACATCGCATAATGTCCAAGGACACCACAGGAATAGCAGAAATGGGATAGATGCTCATAACGAAAATCTAACCAGATGGATTTCCCTTCTATTCTTATCAATTTCCCAGGCTTTAGAGGTTCATTCAAGTTAAGCTCCACTCTAGCCCGCCCTGCTCGCAGAGTAGTTCCTTCTTTAGCATCAATTCTAACTTCCAGGACTTTACCAACTTGCTGCACAGCTCTACCGATCATGGTCTCTGTACATCTTTCTAAAGGAAGGCCGAAAACTTGGACCCAATACGCACAGGTGGTAAAATCATAACATTGTAGAGGAGTATTAGGAACCCATGGCTTTAAAATTAGGAGATGGTTCGCGAAAAGCCAAGGACTGTTATCCAAAATCCTCTGTTTCTCTGCTACTGAATTGAATTTGAAAACGAAAAGACTTGCTTCCCGTTGAGATATTTCGACTTGGTCGTTACGCCAAGCACGTTTGATAGTAGTCTGAAAAGCCTGGAAGTTAATTGAAGGGTTGGAGTGGAGTTTACCTACTAAGATTTGTCAGCATTCTGCTAATTTATCTTCTGGAGCTGCTTCTTCCCAATCTTCTATTTCCTGTTTAGCCCATAACCTGCCCATTCTGTTGCAGAGAGTAGCGAGTCTAGTGTCATTTTCCTGGCCAGTACGGTCCATGCTCATCCAGTTTAATTTGGGAAAACTACTGAGGACAGTGATGGAAACAGATTTCAAACAAAACCTAGCACAGCCATAGATTGATATCTTAGGAAGACGATCTTGCGATGAATCAGAATGGGTTACGAACAGGACCCCAACGAAACAACGGGAGAATTAGCAAAGAAAAGGCGGATAACCCTCCAGTGAGAAGCACAATCGGAAGCAATTGAGGAGATGGGCCAGCGATGGAGCACATGCAACACGTAATTAATGGAATGCATGGCAAAACGAGGATGGCGGAGCTACCAAGGCTGCCGGTTGCAGAGCTAGTGGAGGAAAATCATCGTGAGAGTTGACAATTTCCAAGAGAATTAGGTTGGGGAAAAGGATCGAAGGTGAACTGATTGCTCGATAGCGTTGCTGAAAGAACCATGGCTTTGAAGGCGACAGAGATATGGTGGATTTGATCGGAGAAGATAACTACCATATAGTAGAAGAAGCTCTACATGACGAGAGAAAAGCTTGAAATCCATTTAGGACTAGACACCAAGACTATTCAAATCTAGCAGAATCTTACATTTTTAGGTGCAAACAGTGTGAAAGATGCTCATAACCACTTTGGTAGGATAATTAAACTAGCGTAACATATCAAGAATGGTAAGTCTCGTGCTGGATATCAGTTTGGAAGAATCTTTGGCCCTAGAAGTTCATTTCTTGCATATCTTAAATTTGCAAGAAAACTTGTCGACTTGTTTTTCCGACCCTAATTTTGATAGTCGGCTTTTTGTTTTGGTCCCGACTGATCTATTTCATGTTAATATTCGTCTTCATTAGACGGGTTATTCAGGCTCCACAACAATCGGTGATCCAAAGAAGTACCTTAATGGTATTTTGTTTTGAATTTTGACTCCAATAAATGATGTGTTGAATCAATCTTGACCATGAAATTTTTTACCTAATAAGAAGCCTTTCAGTTTCATCATCTATCAAATTTTGACCCCTTTAGGGTTTTTTTTCCTGTATCGAGTTAACACTTAAATTTTAGCTATCCATTGTGTCATTTAGAAAAATTAGGGATTGAACTTGATCCTTAGACAAAAAACAGTTAAATCACATATAATTATTAAGAGCTTTATTGCATTAATAGTTAAGCTCATATCGCATTTTAATTGGACTGACAGTGGAGGGACCTAATTAAAGATTCTAAACTTAATTGAATTGTATGGGCTAATCCCATGAAGACAACAAAAATTGGCCAAGCCTCATTGCACACTTAGTAGCCGAAAATCACATAATGGATATTAGGTCTTCACAATTAAGAGGTCGGCAGTTTTAGAGAATTAGAGCACACAATGAAAGAAACACGGAGAAAGTGAAAGAGAGAGAATGAGAGAGGAAGAGAGAGAGAGTCGCAGCCGAGGATCCTTCCTCACGGCCGCGACCTTGCTACTACCCACCGTTGCTTCTTGTTGTCTGCTGCATTGACGGTAGCCAAGCTTGTGGCTGCTGCTTCCTCTCGAAGAAGCTGTTGCACCACCGTTGCGCTTGACGACCATCGCTGAACCAGATTAACCGACGAAGTTGAGACCCACCGCAATCGCAACCTGCATCACTGTCCCCTTGCGGAGCCTTCGCTGAACCCTCACACTCACCGAGTGGAGGAGTATAGCATTTCTATTTTGCAGGTTTTCACTGAGTCTCGACCAGAAGCCAAGGCCGAGAGTCCCTTCTCTCCGTCGACTATCGAACCGAACCAAGCAGCTCACCAACCACCGACCCGAGAAGACCATCCATCGGTGGTCCCACTTCACTAACGAAGCCGCTACCCCACTTCACTCCTTACAGATGTCCTATGCTGCAGGCCTAAAGAACTCCTCGGCCCGACGAAGACGACCTGTTTCCCAGTAGACCCGCGGCATTCCAAGCTAGGTCGTCCAATTTATGCAGGTTTTTGACGGGCTTCCAACACCACCGCAAGTCCTATTGTTGTTGAATTGAGTCTCGACCGCATCCTTGGATCGCGATTTGCTCCTCCTCGTGAGCCAACCCTTGGCCAAGAACCTGCCATCTCTGTGAGCGTCCCTCCGTCGGTCCTCGATTCGAAAACCAGATCTTTTATATTATTTTACTTTCCTTACCCGAATTTGAATTATCAATTTCATTGCCTAATTTGAATATATTGTGATATAACATGACATGTGACAGTTGACGGGTACAATAGTTTAGGATTTAACCATTCGTTTATTACAGGTATATCAATTATTAATTTAATTTAACGAAAACTAACGATGGATAAATTATTTAGGATTTATGGAGGTAAAAAAAATTAATTTGGATAAATTTATAATAGCAATACCACTTTGGGGCTTTTTTATGGTATTCACTCTAATTTATAATAGTTTTTTCCAAGTTGAGATAGGATTTAATCTAATTTAATTCCTAGTTTGAATTGGATAATCTTTCACTCAAGATAATTTATTTCGAATTTTATAAAAGTCCAAAAAAATAGCATGCGCATATCATATAGAATAGGTTGCATGATATATTGCCATATCTTGATTGTCACATCATTTATGTCATCCCACGTCATCATGTTTTCCATGTCATCATGCTACATCATTTATGCCAAGTCAATATGTTTGTCACGTTATTACCAAGTCATATTTTCATATCATTTAGTGATTGCATGTTTAGGCTCGTTTAGTTCAAATTGCATGCCATGTTAGAATAAATTTATTTTATCTTTGCATATCATCATAATTGGGAAAATTATCAAAAAAGTCCTAAACATTTTGTAATTATGCAAATTCAATCATAAACTTATTTTTTTGGCCAATTGAGTCATAAACTTTTTGTAACTATGTTGGTTTAGTCATTCCGCCAAAATTGGCCGGCCAGTGCTGATGTAGCCACTGGGTTGTGACATCCTAATTTTTTGACTCTATTTTCAATTGAATAAGTTGGGCTTTTCATCGACGCGCCTATAGTTCTTTTCTTTGAGCTGATCACTCATGAGATAACTAATCTATCAGGTGAAGCCGTTAAGGAATCTAAACGCAATAGACTTCAGAATTCGACCAAAATCGACTGCTCGACCGTGCTAATCTGCAAAGGTCATTACGGCACCGTCAAAATTGATCAGAGATCGAAGATAGGTCGATTCGATTGAAGTATGTGATTAAAGTGTAGGTGATTCCACCTAATTGCAAAATTCTCGTCGAACGGCACTAAACTGATTTTTCTGTCATTTATGTACCCTGTGTTCGTATTTGAAATCTCGAGATTTTCACGACAATCGAGAGTCGCCAATGAGTCAAAGATGTACAATGTGGCTCGAAAATATTCAACCACCGGTCAATTGCACTAAAAATTACTAAAATCTACCCGGTAGGTTAGGTCACGCAAAAATCGCGCCCGATTGAAATTAACCGCGAAATTGAACCCGATTTCAGAAATTGAAAGTTCTGTCATGTCACGATTTATTTTAGGAACGTTGACTCATCCTCTGAAGATTTTTCTGCAAACCCGAGTTTTTGGCGAAAATTCAAAGTTGAGCTATTTTGGACCGAGAAATTAAGAGGACCATTTTTTAGCGCACTTTTGGCCATCAAGTTGGATTCATTGGTGAGGAAAATCATGGATTGGATGTGGGTGCCTTAGTTGGATTTTATGGGCACCAATTTGGATTAATTTGAAGTGAAATTGAAGTGAAATTGGAGGGGAATGTTACAAAATTCGTAGCCTTGGTGATCTGCAACTTTTCAGCACACTTAGGAGGCTTGTTGGGGAAGATTTGTGAAGGAAAACAATGGAGGATAAGGCAGCAACAAGTGGGGGCCTTGTGATGATGATTTTGGATTTTTTTTTTGAAGACTTTGGAGGCCATTTGGGTCCCCTTTTAGGTGAGCCTTCTTCTTCTTCTTCAGCCTTGCTTTCTCCATTGTTAGAGTGTTTGAGCTCAAGAAAAACCAGAGAAAGCTAGCCAAGAGACCCGCCAGCCCATTGATCGCCCCTTGTCGTCCGTCGAGTGCCGTCACGCCACCCGAGCTCCCGCATGTTAGCCCACACCCCCACGTCCGTTCGCCCGTCCTCACTTTCCCAAGCCCACGTTCGACAAAGCCAGGCCCGCGTCGCAGCCATCCCGAGCCGCCTCCGTCATCCAGGCCGTTTGTTAACTGCCGAAACCACCGTCGTCACCTGTTGTAGCCGTTGCCGTCCTGCCTTGCCATTTCCCCTGCCATCCAACCGCTCGACCAGCCCTTGCAGCCCAAGAACAGAATCAAACCTCACAGCCCAGCTGTGAGCTTCGTGAGCCTTTTCCGGGCCCGTCCGGACCTCGTTTGGTGTCGCCGCGGGCTTGTGTTTCGCCCGCCTTCATGTTGACCGCGTCGTGGACTCATCGGTTCTCTAATCCAGTGAGTTTACTCACTAAACTTTTCTTATGGGGTTAATTATGCTTAAGGGTTAATTAGATTAGGCTAAGTATGGCTTAGGTGGTTAGTTTAGATGGATTAGTGATTTAGTTGGTTAATTAGGATTGTTAGGTGGTTAGATTAGATTAATTAAGGACCAGATAGATTGTACTATTTATGTGGATAGGTGCATTATTTTTCTAGACCCTTTTGGGTGGTTAAATTAGCATTTTAGGCCTAAGTTTGCATTTATTGGATTAATTTGCATTTATTTAATTATTTAATATTTTTCAGAAACTATACCGGGATAGTCGGTGACCGGAATTTCGTGCTAATTGTAGTGGTATGCTTAGTTTATGCAATTAATTGTTAAATTGTGCAATTGAGTGATGATTGTGATTTTTGAGTACTTATTTCAAAATGATGAGATTTTGGTATTTAATTAGAAAATACCAGGTGTCGGGTTTTGACACCTAAAATGCTTTTAAATACTATATCAAATAGTGGGATTTTAAAAGGAATGATATTAATTTTTCTGGTTCGATCTGACCGTATATCCACACACGATTATTTTCACTGGGTGTTTTTAATAAAAAGAAAATAGGCCAAGCACATTATCTTAATTGAGACATTTGAGTGCAATGCACGGTATCCTTGGCCGGAATTGAATGATCGTGTGATGGTTATGAGAACCCATCCCCGATGTGCGTAGGGTGGACGTTGCCCCTATATGGGATGCTCCTGGACAACGGATGCCGGTCGCAGTAGATTCTAGACCGATGCTCCTTAGGGATTGCCGTCTAGTGTAGACATTGCCGTGCTCAATGGGGTGAGACGATGCTTGGTCACGCCAAAAGACCACCGAACGTCGAGTAGGCCGTGCCTGTTGGGCCGTGATAAAAATTGGAACGAGTGATTGATTGAGTTAGATGCGCCTAATTATGAGACGAAATTGTGTGGCATGGTATGGGACGTGTCATAACGGTTTGGCCTTATAATCAGGACCCTTGTATTTGTTTGAGATATGGGTGAGGCGTTCCAATTGATGTGTGCACCTGTTATATGCATTGATTATACGAACTATACTAACGTGCAGGGAGAAATTGAGCCGAGGTGAGTCTTCTGTGATGTGTGGTTAGACTGCATCTAGGCGTATTTCCTTCCTAATCGGGGTTTAGAGAGTAGATTTGCTGAGATGTTGTCTCAACCCGTCGTGGGCTTAACCATTTCAGGTCCTTATATGGCGGTCCCTCCAGTTCATTTTGGACAGCCTCAGGGAGTTACTGAGTGGAGTATAGACGTCCCTGTCCCAAGGAGTCACTGGATCCATGAGCTTGTTATGACCACTATCTGGGTCGATGAGGGCCTACCTCATAGGGTACCTTATCGATTCAGGGCGTGGTTTCACCATGGGCTCAATGGGTATAGGGAAGGTCCCCTTCAGGATTTTGATATCCTCGCCGTGGCGGTCAACGTCACTCCAGGCGAGAGTGCAGCTGACCCTCCTGATGGGGTTGTGGAGGACCCGAAGCCCCCGGAACCTATGGAGGTGGAGTTCGAAGGATCGGCGAATGTGTTCGACTAGTAGGTCGTAGGACAGCTTCTTTTTTGTAGATAGACTAGTTTGTTTATAAAAGTGTTTTGTGAAAATTGTATCTTGCTTTTCGATTCCATATTTGTGTTGTCTAGGGATTTATTATACGCTTTCGCATATGCATTAAAATGAATGGGTCGACGACGCGTCCTAGGACATCGCAAATTTTACCGACCACCGAGGAATGTGCACGCGCTCGAGATTTGGGGTGTGACATGAGTGGTGTGGACAACAATTTTTTAATAATATTTTATTTTTTTGAATCACTTTATTAAATTTTTATCTTTTTTTCCTCTTTTTTTTTCTCTTTTTTTCCCCTCCTCCCTCCTTCTTCCTTTGGCTCGGCAACCGGTTAGAGGGGAGGGCTAGCCGGTTGCCGGACTAAGGCGGCTGAGGCGAGATCGCCCAGCTGCTGATGAGACGAGCCCCTGCCAAATATAGCAAGGGCGAGCTCGCCAGATCCGGGGAGGGGGCCTCGCTAAATCGAGTGAGGGGGTCTCGTTGTCGGTAAGTCGAGTGAGGTGAGGCCCTTGCCGGATCTGGTGAGGGCTCACCTCGCCAGCCATCATTGGGTCCGGCAAGGTGAGCCCTCGCTTGGTTGGGGCTCGCTTGCCTTATTAGTGGCTAGGCAAGATTGCTTTCTCCTAGCTACCTCGGTTCGGCGGGCGGCCGCCCTCCCCTCGGTTGGTCAGCTGGAGCCCAAGAAAGAAGGAGGAGGAAGGGGGAGAAGGAAGGAGGAGAGAGAAGGGAAAAAAAGAAAAGACAGAAAAAAAAAGGTAAAAATATTAAAAATTAATAAAATAATTCAAAAAAATAAAATATTATTAAAAAATTGTCACTGGCGCCAACTGACAGCCACATCGGCACCGACGCAGGCCAATTTTGGCTAGAAGGACTGAACCATCATAATTATAAAATGTTTAGGACTCAATTGACCAAAAAAATAAGTTTAAAGCTGAATTAGTACAATTATAAATGTTAGAACTTTTTTGGTAATTTTTCCCATCAGAATTAGGTCATATATAGCATTTTTCATGAATTGCATTTGGGTCTAAGTTTGCATCACTTGCATTGCTTATAGTTTAGTCTTCATTAAAAAAAAAAAAAAAAAGAAGAAGAAGAAGAGAAAACTTAAAAAGAGTTAATTAGAATTGCATATTTATTTACAAAATCATGGTTCGGCTAAGTTTAATATACTTAGTGCTTTAGATCAACTCAGTGTTTGAATTATTCGTTTCTTGGAATTTATTTGTTGCTTTTGATTATTGAGGGTTATCTTTATTTATTGCACATGCATGATCACCACTTGCATGTTAGTGGTTAGGTTAAAAATTAATCCAAGTTGCCTACAAAATATTTTGAAATAAAAGAGAAAATGTATCGCAAAGGTGTTAAAGTAATCTAGCATACTCAAGTCCCTAAATCCATTTACAAAAATAAAATACACTTCCACAATTTACTATGGTATCTAATCGACCCACCAATAACTGATCAATAGCGAGTCCTAAGTGAATTGATTTTGCATGCTAATTAATTCGAAAGTTGCGAATTGATATGTACTTAGTAGAGCTCGAATTAAGTATTTGAACTCAGTAATCCATTAGCCATCCCCTGGTTGGTTCACATAAGGAAAGATCATGACATATTGGAACCCTTTTAGTAAAAATTAGTAAATTGATCTATTAGTAAAAATTCTAATCGGATCATATTGTCTGTATTGAATTATAATACTAGTAGGATCTCTTAACCTTGTGATACTTTTCATTAAAAAGAAATCATCTTTTGAACGTGACTAGGAAGGAAAACTAAATCCAGAGCTGACCACCATTGGAACAGAAGATAATGCTTAAAAAATTCATGGATGTCCTTTTCCAACTTTGATTACATTTGTTTCATGTAATTATCTTCTTACGTGGAAACCTTTCTAAGCAATTCTAGACTTAGTCAACTCTCGCATTACTTGTTTGACCTCCAATATCTTTTTAAGAGACAAAAAAAAAAAAATTATGATAGAATCGTGACTGGACTTAAAAGTGAAGGTTTTTTATGAGACAAAATGTCAAATTGGGACACCAACTAAAGTTGAAAATTTTTTAGGGCATTAGACTAGATAATTTAAAAAAAAAAAAAAAACAAATTGCCAGTATAGTCAAGCAGCTTTAGAATAGAAAAAGACAGCCACCCACACACAATGACGCTACATGCTAATGTTCAAGGGCAGACTGATGACCCCCCTATTCTTTGTCTGCCTAAAATCTGTGTTGAGGCTTTCGTTTTTCGTTACTGAGGGTGCCTCACCAAAGCAAGCATAGCCAGAGCTACTGATGGGGCCTCTATCGCCTGTCTGCCAGCGTCCTGATGACAGATTGCATAGATGAATTTTTTATTTTAACTTACCATTGCCCGTACTCGCCGGACCCCCCCTAAATTAGGAGATAGTTTTTCTTCCCTCATCTTAGGGAACACCCTCAAAATTTTACATCTTAGAGTTTAGATGTAGCGATTTAAGGACTTACTAAGGTCCAAGGCTACTTACATTCAAGTGCAAACAGATAACCACCCTACTCTTTGTCTGCCCAAAGTCTCCATGTGTTGAAGCTTTAGTCTTTCGCTACAAAAGAACCAAAAGGTGCTCTTTCACCTTTTATTTTTTTTCCCAAAGAAAGGACCTTGTTTTTTTCTTTTTTGGGAAGATAAAGAATATTAATTTTTCTCAAATTTTCCTTTCATCTTATTTTCCCACGGTACGCATTTCCGTATTTCAACAAATAAACCAACGCTCTCCTGGAATTAGTCAACACCTAAATTAAGTATTCGATCTCAAGTGTCTGTTAGAAGATTCTGTGATTAAAGCTTGTAAGCTGATCTTCTGTGGAACAGATGTTTTGAGTCGGTTTATTAAAAAAAAAAAAAAAGGAAAATTTCAAGTAAGAACTTCAAATGCCCTTATTTTCTTAAAATGACTTGATTTTTTCCCAATATTATAATGGTTTTACTAAGAATTGCATTGTTCCATATCTAGCTAGCTTTGAAAGGAACATAGGAATCATTTATCACCAAAATGCAATCGTCTGACCTTAGCCATTTAAGGGTATATTTGTTAACATTTCTATTTCTTAAAATTTCAATTCTATTGTTTCTTGGAACAGAAAAAAATAGAAATCCATTTAGTGACATCCGTTAATTTGTCTATTCCCATGATAGAAAAGTAGTTCATAATGGATTTAGAACATAAACAAGAAGTAGAAAAAAATTGTTTCTTATTCCTTGGAACAATTTCTGAAAAAAATCATTTTTTTTTTTTTTCTTCCTCTCCTAACCAGCTTGTTAGACCTTGGAATGGCTGGTGATTAACTAGAGATGAGGTCTGGCGACCTCGTCGAAGTCTCGCTAGCCCTCGACAAGGCTTCGACCTCATTGGCATGGCGAGGCTCGACCTCATTCGAGGCCGACAACCTCATTGGCTCTCATCTCTGGCCAGTCATCGGCCATCATTGAGGCTTGGTGACCGGCTAAAGGAGGAAGAAGAAGAGAGGAAGAAAAGAAAAGAAAAGAAAAAAAAGCGAAAATCTTATTAAAAAATTAAAAGAAATTCTACGTCACAAAAAAAAATTGAGGGTCGTGCCAAATGTATTCCTGTACATTTTCTCTTTTGGGAACATAAATTTTGTGTAGTTACAAAATGTATTCTTTTGCTGAAGAATAGAAATAGAAAAAAACTATTTCTGAAAAAAAAAATTGTTCACAAAAACAGAAATGTTACCAAATACACTATAATGGCCTAATAGCAAGCTAGAGCATTATAGCAATGTATTTTGATTGTATGTGTATATTAAATATATCTCTATATCAAATGGTCCCGGCAATTAATTTACAATCTATCAAAAGAATTATAAAAAGCGAAAACTTCATGTAGGAGAAACTAAGAGCGCGTTTGGTAACGATTCTCGTTCTAGGGAACAATTTTTAATGAGAAATATTTTTTTTGTTTCTATCCTCGGTAACAATTTCTTAAAAAAACGTGTTTGGTAACTTCACAAAATTTCTATTTTCGAGATAGAAATACGTTTGGTAAAATTCTTAGATTTTTTTATTTCTTTTAATTTTTTAATTCTTTTGTTATTTTTATTATTTTTTTCCTTTTTTTATTTTTCTTTTTCTTTTTCTCTTTGGCCGGTCGCCGGCCACCACCGTGGCGGGCGATCGGCTGGGCGACGTCTGATGAGCTCGCCGGAGACTAGCCTGGCCTCGGCAAGGCTCAGCCTCTCCTTGGCCTGGCGAGGCCGTGCCTCACGCCAGCTGGGGAGGCCGAGCCTCGCTGGCTAGGGAGGCAGCCTCGCCGTGGCTCGGTTTCTCTGGGGGCTGGCGACGCTCCAGCAAGGTCGCCGACCCTTGTTTGGCCAGTTGCCAACACTGGCCATGGCCAAGGCTGGCGATTGGCCAAAAGGAAGAAGAAGAATTAAACATGTTTCTATTCTTTTTTCGTTCCCCGGAACAAAAGAATAGAAATTTTCGTTCCAAGGAACATAATTTTTTTTTAATAAATAAGGTCATTTTATTTTGGATAAAAGTCAGTAGATCAACCATCGATGAGGTCATCCAAGAAATTAACGTAGGAACCACAACATTAGGATTCTTGATATGTTTATGAGGAAAGATATGATCATATTTAAATGTGATGGATGATGATGGGAGTGTAGTTTCTCTCTACCCTTGGCTCATTTGATGCATATGAAAGCACCAGGTCATTGCTTCTTGCAAGGGATTACATTGTTTATCTTATTATGTGTGACATCTTGAATTTCGAGTTCTGGTTTCAATTGAATAAGTCGGGCCTTTCATCGATGCACCTATAGTGTTATTCTCTAAGCTGATCACTCACGAGATAACTAGACTATCTGGGGAAGCCATTAAGAGATTTTAACGCAATAGACTTGAGAATTTAACCATGAATCGAACTACTCGACTGTGCCCATCTGCAGAAATCATTACGGCACAGTTAAAAATCGATCGGAGATCAGAGATAGGTCGATTCGACTAAGATAGGTGAACAAAGTGTGGGTGATTCCATCATATTGCAAAATTCTCGTCGATCGGCACTAGACCGATTTTTCTGTCGTTTTGTTACCCTGTGTCCGTATTTGAAATCTCGAAATTTTCACGACATCTAAGAGTCACAAATGTGTCGAAGATGTACATTGTGGCTCGAAATAAATCAACCACGGGTCAATTACACCAAATATTTCTAAAAGCTACCCGATAGGCTAAGTCACGCTAAAATCACGATAGATTGAAATTAACTGCGAATTTGAATCCGATTTCAGAAATTGAAAGTTCGTCATGTCACGACTTATTTTAGGTTCGTCGACTCATCCTTCGAAAATTTTTCTGCAAACCGAGATTTTTGGCGAAAATACAAAATAACGCCGTTTTTGTCCAGAAAATTCAGGGGACCGTTTTTTATCGCATTTTTGGGTGCAAGTTGGTTCTATTGGCGAGGAAAAATATTAATTTGGTCGAGGATACTTTGGTGGAATTTATAGGATCGAAATTGGCTTCAATTGACGGGGAATTGGTTCAATTTGGGGGAAAATACTTCAAAATTCGTAGCCCCCTTGGTCCTCAACCTTTGGATCACTTCTTTGGCTTCCTAGGGAAGCTTGTTGGTCTGCAAAATGGCTGAGAAAGCTAGCCCATGTTGGTGGGACCTCTTCAAGGGACAAAGAGATAGGATGAAGCTTGGATGGACCCTCCACAAGGGTAGCTGGCTTCTTCTTCCTCAGCATAACTTGCTTTCTCCATTTCCAACCACCTTGAGCTCCCAAAAGTTGCGGAAACCGAGCTCCAAGCCCCCCCACCGTCGCCAAGCCACTTGGAACGCCACCGCTCGCCGTCGCGCCCCCGCGCGTCCCGTGCCTGTTCTGCCGGTCCCGCGAGCCGAGCCAGCTCCGTCCGCCTCCAGCTCGTCGTCCCGAGCTTGTCTAGCCGCCGTGCATCGCCGTTCGACTATCCGCCGCCACCGCCTGCCCGCCTGGCCACCGATCCGCCAGCCTCGCTGTTTCCAGTCCCGCGCCACCTCTTTCGGCCCAAGACCAGAAGCCGAAGCCGGCAAATCACCGTGGGCTTCAAGGCTCGCTTTGGACCTCTTCCGGGCTTCGTAAGGTGTCGCCGCTTCGGAGTTTGTTGCTCGTCTCCGCTTTGCTGTCGTCGTGGACTCATCGGATTTCAAAACCGATGAGTTTATTCACTAAACTCTGCCTATTGAGTTAATGATGTTTAAGGGTTGATTAGTTTAGGCTAAGTATGGTTTAGGTGGTTAGTTAGAACGGATTAGTGATTTAGTTACTCATTATTGCATGTTAGGTGGTTAGATCGGCTTAATTAGTGACTAGATAGGTTGTATTATTTATCTAGTTAGGTTTGGAATTTTTCCGGGCCCGTTTCGGTAATTAATTAGGCTTTTATGGCCTAAGTTTCTATTTATGGCATTTAATTGTATTTAATTAATTAAATTATTTATTATTTTCTGGAAATTAGATCGGGATAGTCGGTGACCGGAATTTCACGCTGATTGTAATGGTGTGCTTGGTTTATTTAATTGAATGCTAATTTGTGTTAATTGAGTGATAATTGTAATTTTGGGTATTTATCTCAAAATTGAGTATTTTCGTATTTAATTAGAAAATACCGGGCGTTGGTTTATAACACCAAAAATGTGTTTATGAACTATTCAATAGTGGGATTTTATAAAAGAAATAGATTGTATTTTTGGCTAAGCCCAACCGTGTACCCACACATGATTATTTTTATCAGGTATTATGAAAACGGTGAAATTGTCAGTTGATGAGAATGGTATACTATATCAACTTGAGGGCCTCGATATATCAGCTGTGGTGAGCAGTATACTCTAACAGCTTCAGTGAGCAATTATAGATATCTATCAGCTTTGGTGAGCTATATTAATTAGCATCTTCGATGAGCAATTATAGATATCTATCAGCTTCGGCGAGCATCTATTATATCAGCTTCGGTGAGCAATATAGATATATAACAACTTCGGTGAACATTATTATATATCTATTATCAGCTTTGGTGAGCTATACCATCTATTACTTTCAGCTTGGGTGAGCAGTGTTTGAATCGATTGAATTTTATGGATGGTATTAATGATATGGAATCGATTGGATCGATTAATCGATGTCTTGATTTGAATGGAAGTGGTTGATTGAATATATGAATCGTACTAACTTGCAGGAAGGAACTGAGGCAAAGGTAAGTCATCTGTCTTGTGCTTGTGCATAGGTAGTCTTTGGGCGTATTTCCTTCATAATCGGAGTTTGGGGGTGAACTTGCTGAGATGTTGTCTCACCCCGTCATGGGCTAACATTTACAGGTCCTTAGATGGTTGTTCCTCCCAAGCGCTTTGGTCAGCCGAAGAAGATCATCGAACAGATCTCTTAGATTCCCCTCCTTGGGAGCTAAGGAGCGTGGGTCTACGAATTCGTAAGATCCATTGTCTGGGTTGATGCGAGTCTATCCCGGAGGGTACCCAATCAATTTAGATCATGGTATCGTTACGAGCGAGATGGACCCAGGGAAGGTCCCCTGCCGGAGTCTGAGATTCCTATGTTGGTGTTAGAGATCGCTTTTGGCCACAGTACGGCTGACCCTCCTGGTGGTTCAGTGGTAGACCCTAGTTCCCCGGAGCCTGAGACCCTGGAACCTTCAGTCGAGTATTCAAATGCTTAGAGGATCTGTAGCCGTCTACCCCTTTTGTAGACTTGTATATATAGACTAGTATTGTATAAGACTTATTCTGCTGTGCATATATAAGTGTTTTTGGGTTTCAAAATTTGGGCCCTGCTTTTCTATCCCATCTTTATGTTGTATGGGGATTTAATTATTCGCTTCCGCATGCGCATTAAAATGAATGGGTCGGCAACGCGTCCTGAAACGTCGCAATTTAATCGACCACCGAGGGATGGGCACGCGCTCGGAGAATCGGGGCGTGACATTATGAGCTAGTGGTAAGTATTAAAATGATGTGATCTAAAAAGACTTTGAAATTAGTTGGGTGCAGTCAATTAGCTCTATTCAAATGGGAAGGTATTATCTGATCTCGTCCATTGGATTCTATTTCCATTACATGACACGAAGATTCGTCGAATGGTCCGATTATATGAGTCATGTGGCAGACAAGGTGAATGATATCTGTATCTTTTATGGAGCTTAGCAAGACAATTGTGTGCAACAACAATTACCTGATTCACACGGTTAGTCGAAGAATTATTGTATGATGGTTGAATATGGAGCGACAAGTCCAAACTTTCTGGTTTTCACAAAGAGTAGTACAAACTAAAAAAAGAAGACCAAAGTGCCATAATTCATGCTAACGTTCTAGACCTTTTGATAGGCTGAACATGCACAGCATAAGAAACTTTTAATTAATTCATAAGCGCTTGTTCTATCTGTCCAGTTCAAAATTATGTTATACACTAGTGAATTGTCTATGCACGATTCTAAGAGTACATATTAATCTCCAAATCATATGAAATGTTCGTCTTTTAAAAGTTCATTTATTCAAAATAACAAAAAGGTTCATGATTTGAAAAAATTAAATCCTGATCTTGATATGTTTGCTTTAATCAGTAGCAAACTGATGGGATTTACATCTGATCATAAATTTGATTATGTTTACATGCCACTATATAAGTCGTGGATTTTTACTGATGAATAAAATCTTATGCTTGATATTTGTTGAGCATCTATATCCATCGATGCTAATGTGATACCAATATCAATGTATAAGTGATAAAAATTTCAATAAACTTCAGAATCATCTATGTGCGGCATAACATGATTTCTTTTGTTATGATAGACTACTTTTTATGGAGGTGGAGGGTGACTGCACAAATATAAGATCATTTGTCATGTGCAAACCAAAGATGAAGAACGGGGCTTGGAATTAATAAACGGAGAACAAGACAAACAAGAATCATACGTGATATAAAGAACTGAATAGATCATAAAAAATGAGACTTGATTATAATATTATTGTCCCTTGATTGATCTCAAGATTGCAAATATTATAAAAGAACGAAAGATATTGTCCATATGACAGATGATATAAAATAATTTTCAGAATCATAGTAATTAAGAAGCAAAATTCATGGGAAGGAACTTTCTATTCCATCTACGAAGAAAATGGTCTTATCAATGACACTTGATTTTATGCTAAGTAATACCAACACCGACACATGATATGTGATACGGTACGACACGTCGACACATCATTTCTCAAAAAATAGAGAATTCCAACACATTGGAACACATTGTATATTAAATGTACATTTTTATATGTGATGACTTATCATTTTTATGAATTAATTTGTTTCAAATTCGTAAATAGATAAATAATAAAAAGACCTTAGAATGAATTTACATTAAAAATATTAATACACCATTTATTAATATCATTCATTGTTTCAATTTGACAAATTCAACTACTCAAATAATCCAAAAAACTTGGAGAAAAAAACAAGCAATCCACATTCTGAACTCTCATGTCAAAGCGTATCGGAAGAGAAGAGAAAAATAAACTTGAGGTTGAATTGTGTGTCATGGATAATAAGAGTCAAAAGAAAAGAGAAAGCTAAGTTTTTCTTCTTTTCCAATTTATTATTTTTATATTTTTATATTTTCTTACATATTTATATTTTCACTATTCATTTATTGAAAGTTTTCAAAATTGACACTATGATTGTTGGAATCACATGTCAAAATTTCGAATTCACACGTCGGAATTCTGACTCGCGTGTTGGAAAGTGTCGAGAGAGTTAACTAGGTGTCGAATTGTCCGACACATGTTGATTGAGTGCCAAAGAGTGTCGAAGAGTGTTGGACGCATGTCGGAGTGTTTGACACGACACAAAATGTGACATCCTGATTTTCAAATCTGATTTCGATGAGATGAAATTGGCTTTTCATGAACGTGACTATAGCATTTTTCTCTGAGTTGGCCACTCACGAGTTAACTAGTCTATTAGGTGAAGCCGTTAAGGAATCTAAATGCAATAGACTTGAGAATTCGACCAAGAATTGATTGCTCGACTGTACTAATCTACAAGGGTCATTACGACATCGTCAAAATCGATCAGAGACTGGAGATAGGTTGATTCGATAGAGGTATGTGATTAGTGCATGGGTGATTCCACCTAATTGCAAAATTTCTGTTGAACGGCACTAAATCGATTTTTCTGTCTCCGTATTTGAAACCTTAAGATTTTTACGACAACCGAGAGTCGCCAATGTGTTGAAGATGTACGTTTTGGCTTGAAAATAATTGACCGCAGGTCAATTGCATTAAAAATTCCTAAAAGCTACTCGGTAGATTAGGATGCGCTAAAATCGCGTCAGATTGAAATTAACCGCGAAATTGAACTCGATTTCAGAAATTGAAAGTTTTGTCGTGTCACGATTCATTTTAGGAACGTCGACTCATCTTCCAAAAATTTTTCGGAGATTCCAGGATTTTTACGGAAAATCGATTCGGACGATTCAGAAAACGAACGGAAATTCGGATGGGCCAAGTCGAAGGGAATTTTGACTTTCAAACCGAGCTACTTGGTGAAAGGAAAGTGTGGAAATGGTGCGGGCTTTTTCTTCAATGAAATTAGACCTCAAATGAAAGAATTAGTGATGAAATTGAAGTCCAAGTTGAGCAAATTCGGATTTAAGCTTGGACACTAACTTTGGCTTCAAAAATTGGATTATTTGTGGTATTAATTTTCAAGAAAGAAATGGGAGACATTAGAGATTTGTATGAGGGCTTTAGGGGACCAAGCATTCAATGGAATGGCTAATATTCTTGACTTTCTCTCTCCCCTCTTCCTCGAGCCACTCTCACACGTCTCTCCCTCCCGTGCGTGTCATCTTGTTCGACTCCTTCTCCCCTCCGGGGTTCCAGTTTTTCCTTCTTTTCCCTTGAACCGCCTTTGACTTCTTTCATTTCTTTTCTTCGCTATCTCCCCCCTCCTTTGCTGCTCCTATATTTCTTTTTATTTCCCCTCTACTTGACCGTTCTTTTCCTTTGCCCCAACCCCCACCGAACTCCACATGAAGCCACTTGTCCAGCAGCTGCCACACCCCAGTCAACCTTGCGATTCCCCCAACTAGTTAGTTGACCACGCGCATCCAACGCCAGCCCACGATTCCTCTCCATCTCTGCTTCGTTTTCCCTGCCGCGTGCCATCACCACCCATCGAGCCGACAACCCAACGAGATTTCCCCCACCATTGACTCCGCAGGTTCCACTTCCGTCCACCAAGCCTTCGTCCCATCTCCCTCAACCGTGTGTCTTCATCTCCACCGCCTCCACCGATTCGCACGAAGGCAGTGAAGCAGCCCAACCTGAAGCTGCTTCTTCGCAGCTTAACCTTCGCACGGCCCAGCCCACTTGAAGCCGCATCTTCAGCTCGTCCACGGGCCCAACCGCAGCCCATCTTCAGTCGCTGCAGCTCACAAGTTTCAGCCTGTGAGCTTCGGCCCACGAATTCAGCCAAGCCCAGCAAATTTGCTGTGGGCTTGCAAGGCTTTTTTGGGCCCACCCGAGCTTCTGTTGGCGCCACCGAAAGTTCAAGTTTCAGCCGCCGTCGCGGTGATCCGGTTTTCACGCTAAACCGGTGAGTTTATGTACTAAACTCTATTAAAGGGTGTTTAGATTAATTTAAGATTTGATTAGTGTAGTTTTAGTTTATTTAATTAATTTAGGTTAGTTAGATTAGTGAATTAGGTGGTTAGAGCTAAAAATTAGTTAGCCTATTAGGTAGCCTTATAGTTAGAATGGTTAGGATAATTTAATTAGCTCAATAGGTGGTTAGATTAGCAACTTCTAGCCTAAGTTTATATTTTTGGTATTTAAATTGATTTATTTGATTAATTATAGTAATTATTTAATTATTAAATATTTTTTCGGAAATTAGACCGGGATAACCGGTGATCGGAATTTCGTGCTGATTGCAATGTCGTGGTTAATTTATGCAATTGGATGCTAATTTGTGCAAATTGAGTGCTGATTGGAATTTTAAGTATTTAATTCCAAAATTTGTGAATTTCGTTATTTATTCAGAAAATCCCGGGTATCGAATTTTAACACCAAAAATGGTTTTATATATTATATAAAACAGTGGAATTTTAAATTGAAGGTTATGAATTTTCTAGGTCCAATCTGATCGTGTACCCACACACGACTATTTTACCGTGTATTTTCAATACGAAGAAAATAGGCCAGGATCACTATTTTAATTTAGACATTTAAGTGCAATGCACGGTGTCCTGGATCGAGATTGATTGGTCGTATGTTGGTTAAGAGAACCCATCTCGAGCGATTACATCGGACGTTACTAAATCTCTTTTTGGGTTATCCATCCATTAGGGTAGTGGGTTGCAATGGATTCTGGACCTATGCTCCTTCGGGAATGCCGTATTTGAGAGACAAAGCCATGCTCAATGGGGAAGAGATGATGCCTGTCTACGCCAGTAGACCGCCGAGCTTGGGAGTCGGCTGTTCTCTTGAGGGGTGTAATTATCAATTGGAATGCATGATTGATTGAGATAGATGCGCCGGATTATGGGACAAAATTGTGTGGCATGGTATGAAACATGTCATAACGATTTGGTTTTGAGACGAGGTAAGACTTTGTGATTGCATGATTACGTGGCTTAGGACGCTTCTAGGTGTATTTCCATCCTAATCGGGGTTTAGAGTGTGAACTCGCTGAAATTCATATCTCATCTCGTCATGGGCTTATTTTTTTCAAGACCGTAGGGTAGAGGACCTGAAGCCGAGCTAAGGTGACCTGAAGTTTAGGTTAGATATGACATCTTCTTTTTTAGAGTCAGTCTTTTGAAATTTTTTTGGATATAGGCTTTTGTACATGACACAATATGTTTATAAAAGCATGTTTGTTTGTGAATGTGTTGTCCTATTTGTCTATCCCGAGATGGTTACTGTCAAGATATTTATTGTTCGCTTCCGCATGTGCAATAAAATGAAAGGGTCGGCGACTCGTCCTAGGAAGTCGCAAAATTTTATCGACCACAGAGGGATGGACACGCGCTCGAGGACCAGGCATGACACAAAAGATCCCGAAAAGTGTGTGTTTTCCTAGATAAAGATGCTGAATCACAACCCAAATACAAATTTGTTTTATAGTAATAAAATTTAGGGAAAATCTCAAATAGGGACCCAAAGTAGCATCATTTTCTCAAAAGAGGATCTGAAGTGGAGTTTATCTCAAATAAGGCCCTAAAGTAGTCATTTAGTCTTAAAAAAGGACCTGACTTGCCGACCGACGAACTGATGCATTTTCAATGCATATTCCGGCGACCTGGTCTGGGGTATTTTTGTCCAAAAAATATTCTATTTTCATTTTCCTTTTCCTATTCATCTTCTTCTTGATCTACCCATGGTTGTCCCTGTTCATCATCTTCTTTGTTGATGTTGAAGATAGGCATTGCCCAAATCAAGAACATCGGAAGTGGGGAAAGGCCGGTGAAGGTCGCGGGACTGGCGAGGGCCGGCCTCACCCGAGGCCGAGGGCTCGACGTCCATCGCCGGTAGCCGGTGCTGGCAGTGGGCTTTCCAATGGTCGGCGAGACCGGCGAGGTCCGCTTCCCTCACATGGAGCGACCTAGACGTGCTCTTGAAGCTCAAAACCACCATGGTCAAGCCTCCCTCCGCCGCCATCGGCGACTGGGTCGACTCCTCCTCCTCCTCCTCGCCAGCCCCCTTTCCGCATTGCTCCTTCACCGAAGTCACATGCGACGCCGGCTCGTGGGTCATCTCTCTCGACATCACGTCCATCGGCATCTCCGGCTACATCCCACCCGAAATCGGCCTTCTTTGCGACCTCGTCAACCTCATGCTTGCCACCGACAACCTCATCGTGACCCTCTCGCCGGAGCTCGGCAGCCCCACCTCCCTCCAGTTCCTCAACCTCTCTGGGATCTTCCCCAGCAGAGTCCTATAGGCGATAACCCAGCTCGAAGAACTCGACTTGGGCAACAACAAGTTCACAAGGCCGGTGCCGCCGGAGGTGGCGGGGCTGAAGAAGCTGAAGTGGCTCGATCTCTCCAGCAATTACTTCATCAGTGAGATACTAGAGGTCTTCTCGGAGATGGAGAAGATGAATAGGGGAGAAGGAAAACAAAAAGAGAATATTTTTTGGATGAAAATACCCTGATTAGGTTGCCATAATACGTATCAGAAATGCATCAGTTCATTTGGCCGACGAGTCAGGTCATTTTTTGAGACTAAATAATTACTTCGGATTCTTATTTGAGACATACTCCACTTCATGTCATTTTTTGAGAAAATGAAGTCACTTCAGGTCCTTATTTGAGATTTTCCCTAAAATTTATAGGAAATTAAATATGAGGTGAGGTACTACTAACCAAATATCTTTAAGGTGATTAGTTTATGTCAATAGTGTTAAGTAGCTTCATGAACTATGCTTCTCAAGATATAACACTTCGAACCCGTTTATATTAACACTATATACACAAGACTCTATCAAACACTTTTAGAAACCGACACACTTGGAGAAATGTTTTTCCAAAGATGAATTCTAATTTTCGAATGACTTTATCCACCACAAATTAAAGAAGACTCAAAAGATACTCATTTTCGTAAGCTAAAGATTATCTTAGAATTGTTGTGGAAAACTGTGGAAGATCCGTCATTAACATATCCCTTAATGCAAGTAAAATCTACTAACGAAGATGAAGGAATTCCTCCCTTAATGCATCCATCCATTAATTCGTCAATAAATGCAAACTGCTGCATATGCATTCATTAATGCATCAATTAATTTGTCCATAAAACTATTGCTGATGCACAAAGGCTGAAGGAATGCATTTATTAAATCATCCATTAACACCAAGGTTGAAGAAGAAATGTGTGAGCTTATGTTGAGTCATTAATACCATTAATTTCAACATTTGCTTGTCACATGAAATTGTTTCATCATCTCCATTCACATAAAAGATAAAAATACATAGGATTTCAACAGGTGGTGCAGCCATTGACGCTCATGCTGCCGGGCTTCGTTATTATACGTTTATAAAGTTCAAATGAAGCGTGTACAATACGGGATCATGATTAACCATACGCCTATTCAACATTAACACTTAACAGTATACTCGGTGTTTGCGTCGGGAATCCTTGACATTACCATGTCAGATTACAACTACTTCGACAACGAACAAGCTCTTCCAGAGGATCAAGACTTTGAGATGACCGACGCCCAGTTGAGATTCTCTTAGTTTCGCGCCGGCTCATTAACTCCACTCCATCATCCTCCAACAAATTGAAGCGAAAATCGTACTTTATAAGCATACGATGACAATCGTAATTGATGCCAAGGGAGATTATTCACCTGTAAGATGAATGCGGATATTCAATCAGAGCTCGTAGAGGATCGAGACATCAACTCGAACAATCTGCAAAATCATCTATAAAGAACTGCATAATTTACGTTGAGGCATGTCCCTCTCTTACTTTTGACTGGTAAGCTCTGCATTTATCGCTATCCCGAGGCCGCCTTTGTCTACAGGATTAGGAAATCCTACTTCAGGAGATGGTGTGCCTTGCTCATTGGTCAAAACGTCGTTGATTTGGCTGCAGTCACTTGATGGCCTGGGGGGAAAGTAAGTGTTTTTAAAAGTTACAACAGCTGCAATCTCATTGCCACCATCATCTATGCTTTTATCTCTAAATCTGCCTTTCCTAAAAGTATGGGAATTGAGGTCTCTTTGGTGAAATCTTCTTCCTAATGCAACAATTTTCTCCCACGATGAACTTGAAGAAACTGTTACTTCATGCCAGTTTCTTTTGACGAACATGACCATGAAAATGAGGAGAGCTAAAACTG
Source organism: Eucalyptus tenuipes (assembly GCA_014182365.1). Taxonomy (NCBI): domain Eukaryota; kingdom Viridiplantae; phylum Streptophyta; class Magnoliopsida; order Myrtales; family Myrtaceae; genus Eucalyptus; species Eucalyptus tenuipes. The sequence continues at coordinate 15,764,028 of CM024539.1, read as the reverse complement.
CAGCGGCTCCAGCAATGAAGAATAGGCCCAAGAAACTATCCAAACCCAAGCTGTTGGAAGAAACCGAGGTAGTTGAATTCGGACAGTTGGTCTTCGATGTAAACCATGTGTTTTCGATTTCTGTCATTTTAGGCCCTTCGGTTACATTTAGGATCGCTCGTGAAATATCCAGTGCAAGTTGAGATCCTTTGGGGAAAACCTGTAAACAAAAAGACACGGTCTAAGATTTTTCAATCAAAGAAATAACTACTAATCCTAGTAATTGGAAATTTTGAGGGTTCTCTTTTGGTTAGAATCAGGGGATAGGACTTACAAAGCCCAATCCAGCAGTTTTAGATGCCGGGATCATGGTATATTTGTTACAATATTGAGAAAGCATAAGTTTAATGACAGGGACTTCATCGAACACCGCTGCGATACCACCCTTTGCGCTTCCATTGGAAAGAAGCGCATCGCATTCTTCAGCAGACTTGAAAGATATAAGCCTAGAATCGTCGAAGTTCATTTGCTTTAGAATTCCATAAGCAAAAGAGCCATACTGGTATCCCACTTTTTCTCCACTCTTTCGGAGCTGATTCAGATCAGTCACAGTTGGTTGACTATTTTGCACCACCAAAAGATAGCTCAAGCTTGCCGTATAACTTTGCATTAGGATAAGTACCACAAAAATCCAAATGATCACAACAAATCTTGCTAGGTTGCTAAATACTCTGTCTGCTGCAATCCAAATTAAGGGTAAGCACATAAATTTTGCAACAACGATATGTAACTTGTAATGTTCGATTGATCTATTGAAGTGAAAGGCATTTACTTTGTGCGAAGACAATGGTTGAAAAGGAAAACCAGAAGCTAGTGCAAACTTGATGCATAGCCGGACCCCTGAAGTCTTCATTGACCCGATGTTCAAGAATCCACACAATTAGTGCTATGAACACAAAGAAGCATACGGTTGCTAGCCAAAGGTCCCAAGTGAGTGGCTGCAAGAAAACCCAGACACTTTTGCTCTTGTAGTCCTTGTTTGGCACGAGCAACGCATTTCCCGATTCAGTGTATGGTAAAGTGAAGTCCACGTACAATGATCTGTTCGCAATAATTGTTGTATCGCCCACCACTGCATCATAATTCTGTTCCAACAAAAGGAAGGGAAATCTTTTCTATGTCAACCACATGACAGCATAGTAAGTTTCAACATATAACCACACAAAATCAAGCACTTGCAATGAGTTACCTCACCTGGTAAAATACTTGATCGATCATGTCATTGTAACTGCCAGCACTACTTCCATTAGGCAAGGCAAAAGGAAAAAAGTCATAAGGCACAGCATAAGGTAATTTTTCTATCGCAGCTTGAAAGATGTCGATACAGTATCCGGTGACTAGGGATGTGTTCGTGCTAGGATCTCGAGTCACCTTCACGAATTGATTAAAACCCTCCTTCACAGGAACTAAGATTCTCAATCTCTTCCCATTAGCAGGAATCTCCCATCCCTTGGGAATAGAAGTTGAATCGCCGGGCCATATTATTGGTCCAAGGTTACTCTTGAAAGTGGAATATTTGCTTGTGCTGAATGAATTCCAATCTCTTAGCAGCCCATTTTCTAGCGTCCAAAACCCAATCCCTCTTGCTGCATTTCCATTGATATTAACTATCTGGAACACTGACGACTCTAGCTGCCCATTGACGAGGCTAAAATATCCAGTGAGGCCCACGAATGTCATATTGGCTAGATTTTGGAGAAGCTCCTGACCATTTTGAGAGACCCTAATAGTGTCGACATCTATCACATCTGTGGAAGCATTCAACGTCTGGAAGGTAAAATTCGCCGCACCCATTTCCTCGACAGCCATTGCCAGAGCCCAAGCAGCGTCATAAGCCCAATATCCAAAAATATTCAACATAGGATTAAGAATGGATGGGTTGTCTTGTTGGAATTTCATCTTCCATCGGAGCATGAAGTCGTGTAGGTTTTGCGTGCTCGGAACATGAGTCTTGATGCCCAATACTCCTTGCATGGAATTAGCGACAACAGACGAATCCACAGAACGCCATAGGTCAGTGATTCCATTAGTCATTATCCACACAAACCTTCACTCATCATTCCCACCTCTTTTACTTTGGCAAAAAGCCGATAACCGAGGGTAGGTAACATGTGCACAATGAAGACCCGCGTTTGCATCGTCATTAACTTGTAGAGTTCTCGTAGGATTTGATCGTCTGTGGCCAAAGGAGGAATGAGGCTCCTATAGGGCACTCGCGTGTCGACCTTTTCCAAAGCATCTGTAAGAGAAGGTATGATGCCTTCTGCGAACTCATTGTCAATGTATACGAGGACTGCTTCTCTCCAGCCAAAAGCTTGCACGACGGCACTTATGGCATTCACTTGGGACGAGTCATTTTGCGCAGCTCGAATGAAGTATGGACTCCGAATGGAACTGAGGGAGGGACTAGTAGCAGAAAAAGAGATGATCGGCAACATGTAATTTGTTTCCAAGGTGAATGAGGAAGTCTGCTTGCGCTGAACCTTGAGGACCTATTATGGCTTGGACTTGCTTGTTCTTTATCAGATCAAGTGCTGCAAGGGTGAACCAGAAGACGGTGAAAAATAAAAATAAGTCAGATAATAACATAAATTCTTATTGGAAAGGCATGTTATTGATCAGAAGTCAATTAAAACTTGATGCAATATCATAAAAATAGAAATGTTTAAGAAAAAGGATGTGTCTGCTAATGATTAAAACGTCTCCATTTTCTTCGTTTATTGTAGTGACATTAACCCATGTTAATAAAATGTTTATGAAGTTGAATGTATTACTGAAGTTTCTTGCATTATGATTAGACTCCTAATTCAACGTGTCCTTAAGATGATACAATGTGAATTACTCCAACACTGGTAAGCGAAACCTCTTATTTTCAAGTACATGTGAAATTATACTCACGAAATATGGTCGAACTTTCCCATTTGGATACTAACGTAATTTCAGACATCATGAACAATTGCGTGCAAATGCAAAATTTATTAATGGTGAGAAAGCACATTTTTAATTAAGTAAACTTAGATTCATGAAATTATTTGTACTATGTAGTGGGAATTGAGGTTACACCTCTATTTCATACCAAGTGAAACCAACCCATGAGGTTGTTGAAAGATTTAATTTATTGACCAATCAGCAACTAGCTCCTTGGAAACAGAAATAATTGCGTGACAGACTTTAATATACAGTGAGAATAACAGTCTATTCTGGATCATAAAAAATCAAATCACAAATAATTATAAATTGTTGTGGGACCTACTTTTTTAAGAATTTATAACTCACAATAGACTATTATTCTCATAGTACCCCAAGGACTATTGTGCTAACAAAGCCCCTTTCAATAAAAGTAAAATTAAGAACCAAAAACAAGAGGATAAATTTGCCCACGCACCATCATGTTGATTCTTTCTTATCGTTAAGTTGACCTCTTTATCTCATGCCATTTGAAAATTACACTCTAAAATCCAAGCCCCATATTCTAAATCTATGGATTTTATGAGGAAAGACCTTTGTGATGTATATTATATGTCAAGCCTCTCATCATCCATATTAAACTCCTTTCACTTATTGACAATTATTTGGTTGAACTTCAAACCTAAGTTGTTTTATTTGACCATTGAAACACAGTTTCCCTGGAAATTATTCATCACTAACTCAACTCGATACTAGAACGTTATGCATGGCTCACCTGGAAATAGAATAATTATGTAGAAATATGTTCTATGTACATATTTTCCCAAAGATGAATTTTAAATTTTCTTTACCAACCATCTCCACAGAAATGATTATCTTTCTAACCTGAAAAGCACAATAACGTTAGGCTCTTTTTCCAAAACTATATCTATATAGCATGTGTCGTCAGCAAGATAATTTCTAATAGAGTTCACTTATCATCCACATTTAGACATAATTTTATAAAATTTTACTACATTTACAGAGGGCAAGAGTGACAGGAAAGCTTTATACTCTTCAAGAATAGAACAAGCAATAATAGTCCAATATTTCCTCATCCCAGATCATAAACAAGAATCCTATTTGCACGTTTTTAACAAGATGAAACTTTGTATCCACAGATTTATGTACATATGTTCATTTCGGTGCAATATGAGATGATGGAGAAGGTGGACTTTTCTCTACTGAATCTTCAAGATCCACTTTACCTCGTATTTGATCCTATCATAAGATGATAAGGACTTCGTTTTCGCGATGATTAAAAAAAAAAAACCCTTTTAATATATTGCAATCATTAACTTTGAAAGGGGGAAAGAAAGTTCCGCCTGTCTAAACCAAGTGTATATAAAAGGCAACTAAGACAGTGAGTACAGATTGGTGACAGACAGTTCTTGCGGGTGAGCAAAAATCTTAGTCCCTTTCTTTTTTGGTAAACTTAACCTTGGTCGTTCCTTCATGAAGCTTTGGAAAATGTTACTTGGACCATCGCTGCTAAGAAAATGCATATTTCTTTGAATGGAACACATATTTTGTCATTGAAAACTTAATTGGGGATTGTTTTTACATTTCAAATATATAGAAGCTGAAATTTTCATATGATTCCCACATACGTTGTTACAAACAATAATTGGTTTTTTTCTTGTATCACGCAAACAATTGCATAAAATAGTTTATGCTCTTCCGCAGGATGTGTATTAACCTAAAACCAAACCCCTTCGAAGTTCAAGCGGAGATTTAACCTCATAAAATTCGGTAAAAGAAAAGATTAACCAAAACAATCTTCAACACGATCAACAGAAGTTCAAAAATGTTAACCCAAAAACTGGTGTCATCATATATTTCTGGCCAAGCATCGTGACCAGTCAGTATGTTAGAGAGAGAGAGAGAACCTGCAGCAGCAGCGGCAACCTCATCTCGTTTGGAGTCTCTAACGTTGAGGACGAGCCTAGTCTTGTAGGAAGGGTTTGAACTATAAAAGTCAGAGAGAGACATGTTAATGCAGGTCAATCCCATCTGACCCACCTCCGTCTCCAGATCAAGAATCACCCCAACGTTCACTGCAATCGTTGTTGGATTGCTGTCGTTACTGCCTTGCACCTCTGCTGGGTGAGTGTCGTCGGCTAAGGTCACAACTACTGTGAAAAAGGAGAGGGCTAAAAAGGGGAGCTTTTCAGCATCGAAAAAGATTCTTAGAGGAATCATTGAAAAGCGTTGTGTGAAAAGGCAAGTGAGTATGTTTGTGTTTGCGTTTCTGTGTGTGTGTGAGAGAGAGAGACTTGGAGGATATAATGATGACTGCGATGTATTTATATTGGAGAAGTGCTTTGGAAAGTTAGGCCAAAACATGGAAAGCTTCTATTCAAGAATTGCTGGGCATGAGCGTGACCTCTAGTAGTACCAATAGTTCATGGTTTTTTCTTTCTTCTTTCATCTTTCATATTCCTATTGTCTTTCGCAGAAAGTTCATATAGCCTTGTCTATTCTTCAGTAAGCCCAAACATCTATCTCCTTCACCTATTATGCGGAGGAGTCAAGATAGCTCTGTTTGAAAGGTATCCATAGTTGGTTCCGGTCATGCTAAAATTAGGGTAATTTGTTTCCTCCATATTATTGATTTTCTCGTCTCCCCTCTCTTAGTCCTGTTTCTATCTCGCCTCTGCCAACGTCCAACAACCGTCTATTCAAAGCATTTTACCACATTGGCTTGCCCATCTGGCATAATGAAAAAAAAAAAAAAAAGCAATTGGGATTACATTATATGTAGGATTTTGTTCCGATCAACCATAAAGCAATGGAGACATGTCGGTCGCACATATCCTATTTAAGTTTCACGTCATTACACTGTTGAGGAAAATTTCTTTACTAGTTTTGATGATTAACAAAACTTTCTTTGATTTTTATTAAAAGTTTCTCCTCGTGGAAATTCTGATGAGCACCATCGGACCTTACTCATCGGACTCAGAGATTCAGACTCTAAGTCCAGAAGTATTTAATATCTTTGATATTTGATTATCAGGATATTGTTCTAGAAGATAATCCTCGTGCAACGACCAGAAAATTAGTGAATATTTGTAAAAGTTGTTGATAAATCAAAGGGTTGTTGACTTTGATTTCTTTGAATCTTTCGGGATAAGAAAAAACATTTTTCGACGAACTTCTGATGACAAATTTGTGTGCTGAGTGTTCCCAAGTTATCCCTCTTTAACATCATACTTTTACTCAAGCTTGTTGTTTTATTCTTCTGACACCATTGAATTTACTAATTTTTATAGATCTGTTCTTATTCATGCTACTGATTCAGCAAGAATTCTCTGTGTCAATCACTTAGAGTTTGTCCTAATTGATATTAATCTTGACATAGCTTATCAATCTCTCTTGGATATCTCATATTTTTCATGAGATAGTCTATCTCATGTTCCACATCATAACTTCCCCTTGAAACAGATTGTTTTGCACAAAATTATAATTCATTGTCTTCGGCCAAAAGGTTCCCAAGAACAGATGTCTCTTGATATGAAGCCAAGATCATTTGGGCTCTCTTGAACAATCATCATTTTTCTCTCACACGAATGGTGATTCTTCATATGTACTGAACTATTTTGAAATCCAAAGGATAGTTGCCCTATGGATCTTTGATTACTAAAATTTTCATGCATTATGATATCGTGATCCCATCCAATTTCAAGAAGAAGCAACTCCCTTTGTTATTGGTGGACGAAAAAATGATGAAGAAGATGGGATTTAGATTTGTTCAGGGACAGTGGCAAGACAGACATGGCAAGCCCATTCGAACTAATGTTGAAGGTCCATTGGTAGACTTAGCCTCTCCTCCTGTAAAAGGAAGAAGAACTCAGGCTTATAGAAGTGGAACTCAGTCACTCTTGTAGAGATTGACTGAAGAATATTCTGAGGATTTTGATTTGACAGAAGATTCGGAGGATGATTTAGATAGGCTAATTGACAAGATTGGAGATAGCCTATTGGATGAAGAGTTTGATCTGGACGAAGATCTGGAGGAAGATAAGACTGCAGATGACACTGAACTAAATAGGCCAGAAGTTGAGAAAAATCTCCAATAACAACAAGAAAGAGATCCCCTAGCAGTTGTACAAGAAAAGGAACAGGAGCTGGCTGATACTCTTGCATCAATTGGGGATGTTCTGCATGAAGCGGAGGTCAATGTCAGTGATCCAACGCCCGCTGTGATGGACACAACCACAGTATCTGAACATCCACTAATTGAGGAAGTGCAGGATCATCTGCAGGGAGACCAAATGCTAGGAGAAGTACCTCAAAACCCAGATGAGAGTGCAGAGGCACCCTTAGAACAAATTCAGATTGCTGCTTCTATTGCAGATGACAATGTTGTAGTTGCAGATAGGGAAGCAGATGTAGGGCGAGAACTAGAAGTTGACAAGGATGCTCTGATTGAGGCGGAGCAAGTTCAGGCTATAGGGGTGAGGAAACAGAGCAGGACCAAAAAGAAGGGGAGCATGATCCATCTATTGAGATCATTCCTCAACCAGAGGTTGCTGCAAATTCGAATGAAAGTATTCTTAGTGCACTGAAGGAACTCAAAGATGAGATCAAGGAGATGAACTATCAGATCAAAAAGCTTATGCAGGATGGGGACAGAAGACTTAAGAAGCTTGAGACTACCATCAATCACATGAGTCACTACGTCCTTGTATTCGTGCCTCCAAATGATGTTCCTCCTTCAAGCCCTCAAGCTCAAGATCCAAACCAGCCTTCCAAAATTTCTAAGATAATTTCATTTGTGTTGGCTTGTTTTCTGTTTGACTTATCGGTTTGCTTGAGGTATTTTTTGGTTTTTGCTTTGACTGGTTGTCACTAAGTATTGAACTTATTGGTTTGCTATTATATTACTATTATTACCTTTTGTGCTGTTGAAAAAAATGGAGAGAAATGCGCAGAACTTCGAGATATTTTTCAAAGATTTTGATGCGATGCAATTCTTACTCTGAGGATATGTTTTTTTCACAGGACTGGTTAAATCTTTCCTATCCCTTTTGTGAAATATCTATAAGAATCTCAACTTTTATATCTTTCATTCTTATAGATCAAATTTGCACTCTAAATACAAATTCTACTATTTTCAGAGCTTTATCAAAACCATTTATTTTAAATCGGCTATGCTGTAAAAAGTTTTGTCGTCATCAAAAGATGGAGACTGTTAAGGAAAATTTCCTTACTAGTTTTGATGATTAACAAAATTTTCTTTGATTTTGATGAAAAGTTTTTCCGGTGGAAACTCTGATGAGCACCATTGGACATTACTTATCAGACTTAGAGATTTAGACTTTAAATTATGAGGTAATTCATATCTTTGATATTTGATTATCAAGATATTGTTCTAAAAGACAATCCTCGTGCAACGGCTAGAAAATCAATGGATTTCTTTCTATAATCAAGAGACATTTCCAAGAGGGAAGAAATATCAAATCCAATCTCTTAAGATGGATTTTAGTGAATGTTGGATGAATTAATCTTCAAAAGACGAAATACTCTTTCCAAGTGAAGCACTCTCCTTAAGGAAACTCTATATGCTGTTTGGGCAGCAAAATCGATGAGAGACTTTAATCTCAACAATCTTAAAGCTATCATATCTTTTGACACATTCAAGTCCAATAGGAAGATTGGTTGAGCGATCCTCTAAGCAAATATCCAACGGTCAGCTTGGATATAGAGGATTATATAAGAAGGTTGAAACGCTTAAAGAAAGATAGAGCTAAAATTTTGAAGTTTATAATTCCTAAATTTTGGGTGATCTTCAGTCATAAACATTCGTCTCTGAGAGTTATACTCTACAATCTTCTAGAGGTTGAGAGTGTGTGAGGAATCTATCTCATGAACTTGAGTATTCATTATTCATATCTTATAATCTCTAATAAATTGATCTAGTGAAATCCAACAAATCGGCTATCTATGCGGAAGAGTGGACGTAGGTGTGCTAAAGCCGAACCACTATAATCATTTGTGTGCAAATTCTCTATCCCTTACTCTCTTTTATTTTAATTGTTTGAAGAGTTATTTGCACACCAGTAAGATCTAATAGTTATTTGGGTTGTGATCAATAGTTGTTTTGTTGCAATAATATTTTAATTTTTTTTTATTTCGGATCATCACTTATTCACCTCCTCTAGGTGATTCATCTAGCCCTAACATACACAAGTCATTCACTCAAGTTGCATTTGAATTCCATGTGATCATGCATGTCACTTGAACATGTCATAGTTCAATTTTTGGCGTCAAAATGCATGTCATTCGCACATGTAATGATTTGATTTAAATGTCATTACGCATGGATTTGCTCATGCCGCCTTTGATTTGTACATCATTCACACATGTCATTTGCTCATGTTCCCTTCGAATTATATGTCATTGCATATGTCATTTGCTCGTGTCGCACTAGAATCCGCACCCTTCCATAGTTATTCATACTTTCTTATTTGATCTCCATGTTATCCTCGATGCCAATTGGGTTCCACATCATAGTACATGTCGTATTCGATTGTCTCACATGTCATTTATACATGTCATACACACTTGTTATATTCAATTACTACATATGATTAGCATATGTATCATGCAAAAACCACGCGTCATACATCGCATATTTAAAATTGATGGGAAGAGAAATTTTCAGGACAAAAAGACAAAAATACCGAATTAGAGAAAGACGTTATGGATTGATTTATCTATTCTTTGGACTATATACTATGTGTCTTCTATGTCAATTTTATATTATAATCATCTATAAAGTCTTTTGTTAAGGATAAAGGATACCTTTTTCAACAAATTATGCTCTCAACTGGACTTCCAAACTTCGTGAAATTCTCCTAAAGTCAAAGTGAATATGCTTGTAAGCTAATTAAATGCTTTTGAAACGCTAAATCGTCGTTGTCTATGAAGAAAAAAGTTTTACCAATTTACTCTCGATCTTGTGCACTACTTTTCATGCTAGTAAATGAAACTGACCTCTGAGACCAAAAAAGACAAAAACCGGATCAAAGAAATAAGTTATACAAGATTAATTTTTTGGAACGTGGACTTGAAAGGCAATGTCTTATTAAAAGCATTGGAATTCTACCCGTTGGTGGTTGTGATCTTGATTAGCTGCCAATATCTAAGTCGAATTGAATCTTTCCAAGTCTAGAAGCAAATATGAGTCAAGCAATGCCATATTGGCAGTGCATGTCTGATAAAAGATAATTACAGCAATGAAAATATAATTAATTCGGGAGGAATTACTTTTACTATACATCCAAACACTTTAGGCTTGTAAGAGCTTGTTCTCTATCTTTCCTATACAAATTATGGGGAAATCGGAGGAGGCATTTGCAATATAAATTGAAAACTCTCAAGTCAAGCCAAAAACAAAAAGAAAATTTCCCAAAGTCAGATATTACTGCACGGAGTGTTAGGGCTAGATTTATCACTTAGAGAGATGAATAGGTGACAATTCGGAATTAAAATAAAATTAAGATAGTATTGCAAAAAGACGACGTCTAGTGACAAATTGTGTAGTGTTCATATCTTACCGATGTGCAATAATCTATCACAAAATATAAATAAAAGTTTAAGGGATAGAAAAATTACACACAAGTTTATGGTGGTTCAGTTTTGGTAAGCCTATGTCCATTCTCTCTCGCTAGTAGCCTATCGGCTAGATTCCACTATAATCAATCATTAGAGATTACAAGAACTGAATATTCACTACTCAAGCTCATGCGAAAGATTATCTAATCTCATACTCGCAATATGTAAGAGATTGCAATAAACAGCTCATGAAAGATGAAAGTATTGAGGATAAGACTTTGAACTTTGGAATTCAAAACTTCAGTGTTCTCACTTTATATCCTTCAGCATTACGATTCCCCTTAATAATGCTTAGTGTCCAAGCTAACCGTCAAACCCAAGTTCTGAGGATCATTCCATCCAATCAAACTATTGGACTTGAATCCGGAAGAAGAGCTAATCGCTTTTGGATTGCTGATAAAAAAGTTCCCTGAAAGATCTGTTGCCCATATAGCATATGGGTTTTCTATAAGTTGAGTTCTTCCTTTGGAAAACATCTTGTCTTATCGTCCCGTTGATAGATTGAGATATTCTAAATAAGAAATATTGCATTCAATATTTTTCTTTCGGACAATCAATATATATAAGGCAATGAATCTATGCCAATCTTCTAATCGTTAGCACAATGATTTATAGTCGGATCAATTAAGTTTGATAAGTAACTTCTGATGATACATATCTATTTACATATGGAAAAGCTTATCATCATAATTAAATGATAATCAAGAAAAGTTTGGGCAATCTTCAAAATTAATTAGGGAATTTTTCTCAACACGGAGAATCAAACCGAGAAGGGTCCCCACTAAAAGCGACAACTTCCAATCCCGTTCCTCGATAAAAACAAGTCTCGTTCTATCCCGACGGGCGATTGCTCAAACCTAATCCCAATCCTTAGGTTGGAGAAAGAATCTCCTGCGATCCGATTTTCCATGTATTCGTTTGAATTGGGTCTGGGCTCTCTGCAATAGCTGACTTTTCTGTGAATTTGTTGATATTTTGCTTGACTGACTGGAGAAGCGAAGGGGTTGCGTGAGGACGGTGAAGTCGTGTTGGAATTCTACAGAATGGTGGTCCTGGTCTTGATCAGCTGCCAGTATCTACGTCGAGTTAGGATCTTTCCAAGTCTAGAAGGATACGAGTCAAGAAATGCCATATTGGCAGTGCATGTCTGATGGAGATAACCATGAAATTTCCAAGATAAGTAAAATTTGCTAATTACAAGCAATGAAAATATTATTAATTCAGTAGGAATTACTTTTACTATACATCCCAACTCCTTAGGCTTGTAACGTTTGCATTTTACCTAGAGGGTCGCATCAAGAAGGCATGAGAGTTTGTTCTCTGTCTCTTTTATATACAAATTACAGGAAGGAGCATGATCATAGAAAAAAGCCGATATGTGTCGTTAGTCACGAGGTAAGAAAATGACACTTTTGATTAATAAATACAATATTCTCTCTAAGTCGCAAATTTGACCATAAGGAAGGAATGGTACTAAATGTCTGGTTTTCATTTCAATAAAATAAAGTCAATAAGATAGTGGCATACTGGAAGCTTCTTATTGTCCTATTTGTTGTATTTTCTTCTTTTCCGATATTTTTATTAGTCGTCTCCAGCAACAACCAAAACAAAACCATTTTAACCAGCGGTTTGAGGTTGTCAAGTGAAGATTTGCTTATGAGACGGTTAAAGAATTTCTCGATACAGTGAGTTTAAGTATATATTTGAATCGAGTTTGCATCCTATAGTGAAGCAATAGGACCGGGTGATAGCACGAATCTAGAAAAAAATACTCAATTCACATACATGAGTTGCAATTGGCAAACAAAAAATCTTGCGCAATAACAGAATTTTTTTTTTCACTTAGGCTCTATTCGTTTCGCGGAAAATGTAGAATCACTAGAAAATATTTTCCAGGAATCCATTTTTAGAAAAATGTAATTATTTTCTAGTATTCAGCTAAAACCTTAAAATGGAGTGGAAAATATATTTTTCTATTATGTAAGGAAAATCTTTTTCTATAGCCTTTTTTCAATAAATTTTTTTATTTTTTAAAATAGATTTTTAATTATTTTTTATTTAAAAAATTACTTTTTAATCTTTTTTTTTTTTCTTTTTGGTGAGCTACTACTAGCGAGCGATGAGTGGTGAGCAACAAGCTCGAGCTCACAACCTCTAACCTTACCAAATCAGGGAGCCAAAGGATTGTGCTCGCCGCTGGTTCACCAATTTGGCGAGTGACGAGTGCAAGGGCGAGCCTCGAGCTCGCTGGCCTTTGGCCTCACTAGATTTGCCCCACTAGTTCGGCAATTTGGTGAGCACGAGAATGAGCCAAGCAAGACCCAAGGCCGGTGGTCGGCGACAACGAGCCTTGAGTTCACTTGAGCTCCATCAAGATGACGAGCGAGCCTCAGGCTCACCAGATCCAGGCGAACTCAAGCTCCGCCAAGGCAATAAGTTGGTGGCTCGCCAGATCCAGGTGAACCCGAGCTCCGCGTGAACCCATGAGCTCAAGCTTCGCCCTCATTGGATCTGGCCTTTAGAGTCCTTGCCAGCCTATGGCGAGGTTCAAGTTGGCCTTTGGCCGGTAACCAGCGAAGGCCAAGGAAGAAGAAGAAAATGGAAGAAAGAAAAGAGAAAAAAAGAAAGAAAAATTAAAAACTCAATTTTAAAAAAATATATAATAAAAAACATAAAAATAAAATGAAAACGTAATTGGTGAAAGAAGTTGAGGGGAAGATGTTATTGAAATTGTTTTCAACTTTTAAAAAGTGGAAAATATTTTCTTCACTTCAATGATTTTTTTTCTAATAGCAAAAAATGTTTTCTTTAACTAGTTCATTTTTCTGTGAAATGAACGCTGGAAAATTCAAAAAATATTTTTCTGAAAGTTATTTTCCGTGAAATGGAGCTAGTAAACTCATGAAAGGAGGAAAACCAAATTGCAAAAGACCCTTATCTCTATTTATATCTAACAAAACCCTAATGAAATTATAACTTTAAGATAGGAAATAAATTCACTAATAAGAAAATCTAACCTACTAATGAAAACTACTAAAATGGAAACAAATCACCTAATATCCTAACACAATATCTAAAATAAATTAAGATAAAGGAATAAAAGAATCAGTCCGTAAAAATATTTACCCCGCATCATTCCTCCACTAGACTCCGGCAAGTCGTGTCTGCTTTGTCGTCCTCCTCCAGTTTGAGACGACTAGACCACGCACTTTATAATACTTGATAATTGAATTCATTAACTGCATCTTGCTTGAAATTAACTTCATAATCCGAACTTCAAGATAACTCGAGAAAATCTTCAAAGTGAATTTTTCAACTGGATAATTAAATCCTACAAATTTACAAAGTCGAATTTGTGCCGAAGCATGCCCTTCTTCAGCAACTTCTATTTTTTTTATAAATTTCAAATTCTGATTTCTTCACCTTAATTAAATTCTTCAGGATAAATTATCTAAAAAGTCTTCAACTTATTGCACGGCATCCAATTCAATCCTTAACATTTAGATTTGGCCAATTTGGTCCCAAAAGTTTTGACAACTTGCCAATTTAGTTTTAAACATTTCAATTGTGTCAATTTAGCTCTAACATTTTGATAATTTGTTAATTTAGTCCTAGACCTTCTAATAATTTACCAACTTAATCATTTTAATCAATTTTGGTCAGAAACTACTAACGTGGCAGTTTAATCAGTATTGGCCATTCTATATGGCATAACCAATACTAGTATGATCAATTGTTCCAATTTTTTTTTTTTAAATTATGATTTTTTTTCTATTTTTCCTTTTCATTTTATTTTCTTTTCTTTTTCCTTTTTCCCTTCGTTGGCCAGTGATCTGTCGGCTTGAGGACCGCCCTCACCAGATCAGGTGAGGGCAGTGTTGGCTACCATATATGTGAGGCTCGCAAGCAAATTCTCGACGATTGACATGAGGAATATTTTGAGATAGTCATATTGCACAGTTTTGAATTTGATAATGGAAGTCAGTCTCTAGACCAAAACGCACTAATAATATTTGCATTTTCAAATTTGATAATAAAATGTCATGTCGCGGGTGCTTTGCCTTCTCTAGATTTGTCAATCCTTCTTCAGATCTTTTTCATTGTTTAAATATTTAAATAATAAATCACGCTTTCATCTAATAACTTTAAACTTTTAGAATAGTTGACAACAATCCCACAAAATTTCACAAAATATCAGAGTTAGAAAATTCTGAGTTCGAATCTTCCAAACCCCTTTTTGCCTCCCAAGTTGATTATTTCTTAAGGCCAATCCATAACTCCTCAACAGAACCATCAAAATAATCATTTTTTACCTTGCACTTGAATTCATCTGGCCCTTTACACCTCATATAAATTTGATTTTCATGGTAAAACTTTGCCCCACCAACGATCTTGTCTGTCATAATCTTCAGGACCTCTACAGCAATCACAGACATCGTAGCCATTGCGGCCACAACAGCCACTACGGACTTAGTAGTGGTCGTAATCACCATGAAAATTTCTCCTTCCCACATTCAAATTGAGTTTCATAGGGTATGGGCCAGCAATCGTTCCGAACCACCAAAAAGCCGTGCACAAGGTCCTTGTCCCCCATTCATCGTCAAGCAAGACAATTGCTTGAACGTGGCTCTCCAGCAATCTCGCCGAAATTACGCAACAAACTTATTAATAAACATGAATCTAACGATCGGCAAACACGCACTCACAAGCCTAACTACAGAGAGAGATCTCTTTTTCTGTATTCTATAAAATATGCTGAAATATGTCTAATACACAACCCAGAAAACCCAAATATAACCCCAAGCAGTATAGAATTCGGAAAAAAGAAACCAAAGCCTAAGATAAAGTGAAGAAATGACATAAAATAGAAAAGTGCCTCGAAACATACCTGAATCATGAATTTTGAGGTCCCAAACGATTGCAAAAGGCGTACGCAATCCGATACAGGTTTAGTGCTCAGAATGAGCTTTTCAGATTGAGATTATGGGACTCGTAACTCTTTTTAGATCAAAAGTTGCGGTCGTTTTCTCACACACTAGGCAGATCGTTGCCCTGAACCGATTTGCAACAATCCAAAAAGCCATTAGCTGCTGCGTTTGCATCAACTTTGCTATTTTTTTTTACTAAACTATTGTACTGGGAAAAAGATCTTTTTCACCTTCCTTCCCCGCTTTCTATCCCCCTCGAATGATTTCGTCCGATGAGACTTGCTGAAAGTATAGTTAAATGTTGCCCATAAAATAAGCAAATAACCCAAAGTTTTGTCGCCAATTATAAACCACCTAAACTTAATATCTTGCAAGTTCCATGATTTATAGACGAAAATGCACCGGAATTGCTAATTAAAGTCATCAGTCTAAGTCCAGTTTGGGCTTTGAATTTCTTGCCGAAGTACATGGAAAGTCAGGGGAGCAGTTAAAAGATGAGTTTATTGCTTGCATCCTCTCTTTCAAATAAGAAAATTCTAGGAAACAGCGTGCTTAATTTCAAGAAGAAAATATCAGACAATTTGTCTGATTGCATTTTGGATTTTGACACCATTAAGAAATCAACATATTGAAACGATCTCGCTGTGAAGGTTATGCATAGTGCATGGAGCTTAGTTCACTTGAATAAAGAAAATTGTGGAAGAAAAGGAGGAATTAAGGGATGATGTGGCTATTTCTAGACTTGGTGAACAAAGAAAAATAGAACACATATGGTGAGAGAAGTCAAAACATTAATTACATGTCTATTTCATTTTGAATATTTGAGATCGAGCTAGATGAACTGTATCCTCGAGCTTATCTTCTAACAATTCACGAACACATCCCGTGTGACTTTCTGACGTGATTACAACTGTCGAGAATTTTGATTAGGAAAACTCAAGGTAGAAGGGTCAAGACACAAAATAATTAGTACTGACAAACCCCAAAGAGTTCATAGTCCAAGAGGACATTTGCATCTCAAAAATAAAATAAAAGTGGGAGAAGAAACATTCGAAATTGAAGAAACAGCATGCACATGAACGAATTCGATCAAATAGTAAATTCAATCATCATGTCCCCAAAGACCTACCCTATAGTAGATTCAATAGGTACGCTAAGCCATAAGATTTCGTTGGTGGTCATCCTAAAGTGAGTAATCGATTATACATCAATTGATTAGACAGTTAATAGAGAACGGTATCGGATATTTTTTTTGCTTAACCTAATACTCCCCTCAAGTTGAATTTGATGTAGTGTGACATAGTATGTTATCGTATTGAGGAGGACCTCATATTTAAAAATAAAATAAAAGAGAGAAGAAAAATTTGTAAACTGAAGAAAATGTATGTACATAACCAAATTTGATCACCTATATCCATACCATATAAAGTTGAGTGTGCAACTGATCAGGAATTGTTAAGAACGAGACCCGTGTATATTTATGACTTAACAATGTAATAAACTTACTAAATCAAAGTGCACAATGAGTGATTTATTATTGTTATTGTTGTTCTTTTATTCTTATTCTTATTCTTATTATTGGCTTTCTCTTGCATTTCAATTCAGAGTCGATTCAACTCAATGACTGTTTCCTCTGGACTTAAAGAGGCGCAAGACTTGAGATATTCGTAGCTAATTTTTATGAGTTTCGAAGAAACTGCATATCCATTCATATCCAAATCAACTCAATGACTATTCTCTCTGGACATGGTCATATTTAAATTAAATGTGATGGATGATGATGGGAGTGTGGATTCTCTTTATTTGTTGGCTCATTCCATGCGTACAAAAGCATCACATCATAGCCTCTTGTGAGGTGTTATATCATATATATTAATGTTGACTTTCTACTAAGTGTTTGATATTATGTGACCCAGAATGACTTTGAAGTGAATTCGCTCTACTCAAAATGATTTTTTCTTCATGATGCATGACCATTAACCTTTCTCCGCACAATGTGGAGATATCAAATGATTCATGACGTATTTTCCAAGCTCGTGCACGAATTCTAACCCGGGTTACCGACTACTCGGGGTGAAAGTTCATCAAATGGGCCTATCATGCAACTCATGTCACGGACAAATCGTAATAATAATTGTGAACAATTTCTTGGGAAATTTGTATCCTTCATGGAGCTCATCGACGAAATTGAGTCCACTTTGGTCCACGCGGAGTCCTTTTCATTTCACTGTCCATGTACTTGAGCAATACAATTTTTCACAAAGGATCAATGGAAAATTAAATTGAGATTGTCCATTGATTTCCATCCTGACTACTACCGACTAACTAGGATGAAAATTCCTCCAACAGCCCAATTATACAAAGTCATTAGGAGTCAAAAGTAACAATAAATGCGACAATTTCCCGGAAAATTTGTATCTTTTACGAAGTTTAACGAGGAAATAGCCAAGTCAATACAAAATCTTTTTCATTTCACTGTCGTAGGATTTTTCACTATGGGGTAGTAGAACACCAAATAAAGAGAGCCTACTGAATGAATATAGTGAAAACATCTCCCAATCAATAAACAAACGAAATTATAGTATTATGGACCTGATTCACAATAAAGTTTAAACTAATTCATAAGCGCTTATTTTATGTGTCTGTCCTATTCAGTACTATAGTATATATTAGTGAAATGTCTGTGTACGGATCTAAGGTTATAAAATTATATCTTGTTAACACCTAAATTGTAGTGACCCCATTTAGTTATCCATTGCATGAGAAAATTAGGATTTGACCCAAATTTCAAAACAAAAAAATTGTTAATTGCACTTGCATATTATTAGCATTTTTCATTCAATAAAATTTGGCCTACATAAATTGCATTCTAATTAGTCTAGTGCTGAATGGGTTAAAAACAAGCAGGTTCTGAGCTTAATAAAAAATTATCTGGACCAACCCGTGGGAGCATGGTTTGGCGAGGCCCATTGATGACCTATGGTGACCGAAATTTACATGTGATGCGCACATGGGAGGTATCATATTAGGAAAATAAAATCCTAATTCCTCGCCCTACATAAACCCTCTTTCTCTTAAGATTTAGGATAAATGAACACTATATATGTCATACATACTAAACCAACAAATAAAATCTTATGCTTGATATTTGTTGAGTATCTATATTGTTCTAATGATGCTAATGTGACGCCAATATCAATATATAAGTGATATGATTTTGACTAACCTTCAAAAGCATCTATGAACGAAATTATATAAATTTAGAACCATACATAGAATGGCCATTGCAACCTACCACTCAGTATGGAGGAAAATATGTTTAGAGGTATTGCCTAAAAGACGAGCCTATGACCTATGATTAGGCATGGGCTCTCCCAAGCCCATATCTTATACGACACTAGGGTGTTCATAAAAATTTTCTAATGAGGAGTCACCACTAGCCTATTGGAATCGGCTAAAAACCAAGTAAAGTATAGGAGTATATTTCATTTCCTATGCAACTAGAAAATTTAGATCGAGGACTTAGTCACACTAATTAATCAATTAGTGCATTTTTAGTATCTAATTTTGTTCATTTCAAGAAGATTTTTGTTAGGCAATCTAGATTGATTTTAACATATCCATTAATGTGTGAGGTGATCATACGAGTGCATGATTATTAAAATAACAATTAACAACCAAAGTTACATTAAATAAATTGCATTGGGAGGGCAAGAATCTAACCTTACCAAAAGAAGGGTATGTCATCTCTAACTAAGCTAAAGGGAAACCATAGTCAACATACTGAAAGTGCTCAATCAAAAGTGTTCATTTTTAAGGATAATTAGAATCTTATGATAAAACTATAAGGCCTTATTCAATTTTGAGCACAATTTTCTTATCAAAGATTTTCACACATTTTAAGAGAAGGCTACCCAAAAATTCTATTTTAAAGCTATTTTAAGGAATTCTATTTTATTTTATTTTGGAATTTTTGGGATTTTTCGATTTTTCTAAATTTTGAGGACTTTTTGAATTTTTCTAAATTTTTATGACTCTCTGAATTTTAATTTTTTTAAAAAAATTTCAATTATTTTGAATTTTTTAATATTTAAATTTGATTTTTAATTTTTTAAAAATTTTTAAATTTTTTCGTATTTTCTTTAATCCAAAAATAGGGACGGCCCTGTTCGATCATGGGCTGGGCCAAGGACATAATGAACCATTGTAATAGGCCTTTACCCTAATTAGAAACGAAGCCAACTTACTAACAAGCAAGCCCAATCTGAATCTAACTATACTAAGCCCAGCCCGTACCAACTAGACCAAACAAGTCCGAATCCATCAGCCTGAATAAACCCCACAAGAATATGGCAAAGCGCAAGATAAACGACAACCAAAACTCTGGGAGATTCGTACTTGGTAGAAATGAAATCTGACTAACAAATGTATTCGCAATTAATAGGCATTGATGAATCCTTAGAATAAATAGGAATGCAGGACTAAAACAAATGGTTTTATTTCGGGCATTCCCTCGCACATATGATGAGCACGGAAGATATCAAACATTTTTAGAATGCAAACTCGGGTCTAGACCAAAAATATCACCAGGGAATGCTCGACATCAAGCGCAGACTCAGTTAAAAAGAAAGCACTCAAGAACTAAAGACACCAAGTTCGGTTCTTTCCTAAAACAGAACAGGACAAGGCAAAAAGGTGTTCATGGGAATGAGTTTTGACTGCGGAAATCCCTACCTCACTCAGGGAGGGCGGTTATAGGGCGAGCTTGAGACAAGTCGAGCCATGGCCGATCGCCGTGATGTCTCTAAACCGAGATCCTTGGGAAAAAAAAATTAAAAAAAAAAAAAAAACTCGATTGAACTCCAAAGAAAACTCACCTGGAATTTGGTCACTGTGAAAGAGGAGGCTGTAGGCTCAAGTGTGCCGGCTAGGGTTCATGGGCTTGTGACGAGGATGGTCAGGTAACGCTCAGTCAAGAACGAAGCTCGGCTCCGTGTCTCGCTCTCTCCGTATTAGGGAATGGGTCAAGGGGTTAGACAAGTGGGCCGGACATGCCAGCCCTCGAATTCATTATTTCTTATCATTTTCTTTCTTTTTTATTCATTTTTTCGTTTTTTTTTTTATTTTTTTTACTTTTTAATTTTTTAAATTATTTTTATCCCTTTTCAAAATAGTTTTACATTTTTATAAAATAAATGGATACTTAAAATATCGAAAAAAATTCAAATGTCAACACGAATTAAGTATTGTTAAACGAAATGAAAATCTACAGAGAAATAAGTAAGGTTCTTGTCAAGACTGAACACTTAGCTTTCACATCTTCCTTTCATGCGGTTTGTGTGGCTTGTGATGGAGAACTAGTCCTTGACAAGTTGGAAGTCGAGGTTGAGGTGCTTGAAGTTGCATGCTAGCTTGGATGGTCGTTTACACCTTGAATGATGGCGCCAAAAGATGGAGAAGTCGAGATGAAGAAGGGAGAATAGCGAGGGAAGATCACGGCCCGATCATGGAAAGGGGCCTGAGAGAGTCTCATGGAACTCCGAGAAAAATCCCAGTGCTGGAGAGAGGAACCCCCCCAAAGATGGTGTTCTTTCTGCCACTGCCTCCTCCTTTTTTCGCTTTTTCAGGCCTCTCCCTCTCCCATGCCCTTTCAGGGTCGGAACACCTTCGTATCCATCACCAATATCGTCTTTCTGTGTTTTGTGTGCCCAATCCCCCTTATTTTCTGCTCTTATATTTAGCTAACTGATGACAAGAATTGAAAAGACCGAGAGCACAAAGTAACGTGTTGAAAGTGCTAGACCAATCTAAGAGGGAAAAGGGCAATCGAAATGTCATCTTTATTTGCTAATTGAGAACCATGGCATTCTTCACAAAAGAGGTTTTGAATATTCACTTGACTTCAACTCAATTTCACTTCAACTTGGCAAAAACACATCCAGATCAATTTAGTTTCATACAAGTGGTTCTTTTCCACATCCAAAAATACACATATCGAATTTGTTATGTTAGACTTGTCAAAAATAGGTCACAAACCCTTTTCTTAACCTATATTTAATGGACTGTGTTAGTATAAAGCTTACTTATATTCGGAAAACGAGTTGAAAATGATGAAGTCTAATATAATATGAATGTTAAATAAGATCACAACATATTTAAACCCAATTAACCTGTATGAATCTGTCTTTGTTCTCACTGTTACCTTCATTCGATCTCGTACTTGCTTACTCCGTGCTCTTATCTCAATTTGAATGTAAGTTTATATAGATTTTGTTAAATTTAAAAGTATTTTAATAATTTGAGTTGGATAAGGTATGAGTCATTAAATTTGCATTATAAATAGGTTAAGCATTTGATGGACTTGGGTTGCTGGGCTGAGGATGAGGGAATTGGACCCGGTTTTTTGGACGGGCTGGAGAGTGATGGCCCAAATTGAGTTGGCTCTAATTAGACCAATTGGCTGATGGGCTTAGAGTGATTTAATGGGCTGCACTCGTGGTTTGATGGTGTTTGGGGTTTTACTTGTTATATATATATTTTTGGATATATTTTTTTCTTTCTTTCTTCTTTTCTTTTATTATGATTATATTTATTATTATTATTATTATTATTATTTATTATTATTATTATTTACAGAAAATATGCAAATTGAATTTGTCGGCAACAATTTAGGTGTCAACGGATTCCTTTAGTAAATAGAATAATTTGATAATAAAGCAAATACTTAGGAGCACATTACATGTCACTAAGCCAATTGATTATTTATTTAGAGGCGATAACATAGGATTTTGACAGTTGGTTCAACCATGGAAGCTATTGTACTGAACTTTCTCATTATACATTCTAGTTTTTAGCTTAAGTAAGTCACATTTTGTTGCCAAATTAGATACTTTAGGCAAGTTATTGAAATAACAATGAACATTTTCATTGCCAATACATTATAGGATAAGAGAAGCTAATATGTGCATGTAATGTCCACTAGAAAATGCTTTGAAAAGCATCTATCTTTCATTATATTGTTTGCCATTAGACAATAAGTGGTATCAATCAGAGTCTTTACATGAGAAGAGAATGAGGGGGAAATTATTGTCATCTAATATTACAAAGTTCGGCGTTGTTGAGGCATTTAAGTTTTGTATCTAAGTTCTTGAGGTATGTACCTCTGTTAATTTACATTTGTAAGCTCGACGTTTTGTTGCTACGTCGGGCACCCTTCATCTACGTGATTAGAAAGTCCTTGTTCTGCAGATGTTGTGCCTTGCTTACTGTTCATATCGTCCTTGTTTTGGCTGAAGTCTCTTGATGTACTTAAAGGGAAGTTAGTGTTTTCTGAAGTTTCAACAATTGCAATCTCATTGCCACCATCATTCGTATTTCTATCTCTGCATCCCCTAAAAGTATGAGGATTGAGGTCTCTTTGGTAAAATCTTCTTCCCGATGCAAAAATTTTATCCCGCAATGAACCTGAAGAACTTGTTACTTCATGCGAACTGTTTTTGACAAACATGACCATAAAAATGAAGAGAGCTAGAACTGCAACAATCAAGAATAGGCCCTAGAAACTTTCAAGATCCAAGCTATTGGAAGAAATCGAGTTAGTCGAATCCAGGCAATTGGATTTTGATGGAAACCATGCGTTTTCGATTTCCGTCATTTTAGGCCCTTCAGTTACGTTAAGGAATGCTCATGAAATATCTAGTACTAGCGGAGACCCTTTGGGGAAAATTTGTAAACCAAAAGCAAGACATGAGATATTTCAATCAAAGAAATAATGAATAATCCTAGTAATTGGAAATTTTGAGGGTTTTCTTTTTTGGGCTATGATTGGGAGGTTGAGGACTTACGGAGCCAAATCCAGCAGTTTTTTAATGTTGGGATATATCTATTGCTACATTGAGGAAAAACAAGTTTAATGTAGGGGATTTCATCAAATGCTGCTGCAATGCTGTCCTTTCCACTTCTCATGGAAAGAAGCGCATCACATTCTTAAGGAGAATGATAATATATAAGTCTCAAATCATTGAACTTCATTTGCTTTTAGCATTCCATAAATGAAAGCGAGGACGATGGATGTAATTCCATATTTTCCTTTTGTGACTTTTGTATGCTACACGTTCACACTTTGGATGGACGAAGGTCCACCGACTGGCCGTATCGCCTAACGCTTCATGGTACTCTACGTCAACATTGGAGGATATCTGAATGGTCCTCTGCCATATCCGGAGGATAGTAGGAACAACGATGACGAGGATGATGCTGGTGGGAAGCCATAGGTGAGAGAAAAGAGTGGTGGTAGGGATCCATTTTTGAGAGACAGTTTTGGTACTTTTTGAGATCAAACCGTGTCGAGCGGGTGGTGGGTCTGAGATAGTTTGAGGGCGTAGATGATGGCTAAGTGGATAGCTAGTGGAAGTAATATATCCTTTTGACCTCCTAGTGTAGCCCTGTTATTACTCATGTTTAAAAATAATACAAGAAATGAAAGTCGTTGCTTGTTCTTCTCTTGTGTCCGTTTGTTATTGTTGATGGCTTGCTTGGTGTTTAATTTTGACTTCGCTTGTGCTAAAAAGTGAAAGATTAATCTCACATTAGTAAGGTGGTGGACTGAGATGCCATAGGGATTTTTCGTGGTATTAACTTAAGAAAAATTATAATTTGAGCCAAATTCCTAAAAAAAAAAATTGTTAATTTATATTTACATATTATTAGCATTTTTCATTCAATACATTTGGCCCACATAAATTGCATTCTAATTAGTCTAGTGCTAAATGGTTAAAAATAAGCAAGTTCTGCGTTTAATAAAAAATTATCTTGACCAAGCCCGTGGGAGGATGGTTTGGCGAAGCCCATTGATGACCTATGGTGATGCGCACATGGGAGGTATCATATTAGGAAAATAAAATCCTAATTCCTCGCCCTACATAAACCCTCTTTCTCTTAAGATTTAGGATGAATGAACACTATATGTGTCATACATACTAAACCAACAAATAAAATCTTATGCTTGATATTTGTTGAGTATCTATATTATTCTATTGATGCTAATGTGACACCAATATCAATATATAAATGATATAATTTTGACTAACCTTAAAAAGCATCTATGTATGAAATTATATAAATTTAGAACCATATATAGAATGGTTATTACGACCTACCACTCGGTTGGAGGAAAATATGTTTAGGGATATTGTTTAAAAGATGGGCCTATGATCCATGATTAGGCACAAGTTCTTTCAAGCATATACCTTGTACAACGCCAAGGTGTTTATAAAATTTTTTTAATAAGAAGTCGTCACTAACCTACTAGGATCAGCTAGAAACCAAGTAAAGCATAAGATATACTTTATTTCCTATGCAACCAGAGAATTTAGAGTCGATGACTTGGTTACACTAATTAATTAATTAGTGCATTTTCTATATCTAATCTTGTTCATTTCAAGAATATTTTTGTTAGGCAGTCTGGATTGATTTTAGATATATTCATTAATGTGTGAGGTGATCATACATGTGCGTAATTATCAAAATAACAATCAACAACCAAGGTGATGTTAAATAAATTGCATTGGGAGGGCAAGGATCTGACATTACCAAATAAGGGTATGTCATCTCTAACTAAGCAAGTGCACAATCAAAAGCGTTCACTTCTAAGGATATTTGGAATCCTATGGTAAAGTCATAAAGGGTTTGTCCAATTTTGAGAACAATTTTCTTATCAAAGATTTTCACACATTTTAAGAGAAGGCTACCCAAAAATACCATTTTCAAGCTATTTCAAGGAATTCTAATTTTATTATTTTTGGAACTTTTGGAACTTTTGGGATTTTCTGATTTTTCTAAATTTTTAAGGATTTTTGAATTTTCAATTATTTTGAATTTTGAATTTTTTTAATATTTTCGTATTTTCTTTAATCCGATATTGGGACAGCCCGTCCGATCATGGGCTGCAACAAGCCTACAGGTCGGGCCAAGGACAAAATGAACCATTGTAAAAGGCCCCTACCCTAATTAGAAACGAAGCCAACTTACTAACAAACAAGTCCAATCATAATCTAACTATACTAAGCCCAGCCCGTACTAACCAGACCAAACAAGTCCGAATCCATCACCCTGAATAAACCCATGGCAAAGCGCAAGACAAACGACAACCAAAATTCTGGAAGATTCGGACTTTGTAGATCGCAATTAATAGACATTGATGAATCCTTACACTAATGGAGTGTTTGTTTGTGTTTCATTTTTCTATTTATGAACACAAATATTGTTTTTTTGTTTTCGGGAACAAAAAAAAGAACATAAATGCGTTTGTTTGCGTTTTTGTTCCAAATTTATTTTTTTGATCCCGGGAACAAATTTGGAACAGAAAACAAAAATAAGTTTTTCTTTTTTTGTTTTTTTACAAACACTTTGGAGAAACAAATTTTCTCTCTCTTTTTTCTTTTCTTCTCTTTCTTCTCATTTTCTTTTCTTCTTCTTTTTTCTTTAGCTGGTCGCCGGCTTCGACCATGACCGGCGATCGGCCGTTGAGGGCCGGCGACGCCGTCGAGGGTCGACGACCTCGCCGGAGCATCGCCGGCCCCCGGGGAGGCCGAGCTCGCCCATCCAAGGCGAGGCCGAGCCTCGCTGGGGGCTGGCAAGCCTCGTTGTGGTTGGGCGAGGCCGCCGGCCCTCGTCGGCCGGTCGCCGGCCATGGCCGAGGCCGAAGACTGGCCAAAAGGAAGAAAAAAAGAAAAAAGAAAAAAGAAAGAAAAAAAAAAAAATACAATAAAAAATTAAAAAATTAAAAGAAACAAAAAAAGAATACAAATTTACCAAACGTGTTTTACGCTCTTTTTCTATTCTAGGAATAAGTTTCTACCAAATACATTGTTCGTTCAAAATTGTTCCGGAGGACGAAATAGATATTTCTATTCCTAACAATTTTTGAATAGAAACGTTACCAAACGCATCCTAAAATGAATTATTTTATTCCGGGCATTCCCTCTAACATATGGTGAGCATGGAAGTTATTGAACATTTTTAGAACTCGAGCTCGGGTCTAGACCAAAAATATCACCAGGGAATGCTCGACATCAAGCGCCGACTCACTTAAAAAGAAAGTTCTCAAGAAATAGAGACGCCAAGTTCAGTTCTTTCTTAAAACAGAAAAGGGCGAGGCAAAAAGGAGTTCATGGGAATGATTTTGACCGCGGAAATCCCTAGCCGGCTCAAAGAGGGTGGTTATAGGGCGAGCTCACGATGGGTCGAGCTATGGCCGACTGCCTCGCGATGTCTCCGAATTGAGATCCTTGGAAAAAAGAACCAGATTGAACCCCAAAGGAAACTCACTTGGAATTCGGTCACCGTGGAAGAGGAGGCCCGCGGGCGCGAGTGTGTTGGCTAGGGTTCGTCGGCTTGCGACAGGGATGGTTGGGTAACGCTCAGTCGAGAACGAAGCTGGGCTATGTGTCTCGCTCTCTCCGTCCCTCCCTCCCGAGCTCTCTCTCTCTCTCTCTACCTCTGCGCAGACCTTCAGCCAAGCTCCCCACGAAGCCTGCAGCACAGTGGAAGCGTAACTTTGACACCTCGCCCACATGATCGTTGGAGATTGGAAGGAGATGAGACAGATCTGCGCTCGACGTTGTGATAATATTTTCCGGCTTCCGGTAAAAAGATGGGATTTTTAATATTTTATTGTGCATTGCTTGACGGAGGGAGTTGAGTGGGAACCAAAAAATGAGAGGATGGAACGAGGAGTAGGGAAGCCTTGCGCAAGAGATGGGAGACGGGATGGGCTCCTTTCTTGTCTTCTTGGGCTCAAGTCGTGGGCTTAAAGAATTAAAGAAAAATGGGCCGAAAGAGAGGAAGGGAATTAGGGAAATGGGTCAAGGGGTGAACCGAAAGTTTTAGACAAGTGGGCCGGACATACCGTCCCGCTATAGTTCATTTTTTTAATCATTTTCATTCATCCTTTTTCATTCTTTTTTTTTTTTTAATTCATTTTTATCCATTTTAAAAATATTTTTTATATTTTTTTATATTTTTGTAAAATTAATAGATATTTAAAATGTTGACAAAAATTCGGGTGCAACCTGAGCATTGTTGAACGAAACGAGAGTCTACAAACAAGATCGAATGGATAATGTCTTTGCCAAGATAGAGCACTTAACTTTCACGTCTTCCTTTCATATGGTTTTGCGGTGGCTTGTGATGCAGAACTAGTCCTTGACGAGTTGGAAGTCGAGGTTGAGGTGCTCGAAGTTGCATGCGAGCTTGGATGGCCATTTACAGCTTGAATTATAGCGCCAAAAGATGGAGAAGTCGAGATGAAGAAGAGAGAACAGCGAGGGAAGATCACGACCCGATCATGCAAAAGGGCCTAAGAGAGTTTTATGGTCCTCCGAGAAAAATCCCAGTGCTAGAGAGAGGAAGCCCCCAAAAGGTGGTGTCCTTTCTGTCGCCGCCTCCTCATGTTTTCGCTTTTTCAGCTCTTTCCCTCTCCCATGCCCTTTAAGGGTCAAGATCACATCATCTCACCTCTCGCCGATACGGTCTTTCCGTGTTTTGTGTGCCCACTCCCCTTATCTTCTGCTCTAATATTTAGCTAATTGATGACAAGAATTGAAAAGACCAAGAGCACAAAGTAACATGTTGAAAGTGTTATACCAATAATCTAGGAGGAAAAAGGGCTATCGAAATATCATCTTTATTTACTAATTGAGATCCATGGCATTCTTCACAAAAGAGGTTTTGAATATTCACTTGACTTCAATTTGGTCACACTTCAACTTGGTGAAATCACATCCGAATCAATTCAGTTTCATACAAGTGGCTCTTCTCCACATCCAAAAATACACATATCGAATACGTTGTATTAGACTTGTCAAAATAGGTCACAAATCCACTTTTCAACTTATGTTTAATGGGTTGTGTTATTATAAAGCTTAGTTATATTTAGAAAACGAGTTTAGAATGACGAAGTTCAAAATAATATGGATGTTAAATGAGATCGCAACTTACTTAAATCCAATTAACCTCTATGAATCTCTCTTTGTTCTCACTTTTGCCATCATTCGATCTCGCACTTACTTACTTCGTGCTCTTATCTTAATTTGGATGTGAGTTTTTTTTTTAGATTTGGTTAATTAGGGCGCGTGACAAAATTTCTGTTTTTCTATTTGTTTGTTTTTCTGTATTCCAGAATAGGTTTGGAAAGAAATCCGTTACCGTTTGGTAACGCAATTTCATTTTTCTATTTTTGGAACAGATTTCTATTCTGGAAATAGATTTGACGCAGAAATTGAAAATTAAAATTTTTAGCTATTCTATTTCTGGAACAAAAGTAAGAAATGAAAACTCTTTTCATTGTCCCACCCGTTGCCCCTAGGACGCTGGAGGCTTGTCGCTCATCGCTAGATGCCATACGTTGGACGCCTCTTTTAAAAATAAAAATTTTGAGTCGTTATCAAATGTATTTTTTTACACAGAAATTCGTCTAGAGAATAGAAATTAATTTCTGTCCGAGAAATCATATCATGCGCGCTCTTATAGAAGTGTTTTGGTGATATGGGTTGGGATAGGATATGAGCCATTAAATTTGTATTGTATATAAATGGTTTAAAATGGATTAAATGGATCGCCCATACTTAACATGATCCACCTATTTGACGGGTTTATCCACTACATATGAATGCCAAGAGTATTTATCAAACCAAGACCTTTGGTAATGAACTTTAAAATTGAATGACTACTGATAAATACCAAACTGAGGATTTCCGTGTTATGTCTTCACCGGCGGTGTTCGGCGTACGCATCCATTTCGTCCTCAGCTTCAACAACGTGCGCGTGCCTCCAACGCTAAACCTGAACCTTTAGCAAGTGAGAGAGATCCAGCTTTGAGGAATAGAGGGCCCTCCTTCCTTCAGATCTCTCTCACCAGCCGCTGGAACGGCAGGTTCCCGCAATGCCACCACCCTGGGCCTGAAGCGGTGGGGCTTTTGATGCCGCCGGTGGCCGGTGCGAACTTGCGGGCGGCCTTGGTGGCGAGCTCCTTCCTCGGGGCCTTCCTCCGGTTCTCTCCCCTCGGTGGGTTTTCTCTCTTTTTGCCCCACGTTCACCTCCCCTCCTTCTACTTTGTTTTTTCCCCTTCTTTCGGCTGTTCTTTCTTCTGCTGCTTTTTCTTTTCTTCTGCCCTATGCTCTGTTGCTTTTCTTGCAGGTCGCGTGCTAAGACCCCCTGTAGCCCCCCTACCAGCTGCCTTTTTCTCTTCTTTTCTTGCAGGTTTCAGCGCGAAGATGGCACGGAGGAGGGAGAAAAATTGGTGCGGGCCGGGCCGAAGGGGAAAAGGCCGGGCCCGTGCAAAGACAAAAAGGAAAAGATGCAGGTCGGGCTAAGGTCCGATCCGGCCCGACCCGACCTCTCTCAATTTTTTTAAAAAAATTAATAATATATATATATTTAAATTATGCATTTGTGGAAAAGAAAAACTAGGTGTCAACATTTTTAGACACAAGTAAGCACATCAATCGTCGATGAGGTCATCCGAGAAATTAAAACAGGAACCACAGCATTATGATTCTCAATATGTTTGTGAGGAGAGATATGGTCTATTTAAATGTGATAGATGATGATGGCAATGTGAATTCTCTCTACCCTTGACTCATTTGATGCATGTATAAGCACCAGGTCATTGCTTCTCGCCAGGGATTACATTGTT
This sequence comes from Eucalyptus tenuipes, assembly GCA_014182365.1. Lineage (NCBI taxonomy): Eukaryota > Viridiplantae > Streptophyta > Magnoliopsida > Myrtales > Myrtaceae > Eucalyptus > Eucalyptus tenuipes. Next base: position 15,733,800 of record CM024539.1, on the reverse strand, counting down.
TATCTTATTATGAGCTATTGGTAAGTATTAAAATTATATGATTTGAAAAATGACTTTGAAATTATTGAGCTCTAGTTAGCTCTACTCAAATGGTGGAGGCATTAACTGATTCTCGATACACCTTCCGATCTCGTCCATTGGATTCTATTCCCATTACTTGACACAAAAATTTGTCGAATGGGTGAATTATACAAATCATGTGACAAACAAGGCGAATAATATTTGTATCTTTCATGGAGCTCAACAAGAAATTTGTGTCCAAACAACTACCGTCCATTGGATTCACTCGGTTTGTTGAAAAATTATTGTATGATGGTTGATATGGAGTTGAATATTAGGTGACAAGTCCAAACTTTCTGGTTTTCACGCGGAGGAGTCGTTTGCCTTTCACTGTCCATGTAGCTGAGTAGTACAAATTAAAAATGAACAGCAAAGCGCTAGTCTGCGACATGGCCCATAATTCATGGCAATGTCCTAGGCCGCTTGATTCTGGCTGCAAGCCATAAGAAACTTTTAATTAATTGATAAGCGCTTGCTTTTTTATGTCTGTCTAATTTAAGATTATAGTAATACTAGTGAAATGTCCGTGCATGTTTCTAAGAGTCAATATTTATGTACAAATCATATGATATGTTCATCTTTCAAAAGTTCATTTATTTAAACCAACAAAAAGGTTCATGATTTGAAAAAAATTATATCCTGATGTTGATTTATTTGCTTCCATCAGTAGCAAACCGATGGGATTTAGGAAGTCTAGTTGATTAGGCTTCAATGGCTATCGAAATATCAATGAACACTTCTCTTCGTTGGAAATACATATAGGATAAGAGAAGTTAATATGTGCATATGATGTCCCCGGAAAATGCTTTGAAAAGCATCTATCTTTCATTTACATTGTCTGTGACTAGGCAATAAGCAGTATCAATGGCAGGCCTTACATGAGAAGAAAATGAGGGGGAAGATATCGTCATCTAAAAGTACAGAGTTCAACTAGTTGAGGATTAAAGTTTAGTATGTAAGGTTCTTGAGGCATTTACCTCTCCTAATTTACACTGGTAAGCTCGCTGTTTATTGCTATCTCCGGACACCCTTCTTCTACATGATTAGGAAGTTGTGCTGCAGATGGTGTGCCGTGCTCATCAACGTCGTCGATTTGGCTGGATTTGCTTGACAGACACGGGGGGAAGTTCATGTTTTCTATAGTTTCAACAGGTGCATTCTCATTGGCACCATCAACCGTGCTTCTACCTCTAGATCTGCCTTTTCTAAAAGTGTGGTAATTGAGGTCTCTTTGGTAAAATCTTCGTCCCAATGCAACAAATTTCCCCCATAATGTACCTGAAGAACTTGCTGCGATATGCCAATTTCTTTTGACGAACGTGACTACAAAAATGAGGAGAGCTAAAGTTGCAGCTGCTCCAGCAATCAAGAATAGGCCCCAGAAACTGTCAAGACCCAAGCTATTGGAAGAAACTGAGGTAGTCGTATCCAAGCAGTTGGTTGTCGATCCAAGCCACGAGTTTTCGATTTCCTTCATTTTAGGCCCTTCAGTTACATTAAGGATTGCTTCTGAGATATCCCGTACTAGTGGAGACCCTTTTGGGAAAACCTGTAATACCAAAAGAAGCAGGACATCAGAATTTTCAATCAAAGACATAACGATTAATTCTAGCAATTGAGAGATTGAAAACGTACGAAGCCAAATCCAGCAGTTTTAAATGTTGGGATCGTGGTATATTTGTTGCAATATTGAGAAAGAATGAGTTTAATGTAGGGGACTTCGTCAAATGCCGCTGCAATCCCGCCCTTTGCGCTTCCATTTGAAAGAAGCGCATCGCATTCTTCCACAGAATGATAAGGGACAAGTTTGGAATCAGTGAACTTCATTTGCTTTAGCATATCATGTACAAAAGAGCCACGTGGGTATCCCACTTTTTCTCCACTCTTTAGGAGCTGATTTACATCAGTTACAGTTGGTTGAAGATTTTGCACCACCAAAAGAGAGCTCAAGCTTGCCGTATAACTTTGTGTGAGTATAAGTACCACAAAAACCCACATGATCACAACAAATCTCGCTAGGTTGCTTAATACACTCTCTCCTGCAATCCAAATTAAGGTAAGCACATAAATTCTCCAAGAACAATATATAAATTGTGATGTTCGACTGATCTATTAAGATGAAGGGTTATTACTTTGTGCAAAAACCATGGTTGAAAAAGAAAACCAGAAGCTTGTGCCAAATTGATGTGTTGCTGGACCCCTGAAATCTTCGTTAATTTGATGCTCGAGAATCCACACGACCAATGCTATAAACACAAAGAAGCATCCGGTTGTCAGCCAAAGTTCCCAAGTGAGTGGCTTCAGGAAAATCCAAGCATTCTTGCTCTTGTTGTCCTTGTATGGCACAAGCATCACAACTCCTGATTCAGTGTATGGTAAGGTGAAGTCCACGTACAATGATCTGTTTGCAATGATCGTCGTATCGCCCACCAACGCATCGTATTTCTGTTCCAACAAAAAAGGAAGGGAAATGTTTTCTTTGTCAGTCACATGATAGCATAATAAGTTTCAACATGTAACCCAACGAAATCAAGCACTTACAATGAGATATCTCACCTGGTAAATTACTTGATCAATCATGTCCTCATAACTGCCAGCGCTAGTTCCATTAGCGAAGGCAAACGGAATAAGTTCATAAGGTAAAGCATAAGGCAATTTTTCTACCACAGCTTGAAAGATGCTGATACAATATCCAGTGACTTGGGATGTGTTCGTGCTAGGATCTCGAGTCACCATTACGAATTGCTCGAAGCCATACTTCACAGGAACTAAGATTTTCAACCTCTTCCCATTAATGGGAATCTCCCATCCCTTAGGAACAGAAGTCGAATCTCCTGGCCATATTATAGATAAGAGATTACTCTTCGAAGTGGAATATTTGCTTGTGTTGATTGAATTCAAATCTCTGAGCAACCCATTTTCTTGCGTCCAAAACCCAATGCGTCTTGCTGCATTTCCATTGATATTAACAATCTGGAACGTTGATGACTCTAGCTGCCCATTGATGAGGCTAAAATTTCCAGTGAGGCCTGCAAATGTTGTATCGCCTAGTTCTTGCAGAAGTTTCTGTCCATTCCGAGAGACCCCGATAGTGTTGAGGTCCGCTGCATCTGTTGAAGCATTCAACATGTTGAAGGTAAAATTCAGCACACACATTTCCTCGACTGCCATTGCCAATGCCTGAGCAGCATCATAAGCCCAGTATCCGAAAATGTTCAATGTAGGATTAAGGATGGATGGATTGTCCTGTTGGAATTTCGTCCTCCATCGAACCATGAAGTTGTCTAGATTTGGCGTGCCTGGGACATAAGTCCTGATGCCCAGTACTCCTTGCATCGAACTTGTGACAATAGATGAATCCATAGAACTCAATAGGTTAGTGATTCCATTAGTCAAGATCCACACATAACCTTCATTCATCATTCCCACCTCTTTTACTTTGGCAAATAGCCGAGAACCAAGGGTAGGTAACATGTGCACAATGAACACCCTCGTTTGCATCGACATTAATTTGTATAGTTCCCGCAGAATTTGATCGTCTGTGGCTGTAGGAGGAATGAGGCTCCGATAGGGCACTCGCGTGTTGACCTCTTCCAAAGCATCCCTTAGAGAAGGTATGATACCTTCTCCGAACTCGTTGTGCACGTATATGAGGACCGCTTCTCTCCAGCCAAAAGCTTGCACAATTGCGCTTATGGCATTCACTTGGGACGAGTCATTTTGCGCAGCTCGAATGAAGTATGGACTCCGGATGGAACTGAGGGAAGGACTAGTAGCAGAAAAAGAGATGATTGGTACATGAGATTTGTTTCCAAGGTGGATGAGGAAGTCGGCTTGCGCTGAACCTTGAGGGCCTAGTATGGCTTGGACTTGCTTGTTCTTTATCAGATCAAGTGCTGCACGGGTAAACCGGAAAAGACGGTGAAAGAATAATAATAAGTCAGATAATAATATAAATTCTTATTGGAAAAGGCATAGTATTGATCAGAAGTCAATTAAAACTTGATGCAATATCATAAAAATGGAAATGTTAAAGAAAAAGGAAACATAGGAATTTGAAGTTGGGAAAGAATTCGTACTTGATATTATGTAAACAGTATGTGCCTACTAATAATTAAAACTTCTCCATTTTCTCCGTTTATTATAGTGACATTAACCCATGTTAATAAAATGTTATGAAGTTGAATGCATCACTGAAGTTTTTTTTCGCTATGACAAGACTCCTAATTCAACATGTCCTTAAGATGATATAATATAAACTCCTCCAGCACGGGTAAGCGAAACCTCTCATTATCAAGTATGTATGAAATTATACTCACGAAACATAGTCGAACCTTCCCATTTGGATCTTAACGTAATTTCAGACATGATGAATAATTGTGTGCAAATGTAAAATTTATCAATGTCGAGAAAGCGCACTTTAATTAAGTAAATTGCATATTCATGAAATTATTTGTATAGTTTATAGAATTCGAAATAATTAGAATTATGTTCTATTTTTAAATTAATGAAATCATTTCTTTCTATGTGGAGGGAATTGAGGCCGCACCTCCCTTTTTCAGGGGTGAGCATATCGGATCGATCGAATCAAGAACTGTCTGTACTGGACCGAACTAGTTGGTTGGGTCCAATTCCGAAGGGCGTCATTTTGATTTTTGATTCCATAAAAAAGGAATCGGTGATTTTCGGTCTGGTTTCTAGTTCCAAGGGCGAATAGGACTGGACTGACTCTTTTTTAAAAAATGGCCAAATCACCATTCCATTGGACCGGACCGGTTGGATTCTTGGTCCCAAGATTGTCTAGTTTGGTCCCTAGTCCCAAAAATTGGGAGCCGGTCCTCCTAGTCCTGTTCTTAGTTTCTAGGTGGAACCAGACCGAACTGAGAACCGATCACCCTTGCCATTTTTTACCAACTGAAACCAATGAGGTTGTTGAAAATTTACTTTATTAACCATAGTGCAGGCATTTGGTTGTCGCCTTTGATGTTGTTTGGCATATGATATTGCAAACCCAGCAGAAACTAATTTTTTCAAAAATAGTAATATTAAGAACCAAACAGGAGGATAAATTGGCCATGCGCGATCAAGTTTATTCTTTTTAATCGTTAAGTTGACCTCTTTATCTCATGCCATTTGAAAATTCCACTCTAGAATCCGAGCCCCATATTCCAAGTCTCTGGACTTTATGAGGACAGACTTTTGTGATGTATATTATATGTCAAGCCTCTCAACATCCATATTAAACTCCTTTCATTTGTTGACAATTATTTGGTTGAACGTCAAACCAAAGTTGTTTTATTTGACCATTGAAACACAATTTTCCTGGAAATAATTTATTGCTGACTCAACTTTATACCAGATCGTCATACATGGCTCAACTGGAAAACCAAAAGAAAAAAAACAATATTATAATTATTTATATACGTTCTATGTACATATTTTCCCCAAGAAGAATGTTAAATTTTCTTTATCAACCATCTCCGTAGAAATGATTATCCTTCTAACCCGAAAAGCACAATAACGTTAGGCTCTTTTTCCAAAATGTAGCTGTATAGTATGTGTCTTTTGCGAGACGATTTCTAAAAGTATCTATCATCTCCTGGAGAGCTTTATACTCTTCAAGAATAGAGCAAGCAATAGTAGTCCAATATTTCCCCATCCAAGATCATAAACAAGAATCATGTTCGCACGTCTTTATCGAGATGAAACTTTGTATCCACAAATTTATGTACATCTGTTTACATTGGCGCAATATGAGATGATAGAGAATGTGGACTTTTCTCTGTTGAATCTTTAAGATCAACTTCATGTCATCTTTGATCCTCTCATAAGATGATAAGGACCTCATTTTCACGATGATAAAAAGCCCTTTTAATAAATTGCAGTCATTAAATTTGAAAGGGGGAAAGAAAATCATAAACAAGGCAGCGAAGAGAGTGAGTACAGATTGGTGACGAACAGTTCGTGAGGATGGGGAAAAATCTTGGTCTCTTTCTTTTTTGGTAAACTTAAGCTTGGTCGTTCCTTCATGGAGCTTTGGAAATTGTTGCTTGAACAATCTCTGCTACGAGAATGCATATTGCTTTGAATGGAACACTCAAATGTCGTTGTGTCTTTGAAAACTTAGCTGGGGATTCTTTTCACTTTTCAAATATATAGAAGCTGAAATTTTCATTTGATTGCCAAGTATGTCGTTGAGAACATTAATTGGTTTCTTCTTGCATCACACAAACAGATGCATAAAATAGTTTATGCTCTTCCGCAATGTGTATTAACACAAGACCAACCCCTTCGAAGTTCGAGCAGAGATTTAGCCCCATAAAATTCGGTACAAAGAAAAGACTAACCAAAACAATCTTCAACACGATCAACAGAAGTACAAAAATGCTAACCCAAAAGCTGGTGCCATCGTATATTTCTGGTCAAGCATCGTGACCAGTCAGTATGTTAGAGAGAGAGAGAGAGAGAGAGAACCTGCAGCGGCGGTGGCAACCTCATCTCGTTTGGAGTCTCTAACGTTGAGGACGAGCCTAGTCTTGTAGGAAGGGTTCGAGCTATAAAAATCAGAGAGAGACATGTTAATGCAGGTCAATCCCATCTGACCCACCTGCGTCTCCAGATCAAGGATCACCCCAACGTTCACTGCGATCGTTGTTGGATTGCTGTTGTTGCTGCCCTGCGCCAGTGCTGGGTGAGTGCCATTGCTCAAGGTGACGACAATCGGGAAAAGGGAGAGAGCCAAAAATAGGAGCTTTTCAGCATCGAACGAGACTCTTGGAGGAATCATTGAAAAGGGTTTTGCGAAAAGGCAAATGTGTGTGTGTGATAGGGAGAAAACAAGAGGGAAAGGAGAGGGGGGTGGTTGGACGATATTATAACGACTACGATGTATTTATAGTAGAGAAGAGCTTTGAAAAGAGCTTTGAAAAAGTAAGACAGCATGGAAAGCTTCTATTCAAGAATTGCTGGGCATGGACGTGACCTCCAGCAGTACTAATAGTTCATGGTTTTTTCTAACTTCTTTCATACTCCTATTGTCTTTCGTAGAAAGTTCATATAGCCTTGTCTATTCTTCAGTAAGCCCAAACATCTATCTCCTTCCTCTATTATGCGAAGTCCAGATAGCTCTGTTTGAAAGGTTTCCATAGTTGGTTCCGGTCATCAGAAAAATTCAAAGCATTTTTCTTGAAAAATTCATTCTCAAGCTCAAAATCCTCTAGCTTTTAAAAAGGATATTCGAAAGTTTCATCTTTTTAATCAATTTGTTGGCTACCCTATCTGTGAGGCTCACAAGCAATTTCTCAATGATTGATATGAGGAATACTCTGAGATGGCTTGTCGTTCATCTTTTTTAATTGTTCAAACATGGTCTTTTGCCATGTTGCACCGTTTCGAACATGATAATGAAGTCTCTAGACCAAACCGCTTTAATAATAATTGCATTTTTGACCATGTCGCATTGCCTTCTCTAGCTCTGTCAATCCTTCTTCAAATTTTTCCTATCATCATAATACTGTCTCTCAGAATTTACACTTCACTAACTTCACCTTTCTATGCTCCAGGATGTCCATACAATATAAAACATTATCTATCTCTTCAGGCCAATCCATAACTCCTCAACAGAACCTTCAAAATAATCGACTTTTACTTTGCACTCGAATTCATCAGGCCCTTTACACCTCATATAAATTTGATTTTCATGATAAACTCTGCCCCACCAACAATCCTGTCGGTCATAGTCTTCAGGACCTCTATAGCAATCATAGACATCGTAGCCATTGCGGTCCCCACAACCTCCACAAACTTAATAGTGGTCGTAATCACCATGAAAATTTCTCCTACCCCCATTCAAATAGAGTTTACTAGGGTAGACTGGACAGCAATTGTTTCGAACCTACAAAAAGCCATGCACGAGTTCCTCGTCCCCTAATCATCGTCAAGCAAGACAATTGCTTGAACATGGCTCTCCAGCAGTCTTGCCGACTCTACTACCGACTGACGCAACAAACTTATAGTTAAACATGAATCTAACGATCGGCAAACACGCACTTAGTTGCACACACTCACTGGTCCTACTATAGAGAGATATTCTCTTTTTCTGTATTCTATAAAATATGATGAAATATGTCTAATACACGACCTAGAAATCCCAAATATAAGCTTAAGCAGTAAAGAATTTGGAAAAAAAAACGAAAGCCTAAAATAATGTGGAGATATGACACAAAATAGAAAAGTGCTCTGAGACATGCTTAAACCATTAATTTTGAGGGCCGAAACGATTGCAAAATGTGTACTCAATTTGATACAGGTACAGTGCTCAGAACAAGCTTTTCAGATTGGGATTATGGGACTCGTAACTCTTTCTAGATCAAAAGTTATGATCGTTTTCTCACACATTATGCGGATTGTTGTCCTGAACCCGTTTGCCGAACGATCCAAAAAGCCATTGGCACTCGTATTTGCATTAATTTTGTTAGTTTTGTTTCTAAATTATTGTACTGGGAAAAATCTCTTTTACCTTCCTTCCCCGCTTTCCAACCCCACTGATGATTTCGTCCAATGAGACTTGCTGAAAGTATAGTTAGATGTTGCCATAAAATAAGCATATGACCCAAAATTTTGTGGCCAATTATAAACCACCTAAACTTAATAAACTTCCATGATGTATACACGAAAATGCAGGGAAATTGCTAACTAAAGTCATCAGTTTAAGTCCAGTTTGGGTTTTGAATTTCTTGTCGAAGTACATGGAAAGCAGGCGAGCAGTTAAAAGATGAGTTCATTACTTGCATCCTCTTCTTTCGAATAAGAAAATTCTAGGAAAGAGCGTGCTTAATTTCGGGAAGAAAATATCAGACAATTTGCCTGATTGCATATCGGGAAGAAAATTCTAGGAAAGAGGGTTTATGTAGGGCGAGGAATTAGGATTTTATTTTCCTAATTTGGTACCTCCCATGTGCGCATCACATGTAAATTTCGGTCACCATAGGTCATCAATGGGCTTCGCCAAGCCATGTTTCCACGGGCTTGGTCAAGATAACCTTTTATTAAGCTCAGAACCTGCTTATTTTTAACCCATTTAGCACCTGTCTAATTAGAATGCCATTTATGTGGGCTAAATGTTATTGAATAAAAATGCTAATAATATGCAAATGCAAATTAACAATTTTTTTAAAAAGAATTTGGGTCAAATCCTAATTTTCTCATACAATGAATGACTAAATGGGGTCGCTAAAATTTAGATGTTAATAAGATATGATTTTGTAATCTTATACCTATACACGGACATTTCACTAGTATGTACTATAATAATGAATTGGACAAACACATAAAATAAGCACTTATGAATTAGTTTAAACTTTGTTGTGAATCAGGCCTATAATACAGATAAATGCTATGTTTTCATTTGTTTATTAACTGGGAGATATCTCACTATATTTGTTTAGTAGACTCTCTCTATTTTGTGTTTTACTACTCCATAGTGAAAAACCCTACAAAACAAGTAAATGGACAGTGAAATGAAAAAGATTTCGTGTGGACTCGGCTATCTCCTCATTAAGTTCCGTCAAAGATACAAATTTTCTGAGAAATTGTTCGCATTTGTTGTTACTTTTGACTCCTACATGACTTGTATAATTGGCCTTTTCGAGGAATTTTTGTCCTAGTTAGTCGGTAGTAGCCGAGATGAAAATCAATGGACGATCTCAATTTAATTCCATTGCTCCGTTGCGAAAAATTGGATTGCTCAAGTACATGGACAATGAAATGAAAAGGACTCCGTGTGGACTGGAATAACCACGTGAACAAGTTTGAACTCAATTTCGTCGATGAGCGCCATGAAGGATACAAATTTCCCAATAAATTGTTGGCAATTATTATTACGATTTGTCCATGACTTGACTCGCATAATTGGCCCATTCGACGAACCTTCACCCGAAGTAGCCCGTAACTTGGGTTAGAATTCCATGGACGAGCTTCGAAGGTGCGTCACGAATCATTTGATGTCTCCACATTGTGTGGAGAAAGATTAATGGTCATGGATCATGAAGAAAAAATCATTTTGAGTAGAGCAAATTGACTTCTAAGTCATTCTGGGCCACATAATATCAAACACTTCGTGAAAAGTCAACATTAATATATATGATATAACCCTTCACAAGAAGCTATGATGTGATGCTTTTGTACGCATGGAATGAGCCACTCAACTTTCTAAGGTATAAAGATAGGTGATCAAATTTAGTTATGTACATACTTTTTCTTCACTTTACAAATATTTCTTCCCTCTCGTCTTTTATTTTTAAATATGAGGTTTTCTACTCAATACGATAATATAAGGATTTGTAAAACTAAGGTTTTCATCCTACAGGGCAGGTCTTCGGGTACGTGATGTTCTAATTTACGCAAGTTTGCTCTGGTTGTTAGAGTGAAAAACCAAGAATTTTATGGTATTAACCAACAATAAATCAATCTTACATCAATTTATGCTTTTTCAAGTTGGCACGTACTTCTTATTTTAGTTGAGAATCATCGAGTATCTCTTCTTTGGATACTAGATTAACTCCATCCCAAGCAGTCTCTTGATCAAGACAGACCTCCATATTAGAATAGGAAAATTCATAAGAAATCACTACATGATGCATCGCATATACATCATATCGGAGACCTTACTTTTCTTAATCTTAAATCCGAGTTGTTTCCACCACTTGAACCAAGTTCCATCATCAGTTGTTTAAAACAATATGGAAATAGCAGCCAAAGAATGGTGGTATAAACAATCCGGGGTTTAAATAATTGTTAAGATTCTTCGTCCAAAATAAAAAAAACACTAAAAACAAAAGAGAGAAATGTGAGCGCCATCGTCGAATAACTTTTGCATACGGACAGGATTAAGGAAATTCGCTAGGAATTACTTCTCTGCATATCCTAATTGGCTTCTCCGGCGGGGTTAATTACATAAACCGAGAAAAATACCCCGCTTGGGATCCGCTCTCTTGCTTTTTGAGATGCAAATGTCCTCTTGGACTATGAACTCTTCGGGGTTTGTCGGTACTTATTATTTTGTGTCTTGACCCTTCTTCCTTGAGTTCTTCTATTTAAAATTCTCGACAGTCGTAATCAAATAAAAAAGTCACTTGGGGGGGGGGGGTTGTTCGTAAAATGTTACCAAATAAGTTCGAGGATACAGTTTATCTAGCTCAATCTCAAAGATTCAAAGTGAAATAGAATGTAATTAATGTTTTGACTTCTCTTATCATATATATGTTATAGGAAAAATTGTCCAAAAAATCTTAAGGGAAAAAGTTACCAAAAATCTCAAACTTTACCAACCGCGACACATTTACCCATAATTATTTTATATGACATCAAAAACCCTAAACTATGCCTATTATGACGCATTCACTCCAAACTTTTTTCCGTGTCACCAAAAAACCCAAACTTATACTTGCGTGACACCAAAAACCGTAAACTTTTATTTTGTAACACAAAAAACCCAAACTTATATTCATGTGACACGTTTATCCAAAAATTTGGTGTCATGGAAAAAAGTTTGTGGTTTTTGATGTCACAAAAGAAAAGTTTGGGATTTTCGGTATTACAAAACAAAAGTTTGGGGTAAATGTATTATACTGCATAAGTTTGGAGTAAATGTGTCACATAAGTAAAAATTTGGGATTTTTAGTATACACAAAAAAAAAAAAATTGGGGTAAATGTGTCACAATAGACATAGTTTAGGATTTTTCGTAGCTTTTACTCAAATCCTAAGCCTATCGCACTTTTACCAATTCAGTCTTAAATATTTCAATTTTGCCAATTTTGTCCTAAACCTTTTCACTTCTTACCAATTGAGTCCATCCAGTCAATTTTGGCTAAAAATTGCTGATGTGGACTGCTAGCACTAATGTGGCAATTTTTAATAATATTTTAAAATGTTTTATGTTTTTTCCCCCTTTTTTTTTACTTTTATTTTTTTTAGCTAGGGCTGGCCAAGGTTGCTAGCCGACCCTCGCCGACCATAGTGAGGGCCAACAACCCTTGTTGGCCCTAGGCAAAGGCGTCAAGCCCCTCGCCAGCGCTGGACGAAGGCTGTGATGCCAGGCTAGCATGGCTTGGCGAAGCCCATTGATGACCTATGGTGATCGAAATTTACATGTGATGCGCACATGGGAAGTACCAAATTAGGAAAATAAAATCCTAATTCCTCGCCCTACATAAACCCTCTTTCTCTTAATATTTAGGATAAATGAACACTATATATGTCATACATACTAACCCGACAAATAAATTTTTATGCTACATATTTGTTGAGTATTTATATTGTTTCGTTGATGCTAATGGGACACCAATATCAATATATAGGCAATAAAACTTTGACCAACCTTCAAAAGCATCTATGTATGAAATTATATAAATTTAGAACCATATATTGAATGGCTGTTGCAACCTAACTCTCGATAGGGAGGAGAAAAGGATTAAGGATATTGCTTAAAAGACAGGCACATAACCCATGATTGGGTACTGGCTCTTCCAATCCCATACATCGTGCGATGCTGGGGTTTTATAAAAATTTTCTAATGAGGAGTCACCACTAGTCTATTGGGGTCAGTTAGAAATTAAGTGTATATTTTACTTCCTATGCAACCAAAGAATCTAGGGTCAGGAACTTGGTTACACTAATTAATCCATCAGTGCAATTTCAATACCTAATCTTGTTCATTTCAAGAAGATTTTTGTCAAGCAATCTATATCGATTTTACACATATCCACTAATATGTTATGTAATCATGCGAGTGTGCAATTATTAAAATAACAATCAGCAACCAAGATAACGTTAAATAAACTACATTGGGAGAGCAATGATCTAACATTACCAAATAGGGGTATGTCATCTTTAACTAAGCTAAAGGGAAACCATAGGCAACATACTGAAAGTGCGGAATTGTAAGCATTCATTTTTAAGGACAATCGGAATCCTATGGTAAAGACGTAAGGGATTATTCAATTTTGAACACAATTTTCTAATCAAAGATTTTCACACATTTTAAGAGAAGGTTACCTGAAAAGACTACTCTTAAGCTATTTCAAGGAATTCTAATTCTTTTGATTTTTTTATTGGGATTTTTAGAATTTTCTAAATATTTTTTAGACTTTTTTGCATTTTTATAAATTTTTATGATTTTCTAAATTTAAAAATATTTTTTTTGGGGAGTTTTCAGTTGATTTTATTTTAATTTTTTTAATATTTTCGTATTTTCTTTAATTCGGAAATAGCGCCGGACCGAGCCGGGCCCCGAGGCCCGGTCCGATCATGGGCTGCAACAAGCCTACAGCTTGGGCCGAGGACAAAAAGGCCCCTACCTTAATTAGAAACGAAGCCAACTTTCTCATAAACAAGCCCAATCCGAATCTAACTATACTAAGCCTAGCCCGAACTAACTAGATCGAGCAAGCCCGAATCCATCAGCCTAAATAAACCCGAATCTTATTAGACCAATTGAGCCCATGCCCTCTCTTCTTTTCTCCAAGCCATCTTCTTGCTCTTTGCTCGGTACAAACTGAGAAGAGAGAGTCCACACGCACGCCCATGGCCGGGGCTCACCACACCAGACCGTGAAGAGACTCTACTCGTCGTTGACTGGTACGACCATCGCCAGACCGTCATAGCAAGCGACTTCCAGCCACCGGACAGCCGTTCATCTCCACCACCATTCGCACGGGCTCACGCTCGCAATCAAACCACAAATACAACGAAAATTCACAGGAATATGGCAAAGCACAAGACAAACGACAACCAAAATTCTGGGAGATTCAAACTTGGTAGAAATGAAATCTGACTAACAAATGTATTCAGCAATTCATAGAAACTTTATACCGGACACAACGCAAACTTGCGTAAAGTCAATTGTCACGTACCCGAAGACCTGCCCTATAGTAGATTTAATAGGTACGCTAAGCCATCAAATATTGTTGGTGGTCATTCTTGCAATTACTTTTAATTGTAAAGTAAGCAATCGATTATACATCCATCAATAGATTAGACAGTTAATAGAGAATGGTCTCGGATATATTTTTTGCTTAACCTGACACTTCGCTCAAGTTGAATTTGATATATTATGATGTACTATGTTACCGTATTGAGTAGGAACCTCATATTTAAAAAAAAAAAAAAAAAAAAAGAGAGAAGAAGAAAAATTCATAAATTGAAGAAAAAGTATGTATAAAACCAAATTTGATCACCTCTCTCTATACCATATAAAGTTGAGTGCGCAACTAATCAGAAATCGTTAAGAACGAGACCCGTGTATATTTATGGCTTAATGTGATAAACTTATTAAATCAAACTGCACAATTAGTGATTTATTATTGTTATTGTTGTTCTCTCTTTATTATTATTATTATTATTATTATTATTATTATTATTATTATTATTACTATTACTATTACTATTACTATTACTATTACTATTACTATTACTATTACTATTACTATTACTAGTACTGTTACTATTACTACTGCTATTATTATTATTATTAGCTTTCTCTTGCATATCAATTCATATTCGATCCAATTCAATGACCGTTCCCTCTGGACTTCAAGAGGCGCAACACTTGAGATACTTGTAGTTAATTTTTGTGAGTTTCGAAGAAACTGCATATCAATTCATATTCAATTCAACTCAATGATTGTTCCCTCTGGACATGGTCGTATTTAAATTAATTGTGATGGATGATGATGGGAGTGTGGTTTCTCTCTATCCATTGGCTCATTCCATGCATACAAAAGCATCACATCATAGCTTCTTGTGAGGTGTTATATCATATTTATTAATGTTGACTTTCCACTAAATGTTCGATATTATGTGACCCAGAATGACTTGGAAGTCAATTCGCTCGACTCAAAATGGTTTTTTCTTCATGACCATTAATCGTTGTCCCCACAATGTGGAGACATCAAATGATTCATGACGTACCTTCCAAGCTCGTCCATGGAATTCTAACCCGAGTCACCGATTACTTAGGGTGAAAGTTCATCGAATAGGCCTATTATGCATGTCATTTCACGGACAAATCGTAATAATAATTGTGAACAATTTCTTGGGAAATTTGTATCCTTCATGGAGCTCATCGACGAAATTGAGTCCAAACTTGTTCACGCAGTTACTCCGGTCCACACAGAGTCCTTTTCGTTTCACCGTCCATGTACTTGAGCAATACAATTTTCACAAAGGAGCAATGGAAAATTAAATTGAGATCATCCATTGATTTCCATCCTGATTACTACTGACTAACTAGGATGAAAATCCCTCGAACGGCCCAATTATACAGGTCATTAGGAGTAAAAAAAGTGACAACAAATACGAGCAACTTCTCAGAAAATTTGTATCTTTTGCAAAGCTTAACAAGGAAATAGCCGAGTCCACATGAAATCATTTTCATTTCACTGTCCATTTACTTGAGTTGTAGGATTTTTCACTATGGAGTAGTAGAACACCAAATAAAGAGAGACTGCTGAACGAATATAGTGAGACTATCTCGCAATAAATAAACAAATGAAAATAGGGAAAAAGCCACGAAAAACCCTGAACTTTGCCCAAAGTGACACATTTACCCCAAACTTTTTTTTGTGACGTGAAAAACCCCAAACTTTTCAAACCGTGACACATTTACCCCATCAAGGGCAGGGACACCCTCGCTCGACGCAGGCGAGGGTGGCCCTCGCTGGCGACGGGCAAGGACGGCCCTCGCCAGATCTGGAGAGGGTAGCCCTCACCGGCGTCGGTCGAGGACGGCCCTTGCTAGATCTGGCGAGGGCAGGGACACCCTCGCTTGACGCCAGCGAGGGCCGCCCTAGCCCGATGCCGGCGAGGGCCACCCTCGCCGGACGCCGGCTTCCCTCTGCCGGCCAACCGGCGGAGGGAAGAGAGAAGAAAAAAAAATGAAAAGACCAAAATGCCCTATAGTTTTGGGGTAAATGTGTCACATAACAAAAGTTCAGGGATTTTTTTATTACAAAAAAAAGTTTGGGGTAAATGTGTCATGGTTGACAAAGTTCAGGGTTTTTCACGTCAAAAAAAAAGTTTGGGATAAATGTGTCATTTTGGGCAAAGTTCAAAGTTTTTCATGGCTTTTTCCCATGAAAATACAGTGTTTCTCTATATTATGGGCCTGATTCACAATAAAATTCATAAGCGTTTATTTTATGTGTCTATCCAATTTAGTATTATAGTATATACTAGTGAAATGTCTGTGCACAAGTCTAAGATTACTAAAATTATATCTTGTTAACACCTAAATTGTAGCGAGCCCATTTGGCCATTCATTGCATGAAAAAATTAGGATTTCACCCAAATTCCTAAACAAAAAAACTGTTAATTTCCATTTGCATATTATTAGCATTTTTCATTCAATAACATTTGGCCCACATAAATTGCATTCTAATTAGTTTGGTGCTAATGGGTTAAAAATAAGCAGGTTCTGAGCTTAATAAAAAATTATCTTGACCAAGCCCGTGGGAGCATGGTTTGGCGAAGCCCATTGGTGACCTATAGTGACCGAAATTTACATATGATGAGCACATGGGAGGTACCATATCAGGAAAAAAAAAATCCTAACTCCTCGCCGTACATAAACCCTCTTTCTCTTAAGATTTAGGATAAATGAACACTATATATGCCATACATACTAAACCTACAAATAAAATCTTATGCTTGATATTTGTTGAGTATCTATATTGTTCTATTGATGCTAATGTGACACCAATATCAATATATAACTGATAAAACTTTGACTAACCTTCAAAAGCATCTATGTACAAGTTTAGAACCATATATAGAAGGGCTATTGCGACCTACCACTTGGTAGGGAGGAAAATATGTTTAGGGATATTGCCTAAAAAAGGGCTCATGAATCATGATTAAGCACGGACTCTCCCAAGCCCATTCCTTATGCAACGCTAGAGTGTTCATAGAAAATTTCTAATAAGGAGTCACCACTAGCCTAATAAGATTAGTTAGAAACCATGTAAAGCATGGGTGTATACTTCACTTCCTATGCAACAAGAGAATCTAGGGTCGGGGAATCAGTTACACTAATTAATCATTTAGTGCATTTTCAGTATCTAATCTTGTTCATTTCAAGAAAATTTTTGTTAGGTAATTTGGATTGATTTTAGACCTATCCACAACATGTGAGTTGATCATACGTGTGCGTAATCATTAAAATAACAATCAATAGCCAATGTGACATTAAATAAATTGCATAGGGAGGGCAAGGATCTAACATCACCAAATAAGGGTATGTCATTTTTAACTAAGCTAAAGGGAAATCATAGTCAATGTACTTAAAGTGTGGAATCAAAAGCGTTCATTTTTAAAGACAATTGGAATCCCAAAATAAAATCGTAAAGACTTGTTTAATTTTGAGCACAATTTTCTTATCAAAGATTTTTGCATATTTTAAGAGAAAGCTACTTTGAGGAATTCTAATTTTTTTCGATTTTTTTTTTTGAATTTTTGGGATTTTTGGGATTTTCTATTTTTTTTTTGGCTTTTTGAATTTTTCTAATTTTTTAATGATTTTTCTAAATTAAAAAGGTAATTTTTTTTTTTTTTGGAAATTTCAATTTTTATTATTTCTTAATTTTTTTAAAAAAATAAATAAATTTTTTCATATTTTCTTTAATCCGAAAATTGTGCTGCAACAAGCCTACAGGTCGGGCCTAGGACAAAATGAGCCATTATAAAGGCCCCTACCTTAATTAGAAACGAAGCCAACTTTCTAATAAACAAGCCCAATCCGAATCAAACCATACTAAACCCAGCCCGTACTAAGTAGACCGAACAAGTCAGAATCCATCAGCCTAAATAAACCCGAACCTTATTAGACCAATTAAGCTCATGCCCCCTCTTCTTTTCTCCAAGCCATCTTCTTGCTTCTTGCTCAATACAAACTAAGAAGAGAGAGTCCACACGCACCCATGGCCGAGGCTCACCACACCAGACCATGAAGAGACTCTACTCGTCGTTGACTGGTACGACCACCACCAGACCGTCATAGCAAGCGACTTCCAGCCACCGGACAGCCGTTCATCTCCACCACCATTCGCACGGGGCTCACGCTCGCAGTCAAACCACAAATACAACGAAGATTCACAGGAATAATGCAAAGCACAAGACAAACGACAACCAAAATTCTGGGAGATTCAAACTTGGTAGAAATGAAATCTAACATGTATTCAGCAATTCATAGAAACTTTATACCGGACACAACGCATTTATGAATCCGTAATATAAATCGGAATGTACGATTAAAATGAATGGTTTTAAGGTCTATACTAAATTCTATCTCGCGCCTTTTATGGTTTACATAACTTTTCTGACGGTTTTGTGCTTTTTTCAAACATTCGCGAACTAACCTGACTTTTCTCTTCCAACTACTAAATGAATTCTAGGTCGATTAGTCTTTTCTCACCCATAACATCCTAAGAAATAGGAGTTCTACACTTTCAGCTATACAAAGCTTCCAAAAGGTATCATCTTAATGCTGAAATTATAGATATTGTTATAAAAAAAATCCTACCAAATGTAGATGTTCACCCCCAAGGACCATCAAAGCCATTAACGTAGGATCTCAACACATCCTCTAACTTTTGGATTGTTCTCTTTGACTATCCATTTGTTTATGAGTGAAAAGTTATACTGAAATTAAGTTTAGTACCCAACGCTTCTTGTAAACTTTGCTAAAACTTGGATACAAATCTAGGATCTTTGTAAAAAACAATGCTCACTAGGTCGTCATTTTTTCAAGTGAAAGGCCAAATCAATATGATAACAAGTTTGCGATTTAGTTGGTCAATCAACAATCACCCATATATGTATTCTTACTACTTGGCATCCTTGGTAGACAAACAATAAAATCTATGGTAATATCCTCTCACATCCATTTAAGTATTTCGAGGGGATGCAACTATCCACCTAGTTTCTAATGCTCAATTTTCACACTCCAACACATCAGATACTAATTGACAAATATTACATTATCATTCTTCTTGTAATCCACCAAAAGTATTCTCTCAATCAAGATACATTTTAGTGACCTTAATGAATTTAGAATATGATGCTATGAGTTTCCGGCATTTCCAGTGAGTCTCGTTGGTTGTTTGGCTCGAGCATCTCTACCTAAGGATCTCGGCTCGGAGACCTTGCGAAGCGGCTGGCCACAGTTTGATTTATCTCGAACTCGCCCTCTAGCCACCATCTTCGAGCCAGGTAGGGACCTTCGAGATTAAAGGCTCACCCCTGCGGATCCTTTTGCTCTGCTCTATTCTGTTTTAAGGATGAGCCGAGCTTACTTTCTTTGATTCTCGATTGTTTTGTGTTTAACTAAGTTGATTTATTTGATGTCGAGCATTTCCTTGTTTAGGTCTAAGTCTGGGTTCAGGGCCTAAAAAGTGGTCAGCACCTTCCATCTATGCTCACTATATGTTTGACGAAAATCCCAAACCAAGTTCGGACATCCGTGTCTTCGGTTTTTTTATTGCTCTAAGTATAATTTGGGTTACGCTAGAGAAATTCCATCGTGTGTCGAGTTTGATTTCAGTCAGATTCCTTTGTTACCGAGACTAAACCTAAACCCACGTCCTTATTGTTATTTATTATTGCTCTTTTTTTGACGTGTTCTTGTGACTGTCAATGGTAATTACCAGAGAGAGAAGTTCAAGGTGATGGTGGTAAATCGTTGGTCTGGATGTCAATCTTTTATTTTTTGTTCGTGATAGTTTGGTTTGCCATATCTATTCTGGTCCTTTTCGCTGTAGTTGCGGTATGGACTGGAATGACCTGGTCTGACGAGGGCAAAGAGTGATCGTTGGAGCTAGAGAGCTTGAACAAGGAGTGGCTCCTAAGAAACTTCTAGGATAGCAAAGGGACCAGAAATGAACCAAACTATACACCGAATAGGGGGAAGGCCTTATAGCAACCCGGTTTGACAAGGGCAAGGCAAAAATAGGAAGACCAAATGAACTGAACCGAATCAGGTTCGGGTCGGGTTGGGCTTGGATTCGGATTTGGATTCGCACCTATCAGTTCGGATTTTCAAGAAAGCTGGACCGTTGACTAATGACCATTCAAACCTATTCCACTAGGCTCATAATTTACAGATAGCTATTAGTTTAAGAAATCATGTTTTGCTACTAAGTTCAGATAGTTTGCAGAACATAATCAAAATAACAATAAACACTATCATAACCGATTACATTACAAGAGAAGCTAATACCTTCATATCCACCCTGGGTTTATTTTCTGTGATTAGACAATAAGTAGTATTAATGGCAGAACTTACGTGAGAAGGGAATGAGGGGGAATATATTGTCATCTTAATGTACAAAGTTCAACTACTCAAGGATTATAAATTTAGTATCTAAGGTTCTAGAGGCATGTATCTCTCTCAATTGACCTTGGCAGATCTTGACGTTTATCACTATCTCTGGCCATCCTTTGTCTACACAATCAGGAAGTCCTTGTTCTGCAGATAGTGTGCCCTGCGTATTGGTTAAAACTTTGTTGATTTAATTGGAGTAGCTGGATGGACTGTGGGGGAAGGAAGTGTTTTCTAAAGTTTCAACTGCTGCAACCTCAATGCTACCATCATCCATGCTTCTATCTCTAAATGTGTCTTTCCTAAAAGTATGGGAATTGAGGTCTCTTTGGTAAAATCTTCTTCCCAATACAACAATTTTACCCCAAAATGAACCTGAAGAACTTGTTACTTCATGCCAATTTCTTTTGATGAATATGACCATGAAAATGAGGAGAGCTAAAACTGCAGCAACTCCAACGATCAAGAATAGGCCCCAGAAACTATGAAGACCTAAGCTGTTGGAAGAAGCCGAGGAAATTGAATTCGGGCAGTTGGTTTTTGGTGTAAGCCTCATGTTTTCGATTTCCGTCATTTTTAGGCCCTTCAGCTAAATTGAGGATTGCTTGCGAAATATCAGGTACTAGTGGAGACCCTTTGGGGAAAACCTGTAAACCAAAAGAAGCATTTTTAATCAAAGAAATAACTATTAACCTAAGTAATTGAAAAGTTTGAGGGGTTTCGACCAAAAAGAAAAAAGTCGGAGGGTTTTCTTTGTTGGGTAGAATACAGGAAAAAGAACTTACGAAGCCAAATCCAGCAGTTTTAAATGCTGGGATCATTGTATATTTGTTGCAATATTGAGAAAGAACCAGTTTCATGTAGGGGACTTGGTCGAATGCCACTGCGATCCTGCCCCTTGTGCTTCCATTGGAAAGAAGCACATCGCATTCTTCAGGAGAGCGATACGATATAAGTCTGGAATCGTCGAACTTCATTTGCTTTGACATTCCATAAACAAAAGAGCCTTGTTTGTATCCCACATTTTCTCCACTCTTTAGGAGTTGATCTACATCAGTCATAGTTGGTTGAAGATTTTTCACCATCAAAAGAGAGCTCAAGCTTGCCTTATAACTTTGCGTTAGTATAAGTACCATGAAAACCCACACGGTCACAACAAATCTTGCTAGGTTGCTAAGTACTCTCTCCCCTACAATCCAAATTAAGGGTAAGCCCATAAATTCTCCAACAATGATATGTAAATTGTAATGTTCAATCGATCTATAAAAGTAAGGACAAGTACTTTGTGCGAAGATCATAGTTGAAAAGGAAAACCAGAAGCTCGTTCCAACTTGATGTGTAGCCGGACTCCTGAAATCTTCGTTAATCTGATGTTCAAGAATCCACTCGACCAATGCTATAAACACAAAGAGGCATATGGTGGTTAGCCAAAGGTCCCAAGTGAGTGGCTTCGAGAAAACCCAAGCATTATTGCGCTTGTTTCCTTGTATGGCACGACCATCACACCCCACGTTCCAGAGTATGGCAAGGTGAAATCCACATATAATGATCTATTGGCAATGATCGTTGTATCACCCACCACTGCATCATAATTCTGTTCCAGAAAAAGAAAGGGAAATGTTTTCTTTGTCAACCCCATAGTTTCAACATCTAATGCAATAAGTTATCTCACCTGGTAAAACACTTGATCAATCATGTCATTGTAACTACCAGCGCTACTTCCATTAGGCAAGGCAAATGGAATAAGGTTGTAAGCCACAGCATAAGGCAATATTTCTATCGCGGCTTGAAAGACGTCAATACAGAATCAACTCATGTTCGATTCAACTCAATCAGTGTTCCCCCTGGACATGGTCGTATTTAAATTAAATGCAATGGATGATTATGGAAATGTGGATTCTTTCTATCTGCTGGCTCATTCCATGAGTACAAAAGCACCATGTCATAGCTTCTTGTGAGGGGTTGTATCATATATATTATGTAAGAGTTTTTTATAATGTGGACTATATTAATTGATATTGTAATTTACCGTTTTACTGTTATTGTAAAACGGGGTTGGTCTAAAGTGAGATAGAAGGTTTCTTAATTAGTCTAATATGGGGCTCGCTAGTGTGGGCCAAGTTGAGCTTGGCCCGTAATGAGGGGACATGGTTGGAAACTCTATAAATAGTCTTTCAAGTCTCTCCTCTAACCCTAATTCTCACATGTATCCTCACAGAATGAGCATTAACCTAACACTAAAGGGTGAGGGGGCCGTCTCATTGAGCCAATGATACAGAGGGCATAGATGAGAAGGACTTGCGCGTGGAACATCAGTTTTTCGCTTCTGCTTCAAGAACGATGGACCTCAAAACAGGTGCGCTAATTTTTCTACTCAATTATGCATGTTCTTGTTCTGGTTATAGAGATCTTGGGATTGCGCGTAATTTGTACCCAACATGTGGTATTAGAGCAACCATAACCCTAGAACTCGAACGCATAGAATTTTTGCCCTAATTTTGTGATTTTCGTGATTTTTTGTTCAATGAAAATCAAATTAAATTACAAATTCAGACTAGGCTCGTCAAGACAAGCAAAACCGTGGGTGGCGCGTCACCGGGGGATGCCCCACGTGCCCCCACGCGTGGCCATGCGCCGCGAGGGCGTCGGAGACGCGCCCTACGCGCGGTCACGCGCCCTCACACGCTCTCACGCACGGGGCGCGGCATGCGCAAGGCTGACATCATGATGACATCATTGACCCGACTCGACTCGCGAGGGATTCCTCCTGCGTTTCCTGATAGCCGATTTGGTTGTTATGGATTGGGGATAGTTGATTTAGCTGGCTGCCCAGATTTTGCCTGATTTGGTTTGGATTTCGTGGGTGCTGTTATTGGTTCCGCGTGCATAAAGTTACGTGCTTGGGTGTATCGTTGTTGTGGGATTTCAAGTCACTTGGGTGGGTCCATCGAATTTTCGGTGCTTGAGTTAGATTATGAAAGATGATCCGCGTAATTTTGTAAAATATTGGATCTTTTTCATGAAAGTTAATTAATTTACGTGGGATTGTATCTCCTATTGGCCACACATGATGTCCGAGCAGAACGAGTTGCGCTATTTTAATGGAACGGCTGCGAGAATGCGGTGTTTGCTTTATTGTTATTTATTTGGGATACTTCCTCTTACCGAAAATGCGGGGAATTTCAGAACTTGGTTTTGGAATGATAATATAATTGCCTAAAAGGTTGTTCGTGTGATTAATAGAGTAATAGCTGAAATATTTGTCAGCTGCTTCAGACAATAAACCATTGAGCATATGAAGCTTTTGCAATTCGTTAAAAGCGTGATTTTTTTTTTTTTGTTGCTTTTCGTTGGTTGTTAATCACTTATTTTGTGCTGTCGTATAACTTCCCCTGTGTTTCATATTTGGTTTTACTGGTGGGCCTATCATTTAAAGAGAAGAAAACTTTATGATGGGAAGATGGAAAATTTCCTGGGACATGGTGGTGGTGGCCGACCCGACCCGAACCATTGACCTAACCAAACCCAGTCAACTGTTGACCGGACCGGTCAACCGGTCGGACCGGATGGTCGAGCCGGCCAGTTGGACCGCTACCGATCATACCGGTTTTGACCAGTCAAGATACGCCCATGCGTGAACTCCACGCGCCGCGCACTCAGGTGGCGCGTGCGGGCGCATGGAGCCTCCGATTGGCGCGTGGTTGGTGGCGTTAGGTTCATATGAATGTTCTCTATCTTGTTGTGTATTTATTTTACATGTTTGATGATTTTATGGATGTGAAAATGCAAACGGAACCCTAAATACGTGTATTTTTAGTGTATTTTTTGCATATTTTTCTTGTATTTTCTATGATTTTGGAAATATAGGTGTTGGGTTACAGGTATGTTATCACATAAATGTTATAAAAGTGTGATTCATTGATAATATATATAAAGTTTGATTTTTATTAATGAATAAAGATATTATCAATGAATAAAGCAATGTAATTAGCATGATATGTGATTTTGGATATCACTAAAGTTAAAATCACATGTATATAGTGTATGTGAGAAGTAAAGTTTATATTTCTGATATGAGAGAGTTTCAAGGATTCAATTGAGTAATAACCGCCAAAGTGGCACGCTTGATTGGATTTAAGAAATTTCGATCTCGTATGATGATTGGGATGTCTCCTGGTCTAATGCGTAGTCATACCCTCAAAGGAGGTGATTGTGTATTAGTTCATTGAAGGATATATGATGGTATGGTGAAAGAGTGACTGATTTTAGTGGTTCATATTCCCAAAGGTGATGAATTTACGAAGATTGGAATATATTCTCATAACCGTCATCATATGAGGAGTGTACAATTGCATGTCATGTATTCAGCTCAATGGTGATTATATGATTTTGCATGTAACTCTCTAGATGTGTACTTGTACGTCAAGTTACACAGTACTCACATGATGCTAATTACATACATTGCTTGTTATTTTAGTCACATTTTCTATAATTAATAACTCCAATATTATTAAGGTTTTTACTAGTTCAAATTTTAAGTAGGGGACATATGATTTGCTGCTTGGGAAAATAGTAATAGAATTTGCTTACTGTCCATGAAGCGTTCCATTAAGGAACACTTAAAAAGTAATTTACCAACTGACTGCATTGCTAAAAGATGATAGAAGCCTTAATGGCTTGAAATTATGTATTGTCTAATACAAAAATTAGGACACATCTGCAAATATTGTGTTTAAGTCCTAATGATATATACGTCTCATATAAGGTTGTAAAGGTTGTCAGGCTTAATAGTGGCAGTGAGTATTTTGACAAGTATGACAATGCGGAATAGCTTAAAGGGTCATTTGTCAAATATTTGGTAAATTCTGGGGTGGTAACTTAATTACTATGCCTGAAAATCCTGACAAAAGATTTTGCCAAAAGGTATAATTGCATCATAATGAATATGGTGATGAGTATGATTAGTAAGACTAATTTATCTGGTCTTATGTGGGTTGATATTTTGAAAGCAACATTTTCACATACAAAACGCGTTTCTTACCAAAGTTGTTTCATAAACTTCTTTTGAGTTGTGGACTGGACGTAAATTACTTGAATCATATTAAATTTAGAGGTGTCATTCAGAAGTGAGGTTATCTAATCGAATATTAAGTGCGTTGAAATTTAGATTCACTTAAAATTATTTTATATCTTACCCAGATTGTTTAAAAGGGTATTGATTTTATGACCCTAATGAAGATATAAGAATTATGGAATCATATACAGTAAAGTTTATAGAGTTTGACGTAGTTGTAGAGGATAGCTGCTTTCAGACTATTAAAGATAATAGTACGATGGAAGTTACTGTGTCTTTATCTTTGCCTATACAGATAATTGTGGAATCTCATATATCATAGACTAAACTTGTTGAGATTCAAGGTACTATTTTTGATATAATTTATAATAAAATTTCTTAAGCCTCTCAAGTGCAGAATGGAGTGGTTGTAGCTTTACTCGGGAGATTTGTTAGGGAAAGACGATCGGTTATACCATCGGACTACATAGTCTTTTGTGAGAGCATGATTACAATATCTACTACACTAAATATCTATAAATGTAATTTCTTGTTCTCAATCAAGTATGTGATTAGATGCCAAAAAAGTTGATAAAGTTTTCATTCTGAAAGAGGGGTGAATAGTTTATAGTAAAGAAATAATTATTTCTTTTTAGTATCTTTTAAAGATTCTTTCGAGTGAATGTGGTATTAATAGTTATTTTTTATATGGAGTTACGCCAAATAGATACAAAATCTATATAGTGCAATCGGAAGATTTTGCAGCACATGTTTTAAGTAAACTTGTGTGTAGACTAAAAAGTCTTATTCATGGTCTTAAGCAAGTTTCCGGACAATATTATTAAATTTTCATAGTATTATTACTTTGTTCAATTGGGACAAAGTAATTCAATATATATATACTGCAAGGTCAGTGGGAGGAAATTTATTTTTCTCATACTCTATGTACATGATATTTGCTTAAATGTAGTGACCTTGAGGCATCTCTTGTTCTTTGCACTAAGGTACGTAAGGATTGTTTTGTCATATTTTATTAGATTTATCTCAGAGGACATTTGCTGATCATATTTTGAAAATATTCAATGTACATCATTGCAAGCCAGGAATTGCTCCTGTCATTAAGGGTGATGGACCGAATCCATTACATTGTCCTTATTTAAATATTGAGAAAATCTAGTTAAATGGTATACATTGTGTCAGTGCACTTAAAAGTATAATGTATGCTCAAATTTGCACTAGACTAAATATCGTTTTTATGACGGAACTTCTAGGCAAAAATCAATCATACTAGGTTGCTACCAAGAAAATTTTAAGGTACTTAAAGAGGACAATAGATTATATACTAATTTATAGACATGTTCAATTCTTGCAGCCAGTAGAGTATTTAGATGTAAATTTTGCTGGCTGTTAGGATGACATAAGATCAATAACGGAACACATATTTACGTTAGTAGGAGGTGCAGTAAATAAAGTTCTATGCCATATTTTACTATGTAAGCAGAGTTAGTAACATTCTTTTAGGCTGTTACTTGGGCTATTAAGCTCCGGAACCTCATTAAGGAGTTGACCATTTTTAACTTTATGGATTGACCCATACGGTTGTATTGAGACAATAAATTTGTTGTATTTTTATTAACAACAGAGGTCTCAAGGGGTCTAAATATATGGCAGTCAAATTCTTTGACTATAAAGAAACGGTACAGAAAGGTGACGTTATAATATAACATATTTCCATAGATAATGTTGACACCTAAATTTTGGCGACCCGCTTAGTCATTTATTGCATTAAAAAATTAGAGATTAATTTTATCCCTGAAAAAATAGTTAATTGCAGAGCATATAGTTTTAAGTGCATTTATTTTTAATTTGCATTTACATTGGGCCGGTGACGGATGGGTTCAAATTGATCTTGAAACTTTAATTTGATGAGTCGAGCTAAGCCCACGAAGAGCAAAAGCAAATTAGGCAGCTCGTATCCTTGGGAGATTTTACTGATTTATCTTTGTGAGATTTCAATTCAAAAGCAAATATTGCGTTTGGAAAGGCAAATATTGCGTTTGGAAAAGAAACTTTTGTGGATATGGTTTTGAAAAATTAAAAAAAACCTAATCCGTGACCTATAAATAGATTAATACGCGTAGGGTTTTCAGGAGGCCACACGTTGATACATACGGCCACACAAGGGGGTTTCTTTCCGTCGGTTTCTAGGTCAAGAGGTTCAAGACAAAAAAAAAAAAAAAAAGAAGATAAAAACCTTTTTCTTTCTTTGGTGAAGAGGGGCTTTTCAAGATCAAAGAAATTCAACAAAAACAAGGAGCAAAAGCCATGTTCGTTTGAAAAGTCAAGGGCAAAGAGAAGGTACAGGAGAACAGTAGAGGGCAGAGGGGAAGGGACGTCTAGCAGCAGGAGAGAGAAAAAAAAGAAAAAAAATATTGTTCTTCTCCTTCGATGGGTCCCCTGCCGGCGTCCCCTTTGCTGCCCGATCCCCTCGCCGCGCACCAGCAACCAGGCTTCCGTTGTGCCGGCCGCCGCGAGGCACCGCCAGCGTTCCTGCAGCGCCCGAGCTCCTCTGCAACAGCCGCGACCCGACGCCCCTGCTCCGCCTCCACCGAGTCGTCCCATCGTTCGTTTCCCGCGGCGCCGTCGCTGCTACCCGCCTCTGCCGCAGATCCCGAGCCCTCTCCGCCGCGCCTCCGCTTGCTACCCTCTGCATTGGCCGTTGCTGCTCCTGCTCTGCCCGCTCGCTCGCCGTCGCACCACAGTAGCGCCCCGACGCCAGCAGATCCAAGCCGGTCACCGCGTCTACCACCACCGCAGCCGACCCGCGACCAGAACCGAGCTCGAGCCGGTCGCCGCACCTCGAAGCCCGCGACCTGCAGATCCCGAGTCGCCAGTCGTTTCCGCCGCGCTACCATCGCCTGTCCGCCGAGCCCTCGCTCCGTTGCCGACGCCAGGACTCACGAGCGGCCCTCCATCTATGACGCCTTCGCCTGCTCTCCTGTAGCTGCGTCTGCTGTCGCCTCTGCCGGCCGCTGTGCCTCCTCGCCGACCTTCTGCACTCACCACGCTCGCATCACAGCAACCTCTCCGAGCGACGCCCACAGCAGCCTTCCGCCGAGCCATCTCCACCAGTCGCTGCTGCAGATCCGGTGGTCCGCTCGTCGCCAGCAACGCTCGCGACGCCCCCTTCGCCGGTGCCCGAGCCCCGGTTGCTTCGCCGGAGCTGCCCCTGCCGGACCGACGACCAGCCACCTCCGGTGATCCACCACTTGCCAAGCCATTGTTTTGGAAGCAAAAAAAAAAAAAAACAAAAGAAAAAAGGAAAATCAATTAGGTAGTTTTTCTTTTTTATTTACTTTATTCTATTTTCTTATGTTATTTTCATTTATTTACTTTCTTTTTTTAGTAGGATTATTCATGAATGAATGGTTGAGATTTCTTGACATGAAGTAGCCCTTCAAATTAGGGATTGACAGTTCGATTTTCGCGCCCGAAATCCGACTCGCAATCATTTGCAAAAATCGTCAATCCGATCTCACGCCCGATTCGATTCACGATTTGTTTAAAATTAATGACCCGATCTCATGCGCTAGATATGGTTCGTCAATTTTGGATATCAATTTTATCATGCTTGATTTCTGTCGTGGTGTTTAAATCAATTTTATTTTAGTAAAAGGAAAAAATCCAAAAAAATCTGAATTAGAATTAGGTTCGTTTTAGAATATTCCTAGTCTTAGGGTTATCTTGCATATTTAGAATAGAAGTTTATTTCGATTTTTTTTTCAAAATAATAAAAATCCAAAAAAATGCATTCATTTAGGATGTTATTTTTTTTAATGGCAAGTTTAATTTCGAATTTTATAAAAAAAAAAAACACAAAAAACCATCATGCATATATCATATAGAATTAGAGCATTCTTAGGATGAAGTTGCATGTTTCACTTTAAGTTTAGATTGAGGTTTTTAGATAGATTGCATCTTAGGTCAGAAATTGCTAGGTTAAGATAATATCTCAGTTTAAATTAGGATTTAGCTTGACCGATCCTTAATACAAGTTGGATAGAATCTTAATCTAGTTAGTTAATTTTCATATTTTTCTAATTTCGAATTTCATGAAAAATACAAAAAATGTCCTAAGATTTCAATCTCTAGGATAGATTCCATTTTTTTTAAAATGTCATTTGCACGTTATTAGGATTAGGTCATTTTGGTTAATTTAGGTTGCATATTTAATTATTGCATGTTCATTAAGAAATCACAAAATTTTTTACTCGTTCATATAGTTTAGGACATGTCACCATGTTATATCATTTCATATTAGACTAGAAACATTGCATTGCATATGTATTATATTCTCATAAAAAAGTAAAAACAAAAATTGAGTGATGTCGTGTTAATTAGAAATCATATCTATGATTCTAACAACGCATATGCTTTTCGTTGCTATAGGGTAAGTCCTGCATTTTATTTATTTGCTTTCTTGGGTGTTAAATTGGTGGTTTGCGCACCTGTGTGATCACCTCACATGTTAGGAAAGTAAATTAAAATCAATTCAAGCTGCTTGCCAAACATTTTTCAAAACAAAAGAGAAAGGTACCGAAAGGGCGTTAGAGAAATCTAGCGTAAGCAAGTCCCCGTACCTAAAATCTCTGATTCGTAGAAGTAAAGTAATTTTCTCATTATTTTACTTAGGTGTCTAATCGACCTACTGTAAACTGATTAGTGGCGACTCCTAATTGAAAATCTTTTGCATGTTAAGAATCTGAACATAAGTCGCGAATTGGTATGGGCTTGGGAGAGCTCGAGTTAAGTTTAAGCTTAAAAATCCATTAGCCAAACCCTAAGTGGTGCACCCGAAAAATTGGTCGCGACAGCTTGGCGACTCCGCTAGGGAATTGAGTTAAAACTCTTAGTGGACTTAGGCCAACTTTTCTTTTCTTTTGAAAAATGTTTTTACTTGGCAGCGAGGATTCCAAGTACGTCCCTAACATTTAAGGTGTTAAATGTTCTTGCAGGATGTGAGGTATAATAGGAAGTGTTTGCTAATCTTTGTTTTGCAGGGAGGTGTAGGAATGTATAGTTTACTTTCACATACGAAGTGTTGCTTGATATAAACTGTCATGCATAATTTGCATTTACACTATACTTTTGCACACACAACCTGCTACCGGACTTAGGCTGCATAGAATCATTTAGGATGGTGTTGAGATGGATACCACTCCGACCGCATGCTCGCGGTACAAGTCGCCCATCTCAATCCCGAAGTTTCTTTCATGGTGTCAAGAGTACCCACCTCGGTCGGCATGCCCGCGACTGGGTCGACTCTTTGACCAAGCCGGAGTCATGAGGACCCGACATAGTCCACACGCCCGTGGCTAGTCCGATCATCCTTGTGGCTCCACTTTGATAAGCCTTATAGATTAGAAATCGAGCCACTTACCATGCGCATGTCTATGTGATTGCTATTGATTCTCCTTGGTGAAGAAGTCTTCTATCCCTATACTAATTCAATTTACTTACTTTGTCATACTCTTGGTCCGTCCATGACAATCTAGGTCAATCATTGATTTAATTTATTTGTCAATTAGAAATGAAATGAGGAAATTGCCATGTAATGAATCATTTGGAAAATAACAAAAAAATTTGGAGAATTTGTCTCGCAATTCATGCCTAGGACATTTGATCTCACTAGGGTGTCTATTTTTCTAACTCTCTTTAAGAAATTCCCTTCTTATACGAACTTTTCATGAAAAAATGAAAAATCGATCAGATCATTGTCATGAATTGGCTCTCTATTCACACATCGTGCTTACATATTTTCATTTATTTCAATTAGGTGATAACAGATTATCCACATTCGCCCATTATTACACGATCGAGAGCAAAAATGGCCGACCAAATCGAAATGCGTGATCGTATGACCACCGTGGAAGACTAACTCAAACGGTTGCTCGCCTCTATGCAACTTATGACAACTCAAATCCAATCCTTTCGAGCGAATCCAACTCCTGCACCCGCTCCCCCCGAGATAGTTGTCTCGAAGGCTCAAATGGGTGATGATGACATGCCTAACCTAGAAGATGATCCACCATTGATCACCACTGAAAAGACATAACGTCCCTAAGGTGGTGCGGGATGAACGCTTCGCAAAGCTGGAGGAAAAAGTGAAGCAATTGCAAGAGTCGCAGAGTTCACTCCTGTTCGATTTGTCCGTGTATGAAAAAGTCAAGATGCCAAAAATATTTAAGATGCCGGAGTTCGAGAAATACGATGGTACTTCCTGCTCGAAAGCTCATTTGCAGATGTATCATGTACGCATGGCCCAATATGTCAAGAACGAGCCTCTCATGATCCAATCATTTCATGCAAGCTTAACTGGACCTGCACTGAACTGGTACATAATGAAGAATGTAAACCTTCTTGACACCTGGAATGAAGTGGCTGATGTGTTCCTCAAACAATATAAGTTCAACATGGACATTGCACCTTCCCGAGAGGATCTTGAGAGGATGGAGAAGAAGAAGAACGAGTCGTTCAAAGAGTATGCCGTGAGGTGGCGAAATCTGGCGGCTCAAATCACTCCTGAACCTACTAACAAGGAGTTGATGAAGTTATTCGTCAAGACTCTCTCGTTTGAGTTTCGCAACCGGATGGCTAGCACGTTCATTGAGAACTTCAACCAACTTATCCCGGTGGGTGAACAGATCGAGATGAGGATAAGAGAATGGTGGTTTATTGAGTCATCTAACAAGAGATTTTCTACCAAGAAAGAGAAGGACCCTGAAGCTAAGATTAATATGGCCTATTTTCAACCGAATCGTGATACATCCAATCGTGCTCCGGTAGTTAAGATTTCTACTGAGCAACAAGGTGGAGGACATCAGTTCTCGGGTCGACGACATAATGTTAGGAGACAGTTTACACCTCTTCTTGGACCCCTATCCAAAGTTTTGTCTGTTCTCTAAAAGAAGGGATTACTCTCTACTGAGCCGAAGCGACCAAATCCCGGACATTATCTTGCATATAATCCCTCCGAAAAGTGTGATTATCACATGGGAGAGATTGGTCACTCCACTGATGATTGTTATGTTTTGAAGTATAATGTCCAAGATCTCTTGGATACAAAGGCGTTCTCTTTCGGCAGTAATTAGAAAAATCCTCTGCCCAACCATGATGGAGGCGCAAACGCTGTCACTAAGTGAAGAAGTTCTTATCCTCTAGGATTTCAAGTTTTGTTTAGGATTTCCTGCTTTTTGAAATTTCAATTATTGCTTTCACTTTTAGGGTTTGGCTTGTTTGCATTTTCCATTCCAATAATGTAATTCATTTGATTCTATTCAATGAAATTACAATTTTATTTCCAATTTTGAGGACATGATGGGGTACACCAAACCACCCCGGTGACGATATCCAATAATGAAAAGAAAATATCATCCATGGAGAAAACCTGAGGACTGGGCTTCTTCATGCTTCCTCATAAAAAAATTCCCAAAAAATGAGAATAAAAAAAATCATTTTTCAAGCCATTTCCAAAAGCATGCATTAGGTTAGCCCTGTTTAATTTTCTGATTCATTTACTTCATATTTCAGAGCATTACTTTCTTGCCCTGATGAGGAAACATCTGAAAAGGGCACATTAAATGACAGATTGGGGGCATGACAGATTTTGGTAGTGACCCAACTGGGATAAAATCTCAATCCGAGCCAAAATGGACGTGCAATTTGAATTTACTTTGATGTTGCATAGTATCCTATTCATGCATGTTCTTTTGTGGAGGGGCAAAAACGAATTTTCACTTTTGATTGATAGAGACAATCTAATGACATCCATTGCTAAGACAATCCTTTTGTGGAGCAATTCCATGAATAAATGCTTAAAACCATGTTTTGAGTGCAATAAATTGTTTGTTTTGAAGTCACAAATGCTTTTCATGCTTAAAGTTGCTGGACTCTTTTGAAAAGAGAATTTTCATAGTGATTTAGCTCACTAATTTCATGTGGAGATTTATCAAGATAGACAACTCAATGGAGTGACATCAATGTTTAAGAATGATGAATGAGACATATCAGGATGATGAAAGGCAAGCCCTATCTTATACACAGTCCCCTACTCATACACTTGTGAGATGAGTGTAGAAAGTTCCATATCTACAATATAAAGAGTTCTCTCGCAAAATGTATGATGACCAAAATGATGAGAGGCAATTCATTTCTTTATCCCAAACACTACAGGTGATCCACTACTTAACTTCTTTGAGCCTTATACACTTGTGGAAATTCTTTTCAAATTACCCCTGTCAAGAACCACCCCACATTGGGGGCAAATTGGAGGGTAAGGCAGCACTATAAGGTGAAGAAAATGGATTGAAATTTTCTTACTCTAACTTGCATCAATCTTCTAGTCATGCTATTACAGTGAACTCATGTGGTAATTTAAGTGCCTTAGGATGATGAAGAGCATTTCTTTCTCTATCCTATACAGTTATATCGTTTGCATAACCCACTTGAGCCTGCAATTTCATTTCTTCAAACCCAGTTGATGATCATCCCCCACATTGGGGCAAGGCAAAAGGCAGATGAAGACCCTTAAAAATTCGAGTGTCATTCAAAGTGTAATTGCTTGACGCATGCATAGAAATCAAAATAGAACTAAAGGGCATGAAAAAGCAGTGTGCTTGGTAAAAGTAAGGCCAATGCCCATGAAAAAAAAAAAGTGAAAAAAAAAAAAAAGAATTAGGGGCATGAAAAAGCGGCAGTGTGCACTGGTAGAAGCAAGACCAATGCCCATAGATGAAAATGAAAAAAAAAAAAGAAGTCAAGATAGATGACTATCAGTTGCAAAGATTGTATCCCAATGGAGCAGTACTCAAATAGTCAAGATCAATGGTGCATTTATAATGACAATCTCTGGTGAAGGAAAAGACCGGTGACAATGCCTAGATGATCATCAACTCTCACCCCTATACACATTTTTTAGCCTAATGATCATTTTGTTTCTCAACCCATGAACCCAGCCTACGTTACGTCCCTTGCAAAGTCTTTTCTGATTAGGGCACTTGAATTAATGTATGGATTCACATGTCATAAGCATTGCTCGAAGAAGTGCGAGCAAGACTATTTCTTTCTCATTCTGCAGGGTTTTTGACTTGTAAACTCGAAGATGAATACAAAATTGTTTTTTCAATAGCCTTGACTCAAGGAGTCCCCTTTGTTAAGCCATTGACCAAGCCCACATTATGGTCCATGTTAAAGACCTCTCAGATTGGTAAGATCGTACTGCTTGCGAGAATACTCGGACCCTTGTTGGTATGATAATAGTGAGATTGAGTGAGAGGGAGTGAAAGTCCTTTCTAACTGAAAGTCTCTCATTTAGTATTCTTAGAAAATCCATGTCATGAAAATTATCTTGAACGATGATTCTCTCCAGTGGAAATTTGGGTGATGCAAAAGTTATTATGCATGAACTCCGATTGAATTAATAAAAACTTCAGTGAATTTTGAAGTGTGCATTTCAGAATAGCCTTAATTGCTTATTTCTTTGGTAAATGCATTTTCACTCTAAATAATGTCTGATAGGTAATGTTTTCTTAAAGACCCAAGAGCTCCTGACATTCAGGTTCCTTTCAGAATGCCTCATTAGGTTAGGAGATGAGAAACCTTCCCGAACATTCAAGGTGCATCCTTGATGTTCCAAAAATTTATTTCTACTAGGAGGTGAAAGACCTCCACAGGATATCTAAATTCCAGAAGACATATCCCCAAGAATCAGAGATATCACCAAGTAAATATATCTCTACCCATATTCTAAATAATTGTCATTGTGCGCAGTATTATCTTTCAAGTGCATCAACACTCGACTCGATCAAGCTGTCCATTTATATTTGACCTGGCGTGCTTTCGTAGCCCAGAGTCCCGTTTATCGAACTGGCATGTTTTCGTAACCCGGAGTTCTTGACCTGGTGTGCTTTTGTAGCCCAGAGTCCCTCTTTATCGACCCGGCGTGCTTTCGTAGCCCGGTGTTCATTTATATTGATCTGGCGTGCTTTCGTAGCCCAGGTTCTCTTTTATTGAGCCTGTGTGCTTCCGTAGCCCGGTTTTCTTTTATCGACCTAGCGTGCTTTCATAGCCCAGTGTCCTTTACGCCGACACTCAATTGAGTTGTCTTCAAAGATTTCTCTCCAGATTCAATCTGATTAAGGCGACCGAAGAAAGGTTCGAGTCCTGGTCAGATGATCTATGTTGCAACGCTGGGCAACCGAAGAATGGTTCGGGTCCTAGCCAAGCAAAATCTCCGTTTAGGCGACCGTAGAATGGTACGGGTCCTAAATAACATTTATTGCTCAAACAGGCGACCGTAGAATGGTACAGGTCTTGGAAAAGCAATTTCCCCATTCAGGTGACCGTAGAATGGTACGGGTCCTAAACAACATTTGTTGCTCTAACAGGCGACCGTAGAATGGTACGGGTCTTGGAAAAGCAATTTCCCCATTTAGGCGACCGTAGAATGGTACGGGTCCCGAAAAATCAATTTTCCGTCAAGGCGACCATAGAATGGTACGGGTCCTCGACAACACATATTCCTTGTTCAGGCGACCGTAGAATGGTATGGGTCCTGGAAAGTGAATCCCCATTTAGGCGACCGTAGAATGGTACGAATCCTAAACAACATTTAGTGCTCTAACAGGCGACCGTAGAATGGTACGGGTCTTGAAAAAGCAATTTCCCCTTCAGGCGACCGTAGAATGGTACGGGTCCTCGACAACACCTATTCCTTATTCAGGCGACCGTAGAATGGTACGGGTCCTAAACAACACATATTTCCCCATTTAGGCGACCGTAGAATGGTACGGGTCTTGGAAAATGAATCCCCGTTTAGGTGACCGTAGAATGGTATGGGTCTTGGGAAAGCAGTCTCTTTGTAAAGTCATGTTACTATTCTAGTCTACTGTAGAATGGTACGGGTCCTGGACATGTAACACCAACTACCTCGAACTAGTCTATCCTCATTGAAGGTAAGTTATTCTAGATAGGTTCATTTATCATTTGCATCAGCATTTTCATGCATCATATAAATTGCATCCAAAAATGGAATTCATTTTCCAACAAAAATCATTCAATGCATGTGCATAGTCAAAATTTAGGTCTCAATTTGTCTTTGAAGGCAACCTCTTCGAGCTCACCTTCAAAGAGGGGCAGCTGTTGACACATAAATTTTGGCGATCCGTGTAGTCATTTATTGCATTAAAAAATTAGGGGTTAATTTTATCCCTGAAAAAATAGTTATTTGCATAGCATATAATTTTAAGTGCATTTATTTTTAATTTGCATTTACATTGGGCCGGTGACGGATGGGTTCGAAATGATGCTTCAGAAACTTTAATTTGATGAGTCGGGCTAAGCCCACGAAGAGGGCAAATTAGCCCAAGCCCGTATCCTTGGGGAGATTTTACTGATTTATCTTTGTGAGATTTCAATTCAAAAGCAAATATTGCGTTTGAAAAGACAAGTATTGTGTTTGGAAAAGAAATTTTTGTGGATATGGTTTTGGAAAATTAAAAAATCCTAATCTATGACCTATAAATAGATTTTAGGAGGCCACACATTAATACATACGGCCACACAAGGGGTTTCTTTCCGTCGGTTTCTAGGTCAAGAGGTTCAAGACAAAAAAAAAAGAAGATAAAAGCCTTTTTCTTTCTTTGGTGAAGAGGGGCTTTTCTCGATCAAAGAAATTCAACAAAAAAAATGAGCAAAAGCCATGTTTGTTTGAAAAGTCAAGGGCAAAGAGAAGATACAGGAGAATAGTAGAGGGCAGAGGGGAAGGGACGTCTAGCAGCAGGAGAGAGAAAAAAAGAAAAAAAGTATTGTTCTTCTCCTTCGTTGGGTCCCCTGCCGGTGTCCCCTTTGCTGCCCGATCCCCTCGCCGCGCACCAGCAACCAGGCTTCCGTTGTGCAGGCCGCTGCGCGGCACCGCCGGCGTTCCTGCAGCGCCCGAGCTCCTCTGCAACAGCCGCGACCCGACGCCCCTGCTCCGCCCCCACCGAGTCGTCCCGCCGTTCGTTTCCCGCGGCGCCGTCGCTGCTACCCGCCTCTGCCGCAGATCCCGAGCCCTCTCCGCCGCGCCTCCGCTTGCTACCCTCTGCATTGGCCGTTGCTGCTCCTGCTCTGCCCGCTCGCTCGCCGCCGCACCACAGTAGCGCCCCGACGCCAGCAGATCCAAGCCGGTCACCGCGTCTACCACCACCGCAGCCGACCCGCGACCGGAACCGAGCTCGAGCCGGTCACCGCGCCTCTGAAGCCCGCGACCTACAGATCCCGAGTCGCCAGTCGTTTCCGCCGCGCTACCACCGCCTGTCCGCCGAGCCCTCGCTCTGTTGCCGACGCCAGGACTCACGAGCGGCCCTCCATATATGACACCTTCGCCTGCTCGCCTGTAGCTGCGTCTACTGTCGCCTCTGCCGGCCGCTGTGCCTCTTCGCCGACCTTCTGCACTCACCACGCTCGCACCATAGCAACCTCTCCGAGCGACGCCCACAGCAGCCTTCCGTCGAGCCATCTCCACCAGTCGCTGCTGCAGATCCGGTGGTCCGCTCGTCCCCAGCAACGCTCGCGATGCCCCTTTCGCCGGTGCCCGAGCGCCGGTTGCTTCGCCGGAGCTGCCCCTGCCGGACCGACGACCAGCCACCTCTGGTGATCCACCACTTGCCAAGCCATTGTTTTGGAAGCAAAAAAAAAAAAAAAAAAAAAAAAAAAAGAAAAAAGGAAAATCAATTAGGTAGTTTTTCTTTTTATTTACTTTATTCTATTTTCTTATGTTATTTTCATTTATTTACTTTCTTTTTTTTTAGTAGGATTATTCATGAATGAATGGTTGAGATTTCTTGACATGAAGTAGCCCTTTCAAATTAGGGATTGACAGTTC
Organism: Eucalyptus tenuipes; assembly: GCA_014182365.1. Taxonomy (NCBI): domain Eukaryota; kingdom Viridiplantae; phylum Streptophyta; class Magnoliopsida; order Myrtales; family Myrtaceae; genus Eucalyptus; species Eucalyptus tenuipes. The sequence goes on along the minus strand of CM024539.1, from coordinate 15,695,392 downwards.
GATTTTCGCGCCCGAAATCCGACTCGCAATCATTTGCAAAAATCGTCAATCCGATCTCACGCCCGAGATTCGATTCGCGATTTGTTTAAAATTGGCAAATCCGATCTCATGCGCAAGATATGGTTCGTCGATTTTGGATATCAATTTTATCCTAACTTGATTTGCTTTATCGTGGTGTTTAAATCAATTTTATTTTAGTAAAAGGAAAAAATCCAAAAAAATCTGAATTAGGATTAGGTTCGTTTTAGAATATTCCTAGTCTTAGGGTTATCTTGCATATTTAGAATAGAAGTTTATTTCGATTTTTTTTTCAAAATAATAAAAATCCAAAAAAATGCATTCATTTAGGATGTTATTTTTTTTAATGGCAAGTTTAATTTCGAATTTTATAAAAAAAAAAAAAACACAAAAAACCATCATGCATATATCATATAGAATTAGAGCATTCTTAGGATGAAGTTGCATGTTTCACTTTAAGTTTAGATTGAGGTTTTTAGATAGATTGCATCTTAGGTCAGAAATTGCTAGGTTAAGATAATATCTCAGTTTAAATTAGGATTTAGCTTGACCTGATCCTTAATACAAGTTGGATAGAATCTTAATCTAGTTAGTTAATTTTCATATTTTTCTAATTTCGAATTTCATGAAAAATACAAAAAATGTCCTAAGATTTTAATCTCTAGGATAGATTCCATTTTTTTAAAAATGTCATTTGCACGTTATTAGGATTAGGTCATTTTGGTTAATTTAGGTTGCATATTTAATTATTGCATGTTCATTAAGAAATCACAAAATTTTTTACTCGTTCATATAGTTTAGGACATGTCGCCATGTTATATCATTTCATATTAGACTAGAAACATTGCATTGCATATGGATTATATTCTCATAAAAAAGTAAAAACAAAAATTGAGTGATGTCGTGTTAATTAGAAATCATATCTATGATTGCTGATGTGAATTCTGATCTAATAACGCAAATGCTTTCGTTGCTATAAGGTAAGTCCTGCATTTTATTTATTTGCTTTCTTGGGTGTTAAATGGGTGGTTTGCGTACCTGTGTGATCACCTCACATGTTAGGAAAGTAGATTAAAATCAATTCAAGCTGCTTGACAAACATTTTTTAAAATAAAAGAGAAAGTTACCGAAAGGGCGTTAGAGAAATCTAGCGTAAGCAAGTTCCTGTACCTAAAATCTCTAGTTCGTAGAAGTAAAGTAATTCTCCTATTATTTTACTTAGGTGTCTGATTGACCTACCGTAAACTGATTAGTGGCAACTCCTAATTGAAAATCTTTTGCATGTTAAGAATCTAAACATAAGTCGCGAATTGGTATGAGCTTGGGAGAGCTCGAGTTAAGTCTAAGCTTAACAATCCATTAGCCAAACCCTAGGTGGTGCACCCGAAAAATTGGTAGCGACAGATGATATGGTTGCAAATCCACTAACTAAAGGTCTAGGCTCATGTGTATTTGAGTGACATGTCATTAGCATGGGTCTAGGAGTATTTTGGGATACTGTTGTTTAGTGGGAGCTATTTTGGCTTTACTTTGATAAAGTTTACATCTGTGTTCGTTACACTTAGTAACGGTTTGATATGTATCAACTTTTGCATTCAATAAAATATTTTTTGAATGTGTTGTTATTATGTTGAATACATATTGATAAAGTCTCAAGGTATTGTATAAACCTTGTGTGAAGGCTAGGGGCATCTAGTTATTAGCCATGTACATATGTTTTGTTATATATAAAGAAATGTTAACCGTAAGGACAAGGCATATGTGGGTTCATTGGAACAATAAAGACATCTAGTGGCACAAATTTTTTGTGACGCTTAAGATAAGAGAATGGTGACTCACAAATGGAATCTCTTTATGAGATATGTTATCCATTTGACACACTACCATATTGAATCAATATCAATAAAGTTGAGAACATTCGTAACCATGGAAGGTTACGTGTGTATACATGCAGTTACCGCCATGATTCGATATTTGAGACTTTATGGGATATGATTGACTATTAAGAATTATCTCTTGACCAAGGTGCGCATATACGGTACGATTTCAATTAATATAATCCAAGTGGGAGAATGTAAGAATTTTTCATAATGTGAACTACATTAATTGATATTGTAATTTACTGTTTTACGGTTATTGTAAAACGGGGTTGGTCTAAGGTGAGATAGAAGGTTTCTTAATTAGTCTAATATGGGGCTTTAGCTAGTGTGGGCCGAGTTGAGCCTGCCCGTAATGAGGGGGCGTGGTTGGAAACTCTATAAATAGTGCTCAAGTCTCTCCTCGACCCTAATTCTCACATGTATCCTCACATAAGGAGCGTTAACCTAACGCTAAAGGATGACGGGACCGTCTCATTGAGCCGTGATACGGAGGGCAATAGAGGAGAAGGACTTGAGCGTGAAACATCGCTTTTCCGCTTCCGCTTCAAGAACGATGGATTTCAAAACAGGTGCGCTAATCTTTCTACTCAATTATGCATGTTCTTGTTCTGGTTATGGAGATCTTGGGATTGCACGTAATTTGTACATAACATATTAATGTTAACTTTCCACGAAGTGTTTGATATTATGTGACTTAGAATGACTTTGAAGTCAATTCACTCTACTCAAAATGGTTTTTTCTTCATGATATATGACCGTTAACCTTTCTCCACACGATGTGGAGACATCAAATGATTCATGACGTACCTTCCAAGCTTGTCTATGGAATTCTAACCCGAGTTACCGACTACTCAGGGTGAAAGTTCATCAAATAGGCCAATTATGCTAGTCATGTCATGGACAAATTGTAATAATAATTGCAAGCAATTTCTTGGAAAATTTGTATCCTTCATGCCGCTCATCGACGAAATTGAGTCTAGACTTGTTCACATGGTTACTCCAGTCCACACGAAGTCCTTTTCATTTCACCGTCCATGTCCTTGAGCAATACAATTTTTTGCAACAGAGCAATGGAAAATTAAATTGAGATCCTCCATTGATTTCCATCCTGACTACTACCGACAAACTAGGACGAAAATTCCTCGAACGGATCAATTATACAAGTCATGTAGGAGTAAAAAGTAACAACAAATGCGAATAATTTCTCAGAAAATTTGTATTTTTTACGAAGCTTTACGAGGAAATAGCCAAGTCCACACGAAATCTATTTCATTTCATTGTCCATTTACTTCTTTTTCTTTTTTTTTTTTTTTAGTCGAAAAGTCTGGAAACTTCATTAACTTAAAATAAGTTTGTAAACATTGATTGCGGAGGAAAAGACAGCCAATTGGTGGGAACTTCTTTTTCCATTGTGCATTAGCAGCCCAGTTCACTAGCTTGTTCGCCTCCCTTGGACAAAGGGTAATTTGCACAAAACCAAGTCGAGCCAAAATTGTCTTGCATTCTTCAGTCCATGCCCTTATGTCCCATGAGCCTTGCTCCTTGTTAAGAAGACATTCAACCAGAGGAATACAATCACTTTCCACTTCTACACTTCCAACACCGAGGACCGTTCGGTCAAGCTCTGTATCCACATACTGAAGACATCGAAGACCACCCAGGGTCTCCGTGACTTGCACTGTCTCAGCGAAGACTGATCTTGCCAAACCCATGGATCAGCACCCCCCACCCCGTAATGAGGGGGGCGTGTGGGCCGAGTTGAGCCTGCCCCGTAATGAGGGGGCGTGGTTGGAAACTCTATAAATAGTGCTCAAGTCTCTCCTCTGACCCTAATTCTCACATGTATCCTCACATAAGGAGCGTTAACCTAACGCTAAAGGATGACGGGACCGTCTCATTGAGCCGATGATACGGAGGGCAATAGAGGAGAAGGACTTGAGCGTGAAACATCAGTTTTCCGCTTCCGCTTCAAGAACGATGGATTTCAAAACAGGTGCGCTAATCTTTCTACTCAATTATGCATGTTCTTGTTCTGGTTATGGAGATCTTGGGATTGCACGTAATTTGTACATAACATATTAATGTTAACTTTCCACGAAGTGTTTGATATTATGTGACTTAGAATGACTTTGAAGTCAATTCACTCTACTCAAAATGGTTTTTTCTTCATGATATATGACCGTTAACCTTTCTCCACACGATGTGGAGACATCAAATGATTCATGACGTACCTTCCAAGCTTGTCTATGGAATTCTAACCCGAGTTACCGACTACTCAGGGTGAAAGTTCATCAAATAGGCCAATTATGCTAGTCATGTCATGGACAAATTGTAATAATAATTGCAAGCAATTTCTTGGAAAATTTGTATCCTTCATGCCGCTCATCGACGAAATTGAGTCTAGACTTGTTCACATGGTTACTCCAGTCCACACGAAGTCCTTTTCATTTCACCGTCCATGTCCTTGAGCAATACAATTTTTTGCAACAGAGCAATGGAAAATTAAATTGAGATCCTCCATTGATTTCCATCGACTACTACCGACAAACTAGGACGAAAATTCCTCGAACGGATCAATTATACAAGTCATGTAGGAGTAAAAAGTAACAACAAATGCGAATAATTTCTCAGAAAATTTGTATTTTTACGAAGCTTTACGAGGAAATAGCCAAGTCCACACGAAATCTATTTCATTTCATTGTCCATTTACTTCTTTTCTTTTTCTTTTTTTAGTCGAAAAGTCTGGAAACTTCATTAACTTAAAATAAGTTTGTAAACATTGATTGCGGAGGAAAAGACAGCCAATTGGTGGGAACTTCTTTTTCCATTGTGCATTAGCAGCCCAGTTCACTAGCTTGTTCGCCTCCCTTGGACAAAGGGTAATTTGCACAAAACCAAGTCGAGCCAAAATTGTCTTGCATTCTTCAGTCCATGCCCTTATGTCCCATGAGCCTTGCTCCTTGTTAAGAAGACATTCAACCGAGAGGAATACAATCACTTTCCACTTCTACACTTCCAACACCGGGACCGTTCGGTCAAGCTCACGTATCCACATACGAAGACATCGAAGACCACCCGGGGTCTCCGTGACTTGCCTGCTTGTCTCGGCGGGACGATCTTGCCAAACCCATGGATCAGCACCCCCACCCCGTAATGAGGGGCGTGTGGGCCGAGTTGAGCCTGCCCGTAATGAGGGGGCGTGGTTGGAAACTCTATAAATAGTGCTCAAGTCTCTCCTCTGACCCTAATTCTCACATGTATCCTCACATAAGGAGCGTTAACCTAACGCTAAAGGATGACGGGACCGTCTCATTGAGCCAGTGATACGGAGGGCAATAGAGGAGAAGGACTTGAGCGTGAAACATCAGTTTTCCGCTTCCGCTTCAAGAACGATGGATTTCAAAACAGGTGCGCTAATCTTTCTACTCAATTATGCATGTTCTTGTTCTGGTTATGGAGATCTTGGGATTGCACGTAATTTGTACATAACATATTAATGTTAACTTTCCACGAAGTGTTTGATATTATGTGACTTAGAATGACTTTGAAGTCAATTCACTCTACTCAAAATGGTTTTTCTTCATGATATATGACCGTTAACCTTTCTCCACACGATGTGGAGACATCAAATGATTCATGACGTACCTTCCAAGCTTGTCTATGGAATTCTAACCCGAGTTACCGACTACTCAGGGTGAAAGTTCATCAAATAGGCCAATTATGCTAGTCATGTCATGGACAAATTGTAATAATAATTGCAAGCAATTTCTTGGAAAATTTGTATCCTTCATGCCGCTCATCGACGAAATTGAGTCTAGACTTGTTCACATGGTTACTCCGTCCACACGAAGTCCTTTTCATTTCACCGTCCATGTCCTTGAGCAATACAATTTTTTGCAACAGAGCAATGGAAAATTAAATTGAGATCCTCCATTGATTTCCATCCTGACTACTACCGACAAACTAGGACGAAAATTCCTCGAACGGATCAATTATACAAGTCATGTAGGAGTAAAAAGTAACAACAAATGCGAATAATTTCTCAGAAAATTTGTATTTTTTACGAAGCTTTACGAGGAAATAGCCAAGTCCACACGAAATCTATTTCATTTCATTGTCCATTTACTTCTTTTCTTTTTCTTTTTTTTAGTCGAAAAGTCTGGAAACTTCATTAACTTAAAATAAGTTTGTAAACATTGATTGCGGAGGAAAAGACAGCCAATTGGTGGGAACTTCTTTTTTCCATTGTGCATTAGCAGCCCGAGTTCACTAGCTTGTTCGCCTCCCTTGGACAAAGGGTAATTTGCACAAAACCAAGTCGAGCCAAAATTGTCTTGCATTCTTCAGTCCATGCCCTTATGTCCCATGAGCCTTGCTCCTTGTTAAGAAGACATTCAACCAGAGGAATACAATCACTTTCCACTTCTACACTTCCAACACCGAGGACCGTTCGGTCAAGCTCTGTATCCACATACTGAAGACATCGAAGACCACCCAGGGTCTCCGTGACTTGCACTTTGTCTCGGCGGACTGATCTTGCCAAACCCATGGATCGGCACCCCCACCCCGTAATGAGGGGGCGTGTGGGCCGAGTTGAGCCCGCCCCGTAATGAGGGCGTGGTTGGAAACTCTATAAATAGTGCTCAAGTCTCTCCTCGACCCTAATTCTCACATGTATCCTCACATAAGGAGCGTTAACCTAACGCTAAAGGATGACGGGACCGTCTCATTGAGCCAGTGATACGGAGGGCAATAGAGGAGAAGGACTTGAGCGTGAAACATCAGTTTTCCGCTTCCGCTTCAAGAACGATGGATTTCAAAACAGGTGCGCTAATCTTTCTACTCAATTATGCATGTTCTTGTTCTGTTATGGAGATCTTGGGATTGCACGTAATTTGTACATAACATATTAATGTTAACTTTCCACGAAGTGTTTGATATTATGTGACTTAGAATGACTTTGAAGTCAATTCACTCTACTCAAAATGGTTTTTTCTTCATGATATATGACCGTTAACCTTTCTCCACACGATGTGGAGACATCAAATGATTCATGACGTACCTTCCAAGCTTGTCTATGGAATTCTAACCCGAGTTACCGACTACTCAGGGTGAAAGTTCATCAAATAGGCCAATTATGCTAGTCATGTCATGGACAAATTGTAATAATAATTGCAAGCAATTTCTTGGAAAATTTGTATCCTTCATGCCGCTCATCGACGAAATTGAGTCTAGACTTGTTCACATGGTTACTCCAGTCCACACGAAGTCCTTTTCATTTCACCGTCCATGTCCTTGAGCAATACAATTTTTTGCAACAGAGCAATGGAAAATTAAATTGAGATCCTCCATTGATTTCCATCCACGACTACTACCGACAAACTAGGACGAAAATTCCTCGAACGGATCAATTATACAAGTCATGTAGGAGTAAAAAGTAACAACAAATGCGAATAATTTCTCAGAAAATTTGTATTTTTTACGAAGCTTTACGAGGAAATAGCCAAGTCCACACGAAATCTATTTCATTTCATTGTCCATTTACTTCTTTTCTTTTTCTTTTTTTTTTTAGTCGAAAAGTCTGGAAACTTCATTAACTTAAAATAAGTTTGTAAACATTGATTGCGGAGGAAAAGACAGCCAATTGGTGGGAACTTCTTTTTCCATTGTGCATTAGCAGCCAGTTCACTAGCTTGTTCGCCTCCCTTGGACAAAGGGTAATTTGCACAAAACCAAGTCGAGCCAAAATTGTCTTGCATTCTTCAGTCCATGCCCTTATGTCCCATGAGCCTTGCTCCTTGTTAAGAAGACATTCAACCGAGAGGAATACAATCACTTTCCACTTCTACACTTCCAACACCGAGGACCGTTCGGTCAAGCTCGTATCCACATGCGAAGACATCGAAGACCACCCAGGGTCTCCGTGACTTGCACTGTCTCAGCGAAGACTGATCTTGCCAAACCCATGGATCAGCACCCCCCACCCCGTAATGAGGGGGGCGTGTGGGCCGAGTTGAGCCTGCCCCGTAATGAGGGGGCGTGGTTGGAAACTCTATAAATAGTGCTCAAGTCTCTCCTCTGACCCTAATTCTCACATGTATCCTCACATAAGGAGCGTTAACCTAACGCTAAAGGATGACGGGACCGTCTCATTGAGCCAGTGATACGGAGGGCAATAGAGGAGAAGGACTTGAGCGTGAAACATCAGTTTTCCGCTTCCGCTTCAAGAACGATGGATTTCAAAACAGGTGCGCTAATCTTTCTACTCAATTATGCATGTTCTTGTTCTGGTTATGGAGATCTTGGGATTGCACGTAATTTGTACATAACATATTAATGTTAACTTTCCACGAAGTGTTTGATATTATGTGACTTAGAATGACTTTGAAGTCAATTCACTCTACTCAAAATGGTTTTTCTTCATGATATATGACCGTTAACCTTTCTCCACACGATGTGGAGACATCAAATGATTCATGACGTACCTTCCAAGCTTGTCTATGGAATTCTAACCCGAGTTACCGACTACTCAGGGTGAAAGTTCATCAAATAGGCCAATTATGCTAGTCATGTCATGGACAAATTGTAATAATAATTGCAAGCAATTTCTTGGAAAATTTGTATCCTTCATGCCGCTCATCGACGAAATTGAGTCTAGACTTGTTCACATGGTTACTCCGAGTCCACACGAAGTCCTTTTCATTTCACCGTCCATGTCCTTGAGCAATACAATTTTTTGCAACGAGCAATGGAAAATTAAATTGAGATCCTCCATTGATTTCCATCCCGACTACTACCGACAAACTAGGACGAAAATTCCTCGAACGGATCAATTATACAAGTCATGTAGGAGTAAAAAGTAACAACAAATGCGAATAATTTCTCAGAAAATTTGTATTTTTACGAAGCTTTACGAGGAAATAGCCAAGTCCACACGAAATCTATTTCATTTCATTGTCCATTTACTTCTTTTCTTTTTCTTTTTTTTAGTCGAAAAGTCTGGAAACTTCATTAACTTAAAATAAGTTTGTAAACATTGATTGCGGAGGAAAAGACAGCCAATTGGTGGGAACTTCTTTTTTCCATTGTGCATTAGCAGCCCAGTTCACTAGCTTGTTCGCCTCCCTTGGACAAAGGGTAATTTGCACAAAACCAAGTCGAGCCAAAATTGTCTTGCATTCTTCAGTCCATGCCCTTATGTCCCATGAGCCTTGCTCCTTGTTAAGAAGACATTCAACCGGAGGAATACAATCACTTTCCACTTCTACACTTCCAACACCGAGGACCGTTCGGTCAAGCTCGTATCCACATGCGAAGACATCGAAGACCACCCGGGGTCTCAGTGACTTGCAATTGTCTCGGCGAAGACTGATCTTGCCAAACCCATGGATCGCACCCCCACCCCCCCACTCCAATCACGAACTACTCCGGCGATCGAGCATTCCGGTGAATCATTCAATTTTGCGCAATCTACGTTGATTTTGAGGTGCCCTTCAGCTGGTGCCCACGCTGAAGTACCCATGGCTCCCTTTTCTTTTTTCCTTTTATCTCGGGGCTCCATCTTACGAAACTCGCATGCTCTGTCACTGCGAGGTCGATAATTCTGCTCAGGATAGGTTGTCGGACCTTGAAGATGAAGGCGTTTCGCTCCTTCTAGATCAGCCATGAGATTGTAGCGATTTCCTTGTTAGACACCAGGTTTGTATTTAATTCAAAGCACTATACAATCCATTTGTCTAGACGAGTGATGGGTTGGCTTAAAAATTGTAGCTTTAGCCGTGGATCCGCCCATATATCAGCTATCCATTTGCAAATTAGGAAGACGTGCTCCACCGTTACACAAATGACACATGGGAGTAGGTAAGATCCTTCTTTTGTAGAGATTGTCTCCGGTAGGAATTGCATTTTGATAGACACTCCTTTCTGATTTTTTTTTTCTATTTTTTTTTTTTTGCCGGGGGGTTTTAAGTTCCATAACTTCGTCCAAAAGGACTTGGGTAGTTGGAAAGAAACTGAGGCTGTCTCTGTTTTATGTTGTGGACTTGGTGGACGTAGCCTATTCTAAGCACTTTTCACGGTATATTCCCCTGTTTTGTTCCTTGTCCACACTAGTCGATCGTCCTCTGGATTTCTTTAAAGAGGAATAGCCATGATCTCTCTAGCCACCGTTTCTTCAAAGAAAAATCAAACCTTTTGCTCATGCCATGATCTGGTTTCTTGAATGATCAGGTCTTCTACTCTATGAGGATCTTCAATGTTCGCCAGACCTCCAATAATTCCCATATTCAGCCACTTGTCTTCTCAAATCTTAATCGTTCTTCCACTGCTCATCTTATATCTTTGCTAATAGCATCTCAGCCTACAAACATGCTTTGCCATCTCCAAGAGGGGCGTGACCCCTTTCTTGCATTCCAAAAGCTTCCATTGGGGAAATAGATTCCTTTAAATAATTGACGCCAATGAGCTCAAGGTGTTTGTGCCAATCTCCAAGCCTGCTTACCCCGCATTGCATTGCCAATCTCCAATTCCCATTTTAATTGGGCCATTACATTTTCATAACCCATATACGACCCATTAGTGAGAAATATGGGTCCAAAAACCTCTAATGGCAAAACACAAGACCAACGACAACCAAAATTCTAGGAGATTCGGACTTGGTAGAAATGAAATCTGACTAACAAATGTATTCGGCAATAAATGGGCATTTATGAATCCTTAGAATAAATAGGAATGCGTGACTAAAAGGAATGGTTTTAGTTCGAGCATTCCCTCGAACATATGGTGAACACCAAAGATATCAAACATTTTTAGAACTGGAACTCGGGTCTAGAACAAAAATATCACCAGGGAATGCTGAACATTAAGTGCCGACTAAGTTAGGAAGAAATCGCTCAAGAACTAGAAGACACCAAGTTCGGTTCCTTCTTAAAACAGAACAGGGCGAGGCAAAAAGGAGTTCATGGGAATGAGTTTCGATCGCGGAAATCCCTTCCTCGCTCGGAGATGGCAGTTATAGGGCGAGCTCACCATGAGTCGAGCTATGGCCGACTGCCTCGCGATGTCGCTGAATCGAGATCCTCGGAAGAGGAGGCCCGCGGGCTCGAGTGTGTCAGCTAGGGTTCGTCGGCTTGCGACGGGGATGGTCGGGTAACGCTGAGTCGAGAACGTAGCTCGGCTCCGTGTTTCGCTCTCTCCGTCCCTCCCTCTCGAGCTCGCTCTCTCCCTCTGCCCAGACCTTCAGCCAAGCTTCCCACGAAGCCTGCAGAACAGTGGAAGCGTAACTTTGACACCTCGCCCCACGTCGGGATCGTTAGAGATTGGAAGGAGACGAGACAGATCTGCGCTCAACGTTGTGATAATCTTTTCCAACTTCCGGGAAAAGAGATGGGATTTTTATCGTGGATTGCTTGACGGAGGGATTCGAGTGGGAAGAACGGGAAGGAGAAGCCTTGGGCAAGAGATGGGAGACGGGCTGGGCTCAAAGAATTAAAGAGAGGAAGGGAATTAGGGAAATGGGTCAAGGGGTGAGCCGAAAGTTTTAGACAAGTGGGCCGGACATGGCGGCCAGCTCGAAATCATTATTTTTTTTATCATTTTCATTCATATTTATTCGTCCTTTTTTATTCCTTTTTTATATTTTTAAATTCTTTTTTATCCCTTTTTTTTTTTAAATCTTTTTATATTTTTGTAAAATAAATAGATACTTAAAATATTGATAAAAATTCAAATATCAACACGATCTACATATTGTTGAACGAAATGATGGTCCACAAACAAACAAATAAGGTCTCATCATGACTGAACATAGCTTTCACGTCTTCCTTTCATGCGGTTATGCGGTGGCTTGTGATGGAGAACTAGTCCTTGACAAGTTGGAAGTCGAGGTTGAGGTGCTCGAAGTTGCATGCGAGCTTGGATGGCCGTTTACACTTCGAATGATGGCGCCAAAAGATGGAGAAGTCGAGATGAAGAAGAGAGAACAGCGAGGGAAGATCACGGCCTGATCATGGAAAGGGGCCTGAGAGAGTTTTATGGACCTCCGAGAATAATCCCAATGCTGGAGAGAGGAACCCCCCAAAAGATGGTGTTCTTTCTTTCGCTGCCGCCTCCTCCTGTTTTCGCTTTTGCAGCTCTCTTCCTCTTTCATGTCCTTTCAGGGTCAGACCACATCTTATCCTTGTTTCGTGTGCCCACTGCTCCTTATCTTCTGCTCTTATATGTAGCTAATTGATGATAAGAATTGAAAAGACCAATTACACAAAGTAAGGTGTTGAAAGTTTTAGACCAATCTAAGAGGAAAAAGGGCAATCGATACATCATCTTTATTTGCTAATTGAGAATCATGACATTCTTCACAAAAAAGGTCTTGAATATTCACTTGACTTCAACTCGATTTCACTTCAACTTGGCAAAATCACATCTGAATCAATTCAATTTCATACAAGTGGTTCTTTTCCACATCCAAAAATACACATATTGAATCCGTTATGTTAGACATGTCAAAATTTAGATTGTATTGTTATTTTTAGAAAATGGGTTCAGAATGATGAAGTCCAAAATAGAATGGATATTAAATAAGATCACGACTTACTTAAATCTAACCTATCTTTATGAATCTTTCTTTACTATCTTTCGCCCTCATTCAATCTCATGTTTGCCTACTCCGTGCTTTGACCTCAAATTGAGTGTGAGTTTTCCTTGATTTGGTCAACAATAAAAGTGTTTTAGTAATATGGATCAAATAAGATACGAGTCATAGATTTGTATTGCATAAAAATGGGTTAAAATATGTTAAATAGATCATCACTGTTTAACATGTTTATCCATTACAAATGAACGTTGTGAGTATTAATTAAACCGAGACATTTGGTAACGAACTTTAAAATGAATAACTATTGATAATACCAAACTAAGGATTTCCGTGCGATATCTTCACTTGCGTGTGTTCGACCTTCGCATCAAGTTCTTCCTCAGCTCTCAACCATGCACGTGTGCCTCCGACGCTAAACTTGAACCTTCAGCGAGAGAGAACCAGCTTTGAGGAGTGGAGGGACCTCTCATGGGCCGTGGGCCAAGGTCAAGCGTTTGATGGACTTGGGCTGCTGGGCTGAGGATGAGCCAATTGGACCTGGTTTTCTGGACGGGCTGGAGAGTGATGACCCGAATTGAGTCGGCTCTAATTAGACCAATTGGCTGATGGGCCTGGGGTGATTTTAATGGGCTGCACTTGTGGTTTAAAGATATTTTGGTGCTTTACTTGTAATTTATATTTTTTTAATATACTTTTCTTTCGTTCTTCTCTTCTATATTATTATTATTATTATTATTTACAAAAATATGCACATCGAATTTGTCGGCAACAATTTAGGTGTCAACGGATTCTTTTAGTTAAATAGAATGGTTTGATAATAAAGCAAATACTTAGGAGCATATCATATATTACTGAGTCAATCGATTATTTATTTAGAGATGATAATATAGGATTTTGACGATTGGTTCAACCATGGAAGCCTATTCTACCGAACTTTCTCATTATACATTCTAAATTTTAGTTTAAGAAGTCGTATTTTGTTACTAAATTAGACACTTTAGGCAAGTTATTAAAATAACAATGGACACTTTCATTGCCAATACATTATAGGATAAGAGAAGCCAACACGTACATGTAATGTCCACTAGAAAATAATTTTGAAAAGCATCTATCTTTCGTTATATTGTCTGCGATTAGACAATAAGCGGTATCAATCGCAGTCCTTACATGAGAAGAGAATGAGGGGGGAATTATAGTCAACTAATAGTACAAAGTTCGACGATGTTGAGGCATTTAAGTTTAGTATCTAAAGTTGTTGAGGTATGAGTCCTTGTTCTGCAGATGGTGTGCCTTGCTCATTGTTTATATCGTCGTTGTTTTTGCCGAAGTCTCTTGACGGACTCAAAGGGAAGTTAGTGTTTTCTGAAGTTTCAACAGCTGCAATCTCATTGCCACCATCATTCGTAGTTCTATCTCTGGCTTCCCTAGAAGTATACGGATTGAGGTCCCTTTGCTAAAATCTTTTTCCCAATGCAACAATTTTCTCCCGCAATGAACCTGAAGAACTTGCTACTTCATGCCAACTTTTTTTAACGAACATGACCATGAAAATGAAGAGAGCTAAAACTGCAGCAGCTCCAGCAATCAAGAATAGGCCCCAGAAACTGTCAAGATCCAAGCTGTTGGAAGAAATCGAGTTAGTCGAATCCAGGCAATTGGATTTCGATGGGAACCATGTGTTTTCGATTTCCGTCATTTTAGGCCCTTCAGTTACGTTAAGGATTGCTCGCGAAATATCTGGTACTAGCGGAGATCCTTTGGGGAAAACCTGTAAACCAACAAGACATGAGATATTTCAATCAAAGAAATAATGAATAACTCTAATAATTGGAAATTTTGAGGGTTTTCTTTTTTGGGCTATGATTGAGAGGTTGGGGACTTACGAAGCCAAATCCAGCAGTTTTTAATGTCGGGATCATGGTATATTTACTGCAATATTGAGAAAAAATAAGTTTAATGTAGGGGATTTCACTGAATGCTGCTGAAATCCCGCCCTTTGCACTTCCCTTGGAAAGAAGCGCCTCAGATTCTTCAAGAGAATGATAAGATATAAGTCTCGAATCATCGAACTTCATTTGCTTTAGTATCCCATAAACGAAAGAGCCATGATAGTAACCCACTTTTTCTCCACTCTTTAGAAGCTGATCAATATCAGCCACAGTTGGTTGAAGATTTTGCACCACCATAAGAGAGCTCAAACTTGCCGTATAACTTTGCGTTAGTATAAGTACCACAAAAAACCACACGATCACAACAAATCTGGTTAGGTTGCTAAATACTGTCTCCCCTGCAATCCAAATTAAGAGAAAGCATCTAAATTTTTTAAGAACGATATGGATATTGTAATGTTCAGTTGATTTATTAAAGTAAAGGGTGATTACTTTGTGCAAAGACCATGATTGAAAACGAAAACCAGAAGCTCGTGCCAACTTGATGCGCAGCTGAACCCCCGAATTCTTCATTAATCTGGTGTTCGAGAATCCACACGACCAGTGCTATAAACACAAAGAAGCATCCGGTCGTTAACCAAAGGTCCCAAGTGAGTGGCTTCAAGAAAACCCAAGCATTCTTGTTCTTGCTGTCCTTGTATGGCACAATCATTGCAACCCCCGATTCGGTGTATGGTAAGGTGAAGTCTACGTATAATGATCTGTTCGCAATGATTGTTGTATCACCCACCACTGCATCATAATTCTGTTCCAACAAAAGGAAGGGCAATGTTTTTTTTTTTTTTTGTCAACCACATGATAGCATAGTAAGTTTCAACATGTATTACGACGAAATTAAGGACTTTGCTCACCTTATAAAATACTTTATCGATCATGTCATTGTAAGTACTTCCCGCAGTCCTTCCATCAGTGATCGCAAACGGAATAAAGTCATAAGCCACAGCATAAGGCAATTTTTCAATGACGGCTTGAAAGATGTCGATACAGTATCCGGTGACTTGGAATGTGTTTGTGCTAGGATCTTGAGTCACAATCACAAATTGATTGGAACCGTTGCTCACGGGGACTAAAATTTTCAACCTCTTCCCATTTGTGGGAATCTCCCATCCCTTAGGAACAGAGGTTGAATCTCCTGGCCATATTATTGATCCGATATTAGTGGAATATTTGCTTGTGCTGAATGAATACAAATCTCTCACCAGCCCATTTTCTAGCGTCCAAAACCCAATCCCTCTTGCTGCATTTCCATTGATATTAACGATTTGAAACACAGTCGACTCTAGCTGCCCATCGAGGAGTCTAAAACTTCCAGTGAGGCCTGCGAATGTCATATCGGCTAGTTCTTGGAGAAGTTTCTGACCATTTTGAAAGACCCCAAACTTGTCGAGATCTGTTGTATCTGTCGAAGCATTCAACATCTGGTAGGTAAAATTCGTCGCACCCATTTCCTCAATGGCCATTGCCAAAGCCCAAGCAGCATCATAAGCCCGGTATCCGAAAATGTTCAATGTAGGATTATGGACGGAAGGATTGTCTTGTTGGAATTTCATCCTCCATCGGACCATGAAGTTGTCTAGGTTTGGTGTGTCCGGGATATAAGTCTTGATGCCCAGTACTCCTTGCATCGAACTAGCGACAATAGATGAATCCACAGAACTCAGTAGGTCGGTGATTCCATTAGTCATGATCCACACATAACCTTCTCTCATCATTCCCACCTCTTTTGCTTTGGCAAATAGCCGAGAACCAAGGATAGGTAACACGTGCACGATGAAGACCCTTGTTTGCATCGTCATTAATTTGTAGAGTTCCCGCAGGATTTGATCGTCCGTCGCTGAATGAGAAATGGGGCTCCTATAGGGCACTCGCGTGTTGACTTCTTCCAAAGCTTCGGTAAGAGAGGGTATAATACCTGCTCCGAACTCGTTGTCCACATATATGAGGACCGCTTCTTTCCAGCCAAAAGCTTGAATGACTGCGCTTATGGCATTCACTTGGGACGAGTCAATTTGCGCGGCTCGAAGGAAGTACGGACTCCGAAGAGAACTAAGGGGAGGACTAGTGGCAGAAAAAGAGACGATGGGCACATGAGATTTGTCTCCGAGGTGAACGAGGAAGTCTGCTTGCGCTGAACCTTGAGGGCCTATTATGGCTTGGACTTGCTTATTCTTTATCAGATCAAGTGCTGCACGGATGAACCAGAAAAGACGGTGAAACAATAATGATAAGTCAGATAATAATATAAATTCTTAGTGGAAAAGGCATAGTATTGATCAGAACTCAATTAAAACTTGATGCAATATCATAAGAAATAGAAATGTTTAAGAAAAAGGAAACAGAGGAAGTTGAAGTTGGGAAAGAACTCGTACTTGATATTATTTAAACAGTATGTGTTTACGAATAATTAAAACTTCCCACATTTTCTCCGTTTATTATAGTGATATTGACCCATCTTAATAAAATGTTTATGAAGTTGAATGTATCACTGAAGCTTTTTTCATTATGACTAGACTCCTGATTCAACATGTCCTTGAGATGATACAATGTAAATTCCTCCAACACGGGTAAGTGAAACCTCTTATTTTCAAGTATATATGAAATTATACTCACGAAACATAGTTGAACCTTCCCATTTGGATCTAACGTAATTTCAGACATGAACAGTTGTATGCAAATGCAAAATTTATTAATGTCAAGAAAGCGCACTTTAATTAAGTAAATTGCAGATTCATGAAATTATTTGTACTATGTGGAGGGAATCGAGGCCGCGCCTCCATGTTTTACCAACTGAAACCAACCCATAAGGTTGTTGAAAGATTTAATTTATTAAGCATAGTACAGGCTTTGGGTTGTCGCCTTAGATGTCGTTTGGCATATGATATTGCAAACAAAGCAGAAACTAATTCTTTCGAAAGAAGTAATGTCAAGAACCAAACAGGAGGATAAAATGGCCTAGGACGATCAAGTTGATTTTTTTTCATTGTTAAGTTGACCTCTTTATCTCATGCCATTTGAAAATTCCACTCTAGAATCCAAGAGCATTCCGTTCACTACCCCAAACACAATTACCTTTTGTTTGGCCAATTTGAGCCTTATGCAATTCTTTCATAACCCCAGGTGATGATTATCTCCCAACACTGGAGCAAAAAAATTAAAAATATTGGTCATGTTTATAAATGCCACTCGAGAGTCCTAGATGCTCAAAAGAGAGTGAAAACTATGGGGCATGAAAAAGCAGTGTGCCCGGTAAAAGCAAGGCCAATGCCCATGAAAAAATGCAAAGAAAAGAAAAAATGCAAAGAAGAACAAAATCAGTGGTCATGCAAAAGACCATCCATTGAAAAAAAAAAAAAAAGCCTTGCAAAAGGAAACATGTATGGCAAGCAATGTCATTAGAACAGAGAGTGAAGTTCTCATGTCTCAAGACAAATGGTCAAAATGACTCTCGAGATAGGTTAAATTTCAAAAGTCAGACTTTTGAAAAGTCGTATGATAGTAATGATGCCAAGATAATCACTCACTTTTTACCCTTTGATATCTAAAAATTTTTCAAACCTTTTTAAGGGCAAAAGAACGTTTCAAGTGCCAAAAGTTGGCAAAAATGGACACTTAAGTGCCAAAATTTGGCGAAAGTGACACATATGTGCCACTTTTTATGAAAAATGGGACACTTGAGTTCACATCCGGTGAACCTTGCCGGAAATCTTACGTGGCATTTTTTTATTAATGTTTTCGCTTATGTGGCTCGCCGAAAAACTGACTCAAGAAACCACATACAAAAACGATGTCGTTTTGGTATAATTCAATTTTAATATAATAAAAAAATAAATTAAAATTTAAAAATTTTAAAAATTAATTTTTAAATTAAAAAAGGGGGTGGGAGGAGGGAGGTAGTTGGCGGCTGAGGGCTTAGTCCTCGCAGCCGTCGCCTCCCTCCATCGCCGGGAAGGTGGGGAGTGTCGGTCGGGGCCACGAGCCCTAGCCGGGGGCTAGCGGCCCTAGTTGACCGGTGGCGAGGTGGGGCGACCCCCCAAAACGACGTCGTTTTGACACTGTTTAGCCACATCAGCATGCAAAACGACGTCGATTTGCACGTAACTCGTCGGAAAATTGTCATGTCGGCATTTTGGCTGAACTTTCTTGCCGGTGGCACTTAAGTGATCCATTTTGCTCCGATTTTGGCATTTAAGTGTCACTTTCGTAACTTTTGGCACTCCAGAAGTCCGATGTCCCTTTTTAAGACTCACCAAAAACCAACATTATAACCTTTATCCGAAGTCTCTTCCGATTGGAATGGCTCGAGTTGAAATGAGAGTATCACACAGGAGCTATCGCTAGAATTAGTGGAAGCAATCCTATCTTATCTTATCTTCGAGGTTCTTGACTTGTAAACTTGATGAAGATATTGATTGAATACTCATTTCTAGGCCTTAAAGTGCATACCCTTGTGTAAGCCCATGACCAAGCTATTATTACAGTCTTTTCAAAAGATCTTTTGATCAATAAATTGTATTCACTATGAACGTTTCCGAAAGCATTAGACATAGGTTGAGGGAGTCCTCTCTAGTGAGATTTAAACAGTTTTCCCACATCAATGGTTAGGAATAAAAGCCTTTTTTTTGAGAGCCAGTGTGAAAGACCTCTTTTGATTAGGATATTGCATATTTGATTTAACCCTTAGATGGTTAATTAAATCTCATTTTTTTTTTAAATTCTCTTCAAAGGGATTTGACAATCGACATCGTTTCGCAAGATTGGCTCTCAAGCAATCTCGAAACCCTTTTTCAAAATATATGTTCTTAGTGAATCGGTTTTTGGTCATCCTAAACCATAATCATTGCTTTTAGTTTTTGATAATCCTAAATCATACCATTATTTCCGGTTTTTGGTCATCCTAAACCATAACCTTTACTTTTGATTTTTGGTTACCTTAAACCATACCCCTTGTTTTAGGTTCCTGGTCAACCTTAAATCTCATCCCTTAGGTTCCTAATCAACCTTAAACCTTGTTACTTAGGTTCTAGGTTATCCTTAAACCTAGGTTCTAGGTAATCCATAAACCTTGTCTTTTAGGTTCTAGGTTATCCTTAAATCTTGTCATTAGGTTCTAGGTTATCCTTAAACAATGTCTTTAGGTTATAGGTTATCCTTCTATCTTGTCTCTTAGGTTCTAGGTTATTCATAAACTTTGTCTTTTAGGTTTTAGGTTATCCATAAATCTTGTCTTTAGGTTCTAGGTTATCCTTAAACCTTGTCTCTAGGTTCTAGGTTATCCTTAAACATTGTCTTTTAGGTTTTAGGTTATCCTTAAACCTTGTATTTAAGTTGTAGGTTATCCATAAACTTTGTCTTTAGGTTCTAGGTTATCCTTAAACATTGTCTTTAGGTTCTAGGTTATCCATAAACCTTGTCTTTAGATTCTAGATTATCCTTAAACATTGTCTTTAGGTTCTAGGTTATTCATAAACCTTGTCTTTAGATTCTAGGTTATCCATAAACCTTGTCTCTTAGGCTTATAGGTTATCATTAAACCTTATCTCTTAGGTTCTAGGTTATCCTCAAACCTTGTCTTTAGGTTCTAAGTTATCCTCAAACCTTATCATTAAGTTCTAAGTTGTCCATAAACCTTATCTCTTAGGGTTCTAGGTGATCCTTAAATCTTGTCTTTAGTTAGTGGTTATCCTTAAACCATTCATTTTTCATTTAGTAATTTCATTTCCTTCATTCTATTCTACGAGAAGAGAGAGGCAAGTGAATAAACCCCGACAACAGTTCAGATACCCCGATAAGCAAAGGTAAGTATCAAGAACGTCCCTAACCAAATATCATTACTTTTGTCTTTTTTCTATTTCCAAAGTGGAGTTGACTAAAAATTATAGGTATCAATTTTGTCTTTAAGTGGGACCTCTTCGAACTATCACTCAAAGAGGGGCAACTGTTGACACCTAATTTTTAGCCGACGCATTATTCAAAGGTAAGAAATTGAGATTTAGGTTTCTAATCACGACGAAACCCCATCTCTACCAAAAAGTGTCGTTTTTAATTTCTTTCTTTTGCATTGTCGTTTTTAAGCAATTTCTAGTTCATTTAAAAAAATCCAAAAAGTCAAACGGTTGACTTTCAAGTTAACTTTTGGTCAACCATTTGACCAAAAGTCAACCCCGGATCAAAGATTGACTTTTTACCCAAAGAATTCCATTTAGCTTTAATTTTACTTTTGTCAAATCAATTTCTTGAAAATTAAAGATTTGACCAAAAAATCAACCTTTTAGGAAAAGTCAACTAAATGGTTGACTTTTAGTCAAATCTTTGACAAAAAATAAATAAAAAAATAAAAAATGTACAAATACATTTCTTTTGTTGTCAATTTGAATTTTATGTCAAAAATTTCACAAAATTCGATTAAGAACCTTGAATTCTGAATTTTTCAGTTTTAGGTTCTAAATCGACCAAAAATAAAATTACTTTTATTCTAATCATAATTAGGTGTAGTTCCTTCTTTGACATTTGGTTTAGGGACTATCTCGAAATCTACTTGAACATTCAATTTTGCGATTTATCGAGTCAAAATATGAATTGCCATTATGAGCCCCGATTAGGGATCAAAATCGATCATTCATAACTTATGAACATAAGTTGTTTCTCACTCATTTTCTTAAGATAAATCCAAATCTAAAATCAATTTTGGGAAATTCACACCACAGCACATCAATTTGAAGAATTTGATCCTCTTAGGCATTAGAAAATCAAGCAATTAAGCTTCAATCAACAAAATTCGAATTGACCCATTCATGGTTATGGTTTAATTTCATGAATCTAGGTCCAATTTTAATATCAGGCTTAGATCGATTTTTGACCAAAACTCAAGCGCTTCAATTCAAGGTCAATTTGAATATGATAAGTGATCTTACGTATGGGTAGCTTATTAGATATGGCAATTGTGACACTAATTGAGTTCAATTTTAGATAATTTGCAATTTTGCCCATCAAATTGCAAATTTTATCATTTTAGCCATTTAGGCCCAATTCAAAGCACCTATGGTTTCGACTCTTTTTTTTTCCATGATAATCATTCAATTAGGTCAATGAAAGACCCCTATATCATGTTCATAAGGTTTGATTAGCTTAATTGTATATTAATTGGCCAATTTATTCTTTAAAAAATTCCTTTTCAATTTGGTCCTTTAGGGGTCAAATTGCATAAAATTTGACTCACGGGGGTCCCAAGTGGACAAAATAGTAGGAACCGGACCAAACCGGTCAAGAATCGGTCAAAATTTGACTGAACTGGACCGAACCAATCCAGCTAGTCTAATCGGCCGTCGGCGGGACCGGTCGGTTTAGGCCCTTGCCGGCCGGTTCTTGGCCTCTGAACACCGGTTTTGAAACCCTCTCAATGCCAATTTCACTTCTACACCTTCAATTTCCCAAAATTTTACAAATTGGATCTCGAATTTCGTCAAATTACAAATTAACCCCTAATTGGACATTTTGACGCAATTCCTAATTTTGGCTTGGTTTTTTGCAAATCAAACCCACTAAATCAATTACCCAACATCTCGAGATCATGATGGAGCTTTCAAAATGGAATTTTGACTGTTGGATCGAAATTTCGACCGTTCGATCGAATCAATGGCCGAAATTGCTTACTATGAGGAGTACATATATGAAATGTCTTCCATTTTCAGCGAACAGCTTCATTTTGCACAAAAATTCTCTCTCTCTCTCTCTCTAAGTTTCGGTTCATCGCTTGGACCGGTTTCGTTCTAGGCTCAAATCGGCAGTCGCCGGAGCCCCTAAGCATCGAAGCTACTGATGATCTGCAATACCAGAGGTCTTTGATCTTGCTGTAGACAAAGGAGACCAGATTAGTTGCAAGATCTTCACCGACGGCCCGATCTTCGCCGACAAGTCAAGGCCAGTCCATTTTGGACCTATTCTTCCTTTTTTTTCCTCGAGCTGGTGGTTTGATTGATCCTGATCCGATCCGTAGTTGTTTGATCTACATTCATGGAGTCCTGATTGTGATCGCGGCTTGACCCGATTGATCTCGATAGAAATCGACGAAAATCGCAACGAAGGTAACGATTCGAAACTCGAATCCGATGAAGCGAGATCGAGTTAGTCGATCGAGGCTACGATTCAAGATTAGGAGTTTTTATATGCTTAAGATCAATGACTATGAATGCTACAATAATTTGTTGATGATTTGAATGATTGTGTTCTTGAGCCTAATGTGTGATTTTCGTAAGTCTATACCTAGGTCACTATTTTGGCCAAAATGAGGTCTGAAATGACCTCATTTCAGTTTGAGTTCTCTTAGGATTAGATACAAACGTCCTGAGCTTTGAAACAATAGGTCGCACGCCCCAATCGAACATTGTTTGGCCCTAAAAAAAAACCTCTGAAGATTAATGATTCTGCAGTAGTTTAGGTCTTTTTCGATTCTGATTATATTCCACCTTCTGGCTTTGTTATTTTTGTGTTGACTTTTGTGATCATTTTTTGAAAAAATTGTTTACATGATTTTTGTTCAAAATCATCTCTTGCATCTTCTGTAGATTTTTCATGATTTTTGGATATGTTCAACTAGGTCATATCTACTCGGATCTAAGCCTAGGTCAATCTATTCCGTATTGATCTCTAATTTTTCCATTTTTTTTTTTACTGATTTTTGGTGTTGAGTTCTAGAACAAATTTTCTTCATGAAAGTTGCTCGTATAAATGTTTTCCATGTCCCGGATTTTTTTTTTCAAAATTTTTAGACATGTTTAGCTAGGTCAAAATTGCTTAAATCTGAGCATAGGACAGTCTGTCCTGCATTTGTCTGAAATTTGTTTTTGATGAAATTGAGTCTATAAATGCACATATTTGGTCTCAAATCCTTCATGAGAGTTGAAATACATGATACATATGTTAAATTGATACATGCTTTGCAAGGTTTTTACATTGGCAAAGTGAGTTAATTGTATGCATTAGAGTAAAAGGTATTGCAGCAACAAGTGCTGGACATATAGTTTGTCGATTTTGCCATTTTTTTTCACGACTCATATGATCTTAATTGAGTTTCAAACTCTTAACGAGAAATCTTCATCATCGCATTCTTTGTGTGTGAGATTTTTGATAGGATTTATGCATATCTTGAGAATGGCTGAAATCATGTTTGTTCAGTAAACTTAATGTTGAAATGAAACCTTGTTATAAGTGTACCTTTCCATACTTGTTTGAGTCATCTAAGGATCAAATCTTATGATCATGCCTTATTGATGATTGAACTGCATATTGCAAGATTTGCATACATGTTTAGGTCATGTCATTTGGGTTTCATCTTTCACATTAAATTTATCTTACAAAAAGTGTTCATCACATTTAGGATTCTCAAGCATACCATTAGGTATCATGAATCATCTCATAATGTCATTTAAATTGTATGACATTTTGCATGCTAACTTAGAGTTAGATGACTATCCAGACTTTCCTTCGCATCCAATCCTAAGTCCCATGTAATTTCTTCATGCTGTTTGTGCATTCTTTGAGTGATTTTAAGGTTTACAAATGAATGCTTATGTTCTGTTTTCTTAGTTACTGATACACACACTTTTAGATATCTTGATTTTAGGATACCAAACTAACCTAGTTTGGACTCAAGCTCTTTTAGGAAGATGTAGGACACACTTAGAAGTTTCTAATACCATTGATTTTATGTTAATCGCTCATCGTTTGGACTATTTTCCATTTTTTTCAAAGCTAGATCACGATCTGGACAATAGATCAAATTCAGACCCCTATTTTAACCCCTGTTTGGACAGACCTTTGATATTTTTGTTTCATTTTTTTCTATTTGGAATCTGAACTCGGCCTCTTAATGAAACTTGCTTGTCATAATGTTGGCTATGTTGTATGTAAATTTGATGATTTTTAGACATGTTTTGATATGACAAATCCTTATGACATTAGCTGAATGTTTTTTTTTTATTTTGACAAATTTCTAATATGCTGTTACTTGTTGTTTGATTTTTGTAAATTCATGCGTAGCTCGTTCAAGAAAACCTTCTTCATGAAAGGTTTTCATTATCATGTCGTACATATTAGGAAATTTTTCCATAGTTTGATTGTCAATGGGTATTACTCAATTTTTCTGTCCTTATACGCTTGTTCAGAAATTTCCTGATATAAACATGATTGTGATTGTTTAGTTATACTTTTTAGGCTAGCTCGTGCATGAAATTAGGTCATGCCATCTTAATGGAAGTTGTTCTAAATGCTTTGATCTTCATTGTTAAACAATCGGCCTTTTCAAATTGCATCTTTCAAAAAATACTTTGGTAAATGTGATATTTCTTAAAAACAATTTCTAAAAAAAATTCTATAAAATTCGATTTGGTTTAAGGAAAAATTGTGGTTTGGACCATATTCAAAATGCTTACGACGCTTGTGAGTGTATTTATGCGAGCCCCAGGCTAGCCTTGGCAATTGGATGTGTTCCATAGCCCAGATATTCCTTAATCCTAAATATTTTCTAACATTTTTAAAATCTTGATTTGACATTGTGAAAGTCACGGTTTGAATTGTATTCAAAATGCCTATGATGCTTGTGAGTGTATTTATGCGAGCCCCGGGCTAGCCTTGGCAATCGAATGCCTTTCATAACTGAGACATCACTTTGTCTCAAAACTTTTCTTGAATGATTTCGAAATATGTTCTTTGAAATATTACATGTACCCCTCATACATATA
This sequence comes from Eucalyptus tenuipes, assembly GCA_014182365.1. Lineage (NCBI taxonomy): Eukaryota > Viridiplantae > Streptophyta > Magnoliopsida > Myrtales > Myrtaceae > Eucalyptus > Eucalyptus tenuipes. Next base: position 15,670,218 of record CM024539.1, on the reverse strand, counting down.
ATTCCATCATACACTATAAATTGCCTGTGTTTGTGATTGGCGCATGCCCTTGGTGATAAGTGCCCCGCCAACTTGATTCACTTTTTTACTTGATTGGTTGAGAAATAAAGTTCAAAAAGACCTACATGCATGTTTAAATTTCCACAATGCATGTGACTTTTAGATGAATGATAAGGTCGACGCACGATATCGAGGGAAAACCCTAGGATCACATAGATCGCTTGATTAGGAGACTTATAAGTATTATTGGCTATGCGGAAATAAAAATTGGTCAATAATTGCTGTGACATCCTAGATTTTTGATCTTGTCTTCTACTGAACAATTGGGCATTTCATAGACGCGCCTATAGTGCTATTCTCGAGCCGATTACTTGTGAGATAACTAGACTATCTCGGGATAATAATTGAGGAATTTTAAGGCAATAGACTTGAGAATTCGAGCAGGAATCGGCTTCTCGATCGTGCTCATCTTTAGAGGCCACTACGGCACAGTATAAAATCGATTTGAAATTAGAGATAGGTCGGTTCGACTGAGATGTGTGGCTAATCGTGGGTGACACCCCTAAATTGGAAAATTCCCGTCGATCGGCACTAGACTGATTTTCTTATTGTTTTGGTACCCTGTGTCCGTATTTCAATTCTCGAGATTCTCACAACAACCGAGAGTCGCCAATGAGTCAAGTGGATTCATTGTGGCTCGAAGAAAATCGACAATGGGTCATTTGCACTAAAAAGTTTTGAAAGTTATCCGGTGGCCTAGGTCACGCTCAAAACGCGTCGAATGGAAATTAACTAAGAATTCAAGTCCGATTTCAGAAATTTAAGATTCTGTAATGTCATAATAAATTCTAAGAGTATTGACTCAGTCTCAGAAAATTTTTCTGCAACCCGAGACTTTTTGGGAAAAAGTCGGCATAGGACTGTTTTTATACAAAAAAAGGCCGGGGATCGTTTTGATCGCAAATTTGAGAAGCATGATGGATATATTAGTAAGGAAGAATGCCAAGATGACCGATGATGAGTCAATTGAATTTGTTGAAGCCAATTGGTGTTAATATAAGAAGGAACAAGTGTCCAATTGAGAGAAAATGCTTCTAAATTCATGTGCCCCCACCAACCCACAATCTTTGGACCACTTCGTCTTTCTAGAAGAGTGCATGGGTGGTTCATTGTGAGCTAGGGAAGGATACTTGGCCAAGGATGGCCTAGGGGACAAGCTTGTGGAAGAAGGAAGGCTTGTGGAGCCCTTGTCTCCTTATCCTTCCAACTCCAACCTCATCTCTTCCTTCTCTCTCTCCCTCATTGCCATCCAAGCCATCTCTCTCTCCCTCTTGCCTTGCTTGACACACCAACAGCCAAGGAAGACATCCAGAAAGCTGCCGGACCGTTTTCATCCTTTATTTTCACTTCTACCGGTTTCCGCTCCAGCTGACCTTTCGCTAAAGATCTGAGTTGAAAGTGGTCTTCCCGGATAAATCAGCGAACGAGCCACCCATCACCATGACGAGGACATCCAGACCATTCCATCAAGCTTGACCTCGCCCCGAACGGAGCCACCGGTCGTCCTGTACGCTGGTGTGAAGTTACTGGTCGCCAGACCGTCTAGAGCCCTGCCGAGTGGACTGTTTCGCATTTTTTGCAAGTTCCTCCCAATTTCGACCATTCCTTTGCCCGTTCCAACCACCAGCACATCCCCCCTTGACCCCGGGAGCCACCGATTGCCAACCACCCGCTCGCCGGAGCTCCGATCAACCTGTTTCTTCGCCATTCGGCCGCCGGTTGCCTCGCCAAGCCTTCCACTGGTCTTGCTTTGCCTAACCAAGCTTGTTTCCTCTCTATTTCAGCAAGAACAGAACATAAGTTTTGTGGGTTTCACAGCGGCTGTTAGGCCTGTTTTGAGGTGCTTCCGGGCCTCGAAACCTAGGCCCTCTTTGAGAAGAAACGTCCCACACGACGTTCCCGTCGGTTTGATCCGATCCGCTCGTTAATCAAGTGAGTTTTACTCACTAATCCCTACTAAATAGACTAATGATGCTTAGGGGTTGATTAGATTTAATTACGTGCAATTCGATGGATAGATTATATTAGAATAATTAAATTAGGGATTTACCTATGCATGTTAGGCAAATGGTTAGTGTACTTAGCAAGTAGATATGCTCTATTATTTATTGGCAAAAGATCTCTCCAAGTGCCATAACTTGGTAAAAAGGGACACTTAAGTGCTATAACTTACAAAAGTAATACTTAAGTGCCACATTCAAAGAAAAATGGATCACTTAAGTGCCACTCGGCAAAATCCGGCCAAAACGCCGACGTGTGCAATTTCGGCGAAGTGAGTGCAAAACGAGCCGCTTTTTTTGCACGCGACGTGGCCAAATAATGCAAAAAACGGCACATGACGTGGTAAAAAAATATAAAAATTAATTGAATTTAAATTTAAATTTAAATTTATTTAAAATATCTAAAAATAATAATTTTCAATATTAAAAATTTAAAAAATTAAAAAAAAAAAAAAAAGAAAAGGGGGGAGGCGGGCGAGGGCGGCCTCCGCCGCCGTGCTAGGAAGGGCTGGCAAAGGAGGGGGAGGGTTGGTCGGGGTCGCCGGGCCTTGGCCAAGGGCCCGTGACCTCGCTCGGCCGGCGGCGAGGGTCGCGGCCTTCGCCCGGATCTGGTGAGGCTCGCGGGCCCTCGCCGCCGGCGGCGGGGTTTGGCCCCGGCCGGGGGTCGGCAACCCCGCGGACCCTCCCCCTCCGTCGTCGGCCCTTCCTTCGCGGCGGCTGCCGCCTCCCCTTTTTTTTTATAATTTTTTTTAATTTTTCAATTTTTTAAATGTTTTAAATAAATTTAGTTTAAAATTAAATATAATTAATTTTTATATTAAATTTTTTACCACATCAGCACCAAAACGACGTCGTTTCACACTCACTTTGCCGGAAAATTGACATGTCAGCGTTTTGGCCGGATTTTGTCCGTGGCACTTAAGTGTTCCATTTCTCTCCGATTTTGACACCTAAGTGTTACTTTCGTAAGTTATGGCACTCAAGTGTCCCTTTGTGCCAAGTTATGGCACTCCAGATGGTCGCATCTCATTATTTATTGAATGAGTCTCGGTAATTTTTCGGGCTCGTCTCGGCTTTCAATTAGGCATTACGGGCCTAAATTGGATTTATTGTAATTATTTAATAATTTTCGGAATTAATTAATTAATTATTTATTTTTCAAAAATTAGACCAAGATGGTCAACGACCGAAATTTTATGCTAATTATCGTGGTGCAATCCGTTTATTTAATTGAGCTTTATTTTGTGCTGAAATGAATTAATTGTGATTATTGAATTATTTTCCTAAATTATTTAATTTTGGAAATTAATTGGAAAATAACCGGGTGTTGGTTGACAGCACCAAAAATGTTTTGGTGGACCATAGAAAATGGTGGGATTTATTGAAGAAAATTATAGTATATTGGCTAAGGCCGGTCGTGTACCTACACACATGTATTTTTATCAAGCATGATAACAAGGGTAAATTGTGTTTTCAAAACAAAAATGCTATAGCGGCTCGATGATTCGTATGTCATCTGGAGAATGGACGTTATACTATTATAGCTCGATGACTTTCGTGTCATCTTGAGAATGAATTGTTTGTATACCGGCTCGGTGATTCTATACGTCATCTTGGAGATAGAATGGTATTATTTGACAGTTCGATGACTTTCATGTCATCTTGAGAATGAATTGTTTGTATACCGGCTCGGTGACTCTATGCGTCATCTTGGAGATAGGACGGTATGATTTGATAGCTCGATGACTTTCATGTCATCTTGAGAATGAATTGTTTGTATACCGGCTTGGTGACTCTATACGTCATCTTGGAGATAGGACGGTATGATCCAACGGTGTGTTATAACGGCTCGATGACTCTATATGTCGTCTTGGAGATGGAACCTTATGCACATGTATGTTATAATGGCTCGATGACTCTATATGTCGTCTCGGAGATAGAACGTTATGCATACCCGTTCGATGGCTCCATATGTCATCTGGAGATAGGATAATATACTAGCTCGGTAACTCGATAGGTAATCTTGGAGAATGAATAGTATAATATAGTACGTCAGTAACTTGATTGGTTATCTAGGAGATTGGACAGTATTGAATTGAGATGACCGGGGAATGGTCTGATTGACGTGTAATCGACTAGGCCGATTGGTCGATGTTTTGATCTGTTGTTGTTCATAGGGCGCCTATTCAAAATGTGCTAAATTGCAGGTGAAATCTGATGCCAAGGTAAGTCCTCTGACCCGTGATGTGGATAGGGAGCCCTTATGGCATATTGGTTTCCTAATCAAGTCTTAAGGGGTAGAACTTCGCTGAGACGTTGTCTCATTAGTTATTGTATAACCATTTCAGGTCCTAAGGTGGTGTTGGTGAAGGACCAGAAGCCCCGGAGTTAGAAGGTGAATCCCAAAGAATCGGCGTCCTTGTCTGACTAGTGAATCATAGGACAATTCTATTTTGGTGAAAGTTGATTCCTTTTTGTCGACTTCAATGTATAAACCTGTGTGTTTATAAAAGGGTCTCTTATGAAAAATTGATCATACTTTCCTATCCCATTGTTTATTTATCTAGGGATTTATTTATATGCTTCCGCATGCGTATTAAAATGAAAGGGTCGGCGATGCGTCATGGGACGTCGCTATTATATCGACCAAGTGAGGGATGGGCACGTGTTTGAGGATCGGGGTGTGACAATTGCTATAAGTCATAAAAAATGGATTGGGTAGTTGTCTTAGTGGGACTCTCACATGAAAGACAAAGATCAACCCCAAGGCCCCAAAATTTGACTTTCATATTGAACTTTCTTTAATTGATTGATCCTGATATGATGTAATGTTTTTGATTGTTTTGATTTGTATATTTGTTTCTTTCCATTGTATGCACTTAGTTTATAAGTTTCTTAGATTAGGTTTAGATTAGGACCTCAAAGATGGAGAAAGCGTGAAGACGGTGGAGGTCGATGTCCATTCCGACCATTATCATGTACTATTCATTTCCCTGACATATGTCTCGGGTTCTATTTATTGTATAAAGCCTGACGAGTTGCGGATTTTCTCTCTTTCTCTCATCTTTTTTAATTATGTTTCTCTTTTACATTTTCTAGGATTGCATGGTAGATTTACTACTTTCCTTGATTGTTTACTTACTGTCTCATAATTTCAATTCCATTGATTACTTTCTTTTCTTGTTTTTCTAGAAATAGAATATAATGAAAATGACCAACCACGCATGATCACTTAATTTAGGATTCATGATCTCGAAAATGTAAAAAGAAACACATGTACATGTTAGGAAAACACAACATAATGTTTAGGTACCAAAAGGGCGCTAATAGAGATATTAGCGTAACCCAAGTCCTCAAACCTAGATATTTAGTTGCGTAAAAATCGATGGAATACTCCCAACCATCGATTGGGTTTTCTAATCGACCCCTAAAATGAGACTAGTGGTGACTCTCGTTTTATTTTTAGGTTATAATAAACAACTAGACCGTATAAATAAACTTGTCACACTGGATACAAGTTTCGATGAAACTCACCATGATTTAGCATACTCGATATGGGAGTACCCCATAATATGAAGTGATGCCATCCTTATGGGCGAAGCGCACTGTCGAAAGAGCTACCATGGTAAAGGTACCCTTAAATTCGATATCCACACACAACTCCTTCTTTTAAGGTATGTCACTCGTGTGGGTATGGATTGCGACACTTTGCTATCACACAGGATACGAGCTTGGGAGAGCTCGCAATCTCGTGGAGGGAACTCACAAGAGGCTTGATCCGAAATGCGAGATGATGACGACCTTTTAGAATTCAAGCCGTGAGAGAACTCTCATGATCAAGTACCCCTAAACCTGACCTTTCTCCCTTTTTCTCTCCTTGTGATGATGAGGAATTCAAGGGTGGCGAGATCAGGTCGCGACATCTTGAACAATCTCTACTACAAAAATGCATGTTGCTTTGAATGGAACACTCAAATGTCGTTGAGTCTTTAAGAACTTAGCTGGGGATTCTTTTCACTTTTCAAATATATAGAAGCTGAAATTTTCATATGATTGCCAAATAAGTCGTTAAGAACAATAATTGGTTTTTTCTTGCTTCACACAAACAGATACATAAAATAGTTTATGCTCTTCCGCAATATGTGTATTAACCCAAGACCAAACCCCTTCGAAGTTCGAGCAGAGACTTAGCCCCATAAAATTCGGTACAAAGAAAAGACCAACCAAAAAAATCCTCAACACGATCAATAGAACTACAAAAATGCTAACCCAAAAGCTGGTGGCATTGTATATTTCTGGTCAAGCATCGTGACCAGTCAGTATGTTAGAGAGAGAGAGAGAACCTGCAGCAGCGGCGGCAACCTCATCTCGTTTGGAGTCTCTAACGTTGAGGACGAGCCTAGTCTTGTAGGAAGGGTTCGAACTATAAAAATCAGACAGAGACATGTTAATGCAGGTCAATCCCATCCGACCCACCTGCGTCTCCAGATCAAGGACCACCCCAACGTTCACGGCGATCGTTGTTGGATTGTTGTTGTTGCTGCCCTGCGCCACTGCTGGGTGAGTGCCATCGCTCAAGGTGACGACAATCGGGAAAAGGGAGAGAGCCAAAAATAGGAGCTTTTCAGCATCGAACGAGATTCTTGGAGGAATCATTGAAAAGGGTTTTGCGAAAAGGCAAATGTGTGTGTGATAGAGAGAGAAAAGAAGAGAAAGGAAGAGGGGGGTGGTTGGGGGATATTATGAGACAACGACTGTGGTTGGGGGATATTTGGGGGATATTATGATGACTACGACGGAGGTTGGGGGATATTATGAGACTACGACGGTGGTTGGGGGATATCTGTGGGATATTATGATGACTACGACATATTTATATTGAAGAAGAGCTTTTAAAAAGTAAGATAAAGCATGGAAAGCTTCTATTCAAGGATTGCTGGGCATGGACGTAACCTCCAGGAGTCCTAATAGTTCATGGTTTCTTCTAACTTCTTTTATACTCCTATTGTCTTTCGTAGAAAGTTTATATAGCCTTGTCTATTCTTCAGTAAGCCCAAACATGTATCTCCTCCTTCTATAATGCGAAGAAGTCCAGATAGATATGTTTGAAAGGTTTTCATAGTTGGTTCCGGTCATGCTAAAATTAGGATAATTTGTTTCCTCCATATTATTGATTTTCTAGTCTCCTTTCTCTTAATACTTTTTCTATCTCACCTCTGCCAAACGACCAACAACCTTCTATTCAAAGCTTTTTACCACATTGGCTTGCCCATTTGGCATACTAAAAAATAATAAAGTAACTGGAGTTATATATATATTGCTCGGTTCTACTCTACTTCTAATCTAACTTTTATTCTCAAATTTTTGTCCTACCTCATTGCAAAACATGGGAGTCAAAACCTACACTTAATACTAAATTGTCCTCAATCCAACCCTCCTGAGAAGGTGAGGATTCGAACCCCCTACATTCGTCTTCCTATGTGGAAAGGGTGGTCATTGGGTAAACCCTAGTAGTTAACTAAAATTATATCATAAGTAGGATTTTGTTCCAATCAACCATAAAGCAATGGACACAAGTCGGTCGAACATATTCTAATTAAGTTTCACATCATTACACAACTCATTCACTCAAGTTGCATTTGAATTCCATATTATCATGCATATCACTTGAACATGTCATAGTTCAATTTTTTGTGTCATAATGCATGTCATTAGCACATGTAATAATAATTTGACTTAAAATGTCATTATGCATGGATTTGCTCAAGCCGTATTTGATTTGTACATCATTCACACTTGTTCTCATGTTCTATTCGAATTCTATGTCATTCGCTCGTGTTGCATTAGAATCTCGCACCCTTCCACAGTCATTCATACTTTCTTATTTGATCTCTAAGTTACCCTAGATGCCAGTTGGGTTCCACATCATAGTACATGTTGTACTCGATAATCCCACGTGTCATTTACACATGTCATACACACTTGTTCTGTTCAATTACTACATATGATTAGCATATGTATTATTCAAATACCATGTGTCATGCATAGCATATTTAAAATTGATGGGGAGAGAAATTGTCAGGACAAAAGACAAGAATACCGAATCAGACACAGACATTGCGGATTGATTTATGTACTTCTTTGGACTATATACTAGGTATCTTCTATGTCAATTTTATATTATGATCATCTCTAAAGTCTTTTGTTAAGGATAAAGGATAATTTGCCTTTTTCAACAAATTATGCTTTCAACAGGACTTCCAAACTTCGTGAAATTCTCCTAAAATCAAAATGAATATGCCTATATGCTAATTACACGCTTTTGAAACTCTAAATCATCGTTGTCTATGAAGAAAAAAGTTTCTAAAAATTTACTCTCGATTTTCTGCATAGTTTTTCATGCTAGTTAATTGAATTGACCTCTCAGACCCAAAAAAACAAACTATTGGATCAAAGAAACAAGTTATAATTTGATTTATCTTCATTGGAGTATATACAAGATGAATGTACTCAGTCCTCAATTGAGCGTGGAATTGAAAGGCAATGCCCAATTAAAAACATTGGAATTCTACAGAATGGTGGTCCTGATCTTGATCAGCTGCCAATATCTACAGCGACTTGAATCTTTCCAAGTTTAGAAGCATATACAAGTCAAGCAATGTCATATCGGCAGTGCATGCCGGCTAGAGATTACTGTGAAATTTCCAAGATTAGTTGAATATACTAATTACAAGCAATGAAAATTTCAGTGGGAATTATTTTTACTATATATCCAAACGCCATGGGCTTTTAATGCTTGCATTTTACCTAGAGGGTCATATCAAAGAGGAATCAGACCTTGTTCTGTATCTCTTTCATACGCAAACCCTAGGAAAGAGCACGATCATAAAGAAAAGTGGATATGTATTGTTAGTCACGAGATTAGAAAATGACATTTTGATTAATAGATACAATATTCTCTCCAACTCGCAAGTTTGATCACATGGGAAGACTAATATTAAATGTCTTTCTAGTGCTCATTTCAATAAGATGAGTCAAGAAGATAGTGGCACGTTGGAAGCTTCTTATTGTCCTATTTGTTGTATTTTCTTCCTTTTTCTTTTATTAGTCTCGTCTCTAGCCAAAAAGAAATAACCATTTTAACCAGCGATATGAGATTGTTAAGTGACAATTTGCTTATGAGACAGTTATAGAATTTCTCAATACATTAAGTTTGTTGCATTAATAATTATGTATTTAAACCGAGTTTGCGTCCTATACTGAAGCAACAAAACCGGTTGATAACACTAATATAAAAAATACTAAATTCACAGACATGGTTTGTGACTCGCAAACATAAAAACTTACACAATAACAGAATAGATTATCTCACTTAATCAGTTCATAAAAGGAGGAAAACCAAATTACAAAAGACCTTGATCTCTATTTATATCTAACAAAACCCAACTGAAATGCTAACTTTAAAATAGGAAACAAATAACTAATAAGAAAACTCTAACCTACTAATGAAAACTAATAAAATGGAAACAAATCACCTAATATCCTAACACAATATCTAAAATAAATTAAGATAAGGCAATAAAAAGAATCATAGTCTTTAAAAGTATTAACCCTGCATCTTTATAATATTTTATGATCGAATTTATCAACTCCGTCATCAGAAAAATTCAAAGCATTTTTCTTGAGAAATTCTTTCTCAAGCTCAAAATCCTCTAGCTTTTAAAAAGGAAATTCGAAAGTTTCAGCTTTTTAATCAATTTGTTGGCTACCTATCTGTGAGGCTCACAAGCAATTTCTCGATGATTGTGTTGGGGTTTCATGAATCATGTATAGGTAAAATTTAACAAAAGTACGCAGCGGAAACAAAGATGATATATTTTTACATGATTCTCCGAAAGCGTTTTTCGTGCGTTTTAATCAAAATCTGAATATAAAAAGGGAGTTAAACGAATTACCTCTCGAAGTGTGCTTTAAACGAATTGGTTCGGATGTTCTTCAGTTCAAGTCCCACAAACGTTGGACCTCTAGTTCAGACACACCAACAATGAACGTCGAACGGAAGAGGGAACTTTCGGATATTCACCACTTCGATCGTGCTAGCAATCACGTGGAAACAATCCATCGTATTCTTGATGTATAATAGTCATGGCCTGAACGAGAGAACACTCTTCTTTCTCGAAGACACAAGAACACACGCACGCTTTCTCTCTTTTTCAGCAACTAGCAGAACTTCATGGTTTTGTTCATGGTGAAGAACCGATCCGGAACAAGAAGAAAAGCACACGAAGTCTCTTTTACGAATGGGGCCTTTTTTCTTCACGAATCAGCAACGGTTGCTAAACCGTTGTTGATCGTGCACAATCATGCACGATCGTGCATGAACGGTCAGCAACCGTTGCTGACCGTTCATGCACGAAGCAAACGTGCAAACGTCCATGATGGTTTGCTGACCATCATGTGCACGGTTGCTTCGTGCCAAATGGTCAGCAAGAATTGCTGACCATTTCAACTTTAATTAATTAATTAATTAATTAAATGAATAAATAAATAAATAAATAAATTAATTAATCCCCTTAAAAATAAAATTAAAACCATAATCTTTATATGTACAATTGAGGTACATTAACATATATCCACTTCGGGTATGCGTGTGCATCATATGCAAATAGGCTCGTGACTATAATACAAATTAAATTAAATCTCATTTAAATTAATTTCAAATCGACTCAATTCGATTGTAGTAACTGCAAACACATTTGCAATTATATTTCTCTCTTGTTCCACGTTATCCTAATTGTTTATGGTGTGTGACATCCCTAGGTGCATCACTAAGCTGGTAGTAAGACTTGTACTAACACATTAATACTCCCAAAAGAATTAATTGTCCCGATTAATCTTTGGGTCCTACAAGCCATGATTGACATCTAGCAATATGTCATGGCTACCCAGATAGTGTGAATGCTTTAAGAACATAATAAACCTGTCAGCTTTGGCTACGGTGTAATTCAATCCCTCCGTCTTACTATGTCCCGATCAAACAAAGACCATGGAATATTTGTCAAGTCATTAATTCAATCATATGCACAAATCTAATTGACATGCATTTTATTCGAGACATAAACAATTTATTCTCGGTTACAACCCCGGCCGAGGATTTCAATGCAATCTCATAATCAGATCGCATAGGACATCATTATTATTCCTTGCATTTAACAAGGAGACAGATTCCATATTGCACACACGTGTAACTTCGTATATGAACAAAATATGACCATCCGGTACAAAGACGGATCAACGACCCGGTATTATGTGCACCTATGAACCATAGTTGTTCGACACACAAGTTAACACTGTGCCTCAGGTCTAAGGATTATTTACATAAGACCAAAGCATGAACAATTAGACATTGACCGCGCTAAAAGCTTCCATGTCGCTAACTGTTCCATATGCGTCACGTTCAGTGAACTTGTCTAATACAAACACCTGAGTTATTAACTTAGGCATCACAATACCCAATGACTTGTGACTCATCATTCCCGTAAGTATCCAATACTTAATGGTGAAGTTAAGAACACACTGGTCTCAATAGGATTATTAATACCACTCAATAATCCATCGACCAGGAACGATTTAAAGATTCAGTCTAACTATGAACCCGTCACATATATTCTTGACGTCTCAAGAATAGGTCTAGTTGCAACTGATCTTATGGAATCATTCATAGATATAAAACAATTGGAGAAATGAATGAATATGTCATTGCCATTAATTAAATAATAATAATGAAAGTACAACTGAAATCCCTAATATGTAACTATTACATAGTAGCTTTAGGGCATACATCAAACATATTGACATGAGGAATACTCTGAGATGGCTTGTCGTTCATCTTTTTTAATTGTTCAAACATGGTCTTTAGCCATATTGCACCGTTTCGAACATAATAATGAAGTCTCTACACCAAACCGCTTTAATAATAATTGCATTTTCGACCATGTCGCATTGCCTTCTCTAGCTCTGTCAATCCTCCTTCAAATCTTTCCCATCATCATAATACTGTCTCTTAGAATTTACACTTCACTAGCTTCACCTTTCTATGCTCCAGGATGTCCATACAATATAAAACATTATCTATCTCTTCAGGCCAATCCATAACTCCTCAACAGAACCTTCAAAATAATCGACTTTTACTTTGCACTCGAATTCATCAGGCCCTTTACACCTCATATAAATTTGATTTTCATGATAAACTCTGCCCCACCAACAATCCTGTCGGTCATAGTCTTCAGGACCTTTATAGCAATCACAGACATCGTAGCCATTGCGGTCCCCACAACCTCCACAAACTTAGTAGTGGTCGTAATCACCATGAAAATTTCTCCTACCCCATTCAAATAGAGTTTAATAGGGTAGACTGGACAGCAATTGTTTCGAACCTCCAAAAAGCCATACACAAGTTCCTTGTCCCCTAATCATCGTCAAGCAAGACAATTGCTTGAACATGGCTCTCCAGCAGTCTTGCCGACTCTAATACCGACTGACGCAACAAACTTATAGTTAAACATGGAATCTAACGATCGGCAAACACGCACTTAGTTGCACGCACTCACCGGTCCAACTATAGAGAGATATTCTCTTTTTCTGTATTCTATAAAATATGATGAAATATGTCTAACACACGACCTAGAAATCCCAAATATAAGCTTAAGCAGTAAAGAACTCGGGCAAAAAAAAAAAAAAAGCCTAAAATAATGTGGAGATATGACACAAAATAGAACAGTGCTCTGAGACATGTCTACACCATTAATTTTGAGGGCCGAAACGATTGCAAAATGTGTACTCAATTTGATACAGGTACAGTACTCAAAACAAGCTTTTCAGATTTGGGATTATGGGACTCGTAACTCTTTCTAGATCAAAAGCTATGATCGTTTTCTCACACATTATGCAGATTGTTGTCCTGAACCCGTTTGCCGAACGATTCAAAAAGCCATTGGCAGCCGTATTTGCATTAATTTGTTAGTTTTGTTTCGAAATTATTGTACTGGGAAAAAGATCTCTTTTACCTTCCTCCCCCGCTTCCCAACCCCACTGATGATTTCGTCCAATGAGACTTGCTGAAAGTATAGTTAGATGTTGCCATAAAATAAGCATATGACCAAAGTTTTGTCGCCAATTATAAACCACCTATACTTAATAAACTTCCATGATATATAGACGAAAATGCAGGGAAATTGCTAACTAAAGTCATCAGTCTAAGTCCAGTTTGGGTTTTACATTTCTTGTCGAAGTACATGGAAAGCAGGCGAGCAGTTAAAAGACGAGTTCATTACTTGCATCCTCTCTTTCGAATAAGAAAATTCTAGGAAAGAGTATGCTTAATTTCGGGAAGAAAATATCAGACAATTTGCCTGATTTTTTTTTTTTTTTTTTGGTCAGAAAAGCATATTGCATTTAAGCATTAGAACCGTAGCATCCGGCGGCGAGTGCCTCGGAATATACAAGATCTAGCAAAGTTGGGGGAGGGGATACAGCCCAATTCAAAAATAAAAGCCCTCTACCATGGGCCTTGGCGGCCCAGTCGGCCACAACATTAGCTTCACGACAGCAGTGTGCGATTCGTAGGTTATGGAAGTAAGGGATCAAGGCGGTCGCTTCTACAATCAACGCTCGGTCTTCCCATGGCGTCAAACGGGGATCTGCACGGCATTTACCGAACAAGGCAATCGATTCAATCAGTAGAGGGTCATTCGCTTTCCCTTTCTGCAACAGATGATGGAGGGTGAGAGTGAGCGCCTGGATCTCCACTTGCAAGGCTGAGGAGGCTGGAAAACTTCTGGTAAATCCATCTATCATTTTGCCATTATGATCTCGGCATATGCACGCCATCGTACCTTCTGTGTTGGCATTTTGATAAGCTCCATCGATATTTAGCTTGAGGACTTTCGGATCTGGCGGCCGCCACAGATGGGGCGGGATTAGAAGATTTGTGCCCTGTTCGTGTCCGAACTGGATTCGAGAAGAGTTGGTGGTGATTCGGACTTGTGCAAGAGCTTCCTCCACGACTATTATTGGATCTAGGCATTTTCGGCGAAAAAGGAAGTTGTTACGCGCGATCCAAATTTGACACGGGCGAGGCTATAGTTTCCGGGCCAGTGGTCTTGTCTATCTTCAACTGCTTCAAAGAAGCCACTTATCAATGCGGTGAACTGCATGTATTGATTGCCAACTGCCTAGCTGAGAGTGAGTCCAGATTCTGTATGTCCATGAACAAAAGAAAAAAACATGTTCCAGTGTTTCTGGTGTGTGGTGATGACATAGGCTGCAGGTCGGATATGTGATTATGTGTCTATGAAATAGATTATCTTTCGTGGATAGTGCATTTTGGCATACGGACCAGAGGAATATTCGAATCTTAGGGGGTAAGTTCAGTTTCCAAATGTGCCGCCATAGAGATCTTGGGATTTGATAAGATGATGAGGCTCGGTTTTGGCTATTACTGTTGTCTGCATTGCGAATAGTACAGTAACCACTCTTTACTGTGTAATGACCATTTCTTGTGGCTACCCAAATAAGTTGATCAGAGAGATAGTTAGGTCTGACCTGAATGCGAAGAATTTCGGTTACTATATGAACATCAAAATACTGGTTGAGTAGTGGGACATTCCAAGTATTGTGTTCAAAGTTGATGAGACCATTCACCGTCACAGGTTCCTCACGAGCAGCAGGTCCACCGAGAATTCCTTTAGGTAGCCACCAATCTTCTGTGATTCTAATTTGTGTCCCATCGCCAACTAACCATTGAAGCTTAGGTAAAATTGAATCTTGTCCTAGGATGAGGCTTTGCCAACCCTAGGACGATCTAACTCCTCTTTCCGCATACCTAAAATCCCTTGAGTGGAAATAAAGGCCTTTAAATAATTGACTCGACGGGGATGATGGTTGTTGTATTAAACGCCATGCTTGCTTCCCAAGCATGGCTTTGTTGAAGGCCATAAGATCGTGAAAACTTATGCCACCTTCATCCTTTGTACTTTTGAGTACTTCCCATTGCTTCCAGTGAATCCCAGATTTGCGACAATCATTCTGCCACCAAAACCTAGCAATCCTCTGTTCAATAGATTTACAAAGAGATACCGGAAGTTTGAAAATGGACATGGCATGCTGAGGGATCGACTATACAACAGTTTTTATCAGAACCTCCTTACCGCCCTAGATATTAGATTTTCTTTCCATCCTTCCAATTTTGCATTAACTCTCCCTAGAATCCAGGCAAACATCTCTCGTTTGGAACGCACCTAATCTGATAGTATACCCAGATATTTACCAGTCCGTTCTAGCACAGGGATTCTAAACTCACTTGCCAAGTTTTCCTGTAAACCAATAGGACATGCTTTACCAAAGAATATACCAGATTTATTACGATTAATAGCATGTCCCGTAGCAAAGCAGTATTGATTCAAAATATTGGCAAGATTCTGGCATTCCTGGATTGTACCATCTAAGAAAAATATTGCATCATCTGCGAAAAATAGGTGAGTAAGAAGAGGACACCACTGTTCAACTTGATGCCCTTGATGTTTCCCATATCAACAGCTTGGTGTATAAGTCTTGATAAGACATTTGCCAGCAAAATAAATAAATAAGGAGAGAGAGGGTCTCCCTGTCTCAGGCCCCTTGTCGAATGGAAATAATTTGAGTGTTCTCCATTGAATTTAACACTAAAAGAGGTTGTTGTAACGCATTGCATTACCCAATGGACCCAGGTAGTATGGAAGCCTAGTTTGAGGAGATAATCCTTAAGGAAATCCCATTCCACCCGATCGTACGCCTTCTGCATATCCAGCTTTAGCACTGCTTGAAAGTGTCTCTTACGTTTCCTGACTTTGAGCTGATGAAGCACCTCTTGGACGATTAAAATGTTGTCTTGAATTTCACGACCACTCACAAAAGCACATTGTTCCATGGAAATGATGTCTGGAAGCCAGGGTCTAAGACGATTGGCAATCACCTTGGATATTATTTTATAGGCATAATTGCATAGGCTAATGGGGCGGTATTGATCAAGGTGTTCTGGTGAGGTACTTTGGGTATCAAAGAAAGGTAGTTCTATTAAGACCAGGGGGCATCACACCAGATAGGAAGAATTCCCGTACCGAGAGGAAGATATCATCTTGGAGTATATCCCAGTGATGCTGATAGAATAAACCATTTAAGCCATCCGGGCCCGGGGCTTTAGTTACCCCCAACTGGAAGGTAGCGTGGCGAATTTCCTCTTGAGTGACCTCAGCGATTAATTGGGTATTCATTTCTGCTGTAATAACCGACGGGCACTGATCAAAAATAGGCCCATAGTCACGTTGTCCAACCGTTGTATATAGGCATGAGAAGTAATCTGTCTCCATCTGTTTCAAAATGGTGTGGTCCCTCACCCATCTCTAGTCATCATCCTTCAACATACTTATTTTGTTTCGCTGCCTCCTTTGTATGGTGGTCACATGGAAAAATTTAGTATTCTTATCTCCCCATCGTAGCCAGTTGATCCTGGATCTCATTACCCAGTATTGTTCCTCTTGTCTCCATAATTGCTGGATCGCCTCTTTCAGTTTGTTAGTTGTCGAATGATCATAGTGATCATGAAGTTGGTTATTATGATGCTGGAGTTGTTGTATCAATGCTGTTATGTGATGGTGACCTTGAGAGAATTTCGAGCGACTCCATTTAGCTAGAGCCAATGAGACATGCTTTAGTTTATAAGGTAGAGCTGAGTGTTGTACCTGTTCAGAAGTCCATGACTTGGCAATGATGTCTCGGCATTCCTTGTCTTCAACCCAAAAAGCTTCGAAAATAAAGGCCTTGTGTTGTCTGCTAGGTAAGGCTTTAGTGGTCAATAATAAGGGGCTATGATTAGAACCCACTGCAGGTAAAGCGAAAGCTTGAGCTTCAAGACAAGTAATACGCCATTCCATAGTACACAGTACCCTATCCAACCTTTCTTTTACAAATTCATCACCGTCACAATTATTCGTCCATGTAAATGCACAACCCTTACTTTCTATGTCCATGAGTGAGCAATCATGTAATACTTCACGAAAAGAATGTAGTCGGTGAGGTGCTGCTATTCGCTTGCCCACTTTTTCCCAGTGATAAATGATTTCATTGAAGTCGCCGGCACAAACCCATGGTAAGGTATTGGATGAGCTGATGTGTCTTAGTTCTGCCCATAACTGTTGACGTTGCTGATATATAGCTGGTGCATGAAGGCATGTAAGGGGCATAGTAATGCCACACATATCATCTATACATAACATATCAAAAAGTGCTGAAGTAGCACGAACCATAGTGAGCGAAATCGGATCCTTCCAAAACATGGCTAGTCCTCCCGACAAGCCAATAAGGTTAACCACATAAATTCTGGAAAATTTTAACTGTCGCTGGAGTCTTCGAATCACTATCTCGTTATTTTTAGTTTCCATCAAAAAAATCAAGTCAGGCCTTTCTCTGGCCACAAGGGCCTTAAGGGCTTGAACTGTCGGGGGATTGCCCAAACCCCGATGGTTCAAACTAGTAGCTTCATTTGTCACTCGGTGGTTTTTTAGGGCCAACCACCATAGCCCACTATTGGATTTTGACACCATTAAGAAATCAATACATTGAAACGATCTCGTTGTGTTTTTTTTTTTTTGGTCTGAAAATGTTGCATTTCATGCAAGGCATCGGTACATAGTAGGGGTGTGCAACCGAACCGGGTATACCCAGTTCCTGAATTGGCCCACCTGGAAAACGAGTGCAGGAATCGGTTCCCATTGAAATTAGTCCGGGAACTGGTTCCCAAAATTCGAACCAGTTTAAACCGGTCCTAGGAACGTTCCAAGTGATTACCCACCTAGAACCCAGTTCCTAGACTGGTTTTGGAATCGGTTCCTGGACCGATTTTGTAAGTAGAGGTTTAAACCTTTTTTTTCTCTTGATTTCTATTCTTACTCCTGCAATCACATGATGTTTTTCCTCTTGGCTCTCTTAAACACGCACGGCACTCCTCCTTTGTCATTCCTCTTCCTCACTTGCTTCCCTCCCTCACCGGCTCCCTCTCGCATCGTCTGATGGACGGACGGTGTTCGTCGCCATCAAATTCTTGTGTATCACATGGATTAGCTCGCCTAATTTCTCTTTTGTAGGAGGAGTTATGCTTGCATAAATGAGTAGCTTCATGTAGTAGTTGTGGGGATAAGACTAATATTAGACCTATGTTTGTTGCTAATTCTTTGCCTTATGATTTTATTTATTATAATTAGCCTTATGGATCCTTAATTTTTCATTTAGTCAAAAAGTTCATGTATTAATTTATTACCAATACTTAATGTTTTAATATAAATTAGGAAGATTACTTTATTTTCTCGCTTATTAATATAAAATTCGAAGTTGTATAGGATATCGGGAGATTGCAAAATAGGTTCCAGAGGAAACAGGGTTGACCGTGGAACCGGATCGGAAAAATAGGGTGAGTCGGGTATAGGATCCAATACAAACAGGGTCGGGTATAGGGTCCAGAAAAGGGGAACCGGTTATAACAGGGTCGGTATAGGGTCCAAGTCTAGACCCTACCCACCCTGGACCCGATCACCCCTAGTACATAGCAAGTCCAGTAAAAGTTGAGGAGGAGAAGAAGCCCATGTTGGAGAAAGGATGCTGCGGCCCAATCTACTATGGAATTGGCTATTTCCACGAGCACAAGACAGTGAGATTCGATCAAAAGGTGAGCGTCAGCCTGTCCTTTCTGCAGCAAATATGTAAGTGTGGTAATTAGGGCGTGAATCTCACTTTGTAGCAGGGAAGAGGCGGGAACAGTTTTGGTGAATCCGTCAGTCAAAATGCCCAAGTGATCTTTGCAAACACACGCGATGACACCCGTTTGGTTCGCCATAGGAAAAGCCCCATCGATATTGACTTTGATGTTGCCCGGATCCGGAGGAGTCCACACCTGATTAGGGTTCAGAAGAAGATGTCATGTGTCTTTCGCCGGCTGCACCATGTTGCTTATAAGCTTTGCATTAGCAAGAGCCATATCCACAAGCTGATCGGGGTCGGTTCGTTGATGCCGGAAAGTAAAGTGATTACGCGCCTTCCAGATCTGCCAAAGAATGGATGCAACGGTCTCCATAGTAGGTAAGTTAGCGTTGTGCTCAAGTAGATCTTCTAGCCATGCATCCATTCTATGCATTCTGTAAGCTGAGATATCGATCTTTACACTAGGATGAGACCAGATATCCTTTGTCCATGGGCAGAATAAGAAAATATGTTCAGTTGTTTTTGGTGTATGTGATGAGCATAACTAACATACCGAGTTTGGAATGATGTGTCGCCAAAGTAGGTTGTCCTTTGTAAGAGCGCGTTGTGACATAAAGACCATATTAAAACTCGAATTTTTGGGGCCATCTGTAATTTCCATATGTGTCGCCATAGTTGGGGCAACGGCTGGTATGAAGAGGATGCACGAGCTTTGTCCCTGCTATTAGCTGGGTGTCTGAGGTTATTATAGCAGCTTTTCACTGTGTATATACCTATATGCATTCCTAACCATATAAGTTGATTAGTGGTAGAAGCGGGGCGTAACTGAATGGCAACAATATCCTCAACTGTTTGGTAGTCAAAATTGTTTCGAAGAAGAGGGATGTTCCAGGTGTTTTCTTCTGGGATTATAAAACCAGCTACCAACTCAGGCTCTCCTCTAGGCGCTAGTCCGCCAATAATTCCTCTCGCAAGTCATTTATCCTCACGTATTCGTATCTTCTGCCCATCATCGACGTACCACTGAATCTGGTTTAGGATAATGTCTCTGCCTAAACTTAAACTTCGCCAACCCCATGATGGTTTAGTACATTTTTCTACATGCCAGAAATCACCAGAATGAAAATAAAGTCCTTTAAAAACTCTACCCCATAAGGATAATGGGTGTTGGAATAGTCTCCATGCTTGCTTTCCCAACAGGGCTTTGTTAAAGGTGAGTAAGTCTCGAAATCCAAGCCCCCCCTCATTCTTCCGTTCTTTAAGTAGATCCCAAGCCCTCCAGTGTATTCTGGATCTAGTACTATTGTTTTGCCACCAGAACTTTGCTATTCTTTGTTTAATGGACTGACAAATAGAAACAGGAATTTTGAATATGGACATGGCATACTACGGGAGTGCATGCACTACTGTTTTTAACAGGATTTCCTTTCCTCCTTTAGAAATGAAATTCTCTTTCCACCCTTCTAACTTCGCATTGACTCAACCCAGAATCCAAGCAAACATGTCCTTTTTGGAAACCCCTCAATCAGATGGTATACCGAAATATTTCCTTATCTTGTCAATCATAGGTACTCTCAATTCTCCAGCCAAATTCCGTTTTAAATTGATAGGGCAGTGTCGACTACAGAAGAGATCTGATTTGTTTCTATTCACAGCTTGGCCCATAGCTACACAGTACTGGTGCAGTATATTGGCTAGATTCTAGCATTCTAGGGTTCATCCATCTAAGAAAAATATTGCATCATCTGCAAAAATAGATGAGATAGTGTAGGGCACCACCTGTTAAGTTTGATCCCCTTAAGGGTCCCCAATTCGATAGCTTGCTGAATAAGAATAGATAAGACTTTAGCCAAAAAGATAAACAAGTACGGAGAGAGAGGATCTCCCTGTTTGAGTCCCCTTGTTGGATGAAAATATGGCAATGGTTCGCCTTTTAGCTTAACACTAAGGAAGGCCGTGGTAATGCATTACATCACCCACTGTACCCATTGATCATGAAAACCCAGTTTTTTAAGATAGGCCTCTAGAAAGTCCCACTCACCTCGATCATATGCCTTCTGCATGTCCAATTTTAACACTGCCTAAATTTTTTTCTTTCTTTTCCTGACTTTAAGTTGGTGAAGGACCTCCTGTACAACCAGAATGTTATCTTGTATTTGTCTACCCTTGACAAAGGCACTCTGTTCCGTTGAAATCAACCCAGGTAACCAAATCTTCAGTCGATTCGCCAGCACTTTTGAAATAATTTTATAGATAAAGTTGCAGAGACTAATGGGTCTATATTGATCTAACCTCTCAAGGTGTGGTACCTTTGGGATCAGAGAAATGAATGTTCTATTGAAAGCAGGGGGCATCACTCCTGAGTTGAAAGAATCTTGTACCGATATAAAGATATCATCCTGAAGAATATCTCAGTGGGTCTGATAGAACAGCCCATTCAAGCCATCAAGTCTCGGGGCTTTAGTAGCCCCTAATTGGAAAGCTGCTTGCTTGACTTCCTCCCGAGAGATCACTGCTGTTAAACCGGTATTCATTTCTACTGTGACCACTTGGGGGCACTGTGTGAGTATGGGACCATAATCTCGATAGCCAACCGACCAATAGAGATTGTGAAAGTAGCTCAGTGTCATACTCTTCAGATGATTAGGATCGCGAGTCCACCCAAGGTGTTCATCTTGTAACATGCTAATGCGGTTGCGCTGTCTGCGTTGAATAGTAGTCGCATGGAAAAACTTAGTGTTTTTATCCCCCTATCGCAGCCATTGAATCCTTGATCTCATCGCCCAATATTGTTCCTCCTGTTGCCATATGTGTTGTACTTCATCTTTCAGGCGAGAAACAAGTGCCTTATCATAGTAATTACTGGGTTGATTAGTATGATTCTGAATTTGTTGCTTTAACAGATGAATTTGTTTCTAGCCATTGCTGAATTTTGATTTACTCCACCTTGTGAGTGCGAAAGAAGTAGCTTGAAGCTTTTTGGATAGAGATGATTCTGGTAGTGACAAAGAGGCCCAAGCATCTTTGATAACCATGCGGCATTCCTTATCTTGAAGCCAGAATGCTTCGAAAGTGAAAGTCTTTCTTCGCCTTGAAGGAATGGGTTCAGTAGTTAATACAAGTGGGCTATGATCTGAGCCTAGAGCAAGAAAAGCAAAGACTTCAGCTTCCGGGTAAGTTAATCTCCAGTCCATTGTACATAGTGCCCTGTCAAGTCTTTCCTTAACCACCTCATCGCCATCTCTATTGTTCACCCATGTAAAGGCGCAACCCTTGCTTTCTATATCGAGTAGCATACGGTCATTTAAAAATTCTCTGAAGGAATGCAACAGATAAGGCTCAGCGATCTTCTTGCCCACTTTCTCCCAATGATAGATAATCTCATTAAAATCACCAATACACACCCATGGCGGGGTATTTGAAAAGCTAAGTTGTCTTAGATCTGTCCACAATTGTTGCCTGTGTTGATAGACCGACGGCGCATGAAGACATGTAAGTCGCATTATATTTCCACACGGAGCATCAATACAAATCATGTCAATGAAATGTATATGATGTTGTTCCACTCGTAGAGAAACCGGATCATTCCAGAAAACCACCATCCCTCCAGCCAATCCCGTAGAACTTACAACAAAACAGCTCCGAAATTTCAACTTCCTCCTAATATTCTGGATTACCATGTCCTGATTTTTGGTTTCCATAAAAAAAACAACATCGGGCCTTTCCTGGGCCACTAGGGCCCTTAACGCTTAAACTATCAGGGGGTTGCCCAGCCCCTGACAGTTCCAACTAATGATTCTCATTTGCCACTTGGTGGCTTGTTTGGGCAAGCCACCACAGCCCAACTATCAACCCCTTTAGCTGCAAATATAGGGGTATCCATGAGATGAGATTCATCAAAGTTTTCATTAACGTTGGAGCGCGCCCCATAAGGATTATATCTTTTTGCTTTCTTGAGAGGACTCGCTCTGGTATTCATTCTGGATCTTTTTAATTTTTTACTTTTAGTAGGGCCTTCGACTACATCTCTGAGTAATGTATACTGTTCCACTGCAGGGGACTTCAATTTAAGCTCTTCATTACCTTTTGGATAATTGTCAAGGGTATGAAGCTGCCGTCCTATGCTAGCCTCCATGTTTGTAGGTTGCTGATTGGGACTCTGAGGTGCAGCAGGGAGTAAGAGAGGTGAGTGTTGTCGAGTTTCTAGTATGATCTCTTCAACATCATCTTGTTTTGGTTGTTGCTCATAAAATGCTTTCCAAAATGGACTGTGTTCTCTAACTTCTGCCCTTAGCCATTGACCATAAGACAATTTATCTTTCCATCCATTTTTGCCTCATCAAATAGAATGTCTTTACAGTACATTTCGTAATGGCCTAGGATGCCACATGAATAGCAATAATGGGATAGGCGCTCGATACGCTCGTATCGAAAGTCAAGCCATATGTTCTTGCCCTCTAATCTGATAAGTTTACCAGATTTAAGCGGTTCTTATAGATTGAGTTCCACTCTAGCCCTCCCTGATCTAAGTGTAGAGCCCTCTTTAGTCTCAATTTTTAACCTCCTGAACCTTGCCGAGATGTCTCACAGCTTTACTAATCATGTTGTCGGTGCATCTTTCCAAGGGAAGCCCAAAAACTTGCACCCAAAATGCGCAAGTTGTAAAGTCATAGCAATGCATGGGTGTATTTGGCACCTAAGGCTTCACAATAACCGATGATTCGCAAAACAGCCAAGGTCCGTTATCTAGAATTCGCTGCTTTTCCCCTTCTGAATTAAATTTAAAAACATAGAGTCCCACTTTGTGTTGAGAAATTTCGATTTGATCATTGCGCCACGCTCTTTTTAAAGTATTCTGAAACGTTTGAAAGTTAATTGAAGGGTTAGACAGAATTTTACCCACCAATGTTAACTTACATTCTTGTAGCTTCTCTTCTAGGACTTCTTCATCCCAAACGTCAACGTCCCGTTCGGACCCAGTCGACCAAGTCTATTGCACGCGCGGCCGGACAGGCATCCTCTTCTTGTCCGTTTATCCATCAGCAAACATGCCAAAGAGAGGAAGCAGAACGGTATGTGGACATCGCATGCAACGCACTGATGAAAAAGGAGCGGAACAAGCTCAGTCGCCAAGACCACACCAAGATAACGCTAAGGAATCGGATGAGAACACGAAGATAATATGAAATGGTGAAATTGAAGGGAATCACCCGGACGGTCAATGTAGGTGAAGAAAGGGCGACGGAAGGGTAAATGGCATGGCATGCAAAGGAGGGTTAGGGTCGGAATATGAGTGGTGGAGGCAACAATGTTGAGATGGAGGTCTCGGTTGGATGAAACCCATTCCGTAATTGGGACAAATCTCCTGGAAAATAAGATGATGGGAAGGATTCGATGAAAAGTGGGGAAGGAATTGAGGGTTTAGATGAAGGAGAAGGCTACCAGAGGGTAGAGAGAAAACTCTACATATCAAGAGAGATCTTGATGATCTCATTGTGTAGGTTATGCATAGTTCGTGGAGCTTAGTTCACTTGAATAAAGAACATTGTGGAAGAAAAGGAGGAATTAAGGGATGATGTGGCTATTTCAAGACTTGGTGAGCAAAGAAAAATAGAACATATGGAAAATTATCAAAAAAGTAACCTATTGCACTTTTGCCAATTCAGTCATAAACCTTTCAATTTTACCAATTTAGTTATAAACATTTTCACTTCTTGCCAATTAAGTCAATCCAACCAATTTTTGCCGAAATCTGCTAATATAGATGGCCAGCAATGACGTGGCATGTAATAATATTTTAATGATATTTTAATAATTTTTTTATGTTTTTTTTTTTTTAAACTTTTTGTTTTTTTTTTTTTTTTTTGGGGTTCGAGTTTGGCCGGTGAGGGTAGCTAGCCAAGCCTCACCAGCCATAGACGAGGGCCGCCGCCGACCCTTGCTAGCCACAAGTGAGGGTCAATTGACCCTCACCACCCCTAGGCAAGGGCCACGACGCCCTTGCCAAATTTGACCAAGCAAAAGCCCCAAGCGAGGTCACCGCCCTCGCCTAGGGCTAGCGAGGGTCACCAAGCCCTCAACTAGCATCACAGCCCTCGCCTATGGTCGATAACGGTCGCTTGCCCAAACTGTTGTCGGCAAGGGTTGGCTAGCAACCTTGGCCGGCCCTAGCTAAAAAAGAGAGAGAGAGAGAAAAAACATAAAAAAAAAATTAAAATATTATTAAAAATTGCCACATTAATGCCGGCAGTCCACATCAACAATTTTTAGCCAAAATTAGCTGGATGGACTTAATTGGTAAGAAATGAAAATGTTTAGGACTAAGTTGACAAAATTGAAAAATTCGGTAATTGGCAATAATGCAATAGGCTTATAATTTGGGTAAAAGCTACGAAAAATCTTAAACTACGTCTATTGTGACACATTTACCCCAAACTTTTCTTTTTTGTGATACCAAAAACCTCAAATTTTTACTTATGTGACACATTTACTCCAAACTTGTGTAGTCTAACACATTCACCCCAAACTTTTGTTTTGTGATACCGAAAATTCCAAACTTTTCTTTTGTGACATCAAAAACCCCAAACTTTTTTTCATGACACCAAATTTTTGGGTAAATGTGTCACGTGAATATAAGTTTGGGTTTTTGGTATTACAAAATAAAAGTTTAGGGTTTTTGGTGTCACGCAAATATAAGTTTGTGTTTTTTGGTGACATGGAAAAAATTTTGGAGTATATGTGTCATAATAAGTATAGTTTGGGGTTTTTGATGTCACATAAAAAAATTTGAAATAAATGTGTCGTGGTTGGTAAAGTTTAAGGTTTTTGGTGACTTTTTCCCTTAGAATTTTTTGGACAATTTTCCCTATAACATATATATGAGAAGAGAAGTCAAAACATTAATTACATTCTATTTCGCTTTGAATCTTTGAGATTGAGCTAGATAAATTGTATCCTCACACTTATTTTGTGACATTTTACAAACAAATCCCCCGAGTGACTTTTTGATTTGATTACGACTGTTGAGAATTTTGAATAGGAGAACTCAAGGAAGAAGGGTCAAGACACAAAAAAATTAGTACTGACAAACCCCGAAGAGTTCATTGTCAAGCCCCGATCCTCGAGCGCGTGCCCATCCCTCGATGGTCGATTAAATTGTGGCGTCCCAAGACGCGTCATCGACCTATTCATTTTAATGCGCATGCGGAAGTGAATAAATAAATTCCCAGACAACACAAAGATGGGATAGAAAAGCAAGGCCACAATTTTGAAAACCACAACACATCTTTATACACAACAGACTAGGTCATTTACAATACTAGTCTATATTCAAAAGTCTACAAAAGCAGAAGGGCTACAAGCCCTCTACGCATTCGAACCCTCAGCCGAAGATTCCGGGGTCTCCTGGGGACTCGGGTCCACCACTACACCATCAGGAGGGTCAGCCGTACCCTCGCCAAAAGCGATCTCCAGCACCAACATAGGGATCTTAGACTCCTGTAGGGGACCTTCTCTAGGCCCATCTCGCCCACGACGATACCACGATCTAAATTGATGGGGTATCCTCCGGGGTAGACCCACATCAACCCAGACAATGGATCTTATAAGTTCGTAGACCCATGCTCCTTAGCCCCAAGGAAGAGGAATCGGAGAGATTTGTTCGGTGACATTCTTGGGCTGGCCAAAACACTCGGGAGGATTCGCCATCTAAGGACCTGAAAATGTTAAGTTCACCCTTTAAACTCCAATTAGGAAGGAAATACGCCTAAAGGCCATCTAGTCACACACAAGATAGAGGGCTTACCTCGCCTCAATTCCTTCCCGCAAGTTAGTACAATTCATATACTCAACCAATCAACTCAATTCAATTCAATTCATCGATAAACTCAGTTAATCAGCTCAATTTGATACCAACAGTACTATCTATCAATTCAACACCATATATCAATCTCATTGATACCACCACTGCTCACACAAGCTGCAATATATGGTCATAGCTCGCTCAAGCTGATATAGATAGATAGTAGCTCACTCAAGTTGATAAATATATAGATCGTACTCGCACAAGCTGATAAAACGATCTTAGCTCGCACAAGTTGATAAATATATAGATCGTGCTCGCACAAGCTGCTAAAATGATCATAGCTAATATATATAGATCGTGCTCACATAAGCTGATAAGGTATACTGCTCTCACAAGTTGACATATCAAGCTCATAGGCTATTATAGTATACTGCTCTCACAAGCTAACGTGCAAAGGGGCTCACACAAGCTGACAATTCACCACATTGAAAATACCTGATAAAATAATCGTGTGTGGGTATACAGTCGGCCTAAGCCAAAAACGCCATATCTTTCTTTTCAAAAATCCCACTAATTATATAGTCCACAAAGACATTTTCGGCATTAAAAACTGACGCCCGATATTTTCCAATTAAATACCGAAATTACTCGATTTTGGAATAAATACCCAAAATTACAAATCCCAATCAATTTGCACAAATCAGCACTCAATTAAATAAACCAAGCATACCATTGCAATCAGCACAAAATTCCGATCACCGACCATCCTGGTATAATTTACAGAAAATAATAAATAATTAAATAAATACAAAAATAATTAAATAAATACAATTAAATGCCATAAATAGAAACTTAGGCTGGAAAAGCCTAATAAAATACCGAAACGGGCCCAGAAAATTCTCGAACCAATCTAGATAAATAATACAACCTATCTAGTCTCTAATTAAGCCGATCTAACCACCTAACATGCACAAACGAATATTTAAATCACTAATATGTTCTAACTAACCACCTAAACCATGCTTATTCTAAACTAATTAACCCTTAAGCATCATTAACTCCCTAAGTAGAGTTTATTGAGTAAACTCACTGGTTTTGCGATCCGGTGAGTCCACGACGACGGCAACGCGAAGAGGGCGACAAACTCTGAAGCAGTGACACCCGACGAGGCTCGGAAGCGTCCTAAAACGGGCCTAACATTCACGGTTGGGCTAAGGGCTTCTCGGTTCTATTCTTGGGCCGAGAGAGAGAATCGGCGACGGGCTGAGCTGGAAACGGCGAGACAGGCTGGCGGAGGCTGCTATGGGCTAGGCGAAGGCGAACGGCGGCTAGACGGCGGCCAGGGGGTTCCGACTAAGCTCCTACGGCGACCAGAGAGGCTCGGGACAACAACTAGGCATGTGGGACAGGCGGAACAGCGCACGGGGCGACGCGGCTTGCGCGGGGTGCGACGGTGACGCGGCGGGGCGAGGATTCCGGCGGGCGTGCAACGGCCAAGGGAGGGTGGCTAGCTCGGTTCTCTACAATTTTTGGAGCTCTCAAAGGCCAACAATGGAGAAAGCAAGGCTTGCTGAAGAAGAAAGGCCAGTTGCAACTTGGAGGGGGCCACCAACCTTCTAGAAACCAAAGTTGTCCCCTTTGAGCACATCTAGCATGCCCCACCTCTTTAGCCATTGACCAACAGCCCTTATCCACTCCATACTTCCCCAACACACTTGCCAAGAGGTCTAAAAGGTTGTGCACCAAGGGGGCCTACGAATTTGGGCACAACTTCCCCGAGTTTGATCAATTTCTCTCCAAATGGACCTAAACCGATCCCTATAAATTCCACCAAGGTGTCCTTGACCAAATTGACATTTTTCCTTGCCAATAGAACCAACTTGCATCCCAAAAACGCGATAAAAAAACGGTCCCCTGAATTTTCCGAACAAAAACGGCCTTATATCGAATTTTCGCCAAAAATCTTGGTTTGCGGAAAAATCTTCGGAGGATGAGTCGACAGTCCTAATGAATCGTGACATGCTAGAACTTTCAATTTCTAAAATCGGGTTCAAATTCGCTGTTAATTTCAATCTAGCGCGATTTTAGCGTGACCTAGTCTACCGAGTACCTTTTAGGAATATTTAGTGCAATTGACCCATGGTCGATTATTTTCAAGCCACAATGTACATCTTCGACACATTGGCAACTCTTGGTTGTCGTGAAAATCTTGAGATTTGAAATACGGGTACAGGATACCAAAACGACAGAAAAATTGGTCTAGTGCCGATCGACGAGAATTTTGCAATTTGGTGGAATCACCCACACTTTGATCACATATCTCAGTTGAATCGACCTATCTCTGATCTCTTATTGATTTTTAACTGTGCCGTAATGATCTCTGCAAATGAGCACGATCGAGCAGTTGATTCCTGGTCGAATTCTCAAGTCTATTGCGTTAAAATCCCTTAATTGCTTCACCTGCTAGACTAGTTATCTTGTGAGTGATTAGCTCAAAGAATATAACTATAGACACGTCGATGAAAAGCCCGATTCATTCAATTGAAAACAAAACCTGAAATTTAAGATGTCACATTCACAGTCCAAGAGGACATTTGCATCTCAAAAAGCAAGAGAGCGGATCCCAAGCCAAGTATTTTTCTTGGTCTATGTAATTAACCTCGCCGAAGAAGCCAATTAGGATATGCAGAGAAGTAATTCCTAGTGAATTTCCTTAATCCTGTCCGTATGCAAAGGTATCATTAACGTAGGGTCTCAAAATTGATGAACATTACAATTAGGAGAGAAATTTTCAGGACAAAAAGACAAAATTACCGAACTAGAGAAAGACATTATGGATCGATTTATCTACTTCTTTGGACTATATACTATGTATCTTCTATGTCAATTTATATTATGATCAGCTATAAAGTCTTTTGTTAAGGATAAAGGATAATTTGACGTTTTCAACAAATTATACTCTCAACTGGACTTCCAAACTTTGTGAAATTCTTCTAAAATCAAAATGAATGTGCTTATATGCTAATTAGATGCTTTCGAAACTCTAAATCGTCTTTGTTTGTGAAGAAAATAGTTTTACCAATTTACTCTCGATCTTCTGCACAGCTTTTCATGCTGGTAAATAATTTGAAATGACCTCTTAGACCCAAAAAAGACAAAATACCGGATCAAAGAAATAAGTTATACAATATGAATGTTCATAGGGCGTGGAATTGAAAAGGCAATGTCCTATTAAAAACATTGGAATTCTACCCGTTGGTGGTTGTGATCTTGGTCAGCTGCCAATATCTACGTCAAGTTGAATCTTTTCACTTTAGAAGCATGTATGAGTCAAGCAATGCCATATTGGCATTCCATATCATAACCGTGAAATTTCTAAAATTAGTAAAATCTGCTAATTACAACAATGAAAATATTATTAATTCGGTAGGAATTACTTTTACTATACATCCAAATGCCTTAGGCTTGTAATGTTTTCATTTTACCTAGAGGGTAATATCAAGAAGATATAAGAGCTTGTTCTCTGTCTTTCGTTGCAAATTACAGGAAAATCGGAGGAGTCATTTGCAATATAATTGAAAACTCTCAAGTCAAGCCAAAAACAAAAAGAAAAATTCCTGAAGTCAGAATTACTGCACGGAGAATGAAACCGAGAAGGATCCCAACAAAAACCGACGACTTCCAATCCCGTTCCTCGATAAAAACAAGAGTCTTGTTGGATTCCAACGGGCAATTGCTCAAACCTGATCCCAATCCTTAGGTTGGAGAAAGAATCTCCTGCGATCCGATTTTCCATGTATTCGTTTGAATTGGATCTGAGCAATAGCTGAAATTTCTGTGAATATGTTGACATTTTGCTTGACTGAATGGAGAAGCAAAGAGGGTGCGTGGGGATGGTGAAGTCGTGTTGGTATTCCACATAATGGTTGTCCTGGTTTTGATTGGCTGCCAGTAACTATGTCGAGTTAGAATCTTTACAAGTCTAGAAGCATATGAGTCAAGCAATGCCACATTGGCAGTGCAAACTTGACTCCGGCAAGTTGTGACTGCTTTATCGTCCTCCTCCAGTTTGGGAAGACTAGACCACGCACTTTATAATACTTGATAATTGAATTCATCAACTGCATCTTGCTTGAAATTAACTTCATAATCCGAACTTTAAGATAACTCGAGAAAATCTTCAAAGTGAATTTTTTAACTGGATAATCAAAATCCTACAAGTTTACAAAGTCAAATTTGTGCTGATGCATGCTCTTCTTCAGCAACTTCAATTTTTTATTTTTCAAAAGTTTTGAATTCTAATTTCTTCCACCTCAATTAAATTCTTCACGATAAATTATCCAAAAAGCCTTAAACCTATTGCATGGCGGCCCATTCAATCCTAAACCTTTTGATTTTGCCAATTTAGTCCCAAACTTATTGATAACTTGCTAATTTAGTCCTAAATATTTTAATTGTGTCAATTTAGTCCTAAACTTTTGATAATTTGTCTATTTAGTCCTAAGCTTTCTAATGATTTATCAACTTAGTCATTTTAACCAATCGGCGATCCTACGTGCTGGCGTGATCAATTGTTACAATTTTTTAATTCTTATGATTTTTTCCCTTTTTTTCCTTTTCGTTTCGTTTTTCTTTTCTTTTCTTTTCTTTCTTCTTTTTCCCCCTGTTGGCTAATGGTTTGCTAACCTGAGGGCCACCCTCACCATATTGGGTGAGGGCGGGCGAGGGCAGCCTTCACCTAGCCTAATAATGGGCACCCTCACCTGCCCCTCGCTAGGTTCGACGAGGGAAACCACCTCACCCATTCTGGCAAAGGGTTGCCCTCGCTTGATCTGACTAGGGCGACCCTTGCCCACTCGGCCTAAGGATTCCTTGCCTAAAGTCATAAAGGGTGACCCTCTTTTGAGACAAACTCCACCAGCCATCAATGAGGCACAACAATGGCTAGCAAAGGGGGAAAAAAGGCAAAATAAAAAGAAAATTTTTTTAAAAAAATGTAAATAATTTTCATGTCAGCGCCAGCCATGCCACATGAGATGGCTAGCACTACTAGATCGTCGTGTTAGTGATTTTCAATAACTAAATTGGCAAATTGTTAAAAAGTTTAGGATTAAATTGTCAAATTATCAAGATATTTACGATTAAATTAGCAAGTTTTCAAAATGTTTAGGACCGAATTAGAAAAATTAATACATTTAGGACTAAATTGGTCGCCAAACAAAGTTTTAGGACTTTTTTTGACAATTTTTCCAAAGTCTTCAACATCTACTTTAGCAATAATTTGATCTCTAGACTCTAACATATTCTTTTCATCACAAAAATTCAAACCATTTTTTCAGAGAAATTTTTTCTCAAGCTCAAAATCCACCTGATTTTAAAAAGGGAAATTCGAAAGTTTCAGCTTTTTAATCAATATTGGCTACCCTATATGTGAGGCTCCCAAGCAATTTCTCGATGATTAGCATGAGGAATATTCTGAGATGGCCATATTGCACAACTTCGAATTTGAAAATGGACGTCAATCTCTAGACCAAAACACTTTAATAATATTTACATTTTCGAATTTGGTAATAAACGTCATGTTGTTGGTTCTTTGCCTTCTCTAGCTTTGCCTTCTCTAGCTCTGTCCTTCAGATCTTTCCTATTGTTAAAATTATTAAATAATAAACCACGCTCTTATTTAATAACTTTAAACTTTTAGAACAATTAATAGTGGCCACGCAAAATCTCATATAAAACTAAGAGATACTGAGTTCAAATCTTTCAAGCTCCTATTTGTCTTTTCAATTAATTGTTTTCACACTTTAGGCAATGGCCAATCCATAACTCAACGGAACCATCAAAATAATCAATTTTTACCTTGCACTGGAATTCGTTAGGCCCTTTACACCTCATATAAATTTAATTTTATGATAACATTCTGCCCCATCAACAATCGTGTCCGTCATAATCTTCAAGACCTCTATAGAAATCACAGGCATCATAGGCATTGGGTCCACCGCAACCATTCAAATAGAGCTTCGTAGGGTAGACTAGACAGCTATTATTTCGAACCACCAAAAAGCCGTGCACATGGTCCTTGTCCCCTATTCATCGTCAAGCAAGACAATTGCTTGAACATGGCTCTCCAGCAATCCCGCAGACTTTACGCAAAAAACTTATATATAAACATGAATCTCTAACGATCGGCAAACACGCCCTCACAAGCCCAACTACAGAGAGAAATCTCTTTTTCTGTATTCTAT
Organism: Eucalyptus tenuipes; assembly: GCA_014182365.1. Classification (NCBI taxonomy): domain Eukaryota; kingdom Viridiplantae; phylum Streptophyta; class Magnoliopsida; order Myrtales; family Myrtaceae; genus Eucalyptus; species Eucalyptus tenuipes. The sequence continues at coordinate 15,637,321 of CM024539.1, read as the reverse complement.
AAAATATGACGAAATATGTCTACTACACAAACTAGAAAACCCAAATATAACCCTACGCAGTAAAGAATTCGGAAAAACAAACAAAAGCCTAATCCATGAATTTTGAGGTCCGAAACGATTGCAAAAGGCGTACTCAATCCGATACATGTTTCGTGTTCAGAACGAACATTGCAGCTTGGGATAATGGGACTCGTAACTCTTTCTAGATCAAAAGTTATGGTTGTTTTCTCACACACTACGCGGATTGTTGTCCCGAACCCGTTTGCAACAATCCAAAAACCCATTAGCAGCCGCGGTTGCATCAACTTTGTTATTCTTTTTTTTTTCCTAAACTATTGTACTGGGAAAAAGATCTTTTTACCTTCCTTCCCCGCTTTCCATCCCCCTCGGATGATTTCGTCCAATGAGACTTGCTGAAGGTATACTTAAATATTGCCCATAAAATGAGCGTATAGCCCAAAGTTTTGTCGCCAATTATAAACCACCTAAACTTAATACCTTGCAAGTTCCATGATTTATAGACGAAAATGCACCAGAATTACTAATTAAAGTCATCAGTCTAAGTCCAGTTTGGGTTTTGAATTTCTTGGCGAAGTTCATGGAAAGTCAGGCAAGCAGTTAAAAGATGAGTTCATTGCTTGCATCCTTTCTTTCAAATAAGAAATTCTGGAAAATGGCGTGCTTAATTTCAGGAAGAAGATATCAGACAATTTGTCTGATTGCATATTAGATTTTGACACCATTAAGAAACCAACGTATTGAAACGATCTCGCTATGTAAGTTATGCATAGTGCATGGAGCTTCGTTCACTTGAATAAAGAAAATCGTGGAAGAAAATGATGAATTAAGGGATGATGTGGCTATTTCTAGACTTGGTGAACAAAGAAAAATAGAACAGATATATGGTGAGAGAAGTCAAAACATTAATTACATTTCTATTTCACTTTGAATCTTTGAGGCCGAGCTAGATAAACTGCATCCTCAAGCTTATTTTCTAACGATTCATGAATAAACCCCCCAGTGACTTTCTGATTACGATTGTCAAGAATTTTGAATAGGAGAATTCAAGAAAGAAGGGTCAATACATAAAATAATTAGTACTGACAAACCCCGAAGAGTTCATAATCCAAGAGGACATTTGCATCTCAAAAAGAAAGAGAGTGAATCCCAAGCCGGGTATTTTTCTTGGTTTATATAATTAACCCCGTCGGAGAAGCCAATTAGGACATGCGGAGAAGTAATTCCTACCAGTTTCCTTAATCCCATCCGCATCCACAAGTTATTCGATGATAACGCCCACATTTTTCCCTTTTGTTTTTTCAGTTTTTAATTTTGGACGAAGAATCTTAACAATTCTTTAACGCCAGGATTGTTTATACCGCCAATCTTTGGCTGCTGTTTCCATATTGTTTTAAACAACTGATGATGGAAATTGGTACGAGTGCTAGAAAAAACTCGGATTTAAGACTAAGAAAAGTAAGGTCTCCGATATGATGTATATGCGATGCATCATGTAGTGATTTCTTATGAATTTTCGAATTCTAATATGGAGGTCTGTCTTGATCAAGAGACTGCTTGACATGGCTAGTATACAAAAGCTCGTGGATAATATGACATAATCATGCACAAAGAAGAGATACTTGATGATTCTCAACTAATCTAACAAGCACAGGCCAACTTGTAAAAGCATAAATTGATGTAAGATTGATTTATTGTTGGTTAAAACCATAAACTTCTTGGTTTTTCACTCTAACAACCTGCGCTAAATTCGATCATCATACCCCAAGACTTGCCCTATGGTAGATTTAATAGGTATGCTAAGCCATGAAATATTGTTGGTGATCATTCTTGTCACGCCACGATCCTCGAGCACGCGCCCATCCCTCACTGGTTGATTAAATAGCGACGTCCCAGGATGCATCGCCGACCCATTCATTTTAATACGCATGCGGAAGCAGATATAAAATCCCCAGACAATAAAACAACGGGATAGAAAAGTAGGGCCATATTTTTCAAACTTGAAAAACCATAACCACACTTTTATACAATGCAAACCATATAGTATATATTACAATATTATTAACAAAAGTCATTCTATCACACATCAGTTCACAACTCAGGGTTTGCAAAATAGGGTGGGGGTTCAATCCTCTCCTGGGTCCTCCTCTGGAACCTCCTCCGGGTTCTCCTCTTCTTCGACAATCTCTCCTTCCTCCTCACTCCAGTTGGAGCCCATGGCTGAATACACCGGAGAGTCAAAATTGCCCTCGAGCTTAGGGTCCTTTGCATCCACCACTAATCCACCCTTAGGATTTGTTGTCCCCTTCTCGAACGCTACCTCCAAAACGTACAGAGGTACATCACATTCCGGTACATCCCTTCGTCCATCATCGAAATGGCGATTCCACGACCGGTATTTATGGGGCACCTTTTGGGGTTTGCCTACATCAACCTAGACGGTAGATTTCACCAAAACATACTCTAATCATTCAGGGTGATGGTGTATTAGAATGTGATAACCTATCTTAGTGATTCCTTCGGTATACCAAAATGCTTGGGAGGAAGGGTGAGGTGCAGCCATCTATGGACCTGAAATGTTGTCTCACAAAGGGGTGAGACGATGTCTCGGCGAGTTCTACCCCCTAAGACTCGATTAGGAAGCCAATACGCCCTAAGGGCTACCTAAGTACAACACGAGTCAAAGGACTTATCTTGACTTTAGTTCCTCCCTGCAAATCAGTTCAATCCAAATAAACATCTAATCAATCACCACGTATCGAGTCATCGATCAATCGACTCTATCGATTCCATATCAACCAGATCATTCTCCAGTCATCTCAGTCAATACTATCTATAAGTCCGATCAAAATCTAAGACTATTCACTCTAGGTGATATATAGATAGTAGCTTGCCCCAAAGGCTAATAAATAGTACATTATCCATTCTCTAAGATGATATATAAAGTCATCGAGCCAGTGTAGTATAACGTTCTTTCTCCAAGATGATATATAGAGCCATCGAGCTGTTATAGCATACCATTCTTTCTCTAAGATGACATATAGAGTTACCGAGCCGATATCGTATATCGTCCTTTCTCCAAGATGACATATAGAGTCACCGAGCCGATATAGTATATCGTCCTTTCTCCAAGATGACATATAAAGTCACCGAGCCGATATTGCATACCGTTCCTTCTCTAAGATGACATATAGAGTCATTGAGCCGGTATCATATATTGTTCCAATCGTACAATCAATTTCCCATTTTTACCATACCCGATAAAAATATACATGTGTGGGTACATGGTCGGCCTTAGCCAAAATACAATATTTTCACTTTTGAACTTCCCACTATTTTCAGCAGTCCCAAAATAGATTTTTGGCGCTCGTAGATCGACACTCGATTATTTTCCAATTAATTACCAAAATTAATTAATTTAGGAATATAATCCTAAAATAACAATTAAATCAATTCAGCACAAATTAGCGATCAAATAAATAAACGGGTTGCACCATCGCAATCAGCATAAAATTCCGGTCATCGGCTATCCTGGTCTAATTTCTGGAAAATAATTAATTAATATAATTACGGAAAATATTAAATAAATGCCAATAAATCCAACTTAGGCCTGTAATGCCTAATTGGACACCGAATCGGACTGAAAAATCCCGAGACTCGTTGAATAAATACTAGAGTTTATTTACTCGCTAATTGCACTAACTAACCATCTAACATGCATCAGTAAGCAATCAAATTTACTAAACTAATCTAACTATCCACTTAATCACACTTAAATTAAACTAATCAACCCTTAATCATAATTAACCTATTAAGCGAGGATTAGTGAGTTAAACTCACTTGTTTTGCGATTCGATTGGCTCAAATCGTTGGGGACGTGACGGGGCTCACTTCTCTCCAAAGCGAGCCTAACTTTCGGGGTCGGGAACGACCTCAAAACATGCCAAGACTCTTGTTGGAAACCCACTGATTTGTTCTCTGTTTTGGGCTGCAAAAGAAGAAAATAAAGGCTGATTCGGTGAGGCAAGGGCAGCGGTGTGGATGGCGGAAGCAGCAGCGGCTCGGAGGAGCGGTTCCACGCGGCCGAAGGCCGGCTGAATCGGGCGGTCAACGATGTTGGACAGAGCTTGGATAGCCTGCTGGAACGACGAGGGACGCAACTGGAACGTCGAAGTCGCGCAGCTAAGTGCAACGGCGCACGCAAGGCGAGGCGGGGAACGTCGATCTGGCAGTGGCGTGCGTTGGCGCGGGAAGCAGCTAGTTGGTTCGACGGCTACTTTGGCTTTGCTGAAGGTTCGAAGGACACAATGGAGGGGGAGGATGGGCGGTCGACCGGCCTTGAAGGAGAGAGGGAAGAGAGAGGGAGCAAGCGGTCCACTTAGCCAAATTTTCTCCTCTATGGTCCCTTTGACCGGTCCTCACATGTGAGCTGTCATCCACCAACAATTTCCAGACCCATTTGCCCCCATCTAGAAGCTTGAGATGGTCCAAAAGTGGTGGTGGATGGGGGGCTACGAAATTGTATAGGTTCCCCTTAAATTGGACACCTAAAGCTTCACAATTCAATTCAATTTGGCCTCCATAAATTCCGTTATCGAGTCAATAATCAAATTGGTATTTTTCTTCACCAATTGATCCCACTTGCATCTCAATTGCGAAATCAAAAACGGTCCCTGAATTTTTCTAGACAAAAATGGCCCTAGGACAACTTTTTCCCAAAAGTCTCGGTTTGCAAAAAAACCTTATGAGACTGAGTCGACGCTCCTAGAATTTATTGTGACATGACAGAACTTTCAATTCCTGAAATCGGACTCAAATTTCTCGGTTAATTTCAATTCGGCGCGATTTTAGCGTGACCTAGGCTACCGGGTAACTTTTAGAAATTTTTAGTGCAAATGACCCGTGGCCGATTTTCTTCAAGCCACAATGAACCCACTCGATACATTGGCGACTCTCGGTTGTCGTGAAAATCTCGAAAATTCAAATACGAACACAAGGTACCAAAACGATAGAAAAATCGCCTAGTACCGATTGACAAGAATTTTCCAATTTAGTGGAATCACCCACAATTAGCCACACATCTCAGTCAAACTGACCTATCTCTAATCTCAAATCGATTTTTAACTGTGCCTAATGGCCTCTAAAGATGAGCACGATCGAGTAGTCGATTCTTGGTCGAATTCTCAGGTCTATCGCATTAAAATTCTATAGTAGTTTCCCTAGATAGTCTAGTTATCTCGAGAGTGATCAGCTCTAAGAACATCCCTATAAGCGCGTTGATGAAATGTCCAATTTATTCAATAGAAAACATGATTGAAAATCTGGGATGTCACAATTCTTTTAATAAAGTTTAATTGTAAAGCGAGCAGTCGATTATACATCATAGATCAGACAATTAATAGAGAACGGTCTTGCATATCTTTTTTGCTTAACCTAACACTCCCCTCAAGTAAAACTCTCTCGTTTTGTCGAGCTCTTTCTACCATTATGGTAGCTCAAAACCTGAACCCTAATTGTCTTCTTCTTCCCTAATCTATCATTCTGCCATGGCAATTTCATCTATCTTAACCCCTTCCTTCCTTCTCTCTTAGTGACGGTTTCGTTGATGTCTGATTTCGCTTCTTTTCCCTCATCGACCCTCGCTTTCACTTGCTTCTTCCTTCTCCTGTGACGCGAGCTGTTTCTTTGCCCATCCTTACTCTTCGCAAGAAACGGTTTTCATCCTTCTGCCTTACCTCTATTCGTCGGCCAATCTTTTTCTTCAGAATTTGTCTCTTGCTGTTTGCATGGACGTTTCTCGCCACTTACGACATTATCCATCTTAATTGCAACCCCAAGTCAGGTCATGGACCACGATGATGAAGAGAATTCATCCCGAGTTACTACGTTCTACCAACAATTGGGACAATTATGCTTGGAACAAAACATTGAGGTGTGGAATGTCGAGCCATCTCCTGCAACATTGGAGGAATGCCAATTAACTCTTATCGGTAAAATCTATTCCAATCCCTCTATAAATTTTCAGGCATTCCAAAGCACTTTGAAGAGGGCATGGAGGATAGAACAGGTTGATATTGTGCAAAGGGAGGCAGGTTTATATTTAGCGAAATTTAAGTCGGAGACAAAGAAACAGCGAATTTTAGAAGGCGGACCTTGGCTATTTTCCTGTCATCTAGTCATTTTCAAGTCATGGATTCCAAATACTCCGCTGCATTGCCACAATTTTTCCACTTGCGCCTTCTGGGTGCAAGTTTTTGGTCTGCCTTTGGAGTGCTGCTCTGAAGAAATGATCTGTAAAGCAGTTAGAAATGTAGGCCGCGTGCTACAAGTAAAGCTTGATATAACAACTGGTTCTACCCTGAGAGTGGGCAGAGCAAGGGTTGAACTTAACTTATCCGAACCGCTAAAAACAAGTCAATTACTTATAATCAACAATAAGACTATATGGTTGGATTTCAGGTACGAGCGCCTATCACATTTCTGTTATTCGTGTGGCAAATTAGGCCATTATTCAATGTCTTGCCCAGATGTTCTTTTCGATGATGAAAAGCTGGATGGAAAGGAAAAGTTGCCTTATGGTCAGTGGCTCCGCGCAGAGGTTAAGGCGCATAGTCCTTATTGGAAGTTCTACTATGAAAGGTCGGATGCAGAGGAGTAGATGAAGGAAAGTCTACCTGAAACGCCTCCCACGATTGCTCACCACCTCCCTTTACTGCTGCCACCAGCCACCACAGAAGAAGCTCCCCTGCTATAGCCCACTGCAATCATTACAACTTCATCGACAACTCAACAGGATTAGCCTTCCCATGGTGGTATCTTGTCACGTAGCATTATTACCACTGCCCTCATACCTGCAACAGAGAAAATGAAGGGGGTTCAGATTCAATCAAGTACTTTACTTCAGTCTAAGAAATCCAAAAGCACTTGTCATACTCCAAAGATTGGTCTTGCCAAGAAGCCTAAACGCTATAATCCCTATGACATGTGAGTTGCAAATCTAGATGATTTTGATGAATCACTACTATTAGATACACCTATCATGGAAGCATGCGAAAATGGAAGTTGGGCGAAGGTGGCTGGCCCTCAACAGCCACCTGTTCACAAATGAAACTCTTAAGTTGGAACTATCAGGCTTTGGGCAATCCCCTGACAATCCAAGCACTTAAAGCCCTTGTGGCAAAGGAAAATCCCTATCTACTCTTTTTGATGGAAACTAAAAACAGAGAGGATGTTCTTCAACGACTGAAACGCAGCTTACATTTTGTGCATCTTCAGGTACTTTGTCCAGTTGGTTTAGCTGGGGGTTTGGCAGTGCTCTGGAATGCCAGCCTTTGTTTGACAACTATTAGATCTACTCCGCACCTTTTTGACTTGCTATGTAAGGATGTTTCAGAGGACAGCACATGGCGTCTTGCTTGTCTACATGCCCTTGCAGTATATAACTTACGCCAACAGGTTTGGCAAGTTTTGAGACAAATCAGAAATGAAAACCACTTACCATGGGTATGTATAGGTGATTTTAACGAAATCCCGTATCACTGGGAAAAGGTGGGGAAACGACCAGCAGACTCTCATCGCATGTCTTCTTTTCGAGATGTTTTGAACGACTGTTCTCTCATGGATCTAGATACTAAGGGGTGTGCTTTTACATGGATGAATAACCGAGAAAGGGATGCATTAATAAAGGAACGTCTTGATAGGGTTCTGTGCAATATGGAATGGCGCTTAAAGTTCTATGGGGTAGAAGTGTATGCTCTACCTGATGTGGCCTCAGATCATAGTCCTCTTTTATTAAATACTAAGCCTCCTATTGGTAGAGGATAGCGACACTTTATTTTGGAGGCTTTTTGGAACCAGGATTGCGAATGTCGACAAATCATTGATAGCTCATAGAATTCAAATTCAATGCAGCATTTGGATCTCTTGGCCAAGTTACGGGTGGTTGCTGTTGCACTAACTAGGTGGAGTCGCACAAAATTCTCCAACAATCATATCAGAGTGGCATAATTGCAGCAACAATTACAACACATAACCAACCAGCCGTATGCATTTTATGATAAATCAACAGTCATGGCTTTGAAGGAAGAGATACACAAGGTATGGCAACGTGAAGAACAGTTTTGGGCTATGAGATCTCGAATAAATTGGTTGAAATGGGGCAACAAGAACACAAAATTTTTTCACGCCACTACCATTCAAAGACGGCAACGGAATCGCATCAGTATGTTGCGTGATGAAAATCACATGTGGGTTAGGGATTCCACCAAGTTAAAAGAGATGGCATCTACATTCTTTTCGAAGTTATATACCACAATGGGTAGTCGCAGCTATGGACTTGTATTAGATCAATGCCCTAGTGTGGTCACGCCGGAGATGAATGATGTCTTAACAGCAAGGGTGACTTATTCATAAGTTAAACAAGCTACTTTTCAGTTAGGAGCCACCAAAGCTCCAAGTCCAGATGGGCTGAATGGTTTATTTTATCAAACACATTGGGACATTATTAAAGATGATCTTTTCAAGGCGGTTTAGAACTTTTTTACTTCAGGTTTTTTTACCTTCTGCATTAAATAGGACTGTTATAGCCTTGATTCCTAAAATCCCTAACCCTGAATGTTTGGATCAGTATCGCCCCATCAACTTGTGCAACTATGCTTACAAGATTATTTCAAAGGTGCTTGCTAATCGATTAAAACCTATGCTACCAACTCTGATTTATGAGGAACAGTGCGTCGTTGTGGGTGGTCGACAGATACAGGACAATATCTTACTAGTTCAGGAGGTTCTTCATCAGCTCAAGTCAAAGAAAAGGAAGCGACATTTTCAAGTTGTTCTTAAGATGGATATGTAGAAGGCGTATGATAGAGTGGAATGAGATTTTCTTTATGATTATCTACACAAACTAGGATTCCATTCCAATTGGATCATATTGGTAATGCAGTGTATCACAACAACATCCTCTTGTGTCAAAATGAATGGCGAATATTTGCAGTACTTTCATCCTACCAGGGGCCTTCGATAGGGTGATCCTCTATCCCCATATCTTTTTATCCTTATGGCGAATCTATTATCTTATCTTATTAACAACGCAGTTGACATGGGTGTTCTTAAAGGAATCAAATTAAATAGATGGTGTCCTATTCTATCACATCTGTTTTTTTACAAATGATGCTATCTTCTTTCCTGATGGTACGATTCACGAATGTCAGAATCTATCCAATATATTGCATCGCATCTTGCTTAGCGACAGGCCAAGTTGTTAATCGCAACAAATCTGGTATTTATTTCAGCAAAACTTGCCTTGCTACTTTACACGAGAATATGGCCAAGGAGTTAAGGGTACCAGTATTGCAAAGATGTGGTAAATATTTAGGAATACCATCTGACTGGGGGTGCTCGAAAAAGGATATGTTTTCATGGATCGTGGGTAGAGTTCATGCAAAACTAGAAGGATGGAAGGAAAACCTTATTTCAAAGGGAGGGAAAGAGATTCTTTTTAAGACTGTGGTACAAGCAATACCACAATATGCCATGTCTATATTTAAATTACCCATATCTCTATGCAAATCTATAGAAAAGCGAATTGCATGGTTCTAATAGCAGAATTACACAAGCAAATCAGGAATTCATTGGCAAAATTGGGAAGCACTGAAACAAAGGAAGGATGCTGGTGGTTTAGGTTTTCGAGATCTAATAAGCTTCAATAAAGCCATGCTTGGCAAACAAGCGTGGCGTCTATTCCATCAGCCTTTATCCTTATGGGGTAAAGTCTTTAAAGGACTCTACTTCCATTCGTCGAATTTCTTTACTGCAGGAAAAGGCTCTCGCCCATCTTGGGGCTGGCAAAGTCTTTTGAGTGGAAGGGATGCAATATTACCCAATGTATGTTGGTTAGTAGGCGATGGGCAATCAATCAGCATACACAGGGACAGGTGGCTACCTATCGGAATACTAGGTGGACCAAAAGTCCGAGAAGAACCTCAAATGGTAGCTGATCTCATTGACCACACCACCAACACCTGGAAGTGCAATCTGCTCAACAGATTTTTTGACTCAAAGGCAATAGATCAGATCACTAGCATTCCGGTAAGACCTACTTTTGCCAAGGATGAACTTATACGAACTGCTACCAAGCATGGTGATTATATGGTAAAAACTGCATATCATGCAATTATACAGATAGCAACTACTCACATACACAGAGCAGCTTCTACATCTTATCAGAACCCTACCTAGTTATGGCGGAAATTATGGAAAATGCCAACTGCCCCAAAGATTCGTACTTTTTTGTGGTTACTTTGTCACAATGCTTTAGCAACCAGAGCCAATTTGTATCAACGATGTATCATAGACAACCCATGATGTACACTATGCAATCAGAAGACACCAGAAACCCTAGAACATTTGTTCCTGCTTTGTACATGGACTCATCGTGTGTGGTCACATCCCCAAATCGATATTCACATCTCACCTCATAGCATTCAGTGTATCGATACATGGATCATGGAGAAAGTCAGAAAACAAAACCTCTTACCTGGTCTAGCAACGATCGCCAACGTTCTTTGGCAGATCTGGCGTGCTCAGAATGGATTCATCTTCAGGCGTGCCACTCTTGATCCAACTCAGGTGGCAGAGGCGGCGCTCGCTCGCTCCCATGTGGCTCGGTGTCTACTCTATCATTGACCTGCAAGGGTAGATCGCTTCAAAACGGGGATCACTCGGCGGCCACCGGTTTGGGGTCCTAAAGGTAAATATTGATGGTTCTCCTCAACCGAAGTAGGGAAGGTACCATAGCTTGCGTTTGTAGAGATCACCGGGGAAGACTTACGATGGTTTCTCCAAAAGCGTAGCTGCAACCTCGGCACTGCAGGCGGAGATCCAGGCCTTTTCGTTCGCTCTACGTCACTTGCTTCGTCAAGACTTCACTCACGCGACTGTGTTGGTTGAATCAAACAATCTGCTCCTTGTTGAGACGTTGAATCGACAGAGGCAGCCGCCATGGGAGGAGAGGTGTATGTTCTCCGAAGCTGCCTTTTTGCTTTCCCTCTTCCCTAATCTCACTCTGTGCTACTGTCGTCGTGAAGCAAATGTGGTGGTTGATTGGGCTGCAAAAGCCCATAATCGGGCTTCGTCAAACCAAAACTGGGCTATTTTTCCCCCTTTTTACCTCATGGATCTGGTTTGTGCTTATGCACTTGCTGCGGGTTGTACAAACTTTATTTCCTTAATATAGTTTCTGTTGTTTTGACCAAAAAAAAAAAAACACTCCCCTCAAGTTGAATTTGATATACAAGGACGAAAACCTTAGTTTTGCAAATCCCTATATTATCGTATTGAGTAGAAACCTCATACTTAAGAAACAAAAGACAAGAGAGAAGAAAAATTTGTAAACTGAAGAAAAAGTATGTACATAACCAAATTTGATCACTTATCTCTATACCATATAAAGTTGAGTGTGCAATTAATCAGGAATCGTTAAAAATGACACTCGTGTATATTTATGGCTTAAGAACATAATAAACTTACTAAATCATAGTGCACAATGAGTGATTTATTATTGTTATTGTTGTTCTTTATTATTATTGTTGTTGTTGTTGTTGTTGTTGTTGTTGTTAGTATTATTGGCTTTGTCTTGCATATCAACTCATGTTCGATTCAACTCAATGAGTGTTTCCCCTGGACATGGTCGTATTTAAATTAAATGCAATGGATGATGATGGAAATGTGGATTCTTTCTATCTGCTGGCTCATTCAATGAGTACAAAAGCACCACGTGATAGCTTCTTGTGAGGGGTTGTATCATATATATTAATGTTGACTTTCCACGAAGTGTTTGATATTATGTGACTTAGAATGACTTTGAAGTCAATTCACTCTACTCAAAATGGTTTTTTCTTCATGATCCATGACCATTAATCTTTCTTCACACAATGTGGAGACATCAAATGATTCATGATGTACCTTCCAAGCTTGTCTATGGAATTCTAACCCGAGTTACCGACTACTCAGGGTGAAAGTTCATCAAATAGGCCAATTATGCTAGTCATGTCACGGACAAATCGTAATAATAATTGCGAACAATTTCTTGGGAAAATTGTATCCTTCATGCCGCTCATCGACGAAATTGAGTCTAGGCTTGTTCACGTGGTTACTCCAGTCCACACGGAGTCCTTTTCATTTTACTGTCCATGTCCTTGAGCAATACAATTTATCGCAACAGAGCAATGGAAAATTAAATTGAGATCCTCCATTGATTTCCATCCGACTACTACCGACAAACTAGGACGAAAATTCCTCCAACGGACCAATTATACAAGTCACGTAGGAGTCAAAAGTAATAACAAATGCGAATAATTTCTCAAAAAATTTGTATCTTTTCAAAGCTTTACGAGGAAATAGCCGAGTCCACACGAAATCTTTTCTCATTTCGTTGTCCATTTACTTCTTTTTCTTTTTCTTTTTGAGTCAAAAAGTCTGGAAACTTCATTAACTTAAAATAAGTTCGTTAACATTGATTGCGGAGGAAAAGACAGCCAATTGGTGGGAAGTTCTTTTTTCCGTTGTGCATTAGCCGCCCAGTTCACTAGCTTGTTCGCCTCCCTTGGACAAAGGGTAATTTGCACAAAACCAAGTCGAGCCAAAATTGTCTTGCATTCTTGAGTCCATGCCCTTATGTCCCATGAGCCTTGCTCCTTGTTAAGAAGACATTCAACCAGAGGAGTACAATCACTTTCCACTTCTATACTTCCAACACCAAGGATCGTTCGGTCAAGCTCTGTATCCTTATACTGAAGACATTGAAGACCACCCAGGGTCTCCGTGACTTGCACTGTCTCAGCGAAGACTGATCTTGCAAACCCATGGATCCACCGTTTGTAGTGCTTGATTACACGATGACACATGGGAGTAGGTAAGATCCTTCTTTTGTAGAGATTGTCTCCGGTAGGAATTGCGTTTTGATAGACACTCCTTTCGATTTTTGTTTTCTATTTTTTTCCCGGGGGGGGGGGTTGTTTAAGTTCCATAACTTCGTCCAAAAGGACTTGGGTAGTTGGAAAGAAACTGAGGCTGTCTCTGTTTTATGTTGGGGACTTGGTGGACGTAGCCTATTGTAAGCACTTTTCACTGTATATTCCCCTGTTTTGTTCCTTGTCCACACTAGTCGATCGTCCTCTGGATTTCTTTTAAGAGGAATAGCCATGATCTCTCTAGCCACCCTTTCTTCAAAGAAAAATCAAACCTTTGGCTCATGCCATGATCTGGTTTCTTGAATGATCAAGTCTTATACTCTACGAGGATCTTCAATGTTTGCCGACCTCCAATGATCCCCATATTCAGCCACTGGTCTTCTCAAATCTTAATCGCTCTTCACTGCTCATCTTATATCTTTGCTAATGGCATCCCGGCCTACAAACATGCTTTGCCATCCCCAAGAGGGGCATGACCCCTTTCTTGCATTCCAAAAGCTTCCATTGGGGAAATAGATTCCTTTAAATAATTGACGCCAATGAGCTCAAGGTGTTTGTGACAATCTCCAAGCCTGCTTACCCCGCATTGCATTGCCAATCTCCAATTCCCATTTTAACCGGGCCATTACATCTTCATAACCTGTATACGATCCATTAGTGAGAAATATGGGTCCATGACCCATTTTGCCACTTCTAATGACAAAGCACAAGACGAACGACAACCAAAATTCTAGGAGATTCGGACTTGGTAGAAATGAAATCTGACTAACAAATGTATTCGGCTATTAATAGGCATTTTATGAATCCTTAGAATAAATAGGAATGCGGGACTAAAAGGAATGGTTTTAGTTCGGGCATTCCCTCGAACAGATGGTGAACACCGAAGATATCGAACATTTTTAGAACTCGAACTCGGGTCTAGAACAAAAATATCGCCATGCTGAACATTACGTGCCGACTCAGTTAAAAAGAAATCGCTCAAGAACTAGAGACACCAAGTTCGGTTCCTTCTTAAAACAGAACAGGGCGAGGCAAAAAGGAGTTCATGGGAATGAGTTTCGATCGCGGAAATCCCTTCCTGGCTCGGAGATGGCAGTTATAGGGCGAGCTCACGATGAGTCGAGCTATGGCCGACTGCCTCGCCGAGATCCTCGGAAGAGGAGGCCCGCGGGCTCTAGTGTGTCAGCTAGGGTTCGTCGGCTTGCGACGGGGATGGTCGGGTAACGCTGAGTCGAGAACGTATCTCGGCTCCGTATTTCGCTCTTTCCGTCCCTCCCTCCCAAAGCCGCTCTCTCCCTCTGCCCAGACCTTCAGCCAAGCTTCCCACAAAGCCTGCAGAACAGTGGAAGCGTAACTTTGACACCTCGCCCACGTCGGGATCGTTAGAGATTGGAAGGAGACGAGACAGATCTGCGCTCAACGTTGTGATAATCTTTTCCAACTTCCGGGAAAAGAGATGGGATTTTTGTCGTGGATTGCTTGACGGAGGGATTCGAGTGGGAAGAACGGGAAGGAGAAGCCTTGGGCACGGGGGAGCCGAAAGTTTTAGACAAGTGGGCCGGACATGGCGGCCGGCTCGAAATCATTAGTTTTTTTATCATTTTCATTCATATTTATACGTCCTTTTTTATATTTTTTAATTCATTTTTATCCCTTTTCCTTAAATTCTTTTATATTTTTGTAAAATAAATAGATACTTAAAATATCGATAAAAATTCGAATGTCAACACGATCTACGTATTGTTGAACGAAATGATGGCCAACAAACAAACAAATAGGGTCTTACCAAGACTGAACACTTATTTTTCACGTCTTCCTTTCATGCGGTTTTGCGGTGGCTTGTGACGGAGAAATAGTCCTTGACAAGTTGGAAGTCGAGGTTGAGGTGCTCGAAGTTGCATGCGAGCTTGGCTGGCTGTTTACACTTCGAATGATGGCGCCAAGAGATGGAGAAGTCGAGATGAAGAAGAGAGAACAGCGAGGGAAGATCACGACCCGATCGTGGAATGGAGCCTGAGAGAGTTTTGGGGACCTCCGAGAAAAAATCCCAGTGCTGGAGAGAGGAACCCCCAAAAGATGGTGTTCTTTCTTTCGCCGCCGCCTCCTCCTGTTTTCGCTTTTGCAGCTCTCTCCCTCTTCCATGTCCTTTCAGGGTCAGACCACATCTTATCCCTTACCGATACCGCCTTTCCTTGTTTTGTGTGCCCACTCCCCCTTATCTTCTGCTCTTATATTTAGCTAATTGATGACAAGAATTGAAAAGACCAATAGCACAAAGCAAGGTGTTGGAAGTGTTAGACCAATCTAAGAGGAAAAAGGGCAATCGATATATCATCTTTATTTGCAAATTGAGAATCATGGCATTCTTCACTAAAGAGATCTTGAATATTCGCTTGACTTCAACTCGGTTTCACTTCAACTTGGCAAAATCACATATGATTCAATTCAATTTCATACTAGTGGTTCTTTTCCAAATCCAAAAATACACATATTGAATCCGTTATGTTAGACTTGTCAAAATTTAATAGGTTGTATTGTTATAAGGATTAGTTATTTTTAGAAAATGGGTTCAGAATGATGAAGTCCAAAATAGAATGGATATTAAATGAGATCATGACTTACTTAAATCAAACCTATCTTTATGAGTCTTTCTTTACTATCTTTCGCCCTTATTCGATCTCATGTTTGCCTACTCCATGCTTTGACCTCAAATTGGCTGTGAGTTTTCCTTGATTTGGTCAACCATAAATGTGTTTTAGTAATATGGATCAGATAAAATATGAGTCATAAATTTGTATTGTATGAAAATTAGTTAAAATATGTTAAATAGATCATCCAAGCTTGATCTGACTTAACCTTTTAACATGTTGAACGTTGTGAATATTTATCAAACTGAGACCTTTGGTAGCGAACTTTAAAATGAATAACTACTGATGATACAAAACTGAGGATTTCGGTGCGATATCTTCACTTGCGTGTGTTCGACCTTCGCATCAATTTCTTCCTCAGCTCTCAACCATGCACGTGTGCCTTCGACGCTAAACTTGAACCTTCAGCGAGAGAGAGAACCAGCTTTGAGGAGTGGAGGGACCTCTCATGGGCCGTGGGCCAAGGTCAAGCGTTTGATGGACTTGGGCTGCTGGGCTGAGGATGAGCCAATTGGACCTGGTTTTCTGGACGGGCTGGAGAGTGATGACCCGAATTGAGTTGGCTCTAATTAGACCAATTGGCTGATGGGCCTGGGGTGATTTTAATGGGCTGCACTTGTGGTTTAACGATATTTTGGTGCTTTACTTGTTATTTATTTTTTTAATATTATTTTCTTTCATTCTTCTCTTCTATATTTTTTTTTTTTTTTTATTTACAAAAATATGCATATTGAATTTGTCGGCAACAATTTAGGTGTCAACAGATTCTTTTAGTTAAATAGAATGGTTTGATAATAAAGCAAATACTTAGGAGCATATTACATGTTACTGAGTCAATCGATTATTTATTTAGAGATGATAACATAGGATTTTGACGATTGGTTCAACCATGGAAGCCTATCCTACTGAACTTTCTCATTATACATTCTAAATTTTAGTTTAAGAAGTCGCATTTTGTTACTAAATTAGACACTTTAGGCAAGTTATTGAAATAACAATGGACACTTTCATTGCCAATACATTATAGGATAAGAGAAGCCAACACGTACATGTAATGTCCACTAGAAAATATTTTAAAAAGCATCTATCTTTCATTATATTGTTTGCGATTAGATAATAAGCGGTATCAATCGCAGTCCCTACATGAGAAGAGAATGAGGGGGAAATTATTGTCAACTAATAGTACAAAGTTCGACGATGTTGAGGCATTTAAGTTTAGTATCTAAAGTTGTTGAGGTATGTACCTCTCTTAATTTACATTTGTAAGCTCGACGTTTATTGCTACGTTGGACGCCCTTCATCTACATGATTAGAAAGTCCTTGTTCTGCAGATGGTGTGCCTCGCTCATTGTTTATATCGTCGTTGTTTTTGCTGAAGTCTCTTGACGGACTCAAAGGGAAGTTAGTGTTTTCTGAAGTTTCAACAGCTGCAATCTCATTGCCACCATCATTCGTAATTCTATCTCTGGCTTCCCTAGAAGTATACGGATTGAGGTCCCTTTGGTAAAATCTTCTTCCCAATGCAACAATTTTCTCCCGCAATGAACCTGAAGAACTTGCTACTTCATGCCAACTTTTTTTAACGAACATGACCATGAAAATGAAGAGAGCTAGAACTGCAGCAGCTCCAGCAATCAAGAATAGGCCCCAGAAACTGTCAAGATCCAAGCTGTTGGAAGAAATCGAGTTAGTCGAATCCAGGCAATTGGATTTCGATGGGAACCATGTGTTTTCGATTTCCGTCATTTTAGGCCCTTCAGTTACGTTAAGGATTGCTCGCGAAATATCTGGTACTAGCGGAGACCCTTTGGGGAAAATCTGTAAACCAAAAGCAAGACATGAGATATTTCAATCAAAGACATAATGAATAACTCTAGTAATTAGAAATTTTGAGGGTTTTCTTTTCTGGGCTATGATTGAGAGGTTGAGGACTTACGAAGCCAAATCCAGCAGTTTTTAATGTCGGGATCATGGTATATTTATTGCAATATTGAGAAAAAACAAGTTTAATGTAGGGGATTTCATCAAATGCTGCTGCAATCCCGCCCTTTGCACTTCCCTTGAAAGAAGCGCATCGCATTCTTCAGGAGAATGATAATATATAAGTCTCGAATCATCAAACTTCATTTGTTTTAGCATTCCATAAACAAAAGAGCCGTGGTAGTAACCTACTTTTTCTCCACTCTTTAGAAGCTGATCAATATCAGCCACAGTTGGTTGAAGATTTTGCACCATCAAAAGAGAACTCAAACTTGCCGTATAACTTTGCGTTAGTATAAGTACCACAAAAAACCACACGATCACAACAAATCTGGTTAGGTTGCTAAATACTCTCTCCCCTGCAATCCAAATTAAGAGAAAGCATCTAAATTTTTTAAGAACGATATGGAAATTGTAATGTTCAATTGATTTATTAAAGTAAAGGGTGATTGCTTTGTGCAAAGACCATGATTGAAAACGAAAACCAGAAGCTCGTGCCAACTTGATGCGCAGCTGGACCCCGGAATTCTTCATTAATCTGGTGTTCGAGAATCCACACGACCAGTGCTATAAACACAAAGAAGCATCCGGTCGTTAACCAAAGGTCCCAAGTGAGCAGCTTCAAGAAAACCCAAGCATTCTTGTTCTTGCTGTCCTTGTATGGCACAAGCATTGCAACCCCCGATTCGGTGTATGGTAAGGTGAAGTCTACGTATAATGATCTGTTCGCAGTGATTGTTGTATCACCCACCACTGCATCATAATTCTGTTCCAACAAAAGGAAGGGCAATGTTTTTTTTTGTCAACCACATGATAGCGTAGTAAGTTTCAACATGTATTCAAGGACTTGCTCACCTTATAAAATACTTGATCGATCATGTCATTGTAAGTACTTCCCGCGGTCCTTCCATCAGTGAAGGCAAATGGAATAAAGTCATAAGCCACAGCATAAGGCAATTTTTCGATGACGGCTTGAAAGATGTCGATGCAGTATCTGGTGATTTGGGATGTATTTGTGCTAGGATCTTGAGTCACAATCACAAATTGAAAGAAACTGTCGTTCACGGGGACTAAAATTTTCAACCTCTTCCCATTTGTGGGAATCTCCCATCCCTTAGGAACAGACGTTGAATCTCCTGGCCATATTATTGATCCGATATTAGTGGAATATTTGCTTGTGCTGAATGAATACAAATCTCTTACCAGCCCATTTTCTAGCGTCCAAAACCCAATCCCTCTTGCTGTATTTCCATTAATATTAATGATTTGGAACACCGTCGACTCTAGCTGCCCATCGACGAGTCTAAAATTTCCAGTGAGGCCTGTGAATGTCATATTGGCTAGTTCTTGGAGAAATTTCTGACCATTTTGAGAGACCCCAAACTTGTCGAGATCTGTTGTATCTGTCGAAGCATTCAACATCTGGTAGGTAAAATTCGTCGCACCCATTTCCTCAACGGCCATTGCCAAAGCCCAAGCAGCGTCATAAGCCCGGTATCCGAAAATGTTCAATGTAGGATTATGGACGGAAGGATTCTCTTGTCGGAATTTCATCCTCCATCGGACCATGAAGTTGTCTAAGTTTGGTGTGTCCGGGATGTAAGTTTTGATGCCCAGTACTCCTTGCATCGAACTAGAGACGACAGATGAATCCACAGAACTCAGTAGGTCGGTGATTCCATTAGTCAAGATCCACACATAACCTTCTCTCATCATCCCCACCTCTTTTGCTTTGGCAAATAGCCGAGAGCCGAGAGTAGGTAACACTTGCACGATGAACACCCTCGTTTGCATCGTCATTAACTTGGAGAGTTCCTGCAGGATTTGATCGTCCGTGGCTGAAGGAGAAATGGGGCTCCTATAGGGCAGTCGCGTGTTGACTTCTTCCAAAGCTATGGTAAGAGAAGGTATAATGCCTGCTCCGAACTCGTTGTCCACATATATGAGGACCGCTTCTTTCCAGCCAAAAGCTTGAATGACAGCGCTTATGGCATTCACTTGGGACGAGTCAATTTGCGTGGCTCAAAGGAAGTATGGACTCCGAAGAGAACTAAGGGGAGGACTAGTGCTAGAAAAAGAGACGATGGGCACATGAGATTTGTCTCCGAGGTGAATGAGGAAGTCTGCTTGCGCTGAACCTTGAGGGCCTATTATAGCTTGGACTTGCTTATTCTTTATCAGATCAAGTGCTGCACGGATGAACCAGAAAAGACGGTGAAACAATAATGATAAGTCAGATAATAATATAAATTCTTAGTGGAAAAGCCATAGTATTGACCTGAACTCAATTAAAACTTGATGCAATATCATAAAAAATAGAAATGTTTAAGAAAAAGGAAACCTAGGAAGTTGAAGTTGGGAAAGAACTCGTAATTGACAATATTTAAACAGTATGTGTTTACGAATAATTAAAACTTCCCCATTTTCTCCGTTTATTATAGTGATATTGACCCATCTTAATAAAATGTTTATGAAGTTGAATGTATCGCTGTAGTTTTTTTCATTATGACTAGACTCCAAATTCAACATGTCCTTGAGATGATACAATGTAAATTCCTCCAACACGGGTAAGCAAAACCACTTATTTTCAAGTATATATGAAATTATACTCACGAAACATAGTCGAACCTTCCCATTTGGATCTAACGTAATTTCAGACATGAACAGTTGTATGCAAATGCAAAATTTATTAATGTCAAGAAAGCGCACTTTAATTAAGTAACCTGCAGATTCATGAAATTATTTGTACTACGTGGAGGGAATCGAGGTCGCGCCTTCATTTTTACTAACTGAAACCAACCCATGAGGTTATTGAAAGATTTAATTTATTAAGCATAGTGCAGGCTTTCGGTTGTCGCCTTAGATGTCGTTTGGCATATGATATTGCAAACAAAGCAGAAACTAATTCTTTCGAAAGAAGTAATGTCAAGAACCAACATGAGGATAAAATGGCTCAGGACGATCAAGTTGATTCGTTAAGTTGACCTCTTTATCTCATGCCATTTGAAAATCCACTCTAGAATCCAATTCCCAAGTCTATGGATTTTATGAGGACAAACCTTTGTGATGTTTATAATATATGTCAAGCCTCTCAACATCCATATTAAACTCCTTTCATTTATTGACAATTATTTTGTTGAACTTCAAACCTGAATTGTTTTATTTGACCATCAAAACACCATTTCCCAGGAAATAATTAATCGCTAACTCAACTCGATACCAGATAGTTATACATGGCTCAACTGGAGCAAAAAATAGTATAATTATGTAGAGATGTGTTCTATGTACATATTTTCCCAAAGATAAATTTTAAATTTTCTTTATAAACCATCTCCGCAAGAATGATTATATTTCTAACCTGAAAAGCACAATAATGTTAGGCTCTTTTTCCGAAACTGTAGCTGTATAGCAAGTGTCTTTAGCGAGACAATTTCTAATAGGGTTCACTTATCATATACATGTAGAAATAATTTTATTAGTTTATACTACACTTACGCGGGCAAGAGTCACAGGAGAGCTTTATACTCTTCAAGAATAGAGCAAGCAATAGTAGTCCAATATTTCCCCATCCAAGATCATAAACAAGAATCCTGTTCGCATGTCTTTATTGAAATGAAACTTTGTATCCACAAATTTATGTACATATGTTTATTTTGGCAAAATATGAGATGATAGAGAAGGTGGACTTTTCTCTATTGAATCTTTGAGATCAACTTCATGTCATCTTTGATCCTATAATAAGATGATAAGGACTTCGTTTTCACGATGATAAAAGGCCCTTTTAATAAATTGCAGTCATTAAATTTGAAAGGGGGAAAGAAAATTATAAACAAGGCAGCTAAGAGAGTGAGTACAGATTGGTGACAAACAGTTCGTGAGGATGAGGAAAAATCTTGGTCTCTTTCTTTTTTGGTAAACTTAAGCTTGGTCGTTCCTTCATGGAGCTTCGGAAATTGTTGCTTGAACAATCTCTGCTACGAGAATGCATATTGCTTTGAATGGAACGCTCAAATGTCGTTGTGTCTTTGAAAACTTAGCTGGGGATTCTTTTCACTTTTCAAATATATAGAAGCTGAAATTTTCATATGATTGCCAAATAAGTCGTTGAGAACACAAATAAGTCGTTGAGAACAATAATTGGTTTTTTCTTGCATCACACAAACAGATACATAAAATAGTTTATGCTCTTCCGCAATATGTGTATTAACCCAAGACCAAACCCCTTCGAAGTTCAAGCAGAGATTTAGCCCCATAAAATTCGGTACAAATAAAAGACGAACCAAAACAATCTTCAACACGATCAACAGAAGTACAAAAATGCTAACCCAAAAGCTGGTGCCATCGTATATTTCTGGTCAAGCATCGTGACCATTCAGTATGTTAGAGAGAGAGAGAACCTGCAGCAGCGGCGGCAACCTCATCTCGTTTGGAGTCTCTAACGTTGAGGACGAGCCTAGTCTTGTAGGAAGGGTTGGAACTATAAAAATCAGAGAGAGACATGTTAATGCAGGTCAATCCCATCTGACCCACCTGCGTCTCCAGATCAAGGATCACCCCAACGTTCACCGCGATCGTTGTTGGATTGCCGTTGTTGCTGCCCTGCGCCACTGCTGGGTGAGTGCCATCGCTCAAGGTGACGACAATCGGGAAAAGGGAGAGAGCCAAAAATAGGAGCTTTTCAGCATCGAACGAGATTCTTGGAGGAATCATTAAAAAGGGTTTTGCGAAAAGGCAAATGTGTGTGTGATAGAGAGAAAAGAAGAGACAGGAAAAAGGGGGTGGGGGGGTTGGTTGGAGGATATGATGATGGCTACGATGCACTTATATTGGAGAAGAGCTTTGAACAAGTAAGACAAAGCGTGGAAAGTTTCCATTCAAGGATTGCTGCGCACGAGCGTGACCTCCAGTAGTACCGATAGTTCATGGTTTTTTCTAACTTCTTTCATAGTCCTATTGTCTTTCGTAGAAAGTTCATATAGCCTTGTCTATTCTTCAGTAAGCCCAAACATCTATCTCCTTCTTCTATTATGCGGAGAAGTCCAGATAGCTTTGTTTGAAAGGTTTCCATCGTTGGTTCCGGTCATGCTAAAGTTAGGATAATTTGTTTCCTCCACATTATTGATTTTCTAGTCTCCTTTCTCTTAATACTTTTTCTATCTCACCTCTGCCAACGACCAACAACCTTCTATTCAAAGCTTTTTACCACATTGGCTTGCGCATTTGGTATACTAAAAAATAATAAAGTAATTGGAGTTATATATATATATATATATATATATATATATATATATATATTGTGTTTTGAGTTTTCTTATATAAGCATCGTGGTCTTGTTGAATTTTGCTGGTAGTGGACGAAATAGGATTGAACAGAATGTAGACAAGATAGGAACTTCAATTATTGCTCTTCTAGGCCTCTAAGGAAGTTGAAATGGTGTCGATCTTCGAGATCAATGGCTATAATTCTTCAAGGATGCAGGCTTTAAAAGCCCCAAGAGTGAAAACTCTTCTAGCTTTTCAAGAGGGTTTGAACTCTTCAAGGTTCAAGATAATTGCATTAAGCAAGTTTACATTAATCAAATTTGGCCAGGAATTTATAGAGGTTCGACAACCTTTTATAGAAATACCAAAGAAGAGCAAGAGACTAAAGTCGAGCCTCAAAACTATAAGTTACATAGAAACTATAAGCTATTAAATTTACAATATTTCCAATGCTTGTGGTTCCCCCAAAGAGACTTGATGCAAGCTTCCATGCATGGGAAATGACAAGTCTTTATGACAAAGTCAAAGATGAGGCCTTATCGATGAGGGACTTTTCGATGAGAGTGTTATTGATCTTGAATGTGCGCCGATCTTCTTGGTTGAACAAGTTGATCTTGAATACAAGCTACATCACACTCGAATTTCCTTTGCAGCTCATGTAAATTTGATTTTCATGATAAAACTCTGCCCTATCAACAATTCTATCTGTTATAATCTTCAGGATCTCTATCGCAATCACAGACATTGTAGCCATTACAGCCATGACAACCTCTATGGACATAGTAGCGGTCTTAATCACCATGAAAATTCCTCCTACCCCTATTCAAATAGAGTTTAATAGGATAGACTGGACAACAATTGTTTCGAACCACCAAAAAGCCGTGCACAAGGTCCTTGTTCCCTATTCATCCTCAAGCAAGACAATTGCTTGAACTCCAGCTATCTTGCCGACTCTAATACCAACTGACGCAACAAACTTATAGATAGACACGAATCTAACGACCGGCAAACACTTACTCAGGTGTACACACTCCCTGGCCCAACTACAAAGAGATATTCTCTTTTTCTATATTGTATATAGGAAAATTTCAATTAAGGGGTTGAAGTGGAACCGTTTTCTCAAAAAAGGACTCAAAGTGGACATTGTCTCAAAGAAGGACCTAAAGTGACCAACTTAGTCTCAAATAAGGGCCTCAATTTAAAAGCCAACCAAATCTTATTTGCTGCTAGGGGTATTTTCATTTGAAGACTTTTTTTCCTTCTTCTTTTAGTTCTTTTCTCCTTCTCTTTCTTTTCTTCATCATCCTCGTGCCTCCATCTTCTTCACTCTTCAGATCGCGTTCTCTAAAGTCCATCTCTATCTTCCCTGCCGACATAGCCATCAACGCCCTCAACCTCATTCGTCATTGCCCTCAACAGCAATTCTAGTACCTCTGTCGAAAGATGGAGGTCAATCCAAGCCCTAGATTGAGCACGACTGGACCAAGATGTGATGCTTAGCTTGATTTGATCCCCACATCTTGCGGTTGTGGTCAAGCATGAAGCATGATAAGGTGTAAGCCATTAGCTCGCTGTCCTTGTTGTCGTCGATGCTCGAATTCAAATTGGTCCTCACGCAAGCTATGATCGATCTCAGTGAGGAGAAGCCAGATTGAAGTCCCTAAGCCAAAATTATTAGAGGGTTTTGAGGAATCTTCGTGATACTCATGTACACCGATTCAATCAATGAAATATGTGGTTTTAGGGATTTCTGAGCGATTTTGCATTTTTTCCATCTTGTTATTCTCTCTCAAATTTGTGCAAATAATATTTCAAAGTTAGAGAGGCAAATTTGTTTGTACATGTGTAGACTAGAGTCATCCATTTTTTAGATTGAGTGCTGTCTGATTCGAATCGCCATTGTAGGCAAATATCTTCAATCACGAGTCAGAATGATTTAGTAACCTTTGTAGATAACCAGCATGCACAACACAATTGGACCCTCTCAAGAAGCCACATATTCTGCCTCAGTGCAAGCTGCATCTATGAATGTAATGAATAATCCCACCCAAACCCAATAAAACATTCCCAAGAAGCTACGAGTGAAAGTTATCATGGCATAGCCAATTTCATTAGTGGGGAGAACATGAAACTGGTACTTTAATTGCCATAATAAGTTTTTACAAGCAAATAGAATAAAAACAAAACCCACTTATGGATATTTCTTGATTCTCAAGTTCATTATCGTCATCGGAGAAGGTGACTGGTGGCAAATAACTTAAAACCGGCTTCTGCCAAAATTTATGAGTGCCTAGGTGAGGATGCAAAATTGCATAATGCAGAGCACGTGCTTTGAAGTTTGCTGATTAGGAGGCTGCAGAACTGAAGCACGCAATTTGCAATTTTGCAAAACTGCAGAACTTCCCGAATATCTTTCCGTTTGCTTCTTTTCCTAAATTGTTCTAATACACAACCTAGAAAACCCAAACATAAGCTTAAGCAATAAAGAATTCGGAAAAATAAACAAAAGCCAAAAACAATTTGGAGATACGACATAAAATAGAAAAGTGGCCTGAAAACATGCGTAAACGAAGATGAATTTTGAGGTTCGAAACGATTGCAAAAGGTGTACTCAATTCGATACAGGTATAATGCCCAGAACAAGCTTTTCAGATTGGATTATGGGACTCGTAACTCTTTCTAGAGAAAAGTTGCGGTCATTTTCTAACACACTAGGCAGATTGTTGTCCTGAGCTCTTTTGCAACAATCCAAAAAGCCATCAGCAGCCGTGTTTGCATCAACTGTGTTAGCTTTTTTTTTTTTCTAAACTATTGTACTGGCAAAAGGATCTTTTTTACTTTCCTTCCCCGCTTTCCATCCCCCCCGGATGATTTCTTCCAATGAGACTTGCTGAAAGTATAGGTCAATATTGCCCATAAAATAAGCATATAACCCAAAGTTTTGTCGCCAATTATAAACCACCTAAACTTAATACCTAGCAAGTTCCGTTATATATAGAAGGAAAATGCATCGGAATTGCTTATTAAAGTCATCAGTCTAAGTTGAGTTTGAGTTTTGAATTTCTCGTAGAAGTACATGGAAAGTCAGGCGAGCAGTTAAAAGATGAGTTCATTGCTTGCATCATCCCTTTTAAATAAGAAAATTCTAGGAAATAGCGTGCTTACTTTCAAAAAGAGAATATCAGACAATTTGTCTGATTGCATATTGAATTTTGACACCATTAAGAAATCAACATATTGAGACGATCTCGCTGTAGAGGTTATGATAGTGCGTGGAGCTTAGTTCATTTGAATAAAGAATATCGAGGAAGAAAAGGAGGAGTTAAGGGATAATGTGTCTATCTCTAGACTTGGTGAACAGAAAAAAACGAAAAGATATATGGTGAGAGAAGTCAAAACATTAATTATATGTATATTTCAGTTTGAATCTTTGAGATAGAGCTACATAAATCGTATCCTCAAGCTTATTTTCTAAACAGTTCACGAACAAAGCCCATGAGTGACTTTTTGGCATGATTACGACCGTCGAGAATTTTAAATAGGAGAAATCGAGGAAGAAGAGTCGAGACACAAATAATTAGTACCGACAAACCCCAATGAGTTCATAGTCCAAGAGGACATTTGCATCTCAAAAAGCAAGAGAGCAAATCCCTAGCCAGGTATTATTTTCAGTTTTGACCCATGTAATTAACCCTGTTGGAGAAGCCAATTAAGACATGCATAGAAGTAATTCCTAGCAAATTTTCTTAGTCTCATCCGCACGCAAAAGTTATTCGATGATGGCGCCCACAAGTACTATACTATCAATAATTAGCTCAACTTTGATCGGACGAGCGACCCATCAGAACCACTTGCTAGCAACCTCGAGTCTCAATGATTTTCACCATTCGACCCGTGAAAATGCATTGTGTAATAAAGTTAGTTAAGGTGCGTTTTGTAACATTTCTGTTCTTAGGAACAATTTATTTTCAAAAATATTTTTTTCTATATCTAGTCTCTGAACGAGTTTCTAAACAAAAAACGCGTTTGGTAATTATATAAAATTTCTCTTCTCGAAATAGGAAAAGAATAGACATGCATTTCATACGACCCTAAAAATTTATATTCCCAATTTTTTTCATTTAAATATAAAAATGTCAGTGGAGATATTCTAAGATGGCCTAAGAAAATCCAACGTAATTGTTAGTCAAAAATGGAAAGCTAAAAATAGTAGCAGAGAATCTCACTGGTTTATAACTCACAATATGATGAAGTTGATAGTAATTCTTAGGTGCATAAACCTTTTAAGTTTTATTAGCTACAAAAGAAGAGCAAATGTTGCTTAGAGTTGCCAAGCTTTCACAATCTAGCATTGTCTTTAAAAAAACATGGCATTCAAAAATCCATATAGCAAAGCCCTAAAAGTTTATTCAATTTTGAATATAATTTTCATCAAAATATTTTCACATTTTTTATGCTAAACTATAATTAACACTAAAAATCTAGTAAAATTACTCAAAATCTAATTTCTAAATTTTTTCCTAAATTTCTGATTTTTTTATTCCAAAAATGGGACTCAAATCAAGTCAGGAGACCAAACTTTGTGTTGATTGTGTAAAGGCAAGCATTAGATTACGTTAAGTTTGTTTTTCTAATATGACCTTATTTCTCTTTTTGTTCTTGGAAACAAAAATGTAAGTTTTTTCTATTTCTTGTTTTATTTTAAATATATTTCCTGACCATTAATTCATTCTAAGGAGTAGAAAAATTAGTTGACAATTTTAAATATTTTTTTATTTTGAAGAATAAAAAATAAAAAATAAAAATAGAAACGTTGTCAAATAGATATTCGCCAGCCCAAATAAAGGGAAAAACTGAGCATGTCCCATGGAAAATGCGAGGGTTTCTTCATCATAGGGAGGCAAAGTCTGGAAGTAGGAGCTTTTGTCCTGGCCGGATCGCGTTGGCCTTCAGTCACGTCGCATGGAAGGCCTGTTTGTGTGTCTGTGATCCGCAATCGACTATTCAATGATATTACGGACCAGACATCCGCCCTCAGTCAATGCATCATCCTCAGAGATCGAACTAGCTGGATCGCGCTAGCCTTTTGTCGTTTAAATCTATTTGACCTTTAAAAAACGAGTGCGTCAGATCAGGGTGCGATACGAACTGTGCGTTGTGGATTAGAAAGTAAAAGGCTGATGGGGATCTTTTATTTTTTATTTTCTCGTTTCTAAATGGCTTGCGAAACTAACGGTGCTACCCACATATTGTAATGAAGGCATTTTGAGATTGCAGAAGGCATGGCAGAAGTGATGATTTGACATTAGAGAATGTTTAGGTAACGATGAAAACTACCACAAAAGTCTTATGAATTTTGCCAATTTAGTTCTAGAATTTTCAATTGTACAATTTCATCCTTAACATTTTCACATTTTGCCAATTGAGTCCATCCGATTAATTTTAACCGGAAATCGCTAATGAGGATACCAGTCATTCTATATGGTATGACCAAAGTTGACATGGACAACTTTTTTAAATTTTATTATTTTTAAATTTCTTTCAATTTTTTTCTTTTTTTCTTTTTTTTTTTCTTTTCCTTTTTTACCATAGTGGCCAATGAGGACAGTGGCCTTCTCCCTACCTCGTCCAAATCTAAGCAAGGTCATCATGAATGCGAGCAAGGCAGCCTCGCTTGCGGCTATGCCTCGCAATGGTTTGGGCAGGCATGGTCGCTGGTGAGGCCAACCTCGCCAAGATCTCCCTCGCCAAGGATGAATGTGGCCATGGACTCACCAACCACGAGTGAGTGCGCCTTCAGCCATGGCTGGCGAGGTCATGGCGAGGTTGGACTCATCGGCCACCATGGAAAAAAGGAAACAAAAGAAGGAAGGAAAAAAGAAGCGAAGGAAAAGAAAAGGAAAAATAAAAGAAAAGATAAAAAAATTAAAAGAACTTGTCGAGATCAATGCCAACAATGCCATGTAGGACTACCGGCATTTACATCAGCGATTTCTAGTCAAAATTGGTAAAATGGACTTAATTGGCAATACATGAAAAGGTTGTCAACTTAATTGGCAAAAAGTGAAAATGTTGAGGATTAAATTAACATAATTGAAAGTTTTATAGCTAAATTGGTACAAGTATAATAATAAGTGTAGAAATTTTTTGGTAGTTTTCCCTTTGTTAGTGAAATACTGAAGTGATGTCAGTTAACAAAAAGTTTAAGCCTGCAGAATTGGGAGGAAGAAGAGGAAGAAACTGACCCACAAATTAACTATAATGTCTGCTCAATTGAAAAGGTCAGAAAAGGAACTATGGTTGATTGGAAACTCTATACTCCTGAATGATGATAATTAAATTGTCTTGCATGCCCTATTGATTCTTGCAATCCCCTCAACTTTTAGGTGTAACGTGTCATTTGATCCTGCGTCAAGAGTGAATGAGTCCGGAATTTATATATAACATTAAGGATGAAAACAATGCGGATCTATATTACTCTTGCCCAATGTACTTATATTCTGAAGGGATCATTTCACTGAAGTTCAGCACACGACTCAAAAGTTCAGGGAAACCACAACGTACAAAGAATTTAGCTCTTTCAAGTGCATTTACTGCCTTCAAAGTTTGAACTAAGAATTCTTCTCTTTCTCCTACAGGCAACTATAGACTCCAGAAAAATTAAAACGCTGTTGATTTAACAAACAACATATGCGTGCTCATGTTATTAACAGCTCTATAAGATTGAACCTATAAAGAGGATAGGGGTCGGACCATTTCTACTTCAACCTTTGTTGGCTATATCGGAGTAATCCTTGAACGTCTATGACGACTGGAGTGAAGGCAGGATCCGCAGCTGCTTGAACTGCCACCTTCGCCAGCGCAGTGACATTCACAGGAGGTGTGATGAGGGGGCCCAAGAGCAGCAGTTGGGTGAGTGCCTTTCCGTGTTGAAAGGTCTGCAAACATTGAAACACAAAACAATACTCTTCGGAAAAGGTGAAGTTGGCATGTGGTAAGTGTGGCATTTTCCAAGTTCAGGTTCTGCTCAAGCAAGGTTCTAGCAAGTATTCTAAGTGATTTCAATGGAGGAGGACAGTAAACTAAGGGCCATATTATAGACAGCAAGGCGTAGCATAGACCAACGTCATTCAGGCAAAGCGTGGACCGTTTTGTGTAGGAACTCACACAAGTAGTGTCGGAAAGATGCCACATTCAGTGCAAAACTGATTAAAGTTTAGCATCTAAGGTTGTCGAGGCATGTACCTCTCTTAGTTACATTGGTAAGCTCGACATTTCTCGCTATCTTGTGGCACCCTTCATCTACATGGTTAGGAAGTCCTTGTTCTGCAGATGGTGTGCCTTGCTCATTGGTTAAAACATCGTTGATTTGGCTGGAGTTGCTTGACGGACTCAGGGAGAAATTAGTGTTTTCTAATATCTCAACAGCTGCATGCTCATAAATACCATCATCCATACTTCTGTCTCTGAATCTGCCCTCCCTAAAAGTATGGGAATTGATGTCTCTTTCGTAAAATCTTCTTCCCAATGCAACAATTTTCTGTCGCAGTGAAGCTGAAGAACTTGATACGACACGCCAATTCCTTTTGACAAACATGACCATGTAAATGAGGAGAGCTAAAACTGCAACAACTCCAGCAATCAAGAATAGGCCCCAGAAACTGTCAAGACCCAAACTATTGGAAGAAATGGAGGGAGTTGAATCGAGGCAGTTGGTTTCTGAAGTAAACCACGCTTTTTCAATTTTCGTCATGTTAGGCCCTTCAGTTACATTGAGGATTGCTCGTGAAATATCTGGGACTAGCGGAGACCCTTTGGGGAAAACCTGTAAACCAAAAGAAGCAGGACATGAGATTTTTCAATCAAAGAAATAACAACTAACCTTAGTAATTGTAGAATTTGAGAGGTTTTGTTTTTTTTTTTTTTTTTTGGCTAAAATTGAGAGATTGACTTACGAAGCCAAATCCAGCAGTTTTAAATGTCGGGATCATTATATATTTGTTACAATATTGAGAAAGAACAAGTTTAATGTTGGGGACTTCGTCAATTGCGGCTGCAATCTCCCCCTTTGAGCTTCCTTTGGAAAGAAATGCATCGCATTCTTCAACAGACTTATAAGATACAAGTCTGTAATCATTGAATTTCATTTGCCTTAGCATCTCATGAACGAAAGTTCCATACAGGTATCCCACTCTTTCTCCACTATTTAGGAGCTGATGCACATCAGCTATAGTTGGTTGAGAATTTTGCACCACCAAAAGCGAGCTCAGGCTTGCCGTATAACTTTGCGTTAATATAAGTACCACGAAAACCCACACGATCACAACAAATCTCGTTAGGTTGCTAAATGCTCTCTCCCTTGCAATCCAAATTAAGGGTAAGCACATAAATTCTCCAACAGTGATATGTAAATTGTAATGTTTGATTGATCTACTAAAGTGAAGGGTGTTTACTTTGAGCAAAGACCATGGTTGAAAACGAAAACCAGAGGCTCGTGCCAACTTGATGCGTGACTGGACCCCTGAAATCTTCGTTAATCCGATGTTCGAGAATCCACACGACCAATGCTATAAACACAAAAAAACATCCGGTAGTTAGCCAAAGGTCCCAAGTGAGTGGCTTCAAGAAAACCCAAGCATTCTTGCTCTTGTTGTCCTTGTATGGCACAAGCATTGCGACCCCCGATTCTGTGTATGGTAAGGTAAACTCCACGTACAATGATCTGTTCGCAAGTATCGTCGTATCACCCACCACTGCATCATAATTCTGTTCCAATGAAAGGAAGGAAAAATATTTTCTTTGTCAACCACATGATAGCACATTATGTTTCAGCATGTAATCCAACGGGATTAAGCTGTTGCAAAGAGTTATCTCACCTGTTAATATACTTGATCGATCATGTCATTGTAACTACCAGCACTACTTCCATTAGGCAAGGCAAACGGAGTAAATTCATAAGTCAACGCATAAGGCAGTTTTTCTATCACGGCTCGAAAGATGTCGATACAATATCCAGTGACTTGGGATGTGTTTATTGTAGGATCACGGGTCACCGTCACGAATTGATTGAAACCGTCTTTCACGGGAACTAAGATTTTCAAACTCGTCCCAGTCGTGGGAAACTCCCATCCCTTGGGAACAGAGGTCGAATCTCCTGGCCATATTATTGTTCCTAAATTACTCTTCGAAGTGGAATATTTGCTTGTGTCAAATGGATTCAAATCTCTCAGCAGCCCATTTTTTAGGGTCCAGAATCCGATCCCTCTTGCCGCGTTTCCATTGATATTAACAATTTGGAACACTAACGATTCTAACTGCCCATCAACAAGACTGAAATTTCCAGTGAGCCCCATGAATGTGATATTAGCTAGTTCTTGGAGAAGTTTCTCACCATTTTGAGAGACCCCAATAGTGTCCAGATCAGTTGCATCTGTCAAAGTATTCAAAATCTCGAAGCTAAAATTCACCGTTCCCATTTCCTCAACAGCCATTGCCAGAGCCCAAGCAGCATCATAAGCATAGTATCCGAAGATGTTCAACGGAGGACTAAGGACGGATGGATTCTCTTGTTGGAATTTCTTCTTCCACTGGGCCACGAAATTATCCAGGTTCCGTGTGTCTGGGACGTAAGTCTTGATTCCCAATACTCCTTGCATTGAATTAGCAACAACAGATGAATCCACAGAGCTCAATAGGTCAGTGATTCCATTAGTCAAGATCCATACATAACCTCTCCCCATCATTCCTGCCTCTTTTGCTTTGGAAAATAGCCGAGAACCGAGGGTAGGTAACATGTGCACGATGAAGACCCTCGTTTGCATCGTCATTAACTTGTAGAGTTCCTGCCCGATTTGATTGTCCGTGGCAGAAGGAGGAATGAGGCTCCTATAGGGCACTCGCGTATCGACCTCTTCCAAAGCATCCGTAAGAGAAGGTATGATGCCTTCTCCGAACTCATTGTCCACATATATTAGAACCGCTTCTCGCCAGCCAAAAGCTTGCACGACTGCGTTTATGGCATTCACTTGGGACGAGTCATTTTGTGCAGCTCGAATGAAGTATGGACTCCGAATGGAACTGAGGAAAGGACTAGTAACAGAAAAAGAGATGATCGGCACATGAGATTTGTTTCCAAAGTCAATGATGAAATCTGCTTGCACTGAATTTTGGGGGCCTATTATGGCGTGGACTTGCTTATTCTTTATCAGATCAAGTGCTGCAATGGTGAACCAGAAAAGACGGTGAAACAATGAAAAGTTCGGCAGATAATGGAAATTCTTATTGGAAAAGGCGCATCAGAAGCCAATCAAAACTTGGTGCAATGTTATTAAACATATAGATGTTTAAGAAGAAGGTAGCATCGGAGCTTGAAGTTGGGAAAAAAACTCGTACTTAGTATTATTGAAACACGTGTCTACTAACTAGAAAAATCTGACGTCAACTCATTATGGTTAGATCATAATTCAACATGTGCTTAAGATGATGAAATCTCGATTTCTCCGACATGGGTAAGCGAAACCTCTTACTTTTTAGGAAAAATTCAAATATTACTCACAAGACATAGTCGACCACTCCCATTTTATTTTAACTTAATTTCAAACATGATGCACAATTGTGTTCACAAACGATATTTATCGATACCAAGGAAGCTCACTTTGATTAAGTGTACTACATATCCATGAAATACCCTGGGCATGTAATTGAACAAGCCCTGTATCATAACTACATACTCCGTCAATGACTCAAGCAAAAGTCTAGATAAGAGGTTCAAACATGAAATTTTTTGTACTTTGTGGTGCGAGGAGTCGATGCCGCATGTCCACTCTAGACTCCAAGCCCCACATTCTAATTTTATGGATTTTGTGAGGGCAGACCTTTCCGATGTTATATCATATATCAAGCCTCTCAGCATCCATATTAAACTGCTTTCATGCACTGACAATTATTTGATCGAATCAGAATCCTATGTTGTTTCAATCGCATTTAATAACGCACAACTTCCATGAAAACAGCTAGTCACCGGATCAACTTGCTTAACTAGAAATAAAAAAATCAGAATAATTATGTAGATATATTTTCCCGAAGAAAAAATTTAAAAGTGTTTCTATCAACCGCCCCAAATTAAATGACTATTTTTCTACTCTGAAAAGCACAATAAAAGTTTATTTGTTCAATTGAAAACTTCTTGTCACTTGAATACATATTTTTGGGAAATTCGAGATCAAAGAAAGTAAACCAATTTTTTATGTTTGTTTTCGCTGAAAACAAATTGGAAAATTCTATGGTATTTGATAACAAGTGAATCCACTAATGGCCGCTTGTAAATTAAAATTGATATGTAATAAACTATAATCAACATCTTTTTTGTTTGTTCTATAATCCATTAAATCAAAAGGAATACAAGAAATAATCAAAGAATTTATGATAATATTATGTACAATACGATATAAGATGGATTTTTTTGTCAGAATATCGAAAGACATGAGCATCGATGAAGTATATTCAGGAGATGGCAGACAAGATTCATGAAAAAACCATATGAGACTTGTCAAGACAAAAAGAAAAAAAAAATTGATAAGCAGAAAATGGACATAAAGGGACTTACTCTGCTCACTTGAACACGCGGCAAGAAATCAGGAAATATGATTCCTTATTGCCAAAAAAGGAAGTTGTTTTTCCTAATTTAATTTTCTGTCAATTAAATAGTTTCCATCATCCAAATATTAGAAAATTTAAGAACAATTTCCTAACAATGATTTTCCTCAAACAAACCGACTCTAAAGTTGGGGGTAAGTACACTACAAGTATCAATTCTTTTGTACGGTACTCACTTAAGTACCAAAACTTTTTTTTCGCACACTTGAATGACAAATCGATGTAAAATCGCTTACTTAAGTGTCATTTCAACCAAACGTCCCATGTGGATTTTTTTTTTGAATTTTTATTTTTTTTCTTATTTTTCTTTAGGGCCTATGAGAGTCACTAGTGATCCTTACTAGCCATGAAACCCTCGCCCAAATTGGGCAAGGCTACGAGGGTCCTCATTGGCTTTGGGGGCCGTGGGCAAGGGTCTTTGCGACCTCGCCCACTGTTGACGAGGCCTTTGACACCGTCGCCGAAGGCCTTCACAATCGAGGGCGAGAGTTTCATGGCCAGCGAAGGTCGATAGAAAGGCATAAAGCTCGCCTTGTGGCGAAGGGGTATAATCAACGGGAAGGAATTGACTATGAAGAAACATTTTCTCCCGTAGTGAGATTTACCTCGATTCGCATTATTCGGCAATAGTGGCAAGCATGGATCTTGAGTTTGTCACGTCCCGACCCTCGGTCATGTGACCATCCTTCAACTTTGGTCGATTTTATAATGCGATATCCCAGGACTACATATCGCCGACCCTTTTGTTTTTTTGATAGCACATGCGGAAACAGTTATAAATCCCCGGACAATAAAACAATGGGATAGAAAAGCGGGGCCATAATTTTCATACTGAAATTCACAACCAATTTTTTATACAACCACCCTCAATGTATTTTACCATACTATTAACAAAGGTCTAGTCTCACACTCAATCACCTATAAATAGGGTTCACAAAAGAGGGTGGGATCTCAGTCCTGATCCGAGTCGTACTCATGATCATCATCGGGGTTCTCTTCCAGATACTCCTCTTCGGGTTCTTTCTCCTCAGTTCTTCATCAGGGTTCTGAAATATTGTCCCACAACCAGGATGAGACTACGTCTTAGCAAGTTCTACCCCCTAAGACCCGATTAGTAAACAAATACACCTTAGGGTTGCCTATGCACAACATGAGTAAGAGGACTTACCTTGGCCTCAGATTCCACCTGCATATTAGTACAGATCAAATAGGCACCCAAGCAATCACATCACTGATCGAAGCATCGATCAAATCGACATAGTCGATTACACACCAACAAGACCACTCACGGTCATTTCCATTCAATCAATCAATTCACAACATCGAGATCAAAACAATGATTAATCGACCTAGTCGATTACCTATCAAACAGAGACCAACTCTAGGTCATTCCCGGACATCAATCACATGTACTCTCTCGGGCATCTTTTTCGCCAACTGCCATACCATCACCGATCACGTGCATTCTTTAAGGCGCCATTTTCGCCAGTGATGTCCCAATCACCGAATCACGTATCATTTCTAGGGCGTCGTTCTCGCCAAGGTGATGTATGCAATGGACAGCACTCGTGCGTTCTTTAAGGCGCCGTTTTCGCCAGGTGATACCCTCCATCACCGAACCACGTATGTCCATAATGAAGCAAGGGATAGACGGTACTCGTGCGTTCTTTAAGGCGCCGTTTTCGCCAGTGATATCCTTAATCACCGAACCACGTATGTCTATAAGTCACGTACATTCTTTCTTTTTGGCGCCGTTTTCGCCAACGTGACATATGTAATGGGCAGCAACGTGCATTCTTTAAGGCGCCGTTTTCACCGGTGATATCCTTAATCACCGAACCACGTTTGTCCACTTACATCATACCCGATTGGTCTCGGCCAATAGAGTTCTCGATTCACTCTCACGACTCTCTCCACTTTATAGCTCATCAAGGCATTATAAATGCTAAATAGCCATACTCGGTCACCTACCAATCAGTCATGCAATTTCACTCAATTTCAATCAATTAAGGAATAATTCCTTAAATTGCACAATCAATTTAATTAAGCACACTGTGGAGTTCGAATAAATAAACGGACTGCACCACGACAATCAGCACGAAATTCCGATCACCGACCATCCCGGTTGAATTTCCGGAAAATAAATAATTAAATAAATAATTTCGAAAAATAAATAAATAAATACAAGAAATTCAATTTAGCACAATATAAAGCTCAATTAAATAAACGGACTGCGCCACGATCATTAGCATAAAATCCCAGTCACTGGCCATCCCAGTTGAATTTCCGAAAAAATAAATAATTAAATAATTAATTTCGAAAATTAATATTTAATTCCTAAAAATTCACTTAGGCCCGAATTGCTTAATTAACACCCGATAAGGGTTGGGAAAAATCCCAAGAAACATCCAATAAATGCTATAGGCAATTCTCTATCTAAGTACACTAACCACCTAACTAATATGCAATGCAATTAACTAATAATCGCTAATCCATTCTAATCTAACCACCTAATTACACTTAATTAATACTAATCAAACTTTAAGTATAATTAGCAAACTAAGAAGGCATTAGTGAGCAAAACTCACTTGATTAACGAGCCGATCGGACCAAAACGACGGGAACGGCGCGGGGAACAATAAACTCCAAAGGCGGGCCAACTTCCGAGGTCCGACACCACCTCAAAACGGACCTAGAAGCCACTGCGAAACCCTCTCTGTTTCTGTTCTGATCTTGCTGGAAATTGAAGCAAACAACCCAGTTAAGCACGGGAATTGACCGGTGAGGAGGAAATAGGCCAAACCGGGCCATGGCGGGTCTTTACCGGCAAGGATACACTCAAAACCAGCCACGGCAAGGCTCCCACAGATCAAGGACAGCAGCTGGATGGCACGGCTGAAGGCGGACAGGGCGCGGCCAAGCACGGCGGCACGCGCGCACAGGGAAGGGCGACCGGCAACGGCGGGGACGGTGGCTGCTCGGCGTGCGATGGCTAAACGGCGGGCAACTTCTTCCTCTGTTGTGCTGGTCGAGAATGGTGAGGGGAGAGGGAGATTGGGTTCATCAAATGGAGAGAGGAAGAAGAGATAAGAGAAGTGAGAGATGCAGGGCTCCACTTGACCAATTTTTCCACAAAAATATCCTCTTCAAGCAACCTCAACCAAGTAGAATCCCTTGGCTCACATTTAACCACACACACACTCCTCATAACCTTTGAAGTAGTCCACTTTGGCTAGGCATGAGGGGGGTTACGAATTTTGGCTCAATCTTCCTCAAATGGATTCAATCCTCTCTTGATTCCACCTCAAATGGCTTTAATAAAAATCAATTGATGTCTCAATTATCAAATTGACAATTTTCCTTATCCAAGAATCCCTCATGCTCCTCAATATTGTCATCAAAATAATTTCCCGGCTTCAATCGCATAAATCGGTCCGTCGACGACTTTTTCCCAAAAAGTGTCGGTTGTCGAAAAAATCTTCGAGGCGAGTCAACACTCCTAGAATTTATTGTGACATGACAGAATCTTCAATTTCTGGAATCGGACTCGGATTGACTGTTAATTTCACTTCGATGCGTTTTTAGCGTAACCTAGGCTACCGGGTAGTTTTCACAACTTTTTAGGACAAATGACCCATGGTCGATTTTCTTCGAGCCACGATGAACCGATTCGACCCATTGGCGATTCTCGATTGTCGTGAAAATCTTGAGGATTCAAATACAGACACAGGGTACCAAAACAATAGTAAAATCAAATTAGTGCCGGTCGATGAGAATTTTCCAATTTAGTGGAGTCACCCACGATCGGTCATTCATCTCGGTCGAACCGACCTATCTCGATCTTAATTCGATTTTTAACTGTGCCGTAATGATCTCTAAAGATAAGCACAGTCGAGAAGTCGATTCATGGTCGAATTCTCAAGTCTATTTGCCTTAAAGTCCTTAATAGCTTACCCAGCTAGTCTAGTTATCTTGCGAGTGGCTAACTTAGAGAACAACACTATAGTTACATCGATGAAATGCCCAAATTATCTAATCAAAATCAGAACCCAAAAATCTGGATGTCACAGAGTTACATCAAATGGATGTAAAGACTGCTTTCCTCAATGGAGAATTAGAGGAAGAAATATATATGGAACAACCTGCTGGTTTCATTATGAAAGGCCAAGAAGGAGAGGTATGTCGACTTTTGAGATCGATATATGGCCTTAAGTAGTCGTCGAGACAATGGTATATACGTTTTCATAATGCCATAATGGCATATGATTTTACAATGATAGATGATGATCATTGTGTATATATCAAAAGATCCAAAGATCAATTTGCGATCATATCATTATATGTTGATGATATACTAATTGCTGGAAGCAATATGGAGTTTGTTAATACTGTCAAGAGTTGGTTATCTTCCAACTTTGAGATGAAAGATATGGGTGAGGCTACATACATTCTTGGAGTTAAGATTTCAAGAAATCGTTCGAAGAGATCATTATCTCTTTCGCAAGAAACATACATAAATAAGATTCTTGAATGATTTCGTATGCAAGATTGTAAACCCATAAATACTCCTATTGTAAAAGGTGAAAGATTGAGTCATAGACTGTGTCCAAGGACTCCACAAGAAAAGGAACAAATGAAACATGTTCCTTATGCTAGTGCTGTGGGATGCTTAGTGTACGCTATGATGTATACAAGACCTTACATATGTTTTGCAATTGGAATGGTGAGTAGATACCAATCCAATCCAGGTCAAGCACATTGGAAGGCCGTTAAAAGAATACTGAGGTATCTAAAGGGAACTGTTGATTATACGCTGAGTTACCAGAGAAAGGATCTGCGACTTGAAGCTATACAGATGTTGATTGGGGAGGAGATTTAGATGAAAGGAAATCTACCTCTAGATTTGTTTTCTTACTGAATAATGGCGTCATATCTTTGAGTAATAAGAAACAAACGTGTATAGCCTTGTCCACGATGGAAGCTGAGTTCATGGCATTATCAACAGCAGTACAAGAGAGTGTTTGGTTTAAGAGATTTTTTGGATCATTTAGGTGTTATTAAGAATGCTACAGACTCATTGTTGGTTAACTATGATAGCCAAGTAGCAATAGTGTACACCAAAGATCCAAAATATCATGGCAAGACCAAACATATAAATACCAAGTATAATTTTGTCAAAGATATGGTTGCACGAAAAGATGTGAACTTACAGTACATATCTATGTATAGAATGGTAGCAGATCCTATGACAAAGCCAATACCTAGAGATGTGTCTTGTGGTCATGTGAAATCTCTAGGACTACGTAGAGGCTAATGTATTAAATATTGTTATTTCCCTTAAGTGTTCACATTTAATGAATTTATGTTATCATTAACGCCTATGAGTCTTTGTTTGACGTTTATGCATCTTAATGCTTAGTGCATTATATAAAATTAAGAAAGTATGTCGGACAGATAAAAGATTAGCCCACTCACACTGGTAATCGCCTCTATTTACTATGTGATAAATGGAGATGAGACGGTTTTTAAGCTTATTATCTAGGTGATAATTGAGAGCTCAAGCTTAAAACATATATGTCGCCTTAACTAAGTGTTAAGATTAGGACATAATATTTACTATGTCCGAAAGTAAAATAACCCACACATTTTACTTTATCTATCTATGATACCAGATGTGAGTTCTGATGAATTCTGTGAATGAGTAGATATGTGAACTCAAGTTAGACATTAGGTATGTCGGTATGTCTGAACTATCATCTGTACGGTATTGAAAGTGTAGACATACGCTCCATGGGAAAGGAGTTAATACCGTAATACGTATTTCAAACTACGTATGCATGAGACAACCAATAAAAGTGACAAAAGTTTGATCTCAACTTTTATGCCGTGTGAGACTCTTGAGGAAAAGAGTTCCTCATTTTAGTGCCCTCATGACTCTTACTTATTCTTAAGATTTCTATTCAGTGTTTGCTATCTTAGGATCTTGCCAATGGTCATGAATTGATTCGATCTAATGGGACATTGCTAGAAAAGCAAGTTGAACTGAAATTAAGAGTTTGAAGGAAAGAGGAAGATCGAATTTGGAGAATCACATTATAGTTTTGTATTCACTGGTCGACCAATTATGACTGTCTTTGGGATAATCATAATTGTGAATATAATATATCATTGTTTAAAAAGAGATCAAGAGAGATATAAATGTGATCGATCGATCTAGGATACTGCATACTAAATCTACTCAGAGTGTGATGCCCATTATGAGCTGCTATATATTCCTTACAGATGTATGGCAACGAGCTCTCAAAATATGTTGGTCGCACGGATTATTCACCGGTATGAATGTTACAGAGAGGTAAAGAGGATTATGTTCGGCCCACCATGTGCGAGTGGGAGATGATGGTTTTTTATATGTGATGATGGACCTAAGTGGGCCCGTCCGCCCATGTTGGGCCTAGAAGCCCAGCCCGCAATATAAGGGCCCATGGATGAAGGGTTGAGATGTGAAGAGGTGTTACGTTGAGGGGTTGCGTCTTTTGGAGGAGACGCTTTGAGGGAAAGAAACAAAAAGAAAGGGGAACGTACCTTTTGGGTGTACGTACATAACAAACTTTCTCCCTCTCCCAAAATAACGTATGTCCTTTCAGAGTTTTCTCCCCCTAATAGCAATAGTACGCTCCTCGGTAAAACGGGATCAGGATTCTTCCTCAAACTTCAACATTGGTGTTTAATCTATGGACAATAAGGTACACTCGATTCCGTGGTGTATCTTTGATGGTTTTTTATTTATGTGTTGATGGGCCTAAGTGGGCCCGTCCGCCCATGTTGGGCCTAAAAGCCCGGCCCGTAATATAAGGGCCCATGGATGAAGGGTTGATATGAAGAGGTGTTACGTTAAGGGGATGTGTCTTTTGGAAAAGATGTTTTAAGAGAAGAAAAGAAAAAAGGGAACGTACCTTTTCAACGTACGTATGTTTTTTTCTTTTCTCTCTCTCCCAAAAAGAACGTAACTTTTCTCCCCCTTGAAGCAACAGTACGCTCCTCGGTAGAACGGGATTAGGATTCTTCCTCGAACTTCAACGTTGGTATTTAATCTGTGGACAATAAGGTACGCTCGATTCCGTGATATATCTTTGATCGGTGATACATGTAATTCCCGGGCTCGTCTTCCGCATTCGTTTTAGGGGTTCGATTTAGTGTCAAATCCGTTTTAGGGAATCCGTTATTCCCAACAGGCTAGAAGGCCACGAACGCACTCGCCAACTTTAGGCTATTGTAGGCGAGGGTCTTCACGACCTCACCCCCAAGGCCCTCCCAGCGAGAGCAAGGCTATGAGGCCCTCACCAACCACTAGCGAAGCCTTGACAGCCTCACCTAAGGCCTTCACAGCCGAGGGCGAGACGGCCTGAGTGAGGATTTCGCAACCAATGAGGATTGCTGGTGACACTCGCCAGCCCTAAAGAAAAAAAATAAAAAAAAATTCAAAATATAATAATAGTAATAAACATATTTAAAAATATTATAATAATATTTTTCGATGGTCACGTCGAACAACCAGTAGCCATGTCAGCTTATCCAGCAAGACAAATCGAAAGTGACACTCAAGTAATCGATTTTTCAAATTTGTGGCACTCAAATAAGTGAAAAAAAAAAAAAAGTTATAACACTTAAAATAACACCATACAAAAGTATTGGCATTTGTAATGTACTTACCCTTAAAGTTAGGCTTTCTTTCCAAAAATAAAGCTATGCAGCATGTGTATTTTGTGACTCGATTTCTAACACAGTTCATTGATCATCTATATGTAGACGTAATTTTATAAAGGTTTACTCCATTACAGCGGGACAAGAGTCATAGGGGAGCTATATATTCTTCAAAGAAAAGAACAGACAATAGTAGTCCTACATTTCACCCTCCAAGATCATAAAACAAAAATTCTACTCACACGTTTTTATCAAGATGAGGTCCACAAATTTATGCACATATATACATTGGTGAACTATGACATGATAGGAAGGTGGACTTCTAATTCAAAGGTCACAAGTTTACCGACACCAACAATATTGAGGAGTTATTATATGGTCTGTAGATCATTTTGA
The DNA here is from genome assembly GCA_014182365.1 of Eucalyptus tenuipes. Lineage (NCBI taxonomy): Eukaryota > Viridiplantae > Streptophyta > Magnoliopsida > Myrtales > Myrtaceae > Eucalyptus > Eucalyptus tenuipes. Next base: position 15,594,694 of record CM024539.1, on the reverse strand, counting down.
TCAATATCATCTTAACCAGTAATTAAGTAGGTCCTACCATGAGCCCGAACGATTGATGCTTGAGATGTATTTGGTCTACATGATGCATAAACCATACACGCTTGTTTCAATAGTCTACACCCTCTAACTACAAAAACAAAACCCAAGAAATGGTTTAATAGATTAGAGATTTTCGATTTGGGGTGACTGAAATAACTATCTCTATCAGGATATTATAATTGGATGGTCCCTAAATTGTTTCTTGCAATATCGTTTTCTTGGTAGCTTTCTAAAGAGTAAACTCCAAGAATTGAAAGGAATAAATGAAACAAATGGTTCCAAGGTCAAATATTACGCTCAAAGACCAGTGTCTTCGAGAAGCACCGCGTGGCGTGGATGGAACAAAACCCATAAATACTGTCAAGCTAAGCGTCAAATTGTCAGTCTCTCAAGGCCGCATGACTCGGGCGGACGTGTGAAAGATATTAAATTGAATCTTAACCAAAAAAAAACTTCATCAATCAACGGAAGTATAAAAGGTAGAGAGAGAACCTGCAGCAGCAGCAGCAGCAGCAACCTCTTCTCCTTTTGAGTCTCTAACGTTGAGGATGAGCCTGGTCTTGTAAGAAGGGTTTGAACTATAAAAGTTAGAGATAGACAAGTTAACGCAGCTCAATCCCATCTTACCCACCCATGTCTCCAGATCAACAATCACCCCAACGTTCACTGGGATCGTTGCGGCACTGTTGTTGTTACTACTTTGCGCCACTCTAGCTGAGGACCGTCGCTGGAGCACACAATGATGACTAAAAAGGAGAGAGCCAAAAAGAGGAGCGTTTCAGCGTCGAAAGAGATTCTTGGAGGCATCATTGAAGAGGGTCTCGGGAAAACGCAAGTGTATGTTTGTGTGAAAGAGAGAAATGGAGGATGTGATGACGAGGGCGATGAATTTATAAGGGAGAAGAGCTTTGAAAAGTAAGACAAAGCATGGAGAGCTTCCATTCAAGAATTGCTCGACATGGGCGGGTCCATCTGAGCGTATGTATTATGCAGAGAGATAAGATAACCTCCGGTAGCATTCACACTTCCTGTTTTTGTTTTTCAATTTTTAATTTTGTATGAAGAATCCTAACAATTCTTTAACCTCAGGATTGTTTATACCATCATTTTGTGCTGCTATTTCCATCTCGTTTTAAACAGCTGATGAATGACCTTTGTCCGAGAACTGGAAACTACTCGGATTTAAGACTAGAAAATGTATGGTCTCCGATATGATGTATATGCGATGCATCATGTAGTAATTTCTTATGCATTTTCCAATTCTAATATGGAGGGTGTTGATCAAGAGACTGCTTGGGATGGAGTCAATCTAGCATACAAAAGCTCGTGGATAATACGACATAATCATGCACAAAGAAGAAGAGATACTCGATGATTCTCAACCAATATAAGAAGTATGTGCCAACTAGAAAAGGCGTAAATTGATATTGATTAATTGTTGGTTGATACCATAAACATCTTGTTTTTTCGCTCAAACAATCTGCACAAACTTGCTTAAATTCGATCATGTACCCGAAGACTTGCCCTATAGTAGATTCAATAGGTACGCTAAGCCACGACATGTTTTTGGTGGTAATTCTTTTAACTACTTTAAATTGTAAAGTGAGTAATCAATTATACATCAATAGATTAGATAGCTAATGGAGAACGGTCTTGGATATTTTTTTTGCTTAACCTAACACTCCCCTCAAGTTGAATTTGATATAGTAGGATGAAAACCTTAGGTTTATAAATTTTTATACCGTTCATGTACTGTTTGGTACAGTAGCATACTATTCATATATCGTTTGGCACACTGTTCATAATACTGTAGCACTGTAACAGAAGCGAAAAAAAGCACGATAATGAAGAAAAGAGAGAAGAAAATTTCATAAACTAATCGAAAAATTATGTACATAACCAAATTTGATTACCTATTCTATACCATGTAAAGGCGAGTGTGCAACTAATCAAGAATCATTGAGAAGGACACCCATCTATATTTATAGCTTAAGAACATAATAAACTTACGAAGTCATAGTGCACAATGAGTGATTTATTATTGTTATAGTAGTTCTTCTATTATTATTGTTATTGTTGATATTGTTGTTGTTGTTGGCTTTCTCTTGCATATCAATTTAGATTCGATTCTTAACATGTTTATGAGGTGATTGATGTTAATGGGCTGGTGGCTCATTCCATGCATCACATCATAGCGTCTTATATGCAGTTATATCATATATAATAATGTTGAGTTTCTATCAAGTGTTTGATATTATGTGACCCACAATGATTTGAAGTCAATTCATCCTACTCAAAATGGTTTTTTTATTTATGATCCATGACCATTATGAATCTCTTTCAGCACAATGTGGAATTCCAAGCTCGTCCATGGAATTCTAACCCGAGTTACCGACTACCTTGGGTGAAAGTTCGTGGAATGAGCTAATTATGCGAGTCATGTCAAGGACAAATGGCAACAATAATTGCGACCAATTTTCGGAGAATTTGGATCCTTGATGACGCTTATCGACGAAATTGAGTCCAAACTTGTTCATGCGGTTACTCCAGTCCAAACGGAGTCCTTTTCATTTCACCGTCCATGTACTTTTTCTTTTCTTTTTTTCTTGAGCGACACAATTTTCCACAACGGAGCAGTGAAAAGTTAACCTGAGCTGGTCCATTAATTTCCATCCTGACTACTTCCGACTAATTAAGGTGAAACTTCCTCGAACGGGCCGACTAAACGAGTCATGTGGCAGACAAAAGTAACAATAAATGCAAACAATTTCTCAGAAAATTTGATGAAGCTTAACGAGGAAATGGCCAAGTCCACACGGAATCTTTTTCATTTCACTGTCCATTTACTTGAGTATAGGATTTTTCACTATGGATTAGCAGAACACCAAATAGAGAGACCCTACTGAACGTATATAGTGAGACTATCTCCCAATAAATAAACAAATGAAAACATAGCGTTTCTCTGTATTATGGGCCTCAATCACAACAAAGTTTAAACTAATTCATAGGCGCTTATTTTATGTGTTCGTCCAGTTCAATATTATAGCATATACTAGTGAAATGTCTGCGTATGGGTCTAAAATTATAAAATTATATCTTGTTAACATCTAAATTTTAACGACTCCATTTAATCATTCGTTGCATGAGAAAATTATGATTCTACCGAGATTCCTAAACAAAAATATTGCTAATTTGCATTTGCATATTAAGAGCGTTTTACATTTAATATCATTGGGCCTACATAAATTGTATTCTCATTAAACTGGTGCTAAAGGGGTTAAAAACAAGCAGGTTCTAAGCTTAATCAAATTATCTATACCAAGCCCGGCGAGGAGTGAAATTTGGTGAAGCCCATTGAATACCTGCGGTGGCTGAAACTTACATGGGATGCGCACATGGGAGGTGCCGAATTAGGAAAGATTGCGTTATCTAATGAAGTTGGGAGAGGATAGAGTTAATATCTTTTAAAATTATAGTCATAATCAAGGAGAAAATTACCAAAAAAAGTCGTAAACATATTGCAATTGTGTTAATTCAGTCTTAAATTTTTTTTTTTTATCAATTGAGTCCTAAACCTTTTACAATTATTCCCGATTAGTCCATCCGGCCAAAAATGGCCGGCCGACACTGACGAGGCAACTGGCCAGCGCTGGTGACATTTTTTTAATAATATTATTTTTTGAAACATTTTATTAATTTTTTTCCTCTTTTTCTTTTCTCTTTTTTTTCCCTCTCCCTCCTTCCTCCTCCTCTCCTCCTTCTTCCCTTGGCTCCGGCGACCAGCCGAGGGGGAGGGATGGCCGGTCGCCCGGACTAAGGCGACTCCGAGGGCTCGCCTCACGGTCGCCAGGCGAGGCAAGCCCTCGCTAGAGTGGCAACCTCGAAGGCCTCGCACGACCCACACCACCTCCTCCTCCTCGACCCGTCACCCTTGCCACCGCCGCCTTATTAGGGTTCACCGGTGTTGACACTGCAGCCACCATCGCATAGGGTGGAAGCCGGCCCCCGGAATCACATGCAAGGGGGAGAGAAACCGCGGCTCCCTGCAAATCGGTCGCCCTACAATCGCTAGGCGCGTGCCAACTGGCGAGGCGAGCCCTCGCCAAATCAGGCAGGGCTCGGAGCAACTCGCCAGACCCGGCGGCGGTGAGGCCCCCCTCGCCGGATGTTGGCGAGGGCTCGCCCCATCGACCACCTCAGTCCGGTGACCGGCCAGCCCTCCCCTCTAGCCGGTCGCCGAAGCCAAGGGAAGAAGGAGGAGAGGAAGAGGAAGGAGGGAGAGGGAAAAAAAAAGATTTAAAAAAAAGGAAAAAATATTTAAAAAATGTCTTCGGCGGCAATTGGCTACCACATCAGCGTCGGCCGGCCATTTTTGGCTGGATGAACTAATCGGGAATAATTGTAAATGGTTTAGGACTCAATTGGTCAAAAAAATTAAGTTTATGACTGAATTGATACAATTGCAATAAGTTTAGAACTTTTTTGGTAATTTTCCCCATGATGAAGAGTTAATATCTTTTAAAATTAGGAAAGATTGCGTTATCTACTTTAATTTCTTATTTTGGACATAGCACATATTCTTTAATTCAAATTAGGAAATTAACTTGTTTCTTATTCTAGCAAGAGTGCCCTAATTCCTCATCCTATATAAACCTTGTATCTCTTAAGATTAAGGATAGCTGAATATTATATAAGTCGTGCACATTAAACCGACAAATCAAATATTTTGCTTGATATTTGTTGAGTATATATATTGTTCTATTGATGCTAATGTGATAGTGACAAAATTTCAACTAAACTTCAAAAGTGTCTATGTACAAAATAATATAAATTTGGAACCATACACTGAATGGCTAACCTTTCTATGCTAACGCATCATCAAATTTATGTAAGGAACAATATTTATCAGAAATTTGAAAGTCAATTCATCATAAAAAGTTGTCCACATATATTTGTTTTATTGAATTATCTAGGCTCACATTGTTTTCATCTTCTTGTTGATTCCTCACATCCTCTATCATATTGAATTGCTTACATTATTCTTTGCAGGTCTCACCTTTGATTTAACATTTATTACCTTATTTTCTTCTTTCTCTCTTGTTTCAATTTTGTTAGAGAGGAAACTATCAATGCTCCTCTTAAATAACATTTATTAAGGTTAAATGTGGGGCCACCTATTGATTTAGGATTATTTCTTACTTTCTTTTCTTCTTTTTTTTTGTTTTTTTTTTTTCATTTTCTTACTCTATTTGGCATAAAATTGGTACCCCTTTTTTTCCAAAAAAAATTATTTGGTAGATAGCTAACTAAATATTGTGTTAATGGGTTGTATATTTCTCTTTTCTTTTACTTGGAAAGTATTATTTAAAAAATAACCTAAGCACAAGTAAGAGCGAAAAGACTCCTTTAACCAGGTCTAGTACGCAATTGGTTTAATTATAAATTTAACATGTCTTTACATTATATTTTATGTATTTTAACTGTTCAACTTTCATTTTACTCAATGAATCTAATAGTCCAAGTTTTATTTATTTTTTATGCAATCATCGCATTATATTTTAAAAGGTACTTTAAAAAGAATTAAAAATATGACAAAGTTAAGTATATAAAAATTCTAAACATCTATTGCTATAATGCAAAGGCAAAAGAAAATGCTCTCTAAAACATTATAATATAGGATATTATATGTGCCTTGATTACATAGTAACTTAGTCGTTGACAAAAAATTACAGCAATTGTAATGGCATTATAAGACAACCCATTCAAACCATCTGCAAATATATATTTTTTGTAAATTTTAAATGCATCAAAAATTTTAATAGAATCATCAATGAAAAGAAAATTATCCACTAAAAGTTGCACTAATAACAAGTTGCATATACAACTTAACAAAAGATATTTTTCGTTCAGTTGCTTGGCTGCCTTTAAAAAGGTTGTTCTCTTAAAAAATATTTTACCCATATAAGACAACAAAAGTTGTCAATCACATCAATAACAGAGACATTATTCACTTCATCCCAACCTAATCTTGAGTGGACCACCTACGAGTTTGGCTATTGGATTACTAAACTTAAACTTAGCTTGGACTCTTCCCAATCCATACCAATTCACAACTTAGGTTCAAGTTATTTATCATGCAAATGATTTTTTATCTAAGAGTTACCACTAATCGATTGATGGTGGGTTGATTAGATACCCTAGTAAAGCATTGGAGAAATACCTTACTTTACAAACTAGAGATTAAATGAGTTCAAATACCTTACTTTACAAACTAGAGATTAAATGAGTTCGGGGATTCGATTACACTAGATTACTCTAACCCCTCTTGGTACATCTTCTCTTTTATTAATGTAGGCAACTTGGATTGATTTTAATCTATCCTCTAACAAGCAAGGTGGTCATGCAAGTGCGCAGCCATTATTGAACACTCAATAAAGCAAGGCAACAATAAATTTTAAGCATGGGAGGAAATACTTACCTTGATGCAACGCAAGCATATGTAGGGAAAACCACATTTATTTACCTAAATATGATTTCTAATTAACGCGCAATTCTAATCAAATCTCTTTTTGGGTTTCTCTTATTTAAATGAAAATTAAACTATATGTCATGCAATTAAACTAAATGCCCTAATTTTAATGGTGGACAATTTCTAATTAAATGGACCTAGTAATAATTACTAAATAATGTGCATTTTCTGAAACTAATTCTATATGACATGCACATGGTATTTTTGTATTTTTTTTATTAAAATTCTTAGTTAAAAATTACTAAAAATAAAAATCTACCTAAAGTGAGATATTATCTATTTTAAGTTAGGAAATAGACTAACATGAATCCTGTATTAACTTAGAAACTTATCTCAACAAGCAATTAAGTTCGCAAATAATTTAATTAGAAAGTATCGGAACTATTCCATCATGCAATTCTATCTAGAAAACCAATTCTAAACCACATGACATGCAATGCAATTTATGTTTTTTCAGGATAAAGAAAGCAATCAAACTAAGATAACCACCGAATCATCCAAGATTATAAAAAATATCATCCAATCAATTCAAGCAAGGAAACAATATTTAATTAACTTGAAATTTCGCACATAAAATTGATAAATTGATTTTAAGTCTCAAAGATCAAAGTATGAATATTAAAGATACTATAGACAGAATTAAAGATCATGCAAAGATATTGATTAGAGGGAATAATCAAATCAGGCAACAAGATATTCAATGGAATCGGATAACGATCACCATCTAATTTGGAGGATTTGATCCCAAATTCGAATGGTGGACAACAGATTGGACAGTGATTGGCAATGGTGCACGGCGGCGACAGAACGGCATGGCACGGCTGAATAAGTGGAGAACGATGGTGGCTGCCCGCCAAAGGTGATCATAGTGAATTAATATTTGGTCTTTTAGTCGGACCAAATAATCTCCACCGAGAACACTAAACTCACGATCTTTTTGTCTTCAATCTCACCTATGCTTCTTTCTCAAGAATTCACAGTTAAGTCTCCAGATCTCACCATGCAATAAGAGACAAATTCCACCGCTTTGACCAAAAACCAAAACAACCCACAATCTTTGAAGATGTGCTCGTACGATGAGTTGATGGCTGGGACTTCTAGTTGCAATAGTGTAGTTGGTGTCGCTCGCTGGATCCAGCAACAAGAATAACCAAGCACGCTAGAAATTCACCGAGGAACCAGGAATTCCCCGAACTGGACCGCATTTTGCCCGAGAAAAACCTGCAACAAGGAAAGAACTCAAGCGTGGTGGGTTAGCTTTCTTGTCGGCAGTGTTGCAATGGTGCGGCGAGCAACTCGTCGTCGAGCGGCGGCAGCAATGTGGAGTCACACAAGCAAGACAGCAGCCTCTCTGGCTTGGCTTTGCGAGCTGGTTTGACGGCGATGAAAGCTTGGGCAAAGGACGGCAACAGCTCTTCAGGTTTGCCGAAGGGAAGAAGCAACGGCATCTGGTGGGCTGAGCTTGGAGCTTCGCCGCTGGTAGGACTCTTGATGGATCAGCAATGGCGACGGCGAGGGCAGGCGTCGTGGTGGGGGTGAGGCTATGTGAGGATCGTGGAGATGACAAGATCACCGCCGTTAAATGGAGTTGGCTGCGACTTCTCTTCGTTCTGTTTTTCTCAATGTGTGCGCGAAGCCTGCCCCCTCTCAAAGTTTACCACTCTATCTAATACGTCAGCTCCAAGTCAGTCAAATACGTGCTGAATATTCTCTATTGATTTTATCTCTTCCAATTGAATATCAGCTCGCAAGTTTGTCGCTTTCTTTCCTTTCTTGCTGTGAATAGAGCCATGAGAATGTCGCTGAGTTGGTGCGGTGATCAACAGAGATTTCTTCTCTTTATTTTAGCACACATGGACAGAACCTCTTGGTCTTCAATTGCTTTTGGTTCTTTTCTTTATTGATAGAAAATCCCTCGGGCGTCAAGCTGTATGATGTTCCTTCCAATAATATCTCCTCTTGCTGACCGAATCCTTCTTTCAATTTGCCAGAACATTGAAATATATTCAGCCACAACCTTGCTTAGTACATCATCGGGCAAATCTCTCACCACTGAATACGTGACTACAATTTCCTTTCTTCAATCTAATTACTTCCCAAGGCAAATCAATATCTCAATTTGGCAAACTTCCCAATGAATTTCAGGCCATGAGAATTAATAGGTTAGGTCAAATTTTCATCACTGCAGGCTTAACTCATTTAAGCTCAAAACCATTTACCCGAGTTCATCCGCCGCTAGTTTGATCAAATGCAATTAATTGAAATATGCTCATAATAACTATAGGCAATTTAACTTCATATTTTTACTAAGGACTAAAATTTAGCCCATAATGTTGTATGCAATGATTATCAAATAGGGCATCAAAATTTATATGTCAATATACTTAAATCACATATGCACGTGTGCGCACACAAATCAAGGAATAAATTTTAATTTTTAGTGTTTGAAGCACCAAACAAACTTGTTGACATGATTGATTGTTGTTCTCCATTCACACTTTCATCATCAATATATGCACTTAAGCAATTCGAGTCCTCTTAAATGTGTCTTCCATAGTAACTATGCTACAAAAAACAATACAATGAGCGATGAGTTAATTGTATATAATTCATCAATCACCATATTCAATTTACACTGAAAATTGAAGTCAAAAATTCACTATCATGAGCATTATCCAGGGATATAAAGTTGATAATTAGCGGAATAAGTTTAGAAGAAAACAAACATGAATGGAACTTTGAAATGTAATGGGTGTGGCAGATGCAAATAGAGTGAAAAGAAGTTGTTTGAAGAGAATGTGGGTGATTTTGTCTTTTAATAAAATTGAAATAAAAGAAGAAGAAAAAAAATGTAAAAAATAATTTTAAATCAAGAACGAGATTTGCAATGAGCAATCTAGTTAATTCAATATGATGGGGGTGTTAGGAGCTAATATGAGAGTGAAAATAGCATGAACCATTAGCTATCATAAGATAAACTATAGAGAACTAACATTATTCATTATATCTTAATCGATATTTTTCTTGAAAGAATTATTGCCTTTGTAAACATAATTTTATCAATTCTTGATTGGCACTATTTTTTACTAATTCTAATAAGAGGAAAATTTTGTGTGGTTTATTCTCACTAATTTTTGTAATATGTTTTATATAAATTAAAAAGACAAACTCGCAAATTACAAACAAACCTAGACTGATTAATTAATCATTTAAATATAATATATTTTAGTATTTAGATAAATATAATACTATTTAAGATAAGTTCTACGTAAGAACTTATGCACCAAGGGTTTTCTAGTAATTATACTTTTTTCAATAGCTTAATTACCTCAACATATGATTATCAACCAACTTCCACTGCACATAAACAAAGCAAGATTGGAGTTTAGCAACATCAGCAAAACCGACACCCAATGCATAGACCCCAGCCTATAATCCCCGTTTGAGCCAAATTTAAGGTCATGACGTGGCACAGATGGGATTAGGTTATAATGTATAATAGACTATGGTGATACTACTGGAGGTCAAGAACTATTAGCTATTATGATTCGAACCCATGATCTGAGGTTCCATGCATATTATTGATACCTGAATTTTAGTCAATAATTCAAATTTTCGTTTTTGTAAAAATAAAAAATATATAATTGATAATAATAAATGAAAAGGATGCCAAATTTGGCCATTAACCATTTTCCTTACTCCAATTTATTAGACCTCAGCTCACAGGAGCAGCCTATTAATCCTAATCGAAGCCCATTACCCAAAACCCATTGCTCATGCTAACCCACCATTCACTGTGGCTCATGGAATACTTAAACAGAGCCCAACAATTTCAAACCCATGAAGCATTAGAAAGCCCAACTCTACTCATTCAAATGATTTTGGCCCCGCTTCCGGTGCATGTTAATCATCATAACTTTCATTTCAAAATCTTATTTTCAAATTTCTATTGTATAATGTATGTCATTCGCACATGTCCTTCTCATATTCTATGTCACCATGCTTGTCATTCGCACATGTCACTATTCGATTTTAATGTTATAATGTATACCATTAGACATGTCATAATTTGATTTCACCGTGATCACACGTGCCATTTCGTTATGCCATATTCAAATTTTCATTTTATAATGCATGTAATATGCACATATCCTATTCAAATTCCATGTCATTACACTAGTCATTTACTCATGTTGCATTTAATTTCCCTATGACCATGCATGTGATTCGCCCATGTCATAATTGGATTTCCATGTAATGATGCACGTCATTCGCACATGCCATAATTCGATTTCAACGTTAGGCATTCAATTTCTAAGTCATTTACAAATGTAGTTATCTCATGTCTTATTTGAACTCTACATAATTACACATGCCATTTGCTCAAGTCATATTCAAATGTTGCAACATACCGTGTGTCATTCATCCATTTATAATTTGATCTCCACATTATCCTACATGTCATCCTGGTTCTATATCATAGTACGTCATATTCAATTCTCTCACTTTTCATATGTGCATGTCATTTGCACTTGTCATATTCAATTGCACATAAAAGTAGCATATGTATCAATCAAAGACCACATATCGTTCATAGTATATTTCAAAATACACAATTCACACAATTTGGGTTATCTAGTTCACAAAAATGATACTATCTTTTCGCCTAATTGTGTATTGGCGAAAATTTGAATTTTGCAAACGTTTCAATGTGAATTAAGGAAAATGCAAGACAATTGTGAATCCATCCAGCACATAACCGAACCCCAAAGCTCACAGTCTTGGTTACGCGACAGACCAATCACCTCACACATGTCACCGAGGTAGTCTATTCCTCTATACCTGCTTAGGCATTCTAGGAATCGACCTAGGATTGATAAAAAAAATAAAGTGGTGGCGAATCATCTTTGCTTTTCAATATTCACATTATTGGTTTCATAGCCAACTCGAATCAAGAGTTTAGGGAGAACTTAGAATCATCCACCTGACCCGCTTTGCGATTTTCGAGGGGCTACGAATTTAAACCAAAATATATGTTTTTGTTCCTATCAACTATGAAGAAGTTAAATCTTTACCAAAAAAAAAACTATGAAGAAGTTAAATTATACGAGGATTAAACCATTGATTATTCAGTTATTAAACCTATGAAAAGTTGAAAGTATTGGGATGAGCTATGGTTTAGTGAGAAGAATAATCATAGAGATTATGCATTTAATCATAAAAGATAATTTTTTTTTTTTCAAAAAAGTCATGCTCAGTCGTGTGACAAAATGTTTAGAAATATATTTGTTTTTATTGAGAATAACTCTTTTGCAATGGACTTGCCAATTTTAACTTTTATTCAATTTTCTAATGAGCATAAAATTTAACTTTTACTTTTTTTATAATAGCCAGTCAAGGTCGTTGGTCTCTAGCAAGGGCCATCCTCACCAGCCTCGAGAGAGGGATGCTCGAGCCTAGGATGGTGAGGGCCACCCTTGCTTGATCTGGTGAGTGGCTACCCTCGCCAATCCAAGCCTCATCATTTCTCTCCCAAAGCTAACCACAGTAGCCCTCACCTAAGGCCGACAGACGAAAGAAGGAAAAAAGAATAGAATAAAAGAAGAGAAAAGAAAAAAAGTAAATAAATAAATAAAAGAGAAAAATAAAAGATAAAATTATTAAAAAATTGTTCGTAACACCGATCGTTGCTAGCAATGCAACATAAGACGGCTATTGTACACCACGACTGACGTACATGTCAACAATTTCTTATCAATGGACTCAATTGACAAAAAATAAAAAGATTTATCACTCAATTAGCATAATTAAAAGATGGGTTAATACTCTGAAAAACCCCAAACTGGTACACTTGTGACAAATTTACCCCAAACTATTTTTTTGACCACCAAAAACCCCAAACTAGTATACATTTGACAAATTTACCCCAAACCGATATAATTGTGATAAATTTTCCCTCTATTAGTTTTCATTAAATTTTATTGTCAAATTATTAAGTTAAATGACACGTGACAAGACTAATTTTGGATTTTATGCTCCGTTTATCACAGTTTACATTTTTTGTGATTTTTTTGTGGTATTAATCTAATTTAACAAATGGTATATTTGTTACAAATTTACCATTTTGGGGTTTTTTGCGGTCAAATAAATTAGTTTGAGTAAATTTGTCACGGGTGTACCGGGTTTGGGGTTTTTCATAGTCAAAAAATTAATTTTGGTAAAGTTGTCGCATGTATACCGGTTTGGGATTTTTCAGGGTATTAACCCTTAAAAGATTTAAGGCAAAAATGAAAAAGTAAAATAAGTTGATGACTTTTTGAACAATTCTCCCTACTAAAATTTAATGAATGAAAAAAAAAAAAAAAATATATATATCTATATATATATATATATATAATATATATAATGTTGCACATGTGACAATTGACATGTGAAGATTGGCTAATATTCTTAATAACGCAATTTAATTTTTCTATTTCTGGAATATATTTCTATTCTAGAAATAGATTTGAAAAAGAAATCAGAAGCTAAAATTTTTAACTTCTTAATTTCTGAAATATAAATTGAGAAATTAATTTACGGCTAGAAATCAATTTTTATTCCAGAAATTTTGTCATGCACACCCTTAAAGTACTTGGACAATTATCCCATGAAATTATAATGTTGCACATGTGACAAGGTCCAATGGTCGAACATAATAAATACAAACTTCTCAAAAATATAATATGATTAATATCACAAAAACTTCTAATTGATATATTTATAATAAATTTATCACCCATTAGTTTAATGTTTCCATTAAACTGGATTAATATAACAAAAAACTATAAACTCGTACACCATTGACAAACGTACGCAAAACTAGTTCACTCATCAACCGTCACATATCATCCAACTAAACAATTTCATAATAAAATTAAGCGGAAGCTCATGGAGAGTAAGTCTGTTGAAAATATATTAATTTGGGATTTATTATGAATTTGAAATAAATTTATCACACAAATACCAACTTGAAGTTTTTCGTGATATAGACCCAAGATAAAAGTTCAAGCTTGTAAAAATGAGAGAAGGAAGAAACCGACCCACTGGAATGCATGATGATCAATTGAAAAGGTATGAAAAGAAACCATGGCTGATCGGAAACCCTACACCTCTAACTGATGATCGATAAAAGTGTTCTTGCATGGCCTATTAATTCTTGCAATTTTCTCAACTTTTCAGTTTAATATGTTATTGGATCCTGCGCCAGAAGTAAACTGAGTCTGGAAAACATATATAACATTGAGGGTGAAAACAATGCAATGTTATTTTATCCTTGCCCAATGTACTTATCCTTGAAGGGATAATTTCACTGAAGTTCAGGGATAAATATCCGTGACTCAAAGAAGGGAAACCACAATATACATAAGGATATGGCGCTTCCAAGCGCATTTATTGCCTTCAAGGTTTGGACTATCAATTCATCTCTTGGTCCTACAGGCATCTGAAGACTCCAAAATGGCCAAAAAAAAAAAACCCCTTTGATTTGAAAACGACATCCGAATGGTCATGTTATTAACAGCTCTATAAGATTGAATCAGTAAAGAGGAAAGTTGTCGGACCAGTTTTACTTCAACTTTTGTTGGCTATATCGGAGTATTCCGTGGACATCTACAATGCCAGGAGGGAAGACGGGATCCGTGGCTGCTCTGACAGCCACCTTCGCCACAGCAGTGACATTCACAGGAGGTGTGAAGAGGGGGCCGACAAGCGGCAGTTGGTTGAGCGGCTTCGTGTGTTGAAAGATCTGCAAACATTGAGCCATGCAAAGAAATCACTCTTCGGAAAAGATAAAGTCAGCATAAATATAGTAGGCATGGCAACTTCCAAGTTCAGTGTCAACTTAAGCAAGGTACAAGCAAATATTCTCAGCGATCTCAAATAATGAGGGCAGTAAAATACAGGCCATGATCATAGAAAGCAAGACTTTGGCCAACATCGTTAAGGCATTAGATCATTTTGTGTAGATCTCACAAGGGTAAGTGTCAAAAACATGCCACATTCAAATACAAAACAGATGAAATTGCTTTTGGTCCACTTTCAAAAGGTTTTGACTCGTCTGTTATGGGTGGGAATACCTAATATTTGTTTCATCACAAGAGTCCTTGTTGGTGACAAAGTGGCCAGTTGCTACTATAGATTGCTCATATGAAGAATTAAGCATGCTTAGAGCATGAAAAGCTGAAGTCCCTGCATGTTTATGATGATGCTTACTGCTATAAGGCAGAGTTTCAGAGACGGAAATCAAAATTTTCCTTAATTTCCCAAAACAAAGATTGTAACCTCTCAGAAAGGTTCTCTTGCTAAGAATTCTTCACCTAGTCTCTAGAATCAGTGAGAGGATCTACTACCCCCAAAGAGGAACTGAAAGGTTAGGGCTTTGACACAATGATATGGCATTAATATATCATCCAACTACTCGCATATGAAGTTGTGAGATCCCTTTGGACTTCTTTCCAACGGTCAATATGAACCCAATTCTCATAAATGGTTTGCATTATCTCCATATTTGGAATATGCTAGCTTCATTTTTTTAACACAAATAGGAAAAAGAAAAATAAAAACTATCAGAGAAAAGAGCCAAAAAAGTAGGACCAAATTCGCTAAGAAGAGTAAAGTAAAGAGAGAACTGCTTCTATTCCAAGCAGGGAAAGCCAGTTGCTCAGTGAAGCAGACATCAACTGTAAGCAACTGAATAGTTCAGGCTATTCTGGCAATAAAACCTCAAGCAGAATCAAGTTATTCCATCTATTGGTGAATGCAGTCAACCAATTTAGAAATTCATGATGTAATTATAAGAATTAAGAAAACAAGCATGTTAAGAAAAGCCTAGTTGAAACTCGTGATTAGATGAATCATAAGGGAGGTTTTCAAAGATTGAGTAGCTGCAGAAGAACAGTCAATACCGAGGAACGGGTCAACTTACCATCTCCATAGGAGATCCAATCACTCCCAGGGGTATCTTCATGCTCCCAACTCGGCGAGTCCCATATATAAACCCAGGCCTCAAAATCACTCCTGAGTATATGAACAGTTTAGTATTTTTCCGGTAAATAAAAGCCATTGTAAAATGCAGATGGCATAGCAATGCTCCTGTCTGATTATCATGCAACATCTGACTGTCAATTTCTGTAGGATAATGGACAGCAATTAGGCATTGTCGCTGGCCTTATTCTTGAACTATGGAAAGGAAACAGTCAGTCTCACAAGACTTCTACCGTTCATGCACTTAAAAACCATAGGGCCTGCATAAGCACATCAATCTTAATCCAACAATAAGATAATCACTCAGAGTTATTGAACCCTATTCTATACAAATCCATCCAGGTACAGGTTGCAAGGCACTTTAGTAAATCACTAGCCCTTTTAGTGTGCAGATTCCTAACACGGCCTATTTACAAGTAAAGGAAAAACAGTTATATCACCTCCATAAGGGAACTTTGTCAGCAGCTCTGTTTCAGCAGCTCTCTGCAGCCAAAATAAATGAAAGAGAAATCAGTAAGATCGAAATCTAACATAGTGCTCATTATTCTTCAAGCTGAAGTGAAGCATATGTTATCTATATATTAAGCTATTGAATCCAGCTTATAGATTTGGCATTGCACTCAGAAAGCATTTACTCATATCTGACTAGACTTGCACTTGAAAAAAGCTTCATCAAAAAGCATTAGAGCAATTTATGGATAATAAATAAGGCCTCCCAATAACTGAAGCTTTAACTACCAAATTCTGTACACTTGACAAGATGTAAATTTTATAGACAATACCTTTCCCTCATAATATCCCTGGAGTAAATAATTCACGACACCAAAGTCAGCTGCAGAGATGTATATGAATCTTTTTACACCTGCAAGAAATACAGGTCACAACTATATCTAGCCATACCATTTTATACAGATACAACTCCCTGAAGGAATATCATGAAAGAACCTGTCAATGCAAACAGTCCACGGAAAATGAAATGGTTTGAACGACAATAGTTCACAGCAAATGGTTTAAAATCAATTTTTCAGCAATGACTGTGCCAGCCAACAGTCCACACAGCACACCTAGGAAATCGCAATTTGTGGTAACAGATTAAAGTTCTCCGGGGCCATAAAATGGTTGATTAGCTGGCACCATGCAAGAAACTGCCTTTAGCAAACAGTTTTGATTGACATGTAAATTTTCCAGGCTACACTGAAAACACTAGCCAAGTCAAAAGAAGTGCAAGGGGAAACCCAGCATTCATGAGATTTAGCATTGAAAACAAGACAAAGAAAAGCCAACACCACTAAAAGTTGCTGGACAGAAACCTCAAAGCTGAGCTAACCATGGAATTAGAATACTTGTAGGATAAAAGCAGCAGACGTTGAATGCATAGCTTGTTCAAAATAAACTGTTCATAATGACGTTGTACAAATGCCTACATGGAAAGAAAGAGTAGTCCTATTTTTCCCATATTGCGAGTCCTTCAAACAGATCTTATCAGAGTCTAAAGGGGAAATATGAATACTCATAATTTTCAGCTTTCTGTTAACACAATTGATAGTGCTACTTTTAAGGACCTAACAAGAATATTCTGGAGATAAGATCAAAGAGTGAGAAAAGTCCCAGGACCCACTAAAAGCATGGTAGTGATCAAAGACCAAAGAGATGCGTAGCGTTTAAATATTAAACCTCGACTTTATCTAACAGTTTTTCAATTAAAACTATGACTTGGTATCAAAATCAAGTTCAACTACAGTTATGAGGAATCAAATAATTGATACCTCATAAACTGTAACGACACCTATTTAGGCAGACACATGAATGATCCCTTGCTATAATGACGGACAATTATAATCAGTATATAAACGAAAAAGTAAAAAGGCGCCATAATAAGATAGGAGAAAGTGGTACCATTATTGGAAAGGCTAGACGTAATAAGAAATTCGAACTAATCAAGAACTTCAGAAAAAACTGCAAGTACTGCTCACAGAGGAAAAAGTGGGGGCACACTTGTTTAAAATGAATTGTATCAAGAATCTGCCGATATCCAAGGAAATTGAATGCATCAAGGAATTTAATCTCAATAGATAAGAACGAACCTTTAACATGATCAACTTTTGGTAAAATGAATCCTCTTACACAAAAAAAAAATGTGAAAAAAAAATTATATCCAGATATATACATAATTCAGCCAGTTCAAAATATTAGGGAAAAGCAAGATACTAGTTTCAGAGAACCTAGTACTATATTTATAAAATACTGACAAAATGCACGATCTCGTAGGCAAGTGGTGACCAGAAATGCCAAGGGGAAAGTAGGTAAAACTACACACCTTGCTCTGAAGCAGCTCTAATTGCATTGATATTTGCAGTCCCATTGATCTTGTACATTTGAGAATTGGATCCAAAACCACCGACACAAGATATCTAGACAACAAATTAGCACAAAAGATCAACTTGCCACCCAGATCATATGGACATCCTATTTCTTGCTTTTATAAAACATTAAAGATCAGTGAAATTCAAATTACAAAAGCTATATGCAAAATAAAATTTACATATCAGATTCACAATTACCAATCACAAGCATGTCTCCACTCAGCCACGCATGCACTTCATTTTCCATTCAGTGGTAAAATAGAACTATACCACCTCAAGTAAATGCAAAGCTAACAACAAATAACTTCAGTCAGAAGCATCTTCCATCACATATGAATAGAATAACCAGAGATATGATCTCAACAAACCCTCATATGAAGAATATAAAATTCACAAGCCAAGTTTATCTCAACCACTATAGAAGATTGGACTACCACAGATAATACAAAACAAACAAGGCTTGTGAGAAGATTGAACTACAACATTGTGAAACCAACAAGGCTTGTTCAATTTGGACAGTAAAAATATAAAATTTCTCTGTGGGATCATGTATAAAAAACTCAATGATCTGCTCAAGCTATCCTCTACATACTGGAGTTAGACAAATCAAGTTATTCAAAACATCCAAGTGATCACCCAGCACCAACCCTACCTCCAAAGACCACGCCCAGTACACATCTCCTGAGTAATGCATAACTACACCAGCAAGGCAGACATGTGCATGCATCCTCAAAGTGCAAGTATGGTGGGAGCATGGACGTATCAGTGTAGGTGTGGATGCCCGCACGTGGACCCACAGACACAGAGTCAGGCTAGCAATTCTTTAACATGGAGGAGCACTTTTATTGGATTAGCAACATTAATTTAATTAAAAATCCAGGGAAAAGGTAACAAAAAGAAAGAATTTCAAAGAACTAAAAGCAGCTGTTTCCACAGCGATGGATCTAGCATTTTACTGATTACTTATGAAGTCAATCTTTTTATGTGGCTCAATTCTGAGTATCATACTAGTAGGTTCAAGAGACCCACTACCAATACTGAACAGATAAGTCACCACAAAAAACAAAAAATAAATAAAAAATAAAAAAAGTAAACCTCTTACGATGCATGACATATTTATTATACTAGACAATGCGATATCTAACAAGAGATGCTAATTACAAGAAGCATGGAGAGCTCAAGAAACTTACAACAGAGGTGACTCCAGTCAGAGCATCCTTCAAGGTTTCAGGTGCAAGAAGATTGCCTAAAAGATAGGGAGTTGAATCAGCAGAGTGTAACAAATCTCAAATCTCGCAAAATGAGACTGCTTGAAGTGACCATCAAACCTTGATGCCAGGTGACATCATTAGCCCATGCATCACGTAAAGACGACCTCCCAGACCTGAATGAAAGAAGTAAAAATACATAAGCCTAAGAGAAACAAGTCAACAATTTAACCATCTGAATATTTATACAGCTCCCAGGTGTTCTGAGTGAAGATTTGCTTTATGTCCAAGAAAATAATAAGTCCACACCATATGCCATTGATAATCATCAAGCAGCATGCAGAATCAAATTTTATCAGCTTCTTTTCTAAAAACAATAAGCGTTATTCATTCCAATGGGTATCATCCCATCTTTTCTCCTAAAGGCTAATCAATAAATAAGAGCAGTGCCTCTATCAAGAATAGGCATTTACCCTACTGGTCTCACTGAACATGCATACCTATCCTTATGGTTTCACTGAATATGCTTATCATAGCCTCACATGTCTGAATATAAATACATATACTCTAGTAGTCTTATGGACAAACTTGTCAAGTATAAATTATTAGGATACATTCTTGTCATTCAGATCATACCTGCTGAGACTAGCAACAACCAATCCACGATTTAGAGCCTCTTTGCATACATGTGAACCAACAAATCCATTCCCGCCCAATACAAGTAGCTAAATCAAGTGACAGAAAGCAACATGCCTTAGTATATGAAAATGAAAAACGATAGTATGAGCAACAGTAAATACAGCTAATACAAAGTCAGTGACATGAGGTTGGTTCTCCTTGTTCAACTTCAACAACAATTAGAAGTATCCAATGTCTAGCAAAGTACCTTTTCCGTAGGTGGTGGAGGCATATTCACTGTCTCTGCTTCCTCAACTTTAAAGGGTTCATCCACCTTGTTAGATTCTGTTGAAAGATGTCTCCAACTCGTAGACGAAGATATTTTACTGTTTGATGACAGACACCAAGACCAAGATATGCATATTACTTGCAACTAACAAAATACATCAGGACAGAAAGACATTATTCAGACCATTTTCTACCAAGACCTCCGCACATCTAAAATTGCAAAAGTACACGACTGGCAATTCCATTAATGCGCTGCACTTCTGCTTCTAATTTTTGTCACGTCATCAATTTGATCAATCAAAGATTCCAAGACCCTCTTAATTCATGTCATATTCAGATAATCCTTGTAGTTCAACTCTTCTTAATCCCACCATGTTATTAGCATGCCATATGTTGAAAGATATAAATTTTTCCACTCAAGCAATGAAAACACATGTTTAAAAACTTCAAAAATCAAAAGATGAAGGAACACTGAGAAATTACTATACTTAGATACAGGGAACGAACCCCACCAAACAGCAAAGAAAGTAAGGCATTGCATATGTCAAAGCAGAACATTCATAGTTATTCTTATTGGATAAAAGAGGAAAATAAGTAGCCATCATCAGAAATATGTATGAGGTTGTCATCTTTGAAGCAACCGCTGCTAACATCAGCCAACGTAAATGATGGTCTCTCAAAACATCCAAGGTTAATGGCAATTATGACAATAGGTTTGGTGAGACAAAGTTACTCAAGATTCATTTCCAAAACAAACTGAGATTATCAAGTGAGCATCTCTCTCGACCCCCTAACAGTGATTCCAGTATAGCAACTACATCAAATCAGCTTGCCATCTCCACTAAGCATGTTAGCTTCAAAGATCTCCACGGGATATTAATCTAACATGCCATTAAAGCTTCAATCACATTAAGCAAGCATTGGTTTCGAATGAGTGGAAAAGCAAGTGGGCTGACAGAAACATAGTCCACTGCCCATCACATAATCACTCGTGATCATAATCACGAAGCATTGACAGCCACACTCAAGAAGATAAAAGTAAAATCGAAAGAACCGCCCTCGAGACCTTCAAGAATCACATTTCCCATGTCCACTTGAACATTCATGATCAGTCCACACTCATCGTTGGTCCATTACAATACACACATAAATAGACACGGGCCCTCCAAAGCTACTCGGTCCAAATCTCACCAGCTACGAAATGCGTGAAAACACAACACTCATGAACATCAAACCGCGAGTCTAGAAAGACATACTAATCAACCCAGAACCGCATTTTCCTCGATTACCCAAGAAAGGCACTAGAAATCCCAAGGCACGAGCCACACGATCGAACCCAGACATTAACTAAACGCAAAAGCCATAACCCAGCACCCGCAATCATGGAAACAAGATCAAACAAAGGGAAGAAGGGGCGAGAAGTAGTACGGGAATGAAGCCAACGACGACTTCGAGCGGGCCAGCCGCGAGACCACCGCCTTCATTTCGGGATTCAAGGACGAGGGGCTCTCTCGAAATCGCTTGATGAATTCGAAGCTCGCGGAAGTCGGAGTTCTCGGCTTTCGGCGAGAGCAGCGCGACGACGCTCAATAGGGAATCTAGCGAAGGCGAAGCAAGCTCGAGAGTTTCGGTTTGGGGGGACACGTGGCGCTCGTTGAAGGTGGACAGGTCGCGAGCCCACGTGGCTCATCCTGCGCCCTTGACATTTCCAGGGCTCGCGCGCCCCTTGGGGTAGCATCCGGTGCTCGCGCAGCGTAGGTTTGCTTAGGGTGCATCCCCCCCGCCGTCTCGACGTCGGACGGGGACGATCGATTTTCGCGGGAGCTCAACGCGCGTGGACCGTCAGATTATGTGGATCTCATTAAGAATTTAATGATTTACGTGAATTGAACCCGCGCGAATTTAGTGCACGCGATGATGCAAACGACTTTTGGGGGCTGCATTTGATTTAACTTTTGCAAGTAATTTTAGACCTGAAAGTGTTCGGTTCAGAGTTTTCTCAGTAAATGCTCAATACTGGGAGCAATTCTCATCCTATCTTGAGCTTTGAATACTTTTGAAATACTCGGTTGAATAAATTTATTTCCCATTCAAATTGTCCTTGCTAATTTATTTAAGTTCCAAATTTGCCCTCATCCTTATTTCTGCTGCACATAGGGTTGCCTAGGGTCACATGGCACCGGCTCGCCTCGCATGGGGTTGCTTTATATTTAGCAGCTTGTCCCCTTAGCTCTTTTCCGTGCTCCAATTCATTCATTATTTTTGAATTGGCTTTGCAATAAATATTGTGTTTACCAACGGCTATTTAATCATTGGGATTTACTTCGGTGACCACTCTTCCAACTCAAAAGTGGGAGATAGGGCATTCGAAACCTCACCTTCTCAGGGGGTTGAGTATAAACGATTTAGTTTCATGTGTGAATTTTGCGGGCAAAAAAAAAAATTGCAAGGCAAAAGCCTAATATTGAAAGTTAGATAAGAAATAGAGTAAGATCGATAAAAAAAAAAATCAAATCCCATTTACTTTTCTTGAAAACTTCTTGAGTCAAAAAGTCTTCTGCACAAATGCAGAGCATTTGGGCAAAAGCCTGACGACTCCCTTAGTGCGATATATCCCCCGTACACTTTCAAATAAAATTTCCTAAAAAATCGTTGAGATAATTTCAAATGTCCCTATCAGTTTTGTTCATCCCTGTCAATTTGCACAGCCACCTTTTAATTTCTACACTTTGCACCCTGAATTGCAGTACTGAATTTCCAGCTACGTCTCTCACTTAAAACCACTGTCTACTTATTTATTAAATCACTATTTATTTTCACCAAAAAAATTTAAAAATATAAAAAAAGAACCTAGGACACAAATCTCTCTCTCCTTACATTGCTTCTTGCCTCGCTCAGGTGGAGTCACAATCATGACCAACCTGAGATTGAAAGTCATTGACAATCGTGACCTCCATTAAGGCCCAGATGGAGGTCGGTCCCCACCTTGATCTGGTCATGCAACTCCGGTTTGAGGCAACTTTGAGAGCGGCATGGGCTCACTCCATCATCGGGCAATGGAAGGTATGGCACGGATGGCTGGTCTAGGGTTTGGGTGTTGTGGTTGGTGACTAGATGGAGAGGGTAGTGTTTTCCCCTTGGCCTTTGTTGAGAGAGGTAAATTGGTCTTTGGATTATGGAGATTTTTGCATGGAAAGGCAAAATCGATATTATGAATTGTGAGGGTGCAAAATGATAGGAGGGCTTAATTTGGGAATGGTATTTCCAAAGAATATTTTGTGTATAAAGTCATGATGATGAATCGCTATATGTTATCATTTCAAATCATTTTTTGGAAACATTGGAATGAGTTCATTGTCTGATCAATCACGGGTCAGCGTGAGTCTTCATCTTTGGAATCATCTAACGTAAATTATTTTGTAAATTTCCTTTTTTTTCAATTTAGAGATTGTTCTCTCCAATTTCTAGTAATTGAAAAATATCGGATGCCTAATCGAAATTAATTTTGCGAAGAGTACGTAATTGTGCAGATAGAGTTCATCTTCACAACCCAAGATAGTTTAGCTTGTGAATAATAGTGATGCTCTGACTGGAGAAAGTGTCGTGTTTAATACAATTCTCTTTGTTTGTATAAAACCCAAGAATCGAAAGGAGGACATCCAGATGCATACCCTCATTGAAAGGCATAAAAGCAATTTGAATAAATGTCTTCTTGCCTTTGTGGCAAGAAAAACTTTATAAGCGTTTTAGCTATCGATGCTTGATTGCAATTATATCCTTATTTTTGCGGGAAAAGTATTTAAAAAATCTTAAATCTATTGTAATGATACCTGTTCAGTTTTAAATATTTCAATTAAATCAATTTAGTTTTAACATTTTCACAATAATACCAATTGAGCCCATCAAACTAATTTAGGACGAAGTTACTGATATAGAATTGGTGTCATACATGACACGGTTGATATTAACGTTGAGATTTTTTAATAATTTTTTGAATTTTTTACTTTTTTTTTTCTTTTTTTATTTTTTTCTTTTTTACTGAGCAAAGGCCATGATCAACAATGGTTGGCCTCGCCTGGGTCTAGGGTTGCCCTCATCACCACATGGCATAGGTGAGGGACGACTTTATTGGGCCTCACCCTTGTGCAAGTGATGCCCGACGAGGCCAACCCTTGCTTGTGAGGTGAGGGCAACCTCGGCCTAAGCAAGGCCCTCACTAGTCATCAACATAGGCCATGGAAAAAAATGGAAAAAAAAAGTAAAAAATATATTGAAAATTTATGAAAATGTCCACGTCTGTCCACATCAGCAATTTTTGGTCTAAATTGACCTAATAAACTTAATTAATATCATTGTGAAAATATTTATGATTAAATTGAATAAATTAAAAGTTTAAAAATGCCAATTTAATATATTTAAGATTTTTTGGTATTTTTCCCTTATAGCTAGAGAATTTACTCGTGAGGCCATGTCAGATCATTGTTATCTTGAACCCTTTTTAATATGTCAACAAATTTTGGAGCAATCATCCACTCTATCTAGAAATAGTAAAATCAGCTTGGAAATTTGAAAAGTATGGGTTTCCATACTACACTCTTTTATCTGAAATTAGCTTAATGTCAAATTTGAAAATTATGGGTTTACACAAGCAAGAAAACCTGTTGAGCACCTACCAAAAGAATCCAAGTTGTATGTCATGGCTCCGTTTGGTTCAACTCTGGAAATAGACCTTAGGGAAATGCAAATATCTTTGGCCTAAAGGGTTTTGGAAAATGCAAATTGCGTTTAGCAAAAAAATCTTTACAAAGCTATTTTGACATAAAGAGTGTTTGACAAATCTTTTTTTTTCTTTTTATAAAGGGCTTTTAGATTTTATTTTTCTTTTTTATTAAAAAATATTAAACTCTTTGCCAACCCGAGCAAAAGTGAGGGTAGTTTTGGAACAATGAGAGGTAAAACCAAAAAACTAAAAAAATTATGATAGTAGTTTTGAAAAAAAAAAAAAAAGTAGTTTCGGCATTTAACCAAATACTGAAAATCCAAAATTGGTCCTTATCAACATCATTGGGCTTTCAGCTTTCTTAAGATCAGCATTTGACTGAAGACCCTTTAAACATACTTGCCAAACACCCCATTATTTCCCAAAAAGGCCTTTGAGGTCGAAAGCCCCTTGGGAAAGTTAAACAAAACACATCCATAGAGATTTGCCCTGTGAAATATCAACTAATTGTAGTACAATTGTAGAGTGCCTAATGGGTCGAAAAGAAAGCGCATGGATTATTGAGAGTATCATCAAAGATTGCTAGGCTTTGCAACCCATTTAAAAATGGCGAAAGTTGCCCACTGCCCCGGAGAGACTAATCAAGTCATTGATTGGGTCACCAAGGCCTACTGAAACAAGGCGCTCCCCACTAATTGGTTGTCTTTACCCTCGCTTCCCGAAAGCCCCTTGGGAAAGTTAAACAAAACACATCCATAGAGATTTGCCCTGTGAAATATCAACTAATTGTAGTACAATTGTAGAGTGCCTAATGGGTCGAAAAGAAAGCGCATGGATTATTGAGAGTATCATCAAAGATTGCCAGGCTTTGCAACCCATTTAAAAATGGCGAAAGTTGCCCACTGCCCCGGAGAGACTAATCAAGTCATTGATTGGGTCACCAAGGCCTCTTGAAACAAGGCGCTCCCCACTAATTGGTTGTCTTTACCCTCGCTTCCCGAAAGCCCCTTGGGAAAGTTAAACAAAACACATCCATAGAGATTTGCCCTGTGAAATATCAACTAATTGTAGTACAATTGTAGAGTGCCTAATGGGTCGAAAAGAAAGCGCATGGATTATTGAGAGTATCATCAAAGATTGCCAGGCTTTGCAACCCATTTAAAAATGGCGAAAGTTGCCCACTGCCCCGAGAGACTAATCAAGTCATTGATTGGGTCACCAAGGCCTACTGAAACAAGGCGCTCCCCACTAATTGGTTGTCTTTACCCTTGCTTCCCCTATGGAATATTATATGTTCAAAAACTCAATTGTCTAACCCTAGTAAGGTTCCTTTCTTCGTATGAATGGATGAATGTGTCTTTCGACCAAAAAGATAAAATTGGCCTTGGAATTTGAAGCATATGAGGTTAATGGAGAAATTTTGTCAATTCATGACTTATTTAATAGATGAGAACTCCCTTAGATGATGTCTTGCAAAATAGTTTCACTTTATTCTAAAAACGCATTGTGTTCGTGTCTACAATTCTTGGATGTTTATGCTAATTTATGATAACCGTTTTTCATTAGTTCATTTGTAATAGGTCAACACAAGATTCATAAAAGTCTTGATAATTGACATTGAGATAGGACAAGGGGTCGGACTAATGCTTAACCGACTTAAATTTTGCATTTCAAGAAGATAGAGGTCTCAAGTTCAATTCATATTAAGCATAGCCACTTAACAAAAGGAACCCTTCCTAATTCCACGTGGATGACGTACCTTTGATTAAAGTGAGGATTGCTTTATATTACCTTCTTAAAGTACATCCTCGAATGAAGCACATTTAATATAATCCAACGGATTTCCTTTGATTTCTTTCTTACTGTATGATCTCATTTTGTATAACAAAAAGAAAATTCCTACGTTATATGCAGATTGTGTAAGTATTTTACAGTTAATTAGGAAGAACTTCCTTCTTAGTCCCGTAAGGAAGCATTTCAGGCAATGATTAGCATTCTTAACTTGGCATAACCAAACCAATCACGACACGTTTTAAATCCGACTAGCTTTACTCTTAAATGTACAACAATTTCATTCTAGAGTGACTTTTTTGGCGTCATTGTCACACTATCAATACACGAAATAGCTTTTCGAAAAGTGTTCGGCCTTCTGACCAAAAATAAATAAAAATGTGTTCGGCCCATTTTCCAAGAAAAGTCAAAGCCCAAATGTTCACAGGGTAGACTCACTTTTTTTTTTTTTTTTTTTTTTTTTTTTGGGCAGGGTAGACTCACGTAACCCATGCCAGTTTTGGACTTCTTAACACCAACAAAAGTAAAATCCTGGGCGACAGAAAGAGGCTGCTTCTGGGGTTTCATTCATTTCTAGATGTGTTGCATTGGGTTGCTTGCATAAGTTCAAACAAGTGAAATTGGGTAAGTTCAGTTCCTCCTGTTTTCCATCTTTTGATGCTCGAAGAACACATAAAATTTTCTGCAGAGTGATGATTTATCATGCATCATTGCCCCAATTTTAACCTTAAAAAAACCATTTTTCCAATGGTTTTGTTGTTAATTCATGATTCGAGACAACAGAAGTGGCATGATGCGAACAACCAACTCAGTTTAGTAAGCCCCAAAAAGTAAGAGAAAGTGATATTGTCATTAGTTAAATGGAGACCCACCCATATGCATGGTAAATAAATTACAATTTTTTTTTATAAATTATAATGCAGAATTATTAACTTTTATTCTTTATTCTCTTGAACAAACCACAATCATTGCGCGATATATGGAATACTATATTTAGAAAGCTACATATAGAGATAGAATGAATGTCTCAACAATAATTATCTTTCTAACAGCCTTCATTGGACATCGAAGATGGTTGGAATAAAATAAAGCTGAAACTAAAAATTTCTAACGAAATTTGCGATCTAAAAATTCAAACTTAAGCAGAAAAATGTTGAAAATTCCTATATTTGCTTTAATATATGAAATATTTGCAGAAATTAAATAAGAAATTATCAGAATTGACAAGAAAATATTGAATTATGCCATTTCAGTCCATGATCTCCTGATGATGCCATTAAATAACTTTTAAAAAAGTACAACTATATACAGTTTGAAAATGCTATGCAAGAATTCCGTGACTCTATGAGAAAGCTTATCGTACCTGCTTTCAAATGATTCAGAGATAGCTGCACGCGTAACTTTATACACACATATATATAGGTTCATAGACTTATAGACTTATAAAGTATGAAGTAGGCTTGTATTATAAAAAGAGAAAAGAATAGCTCAAGTGTCACAACTTGATACAAGGAGATATTTAAGTGTCAAAAGTTAGAAAAGTGACACTTAAGTGCCATTTTTTAAAAAAATGAGACATTTGAGTGTCACCTCCGTTGATCCCGTCGAAAATTTTATGTGGCAATTTTTTATTAATTTTGCTCATCTACGTTGCTCACCGGAGAGTTGACTTAGTAAAAAAAAAAATGTAAAAACATGTCGTTTTGGCGTGGATTTGAATTTTAGTTTTGGTGACGCCAAGGAGGCGGCGGTGGCAAGGGCTAAGCCCTCAGCCGTTGTTCATCCTCTTCTTTTTTTTTAAAAAAATGATTTTAAATTTAATTTGATTAATTTTTATATTCCTTATTTAGCCACGTCAACAACAAAAGGATGTCGTTTTTGCACTTATCTAAACACATTAGCATAAAAAACGATGTCGTTTTGCACTTGCGTCTCTAGAAAATCGCCACGTCAGCATTTTAGTAGGAATTTCTCGCTACTGGTACTTAACTGATCTATTTTGTTTTGATTTTGACATTTAAGCATTAGTTTCCTAAGTTCTTTTATTTAAGTATCTATCTATGCTAAGTTTTGACACTTCAGGTGTCATTCTGCCATTATAAAAGGCAAGGAATTTTTTAAATTCAAATTAACTTTTAATTAACAATTTGGATTTAATAGGAGAAATAAAAGTAAAGTCAATATTCAACTTACCAAATAAGTATATAATTAAATATGAATTTGAATGTGAAATATCTTCTCATAACTATTCAACCCAAAAGTAGATCGAAAGCCATTGAAATGAGTAGTCATGTATTATGACAAGATGCAACTCTCATATGAATGGACATATTATTTTACTATTAGATGCAACTCTCATATTAATGGAGATACTATTTTACTATAAGATGCAACCCTTGATAGAAGAAAACACAATTCTACTAATTATTTTAAAGCATACCAATTTGTAATAAGAAGAATTACGATAATACAACCATGCCCCATGATAGTAGCATCTAGATAGAAAAATGGGTAAACTCGAAATTGAAGAAAAGTTGGGAACGTGAACATTCAATTATGTACTTTGACAAGACATAAAAACCGCTTTAAAGGGAGATTCTGCGATTTATTCAAACAAATAATCGATCGCTTTCAAATCAAGCGTTAAATCATTCGATCAATTTCTCGAACCTTAACATTCTAAAAACTTCAAGGTAACTTCTAAGTCCCCTATCACATCATGGATAGCCCTAACTCAGTTGTAAGCCCTAGTAAACAATTTAGACATTAATTGCAATCCCGGTCGCATCATCTTGCTACTGACAACACGAGGAGAGAAAGAGAGAGGATCTGGAGATATCCCGTATCAAAATCTGGTCTACCATCTCCTCTGTCCGTATACGGATCCAACCATACAACTTCAGAGCTCCAAAATCTAGCTCTATACGCATCTAAGAGCCCTTTTCAAAAGCGCACATCATGGAGCCAACACTCGCGTCGTCGCATCGGTACTCCACCGTTTCCCACTTCCCGTGGGTCACGCCAGCTAACAGAAACTTCCCAAATGCCACCATCCCCGTCCTTCCTGCTGAATTCTGCCCCCACCAACCGCGGTCCCCAGGCCCCCCCACTGACATGTACGAGGTGACCCTCTTTCTGTCTAGTCTTCTTCTTGCTTGGACCAAGACGGAAAGGAATTGGAGACTTTGTCACGTAAGATTCCGCTGAAATTGGAGACGCGAGGGAGAGGATTAGAACCTTTCACATCTTATATGAAAGAGAGATTATCATTCTCTCCACACTGGAATTCGCTCTCCATTGAGAGATAATTACTTTGTTTTTCTCAAACCCTTATGGGATTAGAGGAGGATGCCAGAATGTGGAGAAAAAAAAGTGGAGATGGAAAGATCCGCGGGACGAGTTCTTCACGAGAATATGATTCAAATGGACAGATCTTATAAGGAAGTTTGTAGAGTGAAATATGAGTGGCATGAAAGGATATGGGCAACTTGGAATGAACCCAAAATTTGAAACACCATGGATTAATTCATTCATTGAATTAAAGAGAGGTTGGCAAAGTGATGGAGTGTTCGACTTGAATGATGTAATCCATGTTTGAAATGGACAATGTCTTCTGCTCAAATTAACCTTAAGGATGACGCTCCTCATTTGATTCACAAATGAGACAGCTTACTAACATTTAGTTGCATAAACATGCTTGAAATAGTCAAATACAATGTTGTCCAGGAAAGGGAATCAGCAGACTTTGGAAAAGTCGAGTGGCTAAGCCTGTGCCGTAACCGAACTGAAATCAGACGCAGTCCAAGTTGCTGGTTGCTGACCATTCCATATGATTTTCTAATCACGTATACCCAAAATAATCGTTATTAGAAAACCCTAATAATCTCCCTCCCTCTCTCTCTCCGTGCAGCAGCTGTTGACGACTTGACACAACATCACCGACCACTGACACAGTCGACCCCAAGATCACTCCAATCACTGAGACCCTAAGATCCCTCCAATCACTGTGCTCATCAGCACTCCTCAATTTCCTCTCTCTCTCTCTCTCTCTCTCTCTCTCTCTCTCTCTCATTCTTCTTCCCACCGCCATGATAGCGCTGTGCGTGCTTTGTGATCTAGCAAATTGAAGAAAACGACCTCAAATCGACGTCAATATGAACACATGGACCTCTGGCAACCCTGGAGAGGTGAGTTCCTTCAGATGGGCTACATGTTGGTAGTGTTTGCACAAAAAAGTAATCAAGTCATCCATAAGGCTATGCACGTGACTAAGTACAAATTATTATTAAATAGGTGAACGATTATTGAGGACCATAGAATTAGTTATTGATATGGATGTCTATTGAAACCATTACCATTAATCAGCTGCCAATATACAACGATATATAATCGGCAGTTATTAACAAGGATATCATTAAAAGGGACGATAAATTATCGATTGAAAGACCAAAAGAAAGCTGGACACCTAGAGGGTGTCAAGGTGCAGTTATGGAGTTTCAAAATTGAAACCACTGGTGGATGAAACAACAAAGATCAGGAAATCGTGGAGTGAGAATGGATGTTGCAATAGATGGTCATGTAAGATCGAAATGTGAAATTAAGGAAGCATGGGCACAAGATTCTTGTAGATGAAGAGGCATGGCTATAACTGTAGAAGAACTACTTTAGACAGTTATGGCTAGAACACTATAAATACTAGTGTTTGCACAAAAAAAAAAAAAAAAAAAACGTCATGTTTCAATTATCTATAAATTCTTGCACAAACGTTATAATTTAAAACCTCATGTTGTCAATTAAAATTCCGGTGTATTTCTTAGCTGTAATTTTTAAGTCCACATTGTCAATAAAATTTTGGTGTATATATTTGTTGTATATCTTGAGTGCTTCATTGTTGACTAAATTTCGACATTACATCTTTATATTTTGAGGCTTTGCATTGATTAAATTCCAACATAATTTGGGTAAGTCTTCTTCTGTTGAAGCGGCTACATTTTAGGTTTTGTCATCGATTAAATTCCAGTATAGTTTGTATACATTTATTCTCATTTGAAGTGAAGATATCAACTTTCTTGTCTACTTGTGTTATTTCATGCTCAGAATTATCACAGAACTTGTCTCCTTTAATAAAAACTAAAGAATAACTTTCGGTAAAAGATATTTTATGGCAAATTTAATTTGAGCGAAATAGAGGCAACAAATAAGCCCGATGCAAAAGGGAGGGGAAAAATAGTTCGCTTAGCCAAAAGTCGCTCGACAAGTAGTTTACTTACCTAAATGGGAGGAGGGACTAGGGTTGCTTGATTTGAAATTATGAAATAAAGGGTTGCTAGGCTGCATGTTTTGGAACCTTATCAATTATGCATCCTCTTTCCTATGGAGTAATTGGGTTGATAGTACCAAATGTAGAAATACTTCAATCACACAGCTCGCATCAAGGGGAGTATGGCCTGATGTTGGTGAGATCTTCTTAAGTTGAGACTTGCTCTAACTTTAGTCATATATAGTTTTAGGTACTATTATAAAGAGATTTATGAAGAACTTGGACAAGTAGCATTGATAGTGGAGTGGCATAACCTAATTTAGACCAGTGGTATTAGAAAACATAATTTTATCAACTAACTTCTTTAAAGAGATAGGCTTCTAACAATAGAGATTGTATCACAATGATGCCTTAGTCAATATCTAGTGCAATTTATGATGACCCGTTTAGAATATTGAACAGGTCTATTCTTCCAATGCAACTAGAATGGAGGTATATGACGTAGTATCTTGGCATAATATGGGATTCGATGTTCAATAGGAAGATGGAATGATGGACTTCAATGGATGATTGAGGCTACCAAAGGCAAAGATTTGGCAGCAAGGCTCCTCAAAGTATCATTCTTAGCAACAATATATTGTATTAGATGGAGCATAACCGTGACCTTTGCAAAACAAATCAAATGATATCCATATTGTTTTAGATAATGTGCATAAAATCATTAGAGGTAGAGTCTCACTCTACGAGGATGTTAGACCTTCCCAAGTTATTGTTGTATTGAACTACTATGTAAAGACTCCATCTTCTCCCATTATTAGTTCAATTTGTGTGGCTGGGAGATGCCCAAAGCTTCTGTACTTCATCCAATAATTAATATTTACATTTACGCAAAAAAAGCCTGATGCAGTGAGTTTATGCTGGTCATGGAGTAACGTATCACAGGGACGGAAGCTGTCGTCATCCCAAACCCAATTCTGCTAACTTCTTATTATTTTCCCACGAATCAAACGATGTGTCGACCACTATGATTCGGTGAGAAAGGGTCACACGTTCCTCACGTGGGTCCCCCACGGCGACAAATCGACAAATTTCCCCCGCTGGGTAATAAAATCCACCCTCATCCGGCTAAGCCAGTGCCACGCGTCTCCGTTCTATTGGTCAAGACCCGATCTCCCGGGGCCCACCAGATAGACCCTCGGTCCGTCCACTCTCCTCAAACCCTAATAATTGCGCAACAGGCTATTCACGAAGAGAGAGAAGAAGAAGAAGAAGAAGAGAGAGAGAGAGAGAGAGAGAGATCGAGATCGGAGCAGAGAAGAGCTTCGCATTGCCCACCGACCTGAGCTGAGTTCAGCTGAGTCGAGTCGAGTCGAGACTCGGTGCGAACGGTGAGGAAGATTTGGTAATGGCGTCGAAGCTGTGCGACTCGTGCAAGTCGGCGACGGCCGCGCTGTTCTGCCGCGCCGATTCGGCCTTCCTCTGCCCGAGCTGCGACGCCAAGGTGCACGCGGCCAACAAGCTCGCGTCCCGCCACGCCCGCGTCGTCGTCTGCGAGGTCTGCGAGCAGTCGCCGGCGCACGTCACCTGCAGGGCGGACGCGGCCTCCCTCTGCATCTCCTGCGACCGCGACATCCACTCCGCCAACCCCGTCGCCCAGAAGCACGACCGCGTCCCCGTGGTCCCCTTCTACGACTCCCTCCCCCCAACCCCAACCACCACCACCACCACCACCCCCCGCCGTCGCCCCTCCCTTCGCGAAGCCCCCCGCCGCCGGCGACTTCGTCCTCAAGTCGGAGGACGACGTCAGCAGGGAGGAGGAGGAGGAGGCCGCATCCTGGCTGCTGCCCAACCCCTCGAAGGCCGCCGAGAGCCCCGACGTGAACTCGGCCCACCAGTTCCTGTTTGGCGACGACGACGTGGATCCGTACCTGGACGTCGACTACGGCCCGGTGGACCCCAAGTTCGAGCCGAGCGGGGACCAGAACAGCTCCGGCACGGCGGACGGCGTCGTCCCGGTCCGCAGCGAGGGCGTCGTTCACGGGCCATTCGTGGGGGAGGGCGGGTTCGACCTGGAGTTAACCGGTGGATCCAAGGGTTTCGGGTTCGGCTATGGCGCTCACTGCTTGAGCCACAGCGTAAGCATATCTTACGCGTTCTGTCAAATCATTTGATATATCGCTCGTACGTACGACTTGTTCAGATTATCCTTAGTACGGGATCGATGTAAATTTACTGTTTCGATGTCATTCGCTTCGGAAAATGAAGTACGGACATCCGAATAATTAGCTTGACCGGGTGGATTCCCCATCGTGGCAGGTATCGTCGTCCTCTCTCGACGTCGGAGTCGTGCCGGACGGGAGCACGGTCACCGACACATCGAACCCGGGCGGGAGAGCGGTCGGGGTGGGTTTGGAGTCCGTGAGCCGGGCGCTGCAGCTGTCGTCCGTGGACAGGGAAGCGAGGGTCCTGAGGTACAGGGAGAAGAGGAAGAACCGCAAGTTCGAGAAGACCATCCGCTACGCCTCGCGGAAGGCCTACGCCGAAACCCGGCCCCGGATCAAGGGCAGGTTCGCGAAGCGCGCCGACATCGAGGCGGAGGCCGAGCGCATGTTCGGGTTCGGGGTCGTGCCCTCCTTCTGATCTCATCTGAACCGTTGGAAAGGCCTCTGTCTCACTCTCTATCGGAGAGAAATTTTGGGCTCTTTTCCTTGCTGGTTTTGTGCTGCCGCTTTTCTCTAGCAGCGATGTCAATCTGTTTTTGTATATATAGTAGGAGACTGTTGTTTGCTCCCTGGATCTCTGACCGTTGCCTGATCTTGAATGTTTTATGGTGAATTTTTATGGAATTTGATGATGCAAATTGAAGGGAAATTTGCTGAAACTCGGACTTTGTAATTTAGGAATAAAGTGATGATAAGGGATTATTATAATGTCATGGCAGATCAAAATCCGAATGATCATTGGTTTTTAAGTGATGAAATCAATCATTGTGAGTGTCTTAACAGTGAACTCTCTATTTGCTTGCTTTTCTCATTGCTTTATCATCGGGAGTTGGTACAGTTGGCAGAGATTTATCATCATTTTTTCTTTGAAAGGAAGGAAACTCTAAAGACAGTGTTACTTGCTTTATTCAAGTGTAGAAGCAAATAATAAGTGTTCTCATATATATTCCTGAACATTTCCTTTCTTTTTCTTTTTCATCTTTAGCAGCATTGACATTCGGCCCCCTGAAAAACTTTGGGCCCTCCACCGACGAGTTTATTCCCACTTACGAGTGCTGAACGCAAACTTTCAAATTGGGTGGTCATAACTTTTTCAATATTATCAAATATTTTTTTTTGTCGAAAATGAAAGGGAGGTTCGTTACTTCAAGACAAAAACGTAAATCACACAAAGCAAGTGAATCGAAAAAATAAATCAACTCGGTAAGGTCTATAGACTCATTTCTTTCATAAGAACGGATCTATTAAAAAATCAAAGCACAATTGTGGCAGATCATTGAATCTTGAATCATCATCAGTGATGAGTATATCTTGGGATTTTTCTCTCTTAATAGCTACGATTTTGCCAAAAGGCAGTGCACGCCTAAATTGAGCATCCCCAACAGCAACGGGTTGAAAATCACATATAACACCTTGTAAATTCCAAACCTAAATTCGACAAAAAAAAAAAAGGATTTTACTAACATAATAGTGATTGGGATATTGTGAGGATAACAGTTTGTTGTGAGTTATAAATTTTTGAAAAAGTGAATTTCATAACAATTTATTGTAATAATTTATAATTATTTGTGATTTTGTTTTTTGTTGCTTAGAATAAATTATTATTCTCACATTAAACTAAAGACCGTCACGCAATTATATCTCAAAAAAAATTCCAAATCTATATGTAAATTGGAATAAAAAAGCACCTAAATCTAGATCTAGCTTTCGAGTGATGGAGAAGAATTGCAAAAGAGATACCGATTGATAACATAATCACTTTTAGATAATCCAACTGTGAAAGACAGGAGTAGAGCAGCCTCAAAGACTTGCGAAGCACTCAACTATTTGGAATAAGCACCCAAAGTCGGAACGAGCAAGCAGATCCTTTTGAAGTGCTCGTGCTTTGATCTTCAAAGCTCACAAGGACAAACCTCTCCACTTTCATAGAGGATGTCGATCGCGTTGTCTACATAATCAACGAAGAAGTCTTGAAGATGAAGAGAGAGAGAGACAGAGAGAGAGAGAGAGTTCTCTCCCTCAGGGATGGAGCTTCAAAACATAGGGTAGGCCGGGCAACTTTAGAAGAGAGAAAACTCTTAATTCGATCATTCTAGTCTTAAACCTTTTAACGATTTTTAATGTATTCCTTTTAGCTAATTTTGACAGTAAATTGTTGACTTGGAGGCCGATTATCCTAAGTGGTATAGTCAATATTGACGTAGATGATTCTTGTAATTTTTTTTGGTTGAGGGTGTTGCATTGAAAAAATCATCCACATTAGCATCGATCATCTCCGATTATAAAACGTGGGACACCTAGCGTTTATATGAGCAACTTTTGGCCAAAATTGGCCAAAGGATTGTATTGAAAAATTGTTAAAATGTTTAGGATTAAATTGACTAAATTGAAATTGAAAAATTATGAAAAGGATTTAGGACTAGATTCATTAAATTGAAAAGTTTATAACTAAATTAACTGCCGATGCAATAACTTTATGACTTTTTAGACATTTTTTCCTTGATTTTGAACGGAGTTCACTGGTCAGAAATTTGAAAGATGCATCCAAATTGCATATAATTTAAATTACCTCCAAAATCATGTTATAAAAATACAATCTTTCGTCCAAATGCCTATATGTAACACAAAAAATTGGTTGATACAACTCGATGGAATCTTTTCCCCTGGATCTACCTCAGACATCCTAAGTCAAGCTTTTCCTTATCAATTAAATGATGAAGAGAGGCAACCAATGCTAGCAACTCTTGGTTGACAATAAAGCTCTCACATTCATTAGAGAATATATGGTCTTGGACAATAACTATTTCGCTCCACTCGCACTCTAAAGACTTGAGGGTGGCGAGCTTTACACTATAATCCTATCAGGATTCTAACAATCAAGAAGTCTCTCAACATGAGATATGCCACAATTAGGTAACATTGTGCAAGCTATTCAGAGATTTGCTTACGATGTGAATCGAATCCGTGACTCAATCACTTGGTGGTATCCAAATTTAGCTTGACGTTCTTCATTGTGTCAAACTCATCTTATGTTGAATAAAAATTAAAAGTACGCGTGTTATCCATATAGAAATGCGCACACAAAGATTTATGAGATTGGGCTATGGTGTTGGGGCTTACTTTGCAGAGAGCAGTAAATCCCCTAGGAGATTACAAGTTTAAATCTATGTTTCTCTCTGTGCTAGCTCTCACAATCTTGACCCAGTGTTTCACCCGATCTTTCGCGATTTATTCTTCTCAAAACTACATAGAAAACTCGTCAAAAAAAAAAAAAACTACATAGAAAACCCTAGAAACCATCTCGACGGTCTCTAGTACGTAATTCGACTAAAGCCCTAAAAAAATCAGCTTTGAAACGAGTCTCCAAAAAGTTCACGGCATTTCGTGAGCATTCGTATGTGTTTGTCCAGTTGCTCTCTTTACGCCCAGTGCCCCTAGCCTTGTCAGGTGCCCGGGCTCCCGGCCTTTGGCCATTAGAACCGGGACTTCGGCCTGGCTTCACCAACCATGGCCGGCCATCGTTTAACTATGGGTGAACACTGAACACAGTGCATCCTTGGATGCCTCGCCAAACTCCTCAGGCCGATCCAACATCATTGGGATTTGATCCTTGCTTGAGTCGTTAGCCTAAACTTGAGACGTACACAACAACCTCCAACTTAACTTGAGTTTGTAGCCAAGTCATCATCAGGCATTCGGTATTGTCGTTCTCTTATCGCCCTCCACGGATACTTACCTACCTCAAACTTCTACTGAGCCCAAGTTGTGCTCGGATGTCCTTACAATAACAAACCTAGTCCCCTATGTCCGAGAGATACTTCATCACAAGATGACTCTTCACGATTACGTCCTCTCTTGACATGCCATCTCTGAAGCAAAGGTGCTGGTTTCTATTGAACTCAGTTATCCAGTGATGCCATCGGCCAACATTGCTAACCAAGTTGCTCGATCACACAACCTTTTCTCTTCTTCTACTATCGCTATATTATAGGCCATACAGCACAGCTCATGAAAGTAAAGGCACTTAGGCACAAACCACTCAAAGATCGACCACTCTCTAGCCTCCTATTTGACTCGGGTCAAAACACCTAGCTACTGGCACACTACCTAAACAACATCCTCTACAATACAAACTGATGTCTGCAGTTCCTAACAAAACCAGGAGAATCCATTTCATAGCATCACAACATAAATATGGATTGGCTGTATGCATTCTCCTAACAACATGTGAAATATTAGGCCTAGTACTATCAATGACATAAGTTAGACGATCAACAATACTAAATGTAAAGCAAGGGCATATGTTCGATCTTCACACCAGTGCACTTTGATAGTATACACATTAAGTAGTAGATGGGTACTTACAGATTTTACAAACTACTTGCTGGAGTGTTTTCACACCTCCCAACTAAGTCATTTGCAACATTTCAACAATTTTCACTCCCTACATCTCCACAGCAGAACCATCCACGTTGCCCAAAATCATCTATCTCAAAAATTTCGTTGCATTATCACTCTAGCTCATCCACCTTGGTTTGCCAAAATTCGAGGCATACTTAACAAAACGGTTGGTCTTGACATGGGACAAATCAATATATGAAGATGATACATAATTGGTTCTAGGAAAATTACACAATTCTCCCCAAATTTAAGGGTAGTACATGTTTAGCCCTAGACTTTCGACTGCAACACACTACCCAGTTGAACTTTTATTGTGTTTCATATTTAAACCTCTGTTATATTTTCTGTTATCAGGTGCAATGCACGTGATTTTTTAGGGTTAAAAGTGTGTATCCATCTCATTTTTTAATGGAAAATTTTCTTTTACCCTTGATTTCTATAAAAAAAAATTAGAGAAGATAAATAATATAATATATTCATATATAAAAATATCAAAAATAATATTTAGAAGAATTGTTAAAATTTGAATATTAATTGAACTAATAAGATGTTATGAGAAAAGGAAACACAATAACCTAAAACGCGGAAGGACTATATATAAAAAATGTCAAATATTACAAAGGTTAGATACTCATTATTTTTTAAAATAAATTGTTAATTAATGCAAAAAATCACTGATCAATAAGAAAAGGTGAGAAACCACATTGGATTTCGATTAATTTTTTTTTTTAAATTTGAAGACATCATTTACGTAGATTATTATTTCAATATTTTATTAATCGGTTACTTTTTACATGAACTAACCCTTTGAATATGAATAACCAATAACTAGGGGTGTGCATGGTCTGGGTGGGTGGTTCTCGACCTAGAACCGAGAAACGCTCGCTAAGAACCGGTTCTGAAAAATTGGAACCGGGAACTGCCCGCTAGTTGCATGGATCCACCCGGGAATCGGACCGCCGGTCCGGTCCGGTTCCCGGATGGATCCATAGAATCGGTCCAACCTCCACGCCTTCCCATTTTCGCCTTCAACTGGTTGCGACCCTCGCTCTGCTTCCGTCTCAGCCACCACCACCATCTTGGCCACCGCCTCCGTCGTCTCACTCCTCCCTCGAGACCAACAATGAGGAGGACAATGGGGACGATGAGCTGTTCTTAGACCTAGAGCTTGCCTGTCCCCGAAGATGAGGATGATGGGGAGAAGCCTGAGGAGGGGGAGGAGGAAGAGAGGAGGTAGAAGCGGGACAAGCCTAACAACGAAGAGGACGATAGTGACAGTGAATGCGGAGGTGGCGACGACGTGCAGAGAGAGTTCAAGTTCGAGGGAGGAAAAGAGAATTAACTCATTGTTTCGCCGAGTTCGGACTAAGACTCAAAGGGAGATGAGTAGATCTGGAGGTGAATCAGAGAGGAAGAGGGAGCTCGGGGAGATTTTGAACTGAGAGAGCCGAGATGGAGTAAGAGAGTAGTGAATTGAAACAAGATGGTGATTGGAGTCCTAAATTTTAGATTTACTAATTTCAAATTTTTTAATATTAAAAATTAATTTATGATTATAATATAACCGGTTCGGTCCGGGTGGGTGGATCGCCCACGGAATCGGGAACCAAACTAGTACCCACCGGTTCCCATAAATTG
This sequence comes from Eucalyptus tenuipes, assembly GCA_014182365.1. NCBI lineage: Eukaryota > Viridiplantae > Streptophyta > Magnoliopsida > Myrtales > Myrtaceae > Eucalyptus > Eucalyptus tenuipes. The sequence goes on along the minus strand of CM024539.1, from coordinate 15,554,593 downwards.
GAACCGGGAACCGGACCGGTTCTCTTAAGAACCACCTGTTTCGGGCAGTCCGGGCGGGTCCCGGTTCTTTTACACACCTCTACTAGTAACCCATTTTTGGCATTTGACCTTTCTATTATTGAAGCCTTTTTTTTTCCTTTTCATCTAATTTGTGTTTATTCTTTTTCTTAAAATATCTTATTTAGTTCTATTAAAGTGGGTACATTTATCAAATTTTAAAAATTCTTATTGCTTGATATTAGTAATGGTATTTATTTTTTTTGTAGTACTTTATTTAAGGGATAGTATCACAAGAAATCCCAAACTGATATACCCGTAACATATTTACTTGAGACTAGTTTTTGTGTTACAAAGAATCTCAAAGTGATATATTCGTAATGGATCTACCCTTTGTTAGCTTTCATCTAATGTCTCCATAAATTGTTGACATGGAAATACACGTGGCAAGTAACTCGTTTGATGTGGATTCGGTGTGAAAATTTAGCATAAATGGCTCATTAAACGACATTGTTGTGGGGAAGCCATTTCTAAGGAAAATGAACTCATATTGGGCATTTGGACAAAACAAAATTCAATTTGCTTATTCTCTCTCCTGGATCACCAAAATTTTAGGACAAAATAGGGGCGAAATTAGGGATTTTAGTATATTTCCATAACATGAGGGAATTATTGTCTGGAAGAAAAATTGCTGGAGATTAACAAATTGAAGAGGAGTTATTGGCTGCGTTTGGAAACTGCTTTGCAAAGGGCTTTGAACACCTAAAGCCCTTTGGGCTAAATATGAGGTGTTTGGGAAAAATTTTACAAGTCCCATTAGCCAAAAGCCAGCCTTCTCAAGGCTGATCTTGGGATGCCTTGGGCTTTCAGCCTTCTGCACATGTAAAAATTATTGTTCATCATCTTCGGCATTCACTATTCATCTTCTTTGTTGAGGGCAATCGGCGAGGTTGCACAGGGCTGCAAGGGGTCGACGACCAGCTAGAGGGAGGATGGCGACCGTCACGGCGACCCGGGCGACCGTCGCCAGGGTGTCGTGGCGACCTCCATGCCATTTGGGTTGCGGCGACCTTCGCAGGGGGCCGCACGATTTGCATCTTAGCGACCTCGCCGGGGCTGGAGACCTTAGGCGAGGGTCGTGTGGCCTCGGCCACAACCGCTTGGGGTCGCGTACCAACAAGGTCGTGTGACCCAGGCGTGGCCCTCGCCAAGGTCCCTCAACCTCGGGCGAGGGTTGCGTAGCCTCGGCAACGGCCGATCGAGGTCGCGCGACCGGCGCGGTCCTCGCTGAGGCCCCCTGACCTCAGGCGAGGGTCTCACCAAGGGTCGCTTGACCTCATGCGGCCCTCGCCGGTGGTTTTTAGGGGCCGCCTGAGGTCCAGTGACCTCAGACGATGGCCGCTGCTGGCGATCTCATATTGCCGACGACCGCCGCCCTTACCGGCTAATTTTTTTTTTTTTTTTAATAATAATGGTGCTTTGTAAAATATAAGTCTTCCAAACACCATTTTGTTCAAAGATACTTCGTAATGGATTTTCATATTATAATTTTCCAAATGCAATTTGCATTTTGAAAAACTCCTTTCACTTAAAGTCCTTTGCATTTTCCTAAAAACTTTTCCCAAAAGTCTAATCAAATGGACCCATTGTACATGACCATCAAGAGGGTGCTCCAGGACATGAGGTGAGGAAGAATCTGCAAGGCTTCATAGACTCTTCGCTCAATAACAAAATCCTTTGGACTTAGCATTTTCCATGGCAGAAATGGCGAAGAGATGCGTTGAGAACGATCTAAATGCTAAATGCTTGCCCTGAGAGGGCCAAAATTTTGTGACTCCTTCCAAGATCTTCTCTTTCTCGTTGGACTAAAATATATCGGACAAAATTGAATTTCTAAGACAAGTTGTTTCCAAGAGATATTTATGCTGAATTTTCACATGTAATCCACATTAGACGAGTTTCTTATCAAGTGTGTTTCTACGTTAGCAATATAGAAGCTAATGGATGATAAAATTAATTGGAGGTAAATGTGTTAATGGTATACAAGTTTGAGATTTTTTGTACACAAAAATTAGTTTGGGGTAAATGTGTTATATATGTTTGGGTTTGGATTTTTTGTTGTATTATGCCTTTAATTAATTTATATATTCCCAATTTGTATATATTTTTTTTTCATTTAGCAATTAAGGGTAAAACAGGGATTTAGTTTAAAAAGATGAAGATAAAGTTTTGGCCCTTAAAAATAATGTGCATTGCACATGTTAACGAAAAAATGTAACGAGAAGTTAGCTGCGCACCTTTTCTTGCTTAGTAAAACTCTTGAAATTTTGTTTACAAAAAGTAAACCCCTTTAGATAAAATTTTATTTGCAAATATCAACTTTAAATTACGTATAATTGCTCTTAGAAAAAAACAATATAAGCTAAGGACCAGCAATTCCAACACATCTGATTGGAATCTACTATTTTGTTTTTGATAATTAAGAGTCCCCAATAGTCGTGAACAAGTCATTTTAAAATAATATTTTCATTTTTTTGAATTTTTATTAATTTTTCTTTTTCTTTTTTATTATTTCTTTTTCCTCTTCCTCTTGCCCTTCCTCTCTAAAAGTGGCCGGCAAGCCTTCGGTGGCTCGCGGGCCACTAGGCAAGGGCCGCATAGCCCTTGTCGGTTGTTAGTACCGGTTGTGGCCCTCACCCACCACCGAGCCTCTCCCAAGGCCGCGGGTGAGGCCACGGCGAGGCTGGCCTTATCCAAATCTTCGTGAAGCCACCTTGCCCAATGGTTGGCGAGCTGTTGGAGAAGGGCAAGAGGAGGAGGAAAAAGATGGAAAAAGAAAAAGAAAAGGAAAAAGAAAAAAAGAAGAAGAAAACCAAACAAATTAGTAAAAAAATTCAAAAATATATATATTTAAAATTACCACGTCAACGTTAGTCGACCAACCGGCATTGACGTGGCCGAATGGATTGAATTGTTATTTATGTGAAAAGATTTAAAACTAAATTGATCCAATTGATATATTTAAGACTGAATTGGTATAAATATCATAAATTTAAGATTTTTTTTTTGACATTTTTCCTCCCACAAACTCAACGTCTCTATTCCCAAACCCCGAGCCCTTAACGGAGCCTCAATTCAAACCCTCGTACACAAAGAACGATAGTTCTTTGACCTCGTCTGCTGCGTCGTGGTTTTTCCACTATTCATCGCGAAGGCAGTGCGCGCACAAACACACGCAGAGAGAGAGAGAGAGAGAGAGAGAGAGAGAGTGTAGCGTGTCGTCCGTTCCTTTCTTCGTTCCGAGGTCTGTAGTACAGAAGGTGAAAATGAAGATAGAGACGAAGAAAAAGAATAAGAAGAAAAAGAAAAATAGTGAATATTTTTTTGGTCGATAAAAAAGAAAATTATCCACGTTGGATCCACATAGGAAGTAATTGTTATTATTTTTTGAAAAGGCACATTGAACGCATTGCCGAAATTTTTTATTAGAGACACTTAAGAGACACTTAAATAATTATTTTTTTGCCAATGTAATATTTAGGTGATTTGTTGAAATACATTGGCACTAAAATAAGCGCCTAATGAAAAATTGGCAATCATAATGTCAATTTCCCTATTTTAAAGTCCATTTTGAATCAACTTTTTGCTCTTTAAACCCTAGGTTAGGCTTTCCTCTCCTTTCTCTTGAGGCCGTTGTCTCTCTGTGGACTGTCCCTAAGGGACCTCTCTCTCACTCCCTCGTTTCCCCTTTTCCCTCTTTTGAGATTTTCCGTATTTCTTTTTTCTCGTGATCTATTTTTGGAGTTTGTATGCGAATAAATTTTTTGCTAATGAGATTGGGTGAATGTGAAGTCTAGTTCGGTCATTTGTCCAATCGTTCATAACACGACTATACAACTTCTCATAGATTAGGCTGCTCCCCTCTTCCGATTTGCATTTAGGTTAAGTTTTGGGAGTTTTATCCTTTCGAACTAGATCTAAAAATAGATTGGGGAGTTCTTTATGGGTATATAATCTGTGTTCTTTCAACATTTAATATTGGTGTCTTTGCACGACAATGGTGATGAGTATATTGAATCTAGACGCGTATCGTAAATCGTTGCAATTAAATTGGAAGATTTCAGTGTGTGCTTATCATTACATTTGGTGATCTGCCATCAACATTATGGTGTCAGATATATTCTTGAGGGATGAAAGTGTGTTTCTAACTGCAAAGTTATTTGTTTTCTTGGTTTTGATTTGTTCTACAGTGATTCGAAATTGCTAAGTTTGAAAGCCTTAGATGTATCTTTCGAGTATTATTTTAATATATGATTGGTATCTTTCTTTCGACACAAAAAAAGAGTTCAATTTCAACCATTTATGCTAATTTAGGTGATTGAGCATCTTGCAATTCATCGTGCTGTTTGCAAGAAGATACCAACTAATTTAACAGTTAAGTGTCAAAATGTGAAGAATTGGTTGGTAGGAATGACCACTTTAGATGTTGCAATCAATATAAGTTGGAGTCGATGAACAAACGGATGAAGTAATTGTAGATGCATAAGAACAAGTGTTAAAAAAGTCTTTAACTTATTGTATTGGCGTCGATTTAATTCTAAATTTTTTAATGGCATCAATTTATAACTTTTTGACCAAGAGCCAACTTAGTCTTTTTGATTAATTTTGACTAGATATCGCTGACATGGATGTCGGCTATGTCACATAGGTCGACTAGCTTTGAAGTGTATAACTTTTAATAATATCTTAATAATTTTTATTTTCTATTAATTTATTCTCTTTTTCTTTTTACTTTTTTTCTTTTCCTTCTTTTCTTTTTCCTTTCCCTTCCTCCAATTGATTGCCTCGACGATTGGCTAGAGGCAAAGGCCAACGAGGCTCACCCCCACTAGCGATGGTGAGCCATGCCATGGCTAGGAGAGTGTTGACCCTCGCTCGGTCTGGCAAGGGCGAGCCTCGCCGAGCCCGACACGAGGCCGCCCTCGTAGCCTTTGCCAAGGCATGACCTTATCGGATGTGGCGAGGTTGGGTCTTGCCCATGCTGACAAGGCTCAACCCTCGCTAGCCTAGCATAAGGCTGCCCTCATGGCCTCTAGTGAGGTCTCAAGCCTCCCTAGGGGCTAGGCAAAGCTCAACCTCTCTAGTGGCTAGCGAGGTTCCTCGCTAGCCTTCGCATCTAACTAGTCGCCAAGGCCTAGCAACTAGCTAGAGGAAGGGGAAGGAAAATAGAAAAAGAAAGAGAAGGAAAAGAAGCTATGGGACCTACATGCTAGCCAACTGCGCCACCACCCCTTTGCAAAGAAATATGAAAAATTATTAAAATATTATTAAAAGTTGTTTACGTTAACATTAGCCTATATTCATGTTAGCAATATCCAGCCAAAATTAGTTGAAAAGACTGAATTGACATTAGGTCAAATTGTCAAAATATTTAGAACTAAATTGACATAATTAAAAAGTTTATGAATAAATAGATTTAGAATTTTTTTAACAATTTCCCACTCATCGATGAATATAGTTTGCAATCCATTCCATTCTCCTTTCACATCCCTGGCCTCGACCATCTCGAATTCAAAGATTACAACGAGAAAGTGCCTCGCATATTTCTCTCTTCAAGGTCGACGACGAAGTCTCTTTGACACGAACTTCATCAAAGAAATGTTGGCGGATGAAGCTTCCTTTGTCTACAGATCTCGACACGGTGGCCCACGGATCTTTGCAGTTCGCTTGAGAATACGATTCGACTTCACTTTTGAATCCTTGGTAGTACAGAAGATTCATTTTGAGGATTTTTTTTTTTCCAACACTATGGCTCCTAATGGTACCAAAGTAAAATGTCAGCGATTAAAAACACATGTATGAAGTTAAAAACAACGCGAATCATATTAATCATGTGAATTTTGCCACGTCATCTGCTGATCGATTGATTTGAACATAGAAAAAATATTTAGGTGTGAACGCCGAATCTCATCCACACTCGACAATATCTCTGAGGTTATTTAATAATAAAATCTAATAGTTTCATCATTAACTTCTGGCGCTCTGATGATCATTTATCTTTTCGTGTTTTTACCATAAAATCATATTTTTTAAGATAATTGAAAAAGTAAGACCAATCTTTCACAATAGATAGTGATTTTTTTTTTCTTTTTAGTCGAAGGGATGGAGTTGACAAGGATGACATCTTTATTTTGAACAAACAGCTTCAGAAGAACCCAACTTTAGAGTCGATTTACTGTGAAGAAAAAAAAAAACTTTGGAGTCGATCCTTTGACCTCAAGCTCCCGCAACATATGCCTGCAATTGCATAGGTTGCTATTGCAGGCATACGTTGCTAACACCGATTGCAACGAGCAAGACAAGGAAGACGTCCAATCGAGAAACCTAGCCCCTAGTACTCAGCAAGTACGGAGGGACCGGGATGTCCCAAGACTCATCCTGAACCTACAATACATTATTCGAACGTAATACCGGTCCAGACTTCCGCATGGCCACGAGGAATTCTCAATGGATAGCCTACGAATTATTTATTTATGCATGATTTTATGCGATTTTGCCAATAAACAAATGGAGTGGGTAGTCTCGACCACTTCTTTCGCCAGTGATCCAATCCATCATTCATCTTTTATCAAAGTGGGTATAGACACACCTTGCATTTTGGACACCTCTGGAGTGACTTCAGCGACAAAAGTTATCCCAAAGACTTTTGCATAAAGCCGATAAAAAGGATCCACTGCAGCTGATTAGACCAGCCAACACTTCATAAACTCCAAAAGTGGGTGTAACTCACCTTGCATTTTAGACTCTACTAAAATACATGGGGAGAAAGAACAAAGAGCGTATATATTGAGGGACTGAACTTGGAACCACATTTACAAGTTACAGACATAAACAGCTCCAACTCATGAATATTTCTATCTAAGATTAAAGAAGACTCAAAGTACACGTACTAAATCCACACGTGGTTCTATTCTAGGAAGCTGCTGATATGCACATTAGCAGTCTCGTAAGGTTTCATTTTAGGTCTCTATCTTTACCTTAGAATTACGCTACCGAAGAAATCCTATGTCAAGTTAATTGACCATACTTTTATTCAGCATCAGAGCTTTTACCAAAGAGGGAAGAAATTCTGCAGAGCGAGCCGGGGGCTGGATGGCGATTACATAGCACTGCTTTGAGAGGAACACCCCTGATTGGCCAAGAAACGGACGACAACGCAAGTAATGTTATCTGCGCTCCCTCTCTGGTACGCTTCCTGCATGAGCCTTTTTGCTGCTGCCTCTGCATCTTCGATTGGCTTAATCATTGCAACAGCTTCCTGCGCAAATTAAAGCACAGAAGTAAAAAGTACAGTTGCAGACCTCATTCATTCATTCCAAAGAAAACATCTAAAACTATAATGTGCTCGCCATGGCTCTATGTATGTGGATAAAGAATATCAGAGTGACCAATGACAACTGGTACCGAAAAGATCTTAGGTCAATCTGTAACAGCACGAAGCTAATGTAATCTAATTATTTGGGACAGTGCTGCGATAGTTCAAGAGACAAAAATATGAAGGAAAATTAAATGAAACGCCAACCTCATTTGTGACAACATCCCACAGCCCATCACTAGCAAGAATGAGAAACTCAAGTGAGCTGTCAATCTTCTCCTCCTGCAATTTTGAACGGATAATAAGATGCTAAGGCTCAGGCAAAGAAGTGCCGCCACAATAAAAGCAAATCAAGTTCCACTCATTCAATCATCTCAGTGTAAAAAGGAAATTTGATAGAAACCGTCTTAAAATGAAAAAATTGTTCATTAATTGATTGTAATGCACTTACTAAAACTACAAAGTCGTCAATATTTTGATTTAATTATGACGTAATTCGTTTACACTACCAGAGTAACTGGTAAAAGTTCTTAGTTTGAATTCTCGTATGTGCTCTACAAATACACAAGTGATGTAAGAACAATGCACAGGCACACAGAAGAGCTATACTAGACCTGAATTTCAGGATCAGCCACCACATACTGCTTCAAAAGCCTATCCCCAAAAGCACGTGACACGGCAAGAACACCTCCAACTCTCCAGGTACCTATGTGCAGAAAGTCCAGTGATTGTCCAAACACAGAGCACTCACAAGATTAAAATGTGTCCTCACATACATTTGAAATCGATATTGAGGAATGATATGAATGAAGAATCTTACCAGCCCACATAACAAATCCTCCAGCTTCTTCAATGCGTTGACGCTCATCTGTTTGATCCGGTTTATGGTCTCGAGAAACAGCAATAGCTGGAAAAAGAGAATATAAAATTGTTGGTGAAAAAAAGTCATCGTAAAACCATGATAGGAAAATCACAATAATAAAGGAAGAAAGGGATAAGATGCAACTTGATTGACTTACGTTTTTGAAAAAAGACATGTCAAGAGAGCAAGGAAAGAATAATATCCAATACCTATACGCAGATATGCCATTTATCTAAAAGGCTAACTATCAAACATTGCGCTAAACCTACTCGCCATTCAAACTTACATATATAAATCAACTGATCAAGAGGGGAAAGACATGCAGGTTGCAACCAATTGATCCACTTCATCTGCATTCACTACCCATAAATCTGATCCCATTAATTCTCTTACATCACCATATCAGGTATAATTTGATCAAACAACAACCACGGAGTCAAAGCCAATTGTAACAATTAGAAATTTTAACAACCGGTAGTTTTTACAGAAAATCACCCACAAAAGATGGTTTCACCTAATATCCTTAAAATATTTTCCAAGGGACAACCTACACTGATTTCAACATCAGATTAGTGAAAGAATATTTACAAAAAACTTAATCTCAACCAGATAGGATAATTTGTAGGAGAAATTTGAAATCATATGATTTGCACGTTATTTACTGTCCTATAACTTTCCCCAAAGTCAGCCCCCCCTCCAACCACTTCCTAAGAAAAAAAGTCTCGTTCAGGAAGCTTTTAGATAGATGAGTCCCATTGTTGGACGACGATTTCAGATCCCAAATCCTATGGGTGGACAATCAAAGTTGCCTGAGTAACTCAAGTTTTCACTTTTCAATGGAACAAAAATTGAGCATCCGTACTGAAAATATTTACCTTCACCGCCCCTGCATATCACGGCTCTAGAATCTCCAACATTGGCAACAAGCAACCGATCACCAACAAGGATGGCAGTGGAAGCAGTTGAACCAGCATCTCTATTCTGATTATTTTCCGATTTCAAAAACTCAGAGTCCGTATGGTTGTATGCATCAGCTGCAATAGGTTGATAAAGAAGTATGAGAAGAACATTTATGAATTTCAATAATCAATGAGAATACATAATAAGGAATTATGAGAATGAAAACTTGATCCCGAAAATGTGCCACAACCACCATGGGCCTTTCTTATACAAAGTTTGTTTTACCGATTGATAAAATATAAATGTCAAGAGCCCATTTGTTGACAGTGAAGCAACAAACCTATAGCAGATTTGGTATCAGAGATGAATTTTGGATGCCTGATTAAATTACTGAAGAGGTTTTGTTTCACATATTCGGCAGCTCGTGCACCCCCATGACCTGAAATACCAATTTAAGGAAAAAAAATTGTCATCCCTAATTTTGTTTTTTCATGAAAGATACATACAAACATACAAAAATATATATACAAACTACCCCACTAAATGGGTTGCTACATATTGACCAAAAAAAAGGGTCGCCTATATAAATCCAGTCCCAACATTGCGCAGCATAACCCAATGCAAAAGTTGCTAAATTTAAAAGCACAAACATATAAGAACTCAAAATTTCCCATAAGCACACCAAGGTGGATGCTGTCCCATTTCTCATAATGCTCCAAAAAAAATGGAGCACATATAGCCAAAAAAGGATTAACATCCCAAACCATGCATCCATGATTAAATCATATGTTTCATGTTTTTCTTCCTGAACAAGCCAAAAGTTGGAGAAATAAATCATGTAGATGACTATTTTCTCTTCCTTGCACTCTAGTTACACGCCCACAGCTCTGCCCTCAACAGTCTTCCAGGCACAGACAAAAGCGGGTGGGGAAACATTACAAGACAAGCTACAATATGGCTATGGATTGTTGACTGTTTGTTCCTCCATTTACAAAGAAAGCACAAGCGAACCAGCATTTTCCTTCTCTTTTCAAGATTGTCAAGAGCCATGAACTCTTGTCTACCCAATTCTTCTCCCATGGGTAATTCCATCTTCACGCATGGCCAGCCTCATCCTGTAAGCAGCCGTGATAGCTTTTCAAACAGATGAGATCCATTACTACCACCCCACACCAATATCTCCTCCAGTACATAATTCACTATCTGCCCGCATAGGGTATCAAAAAAGTTTGTGAGGGATTCCACCTCCGAGACATTTTTCAAAGAATTGACATACATGTAAGACCATTCTTCCATTCGTAAAGGTACCAAAAGAGCAGATATTGCTGTTTTCCCTCCAGCTGCATTGCATATCTCCTGGTAAAGAGTCATCAAAATGGTGTTCCCATGCTATTTATCACACAAATATTCTGAGTTGAGGCCAATTTGCACCTCAATTTCCACGTGATTCCACATTTCCTGCCAGCCTTGTTAAATTTGTTGAACACACCTACTCCATAAGCACCCTCAAATTCTTTAAAGATCCATCCTGCATCTCTTGGATCAAGCTTCGCCTCTCCTCCACAAATAATCAGCACCCTTGTTATAACACCAAGACACTGGCTTAAATGCACTTGATTGAAAAGGAAAAGCAACTTCTTTCCTAGCCCTTCCCATACACGGCAGTTTTGCAACTTCCCTATTCACCATCCAAATTTCTCACCATTACTGTCATCCCACCTCTTCCACCTCCTTAGCAAGCTACATCAATAATTTGACATCCTGTAAAAGTCAGAGCACCTGCTATTTTTCTTTCAAAGTAAGATAATAGAATCCAATTTGCCTCCATATTTGGGGATGTCATTGTGGTAACCCAATGAATCATCACAAGAAGCCCATTTAAGGTGACATCTCATCCCAAGCCAAATCAGATACTTCAGTTCAGCAGAAATTACACAGTTTACCTACCAAATCTCTCATCCTAACAGCCTTGCACATGCACGAAGGGATTCAACTTCAGGTATTGCAACAAGCAGATGGCAACCTAAAGAGCTTTAGCTTTTCTCCAGTATCAAGCCACATCCAACGACTAGTAGTGCATGAAACCCTCTGGGGACATACGCAAATCAAAACTCTAATAGGAAACGTTCATATGGTGAAAAGTTTACATGGAATTTTAGAAGAAAAATGTACACAATAACTAAATTGATAATAGGCAAAAACTAACAACAATGTAAAATGCTGATCAAATCCAGTTTGAAAAGAGAAATTGACAATAGGGCAAAAACTAACAACAATGTAAATTGCTCATCAAATCCAGTTTGAAAAGAGAAGACTGCAGCTACGTTGGATCACTGAAATTAATGACCCTAAGCAACTGTCCTGTACTGCAAAAGAATGCCTCCCTATATGGTTGACAAATATCAAGTCTAGAGTTCCCACAGTATATATTTATAAGGATGCCTAATTTCTACAACTGAAAATCACAAACAAACATCCACACACTCTCACTCCCAACACGTGCACGCACACAGACACACAGAGAAAGAGAGAGAGCTACCATCAAAAACTCCAAAAAGACCAACTATCTCCCCTTCTACGCCATCTATTCTCGTCTCATAGAAATCTTCCATCGAAGCCCTTTTCCCAGGAGAGCTTGCATATCCATAGCTGAATTTCCCATTCTGACTGTTCCATGGACAAAAACCTTATGTCAGAAAAAACAGGCTGACAAACATAATTGATGCTTTCCTCCAAAATATATGAAGAAGGGATTTTAAATCAGCAACCATACAATGGACAGTTCATGCTAATTTCAGCGTGTATTTAGCTGTCTGATGGCACTGAATGGATTTACTGAACAATAACTTTCTTCATCAATGAAAGAAGTTGACTTCTCAATTCATGGAAAGTAATAATTTCACAGGAATAAAGTTTGCGAAGTTAGAAGAAGGGGTTCTAAATCATAACACTGCCAACAAAATAATAGCATAAATGAAAGAGAGAGAGAGAGGGAGCTATCTTCCATTGTCTTCTACTGAGAGGCCATAATACACACGATTTTTTGGGCTTGGGAGTAAGTTACAACCTATATAGCTCTTTTTTAATTGAAAGACCTTCTACTATGGCAGGTTACCAAATATATAGCTCTTGTTTCCTTGAAAGACCTTTCAATTATGGCAGCAGACACAATTTATAAAAGTCAGCAATACAAGATCATGTTGTCAAAACAATAATCACTAGATCAACTACAACAACCTATTGTCAAACTTGTTGTCAGGCCTCACCCTCTGAATTTGACAAAACAAAATATCCAATTACATGATAGATCTTGAAATTAACAGCAGTGGCTCACTCGTAAAAAATTTAGGTCAGAGCTCTGAATTAAATCATGAGAAGAATCCAGAACCCTGCAGAGTGTGGTAGGGAAGCTTTTGATAGGTCCAGGTAGGTCATGGACAAGCTAGAAGCTTGGTGATTTTCTTGATATTCTGGAACATCTCAGGATTAAATGAGAAGAAGCTTCTACAAAGTCCACTATAAACCATCTATCACACTTTGCCAAACAATTTCCTACTGGTGACCATTGCACAGTTAGCATACCAACGTGGGAGACAGGGCAAGGAGGACTAAATGGAAGGACTTCAAGAAATATATGCTGATTTCTTAATTTTTCGGCCGATAGAAACTCTTGCAATCTTCCTCATATCATAAGTCGAAACCCAAAAACAAGACAATAGACGTTAATGCATCCCGAAGACTAAGGAGTGCTACATGCATTTAATAAACGAAAATTAGTGGAGCAGCTCTCTTTTGAAACCAACAGACACGTTTGAATGAGGTAAAGAGGCTTTTGACATAGCTTCTATCTTTGAAAAATCGACCATTCGAGAGTAAACGACATGACCAATTGCTCTACGCAAGTTGCAAATTAACGGTTGGATACCATTGATTAAACGAGAAGACACGATACGATCAAACTACGTAACATGAGGATCTTAAAATCCAAGTCAACCGCAAGTATTTACAGGTTCACGAGGCGTTTTGCCGAGATCGCGAGCCTCCGATACCCAAAGTCAAGTTCATATTTGCATAGAGAAGAGATCAACACAAAAATACGCAGATACGGGGGGTCTCGATTTCGATACCGCATGCGAAAATTAGCCGCCCAAATCATAGAATTCACCATATTCAGGAAAAGCAGGCATGCACACGATTCACCACAACGGCACAACACACAAATCCAAGCGCTCGAGATCTAGCTAACAAGGGATATAAGGGGACCGAACCTGAGCCCCCCGCCGCTGACCGGGGCGTCGTCGGCATGAATCTGGCTCGGAGACGCCAAAATCGAGTTGAGGTAACCCATCCCGTCGCTCGGATCCCCGAATCCAACGACTCCGCGCTCCCTCGGATCAAGACGCAGAAGGTCAACAGCAGAAGCAGCAGCAGAAGCCCGCGCTCGGCCAAGCGATCCCTTATCTGCAGATTATCGCGACAGCAATCGAGGAGCCCCGCGGCCCTAACGCTCATGAGATCGCCTCGAAATCCCCGGGGATTCCTTCCGGCCTTTGACCTGCGCGAGACCCAAACGCATCACGATTCCCGCTCGACGCCACGTCGAGCGCGCGGATCGCGTCGACCGGCGGCGAAGCGATCGGCATCGACGGACGAGGGGAAGGAGGAGGAGGGAGAGAGAAGGTTCTAGAGAGAGAGAGAGAGAGAGAGAAGGGAGGGGGAGTTACCGGAAGAGAGTGCGAGAAGAGAGCGAAATGCGACGGGGAGGAGGAGGAACCTTCGCGAGGGGGGAGGGCGTTAATGGAGAAAACGACGCTGGATTTGAGGGGAGAAGAAGACCTCCATCATCATCGTGTCTAGAGAGAGAAAGAAGAGAGAGCAGTGGAGGAAGAAGGAGAGGAAGAAGAAGGAGAATGGAAATAATCAATGGCGGAATTCGTTTTCCGGGGGGTCGTTTGTTGAGACTAGACGCAATCGGGGAGAGAAAAGAGAGAGAGAGAGAGAGAGAGAGAGAAAACAAAACAAAAACAAATTCCCTTCTAATTTTATAAAAAGAAAAAAAGATGAATTATCTTTTTTAAATTCAAGCAAAAATAAAAATTCCGAATTTCGAAATAATAATTTTGTGGATGGAAAAATAAAATTAATGATTAATATCACAAAAAAATCACAAATATATATAATAAATTTATCTTAAATTAATTTTTGATTATAAAACTTTGAACTAAGTATACTCATAACAAAATTTACCTATCATCGAACTTTATCGTTGAATTATTAAATTGGATGTATTAACGATGTACGGGGTTGAGGTTAAACCCTTCGTTTATTATAAATTTATTAAATTTATTATATGTGTATTGATCCGAAGTTTTTTATAGTCGAAAAATTGGTTTTAGGTAAATTTTTCATAAGCATATTAATTTTAGGCTTTACTTACTGGTTAAATAATTAACCTTTTGGCTGGGATTTTCTAGTAATTCGACGAATTATTTTGGATTTGGAAAAAGTTAATGGGTAATTAAATTAAATTCAAATTTTGAAAAAAGAAGAAGAAAGAGGTGGGATTTAAGGCTTGAAAATTGGAGGGTGGGGTTGGTTTGTTTATAGTAAATGCCCGGAAACGGCGGGTGCGCACGCGTCACGCCGGTTTGTAGGCCACGCAGCCCGAGACGGACCCGGTCAAAACGCCTCCGAAACGAAACGGCCGGTCGTCCTTATCGGGTGGTTGGTCGAGTACACGTGGCGGTCATGCAGGTGGGCGGTGGGCCCCACCCACGGGCGTTAATTATTGGCCGGGGAGAAGTACGGTTCGTTGGTGAATTTTTCAAAGCCGGGGTCGGTAAACGATCGGTCAACTTTGGTTGTACGAAAAAACTCAGAATTTGAAGATCATTTTTCGAAAAATTAGTAAGAAGTAACCTTTTGATTATAAACGATAGTTTATGGCTAATTAATTCCTTGAGTAGTGAAAATATTTTTATTTGCCCATTTTTATAAATGATACAAGCAATTATTTTTTTTGAAATGTTGAGCTTTTCGTAAAACGAATGCATCCTTAATAGAAATGAGAGATTTGCGATTGAATTTTATTTGATTGAAATTTTTTTGATAATAGAGAACAGTTTTGGCAACTATCAATCACATTAATTACTTTGATTTTGATATCTTTCCTTAGTGATATTTTCATATGTTGGGGTTATTAGGTCAAAAGTATTTTTGGTCAGTGTGATTAATTTAGATTGTTGTTGAGTCAATTTAAATTGTACAGCAACAAATTGTAAATACAACAACAAATTGTAAAAACAACAAATGGTCTAAACTATTTTAGGTGCCTTGGCTCTTGAAATTAGATTAAACTATTTTAAGGTGCCCTGGCTTTTGAAATTAGATTTAAGCTTCTTTCGATGGATACATAAGAATTAATATATTCTAGTGTACTTATAACCTAATCCTTTAAATTTTTTTTAATGAAAATGAGTCCAAACATGAATATGCTAAGGGTGAACTCAAATCTCTTTTTGATGATCTCTCTAGGCGAAATTGTCAATTTTTTCACTACACATGCCCGCCCGACATAACTAAGCTATCGACTTGCTATCGACTCATAAGGTCAAATTCGAGAATGCTTTGTTATGATGATGAAGCTCTTTTGAGTTTTGTGGCTTCTTCGCAAGCTGAAATCCTAACTTCTGGCTGAAGACTCAAAGAATTTAGTTTCCCCTACGCTAGGGATGGTGGTGACGGTCGGGACAAGTGAGTATTATGGTAGCAAGTGTGTGCAAGAACACATGTGGAATCACAAGACTTTGTGGAACTCACATGACAAGATAGGTTTAAAGATGGATATTGGCAATCTCATGGTAGGTTTTGAGTTCTAAAATTTCGAATCTAGTGAGCATAGGATGAATATTAGGCTTTAAATCATATTTGTACGGTACCAATGTGGGGTAATTTGTAAAATTGTAACATTTAAGTCAACGTTTAAATATGGATTTATGATTCTCCCTAATTAAAACCTCGAGATATTACAATCTTAAACCCATTGAACGATCTCAATCTAGGTTGAAATCTTATATTGATAAAAATCTTGGTAGAATGTAGATTTAAATCATATAAATTTTCACGATCGTATGAATGATTTTCATCATGTCATGGTCTTAAGTTTGACATAATAGTGTCAAATTGAAAAATCATTGCGATTTTACCATTCTTTTACCCCATTTTACATTTAGTCCGAAAAAAGAGAATACTTGAGCCAAATTAAGTGGCAAAGGCCTCCGAAGCTTGGCTAAATGATAGACTTGCTTAACTTTTTTGGCATGGCTTAGTGATAGACTTATGCCAATGGTGGACATGATGAGTGTGGTCCAGCCATAGAGCTAGAATTTGATGAAAATGTTGATTACGACTTATTTTTTATTATACCGTATTCAAAGGGCAATGACATTGAAATTCTTGAATTTTGTCAGTTTTATAATCTAATGCTTTCATTATTGTTAAAATCTCCTAACAGGTAAAAGTCCGAGGCAAATTTCCATCTTCCACACCGCCTGCTTCTTCTATTCCTCCTATACAAAAAAAAAAAAAAAAGATCAATTTGAAAATTCAAAGAATTAAGGAAATACAAATAATTTACTAACCATCTAGTTGGCTGCCTTAGAGAAGGCCTTCTCGAGGAATGGAAAACTGGGGCTGAGGCTCAGTCCGATAGAAAGATTAACGCTAACCCTCAATCTTGAGGGTTTGAGGGATTTGATGATGAATATCAGGATTAAGCATGTCATTAGAAGAATTACTATGATTTGCCAATCACTGCTGAAAATCCAATTGGAATCCATGATCACAAGCACCGAAGCCATTGTTCTTTAAGCGAGGAGAGCGCTCCTCCTTATATAGTTTAACTTGGAAGATATGATCTTCCTTTTTTCTGAATTTCAATGACTGGTTATTATTGGAGGGAGAAAAGAAAAAAAAGAGGAACGAGACTTAGATCTTCCTTTTGCTGAATTAGAAATAGCTGTCGGTGCAGGGAAAAAAGAATAAGAAAAGAACCTCCAAATTTGGTGAGCAGTTATTAGTGGAGGATTGAATCGCATCAACACACGCATTGTCTTGCTGCAGAGCCGAAGGGAGTTGAGCCACACAGGCTAGGGAATAGGGGTTAATGGGATTTCATCGCTATGGGCCTTTTCCTTTCTGGGCTCAATTGATTTTTGGTCGGGCTAACTTCTTAGGTTTTTAGTGCTAAAATTATGTGTCCGGACGTGGGCTGAATGCGAAATGGACTATAAGACCGAATTAAGATCTCCTATTACCAGCATCTTAATATTAATTTTAAAATTTTCATTTTTTTTCGTATTTTTTCACATGGTTTTATTTATTAATACTTTCTTCCTCGAACCCCTTGTTGTTTTGATTGCACCAGGACTCAAAAGAGGCGATTGTGTCGGTTGGTGATAAGGTCAGTGTTTCTATTACAAAGAAGCCTTTGGTGGAGGAATCGTTCACATACCTTGACGTGTAATAACATGTCGAATCGCCAGGGTGAGGTTTTTGACTTGCATTCCATTAAGCAACATGAAGTCAAATTCAACGGGACGAAAAAATCTCCTAAGGGTAAAAGTGGGGATAAGTACATTATAAGCGCCAAAAGTTGTGTAGGGAGCTTACATTGGTGTCAAAATTTTCATCGGTTCACTTAATTGACAAATTGAAGAAAAAAGATTAGTTAAGTGCCAATGGTGAGAAATTCTGGCCAAATTGATTATGTGATATTTTATAATTAAAATTATCATTTATACTGCCCATTAAAAAAAATATTATTCTTCTTTGTACATGATCCATATCTGACGAGGAAAAAAAAAATAGAAACATTACGTACAAACTACAAGGTAAAATAATAGAAAAATGAAAGAAAATTCTAGAATTAAAATGGGAAGATTCTCTCTAAATCAATCCATGAGTATCGATGGAAATGCACAAACAATTGTTAACTCTTTCTCACGATTCACTACTAAAGAACTCGAACAAGAACAATCGAAAATGATAAGAGTCTCTTACGATTCACCATTGAAGAAATTGAAATTGCACAAACGGACACAACCTTTAGCAATTGAACAATGAATCTTGTACTATCTAAACCTTGATCGGTAAAAGACCCCTTTCCACTCTCTCTCTCTCTCGTGTTGCCAAACTAGCAAAGGAAAGGAACCACAGTTTTTTTTGCATTCTACTCACCGAGGGCCCCTTTATATACCCAAGCTTGTTAGCTTTTTGAATAAAGCCACCATATTCTATTTCTTTTTTAACCTTAAACTATGGGTAAAGATTTCTTTCTACTTGCGCCTTCGACGTGCATATATATATATATATATATTGTACCAAATAAATGCCCCTTCGTGTAATATTCCCTTCTATTTTTCGATATTCCTCATCCAAAAACTTCCTTTTCGCTAGGAAATATACCCCTCAATATATAAGTGTATATATATACACACATATATAGACACACACGCGCGCACACACACACACACACACACACATATATATATATATATAATGAAATATCTATGTCATATCATTCTTTCTTTTTGTTTCTTTTTGTTGGTCAAGTTTTCTTTCTATGTTCTTGAATGAATATTGGAAGAATAATATGAATTTTTTTTTTCGAAATATACTAATTTTCTAACTCGTATTACTCATAAGCCAATTTTTGGCTATCAAAGAAGGACGAGCTTGGGTCAATTCTCTCTCTCTCTAAGCTTAGTCCAACTTGTCAAATTAAAGCTCATAACCATCAATTTAAACCCATTTGTTGCCGGCCAAGTGAAAATGCAATAATAAAAAATAAATGCTCTTAAAACTATATGCTACACAACTTAATACTATTATTTTTTGTTTAGGGGTTAAAAATTAATCCCTAATTTTATGCAATAAATAAATAATCGGGTTGGTGTCAACATTTGGGGTTTTTGGTGGCTTTTTCCTTAAATAATAAAATGGGAAATAAATAGGAAAGATCACATGGTAAAAGTTTTTTTTTTTTAAAAGAGAAAAAGGTACATAAAACGGAAATGAATCTAGTGTAATCAAGTTATCATAGCCAAATCTCTTGTTCAGATTAATAATTAAGTAGGAAAATCAAGTTGTAATCGGTAGAATTAGGAGGGCCCACGGTAATGCAATCGCCACCTCGCAAAAGGGATTATTTCGCCCACCGGTCTCCTTCGAAGATTTCCAGCACAGTCCCCCACGCCAAAGAAGAAGAAAATCCCGAAGATCAGGCATTCCTAATCGCGAAAATTCTACTTCAAATAAGATAGAGCAACAGAGTACTGAAGATTTTCCAAATGTTCATCTAAACAGGGTTACGTGGATTTCATAAAAATCCAACAATCACTATATCACAACAGTCACTATATCACACAATCACGATCGTAGCGTGTTTCGACTTGAAGTGACAAGGAGAACAAAATTCATTATTATTCTTCAAACCTACCAAGTACTACTAAAGCACACACTCGAATGATTCCTTCTCCTTCCGAGAACTCAAATGCAACTCGAGGGGTCCATGGCCATCTTAGGAACAGCCCTGGGCACCAAACCCAATTTGTCCTCAGGGCACATCATAGATCACCTCAAATGTCCTCTGCTGTGTGTTGCCGTAGATGAGTGGATCCGTATCTGCGTTGTTGGCCACAAATGCTAGGCAAACTTGCGACGCATTCACCCAGTAAAACATCCCGCTCCAATCCAAATCCACGTTAATCGGCCCATCGAAAGAGAATGTGATCACTGGGACGGTGATGGTACTAAACATACTGAAGTCATAGCAAGTTTCTAACCCAATACTTGAAGGCACACTCGTGTAGTTCGCCATTGCCTTTTGGAATGCCGACTGGAGGGCGGTGTACGCAGTTGGAGGCAAACTCGTCAACGTGGTCCCCGAGTCTATGAATGCGCCGGCATTGGAAAACACAGTCGACGGTATGGAAGTGGGCTCCCTCCTACGCTGATTCCTGTTATGTTGATGCCGTAAAAGAACGGATTCTGTGCGATTGTCACCATCGGCGTGAAGTTCAACGAGGGAGATGTGACTGTGCCCCTTCCAAAAGTCAAGTACCCTGTTCAGCTAGGTGAACGGGGGAGGCAGTATGAGAAGTATTGGCCATACTGGGTCGCGCTTTGCTCTATGATCGATACTGGGTCTCGGGCGAGCCCAAGGAGTCCGGCGAAACCTTTGAATGTCCCTTGGTTGTTCTCGCCACAACCGAATTTGAAGTTGGTAATAACATCCGTCGGGGTTAGGGTCAGCGTTTCCGTGGCAAAGAACCCTTCCGAGATGGACAGGTCACCGTATGTCGCCTGGTAGACGCATGTGAATCCGTTGCAGCCAGTTTGCGGATCTGCTCATCATTAAAGCTTATTTATAAAGCGATTCTAAACGTGTTTCTAGAAACCTCTCACAACTAGCAGTCTTCTTCTTTGTCTTTATTCTGTTAAATAAAAATCTCGCCAACATGGTTAATCGGGCTTGTTTCCCGCCATCTATGAGAATGGATGAAGGCTTTCAATTGGCAGTTACAAACATCGACACCACTGATCATTATTCTTAATTATTACGTGCTGATGATGTCTAATTTTTGTAATCCGCCAATTAAAAACCTGATTGGACTTGAAACACACGCCCGTCAATTATTACCTGTGCCAGAAAGAAGCTGAATGCAAGATGGCGCGGAGCAAGAAATATTGGCATAGGATGATGATTGAGAGGGGTTGAAGATTGGCTCGGTCTGGTTATAGCAAGACCCGATGCAAGGCTCACATTGGGTCCAAGTAAGCGCACTTCCTGTATCGAACAGGAGGGTAAGGTTCTTCGTCGGCGTGCCCAGGCCTATAGTCACCACGTAGCTGCTGCCGTAGGGGCCGTAACTCGCTGGGAGGCTAACGTTGGACTCCTTCAAATCACTGGTGCCACTGACGCTGTTGGAGATCTTGGATTGGATCCATTTCACCCTTGCCATGTCTTCGAGAAGAACCTGCGTGTGGTTGATGGGGCCACCGTCGAACAGCTGAGAGCCTGGTCCATACTTGTGAACTAGATCTAGCGTTGACTTCACTGAGAAAGAAATAACGGAAGTCACAAACGCATTAACAAGAGATTATATATATATATATATATATATATATATATATTTATCGGTCCTACTTATTCTATTACCGCGCAGAACCATGTTAGAGTCGAAATCAAAACTTACTGAGAGAAATCATCGGCAGCATACTATTGAAAATACTCATCAAAGCTCTCGCGGTATCTAAGCAATCAAATTTTATGTTTATGAGTAGCTAATTAATTAATTGCAATGTGGTTGCAGTGTAACACTCTTTATTAAGTAAACTATCTGTTGCTTCATGAATGATCATTCTATATTTTACGGTTTCTTTACCAATCAACCTTATGATTCGGCACCGTTATCCTTCCTTTTAATTTATGCTTTGCTATAAGCAAAAAAGAACAAGCCATTGGCTTTGTACACATGTTTGGTCTCTACACAATGATCATTCTCAACTTAACCTAATGTAGAGTCTAGGTCTACTTAGGCTACGTTTTATAGTTAGAATAAAATTCAAGATATGATAAAATTTATCATGTCCAGTGTTTGTTGGCTCAAAATAAGATGAAGTCAGATATAAAAAGGATATAGCTTGGGTAAAATTATCTCACGAGAGATGTAAGATAAATGTAGATAAGATTTCTAATATCTATAATAGGAAAGTAATTGTAGTATTTTAAGTACATTAATATAGTTTAGGTATTGTAGTGTTCTAGGTACATTAATATAGTTTACTATTTAATTAAATTTTATTAGAGGATGATGGAGTGGAAAAAAAAAAGAAATAAAAAGAAAATAATTTAAAAAGAGTAGAAAAAATAAGAAAATTTCAAATAAGAATGAAGTAGGCAATAGTGTTGGGAAAGATTTTTATCATCTCCATTTGTGCAAATTTTAGACTCATTTACATTGATATGCCATTTATATCAAATATTATAAATGATATGATGTGAATATATACAATTTTATTATTGTAATTTACCAAATAGTAGATAGAATATAACAAAATTCCTAGATTTCATATTCTATCATATCTATACTTAGAAATTTAGACGACCAAATGTAGTTTTAGAAATTTAAACTCAATTGGTTAAGTAGGGGATAAACAGGTACACTTTTAACTTATCTTAGGTACAACTCATCCTCGCTGAGCATGCAGGTCTGCATCTATCCTAGTTTCTCGTTGATATCCCTGTCTTGGCCACTTTTGAAAGACTTTCAGCTCAATTCAAGGCTGTTCAATATTCACGTATCTGCTCTGAGGGTGTGTAGTATATTATAATTATTATTATTAGCAAAAAGAAACGGACTCATTCCCCTACAAACACGTTGTTACAACTTACAAGAATTAGTTTGGATGAAGTTGTCGGCGGTATACTTTAAATAAATACTGATAGATTCAGCAGATCACAACCCAAAAATCAATCGCTCATTATTTTTAAGTTTGTAGAGCAGTCCCACGGAATACCACGTTTACACACACATAAGCACAAAGATGCATACTCGGGAGAGAGAGAGAGAGAGAGAGAGAGAGAGAGAGAGAGAGACCATTGGTAGTTGAAGCTGTGCAATTGATAGGAGAAAGAGAGCTGACAGGGAAGGTAATTTGAACTCCATGGACAAGAACCTTCTTCTCAAAAGAGCTACGAACGCTCAACACAAAAGCACACAGCCAAATCCTCATAAACACCGACAAAAGAGAAGAAGCCATCTTTCTCATCTTCTGTTTTCTCCCACAACTGAGGCTCTTTATAACAACTTGCATGTACAAGCAAATTGGAAAAATTACCAAAATAGTCCTAAACCTATTATAATTTCTCCAATTTAGTTCTAAACTTTTTTTTTTACCAATTCAGTACTAAACCTTTTATATTTGCGCCAATTTCGTTCATCTCACTAATTTTGGTTGACCGAGGTTGATGTAGACACCGGTCGATGTTGACGTGTCAATTTTTTTTTTCTCTTTTTTTTCCCCCTTCCCTTCTTTCCCTAACTGGTCATCGGATTGACTAGAGGCTATGGGACCTCACCGACACTGGTTAGGTTACCCCTCGCCCATGGTGATAGACTAGAGGCTAAGGGACCTTGCCGGCGTTGGCAAGGGTGAGCCTCACCCACCCTCTGCGAGTAGAGGTGTGCATGGTCTGGGTGGGTGGTTCTTGGCCTAGAATCGGGAACCGCCCGCTAAGAACCGGTTCCAATTTTTTGGAACCGGGAACCACCCGTTAGTTGCATGGATCCACCCGAGAACCGGACCGTTGGTCCGATCCGATTCTCGTGGATCCACGGAACCGGTCTCACCAATAATAATATTGTTTTTCAAATCCCGCCGTGAGTACTCTTTATATTGAGTAATATTTTTCTTTAAATCAAACCGGCTTAATTAATGATATCATTTTTCTTTATTTTATTGGAAAACACTACGAAAGAAGAGAAATAGGTCTTTTTCTTGTTTTTGAATCATTTAAGTTGAAATCTAAAATATTCCTTAAGTTCAAGTTTTTGGATGATTGTTATTGGTAGATCATCTTTTCCTTTATCCCTTAATAGTGCTCAATCTCTTACAACCTTTGCTTTACATAATTCTTTATGTAGAAACAATCCCACCGGTACTCCACATATTCTTGAAAAGAGTGTCCTATGTGAGTCCCGGAAATATCATTTGAAGGAGCCATTTGTTGAGTTGCTGAAATGCAGCTTACACACTTTACTAAATTCTTATAAAAATATGGAAACCGTGAGAGGAGATGGAGCCCTTTGCTAATTAGTAATTTCAAAATTTATTTTAATATTAAAAATTTATATTATTATAATATAATTGATCTCGGTTCGAGTGGGCGGATCCGCCCATGGAACCGGGAACCAGACCGGTTCCCTCAAGAACCACCGGTTTCGAGCGGTTCTGATATGGTTCTGAGCGGTCCGGGTGGGTCCTGGTTCTTTTGCACACCCCTATTTGCGAGGCCTCGCCATCTCTAGCAAGGTCGAGCTCACCCTCGCCTAAATCTGGCGAGGTCATGCCTGACCAGGGCTAAGAGCGAGGTCGAGCTCGCCCTCGTCATCACTGGGTGAGGGCGAGCTTGAGGAAGAAGGAAAGAAAAAAAACAAAAAATCAAAAAAAAAAATTATCACGTTAACTTCGGCCAGACGTTTTGTGCCAACTAGCGCTCACGTCAGTGTTGGCTAGCGAGAATTAGTTGAATAGACTGAATTAGAACAAATGCAAAAGGTTTAGGATTGAATTGATCAAAGAAAAAAAAGGTTTTAGACTAAATTGAAAAAAAAAATTGTAATAATTTTAGGATTGTTTTAATAACTTTCCCCGAGCATATCCTTTTTGTAAGCTTTTCAATACCCAACTATCCGGTAAATTATACTCTTCCTCTACGTCACACCCGTACTAAACTAGCAATTATGAGTTTACGTTGACCTTTCTACACAGGTACGTAACTAGCAATAAAACCGGGAATGTGCAACCAAATTGTCTACCCTATCACTCCAATAACATGTTCTACAATAAAGCCACCTTTTTAATTATAGAAAAAATTCTTTTCATTATCTAGGTAACATACTCTATGTACGGGCCTGCCTGATTACATCCCTTGATTCCGGTGTAATCCCATTGACATGAAATAAAAAGAAGATTCAGTCTGAACTTTTCAACACAGGAAGCTCAATTGTCTTGAACAAGGTAGCTCAATTTTCATTACGTAATTTAATAAAAGGAAGCTCAATTACTTATTTTATTAGATCATGTGTGACATCCTAGCACCTCACAACTAACGTAATTATCCCACTCTCACATTTCTTAAGCATGCGGAAATATTTTAGGTCAATAGTAATAATCCTGAACACAAGAAATTCAAAGAACACATGCAAAGTTATAAATTAGGCTGACGTATTTCATTTCTTTATTTACTTATGTTAAGTAACATGACTAGTATACTAGGGATTTCAAAAAACACTCATCAAGAACTACATCAAACATCACCCATGGTACCATCCCAACCTTGAGACATCCTATACATGTCTAGTCACCTATCCTTCGATGCTAGCATGCCCAAAAGCCATTCCATGGATCCAACAAAGCTGCCTCACCTCCCTACCCTTCTTCAGTGGATTGTACTACTACCATCGTCATTCCCATTGTCACCCTGGGTGTAGGATTGGCCCCATGAGCTATTCGCCTACTCGCGAGAAGACCGCAAGGAAGCCCAAGAGTATGGGGCTCACTAGGACCTCTATGTCTATGGATAGAATGACGATGCATCAGATGAAGGTAAGATCTAGAAAATTTGGATCCACAAAGTCAAAAAAGTGCCAGGTGAGTTCCACGAATACTCCATAACTAATGGAAGTAGAAGCATGGAGGATCATCATAATTTAGAAGGTAAAATCAACAACTGGTGAGCCTAAACCTAGCAAGTAGAAGGTCCACTGGTCTTTACTATATAATGCAATCACTGTACTCACAATGAAAGCCTCAATATAAAGTATAATAAATCATCAACTTACTTGAGAACTTTTTCAAAATAACATAACAGATCAATAAAAACAGTAGCTTTTCCCAATAGGTAATTCATAGCTCAATTCAAAGGTAATAAAGTTATGTTCAACATGAATTCCCGTTGCCATCATCCTCTGGGGGACTTTGTTACCCCCCGGGCATCTCACACTCATCCGATATCACGAAGACATTTGGGGGAACCGCGTTACACCCCCTAAGCATTTGGGGGAATTTAGTTATCCCTCCAAGCATCCCTATTACAATTCAGGGTATCGTTGTCCCAAGGACCAATGATTTTCCCAGTCACACATCCATACCATGATGCAGCAAACCCATAATTCAATTTAAAAAGAACATTGACGTTACTACTACCAAGGAACTCAAGAGTAAGTCTAACGAATTCTTAATCATCTTTAATCCGCCAGACTAATATGAACTCACCCGTGCTCATATTAGATTAACTGTAAGAAGAATTCCATATCCTAAACCTTAAACTAGCCTTAGAAGGCATCCGCATGCCTTTAGAAATGGTAGCTATTATCTCTGTAAACAGGTTTAAAAAATTATGAAACTTAATAGAAAAGATCTAAAGGGACATTTTTCGTGAAGGAACTAGATCTAATTGGGTTTACACAACCCTACATCATTTTTTGAATATTAATTGAAACCATAGGGCATTCTAGTAGCAAGGGCAGGAGTGGAAACGTCTGAGAGAGCGCTTCGCGAAAGAATCGTGTGGCGCAGTGAAAGGTTTCCCGTTGGGCTTTCCGGCCCTCCTGGTCTTCACCTAATTGTGGAAGAGGGGGGGTGAGTGGATACTCAACTCTCTCTCACGCGCCTTTCTTCAGCTTGTTCCTCTTCGTCTATTTGGGACGGGGCAGGCAGGCCACATACATGGAGAGAAGAAGAGAGGGGGGAGTTCCTTGATATTAAGGTGTCAAGGCGGTCGAAGAAGGTCACAAGTGGAAGCAACTGATGCTTTGGTCATTCAGTTGACTCCTTGCTGCCAGTTCGTGCTTGCTGTCATGCTGGCAAAAGCAAGGGTTTCGGCCGGTTTACCTACTATTGGATTTGAACCAATGACTCTCGCCGTATGAAAGCGATACACTAACCGCTGAGTCAAGTAGGTCAAGCTGAGTCAAGTCAGAGAAAATAGACCCCTATAAGAGAAAGCCGCGCAACTAGAGTTCCCCAACCTATACAATGGGGGGGGGGGGAGTACAAATAAGAATCCAATAGAACAAGGTTTCGCCAAGCAAACGACTTCAAAAAATTATGAAAATTTAATATTAGTAGTTTGGAAGCATTTTACAAATTTCATGAAGGACAAGCGTTAGAATTCTTGACCGAAAATTTTGTAGAAGTTGGAAAGCAGAAGAAGATCGGTTTAGAAATCTGAAAAACAGATTGCAACCTCAATAGTTTTTCGAATATATTTTTGTCATATGAAGTTTGAAAATTTTGAAATTAAAGTACATCATAGAACCACCAATAGGACGACTTTAGTGAAGAATGCCTGATGAAATTTGGATCACACAAGTCAATACAAAATTAGCAAAGTTGGCAGTCGCATTGGACCCGAACTCAACTTGGTGATCCTCTCTTATTTTAGTTCAGATTTCGACATTTTCTACCATAGTACTTACGAAATCTAATGTGTAATACTTCCATGGCAAGTATAGGGACGCGATAACTAAAGTATCATACACTATAATTAGGTAGCTTTTCCTGATACTTGCGACTAGGTACAAATGTCTATGGAACCATAAAAACTTGAGAAATCCTATGAAAACTCCCCTCGCCAAACAATAATTGATCGATATAGGATAGGATGGGAGATATCCACTTACCTCAAGTCCTAATTGAGTGTCTACGACGAGGAACAAGCGATGCAAGCAAAGCACCGATGGTGTGTTGCCAGCGGTGAGGTCATGGTAGCCCTCGTCTTATGCAGTCAAAATGGAA
Organism: Eucalyptus tenuipes; assembly: GCA_014182365.1. Classification (NCBI taxonomy): domain Eukaryota; kingdom Viridiplantae; phylum Streptophyta; class Magnoliopsida; order Myrtales; family Myrtaceae; genus Eucalyptus; species Eucalyptus tenuipes. Next base: position 15,526,874 of record CM024539.1, on the reverse strand, counting down.
AGGAAGATGTAGGTAGTGAAAAAGAAACAAAAGAAAGATAGACATTTCTAGTCAAAATGAAGAAGAGAAGTAAGGGCTTTCTTTCCCCTTTTTCTTTTATGATTCAGTCTCCTTCATTCTTTTCCACCACTTGGTTTACTTGCTCCTTCTCTTGCGGTCATGGGGTGAAATTGGTAGCAACTCATCTCCCCAGTTATGGCAAGATGGCACTGCATTATGAAGACAAATGGGGCTGATCGGTGGTGTTGGTGGTACTAAAGTGGCAATGATGATGGAGTGGCATGTCGCTAAGGTGGTAGGATGGGGATGATGTGGCGCTAATGTGGCTCGGTGGTGATGTTACGGTGAGTGATGTGGCGCAATGACGTAGCCCCATGACAAGCTTGTTGAACAAGGCATGAACCATTAGGCATTTGGGACTAGCATTACATCAAGCAAAAATTCGGATGTCATATTATGTAATACAAGTTAACTCAATTCTCCCTTGAAGACCGTTGACATCCTCTTCCTCGCATTTGTATAGAGCATACTACTTGTAATCTAATAAAAGAAAAAGAAAAAGAAAAGTATCAATGGCTAACAATACAACCTAAGGGGAGTGAATAGGTCGTTTTCGAACTTTGATGATCTTTTGCAAAAATTAGCTAATCGTTAAATAAAGATAAGCTCAACCTAATGTTTAAGAAAACACTAACTAGCTGTATGCCAATGTATGTAAATAAAATGTAAATAGTGGGACATAAAGAGTGATAGTGGTTCGGCTTTATCCATAAGCTTATGTCCATTTTTCAGACTAACGGTATCAAGACAGGTTCGATTCCACTAACAATCTTCTTGGAAAGTTACAAATGGTTCTATAGACTAGACGCCCGAGCTAAGCTAGCCGTGGTGTGATCTCATATAAAGAAGCTATTCGTCGTTCGTTCTTTGGAACAATTGTGGACGAGAGCTAGCCTCGGTGAATTCTGCTCGCTAGGCGCTGCATAGGTCATTCTGTGGCTAAGGAACTCTTAGCTCATGACAATTTGGTATCAAAGAAGGAATCCCTCCAATAAGTGGGTGAGTCGAAGAATCAAACTCCTCGCTCTAGTGTGGGTTGTATAGGAAAGTACTAGTGGTCTACCCAGCCCTACGAGAGTGGAGAGTGAATCACCGGGACAAGAGGTGCTTGAACAAAGCGTGGCTCTCAACTAACTTCTAGGATGACAATAGAGGCACTGAGAATAATCAGTTCCTCGCTGAGTGGGTGGAGTTGGAGAAGAACCAAATCCTCGTTGAATGGGGATAACGTTCCTAAATCGATCAGTGAATCCAAAGAAGAGGTCTATTGCTATGTTTTCAACAGGGAAAGAAACTCCACTTGGTTTGTTGGGGTCAAAATGCTTTGTAGACAAAAATGGTGTTGCCAAAAGATGCAGTTAGCGAGAAATGCCACACTTGCCAAAGAAAGTGTTGGTGACCGAAAAGGGGCCCGAACAGTTGAGATCAAAAGAGGCTACCAATGGAGCATAACATGTTTTGTTGGGTGAGCGTGACCATTCGATGTGAGATCCCAAAAGTGGCGCATCAATGATTAAGGGACATAAGGAAGCGATAAAGCAGACTGCAATGAGGGCATTGCGGAATTGAGTGGGGGAGAATGTCACGGTCTATGAATCCTTCCGTACTCGTGACACTTGTGAGTGGTGCTTAGGATTATCAAGTGAAGAGTGAGGATGTAGATGGGACGAACGCAACTGGTTTGTGGGAGTAGTGTGAAAACAGTTGGTGCTAGGAATTCTAGGATAGAATGATTATATTATTTAGGAGCTCAAGGCGGGGTTGGGTTGGTCTCTCATGCACAAACTGGTTGGGAGCTGATGTCGTTCTCTTGATGAGGCCATGGTAGGCCGAAACCAGTTGTTGAGCCTAAAAGAGATTTGCTATCTCGCTCAATAGACTTGACGCCCGACCTAAGCTAAACATGGTGCGATCTCGTACAAGGAAGCTATTTGCTGTTTGTTCTCTGGAACAACTGTGGAACGAGGGCTGGCCTGATGAATTTTGCTCGTCAGGCACCGCACGAATAGTTCCATGACCAAGGAACTCTCAGCTCGTGCCACAAGCACATCACACACATGCGATGACATGGCAATCATACATCATATATTGTACCTTATGTGAGGCACGTGGCACCAAGAAGAGCAGCAAGTCGCCACAACCTATTATTGACACAAGGCATATAGAAATATCTAGAGTCTGCCCTCATGTTTTTAGCTTTATTTCTACAAGCAAATGGTATTAGATTAAAACAAAATATACACTAATGGGTAGCCTAATGAATGTAATTTCTATCATCAGTAGACCACAATTCAAGATTCCATCATCTTCGTATAGAATCTAACAAAATTTGGACCAAAGGCAGAACTGACCGAAATTGCATAGTCACGGAAATTGATGCCAAAACCATAGTAAATGAATTCAAAAAATTATAATATTTTAATATGTTATAGAGAAGACATTAACAAATATTTTTCAAGAGGAGACTATGTCCAAAACAATTTGTATAAAAAGCAAATTATTGCACAAATTTATGAAAAATCTAGTACATTGGAACAGAGCAAGCAATCCTCATATTATGCTTATCTTGCAGCCTTAAACATATCAAAATATCTTTAATTTTAGATATATCATAAATCATGATGTCCTCCACAACTTTTCGGAAGGAAGTAAGTCCAAAATCTAAAAATAGAATTTACAAAAATACAAGATGACAATCGAGTCAGTGTTCCTATTGCACTGAATAGGTCAAACACGGTAAAGGAGAAGTCCATCGTACCATCCAAATCACCTCAGAAAATTCCAAAATTAAATTATGTTATATGTCAAGATGTCTTGTACAATTTCATGAAGAAAGTCTCCTCAAATTCAAGCCACAAGAAACTCCACAAAATTAACAAACCAAAGAGGTTTAGCAATTCTTATTTCTAGAAATCCACATTAAAGGTCTAGATCGATTGTAAATTCAAACCACACAAGTTCACAACCTAAGAATATACTAAAACCAGACATATTAGACCACATGCAAGATATATCTTCAATCATAGATCATAGAAAAGCTCCTACAAGCTAAGCACGAGTGCCAAATTCACATGCAACACAATTCGAGCTTCAAACCCAACATGCATGTCCATCTTTTCTTTGAATCCCACCACTGTAGCATCTCAACAACCATCTTTCATCATCAAAGCACACATGCAAAGCTTTAAGAACAACCAAACACCAAGAACAGTACAATCCTCCATATTCTACAAAATTAAGCCTAAAAAAGATCATATGGATTAGGAAAAATGCCGTTTCTCCTTGCCTCGATGATCTTACACTTTGGTTTCCTCCTTCTAGGTCCACGGTGAGCTTAAGGATGTCTTGAGTGTGCTGGTTAATCTTGGTGAAAAGAAAGGAATGAGAAAGAGGGAGAGGGAGCTTGCTTTATAGGGAGAGAGAGAAAAAAATGAAGAAGAAGAGGAAGAGGGGGCTGCTGACTTAGGGAAAATGATGAGGGGGAGATATGGCTTGTGCAAGACTCCTTTGGCATGAAATTCTAATGGACCAGAGGGAGAGCCTCCATCATGGCATCTAATTTAGGCTATTTAGGTCCTTTTTTTTTTTTTTTGCAATATTCGCCATTATGCATGGCTTGGGATTGGTTGGGGCGGCAAAATCAAATTTAATAAGTAAATATGTCCTAATTTCATGGAAATAAGGCCTAGGTGGCTGACTATGTCATTCGATGCAGATTAAATTAGGCACTATAGTTAGTAAATTAGGCACTATAGTTAGACCTAGGTACATATAATAATCATATAAGGCATAATTTAATTGGCTTGGGTCCTAAGTTCATCCATTAAATCAAATCATCTATACTAATAAAATTCGTCTCAACTAATTAATTAGCCAGGCGAAATTCGAGGCTTCACATTGATAGGAGTTGAAAATTGGCCTGTTTTGCTCATAGCAAGACACTGCACATGGCTTGCATTGGATCCATGGGAGTACACATCTTGTATCGAACATGACAGTAAGGCTATTCTTCGGCTTGCCAAGGCCTATTGTCACCAAGTAGCTCTCGTCGGAAGGAAACCATGCTTGGCCTTGATGCTGACGGCTAGTCATTAGCTATCGGGGGTAGTGGCCCATAGAATTTGGATCTCATTAACTTCACTTTCGCAATGTCTTTGAGCAAGAAATTGGGTGTGGTTCATGAGTTCGCACTAGAAAAGTGAAGGGCTTGGACCGTGCTTGTGAACCAGCTTCAACGTTGAGTTCACTGCGAATTGAATGAGTATTTGATCATTTTGAAGGCATTTCGATCAATGAACAAGGTCTATAAGTGATGAATAGTCTCACAATGAAACGGAAGATGCCACCTCCTCTCGAAACGCTCTCTCTCGGTCTCCCATTTTATGGTGTCTCTCGCCTTTTCTGTCTACATCCCTTGATGAACGAATCCCCTTTTCCTAATGCGGACACCTTTCTATCCCATTTGTTATGGGGAGCTATATTCCCTCCATGTCAAGTGCGTGCGTCTTCCGGAAGGTTTTCCGATGGCTTTGCTCCACCGGTCGAAGTGGGACATAAGAGTCCGAGATGTCCGACAGTCGATGTGGTTCATTGATCATCCAAAGTGACTGTTAGAAAAGTTTAGCCTAGAATAGCTTAGTTCTAATTAGGTTAGCTAGCCAATCAACTTAGGTTCTAATAGTTGAGAAGTCACAAATAGTGGAGAAGAGTGTGGAATTTGTATGACTAAAACATTAGGAATGCTAATATTACAAATTACAAAAATTTATGATAGCCTTGAAGCCTTGGCCTTCAAGGCAAATTTCCACCTTTCGCACCGCCTTCTTCTTCTACTACCCCTAATTTAACTAAAAGTTCAAAGAATTAATAAAATAAAAATAATTTACTAACCATTTGGTTGGCCACCTAAGAAAAGACCTTCTCGAGGAAAGGAAAATAGAGATTAAGGTTCAGTTTGGTAAAAAGATTGAAGTTGACCTTCATTCTTGAGGGTTGGAGGCATTTGATGATTGATATCAGGATTAAGCACACCAAGAGAAGAACTACTATGATTTTCCAAATTATTGCTGGAAATTCAACTGGAATCCATCATTGAATCCATTTTCACATAGTGCATGAAAGCGAATGTTCCTTAAGTAAAGAGAACTCTCCTCCTTATATAGATTTAATTTGAAAAGATGATCCTCCTTTTGTTTGAATTTTAGTGGAGGGGAAAAAATGAAAACAAAAGAAGGAGACTTAGATCTTCCTTTAACCAATTGGAAATAGCTATTAGTGAAGGGAAAAAATAAAAACAAAAGAACCTCCAAATTTAGTGAGTAGTTAATAGTGGAGGATTGTACTGCATTAGCACAAGCGTTCATCGTTTGTTAGGCTGCCGAGCCCAGAGGATTGCGGGGAGAGGGGTTAATGGACTTATCACTTTTCATTTGAATGGGCATTTTCCTTTCCAGGCTCAATTGATTTTTCATCCGAATGGGCTAAATTTCTAAGGTTTGTTGGGCCAAAATTATGCGCCAGGACTGTGAAATGGACTAGCCTGAATAAATACCTCCTATTACCATCATCTTAATATTAATTTTTAATTTTAACTTTTTTCGTATTTTTCACGTGGTTTTCTTTATTCATATTTTTAGTAAAAACTACCTAAATGGAGATTTTGCTTGAATTACTAATTTCATTAAAAGTTAAAATAAAAAAAAGGTGTTGACAAAAGTTGCACGAGAAGGGCACATCATAGTTCACTTAGGATATGTCAAATCGACTGATATTTCATTTGAATTTATACTTTCACGCATAAATGAAGTCCCGCTATGACATGTGAAAACAGTGTCGTTATTCGATACCCTCATCGAATTGGGGAGGCAATATGTGAAATATGGCCGTAACTGGTCACGCTTCATCCTAAGGATGAAATCCAGTCCTAGGCAAGCCTTAGCATTCCGGCATATTCTTCGTCGGACCCTTTGTTGTTCTGACCACACCTGAATTTGAAATCGTTGATTGTGTAGGTTGGTGATAAGGACACTGTTTCTGTTGCAAAGAAGCCTTTGGTGCAGGACTCATCCATGTATGTTGATGTGGATTAACATGTCCAATGGCTGGGACGAGTTTGTTGATCTACATTCCATAGAGCAACATGAAATTAAAATCAACATGAATAAAATCTCTTAACAGGTAAAAGTCCAAGGCAAATTTCCATCTTCCGCACCACCTGCTTCTTCTATTCCTCCTATACAAGAAAAAAGAAGATCAATTTGAAAATTCAAAGAATTAAGGAAATACAAATAATTTACTAACCATCTAGTTGGCTGCCTTAGAGAAAGCCTTCTCAAGGAAAATGGAAAACTGAGGCTGAGGCTCAGTCCGATAGAAAGATTGACGCTAACCCTCAATCTTGAGGGTTTGCGGGATTTGATGATGAATATCGGGATTAAGCATGCCATTAGAAGAATTACTATGATTTGCCAATCACTGCTGAAAATTCAATTGGAATCCATTGTTGAATCCATGATCACAGAGAGAACCAAATCCATTGTTCTTTAAGCAAGGAGTGCACTCCTCCTTATATAGTCTAACTTGGAAGACATGATCCTCCTTTTTTTTCTGAATTTCAATGAGTGGTTATTATTGGAAGGAGAAAAGAAAAACAAAGGAACGAGATTTAGATCTTCCTTTTGCTGAATTAGAAATAGCTGTTAGTGGAGGGAAAAAAAGAATTATAAAAGAACCTCCAAATTTAGTGAGCAGTTATTAGTGGATGCAAAACGTGTAACCCCAAGATCTCTATAACCAGAACAAAAATATAGATGATTGAGTAGAAAAATGAATGTATCTGTTTTGGAGTCAATCGTTCTTAATGCGGAAGCGGAAAAACGATGATCCACACACAAGTCATTCTCCTCTATTATTCTCCGTAATATTGGCTTAATGAAACGGCCCCCTCACCCTTTAGCGCTAGGTAAACGCTTCTTATGTGAGGATACTTTGTGAGAAAATTAGGGTTAGAGGAGAGACTTGAGCACTATTTATAGAGTTTCCAACTAGACTCTCTTATTACGAGCCAGGCTGTATCGCATCAACACATGCATTCATCGTTTGTCTTGCTGCAATGCCGAGAGGAGTTGAGCCACACAGGCTAGGGAAGAGGGGTTAATGGGCTTCCATTGCTACGGGCCTTTTCCTTTCGGGGCTCAATTGATTTTTGGTTTGGCTAACTTCTTAGGTTTTCAGTTCCTAAATTATGTGTCTGGACGTGGGCTGAATGCGAAATGGACTGAGACCGAATTAAGATCTCCTACTATCATCATCTTAATATTAATTTTAAAATTTCCACTTTTTTTCATATTTTTTCACATGGTTTTATTTATTAATACTTTCTTCCTCGGCCCGTTGTTGTTTTGATTGCACCAGGACTCAAAGCAGGCGATTGTGTGGGTTGGTGATAAGGTCAGTGTTTCTATTACAAAGAAGCCTTTGGTGGAGTAATCGTCCATATACCTTGATGTAGAATAACATGTTGAATTGCCAAGGCGAGGTTTTTGACTTGCATACCATTAAGCAGCATGAAGTCAAAATCAACGCGACAAAAAAATCTCCTAACAGGTAAAAATCGGGATAAGTATATTATAAGTGTCAAAAGTTGTGTAGGGAGCTTACGTTAGTGTCAAAAATTTTCAACGGTTCACTTAATTGCCAAAATGAAGAAAAAAGATTAGTCAAATGTCAACGGGGAGAAATTCTAGTCAAATTGATTATGTGATATTTATAATTAAAATTATAATATGACATGGCAGATTCCTAAAAACTCCTATCCATGTGGCATTTCCACGTAGCGTGCTTGGCATTGAAATGATTGTTTTTCAAACCAACTGATAATAATATGATCACTTTACACAAAATTTGTCACTCAAATGATCACTATTTGTAACTTTTAAATGATGTCATTTATGGGTTATATGCTGATTATGCACTCCGGGGAGCCATTTAAGATTAAAAAATAAAATATAGCCACATTGAATTTTCAGCGACCCATGTCGAAGTTGGCATTGAAATGATGGTTTTTTTTTAAATAAAAAAGTAGCACTTAAGTGATCAATTTCTTTTTTTTGGCACTAAAGTGAGTGTCGTACATAAATTTTGACATTTTCAGTATACTCATCCTATAAAAGTCCTAAGATGGAGTACCCTGAGTTAAAAGTGAGCTGTGGTTAACAGCTAGTGTTAGAAGGAAGCTTAGTACACGATGGAGGATAGTAAGAGATGTTAGCGCAGGACAAGGACTTAGAGGGGTTGAAGATTGGCTTAGTCTGCTCATAGCAAGACACTACATATGGATTGCATTGGGTCCATGTGAGCGCATTTCTTGTGTTGAACAAGATGGTAAGGCTCTTGTTTGGCATGCCGAGTCCTATAATCACTGAGTAGCTCCTGCCCAAAAGAAACCATACTTGACACTGACGACTGAGACATCAGTTGTCGGGGGCATTGGTGTCGTAGAATTTGGATTGAATCCACTTCACTCTTGCAATGTCCGAGGGGTGTGGTTCACAGGTTTACCCTAGAAAAGGGGAGAGCTTGGACCGTGCTTGTAAACTAGCTTCATGTTGTAATTATGGTTAATGGATCAACGAAAGCCAATAAATTAAGATACGTTTTTTCTATTCACGTATCTCTTTTGGATTCATGAATTTCCTCAACTTTTATGTTCACGTATCTATTGAATTCATGAATTTCCTAGATTCATGTATCTTTTAGTTCATGTATTTATTGAGTTCACGAATCTCTTGAATTCACGTATCTCTCGATTCATGAATCTCTTGAATTCATGTATCTCTTGATTCATGAATTTCGTGGATACATACGTCTATTTAATTCATGTATCTCTTCTGTACATGAACTAAAAATCTCTATAAATAGATGGGAGCAAAGAGCTTCTTTACGGTTTTTTGGTTTTGGTTTTTCCGACTCGATTCCAAAAGGCTTTGATATACTTCTCTACTCTTTTGATTTTTCTGAGTGTGCTGGTTCAATTGAACGGTTCGGCGAGTCCTGTTTGCATAGTGCTAATCCAAACAGGTTCGAGGTGTTGTATCTTGGGAGGCATAGTTCGTGAATCTGCGGAGCACCTTTGGCAGAACTAATCGCCTTAAGGAGATTCGGATATCCGTACCTCACCTCCAATTTTATATTCTGATTACAACAAACAGTGTGTATTATCTAGATTATTTTCCAACAATCTTAAGGCGATTATTCACTCACTTTGTTTGTTGTTATTGTCGATTATTGAGATGGCTGGAAACAATCAAGTGCCCTTCAATGTCCCGAATGTTTCGGAGACGTTCCTATGGTCGATTCGACCGTTGCTATGGAAGATGTTCAACCCTCAGGGTCTGAATTTGTAGCAGCCAATGCTACGGGCCCTTGGGCCAACACCAATTTTGGTGGTGCGGGTACAAGTCATACGACTAGTATACCCGGGACTGTTTTTCAGAACAGTATAGGCCAAATGGCTTTTGGCTCCGTTTCTGGAGGGGTAGTTCAACGAACTATGCCTACTGTGATGGCAACACCTCCAGTTACAGCTAATGAGAAACCGGAGAAATTCACCGGAGTGGGCTTTAAACAGTGGCAGCAGAAGATGTTCTTCTATCTGACCATGCTCAATCTGACGAAATATTTATCGGAGGTGTGCCCGATAATTAGTCCAGATGAGCAAGATGTCACAACGCTCGGTGCGTTGGAGGCTTGGAAGCATGGGGACTTCTTATGCCGAAATTATATCCTTAACTGTTTAGTGAATTCTCTTTATAAGGTTTATTGTAATATTGAATCTGCTAAACAGTTATGGGAGTCCTTAGAGAAGAAATACAAAATTGAGGACGCTGGCACCAAGAAATTTGTGGTTGCCAAATTCTTGGACTACAAGATGGTAGATTCTAAATCTGTCATGAGTCAGGTTCAAGAATTACAATTACTTCGAGTGACATCTCTCGCTGAGGGAATGATACTTAGTGAATCATTCCAAGTGGCGGCCATGATTGAGAAACTGTCTCCGGGCTGGTCAGACTTCAAAAATTATTTGAAGCACAAACGAAAGGAGATGAGCCTTGAAGATCTCATTCTGCGCCTCAGAATCGAGGAGGATAATAGAAGAAGTGCGAACCCTTCTTCTAAGCCAAAGGCCAACGTTGTGGAATCTTCCAAATCCAAGCAAGATAGAAAAAGGAAGATGTCTTTTCAAGGAAAAGGCAAGCGAAGGAACAATTCCAGAAATTCCAAGGGACATGTTTTATATGCAACAAGCCCGGCCATCGTGCTAAGGATTGCAAGAAGCGCCCGAAAAGTCAAGAATGATGGTGCAGCCCAGCAACTAAATTTGACAGAACATGACAATATTGAGAGATTGTTTGCTGTGGTAATGTCCGAAGCATCTCTCGGTGTCGAACACTAATGGCTGGTGGCTAGATACAAAGCCACAAATCACATATGTGCGATAAACACATGTTCTCATCTTATGAGAAGGCTGAAGAAGATGAAAAGCTTTATATGGCTAACTCTGCATCAGCAAAGATTGCCGGAAGAGGAAAGGTGATCCTGAAGTTTACATCTGGCAAGGAGGTTGCCATGCTAAATGTGCTGCATGTACCAGAGATTCGGAAAAACCTAATTTCTGGCCCCATACTTGTCAAGAAGGGTTTCAAAGTTGTATTTGAATCGACAAATTTGTACTTTCGAAAGGAGGGATGTATGTGGGAAAAGGGTACCGTGTAATGACCTGTTTAAAGCCAACGTGGCTGTCATTGATGTAAACTCGAATTATGTGTACCCAAAGACTATTAATAAAGAAAAGTCTTCGTTTACACTTTGTTGTGTCTCCTTATCTATGTGGCATGGTAGATTAGGACATGTAAACTATGGTACAATGAAGAGAATATCAAACTTGGGGTTAATTCCAAGATTTGAGTTGGATGCCCATTACAAGTGTGAGACTTGTGTTGAGGCCAAGTTTGCCAAGAAACCTTTCAAATCCATTGAAAGAACAAGTGAACCTCTACAATTAATCCATAGTGATCTATGTGATTTAAAGTTTGTAGAAAGTAGAGGTGGAAAGAAGTACTTCATCACATTTGTGGATGACTGTACTAGATTTTGCTATGTTTATTTACTAACTAGCAAAGATGAGACTATGAGCATGTTTGTCAAGTATAAAAATGAAGTTGAAAATCAACTTGATAAACGAATCAAAGTGCTTAGGTCGATAGAGGAGGAGAATATAGTTCAATCAATTTCAAAGAGTTTTGTGCTAGACGATCGCACCTTATACTCCACAACAAAATGGAGTTGCTGAACGATTGAACAGACACTAAAGGAGATGGCTAACGCCATGCTTTTAAGTTCAGTTTATCTCGAACTTGTGGGGAGGCCGTTTTAACTGCAAATTATATTCTTAATAAAATACCCCACAAAAAGATAGGTAAATCTCCATACGAGTTATGGAATGGAAAGTTGCCATCCTACAACTTTCTAAAAGTGTGGGGTGCTTGGCCAAGGTGGCAATTCCTCCTCCGAAACAAACTCGGTTGGGACCTAAAACGGTGGATTGCATATTCATTGGTTATGCTCAAAATAGTAGCGCATATAGATTTTTGGTTCACAAATCTGAAAATGCGGAAATCCATGTCAATACAATCCTAGAATCAAGGGATGCTGAATTCTTTGAGGATATATATCCTGCAAAAAGAAATCAAGGAGAACTTTCTCGAGAAAAGGCTTAGAGAATCGAATCCGAGAATGATGAAGTTGTGAGCAAAGAAGCCGAACTTCGAAGGAGTAAAAGGTCTCGAATAGAAAAATCTTTCGGACCAGATTTTCTAACATACATGTTGGAAGGTGAGCCCCAAACATATAAAGAGGCAATGTCATCTCCAAATGCTCCTTGCTGGAAAGAAGTCATGTTGACAATGAAATCCATTCTATCCTAAGTAACCATACTTGGGAATTGGTTGATCTTCCACCTGGAAATAAACCAATTGGATGTAAATGGATATTCAAGAAAAACTAAAAGCTGATGGTTCCATTGATAAGTACAAAGCTCGGCTTGTAGCCAAAGGGTTTAGACAAAAAGAGGGTCTTGACTACTTTGATACTTATTCACCTGTCACAAGAATAACATCTGTAAGGATGTTGATTGCTATAGCCTCGCTATACAATTTGCAGATACATCAAATGGATGTGAAAACTGCATTTTTAAATGGTGATCTCGACGAAGAGATTTATATGGAACAACCTGAAGGGTTCAAGGTCAAAGGACAAGAGCACAAAGTGTGTAGACTTGTTAAATCATTGTATGGACTTAAACAAGCTCCTAAGCAATGGCATGAGAAATTTGACCAGGTAATGATTCAAAATGGGTATAGAATCAATGAGTGTGACAAATGTGTGTACACTAAATCCACAACAGTTGGATATGTACTTATTTGTCTATATGTCGATGACTTATTAATTCTTGGAGATACTACTGAGGTCATCAAAATCACCAAGAACATTCTCAAAAAGAACTTTGAGATGAAAGATTTAGGTGTAGCGGATGTTATACTCGGCATCAAAATTCTAAGGAATTCGATGGCTTAGGTTTAACACAATCTCATTACATTGAAAAGGTAATTGAGAGATTTAAAGGATTCGGCATTAAAGATACAAATAATCCTTTTCTTCCACACCTAATTTTAAGAAAGAACACTGGAAATAGTGTTAGACAAAATGGAATACTCTCAAGTAATCGGCAAGATCATGTATATCATGAATTGCACTAGACCTCGATATTGCATACTCGGTAAGCAAACGAGTAGATATACCAAGATAGCCCAGTCATGAGCACTTTGGAATGCTCGATGAGAGTATTAGGATATTTGAAAAGGAAAAAAGACTATATTTTACAATATGGCAAATATCCAGCTGTTTTGGAAGGTTATTGTGATGCCAACTGGATTTCGATTCGATGAATCGAAATCAACTAGCGGATATGTATTCACGCTAGGAGGTGCGGCAAAGTGTCATGGAAATCCTCTAAACAAACTCTAATAACGCGCTCTACAATGGAATCTGAGTTTGTTGCTTTGGATAAAGCTGCTGAAGAAGCGAAATGGCTTCGACATTTTTTAGAAGATGTTCCAAAGTGTGGCCAAAACCTATGCCTGCAATTTGCATACATTGTGACAATCAAGCGACGATTGCAAGGGCGCATAATGTGATTTATAACGGTAAGTCTAGACACATTCGTCGTAGACACAATACCGTAAGGCAGTTGCTCTCAAATGGAATAATTTCTTTAGACTTTGTAAAGTCAAAGGAAAATATTACGGATCCGCTGACAAAAGGTTTGTCAAAAGAGCAGATAAACTGCGCATCGAGGGGAATGGGTTTAAAAGCCTTAACCCAATAAAGAGATTCTAGGGTGGAAACCTAACCTATGCGATTGGAGATCCCATGGACTAGGTTCAATAGGACAACGCAAATTTTGGAAACTCTACCGTAAGCACCGTCTCCCATTCCTATGATGCAATAATGCTTTCCTACGGCGTTATTAAGGGTACGCTATGCGTTTAATGATTCCTATAACTTGGAATATAACATCCAAGTGAGATATGGTAGGATATCTTTAAAAGGAATGCACCTATATGCGTGGAGCTGGCCGACTCTATGAAAATCTATAAAGGCTAGATTTTCTAAAGCACGCATGAATCCCGAGAGGTTCAGGGGCCGAAAGAACGAACACAACCGAGAACCAATCTTGAATTGGAAATACTCTGTGTGAGGTTTATTGTCTAGGCTTACACAAACAACTGGCGATTCAAGGCTTAGTCCATCGACTAGTTAAGTAAGTCCGATAGGCTTTCACTAAAGAAGGTTCAAGGCGAAAGCTACCTATCTTGATGCAGTGTATTTCAATAGGTACGCTCAGATTCCTTCGAGTCAAAAATGTTTTGTTGATCCATTAATGTGGGGGATTGTTGTAATTATGGTTAATGGATCAACGAAAGCCAATAAATTAAGATACGTTTTTCTATTCACGTATCTCTTTTGGATTCATGAATTTCCTCAACTTTTATGTTCACGTATCTATTGAATTCATGAATTTCCTAGATTCATGTATCTTTTAGTTCATGTATTTATTGAGTTCACGAATCTCTTGAATTCACGTATCTCTCGATTCATGAATCTCTTGAATTCATGTATCTCTTGATTCATGAATTTCGTGGATACATGCGTCTATTTAATTCATGTATCTCTTCTGTACATGAACTAAAAATCTCTATAAATAGATGGGAGCAAAGAGCTTCTTTACGGTTTTTTGGTTTTGGTTTTTCCGACTCGATTCCAAAAGGCTTTGATATACTTCTCTACTCTTTTGATTTTTCTGAGTGTGCTGGTTCAATTGAACGGTTCGACTGAGTCCTGTTTGCATAGTGCTAATCCAAACAGGTTCGAGGTGTTGTATCTTGGGAGGCATAGTTCGTGAATCTGCGGAGCACCTTTGGCAGGAACTAATCGCCTTAAGGAGATTCGGATATCCGTACCTCACCTCCAATTTTATATTCTGATTACAACAAACAGTGTGTATTATCTAGATTATTTTCCAACACTTCAAGGTTGAGTTCACTGCGAATTTGAAGGCCTTTCAAGCAATTGAAAAGCATTATAAAAGCTGAAGAGTGTCTCGCGGTGAAAAGGAAAAATATCGCCTCCTCTTGAAACACTCTCTCTCCCCTTCTATGACATATCACTTTTTGTGTCTACCTCCCTCAATTAACGAATCCGCTTTTCCCATTGTAAACATCTCTCTTATCCTGATTCATTATGGGGAACTAGGTCCCCCCCATGTCAAATGTGTGCGACTTTCAGAAGGTTTTCCAATGGCTTCGCTCGACTGGTCGAGAAGTGACATAGAAGTCCAAGAAGTATGATTGTCGAGGTGGTCCTTTGGCCTTGGATGGCGACAATTAGAATAGTTTAACCTAGAATAGCTTAGATCTAATTAGGTTAGCTAGGTAATGAACTTAGGTTCTAATTAGTTTAGGCCTCATTCAATATATTCTAGCTTTATAAAGAAAAAATAATTAGACTATTTTCAGAAAAAAGATTGTTTAGAATAGTCTAGTTTTGTCACTAATAAAATGGTTAGATATAAAGTCACCTAGATAGGTTTAGTCTGTAAATTCAAGCTTATGGTGGTCTATATCCCGAGGCTTATAACAATCACTTAGCTAGGTGCTTTCAGTTTGGTGTTTACTTTATCTCATTTAAATACATTGCTTGAGTACTAGTTAGATAATAAAGAAAACAACCCCACAAAAGCAACATTTGAATGATCACTCAGTATTGGCGATGTGTTCAAGATCTAAAATTATTTATCAAGATTATGTGATCAAACTAGTTTAGTGGAACCGAAATGTTCAAGTCTCCAAATCTCTGGTTGGGTTTTAGGCTAGCGATCCCCATTCCAAGAAATACTTAGGCTTAAAAGAATGTAAGTCATGCCCGATGGGAGAGCTGACATGATTGTGGACCATTTGTTATGGAATGTATGCAGGGATGGTGATCGTTTAAATTAAATGCTTTAGCACTAATTAGGAGGTAATTCCCTCTTGGTCCTATTCGCTCATCTTAAGTGGACCCGCTGACTGTCCGAGGAAGAGGAAAGTCTGAGAGTCTGAGGGGTGAAACTCTTTTGAAATCTTAAGTGCTTAAATTTTCTTTGCTCTATTAACTTTTAAGAGTGATTTCTTGATATCTTAAGCATCGATTCAAGCATGCTTGCGAATGGTTTATGTAGGTACCTTGGATACGACGTGTCTAAGGGGAGACTAATAAGCCCGGGGTTCTAAGGAAGCATTAGGATCCTAGTTTCTCCCCCAAAGTTTCGAAACATCTAGTTACTTTAGAAACTATTTTATGTTTTTCATAGTAAAATGAATTAACAAAAATAAAGTATATATTAATGTAGGAATGTCAATAAAAAATAAAAAGAATCATTCTTAATTTGTACACTAAATTGAATGTAGTTGCTGGCCGTAAGACTTTTGAATAGGGGTGCATAAAGTTTGATGAGTGACTAATATGTATCATTAATATTTGATGTAGTTTTCACTTTGCCTAGGATGCCCCCCTTGCTTGGATGGGATGGGAAGGTTAGTTTATGATTAGGCATTTTTTTTCACACATGAATGTATGGCTTTGAGTTACGTTAATCCCCATGGATTTTCCCTGTGTACACTTGATTTGCATCATCTTTTTCTATACATGTTTATTTTAGACGCATGCAAGTAATAGGTTCGGTTTTGCTAGTATTCTTTGCATTAAGGAATTCATGTCACTAAACAACGTCACTTTTCAATCTGAACCTGTGTGGGGGAAATCAAATATTTGGCCTTTGATAAGTAATTATTTTCAGCATACTTAAGTTCCAATTAGGTATGTTTAATGACCATTCTGTTTCCGAGGACAATTTTTTTTATAAAATGGTTTTTTCTGATTTTGTTCTCATAAATAATATCTGGGCAAAAGAACACGTTTAGTAACTGTAAAAAATTTGTACTCTTAGGATAAAAAGCGTTTGGTAGGATTCTTATTTTTTATTTCTTTTAATTTTTCAATACTTTTATTATATTTTTCTTATTATTTTTTTTTCATTTTCCTTTTCTCTTCTTCTTCCTCCTTCTTTGTGGTTAGTCGTCGGTAATGGCTGCCGACGGTTGGGTGAGGTTCGATGAGCTCGCTGGAGGCTTGTCGTGTCAATAGGCTAGGGTGAGGCCAACCTCATGTTGCTTGGGTGAGGCCGAGGCTTGCTGTGGCCGGGCGAGCCTCGGCAAGCTTGCTAGACCTCGCCTAGTCGGTCGCCGCGGTGGCCGGCGGCAAGTGATGACCAACTGGGACCAGGAGGAAGAAGTAGAAGAGGAGGAGAGAAGGAGAAAAGAAAGAAAATATAAGAAAGAAAGAAATAGAAGAAAAAAGTTGGGCTTGATTCTTGAAATTCTTCTTGAGAACAAGAAGCAACTTTTTTTACTTCTTGATTTTGTTCCAAATTTATTTCCGGAAAGAAAAAAATAGATTTTTGTTCCCCCAAATAAAATTTTATCAAATGGAATTATGTTCTTTTTTTGTTCCAAGGAATAAAATAATAAAATTAATTATTCTGAGAATGGAACCAAATAGGGCCTTAGTATACAAGCATGTCATAATTCCTTCATGTTGATTTCGCATAATGTCCATGCGATTTTCATGTTTAGATCGGTTTTACTTCAATTTTCAAGATTTTATTGCTTTAGTGTCATTATTTTCGGTTTGCACTAACCCTGTTCTCGGAGGAAGTTTAAGGTTGAAAATCCAAGAACACTTAGGTTGATCCTTTCTGCTAGTTTTCATGAAATCCATAGTTACATTACATGGTAGTTCAGCATATAGGTTGATTTATGCATACAGGTTATTTTTCATGCTTACTTGAGCATATGGTCGATTTTCAGGTTTTAATTTGTTTGTTAGAAATAAAATAAAAATAAAGAAAGGACGAGAAAATTAGATTAGAATTGCATCTACAATGCAACTAAGACGATCATTGCATCATGGGATTAATTAGGTTGTTACTCTTGCATAAGTATTCATGTTAATGTTTGCATATTTTGCACATTAAGATAGAATCTCATGTTTTATTTGCATCATGATAATGCTATATCAGAAAATTAGAGTTTCGATGAATAAATTGTTTTCGTGCATATTTAGCATATTTCAATTGCATCCTCCTAAAAAGATTTAGAAAGAAAAAGTTCAAGATTGCGTGTATTTGGTAGTTTGAATTTCCAGTCAAGATAAGACTAGATAAAATTAGAATATAAAATTTGGGGATTTTGCTATATCATATTTATTGTTTGATTAATTGCATTATTAAAGTCGGATATTTTCATATTTTATTATGTCTATTGTTTCGTAAGAATTGTATATCATTTATACCACCCATGAAAAAAATATTATTCTTTGTATGTGATCTATATCTGACGAGGAAAAAAAATGGAACATTACGTACAAACTACAAGGTAAAATAATAGAAAAATGAAAAAAAAATTCTAGAATTAAAATGGGAAGATTCTCACTAAATCAATCCATGAGTATTGATGGAAATGCACAAACAATTGTTGACTCTTTCTCACGATTCACTATTGAAGAACTTGAACAAGAACAAAGGAAAATGATAATAATCTCTCACGATTCACCATTGGAGAAATCGAAATTGCACAAATAGACACAACTTTTAGCAATTGAACCATGAATCTTGTACTATCGAAACCTTAATTTACCCCTTTCCTCTCTCTCTCTCCCTCTCTAAATCCCTTTCCTCTCTCTCTCTCGTGTTGCCAAACAAGCAAAGGAAAGGAAGCGCACTTTTTTTGTATTCTACTCACCGAGGGCCCCTTTATATACCCAAGCTTGTTAGCTTTTTGAATAAAGCCACCATATTCTATTTTTTTTTTCTTTTTCAACCTTAAAGTATGGGTAAAGATTTCTTTTTGCTCGCGCCTTCGACGTGCATAAATATAGTGCCCCAAATAAATGCCCCTCAATATATATATATATATATATATATATATATATATTATGAAAGATCCACGCCATATCATTCTTTTTGCTAGGAAATATACCCCTCAATATATATATATATATATATATATATATATATATATAATGAAAGATCCACGCCACATCATTCTTTCATTTTGTTTCTTTTTGTTGGCCAAGTTTTCTTTCTATGTTCTTGAACGAATATTGGAAATATAATACGATTTTTTTTCCGAAATATATTGATTTTCTAACTCGTCATTTCTCATAAGTCAATATTTGACTATCAAAAAGGACGAGCTTGGGTCAATTCCCTCTCTCCATAAGCTTAGTCCAACTGGTCAAATTAAAGCTCAAAACCATCAATTCAAACTCATTTGTTGTCGGCCCAGTGAAAATGCAATAATAAAAAATAAATGCTCTTAAAACTATATGCTATGCAACTTAATACTAATATATTTTGTTTAGGGATTAAAAATTAATCCCTAATTTTTATGCAATAAATAAATAATCGGGTTGGTGTCGACATTTGGGATTTTTGGTGGCTTTTTCCTTAAGTAATAAAATGGAAAATAAGCAAGAAAGATCACATGGTAAAAGTTTTTATAAAAGAGAAAAAGGTACATAAATTGGAAATGAATCTAGTGTAACCAAGTTATCGAGCCAAATCTCTTGTTCATATTAAGGCAAGCTTTTGGCTTGGCTCTTAATTTTTTTTTTTTCGCACAGAGCTTGGCTCTTAATTGACAGAATATGTTAGTGGCAATTCATAAATCTAATATAAGATTAATAATTAAATAAGAAAATCAAGTTGTAATCGGTAGAATTAGGAGGGCCCACGATAATGCAATCGCCACCTCGCAAAAGGGATTATTTCGCCCACCGGTCTCCTTGGAAGATTTCCAGCACAGTCCCCACGCCAAAGAAGAAGAAAATCCCGAAGATCAGGCATTCCTAATCGCGAAAATTCTACTTCAAATAAGATAGAGCGACGGAATACTTAAGATTTTCCAAATGTTCATCTAAACAGGGTTACGTGGATTTCATAAAAATCCACGTGATGTTTCATTTATCTCCTTCCGATGGAAAACAAAACACTCACAACAGTCACTATACCACACAATCACGATCGTAGCGTATTTCGACTTGAAGTAACAAGGAGAACGACATTCGTTATTATTCTTCAAACCTACCAAGTACTACTAAAGCACATACTCGAATGATTCCTTCTCCTTCCGAGAACTCAAATGCAACTCGAGGGGACCATGGCCATCTTAGGAACAGCCCTGGGCACCAAACCCAATTTGTCCTCCGGGCACATCATAGATCACCTCAAATGTCCTCTGCTGTGTGTTGCCATAGATGACTCCATCCGTATCTGCGTTATTGGCCACAAATGCTAGACAAACTAGCGACGCATCCAACACGTAAAACATCCCGCTCACATCCAAATCCACGTTAATTGGCCCATCGAAAGAGAACGTGATCGCTGGGACGGTGATGTTACTAAGCATACTGAAGTCGTAGCAAGTGTCTAACGGCAAAGCTGGAGGCGCACTCGTGTAGTTTGCCATTGCCTCTTTAAATGCCGACTGGAGGGCGGTGTACGCAGTTGGAGGCAAATACGTAAACGTGGTCCCCGAGTCTATGATTGCGCCGGCATTGGAAAACACAGTCAACGGTATGGAAAGTGGGTTCCCTCCTACGCTGATTCCTGTTATGTTGATGCCGTAAAAGAGCGGATTCTGTGCGATTGTCACCATCGGCGTGAAGTTCAACGAGGGAGATGTGACTGTGCCCCTTCCAAAAGTCAAGTACCCGGTGCAGCTAGTTGAACGAGGAAGGCAGTACGAGAAGTATCGGCCATACTGGGTCGCGCTTTGCTCTATGATCGATACTGGGTCTCGGGCGAGCCCAAGGAGTCCGGCGAAACCATCGAATGTCCCTTAGTTGTTCTCGCCACAACCGAATTCGAAGTTGGTAATAACATCCGTCGGGGTTAGGGTCAGCGTTTCCGTGGCAAAGAACCCATCCGTGAAGGACCCGTCATCGTATGATGCCCCGTAGACGCATGTGGATCCGCTGCAGCTAGTTAGCTGATCTGCTCATCATTAAAGCTGATTTACAAAGCGATTCTAAACGTGTTTCTAGAAACCTCTCACAACTAGCAGTCTGCTTCTTTGTCTTTATTCTGTTAAATAAAAATCTCGCCAACATGGTTGACCGGGCTTGTTTCCCGCCATCTATGAGAATGGAGGAAGGCTTTCAATTGGCAAGTTACAAACATTGACACCACTGATCATTGTTCTCAATTATTACGTGCTGATGATGTCTAATTTTGTAATCCACCAATTAAAAACCTGATTGGACTTGAAACACACGCCCGTCAATTATTACCTGTGCCAGAAGGAAGCTGAATGCACGATGGCGCGGAGCAAGATATGTTGGCATAGGATGATGATTGAGAGGGGTTGAAGATTGGCTCGGTCTGGTTATAGCAAGACCCGGTGCAAGGCTCACATTGGGTCCAAGTAAGCGCACTTCCTGTATCGAACAGGAGGGTAAGGTTCTTCGTCGGCGTGCCAAGGCCTATAGTCACCACATAGCTGCTGCCGTAGGGGCCGTAACTCGCTGGGAGGCTAACGTTGGACTCCTTCAAATCACTGGTGCCACTGACGCTGTTGGAGATCTTGGATTGGATCCATTTCACCCTTGCCATGTCTTCGAGAAGAACCTGCGTGTGGTTGATGGGGCCACCGTCGAACAGCTGAGAGCCTGGTCCATACTTGTGAACTAGATTAAGGGTTGAGTTCACTGAGAAAGAAGTAACGGAAGTGACAAACGCATTAACAAGGGATTATATTACCGCGCAGAACCATGTTAGACGCAAAAAATGAGAAATCATTGGCAGCATACTATTGAAAATACTCATCAAAGCTCCCATGGTATCTAAACAATCAAATTTTATGTTTATGAGTAGCTAATTAATTAATTCCAATGTGGTTGGAGTGTAACATTTTTTATTAAGTAAACTATCTGTCGCTTCCCGAATGATCATGCTATATTTCATGGTTTCTTTATCCACCAACCTTATGATTCGGCACCGTTATCCTTCCTTTTAAAATATGCTTTGCTGTAAGCAAAAAAGAACAAGCCATTGGCTTTGTACATATGTTTGGTCTCTACAAATGATCATTCCCAACTTAGCCAAAAGTTGAGTCTACTTAAACTATGTTTGTTAGTTAGAATAAAATTCAAGATAAAATAAAATTTATCATGTCCCGTGTTTGATGCCTGCTTAAAATAGGATAAAGTTAAATATAAGAGGGATATAGCTTGGATAAAATTATCCTATGAGAGAGGTTAGATAAAGGTAGATGGGATTTATAATATCCATAATAGGAAAGTTATTTTTCTTGAATAACAAACCTCTTAAATCACTAAAATTAAAAATTATATTTCAATATAAATAATATTTGAATTCTAATATAAGAAATTCAAAATAACAAAAATTAATAGTAATTTATTTTTTAAATTTAATCTTATTTTTATTTATATATTTGAATTTAATTCTATCTTACTTTTATTTATAATATATATTCAATATATAAATTACATATCTTATGTATTTTGTTTAGGTATATTAGTATAGTTTACTTTTTAATAAAATTCTATTAGAGAATGATGGAATAGGAAAAAGAAATAAAAAGAAAATAATTAAAAAAGAGTAGAAAAAATAAGAAAAATGCAAATAAAATTGAAGTAGTGAAATATTTTTACCATCTCTATTTGTGCAACTTTTAGATTCATTTATATTGATATGTCTTTTATACCAAATATTATACATGATGTGAATATATCTAATTTTATTACTGTAATTCATCAAATAGTAGATAGGATATAACAAAATCCCTAGATTTCATTTTCTATCATATCTAGACCTAGAAATTCAGACGACCAAGTGTAGCCTTAGAGACACGAACCCAATTGGTTAAGTGGGGGAGATAAACAAGTACACTTTTGACTTATCTTAGGTACAACTCACCCTCGCTGAGCATGCAGGTCTGCATTTATCCTAGCTCAACTCTTCTATGGTCTTTACCTAGTTTCTCGTTGATTTCTCTGTCTTGCCCACTTTTGAAGGACCTTCAGCTCAATTCAAGGTTGTTCAATATTCACGTATCTGCTCTGAGAGTGTGTAGTATATCATAATTAATGTTATTAGCAAAAAGAAACGGACTCATTCCCCCACAAACACCTTGTCACAATTTACAAGAATTAGTTTGGATGAACTTGTTGGCGGTATACTTTAAATAAATACTGATAGATTCAACAGATAACAACCCAAAAATCGATTGCTCATCATTTTTAAGTTTGTAGAGCAGTCCCTCGGAATACCACGTTTACACACGCATAAGCACAAAGATACATACTAGAGGAGAGGGGGGAGAGAGAGAGAGACCATTGTTTGTTGAAGCTGTGCAATTGACAGAAGGAGAAAGAGAGCTGACAGGGACGGTAATCTGAGCTGCATAGACAAGAGCGTTCTTCTCAAAAGAGCTACGAACGCTCAACACAAAAGCACACAGCAAAATCGTCATCAACTCCGACAAAAAAGAAGAAGCCATCTTTCTCATCTTCTATTTTCTCCCACAACTAGCGCTCTTTATAACAACTTGCATGTACAAGCACATCGGAAAAATTACAAAAACAACCCTAAACCTATTACAATTTTTATAGTTTAGTTCTAAACTCCTTCTTTTTTTGGCTAATTCAGTCTATCCAGCTTATTTTGGTTGACTGGCTCTGACGAGAATGCTGGTCAACGCTGGCGTCAATTTTTAAATTTTTTTCCTTTTTTTTTTTTTTCTCTCTCTCTCTCTCTCTCTGTTTTTTTTTTTGCCCTTTCCTTCTTTCCCTAACCAGTTGACAAACTGGCTAGAGGCTAGGGGACCTCGCCAATACAAGCGAGGCTACCCCTTGCCCACGATGATCGGCTAGAGGCTAGGGGACCTCCTCGACAATGGCAAGGGCGAGTCTCGCCATCGCTGGCAAGATCGAGCTCGTCCTTGCCTAGATCTGGCGAGGTCATGCCTCACTAGGGTTGCGGGCGAGGTCGAGCTTGCCCTCAGGTCAGGGCAAGCCTCCCCAGTGGCCGTCGAGGTTGACCTCGTCAGCCCTAGCCTTTAGCCAGTCCGGTGATCGACTAGAGGAAGAAGGAAAGAAAAACCAAGAAAAGAAAAGAGAGAAAAAAAGGAAAAAGAAATTAAAAAATTGCCACTTTAGCGTCGGCCAAACGGTCGGTGCCAATTGGCATCTAAGTCGGTGCCAACTGGCCAAAATTAGCTAGATAGGCTGAATTAGTATAAATGCAAAAATTTTATGCTTGAATTAACAAAATTTTTTTTTTTTGAAACTGAATTGAAAAAATCGCAGTATGTTTAGGATTATTTTAGTAATTTTTCCCAAGCATATTCTTTTATAAGCTTTTCGATACCCATCTATCCTGTAAACGATACCCTTCCTCTTCGTCACACCCGTACTAAACTAGCAATTATGGGTTTGCGTTGACCTTTCTACACAGTTGCGTAACTAGCAATAAAACCAGGAACTTGCAACTTGATTGTTTACTCTAGCCCTCCAATAGCATGTGCACGCCTGCCTGATTACATCCCTTGATTACGGTGTAATAACGTTGACATGAAATAAAAAGAAGATTCAGTCTGAACTTTTCTACACAGGAAGCTCAATTGTCTTGAACAAGGTAGCTCAATTTTCCTTACGTAATTTAGTAAAAGGAACCTCAATTACTTGTTTTATTAAATTACGTAATACTTTTGCCAAAAAAAAAAAAAAATTGCGTAATACAAGGTAACTCAATTTTCCCTTCCGTTGACATCCTCTTCCTCGGATTTGTATAGAGAGTACAACTTGTAATCTAATAAAAGAAAAAGACAAAGACAAGAAGAAGAAGAAGAAGCTTAAGCGTGACTGACTCTTCATATTATTTCATGTCAACAGGATTACACCGGAATCAAGTGATGTCAAGTGATGTAATTAGGCAGGCCTGTAAATATAGTACGTGATAATGAAAATATTTTTTTTTTCAAAAAGCCGGCATTATTATAGAACATATTAGTGGAGGGATAAAGTAGAATCGGTCATTAACAATTTCGTCATTGATTAATTAAGTTTTTAACGTTTTATTATTTTGGGAAAATACAACTAAAATCCTTAGGAGTTCGCCCCTTGTAACACCAATACTTCAAACTTTTTTTGTATTATCAAAACCCTCAAATTTGTACTAGTGTGCAAAAATTTCATTTGTCTACCATGAAAAATCATGAATTTTGCCCCTCTTGATACCAATTTGGGGTGATCAATGTTGGGGCTACAGCTATCACCTAGAGGGGGTGAAAAGGTAAACAATGGAGTTCAATATTGCAAGTGACCAACGACTAAATATGAATTGTACAATAATTAGACTTTACTGTGCACAATAAACTATCAAACAAAATAAATGAGAGTTTAAGAGAAAAAATTGTACACAACAATTATAGTGATTCCGCTTATGATAAGCCTACATTCACTTTCTTGCACTGATAATCTATTAGCTGGATTTAACTAGAGAATCAATCGGAGGTTACAAAATCTGAGTACTCTCTACTTAAGTAGGTGCGATTGTATCATCGAATCTCACACTCAACAACTTCCCAAAGATTACAAATTAAGTTCACAAAGACGAGCGTGTAGTATCGAAGCTCTCTTTGAACTTTGGATTTGTAGACTTCAGATCTTGTACTTCCTTTGGCACCACGATCTCTTTTTATACTCCTCTATATCCAAGCCGATCGTCGGACAAAAACTCTGATGATCATTCATCCAATCAACCTGTTAGATCTGAATGATATGAGAAGATCTAATTGCTTATAAGATTGCAAGATTAGAGTATCCCTTAATTCTGTTGCCCATACAATAGTAGTTGGGCTTCCATAAGTAGAGTTCCTCATTTGAAGAGCATCTCAGCTCCAGAAGATTTTCACATGGATCACAAATCCTTATTATGGAAGGATTATGTTGATATAGCTTTAGAAAGAAATCCAAGCCAAGGCTACTAGTTGTTGCGATTCACAATCCAAACTAATAATGAAAATTTGGAAACTTCTCGTAACGGCTGATGTTGTGAATCATCTTGATAATCCTTGCGAATTAGATCATTTTCTTTGATTTTCATGTCATAACAATATCTTTGATGTAAAGAACCAAAACTTCTTATATAAATGAATAAGTCCCTGAGCCTGATAAATAGGGTATGATTAAAATTTTTTTTTGAGAATATCACCTAGAAACCTTATCATCAAAATCATAAAACACTCAAGGAAGGCTTTGTCAATTTTCAAAACATAATGGGAAGTTTTCTCAATAATCTCCCCTTTTTTATCATGAAAAAACTTTCCAAGTAGAACTAATAGAGAATTTTGAAAAGATTTTAGTGAAAAAGATGTTCTCTTGAAAGCATGATTTTAGATAAAGCGCAATATAAAATCTATAAAAATTTTTGTGAAAAAATGTAAGAGACTAGCACATAGAAGATCAAGCAAATCAAAGTGAATAGAATTATAAAAGAATTTATGCCCAGTAATAACAAATATAAAATAAGAGTTTAAGAAATTTTAACCACTCTTGTATAGGTTCCAATTCTAGTATTACTCCCCTTGCATGTAAGGAACGTATAAGCTACAAAGGCATTTATGTATAAGTTCTGATGATAAGTCTTGTAGGTTCTGCTCCTACAATCTCCCCTTTTTTGTCAGCATCATAGACAATTGAATTTGCGAACATAATCCATAATGCAAACCATACTTTTATCCCCTTCCTCACATGAGGCGTTTTAATTATGGTTATATCACTCTTATATCTGACATTATCCTTTATTGGATAGTAACCTAACACATGATAAGATAGGATAAAAGTTATCACATCATAACTTCTATTCTGACTACCAAATCTAACCTTAAGGAAATATGCATATTCACAAACAGATTCATTGTCTTAATATTTCATTTCACTTTAGATTGTATTAACTAGATTATATCCACATTAAATAGTTCATTTTAGGAAAGTAATTTATTTAGTAAATATTTATAGCACTTTATATTTGCATATTCACTTTCATTTTCGAAAATGGAGATTTAATATCAAGTTTCCATTTACAGCTCATGGGTCCTGTTTTGGGGCTTAAATAAATTAACGAGGCTATGTTAATTTTGCTTGACACGGCTTAGGTTCTTTTGTGACATCCCGAAATTTGGGCCTTGTTTCGGATACATGAAATAGTTGTTTTGTCGACGCGCCTATGGTCATTTTACTCTAAGCGGGCCCCTCAAGAGTTAACTAATCTATTAGGTGAGGCCGTAAAGGGATATAAACACGGCATACCAGAGAATTCGCTCGGAAATTGACTGCTCGACCATAATAATCGCCAAGGGTCAATACGACACTGTTATAAATCAATTAGCGAACGGAAATAAGTCGATTCGATGGAATCACGTAGTCGAATTGCAGGTGGTTCCACATGATTGCGATATTCGCGTCGAACGGCTATAACCCGATTTTCTATTGATAGTGCACTCGGGACACGTATTTGAATCCTTGCGATTTTTACGACAACCGAGAGTTGTCTACGAGTCAGAGATGCACAAACGTGGATCGAAAATTATCGACCACGGGTCGAACGCGCTAAAATCTCTAAAAGCTACCCGATAGGTTAAGTCGTACTAAAATCACGTTTGGTCGATTTTAACCACAAAATTGAATTCGGTTTCGGGATTCGGACGTTCGAGAGTGTCAAGATTCATTTTTAGGACGTCGTCTCATCTTTCGGAGAAATTTTCTCGAGCCCGGAATTTTGCGGAAAAATCAATTTCGGATAATAAAGAAAAGAAGTGGAAATTCGGATGGGCTATTTGCATGGTTTATTTGGCTGCCCAAAAGCTTTATTTGTGAGGAAATGAGAGCTAAATTCTCATTGGAGGAGCCCTTGACTTGTGAGGATGAAGACTTTGGAGGCATAAGCAATGATGGGCTTGATATTTGTTGAGGTCCCTCGTTCGCTGCAGCTTGGACTTTCATTTCCCCCTCCCTTTCTCTCCAATTCCCTCACGCATGCTCACTTCCCCTTCCCTCTGCCCACGTTTCCTTCTTCCTCTCATCTCTTCTCCATTTTTCTTCTCACCGCCCAGCAGCCCTCCACCTTCACGCCACTTTCATTTCATGCACGCCAGCTTTCTTTCCTTCCATTCCACTGTTGCCGCATCACATTCCAGCAACATCCCACCCTCTGCCAGCTTCTTTCCCTCACGTCCACTAGCTTACCACCGCCACAGCCAACAAACCACACACGGCCAGCAGCAGCCCCACACCACCAGCACCTCCACGCCTTCAATCCAGCTACACCGCGCCACCACCAGCGTCCAGCCAACAAAATAATAGCATAAACGAGAGAGAGAAAAGAAAAATGAAGAAGAAGAGGAAGAGGGGGCTGCTGACTTACAGAAAATGATGAGGGGGAGATATGGCTTGTGCAAGACTCCTTTGGCAAGAAATTATAATGGACAAGAGAGAGACTCCATCATGACATCTAATTTAGGCTATTTAGGTCTTTTTTTTTTTTTTTTTTTTTTTGTAATATTAGCCATTATGCATGGCTTGGGATTGGTTGGGGCAGCAAAATCAAATTTAATAAATAAATATGTGCTAATTTCATGGAAATAAGGCCTAGGTGGCTAACCATGTCATTCCATGCATATTAGAGATTAAATTAGGTGCTATAGTTAGACCTTGGTACATATAATAATCATATAAGGCATAATTTAATTGCCTTGGATCCTACGGCGACGCGTAGGGGTGTCAGGAACTGAACCGAAAACCGAACCGAACCGAACCAAAAAATTTGGTTCTTTCGGTTCGGTTCGATTTTCGGTTCGGTTCTCATTAAAAATCGATATTTTTTTATTGGTTCGGTTTTTATCGGTTAACCGAACTGAACCGAACCAAACCGCATAACAACAACAAAGAGATATCGATTTTAGCAGAGACTCGTTTATTGGGCATCCTCCATCTCCATCTCCGTCGGCCACGACTGCCGCTGAATTCGCCGCCGCTTCCGCCATGTGCTACGGCCACCACCACCAGCCCCACCGGAGGCCCTTCTCCGACGACCACTTTGCCCCCGCACGCGGCGGCGCTGACGCCCTCCTGAATGCTGATGCGGCGGCGGCGGCAGAGGACCTGCAGAGCCGCCTCGCCGAACGAAGCCGGAGATTCTCCTTCGGGGTCTACCCCGATCTCGAGCCCTAGATTCCAGAGCTAGACGATGTTCGTTCGGTCGCAAAAGCCTGATAAGTGGTCGTAGAAGACGCTTTGCCGGCGTCGGAGATTCGAGCTCACGCCTTCGCGTTGCGGACACGCCGAGCCCCTGACGACGAAAACTTCGTGGTCCCACGATGGGTCTTCGAGAGGCGACCTCGTAAGCTCGATTTCGTCTTCCTCTGTTTCCGAAGCAGGAGCAGAGCAGGACGACGACGAGCAACCATTGTCTTCCTCGCTATCGTCTAGGTAGCTCCTGAGAAAAGGCTGGGACTAAGACGGCGACACCGAGACGAGGTTGTTCTGGTACTTGATGATGAGGAATCTGATTCGGTTGATTAGGGTGCCGAAAGAAGTGATGAGGGCGAGGATCAGAGCACCCCATATCCAGAAACTGTAGGTCTGCGAAATCGTCCTGACGGAGAACGAGAGAAACTGAGAGAGAAAAGATGGGTCTTGGAGAGAGCTTATGCCCGTTTCGAAATCGCCTATTCTGTTTAGGACTGGCATCTCTCATTCGGTTCGGTTCGAAAACCTAAAAGTAAAAGCTAAAAACCGAAAAACCGAACCCAACCGAAAGTTCGGTTCGGTTCGTATTCGATTCGGTCTCATTCGGTTCGATTCGGAAGTTTTTTTTAACGGTTCTGTTCGGTTCGGTTTTTCAAAAAAACGGAACCGAACCGAACTGTTGACACCCCTAGCAACGCGTCCTGGGACGTCGCATTTTTAATTGACCGCCGAGGGATGTTTGTGTACTCGGGGTTCGAGGTGTGACAGAGCAAGACCGTTCACTGTTTTTAATGAATCATGTGAACATCGATGTTATTGTTTCGTCATACTTCGTTTTGAACAGTTCATAATTTCCAAGTAGGATATTCAGGTTTGTTTCTTTGACTCTTTCTATTCCTTCAAATGTTAGCAAGATGTGGTATCATATTTCCTTTGCTGTATCACATGAAGAAATCTCGTCAAACTCAGATGGTGATAGTGCACAATGCATGAGGTGTTTAGTTTTAGCATTAAGAGCAGCTCTTTTTCGAGTTTCTTCCGTGTTATTGATAGTTGCTACTTCTTAACAATCTTGTTGAGCAAGGGCTTGTGCAAGAACTAGTACATCTGTGCCATTGGCAATTACATCCTACATATCTAGGTTCGCGGCTTCAATGTATGACTTCATTCTTTACTTCCAATAGTCATAGTTGCTTCCGTTAAAATACGGTGGCTTGTTGAGAGCTTGAATGATGAGCTGCCTATGTGACATCCTGAATTTTTCAGTTCTGCTTTCAATTAAATAAATCGGGTCTTTTATCGACACGCCTATAGTGCTGTTCTCAGAGCTGATCACTCTTGAGATAACTAGACTATCTAGGCAAGTCACTAAGGGATTCTAATGCAATAAACTTTAGAATTCGACCATGAATCGGCTACTCGACCATGCTCATCTGCAGAGATCATTACGGCATAGTTAAAAGTTGATTAGAGATCAAAGATAGGTCGGTTCGATAGAGATGTGTGGCTAAACGTGGGTGATTCCACTAAATTACAAAATTCTCGTTACCGGCACTAGACTGATTTTTCTATCGTTTTGGTACCCTGTGTCCGTATTTGAAATCTCGAGATTTTCACGATCACCGAGAGTAGCCAATGTGTCGAAGAAGTTCATTATGGCTCGAAAAAAATCGACCACGGGTCATTTGCACTAAAAATTTCTGAAAGCTACCCAGTAGCCTAGGTCACGTTAAAATTGCGCCAGATTGAAATTTACCACGAATTTGAATCCGATTTCAGAAATTCAAAGTTCTGTCATGTCACAAGTCATTTTAGGAACGTCGACTCATTCTTTGAAGATTTTTCTGCAAACCGAGATTTTGGCGGAAAAAGTCGTTATAGGGCCATTTTTGACCGGAAAATGCAAAGGACTGTTTTTTTATTGCGAATTGGGATGCAAGTAGGATCTATTGGCGAGGAAAAATACCAATTTGATCGAGGAATCGACGGTTGAATTTTTGGAAGCCGAATTGAGTCAATTCAAGTAGGATTTTGGGTTCAATTTGGGGAAAATCCAATCAAAATTCGTAGCCCCCCTTGGTCCATGACTTTTGGACCATCTCAAGGCTTCTAAGGGAAGCTAAGGGTCTAGAAATTTGGCTGATGAGGCTAGCTATCAAGGTGGGGCCAATAAAGGGGGACAAGAGGATAGATGAGGGACCAAGGGACCCTCCACTAGCCAAACCTGTCCCCCTTCTCTTCTCCTTCCTCTACCGTCGACCCCCTTCCCCATTCTTACTCCTTGAGACTTCCAACAAACCCAGAAAACCGACCAGCATCTCCTCTCCCGTCGACGCCGCTCGCCACTTGTTGGACCATCGCTCATGTCCCGTCGTGCCCCGGAGCCTGTTCGCCATTCGCCCGCTCGTGTGCTAGACCCGCACAACCCTGGCCGCCGTTCTACTTTAGCCGTGAGCCCAGGCCATCCCCAAAGCCGTTCGACCTTGCCCTGCCGTCGCTAGAGCCGCCTGGAAACCTGCCGAGCTTTGCCAAGCTTGTTGCAGCCCCTCCGCCATTTGCTGTCACCTTTTTCGCCTCAGCCAGCCACCGAAGTGGCTTCTATAGCCATCGAACAGAAACCAGAGCCATGTGTATTTCCAGCATTGTTTGGCCTGTTTTTGTGGCCTTCCAGACCTCGAAAGGCGCACCCGCTTTGGAGTTTATTGATCCTCTCCACGCTCCCGTCGTTGTGGTATGAGCAGATCGTTAATCAAGTGAGTTTAACTCACTAATCCCTGCTTAGTAAGTTAATGACGCTTAAGGGTTGATTAGTTTAAGTTAAGTATGGATTAGGTGGATAGTTAGAATAGATTAGCAAATTAATTAACCGTTATTGCATGTTAAGTGGTTAGAGTAGTGTAATTAGAGCCTAGACAAGCTCTAGTATTTATCTAGAGTGGTTCGGAATTTTTTCGGGTCTATCTCGACTTTTATTTAGGCTTTTCCGGCCTAAGTGGTATTTATTGGCATTTATTTATTAATTTTCGTAATTAATTAATTATTTATTTATTTTCCGAAAATTAGACCAGGATAGTCGGTGACCGGAATTTTATGCTGATTCCAATGGCGTGATCTGTTTATTTAATTGAGTGCTATTTGGTGCAATTTGAGTGTTGATTTCAATTTTGGTATATTTATCCCAAAATTTATTATTTTCGGTAATTAATTAGAAAATACCCGGCGTCGGTTTACAACACCAAAAATGTGTTTATGGATCAGTGAAATTAGTGGGATTTTCAAGGGGGAAAATATTATATTTTGGTTAAGGCCGACCGTGTACCCACACACGATTATTTTTATCGAGTATGATAAAAATGGTGGAAATGTGAGATGGTTTATAGTCGTAGTAAGATGACTATTGAAAGATAAAGTGACGTATGTTGTGTGAGACAATATGAGATGGGTCAAGTAAAACCGCCGAAGTAGGCCGTGCCCATGGGGTCGTGATTAACCGCCGAAGTAGGCTGTGTCCATGGGCTGTGATTAATCGCCGAACTTAGAATAGGTTGTGCCCATGGAGCCATGAATAACCACCGAAGTAGGCCGTGCCCATGGGGCTGCGATTAACCGCCGAAGTAAGCTGTGCCCATGGGACCGTGATTAACCGCCGAACTTGGAATAGACTGTGCCCATTGGACCGTGATTAAAATTGGAACCCCTGTGATTGAATAAGTTGACCGAGAGATAGTCTTGATGACATGGAATAGACTGAGTTGATTGATCGATGATTCGATCTGTTTGGTTGAGATGATAGGATGGTTATTTGAATTGTATCGACTTGCATGAGGGAACTGAGACCAAGGTAAGTCTTCTGACTCGTGCTTATGATTAGGCAGCCCTTAGGGCATATTTTCTTCCTAGTCAGGTCTTAGGGGGTGAAGTTGCTAAGATGTCGTCTCACCCCGTTGTGGGATAACATTTTCAAGTAGATGGCAGCTCCTCCCGAGCATTTTGGACAGCCAAAGAAGGTTACAGAGCAGAAGTGTTTCATCCCTCTTCATGAAGACCCAAGGGGATGGGTATATGAGTTGGTGAGATTCGTGGTTTGGGTCGATGTGGGCCTACCCAAAAAGGTGCCCCACCAATACAAATCATGGTATCGTCAGGAGTGGAATAGCCAGAGAGAAGGGCTCATACCGGAGCCCGAGGTTCCTTTTTATGTGCTGGAAGTAGCTTTTGGAAAGGGTATGGCTGACCCTCTAGGTGGTTTGGTGGTGGACTGGGACCCCAACCTGTCGGAACCTGAGTCCACGGTGTATTCAGTTGAAGGCTCCAATGAGGATGAGGATGAGGATGAAGAGGAAGACCTGTAGTTCTTTGAGCCCCCTGTTTTGTAGACCTTGCATCTATATATCAACTTGTATTATATATGACATGGTTTGCTATGTGTGTGTGTGTGTATATATATATATATATATAAGTGTGGTTTGGTTTTGAAAAATTGTGATCCTATTTTCCTATCTCATATTGTTGTTGTCTGGGGATTATTTATTTGCTTTTGCATGCGTATTAAAATGAATGGGTCGGTGATGCATCTTGGGACGTCGCTATTTAATCGACCAATAAGGGATGGGCACGCGCTCAGGGGATCGGGGCGTGACAGCCTAGGTTAGCCATAATAAATATATTTATACTTAGAAGAAATACACTTCAGATATCAAGTAATAGAGCTTTGATGCCAATTATTAGTGGCTAACAATACAACCTAGAGGGGGTAAATAAGTTGTTTTCGAACTTTAATGATCTTTTATGGAAATTAGCTAATTGCTAAGTAAAGATTAGATCAACCTAATGTTTTAAAAAAATACTAACTAGTTGTATGCCAATGTATATAAATGGAATGTAAATAGTGGGATACAGAGAATTATAATGGTTCGGCTTTATCCACGAACCTACGTTCATTCTTTAGACTAATAGCCTTAAAATGGGTTGGACTTTACTAACAATCTGTTTGGAAAGTTACAAATATGAATAATAATGAAAGGGTTTTTTTTTTTTTTCGAATAAGATATATCAAATTGATGGTAATGGAAAAAACAGGAAACACCCATTTATTACTATTACTCATTTTGTCACTAAAAATACTTTCTCTTATCCTCATGAATCAGACAATACCATGTTATTTTCTATGGTTATATTAGTGCTATTTACTTTGTTTGTTGGAGTCGTAGGAATTCCCTTTGCTTTTAATCAAGAAGAAATTCATTTGGATATATTATCTAAATTGTTAAATCTGTCTATAAACCTTTTACATTCGAATTCAAATAATTCGGTGGATTGGCATGAATTTGTGACAAATGCAAGTTTTTCTGTTAGTGTAGCTTTTTTTTGGAATATTTATTGTGGCACCCCTCGACACGGCCCTCGATCCGCTAGGGTCGCCACAGATCGCTTGCCTTTCACTTGTACTAATAACATGCCACTCTGATACCATTTCAATTGTAGTGGGTTCATAAATCCTGGGGGTTCGTATCATCTCAATCGGTCCCAGCGCAGTTCATATAACGGAAGCATACTCGACATCTCCCTAACCCGTACACAAACTCAATAATACGATGCAATACACACCAACTACAACCTTTCATATATATATATATATATATATATATGCATTTTAGGGCCGAATCACTTTTATTTACATAACTAAGATGGATTTCACAAGTCGGTACAACAAAAGGCCAAGACTTTAACTAAGCTCGGCTAAACCCAAAAGAACCCGACTATACATCAGACATGTACATCAATCCATCAGCTAGTGTCGGCCATCCCAAAAAGTGTCAACCTCCACCAGTCACATGCTCCTATCACACCCATCTCGGTGCATCGGCCGGTGGCGGCGGCAGCATCCCCATCATTCTCCCATCTCGACGAACATGGACGGATAGAAACTCCTATACTACAGGGCCATCAGGTAGGCCCACACCATACATAATTAAAACACGGACGCGGATAAACACCAGACCATGAACACCAACGCAGGGGTGCTCCGAGCACTCGACCTCAACATCAGACGGTAATCCATAAAATGTACCACGCGTGACAGGTGATAGAGGCATCTCTCAATCTGAAATGTTAGTCCCCAAAGGGGTGAGTACAACCACTCAGCAGTAAAGATCCATCAAACTACACAATGCAACAAGCAAGACAATCAAGATATCACGAGTAAAGCACATATCATCCATGCTATCGAGCATACACCACCATGCGGACATGCATATATCGCCATGCAGTCGTGCATATCTCACCATGCCATCGTGCATATACCACCATGCAGTCATGCATGTATTTCCATGAGGTTCATCCCAAGCCATATGCACATACATACGCATGATTCATATCATTCATACAATCATGTATACATCCCCATGAGATCCATTCAAGCCTTCATGATCGCATTCTCAATGTCAAATAGCATCAATTTACTTTCATAAGCAGATCATGCATCATGCCGTATGCACACACCCATGCGCATGATTCAATTTCAAATTTTATCTTTCAATAGGATCTCATCATTTTTCTTCCAGGGACCAGTGTTTGCATCCCTCAATTTATCGCTTGCACCCAACCTGGCATCGCGAGGAACCTTCGGCACAAACCTCCGGGCATCCGGCATAAACCTCCAGGCATCTCGCACCCCAACTGGCATCACAAGGAATCCCCCCGGCACACACCTCCAGGGCTTCCGGAATTACGTACCGACATACCACCAGGCATTCCCCCTGGAATTACGTACCGTATACCACCGGGCATCTTGAAACTCCCGAGGACCCTCCGGCACAAACCTCCGGGCATCCCGACACTCCCGGGGCATCGTCGGCTCACACCTCCGACGGTATCATTATTATCACAATATATAATCACATATATGTCTCATTTTCATCATGGCATTTGATGCAACAATATCAAAGGTCCAAACCAGCTCTTTGATGTCATATGATATGCCAAATGTCACCATATATGCAGTACACATAACACCCATGATATCACATTTCATAAAACAATTCATTGGTTTTTGAAAATAGAACCAATTTTCGGGTAAAACAGAATGCATCTCTTTAGTAAAAATTCTTGGAAAATTAGTAAACAATCTCAATAAATTCTGAAAATTTAAAATGATGTAAACAAGATCCAGAGGAAGATATTTCGTGAAGAACACCATGTCAAGAAAGTTTCACATCAACCTCATAGATCCATACATCAGAGCAAAAGAATTTCCAACGCCGCTTTTTGCACAGTTTCGGAAATAATTTCGATTAAGCCCTTAAATAAACTCAGAAAATTTTGATATTTTAATATGTTATAGATAATATCTAGAGGTAAAAGTCTCATCAAGAAATAGAAGTCTAATTCCTTCTGGATTAAAAACTATAATTTTTATAACTCTCCCTAACGCTCGGTTCACTGTCCAGATTCATCCTCTTCAAAGAAAGTCATTTTCCCCAATAAATACTTGTCATTTTATTCTCAAATTTTAGTATGTTACTCCTCAAGATGTCTTATACAACTCTTATTAAGAACACGAGATCAAATTTCAACTGGATAATTTTATAAAATTCATAGAATCGCACTAGGTCAGCGTAACTGTTTCCAGATCTAATTTCTTTAAAGAAAAGGGGTTTCACCGACCTATACTTGTTCATTTCCTCTCAAATTTTGATATGTTACTCTCCAAGAAGTCCTTTACAACTTTCATCAAGAAGTCGAAGTGAGATTCCAACTAGAACATTGCATGCAACTCACGAAATCACCAAAGGTCGAACTGTTCCTACATGCAACAACTCACTTGGAACACCACCACCATTCATTCGAGTTTCCAGCATTCAACGTCACAGCTCAAGCATTTCCAGCATTCAACAACACAACCACAGCAAGAAAAGGGTAGATCAATGGACTCTACTTGCCTCTAATCCAAGCAAAAACACAGCAAGCAAACGGCGGGGCAAGGCGGCTCGACGGCGGGACTCGGCGCACGCACGGTAGCAACGGACCTCCTTCTTCCTTTCTCTCTTTCTCTCTTTCTCTCTTCCTCTCCTTCTCTCGCACGACGTCTCTCTCTCTCTCTCTCTCTCTCTCTCTCTCTCTCTCTCTCTCGGTCGAAAACCCCCTTCATCAATCCGCCCCTCCTCTTTTCTTTCCCCTTCATCATTAGCAATCATTTGATTTTGCATGGCATCTTACACTTGGCTACAATGGTTTGACACTTGGCAAGCTTCTCTTGCCACTTGGGGATTTGCATGCAGGTTGATGGGCCTCCCTTGGGCTGGGCCTCTCCCCCTTTGGTCGACGGCAGCCCCCCCTCCCTTTGGGCTTCGCGGGCCAGGCCTTAATGGCCGAACAGTGGGGCTCTTGTGGGCTGGTCTTGGGCTTAAAATTTCGGCCCACCCCTTCTTTTAATAATCTACTCTAAAACCCCACTTATATAAATACCTAATTGAAATTTCTAGGACCATAAAACTTGCAACATAAATCAATAAAATCCAACCTATAAAACACATGGCCAAGAATAAAATTTTCCTATCAATTTATTATCCATTAAAAGCTCGGCCTTAATCTTATTGCAAATCATGGATCAAATGGCTACAATATAATTTGATGGTGCTTCCATCACCTATTCATGGTTCATAGCATACCTAGAGGTTGTCATGCAAATTTTAGGATGCCACATTTATAGCGTCTTTTATATATAAGGCTATTTATTCATCTTTACAAAATTTGAACTTACTAGCATTGATCCTTTACATGATAAAAACTACTATCTGGACTTAGCTGCTACTCTTATACTTGTACACTCATTCCTTTTATAATTGCCAAATAACATAAATATCAAAATAGTATGATAGAGAGCTCATAGCTGAGAACAAGAGGAGGCAAGCTTCTTGATCTTGTGTGCTGCACTCTCTCTCAAGGTTCTCCATGATCTTCTCTTCTTTACTCTTCCTCAATATATCCGTTGAAGATGAATTAGAGAAGCAGATAATTGTTGGAGAGTTTCGGTTGAGCTGCTGTCTAGAGAAGGTATGGCACATGCAATTTCTTTCTTTGAACCTCTGCAGGCTAACCAAAAATGGCAACAACTGCTGTCTTCTCATTACAGTCTCTAATTGACCTATCAGACGACCTAACTACTCTACTACATGCTTTATCTGGATTTTGCTAGTGTGCGAATTTAGGTCTTTCAATGGCTACTTAGTTGACCCAAAGAACATCATCAAATGTACTTGGTCGTTACATCACTATCGACCTAATTTTATAGCTTCGATATAAACATCATCAACAGCTGATCTTTTAGGTTGACTGGTGCTGTTTATCATAACGGGATATTTGCAAACTTCTTTTCAATGAATCATACTATGGATATTGCATAGTCTTTTAGTCTAAACATCTGCACATAGTAAGTAATATACTAAGGATAGTTTGGACATCATCAAAATCACTTGGGTTTGGTTCCAAGATAACATGTGAAATACATGTTCTTTTTAATGGGTGAGAGTTTTTCGCGTCTATCTACAATCGACTAACTTATTCTCATGACTCGGAACTGAGGATGTTACATGAGTAGTCTAAAAGTTGAAATAAGGATAAGAGTTCAATTGCTATGAGCCATGCTATTTATGGACTGAGTTCAGAAGAC
Source organism: Eucalyptus tenuipes (assembly GCA_014182365.1). Taxonomy (NCBI): domain Eukaryota; kingdom Viridiplantae; phylum Streptophyta; class Magnoliopsida; order Myrtales; family Myrtaceae; genus Eucalyptus; species Eucalyptus tenuipes. The sequence continues at coordinate 15,488,158 of CM024539.1, read as the reverse complement.
GATCAGCCACAACCCTTGATAAAGAGGGTAGGTGAACATGCATAACTATAGAGCAGCTAAAAAGATAAGGATTCATGCATCACGGGATAGTGAAAAAACACGACACCTAGACTCTTGAGTGCCAAAACTTAGTACAGGGGGACATTTAAGTGCCAAAAGTTAGGAAATGTACACTTAAATGCTAAAATCAAAGCAAAATGGATCAGTTCAATGCCAACGGCTAGAAAATTAGGCCAAAATGCTAACGTAGCATTTTTTCGACGAGACAAGTGTAAAACGACGTCGTTTTGCATGCTGATGTGGAAAGAAAAACCAAAGCCCTTGTCGTTCTGCAATTACATTTTTTTAAAATAATTTTGTTTTAAATTAATTTAATTAATATTTATATTAAAATTCAAAATTGAGGTAAAATGACGTTATTTTGGCTATTTTTTACAGAGTTAGCTTTTCGGAGAGCCACATAGGCGAGCAATATCAATAAAAGATTGCCATGTAGGATTTCTAGTTACAATCGCCAAACTTGACACTGATGTGTCTTAATTTAAAAAAAAAAGTGATACTTAAGAGTAGCTTTCATAAATTTTCACATTTTAGTGTCCTCTCATATGAAGTTTTGGCACATGCGCTGTTCTTTTGCCAAAAAAAACACGATGCATGTAATTAAAATTATATCGGAAACCAAAGTAACGTGCTTTTGACTATTCTTCTAATGCTCACTTATGGAAACGCCATGACCATTGAAGATTTGAGATAAACGAAGCAGTGCTTGCCATTAAATGCAATGAAGATAGCGGATTGCAAATGATCTAGATGAATCTTGGTTCATGATGAAGAATGAAGATATGGGTAATAAATACAGTGATAGGATATTCGAGACATCATGAAAGTGGCTGAGTGGCACCAATAATACTATGACTACGGCAATAATAGTCACTCAATAAGGAGAATAGGTACAATAAGCATATACTAAAATTAGAATTTATATGAACAAAATGATGCCATGATACAAGCCCGAAAGAAGGCATGGGTACGGATGAAAGTAAATATGAAATTACATCAAGTGCTACCTTATCCTTAAGACGAAGCTATGGAGTTGCATTTCACTGTCACAATTGGCTTCAAAATATTCATCTCGTTTACTCCCAGCCTCCGACAATTCGAGATCTAGAGATTCACAAGCTACCTCTAGGTCAGTGATCAACCTTGATTGATTCAATAATGATTGCAGGGGAGTGTGGTCATTAGCTTTCAAGATATCGAAAAGTGGCGCGATGTTGGGACAGTTCCTCCTTTTGAAGAAAGCATTCTCCTTCAGCTTTTCAATAGCCTTCCAACTCTTCAGCTTTGCCCTATACGACTCTAGAGTGGAATTAAAGGAGAAAGAAAACCCATTGACAGCAAAATCAAGAGCTTGGTATTGCATAGGATAAGGAAGATTGGTCAGGAAAGCAAGGTGAGACTTAATTTTACCTTCAACAGCAATGTCGCCACATATAGTATTATAGCATTTCTCTAATAGGTCATGGAGCCATGCCCATTTAGCCTGAGTAGAACTGCAATTTTTGGGTAAAAGTGGCTCATTTGATGAGAATGGAGATGGCGAGCTGAAATTATCAACACCTCTCGAGACATGACCCATGTTGATCTATTAGACATCGGCTGGATAAAAGAGAGAATTAAGTAGAGGTCCATCGAAGGTTCTTCCAGTATGTCTATCGGATGCTGATGAATCATCTGCATTAGATAATGACTTAGAATATGAACAAATAAAAAAAACTAAAATAGAGGAATTACCTTCACTAATTGAATTGTAACGACCCTAACTTCATTTCCGGGGTCACGAGCAGTAAGGGTTATTTTTCGCGACATCCAAGGCGTGTCACGGACCTGCATTTCTTTCTTTTATTAATCTTCGAGTTATATGCATGCAGAAGCGATCAACACCCGATCACAAAACATCACAACAAGTCAGTAGGAAAAACAAACTTACAACCGTATATTTACACATACATGGCAACTACTAGTAATTTTACGTACATACCTTATTTATCTTACAAGCCCATTTACACGGGGTAGGTTTCGTACTAACTAATACATACACGCCATCATCGGGGTATCTTGATCTCATCTAACGAGATTCTACCAAAATTGGTACCCCTAAGGATCGATTACCAAATTAGTCTTCTACAACGCCATCGGTTGGAGTATAACTCTCAAGCCATAGTGGACCATCAAAGCCTCGAAAGGGACCAACAAAACCGCCTTCGACCCATTCATACCAAGCACCGTATTTGTGAGGGACGAGTTCATACAATCCTTCATCCACTTAAACAGTTGTAGTGTCTTATTAATACTCACAAAATAAACAGCAGTTTCTAACACCATCATCTCCATAGGAACACCAAACCTTTCGGGAGACAGCCATCCTACAAATCTAAAGAAAACAACGAGTGAGTATAACCCAGTAAGTAAACCTACTAAAATCCAGGTAGGATGATGCCTTGCCCTCCAACAAGCAAATAACTTTATCCTAGCAGTTGTCGATGACAGATTAATAGCAAAAATAAAAGCCATGCCTTAGTAAAAGTAGAAGAGATCTTCAAAACAACTAAATGCAAGCATACGTCAAGGGTCCATTACACATATGAGGTTTTTGTACATACAAGGTCCATTTATTAATGATCGAAATCCATTGATCCTTCCGAAATCCATCAAGCATCTGAAATCCATTGAGCATCATCACCGAAATCCATCGGTCGACAGTATAACAAAAATCCATCAATTCTTCCGAAATTCATCGTGCATCGTTGTCGAAATCCATTAGTCGACAACATAATTTAGTCCCTCATGTATCCAGGCATCAAGCATCACAAGCCAGTTTTTATCTTTGCTTTTAGTTCAAAGCTCGAAGGCATGCCATGCGTAAGTGTGTGAAATGCCTTACCGGTTTAAAATCATTAAACATGCCGAGCTCAAATAGAGGTTTGCGGCTCGGTCCGATCCATACGATACACCAATTTAACACTAAACTTGGCTCGGAAGACCTATAGCACCTATTAAGAGGAGGGTAGATAAAGTGTAACAGTTCATTAATTAAGGGACTAGGTGGACCAATCGGAAGATGGCCACATCGATCCCGCACTTTCCAACTAAGCCTCCGCAATTAAAGACTGTTTGGACCATTCTTGGGGAAGGATTTCTATAAATAGGGGTAGACCCCATTCACCCCAACATATCTCACCAAAGCCATCCTCCTCTCTTTCCTCTACATCACCGACCACCCCTTTTCTCTTCCTCTTATAGTTCGGCCCTCTCTTCTTGCCGCTGCCCTTCCCGCCTTTCTTGTCGTCATCGCCAATTCAAGGCCGCCAGTTTAGAAAGTAGTAAGTAGACTTACTAACATTTGGTTAGGATGTTACGTTACGCTAGTCCAAGCTTGTAACAAGTCCATGTTTGATTTGTTGTTTTTTTATGAAGGTTTATGTATGCTTGCTTAAGTTGGTTTTGGATTGGTGGGCCTTAGTTTGGTATTGGGCCTTTGAAATTGAAGTGGCATAGTTCAGATGCTTGATTATTGTGCTTTGGCTTGAATTTTGAAGTGGCCCAATTCCCTTGTCTGTTTTACTATGCCTTCATTTTACTTTGATTTCAATAATTCTGAAAAGATGTAAAGCTTGATGTTGTTCTATGAACTATTTTAGACCACTTTTGAAAGTGTGTTTATGTCCTGAGTTCCGAATAGACTAATCATGTTAATTTTGCATATTTTGCACATTAAGATAGAATCTCATGTTTTATTTGCATCATGATAATGTAATACTAGAAAATTAGAGTTTCGATAAATAATTGTTGTGGTGCATATTTGGCATATTTGGATTGCATCCACATAAAAATATTTAGAAAGAAATGTCGCGACCAAAATTTCGGGTGCACCACCTAGGGTTTGGCTAATGGATTGTTAAGCCTAGACCTAACTCGGGCTCTCCCAAGCCCATACCAATTCGCGACTTAGATTCAAGTTCTTAACATGCAATTGATTTTTAACTAGGAGTCGCCACTAATCTATTTTTTGGTGGGTCGATTAGAAACCCAAGTAAAGTAATGGGAGTTTCACTTTACTCCTACGGACCAGAGATTATAGGTACGGGGACTTGGTTACACTAGATTTCTCTAATGCCCTTTCGGTACCATTCTTTTATTTTCAAAAATGTTTTTGGCAGGCAGCTCAAATTGATTTTAGATCTAATTCCCTAACATGTGAGGTGATCATGCGGCGCAAACCACCAATTTAACACCCAAGAAAGCAATAAATGAATTGCAGAACTTACCTCATAGCAACGAAAGCATCTGCGTTGTTAGATCGGAATTCACATCAACAATTCTAGATATGATTTCTAATTAACAAGCAATCACTCAATTTTTGCTTTCACTTATTCGATGAGAATCATGCAATGCATGCTACTAATCTAATATGAAATGATATCACATGGCAATATGACCTAAACTATATGACATGAGTAAAGTGATGCAATAATTAAATGTGCAATCTAAATTAACCAAATGACCTAATTCTAATGACGAGGAAGTTCTAATTAAATCAACCTAGCAATTGCTAAATGACGTGCATGAAATGCACCTAATTCTATATGACGTGCACATGATTTTTCTATTCTAAAAAAATGCAATCTATCCTAGAAATTGCAACTAATTTATCTTAAGACAAATTTTATTTTTTTATGAAATTTGAAATTAAGGAAAATGCAAAACAAAACTATCTAGATTAAGATTCTATCTAGCTTATATTAAGGATCATGTCAGACTAAATCCTAATTTAAACTAAGATATTATCTTAACCTAATAAGCTCTAACCTAAGATGCAAAAATCAATCTAAACTTAAAATAAAACATGCCATTTATTCTAATATGCCATGACGTGCAAAGAATGCCCTAATTCTAATTTTTTTATGAAATTCGAAATTAAAATTAAACATGCAATTCAAATTAAAAAAAACTAACATCCAAAATGAATGCACTTTTTTTGTTTTCTTTTTGATTCAAAATAAAATTCCTATTTTAAATATGCAAGATAATAAAAAAAACAAACCTAATCCTAATTCAAACTTTTTTTGGATTTTTACTTTTTACAAAAATAAAATTGATTCAACCAACACCACATCAAATCAGACAGGATAGGATTGATATCCAAAAATTGGCGAACCATATCTCGCGCATGAGATCGGGTTGACCAATTTTAAAATTAAATCGCGAATCGAATCTCGGGCGTGAGATCGGATTGTCGATTTTTGCAAGAGATTGCGAGTCGGATTTCGGGCGCGAAAATCGGACTGTCAATCCCTAATTTGAGGGCACTTTCATGTTGGAATATCAATCATATATTTAGGAACAACTTCACTAAAAAAAACAAGCTATAGAAGAAAATAAAAACAAACAAAAAAAAATAAATAAAAAGACTACCTAATCCTCTTTTCTCTTTTTTTGTTTTTTTCTTTTTCGCAAGAGTGGGCTTGCTCGTGCGGCTGGTCTCCGGCGGCAATGGCTGTGGTGGTGCTCCTCGGTAAAGGATGACCGTGGGCTCAGGTCAACGAACCTGCAAAAATAGGAACTTCGGGATCGACTCGGTTCGGATGCGAATGGGAACAGTGGCTTTGCAGCTCGAATGGACAGCAACTTGTCGTTGGGCGTGGCACGAATCAAAGCAGCAACGGGTCGTCATGGGATCAAGGTCAACTCTCCATTGGCATGCACGCGGTAGGACCAGGAGCGTTGAGGCTTCGCTTAGATGCAGGGATTGCCGGGGCGGTGACTTGGAAAATCGGCCTGGAATTGCTGGATAAAACACCGAAAAGTTGCAGAGTGGGCGAGGACTGGCTTCGTTGATGTTGGTCTCGGAAAAGCGGCATCCGAGATGTGAGAATTGCGTGAATTAATCTCCACAAATCACCACTCACAACTCATCTTTAATTCCTTATTTTTATTCCTCTACTCACTAATGGCGTCTCAATGCTTCATGCCCCTCCTGCTCTCTCTGGATTGTCTCTTGCAAAGAGAAGGCGCGCCAATCAAGAATGTTCTGATGAAGGTGCCTAGGCCAGCAACATGAGATGCAACCCTATACACGGTCGTGTATCTCCACCGTGTGGTCTCCCTCTTCCGAAGTGATAAAAAAGAAGTCCCCCAGAAGAAAATAAAACCTCTACAAAGTGATGAAAAGAAAAGCCCCCTTTGTGCGGCCGTATATTCAATGTGTGGCCCCCCCTAAAACCCTACACGAATAATCTATTTATAAGCCTCAGACTAGGGTTTTAATTTTTTCCAAATTGATATCCACAAAGATTTTTTTCCGCAAACACAATATTTGCAATATTCGTTTTTTTTCACTTGCCCTATCCAAAAAAATCCCATCATATCTCGAAAATTTTCAAATTCTTATTTTTTACGAGATAATTTTCGATAATTAAAAAAAAAGGCTTGGGCCAATTTGCTCGCTTCGTGGGCTTAACCTGGCCTGTAAATTTAAAGCTCAGAATCACTAATTCAAACCCATCCACCACCGGTCCAATAAATAAATGCAAAACATGCAAACTAAAAATAAATGCACCTAAATCTATATGCTATGCAATTAAGTTCAATAATGCGTGTGTTTGGTTGTTTGAATTTTTAATCAAGATAAGAATGAATAAATATAAAATCTAGATATTTTACTATATCATATTCACTGTTTGATTAACCATAGTATTAAAGTCGGATATTTTCATAATTTATTATGTCTATTATTTGGTAAGAACTGTATATGATTTATGCCACCCATGAGAAAAAATTATTCTTTGTATGTGATCCATATCTGACAAGGAAAAAAACATAAACATTTTGTACAAACTGCAAGGTAAAATAATAGAAATTTTTTTAAAAATTCTAGAATTAAATCTCACGGATTCTCATTAAATCAATACATGAGTATTGATGGAAATGCACAAACAATTGTTGACTCTTTCTCATGATTCACTACAAAAGAATTTGAAATGAACAAATGAAAATGGTAAGTATCTCTTATGATTCATTATTGAAGAAATCGAGATTGCACAAACGTACACAACTTTTAGCAATTGACCCATGAGTATTGTAATATCTAAACCTTAATTAGTAAAGGACCCCTTTCCCCTCCCTCCCTCTCTCCCCCTCTCTCTCCCCTGCGTGTTGCCAGACTAGCAAAAGAAATGAACCACACTTTTGTTGTATTCTATTCACCGAGGGCCCCTTTGTGTACCCAATCTTGTTATTCTGAATAAAGTCACTATATTCTCTTTCTTTTTTAACCTTAAAATATGGGTAAAGACTTCTTTTTGCTTGCGCCTTCAACAGGCAAAAATATATTGCCCCAAATATATGCCCCTTCTTGCAATATTCCCTTCTATTTTTCAATATTCCTCATTTGAAACCTTCCTTTCGACTAAGGTATATGCCCCTCAATATATGTATATGGGCACATATATATTGCATGAATATATGAAAGATCCACGCCATATCATTCTTTCTTTTTGTTTCTTTTCGTTGGCTAAATTTTCCTTCTATGTTCTTGAATGAAATATTGGAAGAATAGTACAAATCTTTTTTCTGAAATATACTAATATTCCAACTCGTCATTCCTTATAAGTCAATTTTCAGCCATCAAAGAATGATGGCCTTGGGGCCAATTCGCTCTCTCCTAGGCTTAGTCTAACTCGTCAAATTAAGTCTCAGAACCATCAATTCAAAACCATCCATTGTCGGTCCAATGAAAATGCAATAATAAAATATAAATGCTCTTAAAACTATATATTGTACAACTCAATTATAATAATTTTGTTTAGGTGTTAAAAATTATTTCCTAGTTTTTATGCAATAAATAAAAGATCGGCTTGCCAAAATTTAAGTGTCAACATTTGGGATTTTTAGTGGCATTTTTCCTAAATAATTAAACAGGCAATAAAAATGAAAGATCACATTGTAAAATTTTTTATAAAAGAGAAAAAGGTACCTAAAATGGAGATGAATCTAGTATAACCAGGTTACCAGAGCCAAATCTCTTATTCATATTAAGGCAAGCTTCTGGCTTGGCTCTTAATTGACGCAGAATACGCTAGCGGCAATTCATAAATCTAATATTAAATTAATAATTAAATAGGAAAAGCAAGTTGCAATCGGTTGAATTGGGAGGGCCCACGATAATGCAGTAGCCACCACGCAAAAGGGATTTATTTCGCCCACCGGTCTCCTTTGACGATTTCCAGCACAGTCCCCCACGCCAAAGAAGAAGAAAATACCGAAGATCAGGCGTTCCTAATCGCGAAAGTTCTACTTCAAATAAGATAGAGCAACAGAGTACTTAAATTTTCCAAATATTAGTCTAAACATGGTTACGTGGATTTCATATAAATCCACGTAATTTTTTTATTTATCTCCTTCCAATGGAGAACAAAACACTCACAACAGTCACTATATCACACAATCACGATCGTAGGGTGTTTCGACTTGAAGTGACAAGAAGAACGACATATCGTTATTATTCTCCAAACCGACCAAGTACTACTCAAGCACACACTCAAATGATTCCTTGTCCTTTCGAGAACTCAAAATGCAACCCATCTTAGAGACAGTCCTTGGCGCCAAACCCAATTTGTCCTCCGGCCACATCATAGACCACCTCAAATGTCCTCTGTTGTGTGTTGCCGTAGATGGCGAAGTCGTCCGCGCCGGCCACCAACGCTAGGCAAACTTGCGATATATCCACCACGTAAAACATCCCGCTCAAATCCAAATCCACGTTAATTGGCCCATCGAAAGAAAACGTGATCACTGGGCCGTTGAAGGTGCTAACCCTACTGAAGTCGTAGCAAGTGTCAAGCGGCCCAAATGGAGGTGCACTCGTGTAGTTCGCCATTGCCTGTCGGAATGCCGACCGGAGGGTGGTGTAGGCAGTTGGAGGCAATTGTGTGAACGTGGTCCCCGAGTCTATGATTGTGCTGGCATTGGAGAACACAGTCGACGGTATGGAAAGTGGGTTCCCTCCTACGCTGATTCCTGTTATGTTGATACCGTAAAAGAGCGGATTCTGTCCGATCGTCACCATCGGCGTGAAACTTAGCGACGGGGATGTGACCTTGCCCCTACCAAAAGTCAAATACCCTGGGGAGCTAGTTGAAGGAGGGAGGCAGTATGAGAAGTATCGGCCATACTTGGTCGCAGTTTGCTCTATGATCGATATCGGGTCCCGGGCGAGCCCGAGGAGTCCAGCCAATCCATCGAATGTCCCTTGGTTGTTCTCGCCACAACCGAATTGAAAGTTGGTAATAACATCCGTTGGAGTTAGGGTGAGCGTCTCCGTGGCAAACAACCCAACCGTGAAGGAGCCGTCACCGTATCCCGTCTCGTAGATGCATCTGGATCCGCTACAACCAGGTAGCTGACCTGCTCATCATTAAAGCTGATTTATAAAGCGATTCTACACCTGTTCCTAGAAACCTCTCACAACTAGCAGTCCTCTTCTCTGTCTTTATTCTCCCAAATAAAAATCTCGCCAACATGGTTGACCGGCCATGTTTTCCGCCATCTATGAGAATGGGGGAAGGCTTTCAATTTGCGAGATACAAACATTGACATCACTAATCATTATTCTTAATTATTACATGCTGATGATGTCTCATTTTGTAATCCACTAATTAAAAACCCGATTGGACATGCAACACACAACCATCAATTATTACCTGTGCCAGAAGCGAGGCCAATGCAAGATGGCGCAAAGCAAGATATGTTGGCATAGGACGATGATTTAGAGGGGTCGAAGATTGGCTCGGCCAGGCTATAGCAAGATATGCAAGGCTCACATTGGGTCCAAGTAAGCACACTTCCCGTATCGAACAGGAGGGTCAGGTCCTTCTTCGGCGTGCCAAGGCCTATAGTCACCACATAGGTGTAAACGTGGGGGCCGTAACTCGCTGGGAGGCTAACGTTGGACTCCTTCAAATCACTGGTGCCACTGATGCTGTTGGAGATCTTGGATTGGATCCATTTCGCCCTTGCCATGTCTTCGAGAAGAACCTGCGTGTGATTGATGGGGCCACCATCGAACAGCTGGGAGCATGGTCCATACTTGTGAACTAGTTTAAGGGTTGAGTTCACTGAAAAAGAAATAATGGAAGTCACAAACGCATTAACAAGAGATTACATTACGGCGCAGAACTATGTTAGATGCAAGGAATGAGAAATCATTGGCAGCATACTATTGAAAACACTCATCAAAGCTCTCATGGTATCTAAGCAATCAAAATTTATGTTTATGAGTAGCTAATTAATTAATTGCAATGTGGTTGCAGTGTAACACTCTTTATTAAGTAAACTGTCGCTTCATGAATGATCATGCTATATTTTACGCTTTCTTCATCCACCAACCTTAGGATTCAGTATCGTTATCCTTCCTTTTAAATTATGCTTTGCTATAAGCAAAAAAGAACAAGCCATTGGCTTTGTACATATGTTTGGTCTATACACAATGATCATTCCCAACTTAGCCAAAAGTTGAGTCTACTTAAACTGCATTTGGTAATTAGAGTAAAATTCAAAATAAAATAAAATTATCCCACGAGAGAAGTGAGATAAAGATAGATAAGATTTATAATATCCATAATATGAAAGTTATTATAGTATTTTGGGTAGATTAATATAATTTAAGTATTGTCGTATTTTAGGTACATTAGTATAGTTTGCTATTTAATTAAATTTATTAGAGAATGATGGAAGGGAAAAAAGGAAATAAAAAAGAAAATAATTAAAAATAGTATAAAAATAAGAAAAATGCAAATAAAAATGAAGTAGGCAAGAATGTCGGGAAAGATTTTTACCATCTCCATTTATGCAACTTTTAGATTCATTTACATTGATATGCCATTTATACCAAACATTGTACATGATATAATGTGAATATATATCTAATTTTATTATTGTAATTCACAAAATAGTAGACAAGATATAACAAAATCCTTAGATTTCATATCCTATCATATCTATATCTAGAAATTCAAACGATCAAACGTAACCTTAGAGACTCGAACTCAATTGGTTAAGTAGGGGAGATAAACAAGTACACTTTTAACTTATCTTAGGAACAACTCATCCTCACTAAGCATGCAGGTCTGCATTTATCCTAGCTCAACTCTTCTATGGTCTTTACCTAGTTTCTCGTTGATATCTCTGTCTTGCCTACTTTTGAAAGACTTTCAGCTCAATTCAAGGCTGTTCAATATTCACGTATCTGCTCTGAGGGTGTGTAGTATATCATAATTATTGTTATTAGCAAAAAGAAACGAACTCATCCCCCTACAACCACGTTGTTACAACTTACAAGAACTAGTTCGGATGAACTTGTCGGCGGTATATACTTTAAATAAATACTGATAGATTCAACAGATCACAACCCAAAAATCAATCGCTCATCATTTTTAAGTTTGTAGAGCAGTCCCACGGAATACCACGTTTACACACACATAAGCACAAAGATACATAATCGGGGAGGGAGAGAAAGGGGGAGGGGCGGGGAGAAGAGAGACCATTGTCTGTTGAAGCTGTGCAATTGACAGAAGGAGAAAGAGAGCTGACAGGGACGGTAATCTGAGCTCCGTGGACAAGAACCTTCTTCTCAAAAGAGCTCCGAACGCTCAACACTAAAGCACACAGCAAAATCCTCGTCAACTCCGACAAAAAAGAAGAAGCCATCTTTCTCGTCTATTTTCTCCCACAACTAGGGCTCTCTATAACAACTCACGTGTACAAGCACATAGGGAAAATTACCAAAACAGTCCTAAACCTATTACATTTTTCCAATTCAGTGCTAAACCTTCTGCGATTATGCTAATTTAGTTATCTGGTCAATGTTGTGTTGATCAGTGCTAACATGGATGCTGATCAACGCTGGTGTGTCAATTTTGAATATTTTTTTTCCTTTTTTCTCTCTCTTTCTTTTCTTTTTTTTCCCTTTCCTTCTTTACCTAGCTGGTTGACGAATTGGCCAGAGGCTAGGGGACCTTGCTGGCAATGGCAAGGGCGAGCCTCACCATCACTGGCAAGGTCGAGCTTGCCCTCGCCCAGATCTAGCGAGGTCATGCCTCACTAGGGCTGCAGGCAAGGTTGAGCTTGCCCTCGCCGTTGTTAAGCAAGGGCAAGCCTCCCCAGTGGTTGAGGAGATCGACCTCACTGGCCCTAGCCTTTGGCCGGTCAGATAATCGGCTAGAGGAAGAAGGAAGAAAAAAAAAAAAAGAGCAAAAAAAAGGAAAAAAATATTAAAAAATTGCCATGTTAGCATTGGCGAAACGGTCGTTGCCAACTGACATTCACGTTAGCACCAGTTGGCCAAAATTAGCTAGATGCGTTGAATTAGCACAAATGCAAAAGGTGTATGATTGAATTGACAAAAAAAAATATTTAACACTGAGTTGGAATAATTGCAATAGGTTTAGGATTATTTTAGTAATTGTTCCCAAGCATATCCTTTCACAAGCTTTTTGATACCCAACCATCATGTGAACGGTGACCTTTCTGTACGTCCCACCCGTACTAAACTAGCAGTTATGGGTTTGCGTTGACCTTTCCACGCAGGCACGTAACTAGCAATAAAACCCGGAACTTGCAACTTGATTGTTTACTCTATCACCCCAATAGCATGTACACGCCGGCCTGATTACATCTTGATTAAGGTGCAATCCCGTTGACATGAAATAAAAGTAAGATTCAGTCTGATCTTTTCTACACAGGAAGCTCAATTGTCTTGAGCAAGGTAGCTCAATTTTCATTACATAATTTAATAAAAGGAAGCTCAATTTCTTGTTTTATTAAATTACGTAAAACTTTGACCAAAAAAACAAATTACGTAACACAAGGTAACTCAAATTTTCCTTCCGTCGACATCCTCTTCCGCGCATTTGTATAAAAAGAAAAGAAGAAGAAGAAGCTACTTAAGCATGACTGATTCTTCAGTTTATTTCATGTCAACAGGATCACATCGGAATCAAGTGATGTAATTAGGCAGGCCTGTAAATATAGTATGTGATAATGAAAATATTTTATTTTTCAAAAAGCCGGCATTATTATAGAACATATTAGTGGAAAGATAGAGTAGAATCAGTCATTAACAATTTTTCATCGTTGATTAATTAAGTTTTTAACGTTTTATTATTTTGGGAAAATACCGCTAAAATCCATGGCAGTTTGCCACTATAACATCAAATACTTCAAACTTTTTTTGTGTTATTAAAACCCTCAAAATTGTACTAGTGTGCAAAAATTTCAACTGTCTACCATGAAAAATCATGAATTTTGCCCATTGTGATACCAATTTGGGGTGATTGATGTTGGGGCTAGAGTTATCACCTAGAGGGGTTGAAAAGGTGATTAAGCAAAATTTAAAACAATCAAATTCAATATTGCAAGTGACCAGCGACTGAAGATGAATTGTACAGTGATTAGAGTTTACCATGTACAGTAAGCTATCAAACAAAATAAACGAGAATTTAAGGGAGAGTAAAAATTACACACAACAGTCATAATGGTTTCGCTTATGATAAGCCTATGTTTATTCTTATACCGACAACCTATTGGCTAGATTTTACTAGAGAATCAATCGGAGATTATAAAGTCTGAGTACTCTCTACTCAAGTAGGTTCAATTGTATCATCTAATCTCACACTCAACAACCTCTCAAAGATTACAAATTAAGCTCATGAAGACAAGCATGTAATATCAAAGCTCTCTTTGAACTTTGGATTTTTAGACTTCAAATCTTTTACTTCCTTTAGCACCACGATCTCCTTTTATACTCCTCTATATCCAAGATGATCGTTGGACAAAAACTCTGAGGACATTCAAATACTCAACCCGTTAGACTTGAATGATATGAGAAGATTTGATTGCTTATAGGATTGCAAGATTAGTATCCCCTAGTTCTATTGCCCATATAATAGCAGTTGAGTTGTCATAAGTAGAGTTCCTCATTTGGAAAGAGCGTCTCGTCTCTAGAAGATTGTCACATGGATCACGAATCCTTAATACAGAAGGATTATGTTGATATTGGTCCTTTATAAATGGATGGACAATCAATATAGCTTTAGAAAGAAATCCAAGCCAAGGTTACTAGTCATTGCGCTTCACAAAATCCAAACTAATAATGAAAATCTAGAAACTTCTCGTAACTTCTGATGTTGTGTATTATCTTGATAATCCTTGCGAATTAGATTGATGTCTTTGATTTTCATGTCATAACAATATCTTTGACGTAAAGAACCAAAACTTCTTGTATAAATGAATAAGTCTGAGTCTGATAAATAAGGTTAAATTTGATTCAAGAATATCACCTAGAAATCTTAACAAGTTCCTCATAAAACACTTAAGAAAGGTTTTGTCAATCTTCAAATCATAATGGGAAGTTTTCTCAACAGTCTCCCCCTTTTTGATTATGACAAAACTTTCCAAGTACAACTAATAGAGAATTTTGATAAGATTTTAGTGGAAAAGAGGCTCTCTTGAAACCATGATTTTAGATAAAGCGCAATATAAAATTTATAAAAAGGTTTGCGAAAAAAGTAAGAGATTAGCACATAGAAAAAGCAAATCAAAGTAAATAGAATTATGCAAGAATTTATGCTTTGTAGAAAGAAATATAAAATAAGAGTTTGTGGATGTCTTTCTGAAAGAATTGCCAGGATTGCCTCCAGAGCAAGAGATTGAGTTCATAAACGAGTTGGCCTTTAGGACAGAGCCAATCTTAAAGGCACCATATTGGATGTCACTATCCGAGTTGAAGGAGTTGAAAGTGCAAATGCAGGAATTACTGGATAGGGAATTTATTCTCCCTAGTGCATCGCCATGTGGAGCGCCTATCCTACTTGTGAAAAGAAAGATGGATCATTGCGATTGCGCATTGATTATCGACAGCTCAATCAGGCAACGGTTAAGAACAAGTACCCGTTGCCAAGGATAGACGACCTATTTGATCAACTTCAAGAAGCGTCGGTGTTCTCAAAGATAGACCTAAGAACAAGCTATCATCAGATAAGGATTAGGAAGGAGGACATCCCAAAGACCACATTTTGGACGCAATATGGCCATTACGAGTTTACAATAATGCTGTTTAAGTTAACTAACGCCCCAGCTGCTTTCATGGACCTAATGAACCAAGTATTTTAAGAAATGTCTAGATCAGTTCGCCATAGTCTTCATCGACGATATACCAGTGTACTTGAGGAGTCCTTCGAGAACATAAATTTTATGGCAAGTTTAGTAGGTGCGAGTTCTGGCTTAATTAAGTAGCATTTTTGGGTCATGTGATATCGGGCGATGGAATTTCGGTGGATCCAACCAAGATCGAAGCGGTCATGAACTAGCCAAGGCCTACAACGGTGACTAAAGTTCAGAGTTTTCTGGGACTAGCTAACTATTACTAGTGATTCGTGGAAAGATTCTCCGGAATAACTAAGCCACTAATGCAACTACCAAGGAAAGAAGTGAAGTTTGAATGGACGGACAAGTGCGAGAAGAGTTTTCAAGAGCCTAAGCACAAGTTGATGACTGCCCTAGTGTTGACAATATCGTTCGGTCTTGGAGGATACAAGATCTATAGCAACGCTTCGTTTAAAGGATTGGGTTATGTCTTGACGCAACATGGAAGGGTTGTAGCCTATGCGTCTAGGCAATTGAGACCGCACGAGTAGGATTATCGATGCACAACCTAGAGTTGGCGGCAATTATCTTCGCTCTAAAGATTTGGAGATACTACTTGTATGGGGAAAAGTTCCTGATCTACACCGGCCATCAAAGTTTGAAGTACTTGTTCTCGGAAAAGGAATTGAATAGGAGACAGAGGCACTGGATAGAACTTCTCAAGGACTATGACTGCGACATCCTATACCATCTTGGGAAGGCCAACAAGGTAGCGAAAACACTCAATCAAAAGTCATCAATTGCGCAAATGATGGTTCAAGAGTGGATACTTCTCGAAAGTCTACGAGATTCAGATTTCAAGTTTGAGGTAGGCCATCTTTCTAGTCTTATGGCTACTCTTCGAATGAACCCTAAGTACAAACTAGGATTAAAACCGTGCAATTAACGGATCCAGAAATTCAAAAGATTGTGCAAGGAAACCCTGAGAAGATGAACCCAGATTTCCAAGTGACGGATAATGGGATCTTGAGGTTCCAAGGACGGCTATGTGTGCTTGACAATGTGGAACTTAGAAAAAAGATTCTAGCAGATGCCCGCCGAAGAAACTATAGCATCCACCTAGGCAGTACGAAGATGAACAGGAACCTTTAGCAGTATTATTGGTGGAATGGCATGAAGGCTGACGTCGCAAAATACGTGGCAAAGTGTTTGACATGCCAACAAGTAAAAGCCCAACACTGTAAATCTGGTGGATTGTTGCAACCATTGGAGATCTCGAAATGAAAGTGGGAGCATATCATAATGATGGGATCGCTAAGGAGTCAGAGAGGTAATGATTCCATTTGGGTTATGGTTGACTGTCTGACCAAGTCAGCTCACTTCATTATGATACAAAAAGATTATGCCATAAATAGGTATGCCGAGTTGTACGTGAGGTAGATAATTCGGTTGCATGGGGTTCCAATGATGATCACCTCTAATCGAGATTCCAAGTTCACTACCGTATTTTGGAAAAGTTTACAAATGGTCATAGGAATGAAACTGCAGTTTAGCACGACTTATCATCCATAGATTGATGGACAATCTGAGAGAACAATCCAAACTCTCGAGGATATGCTGCGAGCTTGTGTCATAAATTTCAAAGGAGGATGGGAAGACCAACTGCATCTCGTCAAGTTTGCATACAACAATAGTTATCAATAGAGCATCGAAATGGCACCGTTCAAGGCATTGTATGGATGTGCCTAGAGAATGTCTGTCTATTGGGATGAGGTTAGAGAAGGAAAAATTGCGAGCCCCGAACTAGTGCAACAATCTGAGGAGAGAGTCTAGATCATTTGAGAAAGGTTAAAGACAGCCCAAAGTCGCCAGAAGAGCTATGCGGATAAACAACAGAAACCTCTAGAGTATCAAGTTGGTGATCACGTGCTCCTCAAAGTGTCACCAATGAGACATACGTCCCATTTTGGCAAGAAAGGGAAGCTAAGCCCTAGATTCGTAGGACCCTTTGAAATTCTGGAAAGAATTGGGACTTTGGCCGACTGTTAATCTTGTCCAGGTTCATAACATGTTCCTTGTTTCCATGCTGAGAAAGTATGAACTAGACCCAACGCATGTACTAAGTTATGAGGAGATTGAGATAGACGATAGAGTGACGTACGTCAAGTAGACGGCGCAAGTCGTGGATAGAAAAGAACAAGTGTTGCACAACAAGGTCATCCTCTTGGTCAAAGTCGTCTAGCAACATCACGGAGCTAAGGGAGCGACCTGGGAAAGTGAGGACATTATGCAAAGCCAATACCCCTATTTGTTTGAAGAAGTGGTTGATCCTACAAATTTCGAGGACAAAATTTCTTTGAGGGAAGAGTTGTGACATCCTTGTTCCGACTCGATTTTTCAAAACAGAATTGTTTTGGCAAGCGATCATTGGACGAGATTGTCTTGAGGATCGATAAACCACTAGGGTATCAGAAAAGGTCATTTTGGCGCAAAAACTCGATTTTTCAACGGCAAGAACGTACGAGTGCTAAAAAGTGGAAACGAGCCACAAGCGGGGACCTAATGGGTTCGAGCCTAAGAGGGTGGCCTAAGGCCCACACGCCCAAGGGGTGGGCAGCCAAAGGAGGCCTATGGGCCCTTCAAGCCAATCAAACCCTCTTTTGGCAAGATTTTGGCATTAAATGAATGTAAGGACGTGAATAGTGCGTGAATTGTGCGAGATCTTAGTGAATAGCCCTAAATTCCCTTCCACTGGACTAAAGACAAAAGGGCAAGATTAGAAATTGGCTAGGGAAGGGGTGCCTCTTGCATTTGGGCGGCAAAGGAGAGGAGTTTGAAGCCAAGCTAGTCCACCTGGCTAGTCCAGACCTAAACCTATGTACTCAAGTGTGAAATCCCCTCATTAATGCACAAATTTTTGCTTCTTGGACAAGTTTTCCTTGATTGATTGATGTGAGTCCAAGAAGATGTGGAGTTGATGTGCATTTACGAGCAATATTTCTCTTTATCTCTCTCCTTCTCCCCCAAGACTGCCGGCCACCCTCTCCCCCTCACTTTCACCTTGTTCTATCTTTAAGATGTCACTTCCTCATTAATTGAACCCTAGATTGGAGGGATTTGGAAGACTTAGAGTGCAGCGCATTGAATGGACAAGACTTCTCTCTCTCTCCTCTCTCCCTCTCCTCACTGCCGGTTGTGATATGGCATATTATTAGAGTTCGTTATGATAGGGTGATTTGTTATATAAATAAAAGATGGATTATGTGATAGATTTGATGGCTTGTGGGAGGTGATGACATGTGGAAGAATGATTTTTAAATATCAGGATGACCTTATCCTATTTTGTTAAGTAGTTTATATGCCATGGGTTTATGAAGTAAATGGTGCATATATGTATGACATAATGTAATGCACGTGGGTGACATGATGGCATATAGCGAAGGATATTGCATATTGCATGGGCATCACATTGGTTAAATGAAAAAGATAAGAAATTATTGTGCGATAGTATACCCGTGTGATCACCTAAGACCTCGATGCATATTACGCCGGGTGTAAACCCATCCTGATGCATTTTACATGGGATAATGCCCAATTAAGTTCGGATGCCCCCAAGTCAACGGGATGTCGATCGCGGATGGATTTCATAATGAAGTTCCTTACAGGAATGACCGCCCTAATGCATTTTACGCGGGACAATGTCATGCTCGATGGGGGCAAGACGATGCCCGATTCCCCAAATGATTGCAAACCTCCAGGTTGGCCTTGGGTCCTAAGTGGCCGTAATAATCTAGACATATTTGTATGGGGAGTGCATGAGTTTCGTATGTGTTCAGGTGTGACATCCCGATTTTCCAATTCTATTTTCAATAAATTGAGACGGGCATTTCGTTGGCACGCATATAGTTCTTTTCCTTGAGTCGGCCACTCATGTGAAAACTAGTCTATCAGGTAGAGCCGTTAAGAGATTCTAATGCATCAGACTCGAGAATTTGACCAGGAAGCGACCTTCCGACTGAGCTAATCTACAAGGGTCATTACGGCACAATTAAAAATCTATTAGAGACCGAAGCTAGGTCGACTCGACAGAGGCATGTGATCAGGTGTGGGTGATTCCACCAGATCGCACAATTCTTGTCGATCGACACTGGACCGACTTTTTTGTCGATTGGGTACCCTATGTCCGTATTTGAAACCTTGAGATTACCTCAACAACCGAGAGTCGTCAATGTGTCAAAGATGTACACTGTGGCTTGAATCGATCAACCACAGGTCAAATGCATGAAAATTTCTAAAAGCTATCTGATAGATCAGGACGCGCTAGTATCGTGCCAGAGTGAAATCAACCGTGAAATTGAGATCGAATTCAGAAATTAGAAGTCCTGGTGTGTCACAAATCATTTTAGGAACATTGACTCATCTTCGGAAGATTTTTCATGCAAGCCGAGTTTTTAGTGAAGAATCAACATATGGTTAAATTGACTCGAGAAATTGGTAGGCCCGCTTTTGGTCGTACTTTTGGGACTCAAGATATTTCTATGGTCAAGTGGAGATGTGAATTAAAGTGTGGTGACATTAGATTAATTTTATGGACTTCAATTAGGCTCAATTAGAAGAGAATTGAATGAAATTGATACAAGATTTTATGCCATGGTGGAAGATGAAATTGCAACCATTGGAATAAGGTTGTGGGAGATTGGAGATAGTGGAGTGTGACATCATCACATGAGGTCATGGTGGGCCATGTGTTTGAGTGACTTAAGAGAGAGAGAGAGAGAGAGAGGGAGAGAGAGAAACCGATTCTCCCCATCTCCATCTTCGGTCGAGCTCCTCTCTCCATCTTCCTTCTTGCTACTCGATGGAACCCAGCAGACCGGCGAAGCCGGAGAAGCCGCACGCCTCCGCCGTTCATCGTCGCTGCCGCCGTCGCTCAGCCAGCTCGCCCTCCGCCTTCCTCTCTTTTCCCCCGCTAGTGCCAACCTCTTCTTCTCCTTCTTTGTGCTGTTCGAGACCCACCAACAAACCAGGGAAGCGAAGCAGCAGCCAACAGCGTCGCTCGTCACCAATGTATTCCGCCGGACTGCTAGCCGTCGCCGCTTGCTGTCTCGCCTAGCCGCTGCTTTGCGCTTGGCCAACGCCCAGCCGTCCCCATCGGTCTTGATCCGCGCATTCCAGGAGATGCTGGAGCTCCCTTCGCCGTCGTACGCTGCCGCCTGGACCGTTGAAGCTCAGCCGGACCACCACTGGCCCTGACCAGCTCAACCCAGCCCCGGATCGGCCCTTTCTTGGCCTCAACCAGCAGCAAGCAGAGAGGAGAAAAATGGGTATCGCAATGGAGTTTTGGCCCGTTTTGGCCGGCTTCCCAACCCCGAAAGCTTGGCCCGCTTTGAGGAAAGTTGTTCCCCTCGGCGTCCTCGTCGTTTTGGTCCAATCGGTTTGTTAATCGGGTGAGTTTAACTCACTAAACCTCGATTAGAGGGTTAATTATGCTTTAGGTGTGCTTAGCTTAAATTAATTAAGCTTAGATGGTTAGTTTAGTTTATTTAAATGTAAATTAGATTAAGAGTATGATTAAGTTTAAGTAGGTTAATTAAGGTCAAATTGTTTATGTTAGCTTGATGGTGATTTAACTTAAATGAAGGAATTTTATTTAATTAGAATATTTCGAAATTATTTTAAAATAAAATAATAAATATATTATTTAAATTATTAAAATAATATTATTTAATTAATTTTCGGAATAAATTTAATTATTTATTAAATTCCGAAAATTTCGTCGGGACCTTAATTTCTCAAAATTTCGCGTTGATCGCTACTATGTATTCAGATTTTGAATTTGATAAATGGATAATGCAAATTGAATGTTGACTGCGAAAAATAGGGATTTTATTCATAAAATCCCAAGTGTTGGGTTTTGATACCAAAATTAGATTTTAAGAATTATATTAAATAGTGGGGTTTGAAAAAGTCAGATATCGGTTTCATGATTCGAAATTAACGTGCCCCAACACACGTGAATAATTTCTGGAATATTTTTAATATGAAGAAAAGAGGCCGGGATCACTATTTTTAAATTAAAGCATTGAGTGAAATGCAAAGTGTCCTGGACTAAGTGTGGATTGGTTGTGTGATAATTAAGTGGAAATCATCCTGGGCTGTTGAGCCGAACTTGTCCCTATATGGGATGCCCCTTACAACGGATGCGGGTCGCAATAGATTCTGGGCCCATGCTCCTTCGGGAACGCCGTCGACGTAGTGACGAAGCCGTGCTCCATGAGGGGAGGCGATGCTTGGCATTAATGTCAGTAGATAGCCGAGCTGCGAATAAGCTATGCCCTTGTGTGGCAGTGAATAATAATAGGAACGCTTGCTGAGTGTTATTGATGGGTCGGAATATGGGACGGAATCGTGTGACATGGTATGAGACGTGTCATAATGGTTTGGTCTTATAATCCGAACTCCTGTGGTCGTTCAAAATGATATTGTTGGCGTTCCAGTGGTTTAAGTTCCTATTACTATCTGTGATCGAGTGATTTGAATTATGCTAACCTGCAGGAAGGAACTGAGGCGAGGTAAGTTCTCTATGTGGTGTGGCTAGGCCACCCTTGAGCGCATTTTCTTTCTAATAGGGGTTTAGGGGGTTGAATTTGTTGAGACAATGTCTCACCCCGTTGTGGGCCAAAATTTCAGGACCGTAGATGGTGGAACCCCCGGAGGCTGATCAATCAGAAGTGGGATGGAAGAACGAGTCCGACTTGTGGTCATAGGACTGATCCCTTTTGTAGACTGCCCCTTTTTGGTATATGTGTAAACCCTAGTGTGGTTACCTTTGAAAGCATGTTTGTTTATGAATGAGTTGGTTTCCTACTTTCCTATCTCGTGAGTTTTTGTTAGGGGTTTTATAATACGTTCCGCTTGCGCAATAATACGTGAATGGGGTTAGCGACACTACCTGGGAATGTCGCATTTGCATGACCATGGCGGGATGTTAGCGTGCTCGAGGTTCGGGGCGAGACATCCTCGTTTAAGTGGTATCAAAGCATGGTCTATGTATGGAGTGATAAGGTGCGATGAGTCATGAAATAGTTAGTAGGAAAGGCTTTTAATATGCTGATGCATGTGGTTGATAGCCGTTTGGTAGTGTGTTTGTGGGGTCACTCAAATTCTAACCTGACGTTGGAATCGGAAAACAGGCGTCTATAAAAAGCCTGTAGGATGAGTGACCAGGAGTGGAGAACTCCTTGGAGGAGGTTAGTAGGACCTCTATCTCGAGGTAGGACGCTGACATGAGTTGGTACCCGAGGTAGAGCGTAGGCTCTGGCCAGCGCGAGTGTGAGAGTACCGCTGCAAGTCGGTATTGAGAGTGTAGCAGCACCGAACGATCCTAGGTTCGACGGGATCGTTCAGGCGCTAGAGTCTTTGGGAAGCATTTTGGGTCAGCAAGCTCAGGACCGAGTCGCCGCTGTTACCGTTGTTTCTACCGCCACCAGTGTTGTGACCCTTGTTGTTGCCACGCCTGTTGAGGCCCAATCTGGAGTTGTGATCAAGGATCAAGCCACCGTATCTAACTCAAGGTTCAGTTTAGACAGAGATGGAAATCGATTGGGGAAAAAAGGCGATGTCAGAAGAAAGGTGCCCCAGTTCACCGAACCGGAAGAGTAGAATTGGAAAGTCAGTGCCCAACTTGATCGATGTGTGTTGTGCCTGTAAGAAAAGACATGGATCTGGATCTGTTCTGTGCTGTAAGAGGGAAATGACTTGTTACAAGTGTCGTCAATACGGCCATCTAATCAAGGGTTGTCCATACAGATAGATGGAATCATAGTTGTTTCTGTCTCCGCCGTCGATAGAAGAGAACAAAGGAAACATGCTTCAGGACATTTAGTGGGGTACTTGGAATAGACCCCCAGTGCAAGGAAGGGTGCATGATGTCCCTCGATAGGAGGCAGAAAACTCACCGATCATGTGTCGAGTTTGTGGGAGGAAGCATGAGTCAGCCCAGTGTCCCGATCCAATGGGAGCATGCTTTGAATGTGGACAGCACGACCATCGGGTTAGGAACTATCTGCGTAAGTCTAAGAGAGCGTAAGTATCGTTACTACAGATAGGACGCCACTAGGATGGCTAGAAGAGCATGAATGGGTCGATCATGCATCAATCAAGGGAAGAATGTTTTTGAGATGTTTTTATCAGAGTAGTGCAACAGAATTTTCAGTGAAGGTTGTAGGATTTTCGTTGTGGTAATAAAGTAATAGAAAGATGAATCTCTATTATAGTTATACTGGAGGGGTTTGCTTAAGTATGACTTGGAAGCCATTTATAAAAAGGTTTGGCTCAAGGAGTTTTATGTTGTTTCAAATCGTGATAGTGATATAATTTAGTTTATGCAGTTAGCATGCGAAAGTTTTGAACCACTGAAAGTCGAAGAGGAACTTCAATCCTTGTTATTCGTCACTGAAGATGACCTGGTTTTGGTTGTTGGTTACCGAATCTACATGGCAACTGTAATGGATGCGTTAGTTGAGGAGCCGAATGTGGAGAACATAACCGTGGTACAGAAGTTTTCTGACATATTTCCTGAAGAATTGCCAGGTTTGCTATAAGAAAGAGAAATAGAGTTCGTGATTGAATTAGCCTCCGGAATAGAGCCAGTCTCTAAGGCGCCTTACTGGATGGTGTTGTCAGAGTTGAAAGAATTGAAAGTGTTGATGCAGAAATTGTTAGATAAGGGATTCGTACGTTCTAATGCATCACTTTGGAGAGCACCATTCTGTTCGTGAAGAGAAAGATGGTTCATTGCGTTTGTGCATCGATATTCTCCAAGACCGACTTAAGGACAGGGTATCATCAGTTGAGGATCAGAAAAGAAGACATACCGAAGTTAGCATCTCGTACTCGATACGGCAGTTATGAGTTCACTGTAATGCCATGTGGTTTAACGGACGTTCGTATGGATCTGATGAACAGAGTGTTTATTGGGTACTCATGTTCATTGACGTTATCCTCGTGTGTTCGAAGAGTGCTGAGGAGCATGAGAGACATTAAAAGAGGATATTTTCAGACCTTGAGGACTCTTGAATTTTACGCTAAGTTTAGCAAGTGCGAGTTTTGGATGACTCGTGTTGCGTTCCTAGGTCACGTGATTTCAGGCGAAGAAATCTTCATGGACCCCGCCAAGATTGAATCAGTGATCAGCTAGCCAAGATCGACTACAGTGGTAGAGATAAGAAGTTTTCTGAGTTTAACAAAGTTTTACAGAAGGTTTGTAGAAGGGTTTTCAGCATTAGTGTCGCCGTCAACTCGACTACTGAGGAAGGAAGAGAAGTTTGTGTGGACAGACAAGTATGAGTGTAGTTTTCAAGAGCTTAAGCAGAAGCTGACTAACGCACCTGTGCTAACCATTCCATCTGGAAGTTATGAGATCTATAGTGATGCGTCGTTTAGAAGACTGGGTTGCGTGCTGAAGCTGGTAAGGTCGTTGCATATGCGTCCGTCAGTTGAGACCTCATGAGCTGAATTACCCAACGCACGTCGTAGAACTTGCAGTAATCATGTTCGCTCTGAAGATCTGAAGACATTATTCATACGGAGAAAGATTCCAGATCTTCACTAACCATCAAAGTCTCAAATACTTATTCTCTAAAAAGGAGTTGAATATGAGACAATGTCGCGGGATGAAACTCCTTAAGGATTATGACTATGATATTTTGTATCACTCTGGAAAGGTGAGCAAAGTCGCAGATGCACTGAGTCGAGAGTCCTTAGTTGCACAGTTGGTACTCAAGGATTAGATCTTACTCAAGAAAGTTCGAAATTCGGTTTTCAAATCTAAGGTAGGCCACATTTTGAATCTTATGACCACCCTCAGAATTTAGCCGGGAGTGCAGATCAGAATCAAAGTGTTTTAGTGGACAGATTCAGAAACTTAGAAGATTTTATAAGAGAATACAGATAAGAGAAAGGCTGATTTTCAGATTTCTGAGGACGGAACACAAAGGTTCCAAGGACAATTGTGTGTAACTGATGATACAGAGATTAAAGAAGAGATCTTATGGGAAGCTCATTGTAGCAACTTCAGCGTTGTCTAGACAGTACGAAGATTAGTCAGAATCTGCATCAACAGGATTGGTAGACCAATATGAAGACAGATATCACTGACGGATCGCAAGTGTTAGTTGTGCTAGCAAGTGAAAGCACGGTTTTGCAAGTCGGGAGAACCCTTGTAATCTCTCGAGATCCCCATGTGGAAGTGGGATCACGTCACAATGGATTTAGTGACAGGTCCACCAAAAAGTCAGTGTGTTAATAATTTCATTTTGAGTAGTAATTGACAGATGGATGAAATCAGCCCACCTTGTGGTTGTGTGGAAAGATCTTGATTTGATTAAGCATGCAAAAGTGTAAATGTGTCAAAAAGGTTCATCTGCTTAGAGTGTCAGTGTCAGAGATAAATCAGGTCTAGACCAGAGGTTCCCAGTTCAGCAGATCAATCAGGTGGTTCCTTTTGAGTTAGTGCCGAGTAGAGTGTTCAGAACTTCAGTTGTTGGGTTGAGGTCAGAGAATGAAAGGTCACTGGCCCAGAGTTGGTTCAGCAATCAGTGGAGGCAGTTACAGTTATCAAAGACAGATTAAAGACCGCTCAGAGCTGCCAAAAGATTTATGCCGATAAGCGTTGAAGGCTAGTGGAATTCCAAGTTGGTGGGCACGTCTTTCTGAAGGTGTCACCAATGAGAGGTACTTCCCGCTTTGGCAAAAAGGGGAAACTGAGTCCGAGGTACGTAGGTCCCTTTGAAATTTTGGAAAGAATATGGACTCTGGCGTATCGTCTTGCACTGCCGCCGAGGTTGGCCGGCAGTGCATGACGTCTTTCACGTGTCGATGTTAAGGAAGTATGAACCTGATCTGACACACGTTCTAAATTTTGAGGAATTAGACGTGGACGACAGGGTGTCGTACGCTGAAAGCCCGGTTCAGATCGTGGATCGTAAGGAGTAGGTTCTACGCACCAAGACCATCCCATTGGACAAAGTGGTCTGGCAACACCACGGCATTGAAGGAGCAACTTGGGAAACTGAAGAATCGACTAGATAATTGTACCCCCACCTTTTTGCTTAAGATTTGTAATGGTTTAAATTTCGAGGACGAAATTTTTATAAGAGGGGAAGAGTTGTGACATCCCGATTTTCCAATTCTATTTTCAATAAATTGAGACGGGCATTTCGTTGGCACACATATAGTTCTTTTCCTTGAGTCGGCCACTCATGTGAAAACTAGTCTATCAGGTGAAGCCGTTAAGAGATTATAATGCATCAGACTCGAGAATTTGACTAGGAAGCGACCTTCTGACCGAGCTAATTTGCAAGGGTCATTACGGCACAATTAAAAATCTATTAGAGACCGGAGATAGGTCGACTCGACAGAGGCATGTGATCAGGTGTGGGTGATTCCACCAGGTCGCACAATTCTTGTCGATCAGCACTGGACCGACTTTTCTATCGATCGGGTACCCTGTGTATGTATTTGAAACCTTGAGATTACCTCAACAACCGAGAGTCGCCAATGTGTCAAAGATGTACATTGTGGCTTGAATCGATCAACCACAGGTCAAATGCATGAAAATTTCTAAAAGCTACCTGATAGATCAGGACGCGCTAGTATTGTGTCAGAGTGAAATTAACCGTGAAATTGAGATCGAATTCAGAAATTAGAAGTCCTGGTGTATCACAAATCATTTTAGGAACATTGACTCATCTTCGGAAGATTTTTCATGCAAACCGAGTTTTCAACGAAGAATCAGCATATGGTTAAATTGACTCGAGAAATTGGTAGGCCCGCTTTTGGTCGTACTTTTGGGACTCAAGATGTTTCTATTGTCAAGTGGAGATGTGAATTAAAGTGTGGTGACATTGGATTAATTTTATGGACTTCAATTTGGCTCAATTAGAAGAGAATTGAATGAAATTGATACAAGATTTCATGCCACGGCAGAAAATGAAATTGCAACCATTGGAATAAGGTTGTGGGAGATTGGAGATAGTGGAGTGTGACATCATCACATGAGGTCATGGTGGGCCATGTGTTTGAGTGACCTAAGAGAGAGAGAGAGAGAGAGAGAGAGGGAGAGAGAGAAACCGGTTCTCCCCATCTCTATCTTCGGTCGAGCTCCTCTCTCCATCTTCCTTCTTGCTGCTCGGCGGAACCCAACAGACCAGCGAAGCCGGAGAAGCCGTACGCCTCCGCCATTCATTGCCGCTGCCGCCGTCGCTCAGCCCGCTCGCCCTCCGCCTTCCTCTCTTTTCCCCCTGCCGGTGCCGACCTCCTCTTCTCCTTCTTTGTGCTGTTCGAGACCCACCAGCAAACCAAGGAAGCGAAGCAGCAGCCAACAGCGTCGCTCGTCACCGTGGTATGCCACCGGATCGCTCGCCGTCGCCACTTACTATCTTGCACAGCCGCTGCTCTGCACTTGGCCGATGCCCAACAGTCCCCATCGGTCTCGGTCCACGCATTCCAGGAGCTGCCGAAGCTCCCTTCGCCACCGTATGCCGTCGCCTGGACCGTTGAAGCTTAGCCGGACCACCACCGGCCTTGACCAGCTCAACCCAGCCCCGGATCGGCCCTTTCCCGGCCTCAACCAGTAGCGAGCAGAGAGGAGAAAAATGGGTATCGCAATGGAGTTTTGGCACGTTTTGGCTGGCTTCCCGACCCCGGAAGCTTGGCCCACTTTGAGGAAAGTTGTTCCCCTCGGCGTCCCCGTCATTTTGGTCCGATTGGTTTGTTAATCGGGTGAGTTTAACTCACTAAACCTCGATTAGAGGGTTAATTATGCTTTAGATGTGCTTAGCTTAATTAATTAAGCTTAGGTGGTTAGTTTAGTTTATTTAAATAAAAATTAGATTAAGAGTATGATTAAGCTAAAGTAGGTTAATTAAGGCCAAATTGTTGTTTATATTATTTTAATGGTGATTTGACTTCAATGAAGGAATTTTATTTAATTAGAATATTTCAAAATTATTTGGAAATTAAATAATAAATATATTATTTAAATTATTAAAATAATATTATTTAATTAATTTTCAGAATAGATTTAATTATTTATTAAATTTCGAAAATTTCGTGGGGACCTTAATTTCTCAAAATTTCACGCTGATTGTTGCTGTGTATTCAAATTTTGAATTTGATGAATGGATAATGCAAATTGAATGTTGACTGCGAAAAATAGGGATTTTATTCATAAAATCTCAAGTGTTGGGTTTTGATACCAAAATTGGATTTTAAGAATTTTATTAAATAGTGGGGTTTGAAAAAGTGAGATATCAGTTTCATGGTTCGAAATTAACGTGCCCCCACACACTTGAATAATCTCTGGAATATTTTTAATATGAAGAAAAGAGGCCGGGTTCACTATTTTTAAATTAAAGCATTGAGTAAAATGCAAAGTGTCTTGGGCCGAGTGTGGATTGGTTGTGTGATAATTAAGTGGAAATCATCCTGGGCTGTTGAGCCGGACTTGCCCCTATACGGGATGCCCATTACAACGGATGCGGGTCGCAGTAGATTCTGGGCTCATGCTCCTTCGGGAACGCCATCGACGTAGTGACGAAGCCGTGCTCCATGGGGGGAGGCGATGCCTGGCATTAATATCAATAGATAGCCGAACTGCGAGTAGGGTATGCCCTTGTGTGGCAGTGAATAACAATGGGAACGCATGCTGAGTGTTATTGATGGGTCGGAATATGGGATGGAATCGTGTGACATGGTATGGGACATGTCAAAACGGTTTGGTCTTATAATCCGAACTCCTGTGGTCGTTAGAAATGATATTGTTGGCGTTCCAGTGGTTTAAGTTCCTATTACTATTTGTGATTAAGTGATTTGAATTGTGCTAACCTGCAGGAAGGAACTGAGACGAGGTAAGTTCTCTATGTGGTGGGGTTAGGCCACCCTTGGGCGTATTTTCTTTCAAATAGGGATTTAGGGGGTTGAACTTGCTTAGACAATGTCTCACCCTGTTGTGGGCAAATTTTCAGGACTGTAGATGGTGTAACCCTTGGAGGCTAATCAATTAGAAGTGGGATCGAAGAACGAGTCCGACTAGTGGTCATAGGATTGATCCCTTCTGTAGATTGCCCCTTTTTGGTATATGTGTAAACCCTAGTGTGGTTACCTTTGAAAGCATGTTTGTTTATGAATGAGTTGGTTTCCTGCTTTCCTATGCCGTGAGTTTTTGTCAGGGGTTTTATAATACGTTCCGCTTGCGCAATAATACATGAATGGGGTCGGCAACACTACCTGGGAATGTCGCATTTGCATGACCATGGCGGGATGTTGGTGCGCTCGAGGTTCGGGGCGTGACATCAGGTCTAGATTATTGCATGGCATGAGCACATGATTTGAACCATAATACACATTCGTATGCTTGGCTTATGGAATTGCCTATGCGTCTATATGGATGGCCTAGATTCACTATTATGTGAACGGTGAGGGTAAAGTGAGTGGAGCGTTGCCATGTTTTGCTACCAATAAATAATTGTTCGTTTAGGGCGCTTTAGAGGTGAATGGCTTCCCTACGCGAGATCTAGGAAATTCACTCATAGAGTTTATCTCATATTTGTTTGTTGAATATTTACATGCCCTAAGAATGGTTGAGTCGTTTAGTCAGATACGATTCGGCCTCCAGTTAGGAGATGACAGAATATTCCGTAGCAAAAGGAACTGACGTGCACTACACGTGTTACGTCACGACCATCTGGGTTAATGAGGGCCTACCTAACCTTGTGCCTCATCGATTCAAGGCCTGGTACTTTTGGGTGGGCAATGAGAGCCATGGTCTCATCTGTAGCTTCGATGGTCTACTAGGTGCCAGAGGTTTAGGGGGAGGCATCAGCTGGAATGCCAAGAACGGAGACATTCCCGATGGGTAAGTTTTGACCTTGAGCTCGACCCCAAGTGGATTGTTGAGTTGGAGCCATGGAGCCCAGAAAATAGAGGCTTCGGTAGAAGTAGGGTGTTGACACTTTTGAACTGCCCTTGTAATATTAGAGGTGTAGGTGTACCCCGGGCCTCTTTTTGATGAAGGTTGTAGTAGTGCGGTCAAGCATATTGGATGTAGTGAAGCTTTTGTTCAACTTTTGAACTTGATGTGTATGTGACTTTGATTTATGATGCATATATATGAGTATGTTTGTTTTTAACTATCCCTGCCGAATGATGGAATGGAGATTTGTTTACGTTTCTACTTGTGCGATTTATTGTTATTGCGAATTAGGTCGACGACGCATCTTGGGACGTCACAATCGAACGACCATAGGAATAGAAGCGAGGGGTGCCATGCGCTCGAAGCAAGTCGGGACATGACATATGCTTTCCAATTGATGACTTGATTGCTATGTGAGTTTTAATCCCAAGTAAAATGAATTTCTTTTCCAATCATTTTGAGTGTTCCTGAATGTTATGTATCTCTTCGTGCATTGGCAGATTGATTGCATTGACTAATTCACAAAAAACACATCATGCATCCCACATAATTGTTCTTTCTAGGTAAGCCAACTTTTTTTTTTGGGTCATCAAACGGGTGATTACTTTCATTCATTCATATATTAGGTACATGATAGAGGTAAACATACTTCCGAACATAAAATATCCTGAAGAGGTTAGGAATGGAAAGACACCCAATTGAAAGGAAGATTTTTGCTTCGACGGGCTTTTGCTACCTAGTCAGCGGCTCAGTTTTCTTTCCTTAAACAATGGGCTGGCTTGGCTTGGCTAAATTGGTTGAAAATATATTTTCCTGCTCTGATTATGTTCCTCATAACCCATGGGGCTTCTTCACGGCCTAATATGCTTGCCACAACCACTGAATTGTCACTTTCACACATGTAATGTAGAGGTTTCTTCTGTACTTGCCTCACGTGCTCTCCTCGGATTTGTTGTAGAAATTGTAGACCTTTTACAAATGCTAGGGCTTCAGCTTCAAGAAGTGAATCTTCTCTAGTGTCGATTGCGAAGCCACCTTCCTCCATCCCACTTGAGTTCTGCATGATCCCAACTATAGAGCACGGTTTATCGCTCCCTACCCACGAAGCGTCGACATTCAACTTCAGATTGTCGCCAGGTGGAGATTTCCACTTAATCCCTTCTCTTCTTGTTTTGGGTTTTGAGTTGCCATCCTGAAGGTTCCATCGAAGATGGCTGCTAATTTGTGCTCTTGCTTCTTCTAGAATGGCTAACAGGTCCAGTTGTTGGCCCTGAAACATGGCGTTATTTCGCACCTTCCAAATGAGTCAAAGTGTGGTCGCTACTACCTCTGTTTCAAGTGGGTCGAGCTTGGCTTTAAAAATTTCCAACAACCATTTGTCTATTCTCATGATATTTAGAGGGTTGTTATGAGTCTTGAAAGTTGGATCCGACCATATTTGCCTTGTCCAACCGCGAATTAGAAGCATGTGTTCAATTGTCTCTAGGTGTTTTGAGCAAAGTGGGCAAAGCGGGTCAGGTAACACACCTCTTTAAAAACTTTTTTCTCATGTGGGAAGGGCATCTTGGCATATACTCCATAGAAAGATTTGCACTGTAGGGGGAACTCAGAGATTCCCTGTTTTTGTCCATAATTTTCGAGGAGGCTGCTATGAGGTTGTTGCCTTGGATGGATCTAGCTTGTTAGACTTGGAACGCTAATTGTTGTTCCTGCTTCTAACTGTGTAATCTCCAGTTTTGTTTGTTGTCCTACATAGAACATCGACCATGGGGTTATGACTGATGGGAATAGCTAGTATTTCGTTGACAACATCGTCTACAAACATCTTTTGCAAAGTTAGTTCTTTCCATTCTCTTGTTCCTTCGTTGATAAGACCTACTACTTTGTATGGATCATCCCTATTTGCGGGACCCCCAATCAGTCTTGAAGTTAGCCATTTTTCCTCACGGATCTTTACGGACTTTCCATCTCCCACCAACCACTTAACATCTAGTTCAATGGTTTCTCTTCCAACTAGGACACTTTGCCAACCCCAGGACAAGTGATGTCCTTTTTTGGCTTTCCAAAAGTCTCTATCCAGAAAATATATGCCTTTAAAAACCCAACTCCAAAGAGCTGAAGGATTTTGAGATAGTCTCCAAGCTTGTTTTCATAATATAGCCGTATTAAAGATCTGCAAGTCTTTGAAACCTAGATCTCCTTTGTCTTTCCTAGTTTTCATCACTTCCTATCTCTTCCAATGCATTCCTTTTCTTGTATCACTTTGTTTCCACCAGAAAGAGGCTACTCTTTTTTCAATGGTTTTACAAACAGAATTTAGTATCTTGAATATCAACATGCCATATTGAGGAATAGCTTGTACTATGCTTTTGATCAAGACTTCTTTACCTATCACGCCCCGAACCTCGAGTGCGCGCACATCCCTCGGCGGTCGACTAAAATTTGCGACGTTCCCAGGATGCGTTGCCGACCCTTTTTATTTTATGCACATGCGGAAACAAAT
The DNA here is from genome assembly GCA_014182365.1 of Eucalyptus tenuipes. NCBI lineage: Eukaryota > Viridiplantae > Streptophyta > Magnoliopsida > Myrtales > Myrtaceae > Eucalyptus > Eucalyptus tenuipes. Next base: position 15,455,480 of record CM024539.1, on the reverse strand, counting down.
TAAACAAACCCCGGACAACAATAAACAAAGGATAGAAAAGCAGGAAAACCCAATGTCGTACAAGCACACTTTATAAACAGTCCAAGTCTGCACACTAAGGTCTACCCTAAAAGAATTACTGGACAACCTCTACTCTGGATCCCTTCAACTCAAGCTCGGGATTCTCCACGACACCCTTTGGTATCTCTAGACTAAGGACCTGAAAAATTATAAACCACGACGGGGTGAGTATAAATCTCAACAAGTCAACAACCTAAACCTCGATTAGGACGAAAATTCACTCAAAGGCGTCCTAGACATACACCACTCAAAACTTACCTCGCCACAGCACCTACCTGCACATTAGTGCATATCATAAAACACATGCATACAGGAAATGCATTCAAGAACTGGAACACATCCTTTCACTCATCAAACAATTCACAAGAGTCCCGATTACAAGACCAAATCATTATGACATGTCCCATTCCGTGCCACACAATTTCGTCCCATAATCAGGCGCGAGTAACTCATATCGGTGGTTCAATCCACACCCGATATTCACTCTCAATATTCAAACTCAACGTCCCAATTCAATATTCTGGCTCCATATTCCAACTCAATACTCAATACTCAAGGTTCTAGAGGTGCCCCCTCCCATGAAGTTCCAATATTGTGTGGCATTTAGTCTTTAACCTCAATAAGCAATAGCTCAAGGTACTAGAGGTGGCTCACACGAAGTCAAGCTGTCGTGTAGCACTTAGTTCTCGACTATCATAAGCAATAGCTCAAGGTACTAGAGGTGGTTCACACGAAGTCAAGCTGTCGTGTAGCACTTAGTTCTCGACTATCATAAGCAATCGCTCAAGGTATTAGAGGTGGCTCCCACGAAGTCAAGCTGTCGTGTAGCACTTAGTTCTCGACTATCATAAGTAATGGTACAAGGTTCTAGAGGTGGCTCATACGAAGTTTCACTATCATGCACACTTAGTCATTTACCTGCTCACAACCATTTTGTTTTCTCAATACAACACACCCTCTTTCAATTGTCGCCACATAAAGTAATAACAATAAACCATAACTATGGCACAACCATTCGTGCATCATCACGCATAACTTCTAAGCATATCACAAGTCAACCACATCACCAAATAGGCATGGTTCAGCAAGCATAGCATCAAGAACAATAACCAAAACTACTACCGGTCCTAACCGGCAGAAACGGTCCATTCGCGCGTCTCCGAGTTTAAATCCAGAAATCTAATCAAACAAGTTTGGAAAATTCCCAAATTTGAATATGTTGTAAAGAACACATAAACGAACATTTTTCATGAGACATCTTAACCCATATCATTCTAGATTCGGCCCAATAAATCGCTCAATCTAGTACAAAAAACTGTGTCCATTTCTAGAAAGTCTGTTTTCCAAAATCAGTTTGGTTTGAGATCCAAAACTTATCCATTTGATCTGAAATTTGAGTATATTAAACTACAAGATGTAAAAAAATAGCTTTTGTGAAAAAACCATTTTGAAATTCGAACCCTAAGAGTCGATAAAAATCCCATGAATCCCAAAATGTCATCAGTTCCGGAAAAACAAAGGTTCTGTTTTCAAATGATGGAGCCGAAATCTCCTTCTTTTTAAATCCATAAAATCTTGAACAAAATATATGTCATAATTGAAGATGTCTAAAACCTTTCTTAAGAAGGAATCAACCTCAAAATCGTAGCCCATTTCAATTCACAAAAATGGCAAATGGCGAGGGTCCAGAAGCCATATCTGCAGAAAGTCCACTAAATTGGACTAATCTCTCCTCAGTAGTGCTAATCTCACTAATTAGATCAACACTAATCCATATTAAGTCTAATATAACTATTCTAGATTATCACTAATCTATCTTAATACTAATCTCACTTAGTACTAATCTAATTAAGTTAATTAACACTAAAATAACCTCCTAAGTGCAATTAACAACCTAATCAAGGATTAGGGAGTTAACTCACCGGATTAGCGAGCCAATGGGTTCATGGCGACGGTGACGCGAAGGTGGTGAAGACCCGTGTCTACGGCGGCGCCAAGGGAGGCTTGGAATGGGCCTAAAACGGGCCACGAAGTTTCAGCCCTTGTGGAACTTCTACTTCTGTCCAAGGCTGAACTGAAGGGGACCAAGGGCAGAACAGGGCTGGTCGAGGCAGGCGGGAGGCGGATGGCAACGGCAGAGCTACGACAGCTTCGGACGGCAGCCAGGGCACTGACGACGAGCACAGGCGGCGTGCAGGCTCGGGTGGTCGTTACGGTTGATTCGGGCAAGTTGGCTTCGACGGGGGGCTTACTGTTGTGGTCCAAGGCTGGTGCTGGTACTCTGGTCTTGCTTCAACAATGGAGGAGGTGAAAGGATGAAGAAGAAGGAAGAGAAGGCAGCACAAGGCTTCTGCTGGTTCTCTCTGGTTTTCTAGCTCCAAAACAGCAATAATGGAGAAAACAAAGGCAAGGAAGAAGAAGAAGAAGGGAGCTGCAGCTTGAAAGGTGACCACCAAGTCTCCAAAGTCTTTAACAAATATCCCAATTCATCATGAAGAAGGGAGCTGCCTTATCCCTCACCAAAGCTTCCTCAAGAAGCCATCTAAGTGGTCTAAAATGTTGCACACCCCCCAAAGCTACGAATTTTGAGACATCCCTTTCCAATTTCAACTCAAATCTACTCCAAATTAATCCAATTCAAGTGCCACAATGCTAAGGTAAGTGCCCACATCAAATTCCACATTTTCCCACACCAATTGACCCAACTTGAACGCCAAAAATCCACACAAAAACAGCTCTCTAATTTTCCCGGTCCAAAAACGTCCAAACTTGAATTTTCGCCAAAATCTCGGGTTTGTCAAAAAATCTTCGAAGGATGAGTTGATGTTTCTAAAATAAATCGTGACATGACAGAACTTTCAATTTCTGAAATCGGGTTCAATTTGCAGTTAATTTCAATTGGACGCAATTTTAGCATGACCTAACCTACCGGGTAGCTTTTAGGAATTTTTAGCGCATTTGACCCTTGGTTGATTATTTTTGAGCCACATTGTACATCTTCGACTCATTGACGACTTTTAGTTGTCGTGAAAATCTCGAGATTTCAAATACGAGCATAGGGTACAGAAACGACAGAAAAATTGATCGAGTGTAGATCGACGAGAATTTTGCAATCAGTTGGGATCACCTACACTCTAATCACATACCTCTGTCGAATCGACCTATCTCCGTTCTTTGATCGATTTTGACCCTGCCATATTGACCCTTGCAGATTAGCACGGTCGAACAGTCGATTTCTAGTCGAATTCTCAAGTCTGTCGCGTTTAGATTCCTTAATGGCTTCACCTGATAGATTAGTTATCTCGTGAGTGATCAGCTCAGAGAAAAAAGACTATATGGAGCTTTAACCAACAAATACAAAGCCAACACGGCACCAAAACTCACACTAAAAATGAAACAAAGGCATAATGAGTGGAAGGGTGCCAAGAGAAAAGAAAAGAATAGCCAACAAAGGCAACACTAGCCACACAGCTAAAACCCTACCCAACTAACAAGGCCAATAACAGACCAAAAGGACCAACAAGCAAAAGATGGCATCCAGCCAGCCAAACAATGGCAACCCACACCCAAAAAGTCCCCTAGCACGACCACCGCTGCCCATTACGATCATCAACCAGCCAAGCGATCCGCGCCAGCAGCGTCACAATCCGAGCAAGCAGACAGCAACCACCACTCGCACCACAGCCCCAGCAGCAAAATCACTAGCCTCAAGCCACCTAGTAGCAACAGCACCCACAACTAAGGAACACTAAGGCTTCGCAAGAGTGGAAGAGAAAATGCAAGGATCAATCCCCCAGCTTCGTTGAAATTGATGGAAACATCTTTCTTTGACTGACCCTAATTAAATGGTATGCCAAAGTATTTCCCTGTCTTTTCTATAATTGGAACACGTAATTCTCAAGCCATATTCCTCTTCAAGTTCAAGGGATAATCATTGCTAAAAGCAACATATGATTTGTTCAAATTGTTGGTTTGACCCGTTGCATAATAGTATTGGTTTAAGATATCTGTCAAACTTTGGCATTCCATGACCCTTCCATCCATGAAAAATATAGCATCATTAGCAAATAAAATGTGTGACAGTGTAAGGCAGTACCTATTAAGAGTGATTCCTCTAAGGATTCCATCTGCTATGGCTTTATGTGTGACATCCTAAAATTCGAGCCCTTTGAGGGATGATTGAATGTGAATTTCGTCAATGCATTGTTGGTTGATCTCACTCAGAATTGATCACTCCTGAGATACTAACCTTGAGGGGAAAGGCTAATGAACACAGAACTCATACGACTAAAGAATTTGACCTAGGAAAACGACTTGACCGTGAGTCTTGCGTGAGGACGATCCTGTAGATAGGCATGCCGATTTCAAGGACGACTCGAAGTCGATTCGTAGATAGAATATAATGGAATGACGAGTGATTCCGTTTACTGTTATCGAGCCCACGAACGACCCTAGGTCAATCCTCAGTAATCATGTACTTTGAAATAAGAATCTATCCTCTGCAATTTTATGTAGTCAAGAACGTCCATGTGACAAGATGTCTTGAACGTGGTTTGGCATGAGTCGATTACGCGTGAATCCTCAAAGCCGCCTATCAGTCTGAGTTGTACCCAAATGGCATTAGGGCGAAATTGACATGGCATGAGAACCCAAGATTGGACTTCGAATTATCAGGAATGTCTGGGACGGACTTCGGATGTTGCTACTTCGACCGTCGATAGTGCCAGTCAAGCCGAGTGTTGAGAAGAAAGACTTACGGACTGAGAAATCGAACCCATGAGGACGTGGATCGAGCAAAGCTAATGTGGGCCTTAGGCCCAAGGTGGGACAACCACCATAGTAGGCCCAAGGCAAGCAAATGAGCCCATTAGGCCCAACCCACCTTTTTATCTTTCTAGCCCATTAGTAAACCTTAAGCCCATTTGAGCCCAATCAATTCCCAAGCCCCCTCCTATTCATTGCCTAGCTCATTTCTTAGGCCCACCCATCATTTTCAGCCCAAGGATAGATTGGTAATTTATGCAAGGTGGAAATGACCAAATTGCCCCTAAAAGCATGTGGATAAAGGCAAAGGAAGAGAGAGAAGATAAGGTCATGTGCATCGGGAGTTGGAGCATGCATTGAAGAGCCTTGTTGAGGAAGATAGCCAGCTCTCTCCTCTCTTCAGCTGAAGAATTCGTAGCTCCCCTTCTCTCCTTTATTTTCCTTCCTTCCTGTTTCTGCTCTAGCTGACCTTCTTGTGAAAAACTGAGTTGATTGTTGCCTTCCCGTGAGAATCAGCCTTCGTGCCATCCACCATCGCGTTCAGAAGGCCCAAACCATTTAGGAGGACCCGACCGCTCGCCGAATGGAGCCGTTGGCCGAAAGAAACCGCTCGCCGATCCGTCGGTCCGCCTGGCAGCCTGCACTACTTCGCCTGTTTCGCCTGTTTCAGCCATCTTCCTCCCATTTCGATCTAGCCTCCACCCATCCCAGCCACCAGCAAGTCCCCCTCAACCCCCCGGTGCCGCCGGTCGTTGGCCAACCCCTCGCCGGAGCTCCGGCGAAGCCCGTTCAGCTCGTTCCTCCTCTGGCAATCCAGTTTTTAGTGTTTTAGTGAGAGTCCGAGTTTGTGGTTGCTGTTCCAGCCCCAAGACTACCTTGGATCTTCGTGGTAGAGGTTCCCGAGCATAGCCTTTGTCGTCGTCGCCGTGTCCGTGTCTTCGGCCCGTTTAATGGGTGAGTTTAGCTCCTAATCCACCGTTTAGTGCCTAAACTTGCTTTGGGTTGGTTTAATTAGTGTTAATTAAGTTTAGGAGATTTAATTAAGTTATATTAGTCCTAAGATAGGTAGTTAGATTAATGCCTAAGATTAGTTTAGTTTAATCTTGCTTTATTGGCTTAATTGTGGCTTATGTGCTTAATTAAGCTTGGTTAAATTTAATTGATTAATTGCTTGCTTTAATTAGTGTTTTTAATGACTTTTGGATTTAATTTATTAGTTATTTAATTCTGGAAATTTACTGTTCACGCAACACTGTTCATGCGGTACTGTTCACGCGCACTGTTCACCCAAGAATAAAAAGTTGTCTAATTTCGTACATTTCGATATTATGAGGTGATTTGAGTGTATAAATGCATGGGCATCTGCATGAATTGAATGATTTTCACAAAAAGAGAAATATGCTTTGTCCAAGGGACACCGAAATGGACCACCTTTAAGGAAAAAAAATGATTTGGAATTGTATTGGCAAGCATGGTGCATTGACTAAATACTCAAAGATAAAAAGGTAGTCTTGGTGGTGTGCTTGCATGATCAAGAAGTGGAATTCGTCACCCAACGGGAGTTTAGGGGCGATGTGTAGGGAGTTGAGGGGGTATGTTTGCGTGATCGCTCAGTCGAGCCGCCACCCAACGGGAGTTTGGGGGCGATACCCAGCAGGGGTCGAAAGCCGATCGCAGTAGATTCTGGACCGATGTCCCTTTTTGAAAAACTGTCTAAATAGGAGTTCTAGATGTAGTTGTGCCCAACAGGGCGAGACGAAGCCTATTTTGATCGGTAGCCCGGCAGGAGTCGGATGAGCGTTGACTAGGAAGTTAGCCATGGCCGAGAGGTCATTAATAACTAGAGCACGCATGAGTATTGAGATCGATGAGCGCTGATTGGTAAGTTAGCCATGACCGAGAGGTCATTAATAACTAGAGCACGCATGAGTATTGAGATCAATGATCGCTGACTGGAAAGTTAGCCATGGCCGGGAGGTCATAAATTAACCGGATTGTCAACTAGGAGTTGACCGTGGCCGATGGGTCGTAAGAACTAGAAACACGCATGAGGATTGAGATGGTTGGGCCTTATTATGAGGTAAAATTGTGTGGCGCGGTATAGGACGTGTCATAGCAATTTTACCTTATAATCGGGACCCGTGTGACCGATTGATACATGATAGGTAGTGCACTATTGTGCATGAGCGTATGAGGATCATGGCATCATTGGTTTTGACTGTGCATGAGTTGAGCACATTGTTTATGGCACGCAAGCACGAATTGATAACGTGCAGAGTGTGGCAATGGCCAGGTGAGATCGCTTGTGACGCGACTCGTATGTGATTGATGAACTGCATCATCTAATGGCCATGTGCATCGCGTGTATTATGTTGAGATCCAACATGCAAGGTATGGCATACCAGGTAAGGTTGCATGCAAACCGACTATGTGGTCAGTGGTTGACCCTGGCTATTGTGATTTGTTCATTGTTGGTCGTTAGTCATGGTAAGTTTGTGAAGTGGTTCTAGAGAGATAGTGAGTTGAGTTGGTGTTCTAATCGGGGACTTAGGGGAGGACTCACTGAGATTTATATCTCACTAGTTATTGTATAACCACTTTCAGGTCCTTAGGATGGCACTTCGGCCAATGAGGTTCGATATCCCTAAGGACTGGGAAACTGTCGTGACACACCACCGCTTCCCGGGTCGGGCACACCTGTACAAGAAGTATCACTCAACCATCTGGGTGGATGATGGACCGGGGCAATGGATATACCCCATAGGTTCTTGGCGTGGTTCATTCGAGATGGCGATTTGCTGATCCGTCCCCTGAGAGGTTTTGACGGGCCACTTGGTAGGGGCCCCAAGGACGTTGACTGGGATCCCATGGAGCTGGACCCTCCTAACAGTGCAGTGGAGAATCCTGGCCCCACTTCACCAGCGACTAACCTGTATGGCTCCAACTCTAACTCGACAGAGTCTAAGTCCGCCGGATTCGAGTGACTGTAGTGTTGAACCTGAGGGTTCTTTTTGTGTATAGTTGGATTAGCCTAGCCTAGTTTCTTTTTGATCTGGCTTAGAGGATTGATCGGCCCTCTGTTGGGTTTGTAGATTGGAAGTGATCTCCGTAGGTTAATCCAATGTAAAGTGTGTGTGTATATATATATATATATATATATATGAATAGAGGTTGCGTTCCTGCTGTTCATCTCACTATCCCTGTTTGATTGCTTGATTGTATGTTGATGTGGAGATGGTTCGTTTTCCACTTGTGCATAATGAAAGATTAAAATTAAAGGGTCGGCGATGAGTCCTGGGACATTGCTTTCTATCGACCAAGGAAGGGGTTGTTGCGTGCCCGGGGTTCGGGGCATGACATTATGCAACATCCATGATAGAACATTTGCCATAATTATGAATAGATAAGGGGATAGTGGATTGACTTGTCTGATTCCACGTGAGGGTTGAAAATATTGCATGGGTTCTCTGTTTACTTTCATACTTTACTTTCATACTAAATAATACAGTCGAGATGCATTGCATGACTAAATCGACCCATTGCTCACAAAAAAAAAAAAAAAAAAACCATTTTCAGCATACATGCTCTTAAGAAGTTCCATTCTACCCTGCCGTACGCCTTTTGCATGTCCAATTTAAGTATGGCTTAGAACTTCTTCTTTCTCTTCCTTATCCTCAATTGATGTAATACTTCCTAGGCTATAAAGATGTTGTCTTGAATCTAACAACCCTAGACAAAGGCACTTTGTCCTATTGCAATCAAATCATGGAGCTATGGTTTTAGCCTCTTAGTCATCACTTTTGAAATTATTTTATAGCTAAAGTTGCAAAGGCTTATAGGCCTAAATTGGCTTTTTCCTTCTGGTTTCTTAATATTTGGAATAAGAGCAAGTTAAAACGACATTACAAAGAACTTTTTTTATAAAATATACAAATCAACAAGGAAAAAAGAAGTCTTCTTAAAGTCCAAAGAAGTTGACCTCCATTTACATAGAAATCATAAGCAATTTATGAAGTGTTAAAGAGATTTTGCCGAGTACCTTACAAAAACTATATGACAACTATGGCATGGTTGCTAGTTGACATTTTAATGAAGATCTAATTAATATTCCCAACGGGACCTTTGATATGTTTCAGGTGTGTATGTAAATCATGGATATTTGTCTCTGGAAGCACATAACTCTTCATCCAAATAAAATGAAGTATGGATCATGGAAGAGTTTAGTATCGTTGAATGATGGACCAAGTTGCACATGATCTTAGTGGGAGAAGAATACTAGAAGTGTCAAAAATTGTGTACGGTACTAACTTTAGTACCAAAAGTTTTTTCGAATCACTTAAGTGCCGCTTTATAAAAGAGCAACCACTTAAATCCCAATTCTGATTTGGATTACCGAAAATTTGATGTGGCTATATTTTATTAATTTCTCAATCCTACATGACTCACTGGTGTGCCTAATTGACATATAACTCCTAAACAACATCGCGTAGACAAGTTGACGAGTGATTACTTGAGTGTCAAAAATTGTACATATGGATCGTTGGAATGTCAATTATTGTTAAAAACGATTACTTAAGTGCCAATCGTTATTAAAAAATGATAACTTCAATGTCAAACATTGTAACAAATTTATCACTTCAATGCTAATGTCAATTAAAAAATGATCATTGTGCGACGTCATTTTTGGTGTCTATGTGGATTGAATTCTTTTTTAAAATGTGTCAAGTCATATGAAAATTTTAATTCTAATGCCACGTAATCAATTTAACCAGAATTTCTCATTGGAGGCACTTAAGTGACCGTTTTTCTTTGACTTGACATTTAAGTGAGTTGACAAAAAGTTTTGACACTAAAGTGAGCGCCATATATAATTTTTAGTCATTCTAGTGTCCTTCTCCCAATCCAAGCATATTCTAGAAGCATTACACATAATTCACCACTCAGATTTGCAAATTTTGAAAAGAATTTCTTGTCTAGGAGATACATGTGAGTTTACACTCGAACATCAAATAAAGAGAACCAAGTTTGAAATGGTTAAATTTCAAATTCGATTCCTACTTTTGAAATCAATATGTTACTTGCATAAGAATTTGACTCTGGTCATCCATAAATCAAGTTGGACATTGGGTAGCTTTTGTTTTTAAGATTAATTATGTGTAGGAGAGATACATATTGCACTACAATAAAAGAGACATTGTATAGTTAGACCACATGGCACTTGTATGGTATCAAAGTTAGAAGGAGATAAGATCAAAATCCTAAAAGCTATTAAAAAGTGCAATTAATACCCCCACTAGCTATATTCAATTTGAGTGATGGAAAATGCAAATTTAATGTATTTAATGACATGGTGAGAATTGTGCACCACATCAGAAAAGGCTGAACTTTAAAAAAAGAAGAAGAAAATAGCCCAAATTAAAGAAAAGAAAAAAAAACATTGAAAAAAGAAGATTGGACATGAGAGTGCTGAGAGAGATGATCGGAGGGTGCTACGTAAGGGGTGTACCACTGTAACATCCTCAACTTTGAGACCTTTACAAAGAAAAGTCCGAACTCGGTTTCACCTTAAGCCCAGTTACGTTTAGCTTTATTCGATCATGGCTTAGGCACGAACCTCTAGCCAAATAAGGTAATCGATCGTGGTTAGACTCAATTGACTCCTGCCCAATGAGATGACCTTCTAACTTGATATTTCCCTTGGTGTATTTAATATGCTTGGAAGGTAGCCTATTAATGCATGATGACTAAGTAGAACACTTGGCACAATTAGTCTTACTCTTGAAAGGTAATCATGAAATTTTGGATAGTTATATGTTAAGAGGGGGGTGAGTTATAAGCTCATTAATGGTAGGGAGTGATTTATAGCCTAGAAAAATGATAACAATGGATCTTGAAGATCAAGTAGGGTGCCACCCCTTCTCCTTAGGCTTGCCAAGGTTCCATAGGTTTTGACTCTTCAGATTCTCGAAATCCCTAAACCTTTTCCATTTTCCAATTGTACAGAGCTCTTTAAACTTTGAATTTGGAGAAACTTCCTTCATGAATGTTGTTCAAAATATCTTGATCTATAACATACTTAAATTTCATATTTTTCTGAGGTAAAATAGTTGGGACGATGGCACAGTCAATTACCGTACAGAACTTGCCCGGCGTAGTAAAAACAGCAACCCGATTACCTTCTCGATTTTTTTATAAAATTTTTCCTTTCGAATTTGAACATGATTTCTTCACAAAATTTTTAAAGGACATCCATTTCTACAATATATAGAAATTTTAAAAAATTTTGTGAAGATTTAGATTTCAAAATGAGTCTTTCTCTCCAACCGTTGAATCTACTCTATGGATGAATTTTTGGGTTGTGTTCAGTGATTTTTTTCTCTTTCCACAGAACGAATTGGACTTGTATTTCTTTATAAAAAAAAATTTCATTTAGGATCTTATCTGCAACATATTAAAAATTTATAATTTTTTGAGCTCATTTGATAAGGTATTAATGCTGATTTCGAAAATCGCTCGAAACCGTTTTCACCCCAGGATAAGAAGGCCACACGCCCAACTTGGAAGAGGAGGGGCTGCACGCCCAACTTAAGGAGCAAGGCTAATATAGAGTCTTCTTAATTTAGGATGAGGATGCATTAAACACTTTTGGACTCTAGCCCTTCAATGACAAGATTGAGGTGTCCCCAATGGCATAGAACTAATCATTCCCTAGGATGAGACTAGAAGACTAAGTTGCCTTACAGTTAGTACCCTCAACAAATGATTCTTCACTTAGGAAATATTAGAGGCCAATAATGGAGCTCTTCAAGAATATCTTGGATAGCAATTATTGGGGGAGATAAGAAGGATCACTTCATTTATTAAGAGCCATCAATACAAATCTAGATTGACCAATTAGGAGCTTGCCACTTGGAACTTAGAAGCCTTTGGAAGAACCTATAGACTTGCCACCTTGCTTTTAGACTTTCCACCTAAACTATTGAGATTAAATACCTTATCAAGACAATTAATGAAGGGTGTTCTATAAATAGGGGGAAGGCTCATTCTCCCCCAAGCATGCACACACACAAATTTCTCTTCCTCTCTTCTTCTTCCTTGGCCGCCCACACTGACCCCTTCATCTTTCTCTCCTCGGCTCTCTCTTTAGGTGTCCTTACCGTCATTCGCTGCCACTTGAGGCCGCTGGTCTAGAAAGTAGAAAGTAGAACTTACTAATATTCGGTTAGGGTGTTGTGTTACGCTAATCCTAGCAAGGTCTTGATTGAAACATTGTGACTATGTTCTTGCTTGAGGGTCGATTGTGTTTGCTTGGATCAGTTTAGACATTGTTCCTTGATTGAGTTCGATTTTAATTTGATGAGCTTTGGCTTGTGCTTTGGTTTGAGTTGCTTTGGAAGAAGCCAGTTCATGTGTTTATTGGATATGCTTTGCTTTTTGCTTTGATACAAACCTATTTGAAAAGCGTTTTTGTGAAAGCTTGGTATTTCTTTACAAAACTATTTTCAACCGTTTTCACAAATGCATGTTCTAGTTCACGCCTCGAGCTCCGAAAAGGGGTTTCGTCGGCCTTGAACGTATGTGAGATCACATCGGATTAGTCCTTTCATGGTCTCGACACAATATCGAGGTATATCGTTCCCGAGCCAAGTTAGGTACTAGATCGGTGCTCAAACATGTTGGATGGAGCCATGATCCTTAATTTGCGCTCGGCATATTCAATGTCTTGGTTTTGGTAACTCATTTCACACACTTATGCTTGGCACGCCTTCGAGCCCTTGAACTAAAAGCAAAGATAAGAACTGGATTGTGATGCTTGATGCATGGACACACGATGGACTAATTTATGCCGTTGACCGATAGATTTAGCGACAATGCCCCCTCGCCAACAGGATGCCCCCACGCCAACGGGATGCCTCGTTAATAAGAACGAGATACCCCTACACCAACGGGATGCCTCATTAATAAGAACAGGATGCCCCTATGTCAATGGGATGCCTCGTCAGATGGACGAGAAGTTGTGATAATTCTAGATGTCACCCTTCGATTAGGGGACGTTGCCCGATTAAGTTTGGATGCCCGGTGGATTCCGAAAGAGTCAATGTTAATAAATGAATCTTGTGTGCATGAGTTCCTCACATTATGAAATGGATTTTGGTTGTGCTTGCATATGAGTGATGTGTGAGTTCCTCGTATTATGGAATGGATTTTGTTTATGATGGTATAATATTTAGTGAGGCGTGAGTTCCTCATGTTGTGGATCAATATTGAGTTATGCTTGCATATTATTGACTGAGGATTTCTCATGTTTCATCCGAGATAAAGCTTTTATTTTGGTATTGATCTACCATCGACTAATGTCTTGGATGAGTTATATGCTTGTTGATAGGCGAGACATCCTCCTATCCGGAAATTAGCGGGTTTTACTTACTAAGTTTCTCCAAAACTCACCCCTCATCTTTTCAGTCTTGTAGGCATGGAAACCTTACGTCAATTTTGGGAGTTGCAATCTTGCTGGAGGAGCTAAGGTTTACCCTAACCTTTTGAAGATGTGGTAGTTGCAAATATAATGGCTCATGATAGAAGAGCTTGTAAACGTAGCTAATGTAATTATGTGTTTGTAAATTATTGTTTTCCTAGCTGCTTGTTTTTGTCCGGGTGTTGTATGTACGTTTCCGCATGTGCTTGATGAAAAGATAAAAATAAATGGGACGGTGACGTGCCTGAGACGTCAGTAAAATAACCCTTGCTACTCATGACCTTGGGAATGGAGTTGGGGTCGTGACAACTGCTGTCCTACTTGGCTAGCCAATTGGTTCTTACAAAGATAATTTACTTTTAGGAAAATTTTGAGTAATTTTCTCAAAAATTGGATCAAAGTTGACTTTATTTTAAATAATGGTCTAATCTGGCCTAGTCAAACTCAAAAAGGGCCAAGGCTCGGCCAGCCAAATCTTCATTGACACACGATTGTTTTGGCTACTAGAGAATGAGCATTTTTATCCAAACAATTCTGGGAAACAATAGAATCTAAAAAATTGAAAGCCACAATCGGTATCTGATTAGGGTTCAAGGTTAGTTTTTGTCTCTCTCACTAGATGTTTCTCCCAGTTGAATAAGAGACAATCCTCTCCTCTCCTCTAAATCTCACCCTCTCTGCTCTTGCTTTCTCTCTCGCCCTCATTTTCTTCTTCAGTGCTAGTTTGTGATTTAGAGTGTTTTGATTCACTTTCTATTGTACTTAATCAGTACGTCCATGATGGGGTGCGATTGGAATGCACCATTTCGTGTTGATATACTACGATGGAAAGACACCCTTCGAAAGGGTGTGATGGAGTCATATAAAAGACTCCTGAAGACAACTGTTGGCAAGGTTGGCAGAACGTACGCTCAGAATTCTCTCCTTGTCTTCTCCCTTTTCCATCAAAAGAAAATGAAGCGTTACATTTCTCCTTTACAAGAACAACTGGCATTTACACTGTGAAAATCGAGTGCTTTCCTCGTGATTGCATTTAGACCAATGTGAAGTATATTGTTCGTGATTCATCCGCAATTCAATGATCGTTCCGGGGTAAATTGTTAACTGCACATCGGAAACAAGTAAGTCATCTTCCGCCGACTTGAATTCCAACATTGGTATCAGAGCCCGGTCGTGATTTCTACCTTATTTTTCATCGAATTTTCTCGTTTGCCATTTGATATCGAGATCAATAGTATGAAATCTACGCTGTTTGGATGTCTAATGGTCGGAATTGCTATCTGAATTGTCGAAAACGAACTGAAGCGAAGAACAAGTTTGGGGTCGGGTACACCCGTATGCTTTTGGCTATTTTTCGACATATTGTTTCGGCAAAAATCATTTTTTAAATATACAAAGTGAAAGTGCTCGTCAAGACAAGTCCGACGATGGGTCAAGCACCGCCAGAGGACGCCGGACATGTCCACACGCGTGGCCAGAAGCCGCTGCGCGTGGGCACCACGCGCCTGACGCGCTCGGCATGCCAGCGCGTGAGTGTCACACTCACATTGACGAAGCGACGCGTGCTGACATCATGGATGACGTCATCTAACGGTCGGTAACCACTGGGATGATGTTATCGCCGACGGCAGTTGGCCAGCCAGTCCCCGGTCGACGACCAACCCATGACCCGACACGACCCGAGATCCAACCCAAGGTTGACCCTACCCGACCCGACCCGACCCAACCGTTGACCGATCGAACTAGTCCATTGGTCAAACCGGTCGAACCGGTCAGACTGGTCGGACCAGCCACGAGCTTGTAAGGCTCGCTGGCGCGTGCGCCACACGCGCCGCACACTCAGGCGGCGGGTGTGAACGCGTGGGAGCTCCGATTGGAGCGTGGTCGATGGCGTTTGGTTTGTATGGATATGCTCTAAACTGTGATATATTTAGTTTTTATATTTTAGTTTTATAAATGTATAAAAATGTGTAGGAAACCTTAAGTGCGCGTATTTTTGGGGGTTTAATGCATAGTTTATTCATTTTTAGCTTGTATTTTCTTATGTTTTAGGAAATACAGTAGCTAGCCTGTATGAAAATGATGTCATATATACTAAATAGAGCTTGGTTTGATGGTAGCATGTATATAGTTTAATATACTTGCAGTTTTCTAGTTCCAATAAAATTCGAACAATGGTAGGAAATCCTTGTCTTTCCGTTACATGTTGAATTGTGGTTTTGATTGTAGTTACATCATGATTATTTTTTGTACGTTGGTTCACATCATGCTATGCTTTTGTGTTAATGAAAAAATGTAGAAATTACATGAGATCATGTAATTATTTTTCCTAGTGGGAGTTCGTAGATTGGTAGAATTCGAAGGAGTTCTCGCCTAGAACTTAAAATTTGCGTAAATTAAACTAATTAATGGTAATAGAACAATTGTACATAGGAACTAATTGGGAACATAGTGAACTTTCATTTCTATATCTTTTATTGAATTATCATTAATTTAGTTTGTCTTTACTGCAAATTAAATATATGTCTTACTCTGTAAAATGTGCTAATATTGATTATGCGTCTATTATGTCAATGTGCTAAAGCAAATTGATTATAGCTTCGGCATTCAAAACCATTGTGGCTGATCTTAATAAGGGTGAGAAGCTGAACGGTGACAATTATGATATTTGGCATCGAAAGGTTCAGTACATCCTTGATGAGCAAGAGTTTTTGGAAACCCTCAACTACACCATGGATGAACCTGAGCATGGAACTTTAGCTCAACACAGGAGAGATCTAGAAGCTTATCAAGCTTGGAAAAAGAAAAATAGCATTACTCGCATCACGTTGCTGAGCTGTATGCAAGATGATCTCATGTGTAAGTTTGAAAGTTATAATAAAGCTCAAGCTATGTAGGTTGCCTTGAAAGATAAGTTTGGGGGTACATCTGCCACTAAG
The DNA here is from genome assembly GCA_014182365.1 of Eucalyptus tenuipes. Lineage (NCBI taxonomy): Eukaryota > Viridiplantae > Streptophyta > Magnoliopsida > Myrtales > Myrtaceae > Eucalyptus > Eucalyptus tenuipes. Next base: position 15,439,241 of record CM024539.1, on the reverse strand, counting down.
TTGAGGAGACTCACCATCAAGTTTGACACATACCGAAAGCGCCCAAATGTAACAATGAGGCAGCATCTTCGAGAGATATTAAACATGATTCGTGAGTTGAAGTCAGCAAGTCACTCCCTTACTGATGAACAACAAGTTCAGGCTGTTATAAGATCTCTTCCCGACAATTGGGAGCATATGAAGATCAATATGACGCATAATGAGAATATTGTCACTTTTGATGATATAGCGCATCATTTGGAATTAGAGAATGAGCGCCTAGAAGCAGCGAGATCCTCTACCCATGCTTATGTTGCTGAATCGAGTTCACACAAAGTTTCGGGCTTTAAGCGCAAATGGAATTCTCAATTCAACAACAAAGGGAAGAAGACTGATCAGGCACCTAAAAATGCTAAGACCTTCTGACGTAAGAAGCGTGGTGGGAAGAAGGACAAAGCCAAGATGAAGTGCTACAATTATGGCAATATGGGTCACTTTGCTAGTGAATGCATTGAACCGAAAGAGTGGCAATATGGGTCACTTTGCTCGTGAATGCATTGAGTCGAAAGAGGTACCCTAATACTCCATTACTTTAAGTAATGCTTTTGTTTCTAGTACTGTAATGCTTGCTGAATCTCATCCAATGTGGACTGTAGACTCAAGAGCAACAGACCACGTAGCTAGAGACTGAGAAGCATTTGTGGAGTATCGTCGGATACAGCCTAGAAGAAGATGGATATATGTTGGGAATAACTCAAGAATTGAAGTGAAGGATATCGGCACATGTAAATTAATTTTACGTGGTGGTCGAAACCTATTCCTACATGATGTCCTTTATGCTCTAGATATTCGACGAAACTTGGTCTCCGTAGTTGTTCTTCTTAGCTTAGGTTATGTATTGAATTTCCATGATGATTGTGTTGACATTTTGTATGGAACAGTTTATTATGGTTCAGGTCATGTATCGAATGGTTTTATGGTGTTAGACATTGACTACAATATTAATGTCGATGATTGTTTTTCTTTAATTGCATCTTCTAATAATGTTGAGATTGATGTAAGAACTTGGCATGCTAGATTAGGTCACATTAGGTTGCAAAGAATGCAAAGATTAGCTAGGGAAGGCCTTTTAGGGTCACTCACTAATGTTGATCTACCCATATGTGAATATTGTCTAACGAGAAAAGCAACCAGAAAACCATTCGGTAAAGGGACTAGAGCCGAATTTCCATTGCAACTCATACATTCTGACATTTGTGGTCTTTTGAATGTGAAAGCGAAGCATGGAGCCTCATATTGGATCACTTTCATAGATGATTTCACGTGTTTCGGTTATGTTTTTCTGATCAACCATAAGTCAGAAGCATTAGACTACTTTAGACGATATATAGCGATGGTAGAGAATCAGTTGAACAAAACAATAAAGGCATTGAGAATCGATCGCGGACGTGAGTATCTATCGGAGCAATTCAAGGCTCTTTGTGATGAAAAGGGGATTGTACGACAATTGACTATTCTTGGTACTCCACAACAAAATGAGGTAGCTGAGAGAAGGAATAGAACCCTATTGGAAATGGTTAGATCTATGATGGTGCAAGCAAATTTACCTATCTCCTATTAGGGAGATGCGTTATTAACTGCTGCCTATATACTTAATCGAGTGCCCTCAAAATCGGTCACTTCCATCCCTTATGAATTGTGGACTGGTAGGAAACTAGACTTAAGTATTCTTTATCAATGGGGATGTGCAGCTTATGTTCATGATTCTTCCCATAAATATGGCAAATTAGGTCCTAGAGGGAAGAAATGTATCTTTATAAGATATTGTGAACACTCCAAAGGGTATGTATTCGTAGATGAACAAGTTGATAGAAGTGTGACTGAAATAGAGTCACGAGATGTCACGTTATTGGAGAACGATTTTCCTAGTAGAGGTGAGATTGATAAGGACTTCCAATTATATGAGATGGAAGATCCTAATAACACACCCACTAATGTTGTAGAGGGAAATGAAGATTTACCTCAACATGCAAGAACTAGTGGGAGTGTTGCATCGCATGACGAATTAAATTCAAGAGAAATTCAATTGCGTAAAAGTAATCGTAAAAGTATTCCGCGGCGTCGTTTTGAGATTGAAGGGGATACATTTATGATTGCTCAGAAAGACGATATCGAGCCTAAGATTGTTCAAGAGGCTCTCTCATCCTCTGATAAGGAAGAATTGAGAAAAGCTTTGGAAAATGAAATGGAGTCAATGAAGGCAAATCATATCTGGGACTTGGTTGATCTACCACCCAATCGTAAGGCCATTGGAAACAAATGGGTCTTTAAGATTAACCGAATGGAGGATGGATCCATTGAAAAGTATAAGGCTCGTCTTGTGGCGAAAGGTTATACTCAACAAGAGGGATAGACTATGAGGAAATCTTTTCACCGGTTGTAAGGTTTGCCTCAATACGCCTTATCCTAGCCATCGTTGCACATTTGGACCTTGAATTACATCAAATGAATGTAAAGACAGCATTTCTCAATGGAGAACTAGATGAGGAAATCTATATGAAGCAGCCAATAGGTTTCATAGCTAAAGGTCAAGAGTATAAATTTTGCAAGCTTCATCGCTCAATATTTGACCTTAAGCAATCATCTAGACAGTGGTATCTTCGTTTTCATCAAGCCATAACCACTTTTGGTTTCACGATGATCAAAGAAGATCATTGTGTATATGTCAAGCAGTCCAAAGATAAATTTGTGATTTTATCACTTTATGTGAACAATATTCTATTGGCTGGAAATGATAAGGTTTTGGTTATGACCATAAAAGAATGGTTGTCCTCCAATTTTGAAATGAAAGACATGAGAGAAGCTGCTTATATATTAGGAGTTAAGATCAAAAGAGATCGATCAAGGAAACTCCTTACTTTATCACAAGAGTCTTATATAATGAAGATTCTTGAGCGTTTCAATATGCAGCATTGTAATCCCATTGATACCCCCGTCATGCAAGGTGAAGGCCTAAGTACTAAGATGTGTCCTAAGACTCTAGAAGAAATTAAAGTGATGGAAATTGTTCCTTACACTAGTGCGGTCGGAAGTTTAATGTATGCTATGATGTATACTCGACCAGACATATGTTATGCCGTGGAATTGGTAAACCAATATCAATCAAATCCCGGTCAAGCATACTAGAAAGTAGTGAAGAGGATCCTAAGATACTTGAAAGGCACCATGGACTATCGACTTTGTTACCAAAGGAATGATTTACGCCTTTTGGGTTATTCAGATGCTGATTGGGGTGGAGACCTCAATGAGCGTAAATCAACTTCTGGATATGTGTTCTTGCTCAATGGAGATGCAATTTCTTGGAATAGCAAAAAACAGACATGCACGGCCTTGTCTACGATGGAGGCAGAATTTATTGCATGTTCTGCCGCAGTGCAAGAAGCAGTATGGCTAAAACTTTTCTCTGAAAATTTAGCCACTGTCACTAAGATTCCAAGACCGGTAATAATTTATTGCGATAGTCAAGCAGCCATTGCCCATGTGAATGATCCCAAGTATCATGGAAAGACGAAACACATTGACTTAAAGAACAACTTCATAAGAGATATAATAGCACAGAAAGAAGTAATCCTACAATACATTCCAACCAATAGAATGGTTGCTGATCCATTTACGAAGGCTGTTCCTAGAGACATATTCTTGAGCCATAGGATATCACTAGGATTGCGTAGAATGTGATATATGTTATTGTAGATGATCATTGGTTTATGTGTATGTAGACATATGTATTGTACTTGTTTGTTTATTAATGACTTGATGTTTTATCAATAAGTACAAATCCATTATGAGACTAGCACAAGCACACATATATTATTGGAAGTATGTCAGCAAGCAATGATTGGCTCACTCACATGAGCAATCGCCTCAAGTGTTGTAGTTAGCACGTTTGGATGAGACGTTATGTACAAATAAATGCTGAAAAGCAAGTTTAGTAAATAAAATATGTCGTCTTGATTGGAGTCAAGATGAGATCTGTAATTTGTTTATAATAAGACCGAACATGATAGTCCTACAATCATGTATGCTTGTAGATGTCGGATGCAAGTACTTAATTAGGCGCTTTAGAAAGCGAGCTAATATAGCACTCGAGCTAAACATGAGTACGTGAGAAGCACGTGACTATGTTTAGGCTAAGATCCGTATAGTTGATATATTTAATAAATGACATATGCTCTTATAGAAAGAGAAATCTATTATAGCATGTAATTCATACTACATGTGCATTGCACGACCGACAAGGGAAGGTGAGTAAAATTATCCCTATTTACTCATCGTGTGAGGTCTTGTGGTAATTTATAATTTACCTCATTTTGTGCTCTATGTTACTTCTGACTATGTTCTCGAAATGAAATATCAATGTTGCTACTTTAGCATGTTACCGGCGGTCATAAATAGATATGGCCTTATAGGACGTGTCTAAGAAAGCAGTTATTCTAAAATGGAGAGAGACATGAGTGCGAAGGAAGACTATTGTTGTTTTACATCTATCACATGTATTTACTGGTCGACCAATTATATCGCCTTATGTGGTTGCAAATATAATTGTAAATACATTGTGTTTTGAGAATAGTCAAGTATAGCCTTTAAGGGATAGGTATACTTGGACAAACGTAACAAAATATGTCTAGGGCACTGTGAGACATCGATTGTTTATTTCTTTTCGGGATTGTAGCCATTATGTCATTCGTAACAGGTGCATAATTTGAGCTCCCAAGTGCAAATGTACTAACTGGTCGCATGACTTACTTGCCAGTATGAATTGTTTTATAAAGTTAATGAATGTTGAATGCCTTATATTCTTGAAAGAGTACTATCAAGCCTATCATGTCCAAGTGGGAGATGTTGTACTTAATCAGTACGTCCATGATGGGGTGCAATTGGAACGCACTGTTTCGTCTTGATATGCTACGATAGAAAAACACCCTTTGAAATGGTGTGATGGAGTCATATAAAAGACTCCTAAAGACAACCGTTGGCAAGGTTGGCAAAACGTACACTCAGAATTCTCTCCTTGTCTCGTTCCCTTTCCATCAAAAGAAAATGAAGCGTTACATTTCTCCTTTACAAGAACAATCGGCATTTGCGCTGTGGAAATCAAGGGCTTTACTCATGATTGCATTCAGACCAACGTGAAGTATATTGTTCGTGATTCATCCACAATTCAACGATCGTTCCGGGGTAAATTGTTGACTGCGCATTGGAAACAAGTAAGTCGTCTTCTGTCGACTTGAATTCCAACACTTTCAATGGAGGCACATGAGTGCATCTGTAGAAGAGAACTTTGAGCTAACATTTGGGTTTGATGTTTCCGCAGCTCGAAACACTATGGCTGTTAGCTGCGCAATATAAGTTCTGTCTGAGAGAGTATGAAGATTCTTTTCTCATCTTCTTGCTCACAAATGTCTGCAATTTTTTTTCTTTTTTTTTTGGCTTGTAATTTTGTCAATCACTTTGAGGAGATTGGTCTCAAATCACTTGTTATGGTCTTCGATGAAGAGCTCTTGGTCTGAACTCAACAGGTTTAGCAGCCATTGGGCGACAAGAATACCCACAATAAGAACAAAAGCATAAGCTGTTTATATCCGTAACCCATGTGCCATTCGTCAGACTACACATTTCAAACCAAACTCGTTAGAATTTGTTGCTCAAACAATTGAAGAGGATGCAACAGGTAGATGCATGAGCGTGGCTTCAACAAATAGCTTCACGTGTAAGAGTGGCTATTCACTATGCAGATTACCATTAGCATACCTTTGTTTTCATCTTTTTGCTCACAAATGTCTTTGGCTTGTAATTTTGTCAGGCACTTTGATGATGCTCATCAATTGGCCTGAGATTGTTCTTTAACTATATAGGCACTTTTGTCAGGCACTTTGATGATGGTCATCAGTTGGCCTGAGATTGGCCCCTAACTATTTAGGCACTTTTGAAATAGATCAGTAGGGGCAAAGTGGCATGAATAGAAAGATAGAGGCTTTAAATTTCAAATGGTTTTTTGTATGGCGTCAAATTATCACTGGGGTTGATTGTTCAAAGGGAGAGCTGAATGTGGAAAGTTTGACTACGAAGGGTTGGTTTGAACATTAGAATGGCAGAATTATGGAAATAAGGCATAATGGGAAAATAATTGGTTTTGATGGAATGGAGTTCAATGGGAAGAGTCTCAACACTCACCTATTGCAGTCAGTGGTGTTGCAAATCGACGACGCCTTGTAGTTTCTTCGAGATTTGATTTAGATGGCTCGTCGATCAACAATGCAATAGAGTGGGCACTTACTGAGCTTGGGTTTTCAATGAATGGCTTTGAGTGTTTTATGGCAATGTGGGATTTATAGGAAGACAAAGATGTAGATTGCTGTGATTGGATCAAATTGCGATCGTTGTGCGATTGTTGTGGCCTCACTCTGTTTGTTAACATTCCGAATTAGCTTCAGACGTAGGATGCTCTGGAAATTAAGTTATCTGTCATTACAGACTTATTATTGACTTATCTAATTGCATTGTTCTTCACGTCAATCTTCATAAGAAAGTATTGAGTATGCTTGCTTAATCTAACCCTGTAGCAAGGAAATCGTGCCTTCTTCAGCTACATTGAACCAACCCAACCCAACCCAACCCAATGGTGACAACAACTTCCGCTGAATCATCTCTAGGCTCTTGTGAAGAACATGATCAATTAAAGCTAACCTGCAACAAAGCAGAAAGCAGAGAAGATTCTATTGGGTGGACATGGTTAAATTTTGCATTAATGACCATAAAAGAAATTACACACCGACGTACATCCAAATGAAATATGGTATACATGACATACGCAATGACTGCCATAATCAAACTGCAATTTTTGGCAACATCTTAAGCTCATTGTCATATATGGGAAAGTCGAAGACGCAAGTATCCATATGTTCTTGACTTTGTCTTAAAACTATTATTAATTGCACATCACTTTATTTTGAATAATTGATTTAATTTTTTTATCCTACCATAGGTAAAGAGGAGGATGCAGCGATCTCAACATAGTGGTGGAGGACGAGATTTTTTTTCTTTTTGAAAAATATGAGATCAATAAGACTAGCAGTACCAACAGCACAAATTTTTTAATGACGTGCAGACGTTGCTTTCTACTTTGTTATTTTTTTCTTTTTTTTTTCTTTTTTGTAGGATCGAAGTGATTTGATGTTGTTATGTACTGATATGGATTAATGCATGTCAAACTTAAAATTGTGATGCTTCATTGATGTGCAAATGTGGTCTTTTCTTGCATTTATTTCCAGTCCATGATGTGACTTATCCAAGAAAATAAATTTGAATTATTAAGGATAATAAACATTTTATTTAAGTTTAGGATTTATGAGAGATTCATAGAATTACATCATTGTTAGGTTGGCACATTTGAAAATACCACTTTTCCTGTTGTTGAAATTTGCGCTTACCATTCATTCAATGTGAAAAGACGTTAGGTTCGATTTATAATATGATTTCGTATTTTGAAAAATCAATATAAAATGGATGCTCACTCATGTAAACTCTCTTCTCTCACAAGGCTAATATATAGTGCTTTAGATGGTTAGAAGTTGGCAAATATTATCATTATTGCCCGTCATTATTGAAAGCCCAGCCGATATTCTAGGATAAACTTTCAATAAAAAAAATTAGTAATCTAGTTCTTGCGATAGTATCATGCACCTATTGGACCCCCCACAACATCTGGATAGAGCTGTGATAATGAGCTCGTCAATCCTCAACAATTAGGTCATAAATAGCGTTAATTGGTAATGGTATGAACCAAATATTTCTTAATATGTCTTTACCAAAAAAAAATATTTCTTAATATGTGTAATATCCTTCTAGTATTGCTCCTCGGATAAATACAACATATATGACATTAAAATGAAAGGGCTCTCTCAATCGTAAAGAACATTTATAAGTTGGAAAGCTTCAACCAGATTAGGAATAGAAGAAGATATACCTGGCGGGCCAAAATAATAAGTGAATTGTAGATAATTCTTCCTTGTGCACCCTAATGAATTTTCACTCTGACCCACTGCGTCCCCAATCCCATTACATCTATTAGAATGTTATACATGTGTAAAGTCCAAAAGTGGGAACATTATTCAATCAGTCCTAAATCTATCATACCAATGCCAATTATCAATCTTAAACTTTCCAATTTTATGAATTTAATCTTAAATCTTTGCTTGAAATTTATTATCTTTCCATTAAATTCTTGTTGAAAATCGCTAAGAGGACGGTGAGACATGCCGACCTACATGTTACATTGCCACGTCAACAATTTACAGCGAGGACTACATTGAAATTTTGCGCGAAGTTTTAGAACTATAATTTGTTCATGATTTAATAATTTTCCACCCAAAAATTGGTCATCGATCATGAGTGATCTTAGTCAGACGTGTCGTCTTTAGGGGTGATCCGAGCCGAAGAGTTAGTGAAATAGTCGCAAGATGTCTAAGTTGATTTTCAATGGTTTCATATCTTGGTTTTAATCGTTAGATGGACCATTTGATTCCAAATGCTAAAAGCGGAAACCGCACCAAACACCTACTAGCATGCTTTTGGGCCATAAGCAACCTTAATTGTCCCAAAGTCAGAGTCATCAGTGGTTGCCCTCATGACTCATTAAGTAAGGAAGACCAAGTTCGTAATAAATATATGGTACCAGATATGATACTGTTTACTGTTTAGGGTAAGATATGAGTTTGGTCTTTAAAGTTTTTACGTTTAGGTAGGAGATAAATATCATCGACTATGCAGAACCCACAAGCCGATTCTCTAACATATATATATATATATATATATAAAAATATATAAAATCTGGAATGACCCGAGTTTTCTCTTCCTTTTATTTTCCTTGAAAAAAAAAATTGACTTTGGACGTCGGAGAGTCCTCGAGGGAAGCTCAGACAGACTCCCCCTCTATATAGTGTGCAGATCTAACGGTCACAGCGGAGCTCGATGTTGTCGGAAATTTTGCGCATTGTCAATTTTCTTGATGATCCAATCAACCGGCTTGTCGGTGCATAAAAGTCAAGGCCCGGGATGTTGAAACTCTAGTTGATGTAAAGTAACAAAGAGAAAGTGGTGTCGAAAAGCATCGGGATAATACTCTGAAAAAACTCCAAATGGGTATACGTGTGATAAATTTACCTTAAACTAATTTTTTGACCATCAAAAACCTTTTTCTTTTTTTTTTTTTTTTTTTTTTTTTTTTTTAACCAGGGAAACCCGTAAGCCGACAGCCGGCGGGCAAACCCCTGGGCTCACGGAGGAACCCACCATCAAAAACCTTTAATTGATAAATCTTTAACAAATTTATTTCAAACTGGTACACTTCTGACAAATTTATCGTATTTTAGTTTATGTTAAATTTTACTATCAAATTACTAAGTTTAATGACACGTGACAGTTAACTAATCTACCAGTTTGAGATTTTACTCTTTATATGTTACAACTACGTTGTTTTTTGTGATATTAATCTAATATAGTGGAGGATATATTTGTCACAAATGTATTATTTTACGATTTTTGGAGGTGAAACAAATTAGTTCATGGTAAATTTATCACAAGTATACCGATTTGAGATTTTTTGTGGTCATTTGGGGTACATTTGTTATATGTGTATCAGTTTGAGATTTTTCATAATCAAAAAATTAGTTTAGAGTAAATTTATTACACGTATACTAGTTTGAAGCTTTTCAGGGTATTACCCAAAAGGATTGCGTGATAAAGAAACTTATCAATTCCATTTAGAAAATCTCAATCACCTTCACAAATTTTGAAGAAATTAGTGGCGGTTTTCATGGATCGAAGAAACTCATTAATTCTAGTTAGAAAATCTTGACCACCCTCATAAATTTTTCGAGAGATTGGTAATGTGACTTGAAGCACCTTTTTAACAATTGAATTTTTGGACAAGTGACATTAAGTCGAATAGAGAGATCCGAGAGACTTCAGGGATGAAAGAGCTCCATACCCATCATGGGCTTTTTAGGCTGCGCATGGTAACATTAACATTTCTTTCTCCATTTCGTTCTTTTGTTTCCCGAAACAAAAAAAAGAACAAAAACCTGTTTGGTAACGCCAAATTGTTTTTCTATTCCCCGGAATAGAAAGTTAGCCTGGGAATAGATTTGGAGTAGAAACGAGAAACAAAAAAAAATTGCTTCTGTTCCAGGGAACAATTATAGAAATAAGCTAATTTTCTTTTTTATTCCTCTCTCTTGCCGCGACCACCTCCAATCGCCCGGAGCCACCGCCAACTGCCGCTTGCCGCCGCCGATGGCCGGACGTCGCCAGATGCCGCCATATCGCCGGACGCCGCCGGATCTTTGGACGCCGCACGCCCGCCGCCGGACGCCGGTTGTCGCCCGCCGAACGCCGCCCGCCGCCATGAGCAAGAATAAAAAACGAATAAATACAAAAAAAAACCGTTGCGTTACCAAACGCATTTATATTCTTTTTCTATTCCAAGAGTAGAAATTTTGTATAGTTACCAAACGTGTTCTTTTACTCAGAAATTGTTCCCCGGAATAGAAATAGAAAAGAACTATTTTTGAAAAAAAAAACTCTTCCCCAGCTAAGAAGTGTTGTCATGCGCACCCTTAGTCTCTAGAGGGGCCCAAAACGGAAGCAAAAATGGATGGAAAGGGAAAAACGCCACCTCTTCCCACAAACTCCGTTCAAGTCTCCACTGAGTTTAATGCAGGAACCCACCTGTCGCGCTCGTTCCGATCCATGCTGACACAACAAGAAAAAACGCTTTGAAAACTGCGCGAAAACTTCCAAGCAAAGTCCACTCCAGGAAGTGGTCTTGACGGCAATCTCCAACGTTTCCTAAAATTCATCGACCGAGTCGTCCCACTTCCTCGCAATTCCCGAAACGCCATCCTATCTTGACCGTAACCATCACTGCGGAAACAGCAGACGGACCTCCGATGTCGCGGTATATACACCCACGTTGCCATTCTCCCTTCTCCGTGTCGAGCAGCGGCGGCTTCATAGCGGACTCGGTGCGGTGCTGCTCCGTTTGCGTTCACTAGCGTTCTTGGGTGATGGGTTGGAGGTACAAAGCTGGTTTGGGTCTGATCGGCACGGTTGTGCTCATATGGGTCGCGTCCGCCGAGGTGACCCAGGTGAGATTTCTTTCCTTTTAGTTCTCTTTCGCGTGTTGTCTGATCTTGGTAGTTCTTAGAAATTTGTATGAGGCTTGTTTGGTTGCTGCGAGGAAAGAAAAGGATGGGGTTGACCGTTTGGAATTCAAATTGCACCGTGAGATTCAAAGTTAGTGATTCACTCTGTATTTGCTGCTCTATGACCCAAGAATCGATACTGATTTGTGGGAACATGATGATTGTTTTGTTGTTGATTATATGTTTTTCTTGCAAGGGGTTGCTTCATCCCTGGTTTGGTTTCTGACTTGAAAGAGGAAGAGTTGACCTTTGAAGAAAAGTTAGAAAGGATAAACATTTTGCGTGTTTGAGCGCCCTAGAAATTTTTTCGCGGCCTATTTCTGCCAAATTCTTATTTCTGTTTTATGGTCGTGCGTACGCCTTGAATCGTTCATTGAATTTGGTGAATATTGTTCCTACTTGGTGTATGCCCGTTGAGATAGCGGTATCTTTTGATGGGCGTCATTTAAAACATGTTTTATTTGCTTGTGGATATATAATCTTCTCTATTCAAGTTCCATAATTGTGTTTTTTTTTTTTTTTTTTTTTTTTTTTTTGTTCTTGCTGTTCAGAAAATTTTCGAAGAATACAAACAGCCCTTCGCCATTACATATCTTATGGTCTCTCTCATGGTCGTCTTTTTTCCTATCGCGTTCCTCAAGGACTGTATATGTGACTTACTTAGAAGGGACCCTTTCAGAAGACTCTACTATAAAATCAGTGGCAAGAGCAGCAGTTCAAGTGAACTTGACATTCCCCTCATATCCAGTGAAATGTACAACGATGCAGAAACTGCTATAAAGAATAAGCTAATTCCTGACTCGGACAGCGATATTAGTGAGAGGGAAGAGGGTTGGCCGTTGAGGTCATTGAATGAGGAATCTGAACATCCATTACTTGACGAGAATCCTGGACTTGATTCATTGGGTATTGTCAAATGTAGCTTATATCTCACCCCTATATGGTTTCTGACGGAGGTAATGCATCTTTGCGATCTTGAAACATAGGTCATTCTTTCATATGAAATAGCTATTTCTATAATTAAAAGGTGCTTTTCAATTCTTACAAGAGAGCTAGATGGGAAGCTTGTTTAGTATTTGTAAATATTTTAACTGCTTCCGGTACGCTAAAATTTCTTGATAGTTTTGTCCAGTTGCAGTTAGACAATTTGATTTTGCGTATTAGATGATAGTGAATGGGGTATCTTGTCTGCATGTGAGAGAATCAGATATAGATTACCCTTTATCCCCCCATTCCTGTGTAATTCATGAATATCTGTTTTGGACAAATTTTATAAAACAGAATGTTGGTTTCCCACAGGAGGATGGAGTGTGCATCAATCATTGAATCTCCATTTAGTTCCTTGTTCTGCATAAAGTTCGGATGTTTAAGACCATCTGGTAGAATCTTTATCCATGTGCTTCTAGCTTTCTCTCCACTTCCTTGTGACATAGCGTACGTACCATCAATTAAATATGTTTTGGTTAGCTCGTTTTAGGGCCATACCTTCGTTAACTCAATTTGTAGGGGCCAAAGGAAACTTCTCTTGGTAAAGTATTTTCATTGTGTACTTATTGCAATTTCACATATCTTTTTTGAGCATTCTCATCCTCATCCAGGAGTTAAGGATAGTATCAATTGATTCAGTCGCTGTGAGATATATGCTTTATAGAAACTATTTGAAATGAAAATTCACTAATAAGACAAATGTTTTCTGGAATTAAAGGTGCCATCAATTAAACCAGTACCTGATCTCGAGATGCAAGGATTTCGAGGACAAGTAGTTAAGATATAGTTGGTGGTAGGAAATATTATACAGTGGAGTTGGTTTTCTTCTGAAACACTGAAAGTACTTCCACTTATACATATTCGACTGCTTTTTTGTGGAATAAAAGAGCATTTCTTTTGAGTATGAAATTTCAGAGGCTTAATTCTTGGAGAAGTCACTGTTAGACTCAACTCTAGACATAGAAATCCACTTCAACTCCTTTGGATTAAACTCTTCCTTGATGATACTGCAATTTTAATTGCATTTTTAGCAAAAAACAAGTCCATTTCTCATCCTAGTGACAGTCTCGTATCTAGGATTACCCATGTCTTTTTCCACTCTTGATAAGTTTTGCATTTGGGAGGATATTTATGAGTAATAACTGGTTCAATCACATGCAGTACTTGTCGAATTCCGCTCTGGCAAATACCAGCGTAGCAAGTACAACTGTCCTGGCATCTACATCTTCGCTCTTCACACTTTCCTTTGGAGCTCTTCTTGGCCAGGAATCCATAAGCATTGTGAAGGTGGTTGCTGTATTTATCAGCATGGCTGGTGTTGCCATGACTACGGTTGGAAAAACTTGGGCATCTGATGAGTTATTAAGCACATCAGAGTGAGTATGAGCATGTAGTAGGCTTTTGCTTTCAAGATGAAGTCTTTCTCTTATTTAGTCAAAGAAGAAGAGTGTATTTGAATTTCCTAATGCCAATTTCCTAAAAATTTTGTGAAAAAATACTTTGGTAGCTTGCATGCTCCAGTGTTCATCAATTTTATCCTCAGATGAATTGGAAGATAGGGGACTTGCACAGGTAAGATATGGAGTTTGCATTGGAATGTGAAAACAACTTATGCTTCTCTGGCAATTTTAATGATGTCTGTTCATCTTAATTTGGTGTTTAATGAGTTTGTCGAAGACAGAGGAAATATTGAGTCTGCATTTTCCCACAAGAGGCGATACATCCCTTTTAAAGATGATCCATCGTAACTTTTTCTGCCAAATTTATATAGCCGCTAAACATTCAGTTACCTTTTTATATGCATCAATTAACTGAATGCTTGCCTTTTGTTACGTCATGTCTGTGTGATATATCTTGTGCATTTTTCTTGATACCTTCTTTTCTTGTTGCCAAGGATCAAAAAGCACACAATCATGGGGGACATCTTCGGCCTTCTCTCAGCAGTATTATATGGCTTGTTCACGGGTGAAAATCTCTTCCCAGAAATCATGATTTTCATAATACCTCTTTAATTCTTGTCATTTTCTTTAACTGCCTGGGTCTAGTGCAGTGCTGCTAAAGAAGTCCGTGGGGTCAGAGGGAGAGAAGGTAGTCGTGCACAAGTTTTTTGGGTACATTGGCCTCTTCACTCTTCTTGGCCTTTGGTGGCTCGGTAAGTGGTGCAGAAGGAGAACTGAAGCAAACTTATTATGCTTATCTTATGCAATGGAAACATTGAGCTGGATTTAGTTTTGACAGTTAATTGACATGAATTTTGATATGAAACTGTGGTTTTGAATATTCTAGTCGGGTGTGGGAATGTGAGCTGGCTTGCTCACCTTAGTAATTGATAAGATTTAACATTTTTCGTGCTAAAAAATTTAAAGCCCAACCTTCGGGTTTTTATTCTTCAAATGTCTTTCCTCAATGTTTTGTGTCTTAGTCGATAGGTCTCCCCAATGCTTCACATTTTTGTACTGCTTCCTTGACAGAAACCTTTCTCAAAGCGGTTTTGCTTTATGCAGGATGGCCACTACATGCTTTGGGAATCGAGCCCAAATTTAGCTTCCCGCCATCGGCATCTGTTGGTGGAGCCTTGGTTTTAAATGGCATTGTGGGGAGTGTTCTTTTGGATTACCTTTGGTATGTCTCGCTCATTCTCGTTAACTTACCACAGTTAAAATATGGTTTAGATAAAGTTTATAATGCTTTTTGTGTACTAGATGGATGAATACATACCCTGTTACTAATGGTTTAGAAGTGCTAATAGACGTCACAAAATTCCAATCGACGGTTACACATTTTCTTGTTCTCGACATTAGCTACTGCTATCTTCCTACAAGAGGCCCCATTCTTTGTGAGTAATGTCAGAAAATGTTGAAACAGGGCCATATCGATTGTTTGGACAACTCCGCTGGTTGCGACACTAGGCATGTCCTTGACGATCCCCCTCGCAATGGTGGCAGACATGCTTGTTCACGGCCGTCGTTACTCTGCAATTTACATTGTCGGATGCATCCAGGTACACTTACATGTTCCTTGCCTTTGTCACATTCGATACAATCGGAAGTTAATAAGCTGAACTTGCGCTTTTATAAATGTATGATATTGGTCCAAGCATGTTCAATGTAGCTTGTTCCGGACATGCTCACCAGCTTGCTCGTTTCAGGTCTTCGCAGGATTCGTCGTGGCCAATCTCTCTAATATGTTCACAAAGAAACCAGAATCATGACGCTCCGAGGGTGTTCTGGCGAAAAGTTTCGACTCATGGTGCAACTACTTACACGAGATCTTCCTCACTGTAAATGGCCCTCAAGTGTGTAATACACAGGCAAATCTCCGTGCCATGAATTTTGCTAATGCCATATTCACAGTGAATTATGAGTTTATACCCGAAATGATAAGGGGGAAGACATTTTCTGATATCGAATTGAAACTGAAATTCACAAAACACTTTGCTTGAGATCTGCGGACTTGTGCAATTTCCGGGAAAAGGGAGAGCAGTTTCATGCAGCTAAGAGCCATAATAAATTAGCGAGCCTCGTCACTCTTGGAGAAGATGATATTCATCTTCCTCTCTTTGACCGGCCGCAATCATCAGGCTGTCGCCACCCCCAATCTCTTGCACCGAAAAGACGACGGAGGTTTAAGAAGAACGGCCATGAGGCCATGGGCGAGTCGACCGGAGCTGCACTGAAAGCGATTGAAAGCAGAACGTTCAAACGGCCGCACCAGAGGCATGCCAGATCACCTCATCCTATTCTACGACCACCATCAGACCACTTGCCTTGTTTTTCCCCTGTTTTCATCTCAGCAATGGGGACCCGTCGTGAAGCACTGCAGCCAGAATGACATCAAAATAATGTGATGGCTTGCAAAGAGACGGAACCCCAAAAAAAAAGGGGGTGAAAGACAAACGTGTACATCAACGCGGCGCATTCCAAGCTCTCTCTTTGCATCTTCGCGTACCACTGCGAGTGCCTCTTTGAGTAAGATAGCCATGGCAGAATGACCGGCCCAGAAGGGTTGAAAATACATAAAGTTTAAGACCCATGAAGGAATAGCCAAGCTCCCGCCACTTTGAATATTAGCAAGGGTTTTGCCCTGCCCCAGCCTCCATCTAAATTCCAATGGACTCGCAGCCAACTATCAAGCACGCGACAAGAACATTTGCAAAACACAGTACCTATAATCATTAAAAATTGCGGGCAAATTTATTCCAACGAAGCAGCTTCTCAGCCTCGTCCATCTTTTTGAACCTATAATAACCGTTAATCGGTGTATCGTACTGTTACCAACATCAGGTGAAGTGCAGTACGCACTCTCATAGACAAACTATCCAAAAGTCTCAACAACAGAGAATCGGTATTTAATTCGATGTCTTTTTCACTCTCTGCGTCCCCTCTTACCAGTACATCATCATCACTAACAACAGAGTGAGAGAGAGGAGACAGAGAAGCACATACAGATAACCACAAAGCATCACCATCTCCACTCATTTATAACATTGTTTATAACAAGTTCATGTAAGAATGTCACAGCCAACAAGACAAGCACAGAGCTAGATGCAACTGCAATCAGGTGACAACACTGAACCCCTTAAACGAGCAAGCATTCTAATGACAGGACTGAACCACTTGACAGAACTAATCCAAGAATGATAGCACTTAAAACAGAACTAATCCAAGAATGATAGCACGTAACCAAACACTGGACCTAATCCAAGAATAATAGCACTTAACCAAACACTAGACCTGTGATAATAGCATTGAACCAACCATAACACCACTGAACCTGTTATAAACCAGCAAGTATTCTCACATGAACCCGTATGAACATGTTATAAAAGCTACAAGAAACCCCGCATAGCAGTGCAGCAAGAAACACGTAAAACCACAAGAAACCTGTCACAAAAATACCTCACAACCAAAGAAAAAAAATGTTGAATAGCTTGCAGCTTGTAAAGCAAAAATAGTTCAAACCAAAGATAGCCGAAATACATTGGTTCAAGGTACATTCATCCACTGGAACGGCTTAAGTCAGTTCTGCTGATGACTGATGCAGTGAATGGATGCTGCATCAGTTGAAGTTCCAATTAATCAAAGCAGACTAAATAGCATTAACTGAAAGCAAACTAAATAGCATTAGACAAACTGATCCATGTTATTTGATGGAAAAGACAAACATCCCAATACAGCAGGCATAACTCAACACATGGTATATAGACAAATCCACTTAGAAACAACATTAAAACTAACATTTTCCAGTCTACAACACAACATCCTCATCTAACAGCATGCACTGAATATCCACTAGCATTTTCCAGTTTGCAACTTCATGGTCCACCACTATCTACAGATTCTTGAGTGCATGGAGGTTGGTTCTGAGATATCAAATGAAGGTTGGCTTGGGGAATCTTGAATATTCCTTGCCATTGTTTGTCTTTGAACGAGGATGGACCTACAATATCGATAACTCTATCATGACCAGGCATCTGCAGTGAAAAAACATATCAACTTGCTTTTCTTTTTAATATACATATATAACATTAGACAAAGAGATTACCCTTAATTATACATTCTTAGTGGCTTCAGCCAAAAGAGGTCCTTATCCTTTTCATGCCTGGAGATACAAAATGAGCATAAAACTTTAACTTCAACAAAATCAATGATACCTAAATCAATCAAATGTCATAAATATGAGTTCCATACCTAACCATCTGATGAGAAAACCCCAGGCAGGTCCGAAAGTTCTCTGGAAAAAGTGGAAAAAAAAGAAGTGCTAAACAAGTTACTAGCGTGAAAAAGATTGAGAAAGAAAAGCGGAATGAGAAAGAATAGCCCTGTGAATTTCAAATTTTATTCAGCAGAGTATTCTGCTGCCGTGAAGCAACAGAAGGATAATAATTTTGAGCCACTTGACCTAATAATAGAATTACTTAGGATTTTCCTTTTCCTTACATGGTCAACAAAAGAAGCAGAAGACTAGGCTTCTAAAGCACAACATACTAAGTGAAACCAGTTGAGTCAAGTTTTATATGTCCACTTAGACAAACCATGAACCGTGCACGGCAGTGCAACCAAAAAACTGTTACACTTTCCTTTAAAGAATGTTTATTTATACTTTCAAAAGTATAAACCAAAAAAAGTATCATGTCAAGCACACACAAATAAGAACACTGTCACCAAGTCCACCAAGAGCCACAAGTTTGAACAGCCCAAAAGTATGAAATTCAACTTAAAAAGCTGAAAACAGGAGTTGCTTAGTTTCCGGGCATAATGATGCAATAAATAAGATTTACCAGACTTGCAGATCTCGGCATCCTAAACAATGTCCATGACAAAATAATATCCGTAGAGTCATTTGACATGTTCAGAATAATATGTTTCTTTTAAGCATATAAGAGAAATTGGCATGGCAAACAACCAAGGAAATAGCCATTCCACGAAATGGAGAGGAGAAAAAAAAATTACTGCCTAAGACAATTCTTTTGTATCTCAAGATCATGGTCATTCATTGCACTTACAAAAATCTGAACAATACATAACAACCCAATGTACAAGAAAACCCTCATTCAAAGTTCATCCTCCATCCTCAAGTACTCCCCAATATCAGCCTGATGAAGCACGACAAGCCCATTTGGATCCAACTTCCTACAATCCTGTGTTGACCTTTGTGAAATCCCAAATCCCAAAGGAACGTCAGACATTGAAAAGACCACCACTCCATCACCTGTCATAACATTCGTCTTCAATCATCAGATTTCTTTCAAATGAACCATTTTTCCCCACACAAGTACGAAGATGAGGAAGACAAATTGAACATGGTACTTCTTGCATATTGGTCTGGGGGTGGACTAAAATCTTGTCCCTAATTAATCAAGTTTTGACAAATCTAAATAGAAGGCAAAAACAACCAAGTCGTTATTCTATTAAAATAAACAGCTATTCATCTTCGACATCATGATATGATTGCACTGTTGTGTATTGATTGATCTAACCTTTTACCTAAGAACCAAGACATTTGATTAACCAAAACCAAGAGCAGGAAGACCGAGTTAAATCATTTAAACAGGCTAGATTCTTAATTTCTACAAAAAGAAAATCTCCATCTTCACCTGTCACTCACCCAATTAGGGGTGCTTACTCAAAATAAGTAAACATAAGGCATACGACCATTCACAAATTAAACTAAAAATAATCATAGCAAGAAAATGTTATATGAAGAATGGCTGATGGTAAGAAAAAAGGAAGAGTGGGAGTAGGAGATAATTTGGAGGGAATCAAAGGATGGAGACAGACAATGAGACAAAGCCAAGAGGAGAGGACCATGGAAAGAAAAGAGAAGGATGACTGCAAAACCCAATTAGGGATTGCAACTATAGTCAAAGCGGATTTCCCTCCTTCATCTCCATCACGGCCACATTTTACCAGTAACTGACAGTGAATCAAGCTCAATTTTGAATCTATTTAGATATATCATTCACCCCCAAAAAAAGACCAGGAAGACAGTACATCTCCAATTTAAACATTGACTAATACCCGATTACCACAAAGTGACAATCCTAAGTTCAATTTATACAATAGCCCATGAAACTTCAAATAAAGTTCCTTTATTTCGCCCCCAATGATATTCCTTTCAATCTAAGTTTCTGTGTCCACCACTTCACACAGCTTTCATATTCCAAAACCCAGACCCCATCCTACAACACCTCAAGCAGAAATATAACATTCACCAAACAACACTTAAAATTGCAGAATTTGAGCTGAAATTGACACATCACCTGGATTGATGTTTTCAGTGATCCTCCCCAATCCACCCTTCAGCACGTGATTCCCATAGAGGAATGACATCTCCGACGTGGGCTTGAGCCAGACCTTGTGCTTGGCGTTGGCAGCCAAAATGCTCAGCGCCTGGATTGTCAGGTGGAAGCTCCCGCCCTTGGTGAACTTGCCGATGCAGGTTCCTAGGGATGCCAGGTTGTGCCGGCCGATGTTGGTGGCGCGCTTGACCAGTGACTCGCTGACATAGTAGACCCGGTTCTTGCAGAGCCGGAAGCAGTAGCGGCCCGGGTTAGGGTCGGGCCCCTCATGGGAGGGGTTCTCAACGATGTTCTTGAGGTTGTTGCCCGTGAACTTGAAGAGCTTCTCAAACACCTGGGTCGTCTCCTTCTCATCCAGCGTCCTCATCACGCCTTGAATTTGAGCTCCTTCGGAAGTCTGTCACGAACTTTAAAAGGCAGAGAAATGGATCACTTTGGATAACCAGCAAGCGGATACCCAGGTGGAGAATGATCTGCAGAAGGACAATTAGAAGCAGGATAGTAAGCCTGCGGTGGTGGCGGAGGTCAATAACCAAAAAAACCAGCCTACCCTGGAACCGGCCTAGAAGAACAAACTTCAAACCTTAACTCAGTGACTTCCACGGCCGGGGCTTAACAAAAAACGAAACAATTATACAAAACAAAAAAGTTTAACACCTCAAGTGTCGGCTGGAACGAAATATTTACGTCAAAGAGGTATTTCATCAAACATGCAGAGTGACTTCTGGGGCCTGCGCGTAACAAAAATGGGAACACTCCTATCCAGAAAACATTTACACAAAAAAAAAAAAAAAAAACGTTTGAACACCAAAAGTGTTGGCTTGAATTGGGTATTTCATCAAACATGCAGAGTGCGAGTACTTTCAGCACCTTCGTCCACGTCTAAACATCCAAAAAAAAAACCCAATTCCCATTATCGATATACGATTCGAGGGGACCTGACTCACTGCCTCCCACTTCACTCAATCTTAATGCCAATCGATACTTTTGTGGTTAAAAAATCTGGACTTCAACAGCTGATACGGTATCCGTCACCCTCCTACGTATGGCCCAAAAGAATCGCGGCAGCAACGAAATCGAGACATTCGACGAAGGAATCGAAAACGAGAACCGAAACCGACATGGACAGAGAGTACCTCGGAGCGGAGAGGCGGCGCCGAACGTGAGAGAGAGAGAGAGAAAAAAAAAAACTGAGGGTGATGAACGAGAGAGAAAGAGGCGGCACCTTAGAAGGACAAAAAGGTAAATAACTTGACTTAGGGCAGGGCGAATTGGTCGAGAATCGGATCCGAATCGGTCAACAGCGGGTCTCACTTTTTTTTTCTTAATCGGGATTTCAACCTATTCCCCGGTGATGAACCTATTTTAAATCGCCGACCAATAAAAACAAAAAAACAACACAAAAAAAAAAAAAAACAAAAAAAAAAAAACAAAACAAAACAAAACAAAACAAAACACTACTTGAAATCGGTCGGGTAAAGCTAGTTCCAACTAGAAGTTGATTCAAACTTTTCTGAACCATTTATCATTGCTTGTTGTAGACCCATCAAACAAGTTGATCGAATCAAGTTTGGGTCAAGTAGCCCAATTTAGGTAGACTCACACTCAAACTTGAAATTGAGCTAAGAGTGCAGAGTATGTGAGCACAAAATCAAGGGCGGACAAAAGAGAAAGTGAAAAAAGAATCATAAAATGGGTTTAATACTTCCTTATTTAACCTAACTTAGAAAAATCCACACTAAAACTTGGAACTAAGCTGAAAGCGCTGAATGTGAGAGCAAAAGATCAAGGGAGAATGAAAGAGAGAGAGAGAATCATAAAAATGAGGTTGAATATAAATAAGTTGTAAACCTATTTATAACTTATTTATTGAATATAACTAATTCATATAACAATTTTGTCTATCGAATATGGTTTAGAAATGAGTTCATGACTCATTTTAACATGTCTAGTTTACATCCAATACCAAGGGTGCGTTTGCGAGTGGCTTTGCCAAGCCACTTTGGGCATCCAAAGCCCTTTGGGCTAAAAAATTGGTGTTTGGGAAATCCTTTTGCAAAGATGATTGAGGCAAAGCAAGCCTTTGGAAGGCTGAAAGCCCAAGGCAGGTATGAGGCTGCCTTTAGAAGGCTGAAAGCCCAAGGCAAGTATGAAGCTGTCTTGGGCATTCAGCCTTCTCGGAATGCTGAGGAGGGAATATATGACAAATTTTCTTCCATAAATATCATCACTAACATTTCGTTTTTCCGATTTTGCCCTCGTAACTGTTCACGTTCTTTTTTGTTGAGATTGGCAAGCAAGATTACAAGGGGCTGATAACGGGCTGGATGAAGGTCGGCGTGAGGCCGATGTGGTCAGGGCAACCATCGCCGGCTAGTGGCATGACCTCGGTGACCCTCGCAAGTTGCATCGCCATGACCTCTAGGTCGCGGTGAGGTCGTGTTACCTCCGGCGACTCAGATCTGGATCACCGCAAGGTCGCGCGCAATCTCCAACTACTGGGTCGCCTGAGTTGCCGCAACCTAACAACTTGGTAGCAATGAATAAAGGGACTTGGAGAGGTCGAGGGAGCAGAGGGCGCCCGCAACCGATAGTGACGACGATGAGGGAGGCGTCGGTGACGCGGGGCAAATGGAGAGGTCAAGGGCAACGACATTGGGGTAGCGGGCGGGGCGGTGGGGAGGTGCTCGGCGCGGAGGAGGCCAAGGGACTTGCGGTGGTGGGACCCGATGGCGTGAAAGGAGCGGCGGATGAGGGAGTAGGACTTGTGGTCTCCGACGACCACTTGAGGTCCTACAACATGAGATGTCGGCCATCGGCGACAAATTTCGATCGCCGGCAACCCCTACCCTTTGCCGATCAACCATATTTTTTTCCTTTTTTTAATATAAAAGTTCTTTGTAAATGTAAATTAAATACTATTCTGCTTAAAGATACTTCACAATAGACTTTTAGATTACAATTTACCAAACGCAATTTGCATTTTAGAAAACTCCTTTAACTCAAAGTCCTTTGCATTTTCCCAAAGACTTTCCCCAAAAGTCCAACCAAACGCACCCTGAGTAATGAGTAATTTAATATCGCTAGAGATGGCAAAGAAGCGAGACGTGCTTGAGCTTGGCACATCCCAGCTAAAAAGTTCTTCAATTTTCATTTGTTTAGCCTAATGGTTATATAGGTATCCGTTGGGCAATTGGAAGATACTGGCAAAATTTTCCAATTTTTCCGGAGTTTGGTGAAATATCATTAGAAATTTTAGCTAGAAAACAAAGTTTCCAAACTTAAGACCTATACAACAACTATACTTCACCCACCAGTGGGCAACTAAGTTAGTTGGGCTTTGGGCACTTCATCATAGAGGTCCAAGGTCAAAACTCTTCAGCTGCTAACACGTCTTAAATGGGGGCCTATGGTGGTTGGGTTCTGTGCTAGCTTCCCCCTAGGTATTGACCCTAAGTCCGGGGTGCACCGCGCACTCTACAGGCCGTGGGCTGCCTGGCGTAAGCCCAGCGGGCTCGGCGGATCCTGGGCATCAAAAAAAAAAAACAACTATACTTCATATTGTGAAATATGACGAATGCTATGGATGAGAGGATTGAACTTTACTATTAGGTTTCTCTCTATTTTTAGTACCACTAGTTATCGATTGAAATTCACACGCTATTTAAACTTAGGGTTAATACCCTGAAAAACCCCAAACTGGTACACCTGTGACAAATTTACCCCGACTGATCATAAAAAAACCCTAAACTGGTACATTTATGACAAATTTACCTCAAACTAATTTATTCGACTGCAAAAAACTCCAAACTGGTAAATTTGTGACAAATATACCCTCCGCTAAATTGGATTAATACCACAAAAAAAATCACAAAAATTGTAAACTGTGACAAACGGAGCGTAAAATCCCAAATTGGTATACTAGTTAACTGTCACGTGTTATTTAATTTAATAATTTGACGGTAAAATTTAATGAAAACTAACATAGGGTAAATTTGTCACAAATGTACCAGTTTATGATAAATTTGTCAAAAGTATACCAGTTTGGGGTTTTTGGTGGTCACAAAAATAGTTTGGGGTAAATTTGTTACAGGTGTACCAGTTTGGAGTTTTTCAGGGTATTAACCCTTAAACTCATTATGAGATATTTTTTTAGCAAAGGTATTTTTAATATTCATAAAAAGCCAAGAACTGGTATGGAAAAGAAAATCAATGCCCTATTCAAAACTAGTTAGTCACAAATACATGATGAGTATAACTATCTTTGCTACTTAGTTTATGAAAAGTAGGTTATTGGCTATTTGATATGTAAGTTATTAATATAAACAAGTGGTGTCTCGAATTTGCTTAATATATCTACCATAATAGAAAAATTTTCATCACAAATTAAAAATAGAAAAAGAGAGTGTAGTATGTGTCCATTCATATGCTAATACAAAGAACAGGTTTATCTAAATGACATTTTCTTGCAAAATACGAAACATTTTCCAACAAAAAGGATAAGAAATCAACTTTGCCAAAAGATTATTTTTTATACACTCTTTTATTTATGGGAATTTCTTTCAAGGGGTTTCTTTCTTTTAAAATGGGTACAGACATATGCCGTAGAAATATATGCCAAAGAAAATGTAGAGAATAGGAAGATGAGAAAAGAGGGATTAATATTACGAAAAACTCAAAATTGGTACTACCGTGATAAATTTATCCAAAATTAATTTTTTTAGTCACTAAAAACTCTAAACTAGTACATTCGTAATAAATTTACCTAAAACTATTTTTTTTTACCATAAAAAACTTCCAAACTGATATATTTGTGACAAATTTACCATTCATTTGGATTAATACCATGAAAAACTACAAACCAATATAACTGTGACAAATGAAGAGTAAAATTCTAAATGGATACAATCGTCAATTAGCACACGTCATCCAACTTAGCAATTTTGCGGTTAAATTTAACTGAAACTAATGAGGGTGAATTCGTATGCCAATTTGGATTTTTGGTAGTCATAAAACTAATGAACGATAAATTCGTCACATATATACTAGTTTGTAGGTTTTTCATGGTATTAATCCCAAATAAAGAGGTTATTACCCTGAAAAACTTCAAACTAGTACACATTTGATAATATTACCCCAAATTAATACATTGTGGCAGTTAATTGTTGTACTAGTTTAGGATTTTACACTCTGTCCATCATAATTGTACAATTTTTATGGTTTTTTGTAGTATTAATCAAATTTAATGGGGGTATATTTATCACAATATATCAATTTGAGATCTTTTATAGTTATTTGAGATAAATTTATCGAAGATATATTAATTTGAGATTTTTTGTAGTCAAAAATTAAATTTATGTTAAATTTGTTAAGTTGTATCAATTTGATTAAAAAATAGTTGAAGATAGAATGGGCGAAATTCGTAGGCTGGGGGGGCTGCAACATTTGGGCATCAAAAGAGGCTTGTTGGAGAAGATTTGGAGGGGAAATGGCTGCTGGTAATAGCTGAAGACTTTGGAGGCTTGTACTCAAGTGTTCAAGATATTTTAGCTTGACTTTGGAGGCCCTTTGTCCCCCTTTCAGCAACATCTTCTTCTTCATCAGCTTCTTCATTGTCCATCTTCCTCAAGCCTTCATTTCCAGAGCAACAACCAGCCACCACCCCTGCAAGCCGAGCCAGCCACCGCCAGGCCTCATGCTAGTCCGCTCGAGTAGCCCGCACGCCCGCCGGTCACCCGTGAGCCCGTCCCTGTCCGCATCTCCAGCCCACTCGACCGCCTCACGCTGCTCGTGCTCGTCCGCCTCACGTTTGGGCCAGCGACCGCCAGTAGTCGCTCATCCACCGTTCCACCCGTCCAAGCCGCCGTCGTCTGCCCCTGCTCGTGTCGCCGTTCAGCCCTGCCCGTCCCCACACAAAACCGCCTCAGCCCCGACCGGTTCTGTCCCTCCTTAGAATCGAGAACTAGCTTGAGCTATGAAGCTTGCTTGGCCTTGTCGGGCCCTTTCTCGGCCTCCCTTGGTGTCGCTGTAGGTTCAAGTCTCGCTCGCCTTCACGTCGCCGTCACCGTGAACCGGTTTATTTGCTAATCCGGTGAGTTTATGTCTCATACTCTAATTAGGGTGCTAATCATGCTTAAGGTGGATTAGTGGGTTAATGAGGGATTAGTGAGGGTTAGTTCTTGTAACTAGATTAGTTAAAATAAATTAGTTACCTAGACTAGATGGTTAGATTATTTAGTTAGGTTATTTAGTTAGGTTATTTAGATTAATGTAGTTAGTTTAGTTTAATTAGTTTAGTTAGTCAAATTAAATTAGCCCGGTTAGGTTATGTACATTTAATTAAGTGCTTTAATTTAAATGTTTTGCAATTTATTGAATTAAATGCAATTTATTTAATTATTTAATTATTTATTAATTAGCGTAAATGATACTGGGATAGCCAGTCGTCAGAATTTTGTGCTGATCGTCATGGTTGTATTAGATCGTACAATTGAGTGCTAAATTGTGAAATTGGATGCTGAGTGATGGTTTTCAATTATTATTTTAAAAATATGAAATTTTGGTATTTAATTAGAAAAATACCAGGTGTCGGGTTTTGGCACAAAAAATGTTTTTAAGTACTATATAAAATTGTGGGATTTTTAAAAGATAGGGTATCACGCTTTATGGTTCAACCTGATCGTGTGACCACGCACACTTATTTTACCGGATGTTTTTAATATGAAAAAATAGGCCAATTACATTATTTAAATTAAGGCATTTGAGTGCAAAGCACAATGTCCTTGGCCGGGATTGGATGTGCGTGTGATCGTTATGAGAACCCGTCATGAGCGTTTACGCTAGACGATGCTCCTTCGGAAATGCCCCTTGTCAACGGATGCTGGTCGTAGTGGAGGCTGGGCCGATGCTCCTTTGGGAATACCGTCTAGAGGTAGACGTTGCTGTGCTCGATGGGGTGAGACGACGCCCGATTATACTAGATGACCGCCGATTGTTGAGTTGGTCGTGGCCGTTAATTTGTAATTAATTGGAACACTTGAATGAGTGAATTAGTTGCGCCTGACTATGGGACAAAATTGCGTGGCACGAAATGGGACGTGTCATAACGATTTGGCCTTATAATCGGGCCCCTCGTGGATATTTGATGATTGACGTGCATCGTTCCAGTTATTATATACGTTTGTTGTATGCATATGTTTATGAGCTATACTAATGTGTAGGGATGTGCTTTGAGGTGAGGTAAGTCTTGTCGATGAGTGTTTAGGCTACCTCTAGGTGTATTATCTTCCTAATCGGGGTTTAGGGCGTAGACTCGCTGAGACATCGTCTCACCCCATCGTGGTTTACAATTTTTACAGGTCCTTAGATGGAGGTGCGCCACAAACGTTTCGGGTGGCCGCGAGAGGCGGAGACCGAGCATACCATTTTCCCTGCCCCCGGGAGTCCTTGGACCCACCAGCTCGTCGTGACCACAATCTGGGTCGATGAGAGTCAACCTCAGTTAGTACCTCATCGATTCAAAGCGTGGTTTCATCACGGGCCTGATAGGGTTCGGGATGGCCCCTTGGATGGCTTCGACGAACCTGCTGTTGAAAGTGAGGGTGAAGTGGTACTCGACCCTATCGTGGATGCCAATGTTATAGCTAACATCGAGGTGAACCAGTTGCCTGAGGATGAGCAGGAGCCCGAAGTAGAGGCGATAGCTGACTCGCTAGACATTGACATTCTTGACGATGTCGTAGTGGACCCGGATCCCAAGTAGGGGGGTCAGGGGTAGGGTTAGCTAGGTAGTCCTTTTTGGGGCCTTCACTTTTTGTATATAACTTTGCAAGCTGACCTTGTTTGTTTATAAAATATGTTTTTGTGTAATTTGATTGTCCTGCTTTTCTATCACATGCTTATTTGTTGTTAGGAGATTGTTTAATTTGCTTCCGCATGCGTATAAAATGAATGGGTCGGCAACGCATCCTGGGAACGTTGCAATTTGATTGACCACCGAGGCATGTGCGCGCACTCGAGGTTCGGGACAGGACAGTTCCCCTCTTTGGCTAACTCTCACTTAAATAATCATATTTTAGCAATCAAAACCCTTAAACCTAGATCATTCCCCACAAAGTAATGCACACCAGCAATCCCAAAGTATCTCAATCCCAGTCAAATCAATTCATCTTGTGATTTGCAAAGCATTTCCCGACCGTTCTAACTTAGTTTCAAGGTCGCTCACTTCGTGCCAAAGATTTTCTAAAAGAGAGAGTTGCTTTTTTGTGGAGAGGACTATTGTTTCATGGTAGTAGTTGAGAAAAATATTTGTGAGGTGCGGCGAGGCCACCCTAGCCTGAGCAAGGGTTGACCTCACTAGATCTGGTGGACAAGCCTCACCTGGACGATCGATGCTTAGGCGCAACCAGCCATGGCCTGTGGTTGGTGGCTAGTTGCGACGATGGCCACCGGCATTAAGAAAAGGCAAAGACAAGGGAAAGGGGAAAAAATCAAAAAATTATTTTCAAAATTCAAAAAATTCAAGAAATATTAAATTATTATTAAAAATTTCTAAGTTAGCGCCAGTCATGCCATATAGGTTTAGGACTTTTTTTTATACTTTTTCCACTGGTCAAATTGATTTGGACAATTTTGGCTTTTCTGTCACGCCCCGACCCTCGAGCACGTGCCCATCCCTCGGTGGTCGATAAATATGCGACGTCCCAGGAGGTGTCGCCGATGTTAGAGAAATCCCTTATGATGTTTTGAAGATGACAAAATAAATCAAAGGCTACTAACGTGTTTAATGGTTGAGTAATAGACTATGTAGATGATAAAACATGTAAAAGATATTGTTGAAGTCTATGCTTGGAAGAACCAGAAGACGGATTCTATGCTGAAGCTGAACTTATTCAAACTGTGTTCAGACCTTAAAGCTAAATCTGTTTAGAAACAAAATATGTTCAGACTCAAATTGTAAAGTCTATCGCACTCAGACTCAAATTGTAAAATCTATTGCTCTCAGACTTTACATCCAGAACGAGACAGATCGTAACACAAGCCCCGAAGATATAACGGCTAGTGATCTGGTTTGGATTCTACATCAAGATTGATTTGATTGACTCAATCTAATTGATTGATAATTAAATCTTGAAAACAAGAACTTTTTATACGAAGAAGCTCTACTTATGGAAACCAAGATTCTGTTTGTATGGGCGATCGGAATCAACTTCGGATTCTACTTTTGTCACTCAACGGCTACCAAATCTTCTAGATACAGATTTGTCCAATGGGTAAATTGGAAGACGATCCTCGAGATACTGTCCAACGGCTAGTTTGGAAATGGAGGAGTATTTAAGGAGATCAAGGACCGATGAGCAAGTAAGAGACGGAGCGTAGAATTTATAATTCCAAAGTCTGAGCGAACTTCGATCATACACTTGTCTTTGGTGAGCTTAAACGTTTGTAATCGTGAGAGAAATACCAAAAGAGTGACTTAGTGAGATAGTATGATCTACTACTAAGTGTTTGCACTCAAAGTTATAATCTCTCATTGATTGCATAGTGGAATCCAGCAAAAGGCTGTTAGCGTGGGAGAGTGGACGTAGGCTTGATCTAAGCCGAACCACTATAAACCTTGTGTTCTTATTCTCTTCTTTGAACCTTATTTTATTCCGCATTTATTTGCCAAGGTTTATTTTAAAACACCTATTCATCCCTTTCTAGGTGTATTCATACTAGCCCTATCAATTGGTATTAGAGCCAAGTGCTCGGTTTATAAAAGTGTTTTTACTTTTGAGCTAAAGATCTTCTATGGCTAGTATCTTGGCACCAGGACTTATGGAAGGGCAAAGCAACACGAGGCCACCATATTTTGATGGGAAGGAATACAATGTGTGGAAGAACAAAATGAAAGCATTCCTAAAATCCAGAAATCCCTTGCAATGGGATGTTGTGGAAAAAGGAATCAATCCCACTGCTACGTCTACATCAAATAAGAATGGCAAAGACAAAGAAACCAAACCCCCTGCTCCTATGTCTCGGACGGAGTTGTTCAAAAGAGAAGCTTTTGATGCAAAAGCGATTTATTCTTTATATTGCGCCTTGTCTCCTACTGAATATAACAAAATCTCTTCATGTGAAATAGCAAAAGAAGTTTGGGATAGACTTCATGTTGCATATGAAGGGACCGATCGTGTAAAAGAGACAAAAGTAAACTTCATGCTCGGTAAATATGAATCTTTCAAGATGAAGCAAGGAGAGTCGATTGGAGATATGTTCGATCGTTTTACAGAAATTGTAAACGGTTTGGCGTATCAAGGTCATCCAATTTCTTCCCAAATGAAGGTCAACAAACTCTTGCGGGGTCTCTCAAAAGATTAGAACCATGTTAAGACCTCAATCCGAGAGACTCAAAGGATTATGCCACTCTCCGTTGATGAATTGATTGGCACTCTTCAATCTTACAAAGTGGAACAAATCAACGATGAAGATCCCGAGGGTAAGAAGTCCATCGCTTTAATATCTAACGTGATTCTGATGATACAGATTCAAAAAATGACTTGGACGACAAAGAACTTGCTTTTATAATCAAGAAATTCAAAAAACTTAGTAGAAAAGGAAGGAAATTCAGTGAAAGAAGACAATACAGGCAGAATGGGCAGAAAAGAACCATGAAAGAAAATTACAAGCAAGAAAATATATGTTTGATGGCACATTCAGACTCAGACTCAAATTCGGAATCAGAGTCTGATTCAGACACAGACTCAAACTCAAATTCGGAATCGAGTCGATTCGGACACGTTTCGAATCAAAGTCGGACTCGGACATAGACTCGAGAATCCGATGAGGAAATCGAGGTAAACCATTCAAAAATTCCTATCAAAGTTTCAAAGTATAAATAAGCTTTGCTTAAATCTCAAATCTTCTCTTAAAAGGATCTCCGAACTTAAAAAGGAAAATTCTCGGCTTAGGCAACAGGATCTTTCTTGAAAAGAAAAGTTTGAAATTTTGCAAAAAGATTTTCTACAAACAAAAGAAAGTCAAGATTTATTTGCCAAAGAAAATGATTCTTTAAAAAAGGAATTTTCAAATATTTCGACAAAATTTTCAAATGGTTCAAAAACTTTAGAGCATATTCTTTCCAAACAAGTATTTTACTATAATAAGTCGGGACTTAGTTTTAATAAGGAAAGTGATTCTCTAATAAATTTTCCTAAAGTCAATGAGAGACTTAGAAAAAGACTTCCAAAGGCATTTTACAAAAATCATTTTCAAAAAGTGTTTATAAAACCTGTTGGTCAAAATATCCTCAAGTGTTCAAATTGTGGAAATTCAGAACATTTTGAGAAAGAATGTCCTAAAGTCTGGAGACCTATTAAGAAAGATTGGATAAAAACGACATTTTCTACTAACTTTCTTGGACCCAAAAAAAAATGGGTACCAAAGAAAATATGAGTTGTTTTTGTAGGAATTAAAAGAGAAGAAGAAAGAGAATTTGGTAAGGAATGTATTTTTTATTTGATTTGAGTACACAATTCTCTTTATACTTGATATTCGATATATCCTTGATTGATTCAGATTTTATAATGATCATATTCTTTGATTTGTTTTATTGAAGGAAGGATCGCGTGATTTTTTTGTGAGTCGCGATTTGATACATGTGATTAATTTGATATCTTGCTTAAAGACAATTGAGTTTATTTGGATTAATTTTATGCTCTCTAATTTTGTCATATTTTGCAAAAGTGAAAATCTGTTTTATGTGATATTAATTTATTGTGCAAAGATATTCTTTCCTTAAAATACTTTGTTATGATGAATTAAGAAAGAATATTTCGTTATCTATGGAGATTTTATATTTTGCTCTAACGAAATGGAAGGATCCAAATAGATGGATACCAAAAAGAAAATGAGTTGATTGCAGGAAATTTTATAAGGGAAGAATGATTGCGAATCTACGCAAATTTTGGTACAATCAGAAAAGTATCTCATGCGAAGATTGGTAATGATCTTTTTTAATCAATGGTATATTTCAAATATATACCTTGGGTAAGAGAATATATTTTTTATCATTCCACCTTACAAATTTTTACGTGCATTTATCATGATGATTGTTTATCATTTATATTGCAAATATCTCATCATAAACATAAGGCATTGCATTATTTTTGCTTGATTTGGCACGTGATAGAAATATCATATTTGTGAAATGCATCTATAATATATTTCTGAGATTTATGCTCAAGGAAATCCCTTTGATCTTGAAAGATATTATTGCATATTTATGGATACTCTTGCTATATTCTTAGAAGATGTCTTATATCTAGCAAGTTTGATCCGTAAATCAAAGGAATGTATTATGTGTTATTTTTTGCAAAGATTATTATTTGTTATCTAAGAATTTGCAGGTGCAAAAGAATCTTCCATATGGATTTTGGAAAGCTCGATTAAAAAATTGTGGAGATTCTATACTATTTTCTGAAGGCTCAGAAATTCCCTTCCTTGTGCAAAGTTTTTGCAAATTGTTAAGTAAATCCCAAACGTGTCATATGAAAGGTTAAGTAGTTCTGAATTTTAATAATTGATAATTTTATATATGATATTCAATTTATTTGAAGAAAGAGCATTATATATTATGTGGATATTATTACAGCCTATTTGTGCAAAAAAGTTTGTTAAGTTAATGCAGGTTGAATTCGAGATGAGTTAGAAGAAAAAAATTTATGCTTCTAATTTCAAAATGCAAATGATCGTTGTGGATATTGTTTTTTTTTTTTTGGGGGTGCTGAAGGAACCACCTTGGCCGACAGCCGCCGCGTAAACCCCGAGGTGTCGCTAGCGGGGAAACCACCACCCCGGCGCCACGCGTCAATCACCTAATGATCCACCAGCCTCCCTGCAACTTGTGTTGCAGGGGCTTCGAACTCCCGACCTTCCCTCAAAGGTCTTAAGCCTACCCAACGGAGCCACCACAGCATGATATCGTTGTGGATATTGTTGCTACGAAGGAAATAATGAAAAAATATTCTGCTCAACATGCACAAGCCACAATTAGTGTTATTCGCAAATATTGTCATGATGACAGGGGGAGAAAGCGAATCCAATAGAAAGGAAAAGAATCATGATCACCTCAAAAAAGCAACAAATTGAGGGGGAGCGTTGATCAATTATGGAAAAATCTTTTTGAATTGATCGTGATCTTAATTATTATGGAAGGAAGGAAAAGGTAAATGTCTCAGAATTTAAGTTATACAAAATCCAGTTAGTGCATTTTGTATTACCTTTTGTCATTAACAAATCTTTTATTGATATTATCATTTTATTATGACAAAAATGGTAAATTAATTTTATAATGCATCCATGATTTTTATTGGATATTTGTTGATATATATGATCGAAGTGAGCTATATTGCATATTTTTAATATTCGATTTACTTTATAAAAGCTGATTTTTGGAAATTATGTTTCATGCAAGACATATTTGTTATCGTTTTATATTCTCTACGTGATACTATTTCCATTGTTATCGCTTTTTGATTATGACAAAAATGGGGAGAGAATATAAATATGCATATGTGTTGATTGATTGATTGATATTATTTATTGCATAATATTGAGCTACGATTATTTTTCTATATATTGTTATGCTCAATCTATTTGCTATCTTATGCTATCTTTTGATTTGAATTACATTGCTTTGATCTATCAATATTTTAGAAAGTGTGATTACACATCTGCATATTCAGAGATTGTTTTGTCATCATCAAAAAGGGGAGATTGTTAGGGAAATCCTTTATGATGTTTTGAAGATGACAAAATAAATCAAAGGCTACTAACGTATTTAATGGTTGAGTAATAGACTATGCAGATGATAGAACATGTAAAAGATATTGTCGAAGTCTATGCTTGGAAGAACCAAAAGACGAACTCTATGCTGAAGCTAAACTTATTCAAACTGTGTCCAGACCTTAAAGCTAAATCTGTTCAGAAGCAGAATATGTTCGGACTCAAATTGTAAAGTCTATCGCACTCAGACTCAGATTGTAAAGTCTATTGCTCTCAGACTTTACATCCAGAACGAGACAGATCGTAACACAAGCCCCGAAGATATAACGGCTAGTGATCTGGTTTGGATTCTACATCAAGATTGATTTGATTGACTCAATCTAATTAATTGACAATTAAATCTTGAAGACAAGAACTTTCTATACGAAGAAGCTCTACTTATGGAAACCAAGATTCTGTTTGTATGGGCGATCGGAATCAACTTCGGATTCTACTTTTGTCACTCAATGGCTACCAAATCTTCTAGATACAGATCTGTCCAATGGGTAAAGTGGAAGACGATCCTCGAGATACTGTCCAACGGCTAATTTGGAAATGGAGGAGTATTTAAGGAGATCAAGGACCAATGAGCAAGTAAGAGACGGAGCGTAGAATTTATAATTCCAAAGTCTGAGCGAACTTCAATCATACACTTGTCTTTGGTGAGCTTAAACATTTATGATCGTGAGAGAAATACCAAAAGAGTGACTTAGTGAGATAGTGTGATCTACTACTAAGTGTTTGCACTCAAAGTTGTAATCTCTTATTGATTGCATAGTGGAATCCAGCAAAAGGCTGTTAGCATGGGAGACTGGACGTAGGCTTGATCTAAGCCGAACCACTATAAACCTTGTGTTCTTATTCTCTTCTTTGAACCTTATTTTATTCCGCATTTATTTGCCAAGGTTTATTTTAAAACACCTATTCATCCCCCTTTAGGTGTATTCATACTAGCCCTATCAGCCGACCTATAAATTTTAATGCGCATGCGGAAGTGAAACAAATCCCTTGACAACCAAAAGCTTGGGATAGGAAAGTAGGCCACAATTCACAACCAAAACAAGCCTTTTATAAACACATAAGGTTTATATACACAACACTGGACCAGCTCAACAAAAAGGGAACTGTCCTATGACCAACTAGTTAGACACATTCGCTGATCCTTCGGTCTCCACCTCCCCAAATTCCAGGGCTTCGGGTCCTCCACGACTGCCATCTAAGGACCTGAAAATGGTTATACAATAACTAGTGAGACAATATCTCAGCAAGTTTACCCCCTAAATTCCGACTAGGAAGGAAATACGCCCCAAGGGCTATCTAAGCACAAGCACAAGTCAGAGAACTTACCTTTGCCTCAGATCCTTCCTGCAAGTCAATACAATTCATACAGTCATCCAATCATTTCAATTCAATCAAATCAAATTGAGTCATCGATCAATCGATCCAATTGACTCCATACCATCAAGACCATCTCTCGGTCAATCCATTCAACCGTTAATCAGTCGATTCATTCGACTCCATATAATCGATACCATCCATGAACTCTATCAATTCGAACATTGCTCACCTAAGCTGAAATAGATATATTAATATATCATTTCTCACTGAAGCTGATGTTTATATTTGCTCACCGAAGCTGCTATATTAATTATTGCTCACCGAAGCTGCTAAAGTATCATTGCTCGCCGAAGCTGCTAAATAACTATAATGCTCACCAAAGCTGATATCTATAGTGTTCACCGAAGCTGCTAAAGTATTATTGCTCACCAAAGCTGCTATAGATCTATATTGCTTACCTAGGCTAATCAATGCTCACCTAAGCTTAACCACGATAAATTACTCCTAGCCAAGGATCTTGTGCTTTGCACATCAATTCCTCAATTAAATGCCCAACTTGGCCTAATTTCATCGTGTTAAAATATACTTGATAAAAATAATCGTGTGTAGGTACACGGTCAGCATGAGCCAAAAATATAATATCTTTATTTTAGAAAATCCCACTATTTATACAGTGTCTGAAAGCATTTTTTGGCGCTATAAACCGACGCCCCGGTAATTTATAATTAATAAATGAAAATATTAAATTTTGGAATAAATTCCCAAAATTACAACTTTAATTCAAATTGCACAATATAACACTCAATTAAATAATCCAACCACATCATTGCAATCAACATAAAATTCCGGTCACCGACTATCCCAATCTAATTTCCGGAAAATAAATAATTAATTAATTAATTGCAAAAATTAATTAATAAATGCCAAAAATACATACCTAGGCTGGAAATGCTAAATTAAATACCAAAACAGGCTCGGAAAATTTCTGAATCAATTTAGATAATTAATACAACCTATCAAGTCTCTAATTAATATAATTTAACAACCTCACGTGCAAAATTAGATAATTAAATTACTAATCTAATCTAACTAACCACTTAAACCTTAATTAACTTAAACTAATTACCCCCATAAGCATAATTAACTCCTTAAGCAGAGTTTAGTCGGTAAACTCACCGAATTTGCGGGCCGGTGAGTCCACGGCGACGGCGACGCGGAGACGAGCGATAAACTCCAAAACAGCAACGCCAAACGGAGACCGGGCCGGGCCGAAAACGATTACGAGGCTGGCTGGAAATTGCGGTTGATGGGCTGAAATTGCTGGTGGGGTGCCCTCGGTGGAGTGGTGCTAGGTTGAAAAATCGATGGAGAGAGGCTCGGCTTCGGTTGATTAATGGACGAAGGAGGAGGTGGGCTGCGGATGAAGGTGGACTCGGTGGACGCGTGGGGCGCATGCGGTGAGGCAGCGAGAGAGAGAGAGAGACAACGTGGCCTTGCTGGAATCTTCAGTGGAATTCGCAGGCGTGAAGATGGGTCAACAAAAGGAGGGAGAAGTGCAAAAAGTCCTAAACCTTTTGGCTTTGTGCCATTTAGTCCTAAACCTTTTATGTTGTGTCAATTTAGTCCTTTCCAGCCAAAATTGGCCGGATTTTGCTTGATTTGGACGTCGGTCGGGCGACGTGGCCCGATCGGCGCCGACGTGGACAACTTTTAATAATATTTTTTATTTTTTTATTTTTATTTTTTATTTTTTTTTTATTATTTTTTCTTTTTTCTTTTCTTTTTTTTCTTCTCATCTTCTTCCTCCAGCCGGGTCGCCGGAGCTCGGCGACCGGCTAGAGGCGATGGCTAGCGAGGTCGAGGTCGACCTCGCCGGCCACCTCGCTAGTGGCCGCGAGGGCGGCCTCACGCTTGGCGGCGAGGCTCGCCCTCGCCGGATCCGGCGAGGGTCGACCCTCGCCCTCGCCTCGCCGATCCGGTGAGGGCGAGCCTCGCCCGCCCGGCGTGAGGCTGCCCTCGAGGCCCGGGCGGCGAGGCCAAGCCGGCGGGGCTCGCCCTCGCCGCCCATGGGCGAGCCTCGCCGCCCGGCCTCGAGGGCGGCCTCGCGCCGGCGGGCGAGGCTCACCCTCGCCAAATCCGGCGAGGGCGAGGCTTGACCCTCACCGATCCGGCGAGGTCAACCTCGACCTCGCCGCCGGTCTGTCGCCTCCTCGGCCGGTCGCCGAGCTCCGGCGACCGGCGGGAGGTAGAAGATAAGAAGAAAAAAAGAAAAAGAAAAAGAAAAAAAATTCAAAAATATTAAAATATTATTAAAATTTGTCCACGTCGCACCCAATCAAGCCAATCACGCCACGTCGCCCGTAGGCGTCCGCAAAAAATCCGGCCAATTTTGGCCGAAAATGACTAAATTGGCACAACATAAAAGGTTTAGGACTAAATCAAATCACCAAAAAAGGTTTAGGCCTAAATCGGCACAAAGCCAAAAGGTTTAGGACTTTTTTGGCACTTCTCCCACAAAAGGAAATTTCG
Source organism: Eucalyptus tenuipes (assembly GCA_014182365.1). Classification (NCBI taxonomy): domain Eukaryota; kingdom Viridiplantae; phylum Streptophyta; class Magnoliopsida; order Myrtales; family Myrtaceae; genus Eucalyptus; species Eucalyptus tenuipes. The sequence continues at coordinate 15,401,537 of CM024539.1, read as the reverse complement.
GTGGGTGAGGGTTGAATTGCAGGGGACAAATGGTGGTGGAGAGGGCAGGTTCGATCGTGGGGGACGACACACGGCAGAGGGGATAAAATTTCGGTGGAGAGAAGAAATGAAAAACTGAAGTTGCAAGGAAATGAAAACAAAACAGAAGCCAACGGGGGAAGTCGCTCGAGCAAAGAGACAGCGGGGGGAAGAAGAATCGTGTGAGAGAAGCCAAAGAAAAAGGAGGGGGAAGAGTCAACAAGCTTAGCCAATTCATTGAATGCTTGGTCCCCCAAAGCCCACACACATATCTCTAATGTCCCCAATTATTTCTTGCATAATAATTCCACCAATAATCCAAATTGAAGCCAAAAATGCAGCCCCCATGCCAAAATCCGAATTTCATCAATTTTGAACTTCCATTTCTTCATCAAATTTCAGAATTAGAGGTCCAATTTCAATAAGGAAGAAGCCCACATAATTTCTGCAAATACCCAACGCCAAATAGCTCGGCTTGGAAGTCAAAACTCCCCTCAATTCGGCCAATTCGAATTTTCGTTCGTTTTTCGAAACGTCCGTATCGATTTTCCGTAAAAATCCCGGACTCGCCGAAAAAATCTTTGGAGGATGAGTAGACGTTTCTGAAATAAATCGTGACACGACAGAACTTTCAATTTCTGAAATCGGGTTCAAATTCGCTGTTAATTTCGATCTGACGCGATTTTAGTGTAACCTAACATACTGAGTAGATTTCAGGAATTTTTAGTGCAATTGACCTGTGAATGATTTATCTCGAGTCACAATGTACATCTTCGACACATTGGCGACTCTCGGTGGTCATGAAAATCTCAAGGTTTCAATTGTGGACATAGGGTACCAAAACGACAGAAAAATCGATCTAGTGCCGATCGACGAGAATTTTGCAATATGGTGGAATCACCCACACTCGATCACCTATCTCGGTCAAATCGACCTATTTCCAATCTCTGATAGATTTTCGACTGTGTCATAATAATCCTTGCAGACTAGCACGGTCGAGCAGTTGATTTCTGGTCGAATTCTCAAGTTTATCACGTTAAAATCCCTTAATGACTTCCCCAGATAGTCTAGTTATCTCTTGAGTGATCAGCTCAAAGAATAGCACTATAGGCGCGTCGATAAAAGGCCCGATTTATTTAATGAAAAATAGAATTGAAAATTCAGGCTGTCACATTTTCCTTTCTCCAATTTATGATCATCTCTTTTTGCCGATCATACCTTCACTTATTAATTGGTTTTTGAACATAAATGGGCAATCAAATTTATAGCGATACTACTGATCGCTCCTCATGCTTTTTTTTTTTTTTTTTTGCTGGCTCTAAATAATTCGCCACTATTTTGGTAGGAAGACTAATTGCAAATGCACTTATGACACTATTGCTCATTTCAAGCATCTTCCTAACACAATTCATAAAGTTGAATAATTGTCCTGAAGAATCAAGTAATGCGCAGGCTCAAATAAGGATATAAGAGAAGTCTTCGAAGTTGACATGCTTCTTTTAGGTAATTGGGGGATCAGCCGGGACCATTTTGTGATGACACTGTTTGGCATTTAGTCTATGTAGGTCAAGGTCTAGTGTTCACACATGTGCATATCCGAAAATAAAATAAAAGCATAATGTTGATATATCTCTAATTTCTCAGCAGAAGTACCGTGGAAAATTATGGCCATTGATCTTTGCTAATCATGTCTAACATTGTGTGAAGGCCTCGGGGACTATGACACTACATCTATCTATGAAGAGTCTACTAGCAATAATTCTAAAAAGAACTTAAATTATGATATAATAGATTCATGTGCTCAAAATTTTGCGACTATTTTGATAGGAAGACTAATCGTAAAGCATCTTCTTAACACAATCCATAAAGTTGAATAATTCTCCTGAAGAATTAGGTAATGTGCAGGCCCAAATAAGACTATAGCAGAAGCTTTTGAAGTTGACAGGCAGCGTTTAGGGAATTGGGGGATACATTCATGGACCATTTGGTGGTGATACTATTTGCATTTGGTCTATGTAGGTTAAGGTCACGCGTTCATATATGTCCATACTCATAAGAAAAAGGAAAGGGATGATGTTGATATATCTTTCATTGCTCCACAAAAGTACCGTAGAAAATTATGGCAATTGATTTAGCCAATCATATCTAACATTGTGCAAAGGCTTCGGGGACTCTGGCACTATGTTTATCTGTTAAGAGTCTAATATTAGTACATAATTCTTCAAAAATCATTAATTCTGATGGAGGAGATTCATATGCTCAATTTTCTTGCTGCTCAAATTGGCCAACCTAAAGTTTAACACACATGTGCAAAGACGCAGAAAGACATACATGGGGCAAAAGCCATATCTGTGACTGAATCCACTGAACATATGAAGAAACAACCTCTGTTCATATAGAAAAAGCATCCTCACACGAACTCGAAGAATCGTTCCCTTATCTGACATCCTAGATCCTTTGGATGAAACTAGACCACAAACTTGCAGATAAGAGTAAGGGTGATGCAGGACGCAGATGATTGACTCTTTGAAATGTCATGTCATTTTAACGAGTGACTTAAAATATGATGTTTCGTGGTCGCTCACTTAATGCAACAACTTTCCTGAAAGAAGAAGTTGCTTTTCTGCGGGGAAGGCTATCGTTTCACGGCAGTAGTTGAGAAAAATGTCTGGTCGTGGTTTAAGGGAAGAACGTCATCACAATGAAGCATTGCTGGAGAAGCGACGATCAAGGAGAGAACGGTATCTTCCTTCAGGGCAATCTACGGCAAGGACTCTCAAACAAATCAAAACTCGATTTGACACAATACAAATTTGATTAAGAGATTGCGGGTCTCTTCTTGATTCCCCCAAGAAACAGTTGTGAGTAGATTCCGTATGTCTATAACCAATCTGCGCTGCCAAGTTTGACTAGGTCTATAGAGCCGCAAACGGCATCTGTCTGGGCGGTCGTGTACAGAATCATCCTACGCTTCTTCATCTAAATAAGAAAACCATTTGGGTGGTGGCAGGGTTATACGTTCTATGTGATTCATTTCCCTGCCTGGTACCATTTAGGCCTTTCGTGACTGATCAAATCAATCAGAAACTTATGATCCTTCTATCTTTGAAAATTTAATGGGAGAAAATGAAGATCAACCGTCTTCGGCAGAATTTTTTGGGGCATAGTGAGGCTGATGCCTCCACATCGAGCTCAAACTATTTGCAACCTCAAAATCATAGGGGATTACTCTATCGAGAAGACCAACTCTGAATGTGTTAATGATACTGTTGCTCATCTGTAACTATCTTCCTAGCACACCCATATGGCAGAATAAATTCTCTACAAGTGCCTAGGTTACAGCTCATTCCGATTGAGTGAGCGCCAGTGCAAAAATTATTTCTCACGTATCGAGGAAATTCATGTCCTTTCAAAGTAATATGCATGTTTGTGCAAATGAAGTGATTCCATAACAGTATGCACGGATAGAGTGTGGCTGCTTTACATGATCAAAGGATGTCATGGCTCAATCGGGACATGTTACATGTGCGAACTTGATGAGATCAAATGGAGACGAGACTCGCTAGAAAATGACCGACAGGGGAATCTCTACCCACGACAAAGCTCCAAGAATAAACGTTACCTGACATATTGAGACATGCGAGACTTGAGCCAGAGACTTGCAGATAAGAGATACCTACCATTCGTTTTTCGGTCTTCGTCAAAACTACCGTGGAGGTTGACTTGGTTGTGACAATATAATTCAAGTCTTCCAATGGAGGAGTGAGTATTTTGAAACTCTCTTTTTAGAGATCCAAACATGGAGTCCGAGCTCTACGAAGCCGCCATGAAAGGAAACGTGCCTTCTTTGCTTGAGTTGCTCAAAAAAGATAAGTTGCTTCTTGACCGAATCATGATTGGGAATCACACCGAGACTCCTCTGCACATTGCAGCCATGCTCGGACATTTGGAATTTGTGGAAGAGGTTCTAGCTCAAAAGCCCGAGTTGGTAAGAGAGCAAGATTCTCAAAGTTTGACGCCTCTTCATCTCGCAGCAGCAAAAGGGTACCTTAACATAGTGGCAAGTTTAGTAAGAGTTGGCCCTGAAATATGTTTCGTCTATGACAAATACGGAAGAAACCCTCTTCATGTCGCGGCCATGAAAGGGCATGTGGATGTGTTGGAACTCTTGGTTCGAGCGAGACCTGTTGCAGCTCGTAGTGTCATCGAACATGGCCAAACGATCTTGCATTTGTGTGTGAAGCATAACAAACTAGAAGCTTTGAAACTTCTTATGGATATCTTGGGCGATGATCAGTTCATCAACTTGAGGGATGAATATGGCAACACGATTTTGCATTTGGCTGCTGCAGATAGACAAACTAAGGTATGTTCATATAACCAAGCCTTTGTATTAATCAAACTCAGTGATCTCATCAACAAAAAAGGCGAAGATGGGATGGAAAAATGACACAAATAATCTATAAACTTTGGCTCAATATGCAAGGTCATTTTTGGTTTTTTAATTTATTCAATATGGTTCTTGAACTATTTATAAATGTTAAATCTAATCCCTAAACTCTCAATTTGTTCTACCTAGTCTTTCGACTTTCCCTAACAAAGTAAAATAAGTCTTTTGGTACTATATGCAAGTTACTATAATTGCACTATTACCCATATTTTAGAATATCTTTTCATTTCAATCAATTTCCTAAATAGGTTTAAATAAAGCTATAAATGTGTTCTACTTTTGCTACTATAGATATTATAAGTTAAAATAGGTTTAAATAAAGCTATCATAATATTTATAAAGGTCAAAAAGTACAAAAAAAAAAGTAATAAATAAGATAGTCATATTTTTTGTTGATTTATAAAATGGATTGAAATGATTTTTTTCCTAAAATCCAAGCAATAGTGTAATTAAGAAAACTTTTGACTTTTTTTAATAGAAAATTGAGAGACTTGATTGAACAAATTAAAAGTTTCGAGACTAAATTGAATATTTAAGAATACTTCAAGGAGCACATTGAATAAATTAAAAGTTCAAGGATGATATTACACAATGAGCCAAAATTAAGTGACTATTTGTGTTATTTTCCTTTCTAGGATATTTGAGTGTCCTAGAAATTTTTAGAAGCTAAAAGGTATCCATTCATAAATCATTGCAGGTCATGGTATTTGGGGAAGAAGTAACTCGTACAGATAATTAACTACAACTTTACAATTCGCTCTATTACCATGCTAATTTTATCTAGATTAGAAGGAACAAAAAACTAGAGATATCAGAAGAGATTCAACAAGGGATGAATTTCCATTTTGAAGGCATCGTATAATAGTCACAAACACTAGTAGCGAAGTTAATCCTCAAAAGTAAATAACGCGAGCTTGTCTAGTTCAAATCTGACCCCAATTGGTACATTCTGGTGTTGCTCTTCTGCAGACTATAGAGTTCCTAACTAATAAAGGTGTAGACCCAAACATTACAAACTTCAGAGGTTTCACAGCACAAGGCCTATTAGCACAAGGTCAGAACACGGAAATAGCCATAGAGATTATGGATTCTGTTCCTCAAATTTCAGGGAATCTCGACCCATCCAGACGAACAGGCTACGCCAATAACATGGCCACCTCCTTCCATCCACCTGTGGTAGAACAGGACAAAAGGGAAACAAAGAGAAAGTGGCAACACAGTATGCATAAGACACTAATGGTGGTGGCGATATTACTCGCTGCCATGGCATTCCAAACCAGTATTACCCCGCCTGGTGGCCTTTGGCAAGAAAATAAAGACGAACATAAGGCGGGTGAGTCCATAATGGCAGAAAAGGAACCAATAGTTTACAAGATTTTCATAGCATGTAACACGATAAGCTTCGTTGCATCGCTTAGCATCATTATGGTTTTCATAAGTGGTCTTCCTCTAAAGCGGCTTCGGATCACCACGTGGATTGTAATGCTAACTATGTGGGTTGCGATAACCTTCATGGCGGTCACATATGCCATCTCCATATGGGTCTTCACACCGGAAAAGGAACACAAAATTACAGATAATATAATTGGAATTGCGGTGTTGGCATGGGTTGGATTGATGGCTCTTATTTTCTTGTGCCATGTTGTTCGCTTAATAGTGAAGTTGGTACGTAAAGTCCTGAAATTCGTCCGCAAGCCTTGACAAAACGGAAGCCGGAGGATCTTATACAAATGTGGCTGTACATCGCTGCAAATGTGATTGTCCCAGAAGAAGTGTCTTGAGCCCTAAGGCCATGCAAGAGGAGATGCTATATAGTATGTGTCGTTCAGTGTGTTGATTAGACAACTTAGCTACAATACATTTGAGTATGCATGTATGTGTGTATGTGCTAGTGGAAACAATGAATGTTTTATGCGTGTTGATCTGTGTAAGATGGAGTTTAGATGTATAATGGATGGTTGTTTTATTTGATGTAGTTTTTGGCGGTTAAAAAAAAAAAGAACATGACTTACTGCATTTAAAGTCCAAAAAGTGTCAGCCAAGATCGGTTGAAGCAGTAATGTAGTGACAACTAAGGAAGTTTGTTCTAGTGGAATTGTAATTTTTACGATTAATTAAGGAAAATTACGATAATCAAAAGGACTATTACTTGTATATAGGATCCAATGATTATAAACTTGAAGGATTATTTATGTAGATTTACAAAGAATGGGGAAATCAAAAGAAACTTAAGGTCGCTTAGATTTCTCAATAAAAATTATGATCATTAAGACCTTTGAGTTTATGATAACTCGACGCAATTTATTACTATAAAATGCACAATACTAACTTCCATTTACATGGACTTACGAATGATTTACGATTATCGTGGTCAATTATTAATTATAAGTTGTGTCTCTTATGACAATTTCATGTACCCTACTATCCCATTAGTTAATTACTAAGTGATAGGAATTCCTTGTTTCGAATTGTATGGCTTAATTACCACACAGAAAAGGAAAGTACTGACTAGACGTGCAATTGAGATCGTGATGATTTCGGATAAATTATAATTGTTGGAGGTATAATTATATGAGACAGGAACTAGAAGTTATGACCTGTCAAGTTACAAAGTATAAAAGGAAGTTATTGCTAATAATTGAAAAATACTAAAAAAAAAATGAACTAACAATTTTGACTAATTAAAGAAAATTATAATATTATCAAATAACTGGGGACAATATCCCTAATTTAAGTGGTGTATATGAATGTCACTATTTCAATACAATTTTATGAACAACAAGTGCAATCAGATTATGAGAATATAACCAATTTACCATAGTTTTAGATCAATTACCAAGTACTATATCACAAGCCATGGTTTGAGGTCAGGAAATTTCTAGGTGTAAGCATTCTCGTCTTAAAAAATAAACTCGCCATCAAAGTAGTAACAACTTTCAAAACAGTAAGTTACCATCAAACCATTCTTGTTACGAACTGTATAGCTAAATTACTACGCAAAAAAGGAATGTATTTACTATGGTACAATTGAGATCACAATGATTTCAAGCAAATTACAATCATTGGAGATACAATTATTAAGGACGGGAGCTACAAGTGATGACATGTTGAGGAAAATTACACCATTGTAGGACAATTACCTAGTAATTCCATTGTCGAGTTATGAAATATAAAGGGAATTTACTGTCAATACTGGAAAAATACTAACAATAATGAACTACCAATTATGGCTAATTAAAGAAAATTACTATATTACTAGATAATTCTAGTTGAAACATCCCAGCTTACGAAGTGTAAAAGAATGTGCCTATTTTTAATAAAATTTTACGAGCCATAAGTGCAATCAGATTGTGAGGAGTTAATTAGTAAAAATTGAGTGAGTGCACCTTTCAAGTGGTAAGTATAATTAGTAAATTGAGTGAGTGCTAGTCCTTGATGATCTTAATTATACTCATTCTAATTGAATTGTTTTTTTTGGGTCAAATTTCTCAGTAAATTGTTAACAGAGCCATATCTTAGTAACATACCTTATTGTATAATATATGCCAAATGATGTTTGTAAATTATAAGTTGTGTTCATAGAATTAGTTTCAACTTCGTTAAATTACCTTTGTATTTGTAGATATTTGCAAATGCAAAAATTATCTTACAGTTAATAAATTCCCTTTTGAATTCTCAAAATTGTCTACAACCAAAGTAAACTACAAATAACTGGCTATAGCCAGTCAATTTTACACACGGGTTGGAGGTCCTTTTTCTCATATGTGACCCTAGAATCGCCCCCAATAAGCGTAAGAACAAAGTAGAGGATCCTAGAATGTAGACTCATTGAAGTAGACGCTTTGTGAATGAGGGCACTTTAGGGTAAGGACTTTCAAACAACTTAAGATTCGCTTTCACAAAATACAAAGTTAAAGATTGAATGTCCAAATAAAAAGATTATGTAGCAACAATTTTTCTATATCAGTTGTGCGAGGAAGAATCGAAACTTTCACGAGAATTCTTTGCCATGTTCTCTGAATGCAGTGGAGCAAGCGATCTGAGTATGTAACGTACTTAATTTTCGTTGCATGACTTGGTTTTCTTGCTCTTTCTTTCTCTTTCTTTCTGGGAAGAAACTTAACAGGTCAAATTGATTCGGACTATTTTGGCTTTCCCTTCGCCAATTTATGATCGTTTTGTTTTTGCTCATCATACCTTCAGATTAAATTAATTTTGTGCATGAAAAGGGTGAAGCAGGAGGTGCCGGAGGACTGGGACGAGAGCATGCCGCTGCCTGGGGGCATCACTGAAGGGTTTGCTGAGGATGACGCGGACGATTTCGTGCCAACCAAGGCCCGGTCCGAAATCAACTTGCAGCTCGGCAAAATTAGCCAGCAAGCTGAGACTCTGTGGGTGAAGGTGAGGAGGGCAGACCGCGTGATTAAGCTCTGGGCGCGCATCGTGCCTCTTAAGGGCTCGATGCTCCAGAGGAAGTTCACATTCCAAGCAGCTACGGACGATAGACATGTGGTGGTTTTAGGAGATTTAAAGAGTTTGGGACACCTGGAGTGCCAAAACTTGGCACGGAGAGACATTTAAGTGTCAAAACTTCGGAAAGGTACACTTAAGTGCCAGTTTCAGAGTAAAGTGGAACACTTAAGTGCCACTCCGGTCAAAATCCGGCCAAATTGCTAATGTGGCAATTTTCCGGAGAGTTGGGTGCAAAACGGCGTCGTTTTGCTCGGCGCGTGGCGAGAAAAATGCAAAAACGACGTCATTTTGTGTCGATGTGTAAATAATTAATATAAAAATTAATTAAATTAAATTTAAACTTAATTTTATTTAAAATATTCTAAAAATAAAAAACATAAAATTAAAAAACCTAAAATTAAAAACCTAAATTAAAAAACCTCGCGAGCCCTCGCCGCCTCCCCGCCATCGCCGGAAGGGCCGGCGCGACGGTGGGGGAGCATCGGCCGGGTCGCCGGGCCCGGCCGGGGCCGGCAACGCCGGCGAGGGCCCACGAGCCCTCACCCGGATCCGGGCCGAGGGTTGCGGCCCTCACCGCCCGGTCGCCCGAGGGCCACCGACCCTCCCCCTCCGTCGCCGCCCCTTCCCGGCGGCGGCGAGGGCTCGACCCTCGGCCACCCCCTTCGCCTCCCCCACTTTTTTTATTTTTTATTTTTAATTTTAGGTTTTTTATTTTTTAGTTTTTTTAATTTTAAGTTTTTTATTTTTTAGAATATTTTAAATAAAATTAAGTTTAAATTTAATTTAATTAATTTTTATATTAATTATTTACACATCGACACAAAATAACGTCGTTTTTGCATTTTCTCGCCACGTCAGCGAGCAAAATGATGTTGTTTTGCACCCAACTCACGCGGAAAATTGCCACGTCAGCAATTTGGCCGGATTTTGGCCAGAGTGGCACTTCAGTGTTCCACTTTACTCTGAAACTAGCACTTAAGCGTAACTTTCCGAAGTTTTGGCACTTAAGTGTCCTTCCGTGCCAAGTTTTAGCACTTGGGCTATTCTTCTACCAAGATTTAAACCTGGAACAATGTACTGAATTGCAAGGTAACATTGCATTTTTGGGTTAATATCCTGAAAAACCTCAAATCGGTAAACTTGTGATAAATTTATCCCAAACTAATTTTTTTTACCATGAAAAACCCTAAATTGGTACACCTGTGATAAATTTATCCCGAGTGACCATAAAAAACCATAAACTGGTATATTTATGATAAATTTACCTCAAACTAATTTATTCGACTGCAAAAAAACCACAAACTGATAAATTTGTGACAAATATACCATCCGCTAAATTGGATTAATACCACAAAAAAATCACAAAAATTGTAAACTGTGACAAACGGAGAGTAAAATCTCAAATTGATATACCAGTCAACTGTCACATATCATTTAACCTAATAATTTGACAGTAAAATTTAACGAAAACTAATGAAGTGTAAATATGTCACAAGTTTGGGGTTTTTTAGGTATTAACAATTTTCCCCAAATCTACCTTCACTTCATGTCAAGGGTTTAGTAGACATCACGAAAGATGTGGGCAGTGCTTGCAAGGATCATGGCTAGTAGATATATACACTACCTCATAGAACATTCGTTCGGACGAGCATGGGTGTATATCGTGCAAAGGGAAAAGATGAGGAATGAGCAGGCGGGTGATGAACGTGGACACGGCAGGATTCAAGAAGAAAGGAATGAGATATGACTGGAAGGCGAAAGTCGGGACCTACTTGCCTGATCAATTGTCTCCGGTAGTTAGCTCCATTCTGTTTATGCCGCCGCCAGATGAACACACCGTCGAGGCCACTACAACCTGGTCCATTGCCTGGTTCTCTGCATCAGTGTCCTCAGGAATTCCTCTTATCTTTGTCAACATCCAAACCGAACAGATCATCACGTCAGTGAACTCTCTCTTCTGTTGAGATTCTTCGACAAGCTCTTGAGATCTGTTTATGATTATAGCACCTTCAAGTCGATGTATCTCCTAATTCTTGTCATTGTGAGTAATTACTTCCTGTCTTCTTTTAACTAAGGGCGGGAATATCCCCACAGGAAAAGAAATTAGTCTTGGGAAGCAACACAACCAGACATTTACTGACCAAATGGCTTATGGGATAAGATTATGGTTTTTACCGGGAATTGCTGAGGTTTCAGTCAGAACTAGTCCCCGAACCCAGAGAAATACGGTCCAGAATGGGCATTAAGTGAACTGAAGAGGTGATAATCACAATCATAGAACAACATTTTATTAGCTGATATTCCTGCAGAAATTAATCTGTCTTGTTCCCTCACGCAGGGTTTCATCTGCATCTTCTCCATGATCAAAGGATCTGCAGCCAATTGCGCCGGGCTTCGACGCATCCATAAGGAGGCCAATGCAGCTGGGCACCTGCTTGTGGTCTCGAGATTAGAAGGCAAAAGCCAAATGCCTTCAAAGGAGTGCTCTGAAGGGCTAATACACTGCTGCGAGCACAGCGACATAAGAGAAGTCCTCACCGCAGCCACCGACGCGATGGATAGGATCAAAATCCACATCATGGGGTGGCCAAACCAAACCCACCCTAATACATCCCAGCAATATAAAGATTACGTGCTGGCAAATTTTTCATACATGTCACGCGAGGAGGAATCAAAACATTCTCCAGAATTCTTTGCCATGTTTCTGAGTGCAGTGGAGCAAGTGATCTGAGTACGTAACCTGCTTAATTTTGTCACGTGACTTGGTTTTCTTGCTCTCCCTTTCTGGGAAGCAACTTAACAGGTCAAATTGATTCGGACAATTTTGGCTTTCCCTTCTCCAATTTATAATCATTTCTTTTTGCTGATCATACCTTCAAATGTTAATTGGTTTTCGAACAGAAATGGGCAATCAAATGTATAGCAGGACTGCTGATTGCTCATTGTGCTTACTTCTGTTGGTAGCTTTAAATCATTTGCGACTATTTTGGCAGGAAGACTAATCGCAAATGCACTTCTGACACTATTGCTCATTCATGAACCCACTTAGAAATCGGTGGGGTAGAGCTAGCTCCAATTTGGAAATCGATTTGAACCGATTCGACCGTTGACCTTGTTATAGATACATCAAATTAGTGGATCGAGTCGGGTCAAAAAATGATCCGACCCAATTTGACATATCTAATCTGTTTTAACTCATTACTAAGCTATTCATACCCGACTCAATTTATATTATTAAAAAACTTTCTTGTTTAACCTAATTTAAGAACACCCATACTCAAATTGAAACTAAGGTGAAGGCGCGGAAGTAAGCAAGTGCAAGAGAATATAGAGTGTTAAAGAGATAGGTTGGGTCTAAGAGTTGTGAACTCATATAACATGCAAATTATCTTAGAATTCACCATTCCAAACCTATTTATAATTCATTTACCATTCCAAATTCATTTATAGAGAGTTTTTACACCTATATAATATGAGTTAATAAATGAGTTTATAACGGTTTTGACAGGTTTAGCTTATAGCCACGATCAAGTTCAATTCTAAGTGAAGACCAATTTTAGCGTTGCTAGAAATGGCAAAAGAGCGAGACACTCTTGAGCCCAGTCACAGCCCAGCAAATCTTCAATTTTCCATTTTTTCGCTCAATGGCTTATAGTAGTAGCCGTTGGGCAATTGGAAGCTATTGGCAAAATTTCCCAATTTTTTCCAAAGTTTGAGAAACATCATTAAAAATTTTAACAAACAAAAAAAAAACAAAGTTTCCAAACTTAACACCTATACAACAACTATACTTCAAATTGTGCAATATGATGAATGGTACAGATGGGAGGATTGAACTTTTGCTATCAAGTCTCTCTCTGTTTCTAGTACCACTAGCTATTGATTGAAACATACATGCTATTGAAACTTCTTATGAGAGATTCTTTAGCAAAGGTAATTTTAATGTATAAATAGTCTTATAAAGTTGAGAACTAATAATGCGAGGGAAAATGTCAATCTCCTATTCAAAACAAATAAGTTAGTAAAAAATGTATGAAGAATATAAATATCTTTGCTACTTAGTTTATGACATGAGCAGGAAATTTTTTATTAGTGGACAATATTTGGCCCCCAAGCAATTTGTGATATTTGCAAGAATAACTTCACGCCGTTGAAAATGCAAAAGTATGTTATTGACTATTTGAATCGGTTATGCGAGAACAATCTTATGTTAATTGATGGCTTTGAACTGATCTATACATTTTCAAACTCATCAAGTGAGAGGACAGGCTTATTTTCTTGAAAAGTAGGTTATTGGCTATTTGATATGTAAGTTATCGATATGACCAAGTGCTATCTCAAATTTCTAAGATGTCTACCATAATAATAATAATAAAAAAATTCCTTCACAAATTTAAAAAGAAAAAGAAGATAAGGCCGTGCTTAGTATATTACCGTGCATACAGGGAAAAAAGTACATCTAAGTGGCATATTCTTGCAAAATAAAAAACATTTTCCAACAAAAAGGATAAAAAAATAAACTTTAAATGTATATAGTTTATTCTCCTTTCTAAAAATTTGCCAAAATATTATACTTTATAAAATCTTTTATTTATGGAAAAATTTGACTGAAATAGATTGTAATTCTTTTAATGGGTGTCTTCTTTTTAAATAGGGAGAGACATATGCTAAAGAAAACATAGAGAACAGAAATATAGAGGGAAAATGACACAAATGACTATTGAATTTTAATTAAGTGTGTAATGCGATTTCTGAACTTTTAATTTATTCAATAATATTTATAAACTTTAGTTCAATATATAATGTGACCTCTAAACTTTTGATTTGTTTAATGTGGTCTTTGAATTTTTTATATTTGTTCAATTTAGTCCCTAAACTATATGAAAATATTCAATGTTATCCATGAATTTGAATTAATTAAAGGATATCATTGAATCTTTTTATATAGTTCAGAGACTAAATTAGGACCACATTGTATATTTAGCCATCCATCATTTATGTAATTATCGTAAAGATAAAAACCATCCGGTCAAAAAATAGTTGAAAAACGACCGGTTCGATTGGAGGCTTATAGAACCATCTCTCTTCGCCTGAACATTACGTGCTCTGCTCCGACCTCCGCCCGTCGTTCCATTTCCCCGGAAGCTGCATCTCCACCGGCCCCAACCCGCGAGCCCGACCGCTTCGAATCGGCAACCGGGGAGCCCCCGTTCGCCATGGGATCCGCCGCTCGCGGAAGCGGAGGGGGCCTTCTCCGAGGCCTCTGTAGGGTAATCACGCGCCGGGGGTCGGTCCACGCGAGCTCCAACGTCGACGGAGCTTTCCTCGGAGAACGGGTGAGTGATGGGTTTTTCCGGGGTCGATCGGTTTTGCTTTTCGGGTTCTCTTTTTTTCTCCCTGTGTTTGCCCGGAGTTCGGAGGATTCTGGGTTTCGCATGAGATTCTCGTCCCTAGCTTCTGCTTGGCTCTTGGATTGCAAGTTTTTCATCTTTGTTTTATCCCATCTTATGATTGAGCTGGTTCGTTGAAGCATTCAGTGATTTCAGCCAAGCATTTGATACTATCTGAGACGCTAACTTGAGCTCCTCTTTGGGCTGTAAAATTGAGTTGTATTGATTCTAAAGTTACCTAAATTCTTGTGCACTATCTAGCGGTAAGAAAGGTAGCTCAACAATCGAAGGGCAAGTAGAAATTATCTTATATCTAGGAAATATGTCGTTAATTTACTAGACAGTGTCTTCAATCGATTACAATAAAGCATAGCCAAGGCATGATTGGGTTGTGGGGGAGTAAGATTTCAGTTAAATCCTCCATTTTTCAACTTTGGTGAAATCCTTGTTGTCGTTACTGCTATTTTGAGTTGCCGATAGCTGGTGAAATCTCTTACAAAACATCCCAGGCATGTCATTTGATGAGAAGGGTTTCTGCGAGCATGCTTGATGGTTGGTACTTGGGATGATTTGAGTTTTGGCAGTCACTAAAATGGCTGCAGCAGATGGAAGAATAGTGGTAGAAACGGCACGCATGAATGAGGGGAAGATAACTATCAAGTTACGGGGAACAGAGTGATTAACTTTGTTATGTGTCTAATTGATGAGAAGCGTTAGTACGTGGAATCTATGATTTATTAAGATGAACCTATATGTGGGCAGATGTAATTGTTATTAGTAATTGAACTTGCTGGTGTCATTTTGCTTTTGGGGACCTTATCTTTTTCTCCCAGTGGTTGAAAGTATCTTTCCATCCCTTTGGTAACGAGATAAATTTCCCAATTGCACCAGTCTTACTTTAATATAGGGTTATGAGAATTCCTTGTAGGGTTTTGATGCTGAAATACAGACTGGATATTGGGAATTTTTAATATGTGCTCACCATAGCAGAGACTATGCATTGAAATGGTTTGATTAGGTCTAGCTCATATATGCCTATAGAAGAAAAGGTCTAACTCATATTTACTTATCAAAAAGAATGTCTAGCTCATATTGAAGCAACTCAATTCTACCCATAATAGTGGTAACTTCTATTGTCAATTGACAAAATATTTATTTTGGATTCTCAAATTATGTAGAAGAAGACTGATGTTCACTACCCTGGAAATATACAGCATGGCATGATAGTTGATGAACAATTACTATGTTTTTTTATTTTTATTTTCTTCAGATTCACCGAGGACAGCAAGACATGTCTTGGTCATCATCAATGTCATTGATGAAGCGTATGAGTCCGTTTTTTGCTGGCCGAATTCGAGAGACCCATAGGCTTTTGAGCTCTTCCTCTGCTTCTGCACTTCATGAAGTTTCTTCCCCTCCATCACCATCTGTGGATGATGTACATATGACAGATGCTTGCATCCAGGTATTTTTTCCCTTAATTTCATAAAGATTGGCTTAGTAGATGTATAAGGATAAGAAGCAGACTCACATTTAACGCAGGACGTCCATCTGATTGACTTCCAGATGTGCCTGAAAGAATAAAAACACTTGCAATCTCTGTGTTGTAGCAATTTAAAGTCGTAATGTCAACATTAGTGTGATGTTCCTGATTTTGTACAAATGGATATAAGAGAGATCGACCATGCAACCTTACTTTTCTTCTAGTACTTGAGCTAAGTTCTCCGCAGCAAATATGGTAGCAATATTGTTTTAGAACACTTCCTTCTTGTCAGAACTTGTGAAACTTTCATCTTGTCAATGATTTTACATAGGGGTGGCAGGCACCCGCAGTACAGTACCTTGTCAATGACATCCTTCTTAGAGAAGCTATGCTTATAAGGAATATAAGGCTAAGCCTAGGAAATATCCCATGTAACCCCATATGAGATGCATTCAAGAAATAAAGGTGGAATATTGCTTCCCGATCCAGCAAAGGTCTTGAAGTGGCTTTAGGTTTCGATGTTGTACAGGTTGACACATGATTGAGCTTTCATTGTCATCAAAAGATGCGGCTTCTATATGTACCTGGCAAAGATAGTCATGATGAGCACTATGCAATAAGAGCTGACTGAGATATAACTTTCTTCATGTAGGGTCTGTTGCATGCGTAGAACGTTAATTTCACTAACCTAGTGATGGTAATTTTTCTTGTTTTGTCGAGTCATTCGAACACTGATTGACATCGGGACTGTTTTTCAGAGAATGAAAGAACTGCAGGCTGCTGAAGGTTCGCTTAAAGAAAAAATGCTTCGCTTGAGTGTAGAAACTGGTGGATGTTCGGGATTTCAATATGTTTTTGATTTGGATGAAAAAACCAATTCAGATGACAGGTAGTCAGGGAGACAGCATCTTTTTCCTATGGGTTCCTCAGATTTGATGAGAATGTGCTAACACATTCAATAGCTTGTACTTTTTCTCAGGGTTTTCGAGAAAGATGGAGTTAAACTTGTTATAGACAATATTTCATATGATTTTGTGAAAGGGGCAACTGTTGATTATGTCGAAGAGCTCATCCGTGCTGCTTTCCAGGTAACTCAGATGCTGTAATTTGTCCCCCCAATTATCAGTGTTCTTTTTAATGTGCTAAGTCTATTGATATAGAATGATCCAGATATTACTTTTATTTTTTTGACATATCATTGATAATGGAAACTATCGATGATAGCAGTTTCCTTCTCTGTAATTCTGAAGTGACATGCTAAGCTGAGGGAATTTCTTTTTACTTTCTCCTTATTGTTTTATGTATGTCTACTCTTAGTTAAATTGCAACAGCTAATTTCTGGTGTTATGTGCAGGTGACTGCAAACCCAAGTGCAGTGGGAGGGTGTAGCTGCAAAAGTTCTTTCATGGTAAAACAGTAGTCCTCCAATTCGCACTATTTTATGATCATCGAGCCGCTTACCAGTGATGTAGTCATCTTCTGAGAAACACTTCATTCTTTGATTACTATTCCTGGAATAAAAACATGGAGCCATCGTGTAATCCATTGTAAAAGAAAATAGCCATCCCATTCTCCTGGAAATAAAAGGCACGCTGATTTGTGAACTGATGATGATGCTTATATCTGTAACACTTGACCAGCATTTTGGACTCGGTAGCAATTGTTGGGATCATGAACGATGATTCTTTCCATATATCTCATCGTTGCGCATCTGTGGTTTGTTGCTTTTGCGTGCCTGCATAAAGATCTGGCGATATGAACAAGAAAAATGTTGTGAGAAGCTCGGTAGATGCCTATTTGTCGATGCTGCTTTGACAAAGAGAATGTCGGGATCAGATGTTAAGTGATGCGACTAGGGTCTGTCTAGCGGTCCTGATGACAAGCTCTTCCGATGGAGAACAAAACCCAGATATGGTTTTGCGGGCGGTAGCGAACGCATCTTACCACGAAAGGTTGCTATTCGTGAAGGAAGATGAAGGAGAAAAGGAATTATACGGATTTAGCTGTAACTGATGGCTTGTGTTATTGTAAAATACTAAGATGCGTTTGATAATTATTTTGTTCTCGAAAATAATTCTAAGCATTTGAAGGTATTTGGTAACTACCCAAAATTTTTATTCAAATCATTTTCTTTTAAATTTTTAATAATTTTATTACTTTTTTTCTTTTTCTTTTCTTTTCTTTTCTTTATCTTCTTCCTTAGCCGATCGTTGACGACCTAGAGATGACGGGCAACCTACTAGACAAGAGCTGACGACCTCGCCGAAGGATCGTCGGCCCCAGGTGAGGTCTTGCCTTGTCAGCTAAGCGAAGGCAAGGCTCATCGGTGGGCGGGGGATGCCCAGGTGAGGCTTGGCGGACCTCACCCTAGCCTAGCGAGCCTCCAATGAGCTCACTGTAACTTGCCCAACCGGTCGCTAGCAATCGACAGTGGTGATGACGATGGCCAATGGCGGAGGTGGTGGAAAAGAATAGAAAAGAAAGGAAAACAAGAAGGAAAGAAGAAGAGAAAAGAAAAGAAAAAATTCCAATTGGCTTGATTCTGGAATTGTTCTTGGAAATAAAAAGTTAATTTTCTTTCATTTCTCGATTTTACTTCAAATTTATTCTCAAATACAAAAATTTACCAAACAGATTTTTATTCCAAATCTATTTCCAAAAAAAAAAAAAAAGGAAAAAACATAACCAAATACTATTTGGTTGGTTGACAAACGTGTCCTCAAACTGCCACCGGACATGCGGACTTTCAACATGACGTTAGATTCGATCGACCCGTTTCTCAAGTAAGATGATCTAGTTAATATGTGGCCAAGATATTCCAATTTGAAAATCATGCTCAGATGATCGAGTTAATATGCGGCCAAGATATTCCAATTTAAAAATCATGCTCCGCATCGCTAGAAGGATGAATCGTCAGGTACGACTCAACCAAAAGGGAAAAACCAACATTTCGGTCACGGTAGGGCAGGAAGTACGTAATTGCTCAGGTGTATGATGCATCCATTTCGAAATGCATTCCCCAAAAGTCATCCTCTTCGACCGTTCGCATTTGATTTTTCCTCACAGACCGTGATCGCCAATTTTCGCATCACCTTCAATAAATAAAATCGGGAATTCTTACTTCTTCCTGACAAATTGTCATCACGTGCCGTCATGTTAATCTTTGTTTGACTCGCCGGAATTGAAGCTCGCCACTGGTGAAGCTTTCGGTCTCCTTTTCCTCTTAATTATTATCAACCGGTACGAAATTTGACTAACATGGATCGTCAGACCCCACCTCGTTTGATTTAGAACGATGGAGTTCGCATGAACCTTTTCGGAGTGATATCCTGATCCATTTGACCGACCATGCTTGCGCTAATCTGATATTACTCTCTTCCAAGTGAACCTGCTCTAGAAACATCTCCATACGTAATCGTGCGATATACGTAATTTCGCGCAAAGGGAAAGAAAAAGACGACATCAGGAAGTCTTTCCTTAATAGAGAACGCCAATGCCATGGTCCGCCATTGATAACCATCGCCATAATTTGCCCAATCACCTCGATCTGCAATGAACACACGTGCCCATCTTCAGATTTCCTCTGCATCCAAGAACGACAAAAATGACGAACGCCCCTCAAATATACTAATTTGATTAAGTATACATGATTACTTGTATACACGTCCGCTACATAGGCACGATCGTTTTTAGACAGAACAATTAACCTGCGATTACCTTGTTTGATTTTTGGTTTTTTTAATTTCTTTGTCTTTTTTTTTTCACAGTGGCCTAGTGGAGGTATACACGTCGAACGTCCGCTGCATAGGCACGATCGTTTTTAGATATCTCAAATTAATTGGAAGGACTAACGATTCGTTAAAACGGTTACAACTAGCTTGGCAAATAGTTTAAAAGTCTAGGATTACCTTGTTTTATAAGTTTTTGGTTTTTTAATTTTTTATGATTGAATTGACAAAATGTTTACAAAATCAGAAAATGAACGATAAACTTAATTTTCCCCTACCTAATAATCAAACCAAGACACGGTACAGAAGTGAAGTATTTACAAGCAAACTTAAAAATTCCCGTTCTTGTACCCTTCGATAAAGAAATCAGATCACTGCAAGTTGATTTCTCTATAAGAAAGATTTTTGACCATTTGGTGGGCCCACGTTTAGCGACTAAACCCTCGGGCCCTTATCCTGATCTGATCTGCTGTTGTCATTAACGATGGAAAAGAGAATCGAAGTCGCAAAGCGGCGGCAGGGACGTCTTTCTTGGTTATTTAGGTGGCCTAATACCCTAAAAAGTCCTCAGTTTTAGGTGAAATCTCGATTCTGTACTCAATTTTTTGTCCCATAAAAAACCTCAATTTTATATCTAATCTTAATTTAACCTAAACTTTTTTCTATTTCATATAAAACCATCAAGTATTACTTGAGTCCCAAATCTGTCCTTGTTAATCTTCAGTCTAGGATTTTTCTTGACAATTGAGAGATAGGAAACTCCCAAGTGCGGCTGGGCCATTCGAGCATCTATTTGACCGCAAAAGATGGAAGACTTTCGGGCACGAGAGAGTGAAAACTGAGCACAAAACCAAAGGTTCCCAAACGAGATGAAAAGAAGAATTTATAGAAGAGTAAAAGCAATCGGAAAAAAAAAAAAAACCCAACCCTAATTACTTTAGATTTTACCCAAATGTCAAATTCAAGAAAATGTCATTTTGGGTTGACAGGGAAATTTATCTCCAATAAACGTCTTCATAAATATAAAAATTGAGGAAAAATTAGACCAACGACGTGAGAATGTTGCATCACTAAAGGCGATTTTCAACGAAAGATTAACGGATCATGAAACTTAAGTCAATGTTTTTTTATTAGATATAACAATTTTAGCATGGAATTGGAACTTGACTTAAAATTTAGGATAAAATTAGGACTGAATCAAAAGTCCAAGATTCTTTATGAGACAAAAAAAAATTAATATGCAATCGAAACTCAAGTTAAAGTCTGGTTTTTTTAGGGTGTTAGCTCGTTTCGTTTGGTGAGGGATCAGTCAACATTCGAACCGAGCTGTACAGACAGAAACTTCCCGGATCAAGAAAGCTCCCATTTCCTCAATCCTGATAACTCGCATTTTGATTGGTGAACAGGGGGATTCGTGGTATGCGGTTACAGTTACAGTGTCTTGATTCAGATCACGAACAAGAAAGTGGTCGCCCGACAGCCCTGTCTTGTCATCGGCTTTCGCCAACCATTCCTTGGAGCACAGGCTTATCAACCGTGCTGCGAAGAAGATACCCAGAACAGCATAAGCAAAGATTTTCCCGGAAAAGTGGGGACCCTTCTTTTCCGGGAAAGTATCCATCTGGGTTTCATCTGGGTTCGGGTCAACTGGTCAACTGAGGTGATTCCTACGTGGTTCAGAGACGTGAGGTGTTTTCGTGGTCATGGTGGAGCGAGGTGATGTTTTGGCCTCTCCAGAGGAGGAGGAAGTGGAGGGTATGATGGAGGAGGAAGGAGGAGGAGTGGCCGGACCGAGGGCGCGCGGCTGCTTCGGCGCCCCGATCCGGTGGCTGAGAATGCTGTCGGCGGAGATGCATTGGAGCTTCGTGCTGGGGGTGGTGCTCGTGTACGGCATAAGCCAGGGGCTCGGCGGCGCGCTGTCGCGGGTCGCGACGGAGTACTACATGAAGGATGTCCAGGAAGTTCAGCCGTCGGAGGCCCAGATTTATTCTGCGATCACTAATATTCCATGGCTCATCAAGCCAATTTGGGGGCTTCTGACCGACGTAGTCCCGGTCGGCGGGTACCGGCGGCGCCCCTATTTTGTCTGCGCAGGTATATTTGATTGTCTGCCTCTCTTTTGTACTTTAACTACTTAAGGTTGGATCATGTGTCTGAGTAGATGGTGGCTTATGGATGTGGTTTGTGAAGTATGATTCTCTCACCGCTTTAGAATCCTTTAACGAAAAATATCGTCTGAAAGCACCATCCCCACAAGGAAAAGCTACCGTTTGATGTTATTTAGGTTTTGTTTCAGTGTGTCTTGTTGCCCTTTTTGCTTTATTGGAGGCACTTTTACATGTCTACCTCATGGTTAGCTATTTTGGAGATGTGCGTTTCTTTATAAAGACTGTTTATATTCATCTGGCAATGGATCTGCGCTCATTTGGCTGGCTGTGGCACTTGAACAGGAAAGGTATTTTGTGGACCATTTTGTTTAGAGGTGGACAACTCTTGCTAAATGCCCCTTATGAAAGAATCAATCTCTGTGGGGGAATGTTCCGGTGAATTCTGTAGACTCATAACTCTAAATACGACAGTAAAAAAACTGATATTTACTTGAGGCAGAATCGGCATCCTCCACTTTGCTTCCGATGGGGTTGGATTCCTCGTTCTATACATGTCATAGAGTATCTTTGATTAGGTAATCTTATAAAGATTTTCCCTTTTAGAGTTCTTTTCCAAATATTCAAATGCAAATCGTCATACTTGGCTGTAGTCTCTTCTCTGCGATTTACACATCTCCTGGGTGGCTTTTGCACCAGACTACTTTTGCAGAAATGACAAACAAAGAAAAAGGTGATCTCTTGTTCTAACTTGACCACACATACAGCGTATAGACAGTAGGCTGCGGTGATGACATTCTTACAAAATTAGGCAGCTTACAGATACTGAAAGTCATGTTAATGCTAGATACAGAGGGTCAATTGTGGATAACCAAAGAAGGTGCTGCCAATGCACTTTTTTCCTTCCTCTTGAAAATCTTCTGTGTATTAGAAATAGAAGATTTGGCAGGAGAAGCTATATAAAGGAGTATGTCCTTAACGGTTGAAGAGGATCTTCTGCATATCCCTCGATGAGAAACTACCCATTTTTGAAAACAAGTTTGGACCACAAGAATGTCACTTCTGTCAATCTGATGGACAAAGAGAAAAATGTTCTTTTTCTAGTGAGTTGACAACCCGCTCACATATGATTCCCCGAACTTCGAGCTGACAGACATGAAGAAAAAAAGACAAAATATTATGCTTCTGTGTTTGATAAATAGATTTATATCACATTTTGATGTTTTTAAGAAAGGAAGTCTGCTTTAGGAAGAGACTGCTTTAGCATAACCAGATTTATATCAACTTGTTTCACTAAGAAAGGAAGTCTGCTATATCATATAAGCAACTTATCATCAGGTTATGTTCTGACTTTTGTTCCATTTTAGTATGTTTCTGCCTCATGTGCTTCCAGCCTAGAAATTTCTTCTTTACTCATCTCCAAATTTGATGGTTAATTTTTATGTCAACCGGTCAGTGGTTGTCAGTGGTGCACGCACTGGTGTGTGGAAAAGTGCTATATGCCTTTGTCTTTAGGTTATGCTATTCGAGAGGTTTGGAACTTGAGCTAGAAACATTGTTGCAACTTGGTGAAACAAGTTGATGCATGATGCATGAATCCTAAATAAAGATGCTCCATGCATAAATTTTCTGTGTTTATAGTGCACTTTGTATGTAATGCATTCTGACCATGGTAGAGACCTGATATACCAACTCTGCACCTCATCAGGTAAACCATAAGGTCAGCAACCACATAAAACTGTTGAAACATTTTTAGGTTAACACACCATGATGCTTACATGCATGATGCTTTCATACAGAGAGCCTAGATTTCAATAGTTGAAAGCAACAGATAGAGAGTATGTATATAATCATGGCTCCCAAAAAGGCCTCAATTTACAACAATGGTACTTGAGTACTTGTCTTCGGCGTAGTCCTTACAAGCATGGACAAGACTTAATACAACACATGATAATAAGATTGTGGAAAATACAGTGTCCAAAATGTACCCAAAACAATGTAATGTCACTGCTTAGATGTTCTGGCTCTTAAACAGGTTATGAAGGATTTTGTGTCACGCTGCCTTTTTTCCCTATAGAGTTGACAAAAGTTGATGCACAGAACAGTACAGACGGATCTTGATATGACAAGCATAACTCTGAAGTCTGAAGTCTCTGGCAAGGCAGGAATCTGTGTTTAGTTCGTCTAGTGTGTTCTTTTTTTTTTTTTTTTCATCTGGATATCCCTCCATCCAAGAGTAATTTGTTGGACAAGTTCAGATATAGTGACATGTATAGCTCGGGTGTGCTGACCTAATCCATTATTCTGTCACGTTGTAGGTCTTCTCAGTGTATTCTCCATGCTCGTGTTGTCATTCTACAAGGTGCACCTTGTTCTTGCCCTAGTGCTATTGACAGCAGGAAGTGCTGGTGTTGCGATAGCAGACGTCACCATTGATGCTTGTGTGGCACAAAACAGCATCAGTCATCCCTATCTGGCGGCTGACATGCAAAGCCTGTGTGCTTTGAGTGCTTCAATTGGAGCACTTGTGGGTTTCATCATTAGCGGTATCCTTGTTCACCTAATTGGTCCGATGGTATATCAACTTTGAACCCTATTATTCAATGTAGCATTTCTATTTTGGGTTCACCAGACAAGCAATCCCTTATCAGAGAACTTGTTTCCATTTCTGGTTAGGGGGTGTATGGTCTTCTGACAGTTCCGGCTGGCCTTATGCTTTTACTGGGAATAATACTCGATGAGCCTCACACACCAAATTTTGATTACAGACAGGTGTGGAATTGTGGCATCTTCACATTTTTGGTTCCTTTAGATTCACAAATTAATATTTTTCAGTCCTGGTCAGGTCAACCGGAGGTTTCTTGATGCTGGGAAGGCCATGTGGACGACTTTAAAAATTCCAGCTGTTTGGAGACCATGCTTGTACATGTATACATCGCTTGCATTGAGCTTGAATATTTTCGATGGGATGTTCTATTGGTACACTGATGCAAAAGGAGGTCCATCGTTCTCCAAGGTATGTGAATTTCGATTCATCCAGGACTTCTTATTTGAAAATTATTGATGGACTTACTGTGCATGAACATACTGTGTTTAATTGGCTTGGAAAAAATAATGTGTTGGGCATAGTTGGTTCCAACAGATTTCCAACTTAGGAACTAAAATTCACTTGTTCAAAGTCCACCAACTGTGTGCGAACTGCTTTGTGACCTTATTTACAACAGATCTTTTTGACCTCGTCACCTGCAAATGAGTTAATTATCATTTTGTTCGAGCAGGAGACTGTTGGTTATTTGTTCTCAATTGGCGCAGTTGGCTCACTCCTAGGAGCGCTACTGTATCAGCACAGTCTTAGGGATCACCCGTTCCGGGACTTGCTGTTGTGGACCCAGCTGTCCTTTGGTCTATCTGGAATGCTAGACCTAGTCCTGGTTCTGCGACTGAACCTGAAGTTTGGCATTCCGGACTATGTCTTCGCCGTGATCGATGAGTGGGTGTCCCAGATGATCTCGAGACTCAAGTGGATGCCTCTACTTGTACTCAGTTCGAAGCTGTGCCCCTCCGGCATAGAAGGCACTTTTTTCGCCCTGCTCATGTCAATCGATAATGTTGGACTTTTCTCGTCATCATGGGGAGGGGGATTTCTACTTCACCTGCTTGGGGTGACCCGGACCCAATTCAAAAGTTTGTGGTTGGCCATCTTGATACGAAACATACTACGCATTTCTCCTCTCTGTCTGCTGTTCTTGGTTCCGAGAAGCGATCCAAAGTCTTCCATTCTTCCGAGTGAAGAATTGGGTTCTGAAGAGGACAGTGAAGCTCTGGAACCCGAGAAAATCGAACTGGTTTCCCTCGTTAAAAGCACTGGTAATGGAAGATGATTTTAGGCGGCATGGGAGTCAATCACTTAGAAGAGGACACGAAGAGAGAAACTGAGTTATAACATCTCAAAGGATACAAAGAGACTGGACTAGGAAGTTTTTGTGTATTAATTCTTGACTGTACTTTACATTACAACAGGTCACATTTGGATATACGATTCTTTTTTCTCATTGCCATTTGTACTTACAGGACCAACAATTCAATGGATTCGTGAGAAGTGAATGGTTTAGAAAAAAATTTCTAAAAGCGATTGCTTGTATCATTTACAAAAATGAATAAATGAAAACTATTTTCATCATCTATGAAAATGTTTAGGCATAAAACACATTCCATTGAGTAATTATTTGAAGTGATACGTGTGATCGTTTTTATAAAAATATTTTTCAAATTATTCATTTTTTCGTGAAACAAACGGAGCTTAAAATTATAAGTTCTTAAGTAAAGAGCAAGATTTGACTATAAATTTGTTAGGGGGTTTTCTTAGGTGTAAGCGACGTAGACTAACTGAACCGGGAACCGCTCGGATCAAATTGACCGACCAGTTTTTTAGAATATGTCATTGAATTTGTTCGACGGATGCTGAATCATTATTTCGTGAGTTTTGCATGTGGATGCTTGATAGTGAATTCATAGGTTATCCATGTCACACGCTGCAAAATCAGCAACAATCTTTGGAAGGTATGGCTTTTCTTTCTCGCTCTCGAAGGTATTAGCTTTTCTTTTTTTTTTTTTTTTTTTTTCATAGGTGGCAATTCAATGAAAGAAGTATGTGGAGTCCAAGTTCAAAGGAAAACAAGCGAAGGAGAGTGAAATAATGGGAAAAACAAGCAACTGGCCGCCCACCAGCAAAAGAAAGAAGGAAAAAACAAACAACGAAAGAAAAAAGAATAAAAAATCTGAAAATAATAGTAAGATATTATTAAAAATTATTGACGCCAATACTATGCGACATCACTAACATTTATATTAATAATTTCCAACCAAAATTGATAGAATAAACTTAATTGATAAAAAGTGAAAAAATTTAATACTCAATTAGCAAAATTGAAAGATTAAGAATTAAATTGATAAAAATATAATGAACTTAAAACTTTCAATAATTTTCCTCCAGTAAATAGATAGAATTACACATTCAACAGTATGTGTGGGATAAATGATTTTTTGCATAATCTTGTCATTAAATAGAATATTCGATTTTCGGGATATGCACTACTAACAAAATTATGCGAGTTTCCTACCCCAAAAAAAAAAAAAATACTCAATTTCGCACATAAAAATTTAAAGATCCATTTGTACGCCTTACGCAAGTTTCATCACCAACAAAAAGACCCTTGTGAGTTCCAACTCATCTCGTTCAAGATAAGAAAAAGAACGGAAAAGAAAAAAAGCTCTCTCTTGTTCTTGTTAATGTCATCTTATTTGGATATCCAAGTCAAGGTGGTCTTGCTTAAAAGAAAAGAAAGAAACGCGCCCAGATCAGAATTCAGACATCACTTTCGTGACAGCGCACATCAGCTCGCGAACGTTGATGTGACTTTGACCCTGGATCCTCCCTAGTCCTAGTCATTCTTGCAGCAAACCAGCGTCCGCTGCAAGATTTGGATTCAGAAGTTCCTTCCAGTCGTGTTAGCCTTTCTGGGTCAACGCTCGGATCAGCTCAGGAGCAACCCATTTCAAGGGAAGGCCGATTCTTGAACTGGGTCCTCCATGTCCGACGACTTCCTGATCACAAAGAATGATCAACAAGCGATCTTGATGCGAGCCAACCGTTTCTCAAAGACATAGACCGTCTCTTTCGGCGAGTCTTGAGACTCCAGCAAGTGTGTCGTATGGAGGAGACAACTAATCTTGTGGTATCTGAGGAGATGGAGGAGGCTGTTGGGGAGGAGGATGTGCCCAGATCGAGGGGTTGCGGTTGCTTCTGTGGTCCAATCCAGTGGGTGAGAATGCTCGCGGCGGAAATGCATTGGAGCTTCGTTCTTGGGGTGGTGATTGTGTATGGAATAAGCCAAGGGGTAGGAAATGCACTGACTGATGTTGCAACCAAGTACTACATGAAGGATGTTCAGAAGGTTCAGCCTTCTGAGTCTCAGGTCTATTCAGGAATCATATATATACCATGGATTGTCAAACCAATTTGGGGAATTCTGACTGATGTCCTCCCAGTCGCCGGGTACCGGAGACGGCCCTATCTTGTTTTAGCAGGTATTTGAAAAGTCGGTTAAAAATCTCCATTTTCTGGTTTTTCCCTTCTGTTATTTGTATATTCTGGATTCCAGTTTTCACATTGTGGGTTAGGCTAATATTTTTGGAATCCTTACAATTCAATATAGGCTAAAAGAGTAGCATCACCCAAAAGCTACTAGTGGATGTTATCTAACTTGCATCACTTTGCGCTTTGATTTGGAGTGGATGTCGGTATGAAAGCACCCGTCAGAAAAGTACACTTAGGGCTGTCAAAATCGTCTTTTAGAAAAATGCTTGATTTCTTCACTTCTGTGCATTTAGTCCTCAGTGCCTGAAGAAATTTGAAGCTCGTTTAGTGAGTGGGCACTTCTTCTTATGAATTGTCATTCATATTGTAATGGAGATATCTAAATCTTCTGTAACTAGGCGATCAATGGGCTGATGTGAATATGACTCTGACACATGATGGGAATAAAATTGACAAAATATTCACCTTCTTGAAGTCAGGCATACACTGAATTCAGGTTGTTTTTATTGAAAGATTAGGTGAGTGTGGTATGAACAAAGAAAAGAAAGGAAATTAGTGAAATTGAGACGTTAAAGACTCATGGCAATAGCTGGGATGGCCCGATGGGCGTTTCTTGGTCATCAACAGGAGGCATCTAGCATTAGAAGATGAGGACCGGCATCACATTCACCATATGATTAAACAATCTATTAGATGACACGGATATCAAGCATGATGTAATCAATATAGGACCAAGGCAAATCTCCAGACTGGTAGCATCCGCTAGTGTGCATTTTTTTTTTTTTTTTTTCTGTGGAGTTGGAATTGTTTAGCTATTTGTTCTGATCTCTTGTGCTCCAGAAGCTGAGAACTGGATAACAGTTGTGATGAGTAAGACACAGCAGGATCCGACCACACAAATTCTCGACAACTATTGGTTTTATTTGAGGTCTCATCAAATGGCTATTAATTAGGGGGTCTTGCCTGAGCTGAGAATGGTAATCTGATTGTAAAAATTGACAATGTATGTAGCAATTGGTTGAGCTATTAATCATCTCTGGGCCATGTGCTGAACTTTCTTTCCACTTTGGTAGATGCTTCCCATATATGGTAAGAATTACTGCATAAATGAGTCTATAATGGGGTTTATATTATCAATGTAACCTGTGCCTATTAGTCTTTTGTTTTCCTAATGAAATGGTAATGAACCGAATGTCATATTTGATTATATGTTTGTTTAGGGTAATGGATCTATGCTATATTTTTTTTGTTGTTTGTTGTGGAGATGGCAGTCAATTGGTTTTTGAAGGACAGAATTTGCATTTTACAAAAATACTACTATAGATGGACAATCTGAGACAATTGTCTTAAGAAATTTTTTATATTGTTGTATGGACAGGTAACTGAAGTATTGTTTTTGCCCCAGCGATACATAATTTCAGTACATAAAGCTCCTCCCAGTAAATAAATTAAAGGGCACGATTTATTTGGCAACTGTCATACGCCGCAAAAAATCCCATTGACAACTTCTCATGGACAAACCTTCTTTAGGCATCGTTGCATAGTCTAAAGTAATACAATAAAAAGACGCAGATGATATGATACATGAGCCACTGTTAACAAATACATCGAAATAAGGGGTCTCTTCTTTCCTTGTTTTTTATCAAATCATAGTATTTCGATGTGCAGAGGCTCAATTTTCTTAACATGAAAGGTGCAAGACGTGAAAATATTCTAAAGCCCATCCCCATTTGTTCAGACAAAGACCAACTCTTAAATTGACAAAGGCACTTGAGGAGCACTCAAATGTGTTTTTCCCCCTGAATCATGTAATGAGTTAGTTGTTGCTTTCCCACTAAGCACAAACACAATACTGGATGTACAAACTCATGGTTGATTACAGAAAGCACGGTTCGCAATGGTGGGCTGTAGGCTTTCTACATGAAGAGCTTACTCTGAGGATGAAGGGTTTTGTGAGATTACCAACTGAAGATTTTGGCTTTCGAGGCATCTATTGGGGAAATGGAAATACAGAGAGAATGTAGGAAAATGTCCTCATATGATCTCATGTATGAGGATGAAAAGCAGGACTTGTGTTTTTTCTATTGATTGGTGTCTAGATTTGTTACTTTCAAGTTGCTCGAAGTAATCTCTTTGAGCATTCTAAAGAATCTCAGATGAGAATGTGTGATTGGACTTTTTTATTGTTATAGGTATTCTTGGAGTATTTTCCATGCTGGTGTTATCATTCTGTAAGGTGCACCTTGTTCTTGCCCTAGTGCTGTTGACGGCAGGAACTGCTGGTGTTGTAATAGGAGATGTTGTAATAGACGCCTGTGTGGCGCAGAACAGCATCAGCCATCCTTCTCTGGCAGCTGATATGCAAAGCTTGTGTGCCCTGTGCGAGTCATCTGGAGGACTCTTAGGATTTGTCATCAGCGGGATCCTTGTCCACAGAATGGGTCCAGTGGTTTGTGTCCTCTTGATATTATTTTCTTACCAAACTTATATATTCTTCTATAAAATTCCACATCTCATAATCCTTCTCCCTTTTTTGGGGCCAGGGAGTGTTTGCTCTGCTGACGATACCAGCTGGGCTTGTGCTATTACTAGGAAATATTCTTGATGAGCTTCACACACCAAATTTTGCTTACAGACAGGTGCAAGTTCTCAGCATCTTCATGTTTTAGTTCCTGGAGACTGGTGACATAACATCGTAAACTTGTACCCAGGTCAGTCAGAAGTTTCTTGATGCTGGGAAGGCCATGTGGACCACTTTGAAGAGCCCAGCTGTGTGGAGACCATGTGTATACATATACTCATCCATTGCACTAAGTTTGAATATTCGTGACGGAATGTTCTATTGGTATACAGATGCAGATGGAGGTCCCTCTTTCTCTGAGGTATGGACTAGATAATTTTTCTTGTCATTCCATTTTCTTATTTTAAAGGGCAAGAACTGAGAAATGAATTATGGATCCTAGAAATTTCTGTTGAATTTTCTGGTTTGATGATTGTCAAGATTTTATTCATAATCTGGTCTCCGAGATTAGAAGTATAGCAAGCTAGAAGTTTCTTGCAGTTCAAAGTGTAAATGCTGAATGCCTGTGGGCTACACTTTGAGCTCTAGGAAACCCAAAGCAATGTCAACATAATGGAGACAGAGAGAAGAAAATGCTAGAGTTTCAGTTTTGTATGCTCAAGTGGAAGAATTTCATACAAGTTTGTGTGATTAGCTACATGAGAACATGTTTAAATTCTCTCTGTGGTTGATATCAACAACACCTATGTGATCAGAGCGTAACGTCTTCACAAATTTGTGGCTGTACTCTAGCTCATACTTGAAGATTTCTTAACCATGAAAAATCAGGGAAATGTCTCTGTGTTGACAAATAAGCTAACTTGCTGTACAAGACAAATTGAGTATTTGTTAGCTTGAAGAAATATGATTACGGTAAAAAGTTCTGAAACTTGAACTCATAGGGCCAAAGTTATTTGAGTGGCTGTTTATTGTTTAATTGTTGTCCAATTGCTTGGGTGATGAGATCCTTGAAGATTGATATGCATTCTTATGTGGAAAGCTTTCACAATGACAACTTTCGTCTGATATGAAAGATTTATACTCCAAATAATTACTTATGAACAAAAAAATCTTTACCATACAGTCTGCTAATTCTTCAAATCATTGTTGCAGGAGACTGTTGGTTATTTGTTCTCAGTTGGTTCGGTTGGTTACCTTCTTGGGGCAATACTATTCCAACATGGCCTTAAGGATCACCCTTTTCGGGATATGCTATTGTGGACTCAGATGTTCTTTGGTCTGTCAGGAATGCTTGACCTGGTTCTCGTACTTCGGTTAAACTTGAAACTTGGCGTGCCAGATTATTTCTTTGCTGTGATTGATGAAGGGGTCTCCCGAATGATTGGAACACTCAAACTGATGCCTCTTTATGTGTTAAGCTCGAAGCTTTGTCCCTCTGGTATAGAGGGCACTTTCTTTGCTCTGCTCATGTCCATCGAGAATATCGGGAATCTCTCGGCATCTTGGGGTGGGGGCTTATTACTTCACTTACTTGGGGTCACTAGAACTCAATTCAGTAACTTGTGGTTGGCTATTTTGATCCGTAACATTTTAAGAATCTCTCCACTTTGTCTACTGTTCTTGGTTCCTGGAGGGGATCCGAATGCTTCCCTACTTCCCGACGAAGTGTTAGCTTCAAGTGAAGGGACTGAGACAGTGGAGCCGCAGCACGTTGAATTGCTTTCGCTTATTAATAGCGCTGAAGCTAAATAACTTCAGGGCAAACCAGTAGCTACACAATTCGCTTGCATATTTTAGAGGAAAATACTCCAAAGGGGAAATGGAGGCCAGGTAGGGGGTTACTTCTCGTTCTGTATCTGATTCTTAAGTGCATCTTCCCTTCCACCGAGGTGCACTTTGATTTTCCTTGTCTAGCTTCATATTCACAGAAACTGAGAAGCAACCCGTTCATCAATAGAACGGGGTGGTTCAGAAGAGACAATGGTCGTCTTTCTTTGATTTCTGTAGCTCGGACTCCCATTCCCATGTAACTTGTGCATGAAGAAGACAGGATTTGTCCCCATGGAAGGGACATGAAGAAGGTCAAGCATGTCTTGACTCGTGATGTGCAATAATGAAAATTTTGCAGATTGTCCAGATCAGGTGCATGAGGAATGGTTTGATTAAGGGTTTCCACTTGCGATTGACCGACCTTGTCATTGGCTTCATGTTTTTTGCGCATTCGACTCCCTACATTCTCTCCCTGCGATTTAATGACAATGTATGGTAATGACGGTGCTACTCTTTTTCAAAAAAACACATAAATGTCAGAATTAGCAGACGCTTAATTTGCTGGTATGGTATGCTTTTCTTTTCCAAACAAAATGTACTTAATCAAAGATCCAGAGGAGCTGGATGCTTGAACTTTTTCCACGGAAACTGGAAAGATTGACATTGACGGAGAGAGCTGTGTATACTGATAAGAACATTGGTTTGCTGCATTTTCACCTGTCTGCTTGTACTTTCGAATCAGAAGCGGCAACGCTTCGCGATGTTGAAACAGATCTAAACTTCCTCGCGACTAGTCCGATGAACCCAGCTGATTTCTTCGTTCATTCTTTATTAGGATGGCACGAGGAAGTATTTTTGCATTGATGCCAAGACGTTGTCCCCTTTTGTTTACCGTTCTGGCAGAAAAGGGAAAGTCGACAAAGAACAGTCATCAAAAGATCACTGAGAAGTGACAACAAGACAACATATCAACTCTGTTGATTTCCTCTTACGACCACAGTGGTGTTTGTATCGTCCATCAACCTTCTTTTCAATTGTCCTGTTAATTCAAAACTTTTAAATTTATCTCTTCTACATTTTCAATTTTATTATTAGAAAGATTGGAATGAACGGGCCGCTCTTTCTTCGATCATTTCCCCCATCAGTGCTCTGATTAGTGTAGTGGGTCACAAGAGTATCGACATCATCTTTATGGAAACTTTATTAAATACAAATCCGTGTAATAACCATTTTTACAGCTAACCAATT
This sequence comes from Eucalyptus tenuipes, assembly GCA_014182365.1. Classification (NCBI taxonomy): domain Eukaryota; kingdom Viridiplantae; phylum Streptophyta; class Magnoliopsida; order Myrtales; family Myrtaceae; genus Eucalyptus; species Eucalyptus tenuipes. The sequence continues at coordinate 15,368,254 of CM024539.1, read as the reverse complement.
AGAAGAGTGATTAGAGAAATCTCTCCAATAAGAGACGGAGGAGAACATAGCCCTTTCGCTAATTGAGAACAATAAAATGTGTACTGTACATGTTTATGGAAAAAGTTCACAAGCATTGATAGTGGTAACGAAATGCAAGTTTCTTTGGATGTGAGATGCATATCTGAAGAGATCGAGGTTAAACGTGACAATTCCTAAAGTTTAGGTTGATGGATGGAATTTTTCCTAATTTTTTATTTGTTGAAGACTAGATGAATATGAGTTAAGCAAGCATGTTAAACCCAACTCATATGATATAGAACCTATCCATGCCGACCTAGTTTGTCCCACTTTATAAGGGGGAGGGCTCTCTATCTGTGTCTTCATCTTTCTGGGTATGGATTGAGAAGTGTATGGAAAGAAGTAAGTCAATCATTAGATGGATCTGTTAAAGAATAGATGAATTTGAGTTAAACAAGGATGTTAAATTCAACTCGTATGATATACAACCTATCCATGCCAACCTAGTTTGTCCCACTTTATAAGGGGGAGGGCTCTCTATTTGTGTGTCTTCATCTTTCTAGGTACAGACTGAGAAGTGTATGCAAAAAGTAAGTCAATCATTGGATGGACCAATGGAAGGTGAATGATGGGCTTGAGGTCATGAAGGCATCAATAAGATCGGATGAACCTTGCCAATGGCGAACAAACTGGAGGACCTGTGATTGTCAAAGATTTGGATGGACCAATAAAAGATGAAGGAACTCTAGGACATGAAGGCATCGAGAAGATAAAACAGACCTTGCCAATGGCGATGAATAAATTAGTGGACGTGTGATCATCAAAAAGTTTGAATGGACCAATTAAATGATGAACATTATTAATATAAGTGCGTCAATATACTTGGGGTACCTATTTATAGGAGGAGAACAAAACTGGTTATGTAGAAGCTTGGATGGACCAAGTACCGAAGTTGTTCTTGACACGGATGGAGTTGTGGTTCTATTGCAACCTTCTACAAATCAAGACAAGGCCTATACCATTTTTCAATTTCTTTTATTCCAACAAATTGGTATTTTACAACTATTTTCCAATGTTCAAATACAGAAAAAGCAGACCGGAGAACATAAGATTAGTTTGCCATATTTGGGTTAATAATAAAGGACGATACACTAATATAGAAACAAAATCAATTATTTTGGGAAATTGTCTATAAAATTACAAGGTGAGGTTTTGCAACTATAGACGGCAAAACCATATGCTAGCCGTGGAGTTTGAATTTCAAATGTGTCATTTGAGATCCGACGACAATAAAATCAACCAAGAGCAGTCTCGATGTGGTGGATTAAAAATTCAAGGATTCATTTATATGCATTACACAAGTTGTATCATAAAAAAATGACACTTAAAACTCTTCTCGTTCAAGAGAGAAAAAGGGAAAAAAGAAGAAGGGAAAGGCTCTGTTTTGCGTGCCTAGTAATGAACGTCTCTTGTTCTTGTTAACGTCAGCCAACTTGGAGATTCAAGTCAAAATGGTCTTCTTATAAAAAAGAAAAAGAAAAAGAAAAAGCAAGAAAACACAAACAGATCAGACATCATTTTCATGAAAGCTCGCATCAGTTCGGGAACGTTGGTGTGATTGTGACCTGCGTTCCTCCTACTCCTAGTCATTCTCGGAGCAAATGGTGTAAGCTGCGGACTTGGATATAGAAGATACTTCAAGTCACATCGTTACTCTTTTTGTTTCATCCTTTTTTGGGGTCAACTCTCTGATTAGCTCAGAAGCACCCAGCTCCAGGAAACGCCCATTAATGAACTGGGTCCTCCGTATCTGACGGCTTCCAAGATCAACAGCAGTGATTGGCTCAAAGAATCCCAATCTCCAGGGAGGTAAAACCCGTCTTGATGCGAGTCAACCATTACTGGAAGAAATAGACCATCTTCCTAGGCAAGTTTGACTGCAACAGGTGTGTCATGTGGAGGAGACGGCTAATCTTGTGGCCTCTGAGGAGGAGGTGGCGGAGGCTGCCGCGGAAGAGAATGTGCCCAGATCGACGGCGCGCAGTTGCTTCCTGGCTCCAGTCCAATGGCTGAGAATGCTGGCGGTGGAAATGCACTGGAGCTTTGTTCTTGGGGTGGCGATTGTGTATGGAATAAGCCAAGGGCTTGGGGGCGCACTGTCTGATGTTGCAACCAAGTACTATATGAAGGATCTTCAGAAGGTTCAGCCTTCCGAGTCTCAGGTCTATACAGGAATAATAAAGCTTCCTTGGATTGTCAAACCAATTTGGGGACTGCTGACGGATGTCCTCCCTGTTGCAGGGTACCGGAGGCGGCCCTATCTTATTTTAGCAGGTATAGAAGAGTCGGTTATGATTCTCCAGTTTCCCTTTTTGTTATTTGTATCTTCTGAATTTCGTCCTTCACATTGTGGTTTAGGCTAATAGTTTTGGCATCCCTGCATCTTCATATAGGCTTAAAGATTAGCATCACTCAAAAGCTACTACTAGTGGTTGTTATCCAACATGCATCACTTTGCGCTTTGATTTGGAGTACATATTGGTCTGAAAGCACGTGTTGGAAAGCACACTTGGGGGCTACAGTTATTGTCTTTTAGATTAGGTTTGATTTCTTCACTTTAGTGCATTTAGTCCTCGTTGCATAAAGAACTCTGAAGCGAGTTTAGTCAGATGGGCACTTCTACTTATGAGATAACATGCTTCACTTTTGGCTTTTGAGGCATGTTTGGAGAAAAGTAAATACAGAGGGAATGTAAGAAAATGCCCTCATACGATCTAATGAGTGAGGATGAAAAGCAGAAACATCTGGAAGAATTTCGGATGTGATTGTATGACCGATTTTTTTTTTTAATTGTTATAGGTTTACTAGGAGTATTCTCCATGCTCGTGTTATCATTCTACAAGGTGCACCTTGTTCTTGCCTTAGTGCTGTTGACAGCAGGAACTGCTGGCGTTGCAATAGCAGATGTTGTAATAGATGCTTGTGTGGCACAGAACAGCATCAGCCATCCTTCTCTGGCAGCTGATATGCAAAGCTTGTGTGCTCTGAGCGAGTCAACTGGAGGACTTGTGGGATTCGTCATCAGTGGGATCTTCGTCCACAGAATGGGTCCAATGGTTTGTGTCCTCTCAATACCATTTCGAGCCCAAACTTTTATATTTTTTCTCTGAAATTCCACAGTTCATAATCCTTCTCTCCTTTTTGTTGGCTAGGGAGTGTTTGCTCTGCTGACAATACCAGCTGGGCTTGTGCTATTACTAGGAAGTATTCTCGATGAGCCTAATACACCAAATTTTGATTACAGACAGGTGCAACTTCTCAGTATCTCCGTGTTTATGTTCCTGGAGACTATTGAACTAACATTGTGAAGTCGTACCCAGGTCAGTCAGAAGTTTCTTGATGCTGGAAAGGCCATGTGGACCACTTTGAAAATCCCAGCTGTGTGGAGACCGTGTATATACATGTATTCATCCATCGCCCTAAGTTGGAATATTCGTGATGGAATGTTCTATTGGTATACAGATGCCGACGGAGGTCCATCTTTCTCTGAGGTATGGACGAGTTAAGTTTGCTTCTCATGCCGGACTACTTATTTTGAAGGGCATGAACTAGGAAATGCAATATTGAACCTAGAAGTTTCTGTAGAATTTTCTGATGATTATCAAGATTTTAGTCATTCTGGTCTCCGAGGGTAGAAGTTACCGAGCTAGTAGTTTGCTTCAGCTCAGAGTGTAAACGCTGAATACCTGTGGGCTAGACTTTGAGCTTTGGGAACCCCAAAGCAATGGCAACACGCCCAAAGATTGGGACACGGTAGAAAATGCTAGAATTTCTTTTTTATAGATGTGCTCAAGTGGAAGAATCTTATACAAATTAACACGTATACATTCTCTATGTGGTTGAGATCAACGGACATCTCCATGATCAGAGTGTTACGTCTTCAAGCCACATAGTTAGACAAGACAAATTGAGTATCTGTTGGCTTTAAGACAGATGATCATTATAAAAGTTTTGAAATATGAACCCATGCGGCTAAAGTCATTTGAGTGGCTGTTTTTGTTTCCTTATTGTCCCAATTGCTTCCTTGATGATGAAATCCTTGAAGATTAAGATGCATTGTTATGGTAAAAGCTTTTACAGTGACCTGAGTTTTGTCCAATACAAAGAATTTAGAGTCAAAAAGATGAGTCATGAGCAGAAGGAACTTTACAATGCAGTCTGCTAACTATCCAAGCCACTCTTTGCAGGAGACTGTTGGTTATTTGCTCTCAATTGGATCGGTTGGTTCCTTTCTTGGGGCAATACTATTCCAACATGGCCTTAAGGATCGCCCTTTCCGGGATCTGCTACTGTGGACTCAATTGCTCTTTGGTCTGTGGGGAACGCTTGACCTGGTTCTTGTACTGCGGTTAAACTTTAAACTTGGCGTGCCGGATTATTTCTTCGCCGTGACTGATGAAGGGGTCTCCCGAATGATAGGGACACTCCAACGGATGCCTCTGTACGTGTTAAGCTCGAAGCTTTGTCCCTCTGGTATAGAGGGCACTTTCTTTGCGCTGCTCATGTCCATTGACAATATGGAGGTCCTTTTGGCGTTATGGGGAGGTGGCTTACTACTTCACACACTTGGGCTCACTAGAACTCAATTCGGTAATTTATGGTTGGCTATCTTGATCCGTAACATTCTGAGGATTTCTCCACTTTGTTTGCTGTTCTTGGTTCCCGGCGGGGATCCAAATGCTTCCCTTCTTCCAGAAGAACTGTTAGCTTCAAAAGAGGGAACTGAGACGGCGGAGCCACACCACATTGAGTTGGTTTCACTTGTTAATGGCGCTGAAAGTAGATAACATTGGGAGCAAACCAGTAATCACACCTCACTCTGCATAATCTAGAGCAAAATGCTCCAAAGGCGATTTAGAAGCCGGACAGAGGGGACTTCTTCATCTTAGCTGATTTTTGAGTACGTCATCCCTTCCACTGAGGTACATTTTGATCTTGCTCGTCTACATTCGTATTTGCTGAAACTGAGAAACAACCCGGTTCATCAAGATAACGTGTTGGTTTGGAAGAGACAATAGTTGTGTCTCTTGAATTTATGTCGTCTTGTGCATGAAGAAGGCAAGATTTGTACCCTTGGAATGGACATGGCTTCTGGTATTTCAATGGCCACGGCTCATTTTTCAGGTCAAGCGGGTCCTGACCGGTGATGTGCAAGAATGAAGATTCTGTCGATCGTTCGGATCAGGTGGATGAAGAATGGTTCGATTACGGCGCGAGCAGTTGACCATGTCATCGGACAGACAGCTGAGAACAACCCCTCAATTCAGTTTGATTTCATACTATATGACCAAACTGGTGTTTGTATTGTTCATCAATCCTTCTCAATTGTCCTATTAATTCAATACTTTAAATGTTGGGTGTGCCTTGTCTTATTTTATTTCTCATTGATTTGAGACGGGAGGGAAAACATTATTTGATGCACAATTAAAGGATGGGCCATATTTTCTTCCACCAGTTTCTCTAACGATGCTTGTAATTAATGAGTTATAAATTATTGACATCACTCCTAGGCAAAATTTACTAAATATAAATACAGGTAATGCATCTAATTAATGAGTTACAAATTATTGACATCACTCCTAGGCAAACTTTGCTAAATATAAATCCGGGTAATGCCTATGTTTGTAGCCTACAAATCAGAATATTGATCGGAGAAATACCTATAACCCAAGATGGAGGAAAATTTGGCCCTTTCACTAATCTAACTCAAAAACTCAACGAGCATCGCCTTGGTCAACAAAACACAAATTTTCCAAATGTTAGATGTATATTTTAAGGGTTTGAGGTTAAACGGAAATCGCCCCTAAATTTTAGGTAGATAAATGGAATTTTTCCTAATTTTTGTTTATTGAAAAATGCATGAATTTGAGTTAAAGATTAAATTTAGCTCCGAAGAAATACGACCTATTGGCCATTTTTATAAGGGTGAGAGGTCTATCTACTTGTGTATGCAAGTGTGAGAGAGAAGTGCTCTATAAAATAATCACATAAATAAGTAAGTCAAATCATTTTATAATAACGTATTGCATAATTTTATATATTATTTAAACCACTAAAATATGATTGATGACCCCTTAATTATCTATGACATAATGCTCTCTCTGTAGAAGATATTTGATACGCAAAGGAAAACAAACGTCAACCCACCAACAATACGAAGACGTCAAGGTGAGAGTCATGGCTGTTTGGTGACGCCAACAATAATTCCAACCTGAAAGCACGTAACAGCTTGAATTTGGATCTCATCTCCTCATCGGCAACGGACCAAACAAGACCCTACAGTCAAAATAAGAATCACATATTGTAGGTTGTCCACCTCTGAGGATATTTATTCAAGAAGTCCTACAAATTTAATCTTCAATTTTTCAATTATGTCAATTTACTCATAAATCTTTTAACGATTTGCTAATGTAATTATTCCAGTCAATTTTAAATTGGAAATTGCTACCGTAAATGCTGATCGTCTTATGTAGAGGAACCAGCTTTGATGTCAACAATTTTTAGCACTTTTTTTCAGTTTTTTTGAATTTTTGAATTTTTTTGAATTTCCTTTCCTTTCCTTTATTTATTTTTCCCCTTTCTTTTCCTTTTTCTCTATGGATGATAGCTGGCCACAGGTGAGGGTCAAGGAGGGCTGCCTTCACCTGAGTGACCGTCGCCCTTGCTAAATATGGGCAAGGAGTGGCCCCTCACCCACAATTGCCTATGGCCAGTGAGCACGAACCTCTTCTATGGCCGGCCACTAGCCATAGGGAAAAAGGAAAAGAATAGATGAAGAAAAGGAAAGGAAAAAAAAAAAAACTTCAAAAATCATTCACGTTAACGTCTATTGTACCATATTAGGACGGTCGGCGTCTATATTAATGATTTTCAGCCAAAAATGGTCAAAAATACTATGTTGGCAAATCGTCAAAAGGTTTAAGAATAAATAAACATAATGGAAATATTTAAAACTGAATTGACTACCATATAATAGGTCTAGGATTTTTAGGACAAATTTTCTCGTACTTTATGTTATTAATAAAAATATTCCATACAATCCATAATTCCCAAAAATTGAGGTATTATAGTTTTCAAGTTTTTATTATTTGGTGTAATACCGACCATTAACCCTCATTTTTTCATCCATCTGAATTAAAACTCTTATGCATAATCAAATATGATCGCAAAAAATGCATGATAGAAAATGTTGCGGAAAATTCATATGTTTTTATGATGACAAAATATCATGAGTGAACTAACGTGAGCACTTGAATGTGCAGAATGCATTCTCTACATAAATAGATTCATATGTAGATGGTATTAGTAATAGGACGTCTATTAGTGTGAAAGGGCCTTTGCTCTACATAAGGCGAACAAGCTATTGGATTTGAAATATGCCGATGACCGGATGGACCTTGCAAATAGTGGACAAGTTAATGGATGAGGTCTAGGACTTGGCTTTGCGCAAGTCCATGTCTTCTGCCTCTTATAGACTCAAATGAACTGGCTATTGAACTAGTCTTCCTCTTTTTGCTTTCTTGTATGGTGAATAAAATAAGTACGTGTGATCATCAAAGAGGTCAAATGGACCAGTAGAAGATGAACAAGCTTTGAGGACATGAAGGCATCAACAAAGCTTGGATGGACCTTGTCAATGGGAACAAGCTAGAGAACATATGATCATCGAAGAGTTCAAGTGGACATAGTAAGTTGTGAACAATCTATAAAATATAAGGATGCCATGCTCGGAAGTACGTATGTGTAGAAGAAGAACAAGCTTGGTTATGTGTAAGTTTGGAGGGACCTCCGGGAGAGGGTGTTCTCGCAACTGACGAAGAAGTGGTTCTACGGCGGACCTCTACAGTCTTGGAGACGACGTAGGCTCTTTATCAATTTGATTTGAAATAAAATTGGTATTTTACAACCAGTTTCAGGTGATGGAATACACAAAAAGTATAACGGAGAAGACAAGATTAATTACCATATTTGAGTGTGCAATAAAGGATGACATACCGTCTCAAAAGCAGAAGTGTGAGTGTCTGAAGTGTAATAAGAGAATGTTATGTGTGATAAGAATCGTTTGAATATATAGAAGTCTAGCCATAAATATAAACAAGAATCATCTTATGGCACTATCATCTCAAGGATGACATACGAATCCAACCTCAACTTGGATCGTGTCAACTGTGAGATTAGGGTAGGCTAAGTGGATTGGCGGAACCACTATAAATATACTTTGCATTTTCTTCAATCTCTTAAACTCATTTCTATTATGTCAATAGAATATAACTGTTTGTGTATACTCACGATTGTTCTACAGCTTGAGTAAATATTTTTTACACACTGTCTACCACTTAAACTCAAAAAGGATTAATAATATTGTTTGGGTCTAATCTATTTATTAGAGAAAATAGTCCAAAAATGACCCAAGAATATCTCAAAATTCAGGTTCCTGCATAAGAGATGATGTCGAAGTCATAAGCAAACGACAGAGCTATCTACGAATGGTAGCTTCCCTCGATTGTCTAAGATGCAATGGTCAAGATTAAATTTGGGTGTGTTTGGTAGCCATTTTATTCCTAGAAATAATTTATGCTCATAAATGATACTTTTTTATTTAGTTCCCTAGATGAGATTCTAAGCATTTGAAGGCGTTTGGTAACTAACCAAAATTTTTATTTCCGAAATAGAAATGCTTTTGATAAGATTCTTAATTTTTTTTGTTTCTTTTAATTTTTTAATATTTTAATTATATTTTCTTTTTTTCTCTTTTTTTTTCTCTTTTTTTCTTTTCTTTTTTCTTTTATCTTCCTCTCCTTCCTTCCTCCTTCTTCACCTCCTTCCTTGTGGCTGGCGACGAACAAGGTGAGGTTCGACGTGCTCGCTGGAGGCTTACCTGGCCATGGTGAGGCTGAGGCTCTCCTTGCAATAGCCTCGCCGATGGCCAAGGAAGGCTTGCCTTGCCAAATCTAGTGAGGAGAGCCTCACGGTGGCTAGGCGAGCCTTCGGTGAGCTTCGCCGAACCTCACCCAGCCAGTGTCAATAGCGATGACAATAGCCGGCAGGCGATAGTGGCTAGTGACTAGCTAGGAGGAAGAAGAAGAGAGAAGAAAAAAGAAGAAAAGAAAAGAAAAGGAGAAAAAAGAAAAATGGATAGGTTTGATTATGGAGTTATTTCCGAGAACAAAGAACTAATTGTTTTCAACTTTTTGATTATGTTCCAAATCTATTCTTGGGAAAAATAATTTACCAAATGATTTTTTTTTCTTGGAAATAAAATAATAGAATTAGACACCGTTTGGCTAGTTAAAAATTGACCCTTTATGGACCAAAGCAGCATAACTTTGAAATTTTTAAAGATTGAATCAGATCAATTTTAATGAGTGCACTAAAGAATTTTCAATTTTAGCTATGGATTGCATATTCCAATGTTGAACCCATTATTATTTTAGAATCTTATTAATGAGCACTTCTGAAATATATAAGATTTATTTAATTTGGAATATTACCATTTTCAAAGTATTAGTCAGTAGGTATGCATTTGAAATTGTAATTTTTTTAATCTTTTTATCAAAAGAAATTTCTATTGATTACCAAAATAATACACAAAAGGATCAATAGGAAATTTCAAAAGTCACCATAACAAGGCAAGCCGGTAGAGTTACAAAACAAATAAAAAACCAGAAATCAAGATATATCATTAGAGTATGGTTGACTGAGATAATTATATGCTTGTCCTTTATAAATAGATCTATGATTGTATTTAAGCAAAATTATTGGCATGGCCAACTATCGATTCACATGTCATAGTCGATGATAAGCACATGCCAGGATCTATAATTGTAGTTGCAACTTTGTCTTTTGCCAGTGTGTCCCCAACACCATTACCATAGGGGACAACGCAAATATGTTGAACAAATTCAAATCCAACACCTATGAGAACGGATCCTTCAGATTTAATATTAAAACTATTGTAAATACCATTGAAACCGGAGGAAAAATACTTATTCATTAAAACTCCTAAATTTAGAAGTAAAGACCCAATCATTCGGCATCAGCTTTGCTTTTTCTTCTTTGATAAGGTTACATGGATTACAGATCCAATTGTTGGTTTAAGAACTTCTAATTACTTCGAATTCTAAGTACCATACATTGAGTCATTTCGTGAGCTGATTTCACAAATAGGTCTTAATGCTCGACATTATCGATTAGAACTAAAGATATTTTGTCTCAAGATAGAACTATAAATAAGTAACGAACTTGATAGACCTAACCACTAACTAGTAATGCAAGTGCTAGAAAAGAAAAGGCATCAATTATGTGAATCCACGATTCAATGTCACACATGTTGGGATAGATATGTTGCGGGAAAATTGTCCAAAAAGTTCTAAATATATTGTACAACAGTTAATTTAGTGTTAATTCTTTCAATTGTGTCAATTCACTCATAAAATTTTTCATGATGTGTCAATTTAGTCCTTCCGGTCAATCATCCAAATAATAGATTTAGGAATGAGTGGACAAATTTTCAAAAGGTTTATAATTAAATTGACAAATCGTCGAAAAATTTAGGATTGAATTGACACAATTGAAAAATATATTATTAAGTTGACTTTTGAGAAAATAATCCTAATAGGTTGCATCTATTAACGAAGGTATTTAACCATAGGAAAATTGAGTTAGTTTAAGTTGTCCACTGGAGCTATTGAAGTTAGTGTGAATGCTGAATCTAGCTAAATATGAAAGGAATTTAAGTGCCATCGGGGTTCCATTTTTGTATTGACTTTGAACAACCCAATCAAAGGAAGATATTTTGGTAAGATTCGGTACTTCTTTTATTGGTCGGGCGGCCAATCATGCGACACTCTAAAGTATATAAAAAATAACCTTTATGAAAAAGGGTGTAAATTTACTAAGATTTAGATCCAGCCCTCGTCCGTCTATGGACTAGTCTAAAATGCAAAACTACGGGTACTTTGGTTCGTTTTACAATGCATTTACTCATGCCACACTCAAACTGTAATTAGAAGCTTAACTTGCACTTTTCTTCTAAAGAACTAGACCATATTTTTCGATAAATATATTTTGATTACGTCCATTGAGAAAAAAAGGTTAGCTTTCAACTTTGCTTTTTAAGTAAAGATTTGCATTTCAATTGTACCGGTCAAAAGGTTCAAGACTCGATTACATTCCGTATGTGAAGTTTAAGACTTCGGTATGAGTTTCTCGAAGAGATTAGTACTGATAGTGGTGATGAAGTTGTGGAAGGTTTGGCATATACTTGTTTCATAAGAACTTATTTGTCAAGCAAAATAGTCAGTAGTCGATAATTGGATCTTGTATCTTTGTCAATAATGGACACATGTCAAAAACTCCCTCTGCCAATACCAATGGCTTGGCGGTGCGCATCTAGGTTCGCTTTCCTTTATACCATCGTCATAAGGAGACAATCGATTAAACAAATACTGATCTAACATTTGGAAGAGCAAATTTTCATGAATCAGCAAGACAAAAAGCTTCTACGACCACCATTGAAACTAAAGGTAGGGGATCTAATGAAATTTGAGTGTGTTTGGTAGCCATTATGCTCCCGAAAATAATTTTTGCTCATAAATGATACTTTTTTATTCAGTTCCCTAGATGAGATTTTGAGCATTTGAAGACGTTTGATAACTCATGAAATTTTTTATTCCAGAAATAAAATGCGATTGGTAAGATTCTTAAATTTTTTTTTTTCTTTTAATTTTTTAATACTTTATTATAATTTTCTTTTTTTCTCTTTTTTTCTTTTTCTTTTATCTTTTCCTCCTTCTTCACCCTCCTTCCATGTGGTTGGCGACCAACAAGGCGAGGTACGATGTGCTCGCTGGAGGCTTACTTGGCCACGACAAGGCTGAGGCTCTCCTCCCAAGAGTTGGTGGCCAAGGAAGGCTTGCCTTGCTAGATCTAGTGAGGAGAGCCTCACGGTGGCTAGGCGAGCTTATGGGGAGCTCGATAGACTTCACCCAACCAGTGTCGATAGTGGCGGCAATAGCTAGCAGGCGACAGTGGCTGGTGATCAACTGGGAGGAAGAAGAAGAGAGAAGAAAAAAGAAGAAAAGAAAAGGAGAAAAATGAAAAATGAATAGGTTTGATTCTGGAGTTATTTCTGAGAACAAATAAGTAATCGTTTTCTACTTTTTAATTATGTTCCAAATCTATTATTGGGAAAAAAAATTTTACCAAATGAATTTCTTTTTTTTTTTCTCGGGAATAAAATAATAGAATTAGACACTATTTGGCTAATTAAAAACAGACCCTTTATGGACCAAAGAAGCATAACTATGAAATTTTTAAAGATTGAATTAGATCAATTTTAATGAGTGCACCAAAGAATTTTCAATTTTAGCTATTGACTGCATATTCCAATGTCGAACCCATTATTATTTTAAAATCTTATTAATGAGCGCTTCCGAAATATATAAGATTTATTTAATTTTGAATTACCATTTTCAAAGTATTAGTCAGTAGGTATGCATTTGAAATTGTAATTTCTTTTAATCTTTTTATCAAAAGAATTTTATTGATTACCAAAATAATACACAAAAGGATCAATAGAAAATTTCAAAAGTCACCATAACAAGGCGAGCCGGTAGAGTTACAAAACAAATAAAAAACCATAAATCAAGGTATATCATTAGAGTATGGTTGACTGAGATAATCATACGCTTGTCCTTCATAAATAGATCTATGATTGTATTTTGCAACATGGCCGACTATCGATTCACACGTCATTGTCGATGATAAGCACACGCCATGATCTATAATTTTAGTTGCAACTTTGTCTTTTGCCGGTGTGTCCCCAACACCATCATCATAGGGGAAAACGTAAATATGTTGAACAAATTCAAATCTGACACCTATGAGAGCGAATCATTCATATTTAATATCAAAATTTCTGTAAATATCATTGAAACTAGAGGGAAAATACTTATTCATTAAAACTCCTAAATTTAGAAGTACATCGGAGAGAAAAGCTTCCACAAATAAGAATGGGAGAGCAAAGTTTTCAGATTTAAAATTAGATTAGTAGAGTAAAGAAAGAAATAAGAGGAAATAAATGGAAAATCAAGCGGTGCCCTGGAAACAATTGTTGGATACCCAGTAATAAATATTCTAACCAATAGAAAATTGACTGATGTTTCCTATTCTCCAATAAGATTTCCAAACTCTGATATTATAATTTAATGGCCCCCAGTTAATGCGGATTATCTCAGCACTCAGAAGGTTCCACGTCCATCTCCTGAATTCAATTATTTGAACTTGCTTGAAATTAGGGTCTCCATGATCAAGTCACATCATTATTTGCGTAACAACAGGTCCTACCTCCGGCACGATTTGTCAATTTTTCAGATTCCTCAATCAGTGTTGTCCCACAACGAGGGGGAGAGAATGAAAAGACAGAAAGGGAATCATCACAGGCTTTGAAATAATCGGTAAAAAAAGAACAATTTCTCATCACTCTATAAGATGTTTTCTTTTGAGAACTTTAAGAGCACGAGTGCAGAGGCCTTACAATTTAGAAACCGCAGAACATTCCACGAGCTTTATGAACCGATCAAATTCAAGTATTTGATCTATGTGGATAGCCTAATTCGGAGCAGTGTGTATATAGTTGAAGGAATTTGAGTTTATGACTTTTAGTTCCTTAGTCGAAAATCCTTGATATTCCAATCAAATACATTAACTAAGAACATTCTTATATTATTTTTAACAAGTATACATTGAGAAAAATAAAAATAAGTTTTTACGTAATTTTCTCATCAATATATGGTCGACCGCTTTGTAGCTAGATGGTATATATCGACCTTTTCCATGTTATATGTGATCAAGTAATTCGAAAATCAAACTATTTCATCCTAAATATGACCCAAAAACTCAAACCCATTCAGTGATGTCATTTTTCATATGCTTTATAGTTGGAATTATCCACACAAAAAGAACATCAACGATATATATGAATATACTATACTCTTGAAGCGCCCCATTTGATGGGTTTCGATTCGTATCCCAAAGCTAACCTTTTTCCATTTAAACCGTTTTCCTTCCCCAAAGCTCGAATTGGACCCACGAATTTTCTTTACATCTGCCGATCCAAATAAGTCATGCACACGTTTCCCAAGGATGAGAATGAGTCGAATTTTAAAATGCATAGATTACCCAAGACAGGATGAAACGACAGGGCTGGATAGGGACTTTCGTGTCGGATGCGCGGACACAAAGACCCAATCATTCGGCTTCTGCTTTGCTTTTTCTTCTCTTGATAAGGTTACATGGATTACAGATCCAATCGTTGGTTTAAGAACTTCTAATTACTTCGAATTCTAAGCACATTACATCGAGTCATTTCGTGAGCTGATTTCACAAACAGGTCTTAATGCCCGACATTATCGATTAGAACTAAAGATATTTTGTCTCAAGATAAAACTATAAATAAGTAATGAACTTGATAGACCTAACCACTAACTAGTAATGCATGTGCTAGAAAAGATAAGGCAATCAATTATGTGAATCCATGATTCAATGTCACACATGTTGGGATAGATAAGTTGCGGGACAATTGTTCAAAAAATCCTAAATATATTGTATGACAGTTGATTTAGTCTTAATTCTTTTAATTGTGTCAATTCACTCTTAAAATTTTTTGACAATGTGTCAATATAGTCATTCTAGTCAATCATCCAAATAATATGCTTAGGAATGAATAGACAAATTTTCAAAATGTTTATAATTAAATTGAAAAATCATCAAAAAGTTTAGGATTAAATTAACATAATTGAAAAATATATAATTGAGTTGACTTTTGAGAAAATAATCCTAATAGGTTGCATCTATTAACGAAGGTATTTAACCATAGGAAAATTGAGTTAGTCTAAGTTGTCCACCTGAGCTATTGAAGTTCTATGTGAATGCTGAATCTAGCTAAATATGAAAGGATTTTAGGTGCCATCGGGGTTCCATTTTTGTATTGACTTTGAACAACCCAATCAAAGGAAGATATTTTGGTAAGATTCGGTACTTCTTTTATTGGTCGGGCGGCCAATCTTGCGACACTCTAAAAGTATATGAGAAATAACCTTTTGGAGCTTATGAAAATGGGAGAAAATTTACTAAGATTTAGATCGAGCCCTCGTCCGTCTATGGGCTAGTCTAAAATGCAAAACTGCGAGTACTTTGGTTCGTTTTACAATGCATTTACTCATGCGACACTCGAATTGTAATTAGAAGCTTAACTTGCACTTTTCTTCTAAAGAACTAGGCCATATTTTTCAATAAATAATTTTAATTACGGCCATTGAGAAAAAAAAGGTTTAGCTTTCAATTTCGCTCTTTTTAAGTAAAGATTCTCATTTTGATTGTACCGGTTAAAAGGTTCAAGACTCGATTACATTCCGTATGTGAAGTTTAAGACTTCGGTATGAGTTTCCCGAAGAGATTAATACTGATAATGGTGAAGAAGTTGTGGTAGGTTTGGCATATACTTGTTTCATAACAACTAATTTGTCAAGCAAAATAGTCAATAGCCGATAATTGGATCTCGTACTTTTGTCAGTAATGGGCACATGTCAAAAACTTCCTCTGTCAATAACAATGGCTTGGCGGTGCATATCTAAGTTCGCCTTCCTCTATACCATCGCCATAAGGAGACAATTAGTTAAACAAGTACTGATCTAACATTTGGAAAGAACAAATCTTCGTGGATCAGCAAGACAAAAAGCTTCTACGATCATCATTGAAACTGAAGGTAAGGATCCATATATAAAAATAGCATAGGGGTATTAAATTTTTGAAAATATATTAATTGAATTCCCGATCTAAATTGAGAAAGGATAATTTCTAGATCAAAAATTAAACTGAGAGAAAAGGAAAAAAAATATATTGTTCCCAGATTTCAATCGGGAGAAAAGGGAAAAAAAACAAGAAAAGATTGAAGAAGGCGATGGAGAGAGAAGAGAGAGGGAGAGAGATTTTTTTATTAAATTTTTGAAGCTTTATCACCCATTTGAAGCAATAATTGTTAACTTGCTATGTTTGTTGTCAAGTTATTATTGGTAGCTGTGGCGGTGGCGGTGACTGTAGCTGGAGTCACCTCAATTTTTAGGCGAGCTTTTCAGAATAGGCAATTATTTGACTTGAACCATCACTTCTCCAAAAATTTTAATCAAACCCATAATTGCGTTTGGACTTGTTAAAAGCTTTTAACCCATACTCAAGTCGCCCAATTTAAAACAACCAAATTTCAAGATATCATATCTCTTTGGTCTTGATCGTCCACTCACAACAGTGCCTGAGATTTCGGATTTCTCTGATGAGGTAGTATTTTTCAATCGGTTGTAAGTAGAGCAAGTCACGAGTTTCATCTACATTCATGTCACTTAAAATTTTAAAACAAGAGGAACAATATATGAAGTGTATTTTTGTTATGAAAATCATGTAAATACATGAATTTTTAAAGGTAAAGTACGTACAATAGTTTATTCACATTGGTGGGTTTAATCATAATGCAGTAATTAAGGGTGAATATGCTTCCAGTTTAAAATTTGAAATTTGAAAATCAAATTAGTGGAAATCTATCTGGTTTCAAGTTCTAATATATGGACGATAGGTTTTAAGTTCCAAAAATTAGGGAATATATTTCGACGGGAAGGTTTCAAATTATAAGTTGATGGAATTTAGAACAAATTTTTGCTTTTTTTTATCTATATTTTTGCACGATCCTGCGATATTCAATGATATTCGATGATAGGTGTATAATTTATAACCACTAGTCTAAATTTTCATTTTGTATATGAGATTTTGGCTTTATTAATATTTCATATTTTTCGTGTGTCATATAAAATCATGGTAAGTAAATTATAGAAACAGGTGATGGTCATTAAATATGATTATATATGCGATGATAAATAAAGAATAAGTTTCATGTTCTTAAAAATAAAGAATCTATTATGCCGAGGGGCCTGTACAGTAAATGATTCCGAGCAAATTATTCAACCAGGAAGGGCGTGCATGTTTTCATTAAATATGATTATATATGTGATGATAAATTCTTAATCTCAAGATATATAGAATAAGTTTCATGTTCTAAAAAATAAAGAATCTATTCTGCTGAGGGGCCTGTACAGTCCAACTGATGATTCCGAACAAATTATTCAACCAGGAAATTTCGGGACCCGTTTTGCACCGACAAGAGACAAAGCTCGACAGTAAACAAGAAGGCCTAAAACAATCGGATAAAAATGGCGTCACTCCCTCTGGTCTGGTGGTGGGTCGAGAGCGAGAGCAAGACGAGACGAGACGCAGGAGGAAGAGAATTTCTTGAGAGCGGAACCACCAACGCATTGACCCTCGTCTCCTGGTGGATCACCCTCTGTCGCTCTCTCTCTCTCTCTCTCTCTCTCTCTCTCTCCTTCATTCACGTCTTTCCATCCAAATTGAAGCAACCCCTTTTCCTCAATCCTTCCATGGAAACCCAAATGTGTCTCTGACCGGTTCTTCGCCCCGGGTCGCTTCAGCCGCGTGAGTATGCCTCAGTGTCGTGTTGGGTCGTCGTCCACCTGATCTGGAGTGTTCGTCTCGGGCTTCGTCTTACTTGGACTGGGGAGACGTGGGTCGTGCTGTAACCTTTGCTTACTCGCGTGTTTGCTGTGGTAATTTGGTGCTAGATTCTCGAGGCGTCGTCGGGGTACTGCATTGGTCACTGTCCTTGGTTTGTTCTGTAGTTTCTGATGTGTTGGTGTTCCGTGCTTGATCGGGAATGTCTAGAGTTCGTCGATCTATTCATCCGGGTTAACGTCTTTGACTGTTGACTGACAGTTGCCAAACCTTTGGAAATACTTGTGGTCGGATTTCTATATGGGAATCTTGGAGGTTGAAGTGTTGATGGAGATATTAATTAGATATGAAGGTTAATAAATCCGATCATGAAGGACTTGGAATAGGGAATCTCTGATGGATGGAACTCTGGCGTATGCGTGTGTCTCTGTCTGATTTCGACATGGTCGACGTGTGATTTTGGGTTTTGTTGAAAACCACAATTGACTTTTCTTGCACCGTTTCAAGATTATAGCTGACGGCAAGAACTCGAGTGTTCAGACTGGATTCGCCGGTCTGGGAATTTCTTATGGTGTCTACTTATTCTGAGTTTGACATTCATTTGACTTTTAGCCGGGGAGTTCTGTGTCATGTTCTTTTTCTTCCGTTTGATTGTTTGAGTGAAATAATGTCTCACATGTAACTTACAGACAGAAATGGGGATATATCTGAGCACTCCGAAAACTGAAAAGTTCTCAGACGATGGCGAGAATGATCGAGTTAGATATGGCCTATCATCTATGCAAGGTTGGCGTGCGACAATGGAGGATGCTGTGAGTAACTTGAATGGAAACTTTGCTGCTGTGACTCGGTGCTAGTATGGCTTATGAGTCTTTTTTTTTTTTTTTTGCAGCACTCTGCCTATCCTGACCTGGATGCTTCTACCTCATTCTTTGGTGTTTATGATGGCCATGGAGGTATCACCAATAATATTTTGATGCTAAATATCTTTTATCTTAAAGAACCAAAGTTAGCCTAGCCAGACCTGCTTCTCTGTTTTATAGTCAAGTCAGAGGTCCATCTGGATATAGATGTTTAGTGACTCTTTGTCTATTATAAATTGCCATCCATGTGCCACCTGATGGATTAATGCAAGTGTGTTTTGCTGCATCGGAGAGTGTGGAACATTGATAAGCTAGTGAGTCGTGAGAATGTTGAACCCATGGCAGATTTCTCAGAGACCCTTAATTAATTATCAATAGCACTGCAGTTGCTTTCATCTGATGTTAATTACAACTCTACTTACCGTTCCATGGCCACTTTTAGTTGTTTGCATAATATGTGTGGAGTGCAAATGCCAGGCTGGTGTTTAATGGAGGCATTTTTAGCTTTCTGCAACTGTCAATCTAATCAGCAGTTTAGCTTGTACTATTTGGCCTGAAAGCAGGTCATAAAAGATCCTATGTAGGACATGAGCATACCCATCTTAACTTACATGATGTGTCAAATTATCAAATCATCATATGGCTAATGCGAAATGAGTATGTCTTTAAAATAAGTTGATTGAGGTTCCTATAGTGTAGAACGAAAGATATACTCTATTTCACAATTTGAAGTCTTTGTGCAATTGATATGGTTTTCATAATGATACTGACTTACATGAATGATGAACTGCTGCCTTTGATTATACTGTTATCAGTTTGTTGCCAGAATTACAGAAGGGAAACCCCTGTACATCTTATGATACATACATCGCTTAAAATGTAGCAGTGTTATCACATGCGACAAAGTATTGGTCAATCAAATTCTGGACTTATTAAAGTCAGCTCTTGGGAAGCCTCGTTGGTCAGCTTCAGCTTCTCGCTGACAACTTTGTGTAGTTATAAATTTATCGAATTTCTGAAGATGAAACTGAATGCATGAAATGCTTGTATCACCAGCTCAGTCTATCAGATTCAAACACTTGTTCACAGGTTTAGTTTATTATGTTGATCCTTTTTTGCATTCAATTTGTAGAAGCTCTTTGGTCACTAATATTTTATGTCTACATGAGGGCTTTTGGGAGAAAAAGAAACCTATTAAATCAAATTGGTCCGAACCAAACTAAACTAAGTTGGCAGTTTTAGTCTGTCAATTTGTTTGTTTGTTTCGGTTTGGATGAGTTCTTACAGGGTGATTGTTTCATCTTTAGCTTATCCATTTGAAATAATTTATAAACCCAATCAGACTAGATAAATGTAAACTAATGAATATTTTTATTAGTCATCATACAATAGGAATGTTCGGGCTCTTACACTTGACGGGAGGTTATTGTGGTTATATGGTCTTTTTGCTTGTGTACTGTATACTTCCATTCAAAGTTTCAGTGCCCTGACAATTCATAAATTTTAATCTCTTTCTTTTCATTATCTATGAAGAGGTCACAAGTCTTTTCTGTCTGGTACCTGATGTCAGAGATAAAAAGTCACTTGCCAATGTTATTGTTTGTATGAAATTCCTGGCTCAGCTTTAATTACTGAAAACCAAACTGAATAAAAAAGGGACCCAATATATCAGATTGGTTGCAAATTTTTGAACAATAGTTGTTGGTTGAGTCGTTAATACACTCTGAAGTGAACAGCTAATCCAAACCACACCTTCGAGCTGTTTCCTACTAAGTGAGGTCAACTCCATGGTTTTTCTTATGCATTTGCTGTCTGTCCTCTATTTTGGACACCTCTATGCTAAAGTCCAACAAATAAATTGATTGGACTGGATTTAGAAAATGTAGATTCAAGAAAATGGCCTGCATATCCCAACAAAGCTGTTAGCTATAGTGGAGTTTAGATTTTGTTTAATATGTTTGTTCTTTTCGGGGAAGGGTATGATCCAGGTAAAGTTTTGTGTTTGATTTGGTGCACTTTGAAAGGGCCCAGTCTTCATATCTAACATTACTGGTCTTGTCTTTCTGCCATTTTTGTCTGATATGCTAAATTTTAGGTGTATATGGTCTAAAGCGAAATGCTTAAGACTAATTTTGCTGCTAGATGTCAGATAGTTTTTGTGAGAAGTACTCTTTCTTGCAGGGAAAGTGGTAGCAAAGTTCTGTGCCAATTATCTTCACCAGCAGGTCCTCAAGAATGAAGCATATGCAGCCGGAGAAATAGGAACATCCCTTCAGAAAGCTTTTCTCCGGTAATTTCCCTTCAGTCATAAATCTTCTATTCCTCTTGCCTTTTCTCTTTGGGAAAAACATTTGCCTTAAAATGTTTTTTACGATGATAAATTAGCTTTGAAGAAGTTTTGGTAGCCACTCTGTTTCTATTTGTGTAATGATTACTTGTCAGTGATGGTTGCCTGTAATCATGAAGTGAATAGAACCAAAGTGCATGCAGTATGTGCTTATCTCAGCAGGTGTTGTTGCTCTCTGCAAGTAAGATATCATATGTAGGACCTGGCTGCTGAAACTCAAACTTCATTTAGGTTCGTAGCTTGTTAGATAGTGCTATAAAACAGGAGTATCTCTTTTGAGATCTAAAACTCATTAATTTCTTATTCTAAGGGTGAGAATTTTTGGAACTTTAATCATATGTAGCAGCTACTGACAAGCTGTCCTTTCTTCTCTCTTGCAAATGGTGTTATGCTGTTGCAGAATGGATGAAATGATGCGAGGTCAAAGGGGTTGGAGAGAATTAGCTGCTTTGGGAGATAAAATCAACAGATTTACGGGAATGATAGAGGGACTTATATGGTCTCCAAGGGGTGCAGATAGCAATGACAAGAATGATGATTGGGCTTTTGAGGAGGTATTCAGAAGCAATGGGATTGGTTTTATTCTTTTCCTGTATTTGCCATTTGCACTAAATGTTGTTTCTCAGTATAATTTCTTGTTGAATTCAGCAAAAAAGAACAGAAAAAAAAATAAAAAAATTATTTTTTTTTTGATGTGGTTGATTTTACCTGTCATTTTTGTTTTCTGATTTATGTTTTGTCCTTGAGTAATTCTACAGGGCCCTCATTCTGACTTTGCTGGACCTACTGCGGGGAGCACTGCCTGCGTTGCAGTTATCCGAAATAACAAACTAGTTGTTGCCAATGCTGGTGATTCTCGATGTGTCCTGTCTAGAAAGGGTCAGGTAATATATAATAATTCAATCTCATTGGACACTTATAACTGCAATATATTTTCCTTATTTGAGGACTATAATGTCCTCAGATATTATGATTGTATAGGCCATTGTCTAGCTTTATACATGTGGAACATATGTATAATGTAGTGGTCTGAGACCAAATTAATCATTCCTAGTTGGTCTCTGTCTTGCATGTAACAGGCATACAATCTGTCTAGAGACCACAAACCCGAGTTGGATGCTGAAAAGGAGAGGATTCTAAAAGCTGGAGGTTTTATCCATGCTGGAAGAGTAAATGGAAGCTTAAATCTTGCAAGAGCTATAGGTATCTGATCTTTCACGACTAGGTTTTGTTGGGATTTCAACCTGAATCCAATCGTCTTTGCATACTTCTGCTTGATATTGGAAAGGAATTTCTGAACTTAATTGCCTTGGTACCAATGTTCTAAAACCAGGCCTGACCAGCCAGATCAAGCCGTTGGTGTTGGTATGATTTCATGTTCTGGTCCAGTTTGGACCATCAAATGCGGTAGGAAAAACTGGACTAAACCTTTGTCGATCCGGTTTAGCTGGTTGAATGGAATAGGACCGGATTTGGTCCAAACTGGTAATTAGGGCAAGATTTATAAAATGCAGTGGTGGAGAGTTGACCCAGGGACCAATTTCTAGCTACCTAGGTCCGCAAGCTATCTTTATAATAGCGGTGACAAAAAAATTATTGCTGTCTTAAACAAGCCCAGAGCAATAAATTTGTTGCTATTTCATGCTCCAGGCATTGTGTGGATTGTTTCCTTTGACTCCTAACTGTGCGTTGGAAGGCCTGAAGCCTCCAACCGCTTGGCCAACAGTAATTATACTTGTCCCAATGAAAAGCTAACAGGTCAACCAGTTTAAACGCCTGAACCAATAGGTCTTTTGATTGATTCTCCCATCCAATTTTGTAAACAATGCTTCACACAAGGCCTTCTTTATTTTGTGGGAGAAAGCCACCAAAAATCTTAAACTATGCTCACTGTGACACACTTATCCTAAACTTTTTCATGTGACACAAAAAACCCCAAACTTGTACCCATGGGACACATTTGCTCCAAACTTGTACTGGTGTGACACATTTATTTGAAACTTTTTTTGTGACATCCAAAACCCTAAACTTGTATCCATGTGACACATTTACCTCAAATTGTGGGGTAAATGTGTTGCATGAGTATAAGTTTGGGGTTTTTGATGTCATAGAAAAATAATTTGGGATAAATGTGTTAAATGGATATACATTTGGGGTTTTTGGGTCACAAAAAAGAGTTTGGGGTTAAATGTGTCACCTGAATATAAGTTTGGGGTTTTTTTGTGTCACTTTGGGGTTTATGTGTTATAGTAAGCATAGTTTAGGATTCTTAGTGGCTTTTCCCCTTATTTTATATAGCATCTCTAAGCACATGTTTCTTTTGTGTCTCTATAGTTTCAATAAATAATTGTTTTCACTTGCTGCAGGTGATGTGGAATTTAAGCAAAATAAGTTTCTGCCAGCTGAAAAGCAAATTGTAACTGCAAATCCAGATATAAATACTGTATGTGCATCTTTAAGCAGCTACTCTCTTTTGGCTACAAATTTTAGGGATGTAATGTAAACTGCCTTTTAACTGACAATTTCTCATCTTTTTTCTTCACTTGCACGATGTATGGCTATTTCAGAGAGATTTTAGATGCAGGATGCTGAAATTCAAATAATCTGACTCACATCTGCTAGCGCATTTTTGTTGATGTTCTTGCTTTTTTCTGGGCATGCTTGTCTATCATATATATATGCATTTGGCTTAAAAACTTTTCTTGCTATTTTTCTATTTGTCTAATTATCACTTTTGACTGTTCTATGATAGGTTGACCTTTGTGAGGATGATGATTTTATCGTGCTAGCATGTGATGGCGTCTGGTATGCATCTTATGACAATATGACGCTTACCAATTTTAATATGACAAATAAGAATTAACTTGAGTTTGATGCCGAAAGAAAGGTTGTGCCCCAGCACTCACAGTGGAGTACAAATTAGAGCCAATGTGAGCATTTGCTGTGTGTGCACCCTCGTGCGCACCCGCAAGCGTTCTTTTGAAAGATCTTATTGCACCTCATTTTGAGATGTACCAGAAAGATGACATGTTAGCCTGCAGTTCTAAAATAGTCCTCCGTCAATGTTTGTAGTTGTAGTTTACTTGACATGACCATAATCAACTCTTAATAGAACTGTTTGAAAGTATATATAACCCATCGCTCTCTTTTAGAGTTTCATTTTACCTTGTCTCGTGGATCTTATAAATAAGCAGTGTTTATTCTTCTATTTAAAATGATTGAGTCTAATCCTATGTCATGCATGGAGATTGATTTGTGCGTGGCAACTATTATTTTATTCTCTATTTACGGACTTTCCTTCTCGATTTTTTCAACATCAGTAAATATTGTACAGTAATCTATAGAAAATTTTTCCTGGACAATGTTGCCATGTCAATTTGTCTTCTTGTTTTCCTTACCTGGGGGTTGTCCGAATGACGTTCTATTCGCAATCTGTGCTTTTTAGGGATTGCATGTCCAGCCAGCAGGTAGTGGATTTCGTGCATGAGCAGTTAATCTCTGTAAGTGGACTAGACCTTCTGGAATTCTGGTTTCCTAATTTGGGGGCTTGTGTAGAGTGACTTCTACTTATAAGCTTTGATTAGCAAGTAGTGTGGAACTCAGATTTTGACTTTTGTATAACTCGAAACACTTGAAAGAAAATTGATGGTTAACATCGTGCACTGTGCAGGAAACGAAGCTGTCTGCTGTGTGTGAGAGAGTTCTTGATCGTTGTTTAGCACCATCTACCCTCACTGGTGAGGGATGTGACAACATGACTATGATATTGGTGCAATTCAAGAAACCAACCCAAATGATTACAGTACCGATTGAAGAGCTATCTTTGCCTTCTGAGTCTGCTGGCGGTGCCCTGAATCTGGGTGATGACGAACTAAAACCTGAGGAAGTTGAATCAAAATAGTACTTACGTGTAAAATTCTCGATACCACTGATCATAAGGACATGATTTCCAGGAAATGTTCAGTTTAATCTGCCATTGTATATAACGTGCCATTGTATATGATCCATCGATTGATGAATCCATGGTTGCTTGTTTAATCTTCCCAGGAGCCTTGGATTGAGTATTCCATGTAATTTCTGAATAAGGAAACGGGCTTGGACTGTAGTGTATTGCTATTTGGGGACGTCTGACGCCTGTTGGATGCAGTCCTATGGTAAGACTCGTACCGCCGTCCAGAAAGCTTCCTCTGAAGTCTTCTGTGAATGCAGCTTAACTTCGTGTGTAATGTCAGCGTTGAGACCCTCAATAAACCTTGTCAGAGTGGCCATAGGTTCCTCTTGCAAATTACAATGCATTATCGTCATTCATCGAATCAGCGACGGTAGGTGACATTTGTTTGAGATTCTAAGTTCAATCCATTAACTGTCTTCTAAAGTAGGGAGGAAAGCATTTGTCTTTCGGTTTCTATTTTATCTCGGCCCCAGCAGATATGAGTTCATCCCTTTTTAGGTTCATTTGAGTGGACTGTCGATGATGCTTGGCGGAGGATGTAAGTTTCAACTTCGCATAACGAATCCTATGGCTATAAGAGAGATACTCTAAGCCCAGCTTACCGATCAAGGAATGCGTGCGGTTCAGCTCCGCCGTCAAAACTGCCTCCCTGAAACTTAGACCTTCTCGGTTATATATCCCCATCAAGATACGACCGGTGCCTGGTCCTCTCTCTCTGTGAACAACCTGCACATGCTCCTTTCTCATTCCTCTCTCGGTCGAATTCTACACGCCCGAGATTCTTACGCTGAGGACTCTCGTCTAAGAAACTTGGCTCGGTCATCCTCCTGCTGACCTTCATCAACCGCCATATATAATTCATGCCCATTCCTAGTGTTAGATTCACGTGGTACGGACTTCCTTGACAACATTTCTCCTTGAAAAACACCCAAAACTCTTGGACCCTGACTCGGTTGGGAGGTGATTGTAGGTGCTCGTCTAGGACTAGAAGCTTTCGTGCTCTGGGTGTTTATTCTTGACTTGAGGTTGTTTGCCCATTCTAACCGGCGTCTATGTCACTAAGGTAGTGCTATGCTTGAGACATGTATTAAATATGACATCTCTAAATTAACTCACCGAGGCATTGCCATTACATCATAAGGCGCCTCCATAAGTCAAGTCCAGCTTTCACATATATATTCTAGAATCACTCTCTCTCTATTTGATGCGCAGTATGGTTCATTTATACCCCACTTGCTATCCTAGAAATCTGCCAAGAGTCGATCCTTGTCCAGACCCTCTAGTCTTGACAACCACTCCCTAGTCTTGTCAGATCAGATCGTTACATCAAGGTCTCTCTTTTGGCCATCTTTTTCTTCTTCCTTCTACACTTAATCACCCTCACCTGTGTTCAATAGATCTCGCCCTCAAACGATCACCCTTGCCACTGCGGCATATGGAGAACTGTGAGCGTTCTATTTACACCATTGTTTACTTCCTTCACCTTCAATGCCATAAAGCCCCATCCAGAAGCCACTTCGTCCGAGGGACCACTCGCTCTTCGACTTATAAATTACAGGAAATTGAGAACCTCTTCTGTCTTGGCTTCTTCTACAAACTCCTCCGGGCAAAGAAACCCCCGATTTTGGTCAGAGCCTTCGAAAGCATCAACTACTTTGCAACTCCTCTGGACAAAGAAAGTCCCCTCTTGGGTTTCGGATCTTCAGCACCTGTTGCTGTTATGGCATCCATTGACGCTAAGTCTGTAGGTTCTCCTAGTTGAAGATAGAAGAAGGAATAAAAGGTGGGGAGAGAGAGAGAGTAACAGGTGTAAGAAACAGTTCCAGGATGGGTCCGTTCCCACCCTGAAACCAGGAATTTGACTAGACGAGCCGATTTTCAATTTGTGGAACCGGCCTGCCTGGTCCTGGAACCAAACCAGATCGGCCTATGTGGGTCAAAGGAACGGTTCCACCTTCTCTTACTCGGATGAAGCTGGTCCAGATTTTCGAGGAAACAAAGCCGAGCCCTTCTCCTCTCTTTAGCTCGTTCGAAGAACTTCGAAAATTATTTTTCTAGATATGTTGGCTCCATCATTCCTTGCTCCATCAACATGCAAACTCTATCTCACGTCCAAGAACGCCAATTTTTCTTGGTTTGTCGTGTCTCCTTCATCAAAGGCACTGGTTTTGCCTATTTCATGATCGTTTTGTCGAACGAAAACGAGCCCAAGCTTGAAACACCGCCCAGACCTGTTTGAACTCATTATCCGGCATCCTTGTGCCAAAAGAAAAAAAGCAAGACAGGTAGGCAAGAGTTGAGACTTGAGATGAGGCCGCGAGGGGGAGGTGTTGAGTGAGAGGTACTCGACTAAGGCGAGAGGAAGGTGTCAATCGAGAGGGTGGCTGAGAGTGAAATCCCCAAACAAATAAAAATTCAAATTAAATAGTTTAATCCTTTCCCACGTCACCTCAGGAACAATCTAATTTTCTGTTCCTTTCCTTCAGGCAGAAAAATCCTGAATCTTGTGTCCTCAACAGTACATCCTCGTTCAACCCTGCAGTACTCTTGGTACTTACAAGTTATCAATATAAATACACCACTCATATCATATCACTCTTGATGAAGTGATAGCTTTAGTAATCATTTCCTCATGATAGATATTCAGCAACATATACGTGCATCTGAAATAGGCCATCGGGGTGGGGACTACCTGCCGTGAGCAAGACTAAAGCAAAAAACGGAGAGGCTGATAAATGACCTCACGAGTCTGAAAGTGATCTCACAGTGCCAATATATGCATGCCATACATGAAATATGCTTCACTATTCAAAAGATTTGAAAATGTATCAGTTTGTATTATATGTGCCCTAACAGTTTGCTTCTGAAATAACGCATGAAAGTTTATGTTCGACACTTTGAAGAAGATTAAAAGAATGGCCAGAAGAATTTGATGGAGCTAACTAAAGATCGCCCATACAGGAACCTCAATCCAAAGCTCGTTCTTGTACGCTAGGCCAAAAGAATCATCTTCTGGAGGGAGGAAAAGGATACTAAAATGCTTTACCCTCCAGATCTTGCCACGCAACCTTCTTGACCCTTTTGTTACTCTTCAAGGAGCTCTTCATATACGTAACTTGTTCTCCCAGTCGCAGCAGATTGGCCTCTTCCATGCCTTCTGCAGCCTTGTCTTCTTCAATTTCCCGTTCCAGCACGGGAAGTGAATGCTGAGAAACAGCTTTCGAGGCGCTGTTGTTCCACTCCTCCATGCCTGTATCTTCCACACCAAGAACTTCCTTAGTTCGAGTACCACGAGATTGTAGCTCCATCAAGTACTGATACCTTTCTCTCAGGAAACTGTCAACAGGCAAAAAGAGCAGGCGATCCGTGTTATTTGATTTCAGGCGAATAAAATACACATCGATACTCCACAAATGGAGTAGAGGGGAAAGAAAAAGGACTCACTGAACTTCGGCCAAAAGGTTTTTTCCTCTCCTTTGCTTCTCGCAACCTCTTCGTATCGGAAGCAAATTCCTATCGATAGGTTAAAAAAAGGTCAATTGACCAAAAGAATGCTCACGTTTTACATGATGATAGGATACCACCGAGCAATGCAACAGTAATATTAACAGACTCGAAAAGGGTCTCTCACACTCTGCAAATTGGTTACAATCCAGTAGAATTCTAAAGCCACACTCCAAGTTTCAAGCTAGAAAACACAATAGCATCCTAGACTAAAATTTCTAGTGACATATCACTTACCAGCTACGAAGCAAGAACTCGAAATCTTCGTTTTTCATGAATCTAGGGTAGCATCATTGTAATATAGATCATAATTCGAGGAGAATCGTAATTGCCAACTCATACTCACACTTTTCTTTTGGAACTTCAACTTCGAATGGCGAAATTATTATAACATAAAAATAAAAGAAAATAAAGTAGACACATAAATCAAATGTAAATGGCAGGAATCGACAAACCTTTTGCAAATCCAGATAGTCTTGCCACAGATGCTCATGTCTGAGCTTAGCCCTACCTTCGGCGCTAGTCGGGATGGATCCGCGAGGACTCTCGAAAACCCTTTTCATATATCCTCGGCTCATGAAGAATTCCTCGAACGAGAGAGATTAAAAAGAGAAAAAGATCCAAACTTTCTGAGAGAGAGAGAGAGAGACGGCGAAGAGTAAAAGGATCGCAATCCTGAACCAATGACGAAAATCAGGGTCCTAAAAGGAGACGACAAGCTGCGTAAATATAAAGAGAAAAAAAGGCGAAAAGGCGCTATGCTTGTAGGGAAAAAAACGAGAGAAAGAGGAAAAACGTATAAAAAGGGAATAAAGATTGAACAGAGAATAGAGACGAAGAGATCAGACAGAAAGAATGTAATTAAAAGGAGGGAAAGAGAGAGTGTGTGTGTGTGTGTGTGTGTCTTCTTCGTCTGGGTAAGCAGAAGTTAAGAAGCCGAAAAAATCCCACGAGGAAAGAAGACGCGCCGACATCGTAGACGGAAAAACAAGGGAGGAAAAGGCGAGGGCGACTCGGATGAAGAGGTTCTCTTCGGTGGCTTTCCATGTTTCCTACTTTGTTCTCCAGTTGAGGCTACAACTTCTGATCGACACAGATTCACGTTCGGACCAGCCATGAGAGAGAGGGTTTTGTATCTGAATATGGCGTTAGGAGTGTGATCCGGGAGTTTCCTGATTGATAGGGGTTTAACAGTGATCGCCGATGTTTTGTAAGAAATTTCTTTAGCGCTTCCTTATTGTTCGAATCTGGTCTTTTGTATATTGTTTTTTAAATCACTTGTAAAGCTCAAAATATTTATTTTAGAAAAAATACCAAAAAAAAATCCTCCTTTATTTTTTAAAATACCACCTTGTCTTCTTCACAGAAACAACTTTCCCGGCATATTGTTCCACACCTCAATGCCTGTATTTTCCACACCAAGAACTTTCCTAGTTCGAGTGCCACGAGATTATAGCTCCATCAAGTACTGATACCTTCCTCTCAGGATACCGTCAACTGGCAAAAAAAAGGTAAGGTGATTTATGATATTTGATTTCAGGCGAATATAATGCACACTACACAAATTGACTGGAGGGGAAGGAAAAAGGAACTCACTAAACTTCGTCCAAAGGGTTTGCTTCCTCTCCTTTGCTTCTTGGCACATCTCCATCTTGGAAACAAATTCCTATTGATAGGTTAAAGAGAAAGGCGAATTGGCCAAAAAACCACATAGGTTTTACAGGATAACCAAATATCGCTAGGAAATGCAACAGTAACATTAACATATTCAAAAGAGTCTCTACAATCCACTTATTGATTACAATCCAATAGAAGTCTCCTCAAGCAAGTGTTTGAACAAATCGAAGTTTCAAAAACCAAGATCGAAGTATCAAAAAACAAGACGCAATAGCATATAAGACTAAAATTTTAAGTGAAATATCGCTAACTAGCTACAATGCAAGAACATGAAATCTTCGTTTTTCATGAATCTTAAGGATAGCATCATTGTAATATAGATCACAACTCCAAGTGAATCGTAATTGCCAACTTGTTATACTCACACTATTTTTTAGAGCTTCAGACTTGAATCGCGATATTACTACTGGACAAAAAAATAAGAAAATAAGGCAGACACATAAATCGAATGTAAACGGCAGGAATTGACTAACCTTATGCAGATCCTGATAATCTTGTGAGAGATACTCATGTCTAAGCTTAGCCATAACTTCGGCACTAGCAGTGATGGATTCGCGAGAATTCTCTAATACCCTCTTCATATTTTCTCAGTTCATGAAAGAATTCCACCAAAGAGAGAGATAGAAAGTGAAGAGATCCAAACTTTCCGAGAGAGAGTGATGATGAGAATAAAAGAGATGCATTCCCAAACCGACGATGAAAATTAGTCCTAATAGGAGACGACAAGCCGCGTAAATATCCATAGAAAAAAAGGCGAGAAGTGTACTTATAGGGAAAAAAACGAAAAAAAATTATATATTTTTAGTAGGCGAAAAGCGCTCTACTAATCTTGAAGCAGTATTGAACTAATGGTGATCGCCGATGTTGCGTAAGAAATTTCTTTAGCGTTTTCTTATTGTTTGAATCTCGTCTTGTGTAAATTGACATTTAATTTAATCGAAATGCCTAAAACTTTTCAAAAACCAAAACTAATAAATTAAGCATTTTTATATTATTTTTTAAATCACTCGTAAAGCTCATAATATTTTTTTTTTAGAGAAATACTCAAAAGATCCTCTTTTTTCGCCCCATTACTACTTACTCTCTTAATTAACACTTCTTGCCCCATTACTACTTGCCCCATTTTATAATTTCAAATCCTACCATTCTTCACAAACACTTTGAGCGCGTTTGACAATTGGTCAACTAGTATTTGATTCTAATCTTTTATTTCCAGAGTAGATTTAGAACATAAATCTATTTGGTAAATTTTTTATTCTCGAGAACAAATTTGTTTCCGGAAATAGATTGAAAAAGAATCATGGAGTTAAAAAAAGTGGATTCTTAATTCCTAGGAACAATTATAAAAATCAAGCCAACCCATTTTTCTCTTTTCTCTTCTTTTCTTCTTGTTCTTCTTTCTTCTCTCTTCTTCTTCCACCACCACCGCTGTTAGCCACTGTTGCCACCGCCATCCGTCGTCGCCAATCACTGACGATTGGTTAAAAGAAGTCTGGCGAGCTCGCCAAAGGCTCACCTAGTAGCCTCGTCAGTGGCTGGGCGAGCCTCGCCTAACCCTCCCTCGGCCATTGGCGAGCCTTGCTTGGTCAAGCAAGGCTTGGTCGAGCCTTGTCTAGCTACTAACATGGCTTAGCCGACAAGGCACACCTTCACGGGGGCTGGTGATGCTCCAACGAGGCCGTCGGTCCTCGTCAGCCGATCGCCGGCCGATCAGCCAAAGCTTGAAGAAGAAGAGAAAGAAAAGAAAAAAAGAGAAAAGTAATAAAATTATTAAAAAGTTTAAAGAAAATGATTTGGATTAAAAATTTTGAGAATGGTACTAAACACAATTCTATTCGGGCGATGAAAATTTTGAACAGTTACCAAATGCCTTAAAATCCTTAGAAATTGTTCTCGAGAACAGAATAAAAAATAATCATTTCTAGTCAAAAAGTTATTCCTGAAAATAGAATAGTTACCAAACACACCTTAGTCTTTCATCAACTACCATTGTCTGTCACTAGCATTGCCATCACAATGGTGGGCATGGCTATGGTCGGTGGCGGCAACCGATGGTTACAGTTTGGTGTTTGGGCATGGTAGGAATATAATTGGAGTAGAGGATTTTCAGAAGGCAATCGCTTTTGAGAAATAAGTCGAGATTTGATGATGTAAAATTGTTTCCATTAACAAACTCTTTCTCTTTCCCCTTCTTCAAACTCCGATTTTTCATAGTTTTCAAAAAATCAATATGTTAATTGGTGTTTTTGAAAGCACAAGAGCGTAATTGGTAATGAGATGAAATGTTGGAATCATTATTAGCATTTTTTTCCTAATTTTCTTCATTTGCAAATATTTTGAAAAGGAGTACAATTTATTAATCCAAAAAGAACACCCGAACAAGCTTGACCTGTCTCCCCAAATTGTTTTTACATTAGTGATGTCCAAAATGCAATCTTCTTCGACGAGGTGCTTGGCCTGGTAGCGGAAGGAGTCAATTGTCTTTGATGACTTTCAAGAAGTCATGAATTCAATTTATGTCAGTGAACGAATATTTGAGCGACTCATGTTGCATTGTTTAGCTAAGTCATATCTCATGTAAATGCACATATTGCCTACTAGTGTCACGACCTGGTCTATTCCACGTGGGTCCATCCTCCTAAAAGAGCATTAGAAGTAAACACACATGGTGGAGATTATTTGTGGATGGATGTTGGTTTCTAAATTACTCAATAAGGTCTCTCCAAATCAAGGGGGAATTTGACGTGTCACAAGCTCTCTAATTATAGAGTTGACATTCTGATTAGTATTAGTTCTATCTCCCTGCAAGGTTTCCATTATTTGACGTATGGTTTGATTCATTCTTGTCCAGCCTAGTTTGTCCGTGAACCACACGTCTACCAAATGGGATTGTGCTCTAATATCATCGGCAACGACCCAGTCCGTTCCACATGGACTAAGCCCCCAAAAGAAGTACTTGAAGTAACCTCACAAGGAAGTAACCATTTGCAAGTCGGAGTGAGAAAATGGTAGGCTGCGAATTGGGCCACTCGCTGATCAACAACTAGTTCGCCTGGAACAAGGGCCGCGGACTTCGCTTCCCCAATTTTCATATTCCGAATCCCAGTTCTCCGTCTGATTTTTGTTTTGTAAAGCTCTAAATCACACAGCCGAATTTGTTGCAATTGTCAGGACTTTTACTCCGTTGAGCAGGACAGGAGATAGCAATTGTGGAAAGAGAAGGGAAACAGATAGCAAGAAAGGGGAGGAAAATTAGACAGAAGAATTCGAAGGGAAGCTGAGAACTCATGAAGGAGAAAATTCAATATGACTGTATCTCGTCACAACAAACAAAATAGAAAGGAGTTGAACCCTGTTGGAAATTGAGATCCAATTTCTAGAATTTCCTATATTTACTAAACCACAATCTAGAATTCCCTAGATGAAGTTTTTGGGCAGCAGAATAGATGAATACTTCACTGAGTGAGGATTCGAGAGGAGTATAAGCAAGCCAATGCTCTACATAAAGACCCAAGGTAAGTCTGACACTTTCATTGTCTCTTTGTATGTAAATGATCTTATATATATAGGGAACAATGAAAGGATGATCCAAGAATTTGAAGAAGAAATGATGAAGACTTTTGAGATGATGGATTTGATGCACTACTTCCTTGGCATTGAGATCGACCAAAATGAAGGAGTCTTTATCTCACAAAAGAAATATATCGAGAATCTCCTGAAGATATTCAATATGAACTATTGCAAAGCAGTTGCAACACCACTCATGACAAATGAGAAGTTACTAAAGGAAGATGGAGCAGAAAAAGATGATACCTCCTATAGAACTCTGATTGGCAATCTACTATATCTCACCACAACACAACCAGACATTATGTACACGGCAAGTCTACTATCATGGTTCATGCAAAGTCCGAGACAAATTCACCTAGGAACCGTCAAAAGAATTCTTAGGTGTTTACAAGGAAGTACGAACTATGACATTTAGTATCAGCCAAGTGCAAGTGCCAAGCTCATTGGCTACACTTATAGTGATTAGGTAGGATCAATTGATGATAGGAAAAGCACCACTGACTATGCATTCACAGTAGGTTTCGGAATATTCTCTTGGGCATAAAAAAAAAAAAAAAAAACTAGATTTAGTGGCACAATTCACTGCAAAAGCAGAATACATCATGACTGCTACAACCACTAGTCAAGCAATATGGCTTCAAAGAATTCCAGAAGACATCGGAGAAGCTCAGACATATCCTACTCCAATATTTTGTGACAACATGTCTGTGATTGCTATCAAAAAACAATCCAATCTTTCACGGACGAACTAGACATATCGACATCAAATATCATGCAAAACAACGGAGAGATCGAGCTCAAATGTTGAAAGAATGAGGATCAAGTAGCTAAAGCACTATTGCTAGCCAAGTTCGAGATGTTACTAAGCATGCTTGAAGTATCACGAAATTGGATCAAGGAGTATTAAAATGTTGATCCAATTTCTAGAGTTTTCTAGTATATGCATTTGCTGGAAAAGTATAGAAAAATCTCACAAAATATCTAGTGCTTGTGCTACAAGTAAGAGTCTAGAGTCCACTGGAAAAATAATAGAGATATTTGCCCTTGAAAGTCAGTTCACAAGCTCAATAATGGAGCTGACTAAGGATAAGAAAATCTCTAACTTGAGCAAAGATTTTTGCATGGACAAGTCGGTGATGTACGCTTATTAGAGGTGGCAAAATGAGTCATAGACCCATATATGACCCATTTAAATAACAAATGGGTCATATATGGGTCACTTGTTTTTTTGACAAAAATTAGTTAAATGGGTTTAATAATTAAAGACTTTGATAGGTGGGTCTTAAGTGGGTTGGATTTAGAACTCATTTTCACCCAAAACCTCACAATCTCTCTCTTCTCTCTTTAACTTTACAAAAATATTTATTTATAAAAACCGAAATTATAATTATTTTTTATTTTAATTTTCTTTTCTTTTTCTTTTTTTTTTTTTCATTTTTCTTTCTTTTTTTCTTTCTTCTTCCTCCTGTCGCCGGCACGGTGATGGCCAACGACTGGCCAGGCAAGCCTCGAGCTCACCGACATCGGGCGAGCTCAAGCTCGCTGGATTTGGCGAGGTGAAGGCCTCGCCGGGCCTCACTAGATCCGGCGAGGGGCGAGCTCGAGCTTGCCTGACGCCGGTGAGCCTCAAGCTCGCCGGATTTGGCTAGGCGGAGGCCTCGCCGACGTCTGGCGAGGCTCGAGCTCGCCGGCGTCGGCAAGTCTAGTGAACTTGAGGCTCGCCTACGGCCGGCCGCCGGTCGTCGTCGTGTCCAGCGGCCGGCCAAAGAAGAAGAAGAACAAAAATAAAAATAGAAAAAAAGAAAATTCATTTTAAAAATAAAAATAATTAAAAATTAATTTTTTAAAAATAAAAAAAAAATAAAAATAAAAATTCGATTTTTTAAAATAATTATTTTAAAAATTATAAAAATTTTCCATTAAATTTGAGTTGTATAAAATTATTTTACTAATACCATTTTTTAAATATATATATAATAAATAAGCTTTCTTAAATTTAGTTAAATGGGTCGGGTCGGGTATGGGTCAAAATTTTTGCATTGCAATAAATGAGTCATAAACAGGTTAAATTGATCGATTTGGGTTGAACCATTTATGACCCAATCAAAACCCGACCCGACCCACCCATTTAACGGGTCTAACGCTTATAAATAGGCTTGGTGACGTCCAATCTTACTCAAAACCTAGCAAACCTCTCCCCTTTCCTTTATGTTACCCACCAAATAATAAAAGCCTTCTTGTTGTTCCCTGTGCTCCCCTTGCCGTGTGAAAGTCCGCTTTCAGTTACACATCCTCTCCTCCTCTTACCCAGTAAAATATCACATGCTCACCTGAAACTATCACTATTAGCTTCCTGAAACCATCAAACCTAAATTCCTAGATGAACCAGAAATTAGAAAGAAATCCTTAAGCGAACAGGAAATAAATAAATAAATTTCATAATAAATAATCTAATCCATTCGCCTGTCACCACGTCACACAAAAAAGCAGCGAAACAGTCTGATTTTCTGTTCTTTTCCTTCGGGCAGAAAAATCCTGAATCCTGAGTCGTGGAGAGTAGATCCTCCTCCAATCCTGCAATGCACTTGTTGCTTACAAGTTATCAGTATATAAGAAGTGATAGCTCTGGTAAGCTTTCACTCAGTATAGATTTTCAGCAACAGATATGTGCATCTGAAATCAGCCGTCGGGGGTGGGGACTACACGCCGTGAGCAAGAATAAAGCTGAAAACGGAGAGGCTTATAAAAGAGCTCGTGAGTCTGAAATTGATCTCACAATGCCAATCCATGCATGCTACACACATGCTTCAGTATGCAAAAGACTTGAAAATATATCCGTTTGCATTATATGTGCTGTAACAGTTTTGCTTTTCAAATAGCGCATGAAAGTTTATGTTTGGCAGTTTGAAGAAGATCAAAAGAACGGGCAGAAGAATTTGATGGAACTAACTAAAGATCGCCCTCACAGGAACCTCAATCCAGAGCTCGCTCTTATACACTAAGCCAAAAGAATCATCTTCTGCACGGGATAAAAAGAGTACCAAAAAATTGTACCCTCCAGATCTTGCCACAAAACCTTCTTCTTGACCCTTTTGTTACTCTTCAAGGAGCTCTTATATTTCACTAGTTCTCTCGGTCGCCGCGGATTGGCCTCTTCTATGCCTTCTGCCACCTTGTCTTCTTCAATTTTCCGTTGAAGCACGGGAAGTGAATGCTCAGAAACAGCTTTTGAGGCGCTGTTGTTCCACTCCTCCATGCCTGTATCTTCCACACCAAGAACTTCCTTAGTTCGAGTACCACCAGATTTTAGCTCCATTAAGTAATGATACCTTACTCTTAGGAAACTGTCAATAAGCAAAAAAAGCAAGATGATCCGTGTTATTTGATTCCAGGCGAATAGAATACACATCGACACTACACAAATGGAATAGAGGGGAAGGAAAGAGGACTCACTGAACTTTGGCCAAAAGGTTTTGCTTCCTCTCCTTTGCTTCTTGCAACTTCTTCGTATGGGAAGCAAATTCCTATCGAGAGGTTAAAAACAGGTCAATTGACCCAAGGAATGCTCATGTTTTACATGATGACAGGATAACGCCGAACAATGCAACAGTAACATTAATAGACTCGAAAAGGGTCTCTCACACTCTGCAAATTGGTTAATATCCAACAGAATTCTCAAGCCACACTCAAACAAGTGGTTGAACTGTTGGGAAAATATGGCTTCGAATTGGGTAGAACAATGAAGTCATATCTTTAAAGCAATCAAGTCGGATTTTGAGATTGATATTACTTTATTTAATGATTTATTTGCCTCACAATATTACTAATTCCTCCAGGATACAACAAAGTCTCAAATGACAATACTAGATAGTAATTTTAATATTTTTCTAGGGCCTCTCATGAGAAACAGTTGGAAAAGATTCTTGTATATTCTTTCAAAAGAACATGAAGATGGAAGAGGAAGATCTTTTTTAATTGAATAAACATGTTCAATAATTTATAGCAAAAATAAAAAATTATATCCAAACGGACACAATCTTTCGAGTATTAAGAAGGTATGTTTGAATAATTTGAGATAATCATTGGAAAAAATTAATAAAATTCGAAATAAAATTAAATAAAAATAAAAATAAAAAATCGTAACTTCTTTTGAATATTCGCACTGTTTTAATAGAATGGTATGGCTAATTTTTTTTATAAAAATAAATCCGAATTTTAATCAATAAAAATAACGATTGTTGATTAGTGCTAAATTCCGTCCATGTGTGCACTCACATCTTTTCAATGTGGACAAGGGTTTGTTTTACAAACAAACTATCGACATGAACATCTTGAAGTATCAAGGTAGAAAACGCAACAGCATACTAGACTAAAATTTAAAGTGACATATCGCTTACTAGCGTAATATGGATCATAATTCCAGGCTAATCATAATTGCAAACTCGCCATATTCACACTTTTCTTAGACCTTCAAATTCGAATCGCGAAATTATTACAGCATAAAAATAATAAAATAAAGCAGACACATAAATCAAAACCCTTTTCATATTTCTCGGTTCATGAAAGGGGATTCCTCGAACAAGAGAGATTAAAAAGAGAAAAAGATCCAAACTTTCCGAGAGAGAGGGACAGGGAGAGAGAGACGACGAGAGTATAAGGATCGCAATCCTGAACCAGTGACGGAAATCAGAGTCCTAGTAGGAGAAGACAAGCCGCGTAACTTGTTCGTCTGAGGAAGCAGAAGTTGAGAAGCCGAAAAATCCCACGAGGAAAGAAAGACGCAGCGGCATGGTAGACGGCCAAAAAAGGGAGGAAGGCGAGGTTGACTTGCACGAAGAGGTTCTCTTCAGCGGCTTTCCATGTTTCCTACCTTGTTCTCCAGTTTAACGATCGACAGATTCACGTTCAAACGAGCCATGAGAGAGAGAGAGAGAGAGAGAGAGAGAGAGAGAGAGAGAGAGAGAATTTTGTATTTGAATATGGCGTGTGGCGTGTGGCGGTGATGTTCTGAATGATAGGGGCCCTTGTAGCGGTACCGTAAGTGATCGCGGATGTTTCGCAAGAAAATTCTTGAGCGCTTCTATATTTTCCAAAAACCTAAACCAATAAATTATATATTTGTGTATTATTTTTTACATTGCTTTTAAAGCTAAAAATATTCGATTAGAAAGTACCACAAAAACAATCCTTATTTTTCACTCCATTTATGGCTTACCCTCCTTTATTTTTAAAAATAACATTTCTTGTCCTGTAAAGAAATTCTATTGTTGAAAAGACCAAATTGTCCTTCCTTGAGATTTCCAATCCTGCCATTCTCCACAAATACTTACTCTTTTATCAGCCATGTTGTTTGTCACTGGTGCCGGCATCGCAATGGTGGGCATGGCGATGGTCGGCGGAGGCAACCAAGCTTAGGAGTCGATGGTTACATTTTGGGTTTTGTTTTGGGGTTTGGGGTTTGGGGTGTGGTAGGACATGTAGGATTTGGGCGGAGCATTTCCAAAAAGGAAGTGTCACTTATGTAAATAAGGCAAGATTTGAAAATGCAATATGGTCTCCGATGACAAAACTCAATATGTTAATTGCCGTTTTTGAAAGTAGAGGAGGATGAGAGGTAATGCGATGAAACGTGGGAATGATTATTAGTATTTTTCCTATTTTTTTTTTTCATTTCCAAATATTTAGAAAAGGAGTACAATTTGCTTATAAAAAAGAACATCCGAACAATCTTGAACTACCTGCCTAAATTATTTTAACATTAGCAATGTCCAAAGTGCAATCTAATCTGACAAGTTTGTTGGCCCTGTAGCGGAAAGAGTTTGTTGTCTTTCACAAGGTCATGAGTTCGATTCACATTGTGAATGAATTGGCAATGTGAAGACCATTTACAGATGGAAGTTGATTTATAAATCATTCAATGTGGCCTCTCCCAATCAATAATGAATTTGAGATGTCACAAGCTCTCCAATTAAAGAGCTGACATCCTCATTAGTATTGAATACGTTTGGTGGTATGGATTTTTAATTAGATAGAACTAGATAGAATAAGATATAAAATTCAGGAGTTTTGCTATATCATATCCATTGTTTAGTGATTGCATTAATAGAGTTGGATATATTCACATCATATAATGTACATTATTTGGTATAAAAAGCTTATTAGTATAAATGAACCAAAAGTTTTACAAACGGAGATGGTAAAAATATGTCGCGACACTCTTACTTATTTTATTTTTATTTGGTTTTTTTTACCTCTTTTTAATTTTTAATTTTTATTTCTTTCTTCTCTTTCCAACATTCTCT
This sequence comes from Eucalyptus tenuipes, assembly GCA_014182365.1. Lineage (NCBI taxonomy): Eukaryota > Viridiplantae > Streptophyta > Magnoliopsida > Myrtales > Myrtaceae > Eucalyptus > Eucalyptus tenuipes. Next base: position 15,328,405 of record CM024539.1, on the reverse strand, counting down.
AATAAAATTTTGCGTTGATATCACAAAAAACCTCCAATTTATACACCTATGACACATTTACCTTAAACTAATTTTTTTAACTATGAAAGACCCCAAACTGGTATATTTTTGACAAATTTACCACAGACAACTATACTTGTGATAAATTTATCATTTGTTAGTTTTCATTAAATTTTATTGTCAAATCGTTGAGTTGGATGACACGTGATAATTAATTGGTGTTCCGATTGGGATTTTAATCTTCATTTGTCATAGTTGCGTTTTTTTAGTTTTTCGTGGTACTATTCCAAGTCAATGGAAGATATATTTGTCACAAATATGCTAATTTGGGGTTTTTCTATGGTGAAAAAATTTGTTTGGCGTAACTAATTTGGGGTTTTTTGTGGTATTAATCCTAAAATTTTATTAAATAGTAAATTGTACTAATATACCTAAAATACTAAAATACCTAAAATATGTAATAAATATAAATATATATTTATATTTATATATTGAATTTATATTATAAAATAGAATTAAATTCGAATATATAAATAAAAATAACTTCTAATTAACATAACTAGAATTTTTTTATTTTGAATTTTTTACATTAGAATTCATATGTTATTTAAATTGAAATATAATTTTAATTTTATTAATTTAAAAAGTTTGTTTTTCGACAAAAATTACTTTCCTATGATGGATGTTAAAAATCTTATTTACCTTAATCATGTCCCCCATAGGATATTTTTATCCAATTCATATTTTCTTTATATCCAACTTTATCCTCTCATAAGAAAGGCACCAAACACAAGATAAGATAAATTTTATCTTATCTTAAATTTTATTCTAACCGCCAAACATAGCCTAAGTCTTATCTCGCGGCAATACTCCCCCGTTTGATATGTATTTAATTCATTCTTGCTTCCTTCATCATTTTAGAAGCTTGTCAAGACCCAAATATTGTGCAAGCCATTTTGTCCCTATGATGACCCCCTTTTCAAATCGGTTGCGGGCCTAGTTTGTCTGTGAACCACACATATCCACTAGATGGGGTCCTACTTTGATACTATCTATATTTGTTTTCACCTTTTTTATTGAACCTAGCTATAACTTAAGTTTTGTAGCATTTTGACGCTAATTTATTTTTTTATAGCAATTCATGTTAGAAATTTTAAATATAAAATCACCCATTCATTTAATGGCTTAAGCTTTTAAAATAGTTGATAATGGTTTCATAAAATCTTACATATATTACAGCAGGAGGTCCTAGAAAGATCTTCCCCAATTATATATTTTCACGCTTAGGCATAAGTCAAAATTTAGTCTATGCATGAAGGGGAGTTTTAAAATATTTAAATATTAAGTCACACTTTCATTTAATGACTTAAGCTTTTATGCCATGCCCCGAACCTCGGGCGCGCCAACATCCCACCATGATCATTCAAATGCGACATTCCCAGATAGTGTCGCCGACCCCATTTCATTTATTATGTGCATGCGAACGTCATATAAAACCCCTGACAAAAACTCACGGGATAGGAAAGCAGGAAATCAATACATTCATAAACAAACGTGCTTTCATAGATAGTCACTCCAGAGATTACATATATACCAAAAAGGGTCAGTCTACAAAAAGGGATCAGTCTACCAAAAAGAAGCAACAGTCCTATGACCACTAGTCAGACTCGTTCTTCGATCCCACTTCTGACCGATCAGCCTCCAGGGGTTCCGCCATCTACGGACCTGAAATTTTGGCCCACAACGGGGTGAGACATTGTCTCAACAAGTTCAACCCCCTAAACCCATATTAGAAAGAAAATACACCCCGGGTGGCCTAGCCACAACACACACGTAAGACTTACCTCGTCTTAATTCCTTCCCGCAGTTAGCACAATTTGTATCACACAATCTCAAGTAGTAATAACAATTTAAACAATTGGAACCCCATCACTTTCATATAAACCACAATCGCGCTCAGCACGCATTTCAATTATTATTCACTGCCACACAAGGGCATAGCCTACTCGCAGTTCGGCTATCTACTAACATTAATGCCAGGCATCGCCTCCCCCCTTGGAGCGCGGCTCCGTCACTACGTCGACGGCGTTCCCAAAGGAGCATAGGTCCAGTTGGCCTAGCCTCTACTGCGACCCGAGCCTCGTCACTATGTTGACGGCGTTTCTAAAGGAATAAAGGTTCAGTTGGCCTAGCCACCACTGCGACCAAGTCTTTCAACCAGCACACGACAATTCAATACTGACCCCCGGACACTTTGCATTTCACTCAAATACTCCCATTACAATAGTAATCCTTAAAAATTCAATTTCGGTGCCAAACCCGACACTTGGGATTTTCTGGATAAAATCCATATTTTTCACAATCAACACTCAATTTGCATTATCCACTCATCAAATTCAAATTCTAAATACACAAAGAAGAATCAGCACGAAATTCTAAGCAATTGAGGTCGAAATAATTTTTCGAATTTTTCTAATAATAATATTTTAATAATTTTCGTAATATAATATATTATTAAATAATCCAATAATTTCGAAACATTTATTTAAATTAGAAATAAATTCATTTAAGTCACATCAAGGCTTATATTAAAATAAACCTACTTAACTTTAAAGTAAACACACTTTAACTTAATTAAACACCTTAATCTAATCCACCACTAAATAAACTAATCTAACCACCTAAACTTACTTAACTTAGACTAAGCACACTTAGGGCATCATTAACCCTCTAATCAAGATTTAGTGAGTTAAACTCACCGGAATCGCTTTCTGACGAGTCCCCGGCGAAGAGGATGGCGAGCCCGACGACAAAACTTCTCGGGGCAAGACCAAAGGAGGACCGGAAGACACCCAAAGCGGGCCTTGAAGTTCTAAATCTAGGGCTGGTTCACGGCTGCTGTCCAAGGCCGGTCGGAGGAGCTTCGGCGACCGGTTGTGCGCGGGACCGGCGGAGACGGGCGGCGGCAACTCGGGCGGCGACGGCGGCGACGAACGCGGCGGCGATGGAGGCTCCGGCGACGGCAAGCAGCTGCTAGGATGGAGGGGCGGGAGGCTCGATGACGCTCGGGCTGCGGCGGAACGGCAAGCCGGGCCGGTGAGGCGCGCGCACGCGGCAACGACCGCGATGGCGACGGCGACGGCGACGAGCGGCGGCGATAAGCGATCGGACGGAGGGCGGCCGGTCGGCGTGCGGGCTGGCCTGGTTCCGGTCGAAACTCCCCCTCTCTCTCCTCCAAAGTCCAAGGGAAGAAGATGATGTTGATTGGAGAGAGGAAAAAAAACCCCACTTTATGAGGGCCAATCAGCACTTGCCACTTGTCAGCACCCCATTCACTTAGGCCCCAACCACCATGACATCAGGTGATGTCATACTCCATTAATTCAAATCCTCCACAACATCTTCCAAGAGGACCAATTTCCTTTTCAGCCGTGGCATGAAATCTTGTACAACAATTCCTTCAATTCCATTTAATTGTCATTCAATTAAGTCCAATTAAAGTCCATAAATTAATCCAATGTTCCTAATAAAATTTGTGACATAACAGGACTTTCAATTTCTGAATTTAGTCTCAAATTCACGGTTAATTTCACTCTGGCACGATACTAGCGCGTCCTAACCTACTGGGTAGCTTTTAGAAATTTTCATGCATTTGACCTGTGGTTGATTATTTTCAAGCCACAATGTACATCTTTGACACATTGGCGACTCTCGGTTGTCGTGGTAATCTCAAGGTTTCAAATACGTACACGGGGGGGACCCAATCGACAAAAAAGCCGGTCCAAAGCCGGCCACCGACAAGAATAGTGCGATCTGGTGGAATCACCCACACTTGATCACATGCCTCTGTCGAGTCGACCTATCTCCGGTCTCTAATCGATTTTTAACTATGCCGTAATGACCCTTGCAGATTAGTTCGGTCGAAAGGTCGTTTTCTGGTCAAATTCTCAAGTCCGATGCATTAGAATCTCTTACCGGCTTCACTGGATAGACTAGTTTTCACATGAGTGACTAACTCAAGGAAAAGAACTATATGCGTGAAGATGAAATGCCCGTCTCATTTTATTAAAAACAGAAATAGGAAAATCAGGATGTCACATTTTAGAACAATTAGTAGTTCACTCAAATCTCACACTTCTTAAACAAAATTTATGTTCGCAAATTAACGTGGGAAAAGCAAGTAAAATCGTATTGATTCCATATATGCATTATAATTTCCAATCAATTACACTTGCCATTTAAAAAAAATTCTTTTATTCTTTTTTCCATGAAATATTATCAGAGAGGCGTAATGATGCGATCATGAAAAGGCAACACCAATTTTGAAACTCGGCAGATCCTCAAGGTGTAACTTAAATTTGGTAGAGCTTTGCGTTCTTCATGTTCTTGAAAACTAATGATTCTGTTGACATAAAAAAAAATGACAAACGTTTTGTTACTATCTATAAGTTATAAACTTAGTCAATGAGAACAAAGTTTGTAAAAACAAAAGTCATCAATGACCAGAATAATTGACAACTTGCCAATAAACTCATTGATGATAGACTTTACAAGTTATTTACAAGAGCCTTCCCCAGTCAACGAGGTCATCTACACCCACATGTAATTGCCGACTTGTTAACTCTATATTTCCGAATGTATAACTTCTTATCGATAATCATTAGTAGATAATAGAAGATCGTGGAGATAGTGTAAATAACCACCTACTGTGGGCTATAAATATGTATTCTTTTTTGAACCCTCCGACAGTCAATAAAAGAACTTCACATTCTCTAAAATTTATCTTTCAGAAAATTTAATTTTCTGACAGTTTTTACATTGTTTGCAACGATCATTCTCAGTGTTCATACATTTAAATTCATTATCAGAGTTCTTGTCCACAATTAACACAAAAATTCTTCACGATTTTTATTGATTTATATTGATGCATTCATACTTGAAAATGTATTTCATCTTTTTGGTGAAACAAATTCCAATGATCCTTTCTTCCATCACAATTTTTATTGATTTATATTGATGCATTCATATTTGAAAATGTATTTCATCTTTTTGGTGAAACAAATTCCAATGATCCTTTCTTCCATCAAGAGTTGGAACTTCTTTTGCATGAGAGAATTTCCTCCTTCGAAAGACAAAGTAGAAGGGTCCTCAGTCCTCGTACTCCCTTCTAATTGATCAATTTAAGATCATTGACTTTCCAATACCAAAATTGGCACACATGTGGGGTGTGCAAAATTATAAAAAGAAGGTTTTAATAACAGGAGAAAAGGTGAGGCTTGAGTTAAAGTCGACTACTGTAGATCCAATGCAATGCTAATTAAAATGGGTTGTATTCAACAGTAATCTACATTTTAACATGTTATTTGTTATTATATGTTTAAAGAAGATTGATTAAACATAATATAGTTTGCTTAAAATTTATAAACGGCATGGATTAGTAGGACAGAGCCTGCGGGACACGGATTTCCCATGCACACTTAGAGAATTTAGGCTTTCAAAGATACTATCCTGATTTGGCTTAGCTTTAATAAGTAATAGCAGAAGTAATTTCCTTTCATTGATTTGTTTTATGGATCAATTTGGAAATATTTGGAGACGAATGCATGTGGCATATACATATATTCACCGGCTTAATTTGTTTACCCTGTGGATCAATTTGGAAAACGTTTGGAGACAATAGGGTGTGATATTTGCAAGGTCGATATCAAGGTTTTAATCTCTTTGGAAATTATAATAAGTTTGTAAAATAAATGCTACAATCTTCGAATCCTATCATATGAATGTGTCCACTATATGCTTATTCGGCATTGATGCCAAGATAATACAACGGTTGATTTGAATCTTATGAGATGGCTACATGGAGACATTTAAAAGGGTTAATACCATTAAAAAAACCCAAATTAATAAACATATGATAAATTTACCTCAAATTAATTTTTTTAACCACTAAAATCCCCAAAATGATACACATATGACAAATTTATCAAAAAATAATTATTTTACCACAAAAAAAAAAAAAAATCAAAACTAATACACTTATGACAAATTTACCCTCCGTTAGTTTTTGTTAAAATTCACCATCAAATTGCTAAGTTGGATAATATGTGATAGATGATGAATATATAGTTTGGAATTTTACCACACATTTATTACATGTGTACCAGTTTGAGGTTTTTCGTAGTATTAGTCCAATTCAATGAAGACTAACGGATGGTAAATTTAGTACAAATGTACAAATGTACAAATTGAGATTTTTGATGGCCAAAAAATTAGTTTCGTAAATTTGTTACAAGTGTAATAATTTTGGGTTTTTGTCAAAAAATTAGTTTGAGATAAATTTGTCACAAGTATATTAGTTTGAGATTTTTCATGAACCCATTTAAAATTTATTTGTGTTTTTAAATGCTTGTGAAACTTAATAAGTTTCTCTACATGTGCAAGCAGCATTGCTTTGACTTCATATATATTACAAGTGCCGCACGTCATATTTATTTATTTATTTTCACTTGGTTATCTTATCTTGAACTTGAACACGCCTTTGGAAAATTCAAGATTCGTTAAAAGGGTGATTTGAGAGCACCGTATATTCTATTATTCAAGATAGGAAACTACCTCCTTAATAGATGTGATATTTATCCTGCAAAAAAGATTCAATTTAATTAAATATTGGGAAATTTCACCTTAATGCTCAACCAGATAAAATTCACGTTCGAAGGTTTCCTAGCTGCAATCTCCACGTTCTTCAAAAGGGTCGTCAAAAGCACAAACCCCAGGAGAGATACAGAGACTTCAAGGAACTCACTGCGTCGTCAACATCAGCACCAAGGTAAATAGCTATTCCCTCTATACTTTTCGCTCTGTAGTCGCATTAACGGATTATTTCGTTTTTGATGAGGAATCGCGTCGTCACTCTTTAACTTCTGCCTTCCGGAATAGTGCTGTTTTTTTGCTTTTTAATATGTATTTTTCGATTGGATGCACTTGCACGGTATAACGAGCCTTGCCCGCAAAACTTCTTTTATCTGGCAAGCTTTCAGTGCATTGATCTTTCTGCTTTGATCTTGTCTTTGGTACCTTGTGATTATGTCCTTCAGCGACTCATCCTATTCTGTTTCTGTCTCCTTTCATGTCTACGTTTAGGAGATATATATTCACTTGGTTTTCGTATAAATAATTGAATTTTGTAGAAATATGCTTGCGCACGTGTATCAACAGACAACGTAAAGTGCAACAAAAGAGAGTTTATGGGTACATTAAAAACTTCAGAAAATCTTTTTCATGGAAATCTTTTTCAAGGGAAGGGTTCATTTTAATTTGTTCGGTGGTTTAGGCAGAGTAATTTCTTCCTTGTCAAAAGGGACATTGTTTTCCTAAGTTTGTTATGTTCAGTCCGTGAAAAAATGTTATCTATACATCATTAGTTTTATGTCATCCAAACTCCGAAAAGTCCAAAAACAATTTCTTGAAAACAGATTTCCTTCAAACAAACTGTAAGAATGAGAAAAAAACAAGATTAATCCCAGCCTATGGAGGTTTGCTAGTATTGTTTACGTCATCTATTCCAGCTAGTTAAATCAAGGTTTGGGTGTACCTTTGACAAATTTGCCTCAAATTAATTTTTGGACTACCAAAACTCTTAAACCGGTACACTCGTGACAAATTTACCCTCCACTAGTTTCCATTAAATATTATCGCCAAATTGGTAAGTTGGATAACGTGTGATAATTTGACGGGTATATCAATTTGGGATTTTAATATCCATTTATCACAAATGTACCAATTTATGATTTTTTTGTGATATTATTCTAAACTAATACAAGTTAGATTTATCGCAAATATATTAATTTGAAGTTTTTATGGTAAAAAAAATTAGTTTGAGTAAATTTGTCACATTTGTGTGCGTTAGGGATTTTTCGTAGTATTAACTCATGAATCAAGAACATTAAACACTGTCTTGCTACAAGCGTAGTAGACTTTTATATGACCGAGACTCCTATAGCTACCCACTGTAAAAGCTAGCCAGTCACCATTTGGTCCTCCCAAGAGTATTTTTAACACCCTGCACACATAGGAAATTGTACACACTCTCCAAATTAGTGCGTTTCCAAAGGCTGCTTCGCACATCTTGTCTTATTTCGCAAGCCTAATGTCTTCTCTCTAAGTACCCCCCTAAGTATATACTTCCCCCCTTTTTGTAACATCAAAAGTCATAACAACCAACTAAGAAGGAGAAATTAAGCACAGAGATAACAAATCGCCTGCATTTATTTAGATAGTGTCTTATATAAAGTTATAAGGTTTCATATTCGAATGGTCACAATATTCCCAATCACAATATGATGGAAACGGATTCCTAATAAAATGAATACACGAACTATCAAGTAATACTAAAATATAAATGCGGAAACATGGCCAAGGTTCCTTGTAAAATCGATAGTAAAGTACATCACCAAGACAGACGTACCATGTTTTTCACGGATTAAATGCTATTGCAATCTCCAAAGGTATCGATCCTTCAATCATCTATTGAAGCCTTTGAGTTCCTTTACTTGAGAGAGAGAATCCACCAAAAACCAAGACTCGCATAACGTTGTCTATTGTCTTCCTTTTTTTAATGTTCTTTTATATTGTAGTTTATTTTACGCAAAAATAACCACCTTCTCTTATGGGCCCTTTTTTGAATTACGGGCCGGGTTTGGCCCAACATGGGCAACCCAACAACTTTTATAAGAAAATACATCATCTCTCACTCATACTGGTGGGCTAAATATAACTCTCTCATCTCCTTTGTGCAAAGTTCATACTAGCAAATAATCCATGCGACCTACATACTTTGAGAGCTTGTTGCTAGATATCTATTAGAAATATATAGCAGTTCAAAATGGGCATAACGTTTTGTAGTGGATATAGTATGCAGTACCTTAGATCATCGATCACATCTATATCTCTCTCGATCTCTTCTTAATTATAATATATTGTATTCACAATTATGATTATCTCAACTAACCATAATTGGTTGAGCAGTGAATACAAAAACTAGAATGTGATATACCAAACTTGATCTTTCTCTTTTCTTGAAACTCTCAATTTCAAATCAACTTGTTTTTCTAAAAATGTCTTATTAGATTGAATCAATTCATGATCATTGGCAACATTCCAAGGTAACAAACATTGAATAAAAATATTGAGAACAAATAAGAGTTATAAGGGCACTTAATTGAGGAATTCTTTTCTTCGAGAGTCTCACACATATAAAAATTGAAATCAAAATTTTTGCCAATCTTATTGGTCGTTTTAAATATACGTAGTATGAAATACGTATTATGGTATTTACTCTTTTCCCATGAAGCGTATGTCTTCACTTTTAATACTGTACATATGATAATTCATATATACCTAATATCTAGCTGGAGTTCACGTATCTACTCTTTTAAAGAATCCACCAGAACTCACATCTGGCAATAAAGATAGATAAAGTAAAATATGTTGATTATTTTACTTTCAAACATAGAAATTATTATGTCTTCATTTCAGCACTCAGTTAAGACAACACCTATATTTTAAGCTTAAGCTCTCGATCATCATACAATAAATAGAGGCAATTACTCATGTGAGTAGGCTAATCTCTTATCTATTCGACATACTTTCTTAATTTTATGATGTACTAAGCATTAAGATGTATAAACATCAAATAAAACTCATAGACATTAATAATTGAAGATAACTTGATTAAATGTGAACACTTAGAGAAATTATAATATTTGGTACATCAATCTTTACGCAGTCCTAGAGATTTTACATGACTAAAGAAAACATCTCTAGATATTGGGTTCATCATAGGATCTGATATAATTCTTTGTATATTTTCGTGAAACCATATCCTTGACAAAGTTTACTTGGTATCTATCTTGCCATGATATTTCGGATTCTTAGTGTATGCTATCACTGCTTGGCTATTACAGTTAACCAACAATAAGTTTGCAGTATTCTTGACAACACCTAAATGATTCAAAAATCTCTTGAGCCAAACACCATCTTGTACTGTTGCTGATAATGTCACGAACTCGACTTCTATCATGGATAAGGCTATTCACTTTTCTTTTTATTGCTCCAAGATATAGCGCCATTATTCAGTAAAAAAATAAATCCACAGATAGGCATCATTTTATCTAAATCTCCTCCTCAATTAGCATCTAAGTAGCCTTCAAGCCGCATATCGTTCCCTTGATATTTCAACGAATAATTAGCAATATCCTTCAAATATCTCAGTATTCTTTTGATGATTGTCCAATATACTTGACCTGGATTAGATTAGTACCTACTTACTATTTTAACTGCAAAACATATGTTAGCTCTTGTACACATCATAACGTATATTAAACTTCTAACAGCACTAGCATAAAGAACATGTTGCATTTGTTCTTTCTCTTGTGGAGTTTTTAAACACAGTCTATGACTCAATCTTTCAACTTTTGCAACTTCAGTATATATGGGTTTACAGTCTTGCATACGAAATCTTCCAAGCACCTTCATTATATATGTTTCTCGTGAAAGAGACAATGACCTCTTTGAACGATCTTTTGAAATCTTAACTCCAAGAATATATATAGCCTCAACCATGTCTTTCATTTCAATGTTGAAAGATAACCAACTCTTAATAATATTAACAAACTCCATATTGCTTTCGACAATTAGTATATCGTCAACATATAATGATGCGATGTATGCGCAATGATCATTATCAATCATTGTAAAGTCATATGTCATTATTCCATTATGAAAATATATATACCATTGTCTCAATGACTGCTTAAGGCCATATCTTTTGTACTTGACCTTTTGAAATGAAACCAATAGATTATTCCATATAAATTTCTTTTTTTTAATTTTCCATTGAGAAAAGTAATCTTTATATCAATTTAATGTAGTTCAAGATTCATACAAGCTACTATTGCCAGAGTAAAGCGAATTAAGGTAAATCTCACCATGGGAGAAAAAGTTTTATTGTGATCAATCCATTCCTATTAATTACACCATTTTGCCATAAAGCGAGCCTTATATCTCTCTATTAAGTCATCAGCTTTACGCTTTATTTTGAGAACCCACTTGTTATCAATGGCTTTGGGTCCTTTTAAAAGATCAACTAGTTCCCAAATATGGTTTGACCTCATTCACTCCATTTTCTCTTCATTGCACGCATCCATTTTCCCTTATTAGGGCAATTTGAAGTCTCATTTACATTCATTGGCTCATCTTCATCTTGTGAAGTGGCCATGGAAGTTTCCCTTTCAATGTTAAAATGTTAACAGTGAATACTTTTACGACTTGTTCGCCGTACAGAAGATTATACACTTTACACATTATTCTCTTTTACGCTCCCACTCGAATTAGATAATGATAATATCGTCTCATCAAGTGGTTGTAATTGAGATTAAGTCAAATTTAATTCATCACTTCTCAAATTGCTCCCACTTGAACAAACTCCATTAAGTTTATTATCTTGATGCAAGATTTGAAATAGGGAGTAATCCTCAACTATTTCACCATTCTTAAGAAATTCATTTTCTAAGAAAGTAGCATCTCGTGAATTAAATTCAATTATACTCCCACTTTCTTACTTTCCTATAAACACATACTCTCTGAGTGCTCTTAGTATCTTATGAAAATGCTCTTCTTGCCTCTAGTACCCAATTTCTCATACTTGTGAGAGGGTTCGTAAGTATATGTAGCACAATCTCTTGGTTTAAGCAAAATTAAGTCGGCTTTTTTACCTGTCCATAAATCATATGGAATAGAAGTAATTGATTTGAAAAGTACACGGTTAAGTATATAGATAGTAGTTAATAAAGCATCACAAAAAAAGTTATAGGTAAGTTAGCATGCATTATTATAGATCTAAACATTTCCAATAGAATTATATTTCTTCTTTTCGCAACACTATTTTGTTGAGGAGTATAGGGAATATACAACTATCTTTCGATTCATTTTTCATTACATAAATTTCTAGACTCATCACATAGATATTCTCGACCTTGATCAGATTTTAATACTTTTAATTTCTTATCTAGTTGATTTTCTACAAAACTCATAAATTTCTTGAAATAACTTAATGCCTCTAATTTATGAGAAATCAAATAGACATATCCAAATCGAATATAATCATCTATAAACGTGATGAAATATACAGTCCATGCCTTGTTCTCACATTTATTGGCTTGTAGATGTCAGAATGGATTAAATACAAAGGAAATTTAGCTCTTGTTCCTTTTTTCAAATGGTTTCCTTATTATTTTCCCTGTTAGGCAATGCTTGCATATAGGTAAATTGACTTTTTTAATACTATCTAAGAAGTCCTCTTTGGCTAATATAGTCATTCGTTATTGACCAATATGATCAAGTCTAACATACCATACATTCACATCATTATTATATGAATTAGAAGATGCGAAAAGGGAATAACAAATATTGACATTACTATAGTCAACATCCAACACAATAAAACCAATTAGAAAGTATCCACAACCATAGTAATTTGTACATAAGTACAAATCCACACCACTATTATGGAACTTCCAATTGAAACCAATTTTAACCAACACTAACACAGATACTAAATTCCAACGAATTTTCGGAGCATATAACGCATCATGTAGGAACAAAGTGCGTCCACCACGCATATTTAATTAGTAGATGTCAATCCCTTTTACTTCAACTTTGGATTTGTTCTCTATATAGATCCATTTTGTTCCAATCATATCTCGTCGGAACTCCATCAAGGCATTTCTATCTTTCATTATGTTAGAAGTACGAAGGGTAAACGAGTCTTTACCACTTTTAGAGTTTATTTTGATGTATATATATTAAAATTTATTGAATAATACAAAATTAGTTTTTCCTCACATGGTATCAGAGCCTAGGGCTTAACCCTAGATGACGGAGCAGCTACTCGCCGCCGTCGACTCGCCAAAATAATTGGTTGTCGCCGCTGCAACTTGTCACCGTCAAGTGTCCCTCTCTTTCTCTCGCTTCCTCATGTGACACCTTTCCTCGAGTGATTTCTATCGCGCTGCTCGCACGACTCGTGTGGCTTGATGGGTCGTTGTTTTTTGGTCACTAACTCACTGGATTCGTAGATGATCCACAACACCATCAGGGACAACATGAAGAGCAAGGACTGATGCCACACCAAGCTTGGGTTCTGAGGTGTTTTCATGGGAGAAGATGCTTTTACGGGTTAGAATTTTAAGTTGCTGAGAAAGAGACCTCAATGTTTTGGATGATTATTTGATTTGAGACTTGTGATGAAGCAAAATAGCTGCTACTTGGGTACAGTGCATTTATTTGTTACTCTCGACCATTTTTTTTTATATTTGATGATCTGCAAGTTGTGGTAGCTTATGTTACTTCATATGGGTGGTGGAGATTTTTTGTGCGGGGTAATATTGGGTTATTAAATTATTGAGGCTGAGTTGTTTGACGAAAGCTAAATCAGAATTTTCTTATTGTTATTTGGAAAATGGGAGATCCCTCGAAGAGTACAATTGAAGTAGATCCTGAGAAGAATAATGTTGTGATGATTGAGGTGATTTCCTCTTCATCTAATCGAATTACTGATAAGAAGCTCGAAGGTAGTGCTAACTTCCACCAGTGGAAGAAAATCGTGAAGCTTACTTTGACAGGTAGGAATCAACATAGACATTTAACTGAGTCTAAGCCTAGAGATGATGTAACTTGGGATGCTATTGATGCACGTATTCTTGGTCAAATGCTAAATTCTATGGAGAGTAATGTAGTTGACTTGGTAACTCATATTGATATAGTCAGAGAACTGTGAGAGTATTTGAATATGTTATATTCTGGCCAAAATAACTTGTCACGGATTTATAAGTTATCGCAGGAGTTTTATCGGTCTAAAAGGAAGGGGTGTTCTATTACGCAGTACTTTGCGGATTTTAAGAGAATGTATGAGGAGTTGAATGCCGTTCTCCCTATTTCAGCTGATGTTCAACAAATGCAACGTCGGAGAGAACAATTGGCTATAATGGGATTCTTAGGAGGCCTTGGTTTTGAATATGAAACTGTTAGATCTCATATTCTTGGGGGAGAGGAAATTACGTCACTCACAGATACGTTTGCTCGAGTTCTTCGAGTATCTCGTGAGTCTTCTCGGGATACTACATCTATGGTGGGGAGTTCAGCTCTTGTGTCCCAGACTCGAACTGGTAGTGATAATAGGAGTGATGAAGGAAACCGTGGCGGATATAGTGGGCGTCGTGGCCGAGGAGGAGGCCGAGGCATAGGAATAGGGAGAGGTCAAGGTCATCAGCATCTTTATGGACAATCCCACAAATCTATTGATAATTGGGGACTACACGAATTTGTCATTACTGTGGCAAACCTGGTAATATTCATAAATTTTGTTACAAGTTATATGGGAGACCAGGGCAGCAGCACCAGTTCGCAAATATAGCTTCTAATATTGACTCTACTCCACAGTCCTCTGAAGGCAAGGTAGTGGTTTTTTCTGATACAATCATGCGAGAGGTCTACTACGTCAATTGATGCGAATCTATAAATCTGAAAAGCATGCCGCAACTTCCATTTCAATCTTCCACCTTAACTCTAGTGAGGAATATGCTCGTACAACCAGTATCAAATCTCACAACCTGTTTCTTCCACTGCTACTTTAGTATAGACAGGTAATGCTACTCCATGCCTTTCAGCTACTTCTCGTCCTTGGATCATTGATTAAGGGGCTTCCGATCACATGTCAAGTCTTTCAGATATATTTTCCTCTCTTTCTCCGTCTTCGTCCATAGTTACTCCAGCCAATGGATCATCTACACATGTTAAGGGAATTGGCACAGTTAATCCAACTCCTTCATTGCCGTTGTCCTCAGTGCTTTATCTCCCACAATTTCCGTTTAACCTCATGTCTGTTAGTAAATTAACCAAAAACTTTTAGTGTTCAATAACATTTTATCCTGATTCTAGTATTTTCCAAGATCTGGCTATGAAGAAGACGATTGGTGGAGGACGTGAGATAGGGAGGCTGTATGTACTTGAAGATGCTCCTTGAATTGCTTGCTCAAGTGTTGCATCCCCACATCAAATCCATTGTCGTCTTGGTCATCCTTCTCTACGTAGTCTTCAAAAGTTGGATTCTAGTTTCAATCTCTTTCTAGTCTAGAGTGCGAGTCATGCCAACTTGGCAAATTACATCGTGTTAGTTATACACCTCGAGCCATTAAACGAGCAGCATCTCATTTTTTGTTAGTTCATTCAGATATTTAAGGTCCATGTCATGTGGTTTCTAATTTGGGTTTAAGATATTTTGTTACTTTTGTTGATGACTATTCCAAAGTTACTTGGTTATACTTAATGAAAGATCATTCAGAAATATTTTCTATTTTTCGTGCATTTATATCTGAAATTTATACTCAATTTGGCGTGCATGTTAAAGTTCTACGTTATGATAATGCTAAGGAGTACTTTTCCACATCCTTTTCTGATTTTTTGAGTCAAGATGGTATGATTTATGAATCTCCTGTCTTGATACTCCACAACATAATGGTGTTACTGAAAGGAAGAATAGGCATTTATTGGAAGTTACTATATCCATGTTATTTGAGATGAAGGTCCCCAAAACCTTTTGATCTGATGTTGTTCTAATTGCATGTCATCTCATTAATCACATGCCTTCTTTTGTTCTACAAGGTGGTATTACTTTTTCTACTTTGTTTCCTAATGAGCCACTATTTGTCCTACCACCCCGTATTTTTGGTTGTGTATGTTTTGTTCGTGATCATCGACCTAGAGTATCAAAACTTGATCCCAAGGCAATCAAGTGTATGTTAATGGGTTATTCCCGCACTCAAAAGAGATATCGTTGTTATTCTCCATTACTGAGAAAATATTTTATAATAGCTAATGTTTCATTTTTTGAATCCACTCCTTATCATGATGTTCCAATTACTGTGTCTGAATTGGATGAAGACTTATATGTGACCACCATTCGGTCAACTATTCCAACTGTTTCACCAGTATCTACAGAGAAACCACCTTCTCTCCAGATTTATACTCGACGTCTTCGTGTCGCTACTACTCCCCCCGCTCCTCTTGTCACTACTACGTCATCTTCTGCTCCAAATCCGCCATTAGCTGACCCTCCTCTTGTATCTAATCTTGATCTTCCTATTGCTCATCGCAAAGGTACACGTACTTGTACTCAACTTTATATTGCAAATTTTATTTCACACTCTTCTGTGTCTTCTACTTTTCAGGATTTTTTTAACTACTGTTGACCAATATCCTGTCCTCAAAACTGTCATTAAGGCATTACAAAGTTCTGGCTGAAGGACAACAATGGAAGAATAATTAAAGGCTCTCGAGATTAATCAAACTTGTGACTTAGTAGCACTTCCTCTAGGCAAAACTGTTATTGGTTGTCGATGGGTATATGCTGTAAAAGTCAACCCCAATGGTTCTCTTGCTCGTTTAAAAGCGAGACTTGTTGCCAAAGGGTATGCTTAGGTGTATGGGTTTGACTATCTAGACACATTTTCTCCTATTGCCAAACTTAATTCTGTTCATATTTTGATCTCTCTTGCTGCAACATATAACTGGCCTTTGTTTCAACTTGATGTCAAGAATGCTTTCTTGCATGACACTCTTCATGAAGAAGTTTATATGGAGCAACCTCTGGGGTTTGTTGCTCAGGGGGAGTCTGGACTGGCTTGCAAATTAAAAAATTCTTTATATGGTTTGAAACAATCCCCATGGGCATGGTTTAGATGATTTTCTGAAGTTGTACTGTCTTTTGGGCTGTCAAGATGTGGAAATGATCATTCTTTCTTTTATAAACAATCAGGGGGAGGCAAACTATTCTTGATTGTGTATGTTGATAATTTTATCATCACGGGAGATGACTTGGTTGGTATAGCTAAGCTCAAAACCTATCTTCAGCAACAGTTTCAAACTAAGGACTTAGGAAAATTGAAATATTTCCTAGAAATTGAAGTGGCGCAATCACAGAAAGGTATTGTTCTGTCACAGCAAAAATATGTCTTGGATTTGCTCACTGAGATAGGTATGTTAGAATCAAAGCCTCTTGATTGACCCATAGAACAAGGGGCTAAACCGGTTGCTGATGGAGGAGAAATTCTTAATAATCCCAAGAGATATAGAAGACTGGTAGGTAAGCTGAATTATCTCACAGTTACTCGACTAGACATTGCTTTTCCTATTAGTGTAGCCTTCCCCTCGTACATCTCACTAGGATGCAGTTATTTGGATATTGAGGTATTTGACGAAAGCTCCGGGGAAAGGAATTGTCTACCAAAACCATGGTCATATCAGGGTTGAAGGATTTTCTTATGCTGATTAGGCTGGATCTCCATATGATAGAAGATCAACTACTGGGTATTGTACCTTGGTTGGAGGAAATATAGTATCATGGAAAAGTAAGAAACATAGTGTTGTTGCCTGCTCTAGTGCTAAGTCAGAATATAGAGTCATGGCACAAGTGACATATGAATTAGTGTGGATTCGATAGTTATTGACTGAGTTAGACTTTAAAGATTTAGTACCCATGATTCTATGGTCAATAATAAGCTACTGTACATATAGCTTCCAACCCCGTGTTTCATGAGAGAACAAAACACATTGAGGTTGACTGTCATTTTATCCGAGAGAAGTTGCAGAGTGGAGTAATTCTTCCCAGTCATATTCGAACCAGCGAACAACTTGCAGACATATTCACTAAATCTTTGGGTAATGGGAGGATATAACATATTTGTAACAAGTTGGGCATGATTAATATTTATGCTCTAGCTTGAGGGGGAGTGTTAGAAGTACGAAGGGTAAACAAGTCTTTACCACTTTTAGGGTTTATTTTGATGTGTATATATAAACTTATTGAATAATACAAAATTAGTTTTTCCTCACACGTTACATGATATGTTGCTTCCAAATCTATAGTATATAAAGGATTAGATTTATGTCGAAAAATTGAACTTAATACAAAAGTAGCGCACTTAATAACAAAGGATATCTACCTTCTTTAGCTCGCCACAGTCGCGAGCGAAGTAACCCCTCTTAATACAATTGTAACATTTCACCATTAACATTTTCTTCACATGACGACGTTTTCCTATCTTATGTTAGTCAAGTCTTAGTTTCTTGCCTAAAGACGCTTGTGAGCCTTTCCACATTTCGCTTCATTGCCTTTCCACCTTTTGAATAGATCAAGACGCTTGTGCTTGAAATTCGAAGCTCCTTGTAAGCTAGAACCAGCATAATAAATATATGTTTCTGACTGAGCCATTAGGAGGCAGTCATCTGCTAGCTTAAGATGGCGCATGGCATCCTTAAGTTCTTCCATAACTTGATTAAGAGCTTCTAATACTTTTACTTTTCTAGCACATATTGAATTTTCACATTCAATATCTCATAATTTTTACCGTTTAATTTCTTTCCTTTGTTCAATTCAACGATTATGCTCTTAGTTGCTAAAACCATTGAATCTGAACATAATAGACACACATGCACGAAATATTAATGCCTATCATCCATGCATCTATTTTGCATAAACTAATCATATAAATATATAAGATCAAATAAGTCTTTAGATTCGAAAGGTCACTTTATTTATAATCATAATCATCATCCAAAATTCATAACGTGAAATTATCATTAATATAATCATTTATGCTAAAATAAGTTCTCCAAAGTCATCAAAACTTTCTTGAACTTTCTACAAATAATTGTAAATTAAAATAATAATAGACAACAACAAATAGTATTGAACTTTCATTAACTAAACATGTCATTTACACAAAGTAATATGTCCAATAGAAAGATATCAACATCAACATGGAAAGAGATATTTACACCTAAGATATCTCAAACTAACTTAAGAAAAATTATAAATAATTAAATTCAATGATATTCAACTATCTCATAAACAGAGAAAGACTTTTCAAATTCTTAGAAAATTCTTCAGAAAATTCTAAGGTCACATTGGGCAACCACAGAAAAGCTCTCGAAGATCCATTATGACTCCTCCAAGGCACATTCATTTTGCGCCAAGTTACATTCAATCCAAGGGTTGAAGTCTTCATTGTCTCAATCCTATAATATTCTCTCAGAAACTCTATTGCAAGTTTTTTATAAGCTATAACCACATTAGCCTCCCATAGGCTATCTAACACCGATTGCCATGGAAGATTGTTCATTAAGGCTGGCACATTTTCAAAATCAAGCATATGGTAACCATTCCAAATGATTTCTTGTATCATCTTGTTGACCCTGATCACATGCGTCACTATATCACCATCATTCCATCGATAATTAGCTAGTTCCGCTCTTAGCCCTTCAAGTCTTGCCTTTTGTTCATTCGTTCTGACGAATAAAGGGATGCGCACAAAATGCATCATTGTTCCTGCAACAAATGTAGGGAAAAAAAAAAAGAGGGGATTACACATAATTCATAATGCATTTTATCAATATTTCATTTTAGTTTTTCAACGGTCAACGAAGGTCAAAGGATGACTGGGTTGAGTCAACGGGTCAGTTGGGTCATGTCAACGAGTCAGCTAGGTTGGGTAGGTTGAGGGGCAAAACGGTAACATCAACAAAAAAATGAAGGACATAATCGTAAAAACGCTGATAGGGGCAAAAACGAAATTTTACGGAAAGTGGCGAGGGCAAAAAGGTAATTCTCCTGCAAGAGCTTGCCACGCACGCACTAGCGGCTGCTGCGTGCACGTCGCACACGCTTTGATGCCCTAGTGCCTTCTAGCCACACGTGGAGGCGCGTTCGGCCACCTTCGATGGAGTGCCACCACTCGTTTTTCTCGTCTCGACAAGAACTACAACCCTACACTTTCAAAACAAATTTTGTCACACGGAACTTCGAGAAATGGCATCGAACAGAACAGTCAGGTGTCGGGTTTTTATCCCTAAGCATTCGTTGGCATCATTTCATGAATTCCTACCATTAATCCATTTATAAACAACAACAAAACTATCTAATACCAATGATAGAAATGGATTCATAATAAAACAGATACTCGAACTATCGAGTAATACTAAAGCACAAATGCGGAAACATGGCCGAGGATCCTCGTAACACTAATTGTAAAGTACATCACCAAGATGGACGTACCTTATTTTCTACGAATTAAATGCTGTTGCAATCTCGAGAGGGATTGATCCTTCGATCGTCAATTGAAGCCTTTGAGTTCTTTTATTTAAGAGAGAGAATCCACCAAAACCAAAACTCGCAGAACATTATCTATTGTCTTCCTTTTTTTAATTTTTTTTATATTGCAGTTTATTTTACACAAAAATAACCACCTTCTCTTATGGGCCCTTTTTCAGTTACTTGGCCCAACATGAGCAGCCCCACACCTTTTATAAAAAAAAACCATCACAATATAAAACTCTTAATTTGAAATTATCATTAATATATTTATTTCTGCAAAATTAAGTTGTTTTAGGTTACCCAAAACTTACTAGAACTTCCCAATTATTATATAACATGCATAAGGCAATATCAATATAAAAAAATGCCATTGAATATTCATAACTAAATATTCCATAAACAATACATAAGTCTTATAAAATAGGAGATATCAATAGTGAAAAGGGTACTAAAGGCAACAAATCTAAAACAAATAACATCGTTATTTCTTAATCTTCATAAAAACAGGAATAGACTCATAAAATTTCTCTGGAAATATAACACTGTAGTTTGGTAACCAAGGGAAGACTTGCAAATCTCTCATATTTGCACTAGGTAGTATTCATCGCAAGAGTCGAATTCCCAAAGTTCATCTACAATGATTCGCCACACTTTGGGAAAGGTATTTCTTAAGGCATCGACCCTGTCACATCTTTCATAAGAAAATCCTCCCAAATTATATGTTGGATCATTTCATTGACCTTGATAACATGCTCCAACATGTTAACATTATCATCCCATTGATAATTGTCCAATTCTTTCCTTAATTTAAGAAGATTCAATCTTTGTTCCCACGTCCTTGATATTCTAGGACGGTGTATGATTGTTACCATTGTTTCTATAATGAATACAAAATAAAACGATTGCCCATAATTCATGATACAACAAAATATTGGGTACATCGAAGACATTGATAGGAAAAAGTCTTGGGTTATTCTCACCGAGGTCAATCAAATTATTAAATTATATCACAGTGAAGATACTTTCAATATGAGCACAAAGACACCATCCATACCACAATCGGAGCTCTCACAGGTCGGTGAAATTTTTTTTTTTCAGTCAACAGGTCGGGTCGATCCGACTAGATGACTTGGGTGTGGCTAACGTCACCAATGACGTCAATCATGCCTCCGTCGGTTGGCGGGCACATGACGCTCATGCATTGGACTGTTTTAGCGTGCGGTGGTGCATGCCGACAAGGCCACGCCTTGTGGCCGCGTGTGGGGGTGCATGCGGCCTCCTCGACAGCGTGCCACCTCTCATTCTTCTCGTCTCGATGAGAACAATCAACCCTTTAATCAAAAACGATTTTAATTGGACGGGACTCCAAGAAGCAGTCTCAAACAGTACAGTCAAGTATTGATTTCCATACTCGAGTGGCCGTTGGTACCTATTCGCAATTTCTATACCAAATATTAATTTATGATCCTATCATTATATATTGATGATATACTAATTGGTGGATGCAATATGAAGTTTGTTAATATAGTCAAGAATTTGTTATCTTCCAATTTTGAAATTATATACAAACAAGTATCGGCCACACGAATCGATTTAGGTCGCATTTGTATCAATTGGGGATTTTTGGTGATATTAACTCATAAATCAACAACATTTAAATGGGCGAACTAGTACCGATGCTGCTCAAGTATGGAAATCGACATTCGACCTTACTGTTTGGGACTGCTTCTCAAAGTTCCGTCCAACGAAAATCATTTTTGATTAAATAGTCAAGTAGTTCTCGTCGAGATGAAAAGAACGAGGAGTGGCATGCTACCGAGGGAGGCCGCACGCTCCCTCACATGCGGTCATAAGGCCCGGCAGCCATGCCATGGTCATTAGTCAAGTCAACCCGACTTGTTCACCTAAACCGTTGACCAACCCGACTCATTGACTAAAAAACGAGTTTTCAACACTTGTAGATGTAGGCACATGGGAGCTCCGATTGAGGCATGGTTGGTATCGTTGTGTTTGTATTGAAATTATTTTTTCAAATTATTTTATTAATCATTTAATCTTTTTTACCTTTTTTCTCTCTCTTTTTTTCCTCCCCCTCCTCCCTCCTTCTTCCTTTGGCTTCAGTGACCGGTCACCCCTCGCCGATCACAAGACTAAGGCAGCCGGGTGAGCTCGCCTTGCCGTCGTTGGGCCAAGGGGGCTCACCCCGCCAGTGGCTAAGGGAGCTACCCCTCGCCCAACGACAGCGAGGCAAGCTCTTACCATATTCGACGAAGGCTTGCTTTGCCAGTGGCTAGGCAAGCTCGCCCTCACCCGGCGACCAGCGAGAGCTGGCCGGTCGCCGAAGCCAAAGGAGAAGAAGGGAGGAGCAAGGGAGAAAGGAGTAAGGAGGAAAAAAAAAAGAGAGAGAAAAAAAGGTCAAAAAGATTTAAAAAAATTTGTTGTCAGCACCGGCCAACGGTCACATCAGTGTTGGCTGGCCAATTTTGGCCGGAATGACTGAACTGATACAATTATAAAAGGTTTAGAATTCAATTGGCAAAACAAATAAGTTTATGATTGAGTTGGTACAACTGCAAAAAAGTTTATGATCTTTTTGGTAATTCTCCCGTCTCATTACCACAATTGAAGAAGTTTAGATTCTTTGGAAAATTGAGTTTAGCCTTACACTTATTCATGCCAAATTGTGCCAACAGCTTTCACCAAGTTCGAACATTGAATGACACTTTGAGAATGCTCTGCTTGGGACTCACTCCTGAATTATTTTCCTATTTGTGGAAACTTCATTTTACCAGTAAAACCGCAATTTCTGGAAATTTACCAAAAAAAGAAAAATATCAAGTGCTTCGAAAATCACAAAAATTTAATGAAATGTAGAATCCAAGATGCTGTGTCCAATGGTGAGACGGCACCAAAGTCTAGTGGAGTGAACGGTACAAGCCATTAGAAGTTATCGGCACACTATAAATAATGGCAAAATCTGGATTCCACCTTTCTGTTATGAACATTGACTCGATTTAGACGAGCTTTTCTTTACCTAATCGGAAAAAGAAGACCAAGGGGATTCCTCCCTTTGAATAGAATAGGATTCTTCTTCAACTTGACTAATCGGAAAGAAGTTTAGTCAAGAGCTATTTTAATTTTCCAACTTGAATGAACGTTGAAAGCTTCCAAGTGACTTTTGAAATGTTTCAGAGTACCCAATTCACTGACTTGGCTCTCCTACTAAATGCGACAAAATCAGGTGATCGCGGTGTCGAAGGAAAGACATCACAACCATGCGACAAGTTTAGATC
Source organism: Eucalyptus tenuipes (assembly GCA_014182365.1). NCBI lineage: Eukaryota > Viridiplantae > Streptophyta > Magnoliopsida > Myrtales > Myrtaceae > Eucalyptus > Eucalyptus tenuipes. The sequence continues at coordinate 15,304,906 of CM024539.1, read as the reverse complement.
ATAAACATGACTCGAACAGGTCCAAAATCAACAAGGAAAATACCTGTTCACCAGCTCGAACATGTAATCTAGAGGGTCAATTCCCTTGGACCGTTCATCAGACTCGAGCATTGACAAATTGCAGAGTTTCGTCTTGGTGAGAAGAGTGGTTCCACGTCCTCAGTTTCGGCAAAATCGTCGAGAATTTGCCGGCTTAGAGAGGAAGCTAAGTTACTTCAAGTACTGAATTTGAAACTTCTGATGCTTAAAACTCGAATGAAAATGGTAATGAATACTTCACAGAGCAGCGATACAGTTTCCTGATGGAAGACCAACAGTTCCTGCTTCGACTTTTCCATCTCTCCTCTCTCGGTCCCTCCGGCGGCGGTGTACGTGAACAGAGTTTCTGCTGAGGGAGCAGGTCACGTTTATGTAAAAGGAGCAAAACTTGAGCTGATATAAAATTGGGTTCAACTGGACCGTGGCTTGTTAGGTTTTTGAAAGGCCCAATGACGAAATCCGGTAACAAATTTAAGTTCGATAACGGAAAAACCACAATCCATTTGGATGAGTGAAGACGAATGAGGGCAGATAAGGGACTGTTTGTTTGTGTTCTTTTTCTGTTCTCCTAACACAATTTTTTGTCCTTTTGTTCCGAGGAACAAAAAAAGAACAAACGCGTTTGTTTACACTTTTGTTCCCGGGAACACTTCCGATAAACAATTTTTCTCTCTCCTATTTTTTTCCTTCTCTTTCTTTTCTTCTTTTTTTTTCCTTGGCTAATCGCCAGCCTCAGCCATGGCCGGCGACCGACCGTCAAGGGCTGGCGACCTCGCCAGCGAGCCTCACCATGGCTGGGCGAGGCCGCTGGCCATGGCCGAGGCCGACGACCGGCCAAAAGGAAGAAAAATAAAAAAAGGAAAAATAAAATAAAAATATTTAAAATTTAAAAGAAATTAAAAAAAAATTATACAAGTTTACCAAACGTGTTTCTGTTCTTTTCCTATTCCGGAACAGAAATTTTGTGCGTATCAAACGCATTCTTCTATTTAAAAATTATTCCCCGGAACAGAAATAGTTTTTTCTATTTTTATTACCTGGAACAATTTTTTAACAGAAATATTACCAAACACACCCTAAGAGAACACTTATAGAGGCCCAGTTACAAATGAAATAGAATTGCAAAACCAGTCTAGTTATCTTTCTGCAACAGAGCACGTTTCAGAATCAGCTCTGCATGTTGGAGAGGGATCAACCCAACAGGCCGAACTTGGAACGATCATGCAAAGCTTTCTCAGTTACGATGAGCAGCTCATCACTCCAATTCATTTGAACGGAACTCAACCGGTCCTCACTCAACTGTGGGTGCTCAAGTACAAAACTGATCCGAAAGCTTCGAACAGAAAGCAGAAGTTATAGGAGCCACAGCCACTCGAAATGCTCTACCATAATGTAAAGCATACGGTCCAAAAGCATAGTTAGAAATATACATTATATAATTTTACTTTATTTTTGTCAAGAATTTAGAGAAATCAATAACGCCAGATGTACCAAACACAAGGTTAGGCTCCACTCCCCCATCACCAGTAATCCCATATAGACACTTCCTCTGTAAGCTATCCTCCCAGCAAGACAGGAGATAAATACTTCCTATTCGAAATTACAAATTCCTATAATACATTTGTAATTGCTGTACAAATGTTAATTACAAGGTATCATCCTAAAGAACAGATCACCAAGAGTCAACCAGGTTAGATGCTACCTAGAGAAGAGTTTGATCAGATAATTACCAAAGCTCTTCCTAGATGAAGGGATCAATCAAGTGATTCAATTGGAAAATGGCTACAGAAGGAAAACATTTGATGCTGATAGAAGCTTCAAAAATAAATGTAGCCACCAAGAACTATGGTATATATAATTTGCTTTATGGATGAACCCGCCATCCAGGAATTCCACAGTGATATCCTCAACAACAGCAGCTTGCTCTCCACGTTCTGATCTCCATTACAGTTGACTCTGGAGTATGTACAACAGATTAATGACAACCCACACAAACGCAGAAACGTACCTGGACCATCATAGCACACCATTCATGAATTCTACTTACACAGTATTCAAAAGTAGGCAAACATCTAGTCTGTCTTAGCTCTAATAGGTGACCTCAGTCTGAACAGATCTATTTAAATGCTCCACTATTTATTGTCCTGGTAAAAATCCTTACCAGAGGCAATGTTTTGCAAAGAGGAAGAATCCGAACTCTAACTTCAGAGAAGCATCTTGTGCAGCATGCAAAGCATAAACAACAGCCATGTCAATCGGTCCAAATCTTTTGCAATTCAACCTAAAAAATCAACAGTATTCTGTAAGAATCCCCGCATGGGCTTTGAAAAAAAATACTTTACCAAGATAAACAAGTTAAAGTGCATGACGGAAAATCTGCTCGACCAAAATATGAGAGTAGTACACATTTTACAAACAATTTAGCAAAAATTGTAGTGTACGTAAGACAAAAACATCACTACAGGTTCAAGAAAGGAGAGTACCTAACTTGTCTTCATTATGGACTCGCCATAAGGAGCAACAGATTGTAAAGCAGGGTCAAAAGCCAACAGTGATTAATTAGGGAGCTGCGCAAATGTTCCCTGGTTGGGGCTGCAGCCACCGACCCTCATACTTTTGTAGACTGCATATGCAGAATCTGGTTTTCCTGACAAACTGTATCCCCGAATAAGAGCATTATACGTGAAGACATTTGGTTCAAGGCCATTAAGGCGTATTTCATCATACATTTTCCCAGCTTGTTCTACCATTCCAGCAATCCCTAGATTGAGTATCAAGGAATTGTACGTGTAGAGGTCAGGACATATACCTTTATTCTGCATCTCTTCAAAATAAAAGAGAGCTTCATTTATTCTACGTGATCTGCCGAGTCCATCAATTATAAGATTATATGCAATTAAGTCAGGATCAAGGCCAGTTAGTTTCAGCTCATTAAAATAGTGCAGAGCATCATCCACTCTGCCCACCATACAGAGGCAATCTACAATAATGGTGTATGACCTCAAGTCAGGCCTTATTCCCTCCTTGACCATCCTTCTAAATAGAAGAGATGCATTTTCCACATCTCCCATTTTCCCATACCCATTAATCAGTATGTTGTATATTGCACAATTAGGCCTGCAGCCATAGTCCTCCATCTCTTCAAAGATCTTCTTTGCTTCCTCCAGTCTTCCTGACTTAAAGAGACCATCTATGAGAGGGCCATATGTACAGGGAGTGGGTTTAAAATCTCCACTTACCAGATGGTAGTACAAGTCCACAGCTTTATCCAAGTCATTTGACTTCACAAGACTGGAGATGAATATATTGTGAGTCACGGTGTTAGGCTTGCAGCCCTTCCGGTGCATCTCCTCATACAATAAAAAAAGTTCCTTGAGTTTCCGAGACTTTCCAAGGGTGTTGAGTAGAAGGTTGTATGTAAAAATATCTGGTGCACAACCTGCAGTCTTCATATCATTGAAAACATCCCATGCCTTTTCCATCTGATGGATGTCAATAAGCCCATTAATCAAAGAATTGTATGTTTCTACTGTTAAAATTACCCCTAGATCCTTGGTAAATTTTTCAAATATGGCATATGCATTAAGGGCTTTCTTATGCTTACATAACATTCTGACCAGAGGTATCAACACAGAGTCATCTCGGCATATCCTGTTACACACCAACTCTTCAGCAAATACAACTGCTTTGGATATGCCTGCTGCACTTAAAACACCAGACATTAAATCTTGCCAAAAGGCCCCATCAACACAGACCCTGTCCTGATTGACAAAATTGTCTGCAATCTTAACAGCATCCTCAACCCTACCATCTTTCACAATGCCAGGAAGGAGGGTGCATATAGTTACATGATCAGGATAGAGTGATTTCTTCATCTGAGAAAAGAACCAGAATGCACGATGGACACTGTTAATCTTAATTAAACCGAAGATGATAGTGTTGTAAGTCAAAGCATCAGGACAACATCCCAGCTCTGCCATATTGTACATCATAGTAATGGCCAGATCCACCTCATCGTTCTTGCAAAGGCAATCAAACACTGTGTTAAAAGTTATTGTGTTTGGTGAGCACCCTTTCCTGGTCATACTTTCAAAAAGTTCAAGGACCTTCTGCACTTGACCATCTTTCCCCAACCCAGCAAGCAATGTGTTGTATGTCACAGTGGTAGGGACAAGCCTCATGATGGTCATCCTATGAAACATTTTCCATGCCTCATCCCGCCGACTGTCCTTGAAAAGTGCGTCAATTAAACAGTTGATGTTGACCACATCTGGTTCACAACCACTCTCGATCATCTCTGAAAGCAACTTAATGGCTTCATCTACTTGCCCCACCTTAATATAGCACTTCATCATCATGTTATAGGTTATAGAATCTGGGGCAAGTCCACTATTTCTGAGACCATAAAAGATTTCTTTTGCTTCACCAATTTTTCCAACTTCTGCAAGACTATACAAAGACACATTAACCGCAACAAGATTGGGAATGATGCCCCTTTCTTTCATATTATTAAATGTCTCAAGAGCACTTTTACAATCTCCTTTTTTTCCATAGTAGTCGATGAAAAGGATGTATGTATAAGCAGTTGGCTTTACACCCAAAGACTCCATACTGCCAAAAATTCCTAACGCATCATTCAGTCTATTTACACCGAGGAGGCCACATATCAATGTGTTATATGTATGCAGATTAGGCAAGATTCTTTGCTTCTTCATGACATCCAAAGTGGCAAATGCTTCGTCCACATTGCCAGCCTTACAAAATGCATTAACAAGAATTGTGTAAATAACAACATCAGGATCATAACCATCATTTTCCATTTCATTCCAGAATTGCCTCACTGATTCTACATCACCCCGGTCACTAAATTTGTCGAGCAAAGTAATATAAGCTACTCTATCAGGCTTGTGGCTGCTATTTTTCATTTTGAAGAATAACTCTTTGGCATCATTGAGTTTTCCTGCATTACATAGAGCATCAATAAGCACAGTGTAAGTAACCACATCAGGCCCACATCCCTCACTGTCCATTCGCTTCAGTATTTCATGTGCCTCGTCTATTTTACCGGCCCTTCCCAATACTCTGATGCATATAGTAAAGGTGTATATGTTTGGCTTCAGTCCCAGATTCTCCATCTCCTTCAAAAGACTCATGACCATTTCAGTGTTCCTTCGCTTTCCCAGAGCTACCATGATCGCCGAATAAGTCTTCATGCTAGGCTTCAGCCCTTCTGAAACCATCCTTCGATACACCTCCAAAGCTTCATTACAAAAACCAGACTGAAGCAGCAGGTGTATCAAGCCATTGTACGAATACGCATTCAAAACAAAACCAGCTTTTCTCATCTTTTCAAGCGCATACGGCGCTTGCCGAATGCCGCCTCTTACATACAAACTCTTAAAGATAGTCAAGTAAGTGCTCAAATTCCGGTTGATTATTCGCTTTTGCATCACATCGAACACAAACACCATGTCTTCCACTTTCCTGTGGACCCTGAGGATTTCAAGCATGCAATTGCATGTCTCAGTGGTATGAACGACCCGCTGGGGCGAGTCGGCAAGTGAATTGAAGTACGCAAAAGCCTGCTCGGGGCTCGAGCTCATCTTCAGTACATCAAGAACTTCTTCAGGACACAAGGACCCCCTTTGCTGCCCCTTCGCAAAGATCCCATCTTTCGAACAATTAACAACAACCAAACCGAACCCACCTCGTTTTTTACCCTTCCCATTCGATTTTCCAATAGACCAGCGCTTGGGAGCTCTCAAATCCCCAGATACCGACGCTTCCGCTGACCCATAGATACTCCTCACAGGAAGCAAACTACAGTCGGACGCAGCTGGGCCGAACCCAATACTCACGCAGCAAGAAGCAAAAGGGCAGACTGTCAAAACAGCCATGGGGCGAGGAGGGAAGATAACAAGACCCGGTGGCTATGCACAGCAGGTGAAATCAGAGCCGAGGTGCGTTTCCGCGCGACGACACAAGTGGGTCGAACCGCTCGCCACGAAAGAAGGCACCGCGAGAACACGCATGGCATGCGAAGTCACGACATGCCATTCAGAAAGAGAGAGAGGGAGGGAGAGAGGGAGCTGCTTATCTGGAATGGAACGCAGACTTATGGATGCTCGACCAGAAGTCTTTCCTTCTTTCGTCGTCCTCACCTCGTGGATTCGTCCATGAGAGATGAAGAGATTAGAGGGGGTGGTGGATATTTTCGAATTTTGGAGCTTCGATGTGGTCCACTGGTGGGGCTTGGAGGCTTCTTTTGTTTTCCTATCCTTGTCCGTGAATGGAGCATCAGGGTCATCTAGTGCATTTGGGACAAATTCAACTTTAAGACAATGTTAAAAAAAAAAAAAAATCATGAAAAGCTTTGTTTGATAAACTTTTTGTTATAAATGCTTATTACAAAGTAATTTTTAAATTTAAAAAAAAAAAATGAGATAAAAAAAATTTTGGGCGATGCTGACTTATCGCAACCCTAGGCAATAGGCAGACGAGGTCACACAATCCCATCTACTTGGGTCACACCGGCCTTAGGGAGCAAGACTCCATATTGCTCTACTTGTGACAATAAAAAAATTGGAATTTGTATAGTTTAATGAGGATAAAATTAAAAAAAAAAAATAAATTATTAGCTCGAAAGTGCATTTTCAGAAAATGATAGAAGCTCAACGCAAGGGAGAATTTGCATGGGCTTTGACATTTGGAAATCAAAAATCCACATCAAAAGCTCTTGAGACTAAGTTAATAAACACTAAGGGCGCGCGTGATAAAATTTTTATTTTTCGATTTCTCTGTTTCTCTATTCCCCTAAACGTGTTTGGAATGTAACTGTTTGGTAATGCATTTGATTTCTCTATTTCTAAAATAGATTTCTATTCCAAAAATAGAAAAATTGAAGAAATCGAAAAATTCGAAATTTTTAATTTCTCGCTTTAAATATAAATCAAAAGCTGAAATCAAACCATATAAAAGAATCTTGCGCTTTCTTGCTAACTTAATTCACTCATAACCACAACTTCACAAATTATTGCTAATTTTCTTTTTCTTATTTTGCCCTTTTTTTTTTTTTTGATAACTTCCTCTTTAGGATGAAAGGCAATCAAATGGGTTCCCAATTTTAAAAAATGACCAAAGTTCTTAAATGCTTACTTAAAAACAATGGAGTTCTTTCCTCCTAAAAAGGGCAAACGCATGGCCAGTTGAAGAAAAAGTTCTTACGCAATAGATGAATAAGAAACGTGCCTAGAAATTTAACCTTGTTTTTTTACGGATTCAAAATTCTTGCAAAATCAAAATAATTAGATTGTTACACAATCTTCAATTTTAATTCGAAGGTAAGAGATTCAAGAGAATCTCTCTCTTTGCTATGTAAGGGCCATTAAAGGTTCATTGAGCAACAATAAAGAAATTAGGGATGAGCAACTAGACTGATTCAATTCGAGAATCAAAATAAACCGACTTTCCTCCGATTGGTTCCTAACCATAAACATTACTTCAAGGTAGAATTCTCATATATTCCTTTACACCATCAATTTTATTTTGTTGATAATCTTGTATAATACTAGTCTTTGATAAAATGACAAGGTATTCATGCTTTTGTACCGTGTCGCAAATCTCATTTAAAGTTAGGAAATGAATCACCACTCGAATGTGATGTGTGTTTGTTCATTTGATATGAAATTTATTTTTGTATATGTCTTTGGTTGGGAAATCTCATTTAGAGTTAGGAAATGAATCTTTAATGGCCGCCACCAAGTGTTTGCTTGTCCTTTAAGGAGTAATTTTTTTTATGATCATATTTATAGTTACAAATTATGACCAATGCATGAATACATTGTTGTAGGCAAATACTATGTCGTGGATTCTGGTTATGCAGCAACTCCGGGATTTTTAACTCCTTTTAAAGATGAACGGTATCATTTAAATGATTATAGGGGAACAGCGAGACGGCCAATAACTACAAGAGAATTGTTCAACTATAGGCATTATTCTCTAAGGAATGTCATTGAAAGATCATTTGCGGCATTGAAGAATCGTTTTTTCATATTGAGGCACATACCCTCATTTGCAATTCGAAAGCAATCACATATTGTAATTGCATATTATGCCATCCATAATTACATCCGTGATCAGGACAAGATGGATAACAACTTTTCTTTATATGGAGATCTGCAGTACTTGTCTGAACCTACGCAGGATGAGCTTGCAAACGATACATTGACAGATGAGGGAAACCAAATAAATATGCTTAGGAAAACCATTGCCAATAAAATGGCAAGGGATAATAATATGCCGGAAATTTCATGAAATTATATTTTCAACTTTTGTAATGTATTAGTATTATTTCGACTATTATTTTGTATTTGAGGATTTCTTATGTTATTTTAGTATTATTTCAACTATTATTTTGTATTTGAGGATTTCCTATGTTGTTATCTAATCAATTTCTATTCCTAGAAATAGAAATTTTATTATGTTATCAAACGGATTTTTATTCCATAAATAGAAATTTTGAGTTGTTATTAAACGGGTTTCTTTGCTCGGCAATTTGTTCGGGGAATAGGAATTGAGAAATCAATTGCTGGGCAGAAAACAATTTCTAAAACAGAAATTTTGTCATACGCATCCTAAATGGCCTTTGAAGTAGAGGTGATTGGTTCTACCTTGCAATCTGGAATCAAATCCGTCCCTCATTTGTAGAATTGGAAACCAACCCACTCGATCCAAGTCAATCCTGAAACTAAGGAGTCCTCTTTTGGTTTTGTTTCTTCTATTCCTTACAAGTGGGGTCCTCCAACATTGAAAGAAAAAGAAGTGCATTATGTTTAGTTTATTTGTCAAATAAACGTTTACATGATCGAGGCTTTGATGCTAATTGATGATAAACTAATCTTTCACTGGATTTTGTAGTCATTACTTTATTACATGCCATCATATCAACATATGTTAAATAATAAATATACATGGACAAACAAAATTATGGAGGAATGCATAGGGTTTACTCATGTATATTACATATGAAAGTCATTACTCTATTTCAATGAAAATTGAAATATACATTACCAATATAGGGTTTGCTTTAAAAAAAATTAAGAAAGTGTGCGAACGGTTCTTTACATAGAATTGAGAGCTGGATCAGTTATTATCAAGAATTGAACAAATTACTCAAGAAACCATCAAAAATTGTCCGGTCCAGCTCTCAAATTGGACTGGACTGATGTACACCCCTACTTTTGGGCCCTACTTTTGGAGGCCCAAAGTTGCATGTAAATGCTGAACCTAAACGTAACTAAAATCTCAATTCGTGTCGTTATTTTATTGCAAAATATCCTGTGAAGTGAATGCAATGTTTTTAATTGTTTTGGTAAGAAGGGAGCAGCATAACATTACGGATCCACCACTGCAATGCCGAGGGCAAGGTATTCCTGGACTATCTCCTAAAATAAGAAGCATGAATCCTGGCGGAGGAGGCCGAAACAATTGAGACTCCTGCATCATGGACGTGAGCCATGATGGCACGTGCTTCTCCCGTGAGGGGTATTTGTTGAGGAAATGCTATTCAAGTTCAGTCAATGAGATTTTTTTTTCAGTCTGTAGTCCAGTCAACGAGATGAAGGCGCATAATTGAGTTTGATTACGTCTACATAAGTAATTTATTTTATTTTTATTTTAATCTAATTTCATGAAAAACCCCGAACTATCAGTAACAAATTTTCCCTAAATAAAATTCAAATTGATATACTTGAAGAGAAATTCACCGTTCATTAATTTTTGTTAAATTTTACAGAGAAATTTACCGTTTAAATTTTACGATTAAATTACTGAGTTAGATAATATGTGATAGTTGTTAAGTGTACTAATTTAGACTTTTATCTTTATTTATCACATATGTATCATCACTTGTTAGACTAATTTAGAGTTGTATCATCACTTGTTAAGTGTACTAATTTAGAGTTTTATCTTTATTTATCACATATGTATCAATTTGTGATTTTTCATAATATTAATCAAATTTAAGATAAATTTTTTATGATATTAATCAAATTTAAGGTAAATTTATTATAAATGTACCATTTGAAGTTTTTAATGATCAAAAGTTAATTTGAGATAATTTTATTGTAAATGTATTAATTTGAAATTTTTAATGATCAAAAAATTAATTTGAAATAAATCTATCACAAACATATCAATTTTAGATTTTTTTTTATAATAAAATAATTAATTTGAGATAATTTATGATTAATATATCAATTTAAAATTTTTCATAATACTAATCCTTTTTTCAAGAAAAAAACTGTTTTTCAGATTATAATTCGAGTTAATTTGATACAACTGAGAAAAAGTTCGCTCCTGTGTCTGCTGCACGACATTTCTCCATGCCTTATGCTTCCTTTGTTTGTCATGAAGAAACTTAGGCTCGTATTCGTCCAATAAGTTTTGACTTTAATGAATAGCACATGTCTACATAAATTTCAGGAAATCAACAAAGCGAAGTTATATGAAGATTTTATTTCTCATCGAGTATGTATCCTTCTTGACGCGCAAATATACAGTTACGGCTCCGTCAATGTAAGCTTGTATCCCCCCACCCCCGCCGGCCCCCAAGGAAAAGAAAGGAAAGAAGATGCAGCCTCACTGATTCGCTAGAATTACTCTCACTTCCGTGGGTGAGCATCCGCCGGCGTCGGTGGTGGCGGAGGTGGCGGCCTCTCGGCGACGCGGTCGGCCACCCTCGCCACTTCGCGAGCCTTGTGCCTCCGGTCGGCATAGACCGTGTAGAGTCCAACGGCGGAGACCAGGAGCAAGCCGCCGAGGAGCATGGTGGTCGTGTTGTACGGGAAGCTCTTGCCGGTCGGCCGCCTCCACGCGTCGGCCGTGTCGCCCACCCTCACCTTGTGGGTGTCCGCCGCTCTCCTCCAGTAGGTCTCTCCGGCCATCTCTCTCTCTCTCTTCTCAAGTTTGTGAACTCTTCTTCGCCGGAAAGTGAATTTATGAAGTCCGATGCGATCGGCGAATGCCCAGAGGAGCGGCCACGTTGATGGAGTGGGGAGGTGAGAGGACTGGCGTTAAGGGACACGTAGCAATTCCCATGCGCCTAGCTGTCGGTCCACAACATGCATATCATGTTACCTGAATAGGATTAGGACAAACTCGAATTCTATAATTCGGGATAAAAATTTTAATTTCATATGGTGTCGTGTATATATATTAGAGTTAATATCACTAAAAGTCTCAAATTAATATATCCCGTGACAAATTTACTCCAAATTAATTTGTTTTGACCAATAAAAACGCAAACCGATATGTCATTGACAAATTTGTCCTCCATTAATTTTCATTAAATTTTACCATCAAATTGTTGAATTGAATGATATATGACAATTAATGGGTATTACCAATTTGGGGTTTTACCTTTTGTTTGTCACAGGTACACCAATTTATGATTTTTTGTGATATTAATCTAATTTAAGAGAAACTAACAGAAGTAAATTGTTATAAATATACTAATTTGAGGTTTTTAGTAGTCGAAAATTTAATTTTAGATAAATTTGAGACAAGTGCATCAATTAAAGATTTTGAGTAATCAAAAAATTAATTTGAGATAAATTTATCACGTATACCAATTTTGAGAATTTTGGTGGTATTAATCCTATATATCATGTCATTTAAATAGGATTAAAATAAATTTGAACTTTATAATTCAGTAACAAGATGAAATGTATCATTGCGTCGTGTTGTGTCAGGTCGAATTTTGTGAGTGTATTATGAAGTAGATATATACTTACACATATACGTTATGCATTGTTGGGGTAACTGCATAAAGATGGAGTAACAAAATGGCAAAAGAGGAGAGGATAAAGAAAGGAAGATGTTCAACCACAAAATCGGTGACGTCCAACTGGCAGAGCCCCTGCCTTCACTCTCCCATGGCCCCTCCCCTCTTTCAGGCCCGACCCAAATCGGATCCTTCGGCCCATGATCCAGCAGATATTGCAACATGTTCCGGGAGCTCCCCTTGCCGTCCCGTCCAGTCACCGACCGTCGGCCAGCAATGACGGTCCGGCGGACCATCCGCCTCCCCTCTTACCCAAACATCTAGTCTGTGCACTGCTCAGCGATGCTGGTCTACGTGTAGAGTTGTCTCTACGCCATGAAGTCTCCTTTCGACCAATCTTATTCAAACGCATTTTGTAGTATTTTCTACGCAAAATATCAAATGCCACAAACATTTCAAATGTTTTCGATGAATGACCGAATTCTTGACATAGTAGAAACGGATAAATACGAGTAAAATTCGCAAATACGTGATTGAAGCGTGAACGTACAGGCAAGTAGAGAGAAATGTCTCGATTTTATGTTATCTTTAAAAATAGACGAACTTACTTCCATAATAGTGTATACTTATATGCAACAAATCCTACCACAGAACACATCTACTTTCGATCTGCTACAAATTAAGTTTGCTTTGCCAATTTCTGGCATGTACATGTAATATAAGAATTCATCTATAGCTAAAACAAATTTCTTACTATTTAACTAACGATTTCAACATGGAACTTTGAGGTGAAATTTATGCAATTCTTTGATATGACTGTTGTGACGGCGATCTTCACTGTAATCTAGAAATTCAAAAGTTCGCTTGTGATCACGATCAACTGTAAGAGGTCTACCAATTGTTGGCCCCAGGCTTGATTCCACTGCAGCGCCACTTTGTTGTCCCCACTTGCTTCTCTTTAGCCCTAGGACACCAAGTCAGAGGGAAAAGTACGAAAAAAAACTCCTAAATTTATTGTATTAGTACTAATTTAGTCCTAAATCTTTTCACATTTCTATTTTATTATCCCCACTCGAGCTTCTCTCTAGATCTATGACACTAAGTTGAGGGAAAAGTATCAAAAAAATTATAAATTTATTGCATTAATACAAATTCAATCCTATACATTTTCACTATTTTTAATTTGTTGTCCCCACTCGGGTTTCTCTCTAGCTCCAGGACACCGAGTCGATTCGCAATCGCGTCCCTAGTCTGATGCATCCCACCAAGTTGCCACTCCAGGTTCTACTATGAAATGACGAACAGCTATCCACAAAGCCTAAGCCCCCTTAATCTTCGTTAGCGAGATGGTTGTTGTCATCGAGTCTCAACTCATAATCACGTGCCCTTGGAGCGCACAGAGATGAACTCTCAATAATAATTTCTGATTTTTGATAAACTGAATTTACAAGTGCCAAGAATGAAATATCTATAACTAAAAGCCCTTCCATGAAAAAACCAAACTAGGAGACAACTACGTAGAGATAACTTAGGAAAATCTGAAACTACTATCTATAATCTAATCTGATATAATCTAATTTGATATTCCCTAAAAATCAAACAAAATTATCAAGTATTTTAATTTAATCCCTAAAGTCAAACCAATAAAGAAATAAAACGTCAAACCCAAAAAAAAAAAAAAATCAAATTCTATTAACTAAAAGATGTAAATCCAATCCCAATGTACCCCGCATCAAGACCTATTATCGGGAATTTGTAGAAATACCCTTTTAACTCTGGGTCATAAGAAGGAATTGCATCTTTGTCAATGACTTTGATGCTATGCGGAAGAGTCCAGAGTTAGCAATACACCGGTACCCAAGAACTCTGATTTTGCTAAATCAATCACACATAAAAAATATTGTGAAAATTTCACGGAAAGGACAATTATTCCTGGACGTTCTTTCAATTTGGTGGGCTCTATCTATCGTCGCATTCGGAGAACATTGCTCGATAATTTTTGTCCTACATTATATGGTAACAATTTCTCTGCTTGGTGGCCCGGCTAGGATATCAGATAAAGCAGCCATGCCCCTGTACTTCAACATTCTCTGGGAAAAGCAAAAGAGGCTCTCCTCTCTCTCTCTCTCTCTCAATGCCAATCCCCCGCAGAGACGACACTGGACGAGACGTTTGCATGTGCTCCGAATTGTGAACTTCGAAGTTAAGCTGCTTAGTTGCTTTCAGATGTAAGGCCCCTCGCAGCTCACATATTCATCTGCATGCATGCACGCGTGCATGCATGGCGCTTGTGCTTTTGTTAACTTATAAGTGTCGAAGAATGTCTGAAGGGTTGACCTGACGATGCAGGTAAACAGAGGCGCTGCCCTCCAGGACAAAAGAAGGAACTGAAAAAGAGGAGTGGTCACGATCTCCGCCAGCGTAGAGGACCGCTGAGCGTGCGAAATTGCTACAGAAGATGAGGGCATCCAACATTACAGATGGTCGAAAATATACTCACGTCGCACGTCTTGTGACCTGAGTTAGGAATGGGAATTGATCAGGAGAGGTTTAGCAGCTAATCTTTAGGGTTTGGGCAGCAGCTCGATCTGAACTAAGAGTGGAGCTGGAGCCAAACGCCCACTTGGATTTCACCGAAAGCTGCAAAATGATAGTATTAGGACTTGTACTTTGTACCGAGGAGGATAATTTGGCTATGTAGTAAGTTCAATATACGATGTTTATATGTATTTGGACAAAGCAACATGGCGAAAAAAGAAAAAAAAAAAAAAAGGAGTCCTTAATCTGGGAAAGTGTCTCCTAATAGGACTTCAAATGTCATGTTCCAACGATGGTGTTGGCGCTTTACCGTTTGGAAAATTAGTATTTGTGAGTTCTAAATTTAAAATCAGGAAAAAGTTAAATGCTGTGCGACCAATATCCATAACTATTGTTTATTAATGATTGTTAGAATTTTTAAATAATAAATTATGCATTTATTTAATAACTTAAATTTTTTAAATAGTTGATAATAATTCCATCAAGTCTCGTATAGTGTCAAGATTAAGACACTTGAGTTTGAATCTTTTAGATCCATATTCATCTCCTTAAGGAAAGTGATAGAATATTTAAATAATAAATCACGTCTTTATCTAAAAAGTTAAATTTTTAGAGTTGTTGATGATTATTAAATTATCAAATCTCACACAGATGATAATGTTTGGGCTTGTGAGGCATAAAGCGCCACATCTAAATTCGTTCATTCCGTTGAAAGATCTCTCGTATATACAAATGCAAAA
Organism: Eucalyptus tenuipes; assembly: GCA_014182365.1. Taxonomy (NCBI): domain Eukaryota; kingdom Viridiplantae; phylum Streptophyta; class Magnoliopsida; order Myrtales; family Myrtaceae; genus Eucalyptus; species Eucalyptus tenuipes. The sequence continues at coordinate 15,289,807 of CM024539.1, read as the reverse complement.
CATCGAGCTCTCGTACTCAGCCCTCGAGGACTGAGTCATTTATACCCCCATCCTATTTAAATCCTTTTCAACTTCCATTTTTGGCCGGCCTAGATGGGCAATAATATCTTGCCCAAAACCCCGGCAAATCAGTCGATGATGCTCAATCTCTTGCGCCCTATACCTATCAGACCGTTCGGGAAACTCTCTTGCCACCGCATCCGCGTTGGAAACGTTCGAGGAAATCGACGGAGCAACTTCGCGGAAAAGAAACGAATCTTCTTCCCCGTGTAGTTGGCCAACAGGATACTTTGCTGAACAGTGCAACTCCATGTGGCCACCACCACCATCTAACACACGATCTCTCTCGTTTCTCTTTGCTGCTACAGTGCGATCTGTCCGCGGAATCGGAGAAAACGGATGTTGGGGGCGAGTGGTTAGTGCAATCATGTCGACCCTTTTAAGAGCATAGGACCTGGAGAGAGCACCCAGCTGCTGTCGTCCCAAGACATACACGTATCGCCTTAAAAGAAAAAAACATTCTTTTTTTAGGAAATTAGGGTTTCGGGCGTGATGGGAACTGACATTATGGTCCCCGGCACGACATTATGGCCGAAGCAAAAGAGCCGGATCGTCCACATAAGATGGGAGGCATCATGAGCTTGGGGAGGGGGCCACCCGTTTTTTCGTCGTGGTCATCATTTATTTATGATGGTTTAGCCCCCCCACGCCTGAGTCTCGATAATGATTGCGATTTAGAACCACACATGGGGTTCGCTTTTGGCTGTGATTGCGGGCAATCCCTTTCCTGGGGTTTTAAACTGGGGGAGGCTCAATTAGGCAACGGGATGGACCAAAATAAGATATAGATTTTCTAGGGGGAATAGGCTAGGGACCAGGGGAATGAAGGCGAAGAACTCGAGCTCGACAAAGACTGTCTAGTAATGACTGGGAACGGACTCTATTACATTCTTCATGTCTTTATGCTGGACCATATAAATTAACATCATCTCAATAATTAATTAGGTTAGTCGCATTGTAAATCTAGTGATCGGCAATGAAGATGGGGTTGGTCCACATTATTTATAGACCACACAATACGAACTTATCTCTCGGCCTAGTGACGAGGAATGAAGAGATGATTTGGAGATTATCCAAATCCTATAATCTTTTGCTACATCTTAGTGGAAGACTTTCATTGAACTTTGACAAATAGAAAACTAATTATGTACCATATCACTTTCTTCTTCTTTTTTACCTTATTGGGATAAGGTTGATGAGTGGAGATCCAATGCGAGTGACTCTCTTTGGACATTACTATGAGGTTCTCACAACCATTACAAAATGTTTAGATGAGCAATACTATTCTATACTTTTTATGATTTGAAGATCCGAGGTTGGTAAACCTGTCACCATAGTCTCATCGTGATGTAATGGGCTTGCAAATCCCTCCACACGAGACATGCCTTGACAAGGCAATATGGCAATAGCCGTTAGAGGTTCGCTCCGAAGTAAATCGAAGCTGTGATTTCATAGAGGACAGATTACTCATTTATTACTGGGCTAACCATCTCTGCATGTACAATCAGATATGAAACATGACTAATTTCATAGAGTCACCTCCGAGACATTTATTACTTGAAACTTGACTGATTGATCATCGATCCACGAAAAACTAAATACATAATGGATAAGATTAATGTCCGAGGAGAACGTAAAACTCGCTCACAAATAACGTCAACTTGCCACATTTAAGGTCGTTCTGGACGAAGGGACTCTATCATGATGTGGACAAGGATACTCACTGATGGAGGCTAATCAAACCTCGAGAGCCATTAAAACCTTGTTTTCTTGGAGATGCCTACTTGTGGTCTTATGTAGTCTAACCTCCGTAGCCGCCATATTAATTAAGAAAATGTGAGTACTAATGAAGGATTTGGAATATTTGAACTTTCACAATTGATGCATGTAATATCAGTATAGGAGAATTTCAAACAAGGAAAATGGTCGCAATGGCTTAAGGCTTTAAATTGCATCAAATGACGTCAATTGAATAAACATCTAGAGACTTACTGAAAAAGATTTTGTTGAGGAGCACATCCGAAGCACTTGCTAAGAAATCAAATGAGGAAATATCATAAATTCTAATCGCTTATTGTTCTCGTGATATGCACAATTAATGATTTGAAAATTGAGTATCTCCTTAAGTATGCTTAATAGATGTCCCAGAGGCACTCGGCGATGCAAAACACGAAAAGATGAGAAAACGGTGAAATAGAAAATTACTCCGACTGCTAATTCGAATCTCATACAATCTTGAGAAACACTTCCTCACACACACAAGATGCAGCTCCGACGAAACTAAAACTCATACCCTCCGTAGGTGTTTTGAGTCATTCCCTCTCATTCTTTGGCAAAAAAGAAGAAGAGAAAGTCATTTGCTACTGCTCAGCTAAATGAAATTTTTTTTGCATAAAAGCTTTTGAAGCCGTGAAAAACTTCATTTAGCGCCCGTTTTGGTTACAATGATGGATAGATGGATTTCATGCTTATGATTCAATGCGTTTGATAGATAGATGATGGACCATCATGGAGAGATGGGGACAAAGTTAGGTCTATCAATAAGCTGTTATCGTTGAATTGATGGAAGGTTCCCACAAGAACTCAAAAAGGGACCATTTGGCATGTCCTAATCTATATATTCTTGCCTTAATATGCTGCCATGGCCGTCGGATGGCCTTTTCAGCCTTGTCGCGGGGTAAAATAAAGGAAAAGTTATCGGGAAAATCAAGCGTCTGATAATATTCATTTTCGGTCCCACAAATCCCAAAGGTTATCAATCCGTGATGATTTTAGGGAAACCCTTTCGGTTTAGATTAAGAAAGCGATTGATTTAAACATTATCGATTGGTATCGGGAAGCCCACATGACCATATCGATCGCACTTTTAGGAATACCTGTAGCCATGTTAATATGGAAGGTGACCACATTGTTAATTAAACAGATAAATGGGCGTGCATTTTACATGTTGATCCAATTAATCTCAATGTGATCTCTAGTGTAGTTGATATTTGCTTATTCTTGAGATCTCTTATCTAACGACTTGTTCGGCCATAAGCCAAGTTCCCACAAATAAGAAGTCAATTTCTCAATTTTTTGAGGATTAATTTTCACTTGGGAACCACTCAATAAGCACTCTTCAATCCACATGGATCTAACCTTTATAGAATATCTAAATATTAAACCATATATTTATCTAATAATTTAAGCTTTTATAACTGTAAACAATGATCTTACAAAATTTCACATAGTATTAGAACATGAGGTCAAAGTTCAAATATTTCCAAGCCTCTATTTGCCTCTATAATTAAATATTCCCACACTTAGTTTTAAGATGTTACAAACCGCCCCTAATATAGTGCTAACGTCCTTATTAATTAGTGCATGCCCACATAGCCTAGTCAATCCACTATTCACCTGATGCATTCCACATTTTTTGCCACCATAAAGGCCAGCACGGAGCTGCATTTGATCTAAGCCCTCTCGACTTGTCAAGCACTCCCTATCCGCATCAAATCAACTAATTAAGTATGTAAAAAAATCTCAGAGCAATCGGAGGGGATCTATCTTTGATACCATTTGTTATGGCACCAGCCATTACCCTTATTATATGAGCTAAGCCACCAAAGGAATACTTAAGTTGTAGTCTTTTGTGTGAGTAATTTACTTAAATATGACATCTCAAATCTCTCTTTCATCCAAAGTAGGATTTGGAGTGTTATAAACTCTCCACTTACAGCATTAATGTCCTTGTTAATGTCAACCTAGAAAACCTTAGGATACACTCAATTTGATATGTGATTTGGGTCACTCCTTAATTATGACCATTCATCATATTTGAGATTTCAAGGAAAAGCCACACCTTACTTGTCCCTAACAATTGACTCCTGCCCTTATCTGGTCCGTTGTCGAATAAAACACATCTATTCAAGTGACCTTCGGTTCGATACTATATTGGCTTGTTTGGAATGAACAATGCCGCCAAGTTCACCACGGGTGGGAGTTGGGGCTCACCATGGATGGGAGAAGGTTTGCTAAGTGATTCATTAGTAAAGATCCATCCTATGGTCACAACTTCAATAGTTCTTTTAAAGTTTAGCATGCTGAGAGGGACCGGTCGTTATAGTCGATGTTAGAGCCAAACTCCCCTCCCATAGGCACGTGGTTGGTAGATGAGCCCAGCCAACTCTCTCTGCTAGGATATAGAGCGACCGTGCGATTGCCATGGAAAGAGCACTGAGACAAAGTACGGCTCGTGGCAAACTATGGGATAAGGAAGCCTGTTTGAACTGATTGACACATCCGATATGAGGGAAGTGTCAGTAGGAAACAGGAGCAAAGACTGGAGGTTGTCAATGCTCGAAATCAAGAGAGTTTATAACGCCTCGAGGCAAGAGAGTTTAGAACACCTCGAGGCTCACATTGAATGCTGAAAATTGAAGTCAAATGACCTCTTCGATAATTCATGAGTAAAGACTGGTTCCCAAATGATCGCCAATCGGCTATTCCTTTTTCAAATGGGCAGTGAGATCCAAAGTGTCTCTGCTTTTCATTTCTTCGATCACGAAGGCGAAGAGATCGGATCCAAGGCAGGGACGTACAGGTCTAGTCAATGCCAAAGGTACGATCCTTCAATGTTTGAGGTCGCATCTACCCTGCAAAAAAAGGTTTCCCTCAATAAATTGTTCCTGGCCAGAACTTAATTTGCACGTTACTTGCTACTTGCTAGCCAGAAATTTGGCGTCATTTGCCTTATGCCAGTCCATCTACACCAATCAGTCAATTACTGCTCGACAAACTCTGTAATTTCTTTTGCATCTTGACACATTTTCAGATGGATAGGCCACGTGACATCTTCTCAACAATACAGAAATTAGCTGCTCGTGTACTATGTACGTTTTTTTTTAAGGTTTGCAAGTATATGTTCTCATCAATAGCTTTTAGCAGATAATTTGAAGGCACATCTAATATCGAATCAAATATATTATAAATAAATGAATACTATGTATATATAATGGAATTGTTCTTCTCTTTTCCAAAAAATTCTTAGGTTCTTTCAAGAAAAGTACATATTTAAAGGAAAAACTCTTAAAATAGCGATGTAAATATGAACGAGTAAATATGTTAGGAGAATTTATAAATGTAGTGAAATGGACTATGTATGACAACTGTATGATCAAGAGAATTCTTTAAATTCTAGTAAGAAAATTTTAAGGGAAGAATATTTCAGAACATATATATCTAATTATGTTCATCAAAGTAAACAATCTGATTAATTTCATTAGAATGAGAAGATATTATGATCATAAGTTTAAGTGGAATCGACTACATTAGGCACGGTATGTTATGTGATGAATAGAAAAAGAAAAAAGATATACAATGGAGAGATTGACTTTGTAATTTGGAATAGAACTTTCAGAACAACAAACTGACAAATACGAAACAATTTATAGGGAATAGAAAGAAAGAAAAAAAAGGAAAATACTACTTTTCGTCCATTAACATTTCGGCTTTTGGTAGACTAAGTGCATGTGCTTTTGATTTGTCTAATTAAGTCATTTTACTTTACAAATTTTGTAGTCAAGTCTCTCGATTTCAAATCTTACCCGCATAACTGTGTCGGATTATGAGTGGATAAAATTTAGTCAATATGGAGGCCTATTTGGACACCACCATCGTAAAATTTAGCCAATGTAAACAATGTTGGAATAAGATTGCGTATATATTTAACCAATGTAGCCACAACTGTGGATGTCCATGTGGGAAAAATGGTTATCCATGTCTTCGCTGAGTGTTATGTCAATTGAATTTAGCATGATTAGATCTCGAAGGGACTTATTAAGAAAATTTATGAAAGTAAATGATTCAATTAGACAATTAAAAGTACAAAAGCGATTAGAAAATGCGTGAAAATATAGCAACGAAAAATAGAATTCATACTAGAAATCTACAACAGTATAGTTTGATTATAGTTTCCACAATCTGTTATGTGGTAGAGGCAATATAGATCAATATTAATCGATCAAATAACATGGAGTATAAAATAGTTTGGTTCAATTCAATATAAAATGTAGCGGAATACAATATTGCAGTTACTTTTGAGTAATTAAAGAATGGTGATTATGCTTAAAAATGACAAAATAATAATGTCAAATTTAAAAACAAAAATGCGTCTATATATAAGATGTTTGGAAGCGTAAAGTAATTTTTTATACCAGACAAACAAACCTACATGATTCGATCATATAGCATTAATACTTCATGATATTTTTTCTAAGATTATTTAATTTTTGTGGTTATTCTTATTGCTGTAACTCTAGAATCCACTAAATTTCCTTATAAGGTGAATGTGAAAAAGTAAAGAAGGAGGTTTAGTGAAATACAAATTTTGAAATGTGAAGCCCATGCGAAGCATTGGCAACTACATTAGTACTATACTGAAAATGATTTTTACACTTTTATTTTTGGTCAGAGACTTTTATACGTTACATGCACTAGATTATAATTGAGCGAGTTTTTTTTTTTTTTCAAAAGAAAATTTAAGAGTTTTTTGAAGAAAAAGTGAAATATTAGAGGAAAATTCTTAACAATAAGTATTAAAATTGACTTATGAGAATGAGAAAACGTTTTTGAAAAATTAAAAGAAATAAAATTTAAAACATTAACATGGTTATAGGTGTCAGTAGGTTAGGTATAATAAGCAATAACTAAAGAAGTAAATAATAAAATAACTCTACGAATATGATAGTTTAATTATATCTATAATTTCGCATGTAATTCATTCTCTTACGCACGATATATGATTGGATAAAACTTAATGCCTTTTGCCGTAAGCACACAACTAATTATTTGCCATCTCATCATAATTAAATAACATTAATTATGACATAATATAATAATTAGCACTACATACAAAAGAATTGGAGCATCAACCACATGGTTTATTTGACAAAATGACATTGCGTTTCAAATTGGAATCTCTAGGTCCAACCCTCCTAAATTCGAATACCAGTTCAACTTCTTCAAGAACTCACTTTATATCTATGCAATATGTAAATGACACTTTGATAATAATACCAACCGTGTTTCTATAGTCATGCTTATTAAATCATTGAAAAAAAAATGATATAAATGATTAATGAATTTTTAATTTGTTGAATGTAATTCCTAAAATTTTAGTACATATTCAATTTGGTCACTAAACTGTATAAAAATATTCAATATTGTTCATGAACTTGAGCTAATGGAATGATAACATTAGACTTTTTATATAGTTTAGGGACTAGATTGAAAATTTACTAAATTTCAAGAGTTGCATTAAACAAATTAAGAGTTCAAAGACCACATTTATGTTTGATCAAAAATCAAAAAATCATTTATGTAATTATCTCCTAATTATTTGTATGTGAATAAAATGATAAGTTGGACCAATTTGACAAAATCGGTATTCAAGCTTGTCTAGCTATATGGGAATGGGAGCCTCCTCTTTTGCGATCGATTATAATCGGCACATTGTCTATCCTTACTTGCATTGGCAATTTCACTTGCTTAATAGATCTGTTTCAGGAAAAAAAAATTAAAATTTTTTTTTTTGCCTCCAACCAAGAGGATCATGGAAAGAGCTGATCACATCAGTGAACAGCATAGTTTGAATTATCACGACCTACAAAAGGCACATCATGTCGAGTAGCTATTAACAAAAGCTTTTCCGACATTTATTACATTTTAAAATCAATGCTCCAATGAAAAGAATTAACTTTTCCATTTTCTTTTCCCCGGTTCCTCACGCAATCGATCGAATCCTTATGGATATTCCTTCAACTCGACACAGGTTGTCAAAAGGATCTCAAAGACCCACCAAAGCACGGGGAGCTAAGGAACCTTTGGAAAATGGAAATCTCAATGTCCATCCTAATGATGTGTAGAATAGTCGTCTTCCTTCGAATTATGATATCTCTTGATCTTTTTCTTAATAGTTCTATAGCATGTCTCGAATTACCAATTGGAATGAATCATTTTTTCACGAGGTCATTTGTGATCATGAGGAGTAAGTTACTTTCAAATGAGAGTGCATCTGAGTTTTTACTTCCCTTCTACCTCAAGTAAAAAAGGGCGATAACCCTTAAGGCGAAGCATTCATTTTTTGCCCAAAAAACGAAATTGACCAATTTTATTTTTCCCCCTCTATCCACAAGAAACGGTTGACTCGTTTTCCAATCGGAGTCAAACTTCCCTTTCCCTGCCCGAATTAAGCCGAAACCTCCAAAAAAGTCAAAAGACAGGGCTGAGCTACGCGTCGCGTCGCCCCACCGGACACGGCGAGGGCGGGGAGCCGAAATTCGGGGGGAGAGCGGAGGGCAAAAGGGTCCGCCGGGGGGGGTTGGCGTGCATTAACGGCAATTTTTTTTAGCGCAAAAGCGAGGAGGGGAGGGGAGGAGAAAGAAAAGTCGTCGTCCCCTGTCTCTCTGAGCCACCCTGTACTCTCTCTCTGCTGCAGCTGTAACCTCTACTCTGCTTTACTTTTAGTCCACCCCTACACGCATCGCCATTACACACGCTCCACTCCCACTACACTTCACGCACTCGCAACAAACACGTCCCAACAACGCCCCTTTCTCCCTCTCCTTCTCTCCCTCTCTGTTTTTCTCTGTTTCCTGCAGAATTCAGGGCCAGCGGGAAGAGGAGAGAGAAATAGAGAGAGAGGGCGCCACGGAGGGGAGGGGACAGGAGTGGCAGGTGTCATCACGGTTCGCAACCCAGAGGGAGAGAGAGAGAGAGAACTGGGTGGTGGGTTTTAGAGAGAGAAGGGGGGTGGGGAGTGGTGAGGAGGCATCGAGATTCGAGCCCGGTTGGGGGAGTGAGGAGGAAGGGGGGAAATCTTCGGGGCGGATCAGGATGATTTAAAGCAAAGGCGGCGAGAATTTATGATTTCACTTCATCCGATTGAGACCTCTCTCTCTCTCTCTCTCGCCATATGACGCCATAGTTTCTCACCAACTTTTCTCTTAGCGAATTTGCCCTTGGGTTGTCTCCTTTCCCATTTTCTCCCCAAAGGGTATACTTCTTTTTCCACATATTTCTGTTCATCATTGCTCCCTGCTGTGCATGTACGAACTCTCTCTCTCTCTCTCTCTCGCTCGCTAAGCCATTAATGTCTTGAGAAACTTGGCTCAACGGCCCTTCTTTGCTTGTCCTTCACTCCTCTCCTCCGCTTCCAACTTCTTTCCTTCTCAACTCTGAAAAAAAAAAAAAAAAAAAAAGATAAGATGGCTTCTTGCTCTGCCCGTTCTTCCTCGTAGCATTTTCCTTCTCCTGTATCTTCTTTCTAGCGAACGAAAGTTCCTTCTCTAGCGTTCTCTACTTGGAATGGCGTCCGTTAGAGCATTATGAAGGTCTCGAGCCTGGTGGGACTGTCTCTGTGACGGGTTAGCTCGTTCAAGTAAGAATTTTTCTCTCTCTTTCCAACGAGCAAGATAGTTCGTGGCACATAGCGTGTCCACTGTTTTCAGATTCCACTACTTTCCTCTGGCTTAGTGTCAGTTCTTCGCTAGGCTCGAAGCCCGCCATTTCTGCGTGACGAAAGAAATTTCTTTTTCTCGTGGCCACTTTCCGACAGGAAAAAAGGGTTGCTCTGTTCCTCTGCGAAAGATTACAAAAAATGAAGTTCATGAAGTTGGGATCGAAGCCAGATGCGTTCCTTGCAGATGGAAAATCTATCAGGTGAGATGAGAACGGTCCATTGTTTATTCTGTTCTGTAACAGCCCTGTTTACGTTCCTGTCTCTGCGAGCATGATATGAGCTGTGCGTGTGTACTTTTTGTGTTGTTTTCTTGTCTTAATATAACTCTTGATCGCCCTCGGTTTTTGTAATAACAAATTGCCCATGCACTTTCTGTGGGGGGCTTGTGGGTTCTTATGGGCTGATTTGCATCTTCGTTCTTGGGGGGTATTTCAGTACTTGGGACAGCGCATTTCTTTTTGGGAGCGAGTATTCAATTTCCTGTATCAGCATGGCAGTGATTCTCTGTCTGCTGATTTTTATGGGGGTGAAATGCCTCCGCAAGGAAGAATTTGGATGTAAACTACGAAGTCGAGGTAATAATTGGACAGAAGCTGTGCAAATTTATGATTAAGTATTGTCTTGTATTATATATATAGAGGAGAGAAGAAAAGGTTGCTTTTCTTTCCTGGACAATGTGGGGGATCTGGTGCCCTTGAGGTTGTGGTCCAGCTTTTGGACTTAACCTTTTATGAGTTAGTGGTCCAAACGGGGGAAAAAGTCACATGGGGTGGCCAAGCCCTTTAATCATCAGAAAGAGTAATTCTTTTATCTTTGGAGAATAATGAGCTATGATTCTAACACGAGGTCGAGGCCTTTTGCTCTCAATCATTATGGATGAGCTTTAGTAGGAACCACTATTTGCTTTGAATCTCACATATGTTTAGAGCGGAAAGGGGAAGATATTTAATGGGGTTGTTTTGCTGTCCTCCTTCACTTGACTGTGTTGAAAGGGAAATACTTGATAGTAAGTAAACACGTGGTTCCACTTGCAAGAGGAATTGTGACCCAGAGGTACCTCAGTTTGATGGCGGTTTCTCTCAAATTACGGCAATAAAGTGTGTGACTATTCAAATTGGAATGATTTGGAAATGAGACGCAACACATTGCCCAGAGGCGCAGAGTTGTAAAGTTCAACTGAAACACGAGTACTGTCTATGCTTGGACGGGCCATGAGAAATAAGAACGCAACAAAATGTGTAATGGGTAATCCAATCTCACACTAAGATAAAAACCTACCGGTTCACTTATATTGTTTTGCGACAAGCAAGATCCATTGACTAAATATCTGAATCAAGCCTCAGTATGTGATCACTAATAGAGATCCAGATATTCTCAATAAACACTTATCTTATACGAGTTGTAAATGTGAAATAAGCAGATATTTTCTTCGCCAATTGCCTTTCCTATGTATATATTGGACAGTGCTCATTAGAAAGATATGTTTCTTTCTTCGTCCTAATGGCATCAATGTTGTAGTCAACCTTCTAGCTGATTGTTGGACTTTTAGTTGCTGTTTTTGTTACTATGAAGCTGATTTCCATTACAATTTAATTCATTAACATTCTTTGTTGGCTAAGCATTGTAAATGTACTGATTTAGGTATATATCTGCGGAACTGGCGACGGACATTGCCATATGTGTTGGTGAGGTTAAGTTCTACCTTCATAAGGTAAGGAAACACATCTTTCGATGCTGCCTCTAGTGTGCTGGAGAATGTTGTCTCAGCATTTGTTTTTCTCCCCTGTATGAAGGACTAGTTTATTTCGACATTACACTGCCTCATCACAATTCGATGCTTATTTTTGCATTTGATGTGTAAGAACATGAAATTGTGAAAGCTACCATAGACATCGGCAATTACCCATAGGATTTTAAGTGTGTGAATTTGTCTATCTTATTATCTTAGTTCATTCATTTTTAGTCACTGCAGCTAACTTAGTATATTATATGCACACCCTTCCCCAAGAAAGGCATCGATACCAGACTAAGTACCAACTATCCAATTCAAATATATTGACAGATCTTAGCCTGTCATTTTTCTGACTTCTGCTGTAACAGGACGAAGGCATGATGTCGTACGGCAGTTGAAGGCATCAATTATTTTTACAGAACTTTTGAAGTTCATCTGATTTTTTTTTTCCCAAGTTTGTTTTGTGACCATTGTCATGCACAAACCATGTACATTCCTTTTCTAGCTGATCTGATCTATTTTCTTCAAAAACATCCGCAGTTCCCTCTCTTGTCCAAGAGCTATCGCATGCAGAAGTTAGTGCAGAAGGCTCATGAGGAGAATTCTGATGAAATTAATTTGGTTGATTTCCCTGGAGGACCAAAGGCTTTTGAGATTTGTGCAAAATTTTGTTATGGGATGACAGTTACTCTTAATGCTTACGACGTTGTGGCTGCTCGTTGTGCAGCCGAATACCTTGAGATGACTGAGGATGTTGATAGGAGTAACTTGATTTTCAAAATCGAGGTATTTCTCAATTCCAGTATCTTTCGGAGCTGGAAGGATTCCATCATTGTTCTTCAAACTACAAGGTCTCTACTTCCATGGTCCAATGACCTCAAGATAGTTGGGAGATGTATAGATTCTATTGCCTCAAAGACTTCTATCGATCCTACAAATGTCAATTGGTCATACACACACAATCGCAAATTAGCTTTGGCAGATAGAATTGTTGAGGAGGGGATAAAGTTTCAGGAGAGAATGGAATCTGTACCCAAAGATTGGTGGATTGAAGATCTATGTGAGCTGGATATTGATCTGTTCAAGCCGGTGATTGTCACAGTGAAGTCAAAAGGACGGATGGATGCGAGTGTGATTGGAGAGGCTCTCAGAACTTATGCTGTCAGATGGTTGCCGGATTCTGTTGATGCTTTGGTTTCAGATGCCAACCAATTCAGAAACAAATCTCTTCTTGAAACTCTCATTGCTTTGTTGCCATCGGAAGTTAATTCTGGTTCTTGTAGTTTTTTGCTAAAACTACTAAAAATGGCTACCTTGGTGGCAACGGATGGTTTGGTAAGGGAACAATTGGTGAAAAGAGTTAGTCTGATGTTGCATGAGGCATCAGTGATGGATTTGTTAATTCCTTGTCGGGCTCCACAAAGCACAAAATACGATGTAGAATTGGTGAAGTGCCTTCTGAAGCAATATCTATCGCATGGAAATTATGGCAGGGACTATGGCATCAAGAATAACGAAGTTGGAAATGGCATGATCCTTTTGGAGCATGATTCTTTGATAAATGTTGGTAAACTGGTAGATGGGTATCTCATGGAAATAGCACATGATCCGAATCTGCCACTATCAAGTTTCATCGAGTTATCACAGTCGATTCCTGATTCAGCGAGACCGATTCATGATACCTTGTACAGATCAATTGACATATATCTGAAGGTAACATTTCCTGCATTCATCATACCCGGTTCATTTTTAGATGCTATACTCTCTCTCTCTCTCTGATCTTGTGCTCTATTAATCCTGCTGCAAGCTGTTGTTCTCACTTGTTTTTCATAATGACCTTATGTTTTTTGATTTTGACTATTAACCTGAAGCGCTCATTCTTTGCATGCTTAAGGTTTGGCATACCACATGATCTCTTTGCATGGAGAGGGCACTTGTCGTCGCTGGTTTAGCATGTGAAATTGGTGGAGCACCTACTCCAATTCATATGAAAGAAAGGGCATACCTCTAATAATGTTTCTTTGGCCACAGGAACATCCGAGCTTGACAAAATCTGAAAGAAAAAGGATATGTGGGTTGATGGACGTCAAGAAACTGACCATGGAGGCATCCATCCACGCTGCTCAGAATGAGCGTCTCCCGCTTCGGGTTGTTGTCCAAGTTCTTTATTTCGAGCAGGTCAGAGGGGCTCAAGCCCTCAACAGCGCTCAGCGAGACACTTCGTGCTCCACGACGAACACCGACGAGGAATCAGAGAAGATGACCATGGAAAGTTGCAGGAAGCTCGAGAAACAGATGAGCCACATGAAGATTGATAACGGCGAAGCGAAGAAGAACCGGAAGCTGGCCAAGAAATCTAGCAGGAACAGCCAAAGCGGGGCCCAGTTGCTTCCCTCGAGATCGAGGAGGATATTCGATAAACTGTGGCCCATCGGCAAGGGGCACGGGGAGCACAAGAGCTCGGAGACCTCCGGGAGTTCTCAGAGCCCGACCTCTGTGGTTCCTGCAGATACCAAGTCTTCCGCATCGTCCATGAGACGCAGGCGGCACTCTATATCCTAGGAAATTCTTCATACCTGTTCAGTGCAGAAAATTTTAGGCTGTTCCCAAGTGTAAAAAATGTGGTAGAAACCTCGGTAGGCGTCAGCTTCGTTTGCCTCGGTGGTATGGATGCTTTCACTTCGTAAGACTTTGCTGCTGCTTATTCTTAAATTCTGTGAATTCATGAATCGAGGGTGGTGAGTATTCTGCTCTCTGAAGTGGCTTGTTGCTTTCTCTGTGGAAGCTTAACTATGCCAAAAACAAGGAACTTCGTCATGAGCAAATTATTCAACACTTGCTCGGCCTTTGGCAGCATGATTCGACCCATGACCCTCGTTCCGGCCTTCGGCGAGGATCGGCACACTGCCTCCTAACTTACTATATCTTGGTCTAGACTTAGGTTTTGGTACGCTTCGCATGAGATCCACGTGATCAAGGTGCAATGGACTGGTATATGTTTGGAGCACCCGATAAAGTGCTCTCTCTGTCTGGCATGCTTGAACTTTCTTTTCGAACACTTTGGGGCCAAGAATTCGCATCAAGGAAATCGAAACATGATGTATGCACTCGGCTTGCTCGGTTTGGCATTTAATGGCGCGTTTAATAATACTTTTGTTTTCAGAAATAATTTCTTATCCGAAATGATTATTATTTATTTTATTTTCGAGAACAATTTCTAAGCATTTTAAGTCGTTTGATAATTATCCAAAATTTGAATTCTCGGAAGAGAATTGCGTTTGGTACCTTGTTCAAAATTTATACTTTAAATCATTTTTTTTAATTTTTAAATAATTTTATTACTTTTATGACTTTTTTTCCTTTCTTTCTCTTCTTCTTCAAGTCGCCGCTCGTCGGCCTTGGGATGACCAGCGAACTCACTGGAGCATCACCAGCCCTCGGCAAGGCTGGCCCTCGTTAGCCGAGCCTCGAGCGGTCATGTCCTTTGGGGCCGGATTTTGGGTCCATGGGCCCGATAACCCTAATGGCCCAAAACACAAGTAAGGCAATAAAGATGCTTGCATTTACTGAATTATATATATATATATATATATATATAATAAATTAATCTAATATTGCAAGTACTTTAAACATGGCACCAAAGCATTAAGAGGTTACAATTAAAATTGTTTTCTACTACCAAATTTCGATATTGATAATTTAAATAGTTTATGCCATTTTCACAATTCCACAACATGATTTCTTGGATTTTCTCATAACTTCCGTAATTTCTGGAAATCAACACACAATTCGAATATCTTTTAAAATTGAGAAAACTTGCATAACATAGTGCGCTCACTACTAATTAACGATGTTGCAATCCGACGACAAGACGGACTGGACGGCCCGTGGACTAGGTCGGTTTTCCAAATTTTTAGTTCCTAGGTTGCCTTCTTCAAGCGCTCATATGCCTTTTTAGAGAGAATCAAATTATCTAACTTTGATGTCCATGGGAAGCTCTCATTTTTTTTTTTTGGTCGAAAACACAGCTTTGCATTCACAAAGGTAAATTGTCACAACCCCTAGACAGGGCCTCAATACAAAGCATATTCAAGAGTATTTGGGGGGATCAAGAGCCCAATTCGGGAAAAGAGAGCCACGGCCCTGGGCCTTGGCGGCCCAATCAGCAGCGGAATTTGTTTCATGCCTGCAATGCTGGAATCGTAGATTAGGGAAACACCGAAGCAAGGCAGCGACGTTCGCGAGCAGAGGTTGACACTCCAACGATGGCCGCCAGCGATGATTTACGGTCTCCACAAGCTCCAAACAGTCCAATTCGAGGATCAGGTTAGATGTAGCCATTCTTCTCTGCAACAGATACTTGAGGGTGAGTAATAGGGCTTGGGTCTCTGTTTGAAGGGGGGAGGAGGCTTGGACGTTGCTGGAGAAGCCGTCGATCAAGGTGCCCGAGTGATCGCGGCAAACGCACGCGATCGAACCCATTTCCCTCCCTATTGGAAAAGTCCCATCCAGGTTGACTTTGATTACGCCAAGTTCAGGGGATATCCAGCATCGATTAGGGTTCGGCGAGGATACCCCTGTGGCCAGAGTCGACTGCAAAGTGGAGAGATAAAGTTTCGCTGTTGTGAGAGCCGATTCCACTATCTATTGAGGGCTCGTACACTGGCGTCGGAAGATGTAATGGTTGCTCGCTTTCCAAATCTGTTAGAGTAGGGTTGCGATGATCTCCAAACTGAGTAAGTGAGTCCTATGCTCTACTAAATCATCCAACCATGCGTCCATTTGATGAGTGCTATATACTGAAACTTTAATCTGTATGTTGGGATGTGACCAAACTTGTTGTGTCCAAGGGCATAACAAAAATAAGTGTTCCAATGTTTCTGGGACCTGAGATGAACAGAGGTGACATACCGGATCGGCTGTGATGTGTCTCCTGAAGATATTATCCTTGGTGGGTAGCGCATTGTGGCATAGAGACCACAGGAAAATTCTGATCTTAGGCACTGTTTTAACTTTCCAAATCTATTGCCATACACGACAGGGTGTAGTATAAGATGATGATGCCCGAGTGCTGTTTCTGTTGTAGTTTGATTGTCTGATATGGTGGTATCCACTTTTCATTGAATACTTGCCTGTTTGCGTGCCAGTCCAAATGAGTTGATCTAAGTTAGAATTTGGATGTAAGTGTATGGCAGTAATTTCTTCGATTGTCTGTTCATCAAAGCTTTGTTGGAGGCGTGAGATATTCCAAGTATGCTGGTTTGGAGTGATAAAACCAGCCACATTCTCGGGTTCATTTCTGGGAAGCTCTCATTAATTACAGCAAGAATGCCACAATCTACTGCCGATGTCACAATCTACTACCCCATAACTTTCTAGAGAAATACATTTTTTGGTGACAAGTATGCTTACTCATTGGTCCGCGAATTCAACTTTGCAAAAGCATATCTTTCGAACGAGGCATCGAAATCATGCACCCTATAATCCCAGGGGATTCGCGATGATTGGGGGAGCGCTTGGTCATGCCAAAAGTGTCCACGGAAGTTTGTCGAGCACCGTCGACAAAGGGGCAAGACAACGGTTAGCAGAAAGCTTGATAAAAACCATAAGGAAGCTTTCGGTTGAAGTACGTCACCTACCATCAAGTTCACGATTTTCCGACGTTCGGCTAAGTTTGGATACCTAGTTTATTTCAGTCAATTGCAATAGTCATTCTAATCATGGCTAATTAAAATTATTACTTGGGTAATACAAATATTAGAATAAGGACACCACGAGTGTTATAACTTTCGTATCCTTACTTAAGTGTCATAATCATTTTTTTATCACTTAAATGTCATAACTTCTAAAGAATATTTCACCGAGTGCCATAATTGGTATTTAGTCATTTTAGTGTAATAAACTTTAAAAATGTTCATCCAAATGCTGAAAATTCGATATAGCATATCACTTATTGTGATTATTTTTAGATAATTATGATATTTAGATGATCGATTAAAAAGTTATATATTAAAAAAAAGTTATTATACCGAAATGAGCTGTGTATAATGATTATGACATTCAAATGATTTCGGTCATTTAGATTCCAGAGCATCGACGACTTTTTCACGATCTTTATGGATGCCTATGCACTTTGTCAAAACCTTGGCATAAATAATGCGTACAACCTTCGTCATTGTTCACTAAAAAACAACATACCATAAATTATCCACGACATCATTCGACGGCTTCTGAACGTGGAGAAATAAGGGCCGTCCCTAAAAATATCAAAGAACTACCGCGATAGCATGACGACAAGATTATTGTAACCGCGGTCCCTAATAATACATCGGATTCAGTAATATAATCAAAATGCCTTTTTTCTTTTTCATACCCCCAGGCTTACATTTCATTCGCGAACCGAATCCCACCAACCAAACCAGAACACATGTCGCGTGAAACATAGTTTAAGAATTAAATCAAAAATGGGGTAGACGCAAAGAATTTTTCTAGGGTTTCGAGCGTGCCCTCCATAGATATTTTCTTGGACCTATCCGAGGTACCCATTCTGTGATAATTTTTAACAACTTATCCTCTTTCTTTGTGCCTTTAATGGGCCTAGTATTTCGGACAATTGCAATGGCTTCTTTATCTCTTCATGTTAAAAAAAAAAATGAGATTTTACTATCGGCCGTGGTAGCTCCGCTGGGTAGTCTTCAGACCTTTGAGGGAAGGTCGGGAGTTCGAAGCCCTTGTAACGCAAGTTGCAAGGAGACTGGCGGCCTATTAGGTGATTGACGCGTGGCGCCGGGGTGGTGGTTTCGTAGCGTCGCGCAGGGGTTTACGTGGCGCGAGCCGGCGCGGTTCTCCAAAGACAAAAAAAAAAAAAAAAAGAAGAGATTTTTTTAGATTCGATAGGTGCAAATCTTATTTTTTTTTTTCAAGATTTAGATATAGATAATACAGATATCTATTTAGTAGAATATGACAGTTTCCTCCTAACATAACTTTTATGTATGCGTAAATATATAGGTAAATAAATTAACGCAAAGAATTTTTCTAGGGTTTCGAGCGTGCCCTTGATAGATATTTTCTTGGACCTACCACTTGCAGCGTATTTGTTTTTTTTTTTTTTTTTAAAACCACACAAAGAAGAGAAAAAGACACAAAAAAGAAAAAAGAAAAAAAAGAAACGATGGAAAAAGGCATAAGCTCAAGCGATGTTCCATGACTGTACTAACTCAGCCAACGCGACCTGAGCCGACCCGCCGGGACTCAGCGCTGCCTGCGCTTCTTGCTTGAGATGCTGCATCCGCTCCCTGATGGCCTCGCCCTCCGGCCCCATCAGCCCTCGGACCCGCCGCTCCACCTCCGCCGCGCTCACCGACCGCTCCTCCCCCGCCGCCTCCTCCATCGGCAGCGCGACCCTCATCGCCTCCACCATGAACACCCGGTTCTGCCGCTGCTCCGCGTAGAGCGGCCACGCGATCATCGGCACCCCCGCGCACACGGCCTCGAGCACCGAGTTCCACCCGCAGTGGGTCACGAACCCGCCCGTCGCGCCGTGGCTCAGCACCGCCACCTGCGGGGCCCACGACTTCACGACGAAGCCCCTCCCCGCGGTCCGCTCCAGGAACCCCTCCGGGAGCAGCGCCCCAAGGTCCGGCTCCGCCGTGGAGACGGCCTTGTGGCCCTTGCCGGTGGCCGGGCTCCGGACCACCCATAGGAATCGGTGGCCGCTCCTCTCGAGCCCCGTCGCTATCTCCTTCAGCTGCTCGGCGGAGAACACCCCGAGGCTCCCGAAGCTCAGGAACACGACGCTTCCTCTCGGCTGCGAGTCCAACCATGTCAAGCACTCCGGCTTGTCGTTGGCTGGGTCGCCGCCGCTCTCGGCTTTTCCGCCATCCCCGCTCGAGACCAGGGGCCCGATGCAGTAAAGCGGAGGGGTCGGCCCGTCGGGCACGCATTTGCCGTCCCGGATGGCTTTCACGGCTTCCTCCTCGAGCTTCTCCGACGTGTTCACTATAATCCCGGATGCCATCAGTATGTTCGTCGCGCTCTCCAGCAAGAGCTCGTAGGCCCGGTCGTTGCGGTCTTGCACCAGTTCGGCGAGGTCGGAAGGCAGCAACGGCGGCGCGCCGGGGAAGCGGAGGACGGCGTCGGTGGCGAGGTCCTTCAAGCTTTGGGTGGTGGTCCTGTGGAGGACGGGCAAGCCGAGGAAGACGGTCAAGCCGCCCCCCGACGAGCTGAAGAAGTAGTAGCAGGGGATGCCGAGGCCGCGCGCGACCGACAGGGCGTTGGTGCAGAAGAAGTCGATGACGAGGGCTCGGACGCGGTGGGTCTCGGAGATGAAGACGAGGGCGCGGTGGACGTTGGGGTTGTTGAGGCGGAGGAGCTCGAGGGCGAGGGTCTCGAGGTGCGGGGAGGTGGTGGAGTAGTCGGGAGGGAGGGAGGTGGGGGGCAGGTGGTGGAAGGTGATGGAAGGGTGGGCAGCGGAGACGGTGGCGATGTAGGAGGAGACGGAGCCGCCTTCGTAGGCTTGGCTGGGGAGGAGGACGTGGATGGAGAGGGAAGGTTGGCGGGCGAGGAGGAGCTTGCCCAGCTCCACCATGGGCGTGAGGTGGCCGATGGCCGGTGCAGAGTACAGAACCACCGCCTGCTCCTCCATGATGGGTGGCTTTGGGGATTGGCGGATTGGGAAAATCTTGAGAGGAATGTGCTCTTTACTACCTGTAAAAAAACGCAGATGCATTTTATAAGGAATGCTGAAAGTTGAATTTAGTTTGCAGGCCAGACCTGTTTCTTGCGGATCTTTTTAAAAACTAAGTTCGGATCTTTTAAAAAGTCTTTCACTTTATAAAAGGAATATGCTCACTAAAAATCATAAAATTTATAGCGAGTTTTAAAACTTGTAAAATGTACAATTAAGTCAATTTGTTTACATCGTCAATTTGACTAATAAAAAATGCCGACGTGATATTTTTATCATTAATTATTTAAATATTTATATAAATTAGATTAAAAAACCAAAAAGAATACCAACAATTTTATTAAAGAAACAAAACTAAAAGAAAAAAGAGAGAATGATAGGCCGGTGGCGCTTCCATTAGCCATCGCCCAAAGGGCCAATGGCCCTAGCTAGGCACGGGTGAGGGTGCCTAGATTTGAGCGACGTTGGCCCAACCATTGCCCGCTAGGGCGAGGCCTCGTAGGCTTAGGCGAGGCCTCGTAGGCTCAAGCGAGGCCTTGTTGGCCTTCACCGGCCTCGAGCGAGCGTTGGTGTCACTCTTGGTCTAGCCTCGCAAGGGTCGTTGGCCCTTGCCTGGGGCCGGCAAGGCCTCGCCCAGGGCGGGCGATTGTCGCCAATCTCAATTGATGTCTGGCGTCGCCCATATTTGGGTGCTTGAGCCTAAGTCTAGTGAGGGTCGCTGGCCCTCACCTAGGGTCAGCGAGGCCACCACTTAGTCGAGTGAGGGCATGCGACCTCCATAGGCCCCTCTAGTAATGGGTTGCAGTGGCGGAAGCGCCTTTCCGTGAGCCTTGCCATTTTCTATTTTTTACAATTTTGTTTATATAATAAATTTTAGCTTTTCTTTTTTATTTTTTTTCTAATTGAAAAAGGATTTGAATAAATAATAATAAAAATGCCATGTGGAAAATAGAAATTAATTTAAAAATACAATGTCAGTATTTTTCGTTAGTTATGTTGATAATGTTAATGAAAGGACTTCATTGCACTTTTTGCAAATTTTAGGATTCAATTGCACTTGAGTAATAAGTTTTAGGAATTCTAGTGAACATATTCATTTATAAAATTATACATAACAAATTTAAATTCGGATGCTCTAAATTTCAGTGTACTTTTATAAAGAAATTTGCCTTTAAAAGGAGGTAATTATAGCATACTTCGCCGGAGTAAAAAGGTTTTATACAAACAACTTCTACAATGGTTATTGTAATCTTCAAATCAAAGATGGGTAAGACTGTGTGTCTGAAGTTTTTCGGTACTGACCATATTTGCTCTATTTTACGTATTTTACAAGCAAATTGCCATTTGGCTAGGAATGATTTCTACGGACGGATTGAACCTTTATACTTTGTAAATCAAGGTTTATATACTGAAGAGACTTCTTCACATGGTCGGAGAATATAGTTTGGCATGGAGTGGCTTTTCACTTCGAGACATAGAGCCCCTTCGACTTTTCTCCATCGTTTTTCCAATGTCTACCGACGCCCTTTTAGAATTTAGTGAATGAAGCTGATTTGCACGACGGTCCGGCTGCGAAACACGTGCAAGGAGGAGATTCTCGCTTCATATGACCTCCAACTTGTTATGGTTAAACTTAGCGTTTTGTACTATATGATTTATATAAAATAGTGACTCATTGTTGTCCTTTTTATTAGTACGCTAATTAACAATCCTTTTTGTTAAAATTTATCAATAGCACGAAAGTCAATTTTAATATATTTCATAATTGAAATCAAGATTCGACGATGTAATTACAGTTCAGGCTGAAACTTTGGTAACCATCTTGAAATTCACCATTTTTCAAGCAATGTTGGGGAATTTGCTGTCTGAATGAATAGTGTAACGAAAGATATGACACACGATTTGTGTACACATTTAAACAGGCGGGTCATATTTACCATCCAATAAAAGCATGCTATATCGATTAGCATATCTTATGGATGCATATCTTCAGAACTTAGTATTGTCCTCTAGTATTCTTTTTAATGCATCGGTTTGAAAATAAGTCCTAAGAACTTGAATACAAAGAATTTGAACATTATAAAGTTTTCTTTAATCATCAAACCACGAGATATGGTGCAATTAACGGAGTCATGTGAATAGGCTCTTTTGCCTTGGTTGAAGATTTTCCACAGAAGAATTATATGCCAACAGTTTGTTGGGCCTGTCTTGTCTAATGCGTGGATAGCATCGCAGTCCAACGTTTCATTATATCAAGCGGAGTCCTCCATTTGACCAATCACCAACGACTGAGGCAACCCTACTTGAACATCACTGACGGAATGGAATGGCCCAAAGCACAAAAAAATCGGACTTAAGTTAAGAACTTTGGGATGTAAATATACCTAGAAACTAGCGAGACCTTGGGGGTTGAGGTAGACACCCCATCATTTCTTTGGAAATAATTATGGTCGAATAGTTAGGTATAGCAGCCTCCCGCGTTATGATAATATGCAATCCATACTAGGTAGACCCGTGCTTGTCTTTTAATCGACTTATCGACCCAGTACCTCTGATTGTCTTTCACATGACTGTTTCCTCGATTTGACCAAACACCAGTGACTGAGGCAACGATTCTTGAACCTCACCAACGGAATGGAGTGGCCAAAAGCACAAAAAGACAGAGAGAAAGAAAGAAAACTTCACAGTGACGCAGAACCGTGGTTCAACCAGTCATTCCCATCCAAAGACCAGCCCGCGATGATCTTTCTTTCCTGTTGAAAGTTAGGTTGGCTTTCCACTAGGGTTCACAGTCTTATTTTGGCAAGTTGAGCATAGGCCTTGACACATCCGGATCGAGCACGCTGAAATGATCCGTAAATTTGAGTCTTAAAGTCAAGGTCTAGATCACTGGAGAGGTTGGGAGTTCGATTTCTCATCTTCTCGAGAGATTGGGCCGGGGACTCGTGAGTAAGGGAGCAGGGTTTCATAACCTACGCACAACACATAGTGCACGCAGTGACTTGTAAAATAGATAATAGGATAGGACTAGACAAAAAAAAAAAAAAAAAAAAATACTAGGAAGGGGTACCGAATATGTGTTGGGTGCCATGCCTTAACGATAGAATCGAGTTGAGCCAATTTGACCTAGTTGAATACTTGAGTGTAACTCAATTAGGATATTTAAACCCTGATATAAAGGTCTGCTCGAGCTGGATTTTTCCGGCTTGGGCTCGCTTGGATCGGTCTTCAATAAGCTCAATTTCAACTATTTCAACTCTACTCTCTACTCAGTTAGTCGATATGTGATATAGGGAAATCGAACTTAGTTCACGCTCGTGCTCAGATTCTAGTTTTTCTACCGCTCAACTAGGCTTGTTTTCCAACCAAAAGAGAAAAGAAAAGAAAAAAGAAGTAACCTAGTCAATTGCTTGAGTCTTGTAAGTATTTTCGGCATTAGCTTGACCAGATTTAAGTACTCAAACCATTCAAGCTCGACTCAAATTTGACAAAATGTCGAGCTAATATCTAGTGATCTTTGAATTGAACTACTAGTCAAACTCGAGTAGCTTATGAGTAGCTTGGCTCGCTTACACCCTAACATAATTTACACACATAAATCTGCTTTCTAACTGCTAACTGAATAACATAATTTTAGTAATTAATGAATATATTTACAAATAAATTTAATAAATGTACACTTAACATTATTTTATACATGAATTCCACTAATTAATGAATATATTTACAAATAAATTTAATAAATGTATGCTTAACATTATTTTATCAATGATCAACTAAGGGTTAGAATGATTTATAACTATTAATTAGGTGGGAAAATGCTACATTTTTTTTTAATTTATCAAGAATGCACGAACTCCATGTCTGAAAAATGTGATCCCAACAATAATTGACTGATGTTCCGTGCATATACTATTTTGCTTGGATGAAAGACGTTCTATCACCTTTCCTACCCCATCAGATACAAACTTACAAAGATTTTTTTTTTTCTTTTTTCACCAAATACAACTAAAATTAACCTTAGGAAAACAAATTAAAACCAAAGGCCCGAGAAATATCTTTTGGTGACACGACAAATTCTTGGTGACACGACAAATCAATTCATACGAGTTTGATGGAGGGCCTATGTAATGTTAGGAGACACAATTTTTAGGGAAGTGAATGTCACTTATCAAGCGTTCCTGCTAGAGAAAGGAAGAATTGAAGTAAAAAAGAAAGGAAAATTGAAGCTGATGCCAAACAATGTCCTTTTGCTGGATCAGTTCGAAGATAACTAATGCCTTTTAATTGCAATCTGTATGATTTACTGCCCACAAAAGGGAAAAAACGAGGAAGAGCGATGGAGAAATATATTTGTGCCAAACATCGCAGAGTATAATCACGCGATGCGAAAAAAGTTCCTTGCTCGGTAAGAGAAAGCAAGCATAATTATCTGTGTGCAAGTGTCTCTGGCACAGGTCTGGATTTCACCAATTTGAGGGACATTATAAGATGTTTCATAGGTCTCAAAATAGTTGGGACTTTGCTCTCATACATAAGAATTATCAATAGAGAAAAAAATTAAATAGGAACGATTCTATATTTGGGCTAGTTATTATTTGGATTTCCAAGGTCAAAATTTAATATGGCGTAGGTTAACTTATTCAAAACACACTTTTTCTTTCAATGATGAGGAAGCCTACTTTAGTTAGGTAAAATCTCAAATCCATAAAATACTCTACTAATCTCATGAATCAAGTAAGACGCGAGTCTAGATCTTAGTGAGGGTTCAAAATATGAAATTATTATTTTTTTTTATGGTATAGAGTATCGAACTTGCACTTTATGTCTGACACACACAAAAGGGAAGTCCCAGGGTGTGGTGACCCCTGTGGATCTGCTAGAACAACTAGCAAATCGAACATCATGGTCATACACAAAAGCAATGTTGTAGGAACTGCATTGAAATTTCAGGACAAAGATTAGATTTCTCGAATAGTCCTTAGGGGAGCTCTTCCACAGCCAACTAAGTCCGGCGTATGCTAAGATAAATGCTTGATATGAAAAGGATGTTGATGGCAGATAAATGATGAATAAGAAAGGCAATCATTCGAGTTACCTATTTAGTAGACAAATATAAGCTTCTCCAACGTGTTCACTATAATCCCGGACGCCATCAGTATGTTCGTCACGCTCTCCAGCAAGAGCTCGTAGGCCCGGTCGTTGCGGTCTTGCACCAGTTCGGCGAGGTCGGAAGGCAGCAACGGTGGCGCGCCGGGGAAGCGGAGGACGGTGTCAGTGGTGAGGTCCTTCAAGCTTTTGGTGGTGGTCCCGTGGAGGATGGGCAAGCCGAGGAAGACGGTCAAGCCGCCTCCCGACGAGCTGAAGAAGTAGTAGCATGGGATGCCGAGGCCGCGCGCGACCGACAGGGCGTTGGTGCAGAAGAAGTCGATGACGAGGGCCTGGATGCGGTGGGTCTCGGAGATGGAGACGAGGGCGCGGTGGATGTTGGGGTTGTTGAGTCGGAGGAGCTCGAGGGCGAGGGTCTTGAGGTGCGGGGACGTGGTGGAGTAGTCGGGAGGGAGGGAGGTGGGAGGCAGGTGGTGGAAGGTGATGGAAGGGTGGGCGGCGGAGACGGCGGCGATGTAGGAGGAGATGGAGCCGCCTTCGTAGGCTTGGCCGGGGAGGAGGACGTGGATGGAGAGGGAAGGTTGGCGGGCGAGGAGGAGCTTGCCCAGCTCCACCATGGGCGTGAGGTGGCCGATGGCCGGTGCAGAATATAGAACCACCGCCTGCTCCTCCATGATGGGTGGCTCTGGTGATCGGCGGATTGGGAAAATCTCGAGAGGAATGTGCTCTTTTGGTCAAGTGTAAGCAGATGTATTTTACATGTCCAAAAAGCAGATGAATTTATAGTCGAATTTAGGTTGACCGGGTCAGACCTGTTTCTTGTGTATATGTTTAAAAACTAAATTCGGATCTTTTAAGAAGTCTTTCAGTTTATAGGAGGGATATGTTGTCTAAAAGTTCTAAAATTTATTACGCGTCCTAAAATTTATAAAAAAATATAATCAAGTTTTAAAATTTATTAAATTGATGCAATCGAGTCCTTCTCTTAGCTTTAAGAGTGATCGGATCTAGTGTGGGTAGGTTCTAGACTTGGATATAATTGGTTTTTCATTTTTGGACCCTCTACCCAACCTTATTTACACTAGACCCTATTTTGGGACCATCCTTTTTTTCCAATCGAGTTCCAAGGTCAACCCTATCTTCACTTGAACTTGTTTTGCAACCGTTTGATATCTTATACAATTTTAAATTATACATTAATACGGGAGAAAACAATATAATCTTCCTAATTTGTATCAAAACATTAAACATATGTAATCAATAAGTATATGAATTTTTAGACTAAACAAAAAATTAAGAATCCATAAGATTAGTTATCATAACCAAACATCATAAGGCAAAGTAAAAATCCTTTGATTGTGGAGTGATTTTATTCGTCTATCTATGCCTTTGCAAACTAATTCAAAATGCAATAGAAGACAATTAGAAGCAAATTTTAGGACAGTGTGATTCCTTGGTGTTCTCCCCATGACTGTGGACTAGTGGTGCCAAAATGGTCAATAAAGTGGCAGTCCTTCTTGGATAAAAATGGCTCACAATCCTTCTTTTTTCTCGTATTTACCCCTAGGAGTGTGCAATCGGACTGGGTATACCCGGTAACTGGACCGGCCCACCCGGAAAACAGGGTCGGGAACTAGTTCCCGTTGAAACTGGATCTCAAAATTTGGAACCGGTTTAAACCGATCTAGGAACCGGGTCCGATTGATTAACTACCCAGGAATCGGTTTTTGGACCGGTTTTGGAACCGGTTTGGGAATCGGTTTTGGAACCGGTTTGGGAACCGGTTTTGTAAGTATAGGTCCAACGTTCTATTTTTTCCCCTTATTTCTATTTTTACTTCCACAATCACACGTCGTTTTTCCTCTTGACTCTCTCAAACACGCATGGCACTCCTCCTTCATTGTTCATTTTCCTCGCTTCCCTCCCTCATCGGCTCCTTCTCGCACCGTCCGACGGACGGATGGTGTTCGTTGCTGCCAAATTCTTGTGTACCAAATGGATTGACTCACCTAATTTCTTTTTTGTAGGAGGAGTTATACTTGCATAAATGAATAGCTTCATGTAGTAGTTGTGAGAATAAAATTAATATTAGACCCATGCTTGTTGCTAATTCTTTGCCTTATGATTTTATTTATTATAATTAGCCCCATGGATCCTTAATTTTTTATTTAGTCAAAAAGTTTATGTATTTATTTATTACAAGTGCTTAATGTTTCGATACAAATTAGGAGGATTATGTTATTTTCTTGCATATTAATATAAAATTCGAAGTCGTATAGGATATCGAGAGATTGCAAAACAGGTTCCAACAGAAATAGGGTTGACCTTGGAACCGGACCGGAAAAACAAGGTAGGTCGGGCATAGGGTTCAATACAAACATAGTCGGGTACAGGATCCAAAAAATTGGAACCGATTATAATAGGGTCGGGTATAGGATCCAGGTCTAGACCTTACCTGATCACCCCTTTCCCCCTGTAGTCTCTCTCTCTCTCTCTCTCTCTCTCTCTCTCTCCCCCCCCGAAATGTGGTATTCAGTGTTTCCTTGTGTTCCCACGACTACCACCGCCGTCTTCAACCTCCTAACCCTAACCCTCTCTTTCCTCCCCCTCTCCCTCTACTGTACCTCCTGCAGGCCCATCCTCGCCTCTTACCCCTTCGCCATCGACGATGGTTGCAGCTCCCTGAGCCTCCGCGGCATGCTCTCCTGCAACGCCTCCGACCTCTTCTTTGCCACCCCCTCCAATGCCTACAAGGTCTAGTGCATCGACTACGCCAACTGCAAGGTTGTCATCTTCGACCCTACCATGTTAGCTAAACATCCTAAAAAAAAACTTTCCACCAAATTGACAAGAAATCCAGCTCGAGAAAGCATCCCAAAGAAAAAAAAGAAGAATCCAGCCTCAGTCCGAAAGAAAAGTCTAGAAAAATCGAGGAAATTCGTGAGCTTATGGATGAGGTCTTCATTGTTGATGAGACGAAACAGAGTGATCGTGAGTTGGCGATAGACGGTGCGACCGTGAGCCAAAGAAGGAGGGAAGCGAGCAAGGAAGAGGAACGATGAAAGTGGAGCGTCGTGCAAGAGGAAAAATGCAGTTTTAATATTAGAAATCACGATAAAAAAAGATAGAGTTTTAGACTTTTGAGCTTACAAAACCGGTTCTCAAACCGGTTCCCAAACAAGTCCAATCGAATAGGTTCTTGGGTGGGTATTCACTTGGAATCGAGGATCAGGCTAGTTCAAATCGGTTTCAAATTTTGGGAATTGGTGGATCCTAGATCGGTTTTAATGGGAATTGATTCCTGGACCGATGTTATAGGTGAGATGATTTGGTTCCTAGATAGACCTAGTTCAGTTGCACATCCCTAGTTAACATTGTCAATTTGACTAATAAAAAAAACTAACGTGACATTTTTATTATTATTTTTATTTAAATTATTTATTAAAATTAGATTAAAAACAAAAAAAAAAAAAATTTAATTAAAGAAACGAAACTAAAAGAAAAAATAGAGAACGACAGGCCAGTGGCATTTCCATCGGCCATCGTTAGAAAGGCTGGAACCCTAGCTAGGCTCGGGTGAAGGCGCCTAAATTTGGATGATGCTTGCTCTATCATCGATCGCCTAGGGTGAGGCCTTGCGGGCTTGGGCGAGGCCTTGTTGGCCCTCGCCTAGGGTTGGCGAGGCTCGCCCAAATCTGGTGAGCCTCGTCAGCCCTGAGTGAGCCCTGATGTCTCCCTGATGAATGTAGGGTGAGTATTCTGCTCTTTGAAGTGGCTTGTTGCTTTCTCCTTGGAAGCTTGACTATGCCAAATGCATGAAACTTGGTCATGAGCAAATTATTCAACACTTGTTCGCCCTATGGCAGCATGATTCGACCCATGACCCTTGTTCCGGCCTTCGGCGAGGATTGGCACATTGCCTCCTAGCTTACTATATCTTGGTTTGGACTTAGGTTTTAGTACGTTTCGGATGAGATCCACGTGATCAAGATTAAGGTGCACTGGATTGGTATATGTTTGGAGCACCCGATAAAGGGCTCCTCTCTCTATCTGACATGCTTGAACTTTCTTTTTGAACACTTTGGGCCATGAATTCGCATCAAGGAAATCGGAACATGATGTGTGCACTCGGTTTGTTCGACTTGCCTTTTAAGTGTCTACAAACTCAATTCTTTTTACCAAGCAGTACAACTCGGAACAAATCGTCATGTAACATTCTTGAAAATGAAAGAATTTTCCCATAAACCACGTAATGCAATTTTTACATGGAAGAGATAAATTATCTTAAAAACTAGTATTCAACATCTCAAAACTCTTCACCGCATCAAATCACTATGGCCTAAAACCCATCCGGTCAAAATTTTTGAAAATGTCCTCTGGGGCCGATTTTGGGTCCATGGACCCAAAAACCCTATTGGCCCAAAACACAATTAAGGCTGTAAAGATACTTGCTTTACTGAATAAATATGTTTTTTTAATCTAATATTGCAAGTACTTTAAACATGGCACCAAAGCATTCAGAAAGTTACAATTAAAATTGTTTTCTACTACCCAAATTTCAATATTGATCATTTAAAAAGTTTATCCCATTCTCACAATTCCGCAACATGATTTCTTGAATTTTCTCAAGACTTACGTAAGTTTTAGAAATCAACATATACTTTGAATATCTTTTCAAGTTAAGAAAATTTACATAATATAGTGCATTTGCCGCTGATACCGTGTTGCAATCTGATGACGTGACAGACTGGATGGCCCTGTGGACTAGGTTGGTTTTCCAAATTTTAATTCCTAGGTTTCCTATTTCAAGCGCTCATACCTCTTTCTAGAGAGCATCAAATTGTCTAACTTTGGTGTTCATGGGAAGCTCTCATAAATTAGAGCAATAATGCCACAATCTACCCTATAACTTTCTAGAGAGATACATTTCTTGGTGATAAATATGCTTACTCATTGGTCTGCGACTTCAACTCTGCAAAAGCATATCTTTCGAACGAGGCGTCGAAATCATGTGCCCTCTAATCCCAAGGGGTTCACGATGATTGGGGAAGCGCCTAGTCATGCCAAAGGTGTTGTCGGAAGTTTGCCGAGCACCGCGGACAAGGGCAAGAAGGGGGTTAGCGGGAAGCTTGATAAAATCCAGAAGGAAGTTTTTGGTTGAAGTACATCACCTACCATCAAGTTAACGATTTTCTAATGTCCGGCTAAGTTTGGATGTCTCATTTATTTTAGTCAATTGCAATACTGCAATACTCATACTAATCATGGCTAATTAAGACTATTGCTTGGGTAATACAAACATCGGAATAAGGACACCACAAGTGCTATAACTTTGGTATCCTCACTTGAGCGCCATAACCTTTTTTTATCACTTAAGTTCATAACTTCTAAAGAACATTTCACCCGAGTGCCACAACTTTCAATTAGTCATTTAAATGTAAAAACTTTTGAAAACGTTCACCAAAATGCTAAGAATCTAATGTAGTATGTCTCTTATTGTGAACATTTTAAAATAATTATGGTAGTTAGGTGATAGATAAAAAATTATATAATATTTGAGTGATCGAAAAAAAAGTTATTACATTTTAATGAGCATTGACGACTTTTTCATGCTCTTGATAGATACCTATGCACTTTGTGACGACCTCAGCAAAAATAATGCATACGACCTTCGTCATTCGCTCACTAAAAAGCAACAAACCGTAAATTATCCACATGACATCATTCGATGGCACAGGCGAGATAAGGGCCGTTCCTAACCATCGCGATAGCATAATGACAATATTATTGTAATTGCGGTCCCTATATATACTTCGGATTTAGTAATACAGTCAAAATGCTTTCTTTCTTGTTTTTTTTTTTCATACCCCAGGCTTACATTTCGTCCGCGAACCGAATCTCACCAACCAAACTAGAACACATGTCGTGTGAAACGTAGTTCAAGAATTAAATAAAAAATGGGGTAGATGCAAAGAATCAAATTCCATTATTATTTTGGGTTAATACCCTAAAAAATCCCAAACTGGTACACCTGTGATAAATTTACCCCAAACTATTTTTTTGACCATAAAAAAACCTCAAACTGGTACACTTGTGACAATTACCCCGACTGACCATAAAAAACCCTAAACTAGTACATTTATAATAAATTTATCACAAACTAATTTATTCGATCACAAAAAACCCCAAATTGCTAAATTTGTAACAATTATACCCTCCGCTAAATTGGATTATTACCACAAAAAAATCACAAAAATTGTAAACTGTGACAAACGGAGTGTAAAATCCCAAATTGGTATACCAGTCAACTGTCACGTGTCATTTAACTTAATTTGTCAGAAGTGTACCAATTTGGGGTAAATTTGTCAAATGTATACCAGTTTGAGGTTTTTGGTAGTAAAAAAAATAGTTTAGGGTAAATTTGTTGCAAGTGTACCAATTTGAGATTTTTCAGGGTATTAACCATATTATTTTTCTAGTTACTAGAATTTTTTTTCTAGGATTTCGAGCGTGCCCTCCATAGATATTATCCTGGACCTGTCGCAGCTCAGCCTTTGACCACTTGCAGTTTTTTTTTTTAAACCACACAAAGAAGAGAAAAAGACCAAAAAAAGAAAAAGAAAAAGAAACGATGGAAAAAGGCAAAAGCTCAAGCGATGCTCCATGACTGTACTAACTCAGCCAACGCGACTTGAGCGGACCCGCCGGGACTCAGTGCTGCCTGCGCTTCTTGCTTGAGATGCTGCATCCGCTCCCTGATGGCCTCGCCCTCCGGCCCCATCAGCCCTCGGACCCGCCGCTCCACCTCCGCCGCGCTCACCGACCGCTCCTCCCCCGCCTC
This sequence comes from Eucalyptus tenuipes, assembly GCA_014182365.1. Classification (NCBI taxonomy): domain Eukaryota; kingdom Viridiplantae; phylum Streptophyta; class Magnoliopsida; order Myrtales; family Myrtaceae; genus Eucalyptus; species Eucalyptus tenuipes. The sequence goes on along the minus strand of CM024539.1, from coordinate 15,257,877 downwards.
CTCCTCCATCGGCAGCGCGACCCTCATCGCCTCCACCATGAACACCCGGTTCTGCCGCTGCTCCGCGTAGAGCGGCCACGCGATCATCGGTACCCCCTCGCACACGGCCTCGAGCACCGAGTTCCACCCGCAGTGCGTCACGAACCCGCCCGTCGAGCCGTGGCTCAGCACCGCCACCTGCGGGGCCCACGACTTCACGACGAAGCCTCTCCCCGCGGTCCGCTCCAGGAACCCCTCCGGGAGCAGCGCCCCAAGGTCCGGCTCCGCCGTGGAGACGGCCTTGTGGCCCTTGCCGGTGGCCGGGCTCCGGACCACCCATAGGAACCGGTGGCCGCTCCTCTCGAGCCCCGTCGCTATCTCCTTCAGCTGCTCGGCGGAGAACACCCCGAGGCTCCCGAAGCTCAGGAACACGACGCTTCCTCTCGGCTGCGAGTCCAACCATGTCAAGCACTCCGGCTTGTCGTTACCTGGGCCGCCGCCGCTCCCGACTTTTCCGCCATCCCCGCTCGAGACCAGGGGCCCAATGCAGTAAAGCGGAGGGGTCGGCCCGTCGGGCACGCATTTGCCGTCCAGGATGGCTTTCACGGCTTCCTCCTCGAGCTTCTCCAACGTGTTCACTATAATCCCGGACGCCATCAGCATGTTCGTCGCGCTCTCCAGCAAGAGCTCGTAGGCCCGGTCGTTGCGGTCTTGCACCAGTTCGCCGATGTCGGAAGGCAGCAACGGCGGCGCGCCGGGGAAGCGGAGGACAGTGTCGGTGGCGAGGTCCTTCAAGCTTTTGGTGGTGGTCCTGTGGAAGACGGGCAAGCCGAGGAAGACAGTCAAGCTGTTCCCCGACGAGCTGAAGAAGTAGTAGCAGGGGATGCCGAGGCCGCGCGCGACCGACAGGGCGTTGGTGCAGAAGAAGTCGATGACGAGGGCCCGGACGCGGTGGGTCTCGGAGATGGAGAAGAGGGCGCGGTGGACGTTGGGGTTGTTGAAGCGGAGGAGCTCGAGGGCGAGGGTCTCGAGGTGCGGGGAGGTGGTGGAGTAGTCGGGAGGGAGGGAGGTGGGGGCAGGTGGTGGAAGGTGATGGAGGGGTGGGCGGCGGAGACGGCGGCGATGTAGGAGGAGACGGAGCCGCCTTCGTAGGCTTGGCTGGGGAGGAGGACGTGGATGGAGAGGGAAGGTTGGCCGGCGAGGAGGAGCTTGCCCAGCTCCACCATGGGCGTGAGGTGGCCGATGGCCGGTGCAGAATACAGAACCACCGCCTGCTCCTCCATGATGGGTGGCTTTGGGGATTGGCGGATTGGGAAAATCTTGAGAGGAATGTGCTGTTTTAGTCAAGTTTAAGCAGATGCATTTTACCTGTAAAAAAAGCAGATGCATTTTATAAGGAATGCTGAAAGTTGAATTTAGTTTGCAGGTCAGGATCTTTTTAAAAACTAAATTCGGATCTTTTAAAAAGTCTTTCACTTTATAAATGGAATATCCTCACTAAAAATCATAAAATTTTTCACGAGTCTTAAAATTTGTAAAAGGTACAATTAAGTCAATTTGTTGACATTGTCAATTCGACTAATGAAAAATTACTGACGTGACATTTTTATTATTAGTTATTTAAATATTTATTTAAATTATATTAAAAAACCAAAAAAGAATACCAACAATTTTATTAAAGACACAAAACTAAAAGAAAAAAGAGAGAAGATAGGCTAGTGGCGCCTATGAAGCACGGACACGTCGCCTGAGCTTCCGTGTCGTGCCCAACACACGTCGACACTTCGGACACACGTTGATTGCGTGTCGTATTTTTTGACACGTGGTCAACTTTTCTCGACACGTTTCAACGCACGTGTCCGAGGGAGAGAATCGTTGAAGAAGACGATGGAGGGTGGAGGCGAGACCGGGGAGCAGAGGCAACACTGCGACGGCGAGGGAGGGCCAGAGGAAGAGCAGGCGATCCAGAGGGCCGCGTTTGCGACGCTGCGATGGAGAGCCTTCGGCGAGGCTGCAGGCGAGGCCCTTCGGCGAGCGACTATGATGAGGTGAGAGCTGAGAGGATCGTGCGATGAGGAGGAAGAAGAGGCCGTGGTTAGGGTTTAGCAAGAAGATAACGAGGGTGGTGGGGGACGACGAAAAGAAACCAGAGCCGGAGAGGAGGGTGGATGGGGTGGCTTGGGGTGGGGGAGAGATAAACCGAGGGGGAGGGGTGGGGGAAGAAGGGCCCGTTTGGTTCAACTTTGGGGGAATGGTTTTGCATTTCCCTAAGTATCTTTGAGTGAATTTGCATTTTGTGAAGGCAAGTGTTTTTGGAAACTCAATTTTTTGTGTATGTTTTGCAAAACTACTTCAAGGTGAAAAGAAAAATGAAAAAAAGAAAAGAAAATGGAGGAGATGCAGTTGTAGGGAACATCGTGGGGGAGTGGCTGGTGGCGGTGGCATTGATGGTGGTGGGGAGACGGCTGGTGGCGATGGCGGCGGTGGCGGCGGCGGGGGCGCGGGGGGAGGCGGCTCGAGTGAGATCGGCAACCTCGGGCGACGCCGCTTGAGGTCGAGCGACCCGATGATGCCGCCGAGGCCACGCACCCAAGGCGTCGCCGGGTCGCTCGACCCGAGGTGGCGGCGCCCGGGTCGTGCGACCTTAGGCGAGGCTTCCGGCGGCCAAATCTAGCCCTCGGCGGCCATATCGCGCCGCTCGCGGCTGAGCGCCGCCCGCCGTAGTGGAGCAGGCTCCTTGAAGAAGATGATGAACAATATTTTTGGGGGCAAAAAGGGAAAACGTGATTATCGGTAAGGGCAATATTGGAAAGAAAAAAACTCATTAAATCCCATAGTAGCATTTTGAAAATGTTAGCGTTTGGCCAAAAGACACCTTCAAATCTTTGAACCAAACTTCTAAAATTTTTCTACTGAAAGTCTTTAATCTTAAACCAAACGCCAAAATCGAGGGGTGGGTGGGGGTGATTGATGGGGGTGGGGGAAGGTGGTGGCGTGGGTTGGGGATGATTGCTGGGGGTGGGGTGATTGATGGGGCAGGGAGCAGGTGGTGACGTGGGGTGGGGGGAGGGGGAGGGGGAGAGAGAGAGAGAGTAGCGAAGAAACCGAAAGGGGGAAGAAAATATTGGAGAAAATATTGGGTGCCTGGATTTTGGGGGTGGCGTGGGCCCCGGGGGATAGGGGAGAGAGAAATGGGAGAGGTTAAATGATTTTTGGGGGATGAGCGTATAGAGGGAAAAAAAAAAAGAGGGAAATAATTTTTGAGAGGTTTTCGAGGCGGAATAACTTTTGAGCGGCAAAGTTATTTTTATTATAAAAATAAATAAATGAGTTAAAAAATGATTTCAAAAAATAAAAATATTGAATGTTAAATAATGATAAATTTTGATGATTATAAAAGATCATAGATTTATTTAAATAAAGTTGATTATATTTTTTTTGTTAGTCATTAGTTTTATCCATAATTTTTGTTAAACTTAAAAATATGTTCTCAAATATGGTTAAGCATTAATTATGAATATGTCTTTCAAATTTTCTATGAATATATTTATTAATATTATTAGTGTAAATTCATTATAAGCTCTTGTCATTTATTTATTTATTTATTTTTGAATTTGAATCAAATTAATTAAAAATAAAAATATTTATTCAATAATAATGTGTCCCAATGTGTCGGAATTTTCTTTTTTTGAGAAATGACGTGTCGGTGTGTTGTGTTGCGTATCTGTGTCGCGTGTCCGTGCTACTTAGGGTGGCACTTCCATCAGCCATCGCTGGAAGGGCTAATGGCCCTAGCTAGGCTCGGGTGAGGGTGCCTAGATTTGAGCGACATTGGCCCAACCATCACCCACTAGGGCGAGGCCTCGATGGCCCTCACCAGCCTCGAGTGAGCGCTAGTGTTGCTCTTGGTCGTGCCTGGCAAGGGTCGTTGGCACTTGCCTGGGGCTAGTAGGGCCTTGCCCAAGCTAGGCGATTGTCGCCAATCTCAGTTGATGGCTAGCGTCGCCCAAATTTGGGCGCTTGTGCCTGAGCCTAGTGAGGGTCACTGGCCCTCACCTAGGGTTAAAGTGGCCACCACTTAGTCGGGTGAGGGCATGGGACCTCCATAGGCCCCTCTAGTAATGGGTTGCGGTGGCAGAAGTGCCTATCCGTGAGCCTTGCCATTTTCTTTTTTAGTTTTTTCTAATTAAAAAAATATTTGAATAAAAAATAATAAAAATGTCATGTGGAAAATAGAAATTAATTAAAAAATACAATGTCAGTATTTTTCATTAGTTATGTTGACAATGTTAATGAAAGGACTTCATTGCACTTTTTGCAAATTTTAGGATTCAATTGCACTTACGTAATAAGTTTTAGGAATTCTAGTGAACATACTCCTTTATAAAATTATACATAACAAAATTAAATTCAGATGCTCTAAATTTCAGTGTACTTTTATAAAAAAATTGCCTTTAAAAGGAGGTAATTATAGCATACTTCGCCGGAGTAAAAAGGTTTTATACAAACGACTTCTACCTCAAATCAAAGATAGCAAATTGCCATTTGGCTAGGAATGATTTCTACGGACGGATTGAACCTTTATACTTTTTAAATCAAGGTTTATATACTAAGGAGACTTCTTCACATGGTCGGAGAATATAGTTTGGCATGGAGTGGCTTTTCACTTCGAGACATAGAGCCCCTTCGACTTTTCTCCATCGTTTTTCCAATTTCTACCGACGCCTTTTTAGAATTTAGTGAATGAAGCTGATTTGCACGACGGTCCGGCTGCGAAACACGTGCAAGGAGGAGATTCTCGCTTATAGAGACCCTTCGACTTTTCTCCATCATTTTTCCAATTTCTACAGACGCCTTTTTAGAATTTAGTGAATGAAGCTGATTTGCACGACGGTCCGGCTGCGAAACACGTGCAAGGAGGAGATTCTCGCTTCATGCGACCTCCAACTTGTTATGGTTAAACTTAGCGTTTTGTACTATATGATTTATATAAAATAGTGACTTATTGTTGTTGTCTTTTGGATTAATACCCTAAAAAACCCTAAACTGGTAGACCTGTGACAAATTTACTTCTAATTATTTTTTTGACCATGAAAAACCGCAAACTGGTACACGTGCAAAATTTATCCTGACTGACCATAAAAAATCATAAACTGGTACATTTATGATAAATTTACCCCAAACTAATTTATTCGATCGCAAAAAACTCAAAACTGGTAAATTTGTGACAAATATACCCTCCACTAAATTGAATTAATATCACACAAATTGTAAACTATAACAAATAGAGGGTAAAATTTCAAATTGGTATACTGGTCAATTGTCACGTGTCATTTAACTTAATAATTTGACAATAAAATTTAACGAAAACTAATAAAGGGTAAATTTGTTACAAGTATACTGGTTTGGGGTAAATTTATCAAAGGTATACCGGTTTGAGGTTTTTGGTGGTAAAAAAATAGTTTGGGGTGAATTTGTCACAAATATATCAGTTTGGGGTTTTTCAGGGTATTAACCATTGTCTTTTTTTATTAAAACACTAATTAACAATCATTTTTGTTAAAATTTATCAATAGCACGAAAGTCAATTTTAATATATTTGATAATTGAAATCAAGATTCGATGATGTAATTATAGATCACGCTGAAACTTTGGTAACCACCTTAAAATTCACCACTTTTCAAGCAATGTTGGGGAATTTGCTGTCTGAATGAGAAGTGTAACAAAAGATATGACACGCGGTTTATGTGAATATTTAAATAGGCGGGTCATATTTACCATCCAATAAAAGCATGCTAACATCAGTTAGCATATCTTATGGACGCATATCTTAAGAACTTAGTATCGACCTCTAGTATTCTTTTTAATATAAGTCCTAAGAACATGAATACAAAGAATTTGAATATTATAAAATTTTCTTTAATCATCAAACCACGAGATACGGTGCAATGAACAGAGTCATGTGAATAGGCTCTTTTGCCTTGGTTGAAGATTTTCCACAGAAAAATTAAATGCTAACAGTTTGTTGGGCCTGTCTTGTCTAATGCGTGGATAGCATCGCGGTCCAACGTTTCATTATGTCAAGCGGAGTCCTCGATTTGACCAATCACCAACGACTGAAGCAACGCTACTTGAACATCACTGACGGAATGGAATGGCCCAAAGCACAAAAAAAATCGGACTTAAGAACTTTTTTTTTTTTTGATACTCAGAAATCGTTGTACAGCCGGTAGACGGCGACATAAACCTGGAGCGGCGCTGGCACCGGACTCACCACAGTGACGCCACATTTAAGTTAACTAATGAATGCGCCGGTATGCTACCCATGGGGTTTGAACTCTCGCCCTACCGTGAAGAGGGTCTGAGCGCATACCAATGCAGCCACCAAATGGGGTGGTTAGACTTAAGAACTTTGGGATGTAAATATACCTAGAAACTTGGGAGACCTTGGGGGTTGAGGTAGACACCCCATCATTTCTTTGGAAATGATTGTAGTTGAATAGTTAGGTATAGTAACCTCCCGCGTCATGATATTATGCAATCTTAAACTGACGCATACTAGGTAGACCCGTGCTTGTCTTTTAATCGACTTATCGAGCCAGGACCTCCGATTGTCTTTCACATGGCTGTGTCCTCGATTTGACCAAACACCAGCGACTGAGGCAACGATTCTTGAACCTCACCAATGGAATGGAGTGGCCAAAAGCACAAAAAGACAGAGAAAGAAAGAAAACTTCACAGTGACGCAGAACCGTGGTTCAACCAGTCATTCCCATCCAAAGACCAGCCCGCGATGATCTTTCTTTCCTGTTGAAAGTTAGGTTGGCTTTCCACTAGGGTTCACAGTCTTATTTTGGCAAGTTGAGCATTGGCCTCGACACATCCGGGTCGAGCACGCCAAAATGATCCGTTAATTTGAGTCTTAAAGTCAAGGTCTAGATTACTGGAGAGGTTGGGAGTTCGATTTCTCATATTCTCGAGAGATTGGGCCGGGAACGTGTGAGTAAGGGAACAAGGTTTTGTAACCTATGCATAGAGGTGTCAAAATGGGTCATTTACCCATTTATTGACCCATTTATAGTTAAATGAGTCATTAATGGGTCAAGCCTTATTCCTCAAAGCAACCATAATGGCTTTTAAAAATAAAGAGGTTGAGATATATGGGTCTTAAATGGGTCTAAGAGCAAACCCATTTAAGACCTAGCAAACCCATTTAAGATCCATTTATCAACCCATTAAAAATGAACCCATTTATTTTCACCAAAAAGCTCACAATCTCTCTCTTCTCTTTTAACTTTACAAAATATATTTTTAAAAAAATTCGAAATTATAATTGTTTTTTAATTTTCTTTTCTTTTTTTTTTTTATTTTTCTTTCTTCTTTCTCCTGGTCGCTAGCACGGTGATGGCCGGCGACCGGCTAGGCGAGCCTCGAGCTCGTCGGCGTCAGGCGAGCTCGAGCTCGCCCCTCGCCGGATCTGGCGAGGCCGCCGACACCCGGCGAGACTCGAACTTGCCGGTGTCGGGCGAGCTCGAGCTTGCCCTAGCCTCGCTAGATCTAGCGAGGGCGAGCTCGAGCTCGCCCGACGCCGGCGAGGCTCCGGCGTGCCGGCGAGGCTCGAGCCTCGCCGATCTGGCGAGCCTCGAGCTCGCCGACGACGTCGGCGAGCCAGAGAGCTCGAGGCTCGCTTGTGGCCGGCCGCTGGCCGTCGTCATGGCCGGCAGCCAGCCAAAGAAGAAGAAGAATAAAAAAAGAAAAAGAAAAAAGAAAAAAAAAAAATATATTTAAAAAATAATTAAAATTATATTTTTTTAAAAATAAAAAATAATTAAATTTCGATTTTTTAAAATATTTATTTTAAAAATTATAAAAATTGTCCATTAAATTTGTGTTGTATAAAACTATTTTAGGAATACAATTTAAAAAAAAATAATATATATATATGAAATAAGCTTTGAAGTATTTTAGTAATATAATCTTAAAAAAAATGAGAAATAAGTTTTTCTAAATTTGGTTAAATATGAAAATTATTAATATGGGTTGGGTCGGGTATGGGTTGGGTGTGGGTCAGGTCGGGTATGGGTCGGAAAATTTACATTTGGCTTAAATGGGTCATAAATGGATTAATGGGTCAATTTGGGTCGACCCATTAATGACCCGACCCAAACCCGACCCGACCCACCCGTTTGACACCTCTACCTACGCATAACACATAGTGCACGCAGTGACTTGTAAAATAGATAATAGGATAGGACTAGACAAAAAAAAAAAAATACTAGGCTTGTCAGATTCTAGTTTTTCTACCGCTCAACTAGGCTTGTTTTCCAACCATAAAAGAAAAGAAAGAAGAAGTAACCTAGTCAATTGCTTGAGTCTTGTAAGTATTTTCAGCATTAGGTTGACCAGATTTAAGTACTCAAACCATTCAAGCTCGACTCAAATTGGACAACATGTCGAGCTAATTTCTAGTGATCTCTTAATTGAACTACTAGTCAAACTCGAGTAGCTTATGAGTAGCTTGGCTCGCTTACTCCCTAACATAATTTACACACATAAATTTGCTTTTTAACTGCTAACTGAATAACATAATTTTAGTAATTAATGAATATATTTACAAATAAATTTAATAAATGTACACTTAACATTATTTTATACATGAATTCCACTAATTAATGAATATATTTACAAATAAATTTAATAAATGTATGCTTACATTATTTTATCAATGATCAACTAAGGGTTAGAATGATTTATAACTATTAATTAGGTGGGAAAATGCCACATTTTTTTTTTTAAATTTATCAAGAATGCACGAACTCCATGTCTGAAAAATGTGATCCCAACAATAATTGACTGATGTTCCGTGCATATACTATTTTGCTTGGATGAAAGACCTTCTATCACCTTTCCTACCCCATCAGATACAAACTTACAAAGATTTTTTTTTCTTTTTTCACCAAATACAACTAAAATTAACCTTAGGAAAACAAATTAAAACCAAAACTCCGAGAAATATCTTTTGGTGACACGACAAATTCTTGGTGACACGACAAATCAATTCATACGAGTTTGATGGAGGGCCTATGTAATGTTAGGAGGTCTTAAGACCACACAATTTTTAGGGAAGTGAATGTCACTTATCAAGCGTTCCTGCTAGAGAAAGGAAGAATTGAAGTAAAAAAGAAAGGAAAATTGAAGCTGATGCCAAACAATGTCCTTTTGCTGGATCAGTTCGAAGATAACTAATGCCTTTTAATTGCAATCTGTATGATTTACTGCCCACAAAAGGGAAAAAACGAGGAAGAGCGATGGAGAAATATATTTGTGCCAAACATCGCAGAGTATAATCACGCGATGCGAAAAAAATTCCTTGCTCGGTAAGAGAAAGCAAGCATAATTATCTGTGTGCAAGTGTCTTTGGCACAGGTCTGGATTTCACCAATTTGAGGGACATTATAAGATGTTTCATAGGTCTCAAAATAGTTGGGACTTTGCTCTCATACATAAGAATTATCAATAGAGAGAAAAAAAAAAAGGAACGGTTCTATATTTGGGCTAGTTATTATTTGGATTTCCAGGTCAAAAAGAAATTTAATACGGCGTAGGTTAACTTATTCAAAACATACCTTTTCTTTCAATGATGAGGAAGCCTACTTTAGTTAGGTAAAATCCCAAATCCGTAAAATACTCCACTAATCTCATGAATCAGGTAAGAAGCGAGTCTAAATCTGAGTGAGGAATCAATATATATATATATATATATATATATATATATATATATATATATGGTATAGAGTATCGAACTTGCACTTTATGTCTGACGCACACACAAAGGAAGTCCCAGGGTGTTGTGACCCCTGTGGATTTGCTAGAACAACTAGCAAATCGAACATCATGGTCATACACAAAAGCAATGTTGTAGGGAATTGCATTGAAATTACAGCACAAAGATTAGATTTCTCGAATAGTCCTTAGGGGAGCTCTTCCACAGCCAACTAAGTCCGGCGTATGCTAAGATAAATGCTTGATATGAAAAGGATGTTGATGGCAGATAAATGATGAATAAGAAAGGCAATCATTCGAGTTACCTATTTAGTAGACAAATATAAGCTTTGCCTCTAAAACATCTTTTATCAGCTCTATTTTGTTCTTTGCTTATTGTTTAATCTAAATTTTGCGCACTCTGACTCTTTTGATCGAAATTTTTGGAGGAAAGGGAGGATTTCCGTGAAACCTAGGGTTTAAGAGTTTGGGGTTGAAAATGAATGGATTTGGGGGAAATATTTTGGATTTGAGGAAAAAATTGAAGTGAAAAGAAAGTGATTTTGCTCTTGGTTTGGAGAAATTTCAAAAGTTAACTAAATGGGCAAGAGGACGTGAGGATTACAAGAGAGAGAAGTGTGAATTTCCGTCACTTGCCTAGAAAAGCCCATGGGCTCTGCCTTTCGCCAAAAGTCCCGATTCGTTCGTCTGGAAATCTTCCTCTTTCTTTGCATCCTGTAGGAAAATATCCTCGATGTCATTTAGGGCTCGTCAATGCGGAGACTTTGACAATTGTGCCTCACTGGTTACTTTTCCCATATGGGAAGAGGGAGGTTAGGAGTTTGATTCCTCATCTTCTCAATGGGGTCGGGGTAGGGATAATTTAGTTTAGAATACGGGGTTCAACTTTCATACTTTACAAAAGGGTAGGGTGAAAAATCTGAAAGTAAGTTGAAAGTTAGGGTATGGTAGACTAAAAAAAAAGCGAAGACTTTGCCTTTGTCATTTAGTGGAAAGTTCTAGTTTGACTCTTCTCATCTTGTAGGAAAATATCTTTGATGTCGATGTCAAAGAGTGTTGAGGTTGTTCCACATTAATTGTGTAATAGGCTGGTGGTTGGGTCATAAATGTGAGGAAATACCTTATTTTTGAACTAATTTTGTGATGAGAGAGGTCCAAAACCATCGGACACCGAGTAGATCACATAGAAATCATACTCTCCATTAGAGTTACCCTATTCATACCGCTGCTCGAGGAACTTCTTTCTCGTTGGGGCCTTTCTTCAAGAAACTAACTCGGTCGAATATGCTTGGCCTATAAGCCTCATGGGTAGGAGTGGGGAGTGGCTTGGTAACTAACCTTTCTACCTTGACCAAACTGCCATCTCACTTACAAATTCCTCCTACCTCAATATAGGTGCCTGCTTTGATATCCTGTCAACATTGTTAGTACAACTTGTTTTGTCTTCTAATATAGCCAATGCAATACGGACCATTTGGAGAAAAAGGGTCGGTGTCGACTTCCTACCGTTTGCCTAAGTCACAACACCCACATGCATTTAGTTTCTCAACTAGATAACCATAAAGTAGATTCCTTTCACCTAGAACTTACAGGCTTCTCTCAGCAATGTGCCCCAAACACATCTGTTACAATCTAGGTTCTCAAATAAATGCATCCGTTGTCTCATTGTCAAAACAGGTCATTGTCTTATCTTGAAGGTCTTTCTGACCACCGTGCTTGATTCCTTTTATTATCATCAAGACACTTCATGCAACCTTTGAAACTTCATCTTATAAGGTATACCAAGACCTAACTTAATCTAAGGCACTTAAGGAAATTAGATTCTTCATTAATTTTAGAATGAGCCTCAATTCAATTAATGCTTCTGTAATATGATAATGCATTCTGATTATGATATTGCCAAGATCCATAGCATCGTACTCAGTATTGTTCCTAAACTACACTTTATCACTATCTATGCATTGATAAGTAGTAAATCGGTTCATTTTTGATGTAGCACGAGACTAATAACCACAATCCACAATCCATCTGTCAAATGGGGAATCATCAGTGAGATATAAGACATAATAACACTATTCGAGTTATAGTCAACTATAGCTACAACATCATCTACATATTCTACTTTAATTCCCTTACCTTTCTAATTTTAGCTTAAGGCAATCCTGTGTAAGATGCCCCCTCTTGCCATACCATCAATCCTAGATTGACTTCGTCTGCTTAAATTCACATTACCCTTACTAACACAAGTAGTAATTCTTCTTCTACCTTCACCCACTAGAGGAGCAGGCTACTAGTCCACTAGATTCTCTTTAATAGTTGTCCTCACTCATGATTAATTTAGGAGAAATTACTAGCAACAGTAATAGTAGTGTTCCAACTATTTGGCAATGAGGATAATAGAATCAATATACACCTCATCATCAAAGAGAATTGTAACTGAACTCAATTAACTAACAAACACATTGAATTCACAGATATAATAAGCATCCAAGACACTTTTGCCCATTTTAAAGTTAAACAGACATCACATCAAATAGATCTTTTTGATCACAGATAGCTTCTTGTACATGTCCGAGAAGGCCTTCAACAAACTTACGGTGGTTTTCTCTTTTACGATGTGAAACTTACGGTGGCTTTCTCTTTTATGATGTGAAATGCGACGTTATGAGACAATGCCATTCGAATAGCACCGAACACTATATATCTAATAATTCCCACTTAGTTTGCTTCATCAACTCTAGCTTCTTCCTATGCAGGGTATGAGCAAATTTCTCAAGTATATATTCTACTTTATTTGATACTTGATTTAATTTTAAGTGGTTTTCTTTTGTCATTGAGGATGGCTAATAAAAATATAAAAAAGAAAAGAAAAAAAAACACATATATGAGGACAGAAATTGGGACAATAAAAGGTTTTCCGTATACCCAATCTTCTTATCTCATTACATCCTGTGATTAGCGACAAATATGGAGTTTATTAGCATTTTTTTTTATAGTCGTGCTCTTTCCTAGAATATGCATGTGAAAGAGATAAAATAAACTCTGATAACTACTTGATATGATCCTTCAGGAACAATACAAACATTACAAGTCCATGATGTTTCGATATATACTAAAAATAGTTCCTAGTAAATTACTAATATTTTAACTTGGAAATTTCATGAATCTCTATCGGACATGCATTGCAAATATGACATTGCGACTCATACGCTTCTAAACGTGTCGCTTAAGTCTTTAATTTCTAATAAGAAATTAAAGTTTCAAGCTAGAGACTTGTAAAGATCTAAGTTGTAGACTTTTGCAGCTGATCATGATCATAACTACCATTGCGTAGAATTTTCTTTGCCTTTCAATCTCACAATTACTTCAGAACTGAAAACGTTCATCTTGTTAAATATAAAATATGTAATAAAACTTATTATATATATTTTTATAGAGTCTTATTAATGTCTTCTAAGTTTCATGTTACACTTCAACTCCAGTTGACCTCATAATGACTCTCACAATTAATATGTTAAATAGAAAAGAGCTTAAAATCCAATTATCGAATACTTGATTTTACAAAATTTAGGGCTAAGAAATCATCTAATTTATTTATAATCATGTTCATTTTCATTTTAGGAAAATTTCACAAAGCTTGAAAGTCAAGTTGAGAGCATAATTCATAGAAAGATTCATGTGTTCCTTTATCCTTGACCAAATAAACAAATAAATAAATAAATAAATAAAGCATCATAGATGATCATGCTATAATATATAATTTCAAAGAAGTAGATAGTTCAATCCAAGACATCTTTCTTTCATTTGAGTTTTTTCTTTTTGTCCTAGATATAAATCTCCTGACTGTAATGTGCATCATTTGGCCAAAAATATATCAAGGTCTGTTCAATATAATTAATTACATGAAAAATCGTATAAAAGCTGAGTGTAATCGGCAAAACTATTTTCCCTGAAAACAAAGAACGAAATTTCTTCCCACAGATTGTGCTTCTTAGTCACCATGATTCTTAAAATATATTATTTTGTGTCAACAATAGTCTTTACAATATTTTTTTATTCTTATGTGATAGTTGCAATCTTGAGGGGAGGACACTAAAAGTGCCACAAGTTATGTATGACGCTCATTTTATTGCTAAAGATTATCGTTGGCTCACTTAAGTGCCAAAAAATCGAGAAAAATAATCATTTAAGTGCCTCTGGCGAGAAATTCTGGCTAACGAAATTACATGGCATTTATAATTAAAATTTTTATTTGAAGTGGCATTTTTTTTGCACGATCACTTTTTTTTTTTAATATTAAGATTGGCGTTGAAATGATCAATTTTTACCAATGATTGGCACCGAAGTGATCATTTTTTTTTTAATAACTAGTACTGAAGTGATTACTTTTTAACTTGCTACATGGCATCGTTTAGGGGTTATATACTGACTGGGCACGTCGTACGAGCCACATAAGATTAAGAAATCAATAAAATATGGTCACGTCAGACTTCCGGCGACTTAGATCAGAATTGACACTTAAATGATAGTTTTTTCAAAAAAGCGACATTTAAGTGATCTAAAAAAAAAACTTTGGCACTAAAGTGAGCGACGTATACAATTTATGGCACTTCTAGTGTTATTATCCCAAATCTTGAGTTCCATCAAGTGACATTAATATCATGACCAAGTCTCAATTTTTATGTTCTGTTTAGTTTTTCATTATGCATGTGCTTTTTACTGTCGAATTCTCCAAATATTCATTCCAAGCCCCGTTCTTCATGTTCGGTTCGCACATGAGAAGCTTGTTTTTGGGTTTACTAACATTCTTATATTTATGTAGTTATCCTCCACTTAATATCTTTAAGGGCTTAATAAGTCCACAGAAAAGTAACCCATGATAACAAGAAAAAAAATTATATTATTTCGTACATCATCATTTAAAAAAAAGCACAATAGATACTAACAAATATCAAGCATAAGATTCTACTTATAGGATTAATATGCATGACATATATAGTGGCATGTGCACATTATCAAATTCATGACATGATATAAATCCCATCAATTTTCTAATTATGAAAACAATTATAAAAAGATGAGGATATAATTTTCTAATATGATAATTTTTTATTGATTTAAATAAATGTATTTTTGATAAATGAACATCTCATATGTTTGTCCAAAATAAATAAGTTTAACTCTTAGGCTTCATTTGTCCTACCGAAAACAAATGATTTGGAAAACATCTCATAAAAATAATCGATTGTTTCATTTGAAATTATTAGTAAATGAAAAATACTTTAATCACTAACGACAATTTGTGTTTTAACATTTTCGTTTGTTTATATATCTTTTTAAGCGATACAAGTGATTAATTTTAGGAAAACATTTTCGAAACCATTCATTTTTTGCGAAAAAAATGCACCTTAAACAAAGTGTTTATGAATTAGTTAAAACTTCCTTGTGGTGTAGAACCCCAAATCAAACGGCCTAGAACATTGCCGCGAATCATGGGCACTATGTTTTTCTATTCTTAATTTTGTTTACTATTATTTTATTTATACTACTCAAGCACATGGACAACGAAATGAAAAAGGTAACCTGTGAAAACCAGAAAGTTTGGACTAGTTTTTAAATATTCATCCAGTCTATAACAGGCATCATATGACTTTGACTATTGAACATTCCCGCGAATCATGGGCACTATGTTTTTCTATTCTTAATTTTGTTTACTATTATTTTATTTATACTACTCAAGCACATGGACAACGAAATGAAAAGGAAACCTGTGACAACCAGAAAGTTTGGACTAGTTTCTAAATATTCATCCAGTCTATAACAGCCATCATATGACTTTGACTATTGTATCAACTAGATAGTTGTTGTTCGGACTCAATATTCTTGTTGAGTTCCATAAAAGATACAGATTTTCCCGTGAAAATTTTTCTAGTTGTCTACCACATGAGTTGTACAATTGGCCCATTCGAAAAAAATTCCTGTTTAATAATTAAGATAGAATCCAATGGACGAGATTGGATGGTACATTAAGAATCAGTTAATGCCTCCGCATATGAACAAAGCTATTTCACTAGAGCTAATTAATTTCTAAGTCATTATTTAATCATATGATTATAATACTTACCAAAGGCTAATAATTATATAAACAAAACACACCCTCGCCAAGTAATGACCCGGTGCTTTCACATGCATCAAATGAGTTAATTGATAGAGAGAATCTGAACTCTCATCACCATCCATCACATTTAGATACGCTTAAGCTCTCCTTCTAAACATATTAAGAATCTTATTCTACGGACTTGTATCTAAAGCCAAGAGGCCAATTATTTAGCTTCTCCTAAATTAAGTTTTCATTCTTTTTGATTTTTTTATATAATTTGTGAATTAATTGCTGGGTCAATGTTATATATATATATATATATATATATATATATATATATATACACATACATACACTCAAAATATGTTGACATATGGGTGCGTTTGGGAGTAGCTTCTCAAGGCTACTTTCAAGCCCCAAAGATCCTTGGGCCAAGGATGGGGTATTTGGCAAAAATTTTCAAACCCCTTTAAAAATGTAAGCCTTCACAAGGTTGAAAGCCCAAGGCAGGTTGGGGGCTGCCTTGGGCTTTCAAAGATGCCGAGAATGCTGAGTTGAGGGGTTAAAATTTTTTTTTTTTCTTCCCAAATTATCCTCGTTGGTTTTTCGTTTTTCCGATTTTGCCCTCACTATTCATCTTCTTCTTCTTCCTTCCACTGTGAGCGGTTGCCGGCAAAGGGCGGTGCAACCGCGTGTAGGTAGTCGCCGGCGAACGTCGCCCGACGACCGACACCGGGGGTGGTGTGATCGACGCGCCATCCGGGTCGCGGCGAGGTCCGGGTCGCCGTGACCCGATTTGGGGTGATAGGGTCGCAGGAGGACCTTGCCGCGCCCCCGATCCGGGTTGCGCAACCTCGCCCCCCCCAGGGATCCGGGTCGCGCGGCGTCTTGCGACCTCTCTCGACCTCACCGCCCCATTCGGGGGCGGCAGAGGTCACGTGATCGGGCAAAGAAGGTCGCGCGACCCCACCGCGACCTAAATCCGGGGCGGCAAGGTCCTCCCGTGAGCTTGACGCCCGGATCTAGGTCGCGACGGGGTCACGCGACCTCGCCGCCCCAGATCTGGGGTCGTCGGAGGTCGCGACGGGGTCGCGCGACCTTGCCGCCCCGATCCGGGGTCGTCGGAGGTCACGGTGGTGTCGTGCGACCTCGGGCGGCCTTTGCCGGTGGTCTTCGGGGGTCGGCGGGGTCGCCGGAGGTCCCCTGACCCCGGGCGGCCTTTGCCGATGGTCTTCGAGGGTCGCTTGATCCCGGGTAGCACTCCCCAGTTGTCTCCGGGGCTGCCTGAGTCAGATGTCAGCCGCCGGCGACAAATTTCAATCGCCGGCGGCCACCTGCCCTTGCCGATCAAATTTTTTTTATTTTTCTTTTGATAATTTTTTTTATCACAAAAGTCATTTGTAAACGTAATTCCCGCAAACACCATTTTGCTCAAAGGTACTTCACAATAGACTTTTAAATTGTAATTTACCAAACATAATTTGCATTCTGAAAAGTCCCTTCAACTTAAAGTTCTTTGCATTTTCCCTATGGCTTTCCCCAAAAGTCCAACCAAACGCACCCATAATACCCTAGCTTGCAGTTTACCCAATCAATGGTTGCATTTTGGTCATCAATGGCTCCGTATGTGTTCCTACCAAGCTAGGTGGATATGGAACAACGCAATTCTCAATATAGCAATTACAATATTGGGAGAAATTCAAGTCAAAAGGTTTGACTTTAATGCACACGCGGTTTCTTGGAAACTCTCAAATATCACTCAACATGCAATAGAAACCAATTTTACTGATGATGATGATGATGGTAGTAATAACAATAATGATGATGATGATGATGATGATAATTATAATAGTAGTAGTGGTAAAATTCCTTAATCTGCACATAGATTCGACGAGCTTACTATGTTGATAAGCCATAATCATACGTGGGTTTCATTCTTAGTGATTCTTGGCGTAATTAGGTGATAAAGTTTGGATCTAGACCTACTTCGTCATCTGCTCTCGTTTATTTCTTTTTCTAAGCTCAAAGGTTTCCATTCAATACGATGTATCCGAGTTATCTCTTCAACTTCAACTTGAGTTGTGTGTTCAGTTATAAAAAAAAGTACAACTTGATGTACCAATTAAATCTACCATATGGCTGGTCTTTAGGTACTTGATGATTGAATTCAAGCAGGTTTGCGTCCGTGGGGGAGGAATTAATCATGACGGTTGAAAATTGCCTTGTGTGTAGTTTTATTGTTGAATTGGTCAAGGTAAACGAGGTGGACAAAGACAAATTTCTACGTTTAATCAAAGATGTCCTATTCCCGCAAACAGTGACCTTTCTCTGGGGTTCAGAAAAAATAAGACAAGCAAACTAGACCGTCTCATGTGGAATTCTTAGGGTTACCTATAGGTGTATACATGTCGCATTTTTTTATCCCCTAAGATAAAAAATAAAAATAGTTATTGCACAATTTGTACATGTTATAATGTTATATGATTTATTAATTAATTGGGTCTGAACATAAGAGTCATGTGACCAAGGGTCTAGATGAACTTAGTCTGCATGTTCTATTTGACCATGCAATATATTTTTTCTCTAAGGAGAAACTATTGAATGGCTGTAAATCATCTCCACCAATATCACTGAAACATTAATCATTTGGGTCATACCTTGGGACCAACATGATGAACGATCTAAATGAGCTTGGTCTATATGTTCTTACTAGCTATATGAGACAAGGGTTTACCGATTTTAAATCAAAAGTGGGTCCTAAAGATTTTCCGGAGCTTATAAAATGACGAAACTCGTAGGGAGGCCATAAATTATTTATTTAGAAGGTTCCGCTGGGCCTGTAATGCTAATTTGGTGAGCTCATTAGATTTCGACACTGAATCTTATATCTTTGCATAATTTTAGTCGACTTGATATTTTTGTGTTAGTTTCGTCTATCATCTATGGATTAGGGTTATTGAGGATTTATTTAATATAAATACATAATTATTCTAGAAGGTGATAACTTTGTTGATTATTATTCAGAGTTCAGCTGACAAGAATTTCTTTTTTCATGCACAAATTCATTTACGAGAATCAACTGGGCTTGAACTAACTTTTATCTTAGATTCTTGTTGAATCTGGTTCCACGTGCAAGGTTCTCAAATGATCCACTTTACCCTCCTGAGGAAAGTCAAAGTCGGAGCTCTTGACCTCTCTTCTTCCGCAGAAAAGAGACGCCAATGAGGCAAGTTGCGGCTATGTAACATTTATATAAGAGGTTGATCCTTCGGTTTACGTAACAAAGAAGCTGGACCAGGGAAATGACGTTAATAAAAATTATAAATTGCTAGAAAGTTCATTTCAAACGTAGTTCTCATAATAATTGAGAACCATCGGGTAATTTCATCTTCTTGTTCGTGCACAATCATGTCCTTCCTCACAAGAGCTTATGCATGTTGGAATAACTCCATCTCAAGTAGTCTCTATCTACGACATCTTCCTCCATATTGGCTTTAGAAGATACATAAACAAATCACTAAACGATGAGTCGCATGTACATCATATTGGCGACTCTACATTTCTTAGTCTTTAAAATTCGATGCGTCTCTAGCACTCAAACCCAGTTCCATCATCAGTTTTTTAAAGCAAGATGGAAATAACAGGGAAAAAACGACGATATAAACAATCCTGGGGTTAAAGAATTTCTGATATTCTTTATCCTAAATAATAACTTGGGAAAAAGAAAAGATGAAGTGTTGGTACCGCCGGAGGTCGAGCAATCCCCGATGGGTCCCGCCCACGTCGAACAATCCTTGAAGGGAAGCTGTCAATGCATCCTCTTACTTTTCAAAGCTCTACCCCAATATAAATACATCTTCAGCGTCAGCATGTCCTCAGAGTATCTTTCTCTTTCTCCTCTCTTACAAAACTCGCACTTGCCTTTTCGTAAGACACTTTCCAATGTTTCCAGCAAGAATTTCCTTCGATGCTGAAAAGCTCCTCTTTATGACTCTCTCCTTTTTTGCAATCCTCACGACCTTCTGTGAAGGCCCTTGGGTCGCTGTGGCGCAAAGCAACAATGCAACAACGATCCCGGTGAACGTTGGGGTGGTACTTGATCTGGAGAAGTGGGTGGGTAAGATGGGATTGAGCTGCATTAAAATGTCTCTCTCTGACTTTTATAGTTCAAACCCTTCCTACAAGACCAGGCTCGTCCTCAACGTTAGAGATTCCAAACAGGATGAGGTTGCTGCTGCTGCTGCAGGTTCTCTCTCTCTCTCTCTCTCTCTCTAATGCACTGACTGCTCATCATGCTCGTCCAGAATTATATGACGGCATCAGTTTTTGGGTTTAGACTTTTGTACTTCTATTGATCGTGTGGAAGTTTGTTTGATTAATCTTTCTTTTTACGCAACATTTATGGGTTTAATCTCTGCTTGAACTTGGAAGTGGTTTGGTTTTGGTTTAATACACATCCTGTCGTAGAGGATAAAGTATTTTGCGCAACTTTTTGTATTATGCAAGATAAAACCAATTAATGTTCGTAATGACGTATTTGCCAATCACATGGACATTTCAGACTCTATTTATTTAAAATTTCAAAAGAGTTCTCAGTTAAATTTTCGAGCATTATTTTCAAGTCGGTTGTAAATCAAAGATAACATCAAGTTGGTACTTAAGATTCCATTCGATCTCTTTCACACTGAGAATGAGGAGGGTCTCGAATTTAGAAATATGTCAATATAATCCCCCAAGTCTTGCAGTCATATTGGACTGACAGCTTGACCGCTTAGCTTGAGAGGATTCATAGTCTCCGAGCGTAACATTTGACCGTGGAACAATTTAATTTATTTATTCCTTCCTTGGAGTAATGATATTGCTACGATACAATGGAAACAAATCGAAAATCTCTAATCTGCTAAAACTTTTTTCATGGGGTTTCGTGTTTTGGGGTGCAGCACCTTTGAAATAGTATTACTGGAACTTCTACGAATGACAAAGTCGAAATGTCCAAAAGGATGATGCTTTCGCTTCATAAGTTAAAACGGGGAAAATTATTTTTGTCTTTCGACGTGAATTCCGCAGAGTTTTTTTTTTTTTTTTTTCAGTCTTTTCACGTGGAGAATATATAAGAGATTACTTTGCCCCGTGACAAGAAAATATGTGAGAAATGTAGATAACGAAAGATGTATCCTAGAACTTGTTTTGAAAAATGTCGTTCGTGAATTAAACCGGGCCAATCACCGTCTACTTTGAAAATAAGTTCTTATTGCCAAATCATTTAGCTGTCCCTTAAATTACCGAAAGATTATCGTTTTGTGAATAAGATCATTAAAAAACGATCCGCAAACAAAAGACTGTTGTTGTTTAAGTCATCATGAAAAATCGCCAATGGACCACTGGCAGGTAAAGCACTAGTCAAAAGAAGGCGACTTGGATAGAATTGATTGAGTTGAAGTCAAAATTTGAACGTGTTTATGGGGTCGTAACTCTTCCGTTTATTTTTGTACGACTTTGATGAATATGTAGCTCTCTCATGACTCTTGTCCTGCTATAAATGTACCATAACTCTATAAAGTTATGTCTGCGTGTAAATGATAGATGAATCTTGTTACAAATGTCTCATGAAAGACGCATGCTACATACCAACATTTTTCGGAGATGAGCATAAAACTATTTTGCCGTTCAGATTAGAAAATAGTCATTTTAGCGTGGACGATTGATAGAGATGATTTCAAATTCTTTTTTGGGAGAATATTGATGGGGTAGATATCTCTACATGATTGTGCTGATTATTTCTTTTAACCAAATATTATAATAACGAGTCATGTTTAGTTGAGTCAGTGATTAATTAATTCCATAGAAGTTGTATTATTAATAGAGAAATAAAAAAACATTTTAGTTTCAAGATCGACCAGATAATTTTTGAGACATGACAGCTGTTTAATATGAATGTTGAGAGAACCCATATATAATACAGCATAAAAAAGGTCTGACCTCACAAAAGCCATAGAATTGAAATGTGAGGCTTGGATTCTAGAGTGCAATTTTTTGATGCCATGAGGTAAAGAGGTCAACTCATCGACGGAGAAGAATCAACTTAATCGTTCTGAGCCAATTTATGCACTCTTTTTTTTTTTTTTGTTCTAAAGGCGACAACCAAATGCCTACAATAAGGTCAAAGGATTGTATCTTTAAATAATATCAACTACAATTTCTTTGACAACTTCAAACTCCTATTTTCCTTTTTCTTAAATATTTCTACTGCTATAATACTGCATCAAGTTTTCATTGACTTTTCTGATCGATACTATGCCTTTCCCAATACGAATTTCCATAATCTGCCGTATTGTTACACCGTCTTTCTGGTTCACCCTTGCAGCACTTGATTTGATAAAGAATAAGCAAGTCCAAGCCATAATAGGCCCTATAGGTTCCATGCAAGCAGACTTCATCATTGACCTTGGAAACAAGTCTCATGTGCCCATCATCTCTTTCTCTGCTACTAGTCCATCCCTCAGTTCGATTCGGAGTCCTTACTTCATTAGAGCCACACAAAATGACTCGTCCCAAGTGAATGCCATAAGTGCGGTCATCCAAGCTTTTGGCTGGAAAGAATTGGTCCTCATATATGTGGACAATCAGTTTGGAGAAGGCCTCATACCTTCTCTTGCAGATGCTTTGGAAGAAGTCGACACGCGAGTGCCCTATAGGAGTCTTATTCCTCCTTCGGCTACGGACGATCAAATCCTACAGGAACTCTACAAGTTAATGACGATGCAAACGAGGGTGTTCATCGTGCACATGTTACCTGCTCTCGGTTCTCGACTATTGGCCAAAGCAAAAGAGGTGGGAATGATGAGCGAAGGTTACGTGTGGATCTTGACTAATGGAATCACTAACCTATTAAGTTCTGTGGATTCATCTGTTGTCGCTAGTTCGATGCAAGGAGTACTAGGCATAAAGACTTATATCCCACACACGCCAAACCTGGACAATTTCATGGTCCGATGGAAGATGAAATTCCAACAAGACAATCCATCCATCCTTAATCCTACGTTGAACATTTTCGGGTATTGGGCTTATGACGCTGCTCGGGCTCTAGCAATGGCTGTCGAGGAAATGGGTGCGGCCAATTCTACCTTCCAGATGTTGAAGGCTTCAACAGGTGCGACAGATCTCGACAATATTGGGATATCTCAAAATGGTCATAAACTTCTCCAAGGACTAGCCAATACGACATTTACGGGCCTTGCTGGAAATTTTGGCCTAGTTGATGGGCAACTAGAATCGTCAGCGTTCCAGATTGTTAATATCAATGGAAATGCAGCAAGAGGGATCGGGTTTTGGACGCTGGACAATGGGCTGCAAAGAGATTTGAGTTCAGCCAACACAAGCAAATATTCTACTTTGAAAAGTAATCTCAGATCAATAATATGGCCGGGAGATTCAACCTCTATTCCTAAGGGTTGGGAGATTCCCACAAATGGAAAGAGGTTGAAAATCTTAGTTCCCGTGAAGAACGGTTTTAATCAATTCGTGAGAGTGACTCGAGATCCTAGCACAAACACATCCCACGTCACTGGCTATTGTATTGACATCTTTCAAGCCGTCATAGAAAAATTGCCTTATGCCTTGGCTTATGACCTTATTCCATTTGCCTTGCCTAATGGAAGTAGCGCTGGTAGTTACAATGACATGATCGA
Source organism: Eucalyptus tenuipes (assembly GCA_014182365.1). Lineage (NCBI taxonomy): Eukaryota > Viridiplantae > Streptophyta > Magnoliopsida > Myrtales > Myrtaceae > Eucalyptus > Eucalyptus tenuipes. The sequence continues at coordinate 15,234,327 of CM024539.1, read as the reverse complement.
TAAAGTATTTTACCAGGTGAGCTCATTGCAAGTGCTTGATTTTGTTGGAATACATGTTGAAAATTACTACGCTATAATGTTGTTGACAAAGAAAACATTTCTGTTCCTTTTATTAAAACAGAATTATGATGCAGTGGTGGGTGATACAACAATCATAGCAAACAGATCATTGTATGTGGATTTCACCTTACCATACACTGAATCGGGGGGTGCAATGCTCGTGCCATACAAGGACAACACGAGCAAGAAGGCTTGGGTTTTCTTGAAGCCGCTCACTTGGGACCTTTGGCTAACCACTGTATGCTTCTTTGTGTTTATAGCATTGGTTGTATGGACTCTCGAACATCGGATTAACGAAGACTTCAGGGGTCCAGCCACACATCAAGTTGGCACGAGCTTCTGGTTCTCCTTTTCAACCGTGGTCTTTGCACAAAGTAATCACCTTTCACTTTAATAGATAAATCGAACATTGAAATTCACATATTATTGTAGGAGAATTTATGTAGTTAGCCTTAATTTGGATTGCAGGGGAGAAAGTGCTTAGCAACTTAGCACGATTTGTTGTGATTGTTTGGGTTTTCGTGGTACTTATACTAACGCAAAGTTATACGGCAAGCTTGAGCTCTCTTTTGGTGGTGCAAAATCTTCAACCAACTGTAACTGATGTGGATCAACTCCTAAAAAGTGGAAAAAACGTGGGTTACCAACATGGCTCTTTCGCTTATGGAATGCTAAAGCAAATGAAATTCGATGAGTCAAGACTTATATCTTATCGGTCTCCTGAAGAATGCGATGCGCTTCTTTCCAATGGAAGTGCAAAAGGCGGGATTGCAGCAGCATTCCATGAAGTCCCCTACCTTAAACTTATACTTTCAGAATATTGCAACAAATATACCATGATTCCAGCATTCAAAACTGCTGGATTTGGCTTTGTACAGTCCTCGATCCCTCAATTCTAGCTAAAAGAGGAAACCCTCCAAATTTGCAATTATTAGGTTTAGTAGTTAATACTTTGATTGAAAATAATCTCATGTTCAGCTCTTTTCGGTTTACAGGTTTTCCCCAAAGGGTCTCCACTGGTACCGGATATTTCGCGAGCAATCCTCAATGTGACTGAAGGGCCTCAAATGACAGAAATTGAAAATGCGTGGCTTACATCCAAAACCAACTGCCAGAATTCAAATTCCTCGGTTTCATCCGACAGCCTAGGTCTTGACAGTTTTTGGGGTCTATTTCTGATTGCTGGAGCTGCTGCAATTTTTGCTCTCCTCATTTTCATGGTTATGTTCATTAAAAGAAATTGGCAGGAAGTAACAAGTTCTTCGGGTTCATTGTGGGAGAAGACTGTTGAATTAGGAAGAAGATTTCACCAAAGAGATGCCAATTCCCATACTTTTAGGAAGGGCAGATTTAGGGATGGAGTTATGAATGATGGCGCCAATGAAATTGCAGCTGTTGAAACTTTAGAAAACACTCATTTCCCTCAAATTCTGTCGAGCGACTCCAGCCAAAACAACGACGTCTTGACCAATGAGCAAGGCACGCCATCTACTGAGCAAGGACTTCCTGATCATGTAGAAGAAGGGTGCCCTCAGAGAGCAGTCGACGTCGAGTTTACCAATGTAAATTAGGAGAGGCGCACGCCTCTGCAACCTTGACTAAACTTTAATCCTTGAGTAGTTGAACTTGGAATAGTTGGCAATATCTTCCCCCTCATTCTCTTCTTATATAAGGACTATCATTGATACCGTTTATTGTTTAATCACAGACAATATAAACCCAGGCGACATTATATGCACGCATTAGCTTCTCTTATCCTATTATGTACATGCATTGGAAGTGTTTCTCGTCACTTTGATGATGTTCCGCAAAGTTTCCGAATTAATAATAAAGAATAGAGTTCTTAAACTAATATCTAATATCTATATATAGTACAAGAGCCTAGTAAAATAGGCTTCAATGGTTGTTTCACGTGTCAAAATCCTATGTAATCTCGTCTTTAATGTAAACGGACATGATCGATTGACTCCTGTAAACACATTGGTTAAGTAACCACATTAATTATATTTAAAAATCATAAGGAATTAATTAATTTCTTAACAAGAAAAAGTTCCAAAATTTTTTTCTTTCATTCCTTACTCAGTAACATAATTGATCCCCACCACCGCCCCGGGTTTACCCCACCGGCTGTCGGCTGTTCGGGGGTTCTCGGGTCACCAAAAAAAAAAAACAACAACATAATTGATCCCCACAACGTCGGAAGATTTTCCAATTGATAATTAATCATATAGTAACTAAATAAAATTATAAACAATATAAAAATTTGGGACGATGGAATATTAATGCCTACTTTTTGAGCAATTTTGATATGGTAACAAATTGGACCAATTATATTCAACTGAAGTTTACTGAAATGAAATGCTTCCCTTTCATCGATTAGATCATGTCTAAGCATTATCCATAGCAGTCACACATCCACACCAACACACCAAAATTAATCAAGTACAATTGAATATCACTTCCCCCCTTTGGCCACTGATCGTCCTTGTATCCTTCCAGCCGTGTTATTCTCACGATTGCGCTGTAAAGCCTCATTTATGTTCTTGAGAGCCTTATCATACGATACGAAACCCATGAACCAGAATTCATAACCATCCCTTGTAACGACCTGGATGTACTTTTCAGAATTATCCAACCCTTTTGAAGAACGGCTAACAAAGCTCAACTGATCGAGCAGCAGTGGCACCTAGATAGCCATCAGGATAAAGCACGTTAAAAACTGATGGTCGGAGAGTGAAGCTTAGCAGAACCTGACAAACTATTTCGAAGGTATGTTTCACTACATTAAGATGCTTCATGCTTAGATAAAATAAGATGACGAGAAGAATGATCCAAGGCTCAGTGTAGTAGTATGGACGATGAGTAAATGCAGGCTCGTTCTGGTAAAGGTTCTCCCGAATTTCGACTATAAAATCAGCAGGCTAGTCACAATAGACAATTCGACAATGATAACTCAGGTTATGAATTTGTAATGCCTAAAAAACTTATCATGATTCTAAAGAAAGCTCAGTGCATAACAATCTGTACTGGTATTCTATAGTAAATGCAATTACAGGAAGATTGGAAAAGGTTACCTTGTAATACACCCACTCTTGCTGTCCTGAGGGAGCGTAATGGCGAAGAGGCTCATCCCCATGGAAGACCAGTCTCTTAGTTGACAAATACAGTGTCCCAATGACAAGGCCGGAGGAAGTGGATAGATAGCAAGCATATGCTTTCAGAAGCTTCTCTCCCGGCAGAATTTCAAAAGTACGTTCAAAAACCTTATCCCGTCCCCCCTCTTTGATCATTTTCGTCCCCTGGGCAAGTCGAGCTATTGCTGCATCTGTGATGCTATGGCTAGTTTTAACTGTTTCGAAAAGCAAACATAGAACGATAACCGATTAGTTGAGGTCCGGCAAGAATAGAGTCCTTAACATCACATTTCAATCGAATATAAACCGTGAGGAGAAGAGAATGAAGAAATCATGGGCTTTGTCTCTCACAAATAAACAAAAGAAACTCACAACAAGCCAAAGCCAAGCTTATGCAACTGCTGCAGTGCTTGCTCTTACAGGACAAAGCTAATTTTTTCTTCTTTCCAGGAAAAAAGAAGTTGGGCCAACGTTCAGCCCGCAAAGAGCCTGAGGGTCCTGATAGCCATAGAAAATGATGGAAAACAAGCCATGTTCTCCACGGAAGTGCCATGTTATGCATTTGGCAATTTGTTATAGATAGGAATTGACATAGATTGCCAAAAGAATAAGCACTGAAGATAGCACCGCACATCAAAGTTGGAGCTTCTCTAGATAGATAATCACAGAACTTGATCCACTCAACTATTAATTGGCCGGTGGAATGCACAGATTATGACGCATGTATCTCTGTTCTGAGGGGGTGATTGCAAAATAAGCCTATGACTTATCAATAGCGTCCACATATATTTGTTCCTATGTGGTAATTGCCAAGCTCTTTGGATTGAATATTTACATCAATAGCCTTCACATATATTGCAGAAAAGAGAAGAAATATATGCAAGCAAGCAATCATCAATCAGATACGTCTCCACGAATAAACCCAAAATGTTTCTATCAGATTATAGGATCATAATTAGCTAGAAAAAATAAGTCCAAAACGTTTCCATTTGATTATATAGACATGTTTAGCTAGAAAAAATGTAGAGAAAACTCACGGTGATGCCAGACATTGTCAACGAGCGCCTCTGCTTTTTTGGTAGTATCCTCGACTCTCTTCCCGCACTGGTTCAACTTGTCGCACACTTTGTTTATCGGATCTGAAAACACCAGCAAAGCGTTTGTCTCATCAATCCAATTATGAAGCCTAATCATCAACCATGAAAAAACTACAAAGGCGAAATACGCCTCAATAGACTCACTCCAGCCAGACAGCAGGGAAGCATTCACTGGAACGATGTGGAGGCCAGACGGTGTGGAAGCATTCACTGGAATGACGTCGAGATACTTGTTCTCGCCGCCGCTTTTGTTGAGGTTGACGAAACCAGAGACCGAGCTACTTGCGGTGGCATTTAAGTAGCTGGAGTGAAAGCCTGTTGGCTGAGCCTCGTTGGTGACCCGAGTGGTGGCGTGCTGGCTCGCGGGATACTCCTGTGGCTCCGCCGGCATCCCCACCGCGCGCGTGCCGCAATGCGTGGACTCCGACTCGCCTTGGCCGCTCATCGCCTTCTTTTTCGTCTTCGTCTTCTTCTCTCGCGCAAGTGTGGATTGGTACTGCAATTCGAGAGACTATCGCACTTAAATAGAGTGGAGAGGGAATCTAGAAAAGAGGAGCGATCTCGGTAAGATCCCAAGAGCGAACGAGAAACGACAAACATTGACTGCGTTTGAGTCAACAGCGATCTTTCATTCGTCCCTGCAAAATACAAACTATCGGATGCCGCACAAAACACGTCTTTCCCGACCCTCTTTATTTTCGCCCAGCTAAATTTTTCCAAGCTTGTATAATTCTGACACATTTGTTTCAAATTATTTTTATATCACAAAAACTCCCCAACTGGTAAAAGATCCCGGATTTACACTTCTGGCCACCATTCCTATTTCTCTTCCTTGTGATGCCAAATAATAATTGGCCTCATCTTTCTTTTCGTTTTTCGTTTTGTGGGAAGTCACTTTGGGGGCTTCTGACCGTAGAATGGTAGCGTTTATTAGGAATTTAGATTTTCGATAAAGTTGTGGGAAAAGACATGCGCCATCAGTGGAAAGCACGGTTGGAATGTGGAAAAGAAACCGTGTGGGAGACTCCTGAAGTGCGCTGTCACTGTCCAAGACACTCCCTACTAGCGATGTCGTTGAAGAGCAAGAAGACCTGGAGCTAGCGAGGTTGAAGAGCCGAAGAGAAAGATGCTGTCTCATGCTGCCATAGCACGACATAATGTCGGGAACTCTTAGTAATCTGTGGCGATGGTTCGGTAACAGGAAAGACCATCTGAGATTAATGAGAAGTAGGGTGGAAACGCAGAAAAGAAACCACGAGGGAGACTTCTAAATTTCGCCCAGTGTCCAGGACACTCCTAAAGTCCACCAGTCCTGTTTCTCTTCCTCCTGATTCTGTACGGCAAATGGGCCAAAAGAGCTCCTTCCTACGGTTTGTTTTTTTTCTTGGGTCAAGTCAACTTTGGCCTCGTGGTTTGCTCCAAACGAAGGGCCCCCCTAAAACAGTAAGATAATGGAAATTTCACCCATGCAATAATTCAATCAACCCATCGATTCTCGGTACGAAGACTTTCGAAGAAGTTGTGGAAAGACCCTGTGAGATTGATGGCGAGTCTAAGTGGGAACGTAGAATGAAAATAGTGCAGAAGACTTCTAGATTCCGCTATCAGTTTCGACGCGACGAAGGTCACACAACATGGCCTTGAAGGAGTGGGGGCGGGGGGGGGGACGGGTCAGAAAATGTCAGAAAGCAAATTTCTATGAATTCTATAAAGTGATTGAGGCAAAACCGATTGATACCAAGTGTATCCAAATAGAGTTCGACTATAAATCATTTGTTCGCCTTATGGCATTTTTTATATTTTCAAATATTTTTTTAACTAATGTTATCATTGCAAAACATATTTTTGCAACATCAGGAAGTTTAAATTAGGATTGTCACACTTTAAGGTATATTTTGTTGAAATATTTTGTCATTTTTAAATAACATCTCATGCTCTTTATAATTTGGGAATAAGTGTAGAAAAAGTCCTAAGACTTATTGCAAAAGTGCAATTAAGTCTTAAAACTTTTAAAAAGTGTTATCAAGTTATAAAATTTGTCAAATTTGTGCAACTAAATCCCTTTCATTAACTTCATTTAATTTGACTCACCGAAAATACTAACATGATTATTTTATTACACTTTTAAGGCATGTGTCGTCCAATGTGGCATTTTTTTTATTATTTTTTTAAGAGAGAGGTGCTGACGTGGCATTTTCTTCTTCATCGACCCAACACACATCTGTCCTTGGGTGTTGGCATTATTTACAGAACGGAGTCCCAAATATTGTTTGAGGTGCCTTGGTGATTAAAGAGGAATCAAGCAAGGTGGCATGTATGAACTCTAAGGGGAGACAGTGAAGAATTTTCTTGTGGAGACATTGGATGTATTTGTTCAACAGACAGAATGCTGGCATATGTATTTTAGGCACATTAGTGAGAGAAGCTTAAAGGTTCCGAGTGAAAAGAATCTATTATGTAGTTATATTGCAAAGTAACTAAATGAATGTGAGTGCTATAAGTGGGGCAAACAGTGAAAAGTGCAATTCAATATGATTACGAGAAACCATAGAGATTGCAGAGTTAACTCAAGTAGATTTCGCAAGCTATTGCAGTTTTCTTCGAAGAAGAGTGCTAAGACTATGTTAACAGTTGTGGATGATTACCTGAGAAAGATTAGTGTTTGTGTTGAGGCACAAATTTGATGTTGTTGTCATGAATAGGCAGTTAGGAGCTTTGATCGAAAGGAGATAGGTACGGCGATGAAGCATGTGCTGATTGATAGTTGCATGGAATTCTACTTGAAGCTGTACAAAAGAATTCTATAAGGAGGAAAGCATGGTGAGAGATTGCATCATTACTAGTGAACCGTAATAGATTTTAGAATGGATGAGTTAGAATGTTACTTAAATCGCCCCATAAAATGCTCTAGAGTGTTAGTATTACCAAGATATTCTCAGTAGATGTGCTAAAAATAAATAATAAGTATAATGTATCATTTAGAAAAAAAAAAAAAATGGCAGCGGTTAGGGTCGGTTAACATGCGCAGCTCTCCCGTGTAAACGCCCACCTTGACCCTGCGCAGGGCTGCCCAGGCCTTTCGAAAGGTCTGTTTAGCCTTTTAAAGGGGTGTACTACCCCATTAAAGGCAATTTTTGTCCTCTCCAAAGGCTGAGCCAACCCTTTGGAGGGATTTTGTGCCCTTTCGAATGGCCAGACCAACCTTTCAAATTGAAATACAAAAATCCTTTTTAGAGCTCATTTTACCCGTTTTTTTTCAAGGCAGCTCATTATAAATCTCTCTCTTTCAATTATATTCTCTCAAATTCAAGTTACTAACTTAATTTGATTTGTAAGGAAATCCCCGCGAGGTTCTAGCTAGAAGAATCCGACAATCTCAAAGGGTGCGGATTGAGTAAAAATTGCAAGGTGACAAATAAGCATTCTAAAACCGCCTAAATAAAATTATTTTTATAATGCCAGAGTTAGGCTAGAATTATTAAATAAATCAGTCGTTACTCTATTGGTTTAAGATTAGGCATTTCACAAATAAATAGGACCGTAATGTCTAACTTACCCTTTGAAAAATATAAAAATGTGATTTTATAGCTATTGTTCCATTGAAATAAACCTAAAAAACTCACAATTTCTCTAGACCGTTATTTCACTTGTTTAAATATTTGCATTGGAAAACCCATTGCACAAAGCCAACCCATAGGCCGCAATATCGAGGGAATTGGTTTGAGCGTACCTAAAGGCGGGAGAGCTAAGGTCTAAAAGCCCCACGCATATCATGATTTTCCAAAATGTTTTCGATAGGATTATAGTCATTTTACCTAAAAAGGAATTCGACTTTCAAAACCCTTATAATATATGGACGAAAGGACAAAAATGCTGGGAAAATCCCCCTATGTTGTATTGATGATGGCAAAGACAATTAAAGTTTACTAGTGTGTGTCACGATCTACCCTTGGGGGGAGGGAACATGTTTAGGGGTATTGCCTAAAGGATAGGCCTATGGCCTATGCTTAGGCACGGGCTCTCCCAAGCCCATACCTCGGGTGATGTTGGGATATTATTAAAAGTTTTTGCAATAAGGAGTCGCCACTAGTCTATTGGGGTCGGCTAGAAACCAAATGAGGCATGGGAGTGTACATCGCTTCCTACGCAACCAGAGAATCAAGGGCCGGGGACTTGATTACACTAATTAATCAATTAGTGCCCTTTCGGTACCTAATCTTGTTCATTTTAAAAGAAAATATTTTTATCAGGTGGTTTGGATTGATTTTACACCTATCCACTAACATGTGAGGTGATCATGCGGGCGCGCAATCATTAAAGTAACAATCATAGCTACCAAGATCCTAATTGCAGTAAAATTAAACATGCGCAACTGGCCAATCCATGGGTATACCATGAAGTTACATAGGTTGTACCTGTGAACCAACCACCTAAGGCGAAACACAAATTAATGGGTTCCGTTAGATTAGTTATATACTGTGTGTTATCAACGATTTCCACAGATTTACAGATAGAAAATATTTGGATTGGAGAATTTTCGATTTTTGTCTTCGAAATAAAGTCAATATTGAGTCATGGATTGATATCGATACCAATGGTAATAAAAATACTAAGACTGGGTTTAATAATTATCAAATAATTGATAAAATGGATCAAAAAGATCTTTTTTTTTTGTTGGATGCCATAATTCCTCCATTTTGGGAAATTTTAAGAAAAAATAACCAGCCGGGCAACCATATGCTTTGACCTGCATTAAATGCTGGGCTATTCGTTGAAGATAAAAGCACATCGAACCCATATGAAGTTTTACCATGAGCAGATTGTATCCATTGGGCAAATATAGGTTCGATTAAGATTTGTTTCTCCGGAGTACCTACGATATAATCAATGTGCAAACAAATAAAGGCCTAATCATACTAAAAGGCAAAACATGGCAATTTCCAACCAAACTCTACTTTTTTTAATTTTTGAAAAAAATTCTAATTAATTTTTAAATTTTTTTCTAAAAGATAATATTTTTTATTTTTTTAAAAATAATATTAAAAAAAACTCGGCCGGGTCGGGTCGAGTCCGATTGACCTGACCCGACCCGGTTGGGGCTGATTGGGTCGAACCCGTCCGGTCCGACTCACTTGAAGGCCGTAAGGCCCAGGCTCGACCGCCCTTGGTCGGGCCCGCATGTAGATGGATTGAGCCCAATCGATGGGCCCAATCTGGTCTAATCTTTTTATTTTTAAAAAATGAAGCCCACAAGCCCACAATAAACCAGCCCAAACCAGGTTCGGATTAATCAAAGCCCTACCCGCCCGCGACTCACGCCCGACCCGGCTTCTAACCTTCTTCTCTAGGGCTTCTTGGCGGCGGTGGCGCGGCGAGGCACAACGACACCGTGTTGGAGGTTGGACACGGTGGCGCGGCGGGGAGGAGCTTGCTGGCGATGATCGCGAGTTCTACAGGTGGAGGCGCGGCAGAGGGGTGGCTGAGGTGCGGTGGTTGTAGCAGCGGCGTCGTGGTTGGGCAGCTGCGGAGACGAGCGGAGGTGTGGCTCGATGGCATAGGGCGAGCGGTAGGCGGGTCATAGGCCGGTGCGGTCCGGCTGGGACGGAGGCGGCGAGTGCAGGGGTCGCCCACGGCCACTTGGACGGCAACGGGCAGGAGGGTGGCGGCTCGACTCAGACAGCGTCGGGTTGAGGCGGCAAGGAGGGCAGCGGCTCGGATGGTGTTGGGCGGCGCCACCGCTGCCCTCCTCCCCTCCGTTCCTTCTCTCTCTTCTCTTTTGTGGCATTACTTCTTCACACCGGTGCCTTTGCTCCAGATTTGGGTTCCGGGGAGATAGCGGCGGTCGCGGTTGGTCAAGCGGTAGCGACGGCGATGGCGAGTCTTCTCCAGCTCCCTCTCGCTCCTGCTCTCTCTATCGAGCTCCCTCTCTCTCGAGCTCGCGTGCTGTCCTGTTATTTTCTCCTCTGCTCTCTCTCGAGCTCTCTCTCTCAAGCTCCCTCCCTCCAGCTTGATACTCTATTGTTGCTCTTGTTACTATACTGTTCTTTGCAAGTCGTTGCGCAAGGGAGGAAGACAACTGAGCGTGGGCTGGGCTAAACAGAAAAGGAGAAAAGGGCCGAGCTGGTGGGTCGTGTGAGGGAGAAAAGAAGATGGGCTGTGCGTGGGAGAAAAGGAAAGGAAGGGGGGCGGGCTGGGTCAAGGTCGGATCCAGCTCAACCCGATTCCTAATAATTTTTTAATTTTAATTTTAATTATTTTTTTGGCAACTACTTCCTAATTTTTAATGCTATTAAGTCTTAAGTAAAATGGAGAAATTTAGATGTCAACAGCTGCCCCTCTTGAAATGGGAGGTCGAGGAGGTTCTATTCAAAGACAAAAGACGCCTAAATTTTGCCCCTAGACAATGACAATTGGGGCTGCGGATGGGAAAAGGATATGAAGGGATGACCTCACTTTGTAAGGGATGTCCCTTGACCGAGATGGGAAAATCTTACTGTATGATAATTAGTTCTAATTAGCAAGGAGGTCTCATCATGTAAGAACGAGTTTTGACTGGAAAAATGGTCTCACCGTGTAAAAACGGGTTTCGATTGGAAGAAAGATCTCACCGTGTAAAAATGGGTTTCGATCGTATGTGATAATCTTACCATGTACAAATAGGTTTCCACTGGAAGAAAGGTCTCACCGTGTAAAAACGGGTTTCGACCGGATGTGATAGTCTCACCGTGTAAAAACGACTTTCGATTGGATGATAGTCTCACCGTGTACAAACGGGTTTCAACTAGATGATAGTCTCACCATATACAAACGGGTTTCGATTGGAAGAAACGTCTCACCATGTAAAAACGGGTTTTGACCGGATGTGATAGTCTCACCGTGTAAAAACGGGTTTCGACTGGATGATAGTCTCACCGGGTACAAACGGGTTTCGATTGGAAGAAAAGTCTCACCATGTAAAAATGGGTTTCGACCGGATGTGATAGTCTCACTGTGTAAAAACGGGTTTCGACTAGATATGATAGTCTTACCGTGTACAAATGGGTTTCGACTGGAAGAAAGGTCTCACCGTGTAAAAACGGATTTCGACCAGATGTAGACAAGCGTGGTTTACAGATGAGCCCATAAGCCGTGTGGTTTAGGAAAAGCCACCAACCCTGTGGTTTTAAAGATAGACCCACCAACCCTGTGGTTTAAGAATGACCCACGAATTGTATGGTTTAGAAAATGCCACCAACCCCGTGGTTTTAAGGATGACCCACCAACCTTGTGGTTTAAGGATGACCCACGAACTGTGTGGTTTAGGAAAAGCCACCAACCCTGCGGTTTAAGGATAGACCTACCAACCTTGTGGTTTAAGGATGACCCACGAACCGTGTGGTTTAGGAAAAGCCACCAACCCCGTGGTTTAAGGATAGACCCACCAACCTTGTGGTTTAAGGATGACCCACAAATCGTGTGGTTTAGGAAAAACCACCAACCCCGTGGTTTAAGGATAAACCCACCAACCTTAGGAATGGCATGGTTTAAGGCTGACCATGAACATTTGGTTTTTAGGGAAGCACCCGCTAACCCCTTGAAAACTGCATGGCTTCACGGAGGAATCCTGTCGAACTCAACTTGAGTAAATGTCATTAGGAACGTCATCAAGAGACGTATTGGCAATATTGCAACATTAATTGAACAAGCTAATCAAGCTAAGTCCGACTGCTTTTAAAAAAAACATTTGATGTCAATCAGCATCATGTTGCGCAAAACTGTCATATTGCTCGGGGATGTATCATTAATCATCAAATTCTCTAGGAGTCAAGTTCTTATTAGAACGACTATGACTCATGAAAAAGGCTCATTAAGCATGCCAAACTGGAGCTTCTTAGTCAGAAAGGGTTTCTCACACACTCTTGATAAAATGACTGCTTGATCACATCCATTCACGTGGGAAGTAACTGACTGCTGAGGGTATCTCACATAACCCATGTCAAAGACTTTCAGAAACATTCGCGATGAGTACAATCTAATCAATCAAAAGGGTCTTTTGAAAGGACCGCAATATAGGCTCGGTTATGGGCTTACACAAAGGGATTATTGCTTTGAGGCCGTTAAAGGAACATTTGTCGCTATCATCTTCGGGTTTACAAGTCGAGAACTCAGGAGATAAGACAAGATAGAAAGGCGGTAGCTTCTTTGTGGCATTCTCATTTTCACTCAAACCATCCCAATCGGAAAAGACTTCGGAAGAGGGTTGTAATGTTGGCTCGCGAAAGGCTCGAAAGGCTTAAAATTTTCAAGAGGATTTTTAAGAGTCGGTGATCATCATGGCATTGTGATCTGGTCACTTGATCTTTTGAAATTATTTGGCTTTTAGAACACAGCATATCTCGAAAGTTCCTTCAATAATCATTTCTGCATGGAAGCTTTGCTCCTCTCTCTAATTTCCTTTGCTCTTGTGATGATTTTTTTACACAAGCACTTGGACCTTGATAATTTTTCTTTCACATAAGATGCAGCCTTTTGGCTCTTTTTCTTGACGGGCATTGTTTTTGCTTTTACTAGGCACACTGCTTTTCATGCCCCCTAATTTGTCGAACTTTTTGCTCTTTGAACTTTTGTAGCTCTTATGACTTTCGAGATGCTTTTCACATTTTCTCGTAGCTGTCAATTTGGTCAATTCTTATGCCTTGCCCCAGTGAAGGGAGATGATCACTGCTTGGGGTTCAGAAATGAATAATCAGGCCCAAATTGGTTAAAGCAATGAGTATCAGTGTTTGGGTAGAGAAGGAAATGCTCTTCTTCACCTTGGGATGAGTCAAGCTCTAATGAGAATTCCTCTGAAACTATCACCAGAAGATTTATGTAAGTGAAAGTAATAGAATCTTTCTCAATCTTTCGCTCTACAACACGACCGTAACCTTCTATGTTGCCCCAAAGTTTGGTCATTCTTGACAGGGGTACTTTGAAAGATCATCTTTATTTGGCCTAAAATGGTAGCAAGATGTCAGCTCGGTGCTTGGGGTTGATAAAGAAAACACTTTTATCATTTCGATCTTTGCGCTCAATGCGAATGAATCCTTCATCCTAAGAGAATGTCACCCTTTCACTCAACTCTCAAAAGTGTTTGAAGGATGTGTTTGGAAATGGCTTGCCTTTCCTCATCCTAAGTATCCTCTTGTTTGGCATGGTTAATGTTTTACCTTTCACTCTACCGAGATCATCTGACTAGATCAATCTCCATAGGGAAATTTGATTCAAAATGAATAACCCATCAAATGAGAGAACAATTTTGAGATAAAAATGATATTCAAAAAGTTTGTAGAAATTTTTTTTCTCAATTATTCATTTTTGTGCTTGTCTCTAGGAAAGCGCAAAATATTCTTTTTTGTAATGGAAATTCTCATTTTTTTCTTTTTTTTTTTAAATTGAGAAAAAGGGTACTTACCTGCGGCATGTGACCCAATTACCCTGTAAAGAATGTAAAAGAATATGTTAGTGCAAAAATATTTAGGGATTGAAATGTTGGAAACGATACATTATTACCCTTCACTCGCTTTTATCCTTTGAGGGCTAACATCTCTTGGATTCACCATCGTGGATATTTGGCAACTTAGCATTACCCTTCACTTGCATTTGCCTTTGAGCGTTTGATGTCTTCCTATCAAAGGAAAGAAACAATCATGTCAGAGACGCTATCAAATTGAGCAATTGGAATCGACACCATTTACCCTTCATGTGTTTCTGTTCTTCAGGTATGAACTTTGCCTGAAGTCGCTAGAATTGATTGAAAAATGGCTATGTGGCCCTGATTTTATCCATTAAAAACACTCCTTTCTTGTATACAACAATTTACAAAGTTCAATTCCTGCTTTTTCCAAATGCTCTTTTGGAAGATACGTTTAATTGACAAGGGGCTTGAAAATTTTATATATGGCTCATGAGATGTGTTTTTCAAGATCCTTCTTTTGAAAGGATGAGGATTGCAAATTGTTTCCACATTTGGGGATATTGTTCTTTAGATGCTTTGCCCATTTATTACCTACAAAGAAAAGATCGGACATGTTATTTCCTCGCTTGATTGGGAATCATTTAGGAACCATATACATCCCTTTATTTTACCTATTTAACAAAAATGGATGAACGAATGAGTTGTTATATCAAAAGTTCCTGCTGGAACGATTACAACCTTACCATCTCAAAGTATCATTTATGGACCAACTCGAGAAAGCAACTAAGTGAAGAGATAAAATTTTACGCAGATCCTTCTTGAAACTCTTTTCAAAACATTTCGAAGCTAAGGTATAACAATTCAGCTCCAAGGGTCCATTTGAAATACTTCAAGTGTTTTTTTTAAGAATGATTTTTTTTTTTATGAAATCAAATTTAATTACTCAAAAATGTGAGTTGCATGATTTACAAAAGTGCCGATTGGGCTCGCATGCAAAACTTAAAATTGAAAATATAATTACTACCAAGAATAAAGACAATGATATCATACAAAACATGCTTGCATATTTGAGCGTATAAATCCATTCTCATCCTAATTCTAAAGTCATCTTCTTGGCAGGATCAATCGAACGAAGTTAAGAAGTGTCATCACGCATGACCTGCGAAAAGAAGACAATGTTAGTGTGTGAATGAAAAATTGTTCTTTCAATGAGGTTGCCTCTTATAGCAAATTCATGATGACGGTATCTACCCCATAGTCCATATTATGGGATTTTGGTATTTCACCAAGATTTGTCGTAAGAGAAGGGGCATCATTAAAGGATCGATTGGCGGCTATCAATCGAATGTCCATTCTATTCCAAAAGTTTCATATGCAAAAGTGTCATCGAATTTTGAAAGATTGATTTGTGATTTTACTCCTAGAAAAATGAAGTGACTTCTATTTTGAGAAATTTGTACACAATGATTTGCATTTTAGTCCCAAAATGTGAGAATGAGAGAATTTGATAAAAAAAAAAATGCAATTTTCAATTTGTGTGCCCCAATATAAAATTACAACTTGAAAGTTTTTTTTTTTTTTTTAATGATTTCGAGCCCTTAACTAGAAATTTAAACAAAACCACATGTTCAACAGGGCCAAATCAAAGTGTATAGAACTTGCATTCAATGTTCACTTGTCAAGAGTGATTGCCAATTTTTTAAATTATAAGCCTACAGCATTGAGGGCAATCGATTGATGTTCGTGAATTTCAAGATGGAAGTTCAATACAAAGTGAGCAAATAAAAAGGAAAATGATACTTACAATGGGTGCCGACCTTTGTCTCTGTATTTTTTTTTTTTTAATTACATAGACTTGCACATGGGATGTGGTTTGATTTCTACTCTATTCGGCTCAAAATGGAGCCATAGGATCACTGGACTGAACCAGTAAGATCGCGGCTAGGTTGTGTTACCCATGACTCTGGCTTCATCAGAGAACCGACCCGTGTCGCATGATCGCAGACTAGGGTGGGGACCTCTGAAATCAAGAAAGAAATTTCGGGGTTGAGATGGACAACTCGTACTACATGATTGTAGTCGGAGTGGTATCCATCTCAACACCATCCTAAGTGATCCTATGCAGCCTAGGTCTGGTGGCAGGTTGTGCGTGCTAAGGTGTAGTGCAATGCAAATGATACATGCACAACAATTTATAGGCAAACAACACTTCGTACATAAAAAATAAACCATACATTCCTACACCTCCTTGCAAGAAAAAGGTGAGCAAACACTTTCCCTTGTACCTCCCATTCTATAAAAACATTTAACACCTTTAATGTTAAGGACATACCTGAAATCCTCGCTGCCAAACAAAAATATTTTTGAACAAGATTAATTTGGGCTTAAGTCTTCTAAGGTCTAAAACCAATCCCTAGCGGAGTCACCAAGCTGTCGCGACCTACCCTCGGGGGGAGGGAACATGTTTAGGGGTATTGCCTAAAGGACGGGCCTATGGCCCATTGTTAGGGGCGGGCTCTCCCAAGCCCATACCCAGTGTGATGTTGGGATATTCTTAAAATTTTTTGCAATAAGGAGTCGCCACTAGCCTATTGAGGTTGGCTAGAAACCAAATGAGGCATGGGAGTGTACCTCGCTTCCTACGCAACCAGAGAATCTAAGGTCGGGGACTTGATTACACTAATTGATCAATTAGTGCCCTTTCGGTACCTAATCTTGTTCATTTTAAAAGAAAATATTTTTATCAGGTGGTTTGGATTGATTTTACACCTATCCACTAATATGTGAGGTGATCATGCGGGCGCGCAATCATTAAAGTAACAATCATAGCTACCAATATCCTAATTGCAGTAAAATTAAACACGTGCAATAAAACTTTATTAGATATGCAAATTAAACATACGATATAATCAATGTGCAAGCAAATAAAGGCCTAATCATACTAAAAAGGAAAAAACATGGCAATTTCCAACCAAACTCTACATTTTTTAATTTTCGAAAATTTTTTTTAATTAATTTTAAAAAAAATTCTAAAAAAATAATATATTTTTATTTTTTTAAAAATAATATTAACAAATAACTCAGCCGGGTTTGGTCGGGTCGGGTTCGATCTGACCCGTCTCGGTTGGGGCCGATCGGGTCAAACCTGTCCGGATCTGACCTGCTTGGGGGCTGTAAAGCGCAGGCCCGACCATCTGGTCGGGCTTGCGTGCAGCTAGATTAGGCCCAACCGATGGGTCCAATCTAGTCTAATCTTTTTATTTTAAAAAAACGAAGCCCACAAGCCCACGAGCCCACAAGCCCACACTAAACCGGCCTAAACCCGGTCTCGAATTAATCAAAGCCCTACCCGGCCAGCGACTTGCGCCCGACCCGGCTCCTAAACCACGACCCAATTCCTAAGAAAACCCTACCTGGCTTCCACCCGGCTTCTAACCTTCTTCTCTAGGGCTTCTTGGCGGCAAAGGCGCGGCGACACAATGCGGAGGTCGAACACGGTGGCGCGGCAAGGCGGAGCTTGCTGGCGATGCTCACGGGTTCTGCAGGTGGAGGTGCGGCGGAGGGGTGGCCGAGGTGTGGTGGCTATAGCGGCGGCGTCGCGGTTGGGCAGCTGCGGAGATGAGCTGAGGTGTGGCTCGAACGGCGTCGGCGAGCGACGGTGGGTCATAGGCTGGCGCAGTTTGGCTGGGACGGAGGTGGCAAGTGTAGGGGTCGACCACGGCCACTTAGACAGCGACGGGTAGGAGGGTGGCAGCTTAGCTTGGACGGCGTCGGGTTGAGGCGGCGAGGAGGGCGTCGGCAGCGCCGCCGCTGCCCTCCTCCCCTCCATTCCTTCTCTCTCTTCTCTTCGCTGCGTTGCTTCTTCACACCGGCGCCTCTGCTCCAGATCTGGGTTATGGGGAGATAGTGGCAGTCGCGGTTGGTTGGGCAGCAGCGATGACAACGACGGCGATGGCAAGTCTTCTCCAGCTCCTTCTCTCTCTCTCTCTCTCTCTCTCTCTCTCTCGCTCCTGCTCTCTCTGCCGAGCTTCTCCCTCTCTCTCGAGCTCGCGTTCTCTCCTGTTATTTTCTCCTCTGCTCTCTCTCTCTAGCTCTCTCTCTCTCTCTCAAGCTCCCTCCCTCCAGCTCGATGCTCTGTTGTAGCTCCTGTTACTGTTCTGTTCTCTGCAAATTGTCGCGCAAGGGAGGAAGATAGCTGGGCGTGGGCTGGGCTAAATAGGAAAGGAGGATGGGCCGAGCTGGTGGGCCGCGCGTGGGAGAAAAGGAAAGGAAGGGGGCGGGCTAGGCCAAGGTTGGATCTTGGCCGACCCGACCCCTAATAATTTTTTAAATAATTTTTCAATTAATTATTAATTATTAATTATTAATTTAATTATTATTATTATTATTTTTTGGCGACTACTTCCTAATTTTTAATGCTGTTAAGTCTTAAGTAAAATGGCAAAATTTAGGTGTCAACAATGTGTGTATTGATTTAATACCAGGTAATATATACACAAACCACTACGCAACTAGTATACCATATGGTGTGATCCTGAGTGCTTTGCCATAATTGGAATTGCTTTGCCGATTTTTAATGTGAACAAGGTATTGGGAGTGGAGATGTCTATAAGCTAGAAGGATCTCTACAAATGTAAGGACCTTGATCGAGGGTGAACGAATTGAGAAGAATGAGGATGTTCGTGATGACTTAAAAAGATCAATTTAAGGTGAATAGTTGGATGAACTTTAGTGATGGTGAACAAGCTTAGAATGGTAATGTTTGTTGAATCTTCAAAGGATCACACTCGTGAAAATGAACTATTTGGTAGAGTCATGATCATTAATATGCTTGGAAGGATAAGAAGATAGAAGAAGGTAGATCATTATCGGGATAGTGGATTGTTGGTTGAAGCAGTTCTCTTTAGTTAATGTTGAAGATAATGACAATATCGATGGTCTAGTGAGTTCAGTGAAGGCGAGGAATCAACAGTGATGCCGATGCCCTTGAAGATCTTTGGATGCTGGCCGGTCATTCAATGAAGACGAGCAATCAATAGGGATGTTGATGGGGACGTTGATGTCCTTGGAAGTCTTTGGAAGCTGATGAAGCCAAGGGGATTATTGGACGATTGATTGGAAGTCATTCCACATGGTTTCGTAGGTGGATAGCATCAACAAACTACTAGTAATCTGCACTCTTAATTACATGGGCAAGGGATGGGCAAGGGACAATGTAGATATTGAGATTTTGGAAGGTGCTAGTAATTTGCTCATCAAATTGGAATGTTGATCAATGCTAATATAGCCATTACAAAGGTTTGGACTTTGCGTTAGGAGCACTAAAGATGAATCAAAGCAATTATGGCAACAAGGCAGACACTAACAGGATTAGTCCGATTAGTTTAGAAAACTGCCATTATCAGAGAGAGTTGTTTTGATGCTGGTAAGCAAAAGATAGGCATTCTGCTCATCGCAATAGTAATAATAATAGCTACTTCATGGAATTGAGTGGAAATGAACATACCGACCCCCTCGATTGGTGACCCTCGCTCGACTTAGGGGAGGGTTGCGATCCATGCCCAGATTTGGCTGGCCTTTCTTGGCAATGGTGGGATGACGGGCACAAAGGCTTGGAAGCCCAACCTCATTGCTGGTTCAACTCTTTCTTTTTTTTTTTTCTCTTAATTTAATTTAAATAAATTTTGTATTGAAAAATTATATTTTAATCAAAACAACGTCACTTTCGTTATATCATCGCCATGTAGGAGAGACAAAATATTAAAAAAATCACGTCAGTACTTTTCATTAACTAAGTTGGACGAAACTAATGGAACGATTTGATTGCACAAAGTTGATATGTTTTAGGACTTAATTGCATTTTTTACAATATTTAGTACTAGATTGTATTTTCGCGACAAAATTTATGACTTCAAGTGCACATATCCCTATTTTTATGTAATATGTAGAATTTTTCAATAATATGAATGTTAATACGTAAAATCAGACATAACTTATTCATAATTTTATAATTTTCAACTTAGAAAAAAATGGTTGGTGGGACCGCGGACAATATTATCATAAGAATTGGGTTTTGTCTGCTATAACAACGAAGAGCACTATTTTGGCGCCATAACCTTGATTTTTGAGAAAAAGGTATTGCCCGCCTTGCTTGACTAGTTAGGCTGCATTTGGGAACTCATTTGCAAAGCTCTTTGGGGCTCCAAAGCTCATTTGTCAAAAGATTGGGTGTTTGGGAACATTTTTAAAACCCACCTTGAAGGAATGCTGGCCTTCCAAAGGCTGAAAGCCCAAGGCAGCCTAGGGTTGCCTTGGGCTTTTAGCATTTTCGGAATGCCCTGGGCACTTTGTTCATCGGCGAGGTTGTGATGGGTCGGCGACGGGCTGAAGAGAGGCCGGCGTGGTCGCGGCACCCCGGCGACTGTCGCCAACCAGTGGCGCGACCTAGATCTGGGTCGCGGCGAGGTGGCGGAGGTCATGCGCCCGGGTCGCGAAGGTCGCCTAGGTCACGGCGCGCTACCTCGCCACCTCGCCACGACCCGATATGGGTTTTGGGTCGTGACGATCACATCACTTGGGTCGCGGAGGTCACCTGGGTTGTGGTGCGTGACCTCCTCCACCTTGCCGTGACTGCCAGCCGCAACCTCGGCGACCCACAACCTCGTCGCGACCCGATTTGGGTCGCGGAGGTCGCCCGGGTTGCGGCGCGCGACCTCCTCCACATCACCGCGACCCGGATCTGGGTTTTAGGTCGCGGCGGTCACAGAGGTCGCTTGGGTCGGGCGAGCTATTGCCATGACCTCCAGCGACCCACGACCTCGTCACGGAGGTTGCCAGAGGTCACCGCGACCTAGGCGACCCATGACCTCGCTTGGGTCGCGGCGAAGTCGGTCGCCGTGACCTCCGGCAACCCACGCCGCGACCGCCGCGACCTCAAGCGGCCCTTCACGGTGGTCGCTGGGGGTCGCCCGACCTCAGGCGGCCCTCGTCGGTGGTGTCGGGCGGCCACCTAAGGTCTTGCAACTTGTCACGTCGCGGTGGTCCTCTACCCTTCGCCGGCCAACTATTTTTTTCCTTTTTTTTATCATAAAAGTCATTTGTAAATGTAAATTTCTCCAAACACTATTTTTCCCAAGGATATTTCACAATACACTTTCGGATTACAATTTATTAAACGCAATTTGCATTTTGAAAAATCCCTTTGACTTAAAGGCTTTTGCTTTTTTTCAATGGCTTTTCCCAAAAGTCCAACCAAATGCACCTTTAGGCCTGCTTTTTGCTATGCTAATGGGAACGCTATAATCCTTTCTAGATAGTGATGAAGCTTCCCAAACATTGCTTGCTTGACATGGATGAGTTGAGTCATAAAGTGGGTAAAACTTGTGCAAGAATGAACCATGTATAACGCTCACATGAAAAAAATGATGAGTTTTTGAAAAAGTTTAATAGGGCTAGGATATCCATCATTGCAAAAAGTTAATAGGCACGCAGCATACTCACCTGCTAGCTTTATCCTGTAGTTTGATTTTCATAGTCACTTGGGCAAATCTCTCGTTCTTACGCATATTTTGGTAATAAATCTACAATCATATTGTATATATAGATTCTATTATAAAATATCTATATGCTGAATATTTATTTTGATTGAATAATTGCACATATTCTACATCTGAAATTATTAGCACTAAAATTACAATGATTTTTTTTTTTTTAAGTTGATGACAAAAAAGCCTTGCATTTAAGTTATGGGAGAATTATCAAAAAAGTTCTAAACCTATTATAATTGTGCTAATTTAGTCATAAACCATTTTTTTTGTCAATTCAGTCTTAAACCTTTTGTTTTTATACTAGTTGAATCCATCCGGCAAATTTTGGCTAGCTGGCATCGATGTGGCATTGCCTATGCTGACGTGGCATTTTTAAAATAATATTTTAATAAATTTTCATTATTTTATTATTTTTTCTTTTCTTTTCTTTAATATTTTCCCCCTTCTCCTTCCCTTAGAGCCGGCAAGGGTTGCCGGCTGGTCCTCGTCTGGTCAAGCAAGGGCTGCGACGACCTCACACGACCAGGTAAGGGTCGGCCGGGGACCCTTGCCGGCTTCCCTCACGACTCTAAGTGAAGGGAAAGGGGGAAAAATTAAAGAAAAAAGAAAAATATTATAAAAATTTCAAAAAATTGCCAAAATAATATTTTTAAATTGCCACGTTAGCACTGGCAATGTTGCGTTAGTACCGGCCGACCAATATTGGCCAGATGGACTCAACTAGCACAAATGCAAAAGGTTTAGGACTGACTTTGCTAAAAAAAAGTTGATGAATGAATTGACATATTTGTAATAGGTTTAAGACTTTTTTGATAATTCTCCCTCTAAGTTACATATGTTGATTTTTAGAAAGGGTTGATGGAACAAATTCCTGCATATGAGTTATAAAATGTAAATTTAAATGCTTACAAAGTAATATTCCATGATAAAGGCTACATCTAAGAATATTAGCGTACATACGACAAAAACTGATATAGGAGGATTATTTGAAATTTATGCGTCTTTTTACGGCTATTTTAATATTTGAAATATAAAAATGTGATTTTACAGCTACACGCCATTGAAGTAAACCGAAGAAATGTCATAGTTTCCCTAGACCACTATTTTGCTTTGTTTAAAGATTTGCATTAGAAAACCCATTCATGAAGCCAACCCATAGGTCAAAATACCGAGGAAATCAGTTCGAGCGAACCCCATGGCACAGCTAAGGTCCCAGATCCCCACGCATATCATGATATTCCATAATGTTTTCAAAAGGATTATAGTTATTTTCGCTAAAAATATTTCCGAGCTTCAAAATCCTTACCTTTTTTTTTTTTTTGGTAAAGATCAAAATCCTTACTTTATGGCCGAAAGAACGAAAAAACCTGTATCAAAGTAGGCCCAATAAAAATATGGCGCCGTCAACTTTGAAACTAAACATGCACCATGTAATTATAAGTTATTAGCCAATTGCACATGTATATTGGTGGCAAATTTGGACTCATGCATATTTTTTAGAAGTCACTGCATATTTTCCAAACACAAACACACACGATACATGAACTCATGCTGGGCATAAAATGACAAAGGAATATCCTTAATTACATCCCCGAAACAATTAAAATTGCATCAATAATTTTAGAAAATTATTTTACATTCAATTCACTTAAATAGAAAACGTGGTATCAAAAGGTTGTTGCAGTGATGTTAACCCCTCCCCACAAGTTACTGAACCCCCAGTCCATAAGTTTCTCTGATTTTTGCAAATAACCAATGCTTTCACACGTGGCCTAGGATTTCAACCAACCTAATTTTTTAAAATTGATTGGTGGTGACTCTATTCGTTATTTTATAAAAAAGAACTCCAGTTTCTCAAAACTTCCAACACTTTTCCAATCATGCAGCCGCTCCACCGACCGAACGGGACCTCGATCCCCGAAGCGAATGGTGAGGCACTAGTAAAATGCGAAAACACGGCAACTAGTCTGTGTTGCCGTGTTGGAGTCGGTTGGGAAAGGGAATGGTTTGCACTTTGGATCTCTATGCGCGCGCGATGTGCGGTGTGTCTCGCCCAGTTGATAAATTCCCAAGCTAACTGGTGGAGAATTTGTCTCGTGAATTACATCCCAATCGGTGCCATTCTTCATGGGTTTTCACATGTGGAAGATCAATGAGTGTTTGAAGTCGTAAAGAGTCTTGCCGTAAGATTCCCGAGAATTCATCCATGAAATTGAGTAATTGTTTCATGAGTAATTGTGAGGGCTAAAAACTTTAGGGGGAGATTGAAGACTAGAAAATATTGAGTGTTTAAACACCTTAAGTGAAGTCTTTCTTTATGTTTTTCTGTTTTGTGGGGTGTCACTTTCACGAAAGGCTTCCCTTGAAAAAACAGATGATATTATGGAACTTTCGTGACACGATCAATCAATGAAACTGATTGATTTTAGGAATTTAGACTTTCAAAAAAGTTGTGGGAAAAGACATGCGGGATCAATGGGAAGCAAAGTTGGAACTTGGAAAGGAAACTGTGGGGGAGACTCCGGAAGTGCGATATCACTGTTCAAGACACTTTCTACTAGTGATATCGTTGGGGAGCAAGAAGAAGACCTGGAGATAACGAGGCTGAAGAGCCGAAGAGAAAGAAGATGTCTAATGCTGCCATAGCACGGCATAATGTTGGGAACTGTTTGTCATCTGTGGCGAGGGTTCGGTAAAAGGGAAACCGCGTGAGATTAATGGGAAGTAGAGTGGGAACGTAGAAAAGAACCACGCGGTAGACTTCCGAATTCCTGTCAGTGTCCGAGGCACTCCTAAAGCCCATCATCCCTGTTCCCCTTCCTCCTGATTCTGTACGGCAAATAGACCAAATGAACCACTTTCTTCGTTTTTTTTGTTTGAAGTCAACTTTGGCAGGTTGGTTTACACCAAACGATAGGGTCCCCCTAAAACAAATTTCGCCGACACAATAATTCAATCAACCTAGTGATTCTAGGTATGAATACTTCCGGAAAAAGTTGTGGAAAGACCGCGCGAGATTGATAGGGGTCGAGTGGAACGTGGAATGATAACAGTGCAGGAGACTTAATGATAACAGTGTAGGAGACTTCTAGATTCCGTTGTCATTTCAACACAGCGCGTGCTACATAAAATGGCCTTCAAGAAGGGGCGGGGGGAAAGGAAATTAGAAAATAAAGCAATTTCGATTAATTTTATAAAGTAATCGAGGTAATGCCAACTGATACCAAGTGTATCAGAATAGAATTCGTGAACACACTGACCAGATTATAAAGTATTTGTTGGTCTTATGAAATTATATATATTCAAATATTTTTTGTTTAATTAGTGTTACCATTGCAAAGCATATTTTTGCAACGTCAACAAGTTTAAAGTATGAGATGTGCCACACTTTAAGATATATTTTGTTGAAATATTTTCATCACTTTTAAATGACATCTCATGCTCTTTTTAATTTAGAAAAAATTGCACAGAAAGTTCTAAGACTTATCATAAAAATGCAATTGAATCTTAAAATTTTCAAAGAGCACAATCAAATTCTAAAACTTGTCAAATTAGTGCAACTAAATCACTTTCATTAAATCCATTTAATTTGACTCACCAAAAATCATAATATGATTTTTTTATTACCTTTTTATGGCACGTGTCGCCCCATGTGGCATTTTTTATTATTTTTTGAAGAGAGAGGCACTGATATGGCATCTTCTTCATTGGTCCAGCAACTTCCTCCTCCTCCGCCTTCATCCACCGACGCCAAAAATCACCCTTGTCTGTCCCTAAGTGTTGGTATAATTCAGAGAATGGAGTCTTAAAAGTTGTTTGAAGTGCCTTGTTGATAATAAGAGGAATAAAGTAGAGTGACATGTATGAACTCCAAGGGGAGACAGTGAAGAATTTTTATCATGGAGACATTGGATGCATTTGTTCAAGAGACAAAATTTTGGCATATGCTTCTCAAGCATATTAGTGAGAGAAGCTTGAAGGTTTTGAGTGAAAAGAATCTATTACGTGGTTATGTTGCAAAGTAACTAAATGTATGCAAGTGCTATAAACGGGGAAAACAATGGAAAGTGTAGTTCTATATTGTTGCAAGAAACCAAATAGATTGTAGAGTTGACTCATTTAGATTTTGCAAGGCTCAAGTTATTGTGGTTTTCTTTGAAAAGAATCTATTACGTGGTTATGTTGCGAAGTAACTAAATGTATGCAAGCGCTATAAACGGGGAAAACAATGGAAAGTGTAGTTCTATATTGTTGCAAGAAACCAAATAGATTGTAGAGTTGACTCATTTAGATTTTGCAAGGCTCAAGTTATTGTGGTTTTCTTTGAAAAGCAGTGCTAAGGTTATGCTAATAGTTATGGATGACTACTCAAGAAAGATTAGAGTGTTTGTGTTGAGGCACAAATTTGATGTTGTTGTCATAAATAGGCATTAGGAGCTTTGATCGAAAGGAAACAAGTAAGATGATCAAGCATGTGCCAATTGACAATTGCATGGAGTTCTACTTGAAGGTGGAGGGAAGCATAGTGAGAGATCGCATCGTCATTAGTGAATCGTAATAGGTTGCAGAATTGATGAGGTAAAAGTTACTTGAATTGCCCCATAAAATGCTCTAGAGGGTTGGTATAACCAGCATATTATTGGCAGATGTACTAAAAATAAATAATAAGTACGATATATTATTTAGAAAAAAATTGGCGGTGATTGGGGTCGCTTAACATGCGCAGCTCTCGCTTGTGTAGTCCCCGGCCTTGGCCCTGTGCAGGGCTGATTAGGGCTTTCAAAAGGTTTGTTTAGCCTTTTAAAAGGACGCACTACCCCCATTAAAGGCAATTTTTGTCCTCTAGAAAGGCTGAGTCTACCCTTTGGAGGGATTTTGTGTCCTTTCGAATGGTCAATCCAACCTTTCAAAAGGTTACTCTTGAAGTACAAAAATCCTCCGTATATAGGGGCTCATTATACTCTTTTTTCTTCAAGGAACTCACTATAAATCTCTCTCTTTCAATTATATTATTTCAAATTCAAGTTACTAACTTAATTTTATTTTGTAAGGAAATTACTGTGAGGTTCTAGCTAAAAGAATCTGAGAATCTCAATGGGGTGCGGATTGAGGAAAAATTGCAAGGTGACAAATAAGGGTTCTAGGCCCCCTAAATAAAATTATTATGTTATAATGCCATAGTTAGGCTAGAATTAGTAAATAAATAAGTCGTTACCCTAGTGCTTTAAAATTAAGCTTTTCATAAATAAATAGGACGTTGTAATGCCTAAATTACCCTTTGAAAAATATAAAAATGTGATATTATAGCTATTGTTTCGTTGAAATAAACATATGAAAATCTTGGTTTCTCCATAACGTTATTTAGCTTGTTTAAATATTTGTATTAGAAAAACCATTGCATGAAGCCAACCCATAGGTCGCAATATCGAGGGAATTGGCTTGAGCTTACCTGAAGGCGAGAGAGCTAAAGCCCTAAGGCCCCACGCATGTCATGATTTTCCAAAATGTTTTCGAAAGGATTATAGTCAATTTCCCCAAAAGAAAAAAAATCAACTTTCAAAACCCTTATTATATATGGACGAAAGGACGAAAATGTTGGGAAAATCCCCCTATGTTGTTTTTGTTTTTTGATGACTCGGGAACCCCTGTACAACCGGCAACGGGCGAGATAAACCCAGGGCGACTGAGCTCCCACCACTAACCCAGCCGCAGGTGAGACGCGCAATGGGGACACTGGGTTTCGAACCCCTCCCCTCTCGATGAGGGAGCAGGGCTCTAACCAACGCGGCCACCGCGGGCGGTGATCCCCCTATGTTGTTTTGATGATGAAAAAGATAACTAAAGACTACTAATGGTGTATTGATTTAGTACCAAGTGCCATCAAGTGTCATCCTGAGTGCTCGACCACACTCGAGAATGCTTTGCCGATACGGAAGGATCACTATCAATATTTGATCTGAACAAGGTATTGGGAGTGGAGATGTCTACAAGCTAGAAGGATCTCTACAAGGTGAACAGGCTAGAAAGACCTTGATAAGGTGAATAGTTGGATGGACCTTAGTGATGATAAACAAGCCTAGAATAGTAATATTCATCGAATCTTGGAAGGTCCACACTTGTAAAGATGAATGGCTTGATAGAGTCATGATCATTAATATGCTTGGAAGAATTAGAAGATAGAAGAAGGTGGTTCATTATCGAGACAGCAGATTGTTGGCTATAGTATGTTGGCCTATGTAACACCGACACTCTTCGAGAGCCTTCGTATCGTGTTTGACACGCTCTGACACGCGGTCAACGAGTGTCGAAAAATCTGACACGTGGTTAACTCTCTTTAACATGCAAGTCCGGAATTCTGACACATGATTCCGACACGCACGGGGTCAATTTTAAAATTTTCTAATACTTAAGGGGTTAAAATATAAATATACAAAAAAGAGAAGAAAAAAAGAAAAAGAAAAGAGGGAGGGCTGGTAGCTGGGCGCCGCTGCCGCTGCCACCGTCGGAGGAGGATGGCAACCTCGCCAGCCATTAGGGGGGTGGCCCTCACCAAGCTAGACGAGGCCATCACCGGCCAGCCCTGGCCGACGAGGCTCGCCTAGATCTAGGTGACGCCTCGACTGAGGCCTAGGCGAGGCTCACCTAGATCTGGGTGACGCCGCGCCCTCGCTTAGGCCCAGCGAGGGTCATCGGCCCTTGCCTGGGGCTGGGGAGGCTCGCCGGCCACAAGCGAGGGCCGGCATCACCCAGATCTGGGCGATCCTCGCCAGCCCCAGCCGATGCGTCGCCTAGATTTGGGCGAGACTTGCCTCGGGCCTCACCCGGCCGGCGAGGGTCACCCTCTCTCTGCCACCTAGGGCCCCCTTCGATGGTGGTGGGCACGCCGCCGACGGGGGCAGCGGCAACGGCGTGCCCAGCCACAACCCTACCTCTTTTCATTTTTTTTCAGCTTTTTTTAGAATTGTTTTCATTTTTCTTTAAAAAGTCTTTTACTATGAAATAAGTAATAAAAAAGGCTATATATGATAAATAAAAAAATTAAAAGTACCATTTCAGCAATTTTTCTTTAAACAATGCTTTTTTTCCCTCTAAATTTTATGTATTATTGTAACAAATTAAAATAATGATGATATTAACAAATGTTGAATTAATATTTTTAGTGTAAATTAATTCTAAGCTATTATTATTATTATTTATTTATGTATTTATATATAAAAATATATTTAATATATAACGTGTCGGAATTCTCTATTTTTAAGAAATGACGTGTTGGCGTTGTTGAGAAAAAGCACCGCCTCTCTCTCTCTAGAGATTTCTCCAGATTTCTCTCTTTCTCTTCTCCAGAATTTTCTAGCAAAATTCATCAGCTGCGCCACTTCTAGACTTCTCCATAGAAATCTAGTTGTCAGACTATAATAAAATAATACTTCTAGAATAGTGTAGAAAGCCAGCAAAGATACTGACTTTCCATCCTATAAATAGGAGCAAGTTGCTCCTCATATGTGTGTAAGGGGTGTTGTGTAAAGTGTAGTGAGTGTAGAGTGTAGGGCATAGAATGGTAGGGGGTCTTGTGCAGAGTGTGTTGTGTGTGGCGTGAAAAGAGAGTTGTATAAAGCGTGCAAGAGTGTTGTGTGGTGTGAGGTGTGGTGTGCAGCGTGAGTAAAAGAGATAAAGAGAGAAGAGAATAGTCCATCCGTGAAGGTGAGAAAGAGAAAGTTGTAGGAGTCAAGGTACTCCGAGTATTGTAGGGCTAATTTGCTCCGAGTATTGTATGTAGTGTGAGAAAATATTGTAATAGTGAAAGTCATATTTCGTGAGTTATATTTATACCACGTTTCCGCAAAGTTCAACAAGTGGTATCAGAGTAGGTTGTTGGAGGCCGTGCAAAGACAGTGGTCGAAGACCATTGTAAGTGAGTAGGCGGTCAGGGATCATCGAGCCAAGGAGCGAAGAAGCGAAGGACGTCAGAGTTCTGCCAGTGCACAATCCGGGATTGTGAAGTCGGTTGGTCCGGGACCAGGCTTACTTGGTATAGTGCGGGGCATTATACTCAAGTCACGATGGCGGATTTCTTGAGTTCGGTGAACAGCATGGAGAAGCTTAACAACTTCAATTATAATAATTGGAGTACCCGTATGCAGTATTATTTGCTTGGACAAGATTTATGGGATATCGTTGGTGGCAACAACACCACATCACCCACAAATGATAGTGATTTAAGAAAGTGGAACGTCAAATCAGGTAAGGCTCTTTACGTTCTTGCCGTGACTGTTGAAGATGAATTATTGCAGCACATAAAGAGTGCAAAGACCCCGAAGGAGGCCTGGGATAACTTGGTAACGCTGTTTGCGAGGACAAACGATGCCAAGTTACAATGCCTGGAGAACGAGCTCCTCTCAGTCTCACAACAAAGTATGACGGTAAGTCAATAATTTTCTAAAGTTAAATCTATTTGCGAAGAAATTTCAAAATTAGATCCTCAGAATGCCATCTCTGAGACAAGAATGAGAAGAATAATAATTCGCGGGTTAAGGCCGAAGTATAATGGTATTGTTACGGCCACCCGTGGATGGGCAAATGAGCCAACTCTAACAAAGTTGGAAAATATATTGGCCAATCAAGAGGCCTTAGATAAACAAATCCCTAAGGTCTCAATTAAAGATGAAAGTGCTCTCTTCAAAAGAATAAAAAAGAGGGTTCAAGGACCGAGAATAGAAATAGAGCAGGTGCAAGAGATGGCAAACCATGGAAAAATCATGGAGACTGGCGAAGGCAATCAGAAGAGAAGGGTTATCAGCCAGGGGGAGCTCGTCAAGATTGCGACGACGACGACGATGAAGATAAGAGCAACAAAAGGCATAGCAAACGGTGTTATATTTGTGGCAAGGTAGGAGATATTGCCAGATTATGTTGGTATAGGCGGGAAGAAGGAAATGTCGTCACTTCCTGCAAGAAGGAGATTGAAAGCAAAGAAGAATGGGACTTTCAAGTGCCTGTTGCAGTGAAGGAACGAGAAGAGCTTGCAACCGCTTGTATAATTGAGTTGGATAATTTGACAGGTTCTATCACGACCTCGAATAAAAGCAAGCCAAGGAAGAACTCGAAGAAGCGACTAACAACGCCAAAAAGCAGTCGTGAAAAGAAACTGCAAGAGATGCAAGAGATGATAAAGAAACTGAAAGTTGAGAAGGCAAAGATGGAGAATATGTTGAAAAAGAGGGATAAGCTGATAAGGCAGAAGGATCGAGAGCTCAAGGAAAAAGAAAGGGAGCTAGAGAAGT
The DNA here is from genome assembly GCA_014182365.1 of Eucalyptus tenuipes. Classification (NCBI taxonomy): domain Eukaryota; kingdom Viridiplantae; phylum Streptophyta; class Magnoliopsida; order Myrtales; family Myrtaceae; genus Eucalyptus; species Eucalyptus tenuipes. The sequence goes on along the minus strand of CM024539.1, from coordinate 15,203,772 downwards.
TCCGATGTGAGTTCAAAAAGCTGCAGAAGCTTCAGGGCCTCAAGCCCACTATGACGTTCCGAATCAATCATATCGGAAGAGACAACGAACAAATGAAGGAGAAAAAGAAAGTTTTCTTTGAGAAAAGAAGGCCATCTACACCCTACATCCCGTGGTGTAAGAATCGGTGGAATAAGATCAAGGGAACGGAATTTTATGAGGAAAAGGATCAAGAGGTCTACATTGAAGTGCTTCGGATGGGATTGAATCGGTTGAAGCACGAAATGAAAGTCACGAATGAGAAGGTTGACTGCATGAGTTCCAATCTCAAAATTCTTAGAGGAGATATGCTGAATACGAAGACCAAATTGAGTGAAAAGAAGGAAAAGAGACTAAAGCACAAGTCCAATTGACACAGCAGAAACCCAAGCTTCAAACAGTCCGATGGAAAGTCGTAGCAGGAGAACCAACTGAAGATGGAGCCATAGAGCCATCCACATTTGAGGAAGCTTCACAATATGTTGAATGGAGGAAGACAGTTGAAGAGTCCAAAAGCAATATCGGCACGGCTATTAAATTGAGAGAGAATAGTCGGTGAGGGGGAGCGTTGAGAAAAAGCACCGTCTCTCTCTCCCTCTAGATTTCTCCAGATTTCTCTCTTTCTCTTCTCCAGAATTTTCTAGCAAAATTCATCAGCTGCGCCACTTCTAGACTTCTCCATAGAAATCTAGTTGTCAGGCTATAATAAAATAATACTTCTAGAATAGTGTAGAAAGCCAGCAAAGATACCGACTTTCCATCCTATAAATAGGAGCAAGTTGCTCCTCATGTGTGTGTAAGGGGTGTTGTGTAAAGTGTAGTGAGTGTAGAGTGTAAGGCGTAGAATGGTAGGGGGTCTTGTGCATAGTGTGTTGTGTGTGGCGTGAAAAGAGAGTTGTATAAAGCGTGCAAGAGTGTTGTGTGGTGTGAGGTGTGGTGTGCGGCGTGAGTAAAAGAGATAAAGAGAGGAGAGTAGTCCATCCGTGAAGGTGAGAAAGAGAAAGTTGTAGGAGTCAAGGTACTCCGAGTATTGTAGGGCTAATTTGCTCCGAGTATTGTATGTGGTGTGAGAAAATATTGTAATAATGAAAGTCATATTTTGTGAGTTATATTTGTACCACGTTTCGGCAAAGTTCAACAAGTGGTATCAGAGTAGGTTGTTGGAGGCCGTGCAAAGACAGTGGTCGGAGACCATTGTAAGTGAGTAGGCGGTCAGGGATCATCGAGCCAAGGAGCGAAGAAGCGAAGGACGTTAGAGTTCTGCCAGTGCACAATCCGGGATTGTGAAGTCGGTTGGTCCGGGACCAGGCTTACTTAGTATAGTGCGGGGCATTATACTCAAGTCACGATGGCGGATTTCTTGAGTTCGGTGAACGGCATGGAGAAGCTCAACAACTTCAATTATAATAATTGGAGTACCCGCATGCAGTATTATTTGCTTGGACAAGATTTATAGGATATCGTTGGCGGCAACAACACCACACCACCCACAAATGATAGTGATTTAAGAAAGTGGAACGTCAAATCAGGTAAGGCTCTTTACGCTCTTGCTGTGACCGTTGAAGATGAATTATTGCAGCACATAAAGAGTGCGAAGACCCCAAAGGAGGCCTAGGAGAACTTGGCAAAGCTGTTTACGAGGACAAATGATGCCAAGTTACAATGCCTGGAGAACGAGCTCCTCTCAGTCTCACAACAAAGTATGACGGTAAGTCAATAATTTTTTTAAGTTAAATCTATTTGCAAAGAAATTTCAAAATTAGATCCTCAGAATGCCATCTCTGAGACAAGAATAAGAAGAATAATAATTCGCGGGTTAAGGCCGAAGTATAATGGTATTGTTACGGCCACCCGTGGATGGGCAAATGAGCCAACTCTAACAGAGTTGGAAAATATATTAGCCAATCAAGAGGCCTTAGATAAACAAATCCCTAAGGTCTCAATTAAAGATGAAAGTGCTCTCTTCAGTAATAAAAGAGGGTTCAAGGACCAGAATAGAAATAGAGCAGGTGCAAGAGATGGCAAACCTTGGAAAAATCATGGAGACTGGCGAAGGCAATCAGAAGAGAAGGGTTATCAGCCAGGGGGAGCTCGTCAAGATTGCGACGACGATGACGATGAAGATAAGAGCAACAAAAGGCATAGAAAACGGTGTTATATTTGTGGCAAGGTAGGAGATATTGCCAGATTATGTTGGTATAGGCGGGAAGAAGGAAATGTCATCACTTCCGCAAGAAGGAGATTGAAAGCAAAGAAGAATGGGACTTTCAAGTGCCTTTGCGGTGAAGGAACGAGAAGAGCTTGCAACCGCTTGTATAATTGAGTTGGATAATTTGACAGGTTCTATCACGACCTCGAATAAAAGCAAGCCAAGGAAGAACTCGAAGAAGCGACTAACAACGCCAAAAAGCAGTCGTGAAAAGAAACTGCAAGAGATGCTGGAGATGATAAAGAAACTGAAAGTTGAGAAGGCAAAGATGGAGAATATGTTGAAAAAGAGGGATAAGCTGATAAGGCAGAAGGATCGAGAGCTCAAGGAAAAAGAAAGGGAGCTAGAGAAGTTCGGATGTGAGTTCAAGAAGCTGCAGAAGCTTCAGGGTCTCAAGCCCACTATGACGTTCCGAATCAATCATATCGGAAGAGACAACGAACAAGTGAAGGAGAAAAAGAAAGTTTTCTTTGAGAAAAGAAGGCCATCTACACCCTACATCCCGTGGTGTAAGGATCGGTGGAATAAGATCAAGGGAAAGAAATTTTATGAGGAAAAGGATCAAGAGGTCTACATTGAAGTGCTTCAGATGGGATTGAATCGGTTGAAGCACGAAATGAAAGTCACGAATGAGAAGGTTGACTGCATGAGTTCCAATCTCAAAATTCTTAGAGGAGATATGCTGAATACGAAGACCAAATTGAGTGAAAAGAAGGAAAAAGAGACTAAAGCACAAGTCCAATTGACATAGCAGAAACCCAAGCTTCAAACAGTCCGATGGAAAGTCGCAGCAGGAGAAGCAACTGAAGATGGAGCCATAGAGCCATCCACATCTGAGGAAGCTTCGCAATATGTTGAATGGAGGAAGACAATTGAAGAGTCCAAAAGCAATATCAGCACGGCTATTAAATTGAGAGAGAGTAGTCGGTGAAGGGGAGCGTTGAGAAAAAGCACCACCTCTCTCTCTCTCTCTAGATTTCTCCAGATTTCTCTCTTTCTCTTCTCCAGAATTTTCTAGCAAAATTCCTCAGCTACGCCACTTCTAGACTTCTCCATAGAAATCTAGTTGTCAGGCTTTAATAAAATAATACTTCTAGAATAGTGTAGAAAGCCAGCAAAGTCACCGACTTTCCATCCTATAAATAGGAGCAAGTTGCTCCTCATGTGTGTGTAAGGGGTGTTGTGTAAAGTGTAGTGAGTGTAGAGTGTAGGGGGTAGAATGGTAGGGGGTCTTGTGCAGAGTGTGTTGTGTGTGGCGTGAAAAGAGAGTTGTATAAAGCATGCAAGAGTGTTGTGTGGTGTGAGGTGTGGTGTGCGGCGTGAGCAAAAGAGATAAAGAGAGAAGAGAGTAGTCCATCCGTGAAGGTGAGAAAGAGAAAGTTGTAGGAGTCAAGGTACTCCGAGTATGTCAGGGCTAATTTGCTCCGAGTATTGTATGTGGTGTGAGAAAATATTGTAATAGTGAAAGTCATATTTCGTAAGTTATATTTGTACCACGTTTCCGCAAAGTTCAACAGGCGTGTCATGTCGTGTCATGTCGCGTGTCACGTGTCGGTGCTACATAGATGTTGGCTAGCGTAGTTCTCTTCAGATGAGCTAGAAGACAATGACAATGTCGATAGTCTAGTGAGATTAGTGGTGATGCTAGCATCTTTGAAGGTCTTTGGATGCTAACTCAGTCATTTGGTGAAGACGAGGAATCGGCAGGGATGTTGATGTCCTTGGAAGTCTTTGGAAGCTAATAAAGCTAAGAGGATCATTGGATGATTGATGATCAGAAATCATTCCACATGGTTTCGTCAGTGGACAACATCAATAGACTGCTTGTAATTTGCACTCCTGATTACATGGGTAAGGGACAGTGCTAATATCGAGTCTTGGAAGGTATTGGTCATCTGCTCATCTGATTGAACGTTGATCAAGACTAATATAGCTGTTACAAAGGCTTGGAGGTTGCATTAGGAGCACTAAAGATGAATCGAAGCAATTATGGCAACTTTGACAGAAGACAAACACCGATAGGAGCAATCTGATTGGTTTGGAAAACTGTCACTGTCAAAGAGAGCCATTTTAATGTCGATAAGCAGAAGAAAGCCTTTCTACTAATGGCACTAGTAATACCAACGGCTACTTCATGGAGTCGAGTGGAAACGAACAAACTGAGTTTATAGCTCGAGTCTTCTTCTTTGTTCTGTATTTGTCGATAGTAGCTGCGATGATGATTATGTCTCTATGTGGTGTGATTGAGTTGTAATAACAAGTACTCAAGTGTACAATTGTAAGAGTAGTGCTTGTGTCTCGATAGTGTGTTCTGTTGTGTGAAAGGAACAATACTTACTGGTTGTAACTTGCAATGCTAATTACTAATGGATTCTAACTTGACTGTGGCTGTTAATTTTGAGAGTAGACATAAGTTTGGGAATAAAGCTAAACCACTATAAATCTTAGGATGCTATCTTCTATCTCTTATTATTAGCACACCTAATTACATTATTTGTTTATCGGCAACAATGCTGATTGTTTGGTATTCCGCAAAAGTTCATAGTTTCTCATTTAACTTATTCATCCCCTTATAGGTTGTATTGTTCACCCGAACAAAAAGTACCCCTATAGGTAGACCAAATGATAACATGTCTCCATCCATTTCAAAACTAAATATGCATCATCTAATTATATGTCATTAGTCAATTTTACATGCTTATACATGACAAATTAGGACTCATGCATATTTTTAATAAGTGGTTGCATATTTTCCAAACACAAACACACACGGTACATGAACTCACGCTGGTGATAAAATGACAAACGAATATCCTTGATTAAGTTTTCATAACAATTATAATTGATCAATAATTTTGGAAAATTATTTGATTTTGTATTCAAATGACTTAATTGGAAAATGTGCTACTAAAAGAGCATTGTAGGGACGCTAACAACTCCTCACATGTAATCGAACCCCCCAGCCCACTAGTTTCTTTACTTTTTGCAAATGACTAATGCTTTCACACATGATTTAGAATTCCAATTAGCCTAACTTTTTTTAAATTGATTAGTGGTGACTTCATTCCTTATTTTGTGGATAACTCGAGTTTTCTCCAACACTCTTTTCCAATCACGCTGCCGCTCAGCCTGCCAAACAGGGCCTTGATCCCGGGAGCGAATGGCGAGGCACTAGAAAGATGTAAAAACACGGCAACAATTCCGTGCTGGAGTTGGTCTGGGAAAGGGGATGGTTTGCGCTTCGGATCTGTCAGTGCGTCACGTGCAGTGGGTCTCGTGCAATTTGGTAAATTCCCAAGCTAACTGGTAGAGAATTTTTCTCGTGAATTACATTCCAATTGGTGTCATTCTTCATGGGTTTTCACATGTGGAAGATCCATGATGTTTGAAGTCGCAAGGAGTCTCGTGGTAAGATTTTTGAGAATTCCTCCATGAGATTGATTAATTAATTTGGGAATAATTGTGACGGCTAAAAACTTTGGGATGATTTTTTTTTGGGTGGGGTGCGACTCGAGTGAAATTATAATTTCTTTGGTTCTGATTTATTTCTTTTCGATTGCTCTTTTTCGCAACAAAAATAAAGTTTCCTAAGTAGTTTAATTAATAAATTTTAATAGGCCAATTAGCATAAACAACATAAGCTTTCACCATTGTTGTGAAATTGAGGGGAGCTTTGAAACATCTTAAAAAAAATATACAACCTTTTATCATTGTTGCAAATTTAACACGAACTTTTAAATGGCCAAAAAATGCACAATTTTTTTACATAATTATTGCCAATTTAGCATCGGTTAATATTTTGTCAATTCTTGTTGTCATCTCTTTCACGTGTCAGACATGAATTGACACATACTTAAGATGCACAAGTTTTATAGTATAATTAACGAAAAAAAAAGTGTTTTGAATGACACGAGTTGACATGATTATAAAATTCGAATATATGTGGGTGAATACGTATTGCCATTCCTACTTTTAACAAAGTTTCCATTACGTGTGCTTAAAATATCATCGCGACACACCAATTCGTATTCTTCACTTTTCTTTCCGCCCGCATGCTATCTGCACCAACTACTATGATAACTATTTTGGCATTACGTGTGTTATGGGGAAGGAACTCACACTTGGTGCCGATGAATCACATCACCTCGTTCGAGAAAGTGAACCACTATTTTGAAAGTCACGTGAAATCACTTATAGCTTACTCATAATTTTATGATTTTCAAGTTAGGGTAGGTGGGACCACCACATTATTATGGTAAGAGTAGGATTTGGTCCACTTTAACAAACAATCGCACTATTTTGGTGGTTATAACATTGATTTTCGAGAAAAAGGATCTGCTCGCCAAGTTAGACTAGTTAGTGGCTTTTTGCTGACTGTTTTTTCCTATGCTGATAGAATCGCTTTTAGCTTCGCCAAAGCTAGATAATGGTGAAGCTTCCCAAATATTGCTCTTTTGAGATGGATGAATGAGTCATGAAAGTGGGCATAGCTCGTGCAAAATTGGGCTACATATCATGTTCATGTGTGAACTTTATCTAGTCTTTTAGCTATCGAGCTAACTTTATTACTAGCTTTTCAGATTGAGGATTATGACATGTTTTTGAAAAAGTTTAACAATGCCAAGATATGCATTATTACAAAAAAAAAAAAGGTTAGTAGGAGAAAATTTATATGCTTAAAAAGTTAAATTTCGGGATAAAGGCTACATCTAAGATTATGAGCGCATATTTGACGCAAACTGATACAAAAGGATCATTTCAAATATTATACACATTTTTGCAAATAAATGAGTATGTAAAAATCAATAAGAACGTCAAGTAAACATAAAGATGGGTTGTAGGACACTAAAGCTAAAATATTTAATTCATATAAGGTAAAAGAGGATGTGGGCTATACATGTTCCCTTCAATTACGGTCATTGTGAAGTGTGGCAACACGCGTTTTCCTTCTTTTCAGGAGAGTTTATTTTTTAATATATTCCTCATTATTTGTAGTACACCCTTACTGGAAGAGCGAGATGATCCATGTTCTTTCGTTTTTTTTCTTTTTTCAAACAGGTTTTAAGAGATGACGCGAAACAGTTGTAACTAAAGAGGGCGGCATATTTAAGATTTAAGTATATAATAGGAACTTGTCGCATTTTTCTGTAAATTAGATTTTATAAGTTGGCGCTTTAAATCGCTGATGTCTTTATGAGTTCCTATGGATATTACTTGAATCTTCTTCTATTACCGCGTGAAACTAATTCATTTATTGAAAGAAAGAAGAAGCTTAAAAAAAAAAAATTGGGTTATTAACCAACTATGTGTGGTTTGTTCCTCTTATTCTCTTTAGAACTGGACTAGGGCTTTGCTTTAGTTTTCTTTTGTTTCTTTTATATTTTTGGTGCGCTGCGCTCTGTAGCCTTAGGTGCTCTTCAAAACATTTGAAGTTACTTCTATTTTTTTACCATTTTTTACTTATTTTTATGTAATGTGTAAAACTTTCCCAACGTACTAATGTTAATCCGTAAAGTCACATATAACTTATTCATGATTTTATGATTTTCAAGTTAGTGAAAAAGAAGATGATAATCATTTATTATTGACATCATGCTTAAAAGATGTTGTGACTAGCATAATCACCTAGAGTGGGGTGAATAGATAATTGTACACAATCTAAATAAATTAAAGCAGAGTTTAATGCAACTAGATTCAATATTACGAAAGAAAAAAGTTTGATTAGAAACTATTCAATAACCAGATTCTCTTGCGATGTGTCAAATAAAACAAGAGAGTTAAAGGGATAGAGAAATTTGCACACGGTAATTATAGTGATTCGGCTTATTGCAAGCCTATGTCAACTATTCGATGCTCACAGTCTATTAGTTGGATTTCACTAGAGAATCTATAAGTGGTTACAGAGTCTGAGTATTCTCTACGCAAGTGTGTGTGATTGTATCTTCTAATCTCACACAATCACTCTAACAATTGTCTTTCAAAGATAATAATTGCAACAAGTGTGTAATAAGGAAGCTCTCTTTGAACTTTGAAATTTTAAATTCACAATCTCATGCTCACTTCAGCACCACGATCCCTTTTTATACTACTCTATTTCCAAGCTGATCGTCGGACAATATTCTAATTATCATTCTTTTTTTTAATCCATTGGACATGAATTGAGAAGATTTGGTCGCCACTTGAATTACCATATTAGATTCTCCCTTGATTCAGTCACCCATACAATCGAAGTTGAGCTTCCATCAGTAGAGTTATTCGTTAGGAAAGAGTATCTTGTCTTTGAATGATGATGAATCGAATCACAAACCCTTGCTTAGAAAGGATTACCTTGATATTCATCCTTCCTAAATAGATAGATAATCAACATCTTGAAGGAATGAAACTTGAACCAAATTACTAGCCATTGCGCTTTATACATATGAGCCAAACTGATTTTGAATATTTCAATGTCTATACTTTGCGTAGAGTCTAAAGATATAAGTCCTCTTGATAGTACTTGTCCAAGCTTTACTGTGATATTCATATTGCTCGAATGACATAATTCGACAATGTCTTTGACGTGATAATTCAGAACTTCAATCTTATTGACCAGACGAACAAGTCTTTGAGTATGATGATGTTCATAATAGAGTTCGAACTAAGTTGCTACAAGAATATGACATGGATGTTCTTTGGTCAAAATCATTAAAAATCTAAGGAAAGTTTTGTCAATTTTCAAAATAATTTAGGAAGTTTTCTCAACAAAAGATATAAAGCCATGCTTAGACATATAATTCAAATATCTATAGTTCAAGTGTCCAAGCCTAGCGTGCCACAAAAGAGAATTACATTAAACGATAAAAGCAAGAGAACTCTTCATTTCATCGATCCGAAGTTTGAACATGCATGGGATCATCAATCGAATAATGCTTTCTCACAAACAATCCAATTTTTGGATACATTCAAAGAGGTTTTGATACCCCTCTTACAAAACAAACCGATAGATACAAGATGTTTCAGCCTAATTTCTGGATCGTGAATATTAACTTTTGGTCAGAGCTAAAATTCAATTCAATTGTTCCTTTTTCAGGAACCTTGGCCGCTACGCGGTTCCCCATTAGAAGCTTGGGCAGAGTGAGCTTAAAATATCATTAGGACACACCAATTCGTGCTCTTCACCTTTCTTTCCGCCTGCCTGGCATTTGCACCAGCCGCTAGGATAACTATTTTGCCATTACGTGTACTATTGGGACGGAACTCGCTCTTTGTGCCAATGAATCACATCACCTTGTTCATGAAGGTATTCGTGAAAGTGAACTACTATTGCGAAAGTCATGTGAAATCACATTGACTTAGTCATCATTTTACGATTTTCAAGTTAGGGTCGGTGCGGCCACCCACCCTATTATTGTAAGAGTAGGATTTGGTCTACTTTACGAACCAAGCGCACTATTTTGGCGGCTATAACATTGATTTTCGAGAAAAATGATTAGCTTGCTAGGTTAGACCTGTTAGTAGCTCTTTGCTAACTGCTTTTTACTATTCTGATAAAAATGATTTCGACCTTTCAAGATAGCAATGAAGCTTCCCGAATATTGCTTTCTTGAGATGGGCGAGATGAGCCAAGAGAGTGGATATGGCTCTTGCAATATTGGACCACATGTCGGGCTCATGTGTGAATTTTATCCAGTTTTTTAGCTTTCGAGCTAACTTTATTACCAGTTTTTCAAATTGAGGATTATGACGAGTTTTTGAAAAAGTTTAACGTTGTCTGGAAATGCATTATTACTGTTATAATATAATACGCAAAAATGATAGGATCTTATAATTTATGTCAACGCACAAACTCCAGAGAGATAAACGAGAAATAATAAGAAGACCAAAAATTTACGTGGTTTGATCCGAGTATCGATACCTACGTCCACGGAGAGAGCCAGCAGTAAATAATCCACTATAATCAGATAATCAAAGTTTATAATCGCTCACACGCTCAAGTGTTTCCCATATCTAGATTTAACCCCAAACCCAAAGTGTTTATAAATAAACAACTCACTTGGACATAAACTCACTGTACAAAATTACCACGCATTCAAGCTCAAACGAAACGCTTTACATACGCAGAAAAACAAGAACTCCAGCGTCTACCTTTTCTTTTCACGTACATACTGCTTCGCTTCTCCTTTTCTTGATTGCGTGGCTCGTACGGTGGCACCTCTCTCAAACGACGCTCTCTAGACGTGGTTCTCCTTCTTCTTCTTAGGGCTTCACGTCTCTTTTTTTCATATAAAAGTACACGCCTTTTATGTGTGCGTGCCCAAAGTCAAAACATTGACTCTGGGCCCCACCTTGGATTCTTTTCTCCAATGTGCATTCTTTTTCTGCCTTCTTCTGCACGTACAAAAAAAAAAAAAGATAGATAACCCTTACCTTTTTTTTTTCTTTATTTTATTTCCTCATTTGTGCAACTATAAGGAGTCCAAGAAAAGAAGGGCTTCGTCATCGAATTTGAAATCTACTTGGAAAATCTTTATCAACAAATTCAATTTGACAAATTGTTATCCGAATTCAAATTCGACACACTGATTTAACAATTCTACACCTTGGCTTGATGTTTGAAGCCGAGTTATAGTGCCCATAATCCATGCTACTCTCCCAACACGTTGACAGGCACTCACTCTCCACAGACGTCAATAGAGCTCAAGCAAAGCTTGAGCTTCGCCAAAAGAATAAACTTAGTCATCATGTCAGCCAAGTTATCTGCTGTAGCAATCTTTTCGACAATAACATTACCCTTCACTAAAACATCTCGGATGAAGTGGTACCTGATGTTGATATGTTTCGTTTGCTCGTGATAAACTGGATTATATGCCAAATATATTGCACATTGGTTATCATAGTGTATATCCACACTTTTTTGTTCTAACCCAAAGTCCGAGAGCAAACTTTGTAACCATATCGCCTCCTTCGCTACAAAGGTTAACGCCATGTACTCTACTTCAGTCAAAAACAAGACAATATGATCTTGTAAGGATGCTTTCTAACTAACTGCACCACCCGCTAGCGTAAATAAGTACCCGGCTAAATCTGCAATCATCCAAGTCATTCGAATTCACAAAACCGGTGGTCTCATTGCCATTGATGTCCCTCCGGTACACTATACCCACATTTGTTGTCCCCTTCAAATATCTGAGGATCCACTTTACAGCTTCCCAATGAGCTTTACCAAAACGCTTCATATAGCGACTAACCACGCTCATAGCTTGTAAAATATCAGGCCTAGTGCACACCATAGCATACATAATACTACCCACAACACTAGAATAAGGAACACGGGACATATGCTCCTCCTCCTCCTCCTCCTGAGTCTGCGGTGATAATTTATTTGAAAGTTTAAATTGCTTCACTAAAGGTGTAGTTACAAATTTTGCCGACTGCATATTAAAACGTGCCACAATCTTCTCAATATATTTCTTCTAAGATAGACGTAAAAATCCTACAATCCTATCGCGCAAAATCTCCATACCCAAATTTTCTTTGCAGCACCTAAATATTTCATCTCAAATTCAGCATTTAATCGCATCTTCAGCACATCAATATCAGACATATTCTTAGCTGCTATCAGCATATCATCAACATATACAAGTAGATAAATCAAAGAACCATTCTCCAATCTCCTAAAGTGAACACAACTATCCATCTGACTTTTTGAATAGTTTTGACTAGTCATAAAAGTATCAAAACGTTTATACCACTGCCTATGAGACTATTTCAACCCATACAAAGATTTCTTCAACAAGCAAACATGATCTTCCTTACCCGGAATATCAAATCCCTTTGGCTGCCTCATATAAATTTGCTCCTCCAACTCACCGTGAAGAAACGTAGTTTTCACGTCTAGTTGCTCTAACTCCAGATCCTGCAAAGCAACTAAGGCAAGTAAAATACTAATAGAAGTATGTCTTACCATAGGAGAGAACACCTCATTGTAGTCAATGCCCTCACGTTGTGTATATCCTTTCGCCACAAGTCTTGCCTTATACCTTGCTGTCTCGACACCGGAAATGCCCTCGTTCCATTAAAGACCCATTTACTTTCGACAATCTTTTGGCTCTTGGGTACTTTGACAAGCTCCCATGTCTGATTTCGATTGAGTGATTCCATCTCTTCACTCATAGCCCCTAACCATTGCGACAACTCAGAACTAGCCATCACCTCAGAGTAAGACAAAGGCTCATCTGTCTCCACCTCTTCACCTACAGTCAATGCATAAGCAATATCTGTCAATATCTATATAACCATGACGTATCGGTGATTTAATTTGCCTTTTCAAGTCTATCTACGATTATAGTGTGCTGCGGTTGTCCTGATTGTCCACTATCACCAACTTCAGGAATTGCGATCTCATCTGCAGTCTCAACTTTTGTTACATTCGAGGTCTCCGGAGTCTCCACTTGAAGCTCCACCTCACTAATGACACCATGATCTGTCTTCTCTACTAGTTATGTCTCAGAACTCCTTTGTTGAAGCATTGCAATCTCGTCAAAGATCACACCTCTGCTGATTAGAAAACCGAGTGATCTGGGATCGGTGCACCACGGACGGTAACATTTCACCCTATGTGCATAACCCAGAAATATGCACTTCTTCGTCCTCAGCTCAAGCTTACCATTACTCACATGAGCATACGCTGGACATCCAAATATACGTAATTCGGAGTAATCAATAGCTTTCCCCGACCATCCTTCCTCATGAGTCTTCCACTTGATAGCAGATGATGGAGATCAATTAACCAGGTAACATGCCATGTTCACTACTTCAGCCCAAAATTCCTTGCCAAGTCCTGCATTTGAAAGCATGCATCGAGCTCACTCAAGCAAAGTTATGTTCTTCCATTCTACCACGCCATTCTATTGTGGTGTCCCAGGTACTGTGCGGTGTCTCACAATACCTTCTTTCTTGTAGAACTCGATAAAATCTTTACCTCAGAACTCCATGCCATTATCGGTTCTCAAGCATTTTTTTTTCTTTATCTGACTGCGTCTCAATCAATGCCTTAAATTTCTTGAACCGATCGAACACATCATATTTGTGTTTCAAAAAGTATAGTCATCCATTCCTCGAATAATCGTCGATAAATATCAACATATATCGGGCACCTCCTTTCAAATGAACCGAAGTCAAAGGAACCAAAGACGGCCCCAGACGTCTAAATGAATATATTCAAATGGTCGCTTGGTCGAATGGACAACTGTAGTAAACTTAACTCAATGCTACTTCCCAAAGATGTAATGCTCACATAAGTTCAGTTTCCCCGTCTTTTGATCTTTCAACAACCCTTTCACTCAGCATCGTCATACCTGCCTCTCTTATGTGCCCTAAACGCATATGCCATAATTGAGTTAAGTTAGAGTCTGACTCACCTGATGAAACTGCAATGGTTCCGGTCAAGGTCTCTCCCAGTAGATGATATAAGGTATTCACTTTCTTCCCCTTCATCACTATCATGGCACCTTGAGAGATCTTCAGTACTCCACCTTTAGTGGTGTACCTACACTCGATGTCATCGAGTGTCCCCAGAAAAATAAGATTCTTTTTGAGCTCCGGTACATACTTCACATCTGTTAATGTGCGCATCACCCCATCGTGCATCCGAATCCGAATTGTCCTTATCCCCACAACCTTACAGACTGCATTATCCCCCAAAAGAACCCTACCAAAATCTGCAGTCTAGTAAGTAGTAAACCAATTCTTATGAGGCGTCATATGATAAAACACCTTAAATCTAGCACCCATTCGTCTCCTGACGAAGTGGTAGTCACACATAAAACAGCTTCTGATCACTAGTGCTCCCCTCGGCAACGTTCGCCATACTGCTTGTGGCATTCTGTAATCCTCCACTTTGGACAATCTCTCCTAATGTGCCCTTCCTCGTGACACTCAAAACACTTCATGCGTCCCTTGGACTTTCTATGGTGTGATTTAGATATGCTTTTACCTTTGCTACTACTAAGCCCTCGACGTTGTTCTCTACCCCGAATCGTCAATGCTTGCGCTACTCCTTGCGTTAGACCGCCATCTCGCAACTTTCTCTGTCACTCCTTAGAGAATAAGGCGGAGTTTACCTTTTCTGAGGTAATTATAGTACGCCCCTGCAACAGTGAATCAGTAAAGTACTCCCATAACTCTGGTAAAGAGGCTAACAACATCATGCCTTGTTCTTCATCATCAAGTATCTTACTGACGTTCTTCAGATCCATCATGAGTTTATTAAATTTATCTAGGTGGGTTCTGATAGACGTACCGTCAGTATATCTAAATTGAAACATCCTCTTCAACATGTATAAGCGATTGTTCAAACCTTTTTTCACATGGAGTTCTTGAAGTTTTGTCCATAATGCTGCGGCATCCCTATCCTCGACAACCTCTATTAAAATCACATCCGACAAATTTAATAGGAATGTGCTCTTTGCTCTTTCTATTAACTATACCCTCTCAGAGGCTTTCATTATAATCAGCAACACATCTTCACCATCTAGTGTTTTGGCCAAACCTTGGGTTGTCAATAATGCCCGCATCTTGATACTCCATTACCCAAACTTGTTCTTTCCGTTGAACTTCTCAATTTCAGATTTTCTCTCAGACATAATTGCAATAATAGAATTTCCAAATAATAATCAGACAAGCAAAAACTCCAAATCACAATCAAGAAATCCGATCCTAAGCTCTGATACCAATTGTTGTAATATAATATGCGAAAATGACAGGATCTTGCAATTTATATCAACGCGCAAACTCCAGAGAGATAAATGAGAAATAATAAGGATATCAGAAATTTACGTGGTTTGATCCGAGTATCAATACCTACATCCATGGGGAGAGCCAACAGCCAAAAATCCACTATAACGGAGAGTCAAAGTTTACAATTGCTTACATGCTTGAGTGTTTCCCACACCTAGATTTAACCTTAAATTAAAAGTGTTTATAAATTAACAACTCACTTACGCATAAACTCATTGCACAAAATTACCACGCGTTCAAGCTCAAACGAAATGCTCTACGTATGCCGAAAAACAAGAACTCCATCGTCTACTTTTTCTTTTCATGTACGTACTGCTTTGCTTCTCCTTTTCTTGATTGCGTGGCTCGTGCAATGGCTCTTCTCTCAAACGACGCTCTCTGGACGTGCTTCTCCTTCTTCTTCTTAGGGCTTCACGTCTTTTTTTTTCATATAAAAGTACACGCCTTTAATGTGTGTGTGTGCCCAAAGTCAAAAATTTGACTCTTGGTCCCACCTTGGATTCTTTTCTCCAATGTGGATTCTTCTTTCACCTTCTTCTGCACGTACAAAAAAAAAAAGGTAACCCTTACCTTTTTTTTCTTTATTTTATTTCCTCCTCTGTACAGCTATAAGGAGTCCAAGAAAAGAATGGCTTCTTCATCCAATTTAAAATCTACTTGGGAAATCTTTATCAACAAATTCGATTTAATAAATTGTTATCCGAATTCAAAGTTGAGACATTAATATAACAATTATAAATAGTTAGTGAAAAAAGAAAGTGTTTTTTTAAAGGATTCATTACATGATTGCGTATATAACAAAATATGTAAACCACGTGCAAGGTTGAGCCATATGGCATGCTCACTTGCTAGCTTATCCCTCTAGTTTTTATGCTGGTTACTTTAGCATAACTCTAATCTTATCAAATTTCAAATTCTGCATCTCTAATTCTTAGGAATATTTTGGTAATAAATCACAGTCGTATTGTACATATAGATTCTATTTTGAAATATCTTTATGCTGAATTTTTATGTTGATGGAACAATTGCTCATATTCTGCATCTAAAATTATTAGCGCTAAAATTATGATAATTCATTTTACATGGAGGAGAACAAATCTTGCGTCTAAGTTACATAGGTTGATTTTTTTTTTTAGTTGATGAAAGAAAAAAAAATTGATGGAACAAATTCCTACATATGAGTGACAAAAAGATCAATTAAATGCTTAAAAAGTTAAATTTCATGATAAAGGCTTCATCTAAGATTATGAGTGCATATTTGACAAAAAACCGATATAAGAGGATCATTTTGAATATTACCAGCATTTTTACGAATAAATGAATATTAAAAAATCAATAAGAACATTGAGTAAACATAATGATCGCCTGATAAAAAAGGGACACTAAAGCTAAAATATTTAATTCATATAAGGAATAAAATGAAAAAGGTAAAAGAGGTTGTGCGCTAAACCTATTCCCCTAATTTACGGTCATTGTGAAGTGTGCCCCGTGCGTTCCATTTCTTTTCATGAGCCTTTTTTTAATCGGTTCCTCAAGATTTTATTGTAGTATATCCTCACTGTAGACCAACATGATCCATGCCTTATTAATATTAATATTATTATTATTATTATTATTATTATTATTATTATTATTATTATTATTATTATTATTATTATTCTAAGTTAGTTTAAGAGGTGATTAAAAAAGGGTAATCGAAAAGCACGGCATATCTAACATCTAAGTATATGATAAAAACTTGCCCTATCTTTTTGTAAATCAGATTTTATAGGTCGGCTCTTTGTATATGTGATGCCATTATGATTTCATATGGATTAGGGGTGAGCATCGGTCTAGGGTCAACCCTCGACCGACCCTGGACCGGCCCAACCTTGCCGGTCCTAGTCCGGTTCTCAGGGAGACCGGATCGGTCTTTGGTCCTATAATTCTTGGACCAGACCGTGCGGGTCGTCCTCGGTCTTAAGAGTTCCAGATCGGTCCAACCCGGACCAACCCTAACTATATATATACATAGATATAATATTATTTATAATTTTTTATATAGAGAAAATCTTAAAATAAATGGCGTTAACAACATTAAACAGCTCTTGAGTGAGGAGTTCAAGTAATTTTACATTGTTATTTAATAACTTAGGTTTTTAATGTCTTTTACGACATCAATAGTCATAATTTACGAAGGAGGAAAATGTTTTTGTGAGAAGTCCTCACGGCGTCCAAAAATGCACCTTATGGCATCCTCCTCTAGTATTCGTTCTCTTCTGTCTTATTTGTCCTCTTAGTCTTCAATTTGCCAAAATCGAAACACTTGCCACTCGACACTCGTGTCTTTCACTTTGGGTCACTCGTGTTGCTCGTTGCTCAATGCTCGCTTAGCTTGTTGCTCCCCGCTCGACATTCGATGCTCATTCTGTTTGACGCTCACGATGCTTATTCTGTTCGACGCTCACCCCACTTGACCCTCACCGCTTGCCTTTCTTCGCCGACCTTGCTTATCATCGAACTCATTGGTTCGGTACAGTCCTCGGTTGCCCTTTCAAGGAGTACAAAAAATGAAATAAAAAATTATTGGTTAATCTTAGGTTGACCTTGAAACCGGACCGAATCCATTGGGTCAGTCCAGTACTAAATCATTTTTTTAAGGAGTACAAAAAATGAAATAAAAAATTATCAGTTGGTCCCGAGTTGACTCTAGAACCGGACCGAACCCATCGGGTCGGTCCGGTCTTCGGTCCCGAGCTCAGTAGGGTTGGTCATCGATTCCAAAAATTAAGGACCAGCATTCTGCGGGTTGGTCCTAGGGTTAGGGGGTGGACCGGCCCAACCCGGACCATGCTTACCCCCAATATGGATATTAATTCATTTATTGACTGAAAGAAGAAGTAAAAAAAAATTACGGGGTAATTAATCAAATTTGGGTGGATTAGACTTAGTTTTACTTCTTCTATTTAGAACAGGAATACTGCTTTATTTTTCCTTCGTTTCTTCTCTGTGTTTGGTAGATGCTCTTCGGAACATCTGAAGTTGCTTATACTTTTTACCATTTTGCTCAATTTCATGTGATGTGCAAAACTTTTAAATAGTACAGATGTTAATTCGTAAAATCACATGAAATCATAATTTTATCACTTTCAAGTTAGTCAAAAGAGGATAGGAGGGACCACCCACATTATTATCGCACAATCCGATTTAATAACAACGAATCCCACTATTTTGGCGGCTATATCATTGATTTTCGAGAGAAAAGACCTACTTGTCACTGCTTATCGTTGTGGCTCTTTGCTGACTGCTTTTTGTTAATGTGAACGGGTTAAGCCTTTCCAGACAGCGATGAAGCTGCGACAAAAGTGGAAAATGATGGTGCATCCAAAATGAACCGTCGGATAAAAAGAGGCTAACAACATCCCCTGCAACAGTGAATCGCAAGGTACTCCTGTAACTTTGGTAAAGAGGCTAACAACATCATGCCCTGTTCTTCATCATCAAGTATCTTATCGACGTTCTTCAGATCCATCATGAGTTTATTAAATTCATCTAGGAAGTTCTGATAGACGTACCTTCAGTACATCTAAATTGAAACATCCTCTTCAACATGTATAAGCGATTGTTCAAACCTTTCTTCGGATAGAGTACTTGAAGTTTTGTCCATAATGCTGTGGCATCCTTCTCCTCGGCAACCTCTATTAAAATCACATCCGACAAATTTAATAGGATTGTGCTCTTTACTCTTTCTATTAACTCTACCCTCTCAGAAGCTTCCATTATAATCGGCAACTCATCTTCACCATCTAGTGTTTCGGCCAAACCTTGGGTTGTCAATAATGCCCGCATCTTGATACTCCATAACCCAAACTTGTTTCTCCCATTGAACTTCTCAATTTCAGATTTCCTCTAAGACATAATTGCAATAATAGAATTTCCAAATAATAATCAGACAAGCAAAAACTCCAAATCACAATCAAGAAATCCGATCCCAAGCTCTAATACCAATTGTTGTAATATAATATGCGAAAATGACAGGATCTTGCAATTTATGTCAACGCAAAAACTCTAGAGAGATAAACGAGAAATAATAAGGACACTAGAAATTTACGTGGTTTGGTCCGAGTATCGGAAGCTACGTCCATGGGGAGAGCCAACTGCAAAAAATCCACTATAATCGGATAGTCAAAGTTTACAATCACTCACACGCTCGAGTGTTTCCCACAGCTAGATTTAACCCCAAATTAAAAGTGTTTATAAGTAAATAACTCACTTGAACATAAACTCACTGCACAAAATTACCACGCGTTCAAGCTCAAACGAAACCCTCTACGTACGACGAAAAATAAGAACTCCATCGTCTACTTTTTCTTTTCACGTACGTACTGCTTCGCTTCTCCTTTTCTTGATTGCGTGGCTCGTGCGGTGGCTCCTCTCTCAAACGGCGCTCTCCGGACGTGCTTCTCCTTCTTCATCTTAGGGCTTCACATCTCTTTTTTTCGTATAAAAGTACACGCCTTTTATGTGTGTGTGCATGCCCAAAGTCAAAAGTTTGACTCTGGGTCCCACCTTAGATTCTTTTCTCCAATGTGGATTCTTCTTCCACCTTCTTCTGCACGTACAAAAAAAAAAAAAAATAGGTAACCCTTACCTTTTTTTTTCTTTATTTTATTTCCTCCTTTGTACAGCTATAAGGAGTCCAAGAAAAGAAGGGCTTCTTCATCCAATTTGAAATCTACTTGGGAAATCTTTATCAACAAATTCGATTTAACAAATTATTATCCGAATTTAAACTCGAGACATTAATATAACAATTATAAATAGTTAGTGAAAAAGAAAGAGTGTTTTCTTAAAGGATTCATTACATGATTGCGTATATAACAAAATATGTAAAGCACGTGCAAGCCTGAGCCATATGGCATGCTCACTTGCTAGCTTATCCCTCTAGCTTTTATGCTTGTTACTTTAGCATAATTCTAACCTTATAAAATTTCAAATTCCGCATCTCTAATTCTTAGGCGTATTTTGGTAATAAATCACAGTCGTATTGTACATATAGATTCTATTTTGAAATATCTTTATACTGAATTTTTATGTTGATGGAACAATTGCTCATATTCTGCATCTAAAATTATTAGCGCTAAAATTATGATAATTCATTTTACATGGAGGAGAACAAATCTTGCATCTAAGTTACATAGGTTGATTTTTTTTTTTTTTCAGTTGATGAAAGAAAAAAATTGATGGAACAAATTCCTACATATGAGTGAGAAAAAGATCAATCAAATGCTTAAACAATTAAATTTTATGATAAAGGCTTCATCTAAGATTATGAGTCATATTTGACAAAAAAACCGATATAAGAGGATCATTTTGAATATTACCAGCATTTTTACGAATAAATGAATAATAAAAAATCAATAAGAACATTGAGTAAACATAATGATGGCCTGATAAAAAATGGACACTAAAGCTAAAATATTTAATTCATATAAGGAATAAAATGAAAAAGGTAAAAGAGGTTGTGGGCTATACCTATTCCCTTAAATTACGGTCATTGTGAAGTGTGCTACATGCGTTCCATTTCTTTTCATGAGTCTTTTTTTAATCGGTTCCTCATGATTTTGTTGTAGTATATCCTCACTGTAGACCAACATGATCCATGCCTTATTATTATTATTATTATTATTCTAAGTTGGTTTAAGAGGTGATTAAAAAAGGGTAATCGAAAAGCACGGCATATCTAACATCTAAGTATATGATAAAAACTTGCCCTATCTTTTTGTAAATCAGATTTTATAGGTCGGCTCTTTGTATATGTGATGCCATTATGATTTCATATGGATTAGGGGTGAGCATCGGTCCAGGGTCAACCCTCGACCGACCCTGGACCGGCCCAACCTTGCGGGTCCTGGTCCGGTTCTCAGGGAGACCGGATCGGTCCTTGGTCCTATAATTCCTAGACCAGCACTGTGCGGGTCAGTCCTCGGTCCTAAGAGTTCCAGATCGGTCCAACCCGGACCAACCCTAACTATATATATACATAGATATAATATTTTTTATAATTTTTTTATATAGAGAAAATCTTAAAATAAATGGCGTTAGCAACATTAAACAGCTCTTGAGTGAGGAGTTCAAGTAATTTTACATTGTTATTTAATAACTTAGGTTTTTAATGTCTTTTACGACATCAATAGTCATAATTTACGAAGGAGGAAAATGTTTTTTTGAGAAGTCCTCACGGCATCCAAAAATGCACCTTATGGCATTCTCCTCTAGTATTCATTATCTTCTGTCTTATTTGTCCTCTTAGTCTTCAATTTGCTAAAATCGAAACACTCGCCACTCGACACTCGTTTCTTTCACTTTGGGTCACTCGTGCCGCTCGCCACTCGCTGCTCAATGCTCGCTTAGCTTGTTGCTCCCCGGTCGACATTCGATGCTCATTCTGTTTGACGCTCACGATACTCATTCTGTTCGATGCTCATTCTATTCGACACTCACCCCACTTGACCCTCACCGCTTGCCTTTCTTAGCCGACCTTGCTTATCATCGAACTCATTGGGTCGGTACGGTCCTTGGTTGCCCTTTCAAGGAGTACAAAAAATGAAATAAAAAATTATTGGTTAATCTTGGGTTGACCTTGAAACCGGACCGAATCCATTGGGTCAGTCTAGTACTCAATCATTTTTTTAAGGAAAAAATGGAATAAAAAATTATCAGTTGGTCCCGGGTTGACCCTAGAACCGGACCGAACCCATTGGGTCGGTCTGGTCTTTGGTCCCAAGCTTAATAGGGTTGGTCATCGATTCCAAAAATTGAGGAACAGTATTGTGTGGGTTGGTCCTTAGGTTAGGGGGTGGACCGGCCCAACCCGGATCATGCTCACCCCCAATATGGATATTAATTTGTTTATTGACTGAAAGAAGAAACCAAAAAATAAAAAAATTACGGGGTAATTAATCAAATTTGGGTGGGTTGGACTTAGTTTTACTTCTTCTCTTTAGAATAGGAATACTGCTTTATTTTTCCTTCGTTTCTTCTCTGTGTTTGGTAGATGCTCTTCGGAACATCTGAAGTTGCTTATACTTTTTACCATTTTGCTCAATTTCATGTGATGTGCAAAACTTTTAAATAGTACAGATGTTAATTCATAAAATCACATGAAATCATAATTTTATGACTTTCAAGTTAGTCAAAAAGAGGATAGGAGGGACCACCCACATCATTATCGCACAATCCGATTTAATAACAACGAATCCCACTATTTTGGCGGCTATATCATTGATTTTCGAGAGAAAGGACCTACTTGTCACTGCTTATCGCTGTGGCTCTTTGCTGACTGCTTTATGTTAATGTGAACGGGTTAAGCCTTTCCAGACAGCGATGAAGCTGCGACAAAAGTGGAAAATGATGGTGCATCCAAAATGAACCGTCGGATAAAAAGAGGCTAACAACATCCCCTGCAACAGTGAATCAGTAAGGTACTCCTGTAACTTTGGTAAAGAGGCTAACAACATCATGCCCTGTTCTTCATCATCAAGTATCTTATCGACGTTCTTCAGATCCATCATGAGTTTATTAAATTCATCTAGGAGGTTCTGATAGACGTACCTTCAGTATATCTAAATTGAAAGATCCTTTTCAACATGTATAAGCGATTGTTCAAACCTTTCTTCGGATAGAGTACTTGAAGTTTTGTCCATAATGCTGTGGCATCCTTCTCCTCGGCAACCTCTATTAAAATCACATCTGACAAATTTAATAGGATTGTGCTCTTTACTCTTTCTATTAACTCTACCCTCTCAGAAGCTTCCATTATAATCAGCAACTCATCTTCACCATCTAGTGTTTCGGCCAAACCTTGGGTTGTCAATAATGCCCGCATCTTGATACTCCATAACCCAAACTTGTTTCTCCCATTGAACTTCTCAATTTCAGATTTTCTCTAAGACATAATTGCAATAATAGAATTTCCAAATAATAATCAGACAAGCAAAAACTCCAAATCACAATCAAGAAATCCGATCCCAAGCTCTGATACCAATTGTTGTAATATAATATGCGAAAATGACAGGATCTTGCAATTTATGTCAACGCGCAAACTCTAGAGAGATAAATGAGAAATAATAAGGACACTATAAATTTACGTGGTTCGGTCCGAGTATCGGTACCTACGTCCATGGGGAGAGCCAACTGCAAAAGATCCACTATAATCAAATAGTCAAAGTTTACAATCACTCACACGCTCGAGTGTTTTCCACAGCTAGATTTAACCCCAAATTAAAAGTGTTTATAAATAAATAACTCACTTGAACATAAACTCACTGCACAAAATTACCACGCGTTCAAGCTCAAACGAAACCCTCTACGTACGACGAAAAACAAGAACTCCATCGTCTACTTTTTCTTTTCACGTACGTACTGCTTCGCTTCTCCTTTTCTTGATTGCGTGGCTCGTGCGGTGGCTCCTCTCTCAAACGGCGCTCTCCGGACGTGCTTCTCCTTCTTCTTCTTAGTGCTTCACATCTTTTTTTTCATATAAAAGTACACGCCTTTTATGTGTGAGTGCGTGCCCAAAGTCAAAAGTTTGACTCTAGGTCCCACCTTAGATTCTTTTCTCCAATGTGGATTCTTCTTCCACCTTCTTCTGCACGTACAAAAAAAAAAGATAGGTAACCCTTACCTTTTTTTTTTTCTTTATTTTATTTCCTCCGTTGTACAGTTATAAGGAGTCCAAGAAAAGAAGGTCTTCTTCATCCAATTTGAAATCTACTTGGGAAATCTTTGTCAACAAATTCGATTTAACAAATTATTATCCGAATTCAAACTCGAGACATTAATATAACAATTATAAATAGTTAGTGAAAAAAAAAGTGTTTTTTTAAAGGATTCATTACATGATTGCGTATATAACAAAATATGTAAAGCACGTGCAAGGTTGAGCCATATGGCATGCTCACTCGCTAGTTTATCCCTCTAGTTTTTATGCTTGTTACTTTAGCATAACTCTAATCTTATAAAATTTCAAATTCCGCATCTCTAATTCTTAGGCGTATTTTGGTAATAAATCACAGTCGTATTGTACATATAGATTCTATTTTGAAATATCTTTACGCTGAATTTTTATGTTGATGGAACAATTGCTCATATTCTGCATCTAAAATTATTAGCACTAAAATTATGATAATTCATTTTACATGGAGGAGAACAAATCTTGCATCTAAGTTACATAGGTTGATTTTTTTTTTTTTTTCAGTTGATGAAAGAAAAAAATTGATGGAACAAATTCCTACATATGAGTGAGAGAAAGATCAATCAAATGCTTAAAAAGTGAAATTTTATGATAAAGGCTTCATCTAAGATTATGAGTGCATATTTGACAAAAAACCAATATAAGAGGATCATTTTGAATATTACCAGCATTTTTACGAATAAATGAATATTAAAAAATCAATAAGAAACCACCGCCCGCGGTGGCGCAGCTGGCTTCGGGCTCCCTCCCCCTCACAAAGGGAAGGAGTTCGTATCCCAGAGGCGTCGCGTTCGTGCGACTCAAACGCGGCTGGGTCTGTGGTGGTGGCTCGATCCGCCCGGGTTTACGTTTAAGCTGCCGGCTGACAGCGGTTCCCAGGTCATAAGAAAAAAATCAATAAGAACATTGAGTAAACATAATGATGGCCCGATAAAAAATGGACACTAAAGCTAAAATATTTAATTCATATAAGGAATAAAATGAAAAAGGTAAAAGAGGTTGTGGGCTATACCTATTCCCTTAAATTACGGTCATTGTGAAGTGTGCCACACGCGTTCCATTTCTTTTCATGAGTCTTTTTTTAATCGGTTCCTCATGATTTTGTTGTAGTATATCCTCACTGTAGACCAACATGATCCATGCCTTATTATTATTATTGTTATTATTCTAAGCTGGTTTAAGAGGTGATTAAAAAAGGGTAATCGAAAAGCACGGCATATCTAACATCTAAGTATATGATAAAAACTTGCCCTATCTTTTTGTAAATCAGATTTTAGGGGTCGGCTCTTTGTATATGTGATGCCATTATGATTTCATATGGATATTAATTCGTTAACTGACTGAAAGAAGAAGCCAAAAAAAAAAATTACGGGGTAATTAATCAAATTTGGGTGGGTTGGACTTAGTTTTACTTCTTCTCTTTAGAACAGGAATACTGCTTTATTTTTCCTTCGTTTCTTCTCTATTTTTGGTCGGTGCTCTTCGGAACATCTGAAGTTACTTCTACTTTTTACCATTTTGCTCAATTTGATGTGATGTGTAAAACTTTTAAAAAGTACAGATGTTAATCCTTAAAATCACATGAATTCATAATTTTATGACTTTCAAGTTAGTCAAAAAGAGGATAGGAGGGACCACCCGCATTATTATCGCACAATCCGATTTAATAACAACGAATTTCACTATTTTGGCGGCTATATCATTGATTTACGAGAGAAAGGACCTACTCGTCACTGCTTATCGCTGTGGCTCTTTGCTGACTGCTTTTTGTTAATGGGAACGGGTTAAGCCTTTCCAGACAGCGATGAAGCTGCCACAAAAGTGGAAAATGCTGGCGCATCCAAAGTGAACCGTCGGATAAAAAGAGGAAAAAAATGGCGTCCGTTGAATGCGCTTGCAGAAGTAAAAAGTAGAGAGCATGGGCCATGTACCTGCCTTTCCAGACAGAGGTGAAGTTCCCCGAAACTTCCTTCAAGATTGGAGAAACTGTGCCCGGTTTCGCCGGAGAAAAAAAAAAGAACTATAGAAACTTTTTCTTGAGATCCCCCTATATAAATCATAATGGGTCGTGCCCGTTTTAATTTGCAGTAGCATTTCTACTTGTCTAGTATCTTTTGGCTTCATAAAGCTCAGAAATCAGCTTTTGCTGAACTGGTGCTACTTTGGTGTTCAATTTTCTCTACAAATGGTCACGATGGAAGGGTGTGATTATGAAGTGTTCTTGAGCTTCAGAGGACCCGACACGCGCACCAGCATCACTGATCACCTCTACATTCGCCTCACAGAAGCAGGGGTCCGTACATTTAGAGATGACGAAGAGCTCCGCATTGGTGAAGAGATCGGCCCAGATCTCTTAGGAGCCATTGAGCAATCGAAGATCTCCATACCCATATTCTCTAAAAATTATGCTTCCAGTATATGGTGTCTCAAGGAGTTGGCCCACATGGTGGAATGTAGGAAATCAAAGGGACAGATAATCATGCCCATTTTCTACTATATCGAACCATCTGAGGTTCGATACCAAACCGGAGGTTATGGTGACGCCTTTCTTTTGCATGGGAGGAAGAAGCGGGTGGATGAGGAGACCATCCCCAAGTGGAAAGCTGCTCTCAATGAGGTTGGCGGGTTAAAGGGGTGGGACATAAAGAACGTGGCTAACGGGTACGTAATTATATTCCATCCTTGATGAATGCCAAAATACCGGAGACCATGAAATTTAAGTAGAAATGCTTTTCAGTTGTAGCTACGCTGGTTCCCTTCGTTTCAGTAACGTGTCAACCTTCCAATTTGATCTCTGGTTTATTGTTCATGACACGGGAGACGTGTACCATATGATAATCGTAACGCTATTGTGAGAAGGACAAGCTTGTTATGGAAAATGCTTGCGTGACCGTCCACTGTAGACTGACAGTGGAACGGTCAAAGGCCAGCCACATATGCCTTTGGAGGAAACTGGTGGACTTCCTGAACCGGTTTAATCGTTGACTCTATGTTTCCTTCTTCTTCTTCTTTTTTGACTTTGATGTTCCTTATTGCAACCTCAAATTTTAGAGATAAAATCAGAATAGGCCACACTGAATCATTTTTCTTGAAATTTTCACTTTGATTTGTTTATTTAAATAAAACAAGAAAATCATTCTCTTCTTATAGCTTTTTTTTTTTTATAAAAAAAATGCATTTTTCTCTACTGATTTTTTTTTTTTGGGAATCTCTAATAATTCATTATTTTTATTTTGATATTTTCTTTAATTCATTTTTTTTATGCATAATCGATATTAATTGTATAAATTTTACGTCATCGGAGAGTCCTTCGGAGCAATTTAATTTGAGTAAAAGGAACGTAATGATTTCATTATTAAATGCGAAGCTAATGTTTCAAATATATTTTTCATCTTTTAAATTTAATAGATTTTTTAATGATATTAAAGATTACTTTAGTAAGCTATAATATTTTTTACATGTAATTATTTATATTTCAGTATTTAATTTATTTTTTCTTCTTTCATATTTAAGAAAATTGATTCCGTGGGCATCCTTCTGATTTTATCTCTAAATTTGAGCTTGTTATAAGTATTTAGTTATTTGTATTTTGGTATTTAAGGAAACATAGAAATCAAAAGAAAAAGGGAAACACGGGGTCAAAAATTGAAACCATTTGCCGGTTTCTTCCACAGGGATGTGTGGCTAGCCTTTGACCGTTCCACTGTCATTACGCAGTGGACGGTCATGCTAGTCCATCCCCTTGTTTAAACATCAGAAGTAACCGTAAACATCATCAGCCTTTTTTCTTCTCAGGAAAATGAGAAGGTGACAGTCCACTAGTTTTAGGAATGTGATAGGAGTGTGATTTATTTTTACTTTCCAAGCTGTCAAATAAATTTTGGATTATGTGACAAGAGCAACTTAATTCGATCATGTGTGAGATAGGGATCCTTGTTTGATGCAAACAAGAGTCATAGACAATGAGAAGGTAATGAGGTTTCTTTTTCGATGAGGAAGTGACAAAAATATTAAGTGACTAAAATATCAATTCTCAAATATTACAGATTTTTGCAAAATTAACGAACATTTAATATGGTGCAACCACGGATGTAATTTTTTCTCGTACAATCCACACTTTTCTTTTGCTTTACTAGTAAAAAGTCCTAAGCCTAGGCAGTGATCAAAATATGTCATCCATAGTTTATATGAAACTAGGCAAAGACACTTGCAGCTGAAAGCCAATATTTGATAGGAAGCTAATTGCGCTACTTATTGTAGCTGGTTGCCCGTCCTTCGGTAAAGACTGTTGGTGGTCCAAAATGCACCGTTATTCCTAGAGAGTAACGGTGCTGTTATGTTAGCATGGCCTTCTTCTTAGTAGCAAGATATAGTGATCACGTTCTGTAATTTGATTTGAACATCTTCTTAACATGTCCTTAAAATTATTCTTCCTGATGTGTGCGATGTGGTATGTTCCATTTGCGGTTGCACTTCTTGTTACATCACGTGGCTTCCACAGACTGCTATCAATTGGTAATGTCATATATTTCAGCCTTTCGATTCTAACTTACTTTCTACTTTGCCTTGGCCCCTTTCTCGTCGTTTATATTGTTAGGCACGAAGGACAACTAGTTAAACAGGTCGTTACCAATGTTTTAAGTGAGCTGAAGAAGGCTTATTTGGCGGTTAGTGACTTCTTGGTTGGTGTTGACTATACAGTGAAAGAAATTAAGGGAATTATAGACGCTGCCACTGATGATGTAAAGATCATGGGAATCCACGGTATGGGTGGCATCGGAAAGACGACTCTTGCCAAAGTAGTCTACAACCAGTTTTCTCGGGACTTTGCTTACTGTTGTTTCCTTCCTGATGTTAGAGATACTTCAAACTCAAAAGGAATTGAGTATTTGCAGAGCCGACTAATTTCTGATCTCTCAAAACGGACATGTTCAAGTATTGATAGCAAGGATGAGGGAATGAGGACGATCAAAGAGAGATTTTCTAGCAAGAAAATCCTTGTTCTTTTTGACGATATTGATGATGAGAGCCAACTAACTGCACTTTTGGGGGGCCAAGTTTGCTTTGGTCCTGGAAGCTTGATACTTATAACCACAAGAAATGAAATGGTTCTCCGTGCATTCCAAGTGAAATTGATTTATCACATTGGTGTATTGGATCCTGATAGTTCCCTTCAACTTTTCAGCAAGCATGCTTTCAGGAGAGATCACCCTCCATATGAAAAATTAAAGCAATCCAAAGATATTGTGGAGATCGCCCAAGGTCTTCCCTTGCTTCTTGAAGTTATGGGTTCGACTTTATCATCATGTGGACAAACTAAAGAAATATGGGATGATTACCTAGAGAAGTGGAGAAAAGGTCCCATCAAGAAAACTCGAAGTAAGTTGATGATAAGTTATGAAGCATTGGATCTCAGTCAAAGGAAAATATTTCTTGACATAGCCTGTCTTTTTGTTGGATATGATAAGAATATAGTAATATACATGTGGAAAGATTGTGATCTATGCCCAACAGAAGGTCTTGAAGTTCTTCAGTTGATGTCATTGATTAAAATTGGAGAAGATAATAAATTGTGGATGCACGATCAATTAAAAGATCTCGGTAGAGAAATTGTTTCTCAAGAAAGTGGTGAGCAATTAGAGAAGCAAAGTAGACTGTGGAATCACAAAGATGCATTAAACGCACTACTGAGCCAAAAGGTAACTCTTGGATTTGATTTCTTTTTTGCACGAGAAATCGCATTATGTAATTTGGGGCTATCCTACCTAGTGAAAACAATTGCAATTATTCAACGTTTACATTTTAAAACTCCCCTTATTCAAAAAACTTTTTTTAAATTATGAAAATTAAATTTTCAAAATTCATTCTTGATCCTCTCCATAGTTGGTCCATGAGAATGATGAGAGCGAATTTAAGAAACTGTAGGTACGCTTGATTAACTAAAACACTATCTATGCCTCAAATTGAGAAAAGAGCTAGATTTATTCTCTTAATTAGTTAATTGTAGCCTTCTTTTTCGTTAATTTTTCTTGTTTTCTTATTCAGGAAAATGAAAGGCTCCAAGCCCTCCGTCTAATGCTTGAGGATTCGTCAGAGTATCGTTTCACTCTTGAAGGATTTGCAGCCCTTCCAAATCTAAGGTTCCTTCATATGGATAGTCAAAAGACTCAAAACCTCACCGACATACTCTTTTCTGAAGTTACACTTCTTTGGCATAACAAGTCCTTGGTCACATCACTGACAAACTTTTATCTAAGCAAGAAACAACTTCTTCCAAATTTAAGATGGTTCTCTTGGCATAATTTTCCTCTGCGGATACTGCAAATAAGCAATTTTTCATTGAGTAATTTAGTCATTCTTGATTTTTCAAGAAGTAAACTTACTCACGATTGGAGTGGATGGAAACATATCGAGGTACCCTCAGCTCTAAAATAGTCTTGTTATCAGCATTTACATTCTCTTAAAGTAATAGATTTACTAACAATTGTCTTATTGGTGTTACAGAGAGCAGAGAAATTAAAAGTTCTTAACCTTTCAGGGTGTGAACTCTTGACCACGACTCCTAATTTCTCCGGATATTTGAAGTTGGAGAGATTGATTCTTGAAAAATGTGAAAGATTGGCTGAAATCCACTCATCAATCGGTCAACTGGGGTTCTTGGTTTTCTTGAACTTGAACTTCTGTAGTGATCTCTGCTATCTTCCACAAGAGTTGGGAGGATTGCCAGCCCTCGCAGAACTTCTCCTTGATGGAACTTCTATACGAGAACTTCCGCATTGGTGGGTTATGAAGAACCTAAAGAAGCTTTCCATGGATGCAACACCGGTTATTCACCTAGACTCCATTGGAGCACTTACAAACCTTGAAAGCTTATCTTTGAATTGGTGCTCGAATATGGGCAGACTTCCACACTCCATTAAGGAATTACAATCATTAATTAAGTTGGATCTATTGGAAACAGGAATCACAAAGTTCCCTGACTCTATGGGAAGTCTAGAGAATCTGAAAGAATTAAAACTTTCGTGGTGCTATGGGTTAGGGGGCATCTTTGACTTGCCTAAACTTCCCATAAGCTTGACTTCTTTGGCGATCTCGTCTCCATCTTTGATAACAATGCCAGATCTTTCGAGCTTGATCAATCTAAAACAACTATTATTGTGCATGGGAGTGCATGATGTCTCTGGTCCATCTGAGTTGGTGCAACTGCAAGATCCCATGCCTTCGTGGATTGGTAGGTTATCCAAATTGGAAGTCTTGACCCTGACACTCCCACACATGACCAACCTATCTCCTGAGCTAGGTATGCTTCCTCACTTGAGATCTCTTCATCTTCATGGTTGCCAAGCTCTGGAATGCATTCCGCGAATTCCCTCGAGTGTCTCAAAGCTTCACATCATAGATTGCCCATCACTTACCACACTTGATATCTCAAACTTGAAGAACATATCGGAACTATATGTCCTTGCCACACCTCTGGAGAATTTGTCTGGGCACGAACTTGTCTACAGTGTGCTAGAGTGGAAGATAAGTAAGGACTATGCGCACGATTTGCAAGCGCATTTGAGATCAAAGATGTTGGAACAGCACGGACTCACAAAAAATATGTTGGGGCGTAGTAGAGAAATCGAGAGAGGGTATTTTTCGGTTCTTGGGAAAATAAGAAGATATGTTTGTTTAAGTGAAGAGACGACTGGTTAAGATCCAAAATCACGCTTACTAAGGTACGATTGCATTGCTAATGTTTATGAGCTTTTCCAAAATTTTTATACTTTACATTTCTTTTTGTCCTTAAAGGAGGGCATTTGCCATTATATTTATTTAATGAGACCACTTCACACTACGCAGGGCTAATTACCTAAGAAAATTTCAAACTTTAGATCCAATCCCAATTTAGTCTTACATTTTTGTGGTCTAAAAAGTGATCCTTAACTTTCAATCTACTCTCAAATCTACATCACTAATCTCACCATTAAGTAAGGGTACTTATTCTATATCGATTAGGTTTCCTATCTTCAATTTGTAGTGTAAACTGCTAGTTGCCACTGTTCATGCCATTTATTAGTTTCATCTTTTTATTTTTCTTCACTTTAATTTCATGTTTGATCGAGTCTACTTTTGAACTCAAGTCTTTGCCTTTTCACCGATTGATCTACTGATGTCTACTTGACGTGACGGCCAAAGACTCGACGCGGTGGAGTTTATATGCATACAGCTGAAAGAAGACAGACTGCTCCTCATTGCAGGACTTAATGGATTCCGTGTAAAACAAGATGCAAGGACGCCTTTACTTTTTATATCTCTATATTCTATTGAATGACACTTGGGTCTTTGCCCGAGTATGTATTGGCGCGCCTTGTTATTGTTTCTGGTGTAGTCTCGTTTTGAGGTTCTGTTGGAATTATCTCTCGCTGCACAGCTATCGGGTGTCTTCTAATTTGGTTTCGGATCTTAGTTTCTGTGGGTTTTTCTTGCGTTTCTGTTTCTTTTCTTATTTTTGCACTTAATGTGTATTGCTTCTTTTGATTTCTGTTGCATTATAACGATTGCTTGTAAGATTCATTTTAATCGTGTTTCTAGTTCCACGGGATTATGCATAACCCAGTATGTGGTATTGGTTATTGTTGGAATCATAGCTAATCTAATTGAATCTGGGTTTTTGCGAGGATAAAGCATCTTAATTGGTAGTGTTGTGCTATCATTTGAGTCGATTAGGTGTCTGTTTTGTTTTAATGACGATTCTCCAAGATATATTTTAGTTATTTTTCTTGATCGGTGTGGTTATGATAACCCAGACTATGTTATTGGTTATTGTACGAATTGTAGTGAGTGCATCAAGAGACTGGGTAGCCTGAAGCGAGAGCCTTTTTGACAGAATTGTGCTATCATTGGTATCCATTGGATGTTTGTTCTATTCTCATGATTATTATCCGCGATTGATTTTGGTGGTCTTTTTTGTTTCATGAGTTTATGAATAACCCAGCACATGTTATTGGTAATTGCAAGTATTATAGCTAAAACTGAATTGAATCTGGGTTGTGCAAGGCTAAAGCATCTAGATTAGTATGATTGTTCTATCATTTCTTTTTGGCTTGCTCTCAATGTAATACCTGACAGCTTATGGGGACATCATACCTTTTCTTTCTGGCTTTCCCTGATTGTCTTTGTGGTTAAACCCTTCATGTTGAGACATAATAAAGTTGCTTTTCTGCATTGCAGGAGCAAAGCGTTGATTTGATATGACAAGGCTTTACTGCATCCCAAGTAGATTAGAAGGAAGGCCTTAGGAGACCTGCAAATTACAGTTGTAAATTCTTAGGAGCTTCAATTCAGTGAGGACTGTTCTGAGTTCCAGTTCAAGTTTACTGTAGTGTGTGAGAGTGGTTTCTTGTGTGTTGTTTTCCAGTTTTGATCGGTTTGCTACATTGATAAGTCCCGTACCCTCTCCTTTTTTTCTTGTTACTTATGTCTTCTTGTGGTGGAGAGCTCTTGGATGTTTGATAGGTTCAGTTTCCACTAGGACTGGGTGATCCGTATTTTGTTGAATACCAGCAGGATTGTCAGCAGAAATTATCAGTTTGAATGATTTTAAGTTCTCCTCGAAAGAGTGCAATGTGGTGTTTGAGTAGTCCAGCCGACCGGGAAGTTGACTCTTGAAAGTGTTTCCAGAGTTCTTCCCTTTTCTTTTGTAGAAAAGATGCAGCAAGCATCAGCAATGATATTTCTTAAGTTCGGCTGGTTATGTCCCTATCCAGGCCTTATGATTTCTACAGATCGGCTATCTCTGAGGCACACCATCCATGAATTGAATCAGATGTCGGACCCGTGTCTGGCGATAAGGTTATAATAGCATGACCTCCCCCCACCCAAAAAAAAAAAAAAAAACATGAAAGCCCAATTTGGATTTTTGATTCGAGTCTCATGTCCGGTCATAACAAACATACATCTATTATGTTTTTTGGTTAGGTGAAGTAATATGGAAACCAAACCCAACCGAATCCAACGTGAAGCATCGTAGGGCCGGTTAAGAACTTAATTAAGATGTGAGCATCTTACTTTTGCAAACCGGAAATTTGTGAGTTCAAAGATTTGATTTCGCTAGATAAATTTAAACTTACTTTCAATGCGGTAGGCGGCCTAGCTAGAGCCCTCGATAGGACGCCGGTTCGGCTGGCGGAAGCCGCTCGAAGCGCAAAGGACCGGCGGTCCGAGCGCCTCCGTCGACCGGCCTCCGCGCCTATAAACAGGGCGTCGGAAGGGAAGGCGAAGGGGACGACGGCGAAGAGAGAGATCACTGGCAGCGAGCTTCGAGAGCCTTCCCCGAGAGACTTCGGGGGAGGCCCGAGCGCGAGCCGCCGGAGACCTCAGATCTGGCCGGAGGGAGAGAAACCAGAGAGAGTGAGGGGCTGAGCTGAGGGCGGAAGAAGAAAAGGGGTCAAGATCTGAAGACAGATCTGGAGATCCGCAAGTCAGCCGCCTCGAAATGTGCCGCTACCCTTTCCCAACGCCGTCCGTCGCTACTTCGTCGTTGCTTGCCGTGCCGGGCCGCCGCCAAACCAGCTACGACCCCGGCTGCGTCAAGCCGTGCCACCGCCATCCGCTGACCCCGCACCAAAGCCCCGCCGAGCCGTGTCGCCGCCATCTCCGCCGCGTCGCTGTCGCCCGCCACCATCTGCTTCGGCGTAGTCCCGACGTCGAGCCGGCCGACCAGAGGAGAAGTCGAGATCCGAGGACAGATCTGGAGATCCGCGGGAGTTACTAGCCGGCCCGAGCTGTGCAGCCACGCAGAACCGCCGCTGCTCACCGTGCCGCCGCCCTCCGACCCCGACTGCTTCAACACTTGGGCCCGACGCCGCCGCTGCCCATCCTCCCCGACGCCGTGCCGAGTTACTCGCCGCCGCGTCCGCCAGCCTTCGACACAAACCTCAATTTGCTGCTGTTGTATCGCTCGCCATCCCCGTAAGCGGCTCGTCGCCGCCGTCGCCGTCGCCGTCGCCGCCGCTGTCATCGCCGTCAAGCCCGCCGTCGCCGGCACCGCCTGTCCGCCCGGTGACGTCCCGACCGTCCCTCGTCAGCGCCGCGAAGGAGCAGGGGAGAGAAGAGACACGAATCAGGTCAGAACCGGGTCGGGCGACGCCTCCATCGGGTAGGGTTTTGGTCAAAACCGGGTCAGGCTTCTGGGTCACAACCAGTTAGGGCTCCGCCCGAGTTGGGCCTACATGCGTGGGCCGGTCAATCCCTGGGCTCGTTTTTGGGCCAGATCGATGGGCTCTGTTTATATTTTAAAAGGAAAATAATCCCTAGGCCGGGCCTTCAACGGCCCTTGAGGTCGGTCCCAACCCGGGAATCCGACCCGGGTCAGTTCTTTATAATATTACAATATTATTATAATTATAAATAAATAACAAAAAAAGTAAAATAAAAAATAATTTATTTTCAAAAGATCAAAAATATCCTATATTTTCCCAAAAAAGCCAAAAGTCAGAAAAAGCCAAAAAAAAAAATATATTTTTAGGATCAAAAATAAAAAAAGCTTTTTATGTTAAAAAAATAGAAAAAAGGCCAAAAAAATGTTTTTCCTCCTCCATAAAGAAAAAAGAAAAAAAATCCCAAACTTTCGCCGAGTGATGATTTACCCAAAACTTTGTTTTGTGACGTGAAAACCCCGAACTTTCTGAAACCGCGACATTTATCCCTTTTATTTGTGCGACACAAAAACTCAACTTTTATTTGTGTGACATTTATCCTAAATCATAGGGCATTTTGGTCTTTTTACTTTTAAAAACTTTTTCTTTTTTTTTTTTTTTCTTCGCCATGGCGGAGGAAGCCTTCGGCGTCCGGCGAGGCGGCCCTCGCATGCGTCGGGCGAGGGCCTCCTCGCCGGGCGCGAGCGAGGTGCCCTCGCCCGACCTAGCGAGGGCGCCCTCACCCGACGCCGGCGAGGGCGGCCCTAGCCGCTCGGGCGGGCGACCCTCGCCGGACGTCGGCGAGGGCCCTCGCCGGGACGCGCCCCTCCGCCGCTCCGGCGGAGGAAGAGAGAATAAGAAAAAAAATAAAAAAGAAAAAGAAAAAAAATAAAGAAAAAGAAGAAAATACCCTTAATGGGGTAAATGTGTCACGGTTTGCAAATTTCGGGGTTTTTCACGTCACAAAACAAAGTTTGGGGTAAATCGCCACTTCGAGCGAAAGTTTGGGGTTTTTTGGCTTTTTCCTCCATAAATGCATGAAAAATCCCTTGAAAATCCAAAAAGCCTTAGGATTTAAACAAGATTAGGTACCGAAATGGCATTAGTGATTAACTAATGTAATCAAGTCATCGATCCTAATTTCTCTAGTTGCGCAGGAACGAATATTCCTTTCAATATTTCGCTTCGATTTCTAATCGACCCATTCCAAATCGCTTAGTGGCGATTCCGTTTTGAAATTAATATCTACATGTTAAAATATCAAACCATTAAGTCGTGAATTGGTGGGTTTTGGAGAGTTCGGTCTAAACTTAATAGACTTAGTCAAATCATTAGTTTCGTAGGCGCCCGACCCTAATTGGGCGCCCGAAAATAAAGATCGTGACAATGAGGAAGATAAAAAAACCCTAGTTGTATCGGGTAATAATTAAACAAGGCCTCATTATTAAGTCTTGAGACAGGTCTCCCCATGAACTATAAATCAAAAGTAATTGTGCGCTACTCGTAAAGAAGATTATTTATGAATTATCTAACCATATATGTAAATTACATGTAATCCTAATCTGTTTTTTGTTTTTTGTTTTTTTTTGGTCTTTTCTTTTATTCAGTCTTACAAAACTGAAATAAAGTAAATGTACTAACCCTAGGTGGCCGAAATTAACTAATCAATCTAAATTAACATTATCAATAAAAGACCTCCTAATCTAAGATACAAAATTAACCATCGTGCCTTCAAGAATTCTATACACTACATGCTTAATTAAACAATAAAAGATGCAATCTTTCATTGTTTTTCTCATTAACCTGTATGAATTAGCAAACTATATCCTATGTGAATGCATGAAACTGGTAAAGGTTTGATCTTTTTTAGATGAGCGCAAGCAAGGATCAATTACAGAGACTTCGGCCTATTTTCCATAAATCTCTACAAAAAAGATGATCAAAATTCTTTCAAGCCAAGCAAATCCTAACTGATATGCATAGAAATCAAAGCAAGGGTAATCTAACACTAAGGAACACGCAAGTGTCATGGCCAAGAGGTTCCGGTAGCTAAAGGGCCGTGCCTTGCTATGGAGGACCTTTTGCGATCGCTTGGATTCCCAACAAGACTTCTTCCGAAATATTCCAAAGGCGGACAATACGGTAATTGAGCCGCATTCTAGAAGTCTCCTCTCATTAGTGTCGGCCATTTTATGTCAGTAGTTGGTAGCTGTCATTAGTGTCGGTAGATATGGTGGTGCGATCTCATCCACTAGATAAATTCTAGATCAACGAATGTAATCAGAGGGCCTCAAGTATAAAAAGGGGTGCCCTCCCCCTCATTTGTATCCATCAAATTATTTCGGTAATATCAAAGCTCATTTCTTTCCAGAGCCCCTCTCTCTAGAAACTTTCTCTCTCTATGATTCGAGTGTGCAAGGGAGTGTGCGATTGATCAAGCAAGGCTTGGCTTAGGCGCTTCGAACTCAAGCGACGGGATGTGAGTACTCTTGCGAGAGCGCTAAGCGTGGCCGAGTCCCTTGTCGACCTCACCAAATCTGAGCCAAAGAACCGAGCAAGAGATTGAAGGTCGGATCTATCCACCGAGGATGAAGGAAGAAGCACTCCTCGAGGCGCGCAAGATCAAGGCGGCCGAGTCAAAACATGGGAGGAAGGAACTTCCAAGCCGTCCTTCCAAAAGGGTCGACCACAAACGGACTACACGACGAGTAAGTTCGATCAATCCCTGCCTTCTCCTTGCTACATTTGCAAAGGTCCGCATTGGACCCAAAAGTGCCCGAAGAAGGGTAGGATCAATGCCCTCCTTGCTATCGAAGAGGTGGAAGAGGAGCCCAAAGAAGAGAAGCGGCAAATTTGATTTGGAGGCGTGAAGATGATCAACTCCGTCCAAGCTCGATCGTCGTCCAAAGAAAAAGAAGCTGTGTTGAACTCGGACATGTTCTTCATGAAGGTTGAAGTGTGTGACCGAACGCTATATGCATTGGTTGACACTAGAGCCTCGAACATGTTCATGTCAACTGAGGTGGTGAAGGCTTTGAGACTTCGCGTGGAGCCAACTGGGAATTCCTTCAAGCCCATCAACTCGGATGGCCTCCATGGCATAGGATCGACTCCTGACTTGGACGTCCAAATCGGCGGATGGAAGGGCAAGTTGTTGTTCAAGGAAGTTCCTCTCAATGATTATGATCTCATTCTGGGAATGCAATTCTTCCATAGTGTGAGATCCATGATCGACATGAGGACCAAGTGCATCATGATCCTCGATTTCATCCGACAGCCTAGGTCTTGATGGTTTTTGGGGTCTATTTTTGATTGCTGGAGCTGCTGCAATTGCTACTCTCCTCATTTTCATGGTTATGTTCATTAAAAGAAATTGGCATGAAGTAACAAGTTCTTTGGGTTCATCGTGGGAGAAGACTGTTGAATTAGGAAGAAGATTTTACCAAAGAGATGTCAATTCCCATACTTTTAGGAAGGGCAGATTTAGGGATAGGTATGAATGATGGCCGCAATGAGATTGTAGCTGTTGAAACCTTAGAAAACACTCATTTTCCTCCGAGTCCGTCAAGCGACTTCAGCCAACACAACGACGTTTTGACCAATGAGCAAGGCACGCTATCTGCTGAGGAAGGACTTCCTGATCGTGTAGAAGAAGGATGCCCTGAGAGAGCGGTAGACGTCGAGCATACCAAAGTAAATTAGGAGAGGCGCACGCCCCTGCAACCTTGATACCAAACTTTAATCCTTGAATAGTCAAACTTAGTACAGTTGACAATATCTTCCCCCTCATACTCTTCTCATACAAGGACTACCATTAATACTGTTTATTGTTTAATCACAGATAATATAAACCCAGGCGACATTATATGCACGCATTAGCTTCTCTTATTCTATTATGTACAGGCATGGGAAGTGTTTATCGTCACTTCGATGACGTTCTGCAAAGTATCCAAATTAATAACAAAGAACAACTTCTTAAACTAATATCTAATATCTATACAAAGTAAAAGAGCCTAGTAAAATAGGCTCCAATGGTTGTTTCACGTGTCAAAATCCTATGTAATCTCATCTTTAATGTAAACGGACATGATCAATTGACTCTTGTTACATGTAAAACGCTCATAAGTATTTGATTTACCATCAAAAATTTAATTTAATTAATGAAAGCATGATGAAAAGTAAAACACAATGGTTAAGTAATCACATTAATTATATTTAAAAATGATAAGGAATTAATTAATTTCTTAACAAGAAAAAGTCCCAAAAGTTGTTTCTTTCATTCCTTACTCAGGAACATAATTGATCCCCACAACGTCGGAAGATTTCACAATTAATAATTAATCATATAGTGAGTAAATCAAATTCTAAACAATATAAAAATTCGGAACGATGGAATGTTAATGCCTACTTTCTGAGCAATTTTAATATGGTAACAAATTGGACCAATTATATTCAACTGAAGTTTACGGAAATGAAATGCTTCCCTTTGATCGATTAGATCATGTCTAAGCATTATCCGTAGCAGTCACACACCCACACCAACACACCAAAATTATTCAAGTACAATTGAATATCACTTCCCCCCTTTGGCCACTGATCGTCCTTGTATCCTTCCAGCCGTGTTATTCTCACGATTGCGCTGTAAAGCCTCATTTATGTTCTTGAGAGCCTTATCATACGATACGAAACCCATGAACCAGAATTCATAACCATCCCTTGTAACGACCTGGATGTACTTTTCAGAATTATCCAACCCTTTTGAAGAACGGCTAACAAAGCTCAACTGATCGAGCAGCAGTGGCACCTAGATAGCCATCAGGATAAAGCACGTTAAAAACTGATGGTCGGAGAGTGAAGCTTAGCAGAACTTGACAAACTATTTCGAAGGTATGTTTCACTACATTAAGATGCTTCATGCTTAGATAAAATAAGATGACGAGAAGAATGATCCAAGGCTCAGTGTAGTAGTACGGACGATCAGTAAATGCAGGCTCTTTCCATTGACGGTTCTCCCGAATTTCGACTATAAAATCAGCAGGCTAGTCCCAATAGACAATTCGACAATAATAACTCAGGTTATGAATTTGTAATGCATAAAAAACTTAAAAATCATGATTCTAACGAAAGCTCAGTGCATAACAATTTGTACTGGTATTCTATAGTAAATGCAATTACAGAAAGATTGGAAAAGGTTACCTTGTAATACACCCACTCTTGCTGCCCTGAGGGAGCGTAATGGCAAATAGGCTCATCCCCATGGAAGA
The DNA here is from genome assembly GCA_014182365.1 of Eucalyptus tenuipes. Classification (NCBI taxonomy): domain Eukaryota; kingdom Viridiplantae; phylum Streptophyta; class Magnoliopsida; order Myrtales; family Myrtaceae; genus Eucalyptus; species Eucalyptus tenuipes. Next base: position 15,163,587 of record CM024539.1, on the reverse strand, counting down.
CCAGTCTCTTAGTTGACAAATACAGTGTCCCAATGACAAGGCCGGAGGAAGTGGATAGATAGCAAGCATATGCTTTCAGAAGCTTCTCTCCCGGCAGAATTTCAAAAGTACGTTCAAATACCTTATCCCGTCCCCCCTCTTTTAGCATTTTCGTCCCCTGGGCAAGTCGAGCCATTGCTGCATCTGTGATGCTATGGCTAGTTTTAACTGTTTCGAAAAACAAACATAGAACGATAACCGATTAGTTGAGGTCCGGCAAGAATAGAGTCCTTGACATCACAATTCAATCGAATAGAAACCGTGAGGAGAAGAGAATGAAAGAAATCATGGGCTTTGTCTCTCACAAATAAACAAAAGAAACTGACAACAAGCCAAAGCCAAATTATGCAACTGCTGCAGTGCTTGCTCTTACAGGACAAAGCTAATTTTTTCTTCTTTCCAGCGAAAAAGAAGTCGGGCCAACGTTCAGCCACGCAAAGAGCCTGAGGGTCCTGATAGCCATAGAAAATGATGGAAAACAAGCCATGCTCTCACGGAAGTGCCATGTTATGCATTTAGCAATTTGTTATAGATAGGAATTGACATAGATTGCCAAAAGTATAAGCACTGAAGATACCACCGCACATCAAAGTTGGAGCTTCTCTAGATAAATAATCACAGGACTTGATCCACTCAACTATTAATTGGCGGGTGGAATACACAGATTATGACGCATGTATCTCTGTTCTGAGGGGGTGATTGCAATATAAGCCTATGACTTATCAATAGCGTCCACATATATTTGTTCCTAGGTGGTAATTGCCAAGCTCTTTGGATTGAATATTTACATCAATAGCCTTCACATATATTGCAGAAAAAGAGAAGAAATATATGCAAGCAAGCAATCATCAATCAGATACGTCTCCACGAATAAATCCAAAATGTTCTATCAGATTATAGGATCATAATTAGCTAGAAAAAATAAATCCAAAACGTTTCCATTTGATTATATAGACATGTTTAGCTAGAAAAAATGTAGAGAAAACTCACGGTGATGCCAGACATTTTCGACAAGCGCATCTGCCTTTTTGGTAGCATCCTCGACCCTCTTCTGACACTGGTTCACCTTGTCGCACACTTTGTTTATCGGATCTGAAAACACCAGCAAAGCGTTTGTCTCATCAATCCAATTATGAAGCCTAATCATCAACCGTGACATAACTACAAAGGCGAAATACGCCTCAATAGACTCACTCCAGCCAGACAGCAAGGAAGCATTCACTGGAACGATGTGGAGGCCAGACGGTGTGGAAGCATTCACTGGAATGACGTCGAGGTACTTGTTCTGGCCGCCGCTTTTGTTGAGGTTGACGAAACCAGAGACCGAGCTACTTGCAGTGGCATTTAGGTAGCTGGAGTGAAAGCCTGTTGGCTGAGCCTCGTTGGCGACCCGCGTGGTGGCGTGCTGGCTCGCGGGATGCTCCTGTGGCTCCGCCGGCCTCCCCACCGCGCGCGTGCCGCAATGCGTGGACTCCGATTCACCTTGGCCGCTCATCGCCTTCTTTTTCGTCTTCGTCTTCTTCTCTCACGCAAGTGTGGATTGGTACTGCAATTCGAGAGACTATCCCACATAAATAGAGTGGAGATGGAATCTAGAAAAGAGGAACGATCTCGGTAAGATCCCCGAGCGAACGAGAAACGACAAACATTGACTGTGTTTGAGTCAACAACGATCTTTCATTTGCCCCCGCAAAATGCAAACTATCGGATACCGCACAAAACACGTGTTTTTCTGACCCTCTTCATTTTCTCCCAGCTAAATTTTTCCAAACTGGTGTAATTCTGACACATTTGTTTCAAATTTTTTTTTGGGTAATGTTTTTCAAATTATTTTTATATCATAAAAACTCCCAAATTAGCAAACAAAGCCGGATTTACACTTCTGGCTAGGGGTGAGCATCGATCCGGGGTTGACCTTGGACCGACCTTGGACCGGCCAATTCCTGCTGGTCCCGGTTTTGGTCCCCTGGGAGACCGGGTCGGTCCTTGATCCTAGAATTCCCTGGATCGCGAATGTGGCGGGTCGGTCCCCGAGAGTTTCGGGTCGGTCTAACCTGCATCAACTCGATTATATATATATATATATATATATATATAATTTTTTATACTACTTATAATTTTTTTTATATAGAGAAAATCAAAATAAACATTAAATTAAACAACTTTTTAGTAAGGAGTTCAAGTAATTTTACATTGTTCTTTAATAACTTAAATTTTTAATATCTTTTACGGCATCAATAGTCATAATTTACAAAGGAGTAATATGTTTTCAAATAATTTTACATTGTTCTATATCTCCTCCTCGTGATGCCAAATAATTGGCCTCATCTTTCTTTTCGTTTTTCCTTTTACAGGAACTCACTCTGGAGACTTTTGACCGTGAATGGTAGCGTTTATTAGGAATTTAGACTTTCGAGAAAATTGTGGAAAAAGACATGCGCCATCAGTGAGAAGCAAGGTTGGAACGTGGAAAAGAAACCGTGTCGGAGACTCCTGAAGTGCGCTGTCACTGTCAGGACACTTCCTCCTAGTGGCATCGTTGAAGAGCAAGAAGAAGACCTGGAGCTAACGAGGCTGAAAAGCCGAAGAGAAAGAAGCTGTCTCTTGCTGCCATAGCACGACATAACGTCGGGAACTCTTAGTAATCTGTGGTGAGGGTTCGGTAACAGGAAAGACCATGTGAGATTAATAGGAAGTAGAGTGGGAACGTAGAAAAGAAACCTCGAGGAGGACTTCAAATTTTCGTTCAGTGTCCAAGACACTCCTGAAGTCCACCAGTCCTGTTTCTCTTCCTCGTGATTCTGCACGGCAAATGGGCCAAATGAACTACTGTCTACGTTTTTGTTTTCCTCGGGTAAAGTCAACTTTGGCAGCGTGGTTTACTCCAAACGAAGGGTCCCCCTAAAACAGTAACATTATGGAAATTTCAACGACAATCATCCAATCAACCCATCGATTCTCGGTACGAAGCCTTTATAAACAGTTGTGGAAAGACCCTGTGAGATTGACGGGGAGTCAAGTGGGAACGTAGAATGAAAACAGTGCAGAAGACTTCAAGATTCCGCTATCAGTTTCGACAAAAGGCAGGTCACAAAACTCGGCCTTGAAGAAGGGGGGAGAAAAAGTAGGATAGAAAATTAGGCAAATTTGGACGAATTCTATAAAGTGATCGACGCAAAACCGATTGATACCAAGTGTATCCAAATAGACTTCGTCCACACACTAAAAAGAGTATAAATCATTTGTTGGCCTTATGGCATTTTTTATATTTTCAAATATTTTTTTGACTAATGTTACCATTTCAAAGCATATTTTTACAACATCAAGAAGTTTAAATTATAGGATGCGTCACACTTTAAGATATATTTTGTTGAGATATGTTTGTCATTTTTAAACATCTCATACTCTTTAGAATTTAGTAATAAGTTCACAAAAAGTCAAAGTGTAATTAAGTCTTAAAATTTTCAAAAAGTACAATCAAATTCTAACACTTATTAAATTAGTGCAACTAAATCCTTTCATTAACTTCGTTTAATTTGACTCACCAAAAATACAAACATGGTTATTTTATTACCTTTTTAAGGTATGTGTTGTCCAATGTGGCATTTTTTATTATTTTTTGAAGAGAGAGGCACTGACATGGCATCTTCTTCTTCATTGACCCGGCATTTTCCTTCTTCTCCACCTTCATCCACCAACACCGCTGCCAAATATCACCCTCATTTGTCCCTAGGTGTTGGCATTATTTAGAGAATAGAGCCCTGAAGTTTGTTTGAGGTGCCTTGGTGATAAAAAGGGGAGTCAAGCAATGTGGTATGTATGAACTCTAAGGGGAGATGGTGATAAATTTTATTGTAGAGACATTGAATGCATTTGTTCAAGAGACAAAATTCTAGCATATGTATTTTAGGCACATTAGTGAGAGAAGCTTGAAGGTTCTAAGTGAAAAGAATCTACTATGTAGTTATGTTGCAAAGTAACTAAATAAATGCGAGCACTATAAGTGGGGAAAACAATGAAAATGCAGTTGAATATGATTGCAAGAGACCATAGAGATTGCATAATTGACTCAAGTAGATTTTGCAAGCTATTGCAGTATTCTTCGAAGAAGAGTGCTAAGATTATGCCCGACTACCTGAGAAAGATTAGTATGTTTGTGTTGAGTCACAAATTCGATGTTGTTGTCATGAATAGGCAATTAGGAGCCATAGGTAAGGCGATGAAGCATGTGGTGATTGATAGTTGCAAGGATTTTTACTTGTTGTTGTGTAAAAGAATTCTGTAAGGAGGAAAGTATAGTGAGAGACCGCATCATTATTAGTGAATCATAATAGGTTGCAAAAGTCATGAGTTAGAGTGTTACCTGAATTATATATATTGGCAGCGCTTTGGGTCGGTTAACATTCGCAGCTCTCCCGTGTAAACGCCGCCTTGACCCTATGCAGGGCTGCCCAGGGCTTTCAAAGGGTCTATTTAGCCTTTTAAAGGGGTGTACTACCCCCATTAAAGGCACTTTTTGTCCTCTCCAAAGGCTGAGCCAACCCTTCGGGAGGATTTTGTGTCCTTTCGAATGGCCAATCCAACCTTTCAAATTGAAATTCAAAAAATTCATCTTATATAGGGGCTCATTTTACTATTTTTTTACTTCAAGGTAGCTCATTATAAATCTCTCTTTCAATTATATTCTCTCAAATTCAAGTTACTAACTTAATTTTATTTGTAAGGAAATTCCCGTGAGGTTCTAGCTAGAAGAATCCGATGATCTCAATAGGGTGCGGGTTGAGTAAAAATTGCAAGGTGATAAATAAGCATTCTAAACCCCCTAAATAAAATTATTTTTTTATAATGCCAGAGTTAGGATTGAATTATTAAATAAATTACTGTTACTCTATTGGTTTAAAATTAGGCTTTTCACGAATAAATAGGACATGTAATGCCTAAATTACCCTTTGAAAATACAAAAAATGTGATTTTATAGCTATTGTCCCATTGAAATAAACCTAAAAAACTCATAGTTTCTCTAGACCGTTATTTCGCTTGTTTAAATATTTGCATTAGAAAACCCATTGCGTAAAGCCAACCCGTAGGTTGCAATATCGGGGTAATTGGTTTGAGCATGCCTAAAGGCCCCACGCATATCATGATTTTCCAAAATGTTTTCGATAGGATTATAGTCATTTTCCCTAAAAAGGAATTCAACTTTCAAAACCCTTATTATATATGAATGAAGGATGAAGGATGAAAATGTTGGGAAAATCCTCTATTTTTTTTTTTGTTGGTCCTACTCTACTCCTATTCTATCACTCACTCTTAGACTTTTACCATACCTCATTGCAAGGCGTGGAAATCGAAACCCACACATGAAGTTAAATCATCTTTACCCCAAACCCCCTGAGAAGGTAGGGATTCGAACCCCCCATCTTCCTCTTCCCATATTGTATTGATGATGGCAAAGACAATCAAAGTTTACTAGTGTGTGTATTAGTTTAGTACCAGGTGATATATACACAAATTACTATGCAAATGAGATACTATCAGGTGTGATCCTGAGTGCTCTACCACAACTGGAATTGCTATGCCAATATTTAATATGAACAAGGTATTGCACGTGGAGATGTTTACAAGCTAGAAGGATCTCTACAAATGTGAACAATCTAGAAGGACTTTGATCAAGGGTGAATGGATTGAGAAGAACAAGGATGTTCGTGATGACTTAAAAAGACCAATTTAAGGTGAACGGTTGGATGAACTTTAGTGATGGTGAACAAGCTTATGTTAATCTTTGTTGAATCTTCGAAGGACCGCACTCCTGAAAATGAATTGCTTGATAGAGTGGTGGTCACCAATATGCTTGGAAGGATCAGAAGACAGAAGAAGGCAGATCATTATCAAGATTGTGGTCACCAATATGCTAAAGTAATTCTCTTTAGATTTTGGATGTTGACTGATCATTTAGTGAAGACGAGAAATCAGTAGGGATGTTGATGTCCTTGGAAGCCTTTGGAAGCTAATGAAGCCAAGAAGATCATTGGACAATTGATTGGAAGTCATTCCACATGGTTTCATAGGTGGATAGCATCAACAAACTATTGGTAATCTACACTCCTAACAACATGGGTAAGGGACAATGTAGATATTGAGTTTTGGAAGGTGCTAGCAATTTGCTCATCAAATTGGAATGTTGATTAACACTAACATAGCCATTACAAAGGTTTGAAGTTTGTGTTGGGAGCACTAAAGATGAATCAAGGCAATTACGGCAAGAAGACAGACACTAACAGGATCAGATCAATTGGTTTTGAAAATTGCCATTCTTAGAGAGAGCTGTTTTGATGTTGGTAAGCAAAAGAGAGCCATTTTGCTCATAGCAATAGTAATAATAACAGCTACTTCCTAGAGTTGAGTGGAAATGAACAAACTGACCCCCTGCATTGGCAACCCTCGCTAGACTTAGGGAGGGTCGCGACCCATGCCCAGATTTGGGCGAAGGCATGTAAGCCCTCGCCCATGAGGCTGATAACCCTTGCCAACCATTCCCCCACCATCGCTGGCCTTTCTTGGCGATGGTGGGATGACAAGCACAAGGGCTTTGAAGCCCAATCCTCGTTGCTGGTTCAACTCTTTTTTTTTTTCTCTTAATTTAATTTAAATAATTTTTGTATTGAAAAATTATATTTTGATCAAGACATCATTTTAGTCATACCATTGCCATGTAGGAGAGAGAAAATATTAAAAAAGATCAACATTTTCCATCAATCAAGTTAGATAGAGTTAACAAAATGACTTGATTGCACCAATTTGACAAGTTTTAAGACTTAATTGCATTTTTTTTGCAATATTTAGAACTCAATTGCACTTCCGCGACAAGATTTATAACTTCAAGTGCATATATCTCTATTTTTATGTAATATGTAGAACTTTTCAATAATATGAAAGTTAATATGCAAAATCAGATATAAATTATTCATAATTTTATAATTTTCAACTTACAAAAAAAAAAAATGGTAGGCGGGACCACGGCACAATATTGTCATAAGAATAGGGTTTTGTCTGCTATAACAACGAAGAGCACTATTTTGGCGCCATAACTTTGATTTTTGATAAAAAGATATTGCCCGCCTGGTTTGACTAGTCAGGGCCTAGTTGGTAATCGACCAAGTAGTGCTAATTTCTATTCTTTTGTTCCCGAGAATAGATTTGGAATAGAAATCCGTTTAGTAAAATTTTTATTCCCGAGAACAAATTTCTATTTTTTTGTTTTTGGAAGTAAATTTGGAACAAAACGAGAAGTAGAAAAAAGTTGATTCTTTGTTCCCAAGAACAATTCTAAAATCAAGTCTACCTATTTTTCCTTTTTTCTCTTCTTTTTTTTTTGTTCTTCTTCCCTCTTTCTTGTTCTTCAAGTGCTGTCGCCACCGCCACCGCCGCCATTACCGTTTGCCATTGCCGCCGCTCCCCGTTGACCGCCACCATTCGCGTCCACCGCCGTTGGTTGCCAACGAGCTCGCCTGAGGCTTGCCCAGCCACCAATGAGCCTCGCCTTCCTAGGCGAGGCTTGCCCTAGCTTGGGCGAGGCAAGGCTCGACCTAGCCATTGCTGAGTGAGGCTCAACCTCGCCCTAGATTTAGCGAGGGCGAGTTGGGCCACTACAAGGTCGGCGACGCCCAACCAAGGCGAGGCCAACCTCGCGATGGCCCAACGAGGTCAAGCCCCACCGGTGGCTGGACGAGCTCGGCATTGCTAGATCTAGACGAGGCTACTCACCCAACCAAGGCTCGGTTGAGCCTCACCTAGCTGCCAATGAGGCGTAGCCTCGCCGAGGGCCGGCGACGCTTCGATGAGGTCGCCGGCCCTCATCTGGTTGATCACCGGTCATCCCAAGGCCGGCGACCGATTGACGTTGAAGAAGAAGAGAAAGAAAAGAAAAAAAGAAAAGAAGAAAAAAGAAAAAAAAGAAAAAATAAAATTATTAAAAAATGATAAAAAAATTGGATTAGAAATTTTCAGAACGTACTAAACGCAATTCTATTTCAGGAATTGAAATTTTGGATAGTTACCAAACAGCTTAAAATGCTTAGAAATTATTTTCGAAAATAAAATAAAAATAAATTATTTTTTATTAGAAATTGTTTTCGGGAACAGAAGTGTTACCAAACACGCTCTTAGTGGCTCTTTGCTGCCTGCTTTTTGCTGTGCTAATAAGAACACTATAATCCTTTCTAAATAGTGATGAAGCTTCCCAAATATTGCTTGCTTGACATGGATGAGATGAGTCATAAAGTGGGTAAAACTTGTGCAAGATTGAACCATGCGTAACGCTCACATGAAAACTTTGTCTAGTGTTTTTTTAGCTTTAAAGATAACTTTGTTATCAATATCTTGAATTGAGGATCATGATGAGTTTTTGAAAAAGGCTAATGGGGCCAGGATTTCCATCATTGCAAAAGGTTAATGGGCATGCAACACACTCACCTGCTCGGTTTACCCAGTAGTTTGATTTTCACAGTGACTTTGAGCAAATCTCTAGTTCTTACGCATATTTTAGTAATAAATCCACAATCATATTGTATATATAGATTCTATTATGAAATATCTATATGCTGAATATTTATTTTGATTGAATAATTGCGCATATTCTTCATCTAAAATTATTAGCACTAAAATTACAATGATTATTTTCAAGTTGATGACGACAGAGTCTTGTATCCAAGTTACATTATGTTGATTTTTTCAGTGATGGAACAAATTCCTGCATATGAGTTATAAAAAGTAAACTTAAATGCTTAGAAAGTAATATTCCATGATAAAGGCTACATCTAAGAATATTAGCGTATATATGACAATAATTGATATAAGAGGATTATTTGAAATTTATGGGTGTTCTTACGGCTATTCTAACATTTGAAATATACAAATGTGATTTTATAGCTACACTCCATTGAAGTAAACATAAGAAATGTCATAGTTTTATTGGACCATTATTTTGCTTGTTTAAAGATTTGCATTAGAAAACCCATTCATGAAGCCAAACCATGGGTCAAATTACCGAGGAAATCAGTTCGAGCGACCTGAAGGCAGAGCTAAGGTCCCAGGTCCCCACGCATATCTTGATTTTCCAAAATGTTTTCAAAAGGATTATAGTCATTTTCGCTAAAAATATTTCCGACCTTTAAAATCCTTATTTTATGGCCGAAGGAACGAAAAAAATCTGTATCTAAGTAGCCCAATAATAACATGGTTCCGTCAATTTTAAAACTAAGCATGCAACATCTAATTATAATTTATTAGCCAATTGCACAAGTATTTAGGTGGCAAATTTGGACTCATGCATAATTTTTGAAAGTCATCGCATATTTTCCAAACACAAACACACACGGTACATGAACTCATGCTGGGCACAAAATGACAAAGGAATATCCTTGATTACATCTCCAAAACAATTTAAATTGCATCAATAATTTTAGAATTTTTTTTTACATTCAATTGACTTAAATAGAAAATGTTGTATTAAAAAGGCGTTTTAGGGATGTTAACCCCTCCCCATAAGTTACTGAACCTCCCGGTTCACAAGTTTCTCTGATTTTTGCAAATGACCAATGATTTCACACGTGACTTGCAATTTCATTCAATCTAGTTTTTTTTTTTTTTAAATTGATTAGTGGCGACTCTATTTCTTATTTTATATATAAAAAAAACTTGAATTTTCTCAAAACTTCCAACACTCTTTGCCAATTACACAGCCGCTCCGCCTACCAAACAGGACCTCGATCCCGGGAGCGAATGGTGAGGCAGTAGTAAGATGCAAAAGCACGGCAACTGGTCCGTGTTGCTGTGTTGGAGTCGGTTTGGGAAAGGGAATGGTTTGCGCTTTGGATCTCCATGTGTGCGTGATGTGCAGTGTGTAATTGGTAATTTCCCAAAGCTAACTGGTGGAGAATTTTCCTCGTGAATTACATCCCAATTGGTGCCATTCTTCATGGGTTTTCACATGTGGAAGATCGATGAGTGTTTGAAGTCGTAAAGAGTCTTGTGGTAAGATTCCTGAGAATTCATTCATGAGATTGAGTAATTGTTTCATGAATAATTATGAGGGCTAAAACCTTAAGGGGAGGATTGAAGACTAAAAAAGATGAAGTGTGTTTAAACAACTTAAGTGAAGTTATAATCTTTCTTTTTGTTTTCCCGTTTTTGTGGGGAGTCACTTTCATGAAAGACTCCACCTGAAAAAAAGATAATAATGTTATGGAACTTTCGCGGCACAATCAATCAATGAAACCAATTGATTTTAGAAATTGAGACTTTCGAAAAAGTTGTGGGAAAAGACATGCGAGATCAACGGGAAGCAAAGTTGGAACGTGGAACTCCTGGACTGCGCTGTCACTGTCCAAGACTCTTTCCACTAGTGATATTGTTGAAGAGCAAGAAGAAGACGTGGAACTAACGAGGCTGAAGAGCCGAAGAGAAAGATGATGTCTAATGCTGCCATAGCACGGCATAATGTTGGGAACTGTTTGTTATCTGTGGCGAGGGTTCGGTAACAGGAAAAACCACGTGGGATTAATGGGAAGTGGAGTGAGAACGTAGAAAAGAAACCACGTGAGAGGCTTCCAAATTCCGCTGTCGGTGTCCAAGACACTCCAAAAGTCCATCATCCCTGCTCCTCTTCCCCCTGATTCTGTACGGCGAATAGGCCAAATGAACTACTTCCTTCCTTTTTTCGTGTGAAGTCAACTTTGGCAGGTTGGTTTACTCCAAACGATAGGGCTCCCCTAAAGCAATAACATTATGGAAATTTCGCCGACACAATAATTTAATCAACCTAGTGATTCTAGGTATGAAGACTTCCCGAAAAAGTTGTGGAAGGATCGCCTGAGATTGATGGGGTTCGAGTCGGAACGTGGAATGATAACAGCGTAAGAGACTTCTAGATTCCGTTATCATTCCAACGCCGTGCATGCTACATAAAATGGCCTTCAAGAAGAGTGGAGAAAAAGAAAATTAGAAAATAAAGTAATTTCGATTAATTTTATAAAAGTGGTCGAGGCAAAGCCGATTGGTACCAAGTGTATCCAAATAGAGTTCGTGGACACACTAAAAAGATAATAAACTATTTGTCTTGTTTAACTAATGTTACTATTGCAAAGCATATTTTGCCAACATCAATAAGTTTAAAGTATGGAATGTGTCACACTTTAAGATACATTTTATTGAAATATTTTTGTCACTTTTAAACAACATCTCGTGCTTTTTTAATTTAAAAATAAATGCACATAAAGTTCTAAAACTTATTGTGAAAATGCAATTGAGTCTTAAAACTTTCAAATAACGTAATCAAATTCTAAAACTTGTCAAATTGGTACGACTAAATCCCCTTCATTAAATCCATTTAATTTGACTCACCAAAAATCTTAACATGATTTTATTTATGACCTTTTTAAAGCATGTGTTGCCCGATGTGGCAATTTTTATTGTTTTTCAAAGAGAGAGGCACTGACATGGCATCTTCTTCATGATTTTAACTTTTGGTCAGAGCTAAAGTTCAATTCAATTGTTCCTTTTTCAGGAACCTTGGCCGCTGCGTCAATCCCCTTTAGAAGCTTGGGCATAGTGAGCTTAAAGTATCATTGCGACACACCAATTCGTACTCTTCACCTTTCTTTCTGCCTACATGCCACCTGCACCAGCCACTAGGATAACTATTTTGCCATTACGTGTACTATTGAGACGGAACTCACTCTTTGTGCCAATGAATCACATCACCTTGTTCATGAAAGTATTCATGAAAGGTGAACCACTATTGTGAAAGTCACATGAAATGACATTAACTTAGTCAAAATTTTATGATTTTCAAGTTAGGGTAGCTGGGGCCACCCACAATATTATTGTAAGAGCAGGATTTGTTTGTCTTTTGAGCCAAGCGCACTATTTTGGCTGCTATAACATTGATTTTCGAGAAAAATGATTACCTGCCAGGTTAGACTGGTTAGCGGCCCTTTCCTAACTATTTTCTATTATTCTAATAGAAGCTTACAAAGTATTAAATTGCTCCCCTAAGATGGATGAGATGAGTCAAGATATGCATTATTACAAAAAAACTTAGTAGAAGAAAATTTCAATGCTTAAAAAGTTAAATTTCCGGATAAAGGCTACATCTAAGATTATGAGAGTGGTGAAGCTTACAAAGTATTAATTGCTCTCCTAAGATGGATGAGATAGAAGTCATGATATGCATTATTACAAAAAAAACTTAGTAGAAGAAAATTTAAATGCTTAAAAAGTAAAATTTCGGGATAAAGCATATATCTAAGATTATGAGCACGCAAGCTGATATAAGAGGATCATATAAAATATTACAGGCATTTTTAAAAATAAATGAATATGTAAAAATCAATAAGAACGTCGAGTAAACATAAAGATGGGTTGATAGAGAAAGGACAGTAAAGCTAAAATAATTAATTCATATGAGGAAGAAAATGAAAAGGTAAAAGAGTCTGTGGGCTATACATGTTTCCTTCAATTATGGTCACTGTGAAGTGTGCATCACGTGTTCCCCTTCTTTCCAGGAGAGTTTCTTTTTTAATCGACTTCTCATTATTTGTAGGACACCCAGACTGGTAGGGCAAGGTGATCCATGTTCTTTCGTTTTTCCTTCTTTTCAAAGAGGATGTGAAAAAATTTAGAAATAAGTGCACAGACAGTCCCAAGACTTATCGTGAAAATGCAATTGAGTCTTCAAACTTTCAAGGAGCACAATCAAATTCTAAAGCTTCTCACATTAGTACAACTAAATCCCCTACATTAAATCCATTTTGACTCACCAAAAACCTTAACATGATGTTGCACTTTTTATTGTTTTCTGAAGAGAGTGGCGTTGACATGGCATCTTCTTCATGAATTTGAACTATTGGTCAGAGCTAAAATTCAATTAAATTGTTCCTTTTTCAGGAACCTTGGCCGCTGCGTTGTTCCCCATTAGAAGCTTGGGTAGAGTGAGATTAAATTTTCAATGCAACACACCAATTCGTACTCTTCACCTTTCTTTCTGCCTGAATGCCATCTGCACCAGCCACTAGGATAACTATTTTGCCATTATGTGTACTATTGAGACGGAACTCGTTCTTTATGCCAACAAATCACATCACCTTGTTCATGAAAGTATTCATGAAAGGTGAACCACTATTTTAAAAGTCACGTGAAATCACATTAGCTTAGTCATAATTTTATGATTTTCAAATTAGGGTAAGTGGGGCCACCCACAATATTATTGTAAGAGTAGCATTTGTTTACCTTAAGAGCCAAGCACACTATGTTGGCTGCTATAGCATTGATTTTCGAGAAAAATGATTAGCCCGCCGGGTTAGACTTGTTAGCAGCTCTTTGCTAATTGCTTTTTACTATTCAGATAGAAATGATTTCGACCTTTCAAGAGAGCAGTGAAGCTTCCCGAGTATTGATTGCTCTCTCAAGACGGATGAGATGAGTCATGATATGCATTATTATAAAAAACTTAGTAGAAGAAAATTTAAATGTTTAAAGAGTTGAATTTTAGGATAAAGGCTACATCTAAGATTATGAGCGCATATTTGACGCAAGCTGATATAAGAGGATCATTTGACATATTACATTCATTTTTAAAAATAAATGAATATTTAAAAATCAATAAGAACGTCGAGCGAACATAAAGCTTTGTTGATAGAGAAAGGACAGTGAAGCTAAAATATTTAAGTCATATCAGGAAGAAAATGAAAAAGGATAAAGAGTCTGTTGGCTATACATGTTTCCTTCAATTATGGTCCCTGTGAAGTGTGCATCACGCGTTCCCTTTCTTTCCAGGAGAGTTTCTTTTTTAATCGATTTCTCATTTTTTGTAGGACACCCATACTGGTAGGGCAAGGTGATCCATGTTCGTTCGTTTTTTCCTTTTTTCAATGAGGATGTGAAAAATTTTAGAAATAAGTGCACAGACAGTCCTGAGACTTATCATGAAAATGTAATTGAGTGTTAAAACCTTCAAGGAGCGCAATGAAATTCTAAAGCTTCTCAAATTAGTACAACTAAATCCCCTTCGTTAAATCCAATTAATTTGACACAAAGAAAATCTTAACATGATGTTGCACATTTTATTGTTGTTCGAAGAGAGTGGCGTTGACATGCCATCTTCTTCATGAATTTTAACTATTGGTCAGAGTTAAAATTCAATTCAATTGTTCATTTTTCCGGAACCTTGGTCGCTGCATTGTTCCCCATTAGAATCTTGGGAAGGCTGAGCTTAAATTATCATTGCAACTCACCAATTCTTGCTCCACCTTTCTTTCTCCCTAAATGCCATCCGCATCAGCCCCTAGGATAACTGTTTCGCCATTACGTGTACCATTGAGACGGAACTCGTTCTTTGTGCCAATAAATCACATCACCTTGTTCATGAAAGTATTCATGAAAGGTGACCCACTATTGTAAAAGTCATGTGAAATCACATTAGCTTAGTCATAATTTAATGATTTTCAAATTAGGGTAGGTGGGGCCACCGACAATATTATTGTAAAAGTAGGATTTGTTTGGCGTAAGAGCCAAGTGCACTATTTTGGCTGCTATAGCATTGATTTTGGAGAAAAATGATTAGCCCGCCATGTTAGACTAGTTAGCAGCTCTTTCCTAATTGCTTTTTACTATTCTAATAGAAATGATTTCGACCTTTCAAGAGAGTATTGAAGCTTCCTGAGAATTGATTGCTCTCTCAAGATGGATGAGATGAGTCATGATATGCATTATTATAAAAAACTTAGTAGAAGAATATTTAAGTGTTTAAAGAGTTAAATTTTGGGATAAAGGCTACATCTAAGATTATGAGTGCATATTTGACGCAAGCTGATATAAGAGGATCATTTGACATATTACAAGCATTTTTAAAAATAAATGAATATTTAAAAAACAATAAGAACGTCGAGTGAACATAAACATGAGTTGATAGAGAAAGGACAGTAAAGCTAAAATTTAAGTCATATCAGGAAGAAAATGAAAAAGGTAAAAGAGCCAGTGGGCTATACATGTTTCCTTCAATTATGGTCGCTGTGAAGTGTGCATCACGTGTTCCCTTTCTTTCCAGGAGAGTTTCTTTTTTAACCGATTTCTCAAATTGAGTGTTAAAACTTTCAAGGAGTGGAATCAAATTCTAAAGCTTCTCAAATTAGTACAACTAAATCCCCTACGTTAAATCCAATTAATTTCACTCAAGAAAAATCTTAACATGATGTTGTACATTTTATTGTTTTTCGAAGAGAGTGGCGTTGACATGGCATCTTCTTCATGAATTTTAACTATTGGTCAGAGTTAAAATTCAATTCAATTGTTCCTTTTTCAGGAACCTTGGCCGCTGCGTTGTTCCCCATTAGAATCTTGGGCAGGCTGAGCTTAAATTATCATTGCGACTCAGAAATTCTTGCTCTTCACCTTTCTTTCTGCCTGAATGCCATCCACACCAGCCACTAGGATAACTGTTTTTCCATTACGTGTACCATTGACACGGAACTCGTTCTTTGTGCCAATAAATCACATCACCTTGTTCATGAAAGTATTCATGAAAGGTGAACCACTAAAGCAAAAGTCACATGAAATCACATTAGCTTAGTCATAATTTTATGATTTTCAAATTTGGGTAGGTGGGGCCACCCACAATATTATTGTAAGAGTAGGATTTGTTTACCTTAAGAGCCAAGCGCACTATTTCGGCTGCTATAGCATTGATTTTCGAGAAAAATGATTAGCCCGCCAAGTTAGACTAGTTAGTAGCTTTTTGCTAATTGCTTTTTACTCTTCTCATAGAAATGATTTCGACCTTTCAAGAGAGTGGTGACGCTTCCCGAGTATTGATTGCTCTCTCAAGATGGATGAGATGAGTCATGATATGCATTATTATAAAAAAACTTATTAGAAGAATATTTAAATGTTTAAAGTGTTAAATTTCGGGATAAAGGCTACATCTAAGATTATGAGTGCATATTTGACGCAAGCTGATATAAGAGGATCATTTGACACATTACATGCATTTTTAACAATAAATGAATATTTAAAAATGAATAAGAATGTCGAGTGAACATAAAGATGGGTTGATAGAGAAAGGACAGTAAAGCTAAAATATTTAAGTCATCTCAGGAAGAAAATGAAAAAGGTAAAAGAGTCTGTGGGCTATACATGTTTTCTTCAATTATGGTCGCTGTGAAGTGTGCATCACGTGTTCCCATTCTTTCCATGAGAGTCCAGTCATAATTTTATGATTTTCAAATCAGGGTAAGTGGGGCCACCCACAATATTATTGTAAGGGTAGGATTTGTTTGCCTTAAGAGCCAAGCAAACTATTTTGATTGCTATAGCATTGATTTTGGAGAAAAATGAGTAGCACGCCAGGTTAGATTGGTTAGCAGCTCTTTGCTAATTGCTTTTGTCTATTCTGATAGAAATGATTTCGACCTTTCAAGAGAGTGGTGACGCTTCCCGAGTATTGATTGCTCTCTCAAGTTGGATGAGATGAGTCATGATATGCATTATTATAAAAAACTTAGTAGAATAAAATTTAAATGTTTAAAGAGTTGAATTTCAGGATAAAGGCTACATCTAAGATTATGAGTGCATATTTGACGCAAGCTAATATAAGAGGATCATTTCACATATTACATGCATTTTTAACAATAAATGAATATTTAAAAATCAATAACAACGTCGAGTGAACATAAAGATGGGTTGATAGAGAAAGGACAGTAAAGCTAAAATATTTAAGTCATATCAGGAAGAAAATGAAAAAGGTACAAGAGTCTGTGGGCTATACATGTTTCCTTCAATTATGGTCCCTGTGAAGTGTGCGTCACGCGTTCCCTTTCTTTCCAGGAGAGTTTCTTTTTTAATCGATTTCTCATTTTTTGTAGGACACCCTTACTAGTATGGCAAGGTGATCCATGTTCTTTCGTTTTTTCCTTTTTTCAAGGAGGATGTGAAAAAATTAGAAGTAAGTGCACAGATAGTCCTAAGACTTATCGTGGAAATGCAATTGAGACTTAAAACTTTCAAGGAGCGCAATCAAATTCTAAAACATCTCAAATTAGTAAAACTAAATCCCCTTCGTTGAATCCATTTAATTTGACTCGCCAAAATTCTTAACATGATGTTGCACATTTTATTGTTGTTCGAAGGGAGTGGCGTTGACATGGCATCTTCTTCATGAATTTGAACTATTGGACAAAGCTAAAATTCAATTCAATTGTTCCTTTTTCGGGAACCTTGGCCGTTGCGTTGTTTCCCATTAGAAGCTTGGGTAGACTGAGCTTAAATTATCATTGCGACTCACCAATTCTTGCTCTTCACCTTTCTTTCTGCCTGAATGCCATCCACACCAGCCACTAGGATGACTGTTTTGCCATTACGTCTACCATTGACACGGAACTCGTTCTCTGTGCCAATAAATCACATTACCTTTTGCATGAAAGTATTCATGAAAGGTGAACCACTATTGTAAAAGTCATGTGAAATCACATTAGCTTGGTCATAATTTTAGGATTTTTAAATTAGGGTAAGTGGGACCACTCACAATATTATTGTAAGAGTAGGATTTATTTTCCTTAAGAGCCAAGTGCACTATTTTGATTGCTATAGCATTGATTTTGGAGAAAAATAATTAGCATGCCAGGTTAGACTGGTTAGCAACTCTTTGCTAATTGCTTTTGTCTATTCTGATAGAAATGATTTCGACCTTTCAAGAGAGTGGTGATGCTTCCCGAGTATTGATTGCTCTCTCAAGATGGATGAGATGAGTCATGATATGCATTATTATAAAAAAACTTAGGAGAATAAAATTTAAATGTTTAAAGAGTTGAATTTCAGGATAAAGGCTACATCTAAGATTATGAGTGCATATTTGACGCATGCTGATATAAGAGGATCATTTGACATATTACATGCATTTTTAACAATAAATGAATATTTAAAGATCAATAAGAACGTCGAGTGAACATAAAGATGGGTTGATAGAGAAAGGACAGTAAAGCTAAAATATTGAAGTCATATCAGGAAGAAAATGAAAAAGGTACAAGAGTCTGTGGGCTATACATGTTTCCTTCAATTATGGTCGCTGTGAAGTGTGCATCACGTGTTCCCTTTCTTTCCATGAGAGTTTCTTTTTTGAACGATTTCTCATTTTTTGTAGGACACCCTTATTAGTGAGCAAGGTGATCCATGTTCGTTCGTTTTTCCTTTTTTCAATTAGGATGTGAAAAATTTAGAAATAAGTGCATAGACAGTCCTAAGACTTATCGTGAAAATGCAATTGAGTGTTAAAACTTTCAAGGAGCGCAATGAAATTCTAAAGCTTCTCAAATTAGTACAACTAAATCCCCTTCGTTAAATCCAATTAATTTGACTCAACAAAAATCCTAACATGATGTAGCACATTTTATTGTTGTTCGAAGAGAGTGGCGTTGACATGGCATCTTCTTCATGAGTTTGAACTATTGGACAGAGCTAAAATTAAATTCAATTGGTCCTTTTTTAGGAACCTTGGCCGCTGCGTTGTAACCCATTAGAAGCTTGGGCAAACTGAGCTTAAATTATCATTGAGACTCACCAATTCTTGCTCTTCACCTTCCTTTATGCCTGAATGCTATCCACACCAGCCACTAGGATAACTGTTTTGCCATTATGTGTACCACTGACACGGAACTCGTTCTTTGTGCCAATAAATCACATCACCTTGTTCATGAAAGTATTCATGAAAGGTGAACCACTATTGTAAAAGTCACGTGAAATCTCATTAGCTTAGTCATTATTTTATGATTTTCAAATTAGGGTAAGTGGAGCCACCCACAATATTATTGTAAGAGTAGGATTTATTTGCCTTAAGAGCCAAGCGCACTATTTTGATTGTTATTGCATTGATTTTAGAGAAAAATGATTAGCACGCCAGGTTAGATTGGTTAGCAGCTCTTTGCTAGTTGCTTTTGTCTATTCTAATAGAAAGGATTTGGACCTTTCAAGAGAGTGGTGACCCTTCCCGAGTATTGATTGCTCTCTCAAGACGGATGAGATGAGTCATGATATGCATTATTATAAAAAAATTTAGTAGAATAAAATTTAAATGTTTAAAGAGTTGAATTTCAGGATAAAGGCTACATCTAAGATTATGAGTGCATATTTGACGCAAGCTGATATGAGAGCATCATTTGACATATTACATGCATTTTTAACAATAAATGAAAAATTAAAAATCAATAAGAACGTCGAGTGAACATAAAGCTGGGTTGATGGAGAAAGGACAGTAAAGCTAAAATATTTAAGTCATATCAGGAAGAAAATGAAAAAGGTAAAAGAGTCTGTGGGCTATACATGTTTCCTTCAATTATGGTCGCTGTGAAGTGTGCATCACGTGTTCCCTTTCTTTCCATGAGAGTTTCTTTTTTAATCGATTTCTCATTTTTTGTAGGACACCCTTACTAGTGAGCAAGGTGATCCATGTTCATTCGTTTTTTTCTTTTTTTCAATGAGGATGTGAAAAACTTTAGAAATAAGTGCACAGACAGTTCTAAGACTTATCGTGAAAATGCAATCGAGTGTTAAAACTTTCAAGGAGTGCAATGAAATTCTAAAGCTTCTCAAATTAGTACAACTAGATCCCCTTCGTTAAATCCAATTAACTTGACTCAACAAAAATCTTAACATGAAGTTGCACATTTTATTGTTGTTCGAAGAGAGTGGCATTGACATGGCATCTTCTTCATGAATTTTAACTATTGGACAGAGCTAAGACTCAATTCAATTGTTCCCTTTTTAGGAACCTTGGCCGCTGCGTTGTTCCCCATTAGAAGCTTGGGCAGACTGAGCTTAAATTATCGTTGCGACTCACCAATTCTTGCTCTTCACCTTTCTTTCTACCTGAATGCCATCAAGACCAGCCACTAGGATAACTGTTTTGCCATTACGTGTACCATGGACACGGAACTCGTTCTTTGTGCCAATAAATCACATCACCTTGTTCATGAAAGTATTCATGAAAGGTGAACCACTATTGTAAAAGTCACGTGAAATCACATTAGCTTAGTCATAATTTTATGATTTTCAATTTAGGGTAAGTGGGGCCACCCACAATATTATTGTAAGAGTAGGATTTGTTTGCCTTAAGAGCCAAGCGCACTGTTTTGATTGCTATAGCATTGATTTTGGAGAAAAATGATTAGCACGCCAGGTTAGACTGGTTAGCAGCTCTTTGCTAATTGCTTTTGTCTATTCTGATAGAAATGATTTCCACCTTTCAAGAGAGTGGTGAAGCTTCCCGAGTATTGATTGCTCTCTCAAGACGGATGAGATGAGTCATGATATGCATTATTATAAAAAACTTAGTAGAATAAAATTTAAATGTTTAAAGAGTTGAATTTCAAGATAAAGGCTACATCTAAGATTATGAGTGCATATTTGACGCAAGCTGATACAAGAGGATCATTTGACATATTACATGCATTTTTAAAAATAAATGAATGTTTAAAAATCAATAAGAACGTCGAGTGAACATAAAGATGGGTTGATAGAGAAAGGACGGTAAAGCTAAAATATTTAAGTGATATCAAGAAGAAAATGAAAAAGGTAAAAGAGTCTGTGGGCTATACATGTTTCCTTCAATTATGGTCCCTGTGAAGTGTCCATCACGCGTTCCCTTTCTTTCCATGAGAGTTTCTTTTTTAATCGATGTCTCATTTTTTGTAGGACTCCCTTACTGGTATGGCAAGGTGATCCATGTTCTTTCGTTTTTTCCTTTTTTCAATGAGCATGTGAAAAAAATTAGAAGTAAGTGCACAGATAGTCCTAAGACTTATCGTGGAAATGCAATTGAGACTTAAAACTTTCAAGGAGCGCAATCAAATGCTAAAACTTCTCAAATTAGTACAACTAAATCCCTTCGTTAAATCCATTTAATTTGACTCACCAAAAATCTTAACATGATGTTGCACTTTTTATTGTTTTTCGAAGAGAGTGGCGTTGACATGACATCTTCTTCATGAATTTGAACTATTGGACAGAGCTAAGCTTTAATTCAATTCTTCCTTTTTCGGGAACCTTGGCCGTCGCGTTGTTCCCCATTAGAAGCTTGGGCAGACTGAGCTTAAATCATCATTGCGACTCACAAATTCTTGCTCTTCAACTTTCTTTCTGCTTGAATGCCATCCACACCAGCCACAAGGATGACTGTTTTGCCATTACGTGTACCATTCACACGGAACTCGTCCTTTTTGCCAATAAATCACATCACCTCTTGCATGAAAGTATTCATGAAAGGTGAACCACTATTGTAAAAGTCACGTGAAATCACGTTAGCTTAGTCATAATTTTATGATTTTCAAATTAGGGTAAGTGGGGCCACCTACAATATTATTGTAAGAGTAGGATTTATTTGCCTTAAGAGCCAAGCGCACTATTTTGATTGCTATTGCATTGATTTTAGAGAAAAATGATTAGCACGCCAGGTTAGACTGGTTAGCAGCTCTTTGCTAATTGTTTTTGTCTATTCTGATAGAAAGGATTTGGACCTTTCAAGAGAGTGGTGACCCTTTCCGAGTATTGATTGCTCTCTCAAGACGGATGAGATGAGTCATGATATGCATTATTACAAAAATTTAGTAGAATAAAATTTAATTGTTTAAAGAGTTGAATTTCAGGATAATGGCTACATCTAAGATTATGAGTGCATATTTGACGCAAGCTAATATGAGAGCATCATTTGACATATTACATGCATTTTTAACAATAAATGAATATTTAAAAATCAATAAGAACGTCGAGGGAACATAAAGCTGGGTTGATAGAGAAAGGACAGTAAAGCTAAAATATTTAAGTCATATCAGGAAGAAAATGAAAAAGGTAAAAGGGTCTGTGGGGTATACATGTTTCCTTCAATTATGGTCGCTGTGAAGTGTGCATCACGTGTTCCCTTTCTTTCAATGAGAGTTTCTTTTTTTAATCGATTTCTCATTTTTTGTAGGACACCCTTACTAGTGAGCAAGGTGATCCATGTTTGTTCGTTTTTTTCTTTTTTTCAATGAGGATGTGAAAAAATTTAGAAATAAGTGCACAGACAGTCCTAAGACTTATTGTGAAAATGCAATTGAGCGTTAAAACTTTCAAGGAGCGCAATGAAATTCTAAAGCTTCTCAAATTAGTACAACTAGATCCCCTTCTTTAAATCCAATTAATTTGACTCAACAAAAATCTTAACATGATGTTGCACTTTTTATTGTTGTTCGAAGAGAGTGGCATTGACATGGCATCTTCTTCATGAATTTTAACTATTGGACAGAGCTAAGACTCAATTCAATTGTTCCTTTTTCAGGAACCTTGGCCGCTGCGTTGTTCCTCATTAGAAGCTTGGGCAGACTGAGCTTAAATTGTCGTTGCGACTCACCAATTCTTGCTCTTCACCTTTCTTTCTACCTGAATGCCATCCAGACCAGCCACTAGGATAACTGTTTTGCCATTATGTGTACCATTGACACGGAACTCGTTCTTTGTGCCAATAAATCACATCACCTTGTTCATGAAAGTATTCATGAAAGGTGAACCACTATTGTAAAAGTCACGTGAAATCACATTAGCTTAGTCATAATTTTATGATTTTCAATTTAGGGTAAGTGGGGCCACCCACAATATTATTGTAAGAGTGGGATTTGTTTGCCTTAAGAGCCAAGCGCACTGTTTTGATTGCTATAGCATTGATTTTGGAGAAAAATTATTAGCACGCCAGGTTAGACTGGTTAGCAGCTCTTTGCTAATTGTTTTTGTCTATTCTGATAGAAATGATTTCAACCTTTCAAGAGAGTGGTGACGCTTCCCGAGTATTGATTGCTCTCTCAAGACGGATGAGATGAGTCATGATATGCATTATTATAAAAAACTTAGTAGAAGATAATTTAAATGTTTAAAGAGTTGAATTTCAAGATAAAGGCTACATCTAAGATTATGAGTGCATATTTGACGCAAGCTGATATAAGAGGATCATTTGACATATTACATGCATTTTTAAAAATAAATGAATGTTTAAAAATCAATAAGAAGGTCGAGTGAACATAAAGATGGGTTGATAGAGAAAGGATGGTAAAGCTAAAATATTTAAGTCATATCAGGAAGAAAATGAAAAAGGTAAAAGAGTCTGTGGGCTATACATGTTTCCTTCAATTATGGTCCCTGTGAAGTGTCCATCACGCGTTCCCTTTCTTTCCATGAGAGTTTCTTTTTTAATCGATTTCTCATTTTTTGTAGGACACCCTTAATGGTATGGCAAGGTGATCCATGTTCTTTCATTTTTTCCTTTTTTCAATGAGCATGTGAAAAAAATTAGAAGTAAGTTCACAGACAGTCCTAAGACTTATTGTGGAAATGCAATTGAGACTTAAAACTTTCAAGGAGCGCAATCAAATTCTAAAACTTCTCAAATTAGTACAACTAAATCCCCTTCGTTAAATCCATTTAATTTGACTCACCAAAAATCTTAACATGATGTCGCACTTTTTATTGCTTTTCGAAGAGAGTGGCGTTGACATGACATCTTCTTCATGAATTTTAATTATTGGTTAGAGCTAAAGTTCAATTCAGTTGTTCCTTTTTCAGGAACCTTGGCCGCTGCGTTGTTCCCCATTAGAATCTTGGGCAGATTGAGGTTAAAATATCATTGCGACCCGCCAATTCGTGCTCTTCACCTTTCTTTATGCCTAAATGCCATCCGCAACAGCCACTAGGATAACTATTTTGCCATTACGTGTACTATTGAGACGGAACTCGTTCTTTGTGCCAATAAATCACATCACCTTGTTCATGAAAGTATTCATTAAAGGTGAACCACTATGGTAAAAGTCATGTGAAATCACATTAGCTTAGTCATAATTTTACGATTTTCAAATTAGGGTTGGTGGGGCCACCCACAATATTATTGTAAGAGTAGGATTTGTTTGCCTTAAGGGCCAAGCGCACTATTTTGGCTGCTATAGCATTGATTTTCGAGAAAAATGATCAGCCTGCCAGGTTGCACTGGTTAGCAGCTCTTTTCTAATTGCTTTTTACAATTTTAATAGAAATTATGTCGACATTTCTAGAGAGTGGTGAAGCTTCCCCTAGTATTGATTGCTCTCTCAAGATGGATGAAATGAGTCATGATATGCATTATTACAAAAAACTTAGTAGAAGAAAATTTAAATGTTTAAAGAGTTAAATTTCGGGATAAAGGCTACATCTAAGATTATGAGAGCAAATTTGTGGAAAGCTGATATAAGAGGATTGTAACCACTGGGGTTTACCCCAGTGGCCACCCTTCCAACTTGGAAGGGGGAGGTGGGGAGTTCGAATCCCCACCTTCTCAGGGGCGGTTGGGGTGGGGAGGAATTAGTTTCAGGAGTGGGTTTCGACTCCCACACCCTGCAATGAGGCAAGGCGAAAGTCTGAGAGTGAGCGTTGGAATAGGAGTAGAGTAGAACCAACCAAAATAAAAAAAGATAAAAGAGGATGATTTGAAGAATTACATGCATTTATAAAAATAAATGAATATTTAAAAATCAATAAGAACGTCGAGTAAACATAAAGATGGGTTGATAGAGAAAGGGCAGTAAAGCTAAAATATTTAAGTCATATCAGGAAGAAAATGAAAAAAGTAAAAGAGTCTGTGGGCTATACATGTTTCCTTCAATTATGGTCGTTGTGAAGTGTGCATCACTGGTTCCCTTTCTTTCCAGGAGAGTTTCATTTTTAATCGATTTCTCATTTTTTGTAGGACATCCATTCTGGTAGGGCAAGGTGATCCATGTTCTTTCGTTTTTTCTTTTTTTCAATGAGGATGTGAAAAAATTTAGAAATAAGTCCACATTCAGTGCTAAGACTTATAGTGAAAATGCAATTCAGTCTTAAAACTTTCAAGAAGCGCAATCAAATTCTAAAGCTTCTCAAATTAGTACAACTAGATCCCCTTCATTAAATCCATTTTATTTGACTCAACAAAAGTCTTAACATGATGTTGCACATTTTATTGTTTTTTGAAGAGAGTGGCGTCGACATGGCATCTTCTTCGTGAATTTTAACTTTTGGTCAGAGCTAAAATTCAAATCAATTGTTCCTTTTTTGGGAACCTTGGCCGCTGCGTTGTTCGCGATTAGAATCTTGGGCAGACTGAGCTTAAATTATCATTGTGACTCACCAATTTGTGCTCTTCACCTTTCTTTCTACCTGAATGCCATCTGCACCAGCCACTAGGATAACTATTTTTCCATTACGTGTACCATTGACACGGAACTCGTTCTTTGCGCCAATAAATAATATCACCTTGTTCATGAAAGTATTCATCAAATGTGATCCACTATTGTGAAAGTCACGTCAAATCACATCAGCTTAGTCATAATTTTATGATTTTCAAATTAGGGTAGGTGGGGCCACCCACAATATTATTGTAAGAGTAGGATTTGTTTGCCTTAAGAGCCAAGCGCACTATTTTGGTTGCTATAGCATTGATTTTCGAGAAAATGATTAGCCTGTTAGGTTAGACTAATTAGCAGCTCTTTGCTAATTGCTTTTTACTATTCTAATAGAAATGATTTCGACCTTTCAAGAGAGTGGTGAAGCTTCCCGAGTATTGATTGCTCTCTCATGATGGATGAGATGAGTCATGATATGCATTATTGCAAAAAATTTAGTAGAAGAAAATTCAAATGTTTAAAGAGTTAAATTTCGGGATAAAGACTACAAGCATTATTGCAAAAAACTTAGATGAGTCATGAGATGAGCGCATATTTGACGCAAGCTGATATAAGAGGATCATTTGAAATATCACAAGCATTTTTAAAAATAAATGAATATTTAAAAATCAATAAGAACATCGAGTAAACATAAAGATGGGTTGATAGAGAAGGGACAGTAAAGCTAAAATATTTAATTCATATCAGGAAGAAATGAAAAAGGTAAAAGAGTGTGGGCTATACATGTTTCCTTCAATTATGGTCACTGTGAAGTGTGCATAACTTGTTACCTTTCTTTCCAGGAGAGTTTCTTTTTCAATCGATTTCTCATTATTTGTAGGACACCCTTACTCGTAGGGCAAGGTGATCCATTTTCTTTTGTTTTTTTTTTTTTTTTTTTCAAAAAGGATGTGAAAAAATTTAGAAATAAGTGCACAAACAGTCCTAAGACTTATAGTGAAAATGCAATTGAGTCTTAAAACTTTCAAGGAGTGCAATGAAATTCTAAAGCTTCTCAAATTAGTACAACTAAATCCCCTTCGTTAAATCCAATTAATTTGACTCAACAAAAATCTTAACATGATGTTGCACATTTTATTGTTGTTCGAAGAGAGTGGCGTTGACATGGCATCTTCTTCATGAATTTAAACTTTTGGTCAGAGCTAAAATTCAATTCAATTGTTCCTTTTTCAGGAACCTTGGCTGCTGTGTTGTTCCCCATTAGAAGCTTTGGTTGAGTGAGCTTAAATTTTCATTGCAACACACCAATTCGTACTCTTCACATTTCTTTCTGTCTGAATGCCATCCGCACCAGCCACTAGGATAACTATTTTGCCATTATGTGTACCATTGAGACGGAGCTCGTTCTTTATGCCAATAAATCACATCACCTTGTTCATGAAAGTATTCATGAAAGGTGAACCACTATTGTCAAAGTCACGTGAAATCACATTAGCTTAGTCATAATTTTATGATTTTCAAATTAGGGTAGGTGGGGCCACCCACAATATTATTGTAAGAGTAGGATTTGTTTGCCTTAAGAGCCAAGCGCACTATTTTGATTGCTATAGCATTGATTTTCGAGAAAAATGATTAGCCCGCCAAGTTAGACTGGTTAGCAGCTCTTTGCTAATTGCTTTTTACTATTTTGATAGAAATGATTTCGACCTTTCAAGAGAGTGGTGAAGCTTCCCGAGTATTGATTGCTCTCTCAAGATGGATGAGATGAGTCATGATATGCATTATTACAAAAAAACTTAGTAAAAGAAAATTTAAATGTTTAAAGAGTTAAATTTCTGGATAAGGGCTACATCTAAGATTGTGAGCGCAAATTTGACGCAAGCTGATATAAGAGGTTCATTTGAAATATTACATGCATTTTTAAAAATAAATGAATATTTAAAAATCAACAAGAATGTCGAATAAAAATTAAGATGGGTTGATAGAGAAAGGACAATAAAGCTAAAATATTTAATTCATATCAGGAAGAAAATGAAAAAGTTAAAAGAGTCTGTGGGCTATACATGTTTCCTTCAATTATTGTCACTCTGAAGTGTGCATCACGTGTTCCCTTTCTTTCGAGGAGAGGTTCTTTTTTAATCGATTTCTCATTATTTGTAGGACACCCTTACTGGTAGGGCAAGGTGATCCATGTTCTTTCGTTTCTTTTTTTTTCAAAGAGGATGTGAACAAATTGTAATTAAGGAGGGCGGCATATTTAATGTTTAAGTACATATTAGAAACTTGCTGAATCGCTCTGTGAATTAGATTTTATAAGTCGGCTCTTTAAATCGCTGATGTCATTATGAGTTCATATGGATATTACTTGAATCTTCTTTTATTGCTGCATGACAGTAATTCATTTATTGAAAAAAAGAAGGAGCAAAAATAAAAAATAAAAAATAAAAAATTTCTGGGTTATTAACCAAATATGTGTGGTTTGTTCCTCTTATTCTCTTTAGACCTGGACTAGGGCTTTGCTTTATTTTTCCTTTGTTTCTTTTCTGCTTTTGGTGCGCTGCACTCTGCAGCGTTACGTGGCCTTCAAAACATTTGAAATTACTTCTATTTTTTACCATTTTACTTATTTTTATGTAATGTGTAAAACTTTCCAATAGTACTAATGATAATTTGTAAAATCACACCTAACTTATTCTAACTTTATAATTTTCAAGTTAGTAAAAAAGAAGATGATAATCATTTATCATTGACATCATGCTTAAAAGATGTTGTGGCTAGAACAATCACCTAGAGAGAGTTAATAGGTGATTATACACAATCTAGATAAATTAAGGTGGAATTTAATGCAACCGGATCCAGTATTACGAAATAATAAAGTGTGATGAGAAATTATTCAACAACTATAATATTTTGCGATGCTATCAAATAAAACTAGAGAGAGTTAAAGGGATAGAGAAATTTGCAAACTATAGTGATTTGACTTATTACAAAACTATGTCCACTATTCGATACCAACAACCTATTGGTTAAATTTCACTAGAGAATTTATAAGAGTTTACAGAGTTTGAGTATTCTCTACTCAAGTGTGTGTGATTGTATCTTCTAATTTAACACAGTCTTTCTAACAAATGCCTTTCAAAGATTATAATTGCAGCTCACAACAACAAGTGTGCAATAAGGAAGCTCTCTTTGAACTTTGGAATTTCAAATTCATGATCTCATACTCACTGTAGCACCACAATTTCCTTTTATACTCCCCTATTTCCAAGATGACCATTGGATAGCATTCTAATTATCATTCTTCTTCTTAACCCATTGGACATGAATGATATGAGAAGATCCGGTCGCCACTTGAATTACCATATTACAACCTCCCTTGATTCAATCACCCATACAACTGAAATTGGGCTTCCATAAGTAGAGTTCTTTGTCAGGAACAAGTATCTTGTCTTTGAAAGATTGTGAATCGTATCATGAACCCTTGCTTAGAAAATATTATGTTGATCCTTCCTAGATAGATAGACAATCAATATCTTTAAGGAATGAAATTCGAACCAAATTAATAGCTGTTGCACTTCATACATATTAACCAAACTGATTTTGAATATTTCAACGTTTATACTTTGTGTTGCAATTCGAGTCGGCGGAAGACGACTTACCTGATTCCGATGCGCAAACAGCAAATAGCCCCGGAACGAACGTTGTATTGCCGATGAAACACGAACAACACTCCCTCACGTCGTCTGGATGCAATCACAAGGAAAACACCCGATTTCCACGGCGTAAATGCCGATTGTTCTTGCAAAGATGAAGTGGAACGCCTCGATGGAAATGGAGAGGAAATTTGGTGCGAATGATTTGCAAAAACCAGTCCAACGGTTGTGTTCGGGAGGCTTTTATACGTCTCCCTTTGTACCCCTCCATTAGTGTCTTTCCATCGTAACGCATCAAGACAAAACGGTGCGTTCCAATCGCACCCCATCATGGACGTACCAGCTAAAGTACAACATCTCCCACTCGGACATGATGGGCTTGATAGCGCTCTATCAAGAATATAAGGCATTCAACATTCATCAACTTTACAAAACAATTCATACTGGCAAATAAGCTGTGCAACCAGTGAGTACACCTGCACTTGGGAGCTCAAATTATGCACCTGTTAGGGATGACATAATGGCTACAACCCCGAAAAGAAATAAACAATCGATGTCTCACAGTGCTCCAGACATATTTTGTTACATCAGTCCAAGTATATCTATCCCTTAAAGGCTATACTTGACTATTCTCAAAAACACCATGTATTTACAATTACATCCGCAACCACATAGGGCGATATAATTGGTCGACCAGTAAATACATGTGATAGATGTAAAACAACAATAGTCTTCCTTCACACTCATGTCTCTCTCAATTTCAGAACAACTGCTTTCCTAGACACGTCCCATAGGCCATATCTATTCATGACCACCCGTAACATGCTAAAGTAGCAACATTGATCTTTCACTTCGAGAACATAGTCAGAAGTAACATAGGGCACAAAATTGAGGTAAATTATAAATTACCTCAAGGGCTCACACGATGAGTAAATAGGGATAATTTTACTCATCTTCCCTTATTGGTCGTACAATGCACATGTAGTATGAATTACATGCTATAGTGGATTACTCTTTCTATAAGAGCGTATGTCATTTATCAAATATATCCACTATACGGATCTTAGCCTAAACATAGTCACGTGCTTTTCACGTACTCATGTTTAGCCCGAGTGCTATATCAGCTCGCTTTCTATAGCGTCCAATTAAGTACTCGCATCCGGCATCTTTCAGGCATACATGATTGTGGGAATATCATGTTCGGTCTTGTTATAAACAAATCACAGACCTCATCTTGACTCCAATCAAGGCGACAAATTTTATGTACCAGACTTGCTTTTTAGCATTTATTTGTACATAACGTCTCATCTCAACGTGCTATCTAAAGCACTTGAGGCGATTGCTCGTGTGAGTGAGCCAATCATTGTCTGCTGACATACTTTTCAATAATACATGTGTGTTTGTGCGAGTCTTATAGTGGATTTGTACTTATTGATAAAACATCAAATCATTAATAAATAAACAAGTACAATACATATGTTCACAAATACATAAACCAATGATCCTCTACAATAACACATCACATTCTACGTAATCCTAGTGACATCCTGTGGGTCAAGAATATGTCTCTAGGAATAGCCTTCGTAAATGGATCAGCAACCATTCTATTGGTTGAAATGTATTGTAGGATCACTTCTTTCTGCGCTATAATATCTCTGATGAAATTGTTCTTTATGTCAATGTGTTTCGTCCTTCCATGATACTTGGGATCTTTCACATAGGCAATGGCTGCTTGACTATCGCAATAAACTGTCACCAGTCTTGGAACTTCAGTGACAGTGGCTAAATTTTCCAAGAAACGTTTTAGCCATACTGCTTCTTGCATTGCGGTAAAACATGCAATAAATTCTGCCTCCATCGTAGATAAGGCCGTGCATGTCTGTTTCTTGCTATTCTAAGAAATTGCACATCCATTGAGCAAGAACACATATCCAAAAGTCGATTTACGCTCATCTAGGTCTCCACCCCAATCAGCATCTGAATAGTCTAATAGACGTAAATCATTCCCTTGGTAACAAAGTCGATAGTCCATGGTGCCCTTCAAGTATCTCGGGATCCTCTTCACTTGCTTTCCGTGTGCTTGACCGGGATTTGATTGATATCGGCTCACCAATCCCACGGCATAACATATGTCGGGTCGAGTACACATCATAGCATACATCAAACTTCCGACCGCACTAGCGCAAGGAACAGTTTCCATCACTTTAATTTCTTCGGAATCTTAGGACACAGCTCGGTACTTAGGCCTTCACCTTGCATGACAAAGGGTATCAATGGGATTACAATGCTGCATATTGAAACGCTCAAGAATCTTCATAATATAAGACTCTTGTGATAAAGTAAGGAGTTTCCTTGATCGATCTCTTTCGATCTTAACTCCTAATATATAAGCAGCTTCTCCCATGTCCTTCATCTCAAAATTAGAGGACAATCATTCTTTTATGGTGATAACCAAAACCTTGTCATTTCCAGCCAACAGAATATCGTCCACATAAAGTGATAAAATCACAAATTTATCTTTGGACCGCTTGACATATACACAGTGATCTTCTTCGATCATCGTAAAACCAAAAGTTATTATTGCTCGATAAAACGAAGATACCACTGTCTAGATGATTGCTTAAGGCCATATATTGAGCGATGAAGCTTGCAAACTTTATGCTCTTGACCTTTAGCTATGAAACCTATTCGTTGTTTCATATAAATTTCCTCATCTAGTTCTCCATTGAGAAATGCCGTCTTTACATCCATTTGATGTAATTCAAGGTCCAAATGTGCAACGATGGCTAGAATAAGGCGTATTGAGGCAAACCTTACAACTGGTGAAAAAGTTTCCTCATAGTCTATACCCTCTTGTTGAGTATAACCTTTTGCCACAAGGCGAGCCTTATACTTTTCAATGGATCCATCCGCCCTATGCTTAATCTTGAAGACCCATTTGTTTCCAATGGCCTTATGATTGGGTGGTAGATCAACCAAGTCCCAAACATGGTTTGCCCTCATTGACTCCATCTCATCTTCCAAAACTTTTCTCCATTCTTCCTTATCAGAGGATGAGAGAGCCTCTTGAACAGTCTTAGGCTCGGCATCGTCCTTTTGAGCAATCATAAATGCTTCCCCTTCAATCTCAAAACGACGACGGGGAATACTTTTACGATTACTTTTACGCAATTGAATTTCTCTTGAATTCAATTCATCAGGCGATGCAACACTCCCACTAGGTCTTGTGTGTTGAGGTAAATCTTCATTTCCCTCTACAACATCAGTGGGTGTGTTATCAGGATCTTCCATCTCATATAATTGGAAGTCCTTATCAATCTCACCTCTACTAGGAAAGTCGTTCTCCAAGAACGTGACATCTCGTGACTTCATTTCGGTCACACTTCCATCAGCTTGTTCACCTATGAACACATACCCTTTGGAGTGCTCAAAATATCTTATAAAGATACATTTCTTCCCTCTATGGCCTAATTTGCCATGTTTATGGGAAGAATCATGAACATAAGCTGCACATCCCCATGGACGTAGACTACTCAAGTCTGGTTTCCTACCAGTCCATAATTCATAAGGGGTGGAAGTGATCGATTTTGAGGGCACACGGTTAAGTATATAGGCAGCAGTCAATAACGCATCTCCCCAATAGGAGATAGGTAAATTTGCTTGCGCCATCATAGACCTAACCATTTCCAATAGGGTTCTATTCCTTCTCTCAGCTACCCCATTTTGTTGTGGAGTACCAGGAATAGTCAATTGTCGTACAATTCCCTTTTCATCACAAAAAGCCTTGAATTGCTCCGATAGATACTCACGTCCGCGATCGGTTCTCAATGCCTTTATTGTTTTGTTCAACTGATTCTCTACCATCGTTATATATCGTCTAAAGCAGTCCAATGCTTCTGACTTATGGGAGATCAGAAAGACATAACCAAAACGCGTAAAGTCATCTATGAAAGTGATGAAATATGAGGCTCCATGCCTTGCCCTCACATTCAAAGGACCACAAATGTCAGAATGAATGAGTTGCAATGGAAATTCGGCTCTAGTCCCTTTACCAAATGGTTTTCTAGTTGCTTTTCCCGCTAGACAATGTTCACATACGGGTAGATCAACATTAGCGAGTGACCCTAAAAGGCCTTCTCTAGCTAATCTTTGCATTCTTTGCAACCCAATGTGACCTAATCTAGCATGCCAAGTATTTGCATCAATCTCAACATTACTAGAAGATGCAATTAGAGAAAAACAACCATCGACATTAATATTGTATTGATCATAGTCAATGTCTAACACCATAAACCCATTCGATACATAATAAACTGTTCCATACAAAATGTCAACACAATCACCATGAAAATTTAATACATAACCTAAGCTAAGAAGAACAACTACGGAGACCAACTTTTGTCGAATATCCGGAGCATAGAGGACATCATGTAGGAATAAGCTTCGACCACCACGTAAAATTAATTTACATGTGTCGATACCCTTCACTTCAACTCTTGAGTTAGTCCCAACATATATCCATCTTCTTCCAGACGGTATCCGACGATACTCCACAAATGCTTCTCGTTCTCTAGCTACGTGGTCTGTTGCTCCTGAGTCTACAGTCCATATTGGATAAGATTCAGCAAGCATTACAGTACTAGAAACAAAAGCATTACTCAAAGTAATGGAGTAATAGGGTACCTTTTTCGGCTCAGTGCATTCATGAGTAAAGTGACCCATCTTGCCACAATTGTAGCACTCCATCTTGGCCTTGTTCTTCTTCCCACCACGCTTCTTGCGTCGGAAGGTCTTAGCCCTTTTTGGTACCGATCGTCTTCTTCCCTTTGTTGTTGAACTGAAGATTCCTCTTACGCTTAAAGCCCAAAGCTTTGCGCGAACTCGATTCAGCAACATAAGCATGGGTAGAGGATCTCGCAGCCTCTAGGCGCTCATCCTCTAATTCCAAGTGACGCGCAATATCATCAAAAGTGACAATATTCTCATTATGCGTCATATTGATCTTCATATGCTCCAAATTGTCGGGAAGAGACCTTATAACAGCCTGAACTTGTTGTTCATCAGTAAGGGAGTGACCTGCCGTCCTCAGCTCACGAATCATGTTTGACATCTCCCGAAGATGCTGCCTCATCGTTACATTTGGGCGCTTTCGGAATGTGTCAAACTTGATTGTGAGTCTCCTCAGCTTAGTGGCAGATGTACCCCCAAACTTCTCCTTCAAGGCAACCCACATAGCTTGAGCTTTATCATAACTTTCAAACTCACACATGAGATCATCTTGCATACAGCTCAGAACGTAATGCGAGCAATGCTATTTTTCTTTTTCCAAGCTTGATAAGCTTCTAGATCTCTCCTGTATTGAGCTGAAGTTCCATGCTCAGGTTCATCCATGGTGTGGTTGAGGGTTTCCAAGACCTCTTGCTCCTCAAGGATATACTGAACCTTTAGGTGCCAAAGATCATAATTGTCACCGTTCAGCTTCTCACCCTTATTGAGGTCAGCCACAATGGTCTTGGATGCCGATGCCATAATCAATTGCTATATCACATTGACATAATAAACGCAGAATCAATACTAGCACACATTACAGAGTAACACACATATTTAATTTGCAGCAAAGACAAACTAAATTAATGACAATTCAACAAAAGACACAGAGGCAAAAGTTCACTATGTTCCCAATCAACTTCTATGTACAATTGTTCTATTATCATTAATTAGTTTAATTTGCGCAAATTTTAAGTTCTAGGTGAGAACTCTCTCAAATTCTACCAACCTATGAACTCCCACTAGGAAAAATAATTACACGACCTTATGTAATTTCTATATTTTTCCATTAACACAAAAACATAGCATGATAATAACCAACGTGTAAACAACAATCATGCTTTAACTATAATCAAAAATGCAATTCAACATGTAATGGATTTCCTACCATTGTTCTAATTTTCTAGCAACTAGAAAATTGCCAGTATATTAAAATATATACATCATATCATTGAACCAAGCTCTACACAGCATATATAACATCATTTGCACACAAGCTAGCTACTGTATTTCCTAAATCACAAGAAAATACAAGTTATAAATGAATAAACTGCATTAAACCCCAAAAAATATGCGTACATAGGGTTTCCTACGCATTTTCATACATTTATAAAATTAAAAATTAAAAAATAATTATACCACAGTGTAGAGCACATCCATACGAACCCAACGCCTCCAACCACGCTCCAATTGGACCTTGCACGCGCCCCACGCGCCGCCCGAGTGCGCGGGCGTGTGGCGCACGCGCCAGCGAGCCAAACGGCTCCTGACCGGTCCAACCGTTGACCGGTCTGACCGGTTTGATTGCCGGACCGGTTGACCAGTCAACGGTCGGGTCAACCTGGTCGGATCTCAGGTCGGTTCGGGTCTCGGGTCCGGTCCGGTCGGGTCGCCGGCCGGCCAACGCCGCGGCACACGACGTCATCGATGACGTCATCCAAGCGGTTACCGACCGTTGGATGACGTCATCGGTGACGTCATCGGTGGCGTCATCAAGCGTCGCGTCGCACCGCGCGGCGACGCGTGGTGACGCGCACGCGTCGGTTCGCCGACCGGGCGCGTGTTGCGCACGCGCTGGCGTCCCCAGCGCCTCAGGCGCGTGAGGCCCACGCGCAGTGGCTTCTGGCCGCGCGTGTAGGCGCGTCCAGCGTTCTCCGGTCGCGTTCGAACCACTGTCGGACTCGACTCGACGAGTACTTTCATCCTGTATATTCAAAAGTTGATTTTGGCCAAGAAAATAATTCGAAAAACGGCCAAAACCTCACGGATGCATGTGACCCCGAACCTGTTCTTCGCTCCGGTTCGATTTCGAGTTTTTCATATGGCAATTCCGACTATCAGAGATCCAAACAGTGTAGATTTCATACTCTTGATCTCAATATCAAATGGTAAACGAGAAAATTCAATGAAAAACAAGGCAGAAATCACGACCGGGCTCTGATACCAATGTTGGAATTCGAGTCGGCGGAAGACGACTTACCTGATTCCGATGCGCAAACAGCAAATAGCCCCGGAACGAACGTTGAATTGACGATGAAACACGAACAACACTCCCTCACGTTAGTCTGGATGCAATCACAAGGAAAACACCCGATTTCCACGGCGTAAATGCCGATTGTTCTTGCAAAGATGAAGTGGAACGCCTCGATGGAAATGGAGAGGAAATTTGGTGCGAATGATTTGCAAAAACCAGTCCAACGGTTGTGTTCGGGAGGCTTTTATACGTCTCCCTTCATACCCCTCCATTAGTGTCTTTCCATCGTAACGCATCAAGACGAAACGGTGCGTTCCAATCGCACCCCATCATGGACATACCAGCTAAAGTACAACACTTTGCGTAGAGTCTGAAGATATAAGTCGTCTTGATATTACTTGTGCAAGCTTTACCGTGATCTTCATATTGCTCAAATGACATAATTCAACAATGTCTTTGACATATTATTTCAGAGCTTCAGTTTGTTGATCATATGAACAAGTCTTTGAGTAAGATAATATTCAGAACAGAGTCTGAACTAAGTTACTCCAATAATATCACGTGGAAGTTCTTTTGTCAGAATCATTAAAAATCTACATAAAGTTTTGTAAATCTTCAAAATAACTTAGGAAGTTTTTTCAACAAAAGATTTAAAGCCATTCTTAGACATATAATTTAAATATCTATAGTTCAAGTGTCCAAGCCTAGCATGCCACAAAAAAAGAATTGCATTAAACAATAAAAGCAAGAGATCTCTTCATTTCATCGATCCAAAGTTTGATCATGCATGTGATCATCAATTGAATAATGCTTTCTCAATCCAATTTTTGGATACAATCAAAGAGGTTTTAATGCCTCTCTTACAAAACAAACCCATAGACACAAGATGTTTCTGCCTAATTTCTGGATCATGAATTTAACTTTTGGTCAGAGCTAAAATTCAATTCAATTGTTCCTTTTTCAGGAACCTTGGCCGCTGGTGGTTCCCCATTAGAAACTTGGGTAGAGTGAGCTTAAAATATCATTGCGACACACCAATTCATACTCTTCACCTTTCTTTCCGCCTGCATGCTATCCGCACCCGTCACCGGGATAATTATTTTGCCATTATGTATACTATTGAGACCAAACTCCCTCTTTGTGCCAATGAGTCACATCACCTTGCTCATGAAAGTATTCGTGCAAGTGAACCACTATTGTGAAAATCACATGAAATCACATTAACTTAGTCATAATTTTATGATTTTCGAGTTAGAATAGGTGGGGCCACCCACATTATTATTGTAAGTAGGATTTGTTCAGCTTTAAGAACCAAGCGCACTATTTTGGTGGCTACAACATTGATTTTTGTGAAAAATGATATGCTCGCCAGGTTAGACCGTTTAGTACCTCTTTGCTGACCGCTTTTTACTATTCTGAGAAATGCTTTCGACCTTTCAAGATAGTGGTGAAGCTTCCCGAATATTGCTCTCTTGAGATGGGTGAAATGAATCAAGAAAGTGGGCATAGCTCGTGCAATATTGGACCACATGGCTGGCTCATGTGTGAATTTTATCTAGGTTTTTAGCTTTCGAGCTAACTTTATTATTAGTTTTTCAAATTGAGGATTATGACGAGTTTTTGAAAAAGTTTAACGTTGTCAGGAAATGCATTATTACAAATAATTAGTGAAAAAAATTAAGTGTGTTTTTAAAGGATTCCTTACATGATTGCGTATATTACAAAATATGTAAACCACGTGCAAGGTTAAGCCATGTGGCACGCTCACTTGCTAGCTTGTCCCTCTAATTTTTATGGCAGTCACTTTAGCATAACTCGAATCTTATCAAATTTCAATTTCCTCATCTCTAATTCTTAGGTATATTTTGGTAATAAATCACAGTCGTACTGTACATATAGATTCTATTTTGAAATATCTTTATGCTGAATTTTTTTGGTTGATGGAACAATTGCTCATATTCTGCATCTAAAATTATTAGCGCTAAAATTATGATAATTCATTTGAATGGAGGAAAACAAGTCTTGCATCTAAGTTACATATATATATATATATATATATATATATATTAGTTGATGAAAGAAAAAAAACATTGATGGAACAATTTCCTGCATATGAGTGAAAAAAAAAAAGATCAATTTAATGCTTAAAAAGTTAAATCTCATGATAAAGGCTTCATTTAAGATTATGAGTCCATATTTGATGAAAAACCGATATAAGAGGATCATTTGGAATATTACCCGCATTTTTA
This sequence comes from Eucalyptus tenuipes, assembly GCA_014182365.1. Lineage (NCBI taxonomy): Eukaryota > Viridiplantae > Streptophyta > Magnoliopsida > Myrtales > Myrtaceae > Eucalyptus > Eucalyptus tenuipes. The sequence goes on along the minus strand of CM024539.1, from coordinate 15,125,426 downwards.
CGAATAAATGAATATTAAAAAACCAATGTATTGCTCGGTTTGCTTTTGGGGCCCTTTGTCACCTAATTTGGAAGACGAGAAACATCTTTTTCAGGAGCCAAGTCCTGTTTGTGCCTGCTTTGAAAAAGCATCTCGTCAAAGCCGTTAGGGACAATGTTACTACGTTAAGCAATGTGGTGGACACGCCAAGGAATAGGAGGATTCAACGAAGTTGAGGACTTGATCCCTCTATTTCCTCTTTCGAGGTGTCAGATCTTTCTTTGTAAAGTTTGCTTGAGGGTTGCCACTATTTTGGTTTCCCCTGTTTCTCTTTTCTCTTTTTCTCTTTTACTCTCGACACCCTTCCACTCTTAATGACTTGTTTGTTACCATGAGTGCAAGTTTTGTTGGTGTCGATGTTACTTTGTTGTAAAGTTCCTTTTGATTAAAAGTCAATACTGATCTTACCTTACCAAAAAAAAAAAAAAAAACCAATAAGAACATTGAGTAAACATAATGATGGTTTGATAAAAAAAAAGGACACTAAAGCTAAAATATTTAATTCATATAAGGGAGAAAATGAAAAAGGTAAAAGAAGTTGTGGGCTATACCAGTTCCCTTAAATTACGGTCATCGTGAAATGTGCCACGCACGTTTCATTTCTCTTCGGGAGTCTCTTTTTAATCGATTCCTCATGATTTTGTTGTAGTATATTCTTTCTGTAAAGCAAGATGTTCCATGCCCTTTTTTTATTCCAATTTGGTTTAAGAAGTGATAAAAAAAAAAAAAAAAAAAGGTAATCGAAAAGCACTATCTTTTTGTATATCACATTTTATAAGTCGGCTTTTTGTATCTATGATGTCATTATGATTTCATATGGATATTAATTCGCTTATTGACTGAAAGAATAAGGGAAAAAAATTACGGGGTTATCAACCAAATTTGGGTGGAATGGCCTTTAGTTCCACTTCTTCTCTTTAGAACAGGAATACTGCTTTGCTTTATTTTTCCTTTGTTTCTTCTCTGTTTTTGGCAGGTGCTCTTTAGAACATCTGAATCACTTCTACTTTTCACCATTTTACTCAATTTGATGTGATGTATAAAACTTAAAAAAAAAAAACTGATGTTAATCCATAAAATTCTATGAAACTTTTTCATGATTTCAAAAAGAGGGTAGGAGGGACCACCCGCATTATTATCGCACAATCCGATTTAATAACAGCCAATCCCACTACTTTGGCGGCTATGTCGTTGATTTTCGAGAGAAAGGATCTACTCGTCACTGCTTTTCGCTGTGGCTCTTTGCTTTTTGCTAATGGGAACGGGATAAGCCTTTCCGGACAGAAATGAAGCTGCCACAAAAATGCAGTCCGTTGAATGCGCTTGCGGAAGTAAAAAGTAGAGAGCATAGGCTACGTGCCCCGCCTTTCCAGACAGAGGTGAGGTTCCCCGAAACGTCCTTTAAGATTAGAGAAACTGTGTCATATTTTGCCCTGAAAAAAGAAAAAAGAAAAAGAACTACAGAAACTTTCTCTTGAGATCCCCCTGTATAAATCATAATGGGTCGTGCCCGTTTTAATTTGCAGTAACATTTCTACTTGTCTAGCAACTTTTGGCTTCATAGAGCTCAGAAATCAGCTTTTGCTGAACTGGTGCTACTCTGGTGTTTAATTTTCTCCACAATTGGTCGCGATGGAAGGGTGTGACTATGAAGTGTTCTTAAGCTTCAGAGGACCTGACACGCGCACCAGCATCACCGATCACCTCTACACCCGTCTCACAGAAGCAGGGGTCCGAACATTTAGAGACGACGAAGAGCTCCGCATCGGTGAAGAGATCGGCCCAGATCTCATAAGAGCCATTGAGCAGTCAAAGATCTCCATACCCATATTCTCGAAAAATTATGCTTCCAGTAAATGGTGTCTCAAGGAGTTGGCCCAAATGGTGGAGTGTAGGAAATCAAGGGGACAGAAAATCATGCCCATTTTCTACTACATCGAACCATCTGAGGTTCGATACCAAACCGGTGGTTATGGTGACGCCTTCCATTCACATGAAAAGAAGAAGCGGGTGGATGAGGAGACCATCCCTGAGTGGAAAGCTGCTCTCAATGAGGTTGGCGGGTTAAAGGGGTGGAACATAGAGAACGTAGCTAACGGGTACGTAATTATCCTCCACCCTTGATGAATGCCAAAATGCAGGAGACCATGATATTTAAGTATAAATGCTTTTCAGTTGTAGCTACGCTGGTTCCCTTCGTTTCAGTAATGTGTCAACCTTCCAATTTGATCTCTTGTTTATTGTTCGTGAGACGGGAGACGTGTACTATATGATAATCGTAAGGCTATTTCGAGAAGGAGAAGCTTGTATAAGGAAAATGCTTGCGCACCCGTCCACTATAAAATGACAATGGGACGGTCAAAGGCCAGCCACAAATCCTTTTGGAGGAAACCGGTGGACTTCCTGAACCAGTTTAATCATTGACTCCATGTTTTCTTCTTCTTAATTTTTTCGACTTCTATGTTCTTTATTGCAACCTCAAATTTTAGAGATAAAATCAGAATAGGCCACACTGAATCATTTTCTTGAAATTTTCACTTTGATTTGTTTCTTTAAATAGAACAAGAAAATTGTTCTCTTCTTATAGCTTTTTTATTTTAAAAAGCATTTTGTCCCTACTGATATTTATTTGGAATCTCTACTAATTCATTATTCTTATTTTGATATTTACTCTAATTCATTTATTTTATGCATAATCGATATCAAGTGTCTAAATTTAGGTCATGGGAAAGTCCTTCTAGAGCAATTTAATTTGAGTGAAAGGAACGATGAGCTATTTTATTACGCAATGATTTCTTCTTTAAATGAGAAGCTAATGTTTCAAGTATTTTCTATCTTTTAAATTTAATAATTTTTTTACTGATATTCACAATTATTTTAGTAAGCGATATATTTTTTCTTTCTTCATATTCAAGAAAATTGATTCCGTGGGCATCCTTCTGATTTTGTCCCTAAATTTGAGCTTGTTATTGGTATTTAATTATTTATATTTCAGTATTTAAGGAAACATAGAAGTCAAAAAAAAAAAAAAAAAAAAAAAAAAGGGAAACATGGGGTCAAAAATGAAAACCAGTTACCGGTTTTTTTCAAAAGATTTGTGGCTAGCCTTTGACCGTTCCACTGTTATTATGCAGTGGATGGTCTCCCCTCGTTTAAACATCAGAAGTGACAGTAAAAATCATCAGCCTTTTTTCTTCTTAGGAAAAGAGAAGGTCACTGCCCATTATTTTTAGACATGTGAAAGGAGTGAGATTTATTTTTACTTTCCAAGCTGTCAAATAAATTTTGGATTATGTGACAAGAGTGATTTAATTCGATCATGTGTGAGATGGTGTTCCTTGTTTGATGCAAACAAGAGTCAAAGACAATGAGAAGGTGATGAGGTTTCTTTTTCGATGAGTTGACTAAAATATTAAGTTATTAAAATATCAATTCTCAAATATTACAGATTTTTTGCAAAATTAATGAACATTTAATATGGTGCAATTATGGATGTAATTTTTTCTCGTGTAATCCATATTTTTCTTTTGCTTCACTGGTAAAAAGTCCTAAGCCTAGGTAGTGATCAAAATATGTCATCCATAGTTTATATGAAACTAGGCAAAGATATTTGCAGATGAAAGCCAGTATATGATAGATAGCTAATTGCACTACTTATTGTTGCCGGCTGCCCGTCATTCGGTAAAGAGTGTTGGTGGTCCAAAATGCACCATTATTCCTAGAGAATAACAGTGCTGTTATATTAGCATGGCCTTTTTCTTATTAGCAAGATATAGTGATCACGTTCTGTAATTTGATTTGAACATCTTCCTAGCATATCCTTGAAATTATTCTTTCTGATGTGTGCAATGTGTTATGTTCCATCTGCGGTTGCACTTCTTGTTACATCATGTGGCTTCCTCGGACTGCTATCAATTCCTAATGTCATAGATTTCAGCTTGTCGATTCTAACATACTTTCTACTTTGCCTTGGCCCCTCTTCATCGTTTATATCATTAGGCACGAAGGACAACTAGTTAAACAGGTCGTTACCAACGTTTTAAGTGAGCTGAAGAAGGCTTATTTGGCGGTTAGTGACTTCTTGGTTGGCGTTGACTACACAGTGAAAGAAATTACGGGGATTATAGACACTGCCACTGATGATGTAAAGATCGTGGGAATCCATGGTATGGCTGGCATCGGAAAGACGACTCTTGCCAAAGTAGTCTACAACCAGTTTTCTCGGGACTTTGCTTACTGTTGCTTCCTTCCTGATGTTAGAGATACTTCAAACTCAAAAGGAATTGCGTATTTGCAGAACCGACTAATTTCAGATCTCTCAAAACAGACATTTTCGAGTATTGATAGCAAGGACGAGGGAATGAGGACGATCAAAGAGAGATTTTCTAATAAGAAAGTCCTTGTTCTTTTTGACGATATTGACGACGAGAGTCACCTAACTGCACTTTTGGGGGGGCAAGTTTGCTTTGGTTCTGGAAGCTTGATACTTATAACCACAAGAAATGAAAGAGTTCTCCGTGCATTCCAAGTGAAGTTGATTTATCATATTGGTGTATTGGATTCTGATAGTTCCCTTCAGCTATTTAGCAAGCATGCTTTCAGAAGAGATCACCCTCCATATGAAAAATTAAAGCAATCCAAAGAAATTGTGGAGATCGCTCAAGGTCTTCCATTGCTTCTTGAAGTTATGGGTTCAACTTTATCATTATGTGGACAAACTAAAGAAATATGGGATGATTACCTAGAGAAGTGGAGAAAAGGTCCCATTGAGAAAACTCGAAGTAAGTTGATGATAAGTTATGAAGCATTGGATCTCAGTCAAAGGCAAATATTTCTTGACATAGCCTGTCTTTTTGTTGGATATGATAAGAATATAGTAATATACATGTGGAAAGATTGTGGTCTATGCCCAATAGAAGGTCTTGAAGTTCTTCAATTGATGTCATTGATCAAAATTGGAGAAGATAATAAATTGTGTATGCACAATCAATTAAAAGATCTCGGTAGAGAAATTGTTTCTCAAGAAAGTGGTGAGCAATTAGAGAAGCAAAGTAGACTGTGGAATCACAAAGATGCATTGAATGCACTACTGAGCAAGAAGGTAATTCTTGGGTTTGATTTCTTTTTTTGCACGAGAAATCACATTAAGTAATTTGGAGCTATCCTACATGATGAAAGCAATTGCAATTATTCAACGTTTACATTTTAAAATTCCGCTTATTCATTTTTTTTAATTAAGAAAATTAAAATTTCAAAACTCATTCTCGGTACTCTCCATATTTGGTCATTGAGAATGATGAGAGCGAACTTAAGCAACTGTAGGTACACTCGATTATCTAAAACCCTATCTATGCCTCAAAATAAAAATAGAGCTAGATCTGTTCTCTTAATTAGCTAATTGTAGCCTTCTTTTTCATTAATTTTTTCTTGTTTTATTATTCAGAAAAATGAAAAGCTCCAAGCCCTCCGTCTAATGTTTGAGGATTCGTCAGATTATCGTTTCACTCTCGAAGGATTTGCAGCGTTTCCAAATCTAAGGTTCCTTCATATGGATAGTCGAAAACTCACCGACGAGCTCTTTTCTGAAGTTACACTTCTTTGGCATAACAAGTCCTTGGTCACGTCACTGACAAACTCTTATCTGAGCAAGAAGCAACTTCTTCCAGATTTAAGATGGTTCTCTTGGCATAATTCTCCTATGCGGATATTGCAAATAAGCAATTTTTCATTGAGTAACTTAGTCATTCTTGATTTTTCAAGAAGTAAACTTACTCACGATTGGAGCGGATGGAAACATATCAAGGTACCCTCAGTTCTGTAATAGTCTTGTTATCAATGTTTACATTCTCTTGAAGTAATTAAATTTACTGACAATTGTCTTATTGGTGTTATAGAGAGCAGAGAAATTAAAAGTTCTTAACCTTTCGGAGTGTGAGCTCTTGATCAGGACTCCTGATTTCTCTGGATTTTTAAAGTTGGAGAGATTGATTCTTGAAAAATGTGAAAGATTGGGTGAAATCCACTCATCAATCGGTCAACTGAAGTTCTTAGTTTTCTTGAACTTGAACTTCTGTAGTGATCTCCGCTCTCTACCACAAGAGTTGGGCGGATTGCCAGCCCTCGTAGAACTTCTCGTTGATGGAACTTCTATACGAGAAATTCCGCATTGGTGGGTTATGAAGAACCTGAAGAAGCTTTCAATGGATGCAACACCAATTATTCAACTACCTGACTCCATTGGAGCACTTATAAATCTTGAAAGCTTATCTTTGAATTGGTGCTCAAATATGGGCAGACTTCCACACTCCATTAAGGAATTACGATCATTAACTAAGTTGGATCTATTGGAAACAGGAATCACAAAGTTCCCTGACTCTATGGGAAGTCTAGAGAATCTAAAAGAATTAAAACTTTCCTGGTGCTATGGGTTGGGGGGCATCTCTGACTTGCCTAAACTTCCCATAAGCTTGACTTCTTTGGCGATCTCGTCTCCATCTTTGATAACAATGCCAGATCTTTCGAGCTTGATCAATCTAAAACAACTATTATTGTGCATGGGAGTGGGTGATGTCTCTAGCCCATCTGAGTTGGTGCAACTGCAAGATCCCATGCCTTCGTGGATTGGTAGGTTATCCAAATTGGAAGTCTTGACCCTGACACTCCCACACATGACCAACCTATCTCCTGAGCTAGGTATGCTTCCTCACTTGAGATCTCTTCATCTTCATGGTTGCCAAGCTCGGAATGCATTCCGCAGATTCCTCGAGTGTCTCAAAGCTTCACATCATAGATTGCCCATCACTTACCACACTTGATATCTCAAACTTGAAGAACCTATCGGAACTATATGTCCTCGCCACACCTCTGGAGAATCTGTCTGGGCACGAACTTTTCTACAGTGTGCCAGAGTGGAAGATAAGTAAGGACTATGCGCACGATTTGCAAGCGCATTTGAGATCAAAGATGTTGGAACAGCACGGACTCACGAAAAATATGTTGGGGCGTAGTAGAGAAATCGAGAGAGGGTATTTTTCAGTTCTTGGGAAAATAAGAAGATATGTCTCTTAAGTGAAGAGACGACTGGTTAAGATCCAAAATCACGCTTACTAAGGTACAATTGCATTCCTAATGTTTATGAGCTTTTCCAAAAATTTTATACTTTACATTTCTTTTTGTCCTTAAAGGAGGGCATTTGCCATTATATTTATTTACTGAGACCACTTCACACTACGCAGGGCTAATTACCTAAGAAAAAATTCAAACTTCAGATCCAACCCCAATTCAATCCCGAACTTTTGTTGTTTGAAAAATGATCTTCAACTTTCAATCTACTCCCAAATCTACAGCACCAATCTCACTATTAAGGGTCCTTATTCTACATTAATTTTCCTATCTTCAATTTGTAGTGTAAACTGCTAGTTGCCATTCTTCGTGCCATTGATTAGTTTCATCTTTTTATTTTTCTTCACTTCAATTTCATGTTCGATCGAGTCTATTTTTGAGCTCAAGTCTTTGCCTTTTCACCAATTGATCTACTCATGTCTACTTGACATGGCGAATAAAGACTCGACGCGGTGCAGTTTATATGCATACAACTGAACGAAGACAAACTGCTCCTCATTTCAGGACTAAATGGATTCCGTGTAAAACAAGATGCAAGGAAGCCTTTACTTTATATATCTCCATATTTTATTGAACGATACTTGGGTCCTCGCCCGAGTATGTATTGGCAGGTCGCCTTGTTTTTGTTTCTGGTGGAGTCTCGTTTTGAGGTTCTGTTGGAATTATATCTCGCTGCACAGCAATCGGGTGTCTTCTAAGTTGGTTTTGGATCTTGGTTTTTGGGGGTTTCTCTTACTCTTCTGTTTCTTTTCTTATTTCGCATTTAATGTGTATTGATCCTTTTGATCTCTTTTCCGTTGTAACGATTTCTTGTTCCATAAGATTATGCATGATTCAGTGCGTGGTATTGGTTAATTGTAGGAATCATAGCCAATCTAATTTAAACTGGGTTTTTGAGAGGCTAAAGCATCTTAATTGAATGTGTTGTGCTATCATTTGAGTCAATTAGGTGTCTGTTTGGTTTTAATGACTATTCTCCAAGATCAATTTTAGTTATTTTTCTTGATCCGTGCGGTTATGATAACCAAGATTATGTTATTGGTTATTGTAGGAATTGTAGTGCGTTAAGAGACTGGGTAGCCTGAAGCAAGAGCATCTTTGACAGAATTGCGCTATTATTTGTATCGATTGGATGTTTGTTCTATCCTCATGATTATTATCTGTGATTGATTTTGGTGGTCTTTCTTGTTCCACGAGTTTATGAATAACCCAGTACACGTTAATGGTTATTGCAAGTATTATAGTTAAGACCGAATTAAATCTGGGTTGTGCGAGGCTAAGGCATCTAGATTAGTATGATTGTTCTATCATTTCTTTCTGGCTTGCTCCAAGGGTAATACCTGACAGCTGATGGAGACATCGTGCCTTTTCTTTCTGGCTTGCTCTGAGTGTCTCTGTGGTTAAACCCTTCATGTTGGGACCTAATAAAGCTGTTTTTCTGCATTGCAGGAGCAAAGCGTTGATATGGCAAGGCTTACTACATCCAAAGTCGATTAGAGGGAAGGCCTTCGGAGACCTGCAAATTGCAGTCGTAAACTCTTAGGAGCTTCAATTCAGTATGGACTGTTCTGAGTTCCAGTTCAAGTTTACTATAATGGGTGAGAGTGGTTTCTTCTGTGTTGTTTTCCAGTTTCGATCGGTTTGCTACATTGATAAGTCCCGTACCCTCTCCTTTTTTTTCTTGTTACTTATGTCTTCTTGTTGTGGAGAGGTCTTGGATGTTTGATAGGTTCAGTTTTCACTAGAACTGGGTGATCCGTATTTTGTTGAATACCAGCAGGATTGTTGGCAGAAATGATCTGTTTGAATGATTTTAAGTTCTCCCCAAAAGAGTGCAATGTGGTGTTTGAATAGTCTAGCCGACCAGGAAGTTGACTCTTGAAAGTGTTTCTAGAGTTTTTCCTTTTTCTTCTGTCGAAAAGATGCGGCAAGCATCAGTAATGATATTTCTTAAGTTCGGCTGGTTCTGTCCTCATCCAGGCCTAATGATTTCTACAGATCAGCGATCTCTGAGGCACACCATCCATGAATCCCCGATTTGGATTTTCGATTTGAGTCTCATCTCCGGTCATAACAAACATACATCTATTATGTTTCTCGGTTAGGTGAAGTAATATGGAAACCAAACCCAACCAAATCCAACCTGAAGCATCAACGTAGGGCCGGTTAAGAACCAGATTGAAACGTGGGCATCTTACCCTTGCAAACTGGAGATTCGTGAATTCAAAGGATTTGATTTTGCTAGATAAATCTAAACATTTTTTCAATATCTTTTTTTCTTTTATGAAAATGACTCGCATGTCATCTGTTGAATTCCACTCCTAAGCCCTCTAGACATGTAAAATCGATATGCATGAGTGCTCAAGCAATTAAAAATTAAATCAAGCACTAATAAAGATCAAACAACTAAAGTAAATATATAATGAGGAAGATAAAAAAACCCGAGTTGTTTCGGGTAATAATTAAACAAGGCCTCATCATTAAGTCTTGATACTCGACTCCCCATGAACTATAAATCAAAAGTATTCGGGCGCTCATCTTAAAAGAAGGTTGTTTATGAATTATCTAACCATATATGCAAACTAGATGTAATCCTAATATATATATTTTTGGTCTTTTCTTTTATTCACTCTTACAAAACCGAAATAAAGCCCAGAAGTCTCTCTAAATGTACTAACCCTAGGCGGCTGAAATTAACTAATCAACCTAAATTAACACTATCAATAAATGACCTCATAATTTAAGATACAAAATTAACTATCGTGCCTTTAAGATATTCTATACACTACATGCTAAATTAAACAATAAATGATGCAATCTTTTATTATTTTTCTCATTAACCTGTATGAATTAGCAAACTATAGCCTATGTGAATGCATGAAAAGCGGTAAAGGTTTGATCTTTTTGACATGAGCGCAAGCAAGGATCGATGACAGAGACTTCGGCCTATTTTCCATGAATCTCTGCAAAACAGATTATCAAAATTCTTCCAAACCAAGCAAATCCTAATCGACATGCATAGAAATCAAAGCAAGGGTAATCTAACACTAAGGAACACGTAAGATAACAACAAATTCAATGCAAGTTGACAAAGGGGCCGTGACTAAGGACACCTGGAGGAACCGGACATGAAAAGCATACAGGGGGAATCATCAGTCCAATCCGTTTTAACGCTAACGTGTAAAGAGATCATCAATATAGTTCAACCAACGCAAATCCGCGCAACATAGGACAAACCCAAGCGGTAAAGTCGGTGAGATCTTTCTCCGATTAAGCTCATGCAGAGGAGAATCAAAACATGGCAGTCTCTGAGTCCTAGTAACTTGAGGAATCTAGAGATGGACATGAAATAATCAATTCCTACGCGTAAATCTCAACCCATACATGCTTTTGGCCCTAGGGTTGCAATTAAATCATGGAAACAAATCGATGGAGACTAGGTGGGATTCGATCTCTGGGTACAAGGATAAATTCTTTTTTACCTTCAAAGGAAACGAAACAGCAAGGACACCAAGGCCTTGGAGGCGTGGCCGCGAGGAGAGAAATGGCTGCTCTCCAGACGGCGGGCTTGTCCTTTTAAGGCCTTACCTCTATCAAACTCTTCAAGAAACAAGAGTAATTGTGAGATTAATCCCTGTGAAGAGAGATCGACGAGTGATCCCTTCTCCTTATTTCTCTTTTCTTTAACTTCATCGCTTCCTCATCTCGTCTTTTACTCCAAGTTGACCGAACTCCTCTCTTCTTTTTGAACCCAAACTTCAAAGTTCTTTTCATGTGAATGAGTGGTCGTCAACTATAATCGCCTTTTAGATGGATGGCAGTGTGAGATAAAGATCAGATGGCCTTTAAGAGATAAGAGTCCCGGAGATAACTCCCATGAGTCCTTGTCCTGCGAGAGTGGGAGATTAGATTAGATTGGAGATATAATCCTAATCCAACTAGATCTACGCGTTTGATCCTTATCTTGATCCTATTCCTCCTATTCAATTTCAATTTCCCTACCTAATTAAAAGTTGCAGCCCCCACCCCCCAAAAAAAAAAAAAAAAAAACAAGCAAAAAAACAAACAAACAAACAAACAAAAAGGGATGATCTCCTATCTTAGTCGGCCACATCTTTATCTCTAATCCTGGTCAACCTCGGTCAGCCTCGGTCAGCCTCGTTGTTGGAGTTGGTTTCTGAAAGGGGATGGTTTGCATTTGGGACATATCTATATTTAATAGTGTTGTGCATGCACTAAACATGTGCAAAGTTGAATAAATCCGTAAGAAAAAGAAAAATACTAGAGTGAAAGTTACCTCAATAAGCAAAAAAAAGGTATATATTTATTTTAAATATCTCATCTTATTTGGGACCCTATTCAACTCTTTTAGCTTTTATTGAATCGAGAAATGGGTTTGATTGTCCATCTTTTTTATTTCATATAATATCAATATATTTAAGGCATCCTCCGGATAATTCAAATCGAAGCAATTGGATGTACAACATTTACTGAGGAAGCAGAAGCCCTTTTAAAAGAAGCTTTTATTGGATAAAAAGGATGATGACACTATTGGAGTGACGCAAGGGGGTGCTTGGGTCGTTTGATGGAATTTAATTGTCAACTTAAAAAAAAAAAATTTCATCGAGGTTAGCACTGCAAGGAAAACAAGAGAGAAAAAATAGTATTCTGTACTTACATATATACTATATTTCAAGCACAGCTATGCACATTCGTGGTTGCTTTCATGCTCTTTAAGGCGTGCAATAAATATCGATATCCGAACAACTATGTTTGTGAATTTAAATAATCAAATTAAGTAATGTGAAATAATGAAAGCTTTTCACACAATAAACTGAATTTAAATTTCAAGTTAGGATATCATGAAATAAGAAGTTGGCGACAAAATGTCCTCACCTGAAATAGCATCGTCTTTGGATAGAAATGGCATTAATTAGTGGATAATTGAAATAAAGGATTGTGAGTGGTTATCGTGTTATGATTTAGTGGCATTGATTTCTCTAACAGCTTCGATATTTTTCACGAATGATAAGAGTTTGAGAATAAGGGATAGGAAAATTAGAAAAATTATTGTTATTTTTTTAAATATGGACGTGACCATTGAACTCAAAAAGTTTCCTTTATTATTAGTACTAGACCTCGAGCCATGCAACGCGCGTGGGTGGTTGCTGTCATGCCCTTTTAAGTTGCAATCAGCATAGACGTCTGAAAAGATGTGGATGTGAATACAAATCACGAAACTTTTTCACACTGTAATTGAAGTTTACAAAAAAGATAATATAAAGTTGGCAGCAATGTGTGCTTGCCTGAAATTTCGGATAGCTATCATGTTGTGGATAAGTGGTGCGAATATTGGACGAGTGGAGCAAAAAATAATGGATTGTGATTATATTTTGAATTAAGTCTGAATGAAGAATTGGATTCTTGGTGAGATTAATTGCGCTGGTGTTGTCACATTTGATCTCAGTGCATGAATCTTTGATTCCAAAGTCTCTTAGTTGTTGTTTTATTCATAAGATTTGAGAACAATAGCTTCCAAGAGCCACATATTCTGCTTCTGCTGTTGAAAGAGCTACAGTGCTTTGCTTCCTCGAAAACCAAGATACTGTCCTGTTCTCAAGCAATTGACAAGTGCCTGAGGTGCTCTTTCTATCAACTTTGCATCCTGCTAGGTCTGCGTCTAAGTATCCAAGGAGGGTAAGATCTCCTTCTTTAGGATACCAGAGACCAAACTTAGAGGTTGTTGCAATGTATTTGATGATGCGTTTTGCAGCACTTAGATGAGATTCTTTGGGATTTGATTGAAATCTGGCACAAATACATACACTAAACAAAATGTCGGTCTAGAAGCAAAGTAAGATAAAGAAGTGAACCAATGATACTCCTGTATAGCTTCTGGTCAATTTTCTTTCCTCCTTCATCTTTGTCCAGCTTCGAAGAACTAGACATCGGTATATCAATCTTTTTGCAATTCTCCAAACCGAACTTTTTAACAAGTTCTTTAGCATATTTTTCTTGGTGAATGAAAGTCCCATCCTTCAATTGTCTTACTTGTAGTCCAAGGAAAAAGGATAGTTCACCCATCATGCTCATCTCAAATTCATCCTACATAGACTTAGAAAATTTCTTACACAGATTTTCGTTAGGTGATCCAAAAATAATATCATCAACATAGATTTGTACAAGTAAAAAGTTTTTACTTTCTCTTTTAATAAACAAGGTAGTGTCTACCTTACCTTTAACAAAGCCATTTTGGATTAAAAACTTACTTAACCTCGTCGTACCAAGCTCGAGGTGCTTGCTTTAATCCATATAGCGCCTTTTTCGCCTAAATACGTAGTCTGGCTTCCTTGGGTCTTCAAATCTAGGAGGTTGTTCCACATAGACTTCCTCTTGGATAAATCCATTTAAGAATGCGCTTTTGATGTCCATTTGGAATAACCTGAAATTCTTATGACAAGCAAAAGCAAGTAATAATCTAATTGCTTCTAACCTTGCTACTGGTGCATAAGTCTCATCATAGTCTATCCCTTCTTCTTGCGTATATCCTTTGGCCACGAGTCTTGCTTTGTTCCTTATAATTTTTCCTTTTTCGTCCATCTTGTTCCTGAAAACCCATTTAGCTCCAATAACAGATTTACCTTTTGGTTTAGGAGTCAATTCCTAGACATCGTTAATGCTGAATTGCCTGAGTTCTTCTTGCATAGCTTCTATGCTCTTGGGTTCTATTTCAGAAATAAGAGCCACAGCACTAGACTCTTCATGTCTTTTGGATCTTGTACGGATTCCTTCATCAATTTGCCAATTATGAGTTCTTTGGGATGACTAGACTTGTGCTTCCAGTTGCTAGTTGGTCTGACAGACTGATCTTCATTTGATTCTTCAACATTTGTTCTTTGTTGATCTTCTGAAATCTGAGCTGCTTCTAGGGGTTTAGACTTTGTAGAGTCTAGAGCAGGTTCAGATTCTTCAGGTTGAGTCTAGATCGATTGAATTTGTATGAACTCTTGAAATTTAACATTCATTGATTCCTCCACTGATTGAGTCTTTTTGTTGTAAACTCTATAAGCTTTGCTAGTGGTTGAATATCCAAGGAAGATACCTTCATCTGATTTTTCTTCAAACTTACCAATTCGATCATTTGCATTTTTCAATATAAAACATTTGCAACCAAACACATGAAAATAGGAAACAATTGGCTTCTTACGTTTGAACAATTCATAGGGAGTTTTCTCCAGAATAGGCCTTAAGAAAACTCTATTAATAATATAACATGCTGTAGAAACTGCTTCAGCCCAAAAACGAGAAGAAATGTTGCTTTCAATTAAAAGAGTTCTAGCAATTTCTTGCAGCGATCTATTCTTCCTTTCCACAACTCCATTCTGTTCGGGTGTATGGAGAGGAGAACACATGCTGAAAACCAGATTCATCACGAGAATTTAGCAAAATCTTGATTTTCAAACTCACCTCCATGATCTGTCCGTATACAAGAAATAACATACCCTTTCTCATTCTGTATTTTCTTAGCAAAATTTATAAAATAAGAAAAAGTTTCAGACTTACTTGCCAAGAAATATACCCAAGTAAATCGTGAGTAATCATTTACTATTACTAGGCAATATTTCTTACCACCAATGCTCTGAGTTCTGGTTGGTCCAAAGAGATCTATATGCAAGAGTTGCAGCACACGATTAGTGGAAACTTGATTTATTGGTTTGAAAGAACTTTTGACTTGTTTTCCCAGCACGCATGGTGTGCATAGATCGGATTTTTGGTAGGTCAAATTGGGTAGTCCACGAACAAGCTTCTTTGCAGAGATCTTGGCTATTTGCTTCATGTTGATGTGTCCAAGTTTCCTATGCCAAAGATTAGCTTCCTCTTGAATTGAAATTAAACATTGGGATTTTTCTGGTTTGATATCCAGAAGATAGATGTTCCCATGTCTTCGTCCCGTGAAAGTCTGAGAAGAGTCTTTGCTGGTTCCTGAACATATTCCTTCTTGAAAGTTAATTTTGAAACCTGTATCGCATAGTTGGTTGATACTCAGCAAATTGTAGTTGAGTCCTTCTACTAAGGAAACGTTGCTAATTGTGAGACTTCCAATCTTTACTGTTCCGCATCCGACAATTCTGCCTTTACTATTTCCTCCAAATGAAACTTTTTCACCATTAACTTGCATAAGCGTTATGAAACAACTTGTGTCTCCTGTCATATGTCTTGAGCATCCACTATCCAAGTACCATTTGACCTTTTTCTTGATAGTGACCTGTATTAAAAAAGAGAACTCAAGTTTTCTTTGGTACTCATACTTTCTTGGGTCCAATGGAGTTAGTGCAATATACGGTTTTTGCCCAAGCCTTCTTAACAGGTTTCCAAACCATAGGACATTCTTTCTCAAAATGTTTTGAGCTATTACACTTAGAACATTTAAGAGCACTGCAGCCTACAGCTTTTATAAAGACTTTTTGAAAATGATTTCTATAAAAGTCTTTTGTAGGTCTTTGTTTGATTCTTTCCTTTACTTTTGGAAAATCAATTAGAGGAATGGTTTCAGCAGTCATTCTCAAGCCTGATTTGTTAAAATAAGGTCTTTGTGCTAAAAGAATCTTTTCCAATTTCTCAGATCCTACATAAAACCTTTTTGAGATACTTGAAATATCATTTTTCAAGAGTTCATTTTCTTTAGAAAGAGAGTCTGCATTTTCTTTTAAGGTAATAACACTTTTATCTAAATTTTCGAGTTTTTCTTTCCAAACAATCTCTTGTTGCTTCAGTGCAGAATTTTCCCTTTTTAGTTCGGAAATCCTCTTGAAAGAGGTTTTGAGACTAAGACACAGTTTATCACTATATTTAGAGACTTTAGTAGGAATCTTAAAATTACTTACCTTGATTTCACTATCTGAGTCTAAGTTTGAGTCTGAGTCTGTCTCAGAGTCTGAATCTGATTCTGATTGTGCCATTAGACAAATATTGGCATAATCATCATCACTCTCTTCGCATTCGGTATCACTCCAAGTTTCTGCTTTGAGAGCCTTTCTATATTTCTCAGCTTTTCCTTTCTTTTTCTTTAGTAAGGGACAGTTGGGTCCGATGTGTCCCTTTTTCTTGCATTCAAAGCAAATCACATCTTTATTGGATTCATCGTCCTCTACTGATTTGTTTTGAAACTTTTGAGAACTTTGTTTCTTCTAATTGAATCTTCTTCCCTTTTTGTTCAATTTTCTGAACTTTCTTATCATGAGAGCAAGCTCTTCATCGTCCATATCATCTTCGAATCCGTAACGTCGAATCATCGTTAGATTTTAAAGCAATAGATTTTTTACCTTTGGGATCTTCATCTTCATTGATTTTCTTCACTTCATAAGACTGAAGAGTGCCAACCAATTCGTCAATAGAGAGTGGCACGATTCTTTGTGTCTCCCTTATTGAGGTCTTTACGTGATTCCAATCTTTGGAAAGTCCACGCAGCAGTTTGTTAAACTTCATGAGTCCAAAGATTGGTTGACCTTGATACTCAAGACCATTCACGATTTCTGTAAAACGACTAAACATGTCAGTGATAGATTCTCCTGGTTTCATCTTGAAGGTTTCTTATTGACCGAGCAGAATATTAATTCTGGTTTCTTTCACTCGATCGGTTCCTTCATAGGTGATGTGCAACCTATCCCAGACTTCTTTAGCTATTTCACAAGAAGATATTATGTTATATTCAGTAGGAGATAATGCACAATAGAATGAATAAATTGCTTTTGCATCGAGAGCTTGTCTCTTGGTTATCTCTTCTTAAGTCATCCCGCTGGACTCAACAGCTTCCTTTCCTCTTTCTGAGACTATTGTAACTTTAGGAATGATTCCTTTGTCTACCACGTCCCATTCCATAGGATCTTTAGATCTTAGGAATGCCTTCATCTTGTTTTTCCATATGCTGTATTGCTTTCCATCAAAATAAGGCGGTATTGTGTTGCTTTGCCCTTCAACCAGACTTGGAGCTAACATACTAGCCATGGATCGTTAACTCTGAAGTAAAAACACTTCAATTTAAATGAGTACACAAGCTCTGATACCAATTGTTAATGCTAGTATGAGCACCTAGAGGGGGTGAATAGGTGCGAAAACAATTTTTGCAAAGTAGAATAGAAATTTTGCTATTATCTCGAGTCTGTTTTGGTAATAGACTTTGAAAAGAAACTTGAACTCTAACAATCAAATAGAGTTACGATCAAGGTAAAAGAGTTTAGGGAAGAGAATAAGAACACAAGGTTTATAGTGGTTCGGCTTAATCCAAGCCTACGTCTACTCTCCCGCACTGACAGCCCACCGGCTGGTTTCCACTATGAATCAAAAGAGTTGTTACAATATCACTTCCTTGATTCCACAGTGTAGAAGCTCTACTACACTTCCTCAAGGCTTCACAAATGTATAAACTCTCTTTTGAGTACAAGTTTTTGCTCAACAATTGAATCGACTAAGAACAAGAAGCTTCAGATTTTGGAATTTATCTATCGCACACACACTCAAATAACTAGAGCGTATTCCTTATATACTCCTTCATGCATTCACAACCGTTGGCACCTTCCAAAGGAGTTCTTCCAATCTACCCGTTGGACAGAATAATTAGGGAGATCTCGAGTTATTAAAGGCATGTGAAGATAGCCCACCAATCCTGCTCGCCCATACAATCAGGATCTAGGTTTCCATAAGTAGAACCTTCCGAGTATACTTCACCAATCAACGGATTCAAATTATTCTAATTAAATTCAAACCGAATAATCGATCTTGAGATGCTATCTCCAGTTGTGAGATCTTTTCAACCGCTCGAATCAAATCCTCAAAGAAATACTCGAATCTGGATAAATCTTCTTCGTCGGTCTAGAAAATGTCAATAAGGGCAGACTTTACATCTTGAGTCTGGTGGTCTGGCGGTCTTCAGACTTTGTCGAGTGAGTCTGCAAGTCTTCAGACTAGACTAATGAAAATGTTTTGTCGGCATCAAAACAAGTAAAGAAGTTTTGTCGGCACCATAGCAGAATGGTGTGGCAGAACGGAAGAACAGAATTTTACTTGAGCGAGCTCGATGCATGCTTTCGCATGCAGGACTTGGCAAGGAATTTTGGGCCGAAGCAGTAAACATGGCATGTTACCTGGTAAATCGATCTCCATCGTCTGCTATCGAGTGGAAGACTCCCGAGGAAGTATGGTCGGGAAACCCGTTGATTACTCCAGTTACGTATATTCGGATGTCCTGCGTATGCTCATGCGAATGATGGTAAGCTTGAGCCGAGGGCGAAGAAGTGCATATTTCTAGTTATGCACATGGGGTGAAAGGCTACCGGCTGTGGTGCACTGATCCCAGATCACCCAGTTTTCTAATCAGCAGAAATGTGATCTTTGACGAGATTGCAATGCTTCAACAGAGGAGTTCTGTAACACAACCAGCAGAGAAGATAGATCATGGTGTCATTAGTGAGGTGGAGCTTCAGGTGGAGACTCTGGAGACCTCGAAGGTAATAGAAGTTGAGACTACAAATGAAGCCGCAGTTCCTGAAGTCGGTGATAGTGAACAACCAACAAAGCCACAGCAGACTATAGCCATAGATAGACAAAGAAGGCACATTAAATCACCGGTACATTATGGTTATACAAATATTGCTTATGCATTGACTGTAGGTGATGAGGTGGAGACAGATGAGCCTTCGTCTTACTCTGAGGCGATGGCTAGTTCGCGATCCATTGGCTAGTTCGGGCACTTTCTCACTTGTCGATTTTATAGTGCGATATCCCGACTATGTATCGCCAACCCTTTCATTTATTAAGGGGCTATGAAACTTATAACCAAACTTTTATACATGACATGAAGAGATGGAATCACTCCATTGAAATGTTTTCCCCAAACCGGGATGAGACTACGTCTCGAATTCGATAATTCCAATTTAGCTCAAAATAGAGCTCAATTAAATAAACGGACTTCACCACGATCTTCAGCGTAAAATTCCGATCACCGGCCATCCCGGTTGAATTTTCGGAAATTAATTAATTAATTAAATTAATTTCGAAAATTAATATTTAATTATTAAAAATTCCAATTAGGCCCGAATTGCCGAATTGAATCCCGATAAGGGTCGGGAAAAATCCCAAAATACATTAATTAAATACTAGACCACATCTACTTGCTAATGGCACCTTCAAATTGTCTAATTTGCATCACAATTGACTAATAATCACTAATCTACACTAATCTAATCACCTAATCCTAATTAATTAAAACTAAACAACCTTTAAGTGTAATTAGTCCACTAAGAAAGGATTAGTGAGATTACTCACCGAATCGCGCGCAAATCGGATCAATCCGACGGGGACGACGCGAGGAACGATTCCTTCCAAAGCACGGCTCGGGTCCAGGGGCCCGAAACGGCCCAAAAGTGAGCCCGAAGTCGCAGGAAACCCACATGGCGGGGTGGCTGTCCAGGCTGAAAAAGAACACCAAACAGCAACCAAATAAAGCAGCAAGGGTGGCAAGGTGCGGGGAAGGCCGGTGGAGGTCCGGCGAGCTCAAACGGCGGCCCGAGGTGGCCGGAGGCGGCTAAACAGGGGCCGGGCGAGGCCGGATCGCGCGGGGAGGGACGGCAGCGAGTGGCGGACGCGGGCGTGCGCGGACGGTGGGACGACGGCCCGGCGGCGAGCTGCGACGGTGCATGGGCGGCGACGGCGGGCCGGCTGCTTGTCTCGGCGAGCCGCTGCTTCCGTTCTTCTTCGCCTTCGGGGTTCGCACGAAGGAGAAGAAGGGAGGGGGATTCGGTCACGTGGGGGAGTGGGGAGAAGAGAGAGGAGAGAGAAGGAAGAAGGAAAAGAGATAAGAAGAAGGGAGGAGATAGAATTTTGACTAGTCAAAAGTGAAAAAGAGAGAGGGAGAAGCCAACGGACGATGAGACAGTCCTAAAATGAATTGTGACACGTATTCGATTCCCAAGAACCAAAAAATTTCATTGTAGGAAGTAAATGAGTCTTTAAACGGAAAGAGTGCATTCCCGGTGTCAAGGTAGCGATGTATAAGGCGAGACTTGTGGCGAAGGGGTATACACAGCATAAGGGCATTGACTACAATGAGGTGTTCTCTCTTGTGGTAAGACATACTTCTATTCATGTTTTACTTGCCTTAGTTGCTTCGTAGGATCTCGAGTTAGAGCAGCTAGATGTAAAAACTGCATTTCTTCACGGTGAGTTGGAGGAACAAATTTACATGAGGCAACCAAAGGGATTTGCTATTCTTGGTAAGGAAGATCATGTTTGCTTGTTGAAGAAATCTTTGTATGGGCTGAAATAGTCTCCTAAGCAGTGGTATAAACGTTTTGATACTTTCATGGCTAGTCAAGACTATTCAAAAAGTCAGATGGATAGCTGCGTTTACTATAGGAGATTAGAGAATGGTTCTTTGATTTATCTGCTTTTATATGTTGATGACATGCTGATAGCAGCTAAGAATATGTTTGATATTGATGTGCTGAAGAGGCAGCTAAATGCTAAATTTGAGATGAACGATTTAGGTGCTGCAAAGAAAATTGTGGGTATAGAGATTTTGCGTGACAGGATTGCAGGAGTTTTACGTCTATTTCAAAAGAAATATATTGAGAAGATCGTAGCACGTTTTAATACGCAGTCGGCAAAATCTGTAAGTACACCTTTAGTGAAGCACATTAAACTTTCAGATAAATTATCACCGTGGACTAAGGAAGAGGAGGAGCATATGTCCCGTGTTCCTTATTCTAGTGTTGTGGGTAGTATTATGTATACTATGGTATGCACTAGGCCTGATATTTCACAAGCCGTGAGCGTGGTTAGTCGCTATATGAAGCGTCCTAGTAAAGCTCATTGGGAAGCTGTGAAGTGGATCCTCAAATATCTGAAGGGAACAACAGACGTGGGTATAGTATACCGGAGGGACAGCAATGGCAGTGAGACCACTGGTTTTGTGGATTCGGATCACGTCGGTGACTTGGATGATTACAGATCTTTAGCAGGGTACGTATTTACGCTAGCGGGTGGTGCAGTTAGTTGGAAAGTGTCCTTACAGGATCACATTGCCTTGTCTTCAACTAAGGCAGAGTACATGGCACTAACCTTTGTAGCGAAGGAGGCGATATGGTTACAAAGTTTGCTCTCGAACTTTGGGTTAGAACAGAAAAGTGTGGATATACACTGTGATAATCTTGGTGCGATATATTTGGCATATAATCCAGTTTATCATGAGCGAACGAAGCATATCAACATCAGGTACCACTTCATCCAAGATGTCTTAGCAAAGGGTAATGTTATTGTAAAAAATATTGCTACAGCAGATAACCCGGCAGACATGATGACTAAGTCTGTTCCTTTGGCAAAGCTCAAGCTCTACTTGAGTTCTATTGGCGTCTGTGGAGAGTGAGCGCCCGTCGGGGCGTTGGGAGAACAGCATGGATGATGAGCACTATAACTTGGCTTCAAACATTGAGCCAATGTGGAGAATTGTTAAATTAATGTCTCGATTGTGAATTTGGATAAATCGAATTTGTCGATAAAGATTTTCCCAAACGGATTATAAATCGCACGTAAGAAGAAAAGAAGCTGATCGTGGGGCCTAGTGAAAGAGGATATGAACTGCTTCTTCAGAATTCTTGCTAAAAGTTGTTATCCACGGTGGGGCCCAAGCACACAACTTCATGCCTAGACTTTCTTCTTCTCAACAGATGGAAATAAGAGGAAACATGTCCTGCACGTGAAGATTCGAATATGGTGGCCCAAGGTCAAAAGTTTGACCTTGGGCACACACGCATAAAATAGAAAAAAAAGAAGCAGAGGGTTTTCTTCTTTTTTGACGGTGGGTTGCTGCACGTGAAAACCTATGAAGAACGAAGCCGCCAAAGCTGCAGCTTTACGTAGAAGGGAGCCGCAAGTCCTCGAAGCTGCGCGTGTTATACTTTGAGCTTGAACGCATGGTAATTTTGTGTCATGAGTTTATACCTTGGGTTTAGGGTTAAATTTAGATGTGGGAAACACTTGAGCATGTGAGTGATTGTAAACTCTGATTCTCCGATTTTAGTGGATTATTTGCTGTTGGCTTTCCCCGTGGATGTAGGTACCGATACTCGGACCAAATCACGTAAATTTCTGGTGTCCTTATTTTTCTCGTTAATTTCTGCAATGATTTCGTGTTGACGTAAATTGCAAGATCATGTCGTTTCCGTGTATTATATCCCAACAATTGCTAGCATGGCCGATGTCTTAATTTCTCCTTTTCCGTTCAGCTGTGGAGGATCGGCCTTGACTTTGCATGGTCTTGCATGGAAAGTTCGGCTAGTAGGGTACAAATGTGGGTGGATGTTGATCTCATTGGTGGCGTTACGTAAGAAGATTTTCGATGAGACTATAAGTTATACGATGATCGGATCGTCTCGACGTGGCAAGGGCGTGACTATGAGGGTATGTCCTAAGATCATCGCGTAACATGACGTCTCGGTCCAGCAATAGCAATACTGAAATGGCGGCCGAAAGTGGCGCCAAGGACATAGTCTGACGATAAATTCGTCAACCCATCACGAACCGTTACGTATTCAAGGTCCGGCGAAATCCGGATGCCACATGTGGATATATAAATTTTGGTCCCAAACCTATTATACTTGCGCCACTTTAATCCAACCTTTAAATTTGGTTAATTGAGTCCTAAAATTTTTTATAACAGTCGATTGTCTTATGTGACATAGCTAATATTGATATGGATAATTTTTTATAATTTTTCTATACTTTTTATTTTTTTCTTTGTTTTTCCTTTTTCTTTTTGCCAATGGCCGATTATGGCCATTGGCCATAGGTGATGACCAACAAGGGTTGATCTCACCCGCCACAAGTAAGGGTGGCCTCGTCAGGTGTCGCGTAGATGAGGGTGGCCCTTGTCAACCCTTGATCTTGCCTAGGTTAGGCCAACAAGAACCCTCACTAGGCCAAGGTGGCCTCAATGGGCCTTGACAAATCTAGTGAGGGGGGCTCTCGTCGACACTTGCCCTTGCCTATGGCCGATGGTTGGTGAGGATACAAGAAAAAAAAATGAAAAAAAAGGAAAAAAGAAAAAATCAGAATTTCTTTAAATTTACAAAAAGTATCCACCGTTGGCCCTTTCACATTGGACGTCAGCAATTTCTAATGAAAATTGACCGAATGGGTTACATTCTCAAATCGTCAAAATGCTTAAAACTAAATTGGTCAAGTTAAAAATTTTATGACTGAATTGGAACACATGCAACATGTATAGGACTTTTTTTTGGTAATTCTCCCTATGAAAGTTAGACACTTAAACAAGTGAGCCCTTGAATGGTTCTTTCTTCTCTTTTTATTTCGATAGAGAAGAGAATCGCATAACAAGTTAAAACAAATATAACAAAGGAAGTCCCGGGGTGCGATGACCCCTATGGTCCACTGCTACAACAACTGGTGGTTTGAACATCATGCCTGGTTAGAACAACATTGAAATTTTAGATAGTCACAATTAAAGGTGGCAAAATGGATTTTAAACCTAATTTTAACTCATATTTATTAGGCCAGGTTATAGGTTATGTTCAGTTGGACTTTGGGCAGTTGGATAGTCTCCAGAGGATCCTCTTCCAATCTACCCATTGAACAGATCTGTATCAAGAAAATTAAATGACTATTTAATGATAAAAAACTGAATCTCCACTTGAATATAATTGCCCATGCAACCAGAGTTTTTGTTTCCATAAGAAGAGCTTCTCCGTTTAGAAAGAACTTTTATCAAGATTTATTTGCCAATCGAACAAAATTGGGTCAATCAAATCTTTCTAGGTGTGAAATCTAAGACCAAATCACTAGCTATTGTACATTCTTAACAGGTCATGTTTTGATCTTGCTTCGTTATAAACTTGCCACGTTTTGAACTTTTTCGTTCTGAACTTGCTTCAAGATAGAAATAAGAGTCTAGAGGAAGAAGAGGTCACTATTGAGAGTGTCTCCAAACTATTCGAAGATAATTTTTTGGCGTTATCCTAATGCTCGATAAAGTTGAATCTTCAGGAAACCAATACCATCCTTTATTTTTATGACTTGCCAACTCTTTTCTTGATTTAGCAGCATGATAATAAAAGTTGTTAAGGTCAGAAAAAATAAACAATGGTAACTAATTCAACGAGGGTTGATAAATTAGAATTAATTGATAACTTAATAGGAGAAAAGTTGATAATTCACTTAAATTAGAGTTTGTAGGTTCATATAATAATTGATAACTCTAACACATACCTTAAGAAAGATAGCAAATTTGGAAAAAGATAAGAAAAGTCAATCATTAAAAGAAAAATAAAATTGGTAAATAACTTATATGAATATTGGCAACCCAAATTTTAGTAATTTGTTTTTGGTCAGAAAAAGGAAATTTCATTCACTAAACCATAGGATTACATCCAACTGCCAAAGCATCGGAAATTAAAAGGTCTAACAAAATCGAAGAGGGCGAAATGGGCCAAATCTCCATTAGGGCATCATTTCTATGGCTTTTGACGGCCCAGTCCGCTACTGCATTCTCCTCCCTTCAACAGTGGTGAACCCTAACACATGAAAAGTTACGGAGGAGATGGATGGCTTCATGGAAGATCGCTCGAACCTCCCATGGCAGCTGGGAATCAGTATTGACGGAATCAACCAGTATCAAGCAGTCCGATTCAATGACCAATGGATCATGGTGTTTGCCGATCTGTTGCAAATGGCGAAGAGTTATCAAAAACACCATGAACTCCGACTGTAGAGCCAAAGAAACAAGAAAGTTCCTGGTAAGTCCATCGAGCATTTTCCCATTCTGATCTCGGAATATACTAGCCATTGATCCCTGGCTTATGTGTGGCTGAAAAGCCCCATCAATATTTACCTTGAAAGTGCCTGGATCTGGAGGACGCCATAACTCACCAGTGTTAAACTGCTGTTGTTCTGTAGCTGTAGGGTTGCGATAAGAGTAGAGAGCTGATCGGGCATTGGCGAAAGCACTATCAACCACTTGATGCGCATCCAACTATTGGCGACGAAAGATGAAATTATTCCTCGATTTCCAAATATACCAGAGGACGTATGCCAGGGTGTTTAGATCAGGTACGGATTGCTTTCTCATAAACATAGCAGCTATCCATGCGTCTATTCTCTGTATAGCCTACGACTGAATAGGTATGCTTATCGCCGGGTCTGACCATATGGTATTAGTCCAAGGGCAAAGCAGGAATATACGTTATGCTGATTTAGGAATGCTATTGTGACAGAGAGAGCAATATGGGTGAGGGGTGATTTTCTTGTGAAATAGATTTGCTTTTGTAGGTAAGACATTGTGGCAAAGACTCCACAGAAAGAACTTGATTTTGGGAGCAATGTTTAACTTCCATAGTTGTTTCCATAAAGTTCATGGAATCTTCTAGGTAGGCAAAGCTTCTAACTAATGTTTGGTAATTGCTATTTACCTGATTGATTGGTAACCACCTTAACGGTATAGTTGCCGTGGGTCGTCGCCGTCCATATCAGTTTATCCTCTGTATAAGAAGGACTGATCTAGATGGTAAGGATCTCCCTAACTGTATTTGTGACATCCCCGTTTAAGTGGTAAGAAGGGAAAACTGAGTCCGAGGTACGTAGGTCCCTTTGAGATTCTAGAAAGAATCGGGATTCTTGCGTCCGGGGATGTCACAATATTGTTGTCATAAAAGTGGTTAAGTAGCGGGATATTCCAGGCACTGGCTTGCATATCTATGAGTTCGCCTACCTTAACAGGTTCTTCACGGTTTGCTGGGCCACCCAAAATTCCTTGTGGCAGCCACCGATCTTCTCTAATGTTAATTCTAGTCCCATCACCTACTGACCAGCGAAGTCGAGGAAGAATTGAATCCCAACCTAATAAAAGACTTTGCCAGCCCCAAGACAATCTAGTACCTTTTCAGCGTGCAAAAAATCTCGGAATGAAAGTAGATACCTTTAAACAATTTACTCCACAGTGCTGTAGGATGTTAAAGCGGACGCCATGCTTGTTTTTCGAGCATTGCATTATTGAAGTCCATGAGGTCTCTGAAGCCGAGACCACCATGAATCTTGCTCATTTTAAGCGCATCCCATCTTTTCCAATGGATCCCAGATTTTGTAGCTTCATTTTGCCACCAGAAGCGGGCGATCTTCTTTTCAATGGAAATACAAATAGAAGTAGGAAGTTTAAAAATAGCCATAGCATACTGAGGCATTGCCTGAACAATGGATTTAATGAGTATTTCCTTGCCTCCCTTAGATATCAAGTGTTCTTTCCATCCTTCCAATTTTTGATTCACTTTCCCAATAATCTAAGCAAATACTTCCTTCTTGGAACATCCCCAATCATAGGGGATTCCCAAGTATTTCCCAGTTTTGACTAACACTGGGACTCTCAAAGCATTCGCCAAATTTTCCTGTAAGTCATAAGGAAACATCTTGGAGAAATGAATTCCGGACTTATTCTGATTAATCTCCTGTCCCATAGCTAAGCAATATTGATTCAATAAGTTGGCAAGATTTTGGCATTCCTGAAGTTTTGCATCTAGGAAAAATATGGCATCATCAGCGAAGAATAAATGAGATAATGTAGGGCACCACTTGTTAATCCGAATGCCTTTGAGATGTCCCATGTGGATAGCTTGGTTTATGAGATTCGATAAGACATTTTCCATGAGGATAAATAGATATGGAGAAAGTGGGTCACCTTGTCTGATTCCTCTGGTCGGATGAAAATAGGTTAACTGCTCTTCATTGAATTTGACACTGTAGGATACCGTTGTGATACACTGCATTATCCATCGAACCCAAGTGAGATGAAAACCTAACTTCAGAAGATAAGCTTCAAGAAAATCCCACTCCACTTGGTCATAAGCCTTTTTCATGTCCATTTTCAGAACTGCCTGAAAATTTTTCTTGCGATTTCTAGTGCATAGTTGATGAAGTACTTCTTGCACTATAAATATGTTGTCTTGGATCTAGCGGCCACTTACAAAGGCGCTTTGCTCAGTAGAGATTAAAGATGGAAGCCATGGTTTTAGTCGATTTGCTAGCACTTTAGAGATAATCTTGTAGGCATAATTACAAAGACTAATAGATCGGAACTGGTCTAGATTTTCTGGGTGAGGAACTTTCGGAATCAGGGTGATAAAGGTTTTATTCAGATCTGTAGGCATAACCCCTATTCTTAAAAACTGCTGTATTAACATAAAAAAGATCAGCCCGCAAAGTATCCCAATGTGTTTGATAAAAGAGGCCATTCATACCGTCGGGTCCCGGAGCTTTAGTAGACCTAAGCTGGAAAGTTGCGATACGGACCTCTTCTTGGGTAACCTCAGCCACCAAAAGACTATTCATTTCTGTAGAAACCACTGTCGGGCATTGATCAATGATGGGCCGATAGTCCCGGTGGCCGACAGTTTGATAAAAGTTGGTGAAGAACCGTGTGGTCATATGTTTTAGAGAGTCATCATCCCGAATCCATCTCTAATCATCATCCTTCAGCATACATATTCAATTCTGCTGTCTTCGTTGTATCGCTGTGGTGTGGAAGAATTTTTTGTTCTTGTCCCCCCACTTTAGCCAACCGATTCTAGATCGCATTGCCCAAAATTGCTCCTCCTGTTACCATAATCTGTTTATTTCCGCCTTTATGTTGCTGATGGACTGTTTATCATATTGTGTATGAGGCTGGTTCATGTGATTTTGGATCGGCTGATGTAAAGTTGCTAGTTGGTTGTGGGCTATGGAAAATTTCTTATGACTCCATTTAGTAAGGGCCATCGATACTAGTTTGAGTCGTTGTGTCGGATTGTAAGTTCTTCCATGGCCTAAGTTCCAAGATTCATGAATAATTTCGCTGCATTCCTTATCCTATAACCAAAAAGCTTCAAAAGTAAAGTACTTACGTCGACGTCCTTGTAAGCCATCAGTAGTTAATAGAATAGGAGTATGGTCAGAACCCACTATAGGCAGCACGCAAAAACTTCAACTTCAAGGAAAGCAAGTCGCCATTCATACGTACAAAAAGCTCGGTCTAGCCTTTCTTTCACAAAATCAGCTCCTTCCCGATTATTCGACCAGGTATAAGCACAGCCCTTGGTAGCCATATCCATTAAAGCACAATCTTGTACTACTTGTCTAAAGGAAGACATCCTGTGAGCGTCAGGTGGTCACTTGCTGACCTTCTCCCAAACATACATAATCTCACTGAAGTCACCAATACAAACCCAGGGTAAAGTGTTGGTGCGGGCAATCTGTTGAAGTTCTGTCCAGAAGATTTGGCGAGGGTGATAAGCGGTAGGTGCATGGACACACGTCATACGCATAGATATGTGACACCGAGAATCCACACAAGTCATATCAAACAACTCTTGAGAAGATTGAATCATGTCAACCATAAAATGCTCATGCCAAAGTAAAACCAACCCTCCTGCCATACCAACAGGGTTTAGAATATTAGAGTTTCGAAATTTCAGACGTCTTTGTAGTCGAGTGATCACCTCCTCTCGATTCTTGGTTTCCATCAAGAATAAGATGTCAGGCTTTTCTTTGGCCACAAGGGCCTTTAGGGCTCAAACTGTCAGGGATGAGCCTAAACCTTGACAATTCTAACTTATAAGCTTCATTTGTGCAAAGGCGACCGTTGAGGGCCAGCCGCCATCGCCCATCCTCCTGCCTCAGTGGCCAATAGAATAGGAGTTTCCATAAGATTTCGGTCATCTATTGCTTCTGTTGTTGTGCTGCGTGAATCATATGGTGTATGTCACTTAATTTTCTTAGCCGCTGCTGTTCTTGTGGATAGGCTTGTAGTCTTTAACTTTTTATGAGTAGAAGGCTCCATTGGTAACTGCTTAAAATTGTGTGCTTTGGTGGGAATAGAGGGTTTAGGATAAGTACCCGCTAATGTCGGTTGCTCATAAGTCTGACATTGCTTCCCCTGTTCGGTACATAGACTACAACACTTGTGGATGTATCGCCGGGCTCCAGAAGCTGACCTGTCCTCCCCTGTTTGGATTGCTACGCATTTCAAAGTTTGGTTCAATGTAGGGCAGCAGTGTTGGATTCACATGGGCTGATGGAGGAGTCTCTGGAATGACCTCATCGTCAGTAATTTGCTGCTCCTCATAGAATGCTTTCCAATATGGGCTAAACTCGTTTACCTCGGCCCTCAACCACTGACCGTAAGGCATTTTTTCTTTCCCTTCCATTTTCGCTTCAGTGAAAGGAACATCTTTACGGTAGGTTGCATAATGACCAATTATGCCACAGGAATAGCAAAAATGTGGAAGTCGTTCATACTTGAAATCAATCCAAATTGGCTGCTTCGCTATGTGAATAAGATGCCCTGTTTTCAAGTGGTTCTCTCAAGTTTATTTCTACACGAACTTTACTAGTTCTAACACTTACTCCCTCTTTAGTATGCAGCTTGACAGCAAGCACCTTTCCAATATTTTTCATAGCTCTGGAAATCATTGTTTCGGAGTACCATTCAAGCGGCAAACCATAGATTTGTACCCAAAATGCACAGGTTGAAAAATCATAGCAGTGCAATGGCGTATTCGGTATCCATGGTTTAAAAATGACCAAATGGCCAGAAAAGAGCCAAGGTCCACCCTCTTGTACCCTTCGTTTCTCATCTTCCAATTTAAACTTAGCAACGTAAATGTCACCCTCGCGGTGAGTAATTTCAACTTGGTCTGTTCTCCAAGCCCTCTTTAAGGTATTCTGAAAAGCCTGTACATTGATAGAAGGGTTGGATTGGATTTTACCTACCAGCATTAACTTGCATTCTTCGACCTTTTCCAAAGGTGGCAGATCGTCCCATTCTTCAATCTCGTGCTGATGCCACAATCGACTCATTCGGTAACATAGGGCAGTAAGTCGAGGGTCTTGTTCCTCTTCGAGGGGGTCCATCTGGGCAAAGTTCCGTTAAGATGGAAAGATAATCTGAATGGTGGGCAGTTCAGATTCGAGCCAGCTAGCGGAATCCGAATCCATGCATGAACTGAGAAGGGGAATTGTCAAGCAGGAAATAATCGATGTAGATGAAGAGCTGAGGGGATGAGGGTCGCGTCAAACATCTGCAGTACGATGAAGTCCCGAAGAAGGCAAAGGCAGAAGTACAAGAAGCGGAAAGGGAGACGGGTTCTGTAGGGTGTAAAAGTGGAAAACCTACCGAAGAGAATTGGTAAAATTAGCCATAAGAGTTAGCGAAGGGGAACACAATGAGCTGGGATTTGCAGAGAAAGGGCGGTGGTCAAGTGAAAAGGGCAATTAGGGCTTCAGGACAGCGAACTACCATGGCGGTAGGGAAGCGCTCTACATATCGAGAGAGAAAAACTCATCCTCATTTTCATATGTCAATCGACATGTCAAATGAAAGTTTTCTTAGTAATTTAACCAGAGAAAAATTGGCAAGTCACTCTAATTGATTTTGGTAATTTGTAAATAGAGTTGGTAAATTTTAGGTGTTGCTAAGAAAGACATAAAAGTTTGTACATGACAAGAAAAAGTTAGCAATGAAAACTAAATAAACTAGTGATAGTTGATAACCCAATTTTAGGGGGGGAAAGTATTAAAAAATCATAAACTTATTACATTGGTACTAATTCAATCCTAAACATTTCAATTCGACTAATTTAGTTCTAAACTTTTTCATATTGGTATCAATTCAGTCCATCCGATCAAATTAGGTCGGAAATTACTAACATGGATACTAACGTTGATGTGGACATTTTAAAATAAATTTCAAAATAAAATTTTAATAAATTTTCAATTTTTTTTATTTTTTTCCCTTTTATTTTTCTTTGAACTGTGGCCATTATTGACAATGGCCGGTGACCGGCCACAAACAAGGGTCGACAAGGGCATAGACCTGTGGCCTGGCGAGGGTCATGCCCTCACTAGATCTGGTGAGGGCTGCAACACCCTTGCTGGCCATGGCCAATATGGGCCATAATCCAAAGGGTTGTGGCCTCACTTGATGAGACAAGGGTCACGATGCCCTTACCAGCCATGGCTGGCACCGTAATCCGGAGAAAAAGAAAAGGAAGAAAAAACGAAAAAAATTTTAAAAAATAAAAAAAAAGTAAAAAATAAAATTTTATTTTGAAATATCCACGTTAGCACCAAATCATGTGTCACTTGGATAGCCAGTATCCACGTCAGCAATTTCCGGCCTATATTAGCTAGATTGATTAAATTGCTACCAATGTAAAAATGTTTAAAATTGAATTAGTGTAATCGAAAGTACGATTAAATTAGTACTAATGTAATAGATTTAGGACTTTATTTGGTACTTTTCATAATATTTGGAGGTAGTTGAATGTGAAAAATGGTGAATTACGCTAATTAATGTTGGTAATATCTAAAAGAATGAATGAATTTAAGATGTTGATCTATCCTAAGCAAACAAAAGTTGATAATTTACTCGAAAAGATAGTATATTTAAAACAAATTAGTTGTTAGTAAGTAATTCAAACATCAATTAAGAATTCAATTTGACAAAAGTTGGTAAGTCAATTTAATTTAGGTTGGTAATTGCATATAGGAATTAGGGTGAAAGAACATTTCAAGTGCCATAACTTAGTATAAAGGGACACTTAAGCGCTATAATTTACGAAAGGTATACTTAAGTGCCACATTCGAAGAAAAACGGATCACTTAAGTGCCACTCCGGCCAAAGTCCGGTCAAAACGCCAACGTGGTATTTTTCCGACGAAGCGAGTGCAAAATGCCGTTATGCACGCTGAGGTAGCCAAATAATGCAAAAACGGCGTCATTTTGGGCTGACGTGGTAAAAAAATAATATAAAATTTAATTTAATTTAATTTAAAATTAATTTTAGTTAAAATATGAAAAAATAATAATTTTAAAATTAAATTTAGTAAAAACATGAAAAAAAAAAATTAACTTTAAATTTAGTTAAAATATAAAAAAAATAAATTTAAAAATAAATTTAGTTAAAATATGAAAAAATAATAATTTGAAAATTAAATTTAGTTAAAATATTAAAAATTAAAAATTTGAAAATTAAATTTATTATTTTTTTCATATTTTAACTAATTTTAATTTAATTATTTTTATATTATTTTTTTACCACGTCGCCTAAAACGTCGCCGTTTTTGCATTATTTGGCCACGTCGGCGTGCAAAACGGTGTCGTTTTGCACTCGCTTCGCCGGAAAAATGCCACGTATGCAATTTGGCCGGATTGCCACTCAAGTGATCCATTTTGCTCCGATTTTTGCTCTTAAGTGTACTTTCGTAAGTTATGGCACTTAAGTATCCCTTTTGCCAAGTTATGGCACTCCAAGGGTCCGCTTGTCTAGGAATTAGTAAATGTGAAGCTTTAGTTTATGAAAATACGATGTGCAAAGTTAGTATGAAATTTGATGATCTATAAATTGTGAAAAAAATTTAGTGATTTCATAAAAGTAATGATGCCAACGAGGTACTTCGAAAAAATGTCATTAGTTATTTTTTCACCAACAGTTTACCATGAACATTCCACATTCTCCATGAAATCTTCAATTCGAGGCATAATTACTCTACATTACCCGTAACTTGAAGGTGTGAGATTCGGGTGGGAAAAAGGTTGTTCGTTGTTGTTGTTGTTGTTGTTATTATTATTATTATTATTATTATTATTATTATTATTATTATTTTATTATTATTATTATTATTATTATTTTACCAACGGTTTACCATGAAGGTTCCACATTAGCCATGAAATTTTCGATTTGAGGCATAACTACTATGCATAACCTATAACTTAAAGGTATGAGATTCGTGAACCCATCAATGCAGCCTTATCAAAATGCTACAATTGGGACAATTTTGCATACGGGGTATGCCCTAGGTAGACAACGCAATAATGTAGTATGGGTGGTTCAAAGGTTGGCTCACAACGTGAATCAAATTCATGACCTAATAAAAGGTAGGTGATCCCTTTACCACTAGACCAACAGCTTTAAATATCAAATCACTTATTCTTATTTGAACATGATTTATCTGTGAAGCAAAGAATTTTTTTTTTCTCAAAAGGTCATTCATGTCCTTTTATTTTCACTCAAGAAAAATGTGGAATAAATCAATGTTGTATTTAAGGATTTTTTTTAAGTCACCTGTGACCATACAAGAGATTTGGGAACACGACAATCAATCCTTTGGAAGAAAATCTTTCGCTGTTTGATGTCATACCCTACGTTATAGGATTGTTGTGCCATCACTCCAATGATGGATAAGCCATTCGTTCTGGAAAATGATTGAAGGATGGCCATGCACGAGACGTTCGGCATTAGCTGAAGAAACATGCTGTTGGTGTCTAAGACAAGTTGTGCGCCGCTTGAGAATCGGAAGGTAATGGCCGGGAATCGTATCAAATCTTTCTCCACACTCCCTGTGTAGCACAGGTACCACGGATGACTCACCCTGTTCAGAACTCCCGCCATCAAACTCTGGACCTCGTTTTGCAACGGAATGTACGCCTCTTCCTTCAATAACGTGAGCGTGGCTCCTGAATCTATAATCATTCCTCCATTACCCGAAGGGCCTCTTTGGAATGCCCCAGGGTCGACTTGTAGCGTCTTCTCTTCAATGCTTACACCTTGGAGGTCCACGTAGTGGTGACCTCTATCAGGTTGCAAGGTCGAGGAATCGCCTTCCATGATTGCCCCGTCTCCCAAGATGAGTTGATTGTATTGATAATCGGAGTCGAAAATGTTGTCGATGCAGTAGGGAAATTTGGAGCCTAATTGTTTAACCAAAGTTGGTGAATCACCATAATCATAACCATAACCAAAACTATAGTAGTCCTAACACCCTGCTACTTAGCCCATCCCTAAAGTTCTTATTTACGTGGCCCCATCTGGACACCTCAATCGGTACCTTTAACATGCCCTTGTCGGATGTCTCAAAGGACGCTTGTTCGGAGGTGAAGATCTATCAAGATATCTCCTCTCGTAAATGCGATACTCATTATTAGGATCACACTTACCACGAGGATATGAGCAAGTGAGGGAACCGTAACGAATATTGGAGTATGTTGACGATTTGGGAGATCGAAAATAGGAGTACACGGTTTGAAGCAAGCAGTGCAAGGCAGGCATTGAAACCAAAGGAGGTCACTTCCTGGTCCATTACCACGAGTTGCGGGACCGGTGGTGTAGCAATAGATATATTGGCGAGGAACGCGTATGCGCTACCAGGTGTGACGAGACCGACGCGGATGTCATCATCATTTGGAGTAGTGGTTATTTTGCTCAAGTGATGGATACGGGAGAGCGAACTGTCAATGGAACGTTCAGCTCGCTTGGAAATGGTAGCTTTTGGATTGTAATGTGGAGATTGAATAGAATTGTGGTGGATGAACTTGATGGCTAATCCCCGAGGTTTAACGGAGTGGTCTTGGACGAAGCGACAATTACTAGGTATGACGAAATGATATTGATAATGCAGATTAGAAGGAAAAAGAAATAAGCTGATGTCATTGTAGTGGCCATTAGTAGAATCTCAATTTCTTATTATCATTTTAAAGAGCACTTCCTTCTTTTATATAATTGTACTTCTTGGCGTTGCAATTAATGCATAATTTTTTTTTTTTGGGCAAATCCATAAATGTTGAAGTTGTATACGGCAACATTAATTGTGGATGTACAGCTAATGTGAGTTGTATGCAGCTGGATATATTTTCTCGGTTGCACAAGCATGATATTATCTTTCTAATTAAGCAATAAAAAAATCTTCATATTTATAATTTAAGCAACTGGCTCAATGAGGAATTTTTTTTTTTTTTTGGTATGTGAGTGAAGAAATTCAGAAAGCTGATTTTTTTTTTTTTTTTTGCTTTTTCCTTTACAGGCATAGTGGGCCTATCACAATTAATATATTCCCTATTAATTTCCATCAAATAGCTTTCTATGGCCACTTCTTATCGACCCTCTTAAAAATCTTCAGGGATTAGGGTTAACCTAAACTTCACTAACGGCATGCGCAGCCAAAAAGGTGTCGCATCTCGCGCCCACCACAACCACACTTGGTAGTTCTCCATGCTACGACCCTGAAAATGGTTAACAATAAGGGGGGAGATAAATCTCAGCGAGTTAACAGCCTAAACCTCGATTAGGACGCAAATTCGTCTAGGAGGCAACTTAAACATGCAACGGCATACAATCTTACCTCGCCTTGGCACACCTCTGCATATTAGTATGTCACATATGTCATTATAAATACAATAAGCATAATCAATAATTAGAATACATAATCTTATGCACCAAGCATCCACACGGGTCTCGATTATAAGGTAAAACCCGTTTCGGCACGTCCCATACCATGCCTAATAGTTTTACCCCATAATCAAGCGCAATGCATCACAATCATTCACACGTGTTCCGATTATTACGACCCCTCGGGCCACAGCAAGACAAGAGTCGGCGGTCTACCGGCATGACCGGGCATCGTCCCGCCCCATTAGAACCCCCGCCTAGACGGCATTCCATAAAGGAGCATCGGTCCGGCCTCAACTGCGACTCGGCATCCGGACCCCCGCCGGGCATCCAATAAACATCGGGTATCGTCTCTAAACTCCCATTGGGTGACGGGTTTAATTAAATGACCACACAAGCACGCCAAGACTCAAGCTAATTTTTATCTTCCGTCAATTAGTCCAGTATAAAAGAGTTCATGCTTAAATAACAAATTTCGGAAAATTTTTACATTTAAAATTCCGGTAAAATAATTGCACGTGGTCACGTATTTAAAATCAACCCATCAAACTTTGCACACTTTCATTTTAAAACATCATTGCGCTTTTTATCACGTAAAATACGGCGTCCAAACACGACACCTCAAAGTTTGCTATTTTCTTACAAATAAATCATCTTTGAAAAATAGCATTTAAAATACATGATATGGGTAATCAAACATCATGGAATCACATGCTCAAATGATCATAATTAAGTGTAAATTCATTCGGTAAAACGAGTATAAAATTTTACTTAACGGCTAATCCGTCATTAATTAAACTAATTGTGATTAATTAAGCTAATCGCGATTAATTAGGCCAATTACCATTAATTAAACTAAACTCGATTAATTATCCTAACTATAATTAATTAAAAATTAATCGAAATTAACTAAAATAATTACAATTAATTAAATAAATCATGATTAATTAAACTAAACTCGATTGATTAATCTAACCGATTAATTAATCTAATCATAATTATTTAAACTAATCGCACTTAAATTTAACCTAAATCATCCTTAATCGCAATTAAGGCTAAATTAAAATTAACAAATACTAACCGTCATTAATATTAAACTAACCACATCTTATACGTAATTAATACCCTAATCCATGATTAGGAAGTTAACTCACGGATTTTCCGGTGAGCTCGCGGCGATGGCGGCCTGATAGCGACGAAAACACGAGGCTTGCGACTCGAACGGGAACTCGACGGTGGCGGCTGTGGCTCCTCAAACCCACGGCCTCCAAGGGTGGTTCGACTTGGTGGTGGCCACGATGGAGGTGACGGACGGCGCGAGCGGGCGGCGACAAGATGGCGGTGATGGAGGTGGTGGTCGACGGTGGTGAGATGGTGGACGACGAGGGTGGTGGGATGATGATGTTGGGTGGTGGTGATGTGGCGTGGATGATGGTGGTGGATGGCAAAGTGAGGGAGGAGGGGGATGAAGTTTCGGCCAAATGGGGGAGAAAGAAAAGTGAGGGAGGAAGAAAAATAAAAGAAGAAGAAGATGGTGAAAAAAATGAAGAAGCTTGAGGGAAAAATGGGAGCAAAGGAGAAGGAGATGGGCGGTCTCCAGAGGAGGGAGGGAAGAAACGTGAGGGAAGAAGGAGAGAGAGAAGAAAAAATAAAAGAAAAGAAAAGGGAGGGGATGTGGGCAAGAATGGGTGGCGTGAGGGGGAGGAGAAAGAGATGGGAGAGAGAGAAATAATAAAAAATGAAGGGGAAGTTGAGGGAAATTGTGGCGGAAGGAGTTGGCGTGAGGACAAGGAAAAAGTGGGAGAGAGAGAGAAGAAGAGAGAGGGAGAGGAAATTTCGTGAGAAGACGGGAGGAAACGTGAGGGAGGGAGAGAGAAAAGGAGAGAAAAATAATAATTTATTCTTATTATTTTTTTTTTTTGCTCTTTCCTTTTTTTTTTCTTCTGATCCCCTAAAACAGTAACATTTTGGAAATGTTGTGGACACAATCATTCTGTCAATGGAGTGTCACTAGGTTTTAAGACTTGTGAAAAAGTTGTTGAAAAACTTTGTGAGATTGATGGGGAGTCGAGTGGAAGTGTAGAATGAAAACAGTGTAGGAGACTTCCAGATTCCGCTATGAATTTCGACGCAAAACATGTCACATAACATGGCCTTGAAGAAGGGGCGAGAAAAAGAAAATTAGAAAATAAAGTAATTTCGATGAATTCTATAAAGTGATCGAGATAGCGATTGATACCAAGCGTATCCAAATAGAGTTCGTCTACACACTAAAAAGATTATAAATCAATTGTTGGCATTATGGCATTTTTTATTTTTATTGAAATATTTTTGTCACTTTTAAATAATCTCATGCGTATGAAGTGTTTGTACTTCCGAAGGTCAAGCAATACCAGATGAGTATGAAGTGTTTGTACTTCCGAAGGTCAAGCAATACCAGATGGGTCCCACCCACGTCGAGTAATACTTCAATGGGAGCTCTCCATGAATTGTCTTACTTTTCAAAGCACTACCCATTATAAATACTTCTTCAGCATCAACACGTACTTAGACTCTCTCTCTTTCTCTCTCTTACAAACTCACACTCGCCTTTTCCCAATACCCTTTCTAATGGCTTCTGCAAGGAGTTCCTTCGATGCTGAAAACTCCTCTTTATGACTCTCCTTTTTCGTGATTGTCACGACCTTCGGCGATGGCCCTTACGTTGCACAGGTGCAAAGCAGTAACAACAGCAATACAACAACAATCCCAGTGAATGTGGGAGTGGTTCTTGATTTGGAGACCTGGGTGGGTCAGATGGGATTGAGCTGCGTCAACATGTCTCTCTTTGACTTTTATAGTTCAAACCCTTCCTACAAGACCAGACTCGTCCTCGACGCTAGAGACTCCAAACAAGATGAGGTTGCTGCTGTTGCTGCTGGTTCTCTCTCTCTTCTCTCTCTCTCTCTCTCTCATGAACTGCCTATTTATGATACTTGTCCAAAATTATATGACAACATCAGTTTTTGGGTTAGGACTTTTGTACTTCTATTGATTGTGTGGAAGTTTGTTTTGGTTAATCTTTCTTTTTAACGAATATTTCTGGGTTTAATTTCTGCTAGAACTGGGAAGTGTTTGGTTTTGGGTTACTACACATCTTGTCGTAGAGGAAAAAGTATCTTGTAACAGCTGTTTGTGCAGCAGTTAGCAGTTTGCTCATAATGATGTATTTGCCAATCATATGAACATTTTAGTTTCTATATATTCAAAATTCATTGTAATTGTATCAATTCATTTTTTCAATTGAGTCTTAAATCTTTTGCATTTGTACTAATTCAGTTCATTCGGTCAAAATTGGCCGGATGGCGCTGACATGGTCGCCGACCGTCCTACGCAGTAATACATGCATTAACATTGATAATTTTTAATAATATTTTAATACTTTTTGAATTTTTGAATTCTTTTTCTATTTTTTTTTTTGTCTTTCTTTTTTCTATTCTTCACTTCCTTCTTCCTCAACAGTGACCGGCCAGAGATGTGACATCCCGAATTTCCAATTCTATTTTCAATAAATTGATATGGGCATTTCATCTGCACGCATATAGTTCTTTTCCCTGAACTGATCACTCATGGGATAACTAGTCTATCAGGTGAAACCGTTAAGAAATTCTAATGCATCGGACTCGGGAATTTGACCAGGAAACGACCTTTCGACCGAGTTAATCTGCAAGGGTCATTACGGCACGATTAAAAATCGATTAGAGACCGGAGATAGGTCGACTCAACGAGGCATGTGATCGAGTGTGGGTGATTCCACCAGATCGCACAATTCTTGTCGATCGGCACTGGATCGGCTTTTCTATCGTTTGGGTACCCTATGTCCGTGTTTGAAACCTTGAGATTATCTCGACAATCGAGAGTTGCCAATGTGTCAAAGATGTACATTGTGACTTGAATTGATCAACCACAGGTCGAATGCACGAAAATTTCTAAAAGCTACCCGGTAGATCAAGATGCGCTAGTATCGTGCCAGAGTGAAATTAATCGTGAAATTGAGATCGAATTAAGAAATTGGAAGTCCTGGTGTGTCACAAATCATTTTAGGAACATTGTCTCATCTTTAGAAGATTTTTCTTATAAACTGGGTTTTTTCAGCAAAATAATCAAATTATGGCTAATTTGGTTCGGAAAATTGGTAGGCCCACTTTTGGTTGTACTTTTGAGATTCAAGATGGTTCTATGGTCAAGTAAATATGTGAATTGAAGTGTAGTGACATTGAATTAATTTTATGGACTTCGATTGGGCTCAATTGGAAGAGAATTGATTGGAATTGAAGAATTTAATGTACAAGATTTTATGCCAAGGCGGAAAATGAAATTGAACCTATTGGATTAAGGTTGTGGGAGGTTGGAGTTAGTGGATTGTGACATCACAAGTGATGTCATGGTGTGGGGCAAGAGTGGCTAGGATGTTGACAAGTGGATGGTGAGGATTTGCTCTTGGAAAGGTGACCCATCACCATCATCTTCTTCCTTGAATCAAGGGGGGTTGTCTTGAATATTAGAGGAGAGAGAAGAGGCCGTGCGACCACCAGCCCCTACCGCCCTCCTTCGTCCCTTGCTCGACCGCTCGTCGCCGTCGCCGTCGCGGTTGCTGCCCACCCGCACGACCACCGGAGCTTGCCGCCGGTGCCGCTCCTCCTTCACCCACGTGACCGACCAGCCCGCGTGCTGCTTCGCCACTGCCCGCGCGACCAGGAACCTCCAAGGCCGTCGTCCGTCGCTGCCTGCCGTCGCCATGACCGCCGAAGCCTCCGCCAGCCACCGCCCCGGCTGCCGCCCCGTTCCTCTGCCGCCCGCGCCCAAACCACCGCCGGATCCGCCTCATCTCGGCCTCAACCAGCAGCAAGCAAAAATGGGTTTCACAGCTCGGTTTTGGCCCGTTTTGGCCGGCTTCCCGACCCCAAAAGCTAGGTCCACCTTTGGGAAAGTCGATCCCCTCGACGCCCTCGTCGTTTTGGTCCACTCGGCTCGCTAATCGGGTGAGTTTAGCTCATTAAATCTTGATTAGACGGTTAATGATGCCCTAAGTGTGCTTAGTCTAAGTTAAGTAAGTTTAGGTGGTTAGATTAGTTTATTTGGTTGATGATTAGATTAGGGTGTTTAATTAAGTTAAAGTGTGTTTAGTTTAAAGTTAAATAGGTTTATTTTAATATAAGTCTTGATATGACATAATAGGTTTTATTTTTTTATTTATTTAAATGTTTCGAAATTCTGGAATATTTAATGATATATTATATTCCTAAAATTTTAAATAAAATAAAAAAAATAAAAAATAAAAAATAAAATAAAATAAAAAAATTCAAAAAAAATTATTTATAACCTCAATTGCTTAGAATTTCGTGTTGATCGCTGCTATGTATTTAGAATTTGAATTTGATGAATGGATGTTGCAAATTGAGTGTTGATTGTGATAAATAGGGATTTTATTTATAAAAATTCAAGTGTCGGGTTTTGATGCAAAAATTGGATTTTAAGTATTATATTAAATAGTGGGGTTTGAAAAAGTGAGATATTGGCTTTCTAGTTCGAAATTAACGTGCCCCCACACACGTGAGTAATTTTTGGAATATTTTTAATATGAAGAAAAATGGCAGGGATCACTATTTTAAGTGGAGACATTGAGTGAAATGCAAAGTGTCTAGGGGCCGAATATGAATTGTTGCATGATAATTAAGAGGAGATCATCCTGGGCTGTTGAGCCGGACTTGCCCCTATATGGGATGCCCTTGGCAACGGATGCGGGTCGTAGTAGAGGCTAGGCCAACTGGACCTATGTTCCTTCGGGAATGCCGTCGACGTAGTGATGAAGCCACGCTCCATGGGGGGAGGCAATGCTTGGCATTAATGTCAGTAGATAGCCGAACTGCGAGTAGGCTATGCCCTTGTGTGGCAGTGAATAATAATTGGATCGCATGTTAAGTGTTATTGATGGGTCGGATTATGGGACGGAATCGTGTGGCATGGTATGGGACGTGTCATAATAATTTGGTCTTATAATCCGGACTCCTGTGGTCATTTGAAATGAAAGTGTTGGCATTCCAATTGTTTGAATTCTTATTATTACCTAAGTTTGTGTAATACAAATTGTGCTAACCTGCAGGAAGGAATTAAGACGAGGTAAGTCTTCTGTGTGATGTGGCTAGGCCACCCGGGGTGTATTTTCTTTCTAATAGGGGTTTAGGGGGTTGAACTTGCTGAGACAATGTCTCACCCCGTTGTGGGCCAAAATTTCAGGTCCCTAGATGGCGGTCGTGGAGGACCCAAAGCCGTGGAGTCTGGAAAGGTGGGAACTGAAGGATCGGAACATGTCCTACTAGTTGGTCTTAGGATAGTTCCCCTTTTGTTGAGCCTGTATATTTTGTAGACAGTCTAGTGTTGTATTTAAACCTATGTGTTTATAATTGAGTGTTTGGTATTGTGATTGATTGCCTGCTTTTCTATCCCAAGTTAAATGTTGTCAGGGGATTTGTTTCTCTTCCGCATGCGTAATAAAATGAATGGGTCGGCGACGTATCCTAGGATGTCGCATAATTGATCGATCTTAGTGGGATGTGCGCGTGCTCGAGGTTCGGGGCGTGACAAGAGACAGGGCCGACCTCGCACATGCCGCTCGCTGGGCTAATCAAGGCTTGGCCCTTGCATGATCCAACGAGGGTTGAACCTTGTTAGCCCAACGAGTGGCCCGGGCAAGCTCGTCCTTGTTGAAAATGCTAGTAATAACACCTAGAGGGGGTGAATAGGTGTTTAAAATAAACTTTGACAAATAAATGCGGAATAAAATAAGTTGTGAGAAAAGTCTGAATAAGGATTAGAGTCTAATTAAAACAAGTCACTAGACTTCTGATGAAAATTCAGAATCAGATAAAAGATTAAATAGATTTTTGCAAAATTTTTTTTTAAATAAAAAATATATATTGCAGCAGATAAAGCTAAAAAGAGTTAAGATAAGAGAAAATTGCACACAAGATTTATAGTGGTTCGGCTTAAATCAAGCCTACGTCCACTCTTTCTTGCCGGCAGCCTTCTGGTTGAAATTCACTAAAGTATCAATAGAGAAGTATAATATTTTGAGTGCAAACACTTTTTTTTCCCTCACTAAGTCACTCTTCTTGTGATTTTCTCTCTTGAATACAATTTGTAAAAGTTGTCATTGAAGAACAAGTGGTTGGAAAGGTTTCAGATTTTGAAATTTCAATTTTCACGCATTATCTCAAATAGACTGAATGATCTCCTTAAATACTCATTCACACCTTACTAGCCGTTGGCATTCTCCAGAGGAATTTCTTTCAATTAATCCATTGGACAGAATCGATTAAGGAAATCTTATAACCGTTTGAAGATTGAGATTAAAATCCGTTGATTCTAATCGCCCATACAATTAGAATCTAGGTTTCCATAAGTAGATGTTTCCAAAAAAAGAACTTGTCTTCAAGATTGATTTCATCAATTCGTGATTGATTCAATCAATGTATTTATAAAATGTAAGTGAGATTTTTTGCTAGAAAGCTAGATATTAAAGAATAAATTCCTATTGTTCATTGTCACAAGAGCAATAAATCTGAATCTGATTATATCTTTGTTTTGGACTTGGTTTTAGTCTGAATTGCATCAGAGTGGGAAAGACTTCTAGAACAAATAGATTTTGACAAGAGTCTACGATATGACTTCAGAAATCTATTATTCTTCGAATAAGAATAAGAACAAGAGAGTTTTGTTAACTTCAAAACCTAGTATGAGTTTTCTCAATAATCTCCCCATTTTTTATGGTGACAAAACTTTTATATAGATTTAAGCATGATATGAAAGTTATCCTACAAAATAACACTTTATCATCACAAGATAATTGATAGAGATAACAGACAATAAGCACAATAAAGTCTACATAAGTTTGCAAAAAATATACATAGTATGCACTCACAAAACACACCAATCAATAATCTGCATAAAAGAAACACCAACCACACCAACATAGAAAAACTCAATCATGCACCAGTCAAAGCTTCAAATCTGCAAAACTCTCCCCTTTTTGTCAACAGAAAAAAGAGAAAATCAAACAAGCACAAAGAAAATAAGAAAAAGAGTTTGTTTAGAAAAAGATCAAGGTTGCCTAGGAACACGAATAAGTTGGAAATTCTCTAAAGTCTGCTCAGTCTCCTCAAGCTTATTTAGGCACTGACGGAATATAGTCCCAACCTTTGCTAAATTCCGAGATGCATGCTAATTCATGTTCTGAATCTTATCATCAAGAGATTGTACATTTCCAGTGAAAGATTCTGAGATAGTACCGAGAGCAGCATGCAAATTCTAGATTTCAACCTCAATTCCTTGTTGATGTGCCTTAATCTCTAAAAGGAGCTCTACTATCCGAGGATAGTTTGATTCTACTTCAGTTTGGGCGCTAGCTTTTACAAACTGTACTAGTGGAGTATCCAAAGGTGAAGGAACATCGACCTAAACATGTGAAATTTGTCGCTCCCCCCAAAT
This sequence comes from Eucalyptus tenuipes, assembly GCA_014182365.1. Classification (NCBI taxonomy): domain Eukaryota; kingdom Viridiplantae; phylum Streptophyta; class Magnoliopsida; order Myrtales; family Myrtaceae; genus Eucalyptus; species Eucalyptus tenuipes. The sequence continues at coordinate 15,081,484 of CM024539.1, read as the reverse complement.
ATTAGCTTCTTTGTCCTAACTCCAGGAGAAACTTCAGGGAAATGAGATGTATAAATGTCTTCAACATCTGGAGGAGATCGACTGATGCCATCACTAGCAGTTGGTTCGACATTCTTGTCATTAAGAGAAGTTTTCTCACCTACTCCCCCCGTCACAGTGCCTTCAGTCTAAGGGATAACTCATTCTCTTTCTTGCACTCCTTCTCTTCCAACACTAGTTTATTGACCAATTCCCTTCTCTCTAGGATCTCCTGCACCAACTTCCCTCATATCTTCTCCTTCCTTGTCAGATTGCTCCTATCCCTTGTTCATATTCGCATCTCCCTTTGCATCATATGAGTCATCCTTTTCACTCTCTTTTACTCCAGTTTCTTCTCCTTCACTTTCTTCTTCCAATTCTTCTTGCTCTCATCATCTTCTTCTTCCTTAGAATTGGCTATGCCACCAAGAGGATCTCGCATGGCAATATTTGCCACAATATTAGAGACAGTCTCGTCTTCATCATCTTCCTCTTCTTCATCTTATAGAAGAAGAATATGTCGTTTTCTCTTTGGATTTCGCGAGACAACACTCTTCCCTTTGTGCTTCTTCTTAGCCGCAAATCATATATTAGCTTTGCTAACATATTTATTCTTCAAAAGTTTTAAGGCCCCAAAGAGATCCTTTAATTTCATTTTTGAGATCATGACAGTTCTGTACATGCGCAATAGGATTGTGTGAGGGAGTGAGAAAGCAACTCTATTTCAGATGGCCCACATCATTTTTGCATCGAATTTGAAAACATTAGTTTTGGAAGCGGCCTTAGGTCTGATGCACTTGATGACAATCTCGTGGAGGAAAATATTAGAAGCAAACATCCTAGAGTAAGTAATGCTTCCATTAGGAATCCTGTCCTTCACCAGAAACTTCGTGACCTCTTCGTTGGATACATTGATAGGCAAGAATCCACTCCTTTCTACTCCTAGAATATCAGCCAACAAATTAACATAAACATCAAATACTTTATCACTCATAATAAATTGAACATGAGTAGGATCTAGAACATTTAGGTTGGAATATAAGTAAGCAGTCAATTCAGGATAAGCATAAGATGACTCCACATAGAACCTCTCCATCTAAAGGTTGGCAAATTTTTCTCAAAAATTCACCTTGATGGAATCCATGAAATCAAATTCTACCGTTCAAGGGTTGATGACCCCTTTGTTCAACATCTATGAGTAGATTTCTTATGATCCTTTGACCGAAACAACTTCCCTTTAATTCTAGCGATTTCTGCAACAACACCATTTGGAATTGGAAACTCTTGAACACCCTCTCATCATCATCTTCCTTTTTACTCTCAGTCTAACCCTCTATTCCAAAACAAGGATTAGCAGTAAAGTTTGAAAATATTTTCTACTCTTCCAACCTTTACTAGCTCTAAGTTTTCCATGACTCTAAAAAACAAGGTTTCGTTCCCATAGCCATTTTCTTTCAAGAATGAACTTATGAAATCCATGGAACTTCCTCATTTTTTCAGAAACTCATAATGTTTTAGAAGTAGCTCGGGCTTTCTTATTGAAATATGAGTCGTGTCGCGACCAAATTTTCGGGTGCACCACCTAGGGTTTGGCTAATGGATTGTTAAATCTAAACTAAACTCGGGCTCTCCCAAACCCATACCAATTCGCGACTTAGGTTTAAATTTTTAACATGCCATTGATTTTTAACTAAGAGTTGTCACTAGTCGATTAGAAACCCAAATAAAATAACGGGAGTTTTACTTTACTCCTACGAACTAGAGACTATGGGTACGGGAACTTGGTTACGATAGATTTCTCTAACGCCCTTTCGGTACCATTCTTTTATTTTCAAAAATGTTTTTACAGGCAGCTTAAATTGATTTTAAATCTATTTCCTTAACATGTGAGGCGATCATGCGAGTGCGCAAACCACCAATTTAACACTCAAATAAAGTAGTAAATAAATTGCAGGACTTACCTTATAGCAATGAAAACATTTGCAATGTTAGATCAGAATTCACATCAGCAATCCTAGATATGATTTCTAATTAACACGCCATCAGTCAATTTTTGTTTTCACTTTTTAATGAGAATATAATCCATATGCAATGCAATGCTTCTAATATAATATGAAATGATATGGCATGACAATATGACTTAAACTATATGACATGAGTAAAATAATTTTTTTGTATTTTCTTGATGAACATGCAATAATTAAATATGCAATATAAATTAATAGAAATGACCTAACTCTAATGACGAGGAAGTTCTAATTAAATCAACCTAGCAACAATCACTAAATGACGTGTATTTCATGAACCTACTTCTATATGACTTGCACATGATTTTTATTTTCTTAATAAGCATGCAATCTACCTAATATACAATGACATGCAAAGAATGTCCTAATTCTATTTTTTTTATTATTTTAATAAAATTCGAAATTAAAATTGCCACATAATTAAAAATGCAATTTAAAATTAAAAAAACTAACATCCTAAATGAATGCACTTTTTCATATTTTTTTTTTAAAAATTCGAAATAAAATCCCTATTCTAGATGACCCTAAAATAAGAAATATTCTAAAACAAACATAACCCTAATTCGAACTTTTTTTTTTTTGGGATTTTTTCCTTCTACGAAAACAAAATTAACTTAAACGGTACGACAACAAATCGGAGCAAGATTGATATCCAAATGTGACGAACCATATCTCGTGCGTGAGATCGGGTTGGTCAATTTCAAATAAATCGCAGATCGAATCTCGAGCGTGAGATCGGATTGACGATTTTTCAAGTAATTGCGAGTCGGATTTCAGGTGCGAAAATCAGACTGACAATCACAAATTTCCGAGACTATTTCATATCAAACATTGCATCCTTACACTGAGGAATAATTATACTAAAAGAACTAGTAAAATAACAAAAATAACAAAAAATAAAATAAGATAAATGAAAGAAAAAAAGAACTACCTAATTTTCCTTTTTGTTTTTTTTTTTCTTTTGCTTTTTTCCTTCCCAAGCACGGCTTGTTCGTGGGTCTCCAAGGGTAGCCGGTCGAAGTGGGTCACCGACGTTCGGAACTCCGGCGAGGACCGGCGAGATGTGGCTCGAGCAGCAGCGAGGGCGTAGCGAGGGGGCAGCAAAACAGAGGAGTCACTTGGCGTCACGGGGCTACAGGGTAGTTACTCGGGGCGGTTCAGATCAAGCGCGGTGCTGGGCTGATCGGCATGGCTGAGCAGAGAGTGGCGCGGGAGCAGCAACAGCGGTCGTTGGGAGGAACGAAGGGCTGCAGCCAGCGCAGGAGGTTCACGGGATCAGATTGTAGCGGCAGATCAGCTCGGTTTGCACTGTCGGGTCACCGGTCGGAGGTCACGATGGTCAAATCTAGCTGCAGGAGCGGAGCTCGGGCGCTGGGTTCGCGAGTTGCTGAAGCGTCGCTGCTGGAATCGCAAGGGCTTGAGCTGATGCAGGCGCGGCAAAGGCTCGGGTCCTGTTCTGGCGTCGGGTCGCGCGGCGAGGACTTTGGGGACACGGGGGCTGAGCGACCAGCGGATGTCAGGCAAAGACGGCGGCCACAAGCGTCCGCGACGGGCTGGGTTGCAGACCGCGGACAGAGCAGGGGGCAGCCGCAAGGCGAACGGAAGAGGGAAGCTCACGGAGGCGCGGTGGTGGTCCGGCAGAGGCGTCGCTCAGGCGTGTGGTGGCTCGCGGAGCTGTGAGTGCCGGCGATTGCTTGGTTGCCACAAGTCGTGACAGAGCTGGGCGGAGGCTTCGGCGTCGGTGGATCCGGTAGCAAGGGGAACCGGCGAAGGGCCCTCTGAAGAAGAAGAACAATGATTCTTCTTTTCCTTTTTACTTTTTTTTTCCTGACCGGTCACTCTCACATCCCCTCCCTTTCTCTCTCCTTTTCACTTCTCACTTTTCACCTTTTGCTTTTTTTTGTGTTTTTTCACCCAACCGAAGGAACCCCCCAAAAACCGAATTGAGGCCTTAGGAACAAAACGAAGAAAAGACTGCCCCATCACCCGGATATTCAATGTGTGTGGCCTCCTCTAAAACCCTAGGTGCTTTAATCTATTTATAGATCACGGATTAGGGTTTTAATTTTTCCAAATCGATATCCACGAAAATTTCTTTTTCAAATGCGATATATACTTTTCCAAACCCAATATTTTCTTTTTGGAACGCAATATTTGTTTGATAAATCCGTAAAATCTCCTCGAGAATACGGACTTGGGCCGATTTACTCCTTTCGTGGGCTTAGTTCAATTTATCAAATTAAAGTTCTGAACCATCAATTGAACCCATTTGTCACCGGCTCACCATAAATGCAAATTAAAAATAAATGTTCCTAAAACTACATGTTATGCAATTAATTAATTTTTTTGGGGATAAAATTAACCCCTAATTTTTAATGCGATAAATGATTAAACGAGTCGCCAAAATTTAGGTGTCAACAAGTCGCTTCCTAAGTAACCTCTTCCTCCACCGATTGTCAATTCGTGCTTTGGGGTGATTCATCCCCAATGAAATCAAAATGCGTCGGACCTTCAGGGACTAACCGAGTCTCGTGACTAGCAATGTGAGAGAATTTCCTCTGATAAGACATCGAAACGGACTTGGAGGATTTTGATGACATGTTCGAGAGTAAACGAGTGAGAAATTTTGCAAAGAATGTAAGAATAGATCAAGAGAAGTAGGGGTTTGAGAGAAAGATTAGGGTTTGCAAAAAGCCTAGATATCAAGGGGAAAAGATCGAAGATTTTATTTAAAGAAAATGAACCAGGGCAACCGAATAGGCACAAAAAAACTTCTGTTTAAAAAAAAAGTAATTGTCAATAATTTTTGAAATATTAATTCCGAAAAATTAGCAGAGATATAACAATTTCCAAAAATATAAAAGGCAAGTAATAATTTGAGAATAATCATACCTGTTCAAGAAGGATGTTTCTACCATATGTTGAATTGATGAGTCTGCTCATCCATAGACTTTAATTAGATGCAAGAGTAATATTTAGCTTTTCATGAATGAAGTCAAATGATCCTTTCTTCAATGGTTTGGTGAATATATCTGTTGGTTGATTCTTCGAATCAATGAATTGAATATCGATTTCACCATTTTGCACATGGTCTCTTATGAAATGATGGCGAATTTTAATATGCTTTGCCCTTAAATGAAGAATAGGATTTTTGGTGAGATTGATCACACTTGTGTTGTCACATCTAATTTTAGTGCAAGGTTCTTCTATTCCAAAGTTCCGAAGTTGTTGCCTGATTTAAAGAATTTGTAAACAGCAACTTCCAAGAGCAACATATTTTGCTTCTACCATTGAGAGTGCCACAGTATTCTACTTTTTTTAGAACCAGGACACTAATATTTGTCCTAAGAGTTGGCACGTTCCCGAAGTACTTTTCCTGTCAACTTTACAACAAGTTAGATCAGCATCTGAGTATCCAAGTAATGTAAAGTCTCCTCCTTTTGGATACCACAGACCTAACTTTGGATTCGTTGCAATATATTTGATAATACGTTTGACAGCACTAAAATGATATTCTCTAGGGTCAACTTGGAATCTAGCACACATATACACAGTGAATAAAATATCAGGTCGAGAAGCAGTAAGGTAGAGAAGAGAACCAATCATGCTTCTATATGTCTTTTAGTCTACTTTATTTCCATTTTCATCCTTGTCAAGACTTGACATGGGTGTCTCAGTCTTCTTGCAGTTCTCCATTCCAAATTTTTGGGATATTTCTCTTGGTAAATGAAAGTTTCTTTATTTGATTGTCTGACTTGTAGACCTAGAAAAAATGTGAACTCATCCATCATGCTCATTTCGAATTCTTCCTGTATAGACTTTGAAAATTTCTTGCACATACCTTCATTAGAAAACCCAAAGATTATATCATCTACATATAATTGAACAAGTAAAAAGTCTTTTTCTTCCATTTTGATAGACAAGGTTGTGTCAACTATTCCTTTCTTGAAACCATTGCTTACCAGAAACTTACTCAATCTCTCATACCAAGCTCAAGGTGCCTATTTCAGACCGTATAAAGCCTTTTTCAGTATGTAGACAAAGTCTAATTTTCTAGGATCTTCGAATCCTAGTGGTTGTTCCATATAGATTTCTTCTTGTATGAACCCATTTCGGTATGCACTCTTGACATCTAACTGGAATAACCTGAAATTATAGAAACATGCATATGCAAGCGATAATCTTATGGCTTCTAACTTGGCTACAAGTGCATCTGTCTCATCATAGTATATCCCTTCCTCTTGCATATAACATTTTGCAAAAAACCTTACTTTGTTACTAGTTACTTTACATTTTTCATCCATCTTATTTCTGAACACCCACTTTATTCCAATCACATATTTTCCTTTTAGTTTTGGGACTAACTCCCAAACATCATTAATTCTGAATTGTCTGAGTTATTCTTGCATTACTTCTATCTAGCTTTCATCAGATAAAGATTCTTCTACTCTCTTTGGTTCTATTTCAAAAATAAAAGCTAGAGCACTTGAGTCTCCCTTTACTTTGGATCTGGTACGAATCACTTCTTTTATATTGCCAATAATGAGCACTTTAGGATGGCTTGATTTGTGCTTCCAAGTACTGTTGGATTTGTAACTTTCTCCAAGGGTTTGCTAAACATTTGTTTTCTTTGATTCTTCTGACTTTTTTTCTGCTTGATTTTGATCACCAGAAGGCTGAGGTTTCTCGGAGGAATCAGACTTCATTAAGTCCGAAACTAGTTCAGACTCTTCAAGTTGAGTCTGATCTTGTTGGTTCTGAACACTTTCTTGAAATCTAACATTTATGGATTCTTCGACAGTTTGCATATTCTTATTGAAGACCCTATAAGCTTTACTTGAAGTACAATAGCTAAGAAATATTCCTTCATCGATCTTTCTTCAAATTTCCTAGGCCAATCATTTCCATTCTTCAAAATAAAACACTTGCAATCAAACACATGAAAATAAGAGATATTTTGTTTTTTTCCTTTATAAACTTCAAAGGGAGTTTCTCTATGATGGGCCTTAAAAATACTCTGTTAATTATATAATAGGCTATAGAAACTGCTTCTGCCCAAAAACGATAATAGACTTTACTTTCTATTAGCAGAGTTCTGGCCATCTCCTGTAAAGACCTATTTTTTCTTTTTACAACTCCATTTTGTTCTAGAGTGTATGAAGAGAAGAAAACATGTTGTAGACCATTCTCATCACAAAAATTTGCAAAGTTTTGATTTTCAAATTCTCCCATATGATCAGTCTTTATACTTGAAATGGCATAACCTTTCTCATTATGAACCTTCTTAGCAAGTTTTGAAAAATATGAGAATGTTTCTATTTTATTTTCCAAGAAGAAAACCTACGTAAATCTTGAATAATCATCCACAACTACCAAACAATATTTCTTACCACCAATGCTTTGTGTTCTAGTTGGTCCAAAAAGATCGCAAGACGTGATTAGTGGAAACTTGATTTTTAGGTTTAAATGAGCTTCTGACTTGTTTTCCCAAGATACATAGAGTACACAACTCAGACTTCTAGTAAATCATTCTAGGAAGACCACGAACTAGCTTCTTAAACGATAGTTTAGTAATCCGTTTCATACTCACATGTCCAAGCTTGCGATGCTACAAATATGCTTCATCTTAAATTGAGATAAGACATTGAGAGCTCTCTGGACTTATGTTTAGAGGATAAATATTGTCATGTCTTCGCCTAGTGAAAGTTTGAGAGAAGTCTCGATTAACTCCAAAACAAATGTCTTTTTGGAAATTGATTATGAATCTTGTATCACATAGCTGGCTTATGCTCAAAAGATTATAATTCAAACCTTTCACTAAGGAAACATTGTTAATGATCAAACTTCCAATCCTCACTATTCCATGTCCAATAATTTTTCTTTTGTTGTTCCCACCAAATGAAACATTTCCTCATTTTTGTTTTTCTAACTTTACAAAACTACTTGAATCTCCAGTCATATGTCTAGAACAGCCACTGTCCAAGTACTATTTGCTTTTCCTTTTAACGGTAACCTGCGTTCAAAAAGAAATCTCAAACTTTCTTTCGTACCCAAATTTTCTTAGGTCCTATCGAGTTAGTTTTAAAAACAGCATTTGCCCAATTCTTCTTAACATGTCTCCAAAGCTTAGGACATTCATTCTCAAAATGTTCTAAGCTATTACACTTAGAATATTTAAGAGCACTTCGATCAATAGGTTTTACAAAAAAAAAAATTGAAAATGATTTTTGTAAGAAGATTTTGGAGGTTTTTGTGTAAGTCTCTAATTGATTTTAGGAAAATTGATCAAAAGAGTACTTTCTTTACTCTTACTCAAACTAGATTTGTTATAATAGGGTTTTTGTGTAAGTCTCTAATAGGTTTTTGTGTAAGTCTCTAAAGTTTTTGATCATTTGGAGAACTTTGTAGAAATATCTAAAATCTCCTTTTTCAAACATTCATTTTCTTTTGAAAGAGAATCAGTATTTTCTTTCAAATCATCAAAATCATTTTTTAGATTCTCAAACTTTTTTCTCCAAGAATTATCATGTTGCCTGAGTTTTGAATTTTCCTTCTTTAATTTGGAGATCCTTTTAAGAGAAGATTTGAGGTTTAAGCAAAGTTCATCTATATACTTAGAAACTTTAATAGTAATTTTTGAATAACTTACCTCGATTTCCTTGTCAGATTCTAAGTTTGTGTTAGAGTCTGACTATGATTTTTAGTCTGATTCTAAGTGAGCCATCGGACAGATATTTGCAAACTTCTCTTCACTTTCCTCATATTCTGTGTAACTCTAAGTTTTTACTTTTAGAGCTTTCTTTTATTTTTCATAGTTTCCTTTCTTCTCTTTTAGCAAGGGACAGTTAGGCTTGATGTGTCCCCTCTTCTTGCACTCAAAGCATATCACATCCTTGCTAGATTCAACATCTTCCATTGATCTTTTCTAGAAATTTTGCTTGTTTTGCTTTTTCCTGTTCAATCTTCTTCCTTTCCTATTAAGTTTCTTGAATTTCTTTATCATGAGAGCTAGCTCCTCATCATCCATATCATCTTCTATGTCTGTATTATTAGAATCAGTATTAGACTTAAGCACAATTGACTTCTTACTTTTTGGATCCTCTTCATCATTGATCTATTCCACTTTACACGATTGAAGAGTGCCTATTAGCTTGTCAACGGAAAAAGACATGATTCTTTGTGTCTCCCGAATTTATGTTTTCACATGGTTCCAGTCCTTTGAAAGTCCTCGCAGAAGTTTGTTGACCTTTATTGAAGCAGAAATTTCTTGACCTTGATATGCCAACCCATTTACAATTTCTATAAATCAACTTAACATATCTCCAATAGACTCTCCAGGCTTTATTCTGAAGGATTCATATTGGCCAAGTAAGATATTTATTTTTGTCTCCTTTACACGATCTGTTTCTTCATAGGTGACATGTAGTTTATCCTAGGTTTCTTGTGCTGTTTCACATGAAGAGATTCTATTATATTCAGCAGGAGACAATGCATACTATAAAGAATAGATGGCTTTTGCATCAAGAGCCTGTCTCTTGGTAATTTCTGCTTAGTTGGATTCCTCAGCATCCTTATCTAAGACTTCTTTTCCCTTGTTAGATGTTGAAGCTGCCTTTGAGTTTATTCCTCTTTCTACAACATCCCATTCCAGAGGATCTCTAGATCTCAGGATTGCCTTCATTTTATCCTTTCACACATTGTATTCTTTTCCATCAAAATAAGGTGGTCTAGTATTGCTCTGCCCCTCCATGAGTCCTGGTGCTAAACAACTAGCTATAGAATATCTTTAACTCAGAAGTATAAACACTTTAACAAAAGAGCACAGGGCCTGATACCAATTGAAAATGCTAGTACTAACACCTAGAGGGGGTGAATAGGTATTTAAAATAAATTTTGACAGATAAAATATGAAATAGATTTTTGTGAAACTTTAAAAAAAATTGCAACGAATAAAGCTAAAATAAGTTAAAGGAAGAGAAAATTGCACACAAGATTTATAATGGTTCGACTCAGATCAAGCTTACGTCCATTTTCCCATGCTGGCAGCTTTCTGGCTGAAATTCACTAAAGTATCAATAGATAAGTATAATATTTCGAGTGCAAACACTTAGTGGAAGATTTCTTTTTCCCTCACTAAGTCACTCTTCTTGTGATTTTCTCTCTTGAATACAATTTTTAAGAGTTGTCGTTGAAGAACAAGTGGTTGGAAAGGCTTCAAACTTTAGAATTTCAATTTTCACGCACTATCTCAAATAGACTGAATGACCTCCTTAAATACTCCTCCACACCTTACTAGCCATTGGCATTCTCCAGAGGAATTTTTTCAAATCAATCCATTGGACATAATCGATTAAGGAAATCTTGTGACCGTTTGAAGATTGAGATAAAAATCTGTTGATTATAGTTGCCCATACAATCATAATCTAGGTTTCCATAAGTAGATGCTTCTCAAGAACTTGTCTTTAAGATTGATTTCATCAATTTGTGATTGATTCCATTAATGTATTTATATAAGGTAAGTGAGATTCTTCGCTAGAAAGCCAAATATTAAAGAATAAATCCCTATTGTATACATACTGAATTCTTGTTGCAAGATCAATAAATCTGAGTCTGATTATATCTTCGTTCTGGACTTGGTTTCAGTCTAGATTGCGTTAGAATGGGAAAGACTTCTAGACAAATAAACTTTGACAAGAATTTGCGATATGACTTCAGAAGTCCACTATTCTTCAAAATAAAAACAAGAACAAGAAAGTTTTGTCAATTTCAAAACCTGGTAGGAGTTTTCTCAACACTTGTGGCCTCTGGCGAGGCTAGACGCTAGGTGAGGCTCGATTGGCAAGGTCAAGCCTCGCTGAGCCATGACCAAACTTCCCTGTGACTGGCAACCAATTGAAGGAAGAAGAAAGAGAAAGAAAGAAAAAGAAAAAGAAAAATTAAATTAAAAATATAAAAATTAATATTGTCAATGTTATATCTTTAAATAATATCAAGTACAATTTCTTTTACAACTTCAAACTCCTATTTCACTTTTTCTTAAACATTTATATTACTACAATACTGCATCAAGTTTTCATTGACTTTTTAGATCGATACTATGCCTTTTCCATTATGACTTTCCCTAATCTGCGGTATTGTTATTGTTTCACCGTCTTTTCTGGTTCACCCTTGCAGCACTTGATTTAATAAAGAATAAGCGAGTCCAAGCCATAATAGGCCCTGAAGGTTCAGAGAAAGCAGACTTCATCATTAACCTAGGAAACAAGTCTCATGTGCCCATCATCTCTTTGTCTGCTACTAGTCCATCCCTCAGTTCGATTCGGAGTCCTTACTTCATTAGAGCCACACAAAATGACTCGTCCCAAGTGAATGCCATAAGCGCGGTCATCCAAGCTTTTGGCTGGAAAGAATCGGTCCTCATATATGTGGACAATCAGTTTGGAGAAGGCATCATACCTTCTCTTACAGATGCTTTGGAAGAAGTCGACACACGAGTGCCCTATAGGAGCCTTATTCCTCCTTCGGCCACGGACGATCAAATCCTACAGGAACTCTACAAGTTAACGACGATGCAAACGAGGGTGTTCATCGTGCACATGTTACTGCTTTCGGTTCTCGACTATTGACCAAAGCAAAAGAGGTGGGAATGATGAGCGAAGGGTACGTGTGGATCTTGACTAATGGAATCAATGACCTATTAAGTTCTGTGGATTCGTCTGTTGTCGCTAGTTCGATGCAAGGAGTACTAGGCATAAACACTTATATCCCAGACACGCCAAACCTGGACAATTTCATGGTCCGATGGAAGATGAAATTCCAGCAAGAAAATCCATCCATCCTTAATCCTAGGTTGAACATTTTCGGATACTGGGCTTATGATGCTGCTCGGGCTTTGGCAATGGTTGTCGAGGAAATGGAAGCGGCCAATTTTACCTTCCAGATGTTGAAAGCTTCGACAGATGCAACGGATCTCGACAATATTGGGGTCTCTCAAAATGGTCAGAAACTTCTCCAAGGGCTAGTCAACACGACATTTACGGGGCTCGCTGGAAATTTTAGCCTTGTTGATGGGCAGTTAGAGTCATCAGTGTTCCAGATTGTTAATATCAATGGAAATGCCGCAAGAGGGATCGGGTTTTGGACGCTAGAAAATGGGTTGCAAAGAGATTTGAGTTCAGTTAGCACAAGCAAATATTCCACTTTGAAGAGTAATCTCCGATCAATAATATAGCCAGGAGATTCGACCTCTGTTCCTAAGGGTTGAGAGATTCCCACTGTTAGAGAAATCTTCTTAAGTTGTTTTGAAGTTGACAAAACGTTTCCATCAGTCTAGTCTGAAGACTTACAGACTCTTTTGACAAAGTCTGAAGACCTCCAAACTCAAGTTTCAAAGTCTACCTTCATTGACAGTTTCCAAACCGACGAAGTTAAAGTTCTATTTGAATAAGTTAAAGCATATCGTTATGGATTTGATTCGTATGGCTAAGGAATATCTCACGGCTGGTATTAGCACTTGAAGATCTGTTATTCGTATTCAAATAATCTAGATTTTCTAGATCCGCGACTTACACTTGGAAGGTTCTACTTATGGAAACCTAGATCCTGATTGTATGGGCGAGCAGGATTGATGGGCTATCGTCATTTTCCTTGAAGAGCTCAAGATCTCTCTAATTGATTCTATCCAACGGGTTGATTGGAAGAACTTCTTTGGAAGGTGCCAACGGTATTGAAGGCATGAAGAAGTATATAAGAGAGACGTTCAAGTTGTTCAAGAGTGCCCGATAGAGAAATTTCAAAGTATGAATCTCCTTGTTCTTTTGCGATCTTGTTTGTCGAGCTATACTTGTAATTAAAAGAGTGACTGAACTTTTGTGAGACCTTGAGGAAGTGTAGTAGAGTCTCTACACTGTGGAATCAAGGACGTGAGATTGTAAAATCTCTTTCGATTCTTAGTGAAATCCAGCCGGTGGGCTATCAGTGCGGGAGAGTGGACGTAGGCTTGGTCTAAGCCAAACCACTATAAACTTGGAGTCCTGATTCTCTATCCTTAATCCTTTTACTTTACATTGCATCTTCATACGTCTATTATTGTTTTCAATCTCTTAGTCTATCAATCGATAAAAACTAATCTATCTTGTTACGATTAGGGAAAATCACCTTGATCACCTATTCACCCCCCTCTAGATGTTCATACTAGTTCTATCAATTGGTATCAGAGCTTGTGTACTCATTTATTTGAAGTGTTTTTTTACTTTTGAGTTAAAGATCTATGACTAGTATGTTGCCTACAGGGTTGGTTGAAGGTCAAAGCAACACCATACCTCCTTACTTTGATGGAAAAGACTACAACATATGAAAAATAAGATGAAAGCATTCCTAAGATCGAAAGATCCCCTAGAATGGGAAGTGGTAGAAAAAAGGGATCATTCCTACTGCTGCATTAGGATCAGAAAGAGGAAAAGAAGTTGTTGTTCCTATTGAGATGACTCAAGAAGAAATAACCAAGAGACAAGCTCTTGATGCTAAAGTTATTTACTCTTTATATTGTGCTTTATCTCCTACTGAGTATAACAGAATATCTTCTTGTGAAACAGGAAAAGAAGTCTGGGATAGGCTGCACATTACCTATGAAGGAATCGATTGAGTGAAAGAGACAAGGATCAATATCCTTTTAGGACAATATGAAGCCTTCAAAATGAGATCAGGAGAATCAATCACTGATATGTTTAGTCGTTTTACTGAAATTGTGAATGGTCTAGAATATCAGGGACATCCAATCTCAGGACAAATGAAGGTCAACAAACTGCTGCGTGGACTCTCTAAGGATTGGAATTATATAAAGACTTCAATAAGGGAAACATAAAGGATTGCACCACTTTCTGTAGACGAATTGATTGGAACACTTCAGTCTTACGAAGTAGAGCACACCAACGATGAAGAAGACTCCAAAGATAAGAAGTCTATTGCTTTGAAGTCTAACGATTATTCCGATGCTACAGACTCCGAAGAAGATCTAGATGATGAAGAACTGGCACTTATGATAAAAAGGTTCAGAAAGCTGAACAAAAATGGAAGAAAATTCAATTGGAAGAAACAAAGCTCTCAAAGATTTCAAAACAAATCAACTGAGGATGATGATTCCAACAAAGAAGTAAATTGCTTCGAATGCAAGAAAAATGGACACATCAGACCCAATTGTCCTTTATTAAAGAAAAGCAAAGGAAAGACTGAGAAATACAGGAAGGCTCTCAAAGTAGAAACATGGAATGATACTGAATGTGAAGAAAGTGATGATGATTATACCAACATTTGTTTAATGGCAAAATCGGATTCAAACTCAGACATCAAGACAAATACAGATTCAGACTCAGACAGTGAGATTGAGGTAAGTAATCTAAAAATTCCTACTAAAATTTCAAAATATATTGATAAACTATGTCTTAGCCTCAAAACCTCTCTTAAGAGGATCTCCGAATTAAAAAGGGAGAATTCTACTTTGAAGCAATAGGAAAAATCTTGGAAAGAAAAATTTGAGAATTTAGACAAAAACTTTATCATTTTAAAAGAAAACTCATACTCTCTTTCAAGAGAAAATACTCATTTAAAAAATGACATTTCAAGCATTTCAAAAGGTTTTCAAATGGATCTGAAAAGTTGGATAAGATTCTTTCGATACAAAGACCCTATTTTAACAAATTAGGTCTTGGTATGACTCTTGAAACCATTCCTCTAATTGATTTTCCAAAGGTAAAGGAAAGAATTAAACATAGACCTACAATAGTTGTTTATAAAAATCATTTTCAGAAAGTCTTTGTAAAACCTGTTGGCCGAAATGCTCTCAAATGTTCAAAGTGTCAAAGCTCAGAACACTTTGAGAAAGAATGCCCTATGGTTTGGAGACCTGTTAAAAGGGATTGGGTAAAGACTGTTTATTGCACTAACTCCACCGAATCCAAGAAGATATGGGTACCAAAGAAGGCTTGAATTTTCTCTTAATTGCAGGTCACTATCAAAAGGAAGATCAAATGGTATTTGGATAGTAGCTGCTCAAGACACATGACAGGAGATTTAAGTTGTTTTATAAAACTTGTCCAAATAGATGGAGAAAAGTTTCATTTGGTGGTAATAGCAAAGGAAGAATTATTGGATGCGGAACAGTAAAAATTGGAAGTTTAACAATCAATAATGTTTCCTTGGTGGAAGGATTGAATTACAATCTACTCAGCATAAGCCAATTGTGTGATATTGGATTCAAAATCAACTTCCAGGAAGGAACATGTTCATTAACTAGTAAAGACTTCTCTCAATCTTTTACTGGGCGTAGACATGGGAATATCTATCTTCTGGATGTGAATCAAGAAAGATCACAATGCTTAATATCAGTACAAGATGAAGCAAATCTATGGCACCGAAAGCTTGGCCATATCAACATGAAGCAAATTGCCAAAATCTCTTCCAAGAAGCTTGTTCGAGGGCTACCCAATCTTAATTATCAAAAGTCTGACTTATGTACACCATGCGTATTGGGAAAACAGGTTAGAAATTCTTTTAAACCAATAAATCAAGTTTCTACTAATCGTGTACTGCAGCTCCTGCATATGGATCTCTTTGGACCAACTAGAACTCAAAGCATTGGTGGAAAAAGATTTTGCCTAGTTATAGTGGATGATTTTTCACGATTTACTTGGGTCTATTTTCTTGCAAGTAAGTCTTAGACTTTCTCTCATTTTTCAAAATTTGCCAAGAAAGTGCAGAATGAAAAATGCTATACTATTTCAAGTATTCGTACAGACCATGGAGGTGAGTTTGAAAATCAAGACTTTGCTAAATTATGTGATGAATCTGGTTTTCAGCATAAATTCTCCTCTCCATATACACTAGAACAAAATGGGGTTGTGGAAAGGAAGAATAGATCGTTACAAGAAATGGCTAGGACTCTTTTAATTGAAAGTAATATTTTTTCACGTTTTGGGCTGAAGCTGTTTCTACAGCTTGTTATATTATCAACAGAGTATTTTTAAGGCCAATTCTTGAGAAAACTCCTTATGAACTTTTTAAAGGAAAGAAACCAATTGTTTCGTATTTTCAAGTATTTGGTTGTAAATGCTTTATCCTGAAAAATGCAAATGATCGAGTTGGTAAGTTTGAAGAAAAATCGGACGAAGGATTCTTTCTTGGATACTGAACCTCAAGCAAAGCTTACAGAGTATTCAACAAGAAGACTCAGACTGTGGAAGAATCAATGAACGTCAAATTTCAAGACTCTCCACAAATTCAACCGATTCAGACTGAAGAATCTGAACCTGCTTCAGACTCTACTAGGTCTACCTCCTCTGAAACAGTTCAGATCCCAATAGAAGAACAACGAATTGTTGATGAAGGATCAACTCTAGAAAAAGATCAACAACCAGTCAGACTGTCCAGTAACCGGAAGCATAAGTCTAGTCATCCTGAAGAACTCATTATTGGTGACGTTAATGAGGGGATTCGCACCAGATCTAAAAGACGAGAAGAGTCTAGTGCTGTGGCACTTATTTCTGAAATAGAACCCAAAAATATAGAAGAAGCCTTAACTGACGAAAGCTGGATTGAAGCATTGCAAGAAGAACTTAGACAATTCAGCATTAATGATGTTTGGGAATTAACTCCTAAACCAAAAGGTAAGTCTATTATTGGAGCTAAATGGGTTTTTAGGAACAAAGTGGATGAAAAAGGAAAAGTGACAAGAAACAAGGCAAGACTTGTGGCTAAAGGATATACGCAAGAAGAAGGGATAGACTACGATGAGACTTACGCTCCGTAGCAAGGTTAGAAACAATTAGATTATTACTTGCTTTTGCTTGCTATAAGAATTTTAGGTTATTCCAAATGGACGTCAAAAACGCATTCCTAAATGGATTTATTCAAGAAGAAGTCTATGTGTAACAACCTCCTAGATTTGAAGATCCAAAGAAAACAAACTTCGTGTTTAGACTAAAAAAAGCTCTATATGGATTAAAACAAGAACCTCGAGCTTGGTACGAAAGGTTAAGTAACTTTTTAATTCAAAGTGGTTTCATTAAAGGAAAAGTAGACACCACCTTATTTATCAAAAGGGAAGGTAAAAGTTTTTTATTCGTCTAAATTTATGTTGATGACATTATATTTGGATCATCTAATGAGACTTTGTGCAAGAAATTTTCTAAGTCTATGCAGGATGAATTCGAGATGAGCATGATGGGTGAACTATTCTTCTTTCTTGGCCTACAAGTGAAACAACTGAGAGAAGGAATTTTCATTCATCAAGAGAAATATGCAAAAGAACTCGTTAAAGAGTTTGGACTGGAAAACTGCAAAAAGATTGATATACCAATGTCAAGTTTGGTGAAACTAGATACAGATGAAGGAGGGAAGAAAGTCGACCAAAAACTATACAGGAGTATCATTGGTTCACTTCTTTATCTTACTGTGTCTAGACCTGACATTTTATTTAGTGTTTGCATTTGTGCTAGATTTCAATCAGATCCCAAAGAGTCACATCTAAGCGCAGCAAAACGCACCATCAAATATGTTGCAACTACTGCTGATCTTGGTCTATGGTATCCCAAAGAAGGAGACTTTATTCTCCTTGGCTATTTAGACGCAGATCTTGCAGGTTGCAGAGTTGATAGAAAGAGCACATCCGACACTTGTCAACTACTTGGCAATACGGCAGTATCTTGGTTTTCAAGGAAGCAAAGTATCGTAGCACTTTCAATAGCAAAAGCAGAATATGTAGCTCTTGGAAGCTGTTGTTCTCAAATATTATGGATAAAGCAACAACTACGAGACTTTGGCATCGAAGACTCATGCACCGAGATCAAATGCGACAACACAAGTGCAATCAACCTCACAAAGATTCCAATTCTTCATTCAAGAGCAAAGCATATAGAGATTTGACATCATTTTATTAGAGATCATGTTCAAAATGGAGAAATCTTGATACAATTTATCAACTCAAAAAATCAACTGGTAGACATATTCACAAAGCCGCTAGAGAAAAGCTCATTTGAGTCTATTCGTTCAAGACTTAATATTATATCTCTCAAAGATTGATGAAGCTCAGACTTTGGGATAAAATCTGAAAAGGATTAGACTCAAAAAGTTTAGAATCAGAAGACCAAAAGTTACGACTGTAAGTTATTTCAGTTACAGTGTTTTTAATTGTATCTCAAAAAGGTAAGACTGTCTAATTGTCATTAAAAAGGGCAGTTATCTTTTTGAAAAAGATAATTATCTATTTTTCTAAAATGGCAGTTATTGTTGAAAATGCATTTTTATTTTTCCTTTTTGCGACGTTTCAAATACCCTGTTTCATTCGGTTTATATACTGTTCTTCTTCCTCTTCATTTTCACCCAAAAACCTTAGAGCACAAATCTTCACTCTCTGTAATTTTTCTCTCGAGTTTAACCCTTAAAGCTCTCACCTTTCTCGCGATTCGAGTGTGAAAATCTTCTCAAAGACTGTGACAATGTCGCATCAAAGAAAGTCATCAAGAATAGCAAGCAGGGGACCACAGTTTATGCGTGAGGGGCCTACGCATTTCGATCTAACTGAAGAAGAAGACTCTCCAAGACAACAGGAGCGTCAACATTCTCAACCGCGCAACTCCTCTCCTGCTAGATCTCATGAGCGCCATCATCAACAAGCAGAGGAAGACATCTTCGAAGATGTGGAACCCGTAAGATCTCTTAAGCCCGCATTCACTTACAAGCTTTACTCCGCATTAAAAGAGGGTGGCTCTACAATGACTCTAATTGATGAATTCCTAAAAGAAAAGGGGTATCGAAATGAGACCCACTTCTTAAAAGTCATGGAACGTTCGGGAGTTGTTCCTATTGGTACTGTAGAAAGAGTCTTTGCAAATTTCCCTAGCGATCCTCGTTTTGGAGGAGTAAATCAACCTGAGGGAAAGGACGATGATGAGAAAATGTTCATGCTTTTTAAACCAAGGATGGGTGTCGCTGCAAAAATTCGTGGAAATAGGACAGAGTTGTTCCGTTCTGAGGAACACAAGAAGGTTTACACAAAGTTGCTGAAGCGAGGGGTCATGAACCCAAGAATGGTGGATTTCGATTTCCTTGACTCATTAAACATCAAGCTTAGAGAGAAGTTTGAAAAACTTCAACTTGATCGATTCTGTACTGAGACGGATGCTGGTCACTCTGAACTTACAGCATTCTTCTATTCTAATATAAGTTTCTTGGATGAGAATAGTTTTTCTTTCAGTGTTAGGGACCAAGACTTTGTGGTAGACACAAATACTCTTGCTGACGTAATTGGAGTGGAAAGAAGGGCTTTCCAATCCATAAGTGTGTCTGTTGGTCATGCGACCATGGAGCTCGCTAAAGATCGAATTGCTGAAGGGCGACTCTCCTATCTGAGGATGAGTGCATCCAACATACTGCTCCACAAGATCGTGATAAATTGTCTCAGACCCAAGTCTACATCGAAGACAGACGTTTCAAACTTTGAAGCAAAATTGATGTATGCCATCAAAGTCGGCTGTAAGTTCTCCCTGCCTCATACTATAATGTTTCACATGTATAGGTCCATGGCAAAGGACAAGGGAAAACTTCCTTACTCTGCTCTTATCACTTATTTATTCAGACACTTTAACATTCAGCCACCAAAGGTTCTATGTTAGAACAATTGATCAAATGGTGATAGGGCTGAAAATGGTGACAAAGATGCGTCTGAAGGATCTAAGCAAGGCATTAGAGCATTTTAAGGAAAAGACCCCTGTGAAACCTCGA
This sequence comes from Eucalyptus tenuipes, assembly GCA_014182365.1. Lineage (NCBI taxonomy): Eukaryota > Viridiplantae > Streptophyta > Magnoliopsida > Myrtales > Myrtaceae > Eucalyptus > Eucalyptus tenuipes. Next base: position 15,061,664 of record CM024539.1, on the reverse strand, counting down.
CAAGACTCTGCTGCTACGAAGAGAAAAGGCAAAGAACCCATGCACGTTCCATCCAAAAGAAGGAGAGCAATCATCTTACAAGATGAAGATGATGAGGAAGACATTGCTATCTCCACCTTTGCCTCACAGCATCTTGTACCTGAGTCGGAAGAATGAGAACATCAAGTCAAAGAAGAGACTGAGAAAGGGAATGAGGAAAAGGAATCGATGAGGGAAGAAGAAGACACAGAAAGAGCAGAAGCACAGGAGCAGACAAGAGAACAAACTGCAGGAGAAGGTCATGGAGATTCTCCAACAGAAAAGGAGGATCAAGAACATCATGACACTGAGGAAGCACCTAAGCAAGAAGAATACTTTTCTCCTCCCGAAGGCACTGAAATAGGGGGAGATGTTCCTAGAGAAGGTATTCCTCTCCTCACTTTTACAAGTGCTATGTTAGTTGTTCTCCTGCTGATGCAGAGAATGTATATGCCTCCCAATTCCCTGAAGAAGACCCTGAGGCATCTTCTCCAAATGTGGATCCTCGTGGTGATATTCGATCATCTGGCTTTACTCCACAATCTGAGCATGCTAGAACAAGCACCCAAACTGACAATTCCGCAGACTTTCAAAGGTTGCTTGAAATTCTTATGGAGCTTAAAGGCCAGGTCTATGCATTGGGATGCAAACTTCAGAATCTGCAGAATTCTCAACATGCCATCTCCGTCACTTTGCAAGACCAAATTCGAGATATTCATCTTCAGATTCAGGCAACTGCAAAGGGCACGGCTCTAGCACAACTGCAAGAGGATATGAAGAAGCTGGAAGACACTATCAAGTCGATGGGAGATTTTCAGCTCGTTCGTATTCCTAGGGCATCTTGATTTTATCTTTCTCACCTTTTTAATGCTGACAAAAAGGGGGAGAAGTTGCAGATTTTAACTCTTGGACAAATTTTTGATGATTTTGATGTCTTTTGATTGACTTTATCTTTTGTTTGGATTTTGGACTGACTTGAACTTTGGATTGCATTAAACTTTTTGATGATTGCAGTACTTCAAGCTATGCTGATTGATTTCGATGAAGATAATTGACTGTCTTTACAGGACTAACCTTTTTCTGTGGATGCAGATCCGTCATTATCCTTATCCTAATTTAATGAGAAATCTTTGTTAGCTTAATTGTTGTATTACAGGTCGAAAGTATCCAAATCTGCAGGAAAGTTTTGTCACCATAAAAAAAGGGGAGATTGTTAGAGAAATCTTCTTAAGTTGTTTTGAAGTCGACAAAACATTTCCATCAGTCTAGTCTGAAGACTTACAGACTCTTTTGACAAAGTCTGAAGACCTCCAGACTCAAGTTTCAAAGTCTACCTTCATTGACAGTTTCCAGACCGACGAAGTTAAAGTTCTATTCGAATAAGTTAAAGCATATCGTTATGGATTTGATTCGTATGGCTAAGGAATATCTCACGGTTGGTATTAGCACTTCAAGATATATTATTCGTATTCGAGTAATCTAGATCTTCTAGATCCATGAATTACACTTGGAAGGTTCTACTTATGGAAACCTAGATCCTGATTATATGGGTGAGCAGGATTGATGGGCTATCGTCATTTTCCTTGAAGAGCTCGAGATCTTTCTAATTGATTCTGTCCAATGGGTTGATTAGAAGAACTTCTTTGGAAGGTGCCAACGGTATTGAAGGCATGAAGAAGTATATAAGAGAGACGTTCAAGTTGTTCAAGAGTGCCCGATAGAGAAATTTCAAAGTCTGAATGTCCTTGTTCTTTTGCGATCTTATTCGTCGAGCTATACTTGTAATTAAAAGAGTGACTGAACTTTTGTGAGACCTTGAGGAAGTGTAGTAGAGTCTCTACACTGTGGAATCAAGGACGTGAGACTGTGAAATCTCTTTTGATTCTTAGTGAAATCCAGCCGATGGGCTGTCAGTGCGGGAGAGTGGACGTAGGCTTGGTCTAAGTCGAACCACTAGAAACTTAGTCCTGATTCTCTATCCTTAATCCTTTTACTTTACATCGCATCTTCATATGTCTATTATTGTTTTCAATCTCTTAGTCTATCAATCGATAAAAACTAATCTATCTTGTTACGATTAGGGAAAATCACCTTGATCACCTATTCATCCCCCTCTAGGTGTTCGTACTAGTTCTATTACCCACAAATGGGAAGAGGTTGAAAATCTTAGTTCCCATGAAGAACAGTTTTAATCAATTCGTGAAGGTGACTCAAGATCCCAGCACAAACACATCCCAAGTCATTGGATATTTTATTGACATCTTTCACGCCGTTATAGAAAAATTGCCTTATGCTGTGGCTTATGACCTTATTCTGTTTGCCTTGCCTGATGGAAGTGGAGCTGGTAGTTACAATGACATGATCAATCAAGTATTTTACCAGGTGAGCTCATTGCAAGTGCTTGATTTTGTTGGAATACATGTTGAAAATTACTATGCTATAATGTTGTTGACAAAGAAAACATTTCTGCTCCTTTTATTGGAACAGAATTATGATGCAGTGCTGGGTGATACGACAATCATAGCGAACAGATCATTGTATGTGGATTTCACCTTACCATACACCGAATCGCGGGGTGCAATACTCGTGCCATACAAGGACAACAAGAGCAAGAAGGCTTGGGTTTTTTTGAAGCCGCTCACTTGGGACCTTTGGCTAACCACCGTATGCTTCTTTGTGTTTATAGCATTGGTTGTATGGATTCTCGAACATCGGATTAACGAAGATTTCAGGTGTCCAGCCACGCATCAAGTTGGTACGAGCTTCTGGTTCTCCTTTTCAACTATGGTCTTTGCACATGGTAATCACCGTTCACTTTAATAGATAAATCGAACATTGAAATTTACATATCATTGTAGGAGAATTTATGTGGTTAGCCTTAATTTGGATTGCAGGGGAGAATGTACTTAGCAACTTAGCATGATTTGTTGTGATCATATGGATTTTCGTGGTACTTATACTAACACAAAGTTAAACGGCAAGCTTGAGCTCTCTTTTGGTGTTGCAAAATCTTCAACCAACTGTGACTGATGTGGATCAACTCCTAAAGAGTGGAGAAAAAGTGGGTTACCAAGATGGCTCTTTCGTTTATGGAATGCTAAAGCAAATGAAATTTGATGATTCAAGACTTATATCTTATTGGTTTCCTGAAGAATGCGATACACTTATTTCCAATGGAAGCACAAAAGGCGGGATCACAGCAACATTTCATGAAGTCCCCTACCTTAAACTTATACTTTCGGAATATTGCAACAAATATACCATGATTCCAGCATTCAAAACTGCTGGATTTGGCTTCGTACAGTCCTCGTGGAAACCCTCCAAATTTTCAATTTTTAGGTTTAGTAATTAATAATTTGATTGAAAAAGATCTCATGTTCAGCACTTTTCGGTTTATAGGTTTTCCCCAAAGGGTCTCTGCTGGTACCAGATATTTCGCGAGCAATCCTCAATGTGATTGAAGGGCCTAAAATGACAGAAATTGAAAACGCGTGGCTTACATCCAAAACCAACTGCCAAAATTCAAATTCCTCGGTTTCATCCGACAGCCTAGGTCTTGACAGTTTTTGGGGTCTATTTCTGATTGCTGGAGCTGCTGCAATTTCTGCTGTCCTCATTTTCATGGTTATGTTCATTAAAAGAAATTGGCAGGAAGTAACAAGTTCTTCGGATTCATTGTGGGAGAAGACCGTTGAATTAGGAAGAAGATTTCACCAAAGAGATGCCAATTCCCATACTTTTAGGAAGGCAGATTTAGGGATGGAGTTATGAATGATGTCGGCATTGAGATTGCATCTGTTAAAACTTTAGAAAACACTCATTTCCCTCCAATTCTGTCGAGCGACTCCAGCCAAAACAACGACGTCTTGACTAATGAGCAAGGCACGCCATCTACCGAGCAAGGACTTCCTGATCGTGTAGAAGAAGGGTGCCCTCAGAGAGCGGTCGACGTCGAGATTACCAATGTAAATTAGGAGAGGCGCACGCCTCTGCAACCTTGACTAAACTTTAATCCTTGAGTAGTCGAACTTGGAATAGTTGACAATATCTCCCCCCTCATTCTCTTCTTATATGAGGACTACCATTGATACCGTTTATTGTAATCACAGACAATATAAACCCAGGCGACATTATATGCACGCATTAGCTTCTCTTATCCTATTATGTACAGGCATTGGAAGTGTTTCTTGTCACTTCGATGACGTTCCGCAAAGTTTTCGAATTAATAATAAAGAATAAACTGATATCTAATTCTATATATAGTACAAGAGACTAGTAAAATAGGCTTCAATGGTTGTTTCACGTGTCAAAATCCTATGTAATCTCATCTTTAATGTAAACGGACATGATCAATTGACTCCTGTAAACACATTGGTTAAGCAACCACATTAATTATATTTAAAAATCATAAGGAATTAATTAATTTCTTAACAAGAAAAAGTTCCAAAAATTATTTCTTTCATTCCTTAGGAACATAATATATCCCCACAAAGTCAGAAGATTTCACAATTGATAATTAATCATATAGTGACTAAATAAAATTATAAACAATATAAAAATTCGGAACGATGGAATATTAATGCCTACTTTCTGAGGAATTTTAATATGGTAACAAATTGGACCAATTATACTCAACTGAAGTTTACTGAAATGAAATGCTTCCCTTTCATCGATTAGATCATGTCTAAGCATTATCCGTAGCAGTCACACACCCACACCAACACACCAAAATTATTCAAGTACAATTGAATATCACTTCCCTCCTTTGGCCACCGATCGTCCTTGTATCCTTCCAGCCGTGTTATTCTCACGATTGCGCTGTAAAGCCTCATTTATGTTCTTGAGAGCCTTATCATACGATACGAAACCCATGAACCAGAATTCATAACCATCCCTTGTAACGACCTGGATGTACTTTTCAGAATTATCCAACCCTTTTGAAGAACGGCTAACAAAGCTCAACTGATCGAGCAGCAGTGGCACCTAGATAGCCATCAGGATGAAAGCACGTTAAAAACTGATGGTCGGAGAGTGAAGCTTAGCAGAACTTGACAAACTATTTCGAAGGTATGTTTCACTACATTAAGATGCTTCATGCTTAGATAAAATAAGATGATGAGAAGAATGATCCAAGGTTCAGTGTAGTAGTACGGACGATCAGTAAATGCAGGCTCTTTCCATTGACGGTTCTCCCGAATTTCGACTATAAAATCAGCAGGCTAGTCCCAATAGACAATTCGACAATAATAAATCAGGTTATGAATTTGGAATGCATAAAAAACTTAAAAATCATGATTCTAACGAAAGCTCAGTGCATAACAATTTGTACTGGTATTTAAATGCAATTACAGAAAGATTGGAAAAGGTTACCTTGTAATACACCCACTCTTGCTGCCCTGAGGGAGCGTAATGGCAAATAGGCTCATCCCCATGGAAGACCAGTCTCTTAGTTGACAAATACAGTGTCCCAATGACAAGGCCGGAGGAAGTGGATAGATAGCAAGCATATGCTTTCAGAAGCTTCTCTCCGGCAGAATTTCAAAAGTACGTTCAAATACCTTATCCCGTCCCCCTCTTTTAGCATTTTCGTCCCCTGGGCAAGTCGAGCCATTGCTGCATCTGTGATGCTATGGCTAGTTTTAACTGTTTCAAAAACAAACATAGAATGATAACCGATTAGTTGAGGTCCAGCAAGAATAGAGTCCTTGACATCACAATTCAATCGAATAGAAACCGTGAGGAGAAGAGAATGAAAGAAATCATGGGCTTTGTCTCTCACAAATAAACAAAAGAAACTGACAACAAGCCAAAGCCAAACTTATGCAACTGCTGCAGTGCTTGCTCTTACAGGACAAAGCTAATTTTTTCTTCTTTCCAGCGAAAAAGAAGTCGGGCCAACGTTCAGCCACGCAAAGAGCCTGAGGGTCCTGATAGCCATAGAAAATGATGGAAAAAAAGCCATGTTCTCCACGCAAGTGCCATGTTATGCATTTGGCAATTTGTTATAGATAGGAATTGACATAGATTGCCAAAAGTATAAGCACTGAAGATACCACCGCACATCAAAGTTGGAGCTTCTCTAGATAAATAATCACAGGACTTGATCCACTCAACTATTAATTGGCGGGTGGAATACACAGATTATGACGCATGTATCTCTGTTCTGAGGGGGTGATTGCAATATAAGCCTATGACTTATCAATAGCGTCCACATATATTTGTTCCTAGGTGTTGCCAAGCTCTTTGGATTGAATATTTACATCAATAGCCTTCACATATATTGCAGAAAAAGAGAAGAAATATATGCAAGCAAGCAATCATCAATCAGATACGTCTCCACGAATAAATCCAGAATGTTCTATCAGATTATAGGATCATAATTAGCTAGAAAAAATAGATCCAAAACGTTTCCATTTGATTATATAGATATGTTTAGCTAGAAAAAATGTAGAGAAAACTCACGGTGATGCCAGACATTTTCGACAAGCGCATCTGCCTTTTTGGTAGCATCCTCGACCCTCTTCTGACACTGGTTCACCTTGTCGCACACTTTGTTTATCGGATCTGAAAACACCAGCAAAGCGTTTGTCTCATCAATACAATCATGAAGCCTAATCATCAACCACGACATAACTACAAAGGCGAAATACGCCTCAATAGACTCACTCCAGCTAGACAGCAAGGAAGCATTCACTGGAACGATGTGGAGGCCAGACGGTGTGGAAGCATTCACTGGAATGACGTCGAGATACTTGTTCTGGCCGCCGCTTTTGTTGAGGTTGACGAAACCAGAGACCGAGCTACTTGCAGTGGCATTTAGGTAGCTGGAGTGAAAGCCTGTTGGCTGAGCCTCGTTGGCAACCCGCGTGGTGGCATGCTGGCTCGCGGGATGCTCCTGTGGCTCCGCCGGCATCCCCACCGCATGCCAGCCGCAATGTGTGGACTCCGATTCGCCTTGGCCGCTCATCGCCTTCTTTTTCGTCTTTTTCTTCTTCTCCCACGCAAGTGTGGATTGGTACTGCAATTCGAGAGACTATCCCACATAAATAGAGTGGAGATGGAATCTAGAAAAGAGGAACGATCTCGGTAAGATCCCACGAGCGAACGAGAAACGACAAACATTGACTGTGTTTGAGTCAACAACGATCTTTCATTTGCCCCCCGCAAAATACAAACTATCGGATACCGCACAAGACACGTGTTTTTCTGACCCTCTTCATTTTCTCCCAGCTAAATTTTTCCAAACTGGTGTAATTCGGACACATTTGTTTCAAATTATTTTTAAATCATAAAAACTCCCAATTTAGCAAATGATGCCGGATTTACACTTCTAGCTAGGGGTGAGCATCGGTCCAGCATCAACCCTGGACCGACCTTGGACCGGCCCATCCCTGCCAGTCCTAGTCCGGTTCCTAGGGAGACTAGGTCGGTCCTTGGTCCTAAAATTCTTGGACCAGTACTATGCCGGTCGATCCTCATCCTAAAAGTTTCAGGTTCGTCTAACCCGAACCAACTCTGACTATATATATAATATACTATTTATAATTTTTTTTTAGGGTTAATACTCTGAAAAACTCCGAACTAGTACACCTGTGACAAATCTACCCCAAACTATTTTAAACCCCAAACTGATATACATTTGACAAATTTACCCTAAACCGGTACACTTGTGAGAAATTTACCCTCTGTTAGTTTTAGTTAAATTTTCTTGCTAAATTATAAAGTTAAATGACACGTGACAATTGACCGGTATACCAATTTGGGATTTTACACTCTGTTTGTCACAGTTTACAATTTTTGTGATTTTTTTGTGGTATTAATCTAATTTAGTAGAGGGTATATTAGTCACAAATTTACTAGTTTGAGGTTTTTTGTGGTTGAATAAATTAGTTTGGGGTAAATTTGTCATAAATGTACCAGTTTAGGGTTTTTTATAGTTAGTCAAGGTAAATTTGTTACAAGTGTACCAGTTTTGGGTTTTTCATGGTCAAAAAAATAGTTTTTGGGGTAAATTTGTCACAAGTGTACCATTTTGGGGTTTTTCAAGGTATTAACCCTTTTTTATATATAGAGAAAACCTTAAAATAAACGGCGTCAATAATATTAAATAACTTTTTAGTAAGGAGTTCAAGTAATTTTACATTGTTCTTTAATAACTTAGGTTTTTAATATCTTTTACGGCGTCAATAGTCATAATTTATGAATGAGGAAAATGTTTTCAAATAATTTTACATTGTTCAATATCTCCTCCTCGTGATGCCAAATAATTGGCCTCATCTTTCTTTTCGTTTTTCCTTTTACAGGAACTCGCTTTGGGGACTTTTGACCATGAATGGTAACGTTTATTAGGAATTTAGACTTTCAAGAAAATTGTGGAAAAAGACATGCGCCATCAGTGAGAAGCAAGGTTGGAAGGTGGAAAAGAAACCGTGTCGGAGACTCCTGAAGTGCGCTGTCACTGTCCAGGACACTTCCTCCTAGTGGTATCGTTGAAGAGCAAGAAGAAGACCCGGAGCTAACGAGGCTGAAAAGCCGAAGAGAAAGAAGCTGTCTCTTGCTGCCATAGCATGACATAACGTTGGGAACTCTTAGTAATCTGTGGTGAGGGTTCGGTAACAGGAAAAACCATGTGAGATTAATAGGAAGTAGAGTGGGAACGTAGAAAAGAAACCTCGAGGGGGACTTCAAAATTTCGCTCAGTGTCCAAGACGCTCCTAAAGTCCACCAGTCCTGTTTCTCTTCCTCGTGATTCTGCACGGCAAATGGGCCAAATGAACTCCTCTCTACGTTTTTGTTTTCCTTGGGTAAAGTCTACTTTGGCAGTGTGGTATTATAATTATGGTTATAATTATGGTTAATGGATCAACAAAAGCCAATAAATTAAGATACATCTTTTCTATTCACGCATCTCTTTTGGATTCATGAATTTCCTAAACTTTTTTGTTCATGTATCTTTTGAATTCATGAATTTCCTAGATTAATCTATCTTTTAGCTCATGTATTTATTGAGTTCACGAATCTCTTGAATTCACGTGTCTCTGGATTCATGAATCTCTTGTATTCACGTATCTCTTTATTCATGAACTTTGTGGATACATGTGTCTATTTAATTCATGTATCTCTTCTGTACATGAACTAAAAATCTCTATAAATAGATGGGAGCATAGAGCTTCATTAACAGTTTTTGGTTTTTCCGATTCGACTCCAAAAGAACTTTGATATACGTTTCTACTCTTCTGTTTTTTTTTTTCTGGTTATGCTGGTTCAATTGAACGATTCGACTGAGTCCTGTTTGCATAGTGCTAATCCAAACAAGTTCGAGGAGTTGTATCTTGGGAGGCATAGTTCGTGAATCTGTGAAGCACCATTGGCAGGAACTAATCGCCTTAAGGAGATTCGGATATCCGTACCTCGCCTCCAATTTTATGTTATTTTTCTAGTGATATCTTATTTTATTCTTCTCCAAGATTTGTAAGTTTACATAAAAAGAATGCTATTACATAGCTGTTATCGTTTTCTTTACGTTGATGTTCTGATTACAACAAAAAGAGTGCTTTCTCTAGATTATAATTTCCAACAATCTTAAGGCGATTAAATCACTCATTGTTTATTGTTCTTGTCAGATTATTGAGATGGCTGAAAAAAAAAAATCAAGTGCCCTTCAATGTCCAGAATGTTTCGGGAGACGTTCCTATGGTCGATTCGACCGTTGCTATTGAAGATGTTCAACCCTCAGGGTCTGAATTTGTAGTAGCCAATGCTATGGGCCCTTTGGCCAACACCAATTTTTGTGGTGCGGGTATAAGTCATACAACTGGTATGCCCTGGACTGTTTTTCAAAACAAATGGCTTTTGGCTCCATTTATGGAGGGGTAGTTCAACGAACCTTGCCTACTCTAATGGCAACACCTCCAATTACAGCTAATGAGAGATTGTCTCCTGTCGTGATGTCTGAAGCATCTCTAGTGTCGAACACTAATGGCTGGTGGCTAGACACAGGTGCCACGAATCACATCTATGCAGATAAACACATGTTCTCATCTTATGAGAAGGCTGAAGAAGATGAGAAGCTTTATATGGCTAACTCTGCATCAGCAAAGATTGCCAGAAGAGGAAAGGTGATCCTAAAGTTTACATCTGGCAAGGAGGTCGCCTTGCTGAATGTGCTGCATGTACTAGAGATTTAGAATAACCTAATTTTTGGCCCCATACTTTTCAAGAAGGATTTCAAAGTTGTATTTGAATCTGACAAATTTGTACTTTCAAAAGGAGTGATGTATGTGGGGAAATGGTACTTGTGTAATGACATGTTTAAAGCCAATATGGCTGTCATTGATGTAAACTCGAATTATGTGTACCCAAAGACTATTAATAAAGAAAAGTCTTCAATTTACACCGTTGTGTCTCCTTATCTATGGCATGGTAGGTTAGGACATGTAAACTATAGTACAATGAAGAGAATAACAAACTTAGAGTTAATTCCAAGATTTGAGTTGGATGCCCATTGCAAGTGTGAGACTTGTGTTGAGGCCAAGTTTGCCAAGAAACCTTTCAAATCCATTGAAAGAACAAGTGAACCTCTACAATTAATCCATAGTGATCTATGTGATTTAAAGTTTGTAGAAAGTAGAGGTGGAAAGAAGTACTTCATCACATTTGTGGATGACTGTACTAGATTTTGCTATGTTTATTTACTAACTAACAAAGATGAGACTATGAGCATGTTTGTCAAGTATAAAAATGAAGTTGAAAACCAACTTGATAAACAAATCAAAGTGCTTAGGTCTGATAGAGGAGGAGAATATAGTTCAATTAATTTCAAAGAGTTTTGTGTTGGTTTTGGAATTATTCTCTAAATGACTGTACCTTATACTCCACAACAAAATGGAGTTGCTGAACGATTGAACAGGACACTAAAGGAGATGGCTAATGCCATGCTTTTAAGTTCAGATTTACCTCAAAACTTGTGGGGGGATGCAGTTTTAACTGCAAATTATATTCTTCATAAAATACCCCACAAAAAGACAGGTAAAACTCAATATAAGTTATGGAAAGTTGCTATCCTACAATTTTCTAAAAGTGTGGGGGTGCATAATGTGATTTATAACGGTAAGTCTACACACATTCGTCGTAGACACAATATCGTAAGGCAGTTGCTCTCAAATGGAATCATTACTTTAGACTTTGTAAAGTCAAGGGAAAATATTGTGGATCCGCTGACAAAAGGTTTGTCAAAAGAGCAGATAAACTGCGCATCGAGAGGAATGGGTTTAAAAGCCTTAACCCAATAAAGAGATTCCAGGGTGGAAACCTAACCTATGCGATTGGAGATCCCATGGTCTAGGTTCAATAGGACAACGCAAATTCTGGAAACTCTAGTGTAAGCACTGTCTCCCATTCCTATGATGCAACAGTGCTTTCCTATAGCGTTATTAAGGGTACGCTATGCGTTTAATGATTCGTATAACTTGGAATGTAACATCCAAGTGAGATATGGTAGGATATCTTTAAAGGGAATGCACCTATATGCGTCGAGCTGGCCAACTCTACGAAAATCTTTAAAGGTCAGATTTTCTAAAGCACGCATGAATCCCGAGAGGTTCAGGGCCGAAAGAACGAACACAACCGAGAACCAATCTTGAATTAGAAATACTCCATGTGAGGTTTATTGTCTAGGCTTACACAAACAACTGGCAATTCAAGGCTTAGTCCATCGACTAGTTAAGTAAGTCCGATAAGCTTTCACTAAAGAAGGTTCAAGGCGAAAGCTACCTATCTTGATGCAGTATATTTCAACAGGTATGCTCAGATTTCTTCAAGTCAAAAATGTTTTGTTGATCCATTAATGTAGGGGATTGTTATAATTATGGTTATAATTATGGTTAATGGATCAACAAAAGTAAATAAATTAAGATACGTCTTTTCTATTCACGTATCTCTTTTGGATTCATGAATTTCCTAAACTTTTTTGTTCACGTATCTTTTGAATTCATGAATTTCCTAGATTAATCTATCTTTTAGTTCATGTATTTATTGAGTTCACGAATCTCTTGAATTCACATGTGTTTGGATTCATGAATATCTTGTATTCACGTATCTCTTTATTCATGAACTTCGTGGATACATGCGTCCATGAACTAAAAATCGCTATAAATAGATGGGAGCATAGAGCTTCATTAACAGTTTTTGGTTTTTCCGACTCGACTCCAAAAGAACTTTGATAGACGTTTCTACTCTTCTATTTTTTTTTTTTTTTTAGTTATGCTGGTTTAATTGAACGGTTCGATTGAGTCCTGTTTGCATAGTGCTAATCCAAACAGGTTCGAGGTGTTGTATTTTGGGAGACATAGTTTGTGAATTTGCGGAGCACTATTGGCAAGAACTAATCGCTTTAAGGAGATTCGAATATCCATACCTCACCTGTAATTTTATGTTATTTTTCCGGTGATATCTTATTTTATTCTTCTCCAAGATTTGTAAGTTTACAAAAAAAGAATGATATTATATAGCTGTTATTGTCTTCTTTACGTTGATGTTCTGATTACAACAAACAGAGTGCTTTATCTGGATTATAATTTCCAACACGTGGTTTACTCCAAACGAAGGGCCCCCCTAAAACAGTAACATTATGGAAATTTCAACGACACAATCATCCAATCAACCCATCGATTCTCGGTACGAAGACTTTATAAACAGTTGTGGAAAGACCCTGTGAGATTAACGGGGAGTCAAGTGGGAACGTGGAATGAAAACAATGCAGAAGACTTCTAGATTCCGCTATCAGTTTCGACAAAAGGCAGGTCACACAACACGGCCTTGAAGAAGGGGGGAGAAAAAGTAGGTTAGAAAATAAGGCAAATTTGGACGAATTCTATAAAGTGATTGACGCAAAACCGATTGATACAAAGTGTATCCAAATAGACTTCGTCCACACACTAAAAACAATATAAATCATTTGTTGGCCTTATGGTATTTTTTATATTTTCAAATATTTTTTTAACTAATGTTACCATTGCAAAGCATATTTTTACAACATCAAGAAGTTTAAATTATAGATGCGTCACATTTTAAGGTATATTTTGTTGAGATTTGTTTGTCATTTTTAAACATCTCATGCTCTTTATAATTTAGTAATAAGTTCACAAAAGTCAAAGTGCAATTAAATCTTAAAATTTTCAAAAAATACAATCAAATTCTAACACTTATTAAATCAGTGCAACTAAATCCTTTCATTAACTTCATTTAATTTGACTCACCGAAAATACTGACATGGTATTTTATTGCCTTTTTAAGGTATGTGTCATTCAATGTGGCATTTTTTATTATTTTTCGAAGAGAGAGGCACTGACCTGGCATCTTCTTCTTCATCGACCTGGCATTTTCCTTCTTCTCCACCTTCATCCACCAACACCGCTGCCAAATATCACCCTCATTTGTCCCTAGGTGTTAGCATTATTTAGAGAACAGAGCCCCAAAGTTTATTTGAGGTGCCTTGGTGATAATAAGAGGAGTCAAGCAATGTGGTATGTATGAACTCTAAGGGGAGATGGTGATGAATTTTATTGTGGAGACATTGAATGCATTTGTTCAAGAGACAAAATTCTAGCATATGTATTTTAGGCACATTAGTGAGAGAAGCTTGAAGGTTCTAAGTGAAAAGAATCTATTATGTAGTTATGTTGCAAAGTAACTAAATAAATGCAAGCACTGTAAGTGGGGAAAACAATGAAAATGCTGTTCAATATGATTGCGAGAAACCATAGAGATTGCAGAATTGACTCGAGTAGATTTTGCAAGCTATTGTAGTTTTCTTCAAAGAAGAGTGCTAAGATTATGTACAACTACCTGAGAAAGATTAGTGTATTTGTGTTGAGGCACAAATTCGATGTTGTTGTCATGAATAGGCAATTACGAGCTTTGACGGGTAAGACGATGAAGCATGTGTTGATTGATAGTTGCAAGGATTTTTACTTGTAGCTGTGTAAAAGAATTTTGTGAGGAGGAAAGTATAGTGAGAGACCGCATCATTATTAGTGAATCGTAATAGGTTGCAGAACTCATGAGTTAGAGTGTTACCTAAATCGCCGTGTAAAATGCTTTAGAATGTTCGTATTACCAGGATATTCTTGGTAGATGTGCTAAAAATAAATAATAAATACAATATATCATTTAGAAAAAACAAATTATCTCTATTGGCGGGCGCTTTGGGTCGGTTACCATTCGCAGCTCTCCCGTGTAAACGCCCGCCTTGACCCTATGCAGGGCCGCCCAGGCCTTTCAAAGGGTCTGTTTAGCCTTTTAAAGGGGTGTACTACCCCCATTAAAGGGAATTTTTGTCCTCTCCAAAGGCTGAGCCAACACTTTGGGGGTATTTTGTGCCCTTTCGAATGGCCAATCCAACCTTTCAAATTGAAAAACAAAAATCCTTCTTATATAGGGGCTCATTTTACTATTTTTTTCTTCAAGGTAGCTCATTATAAATCTCTCTCTTTCAATTATATTCTCTCAAATTCAAGTTACTAACGTAATTTTATTTGTAAGGAAATTCCCGTGAGATTTTTTTTCATTATCGTGAAAATACAATTGAGTCTTAAAACTTTCAAGGAGGGCAATCAAATTCTAAAGCTTCTCAAATTAGTATAACTAAATCCCCTTCGTTAAATCCATTTAATTTGACTCAACAAAAATCTTAACATGATTTTGCACTTTTTATTGTTTTTCGAAGAGAGTGGCGTTGACATGACATCTTCTTCATGAATTTTAACTATTGGTTAGAGCTAAAATTCAATTCAATTGTTCATTTTCAGGAACCTTGGCCGCTGCGTTGTTCCCCATTAGAAGCTTGGGCAGATTGAGCTTAAATTATCATTGCGACACACCAATTCGGGCTCTTCACCTTTCTTTCTGCCTGAATGCCATCTGCACCAGCCACTAGGATAACTATTTTGCCATTACGTGTACCATTGAGACGGAACTTGTTCTTTGTGCCAATAAATCACATCACCTTATTCATGAAAGTATTCATGAAAGGTGAACCACAATTGTGAAAGTCACATGAAATCACATTAGCTTAGTCATAATTTTGTGATTTTCAAATAAGGGTAGGTGGGGCCACCCACAATATTATTGTAATAGTAGGATTTGTTTGCCTTAAGAGCCAAGCACACTATTTTGGTGGCTATAGCATTGATTTTCGAGAAAAATGATTAGCCCGTCAGGTTAGACTGGTTAGCAGCTCTTTGTTAATTGCTTTTTACTATTCTGATATATATGATTTCGACCTTTCAAGAGAGTGGTGAAGCTTCCCGAGTATTGATTGCTCTCTCAAGATGGATGAGATGAGTCATGATATGCATTATTGCAAAAAACTTAGTAGAAGAAAATTTAAATGTTTAAAGAGTTAAATTTCGGGATAAAGGCTACATCTAAGATTATAAGCGCAAATTTGACGCAAGCTGATAGAAGAGGATCATTTGAAATATTACATGCATTTTAAAAAATAAATGAATATTTAAAAATCAACAAGAACGTCGAGTAAACATAAAGATGGGTTGATAGAGAAAGGACGGTAAAGCTAAAATATTTAATTCATATCGGGAAGAAAATGAAAAAGGTAAAAGAGTATGTGGGCTATACATGTTTCCTTCAATTATGGTCACTCTGAAGTGTGCATCACGCGTTCCCTTTCTTTCCAGGAGAGTTTCTTATTTAATCAATTTCTCATTATTTGTAGGACACCCTTAGTGGTAGGACAAGGTGATCCGTGTTCTTTCATTTTTTTCTTTTTTTCAAAGAGGATGTGAAAAAATTTAGAAATAAGTACACAGACAGTCCCAAGACTTATTGCGAAAATGCAATTGAGTCTAAAAACTTTCAAGGAGCGCAATCAAATCCTAAAGCTTCTCAAATTAGTACAACTAAATCCCTTTCGTTAAATACATTTAATTTGACTCACCAATAATCTTAACATGATGTTGCACTTTTTATTGTTTTTCGAAGAGAGTGGCGTAGACATGGCATCTTCATGAATTTTAACTTTTGGTGAGGGCTAAAATTCAATTCAATTGTTCATTTTTCAGGAACCTTGGCCGCTGCGTTGTTCCCCATTAAAAGCTTGGGCAGACTCAGCTTAAATTATCATTGCGACACACCAATTCGTGCTCTTCACCTTTCTTTTTGCCTGAATGCCATCCGCACCAGCCACTAGGATAACTATTTTGCCATTACGTGTACCATTGAGATGGAACTCGTTCTTTGTGCCAATAAATCAGATCACCCTTGTTCATGAAAGTATTCATGAAAGGTGATCCACAATTGTGAAAGTCACGTGAAATCACATTAGCTTAGTCCTAATTTTATGATTTTCAAATTAGGGTACGTGGGGTCACCCACAATATTATTGTAAGAGTAGGATTTGTTTGCGTTAAGAGCCAAGCGCACTATTTTGGTGGCTATAGCATTGATTTTCGAGAAAAATGATTAGCCCGACAGGTTAGACTGCTTAGCAGCTCTTTGCTAATTGCTTTTTACTATTATGATAGAAATGATTTCGACCTTTCCAGAGAGTGGTGAAGCTTCCCGAGTATTGATTGCTCTATCAAGATGGATGAGATGAGTCATGAGATGCATTATTAGAAAAAAACATAGTAGAAGAAAATTTAAATCTTTAAAGAGTTAAATTTCAGGATAAAGGCTACATCTAACATTATGAGCGCGAATTTGACGCAAGCTGATATAAGAGGATCATTTGAAATATTACATGCATTTTTAAAAATAAATGAATATTTAAAAATCAACAAGAACGCCGAGTAAACATAAAGATGGGTTGATAGAGAAAGGATAGTAAAGCTAAAATATTTAATTCATATCGGGAAGAAAATGAAAAAGGTACACTTGTGACAAATTTACCCCAAACTATTTTTTTGACCATGAAAAACCCCAAACTGGTACACCTATGACAAATTTACCGCAACTAATTATAAAAAAAACCCTAAACTGGTACATTTATGACAAATTTACCCCAAACTAATTTATTCGACCACAAAAAACCTCAAACTAGTAAATTTGTGACTAATATACCCTCTGCTAAATTAGATTAATACCACAAAAAAATCACAAAAATTGTAAACTGTGACAAACAGAGTGTAAAATCCCAAATTGGTATGCCGGTCAATTGTCACGTGTCATTTAACTTTATATTTTAACAAGAAAATTTAACTAAAACTAACAGAGGGTAAATTTGTCACAAGTGTACCGGTTTAGGGTAAATTTGTCAAAGGTATACCAGTTTGGTGTTTTTGGTGGTCAAAAAAATAGTTTAGGGTAGATTTGTCACAGGTGTACCAGTTTGGAGTTTTTTAGAGTATTAACCCTATTAATAAAGGTTTTATTGGTGAACGCGGTTTGTCTTCTTTTGTTTTTGGGCCAATCATTATTGAAGTTCGTGGGACTCTCATTTTATATTGATCTAGGCGGAGGATAGCTAATAAGTCTGCACTATTAATTATAAATTATTTGTCTTGGTCTTTTATTATGGGGTAAGTCTTGGTCCTTGTTATATCTCCCAGCTACGCAATATGAATGGAATCTAAGGTTCAAAGTCATAGTTAGTGGCTCGATAATATTGCAGTACAATTATAATATTATTTGGATTTTCAAAATAGAATTACGTAGGGACACGAATTTTGTTTATGGATGCAATTAGTCGATACGATCATTAGATTATTCTATCATTATTAGTTGTAATCTTTCTGATCCAATTCAATGTTTTTCCACATTTTACGGGTTTATCTCCAAATGGAGCGCACATGTGAAAGATCTTGGAAACTCCTTGCCGTCGTGAGAGAAGGGAAAACGAGAAGAACAAATATTGGCATTGGAACTATTGAATTTTCAGCATGAGTCACGAGGAAGAGCTGTTGGAGCCAGCTATATTATTCCTTGGACATAGTATCTCATCGAAATGAGGATAGGAACACTTGGAAAGCCCACGGGCTCCTTTTATAAATATTTCATTTTTGGATGTACGTTTGAGTCATCTCGTTTAAATAAATGAAGTAGCAAATCTTATCGCGTCATTTCATTGCCTTCATCTTCTTACCTGGCGCGTGCCGTTTGTTGATAATACGTGGCTTAAATAATATATATATATATTGCCCAATATTATGAAATATTGGTTTTTGTCAAAATATGTCAATACACGTTGATTCTTGTTTGTACCAATTTAGTCGTGCTTGTGTCGCCCTAGTTACAAAACTTCTCTCAGGTGTCAAACTTATGTTCTCATATCTTATCAACAATTGCTTCCTCTAGGTTCGTGGAAAAAGGCTTATTTTTGGTTCAATCAAGGGCTTGTTTGTTTCAGCACAAGTTCCTTAACTTGTGGCATTATCTGGTGGCTACGGTGATAATAATGGCGCTTCATACATAGTTGGAAAAGAAAAGGAAATTGTTCCCATTAGCTGTCGTCCCAATGACTTATTTAAAACTACCAAAATTAATAATAACGGATGTCAACACACTGTGACAATTGAAAATGAACGTATTCCAACAAAATGACATGTTCAAATAAAAAAGTTAATTTTTCCAAAGCACAATCCGTGACTTCTAACAAGTGCCGTAGGAGCACCCTTTAACATTTTCCAAAAGAAAAATCTCCCGAACATATGTAGGTAGATCAACATCAAGGACATGCTAATAATTTGAAGAAGAACAGTTGCTTTTGTCAATTCACCGATGGACTTTGCTAAATAAAACTGGATTTGGGAATTGAGGGCCGAGGCCCATCATTGTTGTCCATTCGTTTGTTAAAGTGAGATTGAATCCGATCTCATCATAATTGGCAATTGCATCGACAACTATGCCAAGGAATGTTCGGCTTCTCATCGCGATAGGCTAAGCCAATAAATTAAATATACTTTGCCTTGGAAAATTAGACTTTTGAGGTGTTGAAACGCTAATGCGATCAAAAAGGTTTGAATTAAATATGTTCGGCTTCTCATTTTCTATTGACCTAGGCCGAGGATAGCTAATAAGTCTACACCATTAGTCACAAATTATTTGTCTTGGTCTTTTATTATGGCATAAGTCTTGGTCCTTGTCATATCTTCCAGCTACGCGACATGGATGGAACCTAAGATTCAAAGTCTTAGTTAGCGACTCGATCATATTATAGTGCAATTATAATATTACTTGTATTTTGAAAATAGAATTAAGTAGGGAGACAACTTTTGTTTATGGATGCAGTTAGCCGATAAGATAATTAGATCATTATTACTATGGTTATTATTATTATTAGTTGTAATCTTTCTGACCCAATTCAATGTTTCCCCGCATTTCACGGGTTTCTCTCCAAATGGAACCCACATGTGAAACATCATGGAAACTCCTTGCCTTCGTGAGAGAAGGGCAAAGGAGAAGAACAAGTATTTGCATCGCAACTATCGAATTTTCAGCATGATTCACGAGGAAGAGTTGTTGGACCCAGCTATATTATTCCTTTGACATAGTATCTCATCGAGATGAGGATGGGAGCACTTGGAAGCCCAGGAGCTGCTTTCGTAAATATTTCATTTTTGGATGTACTTTTGAGTCATATCGTTTAAGTCAATCTCCTGCAATCGGTAGTAGCAAATCTTATGGTGCCATTTCATTGCCTTGATCTTCCTACTTGGTGTATGCCGTTTGCTGATAATACGTGGCTTAACTTAAAAAAAAAAAAAAGTGCCCAATATTATGAAATATTGAGTTTTTGTCAAGATATTTCAATGCACATTAATTCTCGTTCGTATCAATGTAATCGTACTTGTGTCACCCTAGTTACAAAGCTTCCCTCAAGTGTCGAACTTATATTTTCATATCTTATCAGCAATTGCTTCTTCTCAGCTTGTGGAAAAATACTTATTTTTCATTGACTCAACGGCTTGTTTGTTTCCGCATAAGTTCCTTAACTTGTGGCATTTATGGTGGCATCATGTGGTGTCTGCGGTGATAATAATGACATCTAATCGATAGTTGAAAATGCAAAAGAAATTTTTCCTATTACCCTTTGTCCCAATGACTTAGTTAAAACAACTAAAATGAATTGTGATATCCTAATTTTCCTATTTCTGTTTGTAATAAAATAAGATGGGCATTTTGTCTTCGCACATATAGTTATTTTCCTTGAGTCGGCCACTCATGTGAAAACTAGTCTATCAGGTGAAGCCGGTAAGAGATTCTAATGCATCAGACTCGAGAATTTGACCAGGAAACGACCTTTCGACCGAGCTAATCTGCAAGGGTCATTATGGCACAATTAAAAATCGATTAGAGACCGGAGATAGGTCGACTCGACGAGAGCGTGTGATCAAGTGTGGGTGATTCCACCAGATCGCACAATTCTTGTCGGTCGGCACTGGACCGGCTTTTCTGTCGATTGGGTCCCCTGTGTCCATATTTGAAACCTTGAGATTATCATGACAACCGAGAGTCGCCAATCTGTTGAAGATGTACATTGTGGCTTGAAAATAATCAACCACAGGTCAAATGCATGAAAATTTCTAAAAGCTACCCGGTAGGTTAGGACGCGCTAATATCATGCCGGAGTGAAATTAACCGTGAAATTGAAAGCGAATTCAGAAATTGGGAGTCATGTTGTGTCACCAATATTATTAGGAGCATTGGATTAATTTATGGACTTTAATTGGGCTCAATTGGAAAGGAATTGTTTGGAATTGAAGAATTTGTTGTACAAGATTTTATGCCCCGACGGAAAATGAAATTGAACCTATTGGACTAAGGTTGTGGGAGATTGAAGATAGTGGAAGATGACACTAGGTGATGAAAGATATGTTAAGTTGGTAGAATTAATTCCTGAGTTGCTGGAGTCAGTGATTAGTATATCTACGCCGTTGAAAGATAAAGTGTTAGCTTCAGTTGGTTGTCTTGGTTGCAAGTTAGTGATTGGTGAGCGAGAGGGGAGGATAGACTTGATAGTCCTAGCCATGTATGATTTTGATGTGATAATTGGCATGGATTGGCTCACCAAGCAACGAGCTAAGTTGGACTGTTATCGCAAGGCGATTCAGTTTAACCCGTTAGGGGGTGAGAGCTTCGAATTTATTGGGAGTCGAGGAGGACCCTCAATTTCCTTAATCTCATCGCTCGAGGCAACTTGTTTGCTAGACAAGGGTTGCCAAGGTTGCCTAGCGACTGTCGTGGACACGACAGTGGAGGAATTGAAGATAGAGGACATCGCAGTGGTGCAAGAGTTCCTAGAAGTGTTCCCGAAAGAATTACCAGGGTTGCCGCCAGAAAGAGAGATAGAGTTCGTGATTGAGTTGGCTCCTGGGACCGAGCCAATCTCTAAAGCTCCTTACCGGATGGCCTTGTCAGAACTTAAGGAACTGAAGGTGCAGATGCAAGAGTTGTTGGATAAGGGATTCATTCGTCCTAGTGCATCACCGTGGGGAGCACCAGTTCTGTTCGTGAAGAAGAAGGATGGTTCATTGCGCCTGTGCATCGATTATCGACAACTCAATCAGGTGACGATCAAGAACAAGTATCCATTGCCGAGGATTGATGACTTGTTTGATCAACTTCAAGGAGCGTCGATATTTTCTAAGATCGACTTAAGGACGGGGTATCATCAGCTAAGGATCAGGAAGGAAGATATACCGAAGTCGGCGTTTCGCACTCGATACGGTCACTATGAGTTCACTGTGATGCCGTTTGGGTTAACGAACACCCCAGCTGCTTTCATGGATCTAATGAATCGTGTATTCAGGGAGTAATTGGATCAGTTTGTAATTGTTTTCATCGACGACATCCTAGTATACTCGAAGAGTACTGAGGATCATGAAAGGCACTTAAGGGTAGTGCTTCAGACTTTGAGAGATCATGAGTTGTACGCCAAGTTCAGTAAGTGCGAGTTTTGGCTAACTCGTGTGGCTTTCCTAGGTCACGTCATCTCCGGGAAGGAATCTCGTGGACCCAGCCAAGATAGAAGTAGTAACTAACGCGGCGAGACCGACTACGGTGACGAGAGATCGAAGTTTTCTGGGTTTAGCGGTATTACAGACGGTTTGTAGAGGGGTTTTCGGTGTTAGCATCGCCGTTGACAAGACTTCTGAAGAAAAAAGAAAAGTTTGTGTGGTCAGATAAATGCGAGAGTAGTTTCCAAGAGCTTAAGCAGAAGCTAACTACTGCTCCTGTGCTAACTATTCCATCTGGTCTAGGAGGTTTTGAGATCTATAGTGATGCGTCGTTTAAAGGACTAGGTTGCGTGTTAATGCAGCATGGTAGGGTTGTTGCATATGCGTCCCGTCAGTTGAGGACTCACGAGTTGAATTATCCAACGCATGACTTAGAACTTGCAGCAATCATCTTTGCCTTGAAGATTTGGAGGTATTATCGGTGTGGAGAAAGATTCTAGATTTTCACCGACCATCAGAGCCTCAAGTACCTGTTCTCTCAGAAGGAGTTGAATATGAGACAGCGCCGATGGATGGAACTCCCGAAGGACTATGACTGTGAGATTTTGTATCACCCCGAAAAGGCGAACAAGGTCGCCGATGCACTGAGTAGGAAGTCTTCAGTTGCACAGATGGTACTTAAGGAGTGGAGCCTACTGGAGAGAGCACGAGATTCGGGCTTCAAATTTGAGGTAGGCCACCTTTCGAATCTTATGGCCACCCTCAGAATTGAGCTGGAAGTGCAGGTTAGAATCAGGACACTCCAGCAGACAGATTCAGATGTTCAGAAAATCCTGCAAGAGGATACCGAGAAAAGGAAAGCAGACTTTCAGATTTCTAAAGATGGGACGTTGAGGTTCCAAGGACGATTGGTTGTACCTAACGATATGGAGCTCAGAGAGGAGATCTTATCAGAAGCGCATCGTAGCAGTTACAGCATTCATCCTGGTAGTACCAAGATGTATCAGAATCTGCGTCAACACTACTGGTGGTGTGGCATGAAGGCAGACATCGCCAAGCACGTCGCCAAGTGTTTGACATGTCAGCAGGTCAAGGCCCAGCATTGTAAGCCGGGAGGACTTTTGCAACCTCTCGAGATTCCCGAGTGGAAATGGGAGCACATCACGATGGACTTTGTGACGGGTTTACCAAGGAGTCAGAGAGGGAATGATTCGATTTGGGTAGTGGTCGACAGACTGACAAAGTCGGCTCATTTCATTGCAGTGTGAAAGGACTTGAGTTTGGATAGACATGCAGATCTGTATGTGCGCCAGATAGTTCGTATGCATGGAGTACCGGTTACGATTACTTCAGACAGAGACCCAAGGTTCACCGCCACCTTTCGGAAGAGCTTGCAAAGTGCCTTAGGTACCAAGTTGCAGTACAGTACGGCCTATCATCCTCAGACGGATGGCCAGTTTGAGAGGACTATTCAAACCCTCGAAGACATGCTGCGGGCTTGCGTTTTGGACTTCAAAGGAAGTTGGGAGGAACAGCTTCATCTGGTCGAGTTTGCTTACAACAACAGTTACCAGCAGAGTATTCAGATGGCTCCTTTTGAAGCGTTGTATGGCAGAGCGTGCAGAACGCCAATGTGTTGGGATGAAGTCGGAGAGAGAAAGATCACAAGCCCAGAGTTAGTTCGGCGGTCGGTGGAGGCAGGTTGCGGTTATCGAAACGAGATTAAAGACCGCTCGGAGCCGTCGAAGAGTTACGCGAGATAAGCGTCGAAGGCCATTGGAGTTCCAAGTTGGTGATCACGTCTTCCTGAATGTGTCACCGATGAGAGGTATTTCCCACTTTGGCAGAAAGGGGAAACTGAGTCCGAGGTACGTAGGTCCCTTTGAGATTTTGGAAAGAATAGGGACTCTAGCGTATCGTCTTGCACTACCGCCGAGGTTGGCACAAGTGCATGACGTCTTTCACGTGTCAATGTTAAGGAAGTATGAGCTTGATCCGACACACGTTCTAAATTTTGAAGAATTAGACGTGGACGACAGGGTGTCGTACGTTGAAAGCCCGATTTAGATTGTGGATCGCAAGGAGCAGGTTCTACGCACCAAGACCATTCCGTTGGTCAAAATGGTATGGCAACACCACGGCACTAAAGGAGCAACTTGCGAAACCGAAGATTCGATGAGACAATTGTACCCCCACCTTTTTGCTTTAAGTGTTGTAATGGTTTAAATTTCGAGGACGAAATTTTTATAAGAGGGGAAGAGTTGTGACTTCCTGATTTTCCTATTTCTATCTGTAATAAAATAAGACAGGCATTTTTCTTTGCACATATAGTTCTTTTCCTTGAGTCGGCCACTCATGTGAAAACTAGTATATCGAGTGAAGCCGATAAGAGATTCTAATACATCAGACTCGAGAATTTGACCAGGAAACGACCTTTCGATCGAGCTAATCTGCAAGGGTCATTATGGCAAAGTTAAAAATTGATTAGAGACCGGAGATAGGTCGACTCGACAGAGGCGTGTGATCAAGTGTGGGTGATTCCACCAGATCGCACAATTCTTGTCGGTCGGCACTGGACCGGCTTTTCTGTCGATTGGGTCCCCTGTGTCCATATTTGAAACCTTGAGATTATCATGACAACCGAGAGTTGCCAATCTGTTGAAGATGTACATTGTGGCTTGAAAATAATCAACCACAGGTCAAATGCATGAAAATTTCTAAAAGCTACCCGGTAGGTTAGGACGCGCTAATATCGTGCCGGAGTGAAATTAACCGTGAAATTGAAAGCGAATTCAGAAATTGGGAGTCATGTTGTGTCACCAATATTATTAGGAGCATTGGATTAATTTATGGACTTTAATTGGGCTCAATTGGAAAGGAATTGTTTGGAATTGAAGAATTTGTTGTACAAGATTTTATGCCCCGACGGAAAATGAAATTGAACCTATTGGACTAAGGTTGTGGGAGATTGAAGATAGTGGAAGATGACATTAGGTGATGTCATGGTAGTTGGAGCCAAGGGATGTGAGCTTGACAAGTGGAGGGTGGAGATTGAATCTCCAAAAAGGGCCAACCAACTCCATCTTCAAGCTTGGGAAGAGAGAGAGAGAGAAGGGAGGAGCTGCACCGTCCGAACCAGACCAGCTTGCCCGCACGCCGACCGGCCGCCCCTCTGCCCGCTCGCCGCCGTTCGCGCGCACAGCTGCATGCTCGTTCGCCGCGAGCCAGCTCACCGGTCAGCTCGTGCTCAGCCCGAGCCCCAGCTCGTCGTCCGCCATCCCGAGTTGCCGTCGTCGCCAAGGTCGCCGGAGACCCACCGGAGTCGGCCGCCGGCCTCCGCCCGAGCCCGCCGCCGTGCCTCTCCGCCGGTTTTGCGCCCGAATCGCCGCCGAAGCTCCTCCGTTCAGCCTTGGTCGGTGGCCGGACTTCCAGCCTAGATCTAGAATTTGAAGGTCCATTTCCGAGCTCTTCCGGTCCCCTTTGGCCTTGCCCCGAGGAGGTTTGTCGTCGAGCTCGCCGTCCTCTTCGCCGGGAACTCGTCGGAAAGCAATTCCGGTGAGTTTAACTCACTAAATCTTGATTAGAGGGTTAATGATGCCCTAAGTGTGCTTAGTCTAAGTTAAGTAAGCTTAGGTGGTTAGATTAGTTTATTTTAATGGTGGATTAGATTAAGGGGTGTGATTAAATTAAAGTATGTTTAATTAGAGTTAATTGAGTGGTTATATTATAATAAACCTTGATGGGACATAAAAGGGTTTATTTTTTATTTATTTAAATGTTTCGAAATTCTGGAATATATAATAATATATTATATTCCGAAAATTATTAAAAAATAATATAAAAAATAATAAAATAAAAATTCAAAAAAATTATTTATGACCTCAATTGCTTAGAATTTCGTGCTGATCGCTGCTGTGCATCTAGAATTTGAATTTGATGAATGGATGTGGCAAATTGTGTGTTGATTGTGATAAATAGGGATTTTATTCATAAAAACCCGAGTGTTGGGTTTTGATGCAAAAAAATTGGTTTTTAAGGATTACCATTGTAATTGGAGCATTTGAGTGAAATGCGGAGTGTCCGGGGGTCGATATTGAATTTTTGTGTGCTGGTTAAAAGACTCAGGTCACAGTAGTGGCTAGGTCAATTGAACCTGTTTTCCTTTAGAATCGCCGTCGATGTAGTGACGAGGCTCGGGTCGTAGTAGAGGCTAGGCCAACTGGACCTATGCTCCTTCGAGAATGCCGTCGACGTAGTGACGAAGCCGCGCTCCAAGGGGGGGAGGCGATGCCTGGCATTAATGTCAGTAGATAGCTAAACTGCGAGTAGGCTATGCCCTTGTGTGGCAGTGAATAATAATTGGAATGCGTGTTGAGTGCGATTGTGGTTTATATGAAAGTGATGGCGTTCCAATTGTTTAAATTCTTATTACTACCTGAGTTTGTGTGATACAAATTGTGCTAACCTGCAGGAAGGAATTAAGACGAGATAAGTCTTCTGTGTGATGTGGCTAGACCACCCGGGGTGTATTTGCTTTCTAATAGGGGTTTAAGGGGTTGAACTTGCTGAGACAATGTCTCACCCCGTTGTGGGCCAAAATTTCAAGACCGTAGATGGCAGAACCCCCGGAGCGTTATGGTCTTCCCGTGCATAGTACGAAGCGAAGTTCGGTTGTCCCGATCCCGATGGCCATTGGATCTATGAGCTTGTTAGGATCACGGTGCAGGTCCGGGAGGGCTTAGCTGTTAGGGTGCCTCATAGATATAGGGCTTGGTTCCGTTTTGGGCCCAATGGTTTCAGGATTGGTCCCCTTAGTAGTTTTGATATTCCATCTGCTGTAATGGAAGCCATCCTAGGAGAAGGAGTAGATGACCCTCCTGATGGTCGAGTGAAGGAGCCATCGTCTCCGGAGGTTGTTCAGTCTGAAGTGGGATTGAAGAGCGAGTTCGACTAGTAGTCTTAGGACCGTTCCTTCTTTTTGGTGGACTGATCTCTTTTTTGTAAGCTGCCCCTTTTTGGCATGTATGTAAACTGTGGAATGTTATTTATATATAAAAGTATGTTTGTTTATGAATGTATTGATTTCCTGCTTTCCTATCCCGTGAGCGTTTTGTCAGGGGTTTTATAACACGTTCCGCATGTGCATAATAAATTAATTGGGTCGGCGACACTACCTGGGAATGTCGTGTTTTTATGACCATGGCGGGTTGTTCACGTGTCTCGGGGTTCGGGGCGTGACATGAATAATAACAATTGTCAATATATCGTGAAAATTGAAAAGAAACGTATTCAAGCAAAATAAAATGTTCAAATAAACAAGTTAATTTTTCCATAGCACAATCCATGACTTTTAACAATGGCCTTAGGATCACCCTTTAACATTTTCCAAAAGAAAAATCTCCCAAACATATATAGGTAGATCAACATCAAACACATAATAATATGTTGAAGAACAGTTGCTTTTGTCAATTCACCGATGGACTTTGCTAAATAAAACTGGATTTGGGAATTGAAGGCCGAGGCCCATCATTGTTGTCCATTCGTTTGTTAAAGTGAGATTGAATCCGATCTCGTCATTACTGGCAATTGCATCGACAACTTTGCCAAGGAACGTTCGGCTTCTCATCGTGATAGGTTAAGCCAATAAATTAAATATACTTTGCCCTCGAAAATTAGACTTTTGAGCTGTTGAAACGCTAATGCGATCTAAAAGGTTTGAATTCAATGGCTACTGCTCGGGAAAAAAAAATTATATTGGGATATTTAGATATGCGTGTGATTGTGACAGAAGGGCTTTTAAGAAGAATAATAAAATATATATGTCTGGAAACGTTTTATAGGTGGATGACCATCGACATTCAACGGTAATGGCAAGAAGATTTGTTGGAGCTAACTAAATTATTTCTTTAATAAACCCTAATAAATCCAAGTCTTGGTCCTTATTATTATTAAGGGTTAATACCTTGAAAAACCCCAAACTGGTACACTTGCCACAAATTTACCCCAAACTATTTTTTTGACCATGAAAAACCCCAAACCGGTACACCTGTAACAAATTTACCCCGACTAACTATAAAAAACCCTAAACTGGTACATTTATGACAAATTTACCCCAAACTAATTTATTCGACCGCAAAAAACCTCAAACTCGTAAATTTGTGACTAATATACCCTCTGCTAAATTAGATTAATACCACAAAAAAATCACAAAAATTATAAACTGTGACAAACAGTGTAAAATCCCAAATTGGTATACCTGTCAATTGGCACGTGTCATTTAACTTTATAATTTAACAAGAAGATTTAACTAAAACTAACATAGGGTAAATTTGTCATAAGTATACCGGTTTAGGGTAAATTTGTCAAAGGTATACTAGTTTGGCGTTTTTGGTGGTAAAAAAAATAGTTTGGGGTAGATTTGTCACAGATGTACCAGTTTGGAGTTTTTCAGAGTATTAACCCTATTACGAAAGGTTTTATTGGTGAACGCGGTTTGTCTTCTTTTGTTTTTGGGCCAATCATTATTGAAGTTCGTGGGACTCTCATTTTATATTGATCTAGGCGGAGGATAGCTAATAAGTCTGCACTATTAATTACAAATTATTTGTCTTGGTCTTTTATTATGGGGTAAGTCTTGGTCCTTGTTATATCTCCCAGCTACGCAATATGAATGGAATCTAAGGTTCAAAGTCATAGTTAGTGGCTCGATAATATTGCAGTACGATTATAATATTATTTGGATTTTCAAAATAGAATTAGGTAGGGACACGAATTTTGTTTATGGATGCAATTAGTCGACACGATCATTAGATTATTCTATTATTATTAGTTGTAATCTTTTTGATCCAATTCAATGTTTTTCCACATTTTACGGGTTTATCTCCAAATGGAGCGCACATGTGAAAGATCTTGGAAACTCCTTGCCGTCGTGAGAGAAGGGAAAACGAGAAGAACAAATATTGGCATTGGAACTATTGAATTTTCAGCATGAGTCACGAGGATGAGCTGTTGGAGCCAGCTATATTATTCCTTGGACATAGTATCTCATCGAAATGAGGATAGGGACACTTGGAAAGCCCATGGGCTCCTTTTATAAATATTTCATTTTTGGATGTACTTTTGAGTCATCTCGTTTAAATCAATGAAGTAGCAAATCTTATCGTGCCATTTCATTGCCTTCATCTTCTTACCTAGCTCGTGCCGTTTGCTGATAATACGTGGCTTAAATAAAAAATATATATATTGCCCAATATTATGAAATATTGGTTTTTGTCAAAATATGTCAATACACGTTGATTCTTGTTTGTACCAATTTAGTCGTGCTTGTGTCGCCCTAGTTACAAAACTTCTCTCAGGTGTCAAACTTATGTTCTCATATCTTATCAGCAATTGCTTCCTCTAGGTTCGTGGAAAAAGGCTTATTTTTGGTTCAATCAAGGGCTTGTTTGTTTCAGCACAAGTTCCTTAACTTGTGGCATTATCTGGTGGCTACGGTGATAATAATGGCGCTTCATACATAGTTGGAAAAGAAAAGGAAATTGTTCCCATTAGCTGTCGTCCCAATGACTTATTTAAAACTACCAAAATTAATAATAACGGATGTCAACACACTGTGACGATTGAAAATGAACGTATTCCAACAAAATGACATGTTCAAATAAAAAGTTAATTTTTCCAAAGCACAATCCGTGACTTCTAACAAGTGCCGTAGGAGCACCCTTTAACATTTTCCAAAAGAAAAATCTCCCGAACATATGTAGGTAGATCAACATCAAGGACATGCTAATAATTTGAAGAAGAACAGTTGCTTTTGTCAATTCACCGATGGACTTTGCTAAATAAAACTGGATTTGGGAATTGAGGGCCGAGGCCCATCATTGTTGTCCATTCGTTTGTTAAAGTGAGATTGAATCCGATCTCGTCATAACTGGCAATTGCATCGACAACTATGCCAAGGAATGTTCAGCTTCTCATCGCGATAGGCTAAGCCAACAAATTAAATATACTTTGCCTTGTAAAAGTAGACTTTTGAGGTGTTGAAACGCTAATGCGATCAAAAAGGTTTGAATTAAATATGTTCGGCTTCTCATTTTATATTGACCTAGGCTGAGGATAGCTAATAAGTCTACACCATTAGTCACAAATTATTTGTCTTGGTCTTTTATTATGGCATAAGTCTTGGTCCTTGTCATATCTTCCAGCTACGCAACATGGATGGAACCTAAGATTCAAAGTCTTAGTTAGCGACTCGATCATATTATAGTACAATTATAATATTACTTGTATTTTGAAAATAGAATTAAGTAGGGAGACAACTTTTGTTTATGGATGCAGTTAGCCGATAAGATAATTAGATCATTATTATTATGGTTATTATTATTATTAGTTGTAATCTTTCTGACCCAATTCAATGTTTCCCCGCATTTCACGGGTTTCTCTCCAAATGGAACCCACATGTGAAACATCATGGAAACTCCTTGCCTTCGTGAGAGAAGGGCAAAGGAGAAGAACAAGTATTTGCATCGGAACTATCAAATTTTCAGCATGCTTCACGAGGAAGAGTTGTTGGAGCCAGCTATATTATTCCTTTGACATAGTGTCTCATGGAGATGAGGATGGGAGCACTTGGAAAGCCCAGGAGCTCCTTTCGTAAATATTTCATTTTTGGATGTACTTTTGAGTCATATCGTTTAAGTCAATCTCCTGCAATCGGTAGTAGCAAATCTTATGGTGCCATTTCATTGCCTTGATCTTCCTACTAGGTGTATGCCGTTTGCTGATAATACGTGGCTTAACTTTGAAAAAAAAAATAGTGCCCAATATTATGAAATATTGGGCTTTTGTCAAGATATTTCAATGCACATTAATTCTCGTTCGTATCAATGTAATCGTACTTGTGTCGCCCTAGTTACAAAGCTTCCCTCAAGTGTCGAACTTATATTTTCATATCTTATCAGCAATTGCTTCCTCTCAGTTTGTGGAAAAAGACTTATTTTTCATTGACTCAACGGCTTGTTTGTTTCAGCATAAGTTCCTTAACTTGTGGCATTTATGGTGGCATCATGTGGTGTCTGCGGTGATAATAATGACGTCTAATCGATAGTTAAAAATGCAAAAGAAATTTTTCCTATTACCCGTTGTCCCAATGACTTAGTTAAAACAACTAAAATGAATAATAACGAATGTCAATATATCGTGAAAATTGAAAACAAACGTATTCAGGCAAAATAAGATGTTCAAATAAAAAAGTTAATTTTTCCATAGCACAATCCATGACTTTTAACAATGGCCTTAGGATCACCCTTTAACATTTTCCAAAAGAAAAATCTCCCAAACATATATAGGTAGATCAACATCAAACACATACTAATATGTTGAAGAACAGTTGCTTTTGTCAATTCACCGATGGACTTTGCTAATTAAAACTGGTTTTGGGAATTGAAGGCCGAGGCCCATCATTGTTGTCCATTCGTTTGTTAAAGTGAGATTGAATCCGATCTCGTCATTATTGGCAATTGCATCGACAACTTTGCCAAGGAACGTTCGGCTTCTCATCGTGATAGGCTAAGCCAACAAATTAAATATACTTTGCCCCCGAAAATTAGACTTTTGAGGTGTGGAAACGCTAATGCGATCTAAAAGGTTTGAATTTAATGGCTACCGCTCGGGAAAAGAAAAATTATATTGGGATATTTAGATATGCGTGTGATTGTGACAGAAGGGCTTTTAAGAAGAATAATCAAATATATATGTCTGGAAAACGTTTTATTGGTGGATGACCATCGACATTCAACGATAATGGCAAGAAGATTTGTTGGAGCTAACTAAATTATTCCATTAATAAACCCTAATAAATCCAAGTCTTGGTCCTTATTATTAATAAGGGTTAATACCTTGAAAAATCCCAAACTGGTACACTTGCCACAAATTTACCCCAAACTATTTTTTTTACCATAAAAAACCCCAAACTAGTACATCTGTAACAAATTTACCCCGACTAACTATAAAAAACACTAAACTGGTACATTTACGACAAATTTACCCCAAACTAATTTATTCGACCAAAAAAAAAACCTCAAACTCGTAAATTTGTGACTAATATACCCTCTGTTAAATTAGATTAATACCACAAAAAAATCACAAAAATTGTAAACTGTGACAAATAGAGTGTAAAATCCCAAATTGGTATACCTGTCAATTGTCACGTGTCATTTAACTTTATAATTTAACAAGAAAATTTAACTAAAACTAACATAGGGTAAATTTGTCACAAGTGTACCGGTTTAGGGTAAATTTGTCAAAGATATACTAGTTTGGGATTTTTGGTTGTCAAAAAAATAGTTTGGGGTAGATTTGTCACAGGTGTACGAATTTGGAGTTTTTCAGAATATTAACCCTATTAATAAAGGTTTTATTGGTGAACGCGGTTTGTCTTCTTTTGTTTTTGGGCCAATCATTATTGAAGTTCGTGGGACTCTCATTTTATATTGATCTAGGCGGAGGATAGCTAATAAGTCTGCACTATTAATTACAAATTATTTGTCTTGGTCTTTTATTATGGGGTAAGTTTTGGTCCTTGTTATATCTCCCAGCTACGCAATATGAATGGAATCTAAGGTTCAAAGTCATAGTTAGTGGCTCGATAATATTGCAGTACAATTATAATATTATTTGGATTTTGAAAATAGAATTAGGTAGCGAAATGAATTTTGTTTATGGATGCAATTAGTCGATACTATCATTAGATTATTCTATTATTATTAGTTTTAATCTTTCTGATCCAATTCAATGTTTTTCCACATTTTACGGGTTTATCTCCAAATGGAGCGCACATGTGAAAGATCTTGGAAACTTCTTGCCGTCGTGAGAGAAGGGAAAACGAGAAGAACAAATATTGGCATTGGAACTATTGAATTTTCAGCATGAGTCACGAGGAAGAGCTGATGGAGCCAGCTATATTATTCCTTGGACTTAGTATCTCATCGAAATGAGGATAGGAACATTGGGAAAGCCCACG
Source organism: Eucalyptus tenuipes (assembly GCA_014182365.1). Taxonomy (NCBI): domain Eukaryota; kingdom Viridiplantae; phylum Streptophyta; class Magnoliopsida; order Myrtales; family Myrtaceae; genus Eucalyptus; species Eucalyptus tenuipes. Next base: position 15,028,715 of record CM024539.1, on the reverse strand, counting down.
GGCTCCTTTTACAAATATTTCATTTTTGGATGTACTTTTGAGTCATCTCGTTTAAATCAATGAAGTAGCAAATCTTATCGTGCCATTTCATTGCCTTCATCTTCTTACCTGGCGCGTGCCGTTTGTTGATAATACGTGGCTTAAATAAAATATATATATTGCCCAATATTATAAAATATTGGTTTTTGTCAAAATATGTCAATACACGTTGATTCTTGTTTGTATCAATTTAGTCATGCTTGTGTCGCCCTAGTTACAAAACTTCTCTCAGGTGTCAAACTTATGTTCTCATATCTTATCAGCAATTGCTTTCTCTACGTTCGTGGAAAAAAGGCTTACTTTTGGTTGACTCAAGGGCTTGTTTGTTTCAGCACAAGTTCCTTAACTTGTGGCATTTATGGTGGCATTATCTGGTGGCTACGGTGATAATAATGGCGCTTCATACATAGTTGGAAAAGAAAAGGAAATTGTTCCCATTAGCTGTCGTCCCAATGACTTATTTAAAACTACCAAAATTAATAATAACGGATGTCAACACACTGTGACGATTGAAAATGAACGTATTCCAACAAAATGACATGTTCAAATAAAAAGTTAATTTTTCCAAAGCACAATCCGTGACTTCTAACAAGTGCCGTAGGAGCACCCTTTAACATTTTCCAAAAGAAAAATCTCCCGAACATATGTAGGTAGATCAACATCAAGGACATGCTAATAATTTGAAGAAGAACAGTTGCTTTTGTCAATTCACCGATGGACTTTGCTAAATAAAACTGGATTTGGGAATTGAGGGCCGAGGCCCATCATTGTTGTCCATTCGTTTGTTAAGTGAGATTGAATCCGATCTCGTCATAACTGGCAATTGCATCGACAACTATGCCAAGGAATGTTCGGCTTCTCATCGCGATAGGCTAAGCCAATAAATTAAATATACTTTGCCTTGGAAAATTAGACTTTTGAGGTGTTGAAACGCTAATGCGATCAAAAAGGTTTGAATTAAATATATTTGGCTTCTCATTTTATATTGACCTAGCCCGAGGATAGCTAATAAGTCTACACCATTAGTCACAAATTATTTGTCTTGGTCTTTTATTATGGCATAAGTCTTGGTCCTTGTCATATCTTCCAGCTCCGCGACATGGATGGAACCTAAGATTCAAAGTCTTAGTTAGCGACTCGATCATATTATAGTACAATTATAATATTACTTGTATTTTGAAAATAGAATTAAGTAGGGAGATAACTTTTGTTTATGGATGCAGTTAGCCGATAAGATAATTAAATGATTATTATTATGGTTATTATTATTATTAATTGTAATCTTTCTGACCCAATTCAATGTTTCCCCGCATTTCACGGGTTTCTCTCCAAATGGAACCCACATGTGAAACATCATGGAAACTCCTTGCCTTCGTGAGAGAAGGGCAAAGGAGAAGAACAAGTATTTGCATCGGAACTATCGAATTTTCAGCATGATTCACGAGGAAGAGTTGTTGGAGCCAGCTATATTATTCCTTTGACATAGTATCTCATCGAGATGAGGGTGGGAGCACTTGGAAAGCCCAGGAGCTCCTTTGGAAAATATTTCATTTTTGGATGTACTTTTGAGTCATATTGTTTAAGTCAATCTCCTGCAATCGGTAGTAGCAAATCTTATGGTGCCATTTCATTGCCTTGATCTTCCTACTTGGTGTATGCCGTTTGCTGATAATACGTGGCTTAACTTTAAAAAAAAAAAATAGTGCCCAATATTATGAAATATTGGGTTTTTGTCAAGATATTTCAATGCACATTAATTCTCGTTCATATCAATGTAATCGTACTTTTGTCGCCCTAGTTACAAAGCTTCCCTCAAGTGTCGAACTTATATTTTCATATCTTATCAGCAATTGCTTCCTCTCAGTTTGTGGAAAAAGACTTATTTTTCATTGACTCAACGGCTTGTTTGTTTCGGCATAAGTTCCTTAACTTGTGGCATTTATGGTGGCATCATGTGGTGTCTGCAGTGATAATAATGACGTCTAATCGATTGTTGAAAATGCAAAAGAAATTGTTACTATTATCCGTTGTCCCCATGACTTAGTTAAAACAACTAAAATGAATAATAACGAATGTCAATATATCGTGAAAATTGCAAAGAAACGTATTCAAGCAAAATAAGATGTTCAAATAAAAAAGTTAATTTTTCCATAGCACAATCCATGACTTTTAACAATGGCCTTAGGATCACCCTTTAACATTTTCCAAAAGAAAAATCTCCCAAACATATATAGGTAGATCAACATCAAACACATACTAATATGTTGAAGAACAGTTGCTTTGGTCAATTCACCGATGGACTTTGCTAAATAAAACTGGATTTGGGAATTGAAGGCCGAGGCCCATCATTGTTGTCAATTCGTTTGTTAAAGTGAGATTGAATCCGATCTCGTCATTACTGGCAATTGCATCGACAACTTTGCCAAGGAACGTTCGGCTTCTCATCGTGATAGGCTAAGCCAATAAATTAAATATACTTTGCCCTCGAAAATTAGACTTTTGAGGTGTTGAAACGCTAATGCGATCTAAAAGGTTTGAATTTAATGGCTACTGCTCGGGAAAAAAAAATTATATTGGGATATTTAGATATGCGTGTGATTGTGACCAAAGGGCTTTTAATAAGAATAATCAAATATATTTGTCTGGAAAACGTTTTATTGGTGGATGACCATCGACATTCAACGGTAATGGCAAGAAGATTTGTTGGAGCTAACTAAATTATTCCATTAATAAACCCTAATAAATCCAAGTCTTGGTCCTTATTATTAATAAGGGTTAATACCTTGAAAAACCCCAAACTGGTACATTTGTGACAAATTTATCCCAAACTATTTTTTTGACTATGAAAAACCCCAAACTGGTACACCTGTGACAAATTTACCCCGACTAACTATAAAAAAAATCCTAAACTGGTACATTTATGACAAATTTACCCCAAACTAATTTATTCGACCAAAAAAAAAACCTCAAACTAGTAAATTTGTGACTAATATACCCTCTGCTAAATTAGATTAATATCACAAAAAAATCACAAAAATTGTAAACTGTGACAAACAGAGTGTAAAATCCCAAATTGGTATACCGGTCAATTGTCACGTGTCATTTAACTTTATAATTTAACAAGAAAATTTAACTAAAACTAACAGAGGGTAAATTTGTCACAAGTGTACCGGTTTAGGGTAAATTTGTCAAAGTTATACTAGTTTGGGGTTTTTGGTGGTCAAAAAAATAGTTTGGGGTAGATTTGTCACGGGTGTACCAGTTTTTCAGTTTTCAAGAGTATTAACCCTATTAATAAAGGTTTTATTGGTGAACGCGGTTTGTCTTCTTTTGTTTTTGGGCCAATCATTATTGAAGTTCGTGGGACTCTCATTTTATATTGATCTAGGCGGAGGATAGCTAATAAGTCTGCACTATTAATTACAAATTATTTGTCTTGGTCTTTTATTATGGGGTAAGTCTTGGTCCTTGTTATATCTCCCAGCTACGCAATATGAATGGAATCTAAGGTTCAAAGTCATAGTTAGTGGCTCGATAATATTGCAGTATAATTATACTATTATTTGGATTTTGAAAATAGAACTACAGAAACTTTCTCTTGAGATCCCCCTATATAAATCATAATGGGTCGTGCCCGTTTTAATTTGCAGTAACATTTCTACTTGTCTAGCAACTTTTGGATTCATAGAGCTCAGAAATCAGCTTTTGCTGAACTGGTGCTACTCTGGTGTTTAATTTTCTCCACAATTGGTCGCAATGGAAGGGTGTGACTATGAAGTGTTCTTAAGCTTCAGAGGACCTGACACGCGCACCAGCATCACCGATCACCTCTACACCCGTCTCACAGAAGCAGGGGTCCGAACATTTAGAGACGACGAAGAGCTCCGCATCGGTGAAGAGATCGGCCCAGATCTCATAAGAGCCATTGAGCAGTCAAAGATCTCCATACCCATATTCTCGAAAAATTATGCTTCCAGTAAATGGTGTCTCAAGGAGTTGGCCCAAATGGTGGAGTGTAGGAAATCAAGGGGACAGAAAATCATGCCCATTTTCTACTACATCGAACCATCTGAGGTTCGATACCAAACCGGTGGTTATGGTGACGCTTTCCATTCACATGAAAAGAAGAAGCGGGTGGATGAGGAGACCATCCCTGAGTGGAAAGCTGCTCTCAATGAGGTTGGCGGGTTAAAGGGGTGGAACATAGAGAACGTAGCTAACGGGTACGTAATTATCCTCCACCCTTGATGAATGCCAAAATGCAGGAGACCATGATATTTAAGTATAAATGCTTTTCAGTTGTAGCTACGCTGGTTCCCTTCGTTTCAGTAATGTGTCAACCTTCCAATTTGATCTCTTGTTTATTGTTCGTGAGACGGGAGACGTGTACTATATGATAATCGTAAGGCTATTTCGAGAAGGAGAAGCTTGTATAAGGAAAATGCTTGCGCGCCCGTCCACTATAAAATGACAATGGGACGGTCAAAGGCCATCCACAAATCCTTTTGGAGGAAACCGGTGGACTTCCTGAACCAGTTTAATCATTGACTCCATGTTTTCTTCTTCTTAATTTTGTCGACTTCTATGTTCTTTATTGCAACCTCAAATTTTAGAGACAAAATCAGAATAGGTCACACTGAATCATTTTTCTTGAAATTTTCACTTTGATTTGTTTCTTTAAATAGAACAAAAAAATTGTTCTCTTCTTATAGCATTTTTATTTAAAAAAAGCATTTTGTCCCTACTGATTTTTTTTTTTTTGGAATCTCTACTAATTCATTATTCTTATTTTGATATTTTCTTTAATTCATTTATTTTATGCATAATCAATATCAAGTGTCTAAATTTAGGTCATGGGAAAGTCCTTCTAGAGCAATTCAATTTGAGTGAAAGGAATGATGAGCTATTTCATTACGCAGTGATTTCGTCTTTAAATGAGAAGCTAATGTTTCAAGTATTTTTTATCTTTTAAATTTAATAACTTTTTACTGATATTCACAATTATTTTAGTAAGCTATAATATTTTTTTTTTCTTTCTTCATATCCAAGAAAATTGATTCCGTGGGCATCCTTCTGATTTTGTCCCTAAATTTGAGCTTGTTATTGTTATTTAATTATTTATATTTCAGTATTTAAGGAAACATAGAAGTCAAAAAAAAAAAAAAGGAAATATGGGGTCAAAAATGGAAACCAGTTACCGGTTTTTTTCAAAAGATTTGTGGCTAGCCTTTGACCGTTCCACTGTTATTATGCAGTGGATGGTCATGCTAGCCACTCCCCTCGTTTAAACATCAGAAGTGACCGTAAAAATCATCAGCCTTTTTTCTTCTTAGGAAAATGAGAAGGTGACTGCCCATTAGTTTTAGACATGTGAAAGGAGTGAGATTTATTTTTACTTTCCAAGCTGTCAAATAAATTTTGGATTATGTGACAAGAGTGACTTAATTCGATCATGTGTGAGATGGTGTTCCTTGTTTGATGCAAACAAGAGTCAAAGACAATGAGAAGGTGATGAGGTTTCTTTTTCGATGAGTTGACTAAAATATTAAGTTATTAAAATATCAATTCTCAAATATTACAGATTTTTGCAAAATTAATGAACATTTAATATGGTGCAATTATGGATGTAATTTTTTCTCGTATAATCCATATTTTTCTTTTGATTCACTGGTAAAAAGTCCTAAGCCTAGGTAGTGATCAAAATATGTCATCCATAGTTTATATGAAACTAGGCAAAGATATTTGCAGATGAAAGCCAGTATATGATAGAAAGCTAATTGCACTACTTATTGTTGCCGGCTGCCCGTCATTCGGTAAAGAGTGTTGGTGGTCCAAAATGCACCGTTATTCCTAGAGAATAACCGTGCTGTTATATTAGCATGGCCTTTTTCATATTAGCAAGATATAGTGATCACGTTCTGTAATTTGATTTGAACATCTTCCTAGCATGTCCTTGAAATTATTCTTTCTGATGTGTCCAATGTGTTATGTTCCATCTGCGGTTGCACTTCTTGTTACATCATGTGGCTTCCACGGACTGCTATCAATTCCTAATGTCATAGATTTCAGCTTGTCGATTCTAACATACTTTCTACTTTGCCTTGGCCCCTCTCTCGTCGTTTATATCGTTAGGCACGAAGGACAACTAGTTAAACAGGTCGTTACCAACGTTTTAAGTGAGCTGAAGAAGGCTTATTTGGCGGTTAGTGACTTCTTGGTTGGCGTTGACTACACAGTGAAAGAAATTAAGGGGATTATAGACACTGCCGCTGATGATGTAAAGATCGTGGGAATCCATGGTATGGCTGGCATCGGAAAGACGACTCTTGCCAAAGTAGTCTACAACCAGTTTTCTCGGGACTTTGCTTACTGTTGCTTCCTTCCTGATGTTAGAGATACTTCAAACTCAAAAGGAATTGTGTATTTGCAGAACCGACTAATTTCAGATCTCTCAAAACAGACATTTTTGAGTATTGATAGCAAGGACGAGGGAATGAGGACGATCAAAGAGAGATTTTCTAGTAAGAAAGTCCTTGTTCTTTTTGATGATATTGACGACGAGAGTCAACTAACTGCACTTTTGGGGGGGCAACTTTGCTTTGGTTCTGGAAGCTTGATACTTATAACCACAAGAAATGAAAGGGTTCTCCGTGCATTCCAAGTGAAGTTGATTTATCATGTTGGTGTATTGGATTCTGATAGTTCCCTTCAGCTATTTAGCAAACATGCTTTCAGAAGAGATCATCCACCATATGAAAAATTAAAGCAATCCAAAGAAATTGTGGAGATCGCTCAAGGTCTTCCATTGCTTCTTGAAGTTATGGGTTCAACTTTATCATTATGTGGACAAACTAAAGATATATGGGAGGATTACCTAGAGAAGTGGAGAAAAGGTCCCATTGAGAAAACTCGAAGTAAGTTGATGATAAGTTATGAAGCATTGGATCTCAGTCAAAGGCAAATATTTCTTGACATAGCCTGTCTTTTTGTTGGATATGATAAGAATATAGTAATATACATGTGGAAAGATTGTGGTCTATGCCCAATAGAAGGTCTTGAAGTTCTTCAATTGATGTCATTGATCAAAATTGGAGAAGATAATAAATTGTGGATGCACAATCAGTTAAAAGATCTCGGTAGAGAAATTGTTTTTCAAGAAAGTGGTGAGCAATTAGAGAAGCGAAGTAGACTGTGGAATCACAAAGATGCATTGAACGCACTACAGAGCAAGAAGGTAATTCTTGGGTTTGATTTCTTTTTTTTTTTTTTTTTTTCGAGAAATCACATTATGTAATTTGGAGCTGTCCTACATAATGAAAGCAATTGCAATTATTCAACGTTTTCATTTTAAAATTCCGCTTATTCATTTTTTTTTAAATTAAGAAAATTAAAATTTCAAAACTCATTCTCGGTACTCTCCATATTTTGTCCATGAGAATGATGAGAGCGAACTTAAGAAACTACAGGTACACTCGATTATCTAAAACCCTATCTATGCCTCAAAATAAGAATAGAGCTAGATCTATTCTCTTAATTAGCTAATTGTAGCCTTCTTTTTCGTTAATTTTTTCTTGTTTTCTTACTCAGAAAAATGAAAAGCTCCAAGCCCTCCGTCTAATGTTTGAAGATTCATCAGATTATTGTTTCACTCTCGAAGGATTTGCAGCGTTTCCAAATCTAAGGTTCCTTCATATGGATAGTCGAAAACTCACTGACGAGCTCCTTTCTGAAGTTACACTTCTTTGGCATAACAAGTCCTTGGTCACGTCACTGACGAACTCTTATCTGAGCAAGAAGCAACTTCTTCCAGATTTAAGATGGTTCTCTTGGCATAATTCTCCTATGCGGATATTGCAAATAAGCAATTTTTCATTGAGTAACTTAGTCATTCTTGATTTTTCAAGAAGTAAACTTACTCACGATTGGAGCGGATGGAAACATATCAAGGTACCCTCAGTTCTATAATAGTCTTGTTATCAATGTTTACATTCTCTTGAAGTAATTAAATTTACTGACAATTGTCTTATTGGCGTTACAGAGAGCAGAGAAATTAAAAGTTCTTAACCTCTCGGAGTGTGAGCTCTTGATCGGGACTCCGATTTCTCTGGATTTTTAAAGTTGGAGAGATTGATTCTTGAAAAATGTGAAAGATTGGTTGAAATCCACTCATCAATCGGTCAACTGAAGTTCTTAGTTTTCTTGAACTTGAACTTTTGTAGTGATCTCCGCTCTCTACCACAAGAGTTGGGCGGATTGCCAGCCCTCGTCGAACTTCTCGTTGATGGAACTTCTATACGAGAAATTCCGCATTGGTGGGTTATGAAGAACCTGAAGAAGCTTTCAATGGATGCAACACCAATTATTCAACTACCTGACTCCATTGGAGCACTTATAAATCTTGAAAGCTTATCTTTGAATTGGTGCTCGAATATGGGCAGACTTCCACACTCCATTAAGGAATTACGATCATTAATTAAGTTGGATCTATTGGAAACAGGAATCACAAGGTTCCCTGACTCTATGGGAAGTCTAGAGAATCTAAAAGAATTAAAACTTTCCTGGTGCTATGGGTTGGGGGGCATCTCTGACTTGCCTAAACTTCCCATAAGCTTGACTTCTTTGGCGATCTCGTCTCCATCTTTGATAACAATGCCGATCTTTCGAGCTTGATCAATCTAAAACAACTATTATTGTGCATGGGAGTGGGTGATGTCTCTCGGCCCATCGAGTTGGTGCAACTGCAAGATCCCATGCCTTCGTGGATTGGTAGGTTATCCAAATTGGAAGTCTTGACCCCGACACTCCCACACATGACCAACCTATCTCTGAGCTAGGTATGCTTCCTCACTTGAGATCTCTTCATCTTCATGGTTGCCAAGCTCTGGAATGCATTCTGCAGATTCCCTCGAGTGTCTCAAAGCTTCACATCATAGATTGCCCATCACTTACCACACTTGATATCTCAAACTTGAAGAACCTATCGGAACTATATGTCCTTGCCACACCTCTGGAGAATCTGTCTGGGCACGAACTTTTCTACAGTGTGCCAGAGTGGAAGATAAGTAAGGACTATGCGCACGATTTGCAAGCGCATTTGAGATCAAAGATGTTGGAACAGCACGGACTCACAAAAAATATGTTGGGGCGTAGTAGAGAAATCGAGAGAGGGTATTTTTCAGTTCTTGGGAAAATAAGAAGATATGTCTCTTAAGTGAAGAGACGACTAGTTAAGATCCAAAATCACGCTTACTAAGGTACAATTGCATTCCTAATGTTTATGAGCTTTTCCAAAAATTTTATACTTTACATTTCTTTTTGTCCTTAAAGGAGGGCATTTGCCATTATATTTATTTACTGAGACCACTTCACACTACGCAGGGCTAATTACCTAAGAAAAAAATTCAAACTTCAGATCCAACCCCAATTCAATCCCGAATTTTTGTTGTTTGAAAAATGATCTTCAACTTTCAATCTACTCCCAAATCTACAACACCAATCTCACTATTAAGGGTCCTTATTCTATATTAATTTTCCTATCTTCAATTTGTAGTGTAAACTGCTAGTTGCGATTCGTCGTGCCATTATTAGTTTCATCTTTTTATTTTTCTTCACTTCAATTTCATGTTCGATCGAGTCTATTTTTGAGCTCAAGTCTTTGCCTTTTCACCAATTGATCTACTCATGTCTACTTGACATGGCGAATAAAGACTCGACGCGGTGGAGTTTATATGCATACAACTGAACGAAGACAAACTGCTCCTCATTTCAGGACTAAATGGATTCCGTGTAAAACAAGATGCAAGGAAGCCTTTACTTTATATATCTCCATATTTTATTGAACGATACTTGGGTCCTCGCCCGAGTATGTATTGGCAGGTCGCCTTGTTTTTGTTTCTGGTGGAGTCTCGTTTTGAGGTTCTGTTGGAATTATATCTCGCTGAACAGCAATCGGGTGTCTTCTAAGTTGGTTTTGCATCTTGGTTTTTGGGGGTTTCTCTTACTCTTCTGTTTCTTTTCTTATTTCGCATTTAATGTGTATTGTTCCTTTTGATCTCTGTTCCGTTGTAACGATTTCTTGTTCCATAAGATTATGCATGATTCAGTGCGTGGTATTGGTTAATTGTAGGAATCATAGCCAATCTAATTTAAACTGGGTTTTTGAGAGGCTAAAGCATCTAAATTGAATGTGTTGTGCTATCATTTGAGTCAATTAGGTGTCTGTTTGGTTTTAATGACTATTCTCCAAGATCAATTTTAGTTATTTTTCTTGATCCGTGCGGTTATGATAGCCAAGATTATGTTATTGGTTATTGTAGGAATTGTAGTGCGTTAAGAGACTGGGTAGCCTGAAGCAAGAGCATCTTTGACAGAATTGCGCTATCATTTGTATCGATTGGATGTTTGTTCTATCCTCATGATTATTATCTGTGATTGATTTTGGTGGTCTTTCTTGTTCCACGAGTTTATGAATAACCCAGTACACGTTAATGGTTATTGCAAGTATTATAGTTAAGACCGAATTAAATCTGGGTTGTGCGAGGCTAAGGCATCTAGATTAGTATGATTGTTCTATCATTTCGTTCTGGCTTGCTCCAAGGGTAATACCTGACAGCTGATGGAGACATCGTGCCTTTTCTTTCTGGCTTGCTCTGAGTGTCTCTGTGGTTAAACCCTTCATGTTGGGACCTAATAAAGCTGTTTTTCTGCATTGCAGGAGCAAAGCGTTGATATGGCAAGGCTTACTACATCCAAAGTAGATTAGAGGGAAGGCCTTTGGAGACCTGCAAATTGCAGTCGTAAACTCTTAGGAGTTTCAATTCAGTATGGACTGTTCTGAGTTCCAGTTCAAGTTTACTATAATGGGTGAGTGGTTTCTTCTGTGTTGTTTTCCAGTTTCGATCGGTTTGCTACATTGGTAAGTCCCGGACCCTCTCCATTTTTTTCTTGTTACTTATGTCTTCTTGTTGTGGAGAGCTCTTGGATGTTTGATAGGTTCACTTTTCACTAGAACTGGGTGATCCGTATTTTGTTGAATACCAGCAGGATTGTTGGCAGAAATGATCTGTTTGAATGATTTTAAGTTCTCCCCAAAAAGAGTGCAATGTGGTGTTTGAATAGTCTAGCCGACCAGGAAGTTGACTCTTGAAAGTGTTTCTAGAGTTTTTCCTTTTTCTTCTGTAGAAAAGATGCGGCAAGCATCAGTAATGATATTTCTTAAGTTCGGCTGGTTCTGTCCTCATCCAGGCCTAATGATTTCTACAGATCAGCGATCTCTGAGGCACGCCATCCATGAAACCCCGATTTGGATTTTCGATTTGAGTCTCATCTCCGGTCATAACAAACATACATCTATTACTTTTCTCGATTAGGTGAAGTAATATGGAAACCAAACCCAACCAAATCCAACCTGAAGCATCAACGTTGGGCCGGTTAAGAACCAGATTAAAACGTGGGCATCTTACCCTTGCAAACTGGAGATTCGTGAATTCAAGGATTTGATTTTGCTAGATAAATCAAAACATTTTTTCAATATCTTTTTTCTTTTATGAAAATGACTCGCATGTCATCTGTTGAATTCCACTCCTAAGTCCTCTAGACATGTAAAATAGATATGCATGAGTGCTCAAGCAATTAAAAATTAAATCAAGCACTAATAAAGATCAAACAACTAAAGTAAATATATAATGAGGAAGATAAAAAAACCCGAGTTGTTTCGGGTAATAATTAAACAAGGGCTCATCATTAAGTCTTGAGACACGACTCCCCATGAACTATAAATCAAAAGTATTGCGCTCATCTTAAAAGAAGGTTGTTTATGAATTATCTAACCATATATGCAAACTAGATGTAATCCTATATATATATATATATATATTGGTATTTTCTTTTATTCACTTTTACAAAACCGAAATAAAGCCTAGAAGTCTCTCTAAATGTACTAACCCTAGGCGGCTGAAATTAACTAATCAATCTAAATTAACACTATCAATAAATGACCTCATAATTTAAGATACAAATTTAACTATCGTGCCTTTAAGATATTCTATACACTACATGCTAAATTAAACAATAAATGATGCAATCTTTTATTATTTTTCTCATTAACCTGTATGAATTAGCAAACTATAGCCTATAGGTTTGATCTTTTTGACATGAGCGCAAGCAAGGATCAATGACAGAGACTTCGGCCTATTTTCCATGAATCTCTGCAAAACAGATTATCAAAATTCTTCCAAACCAAGCAAATCCTAATCGACATGCATAGAAATCAAAGCAAGGGTAATCTAACACTTAGGAACACGCAAGATAACAACAAATTCAACGCAAGTTGACAAAGGGGCCGTGACTAAGGACACCAGGAGGAACCGGACATGAAAAAGCATGCAGGGGGATCATCAGTCCAATCCGTTTCAACGCTAACGCAAATCCGCGCAACATAGGACAAACCCAAGCGGTAAAGTCGGTGAGATCTTTCACCGATTAAGCTCATGCAGAGGAGAATCAAAACATGGCAGTCTCTGAGTCCTAGTAACTTGAGGAATCTAGAGATGGACATGAAATAATCAATTCCTACGCGTAAATCTCAACCCATACATGCTTTTCGCCCTAGGGTTGCAATTAAATCTTGGAAACAAATTGATGGGCATGCACTCGAGACTAGATGGGATTCGATCTCTGGGTATAAGGATAAATTCTTTTTTACCTTCAAAGGAAACGAAACAGAAAGGACACCAAGGCCTTGGAGGCGTGGCCGCGAGGAGAGAAACGGCTGCTCTCCAGACGGCGGGCTTGCCCTTTAAGGCCTCATCTCTATCAAACTCTTCAAGAAACAAGAGTAATTGTGGGATTAATCCCTGTGAAGAGAGATTGACGAGTGATCCCTTCTATTTATTTCTCTTCTTCTTTAACTTCACCGCTTCCTCATCTCGTCTTTTACTCCAAGTTGACCGAACTCCTCTCTTCTTTTTGAACCCAAACTTCAAAGTTCTTTCCATGTGAATGAGTGGTCGTGAACTATATTCCCCTTTTAGATGGATGGCCGTGTGAGATAAAGATCCTAAGGTAGATTAGATGGCCTTTAAGAGATAAGAGTCCCGGAGATAACTCCCATGAGTCCTTGTCCTGCGAGAGTGGGAGATTAGATTAGATTGGAGAGATAATCCTAATCCAACTAGATCTACGCGTTTGATCCTTATCTTGATCCTACTCCTCCTATTCAATTTCAATTTCCCTACCTAATTAAAAATTGCAGCCCCCTCCCCCCCCAAAAAAAAAAAAAAAAAAAAAAAACAAAAAGGGATGATCTCCTATCTTAGTTGGCCACATCTTTATCTCTAATCCTGGTCAACCTCGGTCAGCCTCGGTCAGCCTCGTTGTCAGAGTTGGTTTCTGAAAGGGGATGGTTTGCATTTGGGACATATCTATATTTAATAGTGTTGTGCATGCGCTCATGTGCAAAGTTAAATAAATCCGTAAGAAAAAGAAAAATACTAGAGTGAAAGTTACCTCAAAAAGGAAACAAAAAGTATTTACCTATTTTTATTGGATAAAAAGGATGATGACACTAGTGGAGTGATGCAAGGGGGTGCTTGGGTCGTTTGATGGAATTTAATTGTCAATTTTTTTTTAATATTTTATCGAGCACAAGCTATGCACATTCGTGGTTGCTTTCATGCACTTTAAGGCGTGCAATAAATATCGATATCCGAACAACTATGTATGTGAATTTAAATAATCAAATTAAGCACTGTGAAATCATGAAAGCTTTTCACACAATAAACTGAATTTAAATTTCAAGTTAGGATATCATGAAATAAGAAGTTGGCGACAAAATGTCCTCGCCTGAAATAGCATCGTCTTTGGATAGAAATGGCATTAATTAGTGGATAATTGAAATAAAGGATTGTGAGTGGTCATCGTGTTATGATTTAGTGGCATTGGTTTCTCTAACTGCTTCGATATTTTTCACGAATGATAAGAGTTTGAGAATAAAGAATAGGAAAATTAGAAAAATATTGTTATTTTTTTAAATATGGACGTCACCATTAAACTCAAAAAGTTTCCTTTATTATTAGTACTAGACCTCGAGCCATGCAACGCGGGTGGGTGGTTGCTGTCATGCTCTTTTAACTTGCAATCAGCATAGACGTCTGAAAAGATGTGGCTGTGAATACGAATAATCGAGTTGAGCAACCCACAAATCACGAAACTTTTTCACACTGTAATTAAAGTTCATAAAAAGAAACTATAAAGTTGGCAGCAATGTGTGCTTGCCAAAAATTTCGGATAGCTCTCATGTTGTGGACAAGTGGTGCGAATATTGGATAAGTGAAGCAAAAAATAATGGATTGTGATTATATTTTGAATAAAAGGATTAGTGGAATGCATTTCTCTAATCATTTTATTTTTATTTTTTTTGCTGGGTGATGAGAGTTTGATTATAATAATATTTTTCAAAAAACTAATAAAGCATAGGAAAACCAACGAATTTTTCTAAATATGGGGATGGATACCCAAATCAAAAGCTTCCTTTATTAATAATGGGGGTGTGGATATATAAATTTCAATTCCAAACCTATTATACTCGTGTCACTTTAATCCAACCTTTCAATTTGATTAATTGAGTCCTAAACTTTTTTATGATAGTCGATTATCTTATGTGACATAGTTCATATTGACATGGATAATTTTTTTTTTTTTTAGTTTTTCTATATTTTTTTAAATTTTTTTCTTTATTTTTCCTTTTTCTTTTTGCCAATGGCTGATTGATGGCCATCGGCCATAAGCGATGACCAACAAGGGTTGATCTCACCCGCCACAAGTAAGGGTGGCCTTGTCAAGTGTCACGTAGGTGAGGGTGGCCCTTGTCAACCCTTGATATTGCTAAGGTGAGGCCAACAAGAACCCTTGCCAGGCCAAGGTGGCCTCAATGGGCCTCACCCTTGACAAATCTAGCAAGGGGGGCTCTCGCCGGCACTTGCCCTTGCCTATGGCTAGTGGCTTGCGAGGACGCCAGAAAAAAGAAAATGGAAAAAAAAAAAAAGGAAAAAAGAAAAAAATCTGAATTTCTTTAAATTTACAAAAATTATCCATTGTTGGCCCTTTCACTTCAGATGCGAATTTTAATGAAAATTGACCAAATGGGTTACATTTGCAAATTGTCAAAATACTTAAAACTAAATTGACCAAATTTAAAAAATTATGACTGAATTGGATCACATACAACATGTATAGGACTTTTTTTTCGGTAATTCTCCCTATGAAAGTTAGACACCTTAACCAAGTGAGCCCTTGGATGGTTCTTTCTTCTATTTTTATTTCGATAGAGAAGAGAATCACATAACAAGTTAAAACAAATATAACAAAGCAAGTCCCGGGTGCGATGACCCCTATGGTCACTGCTACAGAACGGTTGTTAGAAAATCATGCCAGGGAAACAACATTGAAAATTTAGATAGTCACAATTAAAGGTGGCAAAAGGGATTTTAAACCTAATTTTTAACTCATATTTATTAGGCCAGTTATAGGCTATGTTTAGTTGGACTTTGGGTAGTTGGACAATCTCCAAAGGATCCTCTTCCAATCTACCTATTGAACAGATATGTATCAAGAAAGTTAAATGACCGTTCAATGATAAAAACTGAATCTCCACTTGACTATAATTGCCCATGCAACAAGAGTCTTTGTTTTCATAAGAAGAGTTTCTCCATTTAAAAAGAACTTTTATCTAGATTGATTTGCCAATCGAATAAAATTGGTTCAATCAAATCTTTCTAGGTGTGAAATCTAAGACCAAATCACTAGCTGTTATGCATTCTTAACAGGTCACATTTTGAGCTTGCTTCGTTATAAACTTGCCACGTTTTGAAATTTTTCGTTTTGAACTTGTTTCAGGATAGAAATAAGAGTCTAGAGGAAGAAGAGGTCACTATTGAGAGTATCTCCAAACTGTTCGAAGATAATTTTGTTGGCGTTACCCTAACGCTTGATAAAGTTGAATCTTCAGGAAGCCAATACCATCCTTTATTTTTATGACTTGCCAACCCTTTTCTTGATTTAGCAGCATGATAATAAAAGTTGATAAGGTCAGAAAAAAAAAATGATAACTAATTCAACGAGAGTTGATAAAAAATAGAATTAATTGATAACTTAATTGGAGAAAAGTTGATCGGTCACTTCAATTAGAGTTTGTAGGTTCATGTAATAATTGATAACTCTTAACACATACCTTAAGAAAGACAGCAAAGTTTGATAAAAGATAAGAAAAGTCAATCATTAAAAGAAAAATAAAATTGCTAAATAACTTAAATGAGTATTGGCAACCCAAATCTTAGTAATTTAACCAGAGAAAAATTGGCAAGTCACTCTAATTAATTTTGGTAATTTGTAAATAGAGTTGGTAAATTTTAGGTGTTGCTAAGAAAGACAGATAAAAGTTTGTACATGACAAGAAAAAGTTAGCAATGAAAACTAAATAAACTAGTGATAGTGAATAACCCAATTTTAGGGGGGAAAAGTACTAAAACATCCTAAACTTATTACATTGTTACCAATTTAATCCTAAATATTTCAATTCGACTAATTTAGTCCTAAAATTTTTCATACTAGTATCAATTTAGTCCATCCGATCAATTTAGATCGGGATGCTGGCGTTGATATGGACATTTTAAAATAACTTTTTAATAAAATTACAATTTTTTTACAATTTTTTATTTTTATTTTATTTTTCCCCTTTTCTAATTCTTTGAACTGTGGCCAATATTAACTATGGCCGGCGACCCGCCACAAACAAGGGCCGACAAGGGCACAAACTTATGGCCTGGCAAGGATCAAGCGAGGGTCGTGAGGGTCATGCCCTCACTAGATCAGTGAGGGCTACAACACCCTCATTGGCCATGGTCAATACGGGCCATAATCCAAAGGGTTATGGCCTTCCTTGATGAGATAAGGGTCACAATGCCCTCACCAGCCATGGCCGATACCAAAATCCAAAGGAAAAGAAATGGAAGAAAAAAGGAAAGGAAAAAAAGGGAAAAAATTAAAAAAAAATTAAAACATAAAAAGGTAAAGAAATGAAATTATTTTGAAATGTCTACATCAGCATCAGCCATGTCACTTGGACAGCCAACAGCCACGTGAACAATTTCTGGCCTATATTAGCTAGATAGATTGAATTTCTACCAATATAAAAAGGTTTAAAATTGAGTTAGTGTAATTGAAAGTACGATTAAATTAGTAGCATTACAATAGATTCAGGACTTATTTGGTACTTTTCCCAATATTTGGAGGTAGTTGAATGTGAAAAATGGTGAATTACGCTAATTAATGTTGGTAATATCTAAAAGAATGAATTTAAGATGTTGATCTATCCAAAGCAAACAAAAGTTGATAATTTACTCGAAAAGATAGTATATTTAAAACAAATTAGTTGTTAGTAAGTAATTCATACATCAATTAAGAATTCAATTTGACAAAAGTTGGTAAGTCAATTTAATTTAGGTTGGTAATTGCATATAGGAATTAGTAAATGTGAAGCTTTAGTTTATGAAAATAAGATGTGCAAAGTTAGTATGAAAATTGAAGGTTTATAAATTGTGAAAAAATTTAGTGATTTCATAAAAGTAATGATGCCAACGAGGTGCTTGGGAAAAATGTCATCGGTTATTTTCTCACCAATAGTTTACCATGAACTTTCCACATTCTCCATGAAATCTTCAATCTAAGGCATAACTACTCTACATAACCTGTAACTTGAAGGTGTGAGATTCGGGTTTAGATATATATGAAAACTGAAATTAACTTGTGAAAACTCCTTTTGACATAACATCAATGCTTAGATTTGGAATTCCAATATTAGGCATGCTCAAGTGGAGCACTACCAGAATGGGCGACCTCTTAGGAAAGTGGCCATATGTACGCCAAAGGACAAAACTATGAGGCTTGGTATGGGACAAGCCAAAGTGGACAATACCTCGATGAGCTAATTTAGGGATGTCACAATATGATATTAGAGCGAGATCCTCAATAGATGTGTGGTTCAAGAATGAACCATGCAAAAGCTTGTGGGCCTATAATGAACTGTTTTGTCGAGGGCGGAGAGTAATTGCCGGGGCCATAGGGAAGTGGCTCCTAGTAGGCTTCTAGAATGTATATCTCCTAAGAAAGTACTTGCTATATGCAAAAGGACAAATCCATAAGATTAGGTATAGGATGGGCCAAAACAAACAATTCCTCACCTCAACTCTGTAAGTTAATTCAAGGTCACAACTATGATTTGAGAATGTTCAATGTATGGGCGACAATTCTCGTCATGACATGAGAACATGGCCCAATTTTTGTTTCATCGGGATGCTTGCAATCCCTAGTTTTCAGGATGTGCAATCGAAATTGGGAAATTGCAAACGTCCTAACAATGTGAAGAATTGTACCCTCCACACTCCACGTGCTCTTTCGAAACAAATCCTAATGAATGTTGCCTATCACTCAAAAGGATCGAATTAAATATCAATTTATTCAAAATAGGCAATAATCATAAAATCAAATTTTGTGATAAGATTTTACCTAATTTCGCAACCATTGTTTCCATATTTGACCAATGATGAATGGCTTGCGATGGTGGGTCTCGGCTGTGATGAGTTAGTCACGGCCGATGGTGCTGATAATGATGTCTTGACGGAGGTCGTCATAAGTGCTCTAAGTGGATCACAGTGAGTTGTTATTGGTGCCGCCAAAACACTCGAGTGTCTGCTGTGTAGGGAAACAGATTCCAAAAAAAACGATCCGATACTCAATCGAACACCGAACGGAAACGCGGAAAAAGTGCCCAGAAAAAAACATGGTACGTTGATCAAAAACTATATCACATAATCGGACATACCTTAGTTTTCACAGATTAAACATCGTCGTCGCAGTTTTATGAGGAATTCTTGAAGCCCTCATTCCGTTCGTGAAGAGGAGCGTACTGTCTCTTGGGAAAAACTGAAAGAGCGTAGAATAGAGAAAATTCTCTCTATATCAAAAACGCTACTTATCCAAAAACTAATTGATCAGATAACTTAACTGCAGATATCACAACTACTCGGATTTTTCCCTCTTTTTTTTTATTTTATTTTACATAAGTGCAGTCTTCTATGGGCCCTTCACTTATGGGCCGGGTTTTGGCCCAACATGGCAGGCGGACTTAAGTAGGCCCATCAAACATAAAAACCCATCATCTCCCATTCGCACATGGTGGCCTGAACAAAATCCTCTTTATCTCTTTGCAACATTCATACCGGCAAATAATCCATGCGACTAGCATACTTTGAAAGCTCGTTGCCATACATCTATTAGGAATATATAGCAGCTCATAATGGGCATCCCAATTTTGAGTAGGTATGGTATGCAGTACCCTAGATTGATCGATCACATTTATATCTCTCTTGATCTCTTTTTTTAACAATTATATATTGTATTCACAATTATGATTATCCTAAAAACAATCATAATTGGTCGACCAGTGAATACAAAACTAGAAATGTGATTCTCCAAATTCGATTTTCCTCTTTTCTTGAAACTCTCAATTTCAATTCAACTTGCTTTTCTGGAAATGTCCAATTATATCGAATCAATTCATGATCATTGGTAACATTTTAAGATAGCAAACACTGAATAGAAATCTTGAGAATAATTAAGAGTCATGAGGGTACTAAATTGAGGAACTCTTTTCCTCAAGAGTCTCACGCAGCATAAAAGTTGAGATCAAAACTTTTGCCACTCTTATTGGTCGTCTCATGCATACGTAGTATGAAATACGTATTACGGTATTTAATTACTTTCCCATGGAGCGTATGTCTACACCTTCAATACCGTACAGATGATAGTTCAGATATATCTAATGTCCAACTTGAGTTCATGTATCTACTCTTTCACGAAATTCATCGAACTCACATCGGTATCATAGACGAGATAAAGTAAAATATGTGGATTATTTTACTTTCGGACATAGTAAATATTATATCCTCATTTTAACACTTAGTTAAGGTGACATATATATTTTAAGCTTGAGCTCTCGATTATCACATAGATAATAAGCTTAAAAACCATCTCATCCCTATTTATCACATAGTAAATAGAGGCGATTACTCGTGTGAGTGGGCTAATAATCTTTTATCTGTCCTATATACTTTCTCAAATTTATATAATGCACTAAGCATTAAGATGCATAAACGTCAAATATAGATTCATAGGCATTAATAATTAAAACACAAATTCATTAAATGTGAACACTTAAGGGAAATTACAATATTCAGTACATCAGCCTCTACATAGTCCTATAAATTTCACATGGCCACATATCACATGTCTAGGTATTGGCTTCGTCATAGGATCTGCTATCATTCTATGCGTAGATATGTATTGTAAGTTCACATCTTTTCATGCAACTATATCTATGACAAAATTATACTTGGTATCTATATGTTTGGTCTTGCCATGATATTTTAGATCTTTGGTGTACGCTATTGCTACTTGGCTATTACAATTAACCAATAATGAGTTTGCAGCATTCTCAATAACACCGAGTGTTATTGTCGGTGCCGCCAAAACACTCGAGTGTCTCTTTGTAGGGAAACATATTCCAAAAAAACGATCCGATACTCAATCGAACACCGAACAGAAACGCGGAAAATGTGCCCAGAAGAAAACATGTTACATTGATCGAAAACTATATCACATAATCGGACAAACCTTAGTTTTCACAGATTAAACATCGTTGTCGCAGTTTTATGAGGAACTCTTGAAGCCCTCATTCCGTTCGTGAAGAGGAGCGTCTTGTCTCTTTGGAAAAATTGAAGAGCGTAGAATAGAGAAAACGTATTCTCTCTATATCAAAAACGCTACTTATCCGATAACCAATTGATCAGATAACTTAACTGCAGATATCACAACTACTCGGATTTTCCCTCTTTTTTTTATTTTATTTTACATAAGTGCAGTCTTCTATGGGCCCTTCACTTATGGGCCGGGTTTTGGCCCAACATGGGCGGGCGGACTTAAGTAGGCCCATCAAACATAAAAACCCATCATCTCCCACTCGCACATGGTGGGCCGAACAGAATCCTCTTTACCTCTTTGCAACATTCATACCGGTAAATAATCCATGCGACCAGCATACTTTCAAAGCTCGTTGCCATACATCTGTTAGGAATATATAGTAGCTCATAATGGGCATCACAATTTTGAGTAGGTATAGTATGCAGTACCCTAGATTGATCGATCACATTTATATCTCTCTTGATCTCTTTTTTTAACAATTATATATTGTACTCACAATTATGATTATCATAAAAACAATCATAATTGGTCGACCAGTGAATACAAAACTAGAAATGTGATTCTCCAAATTCGATTTTCCTCTTTTCTTGAAACTCTCAATTTCAATTCAACTTGTTTTTCTGGAAATGTCCAATTAGATCGAATCAATTTATGATCATTGGCAACATTTTAAGATAGCAAACACTGAATAGAAATCTTGAGAATAATTAAGAGTCATGAGGGTACTAAATTGAGGAACTCTTTTCCTCAAGATTCTCACGCAGCATAAAAGTTGAGATCAAAACTTTTGCCACTTTTGTTGGTCGTCTCATGCATACGTAGTATGAAATACGTATTATGGTATTTAATTACTTTCCCATGGAGAGTATTTCTACACCTTCAATACCGTACAGATGATAGTTCAGATATATTTAATGTCCAACTTGAGTTCATGTATCTACTCTTTCACGAAATTCATCAGAACTCACATCTGGTATCATAGACAAATAAAGTAAAATATGTGGATTATTTTACTTTCGGACATAGTAAATATTATGTCCTCATTTTAACACTTAGTTAAGGTGACATATATATTTTAAGCTTGAGCTCTCAATTATCACATAGATAATAAGCTTAAAAACCATCACATCCCTATTTATCACATAGTAAATAGAGGCGATTACTTGTGTGAGTGAGCTAATAATCTTTTATCTGTCCTATATACTTTCTCAAATTTATATAATGCACTAAGTATTAAGATGCATAAACGTCAAACATAGATTCATAGGCATTAATAATGAAAACACAAATTCATTAAATGTGAACACTTAAGGAAATTACAATATTCGGTACATCGGCCTCTACATAGTCCTATAGATTTCACATGGCCACATATCACATGTCTAGGTATTGGCTTCGTCATAGGATCTGCTATCATTCTATGCGTAGATATGTATTGTAAGTTCACATCTTTTCATGCAACTATATCTATGACAAAATTATACTTGGTATCTATATGTTTGGTCTTGCCATGATATTTTAGATCTTTGGTATACGCTATTGCTGCTTGGCTATTACAATTAACCAATAATGAGTTTGCAGCATTCTCAATAACACCGAGTGTTATTGTCGGTGCCGCCAAAACACTCGAGTGTCCTGCTGTAGGGAAACATATTCCAAAAAAACGATCCGATACTCAATCGAACACCGAACAGAAACGCGGAAAATGTGCCCAGAAGAAAACATGTTACATTGATCAAAAACTATATCACATAATCGGACAAACCTTAGTTTTCACAGATTAAACATCGTTGTCGCAGTTTTATGAGGAACTCTTGAAGCCCTCATTCCGTTCGTGAAGAGGAGCGTACTGTCTCTTGGGAAAAACTGAAAGAGCGTAGAATAGAGAAAACGTATTCTCTCTATATCAAAAACGCTACTTATCCGATAACCAATTGATCGAGATAACTTAACCTGAGATATCACAACTGCTCGGATTTTCCCTCTTTTTTTTATTTTATTTTACATAAGTGCAGTCTTCTATGGGCCCTTCACTTATGGGCCGGGTTTTCGCCCAACATGGGCGGGCGGACTTAAGTAGGCCCATCAAACATAAAAACCCATCATCTCCCACTCGCACATAGTGGGCCGAACAGAATCCTCTTTAACTCTTTGCAACATTCATACCGGTAAATAATCTCTGCGACCAGCATACTTTGAAAGCTCGTTGCCATACATCTGTTAGGAATATATAGCAGCTCATAATGGGCATCACAATTTTGAGTAGGTATAGTATGCGGTACCCTAGATTGATCGATTACATTTATATCTCTCTTGATCTCTTTTTTTAACAATTATATATTGTATACACAATTATGATTATCCTAAAAAAAATCATAATTGGTCGACCAGTGAATACAAAACTAAAAATGTGATTCTCCAAATTCGATTTTCCTCTTTTCTTGAAACTCTCAATTTCAGTTCAACTTACTTTTCTGGAAATGTTCAATTAGATCGAATCAATTCATGATCATTGGCAGCATTTTAAGATAGCAAACACTGAATAAAAATCTTGAGAATAAATAAGAGTCATGAGGATACTAAATTGAGGAACTCTTTTCCTCAAGAGTCTCACGTAGCATAAAAGTTGAGATCAAAACTTTTGCCACTCTTGTTGGTCGTCTCTTGCATACGTAGTATGAAATACGTTTTACGGTATTTAATTACTTTCCCATGGAGCGTATGTCTACACCTTCAATACCGTACAGATGATAGTTCAAACATATCTAATGTCCAACTTGAGTTCATGTATCTACTCTTTCACGAAATTCATCGAACTCACATCTCGGTATCATAGACGGATAAAGTAAAATATGTGGATTATTTTACTTTCGGACATAGTAAATATTATGTCCTCATTTTAACACTTAGTTAAGGTGACATATATATTTTAAGCTTGAACTCTCGATTATCACATAGATAATAAGCTTAAAAACCATCTCATTCCTATTTATCACATAGTAAGTAGAGGCGATTACTCGTATGAGTGGTCTAATCTTTTATCTGTCCGATATACTTTCTCAAATTTATATAATGCACTAAGCATTAAGATGCATAAACGTCAAACATAGATTCATAGGCATTAATAATGAAAACACAAATTTATTAAATGTGAACACTTAAGGGAAATTACAATATTCAGTACATCAACCTCTACATAGTCCTATAGATTTCACATGGCCACAGATCACATCTCTAGGTACTGGCTTCGTCATAGGATCTGCTACCATTCTATGTGTAGATATGTATTGCAAGTTCACATATT
This sequence comes from Eucalyptus tenuipes, assembly GCA_014182365.1. Classification (NCBI taxonomy): domain Eukaryota; kingdom Viridiplantae; phylum Streptophyta; class Magnoliopsida; order Myrtales; family Myrtaceae; genus Eucalyptus; species Eucalyptus tenuipes. The sequence goes on along the minus strand of CM024539.1, from coordinate 15,004,558 downwards.
TTCGTGCAACCATATCTATGACAAAATTATAGTTGGTATCTATATGTTTGGTCTTGCCATGATATTTTAGATCTTTGGTGTACGCTATTGCTGCTTGGCTATTACAATTAACCAATAATGAGTTTGCAGTATTCTCAATAACACATAAATGATCCAAAAATCTCTTAAACCAAACACCTTATATTACTGCTGATAATGTCACGAACTCAGCTTCCATCGTGGACAAGGCTATACACGTTTGTTTCTTACTGATTCATGATATGGCACCATTATTTAGTAAGAAAACAAATCCAGAGGTAGATTTTCTTTTATCTAAATACCCTCCCTAATCAGCATCTGAATAGCCTTCAAGTCGCAAATCATTTCCCTTGGTAACTCAGTGTATAATCGACAGTTCCTTTCAGATACCTTAGTATTCTTTTGACGGCTTTCCAATGTGCTTGACCTGGATTGGATTGGTATCGACTCACTATTCCAACTACAAAACATATGTCAGGTATGGTACATATCATAGCGTACATTAAGCTTCTAATAGCACTAACATAAGGAACATGTTACATTTGTTCCTTCTCTTGTAGAGTCTTTAGACACATTCTATGGCTTAATCCTTCACCTTTTACAATAAGAGTATCTATGGGTTTACAATCTTACATATGAAATCGTTCAAGAACCTATGGTTCTTGCGAAAGAGATAATGATCTCTTCGAACTATCTCTTGAAATCTTAACTTCAAGAATGTATACAGCATCACCCATGTCTTTCATCTCAAAGTTGGAAGATAACCAACTCTTGACAGTATTAATAAACTTCATACTGCTTTCGGCAATCAGTATATCATCAATATATAATGATATGATCACAAATTGATCTTTGGATATTTTGATATATATACAATGATCCTCATTAATCATTGAAAAATGATATGCCATTATGGCATTATGAAAACGTCTATACCATTGTCTCGACGACTATTTAATGTCATATATCGATCTCAAAAGTCGACATACCTTTTGTTCATGGCCTTTCATAATGAAACCAACAAGTTGTTCTATATATATATATATATATATATATATATATATATATATATATATATATTTCTTCCTCTAATTCTCCATTGAGAAAAGTAGTCTTTACATCCATTTGATGTAATTCAAGATCCATACTAGTTACTATTGCCAGAATAATGCGAATCGAGATAAATCTCATTATAAAAATGTTTTTTCATAATCAATTCATTCCTGTTGATTATACCCCTTTGCCACAAGAAAAGCTTTATGTCTTTATATTGAGCCATCAGCTTTACGCTTTATTTTATGAACTCACTTGTTCCCAATGGCTTTGCGTCCTTTTGGAAGATGAACCAGTTCCCAAACATGGTTTAACTTCATTGACTCCATTTTCTCTTACATTGCATACATCAATTTTTCCTTACTAGGGTAATTTAGAGGCTCATTTACATTTATTGGCTCATCTTCATCTTGTGAAGCAATAATAAAAGTTTCCCCTTCAATGTCAAAATGTCGACTGGGAATACTTTTATGACTTATTCACCGTACTAAAGATTGTATACTTTGCACTCCATTCCCCATTATGCTCCCACTCGGATTAGACAATGATAATATCGTCTCATCAGGTGGTTGTAATTGAGAGTGAATTGAATTAAATTAATCACTTCTTATGTTACTCCCACTTGGACGGACTCTACTAAGTTCATTATCTTGATCCAAGGTTTCAAATAAGGACTAATCCTCACCTATTTCACCATTCTTAGGATATTCATTATCTAAGAATGTGACATCCCGTGATTCGAATTCAGTTATACTCCCACTTTTTTGTTCACCTATAAACACATACCCTTTCGAGTGTTCTGAGTATCTTATGAAAATACTCTTCTTGCCTCTGAGACCCAATTTCTCAAACTTATGAGGGGGATTATGAGTATAGGCAGCATAACCCCACAGTTCAAGAAAACTTAAATTTGATTTTTTACCTATCCATAACTCATGTGGAGTGGAAGTAATTGATGTGGAATGCACACGGTTAAGTATATAGGCAGCAGTTAATAAAACATCACTCCAAAAAGTGATAGGTAAGTTTGCATGTGCCCTCATGGACCTAACAATTTCCAATAGAATTATGTTTCTTCTTTCCGCAACACCATTTTTTGAGAAGTATATGGAATAGAAAACTATCTTTCTATTCCTTTTTCATTACATAAATTTCTAAATTCATCATGTAAATATTATCGACCTCGATCGGATCTCAATACTTTTATTTTCTTATCTAATTGATTTTCTACCAAGCTCATAAACTTTTTGAAACAACTCAATGCTTCAGATTTATGATAAATCAATTAGACATGTCTGAATCGAGTATAATCATCTATAAATGTGATAAAATAAATAGCACCATGCCTTCCTCTCACATTCATTGGACCACAGATGTCATAATGGATTAAATACAAAAGAAATTCAGCTCTTTTACCTTTTTCAAATGGTTTCATTGTCGTTTTCCCTACTAGGCAATGCTTACATATGAGCAAATCGACTTTTTCAGTGTTGCCCAATAAGCCCTCTTTGACTAGCCTATTCATACGTTATTAGCCAATATGACTAAGTCTAGCATGCCACACATTCACATCTTTATCATATGAATTAAAAGACGTGAAGAGGGAATAACAAACATTAACATTACCATAGACAACATTCAATACAATAAAACCATCTAGAAAATAACCATAACCATAGTAGTTTGTATTCAAATACAAATCTACACAATTATTATGGAAGTTCAAACTAAAACCAAGGTTTACCAACACTAAAACAAACACTAAATTCTGAAGAATTTCCGGAGCATATAATATATCATGTAGGAACAAAGTGCGTCCATCACGCATGTTCAATTGGCAAGTGTTATCCCTTTTACTTTGACTCTAGAGTTATTTCCTACATAGATCCACTTAGTTCCAGTCGGTACTCGTCGAAATTTCACGAATGATTCTCTATCATTCGCTACATGGTCTATTGCTCCCGAATCTACAGTCCACAAATGATTAGATTCAGTTAAGAATACAGAACTTGACATATAAGTAAAGTTCTTAAAAGTACAATGGGTGTTTACCTTCTTTAGCTCACGACTGTCGCAAGCATAGTGACCCTTATTGTCACAATTAAAACACTTCACCCTTGAAAGCTTCTTCATTTGAGGACGCTTTCATCTTTTATGTTGGTCAACTTTTGGTTTCTTCCTTGAAGAACTACTCCCTTGCCTTTCCACCTTTCGAACCAATCAGGACGTTTGCGCTTGGAGCTCGAAACTCCATGTGAGCTAGAACCAGTATAATAAATCTTAGTTTCTAGCTTAGCCACAAGGAGGCAGTCCTCTTCTAGCTCAAGATGGCGCACTGCATCCTTAAAGGTTTTGATGTTCTCATTGTGGGTCAGGTGCACCTTCATATGCTCCCAACTCTGAGACAAGGAACGGATCACTGCTTGCACTTGCTACTCATCAATCAAGACATGGCCTACATCCTTCAGCTCGTTAATCATGTTTGGTATCTTTCTCAGGTGTTGTTTCATGGTCTGACCATGAGACTTATTGTAAGAGTCAAACATTATGGTAAGCTGCTTCAGCTTGGTCACCGATATATGACCAAATCTTGCTGCCAACACTTCCCACATTTCCTTGACATTCTCAAAACGTCTGAACTCTCACATGACATCATTCTCCCTGTTACTCAGCAACGTGATGCGAGCAAGGGAGTTCTTTATTTTCCATGCAGCAAATGCATCTTTATCTCTTTTATGTTGTGCAGTGTTCCCATCTTCAGGTTCTTCCATAATCAAGTTAAGAACTTCTAGTGCCTTTTGCTCTTCCAAAGACATATTAGATTTTCGTATGCCATATTTCATAATTATCGCCGTTCAACTTTTCACCTTTGTTCAATTCAACGACTATGCTTTTAGTGGCTGAAACCATCAATTTGAACATATCAGACACATATGCACAAATCATTAATACATATCATTTATGCATCCATTTTGCACAAACACGTCATATTAATGAATAATTTCAAATACGGTTTCAGAATCAAAATGTCACTATGTTTCCAATCATCATCCAAAATTCTAACTTGAAATTATTATTAACATAATCGTTCATGCAAAAAATAAGTTCAGCAAAGTCACTAAAACTTTCTTGAACTTCCCACAAAGAATTGTAAATTAACATACTAATTTACAACAATAGATAACATTGAACTTTCAATAATTAAACAAGTCATTTGCACTAAGTTATATATATATATATATATATATATATATATATATATAAAAGGAAAATTATCAACATAGAAAGAGATATTTACACCTAAAACATCTCAAACTAATCTAAGAAAAATAAATAATTCAACCCAAATATTCTCATTTGTCTCATAAATTGGGAAAGTCTCTTCTAATCTCTTAGTAAAATTCTCTAAGAATTTTGAAGGCACATTGGTCAACCACGAAAAGACCTTTGGAAAGCTCTCATGCCACCTCCAAGGCGCATTCATTCTGCACCATGTGACACTTAACCCAAGGGTTGAAATTTTGGTTAACTCGATTCTATAGTACTCTCTTACAAAAGCTATTGCAAGCCTCCTATAATCCAGGACCAAGTTGACCTCCCATAGGCAATCTAACACTGCTTGTCATTCATGTGGAATAGTGTTTATTAGGGCTGACACCTTCTCAAAATCCGGCATAGGATAACCATTTCAAATGATTTCTTGTATCATCTAATTGACCTTGACCACGTGTGATACTACATTACCCTCATTCCACCGATAATTAGCTAATTCTATTTTTAGTCCTTCAAGTCTCGCCTTTTCTTTGTCCGTTCTCGGAAATATAGACATGCGTACAAAACGCATCATGGTTCCTGCAACAAATGCAGAATAAAAGGGATTACTTATAATCCACAACGAGCAAAATGGAAAAACATAATTTTCTTCTTTTTTTTCTTTTTTTTTTCGCTGGTCAACGGTGGTCAACCTCGGTCAACGGTGGTCAACGGTCAAAAATCAACCGGTCAATGAAGACGGGTCGGGTCAAACCAACCAACCCTACTAGGTGACGTCATTGTGACGTCACCGGCACATGCTCGGCGCATGCGCGGGCAACCGCTGGCTGACGTCACGATGACGTCATTTAGCGCGTGCAACGCCCACGTGTGGCGGTGCGTCCGGTGGCCCCAGGCCACCGTTTTTTTCTCGTCTTAATGAGAACTACGACCCCGCACTATCAAAACGAGTTTTGATTTATAGAAAATAAAAAAAGGGGGGCGTACAGTACGGGATGTCGGGATTTATGTTCCCGGGCAACCGACGACGGCATTTTATGAAATTTCAATCAAAGGCAATTTATAAACATCTACGTGTCGGGAAACATGAACAACATCGCTCGATACCAATGTAGGAAATAGATTCCCAAAAACGATCCGATACTCAATCGAACACCGAAAAGAAACGCGGAAAACGTGCCTAAAAAAACATGTTACACCGATCAAAAAGTATATCACATAATTGGACATACCTTAGTTTTCACATATTAAACACCATCGTCGCTGTTTTATGAGGAATTCTTGAAGCCCTCATTCCGTTCGTTAAGAGGAGCGTACTATATCTTGGGAAAAACTGAGGGAGCGTAAAATAGAGAAAACGTATTCTCTCTATCTCAAAAACGCTACTTATCCGATAACCAACTGATCATATAACTTAACTGCAGATATCACAATTGCTCGGATTTTCCCTTTTTTTTTTTTTTTTTACAGTAACTGCACTCTTCTATGGGCCATTCACTTATGGGCCAGGTTTTGGCCCAACATAGGTGGACGGGCTTAAGTAGGCCCATCAAACATAAAAACCCATCACCTGCAAAAAACAGAAACGATCCTACGTTGTCGAGGGACTCCCAATAGCACTTGGCTCAGTGTTGTCTAATCTTCTTATGGAGGATATGGACGAAATTCAAAAGAATACAAATCCGACACTTGGACTTCGGGCTGTTCAGAATTTGTCTGGAAAACCTGCGAGGAGATTCAACTGAGATATGTGATATTGCAGGGCCAAAAGCAAAGCTATTGGGTGAGCTAGCAACATTGGTTTCTAAATGTTGAAGCAGCAAGTTGGCTTTTAGTGGCACGGCAGTCTATTTGGCAGCAAGAGCGGCGACTCCTTGAAGGATTAACCAGCATGGCAACTGGAATTGTTGCGCAAGTGAGGACCAATGGCATTGACCGATGCTAGAACATGGTATTAGGCTTCCACGCTGAATCAGAACAATAGCGAGTCTGGACTTGATGAGGACATCTAGAAGCTTAGCAATAAACTGGAGTCGATGGAAACAATGAGACCAGCTATTTGTTCACGGATCACTTGCTGGAAAGCATGTTGGTCGTTAGTTTTCCTGGACAGCAAGCAAAAACACCAATGACTATCGGTCGCAGTGGTGAAGTTGTCTGCAGAAGGCGGGGCAGTGACGTTGTCCGCAGAGGACCAACAAACAATGGAAGAAAACTCTTAAGGAATTTCCTGTCAGTATTGTCAACTATCAGAACGTGGGAGTCTCTCTTTGGTGTCTTCTGTTCGGCCAGTAAAAGCCCTACCGAGAGACCCTTTTGGGCACAACCTCCTCTTTCGTCCCTTTCTGTCGCGTATTGTGAATTATGACTGAATGCTCTCTGTGGAGCCCTGTAAGAGGACACGCAATTTCTCTCTCACTTCACTCAACATGTATGTTGTTGATCCCCCTCTCTCCGTGAGGCCGTGTATTCAATAGTACAACCCCACTCTACGATTTCTTCTCTCTCTATCCTTTGACCTCGTATTCTCTCTGTGTTGTTGCCTCCCTCCGATGTGTATTATGGTCATGTCTAGGGTTTAACGATGCCGTTTTAAAGCAATTTCATCTCTCGTTCTCTCTGCTCTACCTTTCCTTCTCATTCAAGCCCTATTCGACAATTTTTTGTAGTGGCGTGCTTTGGAGGGTAGCCTTCTCCTTGAGTATTTTATGTTGGAAAGATGTCACGGTTTGAGGCAAACATCAAGCGCTAGTGATTGGTGTTGATGAAGAAGGATCGAGCAAGCACAAGAAACTTCAAACATTCGGATCAGAAAAACACGGGAAAAGAAAGGCTTGACCAGCAAGCCTTGGAAGCAACGAACAACGTCAATCCAAGGCGGGGACAAATCCATGGATCCAGACCCCAGAAACTACTCGTTTCTTGCCTTTATTTTCTGCCTAGTCAATCCCAACTCTTGCCCTTACATCCCACCTGATGATGCCCACAACCTATTCTACCAAATGCCTCACTTGACCAACCCAAAGGTCACATCATCCCTCACTTAATCCGTCCCCACCAACATCCTCCAGCCTGGACCCTCCTCCATGCCCTTGGGTGTAATGAGAGAACCTCGGCTAATTGGTGGCTTTTGAGATTAGGGTGTGTAGTTGAGGCATTTGTAAAATGCTTGATTATCCAATCTAAGGTTTATATTTGGGGCAAAATAACAAAAAGACATTGTTTAGAGGTGATATATTGACTGAGCACATTGACACGCCACGTAGAATTGAAAAATTCATAAAATGTCGCTACGTCAGTTTTTTTTAGAACTCGATCGGAATTGCCACTTAAGTGACCATTTTCTTTTTTGTGACACTTAAATAATTTGAAAGAAACTTTTGGCACTAAAGAAAGTATTGTAAATAATTTTTGGCACTTCTATTGTACTACTAATCTCCAAAACCAAGGTTTATAAGCTATTTTCTCTCTCTTCCCTAAAAATTCACATTCAAATTTTTAGATTATACAAAATCTCTCTCTCTCCCCCCCCCCCACTGTTAGCTCCCTTCACCGTCATATCACTCATTTCGGCCAGTGATCAACCTTGCCACGATGATTGATTTGCCTTCGTCCCAAACATCTTCTACAAACGATGTGTCTCATTATTAGGCAAGAGTCATCTAGGCCATTCTCACACAATTTGATGCTTTCTACCTCTCTCATGTGATCTTCATTTACATGTTTTGCACTACAAAGAGAAAACCAGGCGAGCTACCCTATGTTGCCCTCATCACTTGCATCTTCACGCATAGAAACATTGATTTCTCTAACGTTACCCCTCAAAGACTGGTTAATGTTAAGATCAGGGAGAAGATGCTTGATAAGATGATACTGAGAATGACCCTGATGGTTGGGTAAATCAGAAGGATGAGATAATGCCCTTTGGGCAAGGATATAATGAACACATAATCCCTGTCCCAAGAGAAAGGCTGGTCGAATAGGCTGAGCAAGAGAGAAAAAAAAAAAAAAAAAGGCTAAGGTACTTGTACAAAGGCAAACCTCTTGTCCTCCAAGGCCTAAAAGATCACCCTCCTCGGTGGACACATATGCTTCTCCCACTCTCGGGCTTGCTAGGTTAAAATTTTTTGAATGAAATTCACTTTGAGAGGCAGCAGGTTCAAGTGGACGATTTATTTAAAACCTCGAATAAAATTTGGAATTTCCAACACAAAACTATAGGGTTCATTTTTTGAACACATTGCACTCAGTGTACATAATTTTTGCCAGTTCATCCAAAGTGATAACATAGTTTTGTTTGCAAAATATGAAAACCAGGGGTCCCTATTTGTATGTAAAGATTTGAATAAAACGAGGCCACGAGAGTGGGACGAACATCATATCTCATAGAGCAGAATGATATTAGTTTGAGTTTTTCAAAGAGTTTAGAGAAAAAAATGCCGTGGGCATCAAGATAGTCAAAATTAACAAAACAATGTGAAGTCATTCCTCCATCATAAAAAGATTAGAAAGCTTCCTCAAGATCTTTGGACAAAAATATTTTAAGGAGTCAAGATAAAAGCTTATAATAGGTTCGAAGTTTTCAAATACCCAATCATCATCATCTTCTCGAAACTTGTCTCCTGATCTTTCCTCAGTTTCAGTTCTGGGTTCACTTTGCTCTGGTTGGTTAGCGGTTGGACTAGGGCCAAACTGTGTAGTTGCAGTTCGGGTTGTCATCAATCAGTTGAGGGACCTTTCTCACCTAACTTTTCTGTTGCAGTAGGGATATCCTCTTCGGTAGAGGATTTTTTTTTTTTTTTTTTTTTTTTTTTTTTTGGCGATGCTTGAATTTTTAGTCGAGAAGATTCACCAACTAGAGCAGGCGGCAATGCCCATGTTTGAGTTTCAGTAGTCCCAGACTCAAGACCTTGAGCATTGCTTGTGACGTCCATAAATTCCCTATTCAATAATATTATTTTCGTAATTGGATTGCTAGAAGTTTGAGGTGATAGAATTTAGTGAATAGATTTTGATATGTAAGTTACTGGTGTAGAATGGTGATAATTAATTTGCCGCCAAATTATTGGAAGAACTTGGTTGGTATGTTCTAAATTCCATATTTGAGGATATTCAAGTTTTAAATTTATTATTTTGAGATTTTCCAAATTTTTTATACCTTTCATTAATTATTTTAATGGACTAAAAATGTCTTTGGATTTACAAATGTTCAAAATCAAATGTTTAGAATGAAAATATTTTTGGATGCACAAACGTTCAAACGAGATGTCTAAACGAGGCATTGGTAAGGCACAACCGTACATGAACGAGGCATCAAGGTGCCATTCAAATTTTCCTATCAAAGAACTAGATAAAACACCTAAAGAAATATCATGATAAGCCATAAATTCCCGAGATCTGACAGAATAGTTTGCAATCCAATCAGCACAAGTATTCCCCTCTCTTAGGTAACTTGCAACTCAACTTCCCATTGACTCTATGAAATTAAGCGAATTTGGTTAACCAAAGAAACCATGGATGACCCTCGACGAGTCGGTTGTCAGTCATATTAAGGACATAATCGAAGTGGAATCCTTCTTGAAAATGACTATGGTGGTTTGGGTTGCAAGCTAACAGAAACCCTTGAACAACAGCTAAGAATTAAGATTTGATCGCAGAATAAATGCTAAGGCAATTAGCAAAGCCTTCAAAGTACTTGCCCTCCTCCATTAGTAATCTTTATTAAAAAGATTGAATGGAGAGTAAAATAATTACATATATGTGTGTGAAGGACTTCAAATGTAGCAAATTTCTACGTATTGATTTCAACAATATCAGGATTGAGGCGAGCATCGAGTAAATTATAATTTTGTATATAGACACAAGAAGGTGTATTTGAATTGATGCATCAAACTGAGCGAAGTGAAAATTGATTTCTATTCTGTTATCCGCCCAATGTGCTGACATATATTTAGTATGGATTTGATTTCATTTGAATAAAACCAATATGTCTTATGTATTCATTATCGAGTTAATATTTTTATTTTCATATATTCAATGTCACCGTCACTGCTATGATTCGACAACATTCAAAGTATTGGTGATAATTCTTGACATGATATGAGAACATGGCTCAATTTTTGTTTCATTGGGATGCTTGCGATCCCTAGTTGCACGTGTGCAATCGAAATCGGGAAATTGTAAACTTCCTAGCAGTGTGAAGAATTGTTCCCTCCACACTCCACATGCTCTTGAGGAGCTCATCTAGCGTGAGGCTGTACAGAGAGCCTTGCCTTGACTATGGGTGCGCCCCCATTTCACCAACAACGCCGCCAATGCCACCCCTTGAGGTCTCATCTTTATGGAACCAGATTGTGGGACCTAACTCGTATATGATTTGTGAACACCTTTTTGAGAATCTGGAGCGATGTCGGTGTTGGGATCGGAACAGAAAAGGAGCGATCTTGAGATCCAGTTCAGCTCTGGCAAACACAAAGCTAAAAATTTGGGCCGGCAGCCCCAGATGGTGGCGATATAAATTCGAGAAATTATCGCCGTACAACACTAGTCTTCCATACCAAACCATCGTTTCGTTCACAATACAAAACGCTTGCAAGCCCTCCCCAAGTCCCCATGTCGCGCAGCCACCAATGAGTGATGCAGACAAGGGCCTGCAAGGCGTTGCTTCCGAGCAACAAACGTCGGCAGCGCTCACCGACCCTCGCGGACACCCAACAGGGGTTTCCGGCCCTCACTGACAACCCAAGGAGGCCGGGTCTTCTATTCTCTCCCTTTTTTAAAAAAATAGAGCTAGCTTTTTTATGCTTTTTAATTGCTACACTTTTTTCTCTCATGATCTTTTTCTTTTTCTTTTTTATAATTTTTTTTCTTTTATTTTTTGAATATATCAAAAATAATTTATAATTTGGCACCATGTGTCTTCACAAATAAAAATAACATGTCAACATTTTATGTTAGCAAATTTGAACGGAGTTAATAGAGGGACTTGATTGTACCAATTTAACAAATTTTGAAACTTGATTGCACTTTTTAAAAGTTTTATGATCAATTGCATTTTTACAACAAGTTTTAAGACCTTTGGTACACTTAGGGCGCGTTTGGTAACGATTCATTCTGGGGAGGCGATTCGACTAGAAATGATTATTTTTGATTCTCGTTCCGGAAACCGATTCGAGTAAAAAGTGCGTTTGGTAACTGTCCAAAATTTTGATTCTCGGAATAGAATTGCGTTTGATACCGTGCTAATTGATTCTGTTTCAAATTAATTTCTTTTAATTTTTAAATTTTTTTTAAATTTTTTTTTACTTTTTCATTTTTTCCTTTTTTTTTTTATTTTTTTCTTTTATTTTTTGCCCTTTTCTCCTATTCTTCTTCTTCTTCATTTGGCCGGTCGTCGGACCGCGATCGGAGGGGGGCGGCGACGCTCACCGGAGCGTCGCCGCCCTCTCGAGGTCGGCCCTCGTCGGCCGAGCCTCGCCGGGCTGGCGAGGCTCGCCTAGCCCGCTTGAAGGCTCGGCCTCGCCGGATCTGGCGAGGCCGAGCCTCGTCGGTGGCCGGGCCGGCCTCGCCGGCGAGACCGGCCCGCCATCGGCGGGGCCGGGCGAGCCTCGGCTGGGCTGGCAAGGCCCGGCTGACCACGGCGGGCTCGGCCTCGCTCGATCTGGCGAGGCCGAGCCTCGGCGGGGGCTGGGTGGGGCTCGCCCGGCCTCTGGCGAGGTCGCCGCCACCGGCGAGGCTCGCCCGCCCCGCCGGTGGCCAGCCGGCCTCGCCGGTGGCTAGGCTTGCCTCCGGCGAGCTCGCCGAACCTCGCCCGGCCTCGACCAGCCTCCGCGAGCTCGCCGGACCGGTGGACGCGACCGACGACCGGTGGCGGGCGGCCGGCGGCGGCGGGCGGCGGGTGGTGGTGGATGGCAATCGCGCGATGTCGGAAGGGAAGAAGGAGACTTTTACTATTTTGATTCTTGTTTTGATTCTCGGACGAAGAATCACATTTTTTTTTATTCTCAATTCTCATCCCAATGTTCCCGAGAACAAAAATTTTACCAAACGCAATTCTCGTCCCAAACTGATTCTGGGAACAAAAAATCAAAATCAGGTACTGTTTGGCACGTTACCAAACAGCCCCTTAATCCAAAAAAAGAGAGAGAGAGAGAGAACAAAAACATTTATAACTTTTCTTAAAACTATGTCATTTTGGGTGCTATCATACGTGTCGATCATCGGTCGTGTTACATAGGATGACTAGCACTAGTTAAACTACTATGCTAGCGATTTCCGACCTAAGTCAACCGAACATATTATATTGGAAAATCAAAAGGTTTAGGACTACATTTAGGATTGGTACAATAAATTTAAGACTTTTTGAGTTATTCCCCATCATTACTATCAAACTAGCAAAATATTGAAATGAGAAAATGTTATATTAAGTTAAAAAAAAGTGTGCGATTTTTTATTTAACAATCAATATTCAATAAGATATATCTTAAAGCGTGATGCAGACAATATTTGGAACTTGTTACTGTCGTAAAAGTATATCTTGGTTTATTAATATCAACTAAACAAAAATATTGAAAATATGTAAAGATCACTAGAATGTCAATAAATAATCAAAATGATGTTGTGTGTTAATGCATTTTGTTGGATTCACCGAATGTGTCGAGTGGTATTGTCTCGAACAAAATTCATTGAAATTGCTTTATATTTCTCTCCATGAGTCCAAACGCAACCGTTTAGCTGATTTTTGGGTAAGCGAACTTGTGACCAAAATTAACAATGTGAAGTCTTAACTTTGATTGCGGAATGTAGCTAGGCTGATTAGACGCTAATTCCATGTAGCTAGGCTGATCAGACGCTAATTCCATGTGTATTTTGGCTCATTTTTCTTGGTGAATTAACACGCATGCAGATATTTTTCGTTTAAAACTTTTTGATATCACAGGTATATTTTCTTTACCTCACTCTATATATAAGGAGCGAGTGCTTCTGACTATTTAAGTTGTCCCCATCCATAACACAACATAAATGCAACCAATGAGTTTACTTAAAATACGAGCCATGTCATAAGTTAGGGTCTTCCACATGGAGACGGCGAAATGTTTAATCATCAACAAAAGAACAGGGCAAGTACCAAAACTTGACACGAGAGAACACTTAAGTGTTAAAAGTTACGAAAGATACACTTAGGTGCCATTTTTTTTTTCTTTTTTTTTTAAAGTTGGGACATCTTAATGCCAAGTCCGACGACTATAGTCAAAAATCCTACGTAACAATGTTTTATTAATATAATTCGCCTACATGGCTCGCCAAAAAGCTAAATCAGCAAAGAATCAAAACGATGTCCTTTTGCCCCCAATTTAAATTTTAATATGAATATTAATTAAATTTAAAACTAAAGTATTTAAAGAGAAAAAGAAAAAGTTGCAGGCGTTGGGCAAGAGCTATGCAAGCCCTCACCGCCCCCTCACCACCGTCGCCAGGAAAGGCCGGCAATGAGGGGAGGAGGGTCAGTCGACGATGCTGAGCCTTAGCCAAAAGCCGACAACCCTAGCTAACCAACAGCGAGGGCCTGCAAGCCTTCGCTTTGATCTAGAGGGAGGGTCGCTACTCTCCCCCTAGATCTTGGCGAGGGCTCGTCGGCCCTTGTCCGGTCGAGTCAAGGGCCGCCACCCACTTAAGCAGGCCCAACAATGTTAGCCAACCCTCCCCTCGCCATCACCGACCTTTCCCGACGACCATGGCAAGGCGGTGGTGAGGGCTTGCACAGCCCTAGCCCAACACCCGAAACTTCTTTTTCTTCTTCTTCTTAATTATTAATTTTAGTTTTAAATTTAGTTTAATTAATATTTATATTAAAATTCAAACCGAGTTAAAACAACTTCATTTTTTGCTTTTCTTTCCACATCAGCCGTACAAAATGATGTCATTTTGCGCTTGCTTTGTTGGGAAACTGTCACGTTAGCATTTTGATTGGATTTTCTTGCCATTGGCACTAAAATGATCTATTTTGCTCTAGTTTTGGCACTTAATTATATATTTCCGAACTTTTGGCACTCAAGTATCCTGTGTCAAGTTTTGACACTCCTAGTGTCCAGCTTTTGTTAATCCTCTCGCCAAGCATTGAGAAAACCATTGGCTAGACCTCTGAGAATGCTGTTCGGTTTTATCAAGTGCAAGAAGATATATTATGGAGTGTGCACAATCAGTAAAACTCTAATTAATTCATGATGAGAGGATGACCTAATCAACTCTTGTTTGGATGTCTGTTATCGTCATTGTTGAAGGGACGGCAAAAAGAATTGTCTACCTGGCTGACAAACACAAATACCTATCTTACTCAATAGTAAACATGTCGAATCTCCATATAATCCATCATTTGAAGGCCAGTTGTCCTCGAAAATCCACTTCAGGGTATCTTAGATTAGATAGCCTCTCAACTTCTTCATTTACAAAATTGTAGAGCGACTGAGCATCAAATTTTCGGCAGAGAGCTTCAATTTTTTTTGTTCCCTGGAATAGTAAAACAAAAAAGCTTAAGTATATTATATTGAACAAATATAATCGGTTTTTAGAACACGAAAGATAAATCTAAACATTAGTATAAACAGAAAACGAGTTACAACAACAATGATGAGAAAAAAAAAATAACTTCCCTTACATAGAATTGAGCAAACACTCACGGTGTAAAGGCCGGAAATTTATCTGCTTGATCAGGATAAAGTAATTGAAATGCAAATTTACCTTCGTTTCCATCACCACGTCCAAACCTTCCAGATGGTTCCCCAACTGAGTCTTTTTTCCGTTCCTTATCACATTCTCGACGAACAATGTCTCTACCAAGGCCTCTTAACTGATCATGCATCCACAACTTATTGTCTTCACTGATTTTTATCAAAGAAATTTTCTGGAGGACCTCAAGACCTTCCTCTGGGAAAAGATTGGAATCTTTCCACGAGTGGAGCACTATCCTTTGATCAAATCCAGCAAAAAGACAAGCTATTTCAAGAAAGATATGCTTTTGACAATCATCCAAGGTGTCATAACTTATTTTTAACTTTCGTTTTACTTCGTTAAGAGGAACTTGTTTCAACTTCTTCAATATCACATCCCAAACATCTTTGCTTCTGTGCCGAAGTAGTTTACCTATAGCCTCAAGAGCAAGTGGAAGCCCTCCTGTACTTTTGACCACTTCAGTGGAGAAAGCAACATACTCATCCAAAGGATAGTCTCTCCCAAAAGCATGTTTGCAAAAAAGTTGGAGAGATTGATTGAAGTCCAAACTCAAAAGCTCATATAGATAACAAACCTCAGGAACATCGATAATATCCTTGTTTCTACTAGTTATGATAATCCTACTTCCTAAACCGAACCATACAGGTTTTCCTATCAGTGCATCCCGATGATTCATTTGATCAACATCATCAAGTAGCACCAGAACCTTTTTATCACGTAACCTTTCTTTTATTATCTTAATTCCTTCCTCAGCATTGCTAATGTTTGGCCACTTTTTTTTTAGAAAGTCAGAGATTAGTTGATTCTGTAAACACTCAATGCCCTTTAGCTGTGAAGTTTCTCTGATATTGGAAAGAAAGCAACAATCTTCAAAATGATGTAATAGCTGGTTGTATATGATTTTGGCGAGAGTAGTCTTTCCTACACCCCCATACCATGGATTCCAAGAATTCTCATGTCCTCCAAATCACCACACATCATTGTATTGATTTCCTTCACGTGATTTTCAACTCCGACCAAGCAGTCTGTCACCAGTAGATAAGCCGTTTTTAACTCATCTATAACCTTCTTGACAATCTCGTCTACCAGTTCTCCTTCACCTCTAATATTACAGAAGGAAAATGGAAAACGCAATTAGAAGAAAATGATAATATAATGGAAACACTGCGCCAAAAATGACAACCAGAAAATGACCTACCTATTCTTCTTCGAATTGTCCCATCCATTTAGATTGGCAACATGGTTGAGAGCAGCTTTCCACTTGCTGACGTTTGCACCAAATTTCTCCTTATGCGAAAGAAAGGCTTCTTCATAAGACCCAATTTGATGACGGACCTCTGCCGGAGTAACGTCATAAAAAATGGGCATAATATTCTGTCTCCTTGTTTTACTACACTCCACAATTTGGACCAACTCATTAAGACACCATTTACTAGAGGCGTAGCCCTTGGAAAAGATGGGAATTGCAATTTTTGATTGGCTGATAGCTTTGAGCAACTCAGGACCAAACTCCTCTCCAACTCGGAGCTCTTCATCATCCTTAAATGTGTGGATTCTAGCACCTAGCAACCTGGTATAGAGGAAATTTGTAATGCCAGAGCGAGTATCTGGCCCCCTAAAACTCAGGAAGACATCATAGTCATATCCAGATGACATTGAGGTTGATGATGGTGAGCCATCCTGCCGGTACACTTTTTCCTGTTTTGGCAGTGTCAAATCAGGGATTTGCACCAAGTTGGAGACACCTGCAGCAGAGACACCTGCAGCAGTAGCTTCTACACTGCCATTGTTGATAGCCGATGAGGATGCTGAGTCACTGACAGAAGTGACTGCTTGCCTTTCAGCTGGCAGTTCCTTGGCTTCAATATTCCTCATGCTTTTCTCTTTCCAGTTTTCCTTTTCCTCACTGGACAAATCAACCATTACGAACGAAGTAGCAGCATCCACTTGCGAGAAAACAAACTGCTCATATGCAGAAAAGAAACACGAATTGCTTTCCAGAATAAAAATAAAGTCAAATAACAGATGACTAGTTTGACGTCTAACCAGTACCTCTGCCATAAATTCCTTTGGATATTGATCCTTGCGATCCCACGGGACATCCATACCATCAAACTCAAGCTTCAGAACATTATTTGATACAAATGCAGTATTCAACATTGCACGAAACATTAATTTTCCATGTTCAAGATTAGCATCCAAACTTACACACTCGAGCACAACATCGCCTTGAACATTACAATGGATGTCCAATTTATCTGTTTCACCATCTGCCTGCAGTTAAATATACGAACAATTAAAATAGAGAACTAGCATGATATATATATTATTGGTTAAGCATTCATGATGTATGGGTGAGCTCACACATCAAAATAGATTGATGGATGAGGCATGTACCATACAATTGATGCTCAAGAGGGAATTTTTCTCTCTCATATACTTGTATTTTTCCGGGAGTTGTAGTCATTCTATATGTAAAGCAAAACACTGTTACCAGGAAAGCAAAATAAAAGAATGATAGCCTATAAAATTCCTATGAAAGAGAAAAATAAAAGAACGATAACTCATCTTTCTGACTAGACTGGACATAAGCATGTCTGATGTTTATAGGCTCAAAATGAGACTCAAGAAATCACACTAGTCATATACTGAAGTTACATGCTACATACCAGGGATTGCAACAAGTACATCATTTTTGCCAAGAGGAAATTAGTCGAGTTCTCAAAATGTGGCATACTTACCTTACAACAGAATGCAATATGTAACGCAAGACAACAATGATCTTTTGCAGCTTGATTTCACAGTTTAACATATTAACAAAGTGAGAACTCTGTTACTAAGATATTCAAAACACTAAGATAACCATCATTGCTTGCAGCTCCTATCTACAAATCCAGCAAGGTTTTACAAACATCTAAGGTGAAAAAGTTTGGTACCGGAAGCCAAACAATACATGGGAGAGAAAGTGGAATCAAACCTGACAGACACATACAATCAAGGTCTCATGAATAATTTCAGGTTATATGGACTGCCAACAAAATCAGAATTGCCTGTTTTAATGCCTAACATGTTCACTCCTTTTGGGTGTTGAGAACAGAACTTTGGCAGTTTGATCAGCAACCATAAAGGGGTCCCGTCCCAGTATCATAACAATAGGACGACATCCCCCTTCAGCATCCAAATTAGGAAGGGACCTTAGCACAACACTTTTTATCACAACCGCCTTATCTTGTGGAGGCCAAGCTAAGCCAGCATTCTGTGTGGAAACATAGTGGAGGTATCTCAGCTGGGAAGGCAATGGATTCAGTGTTGACGTCAGCTGCAAGAGTTCATGGGGCGCTTTCTTGTAAATCATGTCAAGTGTTTTCTGCGCCCCTCCCACTTCTTCCTATATAACAATAAAGAAGCCAACATGAATGCCAGAACTGGCCATGCACCCCTTTCACAATGCATCAACAGCACGTTCTGTTGTGTATCGGATGACAGCCATTCATCGGCAGATATCAAGAAGTTGTGGATAATCTCCACTCTCGGTATAGGGCAACCTCCATAATTGTGAGGGAATTCCATGACGGTTATATCATATTCAGACAACACTTCAGCCATTTGGCTTTGGTTATCTTGCTCTCCAAAATTGAGCACCATGAAAGAGGCTGCAGAAAATTGGTCTTGGAGTTTTGCAACTATGTCTCTCATGTAAAACTTATATCCATCATCCTTCAACCAGTCCGCAGTAATTTGGCCAGAAAAAGACCAATCGCAAGTAAGACAGTAATCAAACACTGCATCCACATCCACATACGTAAATCACTATGTGCATAATATTGGTGTACAAAAATAGATAAAGTTAACACGAGACATCTATTATCAAGTGTGTTCTTCCTTTGGGCTCATTATAAACTTGATAGACCATGAAATGATTGAGGTCAAATGAAGTACTCGTGCAAGGAAGCTTCCGAATTGTGGATGATGACTTGCTATGCTGTCAAAAGTTGTTTAGAAACTAACCACAAAAACACATTCATAAACTTCTGGGAAATAGTGACTAGAAAAGGTTAGGAAACCCATCTACTGCAGATCATTTCCATAGAGGTGTAGGGTGAATGATATATCAAGAGACCTGCCAATTAAACTAATGAAATGATCCCCTAAACTCAAAGGATAAGCACCTAATGAGGATCTTCTGCAGATGAACATCTTGAATGCTTATGAACTTTCACCAGCAAGTACAATTGGGAATTGCGAAATATGCATTTATGACTAGTCAGTAGCACCCACAGGAGCCTCTGGGATTAACAAGTAAGCAATTACAGAAAGTGCTTGTAGCTAATTAGCTCCATCGAAGCATACTTCTTTCTAGTTCTAGGCTTTCCAGCCTTTCAAACAAAATAGCATTTTTTGTGTTTTCTTAAGTTTTTCAATGCTATGGTCTTGCGGATTGGGCACTGGACTGACCTACTCTGGTTTTGGGTTAGTCTTAATATTCTGATAGCCTAGCAATCATTGATAATTTATGGGTCTTCTTCTCTTCAATCCGGCCTGAGCTGATCTCTTCTTATCAGAGTTGAGCTCCAATGCCATTTGGCTGGTCAATACAACATCAATGCACCCTCAAAAGCTACTGAGGCTACACAGTTGCTGGAAGTTGGTTAACATGAGCATAAAGATGCTCCCAGGTTGAAGCAGGGCTGGGTTGTGCCAATGGTACCATTTATATGTGGATTTGAACAAGCATCTCCTTTTAGCTGAGACAAGAAATGAATGTGCAATTGCAGTGATATGAAATGTGATGACATTCTTCTGTGGAAGATAATGCTTGTGCCGAGCAGCTATCTAATCACAGTTGGTTGACTAGCAACTAACTCCTCTACAGAAACTTTATGCCTCTTCCGCAAAGTAACAAAGTCATCGATCCTGGAATTTTTAGTCTGTATTTGTTTCATGTGCCTAGAGCCCGTGTTACAACCAAAATGGGAAAAGAACCAAATACTACAGTACACAAGCTTGTACGTTCTTTTGACATATTATGGCCTTCATTCATTCCTTGTTGATACATAGGTTTTCCACTAATTCCCCTAGAGGAGGAAAATCTTAGAAAATAAGACTACAGGCTGTTAGTGCATCCAACCACTAAAATAAAGAAGCATACATAGAATCCTGGAATCTGGCAATAATGCGCATATAAACTATTGCAGTATATTGATACTGAATATGTGAAAGCTCACCATAGACTCTGTCGGAAACTTCCAGCACCCCTCCATCTGGCAGATTCCTGTAGAAGAATATCCAGAGTAAGGCCATATTGCAACAGGATTAATCCATATGCTTCACATCAAGCATCTTGACACACTAGAATTACACTCATGTAAAACCAAAAGTCCGTGTTACTTCATCATAATGCAGGACATAACAGGCAATTTCCGGTCGAGAAACATTATCTTTGCAGACTAGGAGACATTGTAATAATTAAGTCGGGGCAACAGGTTCTACTTGCTTTGCTGTTCATTGAATGAAACGTGCATAGTAAAAGGTGCAATGGATTGTATGTTGGTAATGTTGTCATAAAGAACCTAGCCCATGCGGTTGTGAACATTAGGAGTTTCTAAAAATTCACCGTGTCCTTTTAGACAAATCATCATTCGCTTTGATGATCTGGTCAGGTGGCGGCTGGGACTGCCGGTCTTCGATTGTCGTCCGTACTCCAGACAGCGAAGGAAGGATTTGCAGAATAGTCTCAACCCCAAGTTCATTCACAATCGCCTGTACTCGCTCCGGATCATTGGCCAAGTAGCGGAGAACAGTCATGGCGGCTTCCCGAGCATCGGGAGCCGAACTCTCCTTCAGGAGCTTGAGCAGCGGAGGCACGCCGCCTTCCTTTACGATAATCATCTTGTTCCTGTCATTGTCAAGCGCGAGCGAAGCCAACTCATTTGCAGCCTCAATTCGAACAGGCAGGGGCCCCATGTGAAGCGAGGCGATGAAGGACCAAACCCAAGCCAGAATCGGATCATTACTCGCAATCGGAGGCAGCGAGAGCTCAATACCACCACCCTCACCTTCGGTATCGAAGACATTGAGCAGCCACTTCAGGTCCAAGAGAGAAGCGTCGAGGAGGGCCGTGATCTTCTTAAATTCGGCGGCACCGATAACGGTGAGGACGCGGCTGAGGATGTTGTGGTGCTTGCACTTGCGAGCTAGGGCTAGGGCTTGCTCCAGGTTCCTGGAGGCCTCGGTGGCGACGCGGCGGATGGGGCGCTCGTAGAGGGACGGAGCGGAGGTGGTGAAGCGGGCGAGGGAGCGGAGCATGTCGGAGAGGCGGTCGGCCCGCTTGCCCAGCTCGGAGCACTCGGACTTGAACACCTCGGCCTCGTCCGCGGCCGAGCGGACTTGCTGCCACAGCACGATCAGGTGCGACAGCACCTCGTCTATTCGCTTCTCCTCCGGCGTAGCCAGTCCCGGAGCTCGCGATGGCGATACAATGACTACCATTGGGACCGATGACGAGTCGAAGGCCTTGGTCAGCAAAAAGGCTCCATTTGCGTGGAAAATATCACGAGCGCGGTGAACAGCATGAAGATCATGGTACAAACCTCACCACCGGAGCACAACAGGTTTCTTCGGTCTTCGTCCCCTCGTTTTTGGGTTCAGTTCTTCTCGTCATCTGCTCATCCCATTTTCTTCGTTTATCACAAGGAGGTCAACGGCACGGTGCTACAATTCCACGTCCATTATTTAGGCACGAGGATAGAAGAGGAACGTGAAAACAAAATTTAGGATGTTTCGGTGCAAACTTCACGATAAATAAAGATGTTTACCATGGAAATCCGTTTTTAGAAAGATAATTAGTTTTCATTTATTTTGCTGTTTAAGAAAGATGATTTCATCCTTGCCGAATGGGGAAGTCATTTCCCCCTTATCTAAGCTTGTTATTTTGTGTAGATTGATTAATTTTTCATCATTTAAACGCCAAAAAATTCTCAAAAAATTCTCAAAAATAATTTTCCCTCAAACAAATGGAACCTTGGAATTCTTTGCACATTTATATGATCCCGTGCCCCTTAGAATTCTTATTTGAATTATTAGAAAAATTAATTCATCCACAATAAATCTATTGACATAGATATATATATATATATATATATATCAAGTTACCTAAATATAAACGAGATTTATTAATCACTTATAAATGTTATTTGTATAACATTACTAATCAAATTAATCTTTTTTTTTGTATTAAAATTTATTAAACATGCCGTAGTAAATAAGGGTGCACATGACAACGCTTATTGACTGGGGAAGAGTTTTTTTTTTTCGAAATAGTTATTTTCTATTTCTATTCCTAAACAATTTCTGAGTAAAAGAATGCGTTTGATAACCACACAAAATTTCTACTCTTGGAATAGAAAAAGAATAGAAATACGTTTGGTAACGGAATGTTTCTTTTTTGTATTTATTCGTTTTTATTCTTACTCACGGATCGTCGACCGCTAACTACTGCCCGCCGCCGCCGCTGCACGACCGCCGCCGCACGGCCCATCGGCCGTCGGAGGCGGACTGGCGGCCGCAGGAGGTGGCGGCCGATGGGCCGTGCTGCGGCGGTCAGCGGCGGCCAGCGGTCGGCGGTGGCTCCGGGCGGTTGAAGGTGGCCGCGGCAAAAGAGAAGAATAAAAGAAAAAGAAATTGACTTATTTCTAGAAATTGTTTCCGGGAACAAGAAGCAATTTTTTTTTGTTTCTCATTTCTGCTCCAAATCTATTCCTGAGCTAATTTTCCATTCCGGAAATAGAAAAATAATTTGGCGTTATCAAACGAGTTTCTATTCTTTTTTTTGTTCTAGAGAACAAAAGAACAGAAATTCTAAGAAATAGAAACGTTACCATGCGCAGCCTAAATTGTACAGAACATCCGTTCTACTATATTTTGGCATTCCACTAATATTGTATATAAGCCAATTGATATAAATCTAATGACCTATTCAATTGTTAGAAACATATGAAAACTCAACCCAGCCGGAAGCCTAGGGAATTTGGCGCATTGGATTCTCCTGGAACTAAAATAATACCCAATAAGGGATTGAATCAACTTGTAATAGCTCTCTCTCTAGTTCTGTCTTCATATTTTTGGCCGAATGTCGTGATACTTCAATTGGTACAT
Source organism: Eucalyptus tenuipes (assembly GCA_014182365.1). Classification (NCBI taxonomy): domain Eukaryota; kingdom Viridiplantae; phylum Streptophyta; class Magnoliopsida; order Myrtales; family Myrtaceae; genus Eucalyptus; species Eucalyptus tenuipes. The sequence continues at coordinate 14,981,332 of CM024539.1, read as the reverse complement.
ATACACACAAATGTAGGGTGTATTTATTTCACAAAAAAATTAATGATAAAAGAAATTATTTTTGGAAAAGTCTTTTACAAGAATACGATTAATTTTCCTTTATTTAGTAATGTAAAATGAATTATATATATATATATATATATATATATTTGGGTCTTATTAATAAATGATTTCAATCTCATGACTTTATCTTAGGCCAAAAAATACTGAACTTTTAAATATTTTTATATTTTTTAAATTAATTTTAAAAAAAAATTAAATTTTTTATTTTTTTATTTTTTTCTTGTCTTTTTTTCTTTTCTTTTTCCTCCTTTCTCTGCTGTAATTGGCTGGTGACAACCACAAGCGAGCTCAAGCTCAAAGTAGGGGTGTGGTGTGCAAACAGACTAGGTATACCAGGGAACCAAATCAGCCTACTCGGAAAATAGGGTCGAGAACTGGTTCCCGTTGAAACTAGTCCGGAATCGTTTCCCAAAATTTGAAATCGGTTTAAATCGATCGGGAAACTGATTCCAAGTGATTACCACCCAGGAACCGGTTTCCGAACCGGTTTTGGAATCGGTTTGGGAACCGGTTTTGTAAGTAGAGGTCTAAAACCCTATTTTTTTCCTTGATTTCTATTCTTACTCCCGTAATCATACGGCGTTTTCCCTCTTGGCTCTCTTAGACACTTACGACACTTCTTTTTCGCCGTTCGTCTTCCTCACTCACTTCCCTCCCTCACCGGCTTCCTCTCGCACCGTCCGACGGACGGAGGGCGTTTATCGCCACCAAATTCTTGTGTACCACATGGATTGGCTCACCTAACTTCTCTTTTGTAGGAGAAGTTATGTTTACATAAATGAACAGCTTCATATAGTAATTGTGAAAATAAGACTAATATTAGACCCATGTTCGTTGCTAATGTTTATGCAATATTATAATTTTTGCTTTGTCTTATGATTTTATTTATGATAATTAGTCCTGTGGATCATTAATTTTTTTTTAGTCAAAAAGTTCATGTATTTATTTATGACAAGTGCTTAATGTTTCAATACAAATTATGAGGATTACGTTATTTTCTCACGCATTAATGTAAAATTCGAAGTCGTATAGGATATCGGGAAGTTCCAAAACAGGTTCTAGTGGAAACAGGGTTGACCCTGGAACTAAACTGGAAAAACAGGGTGGGTCGGGTACAAAGTCCAATACAAACAGGGTTAGATACAGGGTCCAAAAAAGGGAAATCGGTTATAACAGGGTCGGGTACATGGTCTAGGTCTAGACTCTACCCACCATGAACCCGATCACCCTTAGTTCAAAGCTTGCCAAGATTTGGTGAGACTCAAGCTTGCCGGCCTCGAGCTCGAAGCATAGGCACAAAACCAACTAGGCTCGACCTTGCGTGAGGTTGGCAATTTCGAGCTCAAGCTTGCCAATCTCGTCAAGTGTCAACCTTGTGCGAGGCCCGTAACCTCAACCTCATGCCCGCAAGCGTGAGCCTCGCCAGCTCGTGCTTGTGGCCGACTGCCGAAGCCCAACGACAAACTAAATAAGAAATAAAAAGAAAAGGAAGGAAAAAAAATCAAAAATTGAAAATTGAAAAATTTGAGATTAGCAACTCCGAAAAATGTTTTCACCTCTTTAGATTTAAGAATTCATTTTCGTAATTGATACATCAATATTTTCATTGACCGGAAAGTGTTTTCGGTTGACTAGTTATTTTCTATGAACCAAATGGGTGAAAGTTCATAAAATCAAATCCCGAAGAACACTTTCCCCAAAATAAACACACCCCTAGCTTAGATTGCAGCTAGTATCTTATGCCATATATAATGCATATAACAGCAGAGTCAATCGGAATAATAGGAAAAAAATGATTGTTTCATAATTGATTTTGCATGGAATATCAAAGAATCGGTATCAATGATATGCCAGCCTAAGTTCTCAAACATGTCTTAACTTGAAATTTTATAAAATCGTCAAAAAGGAGAATCTAGTTCGCCACTCTTTATTTTCTTTCTAATTGTTTCTTTAATTAATTCAAGTTAATATGAAGATTGGCAGTGGGTGGTCATCATTGCAAAGAGAGGGCCCGTATGTGCAAAGGCTACGTAAACTTGTAAGCTTTTCTTATATTGATCTATTATAGTATCATCCTACAGTTATAAAATGGAATATCTTTGAGCTGGCTTTTTTACTTCATAGTTTAGTTAGGTTTGTATGACTATATGAGTATTTATACTTCGATAGAATTGACATTGACGGAAAAAAGTGATTTAGTACGTGCTATTATAGGAAATTTAGTCTAATTGTTTGTGAAGAGAGGTGCTAGAGCAAGAGTTTACCTACAGAAATTTAGTGATTCTTGTTATTAATTTAATTTGTCATTAGATTGGTGATTAATGCACCACTCTAATTGATAAAACAACTTCTAATGAGTCTAAAAAGTTTGGATTTATGACTAATCAAAATTCCCGATGCTAAAAATATTAAGTTTCCTCTTTTCTCCTCTACCTTAAATATGACTTGCCATATACGACATTCAAAGCAATTGACGAGCACCGTTCTAGAGTCCTATGTGATTTTGCCGCCCTGAAGACTACTTAATGTGGTCATCCTATTCAGGTAGTCAATCGTGAAGTTTAGTTATCATGTATTCTCGTTAATGTTGGGAGTCATAATTTTGCTTTAGAGAATGTGAACATGTTACGCCTGTCGCTCTCAAGTGCAAGTAAAAATAGGGAGTTTGTTGCATTGCACCATACAGCTTCTTCGTATTCTTCTCAAATTTTATCCTTCTCAACCCCCTTGTAGCGAACCTAACCCTTCGTTCGCAACCTAATCTCGGTAAGGCAGAAAGTAGGTTTAGAGGTATTATATAAAAGAGGGGCCTACGGCCCATGTTTTAGACGTGAGCTCTCCTCACCCTATACCTTGCTACTAATCTATTGGAGTCGGCTAGAAACTAAGTAAAGTATGAAAACATAATTTACTTTCTACGCAACTAGAGAATTTACGATTGGGGACTTGATTACATTAATTAAACAATTAGTACCCTTTCGATATTTATTCTTATTCATTTTAAAAGGTTTTTTGTCAGGCAGTTTGAATTGATTTTAGGCATATTTACTGACGTGTGAAGTGATCATGTGAGTGCATAATCATTAAAATAATAATCTACAAGCAAAGGGGGCATTAAGTACATTGCAAGGGAAAACAAGCATCTAACACTAAGAAATAAATAAATGCCAATCCTAATTAGGCTAAAGGGAAGCCATAATCATCGTGTCAAAGTGTACAAGTAAGGGCATTTGTCTTTAAGGACAATTGAAACCCTACGGTAAAGCCCCAAGGGGCTTGTCCAAATTTTGAGCACAATTTTTAATCAAAGGTTTTCCCACAGTTTAAGAGAAAATTACCCAAAAAAACTATTTTTTAAGCCATTTTCCTAATTCCTGAGAAATAATTCTTTTTCGGAATTTTTGAAATTTATCTAATGTAAATTATTTTTAAATTTTTTGAATTTGAAAAAGGGACTCGGGCCGAGCCTTGGGCCCAGTCCGCGTGTAAGGTCAGATGCGGGCTCATGGGTTTGGACTGGTGATATCAACTGGACTAATAAAAGAAGCGAGCCCAATGGTTCAAGGCCAATCGGTCCATGGCCTGAATCGAGTCCAAATTCAATTATCTTAAGCCCAACCCAGATTTATCAACACTAAGTTCAAGCCCACTTTCCGAAACGTGAGGACCTCCTTCTTCCTCATTTCTCTTCATCCACCCCAGAACGTGAACTCATCCACCTTCAACATTAAACCTCAAGGCCAACAAAATAAGGCGTCTCTCATGGACCGCCATCTCAAACGTTGGATGAAATTTCAACCGTATCGCCCGACCATCATCTATTATCGCTCATGACTTAGTCCACATTCATTAGGCAAACACCATAGAAGCACCAAACAAGACTCGAAAAGAACAAAAAGCATATTGAACCATGGTGATTAAAGACCACCATTAAGGGAACCCTATTACTACACATTCGAAGCAACTAAAAATCGGGAAAAAAAATGGGCACAACTTGGTTTAAACATTTTGTCAGGGTGTGCAGCGGGTTAAGGTGAATCAAATGACCGAACTAAGGCTCGGACCCGGATCTAGACCTACGACGCTAAAGAAATCAGCTCAGTTGGACACGGAACGCTCAAGAAATAGAACCGGATAAACCGAGCCCGGCTTGTCTTTTAAACGGAAGAAGGCGGAGCCGGAGGGGGCTTTGCGTGGGTGAGCGTCCAACGAGGAGATCCCTACCCCGCTTGAAGACGGCAGACATGGGGTGAGCTCGAGATGAGCTGACCTATGGCCGACCGCCTCCCCCGATGTCCCCGAGCTGGAAAAAGGGCTGAAACCAAAAGAAACTCACCAGAATTTTAGTGGTGCGGGGGTAAACGGGAGCTGTGGGCTCGATGACGTCGGCTGGAGTTATCAAACGGGGCTTGGGCGTGGCCGAGCTGCGGAAAGCTCCCTCTCGCTCTCAGGTTTCACACCCTCAGTCGCTCTCTCTCCTTCCCTCTCTGTCCCCGCTCCGAACGAACCCCCCTCACTCAGCTTCTTCTGTCGCTCCTTTTTTCTCTGTTCCTCTCGCCCACGCCTTCAGTCGAGCTCCCCACGAAGCCTGCAGAACAGTATCCGTAACTTTGATACCTCGCCCACGCTGGGATCGTCAGAGATTGGAAGGAGACGAGACAGATCTGCGCTCAACGTTGTGATAATCTTTTCCAACTTCTGGGAAAAAGATGGGATTTTACTGTGGATTGCTCGACGGAGTGAGTTGAGTGGGAACCAGAAATTGAGAGGATGGAATGAGGGGAAGGAGAAGCCTTTGCTTCCCTGGCCAAAACCCAAGATTGTTGTCTCCCCCATTGTGGAATCCCCCTCCTTTTGAACGTGAGAAGCCTTTTCAATAAAAGAGGGGCCTTTTCTTTTTTGTCCTCCTTTTGAACCAGAAATTGAGAGGATGGAATGAGGGGAAGGATAAGGCACTGTTTGGAGTCCCATTCGATTTTTATTTTCGAATCGGTTTGAACAAAATCGTATTTGGAAATTTTTTGTCCAAAACGATTCCGAGAACAAATTTATTCGTGGAATCAAATTTGGATAAGAATTGAGAATAAAAAAATATATATATGATTCTCGATCTGAGAATCAAAAAAGAATCAAGCCTTATTCTTCCATTCCGCCATCCCGCGACCGCCGTCCACCATTGCCGCCCCCGCCACCGCATGCCGCCGGTCGCCGTCCACCGGTCCCGGCAAGCTCGCGGAGGCTCGCCAGCCGGGCGAGGTTCGACGAGCTTGCCCGGCCCCACGGTGGCCGGGCGGGCCTCGCCCGGCCTCGGCGAGGCCGCACGGCCACCGGCGAGGCTAGGCGAGCCTCGTCCGAGTGATGTTAGCGAGGGCGGCGACGCTCCGGTGAGGTCGCCGACCCTCGTCGGCGATCGCCGGACCGGCGACCGCCACAAGAAGAAGAATAGGAGAAAAAGGAAAAGAAAAATGAAAAAATGAAAAAAAGAAAAGAAAAGAATAAAAAGGAAAAAAAGTAAAAATTTTATTTAAAAATTAAAAGAAATTGATTTGGAACAACCAATAAGACGTTACCAAACGCAATTATTCCGAATCGAAATTTTGGACGATTCTGCAAACACGTTCTTTTACTTAGAATCGGTTCCTGGAGAATAAAAAAATTCATTTCGATCGAATCTACTCCCTAAACGATCGTTACCAAACATACCCTAAGAGTCATTTCAAGTTTACACGAGCCGGATTCATACCGATGAAATAGTTTCCAGTCAAGTGTTCAAGAGCAAAAAGAACAAGTTTGGGGCTTGGCTTGGACACTTGATCAATGATGTTTGATGTGACATCCAGGATTTTTGGATTCGATTTCGAATTAGATAAATTGGGCGTTTCATCAACGTGGGCATAGTGTTGTTCTCCGGTTGGCCACGTGAGATAACTAGATTAATTTGGGTAAGCTATTGAGGACTTTAGGGCAATTAGACTTGAGAATTCAACCGGGGTTGACTTCGACCGTGCTCATCTTTGGAGATCATTGCGGCAAGACAAAGATATAAAATTGATTTGAAATCGAGAGATAGGTCGGTTCGACCGAGATGAATGACCGATCGTGGGTGACTCCACTAAATTGGAAAATTCTCATCGACCGGCACTAATTTGATTTCCTTATTGTTTTGGTGCCCTGTGTCCGTATTTGAATCCTCGAGATTTTCACGACAATCGAGAGTCGCCGATGTGTCGAGTGGGTTCATCATGGCTCGAAGAAAATCGACCACGGGTCATTTGTCCTAAAAAGTTCTGAAAACTACCCGGTAGCCTAGGTCACACTAAAAACGCGTCCGAGTGAAATTAACCGCCAATTTAAGTCCGATTTCAGAAATTGAAGAGTCTGTCATGTCACAATAAATTTTAGGAACGTCGACTCAATCTCAAAAGATTTTTCTGACAACCGAGATTTTTGGGAAAAAGTTGAATTAGGGCCGTTTTTTATCAGAATTTGAAAATGACCGTTTTTTATCGCATCCTTAGGATGCAAGTTGGATAATATGACGGGAAAAGTCATGAAATGGACAAGGATACCTTGATGGATTTAATTAGGCTTCAATTGAAATTGTTTGTTGAGAAGTGAACAAATTTGAGTAAGATTGAAGAGGGAAAGGTAGCAAATTCGTATGCCACCTTCACCCAACACTTTGAACCACCTCAAAGCTTCTAGAAGGGGCATTTTTGGCAAGGAAAAGAGAGTGGAAGACAGCTGGGTTGGTGGGGCCAAAGAGAGAGAGAGAAGAGAAAAACCGGTTTCCCTCTCTCCTCTGTCGAGCACCTCCATCTTCTTCCCCTTTCTTTCGGTTTCTTCTTCAGTAGCAACCGAAGACCAGCGAAGCAGAAGCAGCTGCTATCGCTGCCTCTAGCCTCCGTCGTTGCCCACCGAAGCCGGAGCCGCCGCCGCTGCTCCGCGGCCGCCCACGCCTCACCGTGCGCCCTCCGCCTCTTCTCTCTTCCTTCGTTTCGAGCAAGTACGAACAGCGAAGCGAAGCGCGACCAACGTCGCGCCGAGCACCGTCGCCGCCTCACGCCGCACGCCGCCCTCACCCCACGTCGCCTCGCCGCCGTGCTGCCGTCCTCGCGCGCCTCTGCTGGTCGCGCGCCTTGGCCGTCTTCTCGCCCAGCTCGTCGTCCCGAGCTGCTGTCCAGCTCGTGCAGGAGCCACCGGAGCTCCCTCCGACCACCTCCAACCACCGTGAAGCCCCGCCTGGGTCCGGTTCAGCCCCTCCGTCCATTTCTGACCCAAACCGGCTCTGGATCCGGCCTCCTTCGCCCCCAACTAGTAGCGCACAGAGAGTGCATAAATGGGTATCGCAGCAAGGGTTTGGCCCGTTTTGGCCGTCTTCTCGAGCTCGGATGCTCGGCCCGCTTTGAGGAAAGTCGATCCTCGCGTCGACCTCGTCGTTTTGTGTGAGTTTTGCTCACTAATGCCTTCTTAGTTTGCTAATTACACTTAAAGGTTGGTTAGTGTTAGTTAAATGTCATTAGGTGGTTAGATTAGAATGGATTAGCGATTATTAGTTAATTGCATTGCATATTAGTTAGGTGGTTAGTGTACTTAGATAGAGAATGGCCCGTAGTATTTATTGGATGCTTCTTGGGATTTTTCCTGACCCTTATTGGGTGTTAATTAGGCAATTCGTGCCTAAGTGGAATTTTTAAGAATTAAATATTAATTTTCGAAATTAATTATTTAATTATTTATTTTACGGAAATTCAACCCACTGGCCAGTGACCGGGATTTTATGCTGATGATCGTGGCACAGTCCGTTTATTTAATTGAGCTCTATATTGTGCTAAATTGAATTTCTCGTATTTATTTATTTAATTTTCGAAATTAATTATTTAATTATTTATTTTCCGGAAATTCAACCGAGATGGCCGGTGACCGGAATTTCGTGCCGATTTTCGTGGTGCAGTCCGTTTATTTATTTGAGCTCCACATTGTGCTTAATTAAATTGATTGTGCAATTTAAGGAATTATTCCTTAATTGATTGAAATTGAGTGGAATTGAATGACTCGATTGGTAGGTGGCCGAGTATGGCTATTTAGCATTTATAATGCCTTGATGAGCTATATAGAGGGAGAATGGTGAGAGCTAACTGAGAATATTATTGGATGAGACCGATCAAGTACGAGGTAAGAGACATACGTGGTTCGGTGATAAGGAAATCACTGGCGAAAATGGCGCCTTAAAGAACGCATGTAACTGTCTACTTATCACATCATTATGGACCTACGTGGTTCGGTGATAAAGAACATCACTGGCGAAAACGGCGCCTTAAAGAACGCACGTAACGGTCTATTATATACGTGACTTATGGGCATACATGGTTCGGTGGTTAGGACATCACTGGCGAAAACGGCGTCTTAAAGAACGCACGTACCTGTTTATAATATACATCACGTTGGCGAAAACGGCGCCAGAGAGAGAGAATGTACATGATTCACGGACCTACGTGGTTCGGTGATTAAGGATATCACTGGCGAAAACGACGCCTTAAAGAACGCACGTATCGGTCTAGTACTCATATCGTTATAGGCATACGTGGTTCGGTGATTTGGAATATCACTGGCGAAAACGGCGCTTTAAAGAACGCACGTAACTGTCTATTAAATACATCGTATAGGCATGCGTGGTTCGGTGATTAAAGATATCACTGGCGAAAACGGCGTCTTAAAGAATGCACGCAATTGTCTAGTGTATACGTCACCTTGGTGAAAAAGACGCCCGAGAGAGTACATGTGATTGATGTCTGGGAATGACCTAGAGTTGGTCTGTTTGATAGGTAATCGACTAGGTCGATTGGTTATTGTTTTGATATGATATTGTGAATTGATTGATTGAATGGAAATGATCGTGAGTGGTCTTGTTGGTGTGTAATCGACTAGGTCAATTCGATCGATGCTTCGATCGGTGATGTGATTGCTTGGATGCCCATTTGATCTGTGCTAATGTGCAGGTGGAATCTGAGGCCAAGGTAAGTCCTCTGACTCATGTTGTGCATAGGCAACCCTAAGGTGTATTAGTTTACTAATCGGGTCTTAGGGGGTAAAACTTGCTGAGACATAGTCTCATCCCGGTTGTGGGACAACATTTCAGGACCCTGATGAAGAACCCGAGGATAAAGAACTCGAAGAGGAGTATCTGGAGGAGAACCCCGAGGATGATCCAGAGTAGGACCCTGATGAGAATTGAGTCGCCAATCCTATCTGATGATTTTGGCTGTAGAATTTATTTGAGTAGAAACCAACCTTTTTAGCATGGCTTGTATATGTACATAAGGGTGTTGATTTTCTGGTTCAAATTTCTAGTCCTACTTGCATATCCCATTGCTTTATTGTCTGGGGATTTTTATAACTGCTTCCGCATGTGCTATAGAAAAAGAAAGGGTCGGCGATATATAGTCCTGGGATATCGCATTTTAATATCGACCAAAGCTGAAGGATGGTCACGTGACCGAGGGTCGGGGCGTGACATTTGAACTTTGAAGTTATTGACACCCAAAATTATCCCTAAAATCACATGCTTGTCACAAGGAAATAATAGATGAAATGCTCCGTTTTGGTTCATGAAGTTAAGGGTAAACAATTTTCGTGGAAGCTACTTAAGTTAAGCCTCAATGAAATTCTAAAAACAAACTTTAGAGTTGATGACTAGGTAATTGATTGCCATGTATCAAGCTATGGAGATAGTGTATTAGATCTAAAGATTAAGTAGAATTAGTATTAGAATTCAAGTGAAAATAACTGTTGCGAAAAATGCGCATAAAAATATGAAACAGTTATTTACTTTGACGTGCAAGTTGCACAAATATCATCGGTGAGTAAAAAAAACAATTCTTTATGAATAAGGGTACTAAGAAGACCTGAAAAATGTGGAGAATATCAAGAGTGGTGAGGCGTACCATTTATAACTTTGAAGTGCAATTGGAAAAGGAAAGATACGAATAAAGAACATTTGTACTATTTCGGTTAAACAAATAATGGTAAGTTGTTGCCTCCTGCTCCCTTGCTTTTGGATGGAGCTGATGCATGGGGAAACGGTACCATTTATAGCTATTAATTTGAATTTGATAGGTGCACTTTCGTGTTTTGTCAGCCTTTTTTCTTTATAGAGCTTGAACATCAATTGCATCAACCGTGGACATGAGGTTACGATCATTTAGGCACTGTTTGGTAACCATCCAAACAAAGTGCTCGATTCTGATTTTTTGTTCCCGGAAAATCAAGCTCATGGCAAGATATTAAGCTCAAGAGTTTCTTGTATTGAGGCTCGCCGAGCCCCGCCGGTGGCTAGACAGGCCTCACCGGGCCGGGCGAGGCCCGCCGGCCACCGGCGAGGCTCGGCCGACGAGGGCCGGCCTCGCCCAGGGCCGACGACGCTCCGATGAGGTCGGCCCTCGTCGGCCGGTCGCCGGACCGGCGACTTGCCACAAGAAGAAGAAGAAGAATAGGAGAAAAAGGAAAAAAAAAAGAAAAGAAAAAGGAAAAAGAAAAGAAAAAGGAAAAAGAAAAGAATAAAAAGGAAAAAAATAAAAATTTTATTTAAAAATTAAAAGAAATTGATTTGGAACGAATCAATGAGCATGGTACCAAACGCAATTCTATTCCCGAATAAAAATTTTGGACAGTTATCAAACGCGTTCTTTTACTCGGAATCGGTTCAGGAACGAGATAAAAAAAATCATTTCGATCGAATCTACTCCCGGAACGGAATCGTTACCAAACACTATGGTGGCAAATGGGTGGGTCGGGTCGGGTATGGGTCGGGTCGAAAATGGGTCGACCCATATTTGACCCATTTAACCCGTTTTGACCCATATTCTTGTAGTGTAAATTTAGTGACCAATACCCGACCCGACCCGTACCCGACCCATAACCGACCCGACCCGTATTGCTAAAACCTATTAATATTCTAGGAAAACTCACTTTTACTATATGCTAATTGGATTAAAAAAATAGTAAATAAAATAAAAAAAGTTAAAAAAATATTTTTAAAAAATCAAATTTTTAATTATTTTTAAATATAATTTTTAATTATTTTTTTAAAAAATATATTTTTATTTATTATTATTTTTTTAAAAATATATTTTTATTTATTATTTTTATTTTTAAAAAATATATTTTTAATTTTTTATATTTTAAAAATATATTTTAAATTATTTTTTATATTTAAAAATATATTTTTAATCTTTAATAATTACTTTTTCTTTTTCTTTTTATCTTTTCTTTTTCTTCTTCTTTCGGCCGCCGCCACGACAACGGCCGGCGATCGGCCACCGGCGAGATCGAGCTCGCTAGCGTTAGGAGGGGCTCGATCTTGCCGATCCGGCGAGGCTAAGGCCCCGCCTACGCCGGCGAGGCTCAAGCCTCGCTAGTCGTTGGCAAGGCCGAGGCCTCGCTCGATGCCGGCGAGGCTCAAGCCTTGCTAGCCGGCGGCGAGGCCGAGCCTCGCCGGACGTTGGCGAGATTGAGCCTCACCGGTCATTGGCGAGGCCGAGCCTCGCCGGTCGTCGACGAGGTCGAGCCTCGCCGGATCTCGGCGAGACCGGAGCTCGCCCGCGTCGAGTGGGGCTCGATCTCGCCCGCGTCGGCGAGGCTCGATCTCGCCGATCCGGCGAGGCCAAGGCCTCGCCCGACGCCGGGCGAGCTCGAGTCTCGCCGGATCCGGCGAGGCTCGAGCGAGCCTCGCCGGTCGTCGGCGACTGCCGCCGCGAGCTCGAGCCTCGCTTGGCCTGTCGCCCCCGCTAGCCACCGGCTAAAGAAGGAAGAAAAAGAAAGAAGAAAGAAGAAAGAAGAAAGAAAAAGAAAAAAAAAAAGAAAAGAAAAATTTAAATATGAAAAATAATTATAATTTCGATTTTTTATAAAAAATATTTTTATAAAGTTAAAAAAGGTCATGGATTTAAAATTTAAAGTGGTTTCCTAATAACTCATTTAGATCATATTTAATTTTCACTTAACCCATTTATAACCTATATTTAACTTTCACTTGACCCATATTTAATTTCACTTGACCCATATATGACCAATTTAACTAAAAATGGGTCATAATATGGGTTTATGACCCATTTTGCCGGCTCTACCAAACACACCCTTAAACTAAAAACCTCCACCACAAAGCTTCTTCCAAAAAAAAAAAAAAGCTACATCCACAATCAATGTTTTCTTCTTGTGTATATACATAAGATTGGCTCTGTTAATTTTTTTTTTTTTTTTTTGTACTCTCAAATAGTTAGAAATAGATGGTTAGCTTTTTTGTGATGGAGATGGAGCGAAATCACATAAACCGCTTTTTAAAAAACGAAATGTTTCATATTTTCACAACAATTAAGTTTTAAGCCACATAGTAGGCAAAATGGGTTCGTAACCCATTTTTTAACTCAAATTCAATAGGTCAGATCAAATATGAGTTACTTGAAATTTAAAAACAGATTAATATGGGTTCACAATATTAAAATCCAACTAGATGTGGGTCTAAAAACAAACTCATTTAAGCCTAAAAAGATTATTAGCCAAAGAAAATAGGAAAAAAAGGGTAAAAAAGAATTCGATGTGGAAGAAAAGAAGGAAAAGTGCGAAGAGCACCGGTGCCGTCAACAATGTGGCCTACCGTGGCCTGTCTCGCCGGTGGCATTGCCAGTGATAGTGACGGTTTCGCCGGCGATAGTCCTGCGAGCTTCCAATAAGTTTGCCTCCGATTTTCTCACATCCCCCAGGAGGCTTCGATTTGGAACCCTCTCCATGACTGTGTCCACCCCTCCACCTCGGCATCGCGGTTTTGGATGTCGTCAAGGAGAAGAAGCTCAAGCGTTTTCCCTCGTCTTCGGATTTGGAGCCCCTCCCTCATCGCCTTCTGCACGAAGCGCATGTGGTGGCTTCTTCTTCCTCGTTCCAGTCTCGGTTTTGTATTTGCGTCTTGCTCTTTCTGTTTACCTTGTTTCCGCTCTCTGTTCTCTGATTTCTCCTAATCCTCCTCTTCTTCATTCTACTTTTCGCTTGTCTTTTACTTTTGTCAAATTTTTTTCCCAGTAAATTGTCCAAGGTAGATTCAAACACATCAGTCAACCTCTCATTTTCTGGTTTTCTCACCTCCTACAGAACTGCGGGCGTTGTTGCTGTCCACGGTTTCGTCCCTCTCGAATTCTTGAAATATTACTCATCAAATTTCACAGTTCGTTTCAATTTCAAAATTCGGGATAAATTCGTCTCCCTAGTATTTTTCTTCAGGTTCGTGATTCTGCTATTTTCAGGATCAGGACGTGAAATACGACGACAGAGCAATCGGTACAATCGACTGTGATGAAGGAATACCGACGAGATTTCGTCTCCCGAGCCACCCTCACGAGGCGTGCCATTTATTTTGTGTTTTTGCGCAGGTCAAATTTAGGGACAAGAAAAGATTTTCATTGGATTTTGCAGATTTCTTTTATTTTTCGTTTATCTATTAATTTTTCTATATTTATTTATTACTGGTCTAAATTTATTTTTGAGTTTTGTTGTGCTTATTTTTTATTTTTGCATGGGTGGATTTGGATTATATATGGATTGGAATGGACTGAGTACGAGCCATCTAACCTATTTAGCAAATATATTGGTTATTATGAGTTAAATGAGTGGATTTGAGTCAAACTCTATAATGACCCACTCAAACCCAATCCAATCCATTGAGGCTGCGTGACAAAATTTCGAAATAGAAATTGATTTCTCGCGTAAATCAATTTCTCAATTTCTATTCCCCGAACAAGTTTAGAAAGAAACCCGTTTGATAACGACTCAAAATTTCTATTTTTGAAACAGAAATCCGTTTGATAACAAAATAAAATTTCTATTTCTAGGAATAGAAATTGATTAGATAACAACATAGAAAATCCTCAAATACAAAATAATAGTCGAAGCAATACTAATACATTACAAAAGTTGAAAATACAATTTCATGGAATTTCCGACATATTATTATCCCTTGCCATTTTATTGGCAATGGTTTTCCTAAGCGTATTTATTTGGTTTCCCTCCTCGGTCAATGAATCGTTTGCAAGCTCATCCTACGTAGGTTCAGACAAGTACTGCGGAAGCATGAATATGGGTGCCATTAATGGCGCCGGTACAGCTCTGTCATTTTATCAAAGACTAGTATTATACAAGATTATCAACAAAATAAAATTGATGGTGTTAAGGAATATATGAGAATTCTACCTTGAAGTAACGTTTATGGTTAGGAACTAATCGGGGGAAGGTCAGTTTATTTTGATTTTCGAATTGAATCAGTCCAGTTGCTCATCCTTAATTTCTTTATTGTTGCTCAATGAACCTTTAATGGCCCTTGCATAGCAAAGAGAGAGATTCTCTTGAATCTCTTGCCTTCGAATTAAAATTCAAGATTATGTAACAATCTAATTATTTTGATTTTGCAAGAATTTTGAAATCGTAAAGAAACAAGGTTACATTTCTAGGCACGTTTTTTATTCATATATTACGTAAGAACTTTTTCTTCAACTCAAGCCATACGCGTACCCTTTCTAGGAGGAAAGAGCGACATTGTTTTTAAGTAAGCATTTAAGAACTTTGGTCGTTTTTTAAAATTGGGGACCCATTCGATTGCTTTTCATCCTAAAGAGGAAGTTATAAAAAAAATGAAAAAAAATGAAAAAAAAAAAACACGAGCAAAATAAGAAAAAGAAAATTAGCAATAGTTTGTGAAGTTGTGGTTATGAATGAATTAAGTTAGTAAGAAAGCGCAAGATTCTTTTATATGGTTTGATTTCACTTCGATTTCTATTTCAAACCGAGAAGTTAAAAATTTCAGCTTTCGATTTCTTCAATTTCTCTATTTCGGAGTAGAAATCTGTTTCGAAATAGAGAAATCAAATTGCGTTACCAAACGGATTTACTTTCAAACCCGTTCCGGGAAACAGAGAAACGAGAGAAATCGAGAAATAGAAATTTTGTCATGCGCACCCCGATTTACCACCCCTACCATATCGCATTTTTATCAACATTTCATTCAGAGAATTATCGAATACATACATACATATTGTGATTATCTATGGAAATACTTACAAAAGTACCATAGGCGTGAAAACAAAAATAGCATAAAACTTACAAATGAGATCAACAAGATATGTCAAATTCCTACATACAATATGAAAGCAATAAACATGAGACTTGTCACAAGCATATTAGGTAACGCGCAAAATGCTAAGACAGGTATATTGGTCGAATGAGGATGCGGTCTTAAGAACAAAGACATGTTGTGGCTAGTCAGCGAAGGCACCACGAGAGCTAACAAGCTCGATATGAGATGGAGATGACATATCACAACATGGAAAATTATGTGAATCTGGTCACGCATTGCAGCTATAAATTAAAAAGCTAGATCTACATGACAGTACCGAGTGATCCACTCCTTGTCATGGAAGGAACTTACGAATTATCTAGCGAGAATGGTCGATAGCCTTCTCCAGGCATTTTCCTGTATCTTTCGTGAGTCTTAACTGGTATGAAATTTAGAAACCGGGATAGCAAGACAAAAGAAAATAAGGAAATTACACATACACTAGCACAAGTGGGGCATATAAGCAGCATACGTTGTTTCCTCTCTTCTATCCAAACAAATCAAATAAGTTGCAACAGAGACGAAATTTTAGTACAAGAGGAAAAGGTTTCTGCATTTGCTCAATTCTCATTTTCTTGTGTAGCATAATATCCAGAGGATGGAGTTCGCCAAAAATTACACGTTGCATTGATCTCTAATAACTAAAGCTTTTGAAATGACTTGCGCACTCCATTTTATATATTATGAGACCAAAAGTCTTCAACATCGATTTCTCACTCTCTTATCTTCATGGCTTTTCTTTCTTGTTATGCAGTAGTTCAACCAAACCTTTTATCACCTATGGTGTTCTATAGCTCCCGTCATCTCATAAACCGCTGTCTGTGGGAGTTATTGAGATAAGAATAAAATTACATATTACATCAATCTCCAGTAGTTAAATTAGTTGGAGCAATTGCCAGTTAATTTAATAAATCCAAAGTACCGCTATTTGATTTTCACTTTTCGTAAGATTGATGTCTGTACACTTCAAAAGTATAACAAAACTGTCCAGAAGGATTGATCCATCCCCATGTTCGTATGAACAAGTTTGAATTAAAATCCGCGTGCTTCCCTGTCATTGACCATGCTCCTAAGGGGCCCCCACATACCAGACTTGGGCCGAAACAAGTTGAGAAAGGCTAAAGATGGGTGGGAAGCAGCAAAATTGGGCCGGGATGGACTAGATTGGCCCGTTCCAGCGAAATCGGGCCGCTTACTTGGTCTGACCGGGCTCTGGGTCGGTTTGGGCGTTATAATCAATTTAATAGAAATACTGCTATAAAATTCTTAATACAATATGTTGAAGCCATATCTATGTTACTTTGTTTCTTATTTTTCAATTTTCTTGATATGAATACTCAAAGAAATTGTAAACATTAGATAAAGATCGAACTCCTTAAAACATAAATGATAATATATATTCTCTTAGGGATCACAAGCTTTCAGTTTTATTTAAACTTATGTACAAATAATCTATTGCTTTTCAATCTACCCACTGAAAGCTAGCACTCAACCCACGATGTGCACCTGTCAAAGTACTCCTATGGTCATCATATGCAAGTTTAAGGCGGAAACATTGTGTTACTTTTCTTCATAAAAAATAGATAAAAAGACAAAAATAGATGTCAGTGGGGCCAGCCAGAGGCATATACAACAGTAGCTCTTTCAAATTGGTTTGGCACAAAAGACTTGGCATAGTCCAAAAGCATCAATGCAATATGGTTAAGGTTCACCGGTAGTTTCGCGAGATGGATTTTGGTCCTGCTAGTCATAAAACTTGATCGAAAAAAACACGCACAAAATATAAAAAGAGAAAGACAACTCCATCAATGAGAATACAGCTTCATTGAATTAGAGTTTCCCATTGAAAGCATCAGTGACATTATCAACGACAACATTTGCCATTGTCCCTTTCACCTCCGTGACATCATCTCATTTCATTACTATAACTGCAAAGAATGTCCTGTTCGAATTCTTTTTTCCAAACAAAAAAAAGCAACGAAAAATTTACATCAACAACAATTGCGATTCCCACTGAAGAAGCTTTTAAGGATTCAAAAATGCGGAAAATAATAAAATCCTCACTATACTGTACCTTCGAATTTGCAGATAATTGCAGCGACAGTGCAGGCGCAATCTTCAAATTTATCCTCGTGTTCCTCACTCGCACAGAACTTTGTAGCCGGACACAGGCGAATCTAGAGTTCCAGTGCCTAAATATTTCTGTAGCTCTGATCTTCCAAAACCGCTTCAATAAGTTTTTCAATTATAATAATAGCTATCCCCTCTTTTTCTATCTCGCAGTATAGCAGGTTGTTGTCCAGCAGTTCACGCCCGGAAAGATCCTCTACCGGTGCAGCGACAATGCAAAAGATGGACAGGTTCTTCAAATTTGAAATATCAAGTGTGGTCAGTGACGGGCAATTCATGATAATTAGCCTCGAGACACTCGAGGAGATCTGCGGAATGCATTGGAGACGGTGGCAACCCCAGAGGTAAAGAAACTTCAAGTGAGAAAGGGCACCTAGCTCAGGAGTAGTCATGTGCGGGATACACAATGCCAAGGTTTGTAGTTTGGATAACCTCCCAAGCCACCAAGGCGAGGGATCTGGCACCGACTCCAGGCTAGAGCTGTCACGCACCCCGATGAACAGCATTAGCCGATTCAAGTTGATCAGATCCGAAAGATCGGGAACAGTTACCATGGACCACGAATCGATTACCAAAGACGTCAAGCTTACTGGAAGTTTAGGCAAGACAGACATACCTTTTGTCTTACTCCCTGTAAATACTATCAGTGTTTTCAGATTCCCCAAATTTTCCATAGAATCAGGTAACTCTATGATTCCTGAATCAAATAGATCTAACTCAGTCAATGACCATAATTTTCCAAAAAGGTATGGAAGTCTATTTATGTGCCGACATCTTCCCAAATTCAATCGCTCGAGTCTTGTCAATGGTCCAATGAAGTCGGGTAGCTGAACCATAGATGTATCCATTAAAGAAAAGATCTAACGAAGAAGTTGGATAATTGATTGAACCCGATGTTTTAACCAACAGGGAATCCTGAACGTTGGGATTCTCCAATTTTTCCAAAGCCCACCAATCGGGAATTTCTCGTATTGAGGTTCCTTCAAGGAGAAGTTCTTTTAGACTTGGCAAGCCACCTAGCTCTTCTGGTAGAGATTGGAGCTCACGGCAAGATATTAAGCTCAAGAAAATCAAGTTCTTCAATTTACCAATTGACGAGTCGATTCTAGCCAATCTATCACAGCCATCAAGAATCAATCTCTCTAGTTTGAGTAATCCAGATAGATCGGAAGTCTTGGTCAAGCAGGTGCAGTTGGTAAGATTAAGAACTTTCAAATTGCACGCTCCCTACAGCACCAATAAGGTAACTTGTAGATAAATTTTACAGAAAGAGAATAGTGACAATAATAAGAAGATTGTTCTAGAACAAACTGTACCTTGATTATTCTCCATCCGTCCCAATCATGTGTAATTTCACTCTTTGAAAAATCGAGGATGACTAATTTGTTCATTGAAAAGTAAGTCATTGCGAGTGCCCGCCCAGAAAAACGATGCCACATGAGCCATCTTAAATTTGGAAGGAGCTGTATGTTCATCGATCAAATTTCCCCCCAAAAAAAAGAAAGAAAAAATCATCAGTGAAAAAATCCAAGATATGTTATACCAAAGTAGGGCAGCTTTTGAAAGGAAACCTACCGAGCCGGAATTGAGGGATTGGCTGTCCATTAGAAGGGATTGGGGTAATCGGCCTTCCACTCGAAGGAACCGTAGGTTTGGAAGCACTGCAAATCCTCCAAGAGGAAGACTGTCCTCCCAAAATTGGTCAAAATTCAGACGGAGGGCTTCGAGCCTTTTATTTGTCTGAATATTGAAGCAAGACAAATTTAGGAAAAGGAAGAACACGGTTAGTTAATTAAGAGAAAATCTTGGGACAAAGTTGGAATTTCGCCAAAAAAGCCCTTAATTATATTTGAGTAGTCAGACCCAGTATTTACCTTACTCCTCTGTAGTACATCCAGTGCCTCCTCAAGGTTCCACAATCTACTCTTCTGGGCTAAATTCCTCCCACTTTCTCGAGACACAATTTCTCTACCAAGATCTCTGAGATGATCATGCATTCAAAACTTATTGCCTTTTTCAATCTTAATTAGTGACATCATTTGAAGAACTTCAAGACCTTTTATTGGGCTTAAATGAATTTCTCCCCACATGTATATTGCATTAGTCTTATCACATCCGATTAAAAGACAAGCTATATCAAGAAATATTTGCTTCTCGCAAGAATCCAATGCTTCGTAACTTATCATCAACTTATTTTGAATTTCCTCAATAGGACCCATTTTCCACTTCTCCAAGAACTCATCCCAGATTTCTTTTCTTTGTCCATACAATGATAAAGTTGAACCCATTACCTCAATAGCCAATGGAAGACCTTTGGCCATCTTCACAATTTCTCTAGACAGCTCTAATTTTTCTGGTGGTCCACGAAGGACAATTGCATTTCTTGTGGTTATAAGTATCCGGCTTCCTGGACCAAAGTGACATCGCCTCCCCAATAGTGCAATTAATTGACTCTTTTCACCGACATCATCAAGAAGAATAAGAGCTTTCTTAAGGGAAAATCTCTCCTCTATCATCATTATCCCATCGTCCACGCTATTAGCAAATGGAATTGCCCCCCTTGAAAGGACTGAAATTAGACGGTTCTGCAAAGATAAAATTCCTTTCGAGTTTGCAGTTTCTCTAACATCGTCAAGGGAACAACAATAAGCGAAGTCCTTGGTAAGCATGTTGTAGACTACTTTAGCAAGAGTCGTTTTTCCGATGCCACCCATACCGTAGATTCCCACGATTTTTACATCATCTGTGTCGGTGCCTATCATCCCCAGTATTTCCTTCACAGTGTTGTCAACTCGAACCAAGAAGTCAGTAACCAACAAATATGCTTTTTTCAGCTCGATTAAAACCTTCGTAACGATACGTTCAACAAGTTTTCCTTCGTGCCTAATGATATAAACGATGAGAAAGACCAAGGTGAACAGAAAATAAGTTAGAATCGGCAAGCTGAAATATATGACATCAGGAATTGATAACACTAGGCTGCGGAAGCCACAGGAGGCAACAAGAAGTGCAACTGCAAGTGGAACTTACGTATTGCATTGGTAAGGCAGAATAAATTCATGGACATGCTAGGCAGATGCTCAAACCTTGTGCAGATTTAGAGCAGCTATACAACCGTCAAATACAGTAGATGATCATAATATATTGCTAGTAAGAGGAACAAAGGATAATTTGGTTTTTTTTTTTTTTTTAACGTGTATTTCGGATGTGTACAAAAGCTTCTTTTTCGCAAAATAGTTTTACGATCAGCACATCGTGCACGTCTCAAGTGTTCTGACCAATAAATGAGAGATCCATTAAGTTACATTAATTTTTGGCACACAATACGACGAATATTTGTATGCGCCACTCATTACATAGATATGCATAAATGTTTTCATATTGTATGTTATAAATATATTTGGATGAACGAAGAAAAGTCAAATTAGAATGTCTAAACGTTACTCGAACAAAGGGAGCCCATGTAGCTACAATTTATCCAAGTAAAACAAAACATAATTTTCAAACCTCGTGCGTACCCTGGCTTTCTACTGGTAAATACAATAGAAAAGCATTTGTACTTAAATTTCTTTTGTACCGTAAAGATAAGAAAGGAAAAGCATTCAATGTGTCATGGCCTCTTGGATCCACACCAACATGACACGATCGCATTTGTGCAATTTCTATGGATTGATAAGAGAGAGATGAAATAAGATCGATAATCCACACAGCAATAGAAAAGCAACTGCAAGCAAGAGTTTTCATTTTGGCATGCAATTTGAGAATGGAAGATTCAGTACCTATCCCCGTTTTCCACGTCCCATCCATTTAACCCTCCAACCTCATTAAGAGCAGCCCTCCACTTCCGGATGGTCTCATTGTCCACACGCTTCTTTCTTCTGTGCGCAAGCAAGGCCTTACCATAAGCCCCAGTTTGGTAGCGAACCTCGGATGGTTGGACATAGTAGAAAATGGGCATGATTATCTGTCCCTTCCTCCTACATTCCACCATATGAGCTAGCTCATTAAGGCACCACTTGCTGGAAGCATATCCTTCAGAGAAGATGGGTATGGAGATCTTCTATTGCTCGATCGCTCCAAGAAGCTCCGGGCCGATCTCTTCCCCAATGCGAAGATCTTCATCATCTCGGAATGTACGGACTCCTGCATTTGTGAGACTGGTGTAAAGATAATCGGCGAATCTTGTGCGTGTATCTGGTCCCCTGAAGCTCAAGAACACTTCATAGTCACACCCTTCCACTGCTTCAGGTATTTGCATAGGTTTGTGGTTCCGGGAAGAACCAGCTTCTCCGATGCCATTGAAGGATGCAGGAGTTCTCCATCGCAGCCAGTTGAAGAGAGAATGAAACATTAGAGTCGCACCAGCTCAGCAAAAGCAGATTTCTGAGCTCTATGAAGCCGGAAGTTACTGGACAAGTAGAAATGTCACTGGAAATTAAAACGGGTACGATCTATTATGATTTTTCTCGTTGATCTCAACAGAAAGTTTCTCAGGAGCGTCAATCTCAAAGGAAGCATGTTTCAAGGAACTTCACCTCTGTCTGAAAAGGCAGAGCTCAGAGCTTATCTGCTATCTACTTTCGTATTGATATGATGGTTTGACGTTTGCAACTTTGGGTGCTTCTGCCGATTTTACTTTTGCAAGCACATTCGACGGTTGCCGTTGTTTCTCTTTTTATCCAACGGTTCGTCTTGGATGCGGGGCCAGTCCCGTGCAGGGGGCAGGGGGAATGACCCGTCAAAGATAATCAGACGAAGACTAAGGTTTCGATGACTTGTAGGAAAAGTTAAGCCTCGTGTCAAAAAGTTTAGGTCTTTAGGTCCAGAGTCGGAGAAAATATTGGAGAAAATATTGGGTGGTCCGGGACCTCCACGTCAGCGTGGTCCAGGACCACTCAGGAGGTGCCATGTGGAGGGTGGGCCCACTTGGTGGTGTCTTCTCCCTTCTTCCCCTCTCTCTCCTCTTCCTAGCCTGCGAGAAAATATTGGGTGGTCCGGGACCTCCACGTCAGCGTGGTCCCGGACCACTCAGGAGGTGCCATGTGGAGGGGTGGGCCCCATTTGGTGTCTTCTGCCTTCTTTCCCTCTCTCTCTTCTTCCTAGCCTGCCGAGTCCTCTCTCCTCCTAGCCTGCACGCTCTCTCTCCTGTCAGAGCATTTATTGCGGCTTAAGCTTTTGTTTCCTTTCTCAAACGAAGGAAAGAGAAGCCCCGTTCGTTCCTCTGTCCCTCTCCATTTCTTTCCTCTCGAAAATTTGAATCTGAAAATTTCTCTCTCCCCGCGCTGGTTGCTGCTCCGCCGTGCATCAAGCGGCCGTTCCCCTGCCGTCGCCGACAAACCACATTACGGCTGCCCCTACTCCGGTGCTCGCTCGCTTCGCTCCGTCGTTCGTTCCGGCGTTCCCGGGATCGCAGATGCAGCACGCGGAGGAGAAGCAGGCCTCTTCGAGCTCCCCTCAACGTCGGCAAGCGTCGCCCGGCGAGCGAGACCCCCACACACGAAAGGCTCGAAGGCGAGGTTGCTAGAGAAGCTGGTGCCGTACGCTGCCAGCTTGGTGCTTCTCTTTCCTGGTCGTGTTCGCGGGCCTCCGCCACCTCGACCCGAACCGTTCTCTCCCCGTTCTCTGTTCCGTTGCGGGGAGAACAAATTTGCGGAGGGTTCAGAGGAAAACATAAATGTTGAGCCCCTCCGCCTCCGCTGGTTGCTTCCATCGCCCCCCACCCTGACGCCGACGCCGCCGACGCCGCCTCCTCCCCTGAACCCGACTCCGACGTCGACGCCCGTCCGCCGGTTGCCTCCCTCTCGCGACCTCTAGTCCGCTCGGTGTCGTACTGTTGGAGCTCATCGCAGGCAAAAGGCCTCTAGACCCCGAGTTCGGAGAATCCGTCGACATGGAGCCATTTTTCTCTGTCCATCTATCGGCTATGTTTCTTGGGGAGGTGCAAATACTTATAGATCTTGCCCTTTATTTCCAACTTTCACTTCTGATGTAGTTTTTCGGTTACTAAATGATGCACCATTTTATTGTGAGTTGTTGTAAAGCTCGTCATTTTTTGCAACCATTTAGTTTGCTAAGTTAATGTGGTTACCTGTTGAACTCAACATGTAATGTTCATGTTTCTTAATTTTCTGATGATCTCAAAAGACTAATGATATTCATGGTGTAGCATTTAATATCCGCCTCCCATTTTAACTTTTTTGTCATTTTTGGCCCCTACACTTTCCGACCATCTGGGTTGTCTCTTCTCTTTTACCAATCGTTGGTGGAGTTGCACTTGCATCAATGACAGAAGCTTCCTTTAACTGGTGAGAAACTTTAGTAAAATGCTAAAGATATAGGAGTAGAAAAATGGATATAGCCTAACTTTATGTTTGATTTCAGATATGTATTCTAACTAGCTCATCGGTCGAAGAGTCATAGTTTAGGTCTTTTATTTTTGTTCGGTGCGCATGACTTTGGCTTTTATGGTTTCTAAGGGCTGGGTTTTGGAGCGCAATGGCCTTGAATCTGAGTAATCAATCTCGTAATGTGCTCAGCAAGAAAGTCATGGTCAATAAGGAGGTATCAGGAATCGTTTTGTCTTCATCTTCAGACTGTTAAGTATTTGAAGCTACATTATGCGTTTGTTCTCTTATTTTGGCAGTTGAATTTGCTTATGTACAGGAATCCTTGGACAATATAACTCTCTTTTCGATTATAACCATGATGTCATTTGTTTTATTATTCCCTGTGACTTTTTTCACGGAAGGTCTCAAGTTCACTCCTGCATCCCTACAAGCCGTAGTGAGTGTTCTTTCAAACTTTAATGATTGCTCAAAAGGGTTCTGTATATGGAAGTTTTTCTGATATGCCTTTTTTCTCATCTTAACAACAGGCGCAACAGGGATTAAATGTCCAGCAGGTATTAACAAGGTCCTTCCTTGCAGCATTGTGTTTCCATGCATACCAGCAGGTGAGGCTTTTTGCCCAATGCAATATTTTCATTATTTTTGGGTCACGGGCCACTCATTTCTTTGACGATCTAAATCTTTAGCTATGTTGTGTGCCTCATTCATAATTGCTTTTGGCATTCATTTTCAAATCTATAGCTGTGACCTATTACTTTAAGCACTCAGAACCCCTTGAGTCTTCTCTATTAGGACATCGAGTTTAGATAAACAAATTTACGGGATGGCAGAAAATCGAAAGGATCAATTTGTGACATCACTAGTGAAAAATTTTTGGAACTTTTGAGAAACGAAACAGTCGTGTCTCCATCATTGTGACGTCAGTTGAAAATCACTGTGGGGCAATAGTGATTTTTAACTCATCTCACATCGGATCAATTATCCCTTGATATTGTTGATCTTCTTATTGGATCAGCAAACTCTATAATGTTGTCTGTTTACATGTCTATAGAATTGGATAACCGTCTGCTTCGGATTAATCATGATATGCCACAGTATCTGCACTAATGAGCATAGTGTTTGTGCCCGCAAGAACAATGAAGTACACGCAGGAGAAGGAATTGATTGTTTTTCAGTCATGCAGGTCTTCAATAGCACTTTTTAACGGGGAAATACCAACCTTAATTGTTGAATTTGTGCAGGTCTCTTACATGATACTACAGAGGGTATCGCCAATGACCCACTTCGTAGGAAACTGCGTGAAGCGTGTTGTGGTCATTGTTAGCTCAGTTCTCTTCTTCCGAACTCCAGTTTCACCCATAAATTCCCTAGGTGATTTATGCTACCATCTGAACAGCCTTTTTCCAAGTTTGTTATTTTCTTGGCTTTTGTTTCTTCCCCTTCCCTCCCCAAACCTTAGTGAGAAAGCATATAATGGCATTTGCTTCTAGGGAAAATGAGATATGGTATCTGTTTATTGGTTAATCAACTGGTTTAGCTTGGTTCCATAGTACTACTATTGTCATTACTATTTAGATTATTTTGCTCTCATGGTTATGGTTTTGTTATCTTTCTCATTGTGGTGATGTTATTAGGTACGGAGTGGCCCTTGCTGGAGTCTTTCTGTACTCACGCGTGAAGCGCATTAAGCCCAAGCCAAAGACTGCTTGAAGGACCACCAATGATGCTCCGGAAGAACGAAACACTATGGATACATTGCACCTGGTAAGTTGATCATTACTCTCATAATCTTCCATCGAATTGATCAACTATCAGATCTTTCCAGTGTCCGAGTTAATAACCGTATTACCCTTGCAAAATAGCTACGGGTCAATGCTAGAAAGTGATGAAAGTATCACATATGCTCATCGCCTTTCCTTAGCTAACAATGCTGCAATTTTTTTATGTTCGCCAACAGAGTACGGATACACCATGAAGGTTGATGAAAAGATAGACATATACAGCTTCAGTGTCGTACTGTTGGAGCTCATCGCAGGCAAAAGGCCTCTAGACCTCGAGTTTGGAGAATCCGTCGACATTGTCGAGTGGATACGGAGGAAAATCAGGGACAACAGAGCTCTGGAAGAAGCTCTAGACCCCAATGTAGGAAACTGCAGGCATGTGCAGGAAGAGATGCTTTTGGTGCTCAGAATAGCGCTCCTCTGTACTGCAAAGAAAAAAAAGGGATAGGCCCTGCATGAGGGATGTCATAACCATGCTCGGAGAGGCGAAGCCTCGGAGGAAGAGCAGTAGCAATGGCGCCGCAATGTATGAAGCTAGCAAAGACAAGCCAGTTTTTAGCACGTCACCTGTAAATGGCCTTCTCTAGGGCTGAGTTCTGAGCATTTGAGTTCCTTTTGGCTAATAGTTCCTTCAATTTTTCTCTGTATGTAGAATTTCTTAATTAAATGCTTGTAGCTACTGGCTCTGATATCTGTAGAGATCACCGGTATATGATGTAGGTACCTTTTTTGGCAAATAAAACTTCATTTGCTGTATATGTCCGTGTCCAGAATCACTGCAGCAGTATGTTTATAGAGCTTCAGTTTTTCTTCTTATGTTGTTTTCTTGGTAACTTTCACCCGAAAAGCAAAGGATATCAAGATGGTCATTTCTGTTTAAGAGGTTCTGGTTGGTAATGGCAATGAAAATTAACACATTCTCAAATCTAAGGAAAAAACATTGCATGACATATAAATCATGTAGACCAAGTTCATCAGGATAATTGATCTTGTAATGTTTGTCTATATAGTCTATAGACCATGCAATAATTTCTCTTTTAGGTCAATGCATTAAGGAGTTCATGGCATTAAGGGGTTCATGGGTTATGAAGGGTATTTTTGGTTTTTTATTTATAACATGAGTTGTTTCAATCCGTGTTCCATAGTGTAAATAAATACTAAATTGAGCGCCCTAGAAGCCTTAGCAGTTAGTATATATATATATATATATATAGAACAGGACGATAAAAACAAGGATAATCGATTGTCCTGTGGTTATTGATTCATCAAACTTTGCACGCACCTAGTTTAAAACCTCATCGTGTTATTGGCGTCCAAACCCGATACCTCATTTTTTTTTCTCTATTCCTTGACCAACAACCATTTTTCAACTTTTTTTTTCTTTAAAGCTTTCAGAAATAAATTCGTATGTGCTTCCGTTACTCAAACTTAATCCATCAAACTTTGCACGCACCTACTTTACAACCTCGTAGTGTTGTTGAACAAAAAAAAATTGGCGTCCGAACCTGACACCCCATTTTTTTTTCTATTTCTTGCCCAACAACCATTTTCCCACTTTTTTTTTTTCTTTAAAGCTTTCGGAAATAAATTCGTACGTGCTCCCGTACTCAAAATTAATCTATCAAACTTTGCACGCACCTAGTTTGCAACCTTGTAGTGTTGTTGAGAAAAAAAAAATTGGCGTCCGAACCTGACTCCCCATTTTTTTTTTCTATTTCTTGCCTAACAACCATTTTCCCACTTTTTTTTTTCTTTAAAGCTTTCGAAAATAAATTCGTACGTGCTCCCGTACTCAAAATTAATCCATCAAACTTTGCACGCAACTAGTTTACAACCTCGTAGTGTTGTTGAGCAAAAAAAAATTAGCGTCCGAACGCGACACCCCATTTTTTTTTTCTATTTCTTGCCCAACAACCATTTTCCAACTTTTTTTTTCTTTAAAGCTTTTGGAAATAAATTCGTACGTGCTCCCATACTCAAAATTAATCCATCAAACTTTGCACGCACCTAGTTTACAACCTCGTAGTGTTGTGGAGCAAAAAAAAATTGGCATCCGAACCCGACACCCCATTTTTTTTCTATTTCTTGCCCAACAACCGTTTTCCAACTTTTTTTTTCTTTAAAGCTTTCGGAAATAAATTCGTACGTGCTCCCGTACTCAAAATTAATCCATCAAACTTTGGACGCACCTAGTTTACAATCTCATAGTGTTGTTGAGCAAAAAAAAAATTGGCGTCCGAACCCGATACCCCATTTTTTTTTTTTTCTATGTCTTGCCCAACAACCATTTTCCAACCTTTTTTTTTCTTTAAAGCTTTAGAAAATAAATTCGTACGTGCTCCCGTACTCAAAATTAATCCATCAAACTTTGGACGCATCTAGTTTACAACCTCGTAGTATTGTTGAGCAAAAAAAATTGGCGTCTGAACCCGACACCCCATTTTTTTTTTCTATTTCTTGCCCAACAACCATTTTCCAACTTTTTTTTTCTTTAAAGCTTTCGGAAATAAATTCGTACGGGCTCCCATACTCAAAATTAATCCATCTAACTTTGCACGCACCTAGTTTACAACCTCATTGTGCTGTTGAGCAAAAAAAAATTGGCGTCCAAACCCAACACCCCATTTTTTTTCTATTTTCTTGGCCAACCACCCTTTTTGGAAATAATATTGGGTTGTGTTGGATGGCATATCATACAACTGGTGAAGATAAAAGAAAATTGAGACCTACTCATTTTTGGAGGGAATAGAGATTTACATACCATTG
This sequence comes from Eucalyptus tenuipes, assembly GCA_014182365.1. Lineage (NCBI taxonomy): Eukaryota > Viridiplantae > Streptophyta > Magnoliopsida > Myrtales > Myrtaceae > Eucalyptus > Eucalyptus tenuipes. Next base: position 14,953,091 of record CM024539.1, on the reverse strand, counting down.
AAATATAATAGTAGATTGATAGATCAACTATTACACGACATCACCAGGATAAATGACAATAGACACATACTTGCAAATTGTGAAAAATTAATGTCGAGGCGAGATGTTGGACCTACTAGATTTTAATGTAAAATAAGTTAGAAAGAGTTGGTTGGCCGTGCTTCTTTTCCAAATGAAATTCAGTTCCATCCACATTTTGCCAGTACAGATGGTGTCTTAGGCCGAAATGAAATGGTTTATGAGCTATTCACAATCAAAAATTCACTGAAAGGACTTGATATTGCGAAAGCAAAGAAGGACAAGTAACAATACATAAATTGCAGGATGTAGAGCTGTACAGATGGCAAATTTTAGAGGATAAACTGTTTTTCCGTTTAGTTTTCGTATTGCTCCTACGCAACTCCTTTTCATTTTATTTTCCACCTCTGATTTGATTTAGTGGAAAAACTGAATGCCAAGTTGCCAAACGGTCTAGCTAAAGGTTTTTCCTAAGAAAATAAAATAAAAAATCAAACTAAAATGGTCACGAATGGTCTGGACATCCACATGCTATAAAGGAATTGAGACCTTATATCATTCAAAAATCTGACTATGTACCGCTATACTTGAGATTCACGACTGTCGGTTTCGGAGATGTCATGAATGCATTTACAATGGTGGTTGTTTATTCACAAGGCAAAAAATCAAAGTGGACACTCTTCCCATCTCACCTCACTCATTTCATCTTCCTGCCTCAGCTAGTTGAATAGTCAAATTCTTAAACCATCATTATTTCATCTTTGTTCAGCAGAAATGAGGACCGGTGGGCGGTTTAAATGGTGCAGCTCGTTTTCGGGGCTTGGTAATCCTTCATCCATGTGATTGCACATTGGATCGAAATCGGCGAAGAAGTCGTCTACTGCAGCTAGAGATTTTAATTGCTGAGCGAGAGATGAAATAATCTTCCGGCACTCTGAAAACTGGCTAGCAGCGACTGCTAGCTCTTGCTCCTGTTTTACATAACAAAACTAAATGAGAACTTAAGAAGGAAACTAAATTCAGACTAAGTCATGATCGCCCATTTAGCATGAATAAAACATTGGTAAGCTGATCCTATCAGATAGTCGATGGTGTCAGCAAGCGCAATGTTACTCAAAGCACCACAACCCACAGAAAAAAAAAAAAAAAGTTCGCCTAGCATGAGAATTTTCTGGTTAAGTTAGTTTAGAAGCACCCTATCGCAGCACTGTAAGTGCTTTTTAAGCTCGAAAATTACATTACATCAAAGGTCAAGTGCTTTGAAATTCTATATTAACCTCTAAATGTCTTCAATGCTACAGTGAAATTTGAGATTTGTTTAGATTGTGCCCCAATCATACAGTTTGTACTAATAAAGTACAAGATGCTGATGCGGCCCTCCTGTTTCTAACATAGCTATATGTCAATATGAAGATCAAAACCATATTGCGTTACTGGAAAATAATCATCTCATCTTCCTTGAGATGGCTATAAATAAATAACTATTCACCTGGGAGATTGAAGTCATATCTCATAAAAAAAAAACCAAATCAGATGTCCACACACAGGATGTGAATGTACCAAGAGAGGCATCTCTATTTTCTCATGCAGATGGAACTCACTCTACATGCAACTGTAACATTGCCACTCCAAATGTAGTAGCGGGTTTGTCGGCAAACTTGATAAATTATGTAAAAGGAGCAATACCATCTCAGTAATTTACTCACTTTATCATGCTTTCCATTAGATATAGACTAACATCCACAAGCCATAGAGAACTAACCTGCTTTGCTTTTAGCTGTTCATCAGAGATAGCCACACGCTGAAGCTCGATCTCATGCTGCAGTTCGGCATCCCTTTTCATATTTAGATTTTCATCCTCCAGCTCCCGACATTTTGCCTCATTTTCAGCAGACAAAGCACGCTCTCTTTCAACCTCTTCTTGTTGTAATTTGTCGTTAAGGAGCAAGTTTTTCATCTCCTCTTCAACATCCATCAGTCTTGACTCTGTTACTTCCATCCTCTCATGGGTAATCCTTGCTTCCTCCTCTGCAGCTTGCTTCGATTTTTGTGCTGCGGACAACATGTTGTTGAGTTCTGTCAATCTCATCTCAACCTCATTGAGCTGACTCCATGACGTTTCAAGTTGCTTTTGCCATTGACTTAGAGCCATCTCTAGCTTCTGCTTTTCTTCTTCCTTCTTCTCTAATTCCTCCTCCAGCTCTGCCGTTCTATTGATCATGGCTTCAAGCTCAGATTTGAGAGTGACTTCATCAGATCTGTTTTGATCCAGAGCAGGCCCCATTCCATGGCTGCAGCTTCCACTTTCTGCATCTGGTAAAGCTGCAAGCCTTTCCATCTCCAGAAAATCATCCATTAAATTAAATTATACAAGTTCTCCTGAAGAGACCATGAGATTCCTTCCGAAGGATTTCTCTTTCTTAAAATGGTCGAGTTCAGTTATTAGAGCAGATGCCCATGACTCAGAGTGGCGCGGCTCACAATCACTTGGCTCCAAGCAACTCGCTTTCTGCACATCATTTTCAACTGCTAGCAACCTATCCCCTACATCTGATTGGCTATCAGCGAAGGACTCTACACAAACCGATGATGCAGAGAAAGACTTAAGATCGTTTGTCGCACTTGCTTTCCGAGACATGGCTCTGAGTCTGCGGCATTCGGCTTCCAGCCTAGCTACCTTCTTTATGCTCTCTAAATGCCGTTTGCTGGCTGTTTCTGCTGCTTGGGTGCTCAAATCACGCTCAATAATCCTAAGTTCTAGCTCCTCCGACATAGAAAGGACTTTGGCTTTGAGGGCCACATTCTCTTTTTCAGCAGCATCAAGCTTAGGGCCGAGATCATAACATATAACTGAAGAAGCTTCACTCTTGGCTGCTTGAAGCTGGGCATGGACATTGGAAAGCTTAGTCTCAAGCTCGGCCTTTGTTGATTCCCACTCACGAGTTTTCTTGACCACAGCTTCTTGGATCTTCTGCTCTTGTTCTTCCCTCACCTGTCTGAGCTGCCTCACACATTCCTTAAGTGCTCCATCAAGATGACTGATTCGATCTTCTAGTGTCGAGTTCCTTTGTGTTGCAGACTTCAGTTGTTTCTTTAGCACCAAGACTTCATTTTCAGCCTTCTCCCATCCTACCATTGAATATCAGAAGATAAAAACTTACGACGAAGTACATAGGCACAAAAATGCAAATCCGAATGCAATGTCAAATAGATTTAACGCAGGAACGGTTGAAGTAGATGTCATCCTCAAATCTGAAACTCCATGTGATTTCACTCTTGCTCTGATTGAAAGCTTCCAATCTTGTTACCCAAACATTAGTGCTAGTAAGGCTAGTATCCTCCTTCACTTTCTCCACTTGCTTTATTGACGTCTCTCGGCTGCGAGACTGGAGGAGGAGGAAGTAGTTATCGATGATGATGGTGGCGCTTTAGGTTGTTTGGAGCACTTGATGAAGAGGGGCAAGTCCTCATCCACTCAGGACTCTTGGTCCATTACAAAGCCAAGAAACAACTAATTACGAGCCGCCTTTTTTCTAAGAGGATGGCCAGCAGAGCAAGAATCAAGGTGATCAAAGCCCCTCGGGCACGCCCCAGCCGATTGGTCAAACCGAAGCTGCAAACCCACCACAGAGAGAATCCAGTGTGTGAACAAAAACTAACACAGAGCATGAACCTTCCCAATATTAACATAACCCGACACCGAAACTTCAATCACAACATTGAATGAACTTGTGATATCACAGACTAATAGCATAATCAGAGCAAGGAAACAACTAAAGTTTATCTTTTGAGCTTCCAAGGCACGACCCAACACTCTATTCGGCACAAGAGACGCACATCCCATTACGAACAACCTCCGCACCAGTGTAGCTTAATCTCAATCTCATGAAACGAACCTACCCATGATGCATCATCAAGCTAGAGTACACTTGCTCATCAACATGGAACAGAAATAAGAAAGAAGAATCCGTGACACCAGAAAGAGAGAGAGAGAGATGGACGACGTCTACCTGGCCGCGAAGGAGACGGAGACTCGGAGAGAGGTTGCTCGCGAGTTGGCCAGTAAGGGCGCTTCGCAGAGGAAAGAGGGAGAGAGCGGAGCCGAGGTCGCGAGAGGGAGGCGGAGGGGCGTCGGCGTCGGCGTCGGGCGCGTAGGCGGAGGCCGAGGCGTCGGCTTCGGAGTCGGGGGCGACGGACTCCGACGCCGACGGAGGCAACCGGCGGAGGGGCGTCGGCGTCGGCGTGGGAGTCGAGGGCGACGGAGTCAACCGGCGGAGGCGGAGGTGGAGGGCCGTCGGTGTCGCGTTTCGCGTAAGGCACTAGCTCCTCCAGCAACCTCGCCTCCGAGCCTTCCGGTGTGTGGGGTCTCGCTCGGCGGGCGACGCTCGCCGACGTTGAGGGGAGCTCGAAGAGGCCTGCTTCTCCTCCGCGTGCTGCATCTACGATCCCGGGAACGCCGGAACGAACGACGGAGCAGCAACGAGCGTGAAGAGAGAAGCGAGCGAGCACCGGAGTAGGGGCGGCCGTAATATGGTTTGTCGGCAACGGTAGGGGAACGGCCGCTTGATGCACGGCGAAGCAGCAACGAGCGCAGAGAGAGAGAATTTCAGATTCAAAAATTCGAAAGGATAGAAATGGAGGGACAGAGGAACGATAGGCCGTTTTCTTTCTCAAACGAAGGAAAGAGAAAAGTCGAAGCCGCAATAAATGCTCTGACAGGAGAGAGAGCGTGCAGGCTAAGGAGGAGAGAGGGCGTCGGCAGGCTAGAAAGAGGAGAGAGGGGAAGAAGGCAGAAGACACCAAATGGGGCCCACCCCTCCACATGGCACCTCCTGAGTGGTCCGGGACCACGCTGACGTGGAGGTCCCGGACCACCCAATATTTTCTCCCTAGCCTGCCGAGTCCTCTCTCCTCCTAGCCTGCACGCTCTCTCTCCTGTCAGAGCATTTATTGCGGCTTAAGTTTTTGTTTCCTTTCTCAAACGAAGGAAAGAGAAGCCCCGTTCGTTCTCCATTTCTTTCCTCTCGAAAATTTGAATCTGAAAATTTCTCTCTCCCCGCGCTCGTTGCTGCTCCGCCGTGCATCAAGCGGCCGTTCCCTGCCGTCGCCGACAAACCACATTACGGCCGCCCCGACTCCGACGCCCCTCCGTCGCCCCCGACTCCGACGCCCCTCAAGCCGGTCGCCTCCGTCGCCCCCGACTCCGACGCCGACGCCCCTCCGCTTCCGCCTCCGCCCCGGACGCCGTCGTCGACGCCCCTCCGCCTCCGCCTCCGCCTCCACAGGTTGCCTCCGTCGCCCCCGACTCCGACGCCGACACCCCTCCGCCTCCGCCTCCGCCTCCACAGGTTGCCTCCGTCGCCCCCGACTCCGACGCGGACGCCTCCACCTCCGCCTCCGCGAGGGACATCGACGACCTGCCGAAGAACGCGGCCAACTATCCCGTCGGTCCTTTCGGCACGAAGGTTAGTCTCATAGAGTGGATTGCGAATCCGAGATGTGCATTTTATCTCTTCGACATGTGTTCTTACTATGAGATGTGATAGTTTGTGTCTATAGACTGATCTGTTTACACTTGGAGTGCATTATTGGTCTCATGCTGCTTTTGATAGTTGTATTTTACTTATTATCTAACCATTGTTCGTTTGATGCGCTACAGTAACGTCTCGCGTTTTTCACGCTGATGAGTTCCTTTCCATATTGTCGAGACGTTCAAGTCAGAAGACTGCGGTTATAGGCACTTCTAAATGTTTGAATGGGAGAGTTTTTGGTTTTTCGACAATGTTGGATTAGTTAATCGCTATATGTTCAAATGGTGCGGATGTTTTGTCTTTTCTTTTTCGAACGAGCGCTTGCCGTGAACTCATCTTTGTCACTTTGCATTCAATTTTGTCGATCCAGTGAAACAAAGTGATAAATACAATTGACTATTTTTTTCCCTATTTGCAAAGTGCTTATCACAAAATGAAATCATTGGCTCAACAGACCGGTAAAACTACATTGACCAATAATTTTGATCGAACAAATATAGAATTTTTGGTCAATTATGCATTGTGAAAGTGCGATTTGGAGGCTTTACATGCATTGTTATGATATTGGTCAAGAAACAGAAAATGCAACTCAAGACGGGAGTTTATAAAGTTGTAGAGGCATGTCGCTTGGTGGTGATTGTTCATTTGCGAGTCCAAGTTTGACAACCAACGAAAGCCGTTTACCATTGATTATCGAGTTAAGGTAGGAGCCTGGATTTCCGGAGAAAATGGTTCCTCAATTACTACGTACATCGCATAAATCCTCGCCAATCATTTGCTCCATCATGCAAGAAACCGGCCCTATAATTGCCCTCGACCTGGTCTTTCTCGCTGTGTCCGAATAATCGGACAAGAACAGGGGACGGGTTTGAGTTTCGCCAAGAACATTTCCTTCTTGCTTATTCGTCGCCTGTAATACGTACGGAGAGGGAGAGAGAGGCGGGAAGAATGGGGAAAGAGAAAGCGGGTTTGGTCGCGTTGCTGATAATTGTGTCGAGCTGGTGTGTATCGTCGTCCTCCTACTCCTCTTCTTCTTCTTTCGGAGGTGATCTCGAGCAGAGGTGATCGAGCGAGAGGCAAAAGGCGCCTTTGACTTTTGGGTCGGCGTCGTCGTCGCCGGTTCTCAATCGGGTCGGGTCATCCGTTGTCTTTCCACTCCATGGCAATGTTTTCCCAACTGGGTACCCTTCTTGACCTGTCTTCGCCAGTCCGGCGTTTCATTTATTAGTCGAGAGAGAGAGAGAGAGAGAGAGAGAGAGGTGATGCACCTGCATTTTTGCTCCTTCAATGAATTCTTGAATGCCCGGGTGACTTTTGTTATAGGTCAAAGTTCTCAACAAACTTGCTTCAGCTCGAGCTTCGGGAGCGGGTAGCGGCGGCAGAGTCTTGACAGATTTGGTAGAGGGTCTAGAAGAAGCAGCTGTTGCTTTGTAGAATTGAGGTTGAAGATCAACCAGAGTCATCCGGACTTAAAGGGAGGGTACTTGGTTTCTTGGTTTCTAGCAATGTCGTTTTCTTTTTCCTTCTCTAAGATCCCGATAGTGTAGAGGTTACGATCTTTCCGAGACTATGGAGAGGCAAAGTGTTGAAGCACTTGGAGAACTCTATTGATTTAGACCCAAAGCTTCGAAAGCTCCAAAATTATGAAGGAGTAAGTTTTGAATCGATGAAGTTATTCTTAATAGATTGGACCTCATCATTTCAGCAGCTATTTATATTGTGTATTATCGTGTTCGTATGCTTTGAGGAGAAAAGTTAATGCTCTAATTCTCAATTAAAGTACATACGTTCGAATGCTCCCGGGGATGGGAGCAAGAAGGAGAGTTAAACGTCGCAATGGAGTCCATGTTGGTTCTTGATTTGTATCTACAAGAGGAGTCAAAATTATAGTCCACAATGAGTTGGGCAAAATGCTGTGTGCCTACCAAAATAATATCTGAACTAGTGACCTCGGAGGAGTATTTTACTATAAAGTAAATGCAGGTCCATCATGCTATCTAGTTAATTCCTCTCTTCTTTTCTCCCTGAATAGCGCAAGACACTCGGGTGGGCTTTGCATTTTGCATGTGATGCTGATCTCTAGTCCGATTGCCGCTTAAACAGTCCGGTATCCGGGTTTGGAGGATGGTTCCTTCGAGGCTCTCGCTTCATGATCCTGTTCTTCCTCTTAACATTGAGGTAGAGGAATCTCTTACACAAGCTACCATAAAAATGATTTTATTGGATTAAGAATTCAATTCAAAATTTACCTGCTGTAGGCACCAACTCACGATGACGCTGTAAAACTTGGACTTGCCGTGCTTGGGGCTGTTAAGGAGTTTGCAGCTTTGGATACATCCGCTTTAGACAAGTTTGTTCAAGTATCATGAGCCGATGATGCAGAGCGCTTTGGTACATGTATCTTTCGGCACATTATACTGGCAGTTAAAGTCGGCTTTGGCGTCTACCTCTATACGTACGTATAATCGGTGCGTCAATCTCGATTCGAGGAGATTCATTTTTCAGATGGTTTTGGTCACGGGCACTCGAAATACTAGTTGATGGCTATGTTTACTTTAGTTTTTACTTATGTTCCATGTATGCTACAGAGATGTTCTGATAAATAAGAAACGTTCTTCGACTACAGAATTTGTCGGAGGGATGTTTGAAGTTGTGATGCAACTAGTTTTTCTCGTTTTTATAATGTTCGATTAATTTTGATTGCGCGTATCTCCTGATCATTGTTCTTTACATGGAATGCGCAATTTCTGTGCTTAAATGTTGTGATGTTTCCCAAAGACATCCCACACGTCTAATGTTTGTAATGATGAAGACTCGTATTGGACGTCCCGATGAACTGACCTAAATTTCCTTTTATCTTCACTAGTCGTATGATATGCCATCCAACACAACCCAATATTATTTCCAAAAAGGGTGGTTGGACAAGAAAATAGAAAAAAAATGGGGTGTCGGGTTTGGACGCCAAATTTTTTTTGCTCAACAACACAATGAGGTTGTAAACTAGGTGCGTGCAAAGTTCGATGGATTAATTTTGAGTACGGGAGCACGTACGAATTTATTTTCGAAAACTTTAAAGAAAAAAAAAGTTGGAAAATGGTTGTTGGGCAGGAAATAGAAAAAAAAAAAGGGGTGTCGGGTTCGGATGCCAATTGTTTTTTGCTCAACAACACTATGAGGTTGTAAACTAGGTGCGTGCAAAGTTTGATGGATTAATTTTGAGTACGGGAGCACGTACGCATTTCTTTCGAAAGCTTTAAAGAAAAAAAAAGTTGGAAAATGGTTGTTGGGCAAGAAATAGAAAAAAAAAAAAATGGGGTGTCGGGTTCGGACACCAACTTTTTTTGCTCAACATCACTACGAGGTTGTAAACTAGGTGCGTGCAAAATTTGATGGATTAATTTTGAGCACGGGAGCACGTACGAATTTATTTTCGAAAGCTTTAAAGAAAAAAAAAGTTGGAAAATGGTTGTTGGGCAAGAAATAGAAAAAAAAATTGGGGTGTCGGGTTCGGAAGCCAATTTTTTTTTGCTCAACAGCACTATGAGGTTGTAAACTAGGTGCGTGCAAAGTTTGATGGATTAATTTTGAGTACGGGAGCACGTACGAATTTATTTTCGAAAGCTTTAAAGAAAAAAAAAAGTTGGAAAATGGTTGTTGGGCAAGAAATAGAAAAAAAAATGGGGTGTCGGGTTCGGACGCCAATTTTTTTTTGCTCAACAGCACTACGAGGTTGTAAACTAGGTCCGTACAAAATTTGATAGATTAATTTTGAGCACGGGAGCACCTACGAATTTATTTCCGAAAGCTTTAAAGAAAAAAAAAAGTTGGAAAATGGTTGTTGGGCAAGAAATAGAAAAAAAAAATGGGGTGTCGGGTTCGGACGCCAATTTTTTTTTTTGCTCAACATCACTACGAGGTTGTAAACTAGGTGCGTACAAAATTTGATGGATTAATTGTGAGCACGGGGGCACGTACGAATTTATTTTCAAAAGCTTTAAAGAAAAAAAAAGTTGGAAAATGGTTGTTGGGCAAGAAATAGAAAAAAAATTGGGGTGTCGGGTTCGGACGCCAATTTTTTTTTTTTGCTCAACAACACAATGAGGTTGTAAACTAGGTGCGTGCAAAGTTCGATGGATTAATTTTGAGTACGGGAGCACGTACGAATTTCTTTTCGAAAGCTTTAAAGAAAAAAAAAGTTGGAAAATGGTTGTTGGGCAAGAAATAGAAAAAAATGGGGTGTCGGGTTCGGACGCCAATTTTTTTGCTCAACATCACTACGAGGTTGTAAACTAGGTGCGTGCAAAATTTGATAGATTAATTTTGAGCACGGGAGCACCTACAAATTTATTTCCGAAAGCTTTAAAGAAAAAAAAAAAGTTGGAAAATGGTTGTTGGGCAAGAAATAGAAAAAAAAAAAATGGGGTGTCGGGTTCGGACGTCAATTTTTTTTTTGCTCAACAACACTATGAGGTTGTAGACTAGGTGCGTGCAAAGTTTGATGGATTAATTTTGAGTACGGGAGCACGTACGAATTTATTTTCGAAAGCTTTAAAGAAAAAAAAAGTTGGAAAATGGTTGTTGGGCAAGAAATAGAAAAAAAATGGGGTGTCGGGTTCGGACGCCAATTTTTTTTTTCTCAATAACACATTGAGGTTTTAAACTAGGTGCGTACAAAGTTTGATGGATTAATTTTGCGCACGGGAACACGTACGAATTTATTTCCGAAAGCTTTAAAGAAAAAAATAGCTGGAAAATGGTTGTTAGACAAGAAATAGAGGAAAAAATGAGGTATTTGGACACCAAAAAAATGAGGTATTTGGACGCCAAATTGGGCCTCCTTGTTGTCTTCTACATTTTTTCTTTGTTTCCCCTCTCCGTAGCTTCTTCATACCCTCTCCTAGCCTGCGCACGTCCATTCTCCCCCTAGCCTGCACAGCCTGCACATTCTTGGGAATTTGCAATGCATTTATCATGGAAGGAAAAGCAGATGGACTTTTCTCTTTCCTCTTCAAACGAAGACAAGAGAAGCAGAGGGACTTTGCTCTTTCCTCTTCTTTCCTCTTCAAACGAAGGAAAGAGAAGCAGAGGGACTTTGCTCTTTCCTCTTCAAACGAAGCAGGGGCTCCGCACAGTTACTCTTCAGCAACTGCGCTTCTTTCACCCGACGGTTGTCGCTGGTCCGCCGTGCGTCAAGTCGTCATTCCCTGCTGTTGCCAACAACCTACATTACGAGCACCCTGCTCGTACGCCGCTCGCTTCTCTCTTCGCTGTCATTGCTACTCCGGCGTTTGTTCCGGCGTTCATCAAGCGGTGGTCCCCCATCGACATCAACAAACCACATTACGGCCGCCCCATCTCCGGCGCTCGCTTGCTTCTCTTTGCGCGCTCCTTGCTACTCCGGCGTTCGTTCGAAGTTCGTGAAGCAGCTGTTCCCCCGCCATCGCCGGCGAAGCAGGGGCCCCTATTACAGCGCTGACTCGCTTCTCTTTCCACGCTACTCTAGCGTTTGTCAAGCGACCGGAGGAGGAGGAAGGGCCATTTCTTCCTAAGGCGGAGGAACAGGGATAGAGATTTGGCCGTGGTTTTGCGGGAGCGGAGCCTGGGGCACATATCCTACCATTGCACGCTGCGGAGCCGATCGGTGACTGGGCTCGATGATTGCACGCTGCTCTCGAGATTCAAACCCTAGAGGGAGGTCGTCGGCTGGCTAAACTCCTTCATTCAAGGTGCGTTTAGGGCTTTCACGATGTAAAATTTGTTTGTGGGGGTTCAACATAAAAGTTGCGTACTCATCAGCTCCTTGCTTCGTTTTTGGCGTTATTTTCGGGAGGGAACTATGTTTCCTGGTCTCCTTACCCTGTTTCCACACTCCCTATGATGAGTTCGATCCTCTTAGTTTGATGGGTTGGCGTAATTTGATCGGCATAGTTAGTGTTGTGGACGTAATTTTGAGTGGTGGTAATAAGACATCAGTATGGAGAAGGAGGCTCTCCTTGGAACTCTGTTTTCTATTCTCCTTCCCCTAATTCCACACTCCGTGTGACGAGCTCGATCCTTTTAGTTTCATGGGTTTGGCGTAATTCTATTTTTGTATATATGTTTCCATGAATTCTATTTTAATGGTTAAGTAATGTCATGCTTTGATGTTTTATGGCTATAGTCATTGAACTGATTTCGTGTTATTTTTTCTTTTGCCCATTAGATCCCTTTTGATCAAGTAAAGCCTTTGCGCCCGTAAATTCACAGTGTAAGGTTATCCGATGGCTGAATTAGAGGTAATTCTAAACTTATACTATGTGAAAGATATTTGTTTTCTCAAAAAATGGAAGAAATTTTATTTTCCTTGTAAAAGAACCATGTTAAAAACCTTTTGTTCTTTGCTTGCAGCTTGAAACTGCTCATCTTGCACATGTAACCCGTGATTTGGAAAAAGATTTTGAGTTTACGATAGGAATGGTTTTTGCAAGCGAACTTGAAGCATATCATAAATATGTGGCCTATGCTATAGGCAAAGGTTTTGGAGTGAGGAAGTCTAAGACTAGAAAAAACGACAAAGGAGAAATTACTCGACGGATTTTTGTGTGTAATTGTGCGGGGTATTCTGTCAACTCATCTGATCAAGAAAAAAAATATGAAAGACCTGAAGTTAGATGTGGTTGTCCTGCTTTTATCAAATTTAAGGTTGAGAATGGCGTTCATGAAGTCGTGGAGTATGTTTCGGAGCACAATCATGAGTTTATACCAGAACATCAAAAGCACTTAATAAGATGTGGAAGAATGATTTCTAATACATGCAAAGGGGTTTTAGTTGACATGGCCAAAGCTGGCATTGGGGGGACAATGGCATATAAATTCTTGGCCAACGAAGCAGGAGGAAGCCAAAACTTAGGTTTCATCCTACGTGATTGTCAAAATTTTCTACAAAGTGAAAGATCAAATCTTATCGAAGGGGGTGATTGTCAAAAGCTTTTGAATCATTTTCATTGTATGCAAATGCAAAATCCAATGTTTTTCTATGCACAACAGGTAGATCAAGATGGTAGATTGGCAAATCTATTTTGGAGAGATAGTTTGTCAAAATTTGATTATGACTGTTTCGGTGATGTTGTGGTTTTTGATACCACCTATCGTACTAACAAGTATAACTTGATATGTGGGCCTTTTGTTGGAGTTAATCATCATTGGAAGAATACTTTGTTTGGTTGTGCATTTTTATCGGATGAAACCGCAAATTCATTTATATGGTTATTTGAGGTGTTTTTGAAGTCTATGGGAAATAAGGCTCCAAAAACCATTTTCACTTATCAAGACCAAGCAATGGCAAAAGCCATTCGAACGGTGTTCCCGAATACTCAACATCGTTTATGTACTTGGCATATTGGGAAAAATGCTAATCAAAACATTGGACATCTTTATCACAAGCCGGAGTTTAAGGATAAATATTTTTCAAAACTTATGTATAGATGCAGTTCAGAAGATGAATTTGAATCTACTTGGAGAAAAATGGATGAGGAGTGGGGCACTGAGAATAATAGTTGGCTTCAGAGGTTGTACGACTTGAGACATAAATGGAGTTCAGCTTTTGGTCGCGATATTTTTACTTGTGGTATAACATCAAGTCAAAGGAGCGAGAGTACTAACAATGTCTTCCAACAAATATCGGCTAAGACAGCGAGTCTTGTATTATTTGTCCACTACTATGAAGAACAATTGAAACATATGAGAGAGACTGAAGGTCAAGATGATTATAGTTCTCGTGGACAGCCTAGATTGCATATTATGCATAATGGGATATTGACGCATGCCGCTTCGGTGTACACTCGGGCCATTTTTAAGAGGTTTTATGATGAATTTTTGCAAACGGTCTCCCAACAGATTTCAAGTACTGCTTTCAATGGGTTGGTTTATGAATACACTCTCAAGTGTAAGGGGATTCAAGGTGAACATATTGTCAGATTCAATCCTGTTGATTTTTCCATTTCTTGTGAATGCAAGTTATTTGAATCAAAAGGGTGGTTGTGTCGCCATGCTTTGTACGTGTTGAATGCGAACCCATCAGTTTCAGTCATTCCATCTGCTTATATTTTGAAAAGATGGACTAAAGGTGCGAAGCAAGGATATATGAATGATGAATCTCATGAAATGTCAGCAGGTCCATCTACTTTTAATAGATTTTCCACATTAATGCAAAATGCTTTTGAAGTGATGAGTTTGGGAGCCCAAGATGAAAATACAATGAGAATAGCGAAGAAGAACTTAAATGCAACAGTAGCTGAAATTTCATCATACAACTCAAGCGTGGTTGTGACAGATGGTGCCAGTGATGGTAATGATAATGAGGCTTCTTTGTGTGAGATGTTGGTATTGGACCCCCTTCAAAAGAAAGGAAAGGGAACAAGTTATGGAAGGCTTAAAGCCTCAAGTGAGAAAAAAAGAAAAAAAAAACTAAGAAAATAATACCCTCGATGCCGTAGAAAGTCGAGGTGAGCTGATTCCGATTGACATAGAGTTCTAGTTAATATGTTTAGTTTATTCTTATGCTATATGATGCCAATTAATATATTTCTTATTTTGTAATGTAGAGCTGGTTGTTCAAACAACACATGTTGAAACTCATTTATTGGATTATTCAAGAAATGCAAATCAAATTCAAAATGCCTTTTGTCCTGGCAACATTGGTGGTCCTGTAGTAAATCCTAATTTTCATAATCAGGTGTGTCTCTCTGAGCTCAACATTTGTTTTTACATTCTACTAATTTGATCAATTTTTTATATATATACATAGATGCAACCAGCATACATTATGCCGCCGGGGATTATGAATGAGTATTTCCCGTTCACTAATCAGGTATATAATAGTTTGGGTTACTAATTTAATTTTTGATTGAAATTTAATGTCCCATGAAAGCATTTTATTACATTATATTAAAGAGGTCATTTTTTTTTATATAGATGCAACAATCATATATCATGCCGTCAAGGATTATGAATGGATATTCCCCATTCACTAGTCAGGTACCTATTATGAAAATTATTTGATATTGCAACATTGTTTCATCTTTAGTAAATTATTTTAATGCTTATTGATAATGCTTTCTTATCAATAGATGTTGGAGTATCATAATAGATCCCATGAAAACATTTTGAGTCAGGTACTAGTCGTCTCACTTTTGTTGACTTGCATTTTTTGAGATAATATTTATGCATGCCCATTGTTTAGAAAATTGTGCATTTTTCTCAAAAATATGATTTATTTCTTTGTACAGGAGTCATCTAATTCTTTTCAACATCCTAAGCTGAATAAATTGAACGATTCTGAAGGCGGAGACAACGCATGATCACACAAGAATTCATCACGAGGCGAAAGATAGCAGCATATGTTTTTATGTTGGGCAGTTCATTGAGTATATAGGATGCTGTGTTAAAAAGTCGTAATTTGATGAAAACATGTGGTTTAGGTGTGTAATTGCATATGCTTCTACCAACACGATTATTGCTTTTTATTCTTGTAAGAATTCCCATGTCTTCTATGCTGTTTAGGAAGCTCAATTATTGAGCACCTATCTTTTAGTGTGTGGTCGTAAGATGCCGAAGACTTTGTACCCAAGATATTCACCAACAATGGAATAGACGTGAAAGGGCATCATTTCGAGCTGCTTCCTTTCGGTTCAGGATGTAGGGGGTGCCCTGGAATTCAGTTAGGCCCGATACAAGCGAAGCTTTTCCGAACCCGACACCCCATTTTTTTTCTATTTCTTGCCCAACAACCATTTTCCAACTTTTTTTTTTCTTTAAAGCATTCGAAAATAAATTCATACGTGCTCCCGTACTCAAAATTAATCCATCGAACTTTGCACGCACCTAGTTTACAACCTCATTGTGTTGTTGAGCAAAAAAAAAATTGGCGTCCGAACCCGACACCCCATTTTTTTCTATTTCTTGCCCAACAACCATTTTCCAACTTTTTTTTTTTTAAAGCTTTCGAAAATAAATTCGTACGTGCTCCCGTGCTCACAATTAATCCATCAAATTTTGCATGCACCTAGTTTACAACCTCGTAGTGATGTTGAGCAAAAAAAATTGGCGTCCGAACCCGACACCCCAATTTTTTTTTTCTATTTCTTGCCCAACAACCATTTTCCAACTTTTTTTTTCTTTAAAGCTTTCGGAAATAAATTCGTAGGTGCTCCCGTGCTCAAAATTAATCTATCAAATTTAGCACGCACCTAGTTTACAACCTCGTAGTGCTGTTGAGCAAAAAAAAATTGGCGTCCGAACCCGACACCCCATTTTTTTTTTCTATTTCTTGCCCAACAACCATTTTCCAACTTTTTTTTTTCTTTAAAGCTTTCGAAAAGAAATTCGTACGTGCTCCCGTACTCAAAATTAATCCATCGAACTTTGCACGCACCTAGTTTACAACCTCATTGTGTTGTTGAGCAAAAAAAAAAAATTGGCGTCCGAACCCGACACCCCAATTTTTTTTTTCTATTTCTTGCCCAACAACCATTTTCCAACTTTTTTTTTCTTTAAAGCTTTCGAAAATAAATTCGTACGTGCTCCCGTGCTCACAATTAATCCATCAAATTTTGCACGCACCTAGTTTACAACCTTGTAGTGATGTTGAGCAAAAAAAATTGGCGTCCGAACCCGACACCCCATTTTTTTTTCTATTTCTTGCCCAACAACCATTTTCCAACTTTTTTTTTCTTTAAAGCTTTCGAAAGAAATTCGTACGTGCTCCCGTACTCAAAATTAATCCATCAAACTTTGCACGCACCTAGTTTACAACCTCATAGTGTTGTTGAGCAAAAAAAAATTGGCATCCGAACCCGACACCCCTTTTTTTTTTCTATTTCCTGCCCAACAACCATTTTCCAACTTTTTTTTTCTTTAAAGTTTTCGAAAATAAATTCGTACGTGCTCCCGTACTCAAAATTAATCCATCGAACTTTGCACGCACCTAGTTTACAACCTCATTGTGTTGTTGAGCAAAAAAATGGGGTGTCTTTGGCGTCCAAACCCGACACCCCATTTTTTTCTATTTTCTTGTCCAACCACCCTTTTTGGAAATAATATTGGGTTGTGTTGGATGGCATATCATACGACTAGTGAAGATAAAAGGAAATTTAGGTCAGTTCATCAGGACGTCCAATACGAGTCTTCATCATTACAAACATTAGACGTGTGGGATGTCTTTGGGAAACATCACAACATTTAAGCACAGAAATTGCGCATTCCATGTAAAGAACAATGATCAGGAGATACGCGCAATCAAAATTAATCGAACATTATAAAAACGAGAAAAACTAGTTGCATCACAACTTCAAACATCCCTCCGACAAATTCTGTAGTCGAAGAACGTTTCTTATTTATCAGAACATCTCTGTAGCATACATGGAACATAAGTAAAAACTAAAGTAAACATAGCCATCAACTAGTATTTCGAGTGCCTCGTGACCAAAACCATCTGAAAAATGAACCTCCTCGGAATCGAGATTGACGCACCGATTATACGTGCATGTACAGAGTAGACGCCAAAGCCGACTTTAACTGCCGTATAATGTGCCGAAAGATACATGTACCAAAGCGCTCTGCATCATCGGCTCATGATACTTGAACAAACTTGTCTAAAGCGGATGTATCCAAAGCTGCAAACTCCTTAACAGCCCCAAGCACGGCAAGTCCAAGTTTTACAGCGTCATCGTGAGTTGGTGCCTACAAGGTAAATTTTGAATTGAATTCTTAATCCAATAAAATCATTTTTATGGTAGCTTGTGTAAGAGATTCCTCTACCTCAATGTTAAGAGGAAGAACAGGATCATGAAGCGAGAGCCTCGAAGGAACCATCCTCCAAACCCGGATACCCGGACTGTTTAAGCAAAGAATCGACTAGAGATCAGCATCACATGCAAAATGCAAAGCCCACCCAAAGTGTCTTGCGCTATTCAGGGAGAAAAGAAGAGAGGAATTAACTAGATAGCATGATGGACCTGCATTTACTTTATAGTAAAATACTCCTCTGAGGTCACTAGTTCAGATATTATTTTGGTAGGCACACAGCATTTTGCCCAACTCATTGTGGACTATAATTTTGACTCCTCTTGTAGATACAAATCAAGAACCAACATGGACTCCATTGCGACGTTTAACTCTCCTTCTTGCTCCCATCCCCGGAGCATTCGAACGTATGTACTTTAATTGAGAATTAGAGCATTAACTTTTCTCCTCAGCATACGAACACGATAATACACAATATAAATAGCTGCTGAAATGATGAGGTCCAATCTATTAAGAATAACTTCATCGATTCAAAACTTACTCCTTCATAATTTACTCGGAGCTTTCAAGCTTTGGGTCTAAATCAATAGAGTTCTCCAAGTGCTTCAACACTTTGCCTCTCCATAGTCTCGGAAAGATCCGTAACCTCTACACTATCGGGATCTTAGAGAAGGAAAAAGAAAACGACATTGCTAGAAACCAAGAAACCAAGTACCCTCCCTTTAAGTCCGGATGACTCGGTTGATCTTCAACCTCAATTCTACAAAGAATGCTGCTTCTTCTAGACCCTCTACCAAATCTGTCAAGACTCTCGCGCTACCTGCTCCCGAAGCTCGAGCTGAAGCAAGTTTGTTGAGAACTTTGACCTATAACAAAAGTCACCCAGGCATTCAAGAATTCATTGAAGGAGCAAAAATGCAGGTGCATCACCTCTCTCTCTCTCTCTCTCTCTCTCTCTGACTAATAAATGAAACGCCGGACTGAACTGAAGACAGGTCAAGAAGGGTACCCAGTTGGGAAAACATTGCCATGGAGTGGAAAGACAACGGATGACCCGACCCGATTGAGAACCAGCGACGACGACGCCGACCCAAAAGTCAAAGGCGCCTTTTGCCTCTCGCTCGATCACCTCTCGCCGAGATCACCTCCGAAAGAAGAAGAAGAGGAGTAGGAGGACGACGATACACACCAGCTCGACACAATTATCGCAACGCGACCAAACCCGCTTTCTCTTTCCCCATTCTTCCCGCCTCTCTCTCCCCGTCTCGTATTACAACTGACGAATAAGCAAGAAGGAAATGTTCTTGGCGAAACTCAAACCCGTCCCTGTTCTTGTCCGATTATTCAGACACAGCAGCAGAAAGACCAGGTCGAGGGCAATTATAGGGCCGGTTTCTTGCATGATGGAGCAAATGATTGGCGAGGATTTATGCTGATGTCTGTAGTAATTGAGGAACCATTTTCTCCAGAAATCCAGGCTCCTACCTTAACTCGATAATCAATGGTAAACAGCTTTCGTTGGTTGTCAAACTTGGACTCGCAAATGAACAATCAGCCACCAAGCGACATGCCTCTACAACTTTATAAACTCCCAAGACTTGAGTTGCATTTTCTGTTTACTGACCAATATCATAACAATGCATGTAAAGCCTCCAAATCGCACTTTCACAATGCATAATTGACCAAAAATTCTATACTTGTTCGATCAAAATTATTGGTCAATGTAGTTTTACCGGTCCCGTTGAGCCAATGATTTCATTTTGTGATAAGCACTTTGCAAATAGGGAAAAAAATAGTCAATTGTATTTATCACTTTGTTTCACCGGATCGACAAAATTGAATGCAAAGTGACAGCATGAGTTCACAAAGCAAGCGCTCGTTCGAAAACAGAAAAGACAAAACATCCGCACCATTTGAACATATAGCGATTAACTAATCCAACATTGTCGAAAAACCAAAAAACTCTCCCATTCAAACATTTAGAAGTGCCTATAACCGCAGTCTTCTGACTTGAACGTCTCGACAATATGGAAAGGAACTCATCAGCGTGAAGATCCATATATAAACATCAAACGCGAGACGTTACTGTAGCGCATCAAACGAACAATGGTTAGATAATAAGTAAAATACAACTATCAAAAGCAGCATGAGACCAATAATGCACTCCAAGTGTAAACAGATCAGTCTATAGACACAAACTATCACATCTCATAGTAAGAACACATGTCGAAGAGATAAAATGCACATCTCGGATTCGCAATCCACTCTATGAGACTAACCTTCGTGCCGAAAGGACCGACAGATAGTTGGCCGCGTTCTTCGGCAGGTCGTCGATGTCCCTCGCGGAGGCGGAGGTGGAGGCGTCCGCGTCGGAGTCGGGGGCGACGGAGGCAACCCGTGGAGGCGGAGGCGGAGGCGGAGGGGTGTCGGCGTCGGAGTCGGGGGCGACGGAGGCAACCCGTGGAGGCGGAGGCGGAGGCGGAGGGGCGTCGACGACGGCGTCCGGGGCGGAGGCGGAAGCGGAGGGGCGTCGGCGTCGGAGTCGGGGCGACGGAGGCGACCGGCTTGAGGGGCGTCGGAGTCGGGGGCGACGGAGGGGCGTCGGAGTCGGGGCGGCCGTAATGTGGTTTGTCGGCGACGGCGGGGAACGGCCGCTTGATGCACGGCGGAGCAGCAACGAGCGCGGGAGAGAGAAATTTTCAGATTCAAATTTTCGAGAGGAAAGAAATGGAGAACGAACGGGGCTTCTCTTTCCTTCGTTTGAGAAAGGAAACAAAAACTTAAGCCGCAATAAATGCTCTGACAGGAGAGAGAGCGTGCAGGCTAGGAGGAGAGAGGACTCGGCAGGCTAGGAAGAGGAGAGAGAGGGGAAGAAGGGAGAAGACACCACCAAGTGGGCCCACCCTCCACATGGCACCTCCTGAGTGGTCCTGGACCACGCTGACGTGGAGGTGTCTGCAAATAAAATGCGTTCCACGTTGTTAGAGTTTCAAAATTTTTATAAGATCAGAGATTTAGGAAAGTAATCATAAAGATCAAGGTACAGCTCACACTAAACCGTGTCGCGTGACTCCATCTCAAGCAAGCTTTATGTATTTATTTTGTGATATACGTAATCATTTTGTGAACCCTCTATAAAAATATGCTTATGCTTTTCTAATAGCTTTTTTATAATCACGGGAATCCTCATATAGTTAAACTTTCTCAAAAACGCACGAGGATCCCCAATTGAAATTATCGAGCGTGGCTCTCGCTCGAACTTTACCCAGTTTTACGACTCACCTAAAAATCCCAAGAAAGAAGATTTGAGTGGGTTCACCATTGTCTGGAAAGGCTAAAGCCGTTCCTATTAGCACAGTAAAAAGCAGTCAAGAAAGACACATTAACAAGTCTAACCTGGCGGCTCGAATGCTTTTTCTTGAAAATCAATGTTCTCATTAATTTCAAAATAGGAGTTCACTTTTACGAACAAAGGATGTGATTTGTGGTCAGAAAGAGAGAGGTCCCTCCAATAATGAATGAAATGACAAAATAGTCATAACAGCGGATGATGCGGATAGCATGCAGGCGGAAGGAACGAAAGGTGAAGATGATGAATTAGTGTGTGGCAATGATATTTTAAAGAGTCCCTGCCCTAGGTTCTAACGGGAAACCACAATGCAACCAAGAATCCTAAAAATGGAACAACGGAATTCGAATTGTAGCTCTGGCCAGAAGTTAACCTTGTTGAATGTCTTCCACGATGCAGAAATTAGGCAAAAATCTTGAATCTATCGGTTAGTTTTGTGAGAGGGGTTTCAGAATTCTCTTTGATTTTATTCAAAATTGGATAGTTTGTGAGAAAGCATTATTCATGTGATGATCGCCAACATGTTCAAACTTAGTACTAAGAAATGACGAGCTCTCTTGCTTACATTGTTTGATGCAATTTTTCTTAGTAGCATGACAGGCTAGAACACTAGGATTATAGATCTTTGAATTATATGCCTAAGCATTGCTATATTTCTCTTAAGGAACATGTTATTGGCAAATGTATAATCATAACGATCATTCATTTACAACATGCAATTAATTTTAACATGTTTATTACATTGGAGTTATTGAGGATTTGGGGCTACATTGAGAGAGGGTTGGGGCTGTCCCAAGTTATATTTATCCTCTATATTGGACAGTAATATAATTGAGGATGTCAATTCATATTTCTCGAAGGTGCATCATCTAAGATTTAGTTAATGGATTGCTAAGCTTACACTTAGCTTGGTAGCCCACATCAATTCGAGAGTTAGATTTAAGTTCTTTAATGTGCAAATATTTTTATTTTGGAGTCATCACTAATCTATTTTTGGTGAGTCAATTAGATACCTAAGTAAAGTGTGAGAGAATTGCTTTACTTTTACAAATCAAAGATTGTGAATTCAGAGATTTCATTACGTTAGATTACTTTTAACGCTCTTTTGGTACATTTTCTCTTTTATTATAAAAAATATTTGTCAGGCAATTCCAATCGATTTTAATCTAATTACCTAACACATGCGCAAACATTATTGAAACATGCAATAAGTACATCGTAAGCACAGGGAAAGCATTCATATACCTTAGCACAAGCACATTAACTCCTACCTGCAAAGTGCTCATTAAAAAGAATGCAATGCCTATACTAACATGATTCTTTTTAGTTTTTTTTTCAATTTTATAAGAATTAAATTAAATGCAACGTATGACATGCAATTTTAATCCTAAAACATGTCCCCATGACTTAACTCCAATGCAATAAGCAACTCTAATATAATGACCTTAAACATGTAAATCATATGACATGTGAAATAATGCCAACTAATGTTAATTTTAATTAAATGACCTAACATGCTATCACTAAATAACATGCATACATTAAACTATATGAATGACGTGCATTAATCGCATGACCTAAAGTATATGACATGACATAGTATAATGATGCAACTAAACTATATGGCATGACATATGATGATGCAACTAATCTATACAACACGCATATCACATTTTATTAAAATTCACAGCTCTAATTTTAGAATAAAAATGCACCTAAAGTAAGATCATATCTAATTTAAGTTAGGAAATGGATTAACCTAAATCCGATCTTAACTTAAAAATTTATCTTAATGTATAATTTAATTCAAAAATGCTATCTAGCCTTGGTAATATCTAAACATACTTTCAAATTAAAATAACAAAACCTAATCTAATCCCATCATGCAATTTTAGCCATAGAATCAAGTCTAAATGATATGATATACAATGCAATCTTTTTTGGATTTTTGATATTTTTGGATTTTTGATATTTTTAAAACATGGAAGTTATCTAAATTAAAGACAAAATCTCACCCAATCTGCACGTGCAATCTACGAAAATTTCAAATTAAATATTAGGGTAATCTAAAAAAACCATCTTCTTACGGTTAAATAAAAATTATCTCAATCTTGGGCAACGCAATTACCCATATATTAAGTTGGAATAATTAATAAAATGATTATATCTCTATGGATCAAATTAGTAATTAAATGAACTTTATCAATAAGCCTTAATTAAATATGCCTAAGATCTGAAATATCAATATTATATAGCAATCAATCCAAATTAAGGAATGAAATTTTCAAATCGAATTGGACGAAGAATATTACCTAATTTAAACACGCATAATCCAGTTCGGATTCGAACCGGATCACGGCTTGTGGACAAGGCTCTGGCTGGCGGCGCACGGTGTACTTCGCTGGGCTCCTTGCTTACGTGACCGACGTGAGGGATCACGGCAGATGATGGGCGGTGGGTGGTTTGGTGCTTGGCTAGCTGGTGGCCGAGAGGGGCTCTGATGGTTCGGCAAGACCGCCTTGCGACGCAGCCAAGGACTCGGCGAGTGACTGCTCTCGGTCAAGGTGGTAACGCTTGGACGGTGGCCACGTGGTGGCCCGGGGACGGGTTCAGTTAGGACCGCTACTGGAAATTCGTTGCTGTGTAGGCGTCGCTGTCGCGTTCGAAGGAGAACCTCCGAGAGCCGTCCGAATTGACTGAGCACGCCGAGCCGCTGGGATGCTGTGCTAGTCGTTAGACAGGCCGGGCTCGCCGGTACCCCGCAGGAAATCCCCTACAATTTACTGGAAACTGCCCGGGATCGCTGGCTGGTATCGTCTGGGCAGCAGGTCCTCGTGGTCGCTTGGCTGGCTGGAGCAGAGGAGTCTTGGTCAGAGCAGGGACGAAGAGCAGGAGCGCCAATCGTCAGCCACAAGCTTGAGCTCGTTGTCTGGGGCTCCTCGGTCAGCAAGAGGAGGCGTCGCGGTTCCGGATGCAGTGACGGATCAGCAGCTGGGTCGAGGTCGTGTGCGGGGGAGATTGGCCGTCGACGCTAGTCAGGGCTCGACCAAAAACAGGACGGGGCCGGAAGCAGGACCTCCTTTAAGCGTTGGTGAAGAGCTGGGCAAGATCGGACTGCAGCGTGGGGCGAGGACAAGCGCGACAGCGAGCTCGCTGGAGGCTGTGGAGGTCGTTGAAGGCTGGCGTGTCGCTGCAGCGGAGGCACGGTCGTGATGAGAAAACTGACGAAGGAACGGGGCAGGGGGCGCAGTTATGAGGCACCCAGGAACAACACCGCCGAGGGGATGCTAAGTGCTCTTCCCCTATCTCACGTTTTTTCTTCCCTTCAATCTTGTGGCCGTCCCTCTCTCTCTCTCCATATATATTCTGCTGGTAAGGTGAAGCTCAGAGAGAAGACTCGCTCCCCACGATCTCTCTCTCTCTCCCTATTCCCTCTTGTTTTTTTTTTTTTAAATCGTGTGCTTTCTGTGAAAGTGAGTCAGTTCTCAACCGTGTGGCCTCCCCCTGTGAACGTGAGCCGGTTCTCTATGCATATAGAGCGACTTCGTTCCTTATTGATGAGAACAACATATCGCTTTCTTTTCAAACTTGGACTTTTCCCAAATCAGATTTCGAAATTATTCAATCCCGGCTTATATCCTGAAGATCAAATAATAGGATTGAATTGATAATTATGAATAAGCATTGGAGATTGAACTTCATCAGCAAGGAATTGAGTGTAAAGTTTAAATTTGCTACTGCCATTATCTTTAAGAAGTCCCTTCAATTACATGTACAATGGTACGTGGTAATACCACGCTTTCACATATGATGCAACTCAGTCCTAAATTGAAAAGAGCATGAGATGTTGTTTAAAAGTTATGAAAATATTTCAATAAGATATATCTTAAAGTGTGACCCAAACTATTTATTAATCTTATTGATGTTGCAAAAATATACTTCGTATGGTGACATTAGTTAAAAAAAATTGAAAATATAAAAAATGACATGACGCCAATGATAAACTCTATCTTGATACACTTAGTATCAATCGGTATTGCCTCCATCACTTTATAAAATTCATCGAGATCGCTTTATTTTCTAATTTTATTTTTATGTGACATGCATTACGTGGAAACCAAGCGGAATCTAGAAGTCTCCACTGTTTTCATTCTACGTTCCGACTCTACTTCCCGTGATCTCACACGGTTTTTCCACAACTTTTTGTAAGTCTTAATACCTAGAATCAATCGGTTGATTGAACGATTATGTCCGCGAAATTTCCATCATGTTACTGTTTTAGAGGGACCCTTTCGTTTGGAGTAAAACCAAGCGGCCAAAGTTGACCATACACAGAAACGAAAAAACGAAGAAAGCAGTTCAGTTGGTCCATTTGCCGTGCAGAATCAGGAGGAAGAGAAACAGTAATGGTGGACTTTGGGAGTTTCTTTTGGAGGTCTCCTACGCGGTCTCTTTTCTACGTTCCTACTTTACTTCCCATTGAACTCGTTTGGTTTTTCCTATTACTGAACGTATGCCACAGATTGTTAAGAGTTCCCGACGTTATGCTGTGCTATGGCAGCATGAGACGGCTTCTTTCTCTTCTTCAGTGTCATTACCTTTAGGTCTTCTTCTTGCTCTTTCCCTCCTGGTCAACGATATCACTGCTAGGGAGTGTCTTGGACGCGGACATCGCATTTTAGAGCCTGCCGCACGGCTTTTTCTTTTATACTTTCCGACTCTACGTTCCCATTGATCTCACAAGGCTTTTCCCGCAACTTTTTCGAAAGTTATGTGAAAAGCCATGATTTTCTCTCGACGTATCCATAATTTTTTTTTTTTCCAAGGGGACCCTTCCGTGAAAATAAAGGCTACCACTCTATAATGGTGGACTGCACTCTAAAAGAAAGATGAGGCCAATTATTTGGCGTATTTGCTGTACAGAATCAGAAGGAAGAGAAGCAGCAATGGTGGATTGGAAGTGCATAGCAAAGTTACAAAAGTTGCGAACTGCATGGGAAAGTCACGTGGAACTTTAGGAATGAGTTGACCTTAAAATTTACGAGTAAGTTTGGAAAGTTAGTAGCAATGTTCTGGTTGTTTACTTCGAATAGGAGAAACGAACTTACGCACTGCATAGGAAAGTTATGTGAATTATAACGAATGGTATGGCCCCAAAAACTTATGAAAAAACAAGAGAAATTGATACTACTGTTGAGGAAAATTCTAAACAACAAAATGTTGGCAATCATTGGTGTAATCAAATTATTAGTTATTCATGCGAAGTTGGAAAAAAAAATAATGTAAAAATCGTCATATGTCATGTAAATATATAAATTTTTTTTGAAAAGGTAACAATTAGGGTAGGAATAATGTCCTCTTTGATTACTCTGATCAATATAATCATATCTACTCCCAGATTAAGTGATGCAGAGTTGTGCTAATTACTATGTTTTGATTAAATTAAATATTCGAAATTATTAATTAACACGATATTATAATTTATATAACGTGTTTGATTAATAAATCAGTTTTGGTCATCATGGACATTGATAGTGCTCATAATTTACATAGTAATACAATGATTTTAATTCTAGTATTGCATTTTACGAGATATTGTAATGTAAAGTACAATAATGCTATTAGACATATTTAACGTCAATATTTAAGTAATTTTAATTAATATCTACAGTAACAAAAATCCTACAGTGCGAGGAAGAAAGAACTAGGTTAACGTTAAGGGGCAAATTTTCCCTACGAAAAATGCGGCATTTGGCTGCGAGCGGGGCGAGCAGGGACTGATATCAGCCCCACCTCGCTTGAATAATTGACAAAAATATTTAATAATGATTCATACATCTTATAAGTTAAAACTTATTGAGTGATCCTAAGCCTTTCTAACTTTTTCTCACACTTATAACCTGACTATCAACCCAATCTTAACAATCTCTTCGTCACATATCGGATTTGGATCAGAGCCGCAACAATCCGTAACTCTTCTGTATGACTATTGGCTTCAAACTTGTTGGCTATCCGGACTCTGATTGTAAGTGATAACGTAACTTTATAATGTTGAAAGTACAAAATTAAGGATATTCAATCTTCATGTTTTTCACGTTGCGGAAAAACTGAAAGAGATGAAAAAATCCGATTTCTCTTCCTTAACCCACTTTTTTCTTAAAATATACAACGTTCTTTTCACGTTTCACATCGTGAGTAGAAAGATGACTAAATTCTATATATATAGGCTGTCAATAGGTGCTTTTCATCAAAGTATATTATACCTTCATGCCTTTTCATCAGAACCGTAACTTCCTCATAAAGATTGCACCTTTTCATTTTATGAGAATTACAATTTCTCATAACCAATACGTTCTAGCTCTTAAATATTCATTAAATCATAATTAATAAAATCATGTGGGCCACAATAATAACCTTGGGCCACTCTTACATCAAAAACTAGTTCAAAATGTGAGATTTTCTCTCAAACTTAAAAACGTGGCCACTAGCCCCTTTGACAAAAACTCATTATTCATACAAAAACTCTTAACAATTATTTATTTTTAATACACAATTCGAAAAAATATAGCAAATTTTTTTTCCAAGAGGGACACAGCTCCCGCAGGGAATATGGATGAATCATGACCCGCGTAGGACACAGGCAGTGGCCGGGAAAAGCTCTGCCTCACGAGGTGCGGAGGTGGTGACAAGTAATGCGATCCCCAGCCGTGGTCCGTCGCTCCGACAACATCGATCTTGTCCCGGAAATCCTCAGCCAACAAGATCACATCCTTCTACCTCTTTACGACCACCGTGGTGGTCCACTCTTCCTGGTCAGCCTTGTAAGCCATCCGGAGCGTCCCTTTCCCCAATGCCTCGACACTGGCCCTCGAAAGATCCTCGAAATCGGAACTCTTCGCTGGGTTCCCCATCAACATCAGCTCGTTCCTTTCCGGCTTAGGCTCTTGCGGCTTTTTCTAGGTGGCATTTTTCTCTAACTGCGATTAACTATTGTTCTTCCTGGAGTCGATCTTCGCCACAGTTTGTTCATTGGTGTCACTTCTTATCTAGTGAATGCAAATTGCAATGCACACGTTTAACATCACGAAAAATCCTAAACTGATATGTTGGTGAAAATTTTACACCAAAAACCTCAAAGCGGCATATTTATGATAAATTTACTCTCGTTAGTTTTCGTTAAATTGAATTAATATCACAAAAACCATAAACTAGTACATCCATTATAAATAGATGGTAAAATCCCAAATTGGTATATCACACAATTTGGCAATTTAATAGAAAAATTTAAAGAAAACTAACGAAGAATAAATTTGTTATAGGTATATCCATTTAGGGTATTTGGTGATCAAAAAATTAGTTTTGCGTAAATTTATCACATATATACTAATTTAAATTTTTTCGTGATATTAACATTATTTATTAATGAACAATCTCAGTAAGTGAAGTGTTATTAGCCAAATTAATCTTAATACCTTTTTGTATTAATATCTACTAAGCATATTGTAGCTGAGGAATTGGATGGAACATTTATACTAATATCAATAATATGGTATATGAGAGTGCGAAAATAGTAGGGAACATTCATTCCGCTAGTATCTTTTGGCATTCATCTAATGACCTGATTAAATATAGGAAACATATGAGAACTTAATCTAGCTGGATGTCACAATAGCTCTGTAATTTTGTCATGATTGGTTTGAAATTTCTTGACATGAATTTGGTTGTGATTGTTTAGCTAGACCTTTTAGGATAGTTGGTGCATGAAAGTAGGCCATGTCATCTTCATGAAAGTTATTTTAAATGCTTTAATCTTTATTATTAAACAACTGACCTTTTCAAAATTACATCTTTAAGAAATGCTTTGGTACATATGATGTTTCCCAAAAATAATTCCTTAGAAATTTTTTTAGAAAATTCAATTTGACTTAAGGAAGAGACATGGTTTGGACCATATTCAAAATGCTTGCAATGCTTGTGAATGCATTTGTGCGAGTTCCTGGCTAGCCTTGGCAATTGAATGTGTTTCATAGTCTCAAATATTTCCAAATTTCTTCAAATCCTGATTTGACAATAGTGAAAGTCACGGTTTGGACTGTATTCAAAATATTTGTGACGCTTGTGAATGCATTTATGCCAGTTTCGAACTAGCCTTGGCAATTGAATGCCTTCCATAACCGATACATCATCTTGTCTCAAAAGCTTTATTGATGATTTCAACCCTATCTTTGGAACATCAAATATTCCCCTCATGCATATGATCACATCATTCATTCTAAATGCCTATGTTCGTGATCGGCGCATGCCCTTGGTAATAATTGACCCATCGACGGTTCACTCCCCTGGTTGATTGATTGAGAAATAAGGTCTAAAAGACCCGCATGCATGTTTAATTCTCGTAATGCATGTGATTGCTAGATGTATTTTAGGGCTTATGCATGATATCGTGGGAAAATCTTGGGATCACATAGAGTGCCTCATTAGGGACTTAGAAGCATTATTGACCATACGAGAACACAATTGGTCAATAATGGCTATAAGTCATAAAATGAATCACATAGGTGTCTTAGAGGAACCTACGCATGAATTACAAAGGCCGACCTCGAGGCCCAAATTTGATTTGTGAATTGAATTTCCTTTGAGCGATTGACTTTGGCATGATGTTGTGTTTTTGGTTATTTTCACGTGTATGACTGTCTATTTCCATTTTATGTACCTAGTTATAGTTTTTAGATTAGGTCTAGAATAGGATGTTGAAGACGAAGATGACATGAAGACGGTGAAAGGTCGATGTCCGATCTGACCATACCATTTGTACTATTCATTCCCCGACATTTGTCTCGAGTTTCTTATTGTCTGTATAAAAACCCAACAAGTTGCGGGTTCTTTCTCGTTCTTATTCTTTTAATTGTGTTTTTCTTTTATCTTTCCTTGGATTCCATGATAGATTTACTGTTTTCCTTGGTTGTTTACTTTCTGTCTCACAATTTCAATACAATGGTTGTTTTTTTGTTTTTTTGTTTTCACTTTTCTTAGAAATAGAATAGCATGAAAACAACCGACCATGCATGATCGCCTATTTTAGGACAAAAGATCCTGAAAAAGTAAAGAAAAAAGTGTATGGACACATTAGGTAAACACAACATACTGTTTAGGTACTAAAATGACGCTAATAGAAATATTGGCGTAACCCAAGTTCTCGAACCTAGATATCTAGTTGTGTAGGAATCGAGGGAATACTTCTGACCCTCGATTGGGTTTTTAGCCGACCCAAAAAATGAGGCTAATGGTGACTCCCGTCTTGTTTTTAGGATGTTTTAAACAATTATACCGTATAAATGAATTCGTTGTGAGGGGTATGAACCTCAAGAAAAGGTTCACAATCGTGATTTAGCATACTTGAGATGGTGAAGCAGATAAAGATGAAGTGATGCCATCTCTGATGGATGTACATCTCAAGAGGACTATCATGGTTGTTAAAAATACCCTTAAAACTCACATTTACGTCCGGATTCCTTTCGACCTTAAAACCATCGATCAAGACGTACTGTGATGTTGAGGTAGGGTCATGACACCTTCTACTATCACGCGGGATACGAGTTTGGGAGAGCTCGTGATTATGATTAAGGAAACTTATGAGATGTTCGTTCGGGGGGTGAGGTGATGACACCCCTGTGGTTGAGAACTGTGAGAGAACAAACAAGTATCCCTAAACTCAACCTTTCCCCTTTCCTTTCCTCGCGAGGGACATTGGCGGCGAGATCGGGTCATGACAGGCTAGGCAACTCCGTTAGGGACTAGTTACTAGGTTCAAGAGGACTTGAAGCCGTAAAAAAATGGTTGTTGTGTTTCATTAACGTGTCTTGCGTAGGATCGCCTGCTTGTCAAAGTCAAGTGGATAATCAGGTTAGTCATTAATAAAGTGTTAGATGTTCTTGTGGGTGGGAGTCATAAGGGGAAGCGTGATTGAAAACCATTTGTTTTACAGGTGGAGTATGAATGTATGAATGTATGAGGGTTTTTATTGAAGTGTTAATTATTTAAGCTTAAAACGCATGTTTACAAGCTTTAGCACGATACCGCACACATGACCGCAGTTTAAAACCCCAATCCCCCCATTTAGGACCTTAGGAGGATTTATGGGTGGAACCTACGAGTGAATGCTCGTGATAATCCATTTCTTACATAAACCCGCTTGTCCCAATCCATAAAAATAGCATTGACCGACGATAGTAGCGTGGGTAAATTATTTTTATCCTTTGAGATGAGAACTTTGAGCCTTTAGTATCCTCATCTTTGGCGTCGAAATCTCATAGTTTCATGCGACATGTGATTTGCGTTTGCCATGTGTTTGGTGGGTAAGATATCGTTCCTTTCTTATCTTTGTTATTTTTCTTAATTTCCGAACTTTTAATAAGCACTTTATATTTCAACGGCGATGCATTTTTAATCTTGAATGCCCTTGTAGGTTTAGATTTTAGATGAGCAAACTTGAGATCAAAAGGGGCATTTGGATTAAATATTTGTCGTCGTCATTTTCAATTGTATAATTTCTTTTGGAGAAATTTTGATGAGAAGATGCTTTATGATACTAGGGTCATATATGCTTCTTATCACTATTTTATCTCAAGAAAATAAAAAATTGATGGGGTTTTGTATTTTCTTGATTTTTCTTGACCTATGTACTAATTTGAGCCCCTTTCTTCTCAAAAGTACTGAAAGACGGTTGAAAAAACATCTATTATACGTACTCGCCACCAAGTAAGGATGGAGAATGAAGATAACCGTGCTCGTGTTATTAACATGGAGAACCAAATGGTGTAGATGATGGCGTTATTAGCTAACCTCTCCAATCAAGTCAAAAATCTGATGTGCCTTGACTCGAACCCCGAAGGAAAGGCCTACCGAAGAGGTTCCTACCGCAACCCCAATGGTCATTGACTTAGAGGCTTCGTCTAAGGAGACTGTCATGCCCTGAACCTCGAGCGCACCCACATCCTTTTGCGGTCGATACAAATGCGACGTTCCCAGGACGCGTCGCCGGCCCATTCATTTTTAATGCACATGCAGAAGTGTATAAATACCCCTGACAACAAACATCATGGGATAGGAAAACAGGGCACATTTCACAAAAGCCAACTTTTATAAAAAAACTGGGTTTAGATACAAAACGAGTCTAGTCAAAGTCTACAAAATATCGACTCACAAAAAGAAGCTATCCTAAGACATACTAGTCGGACACATACGCTGATTCTTTAGACTCCACCTCCACAGACTCCGAGGCTTCGGGTTCTTCACAACCACCATCTAAGGACCTGAAAAGTTAAGCTCACGACGGGATGAGACAACGTCTCAGTAAGTCCACCCCCTAAACCCTTATTAGGAAGAAAATACGTCTCGGGGCACCACACAATTAGAATAGAGGACTTACCTCGCCTCAGTTCTTTCCTGCACGTCAGCACAGTTCATATACACATTGCATATAATTAATGCACATAACAATTGAAACGCCTCAACATCTCATTTAATCACAAGGGTCTCGATTATAAGGCTAAACCGTTATGACACATCCCATATCATGTCACACAGTTTTGTCTCATAATCAAGCGCATCAAACTCAACCAATCATGCGTTCCAATTGTTAATTAAACCCCTCTAGGGTATTGCCGACTCCCATGTTCGGCGGTCTACGGCATAGCTAAGCATCGTCTCTTCCCCATTGAGCACTGCTACGTCACTCATAGACGGCTATCCCGAAGGAGCTTAGGTCCATAATCTACTGCGACCAGCTACCCTAATGCATGGGTAACCGGAAAAGCGATTTAGTAATATCCGGCGTAAATGCTAGGACGGTCCTCTTTAACCAACACACGACCACTCAATCTCGGCCTAGGACATCGGGCATTGCACTCAAATGCCTCAATTAAAATAGTGATCTTGGCTTGTTTTCTTCGTATTAAAAACATTTGAGAAAACAGTTGCGTGTGGGTCCATGGTCAATCCGAACTAGAAAAATTGATACATTTCCTCTTTCAAACCCAACTATTTGATATAATATTTAAAATCCATTTTCGGTGTCAAAACCCGACACCCGGGATTTTCTTAATAAATATCACTCAATTTGCACAATCTAACAATCAATTGCATAATCTGAACACAGCAGTCAACACGATATTCCGGTCATCGGCTATCCCGATATAATTTTCGAAAAATAATAAATAATTAAATATGTTCCGAAATTAAATTAAATAATATTATATTATATTAATATAAATTAATAAAATAATATTTATAAATTCGAAATAATTAATTAATTTAAATTGATTAATTAAGGAATAATCAAGATTACATTAATCTAATCATCTAGTTAGCCTTAATTAATTTTCCACTAAACTAATCACATCCCTTAATGTAATTAACAATTAACTAAACTAATCTAACCACCTAACCATACTTAACTTAATCTAAACATCCATTAAGTATAACTAACCTCCCAAGCAAGGTTTAGCAAGTAAACTCACCGGATTTGTGAG
The DNA here is from genome assembly GCA_014182365.1 of Eucalyptus tenuipes. NCBI lineage: Eukaryota > Viridiplantae > Streptophyta > Magnoliopsida > Myrtales > Myrtaceae > Eucalyptus > Eucalyptus tenuipes. Next base: position 14,919,882 of record CM024539.1, on the reverse strand, counting down.
CCGGTGAGTCCATGGTGACGGCAACGGCGAGGCGGGCGACAAACCTCCTAGCGACGACACTAACCAAGGCCGGGAAGGGCTCGGAAAAGCCTCCCGAAGTTCCGGATCTCGCCGGAACTCTTGCTTCGCTTGTTGGTCGAGGAAGAAGAACCGGTGGCTCAGCTTGGCTGAAAGGAGCAAGACAGTCCAGTGAAGTTGTTGCAGCTTAGATGGGCTACGGCAGTGGCGACGGACGGCTAGACGGCGGCGTATGGTGGTCAGATGACCTCGGGTAGCGACCGGACGGACGGAGGCATGCGGACGTCGAGCGAGAGGCGGGACGACGGGCGCGGGCGTGCGGTTGGTGCAAGGGGCTTGGTCGGACGGCAAAGAGGCTGGCTTCTCTGGTTTTTGGAGCTCTTAAAGTAGCATAATAATGGTGAAAGGAGGAGGGGCTAGAGGAAGAAGAAGCTTCAGCTGAAGAGGAGGACCCCAAAGTGCTTTCTTAGCCTTCAACACTTGTCTCTCTCTCACCTCACATGCCCCCACCGGTCATCCCTTCATCCTTAGCCATTCTCTCTCCTCAATCTTCCTCAACAAGCCATTGAAGTAGTCCAAAATGTTGTATGCCCCAAGGCATATGAATTTTGGACTTTGCCTCTGAAATTTCATTCAATTTATCTTCCAATTGAGTCAAATTGAAGTCCATAAAATCCACCAATGTGCCCACACTTAATTCTACATTTTTCCTTGTCCAAAGATCCCACTTGATGACCAAAAATGCGACCAAAAACGGGCCTACCAATTTCCCGATCCAAAATAACCTTACTTTGATTTTTTGCCGAAAATCTCGGTTTGCAGAAAAATCTTCTGAGGATGAGTCGATGCTCCTAAAATGATTTGTGACATGATAGAACTTTCAATTTCTAAAAGTGGGTTTAAATTCACAGTTAATTTTAATCTGACGCGATTTTAGCGCGTCCTAATCTATTGGGTAGCTTTCGGGAATTTTTAGTGCATTTGACCCGTGGTTGATTATTTTCAAGCCACAGTGTACATCTTTGACTCATTGGTGACTCTCGGTTGTCGTGAAAATCTCGATGTTTCAAATACGGACATAGGCTATAGAAAAGAAAGAAAAATCGATCTAGTGTTGTTCGACGAGAATTTTGCAATTAGGTGGAATCACCCACACTTAATCACATACCTCTATCGAATCGACCTATCTCCAATCTTTGATCGATTTTGATAGTGCTATAATGACCCTTATAGATGAGCACGATCGAGTAGTCGTTTTTTGGTCAAATTCTCAAGTCTACTGCATTATAATCCCTTAACGGCTTCACCTAATAGGCTAGTTAACTTGTATGTGGCCAACTCAGAGAAAAAGGCCATAGGCGCGTCGATAAAAAGCCCGACTTATTCAATTGAAAACAGAAGTGGAAAATTAAGATGTCACAACTCTTCTCCTCTTATAAAAATTTCGTCCTCGAAATTTAAACCATTATAATCTTTAAATAAAAAGGTGGGGGTACAAATCGTCTCATTGAATCTTCACTCTCCCAGGTTGCTCCTTCAGTGTCGTGGTGTTGCTAGACCACTTTGACCAACGGGATGGTCTTGGTGCGCAGAATCTGTTCCTTGCGATCCATAATCTGAATCGGGCTTTCAACGTATGACACTCTGTCGTCCATGTCTAACTCTTCAAAATTTAGCACGTGGATCGGGTCAGGCTCATACTTCCTCAACATCGACACGTGAAAGACGTCATGCACTTGTGCCATCCTCGGCGGTAATGCAAGAAGATATGCTAGGATCCCGATTCTTTTAAGAATCTCAAAGGGACCTACGTACCTCGGACTCAGCTTTCCCTTCTTACCAAAGCGCGAAGTACCCCTCATCGATGACACTAAGAGAAAAACGTGATCACCAACTTGGAATTCCAATGGTCTCCAACGCTTATCTGTGTAGCTTTTCTGACGACTCTAAGCGGTCTTTAATCTATCTCTGATGACGGCAACTGCATCCACTGACTGTTGAACCAACTTTGGACCTGTGATCTTTCGTTCTCCGACCTCATCCCAACACACTGGCGTTTTGCACGCTTTGCCATACAACGCTTCAAAAGGAGCCATTTGAATGCTCTGCTGGTAGCTGTTGTTGTAGGCAAACTTGACCAGGTGAAGCTGTTCCTCTCAGCTTCCCTTGAAATTCAACACGCAAGCTCGCAGCATGCCTTCGAGGGTTTGGATCGTCCTCTCAGACTAACCATCCGTTTGCGGATGATAAGCCGTACTATAGTACAGCTTCGTTCCTAAAGCACTCTACAAACTTTTCCAAAAGGCGGCGGTGAACCTTGGGTTTCTGTTTGATGTAATTGTCACTGGCACTCCATGCTGACGAACAATCTGTCGCACATACAACTCTGCATGCCTGTCCAAATTAAGGTCCTTTCGAACTGCGATGAAGTGAGCCGACTTTGTCAATCTGTTGACCACTACCCAAATGAAATCATTTCCTCTCTGACTCCTTGGTAAGCTTATCACAAAGTCCATTGTGATATGTTCCCATTTCCACTTGGGAATCCCGAGAGGTTGCAGAAGTCCTCTCGGCTTACAGTGTTGTGCTTTCACTTGCTGACACGTTAGACACTTGGCTACATGCTTGGTGATGTCCGCCTTCATACTAGACCACTAATAATGTTGACGCAGATTCTGATACATCTTCATACTGCTAGGATGAATGTTGTAGTTGCTACGATGAGCCTCTAATAAAATCTCTTCTTTAAGTGCTGCATTGTTAGGTACACACAATCGTCCTCGGAGCCTCAGTGTTCCGTCTTCAACAACCTGAAAGTCAGCTTTCCTCTTCTCGGTATCCTCTTGCAGGATTTTCTGAATATTCGGGTCTGACAGCTGAAGCATCTTGATCTTGATTTGCACTTTCGGTTCAATTCTGAGGGTGGCCATAAGATTTGAAAAGTGGCCTACCTCAAATTTGAAAACTGAATCTCGAGCTTTCTCGAGCAAATTCCACTCCTTAACCAGCATATGCGCAACTGAAGATTTCCGACTTAGCGTATCGGCGACCTTATTTGCCTTTCTAGGGTGATATAAAATATCACAATCATAATCCTTCATGAGTTCCATCCAGCGACGCTATCTCATATTCAACTCCTTCTAATAGAATAGATATTTGAGACTTTAATGGTCAGTGAAGATCTGGAACTTTTCTCCGCACAAGTAATGTCTCCAAATCTTCAGAGCGAAAATAATCACGGTGAGTTCTAAGTCATGCGTCGGGTAATTCAGTTCATGAGGTCTCAACTGAAGGGATGCGTATGCAACCACTCTACCATGTTGCATCAGCACGCAACCCAGTCCTCTAAATGACGCATCATTGTAGATCTCGTACCCTTTAGGACCAAATGGAATGGTCAGCATAGGTGCGGTAGTCGCCGCTTAAGCTCTTGGAAACTATACTCACACTTGTCTGTCCACACAAACTTTTCTTTCTTCTTCAACAGTCGAGTCAAAGGCGAAGCTAATGCTGAAAATCCCTCCACGAACCTTCTGTAATACCCTGCTAAACCCAGAAAACTTCCGATCTTTGTCATTGTTGTCGGTTTTGGCCAGTTGATCACTGCTTCTATCTTGGCGAGGTCCACGGATATTCCTTCTCCTGAAATCACGTGACCTAGGAAAGCAACATGAGTCAACCAAAACTCACACTTGCCGAACTTAGCGTACAACCGGTGTTTCCTCAAAGTCTGGAGCACTATCCTTAAGTGCCTTTCATGTTCTTCAGGACTACTCGAATACACTAGGATATCATCGATGAACACGATCACAAACTGATCCAGGTACTCCTTGAATACTTGGTTCATCAGATCCATAAAAGCAACTGGAGCGTTTGTCAAACCGAATGGCATTACAGTGAACTCATAATGGTCGTATCGAGTGCAAAATGCTAACTTCGGTATGTCTTCCTTTCGATCCTTAGCTGATGATATCTCGTCCTTAAGTTGATCTTGGAGAATATCGATGCTCCTTGCAACTGGTCAAACAAGTCGTCGATCCTCGGCAGTGGATACTTGTTCTTGATTGTCACCTGATTGAGTTGACGATAGTCGATGCACAGGCTCAACGAACCATATTTTTTCTTCACGAAAAGAACTGGTGCTCCCCAAGGTGATGCACTGGGACATATGAATCCCTTATCCAACAAATTTTGCATTTGCACCTTCAGTTCTTTCAACTCCGACAAAGCCATCTGGTAAGGAGCCTTAAAGATTGGCTCTATTCCGGGTGCTAATTCAATCACAAACTCTATCTCTCTCTTTGGTGGCAGGCTTGGCAATTCTTTCGGGAACACATATGGAAATTCTTGAACCACAGTGATGTCCTCGATCTTCAACTCCTCAACTGTCGTATCCATGACAATCGCCAGGTAACCTTGGCAACCCCCGTCTAACAAACGGGTTGCCTCAAGCGACAAGATCAAGGTCATCGAGGATCTTCCTCGACTCCCAATAAACTCGAAGCTCTCACCCGCTAATGGGTTAAACTGAATTGCCTTGTGATAACAGTCCATCTTAGCTCGTTGCTTAGTGAGCCAGTCCATGCTAATTATCACATCAAAATCATACATGGCTAGGACTATCAAGTCTATCTTCCCCTCTCGCTCACTAATCACTAACTTGCAACTAGGATAACCCACTGTAGTTAACACTTTATCCTTTAACGGTGTAGATATGCTAACCACTGACTCCAACAACTCAAGAATCAATCCTACCAGCTTAACATACTGCTCAGCTATAAATGAATGAGTAGTTCCACGGTCAAATAAAGCATAAGCAGCGTGGTCGTTCAACAAGATCGTACCTATGATCATATTAGGTGCATCCTCAGCCTATCCTCTCGTGATTGCGTGCATCCTTTCTTGCGCTTGAGGTCGGTTCAAACCACCTTGCGGTGCATTCGGTGGCGTGATTCCTTGGTTCTGACCCATCGATGGCGGTGGCGGTAACTACAATCCCATTTGTCTTCTAGGACAATTCCTGACCATGTGACCCTATTGGCCACACACAAAGCAAACACCCATCCTAGAAGGACATGGGGCTAATCCATGATGTCCTCCGTAGGAACGACACACTCTAAACTGGCTCGACGTTGACTTTCCTATCCTATCCTTCCTGTTGGGTGGAACAGGGTACTTTCCTCCGGTCATCGATCTCTTCCCAAACCAATTCCCATCTCTATTAAACCCAAACCGCGACCTAGATGCAATGGCTTGTTCGTTCAGATTCCTCTCTATCAGTTGGGCTCGTTCGTACAACTCATTATAGTTCTTTATATCGAATGGCACTAGCGGATTTTTCAGCTTCGGTCGGAGGCCATCCCTAAACTTCCTCGCTTTTTCTTCAGGATCCTCAATGAATCTAGGAGTGTACTGCGATAACTTGGCAAACTTCGCCTCGTACTGGTCCATAGTCATTAGACCTTGACGAAGGCGATAAAATTCCGCTATCTTTTGATCCTTGGCATAGCTGGAGAAATACTTGCCGTTGAATGCCCTAACAAAGGTGTCCCACACCGGATCCACACCTTCTGGGAATACCTCTTCTCTGGTGGCCCTCCACCAAGTACTTACAATCTCTTGCAGCTGATATATTGCAAAGATGACCTTTTCTTCCTCAGTGCACCTCAGTAGTGCAAATGCTTTCTCCAAGTCTTGGATCTAGAGGGTTGCAGCCTCAGGATCTCCTATTCCTGTGAACCTCGGTGGGTTCAACTTCAAAAACTGCTCCACTAGCTTATGAATTGGTCTCTCGGCAACCACGTTCCCCAGTGGAACCTCAGCAGGTGTGGCAGTGGCTGCGGCAGTAGCGGCGACTTGATTCTGGGCTTGCTGCCCCATCAGAACTCCAATCGTCTGAAGAGCTTGCATGATCCCTTCGAACCTGGGATCACCAAGGGCCACTACCCTAGCACCAACTGGCGGAACCGGCGGCTATGCTACTCCACTCGCGCTGGCTTCAGCCTACGCTATACTCTGGGCACATCGGGTATAGACTCTTGTCAGCGTCCTATCCCGAGTCGTAGGGCCTACTGCCCTCTTCCGGGAGTCCTTTGCTCCCCGGTCACTCATACTACAGCTCTTTATAGACACTTGTTTTCCAATTCCACACCGAATTAGAAACTAAGTGACCACACAAACAAGCTACCAATTAGCTATCACTCACACGCATCAGCATATTAAAAGTCTTTCCTACTAACTATCCCATGACTCCTCGCACCTTATCACTCCAAACACAGACCCGCTTTGATACCACTCGAACGGGGATGTCATGCCGCAAACCTCGAGTGCGCGCACATCCCTCCATGGTCGATACAAATGCGACATTCCCAAGATGCGTCGCCGACCTATTCATTTTTAATGCACACGCGGAAGCGTATAAATACCCCTAACAACAAACAACATGGGATAGGAAAACATGGCACATTTCACAAAAGCCAACTTTTATAAACAATTGGGTTTAGATACAAAACGAGTTTAGTCAAAGTTTACAAAATATCGGCTCTAAAAAAGAAGCTGTCCTACCACATACTAGTCGGACACATATGCCGATTCTTCAGACTCCACCTCCACAAACTCCGGGGCTTCGGGTCCTCCACAGTCACCATCTAAGGACCTGAAAAGTTAAGCCCACGACGGGGTGAGACAACGTCTTAGCAAGTGCACCCCCTAAACCCTTATTAGAAAGAAAATACAGCTCAGGGTGCTCTAGCCACCCAATTAGAACAGAGGACTCACCTTGCCTCAGTTTCTTCCTGCACGTCAGCACAGTTCATATACACATTGCATATAATTAATGCACATAACAATTGAAACGCCTCAACATCTCATTTAATCACAAGGGTCTCGATTATAAGGTCAAACCGTTATGATACGTTCGATACCATGTCACACAGTTTTGTCTCATAATCAAGCGCATCAAACTCAACCAATCATGCGTTCCAATTGTTAATTAAACCCCTCTAAGGTACTGCCGACTCCCATGTTCGGCGGTTTATTGGGGTAGGCAGGCATTGTCTCTTCCCCATTGAGCACGGCTACATCTTCAAAGATGGCTATCCCGAAGGAACTTGGGTCCAGAATCTACTGCGACCCGCTACCCTAATGCATGGGTAACTCGAAAAGGGATTTAGTAACGTCCGGCGTAAACGCTAGGACGGGTTCTCTTTAACTAACACACGACCACTCCATCTCGGCCTTGGACACTGTGCATTGCACTCAAATGCCTCAACTAAAATAGTGATCCTGGCATGTTTTCTTCGTATTAAAAACATTTGGGAAAATAGTCACGTGTGGGTTCACGGTCAATCCAAACTAGAAAAACTGATACCTTTCCTCTTTCAAACCCCACTATTTGATATAGTATTTAAAATCCATTTTCGGTGTCAAAACTTGACACCCGGGATTTTCTGAATAAATATCATACTTTTCACAAACATCACTCAATTTGCACAATTCAACAATCAATTGTATAATCTGAACACGCCATAGCAATCGGCACGGAATTCCGATCACCGACTATCCCGTATAATTTCCAGAAAATAATAAATAATTAAATATATTCCGAAATTAAATTAAATAAAATAATATTATATTAATATAAATTAATAAAATAATATTTATAAATTCGAAATAATTAATTAATTCAAATTGATTAATTAAGGCCTAATCAAGATTACATTAATCTAATCATCTAGTTAGCCTTAATTAATTTTCCACTAAACTAATCACATCCTTTAATCTAATTAACAATTAACTAAACTAATCTAACCACCTAACCATACTTAACTTAATCTAAACACCCTTTAAGAATAATTAACCTCATAAGCAAGGTTTAGCAAGTAAACTCACCGGATTTGTGAGCCGATGAGTCCACGGCGACGGGAACGGCGAGGCGGGCGACAAACCTCCTAGCAGCGATACCAACCAAGGCCGAGAAGGGCTCGGAAAAGCCTCCCGAAGTTCCGATCTTGCTGGAACTCTTGCTTATGCTTGCTGGTCGAGGAAGAAGAACCGGTGGCTCGGCTTGGCTGAAACGAGCAAGACGGGTCCAGCGGAGTTGCTGCGACTTAGACGGGCTACAGCGGTGGCGACGGCTGGACGGTGGCGTACGGTGGTCAAACAACCTCGGACAGCGACCGGGATGGACGGAGGCACGCGGACGTCGAGTAGAGGGGCGGGACAATGGGCGTGAGCGTGCGAGCTCGCAGTGGTGCTGGACGGCGATAGCGGGCTTGGACGGGCAAGGGGGCTTGGTCGGACGGCAAATGGGGCTAGCTTCTCTGGTTTTTGGAGCTCTCAAAGTGGCACAAGAATTGAGAAAGGAGGGGCTAGAGGAAGAAGAAGCTTCAGTTGAAGAGGGGGACCCCAAAGTGCCTTCTTAGCCTTCAACACTTGTCTCTCTCTCACCTCACATGCCCCCACTGGTTAGCCCTTCATCCTTAACCATTCTCTCTCCTCAATCTTCCTCAACAAGCCATTGAAATAGTCCAAAATGTTGTGTGCCCCAAGGCCTACGAATTTTGGACTTTGCCTCTTAAATTTTATTCAATTTATCTTCCAATTGAGTCAAATTGAAGTCCATAAAATCCACCAATGTGCCCACACTTTGTCAAAAGATCCCACTTGATGACCAAAAATGCGACTAAAAGCGGGCCTACCAATTTCTCGATCCAAAATAACCTTACTTTGATTTTTCGCCGAAAATCTCGGTTTGCGAAAAAATCTTCCGAGGATGAGTTGGAGTTTCTAAAATGATTTGTGAAATGACAGAACTTTCAATTTTTGAAATTGGGTTTAAATTCACGGTTAATTTCAATCTGGCACGATTTTAGCGCGTCCTAATCTACCGAGTAGCTTTCGGGAATTTTTAGTGCATTTGACCTATGGTTGATTGTTCTCAAGCCATAGTGTACATCTTCGACTCATTGGTGACTCTCGGTTGTCGTGAAAATCTCAAGATTTCAAATACGGACACAAAGGCTACAGAAAAGACAGAAAAATCGGTCTAATGTCGTTCGACGAGAATTTTGCAATTAGGTGGAATCACCTACACTTAATCACATACCTCTGTCGAATCGACCTGTCTCAGGTCTCTGATTGATTTTGATAGTGCCGTAATGACCCTTATAGATGAGCACGGTCGATTAGTCGTTTTCTGGTCGAATTCTTAGGTCTACTGCATTATAATCCCTTAATGGCTCACTTGATAGGCTAGTTAACTCGTGAGTGGCCAACTCAGAGAAAAAGGTCATAGGCGCATCGATGAAAAGCCTGACTCATTCAATTGAAAATGGAAGTGGAAAATCAGGATGTCACAGAGACCCTAGCTCCATACTTTGATGAGGAAGGTTTGAGATGTCTCGTGAAGATCGAGGAACGCCTTTACATGCTACAAGGCTACCAACTTCAGGGGTTTGATAAGTTGTCGCCCCTTGCCAAGGTGAAGGTCCTAGAATTTTATGAGGAGCCCAAGTTTACGAGGAAGTATGACGGTACTGGGTGCTCGACGACCCATCTGAAGTATTATCTAGGCAAGATGACCCACTATTCAGACAATCCTCTGCTCCTAATTAACTCATTTCAAGATACCCTAGTGGGTCCTGTGCTAACGTGGTTTATAAAGTTGGATTTGAAGAAGATCCATACTTAGGAAGATCTTGCAGACGAATTCCTGCAACAATATAAGTTCAACATCAAAACCGCCCCGACTCAAGAGGAGTTGGTTCGGGTTGAGAAAAGAAGGATCGAAACATTCATAGCTTACGCTCAAAAGTGGAGAGCCACCGCATCTCAAGTGAAACTGCCCTTGTTTGAGAAGGAGGCTATGAAATTGCTACTTCAAGCCATGCCTCAAGACTTTTTCGAGAAGTATACAACCACACTTGTATTAACTTCGCTGCATTGGTGGAGTTAGACGAATGCATTGAGGGGATCATGCAAAAAGGAAGGTTGACGAGACCACGAATCGTAAGTATGCCCCAAAGAAAGATAAGAAGTCAACTATGGAGATCGCTTACATATAGAATCCCACCTCTCAAAAATGTACAATCCTCCCGCTCATAAGCCTGTTGTGGAGTCGGAAATTCTCGAAATTTCAATCACAAAGGAAGAGCCTTGCAAAGGCATTTTACTCAATTGCCTAAACCATTGTCTCAACTACTTCCGATTCTGATTAAAAGCCATCTTGTGGAGAGAAATTCTGAGAGATAATCCGTCAAAGTTTCCTGGATTTGACCCTAATAAAACTTGTGAGTATCACATAGGAGAGAAGGGTCACCATGTGAATAACTGTTTCGTACTCTGTTCCAAGATCCAGAACCTACTGGATAAGAAATTGCTCATTTTTAAGGATTCAATGCTAAATGTCCAACAACTCTCCCGAAGCATGCTAAGGATGTCAATATGATTTGGGGATGATGACAAGTGTCCACTTTTGATGGATATACAAAAGTTGGAACAAATCATGTCCTTCGTTGATCGCCAACTGAAAGGCGAAATTGCTCATGATGAGAAGATAGTTTGCCTAGCAAAACTGGCTGAGCTAGGAATCCTTTAGTATCAAGATGGTGAACCCACTCAAGGACAAATGTCTTTAGTTGAAGTTGATTTGTTTGGTAAAGACATAGTCTTAAAGGTCATAAAAGAGACTAAGAACCCAAGCCAAGATGACACTTGAAAAGAGGATTGTCCAGCTTTGAAAGGGAAAGCCCCTATCTATCAAGACTTAGACACCAAAAGCGAGGATGAACATCGAGCTTCTCGCATGGACCGTGAGTTTGTTTGAAAAGCTCACTAGAGTGGCAAAGTTATAGGTTTTCTTGGCCAATCAAGTGGCAAGTATGACTTCAAAGTGAAATTCACACCACCGCCAAGTTTCTTCGTTGATGTAAAGGTCATTGTCCTAAGCGGATGGGATGATAAGGAGGACCTCGCTTCAACTTTGCCAAAAAATGAAAAAGCCCAATTCGATGATGATGAAGATGAATACAAGACCTCCCATTGGGACCGAGAGTTTGTAAGGAAAGCTCGTGAGAAGGGTGAGGTAGTGGATACCTTTGGACAACCGAGTGGGAGGTATGACTTTATGGTCAAGTATACTCTTCCTCTCAGTTATCTCCAAAATCCCAAAGACATCATCCCTAGTAGATGGGGGGATGAACTTAAGGATGACTTCGTGGCTATGATTGACCCTATTGTGATTGATCTAACCAAGGAGAACATCCCTCGTGGAGTTGATGCAACCGACAAGAGTGCCATCAAGGTTGGCTCATTAAGTGACCATTTCAAGGCCATGAAGATCTCGGGCTTGGGTTTCAAACCAGTTGTTATCAAGTTACCATCACGAATTGGCAAATGCTGTAAGACCAAGGTGCCTCCCACTTATAGCACCAAGGTGGTCTTATGGAATTATGATGCAAATGAGATCAATGCCGTCACCTGATCGAGTCAAGTCTACCCACCTTGTGAGGGTATTGAGAAGAAAGCTGTGACTGATGAAGAGGCTGAACAACTCCTTAAAACACTTAAGACAAACGAGTCGGAAGTAATAGAGCAGTTACGCAAGATGCCCGCTTAGATTTCTTTAGTGGAGCTCTTTAAGTCTTCAAAAAAGCATAGGATTGCCCTTCTCAAAATCTTGAACGAAGTCCATGTGCTTGAAACCATTAGAGAGGTACAATTGGAAGAGTTTGTGGGTGCTATACTTCTTAAAGATCAGATTACCTTCTCTAAGAAAAATCTTCCTCCCGAAGGCCAAATGCACACTAAGGCGCTATATGTGACAGCCCAACATTTTGGTACAAGAATTTTGAGGGTGTTGGTTGACAATGGTTCAACGTTGAACATTTGCCCTCTATCCACTCTCCGTCAGTTAGGGATTAGCATGGAAAATGTCCTTACTCCAAAGATTCTTGTTCAAGCCTTTGACGGAATGAGAAAGGAGTCACTAGGAGAAATTGACTTGCCGCTAACGATCAGCCCTGTTACCATTACTCAAATATTCCAAGTGCTAGATATCCCAAGCAACTTTAGCTTGTTGTTGGGACGTCCTTGGATCCAGGCCGTAGGGATCATTCCCTCAAATCTACGTCAGATGATGAAACTTGCTATCGATGGCAAGATTGTAACAATTCGATGCGAAAGAGATATGGAGACTTTCCACAACACATCGATACCTTATATCGAGTTAGAAGTTAAAGAAGAAGTGAGCTACCACTCATTTGAGCTCGTGTCTGTCACCCATATGCCTATTGGGTCAATCATTAAGAAGCTTTAGTTCTTGAAGGAGTCCTTGATGTCGAGCAAGGAATTACTCAAGAATAGATTCGCTGTTGGTAAAGGTTTGGGCAAGCTTGCCCAAGGTGTGCCAAATCCCATTGAGGTGATCAATAGAAATAAGTGTGAAGGTCTAAGTTACCAAGGCGACCAAAAGGGTCAAGGTAATCGAAAAGGCCCAAACACTAAAGGTAAGAGTTATCAATGCCTTCTGCCTTCTCTATTGAATGATTTCTTCCCTAGCCCACCAAAGCTCCTAGAAGAAGAGAAAGTCACCATCCATCACTCCGTTGACTTATTTGAAAATGGCATGATTGGTGCCATTAGCGAGGATGAAGAGCTTGCTGATCCTCTTTTGTGTAAGGGATGTTTCTAGTTCCTGCTTTTCATTTTAGTTTGAATTCCATTCATTTCTCCCCTACGAGGGAATTCCATATGTTTCATTTATCTATACCTTGTAAAATTCTGGATCATGAACTTATGGATCCAAGACAATATATGTTGTAATACAATTTCTGCATATCAATAAAATTCATTTTTTGTTAATAGACGTGTGAGGTATCCTAAACCAGTTCTATGATGATGCTTTGAAGCCTGGGCCTCCACAGGATCTATAGTTTCAAAATGTTTTTGTGGAACAACGATGTCCGATGACATGAGGACGAGTTTCTAATAATTTTTTCGAAAACTCGGAATTCGAAAACAAGTTTTTCATAACGTTTGCATACATTGCATTTATTTATATTTACATACTAACCATTTTCAATTGCATCTCAGGCATAACATTTCATATCATGATAGTCATTTGCATGGCTTGGATTCACATTCAAGCAATTCTAGCAAACCTGATTATTCTAACTCAAAGAATGAGATGACCCTCGAGTTATTAAAAGGGAATGGCTCATACATGAAGAGTCTAAACCTCCTACTACTTAGCAACCAATCATCGTGAATTTAGGAGATTTAGAAAACCCCAAAGAAACCAAGATTGGGACAAGCCTTTCTCAAACGGATGTCAATAGATTAATTGGACTTTTGAGAGAATACCAATGTGTCTTTGCTTGGTCTTATGCCGATATGCCGGGTTTAGATCCCGAGATCATGGAACATGCATTGCCACTTGATCTTAATATTCTTCCCAAGAAGTAGAAACTCATAAAGACAAAACTTGAGTTATCTAAAAAATTGAAGAGGAAGTCATGAAACTCTTGAAAGTGGATTTCATCGAAGTCACTCATTATGCTGAATAGATTGCCAATATAGTCCCAGACATGAACAAATATGGACGGGTCCAAGTATGGCTTTCCTTTGCCATATATCGACATCTTGGTTGATAGTACAGCTGGCTTCGAACTATTCTCCTTCATGGATGAATTCTTTGATTACAGCCAAATTCGGATGAAAGAGTAAGACAAGACTAAAACATCTTTTGTCATTCCATGGGGAACATTTTGCTATAAAGTTATGCCCTTTGGTTTGAAAAATGCTAGGGCAACCTACAAAGAGCCACGTGGCGTTGTCCCATGACATGATGCATAAGGAAATTGAAGTTTATGTCGATGACATGATTGCAAAATCAAGACAAGGTGAAGACCTAGAAAATTATTTGACCAATTGATGAAGTTTAAGCTAAGGTTTAACCCCGCCAAATGTATATTTGGGGCAAAGTCTGGGAAGCTCCTCGGGTTTGTGGTTAGTAACAGGGGCATCGAGATAAATCCCTCTAAGGTGAAGGCCATATGTGGCCTAAAATCTCCTTCTAGTGTCAAGGAAATTCAAAGCCTATTAAGAAGATTGAATTATGTAGCAAGATTTATCTCCCAAGTGTTAGAAACTGCTAAGCCATTCTTCAAGCTGCTGAAGAAGAATGCCAAAGTCAATTAGGACAAAGAGTGTCAGAAATCTTTTGAAGAGCTTAAGCGATATCTTTCACAATCCTCTATATTGGTACCACATGTTCAAAGCGTGCCTCTAATCTTGTATCTCACCATCCACGAAGAGTCATTAGGAGCCATGTTGGCATAAAAAGAACCAAAGGATCGGAAAGAGCGTGCTAATACTACCTTAATAAGAAGTTCACTACCTTTGAGGTCCGATATCTCGAGGTGGAATAGACCCGTGTAGCTCTGATTTGGGTTTTACATCAGTTGAGGCAATATACTCTTCACCATCGCATTCTGTCGGTGAGTAAGAACGACCCAATCAAATACTTTTTGGAGAATCCTACATTGGTTGGAAGGCTTGCCAAATAGCAAATATTACTCTCCGAGTTTGATATTCGAAGCATGGCACAAAAGTTTGTCAAAGGACGAGTCATAGTTGACATGTTAGCTGAAAATCCTGAGAAGTTGGATGATTGGGATGAAGTTGATGACCGAATCCATTTGGTTGCACTTGACACGTGGACCATGTATTTTGATGGTGCGGTAAATCTTTCTAGTTCATGCACTAGGGCAGTCCTAATATCCCCAAATAGCTAACATTATTTTGTGGTTGCAAAGTTGGTATTCCCTTATACCAACAATATTTCCGAATATGAAACTTCTATCCTTGGTTTATAGTTAGCCATTGATATGAAAATTAGATGCTTCAAGTCTATGGTGATTCCGCACTCATCATCCTCTAGACACAAGGTGAATAGCAAACATGAGATGCAAAGTTGATTCCTTACCATGAATATCTCGAAAACCTGGTTAAGGAATTTGACAAAATCTCTTTTGAGTACCTACCAAGATCACAAAATTAATTTGCTAATGCTCTGGCGACTTTGTCATCAATATTACAAGTAACTTACGGCTTGAACATTGATACCTTACAAATCAATATCTTGAAGAAGCTTGCTTATTACATGATGAATGAAGAAGAACCTGATGGTCAACCTTGGTATTATGATATCATGAATGATCTTCGAGAAGGTAAATTTCCCCAAGGGAGCTAAACCAATGATCGAAAATACCTGACGAAATTGGCATCCACATTATTCTTCAGTGGAGGAACCCTTTATAAAAGGTCTTTTGATTCAGTTTTACTAAAGTGCGTAGATGTGCAAGAAGCCAAACTCCTGATGAAAGAATTACATGAAGGAGAGTGTGGACCTCATATGAATGGTCATCTCCTGGCAAGAAAAATCATACGGCTTGGTTAGTACTGGTTAACCATGGAAGCCAATTGTATTCAACACGTGAGGTGTTGTCACCAATACCAAGTCTATGAAGACAAAATCAATGCTCCTCCTAATGAATTGCATCAAATGTCCGAGTCCTGGCCTCTTTCAATGTGGGGCATGGACATCATCGGACCAATTAATCCTAAAGCATCAAATGGACAGCACTTTATCTTGATGGCCATCGATTATTTTATCAAATGGATTGAAGCCAATTCTTATGCCCACATTACTGCAAAGTGCATGGTAAAGTTCATCCATCGTAAAAACATCTCTCGATATGGAGTTCCCAAGGTGATTATCACTAATAATGGTTCAAACCTGAACAACAAGATAGTGAACAAATTGCTCAGTGAAATCTATATTCGTCACTTGAATTCTTCTCCTTACCGCCCACAAATGAATGGAGCTGTGGAAGTGGCAAATAAGAATTTCAAGAAGATTTTAGTCAAAATGGCTGAAAATCATCATGACTGGTACGATCAGTTGCCATATGCTTTGATAGCCTATCTAACTTCAATTCACACTTCAACTAGGGCAACACCATTCTCATTAGTCTATGGGATGGAGGCTGAGCTACTCGAGGAAGTGGAAATTCCTTCACTGAGCGTACTTTCTCATGTCAAGCTCTTTGAAGCCGAATGGATTCAAAAAAAGTTTGAACAACTCAATATGATTGATGAAAAGAGGGTAAAAGCCTTGTGTCATGGATAAAGCTATTAGAAACGAGTAGCCAAGTCATTCAATCACAAGGTCAAACCAAGACATTTTGAGATCAATGATCTTGTATTGAGAAAGGTCCTACTTATCATTCCAGAACCTCATGGGAAGTTCACTCCAAACTATGACGGTCCATGTCACATTCCGATCCTCGAGCACGTGCCCATCCCTCGGTGGTCGATAAAATTGTGACGTCCGAGGACGCGTTGCCGACCCATTCATTTTAATGCACATGCGGAAGTGAATTAAAAACCCCTGACAATACACGGCATGGGATAGGAAAGCAGGACAATCACATCAAACCAAACGCCTTTATACACAAGATGAGTTTATAAACAAGGGTCTACAAAAGATCGACTTTAAAAAAGGAATTGTCATATGACCTACTAGTCGGACACGTTCACCGATCCTTCAGACTCCACCGGCTCTAGGGGCACCGGGTCCTCTATAGCTCCATTAGGTGGGTCAGCTGCACCTTCGCCAAAAGCGGCGTCGACAACCACCGCGGGAATCTCAAAACCCTGGGGGGGACCCACCCGGTATCCATTGAGTCTGTGATAGAACCACGCCCTGAATTGATGAGGTACTCTCTCTGGTAGGCCCTCATTGACCCAGACGGTGGTCACGATCAACTTATAAACCCAATGACTACCAGGGATCCAAACATCTATCCCCCGCTTAGTAATAGCCCGCGGCTATCCAAAATGTTCCGGAGGAACTACCATCTAAGGACCTAAAAATATTGAGCCCATGACGGGGTGAGACAATGTCTCAGCAAGTTCACCCCCTAAACTCCGACTGGGAAGGAAATACGCCTAAGGCGTCCTAACCACACAGCCACACAATCACAGAGACTTACCTTGTCTCAAATCCTCCCTGCATATCAACATAGTTCATATCACAAACATAACAGTATTCATGCTCCAACAATTGGAATGCCAACACTTTCATCTCAGCAACACAAGGGGTCCCGATTATAGGGCCAAATCGTTATAACACGTCACATTCCGTGCCATACAATTTTGTTCCATAATCCAGCGCGTCAATTTCACTCAGCATGCATTCCAATTGTTAATCACGACCACACACGGGCACGGCCTACTCGAAGTTCGGCGGTCTTCTGGTGTAGCCAAGCGTCGTCTCGCCCCATCGAGCACGGCGACGACATTCCATAAAGGAGCATCGGTCCAGCCTTTACTGCGACTGGCATCCATTGGTAGGGCATCCCATATAGAGGCACATCCAGTTCAATAGCTCGGGACAAGTTCTCTTTACCAACAGACGACCTGGCCTATTTTGTTTGTATTAAAAACACACGGTAAAATAGTCGTGTGTGGGTACATGGTCAAATCGAACCCGGAAAATGGATATCTTCCTTTTTAAAATTCCACTATTTGATATAGTCCTTGAAACCATTTTCAGCGTCAAAACCCGACACCCGGTAATTTCTAAATAATTACCAAAATTTCACAATTTTGGAATAAATAACCAAATTTTCAATCACCACTCAATTTGCACATTTTAACACTCAATTAAATAAACCAAGCATACCATTGCAATCAACACGAAATTCTGGTCACCGGCTATCCCGATATAATTTCCTAAAAATACTAAATAAATAAATAATTACCAAAATTGATAAAATAATTCAATTTAAATGCAATAAATAGCAACTTAGGCCGAAATGCTAATCTAACCACCTAAACGAGCCTAGAAAGTTTCCAAACCTATCTAGATAAATAGTGCAACTACTTTAGTCCATAATCTATCCGTTCTAACCACCTAACATGCACAAATGGATAATTAAATCACTAATCAATTCTAACTAACCATCTAAACACTAATTAGCCTAAACTAATCACCCCCGAAGAATCATTAACTCCTTAAGCAGAGTTTAGCAAGTAAACTCATCGGTTTAGCGATCCGGTGAGTCCACGACGACGGTGATACGGAGACGGGCGACAAACCTCCTAGCGGCGACACCAAACAAGGCTCGGAAGGGCTCGGAAAAGCCACATGAAGGCACACAGCCACCCCGGCCTTTGGTTCTATCCAAGGACCGAAGGGGCTGGGTTGAGCGGTTGAACGGGCTGGAAACGAGCAAAGAGGGTGGCAAGCTGCAACGGCGATCGACGGTGGAGCTTCGGCGGTTGGACAGCGACGTATGATGGCTGGACAACAGCGAGAGAAGGCTCGAACAGCGAGCACGAGCAAGCGCGAGTGAGTGGACATGAGCGGGAGGCCAACGCAGTTTTGGGCACGCGACGGGCGTGCGACGGCGGTCTGGTGGCTCTGGCGATGGTTGACGATGAAGGGGGTGGGGCTACCGGTATTCTCTACAATTCTAAGCCCTCAAAATACTCTCTAATGGAGAAAGATAGAGCAAGGGAGAAGAAGGTGGCTGCTGCAACTTGGAGGGGGCCACCAAAATATCCAAACACTCAAGTTCTTGGCCCTACCATGCATGGCTGTCTTCCTCAGCCAATTTGCAGCTGCCAAAGCTTCGTCAACAAGTCTCCAAGTGGTCCAAATGTTGCACACCCCAAGACCTACGAATTTTGGACCTTACCCCTCCAAATCCACTTCAATTCCTCTTCAATGCTCCCTTAATTAAACTCAATTTGGAGTCCATAGATCCAGTCAAGATTCCATCGTCCCTCTTAGGGTTTTTTCTCGTCAATTGAACCAACTTGAATCTAAAAAACGCAACAAAAAACGGTCCTCTAATTTTCCCGATCATAAAACGGCCCTACTTTGGATTTCGCCAAAAATCTCAATTTTAGAAAAATCTTCGGAAGGTGAGTCAACATTCCTAAAATGAATCGTAACATGACAGAATCTTCAATTTTTGAAATCAGGTTCGAATTCGCAGTTAATTTCAACCGGACGCGATTTTAGCGTGACCTAACCTATCGGGTAGCTTTTGGGAATTTTTGGTGCAATTGACCCGTGGTCGATTATTTTCGAGCCATATTGTACATCTTCGACACATTTGCGACTCTCGGTTGTCGTGAAAATCTTGAGGTTTCAAATACAGACATAGGGTACAGAAATGACAGAAAAATCGGTGTAGTGCCGTTCGACGAGAATTTTCCAATTAGGTGGAATCACCCACACACTAATCACATATCTCTGTTGAATCGACCTATCTCCGGTCTCTGGTCGATTTTGATTGTGCCATAATGACCCTTGCAGATTAGCATGGTCGAGTAGTCAATTCATGGTCGAATTCTCGAGTTTATTGTGTTTAGATTCCTCAACGGCTTCACCTGATAGGCTAGTTATCTCGTGAGTGGCCAACTCAGAGAATAAAATTATAGATGCATCGATGAAAAGCCCAACTTGTTCAATTGAAAATAGAACCTGAAAATCAGGATGTCACAGTCCATATATTATAAAGAAGGTGCTGCTTGGTAGAGTACTAGTTCTTGTAGAAATGAATGGCTAAGAATTACCAAGGCCTATAAATGCTGATGCTGTCAAGAAGTATTATCCATGAATAAAGTGAAAGGCCTTCGAGCCGCTTTTGGGTTGAATCCGAGCCACCTTAGGATATTTGCATCATGCATCTTATGCATACATATTGCATATGTATATTTGCTCGTTTTGTAGGATCTCCGAAGAAGATTTTACTTATCCATGGGAAATTAATCTCAAGACCACAAAACCTTCAAAAAAAGTGACCACCTTCTTTAAAACTTAGAAGTGGCCTTGTCCTTTAAAATGCCAAAAGAGTCAATTGGAACTCTAGAAGTGAACCCCTATGTTAAACAAAGCTTATTTTGTCCACAAATTTTGTTCAACCTTGTTTCCAAAAGTCTCCCCAATAGGGTCAAGGGAACATATCTTTCTAAAGAATTTTTGATACATTCTTATTCCCCAGGGAGTGGAATTTAACCAAAGTGTACTTTAGAAAACTTGAAAATGATTGTTAAAAATGCAAGTGGAAGTGCCTAAAATGATGGGAGACAACCCTTTGCCAAATACGTCCTTATACACTCTTTGAGAGAATTGAGTGAAAAGAAACATGTTTTAGGGCATAGGATTCATTCACAATGAATACATGATTTGAGATGACAAAGGCATTTCTTTCTCAATCCCAAACACTATTGATATCCCTTACAAGCCACTTTGAGCCAAATAGGAAGTATTTCCAAAATAACCTATCAAGAACAACCCCACATTGTGGCAAAATAAGGGGTCTTGGTTGAAAACTATAGAGCAAAAGATCGAGAAAGATTTTATTGCTTACACTTCCATCAATCTTCTTGTGCTAGCTTCAGATGATTTCTTATGAAAGTTTGAAGCATCCCGAAATGACGAAGAGCATTTCGTTCACTACCTAAACACAATTATCCTTTGCTTAACTAATTTGAGCCTTATGCAATTCTTTCGTAACCTTAGGTGATGATTATCTCCCTACACTAGGGTAAGGCATATGATTTACTAACAAAACTAAAAACGTTGGTCATGTTTGTAAAAACCACTCAAGAGTCCTAAATGCCCAAAAGAGAGTGAAAACTAGGAGCATGAAAAGCAGTGTGCCTGGTAAAAGCAAGACCAATGCTTGTAAAAAAATGTAAAGAAAAGCAAAATCAATGGTCATGCAAAAGACCACTCATTGAAAAACAAAAGAAATGCTTTGCAAAAAATATATTGCGAGCAATGTCATTACGAAAGAGAGCGAAGCTCTCACGTCTCAAGACAAAATAGTCAAAAGGACTCTCGAGATAGGTTAAATATCAAAAGTCAAACTTTCAAAAAGTTATGTGATGGTAATGATGCCAAGATAATCACTCACTTTTAAACCCTTTATATCTTAAAAAATTTCAAGCCTTTCAAAGCCTCACCTGAACCAACATGACAACCCTTATCTGAAATCTCTTCCGATCAGGATGGTTCAAGTTGAAATAGGAATTTTACATAGGAGCTACCACTAAGAGGAGTGAAAACAATCCTATATGATCTTATCTTCAACGTTCTTGACTTGCAAACCTGATAAAGATATTGATTGAATATTCATTTGTTGGCCTCAAAGTTCATACCCTTTGTGTAAGCCCGAGAACCAAGTCATCATTGCGGTCCTTTTAAAAGACCTTTTGATCAGCGAATTGTATTCACTATGACCATTTCTGAAAACCTTAGGCATAGGCTATGTGAGACTTCTCTAGTGAGATTTAAGCAATTGTTCCCACAACATAGGATGTGAATAAAAGCTATTTATGAGAGCTAGTGTGAAAGACCTTTTTTGATTTAACCCTTAGGCGGCTAATCAAATTTTATTTTGCTAAAATCCTCTTCGAAGGGATTTGACAATTGGTATCGTTTACCAAGATATGTTTGAATGATTTCGCAAGATTGGCTATCGAGCAATCTCAATTTTTTTTTTCAAAATATATGTTCCCCAATGAACCGATTTTTGGTAATCCTAAACCATACCCCTTGTTTCCAATTTTTGGTAATCCTAAACCATAACCTTTGTTTCCGATTTTTGGTTATCCTAAACCATATCCCTTGTTATCAATTTTTGGTAATCCTAAATCATACTCCTAATTTTAGGTTTTTTGTCATCCTAAACCATACCCCTTGTTATCGGTTTTTGGTAATCCCAAACCATACCCCTTGTTATCAGTTTTTAGTAATCCTAAACCATACTCATTGTTTTAGATTTTTGGTCATCCTAAACTATAACCCTTGTTTTCGATTTTTGGTCATCCTAAACCATACACCCTCGTCTTTTAGGTTTCTAGTCAACCTTAAACCTCGTCTTTTAGATTATTGGTCAACCTTAAATCTCGTCTTTTAGGTTCTTGATCAACTTTAAACCTCGTCCCTTAGGTTCTTGATCAATCTTAAATGTCGTCTTTTAGGCTCCTGGTCATCGTATGATGTATGTCTTGTATTTTTTCTAGAATTTTTAGGTGAAATTAGCTAGGTCAAAACCACTCAGATCTGAGGCTAGGTCAATCTACTCAGTTTTGGTCTGAGATGAGTTTAGGTAGAAAAGAACATGTAATTGACCTTGTTTAACCCCAAGACCTTCATGAAAGATGAACTATGTGCTATATATGTTCCATTGATGCATGATTCACTAAGTTTTGATGCTGTTTAGAACATCAATTGTATGTAGGAAGGAGTAAGGGTGCTACGGCAATATAGACTTTGCATATCACATGTTTGTTTTACTATTTTTACCATGAATTGCATGATCCCAATTGAGTGTTAGACTCTTAATGAAAAATGTTCATCGACACATGTTCTATATGTGTGATTTTTCATGGAATTTTTGCATGTCTTTAGGGGTTCCAAAATCATGTTGGTTCCGTGATGTTAAAGTTAGGGCTAAACCTTACAATGCACATCTTTTGCCATGCCCCTTTAGGTCTTTTAGAGACCAAATTTTGCAATGATATCTTCGTAACATTTGAACCACATATTACAAGGTTTGTGTACGTGTTTAGGTCATCTCATTTAGGCATCATTTCGCATGTTAAATTTGCGTTGCAAAAGCGCGTGCTACACTTAGAATCCCCAAGCACGTCATTAGAAATCTTGAATCATCTCGTATGTCATTGAATTGTATGACATTTTTGCATGCTGACTTAGGGTTAGATGATTACCCAAATTATTTGTTGCATCCGATTCTAAGTCTCGTGTGATTTTTCATGCATTTTGAGCATTACTTGATTGATTTTGAGATCTAAATGATGTATGCTTGTGTTCTTCTTCTTCTTCTTTTTTTTTTTTAACTAACATGCGCACTTTTAGAAATCTTAGTCTTAGAACACCAAATTGACCTAGTTTGGACTTGAGCCATTCTAGGAAGTCATAAAACACACTAAAGGTTTCTAATGCCATTGATTTCACATCGATCGCTCATTGTTAGGGGTACTTTTTTTTTTTTCAAAACTAGACCAAAATTTAGACATGGGATCAAATTCGGACTCCTATTCTAACCCCTATTTGGACAGACTTTTGACATTTTTTTAATTTTTTCTATAAAGATATGTACTCAATTGTTGACACCTAAATTTTGGCGATCCGGTTATTTATTTATTGCATAAAAATAGGGGTAATTTTATCCCTGAAAAAAAAAATTAATTGCATAGCATATAGATTTAGGTGCATTTATTTTTAATTTGCATTTTTTGTATTTTGATGGACCGGTGGTGGATGGGTTCAAATTAAATGGCTGAGCTTTAACTTGGCAGGCCGGACTAAGCCCATGAAACGAGCAAAATTGGCCTGAGCCCATTTTCTTTTAATGACAAAAATTACCTAAATGGAGATTTGAAATGATATTACGGTGGATTTTTGGAATTTAAGAAAATCGGGTTGCAATCTTATCTTTAGGTAATAAAATCAGTAGGGAATATTCAAGAGATGAGGAAATTAAAAAGATTTTTGTGATTGGAAGGCTATATGCAATCTTCGAGACGAAGTATTCCACGGATATCACGTTTTTTGCCTATAAAAGGGGGCGTGTACGGTGAAGAATGGAGGGGGGCTTCTTTTGAAAAAAAAGAACACGAAAGTGAAAAGAGAGAAAAAGGGAGGAGAGGAAAAGAGGAAAAAGTAAAAAGAAGGTGAAGAGAGAGATAGAGAGGGGACGTGTGACTGGTGAGGAAAAGAAAAAACAGCAAACAGTTCGTCTTCCTCGGGCGTCTTCGCCCCCCTGAGGCCTTCGTCCACGAGCATCCACGCCAGCCTTGTCGCCGGCGCTCGCAGCCGCGCCTCCGCCTCCCATCCTCTCGCCGGACGCCGCTGCTCCAGCGCCACCCAACGCCGGCAGCCGAGCCGCTTATCCCTACGACGCTACACCAACCTCGAGAACCCGTGCCGTCGCCTTGCCTTGGCTGCTGCAGCCACGACCCGGCACCTCTACTCCGCGCCTCCGCCTCGCCCGCAACCCGCAACCCGCAAGCGCCTTGCTCACCCATCGGCCTGCGATCTACTACCCGCGACGCAGCGCCTCTACAACCCGTGACCCAACGGTCTCCACGCCTCGCCGTTCCCAAGCACCACCAAAGCCCGACGCCGCTGTTGCTTTGCTTCCTTCCCGCTATCGCTCACCCACAGCTGCCAAAACCGGTTGCCGAAGATCCCTCCACTCACTCGACGATCCGCCGTCGCGATACCTCTGCCCGAGATCCGCCCGCGACCTCTACGCGCCTACGCCGCCTCGGCACCACCGCCCGCGACGCCCCTCACCGTTGCCGCCGGCCGCTCTTGCCGGAGCTCCGACGCCAGCCACCCTCTGTTAGGCGCCGATCACCTTGCTTCTGTCCTCCCCTTTAGGTGGTTTATTTTATTTTTATTTTTCATTTATTTTACTTTAGCTTTTAAGTTTAGTTATTTAAATTGGAACATTGGATGTCAATACTCATGAATCTTGTAGGCATTATCCGCAGGGGTTTTGCCCAAAATTATTGTAATTATTTAATTTGATCCATAAGACGGCGGATCACTTTTTTAATTATATTAATTTGTGGGGCATTTTGATAGTATTTTAATTGTTAAATCATTATAATTATTAATTTGATCCGTCGACTTCGGATCATATTTTTAATTATTTTGAACATTTTGTTGTGATGTTTAGGGTTAGAGTAATCGTTAATTTGACTCGTGAGACAACATGTTATTTTTTCGATTATTTTAATCATTTATTTGATGAATATCTTGATTGTTTAGATATAGTTCCTTATCTTGGAAAAACACTAAAAAACATAAAAATCAAAAAAATCAAATCTTGCATTAGAGTGTGTTGGTTTAGTAAATTAGGATTGCATTTTTAGATGATTTTTGGAATAGATTAGGATTGATTTCAGATAATGTTTGCACATTTAAATAATCTCATTTTTCTAAAAAAATAGTTTTCTAAGATAGGATAGGGTTTAAGTCAAATTAACCCCTAAAATAAATTAGGAAATTATTCATTACAGATAGTTTAATTAGGGTTTTTATTAATTCCGAATTTCAATAAAAAAAAACAAAATAAATATTAGGTGCATGTCAATTAGTTTGCATGTTGGGTTCATTTAATTAGAAACAGTTTGTTAGCAAAATTAGGTCATGTAGTTAAAGAGCATGTTTTAATTTTGAGATAAAAGAAAACCCAAAGAAATAATCACTTGCTTTAGTGTGTTGAATTCATTTGGTGCAATTTATTTTATTCAATGTTTAATAATGATTGAATATCCATGTGATCACCCCATTGCATGATAGTAATTTAGGTTGAAATAAATTCAAATTGCTTGCAAAAACATTTTTTGAAATTTAAAAGAAATGGTACCGAAAGGGCATTAGAGAAATCTAGTGTAACCAAGTCCCCATACCCTTAGTCTCTGGTTCATAGGAGTAAAATAATTCTCCCATTATTTTACTTAGGTGTCTAATCGACCTACCGTAAACCGATTAGTTGCGACTCCTAGATAATAATCATTTGCATGTTAAATATTAGAACCTTTAGTCGCGAATTGGTATGGGCTTGGGAGAGCCCGAGCTAAGTTTGAAGACTTAGCAGTCCATTAGCCTAAACCTAGGTGGTGTAGCCGCAATTTAGGTCGCGACAGCTTGGCGACTCCGTTGGGGACTTGTGTTGAAACACTTACTGGACTTAGGCCAATTTTTCTTTTTCTTTTAAAAATGTTTTTGTTTGGCAGCGAGGACACCAGGTACGTCCCTAACATTTCTAAGGTGTTAAATGTTCTTGCAGATGGAAGATATAAGGGGAGTAGTCTTTGCTAATCCTTTTCTTGCAAGAAGGTGTGGGGATGAATAATTTATTTTTCCTTGATTTAGAAGTGTTTTTTGCATTTAAACTGTTGTGCATGTTTTATTGCTTTTAGCACTACACTATTGCACACACAACCTGCGATCGGACCTGGGCTGTGATAGGATTTCTAGGATGGTGTTGAGAATGATACTTCCTCCAAAGCGAGACTGCTATGTAGAGGTTGACCTTCTCTTCCCCGAAATTTCTTTCATGGTGTCGAATGTGTTTGTCCATATCCGCGAGATTGCGTGATTGTTGGACATTCCATTCGACTGAGCCAGAGTTAGGGGGACTTGACACGTTAATGCAAGACTGCAACGGTCAAATCATCCCCTTAGCTCCACTTTGTTAAGCCATCTAGATAGAAATCGAGCCTCACATTTCATGCGTGTGTCTATGTGATTGTCATCCCTTTCCGGTGAAAGTAAGTTGTCTAAATTCTTCGCAATTTACTTACTTTATTGTAATTTTGTCGGTCCATGACAATAGGTTTCGTCGTCAGTCTTGTTTTATATGCGATGGGGAAAACTGACGTACAATTCATTTCCACTCCCAAAAAAGAGCTCAAGTTGTGGTTGGACCAGTTAGATTAAGATGGCCAGAGATATGTGAAAGTCGGGATTGCCCGACTTCTCCCACTGTTAGAGATCAACATCCACTCGGTGTGATACAGGCACTCTCTCACTTCTGGTGTCCACAAACTTCCACCTTCATATTTGGTGAGTACGAGCTAACTCCAACGCTAGAAGAATATAGTGTTGCCATTGGAATGCCCTTGGAAAAGGAACTTGTTAGACCGCCTATCGGTATAGATTCTATTTCTGAATTATCACAGTTTTTAGAAATCGAAGCCGAAAGACTAAGGAAAGTTGTCAAAGCCAATTGTTTTGCATGCCCATTTTCATTTTTAGAAGAATGTTTTGCAAACCAATCAATGATTTCAAAAGCTAGGATTTTCATTTTAGCATTTTTCGGGCTAATCGTTTTTCCTTATCGAAGAAATGCCCTTAGTAAAACTTGTTTTTCATAATGTTGGCTATGTTGTGTGTAAATTTGGTGATTTTTAGACATGTTTTGACAGGACAAATCCTTGTGATTATGACTGAATGCCTTGTTGTTTTGATAATTTTCTGATGTGTGATTGCTTGTTGTTTGATTTTATAAAATCATGTGTAGTTCATTTAGGAAAACTTTCTAAGGCCCATTTTGGATTATTTTGGGAAAATTACACAAAAAAGGCCTAAGATGAGAAGCCCATATGAAATCAAGCCCATCAAGATAATGAGGCCATTTTAGGCTTGCACACAATTAAGTCCATGTGCATGAATAGTAAAATGGCTTATTGCAATTACCATTTTACGCCTTCTAGGAGCCTAAGTCTAATTAAACAAAATTTTGTGCATAAAGGAAGATGAGGGGCACCCAAGGGAGAGGAAGAGAGAGAAGATGACATCATCCCTAGCCTATTCTACCTAGCTAAGCTTACCAATCCTAATTCTAGCTTAAGCATAATGGTTGTATTAAATAAAACTTGGAAGGGAAGTCTTGCAAGAAGCAATCTTGGCCATCCATTCAAAACTTGGGAAGCAAGCACACATCTTGACCATCTAATGGCTTGGACATGAGCTCACCTCACTCTCTTTCTTCTCCTCATGTCATTCGGGCCCCCTCTCATTTTCTCTCTCATTTTTCTTACTCTCTCATTTCCCTCATTCTCTTTTTCCCCTTGCTAGTCGAACCCCTTACCCCCATTTTCCCCCTCATGTCATACCCATTTCTCTCTCATTTTCCCTATTGGATTTCACCTTACCATCCTTGCTCTCTACCATCCACCTTTCATTGTTGAAGCTCACCATCCGTCACCGCCGTTCTTGCCATCCATAGTCGCATTGCCACCGTCCCTTGGCCGTTCCAGCCCTTGCCGTGTGCTGCCAAGTGACCGTCCGACCACCACCAAGCCCTACCGTGAACCGCCACCACCCATGAGCTTTACTGCCGTCGCCGTTGCTACCGCTTGCTTAGCCTAGTTTCAAAAGGGAGTGGCTTTCTAACCCTTGCTTAGGGTAGTGATTACACTTAGGAGTAGGATTAGGATTAGATTAAGGACTAATGGTAATTGGATTAAGGGATAAGTGGATTAAGGTGATAAGCTACCATGATAAGTGATACTTGGATGCAATAAGTTATTGTGAAAGGTGATAATTAGATGCAATAAATTATCATGATAGGCCATCATTAGATGCGATAAGTTATTGTGATAGGCTATTGTTAGATGCGATAAGTTATTATGATAGGCTATCATTGGAAGCGATAAACTATCGTGATAGGTTATAATCAGATACGATAAGCTATTGGGATGGATTATAATGTAATGTGATAGGTTATCATTATAAGTTATCATTAGATGCGATAACCTATCTTGATTGTGATAAGTGTTCATTATGTTTTGAATTCTCAGTGATTAGCCCTTGTTGAATGCTAGTTTTAAACATGATATATGCTTATACAATTCCAAAGTTGAAAATGATGAGCATTCTTAGCATTCTATAATTATAAGTAATGAAAGACTATTTTGAAAGGTGAGTTGTTAATCAGATTGTGAAGATCAAGTTGTGATGTTATATCATGAGATTGATGCATGATTGCATTAGCAAATGATTAATTGGGATGTGATCACGTGGCATGATAGCTTGACATGATTGTATATGATTATTGCTATCATATGTGGAATGAGCATTACACACTCTTACATCGGCTAATGAGAAAGATAAGAATTAGCTTGAGTGGTTGAATGCTCGTGTGATCACATAATGGCCTTGATGCGTATGATTATGTGGGGTAATGGTTCCGTCTTGATGTGTATGAATATGCAGGACGATGTCCGATTAAGTTCGGATGCCCCCACGTTAACGAGATGCTAGTCGCAGATGGATTTTGGAGCGAAACTCCTCTAATAGAATGCCGTCTTGATGCGTATAAATACGTGAGACGTGCCGTGCCCGATGGGGGTGGGACGAAACCAGGTTACATCGAAAGACCACCAACGCAAGTGTCAGTCGTGGCCAAGAGTGGTTGAAATAATTTGGACTCATGTGATGCCTTGTGCATGGAAGCATTATTATTTATGTTTGGATTATTGAATTGAGATCATCATATGCTTGATGGAAAGGCTTTGTTATTGATTTGCCATCAATATATTTCATGTTTAGGGCGACTCCAAAGTGAATTATCTCCCTACGTGAGGATTAGGGAGCTTACTCATTGAGTTTTATCTTACTGTTGTTGTATACATGTTTTCAAGCCGTAAGCATGTCTACGCCCTTTTGCCACATCTGATTTGGGGTCCCTGTGGACCAAAGTTTTGAAGTAACCCAATATCTGATCATGGGGACAAATAACTGTTATGAGCACTATGTCACTACCATCTGGGTAGATGAGGGGTTAATGAACTTGGTACCCCATAAGTTTATAACCTGGCACTATTGGGAAGGGGAGAATTTGTTTGGCTCTCTCAAAGGCTTTGATGGACCCCCAAGAATAGGACCTAGGAACACTAGCTGGGACCCGAAGGATCTAGACATCCCGGATGGTGCTATGATCGATCTGGAGTCTAACTTGGATCAGAACCCTCACCTTGAGCTATGGTACCTGGAGTCGATAGGGTGTTAGGAGCATGTGGGGTGCATAACTTTTTGAGGTCGCCCTCATAGTAGTAGAGGTGGCAAGCCAACCCTCAAAACCTTTTGAATTAGGATGAAGGAAATCCGCTCTGCGATTGTGTGTGTATAGCAAAGCCGTTCGATGTAAACAATTAGCATGTAATTGGCTAATGTATATATAAACGGAAGTGTGCTCTGTTATGTGTTTTATGCTACCCCTATAATTTGTGAATGGCTGAATGGTTTAGTTTATGCTTTCGCTTGCATATAGTCAAAAGATAAAAACGAATGGGTCGGCAATGCCTCTCGAGACGTCACAATTAAATGACCACAAGTAATCAAGGGATGCCGCGTGTCTGAGAGGGTCAGGGTGTGACACCTCAATTCTAGCTAAAAGAGAAAACCCTCAAAATTTGCACTTATTAGGTCTAGTGGTTGATACTTTGATTGAAAAATCTCATGTTCTACTTCTTTTGTTTACAGGTTTTCCCCAAAGGGTCTTCGCTAGTACGAGATATTTTGCGAACAATCCTCAACGTGACTGAAGGGCCTAAAATGACGAAAATTGAAAACACATGGCTTACATCAAAAACCAATTGTGAGAATTCAAATTCCCTAGTTTCTTCCAACAACTTGAGTTTTGATAGTTTTTGGGGCCTATTCTTCATTGCTGGAGTTGTTGTAGTTTCTGCTCTCCTCATTTTCGTGCTCATGTTTGTCAAAAGAAATTGGCATGAAGTAACAAGTTCTTCAGGTTCATTGTGGGAGAAGATTGTTGAATTAGGAAATTTTACCAAAGAGATGTCAATTCCCATACTTTTAGGAAGGGCAGATTTAGAAATAGAGATACGGACGATAGTGGCAATGAGAATGCAGCTATCGAAACTTTAGTAAACACTCATTTCCCTCCGAGTCCGTCGAGCGACTCCAGCCAAAACAATGACGTTTTGACCAATGAGCAAGGCAAGCCATCCGCTGAGCAAGGATTTCCTAAGTATGCAGACAAAGGGTGCCCCTAGAGAGTGATAGACGTCGAGCTTGATGATGCTAGTACGAACACCTCGAGGGGGGGTGAGTAGGTGTTTAAAATAAACCTTGACAGATAAATGTGAAATAAAATAAATTTTGAGCAAAGTCTGAATAAGGATTAAAGTCTGATAAGTGAGCTACCAGACTTCTGGTAGATGTTCAGATACTTGTTATATAATGGAACAAACTTCTGAAATAACCTGTAATTGTGCAACATATTTAAACAAGGAGAGTTAAGGGAAGAGAAGGTTGCACACGAAATTTATAGTGATTCGGCTTAGATCAAGCCTACGTCCACTCTCCCATGCTAACAGCCTTTTTGGTTGGATTCCACTATGCGATCAACAAGAAATTACAGCTTTTAGTGCAAACACTTAATGGTAGATCACACTATCTCACTAAGTCACTCTTTTGGTATTTCTCTCACGATCACAAACGTTTAAGCTCACGAAAGACAAGTGTATGATCAAAGTTCATTCAGACTTTGGAATTATAGATTCTACGCTCCGTCTCTTACTTGCTCATCGGTCCTTGGTCTCCTTAAATACTCCTCCACTTCCAAACTAGTCGTTGGACAGTATCTAGAGGATCTTCTTCCAATCTACCCATTGCACATATCTGTATCAAGAAGATTTAATAGCCTTTGAGTGACAGAAGCAGAATCCCAAATTGATTCTGATCGTCCATACAAACATAATCTTGGTTTCCATAAGTAAAGCTTCTTTGTCACGCCCCGATCCTCGAGCATGCATTCATCCCTCACCTTGGTCGATTTAATAGCGACATCCCAGGACGCATCGCCGACCCTTTCATTTTAATACGCATGCAGAAGCATATAAACAATCCCCAGAGAATAAAACAATGGGATAGGAAAGTAGACTCCAAATTTTCACACTTTAAAAGCAACTAGACTTATATACATTGCAAATCATAGTGCAAACATATGCAAGGCGAATTGTTAAATAAGGTTTTAAACCACCGGTTCATAAGACAAGTTTGCAAAAATGAGTCAACTTCCATCAAAAGAGAATTGTCCTATGACTAACTAGTCAGGCAGGATTGTCAATTCTTCAAACTTCACCTTCTACTCTTCGGCCCTCTGGTCCTTCACCAACGTCATCTAAGAACCTGAAAATGGTTATACAATAACTAGTGAGACAATGTCTCAGCGAATTCTATCCCCTAGGACCCGATTAGGAAGCCAATATACTTTAGAGGCTGCCTAAGCACAACACGAGTTAGAGGGCTTACTTTGGCCTCAGTTCCTTCCTGCAAGTCAGTATATATCAGATATACAGGAACCACATCAATTCACAGCATCAAATCAAATCATTGATCAATCGACCTAACCGATTACATGTCATCTCGACCCTTTTCTTGGTCGGCTCATCTCATACTATCTATAAAAGTCTGTTCATATCAGGACTGCTCACTGCTAAGCTAATAAATAGATAGTATAGCTCGCACTAAAATGATAAATAATGTACTACTCTCAATCTAAACTGACATATCGAACCATTGGGTTGATATAGTACATTAATAATGCTCTCTCTAAGCTGATAAAGTATATTGCTCGCAATCTAAGCTAACATATCAGAGCCTGTGGGATGATATAGTATACTGGTAATGCTCCTTCTAAGTTGATAAGGTATACTGCTCGCAATCTAAGCTGACATATCAGAGCTCGTAGGATGATATAGTATACCGGTATACTGCTCGCAATCTAAGCTAACATATCGTCCGTAGGCTAATATAGTATACCATCCCGACCATTCAATCAATTCCATCTTTTATCATTCTCGATAAAATAGCTGTGTATGGGGATACGGTCGGCCTTAGCCAAAATATCATAATTTCACTTTTTGAACAACCCACCAGTTTCAATAGTCCATAAACATATTTTTGACACTATAAACCGACGCCCGGTAATTTTCCCATTAATTACCAAAATTAATCAATTTAGGAATAAAATCCTAAAATCATCTTTAAATCAATTCAGCACAATTTAACGCTCAAATAAATAAACATATCACATCATCACGATCAGCATAAAATTTCGGTCGTCAGCTATTCCGGCCTAATTTTCGGAAAATGATTAATTAATCAAATAATTACAAAAGTTATTAAATAAATGCAATAAATCCAATTTACGCCCTAATGCCTTATTAGAAGCCGAAACGAACCCGGAAAATTTCCGAGACTCGTTCAATAAATACTAAGGCCTATTTCCTTGCTAACTACACTAACCATTTGCCTAACATGTATCAATAAGTCTCTAATTTAATTACTCTAATCTAATCTATCCACCTAATTGCACTTAATTAAATCTAATCAACCCCTAAGCATCATTAGCATACTAATAAGGGATTAGTGAGCAAAACTTACTTGTGCAAAGCGGAGACCGGAACACCGTGATGGCGACACGACGGCGGCCGAACTTGGGCTCGCGACGACACCAACGGGCTTGGACCGGGCCTTAAACCGGCCCAACAAATCTCAGCCCAAATCTGAGATTTGTTTCTGAAACGGGCTGGGCCACAAATGGACTGAACAGGCTTTGAATGGGCTGTCTTTGCGGGCTTCAATTGGGCCGGAGATGATCTGACTTCAAGATGGGCTGCTAGACTCTTGGGCTTGCTGCGGCTGGGCTAATCATGGGCTTGGCTTGCGGGCTGCTAAGGCCAACTAACAAGCTGAGATGTGGGCTGCTGCTGGAAACACCTAACTGGGCCGGACAAGGAGCAGCTGGAATGAAAGCTTCGTGGGCCAAGCTTTGCTGGAGGTGCTGCTCGGTGAAGAATTCGATGGAACAGTCTTCGCTGGCGGAGAAGCTGAGGACGAAGGAGCAGCTTCGTCTGAGTTATGGGGACGCGCGGCAGCAGGCAAGAGGAGTCAACGAAGGGGGCAGCTCCGTTGGGGGTTTGACTAACGGTGGTGGGGGCTTGGACGCGTGGGCGAAGTGGAGGGGAATTCGGTGGATGCTTCGGTCAATCTTCGGTGGTGTTGTGGCTGGTTTGTTGACCGACGTGAGTGGGCTCGGAAAGATGAAGGAAAGATGAGGGGATGAAGAACATGGATGGTGGGATGGCAAGCGGTGGGGTGACGATGGTGGAGAAATCAAGCTTCCAAGGAAACAAATGAAAAGGAAATGAGGCAAAACAGAGGGGGGAATCGAGGAAAGAAATGCTCGACAGAGATAGAGAGAAAACGGACGAGGAAGAGAGGGGAGAGAGAACCAAGCTTAATAGTCAAGGCCAAAATATCTAAATCATCATTGTTTTGTCCCCAAAATTCCACAAGCCTATCTCACTTGTCCCCCAAATACATTCTAGCCTATAAAATTCCACAAATGAACCAATTTAAAGTTCAAAGTTACAGCTCTCATCCCATCATACGAATTTCACAATTTGAGCTTCAAATCTTCATCAAATTTCCCAAATTTGATGTCCAATGTCGTAGAAGAACAAGGCCATACCATTTCTGCAAGTGTCCATCGCCACATAGCTTAGCTTGGAAGCCCAAATTTCCCTTCAATTTGGCCATCCGAATTCCCGTTAATTTCTGCAACGTCCGACTCTATTTTTCATAAAAATTTCTGAATCTCCAAAAATTCCTCGGAGGATAAGTCGATGTTCATAAAATAGATCATGACATGACAAAATTTTCAATTTCTGAAATCAGGTTCAAATTCGCGGTTAATTTCACTCTGGTGCGCTTTTAGCGTGACCTAGTCTACCGAGTAGTTTTCAGAAACTTTTAGTGCAAATGACCTGTGGTCGATTTTCTTCAAGCCACAATGAACCCACTCAACACATTGGCGACTCTCATTTGTCGTGAAAATCTCGAGGATTCCAATACGGACACAGGGTACCAAAACGACAGAAGAATCAGTCTAGGGTCAATCGACGAGAATTTTACAATTTAGTGGCGTCACTCACGATTAGCCACATATCTCAATCGAATAAACCTATCTCTGATCTCAAATCAATTTTATACTATGCTGTAATGACCTCTAAAGATGAACACGATCGAGAAGCCGATTCCTAGTCAAATTCTCAAGTCTATTGCATTAAAATCCTTTAATGGCTTCCCTGGATAGTCTAGTTATCTTGAGAGTGATCAGCTCTGAGAATAGCCCTATAAATGCGTCGATGAAATGCCCGATTTATTCAATAGAAAACAGGACTGAAAATCTAGGATGTTACATTCTTCGTTTAGAAAGTTCTTATCTTCAAAATCCAATTGTCAATCAATTAAATGAGTAAATCAAATCTATCTTGATGTAGAATCCAAATCAGATCACTAGCCGTTATATATTTTGGACTTGTATTACGTTCTGTCAAGTTGTCTCGTTCTAAATCTGCTACGTTCTGAACTTGTGTCTCGTACTGGACCTTGTCACGTTTTGGACTTATGTCTCGTTCTATATGTAAAGTTTGAGAGTGTTCTGTCAAAAGTAAAGTCTGAGTATCTTCCGTGTGAAATAGATGTAAGTCTGAATATATTTTGCTTCTGAACATATTTAGCCTTAAGGTCTGGACACAGTCTGAATAAGTTCAGCTTCAGCATAGAGTCTATCTTCTGGTTCTTTCAAGTATAGACTTTGATAATATCCTTTACATGTTCTATCATATGTATAGTCTATTACTCAACCATTAAACACGTTAGTAGCCTCTGATTTATTTTGTCATCTTCAAAATATCATAAGGGATTTCCCTAACAAAGCTTACCATTGTAAATTAAGAGAGATACATGCCTCAACAGCCTTGGCACTAAACTTTAATCCGTAAACAGTTGAACTTGGTAAAGACGACAATATCTTTCCCCTCATTCTCTTCTCATGTGAGGACTGCCATTGATACGATATAAACCCAGGCGACATTATATGCACGTATTAGCTTCTCTTATCCTATAATGTATAGGCAATGAAAGTGTTTATCGTTATTTCAATGACATTCCGCAAAGTATCCGAATTAGTAACAAAAGGCAGACTTCTTAAACGTTTTTTTTTTGGTCGGAAGACTTCATAAACATTCACGTGGCTATATATTGTCGAATTGCCTTGTCCCTTGACGTTGCACCTAAACTCTTCCTGTACGTGGATGCCACATTGGATAATTGACGGCTACTTGGAAGGCAATAACGAGGCACGGATTTGAGATTGGGGTAAAAGTTGATGGTTTTTTTTTAGACAAAAAATTTATGATAGAAGTTGGGGTGTTTTAAGACAAAAAAATGTTCGGGGTAATATTTGGATTGGACACAAAATTGGGGGCTTTCTAGGGTATTAGGCCCTTTTCAAATTAACAATTACTTTTGCCAATTGCCATTCCACTTCGCTGTTTCGTGAGAGGCTTATTGACGCTCTGATCAATGTGACAAATCCGAAACTGTTAAAGAGTTCAAATTCCTGAATTTTTGGTAGTTTTTGTTACGTGAATGGCAAACTCTTTAAGAGAGCTTCCAGCATTTTCGTTGCTGGTTCCTGTATAAATTAGTTATGGCGGATCAAGTGGTCCTTCTATTTAGTCAGAAGCGGAAACATTCTTAATTCATAAGATCAACCAAAACCGAGTACGAATTCTCATCTCAGTTTGTTGGCAAAATGATCAAAGTATGTCCATGGATTCTCATCATGGAAATTGCTCGTGCGACTTTGCAATCAAGGGATGTGTTCGTTTCCGCAATCTTGCAATCACCATAGCAAGAAAAAATGACAAGTGATTAGGCCATAGTCGATGCCTCAGTACATAGAAGTTTACTGCAATGGAATGCTTCCCTTTCGACAGTTAGATCATGTCGGTGTTAAGCGTTATCCATAGCAGTCACACATCCACAGCAGCACACCAAAATTTTTCGAGTACAGTTGAATATCACTTCCCCAATCTGGCCACTGATCGTCCTTGTATCTTTCCAGCCGTGTTATTCTCACGATTGTGCTGTAAAGCCTCATTTATATTCTTGAGAGCCTTATCATACGATACAAAACCCGTGAACCAGAATTCATAACTATCCCTCGTAACGACCTGGATGTACTTTTCAGAATTATCCAACCCTTTTGAAGAACGACTAACAAAGCTCAACTGATCAAGCAGCAGCGGCACCTAGATAGCCATCAGGATGAAAGCACATTAAAAACTGATGGTTGGAGAGCGAAGCTCAGCGGAGCTTGACAAACTATTTCGAAGGTATGTTTCACTACATTAAGATGCTTCATGCTTAGATAAAACTAAGATGACAAGAAGAATGATCCAAGGCTCAGTGTAGTAATATGGCCGATAAGTAAATGCAGGTCCTTTCCGGTGAAGGTTCTCCCAAATTTCGACTATAAAATCAGTAGGCTAATCGCAATAGGGGAACCGGCAATAATAACTCAGGCTATGATTTTGTAATGCGCCAAAAACTCATCATGTCATCATGATTCTGACAAAAGCTCAGTGCTTAACAAATTTTTATGGCAATCCTAGAGTAAATGAAACTACGGGAAGACTGGAAAAGGTTACCTTGTATTGCACCCACTCTTGCTGCCCTGAGGGAGCGTAATGGCAAAGAGGCTCGTCACTATGGAAGATCAGTCTCTTGGTTGACAAATACAGTGTCCCAATGACAAGGCCGGAGGAAGTGGATAGATAGCAAGCATATGCCTTCAGGAGCTTCTCTCCGGGCAGAATCTCAAAAGTACATTCGAATACCTTATCCCGTCCCCCCTCTTTGAGCATTTTTGTCCCCTGAGCAAGTCGGGCTAGCGCTGCATCTGTGATGCTGTGGCTAGTTTTAACTGTTTCGAGAAACAACCATAGCACGATTACTGATTGGTTGAGGTCCGGCAAGAATATTCCTAAACATCACATTTCAATTGCATAGACACCGTGAGGCGAAGAGAATGAAAGAAATTATGGGCTTTGTCTCTCACAAATAAACTAAAAAACGGACAACAAGCCAAAGCCAAGCTTATGCGACTGCTGCTGTGCTTGCTCTTACGGGACGGCTAATTTTTTTCTTTTCTCCGGGGCAAAAGATGTTGAACCAAGAGATGATCATTTATCTAGTCCAACATTCAGCAACGCAAAGAGCCCGAGTTTCCTGCTAGCCTTAGAAAATGATGAAAAACAAACCATGTCCTCCACAGAAGTGCCATGTTATGCATTTGGCGATTTGTTAGAGATAGGAATTGACAAAGATGGCAAAAGAATAAGCACTGAAGATAGCGCTGCGCAACTAAGTTGAAGCTCCTCTAGATAAATAGTCACAGGACTTGATCCACTCAACTGTTAATTGGCGGATTGAATACACATATTATGAAGAATGTATCTTTGTTCCTAGGTGGTAATTGCAAAATAAGTCGATGACTGGTCATTTAAACTGATTTCCAAAGGGACAGGACCGCCATGTTATGAGGCCATCATGCTGGACAAAAGATGTCAATGAAGAACAAGGTGCCTAACTATTTGGATTGAATATTTACATTGATAGCGTTCACATATATTGCAGAAACAGAAAAGAAATATATGCCAGCAAGCAATCATGAACCTGATACGTCTCACTGAATAAATCCAAAATGTTTCTATCTGGTTATAGAGACATGTTTAGCTAGAAAAAATGTAGAGACAACTCACGGTGATGCCAGGCATTGTCCACGAGCACCTCTGCTTCCCGCTTGGCTTCATCAACCCTCTTCCCACACCGGTTCAACGTGTCACATACCTTGTTTATCGGATCTGAGAACACCAGCAAAACATCTGTCTCATCCACGCCATTCAGAAGAATCATAAATTATAACATTACTACAAAGGCATAATACGCTTCAATACTCACTCCAGCAAGACAGTGCGCAAACATTCACCGGAACAACGTTCAGGCCAGATGGTGCGGAAGCATTCACGGGAACAACATGGAGGCCAGACGGCATGGAAGCATTCACAGGAGCGGTGTGGAGATACAGTTTCTCGCCGCCGCTTTTGTTGACATCACCAGAGACCAAGCTGCTCGCGGTGGCATTTAAGTAACTTGAGTGAAAGCTCACGGGGGCAGCCTCACTGGTGACCGACGTGGTGGCGTGCTGGCTCGCAGGATGCTCCTGCGGCTCCACCGGCGTTCCCACCACGCATGTGCCACAATGCACAGATGCTGATTCGTCTCTGCCGCTCATCATCTTCTTCGTCTTCGTCGTCTTCTCTCATGCAAGTGTGGATTGATATTGCAATTCGAGAAACTATCGCACATAAATAGAGGGGAGCAAACTCCATCAGATCCCGAGAGAGAACGAGAAACGACAAACATTGACTGTGTCTGAGTCAACAGCAATTTTCCATTCGTCCCCCAACAAAAAACAAACCATCAGATACTACACAAAACAAGTGCTTTTCCGACCCTATTTATTTTCTACCTGCAAAACTAAGAGCTTGAAGTCTCTAATAAAGTTTGAACTGCCCCACTTAAAATTTTAAGGGCTAATACCATAAAATTTCCAAACTAGTACAGCCAATTTGCTTCAAATTATTGCTTATATCATAAAAACAAGCCGTGACACATTTACACTTCTGATCACCATTCCTGCTTCTCTTCCTTCTGATTCTGTGCGGCGAATAGGCCAAATGAATTACTTTTCTCCGTTATTTTGTTTCTGTGTGAAGTCAACTTTGGCCGGTTGGTTTATTCCAAACAAAGATATTATAGAAATTTTGCGGACACGATCATTCAATCAACCGATTGATTCTAGGAATTAAGACCTTCGAAAAAGTTGTGGCGTGAGATTAATGGGAAGTAGAATGGGAACGTGGAATAGAAACAATATTGCACAATCAAAGAAACAATTGCAAAGCATATATATGCCATAATTTCATAAAACAGTGTAAAATATTTCGTGGAGGCCATGAGACACTCATCTAACAATGAGTTAACATATCCAAAACCAATTTCTCTCGGCATTTAATGCAACTCACCTGCCTCTACACGCTCAACCGTTGCAATAATGACACCTTTTAATGTAACTCAACCGCCTCTGCATGCTCAATGACACCTTGAGATGAGTTAAAATATCCAAAACCAATTTCTCTTGGCATTTAGTGCAACTCACCAACCTCTGCGGGCTTGATCGTTGCAATAACTATACCTTGAGTAACATATAAAACGCCAATTTTTCTCAGCATATGCAACTCACTCAATCATTGCAATAATGACACCTTGACATGAGTTAACATATCAAAAACCAATTATCTCAACATCTAATGCATCTCAACTACCTCCGCGAGCTTAATGACACCTTGAGATGAGTTTACATAAAAAAACCCAATTGCTTCTAGCATTTATTGCAGCTCACCTGCCTTTACGAGCTCAATCGTTGTAATAATGACACCTTCAGATGAGTAAACATATCAAAAACCAATTTCTCTCGACAATTAGTGCAACTCACCAACCTCTGCGGGCTCGATCGTTGCAATAATGACACCTTGAGATGAGTTAACATACCATGTGACATCCTGAATTTTGATCCCGTCTCGATAAAATGAAATGGACACTTTATCGACACGCCTAT
This sequence comes from Eucalyptus tenuipes, assembly GCA_014182365.1. Lineage (NCBI taxonomy): Eukaryota > Viridiplantae > Streptophyta > Magnoliopsida > Myrtales > Myrtaceae > Eucalyptus > Eucalyptus tenuipes. The sequence goes on along the minus strand of CM024539.1, from coordinate 14,879,668 downwards.
GGTCTTTTTTCTCTAAGTTGGCCACTCACGAGTTAACTAACCTATTAAGTGAAGCCGTTACGAGATATAAACGTGGCAGACTTGAGAATTCGTTCGGAAATCAACTACTCGACCATGATAATTGGCAAGGGTCAATACAACACCGTTATAATTGATTTGTGATCGGATATAGGTCGATTCGACGGAATCATGTAATTGAATTGCGGGTGATTCCGCATGACTACGAAATTCGCGTCGAACGACACTAACCCAGTTTTCTATCGATTTTATTCTCGATGCCCATAATTGAAACCTTGAGATTTTTACAACAACCGAGCGTCGCTTACGAGTCGTAGATGCACAAACGTGGATAAAAAATTATTGATCATGGGTCAAACGCATTAAAATGCCTAAAAATTACCCGGTAGGTTAGGTTGTACTAAAATCACGTTCGGGCAATTTTAATCACGAAATTGAATTCAGTTTCGGGATTTGAAAGTTCGAGCGTGTCACGGTTTATTTTTAGGACCTTGTCTCATCTTTTGGGAAAATTCCGTCGAGCTCGGAATTTTACGGAAAAATCAATTTCGGCAAAAAGGAATTAGTGAAATTCGGATGGGCAGCTTTAGTTGGATTTTTGGCCACCAATTTGGTTTGTTTGGTGAAGAATTGAAGGGGAATTCGTATGGGCTGCTAAAGGGGTTAATTGGCTGCCAAAAAGGCTTGATTTGGTGAGGAATTGAAGGAAAATTAAGGGAAATTCGTATGGGCAGCTCTAGCTGGATTTTTGGACACCAAAATGCATTGTTTTGTGAAGTTTTGGGAAGAAATTAGCCATTGGTTGCTGCCAAGACTTTGGAGGGCAGAAGATTTTGGAGGCATGCACTCAAGTGGCTTGATATTTTGCTTATCTTCCCATTGGTTGCATGTTTGACCTTCATGGTCCCTTGTTCCATCTCTCCTTCTCCCCTCTCTTCTCCCTCCTTCCCTTTGTGCATGCAACACCCCAACAGAACAGCCACCCCCATTTTCCTTCTTCTTTCTCACGCATCTTTCCTTCCTCTGGTTTTGTTTTGCTTCATTTGGTTGATGCCATCTTCATTTCTTCATCCCGCCTAGCAACCCTCGCGTCCAACCACCACTAGCGGCTGCCTAAATGCTTTTTGCTGGTTGGTTCCATTATCACAAAGCTACTCCAAAATTGGCCTGGTTCCAAGATGTAGAATCTATGTTGAATCACCATTTAGCAGGGCTACTAGGACTTGGGTCTCTTTCTTGGGCGGGGCATCAAGTACATGTATCTTTACCAATTAACCAATTTCTAAACGCTGGAGTAGATCCTAAAGAGATCCCACACCCCATCCCGGTCATAGCAGCACCCGCGACCGCTGATACCAGCTCAGCCCAAGCCAGAACAGAATCAAAACCTCCTCTTGGCCATGAGCCTTGTGGGGTCTTTTTCTACTGCTATTTGAGCTCCGTTGAAGACGCGGTAGTCTCGGGATCTCACCACCGTTGCGCCGTCGTCGCCGTGGACCTATTGTTGTCTTAATCTGGTGATTTAACTCCATAATCCTTGATTAGGTTGTTAATTGCACTTAGGGGGTTAGATTAGTGCTAATTAGCTTTGTTAAATTAGTACTAAGCGAGATTAGCCTTAAGATGGATTAGTCTTAATCTAGTTTGGTTAGATTAGCACTAATGAGAGTGGTTTAGTCTAATTTAGTGGATTTCCCTCAGATCTGGTTATTGGACCCTCGCCATTTTCCATTTTTGTGAAGAAAAATGTACTACGATTTTGAGATTACTTCCTTCTTGAGAAATGTTCTAAACATCTTCAGCTATGACATGTATTTTACTCAACATTTTATGGATTTAAAAGAATGAGATTGCAGATTCGTTACTTGCAAAACAAAATCTCGGATTATGTTGGAACCAGTGACCTTTTGGTGTTCAATGGATTTTTATCAACTCTTAGGGTTCGAATTTCAAAAGATTTCCTTCACAAAGTTGTTCATCACATCTTCTAGTTTAACATATTCAAATTTCAGATCAAATAGACAAGTTTTGGACCTCGAACTAAACTGATTTTGGAAAGTTGGATTTTTGGACACGGTCATAGTTTTTGTAACGGTTTGGGCAATTTACTGCTCTTAATCTAGAAAGATCTAGGTCATGGTATCTTCATGAAAAGTGTTTTTTTAAGTAACCTTTATAACATATTCAAATTTGAAAATTTTTATTCTGGATTTAAACTTGGAGACGCACGAGTGGCCCAGTTTCTGCCGGTTGGGGCAAGTAGTGGTTTTGTGGTTATTTTTGGTGTAGTGCTTGCTAGATAGTGTATATTTGGTGATGTAATTGACTTGTGGCATGCTTAGAACTTATGTGTGATGATATGTGAATGGTTGTGCTATGGTGAGTAGTACTGATGTCTTCTTTGGTTTTGTGAAACTTATATACTAAGGTAAGAGAAATCAACATATACTTGTGTAGGCAAGTGAGGATCCATTTGTTTTATAAAGATGCATAAAGTGCTCAGTACTTTTGAGTTATTGTGGGATGATTCGATAAATCTCTCTTGAAAGGTTATGCATGCTGTTTTGGTACAATTGATTTATGTGATTATGTGATGACTATTGAAAGATGATGTGTTGTGTTGAGAAAATCAAATGTGTTGTAAATGGGTAAAGGACTAAGTGCTACACGACAACAAAATTTTGTGTGAGTCACCTCTAGGGCCTTGTAGTCAAGGGCTAAGTGCTACATGACGACTTGAGTCACATGGGAGCCACCTCTAGGGCCTTGCACTACTGACATGCATAGTAAAGGGCTAAGTGTTACACGATAATGTAATTTCGTGGGAGCCACATCTAGGGCCTTGTACTATTGCTATTTGTAGTCAAGGGCTAAGTGCTACACGGCAACTTGAGTCACGTGGGAGTCACCTCTAGGGTCTTGTACTACTGACATGCGTAGTAAAGGGTTAAGTGCTACACGATAACGTAATTTCGTGGGAGCCACCTCTAGGGCCTTGTACTATTGCTATTTGTGGTCAAGGGCTAAGTGCTACACGATAACGTAATTTCGTGGGAGCCACCTCTAGGGCCTTGTACTATTGATATTTGTGGCCAAGGGTTAAATGCTACGCGATAACGTAATTTCGTGGGAGCCACCTCTAGGGCCTTGAATTTAGATATTGAGCATGGAATGAACCATTGATATGAGATAGCTACGCCTGATTATGGGACAAAATTATGTAACACGGAATGGAACGTGTCATAACAGTTTTGTCTTATAATCAAGACCCCTGTGATTGTTTGAAAGATAAATTGATGTGTTCTGGTTATGAAATATGTTGGCTATGTCCATATGATATATGTGATGAGCTAATGTGTAGGGAGGTGCTGAGGCGAGGTAAGTTTGTGTGTGACGCCTGTTTAGGTTGCCTCTGAGTGAATTCTTGTCCTAATCGGGATTTAGGGTGTTGACTCGTTGAGATTTATCTCAACCCGTTGTGGTTAAATATTTTCAGGTCCCTAATATGGAGAACCTGGAGCCCGAGGCAAAAGGGTCCGAAGCGTAGGTTGTCTGATAGTTCCTTTTCGAATCAGACTTCTATTTATAGACCTGTAAGACTAACTTGGCATCTATATAAAGTGTGGGTTGTGAAATAGGCGTTGGCTGGTTTTTACCAGCCCATGTGTTTGATGGTTGTCGGGGTATTTATTTAATTCGCTTTCGCATGTGCTTAATCGAAAATAAAATGAAAGGGTCAGCGACGCTATTTGGGAACGTCACAATTTGATCGACCGCTGAAGGATGTACACGTGCCCGGAGTTCGAGGCGTGACATATCAAAAACCAGTTCTCTCAACATTTAATGCCTCTCAACTACCTCTGCGAGCTTAATGACACCTTGAGATGAGTTTACATAAAAAAAAAAAAAAAAAAAAAAACCAATTGCTTCTAGCATTTATTGCAACTCACCTGCCTTTATGAGCTCAACTGTTGTAGTAACGACACCTTTAGATGAATAAACATATAAAAAACCAATTTCTCTTGGCATTTAGTGCAACTCAACAACCTCTGCGGGCTCGATCGTTGCAATAACAACACCTTGAGTAACATATAAAAAGCCAATTTTTCTCAGCATATGCAACTCACTCAATCATTGCAATAATGACACCTTGAGATGAGTTAACATATCAAAAACCAGTTCTCTCAACATCTAATGCATCTCAACTACCTCTGCGAGCTTAATGACACCTTGAGATGAGTTTACATAAAAAAAAAAAAAAAACCAATTGCTTCTAGCATTTATTGCAACTCACCTGCCTTTACGAGCTCAACCGTTGTAGTAATGACACCTTCAGATGAGTAAACATATCAAAAACCAATTCTCTCGGCAGTTAGTGCAACTCATCAACCTCTGCAAGCTCAATCGTTGCAATAACGACACCTTGAGTAACATATAAAAAGCCAATTTTTCTCAGCATATGCAACTCACTCAATCGTTGCAATAATGACACATTGAGATGAGTTAACATATCAAAAACCAGTTCTCTCAACATCTAATGCATCTCAACTACCTCTGCGAGCTTAATGACACCTTGAGATGAGTTCACATAAAAAAAACCCAATTGCTTCTAGCATTTATTGCAACTCACCTGCCTTTACGAGCTCAACCGTTGTAGTAATGACACCTTCAGATGAGTAAACATATCAAAAACAAATTTCTCTCAGCATTTAATGCAACTCAACGACCTCTACGAGCTCAATGACTCCTTGAGATAAGTTAACATATCAAAAACCAATTTCTCTCAGCATTTAATGTATCTCAGCTACCTCTACGAGCTCAATGACACCTCGAGATGAGTTTACATATAAAAAAAAAAATCAATTTATCTCAGCATTTAATGTAGCTCACCTACCTCTGCGAGCTCAACCGTTGTAGTAATGACACCTTGAGATGAGTAAACATATCAAAAACCAATTTCTCTCAACATAGTTTTAATTTAATGCAAGTAACTTGCCTCTGCGAGCTCAACCATTGTAGTAATGACACTTGAGATGAGTAAACATATCAAAAACCAATTTCTCTCAACATTTAGTGCAACTCAACAACCTCTGCGAGCTCAATGACTCCTTGAGATAAGTTAACATATCAAAAACCAATTTCTCTCAGCATTTAATGTATCTCAGCTACCTCTGCGAGCTCAATGACACCTCGAGATGAGTTTACATATAAAAAAAATCAATTTATCTCAGCATTTAATGTAGCCCACCTACCTTTGCGAGCTCAACCATTGTAGTAATGACACCTTGAGATGAGTAAACATATTAAAAACCAATTTCTCTCAACATAGCTTTAATTTAATATAAACTCATAAAATTTGAAGATCGTTAAAGCAGTGAACATTGAGTCCGAAGAAAGCGAAGAAAACTAGAGTTCGATTTGAAAATATTGACTCAGTGTAGACATATTTTGTTTTGCAAAGAATAAATAGTTGGAGGACTAGTTTACGAAATCTCAAAACATGAATGTTGTAGGAGAGGTCCCGAACTGAAAATGCCCAAAATTTCATTAAATTCTGTTAAAAAAAAGGCGGTCAATTTGAATGAATAAGTCAAAGTTGGAATTAGCCTACAAAACTGATACAAACTGAGTCCTAAGGGTACATTACGTAATTTCACATAGTTTGAGGACTATAGAAAATGAAACAGGTAAAAGAGGTTGTGGGGTATACATGTTCCCTTAAATTATGGTCATTGTGAAGTGTGCCACACGCATTCCATTTCTTTTCAGGAGAATCTTTTTTAATTGATTCCTCATTATTTGGTTGCAGTATATCCTTATGTAAAGCAAGATGATCCATGCGTTTTTTTTTTTTTATGCCAAACTGTTTAAGAGGTGACATTAAAAAATTGTAACTCGAAAAGTGCGGCATATCTAAGATTTAAGTACACAATAAAAACTTGCCGCATCTTTCTGTAAATCAGATTTTATAAGTCGGGTCTTTGTATCTCTGATGTCATTATTATTTCATATGGACATTAATTCATTTATTGACTGAAAGAAGAAGCAAACAAAATTTCCGGGGTTATTAACCAAATTTGGGTGGGTTGAACTTTAGCTCCACTCCTTCTCTTTAGAACCGGACTACTGCTTGGCTTTATTTTTCCTCTGTTTCTTTTCTGTTTTTGGTGCGCTGCACTCTGTTGCCTTAGGCGCTTTTCAAAACATCTGATGTTACTTCTACTTTTTACCATCTTACCTATTTTTACCTGATGAGTAAAAACTTTTCAAAAATACTAATTTTAATCCGAAAATCATGTATAACTTATTCATAATTTAATGATTTTCCTGTTAGAAAAAAAGGATAACTACACTAAAGGTCTTAAAACTTATCACGAAAAGTGCAATTGAATTCTAAAACTATATAAAAAAAATGCAATAAAGCCCTAAAGTGTAATCGAATCATAAAAATTTCAAAAAGTATAATCAAATCCTAAAACTTATTAAGAAAGTGAAATCAAGTCTTAAAATTTTCAAAATGTGCAATCGATGGAAGAACTTGATTGGGCTAGTTTGACAAATTTTAGTACTCGATTGCACTTTTAAATTATTTTAGAACTAAATTGTACTTTTTGACAAATTTTAAAACTTGATTACATATTTTAAAAGTTATAGAATTTAATTATATTTTCGTGATAAGTTTTAAAATTTTCAAAATATTTCTCCCTAATAAAAAAAGAGGGTAGGTTCGACCAACCACGTTATAATCGTGCAATCTGATTTTGTCTGCTACAACAACCAAGCCCACTATTTTGGCAGCTATATCATTGATTTTCGAGAAAAAGGATCTGCTTGCCAGATTAGACTTCCTTTTGGCATGACTCTTTTTGTTGACTTCTTTTTCCTAATGGAAAGGCCTTTTTCAAGAAAAAAGATATGCTTGCCACATTAGACTTCTTTTCTGCATGGCTCTTTGCTGTCTGCTTGTTGCCAATGGGAACGCCTAAAGCCTTTCCAAACATTGGTGAAGCTGCCGGAATCTTTTCTTTTTCGACATGGATGAGATGAGCTATAAAATTGGATAAAGCTTGCGTCCAAAATGAACCGTTCGATATAAAGAGGAAAAAAATGGCGTCCGTTGAATGTGCTTGCAGAAGTAAAACCGGTAGGACCCAAAGTACGAATACGAAAGTAGAGAGCGTGGGCTACGTGCCCTGCCTTTCCAGACAGAGGTGAAGTTCCCCGAAATTTCCTTTAAGATTGGAGAAACTGTGTCCTATTTCGTGGAAAAAAGAAGAAGAAGAGAAACTCTCTCTTGAGATCCACTATATAAATCATAGTCGGTCGTGCTCGTTTTAATTTGCAGTAACATTTCTTTTGTCTAGTAACTTTTGGCTTCATAGAGCTCAGAAATCAGCTTTTGCTGAACTGGTGCAACTCTGGTGTTTAATTTTCTCTACAACTGGTCGTGATGGAAGGGTGTGACTATGAAGTGTTCTTGAGCTTCAGAGGACCTGACACACGCACCAACATCACCGATCACCTCTACACCCGTCTAATAGAAGCAGGTGTCCGTACATTCAGAGACGATGAAGAGCTCCGCATCGGTGAAGAGATTGGCCCAGATCTCTTAAGAGCCATTGAGCAATCGAAGATCTCCATACCCATATTCTCTAAAAATTATGCTTCCAGTAAATGGTGTCTCAAGGAGTTGGCCCAAATGGTGGAGTGTAGGAAATCAAGGGGACAAAAAATCATGCCCATTTTCTACTACATCGAACCATCTGAGGTTCGATACCAAACCGGTGGTTATGGTGACGCCTTCCATTCACATGAAAAGAAGAAGCGGGTGGATGAGGAGACCATCCCGAGTGGAAAGCTGCTCTCAATGAGGTTGGCGGGTTAAAGGGGTGGAACATAGAGAACGTAGCTAACGGGTACGTAATTATCCTCCACCCTTGATGAATGCCAAAATGCAGGAGACCATGAAATTTAAGTATAAATGCTTTTCAGTTGTAGCTACGCTGGTTCCCTTCGTTTCAGTAATGTGTCAACCTTCCAATTTGATCTCTTGTTTATTGTTCGTGAGACGGGAGACGTGTACTATATGATAATCGTAAGGCTATTTCGAGAAGGAGAAGCTTGTATAAGGAAAATGCTTGCGCGCCCGTCCACTATAAAATGACAATGGGACGGTCAAAGGCCAGCCACAAATCCTTTTGGAGGAAACCGGTGGACTTCCTGAACCAGTTTAATCATTGACTCCATATTTTCTTCTTCTTAATTTTTTCGACTTCTATGTTCTTTATTGCAACCTCAAATTTTAGAGACAAAATCAGAATACGCCACACTGAATCATTTTTCTTGAAATTTTCACTTTGATTTGTTTCTTTAAATGGAACAAAAAAATTGTTCTCTTCTTATAGCTTTTTTATTTAAAAAAAGCATTTTGTCCCTAATGATTTTTTTTTTTTTTTGGAATCTCTACTAATTCATTATTCTTATTTTGATATTTTCTTTAATTCATTTATTTATGCATAATCAATATCAAGTGTCTAAATTTAGGTCATGGGAAAGTCCTTCTAGAGCAATTCAATTTGAGTGAAAGCAATGATGAGCTATTTCATTACGCAATGATTTCGTCTTTAAATGAGAAGCTAATGTTTCAAGTATTTTTTATCTTTTAAATTTAATAATTTTTCACTGATATTCACAATTATTTTAGTAAGCTATAATATTTTTTTCTTTCTTCATATTCAAGAAAATTGATTCCGTGGGCATCCTTCTGATTTTGTCCCTAAATTTGAGCTTGTTATTTTTATTTAATTATTTATATTTCAGTATTTAAGGAAACATAGAAGTCAAAAAAAAAAAAAAAGGGAAACCTGGGGTCAAAAATGGAAACCAGTTACCGGTTTTTTTCAAAAGATTTGTGGCTAGCCTTTGACCGTTCCACTGTTATTATGCAGTGGATGGTCATGCTAGCCACTCCCCTCGTTTAAACATCAGAAGTGACCGTAAAAATTATCAGCCTTTTTTCTTCTTAGGAAAATGAGAAGGTGACTGCCCATTAGTTTTAGACATGTGAAAGGAGTGAGATTTATTTTTACTTTCCAAGCTGTCAAATAAATTTTGGATTATGTGACAAGAGTGACTTAATTCGATCATGTGTGAGATGGTGTTCCTTGTTTGATGCAAACAAGAGTCAAAGACAATGAGAAGGTGATGAGGTTTCTTTTTCGATGAGTTGACTAAAATATTAAGTTATTAAAATATCGATTCTCAAATATTACAGATTTTTTGCAAAATTAATGAACATTTAATATGGTGCAATTATGGATGTAATTTTTTTCTCGTGTAATCCATATTTTTCTTTTGCTTCACTGGTAAAAAGTCCTAAGCCTAGGTAGTGATCAAAATATGTCATCCATAGTTTATATGAAACTAGGCAAAGATATTTGCAGATGAAAGCCAGTATATGATAGAAAGCTAATTGCACTACTTATTGTTGCCGGCTGCCCGTCATTCGGTAAAGAGTGTTGGTGGTCCAAAATGCACCGTTATTCCTAGAGAATAACAGTGCTCTTATATTAGCATGGCCTTTTTCTTATTAGCAAGATATAGTGATCACGTTCTGTAATTTGATTTGAACATCTTCCTAGCATGTCCTTGAAATTATTCTTTCTGATGTGTGCAATGTGTTATGTTCCATCTGCGGTTGCACTTCTTGTTACATCATGTGGCTTCCACGGACTGCTATCAATTCCTAATGTCATAGATTTCAGCTTGTCGATTCTAACATACTTTCTACTTTGCCTTGGCCCCTCTCTCATCGTTTATATCATTAGGCACGAAGGACAACTAGTTAAACAGGTTGTTACCAACGTTTTAAGTGAGCTGAAGAAGGCTTATTTGGCGGTTAGTGACTTCTTGGTTGGCGTTGACTACACAGTGAAAGAAATTACGGGGATTATAGACACTGCCACTGATGATGTAAAGATCGTGGGAATCCATGGTATGGCTGGCATCGGAAAGACGACTCTTGCCAAAGTCGTCTACAACCAGTTTTCTCGGGACTTTGCTTACTGTTGTTTCCTTCCTGATGTTAGAGATACTTCAAGCTCAAAAGGAATTGCGTATTTGCAGAACCGACTAATTTCAGATCTCTCAAAACAGACATTTTCGAGTATTGATAGCAAGGACGAGGGAATGAGGGCGATCAAAGAGAGATTTTCTAGTAAGAAAGTCCTTGTTCTTTTTGACGATATTGACGACGAGAGTCAACTAACTGCACTTTTGGGGGGGCAAGTTTGCTTTGGTTCTGAAAGCTTGATACTTATAACCACAAGAAATGAAAGGGTTCTCCGTGCATTCCAAGTGAAGTTGATTTATCATATTGGTGTATTGGATTCTGATAGTTCCCTTCAGCTATTTAGCAAGCATGCTTTCAGAAGAGATCACCCTCCATATGAAAAATTAAAGCAATCCAAAGAAATTGTGGAGATCGCTCAAGGTCTTCCATTGCTTCTTGAAGTTATGGGTTCAACTTTATCATTATGTGGACAAACTAAAGAAATATGGGATGATTACCTAGAGAAGTGGAGAAAAGGTCCCATTGAGAAAACTCGAAGTAAGTTGATGATAAGTTATGAAGCATTGGATTTCAGTCAAAGGCAAATATTTCTTGACATAGCTTGTCTTTTTGTTGGATATGATAAGAATATAGTAATATACATGTGGAAAGATTGTGGTCTATGCCCGATAGAAGGTCTTGAAGTTCTTCAATTGATGTCATTGATCAAAATTGGAGAAGATAATAAATTGTGTATGCACAATCAATTAAAAGATCTCGGTAGAGAAATTGTTTCTCAAGAAAGTGGTGGGCAATTAGAGAAGCAAAGTAGACTGTGGAATCACAAAGATGCATTGAACGCACTACTGAGCAAGAAGGTAATTCTTAGGTTTGATTTTTTTTTTTTTTTTTGCACGAGAAATCACATTAAGTAATTTGGAGCTATCCTACATGATGAAAGCAATTGCAATTATTCAACATTTACATTTTAAAATTCCGCTTATTCATTTTTTTAATTGAGAAAATTAAAATTTCAAAACTCATTCTCGGTACTCTCCATATTTGGTCCATGAGAATGATGAGAGCGAACTTAAGAAACTGTAGGTACGCTTGATTATCTAAAACCCTATCTATGCCTCAAAATAAGAATAGAGTTAGATCTGTTCTCTTAATTAGCTAATTGTAGCCTTCTTTTTCGTTAATTTTTTCTTGTTTTATTATTCAGACAAATGAAAAGCTCCAAGCCCTCCGTCTAATGTTTGAGGATTCGTCAGATTATCGTTTCACTCTCGAAGGATTTGCAGCGTTTCCAAATCTAAGGTTCCTTCATATGGATAGTCGAAAACTCACTGACGAGCTCTTTTCTGAAGTTACACTTCTTTGGCATAACAAGTCCTTGGTCACGTCACTGACAAACTCTTATCTGAGCAAGAAGCAACTTCTTCCAGATTTAAGATGGTTCTCTTGGCATAATTCTCCTATGCGGATATTGCAAATAAGCAATTTTTCATTGAGTAACTTAGTCATTCTTGATTTTTCAAGAAGTAAACTTACTCACGATTGGAGCGGATGGAAACATATCAAGGTACCCTCAATTCTATAATAGTCTTGTTATCAGTGTTTACATTCTCTTGAAGTAATTAAATTTACTAACAATTGTCTTATTGGTGTTACAGAGAGCAGAGAAATTAAAAGTTCTTAACCTTTCGGAGTGTGAGCTCTTGATCAGGACTCCTGATTTCTCTGGATATTTAAAGTTGGAGAGATTGATTCTTGAAAAATGTGAAAGATTGGGTGAAATCCACTCATCAATCGGTCAACTGAAGTTCTTAGTTTTCTTGAACTTGAACTTCTGTAGTGATCTCCGCTCTCTACCACAAGAGTTGGGCGGATTGCCAGCCCTCGTAGAACTTCTCGTTGATGGAACTTCTATACGAGAAATTCCGCATTGGTGGGTTATGAAGAACCTGAAGAAGCTTTCAATGGATGCAACACCAATTATTCAACTACCTGACTCCATTGGAGCACTTATAAATCTTGAAAGCTTATCTTTGAATTGGTGCTCGAATATGGGCAGACTTCCACACTCCATTAAGGAATTACAATCATTAATTAAGTTGGATCTATTGGAAACAGGAATCACAAAGTTCCCTGACTCTATGGGAAGTCTAGAGAATCTAAAAGAATTAAAACTTTCCTGGTGCTATGGGTTGGGGGGCATCTCTGACTTGCCTAAACTTCCCATAAGCTTGACTTCTTTGGCGATCTCATCTCCATCTTTGATAGCAATGCCAGATCTTTCGAGCTTGATCAATCTAAAACAACTATTATTGTGCATGGGAGTGGGTGATGTCTCTGGCCCATTTGAGTTGGTGCAACTGCAAGATCCCATGCCTTCGTGGATTGGTAGGTTATCCAAATTGGAAGTCTTGACCCTGACACTCCCACACATGACCAACCTATCTCCTGAGCTAGGTATGCTTCCTCACTTGAGATCTCTTCATCTTCATGGTTGCCAAGCTCTGGAATGCATTCCGCATATTCCCTCAAGTGTCTCAAAGCTTCACATCATAGATTGCCCATCACTTACCACACTTGATATCTCAAACTTGAAGAACCTATCGGAACTATATGTCCTTGCCACACCTCTGGAGAATCTGTCTAGGCACGAACTTTTCTACAGTGTGCCAGAGTGGAAGATAAGTAAGGACTATGCGCACGATTTGCAAGCGCATTTGAGATCAAAGATGTTGGAACAACACGGACTCACAAAAAATATGTTGGGGCGTAGTAGAGAAATCGAGAGAGGGTATTTTTCAGTTCTTGGGAAAATAAGAAGATATGTCTCTTAAGTGAAGAGACGACTGGTTAAGATCCAAAATCACGCTTACTAAGGTACAATTGCATTCCTAATGTTTATGAGCTTTTCCAAAAAATTTATACTTTACATTTCTTTCTGTCCTTAAAGGAGGGCATTTGCCAATATATTTATTTACTGAGACCACTTCACACTACGCAGGGCTAATTACCTAAGAAAAGATTCAAACTTCAGATCCAACCCCAATTCAATCCCGAATTTTTGTTGTTTGAAAAATGATCATCAACTTTCAATCTACTCCCAAATCTACAGCACCAATCTCACTATTGAGGGTCCTTATTCTATATTAATTTTCCTATCTTCAATTTGTAGTGTAAACCGCTAGTTGCCATTCTTCGTGCCATTGATTAGTTTCATCTTTTTATTTTTCTTCACTTCAATTTCATGTTCGATCGAGTCTATTTTTGAGCTCAAGTCTTTGCCTTTTCACCAATTGATCTACTCATGTCTACTTGACATGGCGAATAAAGACTCGACGCGGTGGAGTTTATATGCATACAACTGAACGAAGACAAACTGCTCCTCATTTCAGGACTAAATGGATTCCGTGTAAAACAAGATGCAAGGAAGCCTTTACTTTATATATCTCCATATTTTATTGAACGATATTTGGGTCCTCGCCCGAGTATGTATTGGCAGGTCGCCTTGTTTTTGTTTCTGGTGGAGTCTCGTTTTGAGGTTCTGTTGGAATTATATCTCGCTGCACAGCAATCGGGTGTCTTCTAAGTTGGTTTTGGATCTTGGCTTTTGGGGGTTTCTCTTACTCTTCTGTTTCTTTTCTTATTTCGCATTTAATGTGTATTGTTCCTTTTGATCTCTGTTCCGTTGTAACGATTTCTTGTTCCATAACATTATGCATGATTTAGTGCGTGGTATTGGTTAATTGTAGGAATCATAGCCAATCTAATTTAAACTGGGTTTTTGAGAGGCTAAAGCATCTTAATTGAATGTGTTGTGCTATCATTTGAGTCAATTAGGTGTCTGTTTGGTTTTAATGACTATTCTCCAAGATCAATTTTAGTTATTTTTCTTGATCCGTGCGGTTATGATAACCAAGATTATGTTATTGGTTATTGTAGGAATCGTAGTGTGTTAAGAGACTGGGTAGCCTGAAGCAAGAGCATCTTTGACAGAATTGTGCTATCATTTGTATCGATTGGATGTTTGTTCTATCCTCATGATTATTTGATTTTGGTGGTCTTTCTTGTTCCACGAGTTTATGAATAACCCAGTACATGTTATTGGTTATTGCAAGTATTCTAGTTAAGACCGAATAAATCTGGGTTGTGCGAGGCTAAAGCATCTAGATTAGTATGATTGTTCTATCATTTCTTTCTGGCTTGCTCCAAGGGTAATACCTGACAGCTGATGGAGACATCATGCCTTTTCTTTCTGGCTTGCTCTGAGTGTCTGTGGTTAAAGCCTTCATGTTGGGACCTAATAAAGCTGTTTTTCTGCATTGCAGGAGCAAAGCGTTGATATAGGGACAGAGCTTCATTCTTTGAAATGGCGAGGCTTACTACGTCCAAAGTAGATTGGAAGGAAGGCCTTCGGAGACCTGCAAATTGCAGTTGTAAATTCTTAGGAGCTTCAATTCAGTATGGACTGTTCTGAGTTCCAGTTCAAGTTTACTATAATGGGTGAGAGTGGTTTCTTTTGTGTTGTTTTCCAGTTTCGATCGGTTTGCTACATTGATAAGTCCCGTACCCTCTCCTTTTTTTCTTGTTACTTATGTCTTCTTGTTGTGGAGAGCTCTTGTATGTTTGATTGGTTCAGTTTTCACTAGAACTGGGTGATCCGTATTTTGTTGAATACCAGCAGGATTGTTGGCAGAAATGATCTGTTTGAATGATTTTAAGTTCTCCCCAAAAGAGTGCAATGTGGTGTTTGAATAGTCTAGCCGACCAGGAAGTCGACTCTTGAAAGTGTTTCTAGAGTTTTTCCTTTTCCTTCTGTAGAAAAGATGCGGCAAGCATCAGTAATGATATTTCTTAAGTTCGGCTGGTTCTGTCCTCATCCAGGCCTAATGATTTCTACAGATCAGCGATCTCTGAGGCACACCATCCATGAAACCCCGATTTGGATTTTCGATTTGAGTCTCATCTCCGGTCATAACAAACATACATCTATTATGTTTCTCGGTTAGGTGAAGTAATATGGAAACCAAACCCAACCAAATCCAACCTGAAGCATCAACGTAGGGCCGGTTAAGAACCAGATTAAAACGTGGGCATCTTACCCTTGCAAACTGGAGATTCGTGAATTCAAGGATTTGATTTTGCTAGGTAAATCCAAACATTTTTTCAATATCTTTTTTTCTTTTATGAAAATGACTCGCATGTCATCTGTTGAATTCCATTCCTAAGTCCTCTAGACATGTAAAATAGATATGCATGAGTGCTCAAGCAATTAAAAATTAAATCAAGCACTAATAAAGATCCAACAACTAAAGCAAATATATAATGAGGAAGATAAAAAAAAAAAAAAAAAAAACCGGAGTTGTTTCGGGTAATAATTAGACAAGGCCTCATTATTAAGTCATGAGACACGACTCCCCATGAACTAAAAATCAATAGTATTCGTGCGCTAATCTTAAAAGAAGGTTGTTTATGAATTTTTTAACCATATATGCAAACTAGATGTAATCCTGATATGTTTCTTTTTTTTTTTTGGTCTTTTCTTTTATTCACTCTTACAAAACCGAAATAAAGCCTAGAAGTCTCTTTAAATGTACTAACCCTAGGCGGCTGAAATTAACTAATCAATCTAAATTAACACTATCAATAAATGACCTCATAATTTAAGATACAAAATTAACTATCGCGCCTTTAAGATATTATATACACTACATGCTAAATTAAACAATAAATGATGCAATCTTTTATTATTTTCATCATTAACCTGTATGAATTAGCAAACTATAGCCTATGTGAATGCATGAAAAGCGGTAAAGGTTAGATCTTTTTGACATGAGCGCAAGCAAGGATCAATGACAGAGACTTCGGCCTATTTTCCATGAATCTCTGCAAAACAGATTATCAAAATTCTTTCGAACCAAGCAAATCCTAATCGACATGCATAGAAATCAAAGCAAGGGTAATCTAACACTAAGGAACACGCAAGATAACAACAAATTCAACGCAAGTTGACAAAGGGACCGTGACTAAGGACACCTGGAGAACCGGACATGAAAAAGCATGCAGGGGGAATCATCAGTCCAATCCGTTTCCACGCTAACGCAAATCCGCGCAACATAGGACAAACCCAAGCGGTAAAGTCGGTGAGATCTTTCTCCGATTAAGCTCATGCAGAGGAGAATCAAAACATGGCAGTCTCTGAGTCCTAGTAACTTGAGGAATCTAGAGATGGACATGAAATAATCAATTCCTACGCGTAAATCTCAACCCATACATGCTTTTTGCCCTAGGGTTGCAATTAAATCATGGAAACAAATCGATGGGCATGCACTCGAGACTGGATGGGATTCGATCTCTGGGTATAAGGATAAATTCTTTTTTACCTTCAAAGGAAACGAAACAGCAAGGACACCAAGGCCTTGGAGGCGTGGCCGCGAGGAGAGAAACGGCTGCTCTCCAGACGGCGGGCTTGTCCCTTTAAGGCCTCGCCTCTATCAAACTCTTCAAGAAACAAGAGTAATTGTGAGATTAATCCCTGTGAAGAGAGATTGACGAGTGATCCCTTCTATTTATTTCTCTTTTCTTTAACTTCACCGCTTCCTCATCTCGTCTTTTACTCCAAGTTGACCGAACTCCTCTCTTCTTTTTGAACCCAAACTTCAAAGTTCTTTCCATGTGAATGACTGGCCGTGAACTATATTCCCCTTTTAGATGGATGGCCGTGTGAGATAAAGATCCTAAGGTAGATTAGATGGCCACTAAGAGATAAGAGTCCCGAAGATAACTCCCATGAGTCCTTGTCCTGCGAGAGTGGGAGATTAGATTAGATTGGAGAGATAATCCTAATCCAACTAGATCTACGCGTTTGATCCTTATCTTGATCCTACTCATCCTATTCAATTTCAATTTCCCTGCCTAATTAAAAACTGCAGCCCCCTCCCCCCCACCCACACAAAAAACAAAAACAAAAAAACAAAAAGGGTTGATCTCCTATCTTAGTCGGCCGCATCTTTATCTCTAATCCTTGTCAACCTCGGTCAACCTCGGTCAGCCTCGTTGTCGGAGTTGGTTTCTGAAAGGGGATGGTTTGCATTTGGGACATATCTATATTTAATAGTGTTGTGCATGCGCTAAACATGTGCAAAGTTAAATAAATCCGTAAGAAAAAGAAAAATACTAGAGTGAAAGTTACCTCAAAAAGGAAACAAAAAGTATTTACTTATTTTTATTGGATAAAAAGGACGATGACACTATTGGAGTGATGCAAGGGGGTGCTTGGGTCGTTTGATGGAATTTAATTGTCTATTTTTTTTAAAATATTTTATCGAGGTTAGCTTTGCAAGGAAAAAAAGAGTGAAAAAATAGTATTCTGGACTTACATATATACTATATTTCGAGCACAAGCTATGCACTTTCGTGGTTGCTTTCATGCACTTTAAGGCGTGCAATAAATATCGATATCCGAACAACTATGTATGTGAATTTAAATAATCAAATTAAGCACTGTCAAATCATGAAAGCTTTTCACATAATAAATTTAAATTTCAAGTTAGGATATCATGAAATAAGAAGTTGGCGACAAAATGTCGTCGCCTGAAATAGCATCGTCTTTGGATAGAAATGGCATTAATTAGTGGATAATTGAAATAAAGGATTGTGAGTGGTCATCGTGTTATGATTTAGTGGCATTGGTTTCTCTAACTGCTTCAATATTTTTCACGAATGATAAGAGTTTGAGAATAAAGAATAGGAAAATTAGAAAAATTATTGTTATTTTTTTAAATATGGACGTCACCATTAAACTCAAAAAGTTTCCTTTATTATTAGTACTAGACCTCGAGCCATGCAACGCGGGTGGGTGGTTGCTGTCATGCTCTTTTAACTTGCAATCAGCATAGACGTCTGAAAAGATGTGGCTGTGAATACGAATAATCGAGTTGAGCAACCCACAAATCACGAAACTTTTTCACACTGTAATTAAAGTTCATAAAAAGAAACTATAAAGTTGGCAGCAATGTGTGCTTGCCAAAAATTTCGGATAGCTCTCATGTTGTGGACAAGTGGTGCGAATATTGGATAAGTGAAGCAAAAAATAATGGATTGTGATTATATTTTGAATAAAAGGATTAGTGGAATGCATTTCTCTAATCATTTTATTTTTATTTTTTTTGCTGGGTGATGAGAGTTTGATTATAATAATATTTTTCAAAAAATTAATAAAGCATAGGAAAACCAACGAATTTTTCTAAATATGGGGATGGATACCCAAATCAAAAGCTTCCTTTATTAATAATGGGGGTGTGGATATATAAATTTCAATTCCAAACCTATTATACTCGTGTCACTTTAATCCAACCTTTCAATTTGATTAATTGAGTCCTAAACTTTTTTATGATAGTCGATTATCTTATGTGACATAGTTCATATTGACATGGATAATTTTTTTTTTTATAGTTTTTCTATATTTTTTTAAATTTTTTTCTTTATTTTTCCTTTTTCTTTTTCCCAATGGTGATTGATGGCCATCGGCCATAAGCGATGACCAACAAGGGTTGATCTCACCCGCCACAAGTAAGGGTGGCCTTGTCAAGTGTCACGTAGGTGAGGGTGGCCCTTGTCAACCCTTGATCTTGCTAAGGTGAGGCCAACAAGAACCCTCGCCAGGCCAAGGTGGCCTGAATGGGCCTCACCCTTGACAAATCTAGCAAGGGGGGCTCTCGCCGGCACTTGCCCTTGCCTATGGCTAGTGGCTTGCGAGGACGCTAGAAAAAAGAAAATGGAAAAAAAAAAAAGGAGAAAAGAAAAAAATCTGAATTTCTTTAAATTTACAAAAATTATCCATTGTTGGCCCTTTGTGGCACCCCTCGATGGCCCCGATCCGTTAGGGTCGCCACGTTAAACTTACCTTTCACTTTCCCTAATAACATGTCACTCGATACCATTTCAGTTGCAGGCGGGTCCATACAACCTGGGGTTTACATTTTTTTTTTTTTTTTTTTTCGGTCCCTTGCGCAATTCATCTAGCGGAAGCACATCCATCAACTCCTTCCCTATATTCAGAAAACGATGCACACCAACTAAACATTTATAGGTAAAAAGCCGAACACTTTTATTTACTTAAACCAGATGGACATCATTCATCGGTACATCAAAATGCCATGGTTTTCTATACTTGGCTATACTTCAAAAGATGACCGACATCTCCTCCAACAGTCGTATACTCAAAGTCCATCGTTCAGTGTCGGCATCCAAAAGTTCCTTCCTTTGCTATCCTCCTCCTCGCAGTCATATCCAAACACTCGATCCATCTACCGGTGGCAGTGGCAGCAAAGGAATCTTATCTAGTCTGAAATGTTAATCCCCAAAAGGGGTGAGTACAACCACTCGGCGTAAAGATCCACCAAACTACTCATTGCGTCAAACAGAACAATAAAGGCATCATAACAAAGCACATATCATTCATGCATTCAAGCATAACTTACCTTGCAGCCATGCATATGTCACCATGCCATATGTGCATATACCACCATGCACTCATCATCAAGCATTCATGCATATATCACCATGCCATATGTGCATATACCACCATGCACTCATCATCAAGCATTCATGCATATATCACCATGCCATATGTGCATATACCACCATGCACTCATCATCAAGCATTCATGCGTATATCACCATGCCATATGTGCATATACCACCATGCACTCATCATCAAGCATTCATGCGTATATCACCATGCCATATGTGCATATACCACCATGCACTCATCATCAAGCATTCATGCATATCCATGCCATATGCATACACCCATGCACATGATTTATTTTCAATTCTTATCTTTCACAAGGATCTCATAAGTTTTTCTTTCCAGGACCAATGTTTGCATCCCACAATTTATCGCTCGCATCCAACCAGGCATCGCGAGGAACCTCCGGGCATGTATTCAAAATACAACCGGGCATCCGGCCCCCCACATTCCGGGCATCTCGCATCCCAACTAGCATCACGAGGCATCCCCCCGGGCACAAACCTCTGGGGCTTCCGGGATTACGTACCGACATACCACCAGGATTCCCCCCCCTCTGGAATTACGTACCGTATACCACCGGGCATCTCGAAACTCCCGAGGACATCCGGGCATGTATCGTAATACAACCGGGCATCCGGCACCCCCACATTCCGGGCATCCCGACACTCCGGGGCATCGTCGGCTCACACCTCCGACGGCCTTCTCATCACCACAATGCATATTCCCATACATCTCATTTTCAATTTCACATTTGATGCAACAATGCCAATGATTTGACAGCAGCCCTTTTTAAAATCATATAATATGCCTTGGGAAAAGTATCATTTGATGCAATGGTTTTGAAACTTCATTGAGTTCATGAAAATCCATCAATCCTTTGATGTCATACGAAATGTATCGATGTCATCATGTCATTGCACGAGTAATAATCCAGGATATCATGATTTACATAATAAATCCAATAAGCAGTAAATAAAACAATTTCCAGCTTAAACAGAATGCGTACTATTCATGAAAGATTCTAGAAAATTAGCAAACGATGGAAATAAATTCTGAAAATTTACCACAATGTAGATAAGATCTAAGAAAACACATTTCGTGAAGAACACCATATCAAACAAGGCTTCACAGAATACGTACAGGTCCATGCATCACCGAGAAAGGATTTTAACATCATCCATGCACAGTTTTGAAAACAATTTCGATTAATCCCTTAAATAAACTCAGAAAATTCTGAAATTTGGACACGCTGTATTTAAGACCTAGAAGTACAAGTTTCATGAAGACATCGTAGTCCAATTCGTTCTGGATTAAAAGATAAAATCGATTTACTTTTCCTATTCTCGGTATCGTTTTCCAGATCTACCCGTGTTGAAGAAAAAAATCGTTTCCTTGGTCATTACTGGTCCATTTACTCTGAAATTTCAGTATGTTGTTCCTCAGAATATTACCTACAACTTTCATTAAGAACACACTATCAAATTTTAACTGTATGATTTTATAAAAATCCCGAAATCATACTAGGTCGAAGCAGCGTTTTTCCCAGATCCAGTTTCTTCAAAAGACAACGGTTTCACCGACCTATTTCCGTTCATTTCCCCTAAATTTTTGATATATTCTACCTCAGGAAGTATACTACAACTTTAGTTAAGATATCAAAGTGAGATTTCAACAAAAGTTACTTTACAGACCACGAAACCACTGAAGGTCATCACGACGAATTCCAGATCTAGTCTCTCCAAAGGAAAATCGTTTCACCAAGAAATACTTGTTCGTTTTATCTCAAATTTCAGTATGTTATTCTTCAAGATGTTCTCTACAACTTTCATGAAGAGGTCGAAGTGAAATTCCAAATAAAAAGTCACATGCAACACACAAACTCGCGGACAGTCGGACTGGTCTTTCCGAAATCAGCATGCATGACCAACGAATCTCTCTTCAAAGCACCGAAATCTCATCCCATCTACCACAACCAAGACTTACCATCTACTACACATACACACAGCAATGCAAAGAGTAGGTTTTAGGACTTCACTTGCCTTAGATTCAAGCACAAAACGGCAGCAAACAGAGGCAAAGCAGCAACGAACGGCGGACGAACTCTCTTCCTCTCTTTCTCTCTTCCTCCCTTTCTCTCTTCTTTCTTTGGACGGTACTCTCTCTCTTCTCTCCCTTCTGGTCGAAATCCCCCTCCCTTATTGCTCTTTGATTAACAAATTTATCTCTATTTTTGCATGTAAGGGACAAGTGGAAGATGCATGGACAAGTGGCTTCAAATAATGAACAAGTGGAGGCAATTCAAAGACAAGTGTCCACCATGCTTCACCTCCTTCAGGCGTTGGCTACCCCATGGGCTCCATGGGCCGGGCCTTGGGCCTTCATGGGCCGGTCGACCAGGGGGTGGCGTGGGCTGGTTGGATGGTCTTTGGGCCTAAAAATCAGCCCACCCTCTCCTATTCCTATTCCATTTAACCCTCATTTAAATTAACACTTAATTTCAACTTATAAACTCACAAAACTTTGTAATTTAAATCAATAAAATGCTACTTATAAAGTGCACCACCAAGAATAAAATTTCTATATCAATTTGCACCTTAATAAAATCCTTGGGTCACTTGTAGACACATCTCCCTCCAAACAATTGTCCATTACAATGCTCGGCCTTAAATTAATTGAAATTCATTGATTCAATGGCTAATACAAAATCCAATGGCACTTCCATTACCTAATCATGGACTTTAATTCTTCTAGAGATTGCCATGAATTTTGGGATGCCACACCCTTTCACTTCGGATGCGAATTTTAATGAAAATTGACCGAATGGGTTACATTTGCAAATTATCAAAATACTTAAAACTAAATTGACCAAATTTAAAAAATTATGACTGAATTGGAACACATACAACATGTATAGGACTTTTTTTTCGGTAATTCTCCCTATGAAAGTTAGACACCTTAACCAAGTGAGCCCTTGGATGGTTCTTTCTTCTATTTTTATTTCGATAGAGAAGAGAATCACATAACAAGTTAAAACAAATATAACAAAGCAAGTCCCGGGGTGCGATGACCCCTATGGTCACTGCTACAGCAACTGGTTGTTAGAAAATCATGCCAGGGAAACAACATTGAAAATTTAGATAGTCACAATTAAAGGTGGCAAAAGGGATTTTAAACCTAATTTTTAACTCATATTTATTAGGCCAGTTATAGGCTATTTTTAGTTGGACTTTGGGTAGTTGGACAATCTCCAACGGATCCTCTTCCAATCTACCTATTGAACAAATTTGTATCAAGAAAGTTAAATGACCGTTCAATGATAAAAACTGAATCTCCACTTGACTATAATTGCCCATGCAACGAGAGTCTTTGTTTTCATAAGAAGAGTTTCTCCATTTAAAAAGAACTTTTATCTAGATTGATTTGCCAATCGAATAAAATTGGTTCAATCAAATCTTTCTAGGTGTGAAATCTAAGACCAAATCACTAGCTGTTATACATTCTTAACAGGTCACATTTTGAGCTTGCTTCGTTATAAACTTGCCACGTTTTGAAATTTTTCGTTTTGAACTTGTTTCAGGATAGAAATAAGAGTCTAGAGGAAGAAGAGGTCACTATTGAGAGTATCTCCAAACTGTTCGAAGATAATTTTGTTGGCGTTACCCTAACGCTTGATAAAGTTGAATCTTCAGAAGCCAATACCATCCTTTATTTTTATGACTTGCCAACCCTTTTCTTGATTTAGCAGCATGATAATAAAAGTTCATAAGGTCAGAAAAAAAATGATAACTAATTCAACGAGAGTTGATAAAAAATAGAATTAATTGATAACTTAATTGGAGAAAAGTTGATCGGTCACTTCAATTAGAGTTTGTAGGTTCATGTAATAATTGATAACTCTTAACACATACCTTAAGAAAGACAGCAAAGTTTGATAAAAGATAAGAAAAGTCAATCATTAAAAGAAAAATAAAATTGCTAAATAACTTAAATGAGTATTGGCAACCCAAATCTTAGTAATTTAACCAGAGAAAAATTGGCAAGTCACTCTAATTAATTTTGGTAATTTGTAAATAGAGTTGGTAAATTTTAGGTGTTGCTAAGAAAGACAGATAAAAGTTTGTACATGACAAGAAAAAGTTAGCAATGAAAACTAAATAAACTAGTGATAGTGAATAACCCAATTTTAGGGGGGAAAAGTACTAAAACATCCTAAACTTATTACATTGTTACCAATTTAATCCTAAATATTTCAATTCGACTAATTTAGTCCTAAAATTTTTCATACTAGTATCAATTTAGTCCATCCAATCAATTTAGGTCGGAAATTATTGACATGGATGCTAGCGTTGATATGGACATTTTAAAATAACTTTTTAATAAAATTACAATTTTTTTACAATTTTTATTTTTATTTTATTTTTCCCCTTTTCTAATTCTTTGAACTGTGGCCAATATTAACTATGGCCGGCGACCCGCCACAAACAAGGGCCGACAAGGGCACAAACTTATGGCCTGGCAAGGATCAAGCGAGGGTCGCGAGGGTCATGCCCTCACTAGATCTGGTGAGGGCTACAACACCCTCATTGGCCATGGTCAATACGGGCCATAATCCAAAGGGTTATGGCCTTCCTTGATGAGATAAGGGTCACAATGCCCTCACCAGCCATGGCCGATACCGAAATCCAAAGGAAAAGAAAAGGAAGAAAAAAGGAAAGGAAAAAAAGGGAAAAAATTTTTAAAAAAATTAAAACATAAAAAGGTAAAGAAATGAAATTATTTTGAAATGTCCACATCAGCATTAGCCATGTCACTTGGACAGCCAACAGCCACGTCAACAATTTCTGGCCTATATTAGCTAGATAGATTGAATTCTACCAATATAAAAAGGTTTAAAATTGAGTTAGTGTAATTGAAAGTACGATTAAATTAGTAGCATTACAATAGATTCAGGACTTATTTGGTACTTTTCCCAATATTTGGAGGTAGTTGAATGTGAAAATTGGTGAATTACGCTAATTAATGTTGGTAATATCTAAAAGAATGAATTTAAGATGTTGATCTATCCAAAGCAAACAAAAGTTGATAATTTACTCGAAAAGATAGTATATTTAAAACAAATTAGTTGTTAGTAAGTAATTCATACATCAATTAAGAATTCAATTTGACAAAAGTTGGTAAGTCAATTTAATTTAGGTTGGTAATTGCATATAGGAATTAGTAAATGTGAAGCTTTAGTTTATGAAAATAAGATGTGCAAAGTTAGTATGAAAATTGAAGGTTTATAAATTGTGAAAAAAATTTAGTGATTTCATAAAAGTAATGATGCCAACGAGGTGCTTGGGAAAAATGTCATCAGTTATTTTCTCACCAATAGTTTACCATGAACTTTCCACATTCTCCATGAAATCTTCAATCTGAGGCATAACTACTCTACATAACCTGTAACTTGAAGGTGTGAGATTCGGGTTTAGATATATATGAAAACTGAAATTAACTTGTGAAAACTCCTTTTGACATAACATCAATGCTTAGATTTGGAATTCCAATATTAGGCATGCTCAAGTGGAGCACTACCAAAATGGGCGACCTCTTAGGAAAGTGGCCATATGTACGCCAAAGGACAAAACTATGAGGCTTGGTATGGGACAAGCCAAAGTGGACAATACCTCGATGAGCTAATTTAGGGATGTCACAATATGATATTAGAGCGAGATCCCCTCCAATAGATGTGTGGTTCAAGAATGAACCATGCAAAAGCTTGTGGGCCTATAATGAACTGTTTTGTCGAGGGCGGAGAGTAATTGCCGGGGCCATAGGGAAGTGGCTCCTAGTAGGCTTCTAGAATGTATATCTCCTAAGAAAGTATTTGCTATATGCAAAAGGACAAATCCATAAGATTAGGTATAGGATGGGCCAAAACGAACAATTCCTCACCTCAACTCTGTAAGTTAATTCAAGGTCACAACTATGATTTGAGAATGTTCAAGGTATGGGCGACAATTCTCGTCATGACATGAGAACATGGCCCAATTTTTGTTTCATCGGGATGCTTGCAATCCCTAGTTTTCAGGATGTGCAATCGAAATTGGGAAATTGCAAACGTCCTAACAATGTGAAGAATTGTACCCTCCACACTCCACGTGCTCTTTCGAAACAAATCCTAATGAATGTTGCCTATCACTCAAAAGGATCGAATTAAATATCAATTTATTCAAAATAGGCAATAATCATAAAATCAAATTTTGTGATAAGATTTTACCTAATTTCGCAACCATTGTTTCCATATTTGACCAATGATGAATGGCTTGCGATGGTGGGTCTCAGCTGTGATGAGTTAGTCACGGCCGATGGTGCTGATAATGGTGTCTTGACGGAGGTCGTCATAAGTGCTCTAAGTGGATCACAGCGAGTTGTTATTGGTGCCGCCAAAACACTCGAGTGTCCTGCTGTAGGGAAACAGATTCCAAAAAAACGATCCGATACTCAATCGAACACCGAACGGAAACGTGGAAAAAGTGCCCAGAAAAAAACATGGTACATTGATCAAAAACTATATCACATAATCGGACATACCTTAGTTTTCACAAATTAAACATCGCCGTCGCAGTTTTATGAGGAATTCTTGAAGCCCTCATTCCGTTCGTGAAGAGGAGCGTACTGTCTCTTGGGAAAAACTGAAAGAGCGTAGAATAGAGAAAACGTATTCTCTCTATATCAAAAACGCTACTTATCCAATAACTAATTGATCAGATAACTTAACTGCAGATATCACAACTACTCGGATTTTTCCCTCTTTTTTTTTTATTTTATTTTACATAAGTGCAGTCTTCTATGGGCCCTTCACTTATGGGCCGGGTTTTGGCCCAACATGGGCGGGCGAACTTAAGTAGGCCCATCAAACATAAAAACCCATCATCTCCCATTCGCACATGGTGGCCTGAACAAAATCCTCTTTATCTCTTTGCAACATTCATACCGGTAAATAATCCATGCGACTAGCATACTTTGAAAGCTCGTTGCCATACATCTGTTAGGAATATATAGCAGCTTATAATGGGCATCACAATTTTGAGTAGGTATGGTATGCAGTACCCTAGATTGATCGATCACATTTATATCTCTCTTGATCTCTTTTTTTAACAATTATATATTGTATTCACAATTATGATTATCCTAAAAACAATCATAATTGGTCGACCAAAGTGAATACAAAACTAGAAATGTGATTCTCCAAATTCGATTTTCCTCTTTTCTTGAAACTCTCAATTTCAATTCAACTTGCTTTTCTGGAAATGTCCAATTATATCAAATCAATTCATGATCATTGGCAACATTTTAAGATAGCAAACACTGAATAGAAATCTTGAGAATAATTAAGAGTTATGAGGGTACTAAATTGAGGAACTCTTTTCCTCAAGAGTCTCACGTAGCATAAAAGTTGAGATCAAAACTTTTGCCACTCTTATTGGTCGTCTCATGCATACGTAGTATAAAATACGTATTACGGTATTTAATTACTTTCCCATGGAGCGTATGTCTACACCTTCAATACCGTACAGATGATAGTTCAGATATATCTAATGTCCAACTTGAGTTCATGTATCTACTCTTTCACGAAATTCATCAGAATTCACATCTGGTATCATAGACAGATAAAGTAAAATATGTGGATTATTTTACTTTCGGACATAGTAAATATTATGTCCTCATTTTAACACTTAGTTAAGGTGACATATATATTTTAAGCTTGAGCTCTCGATTATCACATAAATAATAAGCTTAAAAACCATCCCATCCCTATTTATCACATAGTAAATAGAGGCGATTACTCGTGTGAGTAGGCTAATAATCTTTTATCTGTCCTATATACTTTCTCAAATTTATATAATGCACTAAGCATTAAGATGCATAAACGTCAAATATAGATTCATAGGCATTAATAATGAAAACACAAATTCATTAAATGTGAACACTTAAGGGAAATTACAATATTCAGTACATCAGCCTCTACATAGTCCTATAAATTTCACATGGCCACATATCACATGTCTAGGTATTGGCTTTGTCATAGGATCTGCTACCATTCTATGCGTAAATATGTATTGTAAGTTCACATCTTTTCATGTAACCATATCTATGACAAAATTATAGTTGGTATCTATATGTTTGGTCTTGCCATGATATTTTAGATCTTTGGTGTACGCTATTGCTGCTTGGCTATTACAATTAACCAATAATGAGTTTGCAGCATTCTCAATAACACCGAGTGTTATTGTTGGTGCCACCAAAACACTCGAGTGTCCTACTGTAGGGAAACATGTTCCAAAAAAAGATCCGATACTCAATCGAACACCGAACGGAAACGCGAAAAACGTGCCCAGAAAAAAACATGTTACATTGATCAAAAACTATATCACATAATCGGACATACCTTAGTTTTCACAGATTAAACATCGTCGTCGCAGTTTTATGAGGAATTCTTGAAGCCCTCATTCCGTTCGTGAAGAGGAGCGTACTGTCTCTTGGGAAAAACTAAAAGAGCGTAGAATAGAGAAAACGTATTCTCTCTATATCAAAAACGCTACTTATCCGATAACCAATTGATTAGATAACTTAACTGCAGATATCACAACTGCTCGGATTTCCCTCTTTTTTTTATTTTATTTTACATAAGTGCAGTCTTCTATGGGCCCTTCACTTATGGGCCGGGTTTTGGCCCAACATGGGCGGGCGGACTTAAGTAGGCCCATCAAACATAAAAACCCATCATCTCCCACTCGCACATGGTGGGCCGAACAGAATCCTTTTTGCCTCTTTGCAACATTCATACCGGTAAATAATCCGTGTGACCAGCATACTTTGAAAGCTCGTTGCCATACATCTGTTAGGAATATACAGCAGCTCATAATGGGCATCACAATTTTGAGTAGGTATAGTATGCAGTACCCTAGATTGATCGATCACATTTATATCTCTCTTGATCTCTTTTTTTAACAATTACATATTGTATTCACAATTATGATTATCCTAAAAACAATCATAATTGGTCGACCGATGAATACAAAACTAGAAATGTGATTCTCCAAATTCGATTTTCCTCTTTTCTTGAAACTCTCAATTTCAATTCAACTTGCTTTTCTGGAAATGTCCAATTAGATCGAATCAATTTATGATCATTGGCAACATTTTAAGATAGCAAACACTAAATAGAAATCTTGAGAATAAATAAGAGTCATGAGGGTACTAAATTAAGGAACTCTTTTCCTCAAGAGTCTCACGCAGCATAAAAGTTGAGATCAAAACTTTTGCCACTCTTGTTGGTCGTCTCATGCATACGTAGTAAGAAATACGTATTACGGTATTTAATTACTTTCCCATGGAGCGTATGTCTACACCTTCAATACCTTACATATGATAGTTCAGACATATCTAATGTCCAACTTGAGTTCATGTATCTACTCTTTCACGAAATTCATCAGAACTCACATCTGGTATCATAGACAGATAAAGTAAAATATGTGGATTATTTTACTTTCGGACATAGTAAATATTATGTCCTCATTTTAACACTTAGTTAAGGTGACATATATATTTTAAGCTTGAGCTCTCGATTATCACATAGATAATAAGCTTAAAAACCATCACATTCCTGTTTATCACATAGTAAATAGAGGCGATTACTCGTGTGAGTGGGCTAATAATCTTTTATCTGTCCTATATACTTTCTCAAATTTATATAATGCACTAAGCATTAAGATGCATAAACGTCAAACATAGATTCATAGGCATTAATAATGAAAACACAAATTCATTAAATGTGAACACTTAAGGGAAATTACAATATTCAGTACATCAGCCTCTACATAGTCCTATAGATTTCACATGGCCACATATCACATGTCTAGGTATTGGCTTCGTCATAGGATCTGCTACCATTCTATGCGTAGATATGTATTGTAAGTTCACATCTTTTCATGCAACAATATCTATGACAAAATTATAGTTGGTATCTATATGTTTGGTCTTGCCATGATATTTTAGATCTTTGGTGTACGCTATTGCTGCTTGGCTATTACAATTAACCAATAATGAGTTTGCAGCATTCTCAATAACACCGAGTGTTATTGTCGGTGCCGCCAAAACACTCGAGTGTCCTGCTGTAGGGAAACATATTCCAAAAAAACGATCTGATACTCAATCGAACACCGAACGGAAACGCGGAAAATGTGCCCAGAAGAAAACATGTTACATTGATCAAAAACTATATCACATAATCGGACATACCTTAGTTTTCACAGATTAAACATCGTTGTCGTAGTTTTATGAGGAATTCTTGAAGCCCTCATTCCGTTCGTGAAGAGGAGCGTACTGTCTCTTGGGAAAAACTAAAAGAGCGTAGAATAGAGAAAACGTATTCTCTCTATATCAAAAACGCTACTTATCCGATAACCAATTGATTAGATAACTTAACTGCAGAAATCACAACTGCTCGGATTTTCCCTCTTTTTTTTATTTTATTTTACATAAGTGCAGTCTTCTATGGGCCCTTCACTTATGGGCCGGGTTTTGGCCCAACATGGGCGGGCGGACTTAAGTAGGCCCATCAAACATAAAAACCCATCATCTCCCACTCGCACATGGTGGGCCGAACAGAATCCTCTTTACCTCTTTGCAACATTCATACCAGTAAATAATCTCTGCGACCAGCATACTTTGAAAGCTCGTTGCCATACATCTGTTAGGAATATATAGTAGCTCATAATGGGCATCACAATTTTGAGTAGGTATAGTATGCGGTACCCCAGATTGAACGATTACATTTATATCTCTCTTGATCTCTTTTTTTAACAATTATATATTGTATACACAATTATGATTATCCTTAAAAAAATCATAATTGGTCGACCAGTGAATACAAAACTAAAAATGTGATTCTCCAAATTCGATTTTCCTCTTTTCTTGAAACTCTCAATTTTAGTTCAACTTACTTTTCTGGAAATGTTCAATTAGATCGAATCAATTCATGATCATTGGCAGCATTTTAAGATAGCAAACACTGAATAAAAATCTTGAGAATAAATAAGAGTCATGAGGATACTAAATTGAGGAACTCTTTTCCTCAAGAGTCTGACGCAGCGTAAAAGTTGAGATCAAAACTTTTGCCACTCTTGTTGGTCGTCTCTTGCATACGTAGTATGAAATACGTTTTACGGTATTTAATTACTTTGTGTTTTCATTATTAATGCCTATGAATCTATATTTGACGTTTATGCATCTTAATGCTTAGTGCATTATATAAATTTGAGAAAGTATGTCGGACAGATAAAAGATTAGCCCACTCACACGAGTAATCGCCTCTATTTACTATGTGATAAATAGGGATGGGATGGTTTTTAAGCTTATTATCTATGCGATAATCGAGAGCTCAAGCTTAAAATATATATGTCACCTTAACTAAGTGTTAAAATGAGGACATAATATTTACTATGGTCGAAAGTATATCTGTCCAATATACTTTCTCAAATTTATATAATGCACTAAGCATTAAGATGCATAAACGTCAAACATAGATTCATAGGCATTAATAATGAAAACACAAATTCATTAAATGTGAACACTTAAGGAAAATTATAATATTCAGTACATCAACCTCTACATAGTCCTATAGATTTCACATGGCCACAGATCACATCTCTAGGTATTGGCTTCGTCATAGGATCTACTACCATTCTATGCGTAGATATGTATTGTAAGTTCACATCTTTTCGTGCAACCATATCTATGACAAAATTATACTTGGTATCTATATGTTTGGTCTTGCCATGATATTTTAGATCTTTGGTGTACACTATTGCTGCTTGGCTATTACAATTAACCAATAATGAGTTTGCAGTATTCTCAATAACACCTAAATGATCCAAAAATCTCTTAAACCAAACACCTTCTTATATTACTGCTGATAATGTCACGAACTCAGCTTCCATCGTGGACAAGGCTATACACGTTTTTTTCTTACTGATTCATGATATGGCACCATTATTTAGTAAGAAAACAAATCCAGAGGTAGATTTTCTTTTATCTAAATATCCTCCCTAATCAGCATCTGAATAGCCTTCAAGTCGCAAATCATTTCCCTTGGTAACTCGGTGTATAATCGATGTTCCTTTCGATACCTTAGTATTCTTTTGACGGCTTTCCAATGTGCTTGACCTGGATTGGATTGGTATCGACTCACTATTCCAACTACAAAACATATGTTAGGTATGGTACATATCATAGCGTACATTAAGCTTCTAATAGCACTAACATAAGGAACATGTTACATTTGTTCCTTCTCTTGTAGAGTCTTTAGACACATTCTATGGCTTAATCCTTCACCTTTTACAATAAGAGTATCTATGGGTTTACAATCTTGCATACGAAATCGTTCAAGAACCTATGGTTCTTGCGAAAGAGATAATGATCTCTTCGAACTATCTCTTGAAATCTTAACTTCAAGAATGTATACAGCATCACCCATGTCTTTCATCTCAAAGTTGGAAGATAACCAACTCTTGACAGTATTAATAAACTTCATATTGCTTTCGGCAATCAGTATATCATCAACATATAATGATATGATCACAAATTGATCTTTGGATATTTTGATATATATACAATGATCCTCATTAATCATTGAAAAATGATATGCCATTATGGCATTATGAAAACATCTATACCATTGTCTCGACGACTACTTAAAGCCATATATCGATCTCAAAAGTCGACATACCTTTTGTTCATGGCCTTTCATAATGAAACCAACAGGTTGTTCTATATATATATATATATATATATATATATATATATATATATATATAGTTCTTCCTCTAATTCTCCATTGAGAAAAGTAGTCTTTACATCCATTTGATGTAATTCAAGATCCATACTAGTTACTATTGCCAGAATAATGCGAATCAAGGTAAATCTCATTATAAAAATGTTTCTTCATAATCAATTCCTTCCTGTTGATTATACCCCTTTGCCACAAGAAAAGCTTTATGTCTTTATATTGAGCCATCAGCTTTACACTTTATTTTATGAACTCACTTATTCCCAATGGCTTTGCGTCCTTTTGGAAGATGAACCAATTCCCAAACATGGTTTAACTTCATTGACTCCATTTTCTCTTACATTGCATACATCAATTTTTCCTTACCCTTACTAGGGTAATTTAGAGCCTCATTTACATTTCTTGGCTCATCTTCATCTTGTGAAGCAACAATAAAAGTTTCCCCTTCAATGTCAAAATGTCGACTGGGAATACTTTTATGACTTATTCACCGTACTGAAGATTGTATACTTTGCACTTCATTCCCCATTATGCTTCCACTCGGATTAGACAATGATGATATCGTCTCATCAGGTGGTTATAATTGAGAGTGAATTGAATTAAATTAATCACTTCTCATGTTACTCCAACTTGGACGAACTCTACTAAGTTCATTATCTTGATCCAAGGTTTCAAATAAGGACTAATCCTCACCTATTTCACCATTCTTAGGATATTCATTATCTAAGAATGTGACATCCCGTGATTCGAATTCAGTTATACTCCCACTTTTCTGTTCACCTATAAACACATACCCTTTCGAGTGTTCTGAGTATCTTATGAAAATACTCTTCTTGCCTCTGAGACCCAATTTCTCAAATTTATGAGAGGGCTTATGAGTATAGGCAGCATAACCCCACGGTTCAAGAAAACTTAAATTTGGTTTTTTACCTATCCATAACTCATGTGGAGTGGAAGTAATTGATGTGGAATGCACACGGTTAAGTATATAGGCAGCAGTTAATAAAGCATCACTCCAAAAAGTGATAGATAAGTTAGCATGTGCCATCATGGACCTAACCATTTCCAATAGAATTATGTTTCTTCTTTCCGCAACACCATTTTATTGAGAAGTATATGGAATAGAAAACTATCTTTCTATTCCTTTTTCATCACATAAATTTCTAAATTCATCATATAAATATTCTCGACCTCGATCGGATCTCAATACTTTTATTTTCTTATCTAATTGATTTTCTACCAAGCTCATAAACTTTTTGAAACAACTCAATACTTCAGATTTATGATAAATCAATTAGACATGTCTCGAATCGAGTATAATCATCTATAAATGTGATAAAATAAATAGCCCCATGCCTTCCTCTCACATTCATTGGACCACGGATGTCGAAATGGATTAAATACAAAAGAAATTAAGCTCTTTTACCTTTTCAAATGGTTTCATTGTCGTTTTCCCTACTAGGCAATGCTTACATATGAGCAAATCGACTTTTCAATGTTGCCCAATAAGCCCTCTTTGACTAGCCTATTCATACGTTGTTAGCCAATATGACTAAGTCAAGCATGCCACACATTCACATCTTTATCATATGAATTAAAAGATGTGAAGAGGGAATAACAAATATTAACATTACCATAGACAACATTCAATACAATAAAACCATCTAGAAAATAACCATAACCATAGTAGTTTGTATTCAAATACAAATCTACACAATTATTATGGAAGTTCAAACTAAAACCAAGTTTTACCAACACTAAAACAGACACTAAATTCTGAAGAATTTCCGTAGCATATAATATATCATGTAGGAACAAAGTGCGTCCATCACGCATGTTCAATTGGCAAGTGTTATCCCTTTTACTTCGACTCTAGAGTTATTTCCTACATAGATCCACTTAGTTCCAGTCGGTACTCGTCGAAATTTCACGAATGATTCTCTATCCTTCGCTACATGGTCTATTGCTCCCGAATCTACAGTCCACAAATGATTAGATTCAGTTAAGAATACAGAACTTGACACATAAGTAAAGTTCTTGAAAGTACAATGGGTGTTTACCTTCTTTAGCTCACGACTGTCGCGAGCATAGTGACCCTCATTGTCACAATCAAAACACTTCACCCTTGAAAGCTTCTTCATTCGAGGACGATTTCATCTTTTATGTTGGTCAACTTTTGGTTTCTTCCTTGAAGAACTTACTCCCTTGCCTTTCCACCTTTTGAACCAATCAGAACGTTTGCGCTTGGAGCTCGAAACTCCATGTGAGCTAGAACCAGTATAATAAATCTTAGTTTCTAGCTTAGCCGCAAGGAGGCAGTCCTCTTCTAGCTCAAGATGGCGCACTGCATCCTTAAAGGTTTTGATGTTCTCATTGTGGGTCAGGTGCACCTTCATATGCTCCCAACTCTGAGACAAGGAACGGATCACTGCTTGCACTTGCTACTCATCAATCAGGACATGGCCTGCATCCTTCAGCTCGTTAATCATGTTTGATATCTTTCTCAGGTGTTGTTTCATGGTCTGACCATGAGGCTTATTGTAAGAGTCAAACATTATGGTGAGCTGCTTCAGCTTGGTCACCGATGTATGACCAAATCTTGCTGCCAACACTTCCCACATTTCCTTGACATTCTCAAAACGTCTGAACTCTCGCATGACATCATTCTCCCTGTTACTCAGCAATGTGATGCGAGCAAGGGAGTTCTTTATTTTCCATGTAGCAAATGCATCTTTATCTCTTTTATGTTGTGCAGTGTTCCCATCTTCAGGTTCTTCCATAATCAAGTTAAGAGCTTCTAGTGCCTTTTGCTCTTCCAGCACATATTAGATTTTCGTATGCCATATTTCATAATTATCGCCGTTCAGCTTTTCACCTTTGTTCAATTCAACGACTATGCTTTTAGTGGCTGAAACCATCAATTTGAACATATCAGACACATATGCACAAATCATTAATACATATCATTTATGCATCCATTTTACACAAACACGTCATATTAATGAATAATTTCAAATACGGTTTCGAATCAAAATGTCACTATGTTTCCAATCATCATCCAAAATTCTAACTTGAAATTATTATTAACATAATCGTTCATGCAAAAAATAAGTTCAGCAAAGTCACTAAAACTTTCTTGAACTTCCCACAAAGAATTGTAAATTAACATACTAATTTACAACAATAGATAACATTGAACTTTCAATAATTAAACAAGTCATTTGCACTAAGTTATATATATATATATAAAGGAAAATTATCAACATAGAAAGAGATATTTACACCTAAAACATCTCAAACTAATCTAAGAAAAATAAATAATTCAACCCAAATATTCTCATTTATCTCATAAATTGGGAAAGTCTCTTCTAATCTCTTAGTAAAATTCTCTAAGAATTTTGAAGGCACATTGGTCAACCACGAAAAGACCTTTGGAGAGCTCTCATGCCACCTCCAAGGCGCATTCATTCTGCGCCATGTGACACTTAACCCAAGGGTTGAAATTTTGGTTAACTCGATTCTATAGTACTCTCTTACAAAAGCTATTGCAAGCCTCCTATAATCCGAACCACGTTGACCTCCCATAGGCAATCTAACACTTGCTTGTCATTCATGTGGAATAGTGTTTATTAGGGCTGACACCTTCTCAAAATCCGGCATAGGATAACCATTTCAAATGATTTCTTGTATCATCTAATTGACCTTGACCACGTGTGATACTACATTACCCTCATTCCACCGATAATTAGCTAATTCTATTTTTAGTCCTTCAAGTCTCGCCTTTTCTTTGTCCGTTCTCGGAAATATAGACATGCGTACAAAACGCATCATGGTTCCTGCAACAAATGCAGAATAAAAGGGATTACTTATAATCCACAACGAGCAAAATGGAAAAACATAATTTTCTTCTTTTTTTTCTTTTTTTTTTTTTTCGCTGGTCAACGGTGGTCAACCTCGGTCAACGGTGGTCAACGGTCAAAAATCAACGGGTCAATGAAGACGGGTCGGGTCAAACCAACCAACCCTACTAGGTGACGTCATTGTGACGTCACCGGCACATGCCCGGCGCATGCGCGGGCAACCGCTGGCTGATGTCACGATGACGTCATTTAGCGCGTGCAACGCCCACGTGTGGCGGTGCGTCCGGTGGCCCCAGGCCACCCGTCGTTTTTCTCGTCTTAATGAGAACTACGACCCTGCACTATCAAAACGAGTTTTGATTTATAGAAAATCAAAAAAGGGGGGCGTACAGTACGGGATGTCGGGATTTATGTTCCCGGGCGACCGACGACGGCATTTTACGAAATTTCAATCAAAGGCAATTTATAAACATCTACAGTAATCGGGAAACATGAACAACATCGCTCTGATACCAATGTAGGGAAATAGATTCCCAAAAAACGATCCGATACTCAATCGAACACCAAAAAGAAACGCGGAAAACGTGCCTAAAAAAACATGTTACACCGATCAAAAAGTATATCACATAATTGGACATACCTTAGTTTTCACATATTAAACACCATCGTCGCAGTTTTATGAGGAATTCTTGAAGCCCTCATTCCGTTCGTTAAGAGGAGCGTACTATATCTTGGGAAAAACTGAGGGAGCGTAAAATAAAGAAAACGTATTCTCTCTATCTCAAAAACGCTACTTATCTGATAACCAACTGATCATATAACTTAACTGCAGATATCACAATTGCTCGGATTTTCCCTTCTTTTTTTTTTTACAATAACTGCACTCTTCTATGGGCCATTCACTTATGGGCCGGGTTTTGGCCCAACATAGGTGGACGGGCTTAAGTAGGCCCATCAAACATAAAAACCCATCACCTGCAAAAAACAGAAACGATCCTACGTTGTCGAGGGACTCCCAATAGCACTTAGCTCAGTGTTGTCTAATCTTCTTATGGAGGATATGGACGAAATTCAAAAGAATACAAATCCGACACTTGGACTTCGGGCTGTTCAGAATTTGTCTGGAAAACCTGCGAGGAGATTCAACTGAGATATGTGATATTGAAGGGCCAAAAGCAAAGCTATTGGGTGAGCTAGCAACATTGGTTTCTAAATGTTGAAGCAGCAAGTTGGCTTTTAGTGGCACGGCAGTCTATTTGGCAGCAAGAGCGGCGACTCCTTGAAGGATTAACCAGCATGGCAACTGGAATTGTTGCGCAAGTGAGGACCAATGGCATTGACCGATGCTAGAACATGGTATTAGGCTTCCACGCTGAATCAGAACAATAGCGAGTCTGGACTTGATGAGGACATCTAGAAGCTTAGCAATAAACTGGAGTCGATGGAAACAATGAGACCAGCTATTTGTTCACGGATCACTTGCTGGAAAGCATGTTGGTCGTTAGTTTTCCTGGACAGCAAGCAAAAACACCAATGACTATCGGTCGCAGTGGTGAAGTTGTCTGCAGAAGGCGGGGCAGTGACGTTGTCCGCAGAGGACCAACAAACAATGGAAGAAAACTCTAAGGAATTTCCTGTCAGTATTGTCAACTATCAGAACGTGGGAGTCTCTCTTTGGTGTCTTCTGTTCGGCCAGTAAAAGCCCTACCGAGAGACCCTTTTGGGCACAACCTCCTCTTTCGTCCCTTTCTGTCGCGTATTGTGAATTATGACTGAATGCTCTCTGTGGAGCCCTGTAAGAGGACACGCAATTTCTCTCTCACTTCACTCAACATGTATGTTGTTGATCCCCCTCTCTCCGTGAGGCCGTGTATTCAATAGTACAACCCCACTCTACGATTTCTTCTCTCTCTATCCTTTGACCTCGTATTCTCTCTGTGTTGTTGCCTCCCTCCGATGTGTATTATGGTCATGTCTAGGGTTTAACGATGCCGTTTTAAAGCAATTTCATCTCTCGTTCTCTCTGCTCTACCTTTCCTTCTCATTCAAGCCTTATTCGACAATTTTTTGTAGTGGCGTGCTTTGGAGGGTAGCCTTCTCCTTGAGTATTTTATGTTGGAAAGATGTCACGGTTTGAGGCAAACATCAAGCGCTAGTGATTGGTGTTGATGAAGAAGGATCGAGCAAGCACAAGAAACTTCAAACATTCGGATCAGAAAAACACGGGAAAAGAAAGGCGTGACCAGCAAGCCTTGGAAGCAACGAACAACGTCAATCCAAGGCGGGGACAAATCCATGGATCCAGACCCCAGAAACTACTCGTTTCTTGCCTTTATTTTCTGCCTAGTCAATCCCAACTCTTGCCCTTACATCCCACCTGATGATGCCCACAACCTATTCGACCAAATGCCTCACTTGACCAACCCAAAGGTCACATCATCCCTCACTTAATCCGTCCCCACCAACATCCTCCAGCCTGGACCCTCCTCCATGCCCTTGGGTGTAATGAGAGAACCTCGGCTAATGCTTTTGAGATTAGGGTGTGTAGTTGAGGCAGTTGTAAAATGCTTGATTGTCCAATCTAAGGTTTATATTTGGGGCAAAATAACAAAATGACATTGTTTAGAGGTGATATATTGACTGAGCACATTGACACGCCACGTAGAATTGAAAAATTCATAAAATATCGCTACATCAGTTTTTTTTAGAACTAGATCGGAATTGCCACTTAAGTGACCATTTTTTTTTTTTGTGACACTTAAATAATTTGAAAGAAACTTTTGGCACTAAAGAAAGTATTGTAAATAATTTTTGGCACTTCTATTGTACTACTAATCTCCAAAACCAAGGTTTATAAGCTATTTTCTCTCTCTTCCCTAAAAATTCACATTCAAATTTTTAGATTATACAAAATCTCTCTCTCTCTCCCCCCCTGTTAGCTCCTTCACCGTCATATCACTCATTTCGGCCAGTGATCAACCTTGCCACGATGATTGATTTGCCTTCGTCCCAAACATCTTCTACAAACGATGTGTCTCATTATTAGGCAAGAGTCATCTAGGCCATTCTCACACAATTTGATGCTTTCTACCTCTCTCATGTGATCTTCATTTACATGTTTTGCACTACAAAGAGAAACCAGGCGAGCTACCCTATGGTGCCCTCATCACTTGCACCTTCAGGCATAGAAACATTGATTTCTCTAACGTTACCCCTCAAAGACTGGTTAATGTTAAGATCAGGGAGAAGATGCTTGATAAGATGATACTGAGAATGACCCTGATGGTTGGGTAAATCAGAAGGATGAGATAACGCCCTTTGGGCAAGGATATAATGAACACATAATCCCTGTCCCAAGAGAAAGGCTGGTCGAATAGGCTGAGCAAGAGAGAAAAAAAAAAAAAGGCTAAGGTACTTGTACAAAGGCAAACCTCTTGTCCTCCAAGGCCTAAAAGATCACCTTCCTCAGTCGACACATATGCTTCTCCCACTCTCGGGCTTGCTAGGTTAAAATTTTTTGAATGAAATTCACTTTGAGAGGCAGCAGGTTCAAGTGGACGATTTATTTAAAACCTCGAATAAAATTTGGAATTTCCAACACAAAACTATAGGGTTCATTAGGTTCAGCAGGAATCTTTTTGAACACATTGCACTCAGTGTACATAATTTTTGCCAGTTCATCCAAAGTGATAACATAGTTTTGTTTGCAAAATATGAAAACCAGGGGTCCCTATTTGTATGTAAAGATTTGAATAAAACGAGGCCACGAGAGTGGGACGAACATCATATCTCATAGAGCAGAATGATATTAGTTTGAGTTTTTCAAAGAGTTTAGAGAAAAAAAATGCCGTGGGCATCAAGATAGTCAAAATTAACAAAACAATGTGAAGTCATTCCATCATAAAAAGATTAGAAAGCTTCCTCAAGATCTTTGGACAAAAATATTTTAAGGAGTCAAGATAAAAGCTTATAATAGGTTCGAAGTTTTCAAATACCCAATCATCATCATCTTCTCGAAACTTGTCTCCTGATCTTTCCTCAGTTTCAGTTCTGGGTTCACTTTGCTCTGGTTGGTTAGCGGTTGGACTAGGGCCAAACTGTGTAGTTGCAGTTCGGGTTGTCATCAATCAGTTGAGGGACCTTTCTCACTTAACTTTTCTGTTGCAATAGGGATATCCTCTTCGGTAGAGGATTTTTTTTTTTTTTTTTTGGCGATGCTTGAATTTTTAGTCGAGAAGATTCACCAACTAGAGCAGGCGGCAATGCCCATGTTTGAGTTTCAGTAGTCCCAGACTCAAGACCTTGAGCATTGCTTGTGACGTCCATAAATTCCCCTATTCAATAATATTATTTTCGTAATTGGATTGCTAGAAGTTTGAGGTGATAGAATTTAGTGAATAGATTTTGATATGTAAGTTACTGGTGTAGAATGGTGATAATTAATTTGCCGCTAAATTATTGGAAGAACTTGGTTGGTATGTTCTAAATTCCATATTTGAGGATATTCAAGTTTTAAATTTATTATTTTGAGATTTTCCAAATTTTTGATACCTTTCATTAATTATTTTAATGGACTAAAAATGTCTTTGGATTTACAAATGTTCAAAATCAAATGTTTAGAATGAAAATATTTTTGGATGCACAAACGTTCAAACGAGATGTCTAAACGAGGCATTGGTAAGGCACAACCGTACATGAACGAGGCATCAAGGTGCCATTCAAATTTTCCTATCAAAGAACTAGATAAAACACCTAAAGAAATATCATGATAAGCCATAAATTCCCGAGATCTGACAGAATAGTTTGCAATCCAATCAGCACAAGTATTCCCCTCTCTTAGGTAACTTGCAACTCAACTTCCCATTGACTCTATGAAATTAAGCGAATTTGGTTAACCAAAGAAACCATGGATGACCCTCGACGAGTCGGTTGTCAGTCATATTAAGGACATAATCGAAGTGGAATCCTTCTTGAAAATGACTATGGTGGTTTGGGTTGCAAGCTAACTGAAACCCTTGAACAACAGCTAAGAATTAATATTTGATCGCAGAATAAATGCTAAGGCAATTAGCAAAGCCTTCAAAGTACTTGCCCTCCTCCATTAGTAATCTTTATTAAAAAGATTGAATGGAGAGTAAAATAATTACATATATGTGTGTGAAGGACTTCAAATGTAGCAAATTTCTACGTATTGATTTCAACAATATCAGGATTGAGGCGAGCATCGAGTAAATTATAATTTTGTATATAGACACAAGAAGGTGTATTTGAATTGATGTATCAAACTGAGCGAAGTGAAAATTGATTTCTATTCTGTTATCCGCCCAATGTGCTGACATATATTTAGTATGGATTTGATTTCATTTGAATAAAATCAATATGTCTTATGTATTCATTATCGAGTTAATATTTTTATTTTCATATATTCAATGTCACCGTCACTGCTATGATTCGACAACATTCAAAGTATTGGTGATAATTCTTGACATGATATGAGAACATGGCTCAATTTTTGTTTCATTGGGATGCTTGCGATCCCTAGTTGCACGGTGTGCAATCGAAATCGGGAAATTGTAAACTTCCTAGCAGTGTGAAGAATTGTTCCCTCCACACTCCACATGCTCTTGAGGAGCTCATCTAGCGTGAGGCTGTACAGAGAGCCTTGCCTTGACTATGGGTGCGCCCCCATTTCACCAACAACGCCGCCAATGCCACCCCTTGAGGTCTCATCTTTATGGAACCAGATTGTGGGACCTAACTCGTATATGATTTGTGAACACCTTTTTGAGAATCTGGAGCGATGTCGGTGTTGGGATCGGAACAGAAAAGGAGCGATCTTGAGATCCAGTTCAGCTCTGGCAAACACAAAGCTAAAAATTTGGGCCGGCAGCCCCAGATGGTGGCGATATAAATTCGAGAAATTATCGCCGTACAACACTAGTCTTCCATACCAAACCATCGTTTCGTTCACAATACAAAACGCTTGCAAGCCCTCCCCAAGTCCCCATGTCGCGCAGCCACCAATGAGTGATGCAGACAAGGGCCTGCAAGGCGTTGCTTCCGAGCAACAAACGTCGGCAGCGCTCACCGACCCTCGCGGACACCCAACAGGGGTTTCCGGCCCTCACTGACAACCCAAGGAGGCCGGGTCTTCTATTCTCTCCCTTTTTAAAAAAAATAGAGCTAGCTTTTTTATGCTTTTTAATTGCTACACTTTTTTTCTCTCATGATCTTTTTCTTTTTCTTTTTTATAATTTTTTTCTTTTATTTTTTGAATATATCAAAAATAATTTATAATTTGGCACCATGTGTCTTCACAAATAAAAATAACATGTCAACATTTTATGTTAGCAAATTTGAACGGAGTTAATAGAGGGACTTGATTGTACCAATTTAACAAATTTTGAAACTTGATTGCACTTTTTAAAAGTTTTATGATCAATTGCATTTTTACAACAAGTTTTAAGACCTTTGGTACACTTAATCCAAAAAAAAAAAAAAGATAGAGAGAGAGAGAACAAAAACATTTATAACTTTTCTTAAAACTATGTCATTTTGGGTGCTATCATACGTGTCTGATCATCGGCTGTGTTACATAGGATGACTAGCACTAGTTAAACTACTATGTTAGCGATTTCCGACCTAAGTCAACCGAACATATTATATTGGAAAATCAAAAGGTTTAGGACTACATTTAGGATTGGTACAATAAATTTAAGACTTTTTGAGTTATTCCCCATCATTACTATCAAACTAGCAAAATATTGAAATGAGAAAATGTTATATTAAGTTAAAAAGAGTGTGCGATTTTTTATTTAACAATCAATATTCAATAAGATATATCTTAAAGCGTGATGCAGACAATATTTGGAACTTGTTACTGTCGTAAAAGTATATCTTGGTTTATTAATATCAACTAAACAAAAATATTGAAAATATGTAAAGATCACTAGAATGTCAATAAATAATCAAAATGATGTTGTGTGTTAATGCATTTTGTTGGATTCACCGAATATGTCCAGTGGTATTGTCTCGAACAAAATTCATTGAAATTGCTTTATATTTCTCTCCATGAGTCCAAACGCAACCGTTTAGCTGATTTTTGGGTAAGCGAACTTGTGACCAAAATCAACAATGTGAAGTCTTAACTTTGATTGCGGAATGTAGCTAGGCTGATTAGACGCTAATTCCATGTAGCTAGGCTGATCAGACGCTAATTCCATGTGTATTTTGGCTCATTTTTCTTGGTGAATTAACACGCATGCAGATATTTTTCGTTTAAAACTTTTTGATATCACAGGTATATTTTCTTTACCTCACTCTATATATAAGGAGCGAGTGCTTCTGACTATTTAAGTTGTCCCCATCCATAACACAACATAAATGCAACCAATGAGTTTACTTAAAATACGAGCCATGTCATAAGTTAGGGTCTTCCACATGGAGACGGCGAAATGTTTAATCATCAACAAAAGAACAGGGCAAGTACCAAAACTTGACACGAGAGAACACTTAAGTTTTAAAAGTTACGAAAGATACACTTAGGTGCCACTTTTTTTTTCTTTTTTTTAAAGTTGGGACATCTTAATGCCAAGTCCGACGACTATAGTCAAAAATCCTACGTAACAATGTTTTATTAATATAATTCACCTACATGGCTCGCCAAAAAGCTAAATCGCAAAGAATCAAAAACGATGTCCTTTTGCCCCCAATTTAAATTTTAATATGAATATTAATTAAATTTAAAACTAAAGTATTTAAAGAGAAAAAGAAAAAGTTGCAGGCGTTGGGCAAGAGCTATGCAAGCCCTCACCGCCCCCTCACCACCGTCGCCGGAAAGGCCGGCAATGAGGGGAGGAGGGTCGATCGGCGATGCCGAGCCTTAGCCAAAAGCCGACAACCCTAGCTAACCAACGGCGGGGCTCCGCAAGCCTTCGCTTTGATCTAGGGGAGGGTCGCTACTCTCCCTAGATCTTGGCGAGGCTCGTCGGCCCTTGTCCGGTCGAGTCAAGGGCCGCCACCCACTCAAGCGGGCCCAACAATGTTAGCCAACCCTCCCTCGCCATCACCGACCTTTCCCGACGACCATGGCAAGGCGGTGGTGAGGGCTTGCACAGCCCTAGCCCAAAACCTGAAACTTCTTTTTCTTCTTCTTCTTAATTATTAATTTTAGTTTTAAATTTAGTTTAATTAATATTTATATTAAAATTCAAACCGAGTTAAAACA
The DNA here is from genome assembly GCA_014182365.1 of Eucalyptus tenuipes. Lineage (NCBI taxonomy): Eukaryota > Viridiplantae > Streptophyta > Magnoliopsida > Myrtales > Myrtaceae > Eucalyptus > Eucalyptus tenuipes. The sequence goes on along the minus strand of CM024539.1, from coordinate 14,835,130 downwards.
ACTTCATTTTTTGCTTTTCTTTCCACATCAGCGTACAAAATGATGTCATTTTGCGCTTGCTTTGTTGGAAAACTATCACGTCAGCATTTTGATTGGATTTTCTTGCCATTGGCACTAAAATGATCTATTTTGCTCTAGTTTTGGCACTTAATTATATATTTCCAAACTTTTGGCACTCAAGTATCCTGTGTCAAGTTTTGACACTCCTAGCGTCCGACTTTTGTTAATCCTCTCGCCAAGCATTGAGAAAACCATTGGCTAGACCTCTCGAGAATGCTTTGTTCGGTTTTATCAAGTGCAAGAAGATATATTATGGAGTGTGCACAATCAGTAAAACTCTAATTAATTCATGATGAGAGGATGGGCCCGTTTGGTTCGAGAACTTTCCAGGGGCTTTGAGCCCCCAAAGCCCTCGGGAAAAATTTAAGAGTGTTTGGTTCGGCATTTGAAGGCTACTTGGCAAAATGCTAGCATTTGGAATCTTTGAAAGCCCAAAGCAGTCCGGACTGCTTTGGGCAAAGATTTCGGAGATCAAGTCTATTCACTTTTCATCCGTTGACTTAAAAAAAAAAAAAAAAAAAACCGATCACCTTCCCGCACCTCAACCGCCGGCGCGGATCTGGCCGCCGGCGAGGCCGGCCGAGATCTAGGGAACCTAGATCGGCCGCCGCGAGGCTGCCCGAGGTTGCGCGACCTCGGGCGGCCGCCTGGGCTGGCCGGCGGCCGCAGTGCAGGTCCGCGCGACCCGGGCGGCGTCGCCCGGTCGCGCGACCTCGGCGACGCCGCCGAGGTCGCGCGGCGTCGCTGGGTTGGACCCGAGGCCGCGTGGCCTCGGGCGGCGTCGCCGGAGGCCGCGCGACCTCGGGCGTCGCGCGGCCTCGAGCGACGCCGCTGGGTCGGACTGAGGCCGGGCGGTCTCGGTCGGCGTCGCGCTGAGGCCGCGCGACCTCGGGCGTCGCCCGGGTCGCGGCGCCCGAGGTCGCGCGGCCTCGAGCGACGCCGCTGGGTCGGACCCGGGCCGCGCGGCCTCGGGCGGCGTCGCCTGGGTCGCGACGGCCTCGGGTGGCGTCGCGGAGGTCGGCGACCTCGGGCCCCCACCACCGCCACCGCCACCGCCACCAGCGTCACCACCCCTGCAGCTGCATCTCCTCCTCCCTTTTCTTTTCTTTTTTTCATTTTTCTTTTTACTTTGAAATAGCTTTGCAAAATATTGTTTCCAAACACACATCCCTTCCCAAAATGCTCATTCTCTCATTGGTTTCCAAACACACATCCCTTCTCAAAATGCTCATTCTCTCAAAGCTACTTGGGGAAATGCAAAGCCATTTCCCCAAAGCTGAACCAAACGGGGCCGATGACCTAATCAACTCTTGTTTGGATGTCTGTTATCGTCATTGTTGAAGGGACGGCAAAAAGAATTGTCTACCTAGCTGACAAACACAAATACCTATCTTACTCAATAGTAAACATGTCGAATCTCCATATAATCCATCATTTGAAGGCCAGTTGTCCTCGAAAATCCGCACTTCAGGGTATCTTAGATTAGATAGCCTCTCAACTTCTTCATTTACAAAATTGTAGAGCGACTGAGCATCAAATTTTCGGCAGAGAGCTTCAATTTTTTTTGTTCCCTGGAATAGTAAAACAAAAAGCTTAAGTATATTATATTGAACAAATATAATCGGTTTTTAGAACACGAAAGATAAATCTAAACATTAGTATAAACAGAAAACGAGTTACAACAACAATGATGAGGAAAAAAAAAACTTCCCTTACATAGAATTGAGCAAACACTCACGGTGTAAAGGCCGGAAATTTATCTGCTTGATCAGGATAAAGTAATTGAAATGCAAATTTACCTTCGTTTCCATCACCACGTCCAAACCTTCCAGATGGTTCCCCAACTGAGTCTTTTTTTTCCGTTCCTTATCACATTCTCGACGAACAATGTCTCTACCAAGGCCTCTTAACTGATCATGCATCCACAACTTATTGTCTTCACTGATTTTTATCAAAGAAATTTTCTGGAGGACCTCAAGACCTTCCTCTGGGAAAAGATTGGAATCTTTCCACGAGTGGAGCACTATCCTTTGATCAAATCCAGCGAAAAGACAAGCTATTTCAAGAAAGATATGCTTTTGACAATCATCCAAGGTGTCATAACTTATTTTTAACTTTCGTTTTACTTCATTAAGAGGAACTTGTTTCAACTTCTTCAATATCACATCCCAAACATCTTTGCTTCTGTGCCGAAGTAGTTTACCTATAGCCTCAAGAGCAAGTGGAAGCCCTCCTGTACTTTTGACCACTTCAGTGGAGAAAGCAACATACTCATCAAAGGATAGTCTCTCCCAAAAGCATGTTTGCAAAAAGTTGGAGAGATTGATTGAAGTCCAAACTCAAAAGCTCATATGGATAACAAACCTCAGGAACATCGATAATATCCTTGTTTCTACTAGTTATGATAATTCTACTTCCTAAACCGAACCAAGCAGGTTTTCCAATCAGTGCATCCCAATGAGTCATTTGATCAACATCATCAAGTAGCAACAAAACCTTTTTACCACATAACCTTTCTTTTATTATCTTGATTCCTTCCTCGAGATTGCAAATGTTTGCCCTTTTCTTTTTGAGAACGTCAGAGATTAGTTGATTCTGCAAACCTTCAATGCCCTTTAGCTCTGAAGTTTCCCTAATGTTGGGAAGGAAGCAACAAGCTTCAAAATGATGTAATAGCCGGTTGTAGATGATTTTGGCAAGAGTAGTCTTTCCTACACCCCCCATACCATGGATTCCAAGAATTCTCATGTCCTCCGAATCACCACACATCATTGTATTGATTTCCTTCACGTGATTTTCAACTCCGACCAAGCAGTCTGTCACCAGTAGATAAGCCGTTTTTAACTCATCTATAACCTTCTTGACAATCTCGTCTACCAGTTCTCCTTCACCTCTAATATTACAGAAGGAAAATGGAAAACGTAATTAGAAGAAAATGATAATATAATGGAAACACTGCACCAAAAATGACAACCAGAAAATGACATACCTATTCTTCTTCGAATTGTCCCATCCATTTAGATTGGCAACATGGTTGAGAGCAGCTTTCCACTTACTGACGTTCGCACCAAATTTCTCCTTATGCGAAAGAAAGGCTTCTTCATAAGACCCAATTTGATGACGGACCTCTGCCGGAGTAACGTCATAAAAAATGGGCATAATATTCTGTCTCCTTGTTTTACTACACTCCACAATTTGGACCAACTCATTAAGACACCATTTACTAGAGGCGTAGCCCTTGGAAAAGATGGGAATTGCAATTTTGATTGGCTGATAGCTTTGAGCAACTCAGGACCAAACTCCTCTCCAACTCGGAGCTCTTCATCATCCTTAAATGTGTGGATTCTAGCACCTAGCAACCTGGTATAGAGGAAATTTGTAATGCCAGAGCGAGTATCTGGCCCCCTAAAACTCAGGAAGACATCATAGTCATATCCAGATGACATGGAGGTTGATGATGGTGAGCCATCCTGCCGGTACACTTTTTCGTGTTTTGGCAGTGTCAAATCAGGGATTTGCACCAAGTTGGAGACACCTGCAGCAGTAGCTTCTACACTGCCATTGTTGATAGCCAATGAGGATGCTGAGTCACTGACAGAAGTGACTGCTTGCCTTTCAGCTGGCAGTTCCTTGGCTTCAATATTCCTCATGCTTTTCTCTTTCCAGTTTTCCTTTTCCTCACTGGACAAATCAACCATTACGAACGAAGTAGCAGCATCCACTTGCAAGAAAACAATCTGCTCATATGCAGAAAAGAAACACGAATTGCTTTCCAGAATAAAAATAAAGTCAAATAACAGATGACTAGTTTGACGTCTAACCAGTACCTCTGCCATAAATTCCTTTGGATATTGATCCTTGCGATCCCATGGGACATCCATACCATCAAACTCAAGCTTCAGAACATTATTCGATACAAATGCAGTATTAAACATTGCACGAAACATTAATTTTCCATGTTCAAGATTAGCATCCAAACTCACACACTCGAGCACAACATCGCCTTGAACATTACAATGGATGTCCAATTTATCTGTTTCACCATCTGCCTGCAGTTAAATATACGAACAATTAAAATAGAGAACTAGCATGATATATATATTATTGGTTAAGCATTCATGATGTATGGGTGAGCTCACACATCAAAATAGATTGATGGATGAGGCATGTACCATACAATTGGTGGTCAAGAGGGAATTTTTCTCTCTCATATACTTGTATTTTTCTGGGAGTTGTAGTCATTCTATATGTAAAGCAAAACACTGTTACCAGGAAAGCAAAATAAAAGAATGATAGCCTATAAAATTCCTATGAAAGAGAAAAATAAAAGAACGATAACTCATCTTTCTGACTAGACTGGACATAAGCATGTCTGATGTTTATAGGCTCAAAATGAGACTCAAGAAATCACACTAGTCATATACTGAAGTTACATGCTACATACCAGGGATTACAACAAGTACATCATTTTTGCCAAGAGGAAATTAGTCGAGTTCTCAAAATGTGGCATACTTACCTTACAACAGAATGCGATATGTAAAGCAAGGCAACAATGATCTTTTGCAGCTTGATTTCACAGTTTAACATATTAACAAAGTGAGAACTCTGTTACTAAGATATTCAAAACACTAAGATAACCATCATTGCTTGCAGCTCCTATCTACAAATCCAGCAAGGTTTTACAAACATCTAAGGTGAAAAAGTTTGGTACCGGAAGCCAAACAATACATGGGAGAGAAAGTGGAATCAAACCTGACAGACACATACAATCAAGGTCTCATGAATAATTTCAGGTTATATGGACTGCCAACAAAATCAGAATTACCTGTTTGTAATGCCTAACATGTTCACTCCTTTTGGGTGTTGAGAACAGAACTTTGGCAGTTTGATCAGCAACCATAAAGGGGTCCCGTCCCAGTATCATAACAATAGGACGACATCCCCCTTCAGCATCCAAATTAGGAAGGGACCTTAGCACAACACTTTTTATCACAAGCGCCTTATCTTGTGGAGGCCAAGCTAAGCCAGCATTCTGCGTGGAAACATAGTGCAGGTATCTCAGCTGGGAAGGCAACGGATTCAGTGTTGACGTCAGCTGCAAGAGTTCACGAGGTGCTTTCTTGTAAATCATATCAAGTGTTTTCTGCTCCCCCTCCCACTTCTTCCTATATAACAAGAGAGAAGCCAACATGAATGCCAGAACTGGCCATGCACCCCTTTCACAATGCATCAACAGCACGTTCTGTTGTGTATCGGATGACAGCCATTCATCGGCAGATATCAAGAAGTTGTGGATAATCTCCACTCTCGGTATAGGGCAACCTCCATAATTGTGAGGGAATTCCGTGACAATTATATCATATTCAGACAACACTTCAGCCATTTGGCTTTGGTTATCTTGCTCTCCAAAAATTGAGCACCATGAAAGAGGCTGCAGAAAATTGGTCTTGGAGTTTTGCAACTATGTCTCTCATGTAAAACTTATATCCATCATCCTTCAACCAGTCCGCAGTAATTTGGCCAGAAAAGACCAATCGCAAGTAAGGCAGTATTCAAACACTGCATCCACATCCACATATGCAAATCATTATGTGCATAATATTGGTGTACAAAAATAGATAAAGTTAACACGAGACATCTATTATCAAGTGTGTTCTTCCTTTGGGCTCATTATAAACTTGATAGACCATGAAATGATTGAGGTCAAATGAAGTACTCGTGCAAGGAAGCTTCTGAATTGTGGATGATGACTTGCTATGCTGTCAAAGTTGTTTAGAAACTAACCACAAAAACACATTCATAAACTTCTGGGAAATAGTGACTAGAAAAGGTTAGGAAACCCATCTACTGCAGATCATTTCCATAGAGGTGTAGGGTGAATGATATATCAAGAGACCTGCCAATTAAACTAATGAAATGATCCCCTAAACTCAAAGGATAAGCACCTAATGAGGATCTTCTGCAGATGAACAGCTTGAATGCTTATGAACTTTCACCAGCAAGTACAATTGGGAATTGCGAAATATGCATTTATGACTAGTCAGTAGCACCCACAGGAGCCTCTGGGATTAACAAGGAAGCAATTACAGAAAGTGCTTGTAGCTAATTAGCTCCATCGAAGCATACTTCTTTCTAGTTCTAGGCTTTCCAACCTTTCAAACAAAATAGCATTTTTTGTGTTTTCTTAAGTTTTTCAATGCTATGGTCTTGCGGATTGGGCACTGGACTGACCTACTCTGGTTTTGGGTTAGTCTTAATATTCTGATAGCCTAGCAATCATTGATAATTTATGGGTCTTCTTCTCTTCAATCCGGCCTGAGCTGATCTCTTCTTATCAGAGTTGAGCTCCAATGCCATTTGGCTGGTCAATACAACATCAATGCACCCTCAAAAGCTACTGAGGCTACACAGTTGCTGGAAGTTGGTTAACATGAGCATAAAGATGCTCCCAGGTTGAAGCAGGGCTGGATTGTGCCAATGGTACCATTTATATGTGGATTTGAACAAGCATCTCCTTTTAGCTGAGACAAGAAATGAATGTGCAATTGCAGTGATATGAAATGTGATGACATTCTTCTGTGGAAGATAATGCTTGTGCCGAGCAGCTATCTAATCACAGTTGGTTGACTAGCAACTAACTCCTCTACAGAAACTTTATGCCTCTTCCGCAAAGTAACAAAGTCATCGATCCTGGAATTTTTAGTCTGTATTTGTTTCATGTGCCTAGAGCCCGTGTTACAACCAAAATGGGAAAAGAACCAAATACTACAGTACACAAGCTTGTACGTTCTTTTGACATATTATGACCTTCATTCATTCCTTGTTGATACATAGGTTTTCCACTAATTCCCTAGAGGAGAAAATCTTAGAAAATAAGACTACAGGCTGTTAGTGCATCCAACCACTAAAATAAAGAAGCATACATAGAATCCTGGAATCTGGCAATAATGCGCATATAAACTATTGCAGTATATTGATACTGAATATGTGAAAGCTCACCATAGACTCTGTCGGAAACTTCCAGCACCCCTCCATCTGGCAGATTCCTGTAGGAGAATATCCAGAGTAAGGCCATATTGCAACAGGATTAATCCATATGCTTCACATCAAGCATCTTGACACACTAGAATTACACTCATGTAAAACCAAAAGTCCGTGTTACTTCATCATAATGCAGGACATAACAGGCAATTTCCGGTCAAGAAACATTATCTTTGCAGACTAGGAGACATTGTAATAATTAAGTCGGGGCAACGGGTTCTACTTGCTTTGTTGTTCATTGAATGAAACGTGCATAGTAAAAGGTGCAATGGATTGTATGTTGGTAATGTTGTCATAAAGAACCTAGCCCATGCAGTTGTAAACTTTGACAGTTTCTAAAAAATCACCGTGTCCTTCTAGACAAATCATCATTCGCTTTGATGATCTTGTCAGGCGGCGGCTGTGACTGCCGGTCTTCGATTGTCGTCCGTACTCCAGACAGCGAAGGAAGGATTTGCAGAATAGTCTCAACCCCAAGTTCATTCACAATCGCCTGTACTCGCTCCGGATCATTGGCCAAGTAGCGGAGAACAGTCATGGCGGCTTCTTGAGCAACGGGTGCCGAACTCAGCTTCAGGAGCTTGAGCAGCGGAGGCACGCCGCCTTCCTTTTACGATAATCATCTTGTTCCTGTCATTGTCACGCGCGAGCGAAGCCAACTCATTTGCAGCCTCAATTCGAACAGGCAGGGGCCCCATGTGAAGCGAGGCGATGTAGGACCAAACCCAAGCCAGAATCGGATCATTATTCGCAATCGGAGGCAGCGAGAGCTCAATACCACCACCCTCACCTTCGGTATCGAAGACACTGAGCAGCCACTTCAGGTCCCCGATGGAAGCGTCGAGGAGGAACGTGATCTTCCTAAAATCGGCGGCACTGGTCATGGTGACGACGCAGCGGAGGATGTTGCGGCGCTTGCACTTGCGAGCTAGGGCTAGGGCTTGCTCCAGTTTCCTGGAGGCCTCGGTGGCGACGCGGCGGATGGGGCGCTCGTAGAGGGACGGAGCGGAGGTGGTGAAGCGGACGAGGGAGCGGAGCATGTCGGAGAGGCGGTCGGCCTGCGTGCCCAGCTCGGAGCACTCGGACCTGAACGACTCGGCCTCGTCCACGGTCGAGCGGACCTGCTGCGACAGCGCGATCAGGTACGACAGCCCTTTCATTCGCCTCTCCTCCGGCGCAGCCATTCCCGGAGCTCGCGATGGCGATACAGTGACTGCGATTGGGACCGATGACGAGTCCAAGGCCTCGGTCAGCAAAAAGGCTCCATTTGTGTCGAAAATATCACGAGCTCCATTTCAGTCTTCGTCCCCTCTCTTTGGTCTAGTTCTTCTTGTCATCTGCTCATCCCATTTTCTTCGTTCATCACAAGCAGGTCAACGGCACGGTGCTACAATTCCACGTCCATTATTTAGGCCCGAGGATAGAAGAGGAACGTGAAAACAAAATTTAGGATGTTTCGGTGCAAACTTCACGACAAATAAAAATGTTTATAATGGAAATCCGTTCTTTAGTAAGATAATTAGTTTTCATTTATTTCACTGTTTAAGAAAAATGATTTCATCCTTACCAAATGGGGAAGTCATTTCCCCCTTATCTAAGCTTGTTGTTTTGTGTAGATTGATTAATTTTTCATCATCTAAACACCAAAAAAATTGAAAAAAAAAATCTCGAAAATAATTTTCCCTCAAATAAATGGAACCTTGCAATTCTTTGCACATTTATATGATCCCGTGCCCCTTAGAATTCTTATTTGAATGATTAGAAAATTAATTCATCCACAATAAATCTATTGACATAGATATATATATATATATATATATATATCAAGTTACCTAAATATACGCGAGACTTATTAAGCACTTATGAATGTTATTTGTAATTATAACATTACTAATCAAACTAATCTCTTTTTTTTCTGTATTAAAATTTTTTAAACATGCCGTAGTAAGGAAATTGTACAGAACATCCGTTCTACTATATTTTGGCATTCCACTAATATTGTATATAAGCCAATTGATATAAATCTAATGACCTATTCAATTGCTAGAAACATATGAAAAGTCAACCCAGCCGGAAGCCTAGGGAATTTGGCGCATTGGATTCTCCTGGAACTAAAATAATACCCAATAAGGGATTGAATCAACTTGTAATAGCTCTCTCTCTAGCTCTGTTCATATTTTTGGCTGAATGTCATGATACTTCAATTGGTACGTATACACACAAATGTAGGATGCATTTATTTCACAAAAAATTTAATGATAAAAGAAAATATTTTTAGAAAAGCCTTTTACAAGAATACAATTAATTTCCTTTATTTAGTAATGTAAAATGATTTTTTATATTTGGGTCTTATTAACAAATGATTTCAATCTCATGATTTTAGCTTAGGCCAAAAAAATACCGAAATTTTAAATAAATTTTTTATATTTTTTAAATTAATTTTTAAAAATATTAATTTTAATTTTTTAATTTTTTTCTTGTCTTTTCTTTTTCCTCCTTTCTATGCTGCAATTGGCTAGTGACAACCACAAGCGAGCTCAAGCTCAAAGCTTGCCAAGATCCGGTGAGACTCAAGCCTGGCCTTGAGATCGAAGCATAGGCACGAACCAACTAGGCTCGACCTTGTGCGAGGTTGGTGATTTCGAGCTCAAGCTTGTCAAATCTCATCAAGCGTCAACCTCGTGCCCGCAAGCATGAGCCTTGCCAACCCGTGCTTGTGGCCAGCCAACAAGGCCCGACGACCGGCTAAGTAAGAAATAAAAAGAAAAGGAAGGACAAAAAGAAAGAAAATTAACCACCACCTGTGGTGGCCGCATTGGCTTGCGTTCAATCCCTCTCACAGAAGGGAGCGAGTTCCACTCCCAGCGTGGTCGCTAGGGATCTTAAGTGTGACGTCGGGGTGGTGGGTCCTCCGCTAGCGTCACCCCAGGTTTACCTCACCGGCTACCGACTGTACAGGGGTTCCTGGGTATAAAAAAAATTAAAAATTGAAAATTGAAAATTTTGGGATTAGCAACTCCAAAAAATGTTTCACCTCTTTAGATTTAAGAATTCACTTTCCTAAATTTATACATTAATATTTTCATTGACCGGAAAGTGTTTTTGGTTGACTAGTTATTTTCTATGAACCAAATGGGTGAAAGTTCATAAAATCAAATTCCAAAGAACACTTTCCCCAGAATAAACACACCCCTAGCTTAGCTTGCAGCTAGTATCTTATGCCATAGATAATGCATATAACAGCAGAGTCAATCGGAATAATAGGAAAAAAAAAAATGATTGTTTCATAATTGATTTTGCATGGAATATCAAAGAATCGGTATCAATGATATGCCAACCTAAGTTCTCAAACATGTCTTAACTTGAAATTTTATAAAATCGTCAAAAAGGAGAATCTAGTTCGCCAATCTTTATTTTCTTTCTAATTGTTTCTTTAATTAATTCAAGTTAATATGAAGATTAGCAGTGGGTGGTCATCATTGCAAAGAGAGGGCCCTCATGTGCAAATGCTACGTAAACTTGTAAGTTTTTCTTATATTGATCTATGCCAGTGTTGTCGGTTGTTATCTATAGTATCATCTTACAGTTATAAAATGGAATATCTTTGAGCTGGGTTTTTTACTTCATAGTTTAGTTAGGTTTGTATGACCATATGAGTATTTATACTTCGATAGAATTGACATTGACGGAAAAAAGTGATTTGGTACGTGCTATTATAGGAAATTTAGTATAATTGTTTGTGAAAAGAGGTGCTAGAGCAAGAGTTTACCTATAGAAATTTAGTGATTCTTGTTATTAATTTAATTTGTCATTAGATTGGTGATTAATGCATCACTCTAATTGATAACACAACTTCTAATGAGTCTAACAAGTTTGGATTTATGACTAATCAAAATTCCTGATGCTAAAAATATTAAGTTTCCTCTTTTCTCCTCTAACTTAAATATGACTTGCCATATACGACATTCAAAGCAATTGACGAGCACCGTTCTAGAGTCCTATGTGATTTTGTCGTCCTGAAGACTACTTAATGTGGTCATCCTATTCAGGTAGTCTATCGTGAAGCTTAGTTATCATGTATTCTCGTTAATGTTGGGAGTCATAATTTTGCTTTAGAGAATGTGAACATGTTATGCCTGTCGCTCTCAGTTGGCCTACTATGGTACTATGTATGTTTTTGGTGCTTTCTTTTCTTTTTCCCCCATTTTACCGTAAGTAATGTAGCTAATGAAATTTTCACAAGCAATTTATGATGAAAGCTATTTTTATTCACCAATGATTAATAGTGCGATGTGAATCTATCCAATACGATGTTATTGGCCAGTCACATGATTCCAGGTGCAAGTAAAAATAGAGAGTTTCATTCAAACATTGACGGTTGCACTGCACCATACAACTTCTTCGTATTCTTCTCATATTTTATCCTTCTCAACCCCCCTTAAGCGACCTAACCCTTTGTTCACGACCTAATCTCGATAAGGCGGAAAGTAGGTTTAGAGGTATTATATAGAAGAGGGGCCTATGGTCCATGTTTTAGACGTGAGCTCTCCTCACCGTATATCTCGCCACTAGCCTATTTGGGTCGGCTAGAAACCAAGTAAAGTATGGAAACGTACTTTACTTTCTACTCAACCAGAAAATTTATGATTGAGGACTTGATTACATTAATTAAACAATTAATACCCTTTCAGTACTTAATCTTATTCATTTTAAAAGATTTTTGTCGAGGCAGTTTGAATTGATTTTAGGCATATTTATTGATGTGTGAAGTGATCATGTGAGTACATAATCATTAAAATAACAATTTACAACCAAATGGGGCATTAATTGCATTGCAAGGGAAAACAAGCATCTAACACTAAGAAATAAACAAATGCCAATCCTAATTAGGCTAAAGGGAAGCCATAATCATTGTGTCGAAGTGTACAAGCAAGGGCATTTGTCTTTAAGGACAATTGAAACCCTAAGGTAAAACCCCAAGGGGCTTGTTTAAATTTTGAGCACAATTTTTAATCAATGGTTTTCCCACAATTTAAGAGAAAATTACCCAAAAAAAAAAAATATTTTTAAGCCATTTTCCTAATTCCTGAGAAATAATTCTTTTTCAGAATTTTTGAAATTTATCAAATGTCATCTATTTTTAAATTTTTTAAATTTTAAAAAGGGACCCGGCCGAGCCTTGAGCCCAGTCCGTGTGTAAGGTCAGATGCGGGCTCATGGGTTTGGACTAGCGATATCAACTGGACTAATAAAAAAGTGAAGCCCAATGGTTCAAGGCCAATTGGTCCATGGCCTGAATCGAGTCCAAATTCAATTATCTTAAGCCCAACCCAGATTTATCAACACTAAGTTCAAGCCCACTTTCTATTTTTCTTTCTACGCCCCCCTTTCCGAAACGTGAGGACCTCCCTTCTTCCTCGATTCTCTTCATCCGCCCCAGAACGTGAACTCATCCCCCTTCAACATCAAACCTCAAGACCAACAAAAGAAGGCGTTACTCATGCACCGCCATCTCAAGCATGGGATGAAATTTCACCGTATCGCCGACCATCATCTATTCTTGCTCACGACTTAGTCCACATTCATCAGGCAAACACCATAGAAGCACCAAACAAGACTCGAAAATAACAAAAAGCATATCGAACCATGGTGACAAAAACGTACACCGAGGTTAATTAAAGATCACCATTAAGGGCGCGTTTGGTAACTATTCTGTACCCGAAAATAATTTATGATTAGAAATGATTATTTTTTATTTTATTCCTGAAAATAATTTCTGAGCAAAAAAAAGTGTTTAGTAACTGCACAAAATTTTTGATTCTGAAATAGAAAAAGAACATAAATGCATTTGCTTAACTGCATAAAATTTCTATTCCAATTATTTTTCAATTACCTTTTTAGATTAGTGTAAATTTGGTAGTGACTTTTCATGAACCACTCACCAATATAACTATCTTCTTATGAGTGAAGAAATCATATTATATTTTCAATTTCAAAAGAATTCGAATTTGGAATTCTATTCCATTCTAAAATTCTATCAAATCATAGAAATTCTATTAATTAATTATATTTATACTAAGTAATAAAAATATTAACTAATCAAATTTTTATTAAATAGTAAATAATAAACTATAGTATAAACTATAAATATAAATACTAAATAATAAATCAAAATACAAAATAAAATTTATATTCTATATATAGCAAAATTTCAATTCCTACTTAAAATCATTTTTTTAACTAATTTTATTTTTTTTTTTTCGTTTCTTTCTCGCCCTTCTTCTTCTTCTTCTTCTTCTTCAATGTAGCCGGTCGCCAACCTTGGGATGATCGGCGATCGGCTAGACGAGGGTCAACGACCTCACCGGAGCGTTGCGGCCCTCGGCGAGGCCATGCCTCGTCGGCGGAGCCTCACCGGGAGCACTATGAGGTTCGGGCGACGCCGACCTCACGGTGGCCCAACGAGGTTGAGCCCCCGGCGGTAGGGCGAGGTCAAGCCTCGCCCAACCATGGCTAGGCCGAGCCTCGCCCGGCCGAGCAAGGCTTGCCTAGCCATCGCGAGCTCACCGGGCCTCGCCGACCTCACCTTGGCTCGGCAAGCCTCCGGCGAGCTTGTTGACGAACGGCGGCGGCGGACAGCAATGGCGGTGGCGGCGGCGGCGGCGGCAGCACTTGAAGAATAAGGGAGAGGAAAGAAGAACAAAAAAAGAAGGAAGAGGAAAAAGAAAAATAGATTGACTTAATTCTAAAATTGTTTCGGAACAAATAATCAACTTGTTTTCTTTATTCTCGATTCTATTCCAAATCTACTCCCTAACAAAAAAACAGAAATTTGTTCTCGAGAACAAAAATTTTACCAAATACATTTACGTTCCAAAACTATTCTCGAGAACAAAATAACATAAACAAACACTGTTTGGCAAGTTGCCAAACAGGCCCTAAGGAATCCTATTACTACACATTCGAAGCAACTAAAAATGGGGAAAAAAAATGAGCACTACTTGCTTTAAACATTTTGTCAAACACATGGCGTGTAGTGGGTTAAGGAGAAGCAAATGACCGAACTAAGGCTCGGACCCGGATCTAGACCTACGACACTAAAGAAATCAGCTCAGTTGGACACAGAATGCTCAAGAACCAGAACCAGATAAATAGAGCCCGGCTTGTCTTTTAAACGTAAGAAGGCGGAGCCGAAGGGGGCTTTGCGTGGGTGAGCGTTTAACGAGGAGATCCCTACCCCGCTCGAAGACGGCAGTCATGGCGGGAGCTCGAGATGAGCCAACCTATGGCCGACCGCCTCCCCCGACGTCCTCGAGCTGGAAAAAGGGCTGAAACCAAAAGAAACTCACCAAAAGTTTGGTGGTGCGGGGGTAAACGGGAGCTGTGGGCTCGATGATGTCGGCTGGAGTTATCAAACGGGGCTTGGGCGTGGCCGAGCTGCCGGAAAGCTCCCCCTCGCTCTCAGGTTTCACACCCTCAGTCGCTCTCACTCCTTCCCTCTTTGTCCCCCACTCCGAATGAACCCCCTGTAAGGACTCGAGTCTCCACTGTTGGGGTTTCATGAATCATGTATAGGTAAAATTAACAAAAAAATACAGCGGAAATAAAGATGATATATTTTATACATGATTCTCCGAAGGCGTTGTTCATGCGTTTTAATAAAAAATCTGAATATATAAAAAGTTAAATGAATTACTTCTCAAACCGCGCTTTATACGAATTGGTTCAGATGTTCTACAATTCGAGCCCCACGAACATCGAATCTCTAGTTCAGACACACCAACAATAGACGTCGAATGGAAGAGAACCCGGATAATCACCACTATAATCGTGCTAGCAATCTCGTGGAGACAATCCGTCGTATCCTTGATGTTTTTAGTCACGGCCCGAATGAGAGAGAATCCCCTTTTTCTCATGTCTCAAAAAACACAAGAACACACACTTTCTCTCTATTTTCAGCAACCCCTTGTTATGTCCCAAAACCGCATTTTAAATAAAATAAAAATAAATACTTGATCAGCAACGGTTGCTGATCGAGGGACGATCAGCAACCGTTGCTGACCGTCCGCTTGCTCATGCACGAAATCGTGCATGCTGACCGCTGACCATCCAAGTTTCATGCATGTGCTTCATGCACATGCATGAAGCTTTAAATACTTTTTATTTATTTATTTATTAGTTATTAAAAGGCAACGTTGCAAATGTCAATCCCTTTTAAAAATATTCTTGCTGACCAATTGCACATTAATTAATTAATTAAACGAAGAAATAATTAATTATCAATCCCTTTTAAAAATAAAAAGAACATAATCTTTATATGTACATTTGGGAATAGATTAACATATATTCACTTTGGGCATGTATATGCATCATATGCAAATAGGCTCGTGACTATAATACAAATTAAATTAAATCTCATTTAATTTAATTTCAAGTCGACATAATTCGATTGCAGTAATTGTAAACACATTTGCAACATTATTTTTTTCTTGTTCCACATTATTCTAATTGTTTATGGTGTGTGACATCCCTAAGTTCATCATTAAGCTGGTAGTAAGATTTGTACTAACACATTAGTACTCCCAAAAGAATTAGTTGTCCCGATTAATATTTAGGTCCTACAAGCCATGATTGACATCTAGCAATATGTCATGGCTACCCAGATAGTGTGAATGTTTTAAGAACATAATGAATCTGTCAGTTTTGGCTACAGTGTAATTCAATCCCTCTATCTTACTATGTCCCGATCAAACAAAGACCATGGAATATTTGTCAAGTCACCAATTCGATCATATGCACAAATCTATTTGACATGCATTTATTTGAGACATAAACAATTTATTCTTGGTTACAACCCCGGCCGAGAATTTCAATGCTGTGTCATAATTAGATCGCATAGGACATCATTATTATACATTGCATGTAACAAGGAGACAGATTCCATATTGCGCACACATGCAACTTCGTATATGAACAAACTATGACCATCGGGTATAAAGACGGATCAACGACCTGGCATTACGTGCACCTATGAACCATAGTTGTGTTAACACCGTGCCTCATGTGTAAGGATTATTTACATAAGACCAAAGCATGAACAATTTGACATTGACCACGCTAAAAGCTTTCATGTCGTTAATCATTCCATATGCGTCATGTTTAGTGAATTTGTCTAATACAAACACCTGTGTTCTAACTCAGGCGTCATAATACCCAATGACATGTGACTCATTATTCTCTTAAGTATCCAATACTTAATGGCGAAGTTAAGAACACACCGGTCTCAACGGGATTATTAATATCCACTCAATAATCCATCAACCGAGAACGATTTAAAGATTCGGTCTAACTATGAACCGGTCACATATATTCTTGATGTCTCAAGAAGAGGTCTAGTTGCAACTGATCTTATGGAATCATTCATAAATATAAAATAATTGGACAAATGAATGAATACGTCATTGCTATTAATTAAATAATAATAATGATAGTACAACTGAAATCTCTAATATGTAACTATTACATAGTAGCTTTAGGGCATACATCCAACACCCCCCTCACTCAGCTTTTTCTATCGCTCCTTTTTTCTTTGTTCCTCTCGCCCACGCCTTCAGCCGAGCTCCCCACGAAGCCTGCAGAACAGTGGCTCCGTAACCTTGACACCTTGACGTTGTGATAATCTTTTCCAACTTCTGGGAAAAATATGGGATTTTTAATGTGGATTGCTCAACCACTGGGGTTTACCCCAGTGGCCACCCTTCCAACTTGGAAGAGGGAGGTGGGGGTTCGAATCCCCACCTTCTCGGGGGCTGGGGTGGGGACGAAGTAAGTTTCGGGAGTGGGTTTCGACTCCCACGCCCGCAAGAGACGGGGCAAAAGTCTGAGAGTGAGAGTTAGAATAGGAGTAGAGTAGGACCGATAAAAAAAATGTGGATTGCTCGACGAAGTGAGTTGAATGGGACCAGAAATTGAGAGGATGGAATGAGGGGAAGGATAAGAGTCGTTTCAAGTTTACAGAACCGGATTCATACTGATGAAACAGTTTCCATTCAGGTGTTCAAGAGCAAAAAGAACAAGTTTGGGGCTTGGCTTATACACGTGATCAATGATGTTCGAACTTTGACGTGCAATTTGTAAGTTGTTGCCTCCTACTCCCTTGCTCTTGGATAGAGCTGAGATTGGGGAAACGGTACCATTTATAGCTATTAATTTGAATTTGATAGGTGCATTTTCGTGTTCTGTCAGCATTTTTTCTTTATAGAGCTTGAACATCATTTGCATCGACCGTGGACATGAGGTTATGATCAATAAACTAAAATTCCCTACCACAAATCTTAACCCCAAAAAAAAAGAAAAAAAAAAAGGCTACATCCCCGATCAATGTTTTCTTCTTGTGTATATACACATAAACATAAGATTGGCTCTGTGAATTTTTTATTGCATACTCTCAAATAGTTAGAAATAGATGAGTAGCTTCTTTGTGATTGAGCGAAATCACAAAAACTACTTTTTAGAAATGACATGTTTCATATTTTCATAACAATTAAATTTTAAGCCGCATAGTAGGCAAAATGGGCTCGTGACCCATTTTTTTTAACAAAACTTCAATTGGCCAAATCAAATATGAGTTACTTGAAATTTAAAAACAGATTAATGTGGGTTCATAATATTAAAATCCAACTAGATGAGGGTCTAAAAACAAACTCATTTAAGCCTAAAAAGGTTATTAGCCAAAGAAAATAGGAAAAAAAAGGGTAAAAAAAGAACTCAATGTGGAAGAGAAGAAGGAAAAGTGCGAAGAGCACCGGTGCGTGGTGCTCTCGACAATATGGCCTACCGCGGCCAGTCTCGCCGATGGCAGTTCCAATGATAGCGATGGTTTCGCCGGGGATAGTCCTGCAAGCTTCCAATAAGTTTGCCTCCGATTTTCGCACATCCGCCAAGAAGCTTCGATTTGGAGCCCTCTCCATGACCATGTCCACCCCCATTGCCTCGGCATCGCGGTTTTGGACGTGGTCAAGGAGAAGAAGCTCAAGCGTTTGTTGGAAATAGTAAAATTGATTTTGTTTTTGAAGAAAAGGGATATTTGAATTTAATTTCGTAAGCTTTTTGGCCGAGTGTATGAAAGCAAGGAGTATGGCGGTTTGCAAACCGCCAAAGAAAAGTATTCTGCAAGAAGGCACACGTTAATCAATAAAAAGGAGCTGCAGTGGAGATCTTACTTCTCTTCACCGAGTTCTCTAATAGCAAGGAGAATACAGCTTGCATGAAGACAAGCTGAAGCTGGACTTGGCCTTGGATAAAATTTCGGCAACTCCCATTCACACTGAAGACGGCAAATAAGTGGAAAAAACTCTACTTCTTGTATTTTGAATTCAAAAGCGGTGAAGTCTTTGGAGATGTTTATAAATATATGTACCTACGTTAGTTATTTGTTTTTTTTAGAGAGGGTGAGAGAGCCTTAGAAGCATATAGAGAGAAATAGAGAGAGTTAAGCTTAGCAAAACTTGTATTATTAAGTTTGTAATAGTGTGGTGTGTACTCCATAATAAGTCTTCACAAGGCATTTTGAATACTATATTCTCTCTTTTGTGTGTTTGCATTGTCTCCTCACCAAAGTCTTCAAAGCTCCTTATCCTTTTCGTTCCAAAAGCGTTTTCCCTCGTCTTCGGATTTGGACCCCTTCCCTCTCATCACCTTCTGCACGAAGCACATGTGGTGGCTTCTTCTTCCTCGTTCCAGTCTCGGTTTTGTATTTGCGTTTTGCTCTTTCCGTTTACCTTATTTCCTCTCTGTTGTCTGATTTCTCCTCATCCTCCTCATCTTCTTCACTCCACTGTTCGCTTGTCTTCTACTTTTTTCAATTTTTTTTTCCCTGTAAATTGTCCAAGGTAGATTCATACACCATTACACCTCAGTCAGCCTCTCATTTTCTGGTTTTTTCACCTCCTACAGAACTGCGTGTTGTTGTTCTCCACGGTTTCGTCCCTCTCCAATTCTTGAAATATTAATCATCGAATCTCCCAGTTCGTTTCAATTTCACAATCCGGGATAAATTCGTCTCCCTGGTGATTTTTCTTCAGGGTCATGATTCTGCTATTTTTAGGATCAGGACGTGAAATACCACAACGGAGCAATCGGTACAATCAACCGTGATTAAGCATTACCGACGAGATTTCGTCTCCCAAGCCACCCTCATGAGACGTGCCATTTATTTTATCTTTTTGTGCAGGTCAATTTGGGGACAATAAAAGATTTTCATTTAATTTTGCGGATTTCTTTTATTTTATTTTTTATATTTATTTATTTATTACTGGTCTAAATTTATTTTTGAGTTTTGTTGTTTTTTTTTAATGGGTGGGTTTGGATTATATATTGATCGGGATGGGTTGAGTACCAGCCATCTAAATAATTTAGCAAATAAATTGGTGAATATGAGTTAAATGAGTGGATTTGAGTCAAACTCTTTTATGACCTACCAAACCCAATCCAATCCATCGATTTGGCACCCCTACCATATTGCATTCTCATCAACGTTTCATTCAGAGAATTATTGAATACATACATACATACATACCGTATTTATCTATGGAAATAAACATGAGACTTGTCACAAGCATACTAAGATGGGTATATTACTCGAACAAGGATGCGGTCTTAAGAACGAAGACATGTTGTGGCTAGTTGGCGAAGGCACCACAAGAGCTAACAAGCTCAAGATACGCTTATGGCCTCGGCTTCTATGAGATGGAGAAGACATATCACAACATGGAAAATTATGTGAATCTGGTCACGCATCGCAGCTATAAATTAAAAAGCTAGATCTACATGACAGCAGTGAGTGATCCACTCCTTGTCATGTAAGGAACTTACGAATTATCTAGCGAAAATGGTCGTCTTCTTTGTTAATCCATGATAGCCTTGTCCAAGCATTTTCCTGTATCTTTCGTGAGTCTTAACTGGTATGAAATTTAAAACCGATATAGCAAGACAAAAGAAAATAAGGACATTACACATACGCTAGCACAAGTGAGGCATGTAAGCAGCATACGTTGTTTTCTCTCTTCGATCCTAACAAATCAAATAAGTTGCAACAGAGACGAAATTTTAAAACAAGAGGAAAAGGTTTCTGCATTTGCTCAATTCTCGTTTTCTTGTGCAGCGTAATATCCGGAGGATGGAGTTCGCCAAAAATTACACGTTGCATTGATCTCTAATAACCTAAGCTTTTGAAATGACTTGCGCACTCCATTCAATATATTATGAGACCAAAAGTCTTCAACATCGATTTTTCACTCTTTTCATTCATGGCTTTTCTTGCTTGTTATTAGGGGTGATCAAGTCCAGGTGGATAGGGTCTAGACCTGGGCTCCGTACCCGACCTTGTTATAACCGGTTCCCCTTTTTTGGATCCTATATCCGACCATGTTTGTATTGGACCATGTACTCGACCCACCCTGTTTTTTCGGTTCGGTTTCAAGGTCAACCATGTTTTCACTGGAACCTGTTTTGCAATATCTCGATATCCTATACGACTTCGAATTTTATATTAATACGTGAGAAAATAACACAGTCCTCCTAATTTGTATCGAAACATTAAACACTTGTAATAAATAAATACATGAACTTTTTAACTAAACGAAAAATTAAAGATCCACATGGCTAATTATAATAAATAAAATCATAAGCCAAAGAATTAGCAACAAACATGGATCTAATATTAGTTTTATTCCCACAACTACTATATGAAATTACTCATTTATGCAAGCATAAATCCTCCCATAAAAGAGAAATTAAGTGAACAAATCCATGTGGTACACAAGAATTTGGCGGCGATGAACACCGTCTGTCTGTCGGACGGTGCGAGAGGAGCTGATGAGGGAGGGAAGCAAGTGAGGAAGAGGAACGATAAATGAGGAGTGCCGTGCATGTTTGAAAGAGCCAAGAGGAAAAATGCCGTGTGATTGCGGGAGTAAGAATAGAAATAAGGGGAAAAAATAAGGTTTTGGACCTATACTTACAAAACCGGTTCCAAAATCGGTTCGGGAACCGGTTCCTGGGTGGGTAATCAATCGGACCTGGTTCCAAATTTTGGGAACCGGTTCCCAGACCGGTTTCAACGGGAACCGGTTCTCGACCGTGTTTTCCAGGTGGGCTGGTCCAGTTCCCAGGTATACCCGGTTTGGTTGCACACCTCTACTTGTTATGCAGTAGTTCAACCAAACTTTCATCATCTATGGTGTTCTATAGCTCCCTTCATCTCGTAAACTTCTGTCTGAGGGAGTTATTGAGATAAAAAAAAAATTACATATTACATCGTTCTCCAGCAGTTATATTAGTTGGAGCAATTGCCACCCAATTTAATAAATCCAAGTACCGCTATTTCATTTTCATTTTTCGTAAGATCGGTGTCTGTACACTTCAAAAGTATAACAAAACTGTCCAGAGGGCTGGATCCATCCCCTCGTTCGTTTGAAGAAGTTTGAATAAAGTCCGCATGCGCTGTTGCGCTGTAATTTTATGCTTCTCCGTCATTGACCATGCTCCCAAGCCCCCCCCGCCCCCAAAACCAGAATTGGGCCAAAACAAGTTGAGAAAGGCTAAAGATGGGCTGGGAAGAAGAAAAATTGGGCCGGGATGGACCAGATTGGCCCTTTCCACCGAAATCGGGCCGCTAACTTGGTCTGACAGGGCACTGGGTCGGTTTGGGCGTTATAATCAATTTAATGGAAATACTATAAAAAAGCCATAACTATGTCACTTTGTTTCTTATTTTTCAATTTGCTTGATATGAATACTCAAAGAAATTGTAAACATTAGATAAAGATCGAACTCCTTGAAACATAAATGATAATATCTATTCTCTTAGGGATCACAAACTTTCAGTTTTATCTAAACTTATGTGAGCTAGCACTCAACCCGTGATGTGCACATGTCAAAGTACTCCCATGGTCATGATATGCAAGTTCAAGGTGAAAACATCGTGTATCATTTCTCGGGAAAAAAAAAATAGATAAAAAGATGAAAAAAAAGATGTCGCGGGGGCCATCCACAGGCATATACAACAGTAGCTCTTTCAAATTGGTCTGGCACAAAAGGTTCGGCATAGTTTGAAAGCATCAATTGCCAGAGGGGCCATCCACAGGCATACACAATAGTAGCTCTTTCAAATTGGTCTGGCAAAAAAGATTCGGCATAGTTCGAAAGCATCAATTGCCAGATGGTTAAGGTTCACTGGTAGTTTCGCAAGATGGATTTTGGTCCTGCTAGTCATAAAACTTGATTTAAATAAAAAGAAGAAAGAAACGCGCACGCACAAAAATAAAATAAGAAAGACAACTCCGTCAATGAGAACACAGCTTCATTGAATTAGAGTTTCCCATCGAAGGTATCAATGACATTATCAATGACAACATGTGCCATTGATGCTTCTGTACCTGATATATATTACTCTGGATACTGCGTGGTTGTCCCTTTCACCTCCGTGACATCATCTCATATCATTACTATAACAGCAAAGAATGTCCTGTTTGAATTCTTTTTTCCAAACAAAAGTAGCAGTGAAAAATTTATGTCAACAACAATTGCAATTCCCACTGAAGAAGCTTCTAAGGATTCAAAAATGCGGAACATAATAAAATCCTTACCGTACCTTCGAATTTGCAGATAATTGCAGCTACATTGCAGGCGCAATCTTCAAACGCATCCTCGTGTTCCTCACTCGCACAGAACTTTGCGGACAGAGGCGAATCTAGAGTTCCAGCGCCTAAATATTTCTGTAGCTGTTATCTCCCAAAACCACTCTGACAACATCCTCAATCAAAATGAAAACTAGTTCCTCTCTTTTCAATCTCCCACTCTAGCAGGTTGTTGTCCAGCAGTTCACGCCCGGAAAGATCCTCTAACGGTGTATCTAGAATGCAAAGTGTGGATAGGTTCTTCAAATTTGAAATATCAAGTGCGGTCAGTGAGTGACAACTCATGATTTGAAGGTTCGAGACACTCGAGGAGATCTGCGGGATGCATTGGAGACGGCCACAACCCCAGAGGTCAAGAAACTTCAAGTGAGAAAGGGCACCTAGCTCAGGAGATAGGTTAGTCATGTGCGGGATTTTCAATGCCAAGGTTTGTAGTTTGGATAACCTCCCAAGCCACCAAGGCAAGGGAACTTGCACCGACTCCACGCTAGAGCCTTGACGCACCAGCATGAACAGCGTTAGCTGATTCAAGTTCATCAGATTCGAAAGATCGGGAACAGTTTCCATGGACCACGACACGATTACCAAAGAAGTCAAGCTTACTGGAAGTTTAGGCAAGACAAATATACCTTCTAACTCATAATCTGTATGTACCATCAGTGTTTTCAGATTCCCCAAATTTTCTATAGAGTCAGGTAACTCTATGATTCCTGAATTACATAGATCTAACTCAGTCAATGACCACAATTTTCCAATGAGGTATGGAAGTCTATTTATGTGCCGACATCTTCTCAAATTCAATCGCTCGAGACTTGTCAATGGTCCAATGAAGTCGGGTAGGTGAACTACAGGTGTATCCATTAAAGAAAGATCTAACGAAGAAGTTGGATAGTTGATTGAACCCGATGTTTTAACCAACAGGGAATCCTGAGCGTTGGGATTTTCCAATTTTTCCAAAGCCCACCAATCGGGAATTTCTCGTATTGAGGTTCCTTCAAGGAGAAGTTCTTTTAGACTTGGCAAGCCACCTAACTCTTCTGGCAGAGAGTGGAGCTCATGGCAAGATATTAAGCTCAAGAAAATCAAGTTCTTCAATTTACCAATTGAAGAGTCAATTCCAGCCAATCTATCACAGCCATCAAGAATCAATCTCTCTAGTTTCAGTAATCCAGATAGATCGGGTGTCTTGGTCAAGCAGGTGCAGTTGGTAAGATTAAGAACTTTCAATTTGCACGCTCCCTACAGCACCAAATGGTAACTTGTAGATAAATTTTACAGAAAGAGAATAGTGACAATAATAAGAAGATTGTTCTAGAACAAAATGTACCTTGATATGTCTCCATCCGTCCCAATCATGTGTAATTTCACTCTTTGAAAAATCGAGGATGACTAATTTGTTCATTGAAAAGTAAGTCATCGTGAGTGCCCACCAAGGAAAATGATGCCACATGAGCCATCTTAAATTTGGAAGGAGCTGTTTCTTCCTATTTAATATGTTCATCGATGAAATTTCCTAGGCAAAAAAAAAAAAAAAAAAAAAAAAAGAGTTCATCGGTGAAAAAATCCAAGACATGTTATACCAAAGTAGGGCAGCTTTTGAAAGGAAACCTACCAAGCAGGAATTGAGGGATTGGCTGTCCATTAGAAGGGATTGGAGTAATTGGCCGTCCACTTGAAGGAACCTTAGTTTTGGAAGCGCTGCAAATACTTCTAGTTTTGGAAGTGCTGCAAATCCTTCAAGAGGAAGACTGTCCTCCGAAAATTGGTCAAAATTCAGACGGAGGGCTTCGAGCCTTTCATTTCTCTGAATATTGAAGCAAGACAAATTTAGGAAAAGGAAGAACACGGTTAGTTAATTAAGAGAAAATCTTGGGACAAAGTTAGAATTTCACAAACAACAGCCCTTAATTATATTTGACTAGTCAGACCCAGTATTTATCTCACTCCTTTGCAGTACACCCGATGCCTCCTCAAGGTTCCACAATCTACTGTTCTGGGCTAAATTCCCCCCACCTTCTTGAGAAACAATTTCTCTACCAAGATCTCTGAGATGATCATGCATCCAAAACTTATTGTCTTTTTCAATCTTAATTAGTGACATCATTTGAAGAACTTCAAGACCTTGTTTTGGGCATAAATGAAAATCTCTCCACATGTATATTGCATTAGTCTTATCACATCCGATGAAAAAACAAGCTATATCAAGAAATATTTGCTTCTGGCAATGATCCAATGCTTCGTAACTTATCATCAACTTATCTTGAATTTCCTTAAAAGGACCCATTTTCCACTTCTCCAAGTACTCATCCCAGATTTCTTTTCTTTGTCCACACAACGATAAAGTTGAACCCATTACCTCAACAGCCAATGGAACACCTTGGGCTATCTCCACAATTTCTCTAGACATCTCTAATTTTTCTGGTGGAGGGTGATCTCTTCTAAAAGCATGCTTGCTGAAAAGCTGAAGCGATCTATTCGAATCCATTATAGGAACTTCATAAATCAATTTTACATCAAATTCACAAAGGACAATTGCATTTCTTGTGGTTATAAGTATCAAGCTTCCTGGACCAAAGTGACATCGCCTCCCCAATAGTGCAGTTAATTGACTCTTTTTGCCAACATCATCGAGAAGAATAAGAACTTTCTTATGGGAAAATCTCTCCTCTATCACCATTATCCCATCGTCCACGCTATTAGCAAATGGAATTGCCTCCCTTGAAAGGGCTGAAATTAGATGGTTCTGCAAATATAAAATTCCTTTTGAGTTTGAAGTTTCTCTAACATCGTCAAGGGAACAACAATAAGCAAAGTCCTTGGTAAGCTTGTTATAGACTACTCTGGCAAGAGTGGTTTTTCCGATGCCACCCATGCCGTGGATTCCCACGATTTTTACATCATCTGTGTTGGTGCCTATCATCCCCAGTATGTCCTTCACATTTTTGTCAACCCCAACCAAGAAGTCAGTGACCACCAAATATGCCTTTTTCAGCTCAAGTAAAACCTTCGTAAGGATACGTTTAACCAGTTGTCCTTCGTACCTAATGATATAAAAGATGACAAAGACCAAAGTGAACAGAAAAATAAGTTAGAATCGGCAAGCTGAAATATAGGACATCAGGAATTGATAACACTACGCTGCGGAAGCCGCAGGAGGCAACCAGAAATGCAACTGCAAGTGGAACTTACGCATTGCGTTGATCAGGACGAATAAATTCATGCACATGCTAGGCAGATGCTCAAACCTTGTGCAGATTTAGAGCAGCTACACAACCGTCAAGTACAGTAATATCTTGCTAATAAGAGGAACAAAGGCTGATTTGTTTTTTTTTTTTTTTTTTTTACGTGTATTTCGGATGTGTACACAAGCTTCTTTTTCGCACATCGTACACGTCTTAAGTGTTCTGAACAATAAATGAGAGATCCATTGAGTTACTCCATTAATTTTTGGCATACAATACAACGAATATTTGTATGCGCCACTTACTACATAAATATGCATAAATGTTTTCATATTGTATATTATAAATATATTTGGATGAACGAAGAAAAGTCAAATTAGAATGTCTAAACATTAGTCGAACAAACGGAACCAATGTAGCTACAATTTATCCAAGTAAAACAAAACATAATTTTCAAACCTCGTGCGTACCCTAGCTTTCTACTAGTAAATGCAATAGAAAAGCATATGTACTTAAATTTCTTTTGTACCGTAAAGACAAGAAAGGAAAAGCATTCAATGTGTCATGGCCTCTTGGATCCGCACCAACATGACACGATCACATTTGTGCAATTTCTATGGATTTTTAAGAGAGAAAGATATAATAAGATCGATAATCCACACAGCAATAGAAAAGCAACCGCAAGCAAGAGAGCTTCCGTATTGGCATGCAATTTGAGAAGGGAAGATTCGGTACCTATTCTCGTTTCCCACGTTCCATCCCTTTAACCCTCCAACCTCATTGAGAGCAGCTCTCCACTTCCGGATGGTCTCATTGTCCACACGCTTCTTTTTTCTGAGCACAAGCAAGGCGTTGCCATAAGCCCCAGTTTGGTTGCGAACCTCGGATGGTTGGACATAGTAGAAAATGGGCATGATTATCTGTCCCTTCTTCCTACAGTCCACCATATGAGCTAGCTCATCAAGGCACCACTTGCTGGAAGCATATCCTTCAGAGAAGATGGGTATGGAGATCTTTGATTGCTCGATCGCTTTAAGAAGCTCCGGGCCGATCTCTTCACCAGTTCGCAGCTTTTCATCATCTCGGTATGTATGGACTCCTGCTTCTGTGAGACTGGTGTAAAGGTAATCGGCAAAGCTTGTGCGTGTATCCGGTCTTCTAAAGCTCAAGAACACTTCATACTCACGCCCTTCCACTGCTTCAGGTATTTGCATAGGTTTGTGGTTCCGGGAAGAACCAGCTTCTCCGATGTCATTGAAGGATGCAGGGGCTTCCATTGCAGACAGTTGCAGAGAAAATGAAACACCAGAGTCGCACTAGCTCAGCAAAAGCAGATTTCTGTGCTCTATGAAGCCGGAAGTTGCTGGACAAGTAGAAATGTCACCGGAAATTAAAACGGGTACGATCTATTATGATTTTTTTCGTTGATCTCAACACAAAGTTTCTCAGGAGCGCCAACCTCAAAGGAAGCAAGTTTCGAGGAACTTCACTTCTATCTGGAAAGGCAGAGCTCAGAGTACGCGTGCTCTCTACTTTTGTATTGATATGATGGTTTTACGTTTGCAAATTTGGGTATTTAGTGCCGATTTTACTTTTGCAAGCACATTCGACGGTTGCCGTTGTTTCTCTTTTTATCCAACGGTTCGTCTTGGATGCGGGGCTAGTCCCGCGCAAGGGGCAGGGGAATGACCCGTTCAAGATAATCAGACGAAGACTAGGGTTTAGATGACTTGTAGGAAAAGTTAAGCCTCGTGTCAAAAAGTTTAGGTCTTTAGGTCCAGAGTCGACCTTTCATGCAGACTGAGGTGTCTGCAAATAAAATGCGTTCCACGTTGTTAGAGTTTCAAAATTTTTATAAGATCAGAGATTTAGAAAAGTAATCATAAAGAGCAAACGAAATGGTACAGCGCATACTAAATCGTGTCGCGTGACTCGATCTCAGATGAGCTTTATATATTTATTTTGTGATATACGTAATCATTTTGTGAATCCTCTAAAAATATACTTATGCTTTTCTAATAGCTTTTTTATAATCACGGAATCCCCATATAGTTAAACTTTCTCAAAAACGCATGATGATCCCCAATTGAAATTACCGATCTTGGCTCTCGCTCGAACTTTACCCAGTTTTACGACTCACTTAAAAAAATCCCAAGAAAGAAGATTCAAGCGGGTTCACCACTGTCTGGAAAGGCTAAAGCCGTTCCTATTAGCGCAGTAAAAAGCAGTCAAGAAAGAGACATTAACCAGTCTAATCTGGCGGATCGAATGCTTTTTCTTGAAAATCAATGTTCTCATTAATTTCAAAATAGGAGTTCACTTTTACGAACCAAGGATGTGATTCGTGGTCAGAAAGAGCGAGGTCCGTCCAATAATGCATGTAATCACAAAATAGTCATAACAGCGGATGATGCGGATAGCATGCAGGCGGAAGGAACGAAAGGTGAAGATGATGAATTAGTGTGTGGCAATGATATTTTGAAGAGTCCCTGCCCTAGGTTCTAACGGGAAACCATAATGCAACCAAGGTTCCTAAAAATGGAACAACGGAATTCGAATTGTAGCTCTGGCCAGAAGTTAACCTTGTTGAATGTATTTCACGATGCAGAAATTAGGCAAAAATCTTGAATATATCGGTTTGTTTTGTGAGAAGGGTTTCAGAATTCTCTTTGATTGCATTCAAAATTGGGTAGTTTGTGATAAAGCATTATTCATGTGATGATCGCCAACATGTTCAAACTTAGTATTAATGAAATGATGAGCTCTCTTGCTTAGATTGTTTGATGCAATTTTTCTTAGTAGCACGACAGGCTAGGACACTAAGACTATAGATCTTTGAATTATATGCCTAAGCTTCGCTATGTTTCTCTTAAGGAACATGTCATTGGCAAATGTATAATCATAACGATCGTTCATTTACAACATGCAATTAATTTTAACATGTTTATTACATTGGAGTTATTGAGGATTTGGGGCTACATTGAGAGAGGTTTGGGGCTGTCCCAAGTCAAATTTATCCTCTATATTGGACATAATATAATTGAGGATGTCAATTCATATTTCCCAAAGGTGCACCATCTAAGGTTTAGTTAATGGATTGCTAAGTTTACACTTAGCTTGGTAGCTCACATCAATTTGAGAGTTACATTTAAGTTCTTTAACGTGCAAATATTTTTATTTTGGAGTCGTCACTAATCTATTTTTGGTGGGTTAATTAGATATTGAAGTAAAGCGTGAGAGATTGCTTTACTTTTGCAAATCAAAGATTGTGGATTTGGAGACTTAATTACGTTAGATAACTTTAACACTCTTTTGGTACATTTTCTCTTTTATTATAAAAAAATATTTGTCAAGCAGTTCCAATCAATTTTAATCTAATTACCTAACACATGCGCAAACATTATTGAAACACGCAATAAGTACATTGTAAGCACAGGGAAAGCATTCATATACCTTAGCACAAGCACGTTAACTCGTACCTGCAAAGTGTTCATTAAAAAGCATGTAATGCCTATCCTAACATGATTCTTTTTAGTTTTTTTTTTTTTTCAATCTTATAAGAATAAAATTAAATGCAACGTATGACATGCAATTTTAATCCTAAAACATGTCCACATGACTTAACTCCAATGCGATAAGCAACTCTAAAATAATGACCTTAAACATGACATGTGAATTAGTGCCAACTAATGTTAATTTTAATTTAATGACCTAACATGCTATCACTAAATAACATGCATACATTAAACTATATGAATGACGTGCATTAATCAGATGACCTAAAGTATATGACCTGACATAGTATAATGATGCAACTAAACTATATGACATGGCATATAATGATGCAACTAAACTATATGACATGGCATATGATGATGCAACTAATCTATGCAACATGCATATGGCATTTTTTATTAAAATTCACAGCTCTAATATTAAAATAAAAATGCACCTAAAGTAAGATCATATCTAATTTAAGTTAGGAAATGGATTAACCTAAATCCTATGTTAAATTAGAAATTTATCTTGACATATAATTAATTCAAAAATGCTATCTAGCCTTGGTAATATCTAAACATACATTCAAATTAAAATAAGAAAACCTAATCTAATCCTATCATGCAATTTTAGCCATAGAATCAAATCTACATGATATGATATACAGTGCAATCTTTTTTGGATTTTTGATTTTTTTAAAACATGAAAGTTATCTAAATTAAAGACAAACTCTCACCCAGTCCGCACGTGCAATCTACGAAAATTTTCAAATTAAAGATTAGGATAATCTAAAAATAACCCATCTTCTTACGGTTAAATAAAAAATTACCTCAATCTTAGGCAACACAAATTACCCATATATTAAGTCGGAATAATTAAAAAAAATGATTAGATATCTTTATGGATCAAATTAGTAATTAAATGAACTTTATCAATAAGCCTTAATTAAATATGCCAAATATCAGATATTAGATAACAACCAATCCAAATTAAGGAATGAAATATTCAAATCGAATTGGACAAAGAATATTACCTAATTTAAACACGCATGATCCCGTTCGGATTCGAACCGGATCACGGCTTGTGGACAAGGCTCTGGCTGGCGGCGCACGGTGTACTTCGCTGGGCTCCTTGCTTACGTGACCGACGTGAGGGATCACGGCAGATGATGGGCGGTGGGTGGTTTGGTGCTTGGCTAGCTGGTGGCCGAGAGGGGCTCTGATGGTTCGGCAAGACCGCCTTGCGACGCAGCCAAGGACTCGGCGAGTGACTGCTCTCGGTCAAGGTGGTAACGCTTGGACGGTGGCCACGTGGTGGCCCGGGGACGGGTTCAGTTAGGACCGCTACTGGAAATTCGTTGCTGTGTAGGCGTCGCTGTCGCGTTCGAAGGAGAACCTCCAAGAGCCGTCCGAATTGACTGAGCACGCCGAGCCGCTGGGATGCTGTGCTAGTCGTTAGACAGGCCGGGCTCGCCGGGACCCTGCACGAAATCCCCTACAATTTACTGGAAACTGCCCGGAATCGCTGGCTGGTTGGAGCAGAGGGGTCTTGGTCAGAGCAGGGACGAAGAGCAGGAGCGCCGATCGTCAGCCACAAGCTTGAGCTCGTTGTGTGGGACTCCTCGGTCAGCAAGAGGAGGCGTCGCGGTTCCTGATGCAGTGACGGATCAGCAGCTGGGTCGAGGTCGTGTGCGGGGAGATTGGTCGTCGGCGCTAGTCAGGGCTCGGCCAAAAACAGGACGGGGTCGGGAGCAGGACCTGCTTGAAGCGTTGGTGAAGAGCTGGGCAAGATCGGACTGCAGCGAGGCGCGAGGACAAGCGCGACAGCGAGCTCGCTGGAGGCTGTGGAGGTCGTTGAAGGCTGCCGTGTCGCTGCAGCGGAGGCATGGTCGTGATGAGAAAACTGACGAAGAAACGAGGCAGGAGGCGCAGTTATGAGGCACCCAGCAACAACACCGCCGAGGGGATGCTAATTGCTAAGTGCTCTTCCCCTATCTCACGTTTTTTCTTCCCTTCAATCTTGTGGCCGTCCCTCTCTCTCTCTCTCTCTCCGTATATATTCTGCTGGTAAGGTGAAGCTCAGAGAGAAGACTCACTCCCCACGATTTCTCTCTCTCCCTATTCCCTCTTGTTCTTTTTTTTTGGCTTTTTTAAATCGTGTGCTTTCTGTGAAGGTGAGTCAGTTCTCAACTGTGTGGCCTCCCCCTGTGAACGTGAGCCGGTTCTCTATGCATATAGAGCGACTTCGTTCCTTATTGATGAGAACAACATATCGCTTTCTTTTCAAACTTGGACTTCCCCAAATCAGATTTCGAAATTATTCAATCCCGGCTTATATCCTGAAGATCAAATAATAGGATTGAATTGATAATTATGAATAAGCATTGGAGATTGAACTTCATCAACAAGGAATTGAGTGTAAAGTTTAAATTCGCTTCAGCCGACCATATCTTTAAGAAGTCCCTTCAATTACATGTACGATGATAAGTGGTAACACCACGCTCGAGCCACATGATTCACATATGATGCAACTATGAATTATGCTAATGATATTTTTGTTTAAAGGTAAGACCAATCCCTAATTTTTCTATGCAATTATTTGTAAATGATCAATCAAAATTTATGTGTAAGCAATATTCACCCACGTATATTTGGATTTTGGGATCATGTCAAGTCATGTCATTGAAAACACTTTTGTTTTTGGTCAATAAAACTGTGGATTAAGTTCGTGTGAATTTGTGTCTTACACGTGGTAGAGATGACCGCAGGAATTGGCCAAATATTAACCACTAAATTTGCAACAATTGTAAAAGGCTGTGTATTATTTTGGCACATTTAAAGATTCATGTTAAATTTGCAACAATGGTGAAAGCTCGCATATTTTTCTGTTAATTGCCCTGTGAAAATAACTACACATTTTTTTTAAAAAAAAAATGGATCATTATTAATTACTTTAATTAGGAAGCCGGGTTTTTGTAGCAAAAAAAAATAAAAAATTATCAAACAGAAATAAACCTATAAAAGGAAAGGAAAGTAAAAACGCACACCAAATTTTATATGGTTCGGATTGTTAGACCAACATCCACAGAAAGAGTACAAAATTTCATTAGAGATCAAGTGATATGTCGTAAATTACAAGCTTACTCGAGTTACTCAAACACTCTCGATGCTTCTAAGCATTAATCACCCCTAATTTCCATCATGTTACTGTTTTAGAGGGACCCTTTCGTTTGGAGTAAACCAAGCGGCCAAAGTTGACCTTACACAGAAACGAAAAAACGAAGAAAGCAGTTCATTTGGCCCATTTGCCGTGCAGAAATAGGAGGAAGAGAAACAGTAATGGTGGACTTTAGAAGTTTCTTTTAGAGGTCTCCTACGCGGTCTCTTCTCTACGTTCCTACTTAACTTCCCATTGAACTCGTTTGGTTTTTCCTATTACTGAACGTATGCCACAGATTGTTAAGAGTTCCCGACGTTATGCCGTGCTATGGCAGCATGAGACGGCTTCTTTCTCTTCTTCAGTCTCGTTACCTTTAGGTCTTCTTCTTGCTCTTTCCCTCCTGGTCAACGATATCACTGCTAGGGAGTGTCTTGGACGCGGACATCGCATTTTAGGAGCCTGCCGCACGGCTTTTTCTTTTATACTTTCCGACTCTACGTTCCCATTGATCTCACATGGCTTTTCCCGCAACTTTTTCGAAAGTTATGGGAAAAGCCATGATTTTCTCTCGACGTATCCATAATTTTTTTTTTCCAAGGGGACCCTTCCGTGAAAATAAAGGCTACCGCTCTATAATGGTGGACTGCACTCTAAAAGAAAGATGAGGCCAATTATTTGGCGTATTTGCTGTACAGAATCAGAAGGAAGAGAAGCAGCAATGGTGGATTGGAAGTGCATAGCAAAGTTACAAAAGTTGCGAACTGCATGGGAAAGTCACGTGGAACTTTAGGAATGAGTTGACCTTAGAATTTACGAGTAAGTTTGGAAAGTTAGTAGCAATCTTCTGGTTGTTTACTTCGAATAGAAGAAACGAACTTACGCACTGCATAGGAAAGTTATGTGAATTATAACGAATGGTATGGCCCCAAAAACTTATGAAAAAACAAGAGAAATTGATACTACTGTTGAGGAAAATTCTAAACAACAAAATGTTGGCAATCATTGGTGTAATCAAATTATTAGTTATTCAAGCCAAGTTGAAAAAAAAATAATGTAAAAATCGTCATATGTCATGTAAATATATACAAAATTATTGAAAGGGTAACAATTAGGGTAGGAATAATGTCCTCTTTGATTACTCTGATCAATATAATCATATCTACTCCCAGATTAAGTGATGCAGAGTTGTGCTAATTACTATGTTTTGATTAAATTAAATATTCGAAATTATTAATTAACAAGATATTATAATATATATAACGTGTTTGATTAATAAATCAGTTTTGGTCATCATGGACATTGATAGTGCTCATAATTTACATAGTAATACAATGATTTTAATTCTAGTATTGCATTTTACGAGATATTGTAATGTAAAGTACAATAATGCTATTAGACTTATTTAACGTCAATATTTAAGTAATTTTAATTAATATCTACAGTAACAAAAATCCTACAGTGCGAGGAAGAAAGAACTAGGTTTAACGTTAAGGGGCAAATTTTCCCTACGAAAAATGCGGCATTTGGCTGCGAGCGGGGCGAGCAGGGACTGATATCAGCCCCACCTCGCTTGAATAATTGACAAAAATATTTAATAATGATTCATACATCTTATAAGTTAAAACTTATTGAGTGATCCTAAGCCTTTCTAACTTTTTCTCACACTTATAACCTGACTATCAACCCAATCTTAACAATCTCTCCGTCACATATTGGATTTGGATCAGAGCCGCAACAATCCGTAACTCTTCTGTATGACTATTGGCTTCAAACTTGTTGGCTATCCGGACTCTGATTGTAAGTGATAACGTAACTTTATAATGTTGAAAGTACAAAATATAGGATATTCAATCTTCATGTTTTTCACGTTGCGAAAAACTGAAAGAGATGAAAAAATCCGATTTCTCTTCCTTAACCGACTTTTTCCTTAAAATATACAACGTTCTTTTCACGTTTCACATCATGAGTAGAAAGATGACTAGATTCCATTTATATAGGCTGTCAATAAGTGCTTTTCATCAAAGTATATTATACCTTCATGCCTTTTCATCAGAACCGTAACTTCCTCATAAAGATTGCACCTTTTCATTTTATGAGAATTACAATTTCTCATAACCAATACGTTTTAGCTCTTAAATATTCATTAAATCATAATTAATAAAATCATGTGGGCCACAATAATAACCTTGGGCCACTCTTACATCAAAAGCTAGTTCAAAATGTGAGATTTTCTCTCAAACTTAAAAACGTGGCCACTAGCCCCTTTGACAAAAACTCATTATTCATACAAAAACTCTTAACAATTATTTATTTTTAATACACAATTCGAAAAAATATAGCAAATTTTTTTCCAAGAGGGACACAGCTCCCGCAGGGAATAAGGATGAATCATGACCCGCGTAGGACACAGGCAGTGGCCGGGAAAGCTCTGCCTCACGAGGTGCGGAGGTGGTGACAAGTAATGCGATCCCCCAGCCGTGGTCCGTCGCTCCGACAACATCGATCTTGTCCCGGAAATCCTCAGCCAACAAGATCACATCCTTCTACCTCTTCACGACCACCGTGGTGGTCCACTCTTCCTGGTCAGCCTTGTAAGCCATCCGGAGCGTCCCTTTCCCCAATGCCTCGACACTGGCCCTCGAAAGATCCTCGAAATCGGAACTCTTCGCTGGGTTCCCCAACAACATCAGCTCGTTCCTTTCTGGCTTAGGCTCTTGCGGCTTTTTCTAGGTGGCATTTTTCTCTAACTGCGATTAACTATTGTTCTTCCTGGAGTCGATCTTCGCCACAGTTTGTTCATTGGTGTCACTTCTTATCCAGTGAATGCAAATTGCAATGCACACGTTTTGTTTCGCTTTGGCTTCACCGCCCAAGTGCCATAACTTTCTTTATTCTTCTTCCCCTCTTTTGGTTTGGCTCTAGCTTTAGGATATTTATTAAGGTTAACATCACGAAAAATCCTAAACTGATATATTGGTGAAAAATTTACACCAAAAATCTCAAACCAGCATATTTATGATAAATTTACTTGCGTTAATTTTTATTAAATTGAATTAATATCACAAAAACCATAAACTGGTACATCCATGATAAATAGATGGTAAAATCTCAAATTGATATATCATACAATTCGGCAATTTAATAGTAAAATTAAAAAAAAAAAACTAACGGAGAATAAATTTGTTATAGCTATATCAGTTTAGGGTATTTGATGGCCAAAAAATTAGTTTTGAGTAAATTTATCACAGGTATACCAGTTTAGGTTTTTCGTGATATTAACATTATTTATTAATGAACAATACTAGTACGTGAAGTGTTATTAGCCAAATTAATATTAATACCTTTTTGTATTGATATTTACTAAGCATATCGTAGCGGAGGAATTGGACGGAACATTTATACTAATATCAATAATATGGTATATGAGAGTGCGAAAATAGTAGGGAACATTCATTCCACTAATATCTTTTGGCATTCCTCTAATGACCTGATTAAATATAGGAAACAGATGAGAACTTTATCCAGCTAGATGTCACAATAGCTCTGTAATGTTATTTTTATCTTTTTGGCTGCATGTCATGATACTCCTATTGGTACTTGAACGCACAAGTGTAGCTTAGACTTGAAGAAACTGATTCTCTCTCTTCCTTGCCTTCATGGTGAAGAGATGCTCTATTGCCATTTCTCTGGTCGGATTTGCTAGTGATGAGCATTCCATTTCGCGGTGCGTGGATAGGAGAGTAAACAGGGACGGAGCAACTACATGAGACGAAAAATTTCTCGCATTCCCCCTCTCTTTCTCTCTCCTCTCGGAAAATGAGGGCGACTATGCCATGCTATGGCAGCATGAGACAGCTTCTTTCTCTTTTAAAGTCTCATTACCTTTGGATCTTCTTCTTGCTATTTCCATCTTGGTCAATGATATCACTAGTTGGAAGTGTCTTGGACATTGACAACAAACTTTAAGAAAGCCTTTGATAACTATTTTATTCCCGAGAATAATTTCTGCTCAGAAATAGTTTTTTGTAATTATGTTTCCTGAATTAATTTCTGAGCATTTGAATGCATTTGGTAATTATCTAAAATTTTTATTCTCGGAATAGAAATGCGTTTATTATGTCCCTCAAAATTTTTAAAATTTTCAATAATTTTATTACATTTTTTCTTTTTTCTCTTTTTACTTTTTCATTCTCTTCTTCTTCCTCTAGTTGGTGGCTAGCCACATCGATGGCCTACAACTGGCCAAATGAGAGCCGACAAGGGTTGACCTTGCCCAACCGCCACGAGGTCGGGTGAGCCAAGGTGATTGAGCCTCGCTGGGCTAGGGTGAGGGAGACTCGCGGCGGCTGGGCGAGGAGCCTTGGTGAGGGCCAACAACCGGCTAGAGGAAACGAAGAAGAGGAAAAGAAAAAGAAAGAAAATGAAAAGAAGAAAAGAAAAGAGGGAAAAAAAAAAAAAAAAGATTTGGGCTTGATTCTAGAATTGTTTTCAGAAATAAAGAAATAATTTTTTTATTTTATTGTAAATCTTATCTCGGAATAAATCTGTTTTTAAAAATAAAAATATAACCAAACTGATTTGTATAAAAAAAATAGAATGAGACATTGTTTGGTGCGTTGTGCAACAAGCCATTGGTGTCTTCCATGTAGGTTCTTTTCTACTTTCCCACTCTGCACTCCCGTTGATTTCACATGGCTTTTTCCCCAACTTTTTCATGAGTCCGACTATATATATGTCTGGGGGAACCTTTCGTTGAAATGAACGCTACCATTCCACGTCAAAAGCCGCTAAAGTGACTTCCCAAAAAGGAGAAGAAAGAAGGGGCCAATTATTTGGCATGTTTACCGTACAGAATCAGAAAGAAGAGAGGCAGCGATGGTGGTCCAGAAGTGCTTTAAAAAATCTTAAACTACACTTGTTTCTCTTGCATGAAATCGCTTCCTGGAGGGGTTGGCACAGGCCTTTGTACCAAATAATTTTCAGAGACTTTTCTTATTTGTTAATTTCCGTATATACAAGAGCGGAGGAGAGTGCCCTTGAGGATTTTCAAGGGATTTTAGGGTTTTTAAAATATGATAATAAGTTGGAGTAGGCTTTCAGAACTTTTGAAGCTTAGGCCCAGGGACATGCTCGAGCACAAATTTCCAATTGGATATTGGCACGAAGGATGGAACCGGTTGAGGCTAGACGAAACGACTGAGCCAGTTTTCACGAGTTGGTTTTATATTTTGGATTATGAATTTTCCTTTTCATTATTGTTATAGAGACATGTAGCAAAAGCACGATACTTTCGTTTGAGGAGATCATAAAGAAGGAATCCAAATTTGAGTTCATCAATATATGTAATTGAATCCACATTTACTCAAGGATTTAAGTGAATGAGTTATAGACGAGCTATCATATATAAATTTCTCTACACCATATAAAACCTCTAAAATGAGATTTTCTTTAACACAGCTTACACTTGTACTTCAACAATCTTCAACAATTTGCGAAGCACTTACAACCTCATATCAATATGAAGAGTGAAATATAATTTATTTCATAATTGCTAATGTAAAAGTATTATTTAGTTGCAAAATTTTGAGAAAAATCGAAAAAAGGTTCATATGACATTGAGGGCAAGAAAAATCGTGACTTTGTCCCAGCCATGTGAGTAGTAGGAAGAAACGTCAACTGTAGGAATGATTTGTGCAAAACATGTCAACATCTCAAACTTTGCCTTATCTTTTCTAAAATCAAACAAATATCCTAGGGTTCACAAAAAATTGACCAATGTTTGACCAATGAGAGAAAGGGTATGGGAAATTATTATGTAGATTGGAAGAGGCATTATATGGGAATATTCGTTAAATGTCGTAAACCTACGACCACCGTTGCTTAACAAGAACTAGTGCTGTCGTAAAAGGATTGGAATAAGCATTCATTCCGCTAATATCTTTTGGCATTCCTCTAATGACCTGATTAAATATAGGAAACAGATGAGAAGTTAATCCAGCTGGATGTCACGATAGCTCTGTAATGTTATTTTCATCTTTTTGGCTGCATGTCATGATACTCCTATTGGTACTTGAACGCACAAGTGTAGCTTAGACATGAAGAAACTGATTCTCTCTCTTCCTTGCCTTCATGGTGAAGAGATGCTCTATTGCCGTTTCTCTGGTCGAATTTGCTAATGATGAGAATTCCATTTCACGGTGCGTGGATAGGAGAGTAAACAGCGACGGAGCAACTACATGAGACGAAAAATTTCTCGCATTTCCCCCTCTCTTTCTCTTCCCTCCCAGAAAATGAGGGCGACCATGCCGTGCTATGGCAGCATGAGACGGCTTCTTTCTCTTTTAAAGTCTAATTACCTTCAAATCTTCTTCTTGCTATTTCCATCTTGGTCAATGATATCACTAGTTGGAAGTGTCTTGGACATTGACAATAGACTTTAGGAATGCACTTGGTAACTATTTTATTCTCGAGACTAATTTCTACTCATAAATAGTTTTTTGTAATTATGTTTCCCGAACTAATTTCTAAGCATTTGAACGCATTTGGTAATTATCTAAAATTTATATTCTTGGAATAGAAATGCGTTTATTACGTCCCTCAAAATTTTTAAAATTTTCAATAATTTTATTACATTTTTTTCTCTTTTTACTTTTTCCTTCTCTTCTTCTTCCTCCAGGTTGGTGGCCAGCCACAGCAATGGCTGCGACGGCCGGATGAGAGCCGGCAAGGGTCGACCTCACCTAACCACCACAAGGTCGGGTGAGCCAAGGTGAGGTTGAGCCTTGCTAGGCTAGGGTGAGGGAGACTCATGGAGGTTGGGCGAGGTCGACCCTCGCCCAACCATGGTCAAGTGGAGTCTTCGTGAGGGCCAACGACTGACTAGAGAAAAAAGAAGAAGAGAAAATGAAAAAAAAGAAAATGAAAAGAAGAAAAGAAAAGAGGAAAAAAAAAGTTTGGGCTTGATTTTGGAATTGTTTCTTGAAATAAAAAAGCAACTTTTTTTTTTTGTTTGGTAAGGAATAAGCAATTTTTTTTTTCTTGATTTTATTGTAAATCTTATCTTGGGAACAAATCTATTCTTAGAAATAAAAATATTATCAAACTGATTTCTACAAAATAAAAATAGAATGAGGCATCGTTAAGTGCGTTGGCATCATTAAGTGCGTTACCCAACAAGCCTTTGGTGTCTTCCACGTAGGTTCTTTTCTACTTTCCCACTCTGCACTCCCATTGATTTCACATGGCTTTTTCCCCAACTTTTTCAAAAGTCCAAATTTCTAAAATCAATTAGTTTTTGGAATGATTGGGCCGCGAAGGTTCCTTTATATATATATATATATATGGGGAACCTTTCGTTGACATGAACGCTACCATTCCACATCAAAAGCCGCCAAAGTGACTTCCCAAAAAGGAGAAGAAAGATGAGGCGAATTATTTGGCATGTTTACCGTACAGAATCAGAAAGAAGAGAGGCAGCGATGGTGGTCCGGAAGTGCATTAAAAAATCTTAAACTACACTTGTTTCTTTGGCATGAAATCGCTTCCTGGAGGGGTTGGCACAGGCCTTTGTGCCAAATAATTTTCAGAGACTTTTCTTATTTGTTAATTTCCGTAAATACAAGAGCGAAGGAGAGTGCCCTTGAGGATCTTCAAGGGGTTTTAGGGTTTTTAAAATATGTTAATAAGTTGGAGTAGGCTTTCAGAACTTTTGAAGCTTAGGCCCAGGGAATGCTCGAGCACAAATTTCCAATTGGATATTGGCACGAAGGATGGAACTGGTCAAGACTAGACAAAACGACTGAGCTAGT
The DNA here is from genome assembly GCA_014182365.1 of Eucalyptus tenuipes. Lineage (NCBI taxonomy): Eukaryota > Viridiplantae > Streptophyta > Magnoliopsida > Myrtales > Myrtaceae > Eucalyptus > Eucalyptus tenuipes. The sequence goes on along the minus strand of CM024539.1, from coordinate 14,794,684 downwards.
TTTCACGAGTTGGTTTTATATTTTGGATTATGAATTTTCATTTTCATTATTGTTATAGAGACATGTCGCAAAAGTGCGGTACTTTCATTTGAGGAGATCATAAAAAGGGAATTCAAATATGAGTTTATTAATATATGTAATTGAATCCACATTTACTCAAGGATTTAAGTTATTGAATTATGGACGAGCTATCATATATAAATTTCTCTACACCATATAAAACCTCTAATATGAGATTTCTTTAATGCAGCTTACGCTTGTACTTCAACAATCTTCAACAATTTGTGGAGCACTAATTTATTTCATAATTGCTAATGTGAAAGTATTATTTAGTTGCAAAGTTTTGAGAAAAATCGAAAAAAGGTTCATATGACATTGATGGCAAGAAAAATCGTGACTTTGTCTTAGCCATGTGAGTAGCAGGAAGAAACGTCAACTATAGGAATGATTTGTGCAAAACATGTCAACATCTCAAACTTTGCCTTATCTTTTCTAAAATCAAACAATTATCCTAGGGTTCACAAAAAATTGACCAATGTTTGACCAATGAGAGAAAGGGTATTTGAAAATTTTAATGGGAAATTATTATGTAGATTGGAAGAGGCATTATATGGGAATATTCATTAAATGTCGTAAACCTACGACCACCGTTGTTTAACAAGAACTAGTGCTGTCGTAAAAGGATTGGAATAAGCATTCTTAATTTTCTGTTTCCTTTCGATTGAGTTCAACTAAGCCACTTTGTGTCTTTTTTTCTGTGTTGTACCCTTTCGATTTTTCCTGTGGATTGAAATGTTTTGTGTTTCCTGTTTTTAGAAGGCAAAATGCATGATTCAAAACATTTAACGAAATATCAGTATGCTTATAAGCTATATAATTTATTATGCTTACTCCAAATTCGATGCTTATATAGCTCTTGTTTTTCCCCCATGGTCGACGATATCATTAATAGGAAGTTTCTTGGACGCTGACAGCGGACTGTAGGAGTCTCCCACACAGTTTCTTTTCTACTTTCTCATTCTACTTTCCATTGTTCTCATATGTTTTCCCCACAACTTTTTCGAAAGTCTAAATTTTTAAAATCAATTGGTTCGTTTTACGATTGTCCTACGAAAGTTCCATATTATATTTTTTTCCGGGGGACCATTTCGTTGAAATAAACGCACTCCCATTCAATAATCAAAAGTCGCCAAAGTGACTGCCCACAAGAAGGAAAATCTTAAACCTCACTTGTTTCTTTGGCATGAGGTAGCTTTCCTGAAGTGGTGGGCACAGGCCATTGTACCAACAGTTTTCGGTTCCATCTGACCCACTTTGCGCCTACCCGGATTATTTTTCTAGATATATTTTTTATTTGTTAATTTCGGTAGAAAGAAACATATACCGGAGAGGAAGAGAACTCGTTCGAGGATTTTCAATGGGTTTTAGGGTCCGTATAACCTATTTTTTTTAAAATTAAAATGTGTACACTTTGAGGGTTTTTAAATTATATTATGAGTTGGACTGGGCTTTTTGAGCTTTCAAAGCCTAGGTCCAGAGACATGCCAAGCCCAAATTTCTAATTGAATATGGACACGAAGGATCATACTAGTTCAGGCGGGACAAACGAAAAAGCCAACTTTGACGAGTTGTCTATTTTTATTTTTTTTTCATTATTATTGTAGGGACGAGCAGTACAGGAACCCACCTTTACCTTAGGAGGCCATCGAGAGAATGAGCCAACTTTCATGAGTTTTTTTTGTTTTGACAGGATATGACATTTTCTTTTCATTATTGTCGGAAGGATGAGCAATATTAAGCCAGCTTCACTTGTAGAGATCATTGAGAGGAAGCCCAAATCCGAGACTATTAATATATCTAGTTAAACCTATGCTTGCATGAAAATTTAAATCGATGAGTTGTGGGCATACTAGCATATATTAACTTTTTCCACACTACATCAAATCTCTAATGTGGGATATGTTTTTCTAACATAACTCTCATGTGTACCTCAACAAGCTCTTACAATCATTATATTGTTATGAAGAGAAAAGTATAATTAATTTCATAATTTGTAATATAAAAATGCGATTTCTATTCGAATTTGGAGAAAAATATTTAAAAAATAATTTAGGGTCATATTCTTGAGGGCAGGGAAACTCGTAACTTTGGGCCCGTCATGCAATTAGAAGAAAGAAACCTCAAATGGAGGAACCATTTGTGCAAAACATGTCGACACCTCAAATTTTGCCTTATCTTTTCTTAATCAAACAGTTGTCCTAAGGTTGACCAGAGTCTGACTAATGAGAGAGAAAGCACTGAACACATCAAATATTTTTGAAATAGTTTTGGCAAATTATCATGCAAATTGGAAAAGGCACTATATTGGGAATAGTCATAACATGTCGTTATCACGTGACGGGAGCCAATGCCATCGCAAAAGGATAAGAATAATCATTATTTTGGGGGAGTTGTAATATATAGTTTGATGAAAGTGGACACATTATAACGGAGGTCTACATTGTAATTACTTACCTTCAGTGAACATACATACTCGCGGACGGATAAGTATAACTTTTTGTGTTTTCTATTTTGAAAAGACAAAATACATGATTCAAAATATCCAATGGAATGTATGTATGTTAGAAAGATATATAATCTGTTTGGCTTACTCCAAATATTGATGCTTATATAACTCATGAGATTTTTTAATTCTTACTCGAACTTCATTGACAAAATTTCATTAATTAATGTTTTATGGTAGCATGCACACATATGAATTCGCTATTTACTATTTATATTATGGGGTGCTATAAATTGTTAATCGCTTGTCTTACACTTGCAAGTTCATCGAGACGCCTAAAGATAATAAAAGACATTCTATTTCAATGTTAGATAATATTTGGTAATAATATAAAGGGGTTCGGAAGTGTGAAATTTATTAGATATGCCCGTATCCAAATAGGGTAATTTGACGTGTGTTCCACCCGAGGAAGGACAAACTGGAGTCAATTAGACTATATATATACCCAATTTTTGTTGTAATATTTATATTTTTCTTGTTTCTGTTGCCCTTCCATATGAATATGAAATACGTTACTTTTGACATTTTAAAATGGCCAATCGACATGACACTAACTTGAATAGATATAGAGCTCTGTGCTAAGTATGATTATACTATCAATGAGTTATTGACAGCGGAGATGTTTGTCAATGACTATGGTTTTTATTAATAAATTTGGATAAATGTTGAATATAAAAACTAAAGACTAAATGATATACCGATTAACAGTTAAGTCCAATGGCAATTGAAGAGTTGTAACCACTTGTGGATAAGGTCGATGCGCAATCATGAAGCCTAAACTTGTGGACATGCGGTTATAACCATTTATTTGAATGTTAACAGGCGGTTAAGCTTTGTAGTAGGTTATATAAAACTTCTTGACTTGTTAGAAACATATTCATATTAACATATAATAACAGCATTCAGCAGAGTTATCTATAGCAATGATAAGTAGGAGCCTCTGACCCAAAAAAAAAAAAGTAGGAGCCAAACAAGCAAGAAATCCACATTGTTATTGGGGGTTCGACGAGTTGGCAATTGTCCCATGGTTTTAGTGATGCGCCTATCTTTTAATGGAAGAATTATGAAGTTTTCCCATGTTTTATACCATTTCACCATACTTTTAATTGTTTCCATTTTGAAAATTTCCTGATACAACCCATCATTCAATTCCGATTGAATTGTGCATTGCAAAAATCATATCCACAACAAAACTCATTTCAGAAGTAATTTACATAGTTTTGAAATGAGGGGGCTTAGAGACGATTGCATTAGGAAGCATAACCGTACATGAACAAGGCATCAAGGTTGCCAATCGTATCTCCTGTCAAAGAACTTGATGAACCACCTCGAGAAAGCAAATGCCAATGCAATTAGCAAAGCCTCCAAAGTGCTTTCCCTCCTCCATGCATCCGTAATCTTTATTAGAAAGATTGAATGGATACTCGCATGTGCTTATATATACATGTGTGTGTGAAAAGGACTTAGCATGTAACATTAGGATTGAGGTGAGAATTGAGTAAATTATATTTGCCCAATGTGCTGACATACAACTAGTATGGATTTAATTTCACTCAAATCAAATCAATATGTTTTGTGCATCCATTATTGAGTTAATATTTTTATTTTTGCTATTATCATTTAAAAATGTCTGTTGATACCGGAATTTTAGTCGATAAATAAAACATTTTAAAAAAAATAAATAATAGAAAAAAATAAAAAAGAATGGAAAAAAAATGATATTAAATACAAAACAGGGAGACCAGTTCAGATTGCATTACATCACCACGAAACCAAGGATGACGGACTGAGATGAGCGAAGCGAAAGAGCTCGAGCAAAGCTCCCACAACGCTGCGCTGGACGTGAATAGCAGAGTCAGTTCGTTACGCACTTTCTTCCCCGTGGGCGGACGTCCGTAGCTTGTGACCGATTCTCCACTACCACGTCCGATCTCCACCGACCACACTTCCACAAGTCGTTGGCCGCTCGTCTTCGAGCGTCGACCGAGAATCGCTATGACAGAACGTAATTTTTGAATTGTAGAAAGTTCCTAGAGAGTATCCTGACTGATTTCTCTCTTTTGCAGAACATCTTCGTCGATTCGGGCTATTAATAATGGTCGTAGCCACCGTCAAGCGATGCTGTCAGCCACTTCCCGAGCCTCGCCGACTGCGCCTCTGTTCTCCCCTGTTTCCTGATCAAAGTGCCTGAAGTGCCTGGCGCTCGCCCGATTCTCTTTCGCTGGCCTCGATCTTCGTGGTCGACGTTTCCAGAGCCTTCATTTTCTAGTTCTGCAATCCTTCTTAGCTAACGACCTTATCTTCAAGCTGAAGTCACTCACTGGGTAGCAGGGGAAATTCGGTCACGCATTGGGAGAGTAATTTGTCTGGAGTTGTAGGAAGTTCTTAGAAAACCTCCTCATTGATTTCTCTGTCTCGTAGACTTTCTTTTTACTCGCCGGCGCCAATTGTTGTCACCAGCGCGTCTTAGACCTCCTCTGGCAAGTTAAGCAATCGATTGCAATCAGTAATGCTCTTCGCTAAGGTAAGGCTTCGTGCTCTAGTTCGTCAAAGTTCGAATCTGCTGTATTGGAGGCCATATCCATGATTTCTAATGACTTATGTTATCCCAGTGACATTTTAAGTTTCAATTTCGCATGCATTCCTGCTTCGTTTCATTCTTCAATTCGTTGCTTACGATGAGTATATGAAAATGCCTGAATGAAATTGTCGACACATTTGAAAAGTGTTCTACTAAATATAAACAAATCTGGATGTCAATCTCATGTTCATATTGTAATATACACGTTTGATTTACTCGTTCCATACCTGATTCCTATGGATTTAGTCTAGGACCGAGACCCCCAAATACCATGATTGTTTCAACTTTGTCTGATCTCATATGTTCATGTTGTCTTCCATTCTGATTTACTTCGTTAGTCTTCTCGCTGGATATGGATGAATATTAGGTAAATGAATCTTTGCTATGAGAGAGGTCGTGTGGTCGAGTAAGTCTTTGAAGTATTTTCATGGGATTAAAACTGGTTTTTGCTGGTCATGAACGTAATTCAGAAAAGTCTTACGCAGAGCTACCTTAAAAAAAAAAAAAAAAAAAAAAAAAGCGCGCATGTTGCACTCTATAGCGAAGTGTGTGCGAGTGAGAAAAGACAGAGTTCATGTATCCGATAGGTAAAATCAATGAGAGACGGTGAAAGGAAGTTCATGTTCTGTGCTAGTATTTCATTGTGATGGTCGGAGATGGTTGCGGGTGGAAGCTGCGCGTCCCAAATTTGTCCCTGCTGATCTTCTTTGTGGGTTGTTCTCTCTCTCACTGACATTGTTTCCTAATGCGTGCAGACGAGGTGGGAGAGTTTCTGGATATGTCTTGGACTGGATTTCAACTCTTTTGCGGTAACTTTTCTCTCAGCTATGGAATTTTTGTTAAGAGTTTCGGCTGAGTTCTTGGGAGTTGGGTTTCATTTGGTTGATGTGGATTTACTTTGATTAAGCCCTTCGGTGTCTGTGTTCCAGACCCAAGAAATCCACTCGCGATCCATATTCGGATTGGGCCCAAAAGCCTGGCCCGTGTCTCCTTTAAAAATAAAAAAAATAAAAAATTACGAAAATAAAAAATTGGAAAAATAGTTTCTTTAAGTAGTTAGAAAAATAGGCTTTGACTGGATTGTCGGATTTTAGTATTAAAATTGGTGTAGTTTCATTTAAATGGTGTATACATGGTTTAGCATATATCATGATTTTTTCTCTAGTTGAGAGATAGGAAAATTAGTTTCTTTTTAAAATTAAATTTGATTTGAACTAAGTTCATGATATTGGCTTCCTAAGGTTAAATAACAAGGCCATGTTAAATTTGAGTGTAGTTTTTTTTTTTTTTTTTTTTCTACTTCTTTTCTGTGTTGTGATGTGTCGGTTTTAGTAGAATAATTAGAACTATTCTTAGGACCATAATAAATCCAATGTCATGAACAAATAGCGACTTAAAAGACCTTTAGGGTTCATAATTGATGAAAATGATTGTTTGAGATATCAAAAAAGCAGTAATAGAAATTATTAGTGCAATCAAATCCCTAACCCTAAAAGTTCTTTAATTACATAGGAAGTGAAACACTCTCCCTTGTCTCACTTGTTTCTCACTTGTTTTTGTGATGATGAATTTCTTTTTGCTTCCCCAACAAAGATGTTTCTGCATTGTTCCACTTTTAGTGAGCATTTTATTAAGCACAATTTAAATTGATACTCATATCACTGATTTGTTGAATTTGAGCAATCACATTATGTAATTCATACATTCACCGAAGAAATATGACATATTTTGCCACTATAGGTATTCATACAAATTTTCAATTATGAAAGTCATTACTTACTATCAGCGATGTCAGAATTGAACCGGGCTCTAGGATGAATCCGGAGCTTTAACCGGGCGATCTCTTGTCAAGGAGGGACTCCGTCTCGCAAGCCCACCTCTGCTCCTCGCGGAGCCACCGCTACTCCTCGCGGAGCTACCGCTGCTTTTTTCCCAGAGCCAGCGAGACTCCTTGATCGTGGCTGTTAGGAGAGGTCGAGAGGACACGGAGGTGGCGCTGGGACTTGGGGAAGAGGCACAGAGAAGAAGGTTTGGAGATGAAGGTGAGGGAGGATGGGTGTCGGTGGTGGACCTAGGGGAGTGGTGGTGGGGTATAAAGTGGAGAGAGAGAGAATCGGGTTTAGAGGATGGAGAAGAAGAAGATGAGAGAGATTTTGCAGAGAAGAAAAATAAATAAATAGAAAAGAAGGAAAGTGAGTTTGAGCAGGGTTAAAAAAAAAATACCGAAAATCCGAACAGAACCGGATTGTGTTCGGTTTAGATCACAATTTGGTTCATAATAAGCTCACACCTCAACAGTTCAATTTAATTCGGATTTTCTTAAAACCTGAACCAAACCGAAGTGAACCATTGACACTTGATCATACCTCAATTTTAAAATAATAAAGTCATGTAACGAACTCTCTAAAAATATAGTTTTTCTACCATATGTTAACTTTTGTAACGATGGACATCTTTAGATTTTTAACTCTTTCAAAAAGTTGTCATAATCTTAAGTCAAAATATTATTAGAGACGTACTAAAGTAATTTTGAAACTTGATTTGCCACAGTGCAAGATAGAATCAATATATACATCAGCAATATATGCATACATACTGAAGATTTGCTAGCTACCTAAAGCTCGTGGTGGATTGAGCCACATGGCACATTCACATGCGAGATATACTCCGTAATTTACTTTTGATGGTGCCGACATTAATTTTTACAAAAGTAATAATACGCACAATACTATAACAAATTATTCACACCAATCAAATTCTCTATATGTGGATTTTTATTTAATGTGGATTTATGCTTGTTGACACTTAAATTTTGACATTCCATTTAGTAATTCATTACATAAAAAGTTAATGCTCAACCCTGTCCCCTAGCAAAAATATTAATTAAATTTCATTTGCATATTAATTGGACCAATGATGGATGAGTCTAAGTGAAGGTCCTGAACTTAATAGATTGGATTGAGCCCATGAAAGCATTAAATTTTGGTTAGGCCCATGACCAAAAATCACATGAAAAATCGAGATCAAGAGAGCATAACACTACATGTCACGTGCGTCTTGCTGTGTGCCATCTTGCCATGTCATTCATCCTATAACACGTCATCATGCTTCATCATTGTATGGCATGTCATTCTGCCACATCACCATATATGCCACATCATTGCTTGTATGTCATGTATTGATCTATAGTTTAGGTTATTTAATTAAATTCCATGTCATATTAGAAATTGCATGTCTAGGTTCATGAAATTGTGTGCCATGCTAAAATAATATATTTAATTGTCCTTAGAATTAGGACATTTAGATGAGTTATGTCGAATGTTTTGTTAGATTAGTAACATGCATTTCATATAGTATAGTTTGCATAAGATTTGAGTGAAATTGCATGTTAATTAAAAATCACATTTAGGATGTTGATGTGATATTCTACCTAACATTACAAATGTTTTTGTTGCTCCAAGATAAGTATTACCTCCCTATGCTTGCAAATTATTTACTTCTTTGCTTTATTGAGTGTTAAATAATGTTGCGTACCTACATGATCACCCTATATGTTAGGAGCAATTTAAAATCAATGTAAGTTGCTTGAAAAATATATATTTTTTTAAAATAAAAGATAAAATATATCAAAAGGTATTAGAGAAATCTAGTGTAATCAAGTTCCCGAACTCATTTAATCTCTAATTCGTCTAGTTCGTAGAAGTGAAGTAATTCTACCATTACTTTATTTGGGTTTCCAATCGATCCATTAGTAATAGATTAGTGGCGACCCCATAATAATTAGAAGAGAGTCCGAGTTAGGTCTAGATTTAATAATCCATTATCCAAACCCTTAGGTAATATATTGTGAGGGTCATGGGACGTCATGACATACGTGATGGTATATCCTCTAATTAAAAGAACATGACAAGTAAATTGCAATATTGATCGAATAATAATATGAGCATGTGCAATATTTCATGCATGTAAAATAATATGAATTAATAAGAGCACGAAAGAATAAAATAAGAACGAAAATTCCCCGCTTGATAGCTTTCTTTAATTTGTCGGAACCTTCAACTTTGTGCCGTGGACTTGGTGTATAAAAAGGCGATTAAACAATTAAGAATCTTCTTCAGAGTAGAACGATTTCTGTCTCTTCTCCACTTCTCCCGAGTTATGGAGAATTACAGGTGTTCAAGCTTCCAGTTCCATACTGATCCGAACACCCTTGCATACGTCCTATGGAACATTTGGAAATCCAGGAACAACTTCATCTTTCGTTGTCAACAGGTGGATGCGCATCAGGTGATTGACAATGCTTGCGCCAGTGCTCGATCAGCTCTCTGCTCTTATCGCAGCCCTACAGCAGTCATCCAACAACAGATCAGCACAGGCGAGTTATGGCGTCCTCCAGATCAAGGCACTTTCAAGGTAAATATTGATGGGGCTTTTCGGCCACACATAAACAAGGGATCTATGGCCAGCATTTTCCGAGATCACAATGGCAAAATGCTAGATGGACTTACCAAAAACTTTCTCGCTTCTTCGGCTCTACAGTCGGAGTTTATGGCGCTTTTGATCACTCTTCGCCATTTGAATCGCCTTGGCAGACACCGCGATCCACTGGTCATTGAATCGGATAGTTTAATATTGGTTGAATTTGTCAACACTGATGCCCAGGCGCCATGGGAGGTCCGGGCGATCTTCAACGAAGCCATCCATCTCCTTCGTGAATTTTCAGACGTTAGGGTTCGCCACTGTCGAAGGGAGGCGAATGTAGTAGCGGACTGGGCCGCCAAAAGCCATACGATCGAGGCCCTCTCGGAGATTTGGCCCATTCCGACATCTCCCATTTTGTTAGACTTGTTAATTGCCGATGCTTTGGCAGCTCGTTGTAATCCTATGGTTTGTTGAATGAAACTTCTCTTTCTGCCCAAAAAAAAAAAAAAAAAGCTTCCAGTTCCATATATTAAATGATAAAAAGAGTAGGGATAATTTCCATACAAAAGAAACTAAAATATACGGAATTGGAAAAAGAAATTGTTGGATATCTTTCCGAAATATGCAATATTCAATTTGTATTTTTAGGAAATTTGCAATCTATTTTTCTCCTAGAATGCATATCTACAATTCTTTAATTTATTATTAGAATAAGAATAATCTAATAATTCATTTTCTTGTGAAGTTTTTGTCGCCAACACTTATATTTGCAATTATTATTGCTTCGAGTTAGTTAGCTTTTCCATCTTTGTATTATTTAAGTTATTTTTTTTTTTTTGCTTGTATTACTATATTTAATATGTTATATAGACATTAATGGGAAAAAGTACCAAAAATTTAATAAATATATTATATGAATGTCAATTTAATTCTAAAATTTTCAATTTAGCCCTTAACTTTTTGACAACTTTCCAATATAGTTTATCCAGCTAATTTAGTCCGAAATTCGATGACGTGGCAATCCAGCAAGTGTTGAATGTCCTACATGACGTGCCAACAATCTTACGAGGACAAATTTGCTCAAAATAACTTCTTTAGTTGTAGTTTTTTTTTGGTTAATACCCTGAAAAACCCAAAACTGGTATACCTATGACAAATTTACTCCAAACTATTTTTTTGACCATGAAAAATCCCAAATCGGTATACCTGTGACAAATTTACCCCGACTAACCATAAAAAACCCTAAATTGGTATAAATTTACTCCAAACTAATTTATTTGACCGCAAAAAACCCTAAACTGGTAAATGTATGACAAATATATCCTTCGCTAAATTGGATTAATACCACAAAAAAATCACAAAAATTGTAAACTGTGACAAATGGAGTATAAAATCCCAAATTGGTATACTAACCAACTATCACGTGTCATTGACTGTAAAATTTAACAAAAACTAACAGAGGGTAAATTTGTCACAAGTGTACCAGTTTGTGGCAAATTTGTCAAAAGTATATCAGTTTGAGATTTTTTAGGGTATTAACCTTTTTTTTTTTTTTTTTCATATTTTGTTCATTTCTTTCTTTCTTTTCTTTTGTCTTTTACTGCTAATATTCTTCCTCAAGTACTTTTCATCCGCCGTTGTCGTGTCTCCGCCGCCGCCACCAAGCCCCGTATCTCCCCACAGCTTGACTTCAACCTCGCCATGCCCAACAACAAGTTACCTCCAGATCTTGATGCCTTGAGCTCCACCAAGGCATCGACCTCGACCCCCAAATTTGGCGACTCGAGGTCAGCAACGACATGGAGCTCGAACGCCCAATTGTGGTTCTCCATTATAGGACCCGAAACCCCATGGTCGATCAAAGAAGAGTCCAACATTACATGAAACCATACTAAAAATGTCCGAAGTCTGCATTTTTGCCAATTGAATTTTAGATCTCTTAATTGTCTCAATTGTCACCTAAATATTTTACGTTTTGCTATTTGAGTCCATTTAGCCAATTTTGATCAGAAATTACCGATGTGGATTTTTTTTTAAATACTTTTTTAATAATTATTTTATTTGTTTCCTTTTCTTTACTTTTTATTGTTTTTCGAAGTGAGGGCGGTGAACCTCATCGGATTTAGCAGAGGACATCGTGGCCCTCACTAGCTCTAGGCAAGGGTCGCGATGCCCTTGGCCCTCTCTAGCCAAAGTGAGGGCGCATGAGCCCTCGCCAAACCTAGGCTAGCCGAGGTCTTGGCAGCCCTTGCTAAGTCTAGAGAGGTCTCGCGTGCCGTCACTTTGGCCGATCGGAACTACCAAGGGGTGCATGACAAACCAGAATTTCTATTTCGAAACAATTTTTCTATTCAATACCTTTTTCGGAATAGAAATTTGTTTGATAAACTTATTCCGTTTTTCTATTTCTGGAATAGATTTATATTCCAGAAATAGGTTTGGAATAGAAATCAGAAATAGAAATTTTCTACTTCTCTATTTCTGGAACAGAAATGAGAAATAAAAATTTTTCTCATCGTTCGTCAATCGGTCCTTCATCTGTTGCCGCTGACCACCGTTCATCGGTCGCCCGCTAGTCGCTGGCCCCCGCCGCCGTTGGTCGCCGCCGCCACCGGCCCGTCGCCGCCACCGCCGCCGCCCGGCCCATCGCCGCCGACGCCGCCGGTCGTCGTCGGCCGCCACCGTCCGTCACCGCCATCCGCCGGTCCGCCGTCGTCCGAAAAGAAGAAATTTTGTGTCGTTATCAAACGAATTTCTATTTTTAGAGTAGAAATTTTGTGTCGTTATCAAATGGTTATTTTTGCTTAGAAACTCTTCTAGAAATAAAAATACAAAAATTTATTTCTGTTCCGAAACTATTTAAGAACGAATGGTTGTCATGCGCGCCCCAAGCGATTGTTGGCCACAATGAGAGCCGCCAAGCCCTCGCCAATCAAGTGAGGGCCATGATGCCCTTAGGGTTGCCAACCCTCGCTCCAAAAACCAATAATAATAATAATAATAATAATAATAATAATAACCCCAAAAAATGATTAAAAATTATAAAAAAATGTCCACGTCAGTACTTGTTGTGCCACGTAGGATGGTTACGTGTCCATGTCGGCAATTTTTGGCAAAAATTGCCTTGATGAAGTCAATTGAGAAAACGTAAAAACGTTTAGTACTCAATTGACACGATTAAAAGGTTTGTGATTGAATTGATAGAAAAGTAATATGTTTAAGACTTTTTTAGTAATGTTCCAACATAGTTCAAAAAGAAGTCTTAAACAGAGGTCCAATGGTAATGAAAAAGATCGAGCACTTCAGTTGGTAATGAACAAGTTCGAGCCCCATCAAAAAAGAAGTTTTAACCCCATGAATTATGGGAGAATGAAAAAGAAGTTTCAACCATGAAACTATTGGAGCTCGCACTTTGGTGTGCATCTGAGCCCCAACCAAGATCTTGGACTCGAGCTTGATGTCACGGAGGAGTTTGGTCGAGATTTCGAGCTGCTGAGCTTGACGGCAAACAGAGGAGGGTGGAGGGGACATGAAGTGATGAAGAAGAAGAGCAGTCAATGGAGCACTTCTGTTCATTGCCGGGAGACGCTGAACGGTTTAAAAAACAAAGAAAAGAAAAAAAGAAAAAATATATATAAAATGTCTCATTATCGTTTTGAGTGATGTCGTACGCATCGGATCGACGCCCATGTTATATAGTATGGCCAACATTGGCTAGATTGCTACATAAGCGATTTCTGGCCTAAATTGGCCGAACAAATTTTATTGGAAAATTCTCAGAAGGTTTAGACCTACATTGGTCAATTTAAAAATTTAGGACTGAATTAACATTCGTACAATTTCTTACCTTTTACCAAAAAAAAAAATTAACATTCGTACAATAAATTTAAGACTTTTTGAGTAATTTCCCTGGCGTTAATTTTAAACTAGTGAAATATTGAAGGTTCCATAATTTAACATCTTAATGAGAAAAAAATTAAATGTAAAGGAGGTTGAGATATTTGATGCTACAATAAAATTTCGATAAGATGCATCATAAAGTGTGATACCAACAATACTTTGAACTTGTTGACCGTCACAATATATTTTGGAATAGTAATGTCTACTAAACAAAAAATATTGAAAATATGAAAAAAATCACCAAAATGTCAATAAATAATCAAAATAATGTGGTGTGTTGATGCATTCTTGGATACACCGAATGTGTTGTTTGGTATTGTCTCGAACAAAATTATTGAAAACTCTCAATGAGTCCAAACACATAACCTTTTATCTGACTTTTAGGTTAGCAATCCTGTGATGAAAATTAACAATATGAATATGAAGTCTTAATTTTGATTACCAAATGTAGAGGGGCTGATTATATGCTAATTCAATATGTAATCAGCTCATTTTTTCTTGATGAAATAACACGCAGGCACGTATTTTTTGTTTATACCCTTTTTATATAGTAGGTATATTTTCTTTACCCACTATATATCAAGGAACAAGTGCTTATGACTGTTGAAATTGTCTCCACCCATAATATAGCAAAAACACAACCAGCGAGTGTACTTATAATACAAGTCATGTTGTAAGTTTGAGAAGATCAATGAGCCTGCCACATGGAGACAGAAATGGTCAACCCACTCGCCAAGCACTGAGACAACCATTGGCTCGACCTTTGTGGATACCGTTCAATTTTATCAAGTGTAATAGTATTTCAGAAGATACGGTATTGAGTGCGCACAATGAGTATTGACATATTGACAAGAGACCTTCATGTTGATCTATTGTGCTCGGTAAAATTCCAATTAGTTCATGACGAGAAGATGACCTAATCAACTCTTGTTTAGATTCTGATAAAAAAAAAAAAAACTCTTGATTAGATGCAATGTGTACAGTGTATATCTATTTATTTTCACTATTAGGTGTTGTTTGTTTGTATTCCTGGAGTCTGTTTATGAACACAATTTTTGTTTTTTTTTTTTATTCCGAGGAACAAAAAAAGAACAGAAATGCGTTTGTTTGCGTTTTTGTTCCTGGGAACAAATTTGAAACAAAAACAAGAAATAAGAAAAACTTGTTTCTTGTTTCTGGGATACTTCCGAGAAACAATTTTTCTCTCCCCTATTTTTTTTCTTCTATTTCTTTTCTTTTTCTTTTCTTCTTCTTTTTTCTTTGGTCGATCGCTGGCCTCGGCCATGATTGGCGACCGGCCGTCGAGAGCTGGTGACCTCGCCGAAGCGTCGCCGGCCCCCGGCGAGGCCGAGCGTCGCCGGCCCCTAGCAAGGCTTGACCTCGCTGGGATTTGGGCGAGCCCGAGCTCGCCCTGCCAAGGTGAGGCCGAGCCTCGCCGGGGCTAGTGAGCCTTGCCGTGGCTGGGCGAGGCCGCCGGCCAAAAGAAAAAAAAAAGAAAAAAGAAAAGGAAAAATTAAATAAAAAATTAAAAAAATTAAAAAAAAAAATTATACAAGTTTACCAAACATGTTTCTATTCTTTTTCTATTCCAGGAACAAATTTACCAAACACGTTCTTCTGTTCAAAAATTGTTCTCCGGAACAGAAATAGTTTTTTCTATTTCTGTTTCCTGGACCAATTTTTGAACAGAAACGTTACCAAATGTCCCCTTAAAGGGACGGCAAAAAGAATTGTCTACCTAGCTGACAAACACAAATGCCTATCTTACTTAGCAGCAAACATGTCGAATCTCCATATACTCTATCATTTGATGGCCTGTTATCCTCGAAAACCCCCACTTCAGGGTATCGTAGATTACATAGCCTCTCAACTTCTTCGTTTGCAGAATTGTAGAGCAACTGAGGGTCAAATTTTCGGCAAAGAGCTTCAATTTTTTGTGTTCCCCGCAACAGCGAAACAAAAGGGCAAGAATATCATATTGAACAAGTATAATTGTCTTTCTGAACATGAAAGTAAATCTAAACATTGGTATAAACAAAAAAAAAGTTACAGCAGCAATATGAGATTAAAAAACAACTTCCCCTAAATATTATTGAACAAACAATCACAGTGAAAAGGCATGAAATTTGTTAGCTTGATGGGGATAAAGTAATTGAAATGCAAATTTCCCTTGGGTTCCATCACCACTTCCAAACCTTCTGCACAATTCCACAACCGAGTCTTTTTTTTTTTTTCGTTCCTTACCACATTCTCGACGAACAATGTCTCTACCAAGGCCTTTTAACTGATCATGCATCCATAGCTTGTTGTCTTCCCCAATTTTTATCAAAGACATCCTTTGAAGGACCTCAAGGCCTTCCTCCGGGAAGAGATTGGATTCTTTCCACGAGTGGAGCATCATCCTTTGATCAAATTCAGTGAAAAGACAAGCTATCTCAAGAAAGATATGCTTTTGACAATCATCTAAGGCATCGTAACTTATTTTCAACTTTTGTTTCACTTCATTGAAAGGAACTTGTTTCAGCTTCCTCAATATTACATCCCAAACACCTTTGCTACTACGCGGAAGTAATTTACCTATAGCTTCAAGAGCAAGAGGAAGACCTCCTGTACTTTTGACCACTTCTGTGGAGAAAGCAACATAGTCATCCAAAGGGTAATCTCTTCCAAAAGCATGTTTGCAAAAAGTTGAAGAGATTGATTGAAGTTCATGCTCATAAGCTCAAATGGATAATAAAACTCAGGAGCATTGACAATATCCCTATTTCTACTAGTTATGATAATCCTACTTCCTAAACCAAACCACGCAGGTTTTCCTATCAATGCATCCCAATGAGTCATTAGATCAACATCATCAAGTAGCAGCAAAACCTTTTTACCATATAACCTTTCTTTTATTATCTTAATTCCGTCCTCAACATTGCTAATATTTGACCACTTTTTTGAGAACGTCTGAGATTAATTGATTTTGCAAACCTTCAATGCCCTTGAGGTCTGAAGTTCCCCTGATGTTAGAAAGAAAGCAACAATCTTCAAAATGATGCAACCATCAGTTGTAGATGATTTTGGCAAGAGTAGTCTTTCCCACACCCCCCATACCATGGATTCCAAGAATTCTTATATCTTCGGAATCAGCACACATCATTGCATCGATTTCCTTCACATGATTTTCAACTCCGACCAAGCAGTCTGTCACCAGTAAATAAGCCGTTTTCAACTCATCTATAACCTTCTTGACAATCTCGTCCACCAGTTCTCCATCACCTCTAATATTATGGAAGGAAAATGGAAAACATAATTAAAACAAGGTAATATTTTGGAAACTCTGTGCCAAAATGATAACCCAAAAAATGACATACCTATTCTTCTTTGAATTGTCCCATCCATTTAGATTGGCAACAAGCTTGAGAGCAGATTTCCCTTCACTGACGTTCGCACCAGATTTCTCCTCATGCAAACGAAAGGCTTCTTCATAAGAACCAATTTGATGACGGACCTCCGCCGGAGTAACGTCATAAAAAATGGGCATAATCTTCTGTCTCCTTGTTTTACTACACTCCACCATTTGGACCAACTCATTAAGACACCATTTACTAGAGGCGTAGCCCTTGGAAAAGATGAGAATTGCAATTTTTGATTGGCTGGTAGCTTTGAGCAACTCAGGACCAAACTCCTCTCCAACTCGGAGCTCTTCATCATCCTTAAATGTGTGGATTCTAGCACCTTGCAACCTGGTTTAGAGGAAATTTGTAATGCCCAAGCGGGTATCTGGCCCCCTAAAACTCAGGAAGACATCATAGTCATATACAGATGACATGGGGGTTGATGATGGTGAGTCGTCCTGCTGGTATACTTTTTCCTGTTTTAGCAGTGTCAAATCAGGGATTTGCACCAAGTTGGAGACATCTGCAGCAGTAGCTTCTACACTGCCATTGTATATAGCCGATGAGGATGCTGAGTCACTGACAGAAGTGACCTCCATGTTTGCTCCTGTCACAGCTGCTATTCCTTCCCACCTCACAAATTCCATGTTCTCACCTGTTCAACAAAAAACGTTGAATTACAGGTAACATTAGCAGGACTTTGCTGTTCAAAGAGAATAATGGTCATAAAGAGAATTTAGGCAATTTAGCAAGAAACTTAGAAAAAATAATGTGAACTGATTCCATGAATATGATCCAACCATGTAGTCAAGAAGCTCTGCAGTCAAGGGTCATGGCCCATAATTGCTCAATTCATTTGCTAAAATCCCAAATGAGCTTGCCACCAAAATTTCAAAAATGCCCACTATAAGTTGGCATTTCATTCATTATCAATTTCCTTAAAGTTATTCCTTCCCACCTCATCGATTCTGTATTCTCACCAAATTCTCTGGCCAACATGAAATCGATGTGGAACATTCTACCTTGATTCTAAAGCATACAGAATAAGCTTCTAGTGAGAATGTGTTACCAGAATGAACATCTTGAGATAGTTCCAGAGAAGAAATCAGATGCTGTTTGTGGGATTGCAGGGGTTCAATATTCTTTTTGGTGAGCATTGCACTGAAGCTTACAAGAGATCCATCTTGAGATAATGAAGAGGAGCCAGAGTCTGAACTTGCAAGAGATCCGTCAAGAGCTGAATGCACTGAAGCTTCTAACTGGGAGGAAAGCTTTGGCTCAAGAATTGAGGTCGGAAAAGCAGTATTGGACCGGATTGGCCATTCTCTAACTTCATTATCTTCGTGGCTTGTATGAGCATCTTGAGATAGTAATGCACTGTAAACTGTTTGGTCTTCAACCTGCAGTTCTTGGGCTTCAATTTTCTTGGCTCCTTTAGCTAATTGATTCTCTTTTGGCTCCTCATCACGGATGAATCAACAGAAACTAGAGAAGCAGCAGGATTCATTTCCAAGAAAGTAATCTAATCAAACATGAATAAGCAAAGATGAATTACTTTCAAGCAAAATAAAGTCACACGAAAGATGCTTAATATAACAATGAAGGAATACCTCTGCCCTAAAATCCCTGGAATACTGATTCTGGCGATCCCACGGCACATCCATTTGATCAAGCCCTAATATCAGAACATTTTCCCATAGGAATGTTGTATTAAACATGACACGGAACAATGTTTCTCCATGTTCAAGACCAGCCCTTAGACTCTGACACTCGAGCACAACATATCGCCTTGAACGGGGCAATGGATGTCCACTTTAACCAGTTTGTGGTCTGCCTGCAATGACACATACGAACAGCATGATTACGGGCATCAGAATAGCATTAAATCTTTGTGTGTATGGGTGCATTAGTGAGCCCCCACATGCAAATGAATTGATGGACGTGGCAGGTGGAACATAATTAGATCAGAGTGAATCTTATACACTCAAGGTTTCATACAATGGGATTGGGAGAAAGGAAAATACAAATTGACAACTTATCCTTCTGACAAGACAGCAAAACCGACTCTGTACCTGGGTAAGACGCATAGAATCATATTTCTGAGGTTAAATTATCAACAATTGATATGGGTAGTTGTCGATTTCATCAATTTCTATTTAGAAAAAATCACAGTAACAAGACCAACAAAGTCTGACAAACTCGCAAGGTAGAAACATTTTCCGGAAGGATCCACCACACTTGGGAGCAAGGAGAGTCTTATCTGACAAAAATATGAAATGACAAGAATTAAGGGAAATAAGCTTTTTTGAACCAGAAATAAATTATACCCACCTGTTTGTAGTGCTTGATATCTTTGCCCCTTTCAGGTGTTGAGAACAGGACTCTGGGAGTTCTATCTGTAAGGTTACGGGGGTCCTGACCAAATATCTTAAACATAAGATGACATCCCACTTCAGCATCCAGACAGGGAATGAACCTTAGGATCACACTATCCAAAGTAAGAGCCCTATCTGGTAGGCGCCAATCTGAGTCACGCTTGATGTGGATATGTAGTGGAGGTATCTCAGCTGTGAGGGCAATGGATTCAAGGGCGAAATCAGATGCAAGAGATCAAAAGGAGCTTTCTTGTAAATCAGCTGGAGTGTTTCCTCTTCACCATTGGACTTCTTCCTATATAACAGAAGAGCAGCCAACACGAATGCCAGAACTGGCCATCCACCTCTTTCACAATGCATCAACAGCATGTTTTTCATCAAGTGATAACCATGCATCGGCAGATATGAGGAAGTGATGGATCATCTCCATGGCAAGAATGTGGCAATCACCATGATGAATCAGGTAGTTCATGACAGGCATACGAGACAACAGGTCAGATATTTGGCTTTGGCTCCCTTGCTCCCTGAAATTGAACATCTTAAAGAAGGCATCAGGAAAACGCTGTCGCACCTCACCTGCCACTCCTTCAATCAAAATTTGATGATTCTCGTTGTTCAACCCATCCACTGCGAGACAGCAATCAAATACTGCATCCACACACAGCAAATCATTGCATGTGTAACAATGATATATATACATAGATTCAGTTAATAGGAGAAATCTGTCAGCAAGAGAATTTTTTTTTTTTTTCAAGAAATGAATCATCAGGAAAAATGCATTATTCCCTTTAAAGACTTGTGAGGCTATGAAATGCATTATTCCCTTGGCGACAACAATAATGAATCATCAGGAAAAATGAAATACAAATCTAAGAAAATCGTGTTAGCATGACCCAGTTCTTCATGATTTAGGTAATGGACAAACCAAAAGACGAGTTCATGAAAAGAGTAATTTGATAAGGCCACTCGCATAGATGTGCAGTATGATTGATATTTTCTGAAATCTGATGATACAAATTGTGAACACTATTACATGAGTATGCAGGATAAATACAGACTTGTGAGGATTTGAAAAGGAAAATTCAGTTTCTTGACATGCTCACCAGATTTACTAGCTAGTTACTAGCTAGTTCATATGGCAATCTAGAAGTAATAATTACCGGACATTTCTTGTACCAAAAAATTCCTCAGATTGAAGAAGGAAATATCAACAAGAATTAATGTACTTGACAAAGAGTAAGCCATCTTCCTGCAAAGGATAGCATGCAAGTTTATTGAGTCCCAATGGAAGTAAAACTGATAAATCATGGACCTCAAAAGCCGTGAAAGGCAGAGATTTGTTAAGTAATGCACGTGTAGACTTTTTATACGAGCTCTCCTTTTCAATAGGTAGCTCTCAGCAGTCACAGAAGAGCTGTAGATTGTGGCACGAATTAGTCACTGCCTAGTACATGAGTTTCTGCTGAGTGATGCTAGAAGTGAACTCACAATTGGTAGACAAAGTTGATCAAAAGCAACTGCAAGCGCACACGAAACAATTTATTGGGTAGGTAATGCTTATGCAAGGTGGCTTGTTAAACACCGTTTGCAATGAGTTCAGCTCAGTAGAACTCCAGCCAGATAGAACTCTGCTTCTGCAGAAAACAGGTTCTTTCTTATCCTAGACATGAAATCCATCCTTGATTTTTGTGGTCCCCGAGCCCAATTTCACACTGGGAAAAAAAAAAAAAACTAATGCTTATGTCAAAATTACTATGGTACAGTATGCCTCTAATGCTTTAGTAGAAGCATCTTAGTGAGCTAAATTATTTCTGTTATAAATGGCCCCCGACTTTTGTTTTCTACTATTTACTTCCTCTAGGGACGAAAGCACTTCCAGAATAGGAGAATCGTGCTCAGTGAATCCAGAGCACTAAAACAAAAGAAAGTAGGCAGAATACGATACCCTGCCCATGTTGCACTTTCAATTATCAAGAGACCAATACTGAAAATTTTAAAAACTTTCCGTAAACTCTCTCAGAAACTTTCAAAACCCAATCTGGTGGTTCCCTGCAAAGTATCTACTGAGTAAGGTCATTGTGCATGAAAATTAAATCAAAATTCTTTTAGTCAAGCATCTTGAAAGAGCTAGTATAGCACCCATATCGTGAAGGGGAAAACCAGAATTTGGGCTTGGGGAAGCTTTCTATCATTGATTCATTTATATTGGGTGGGAGTCTTCTCTTGTTGCATGAAAGATTATTAGAAGGTAGTTACCTTAATAGTTTTTCCTACAATCCAAGTAAATAATGGCCCTGGAAACTCCTTTGCCGTTCTTAATTGCATTAAACATGCAAAACTCACAGGTTTCTCTCCCTCCTTCAAAACTCCTCTTTAGTTTGACATTGACATCCACGGTAATTAACTTGTCTATGGTGAACATTGTAAAATATTAAAGTGAATTCAAGTTGCCATATGCAATCGTGATGAATTTAGGTGACGAAGCATTTTTGACTTTTTTTATATGAACTCACAGAGCATACGTATCGTTAAACTCCTCGATCTTCCTCCGTACTTCAGACATCGGCGGGGGCTTATGTGGAATTAGGGATACACAACTGATCGCCACCTCCAACAGCTTAACCATTCCCTCCTCGAATTCGTGGCACGTCATGAGCTGCTCATTAAAAATATTAGCAATCATCTTGTCGCGAAGAGCGACCTGGACCGACTGAGGAAGATCTGTACCTGAATCTCGCTTCATGAAGATAAGCTGCGGGTGTGGCTCCCCCGTGAGGAGCTCCAGAAGCAGCCGCCCGAAGCCATACACATCTGCCACTTTTCTGATGGGGTTGGCCGGCAGGGTCGGCCATGTTAGGCGAGCGAGGCCATAAACAGAGACCCGGGCCTCGGAGGATGACGTGAGGAGGATGTTGGATGACTTGATCTTCCCAGAGGAAATATCGTGGGCATGCAGGTACTCGATGGCTCGGGCAGCTCCAAGGGCAATCGAAAGCCTGACTTCCCAGCTCAGGGGATGCCCACCCCAACGTCTGTATGTATTTAATCGGCCGAACAAGCTTTCCCGGGGCATGTAATCGTACAAGAGGAACTTCATGTACTTGCTATAGAAGTAGCCTCTCAAAGGGAGCAGGTTCTCGTCGTCCATCGCACCGATGGCTTCCACCTTGTACCGGAAATCCTCGGCCGACAAGTCCACAATCTCGAGCATCTTCAAGATCACCGTGGCTGTTCCATCCTCCAGGTCAACCCTGTAAGTCATCCCGAACGTCCCTTTCCCCAATTCTTGCTTACTGGCCCTCATAACATCCTCAAAATCGAACCTCTTTGCGGGGTTCCCCAACAACACCAGCTCGCTCCTTGCCGGGTCAGGCTCTGGCCAATTGATCTGGGTCTCGCTCCTTGCCGGGTCAGACTCTGGCGACTTGATCTGGGTCGCATTTTTGTCCCGCAAGGATTTGCTGCGTTTCGTCCTTCCGCGGATCCTTCGCCACAGTCCGTCCATCGGCGTCACTTCTTATGCAATGAATGCAAATTGTAGTACGCTCGTTTGGTTTGGCTCTGGCTTCACCACCCGAGCACAACAGCTTTCTTCAGTCTTCGTCCCCTCTTTTTGATTTAGTAGTTTTTGTTGTTTAGGCTGCGCATAACAACTTGGCTGGAAAGAGTTTATTTTTTCAGAAATAATTTTTTTCTATTTTTATTTTGGTGAATAATTTCTGAGTAAAAGAACGCATTTGATAACTATACAAAATTTCTACTCTTGAAATAAAAAAAGAATAGAAATGCGTTTGGTAACGCAACAGTTTCTTTTTTGTATTTATTCGTTTTTTATTCTTGTCCACGGATTGCCGATCGCCAACCACCGGCTACCGCCGCCGCCGCCACCTCGCTACCGCTGCCGCACGACCGCCCGCCGCCGCCGTCGCCACCGCCACTGCATGACCACCCGTCACCGCCGCCGTTGCCACCGCGACCCCGCCGGCCAGCCATCGGCTGCCACCTCCCGCGGCCGCCCGTCCGCCGGCCGGCGGCGGCGGCGGCCGGCAGAATCGGTGGCCGGTGGTGGCTCGAGCGGTTGGAGGTGGCCGCGGCAAGAGAGAGAAATAAAATAAAAATAAAAAAATAAATTTAGCTTATTTCTATAAATTGTTCCAAGGAACAAGAAGCAATTTTTTTTTTTTCGTTTCGCTCCAAATCTATTCCTGGCTAACTTTCTATTCCGGGGAATAGAAAAACAACTTGGCGTTACCAAACGGATTTCTGTTCTTTTTTTGTTCCGGGAAACAAAATAATAGAAATTTTACGAAACAGAAATGTTACCATGCGTTGCCTTAAGTGCCTAAAAATGCAATATGATCAAGAACCACATAATATTCCATCATTTATACACTCAAGCATCAATAATACATCACACGGCTTCCGATTATTACATCACATAACCGAAATCCATTTGTTATTTCGAAATCCACTAGTCATCGTCCCGTTCCATCGGGCATGGCATTGTCCCAAAATCCATTGTGGATGGTATTCGAATCCATCGAGCTTCGTCCCGAATTCCATTTGTGGATGGCATCAACCGAAATCCATCGGTTCTTTTGGAATTCACCAGATATCATCTTGCCTAGTTGGGCATGGCATCATCCCAAAATTCATCGCAGACAGCATTTGAAATCTATCGGGTTTTGTCTTGAATTCCATTTGTGGATGACATCCGAAATCCATCAGTGACGGCTTAGTGCATTGTGTGATCATACGTACAAGCAAGTACACAAACCAGTTCTTATCTTTAGCTTAAGCTGATGCAAGAAGCCTCAAAGGCGTGTCAGGTAAAGTGTGTGTTATGACTTACCGAAACTGTAGCATTAAAATATGCCAAGCACGGGTCAAGAACCATGGCTTGATCTGATACGTTTGAGTATCGACCTAAGCCAAACTTGATTTGGAAACGTTAGAACTCAATGACGTTGAACCAAGGGAGACTCGATCCGTCGTGCATTCCACGCAGTTCAAGACCAATGATACTTCTTTCCGAAACTCGGGCCGTGCTTTCAAGGGTAGACAATAATATATGAGCAAACCATGTCAATAAACAATAACATCTCCTCACAAGCACAACAAGCATGTGACACAAACCCAACTCATTTCCAAACCTCGTATGCAAGCAATAACATGAACAAACCATACAAAATTAGTACACGAGTAACGTACGTGAATTCAAGCAACAACAAGTAAGCAATAACAAAGTCCTACAAGCACAACAAGAATAGAACCCATGTTCGGACTATGCAATGCAATGCCCTATCTAACGATTAGGGGATCTACTTATGACTTGACTAGAATAGGGGTCTATGGTGAGGGCGGACGATGGCTCACGGTGGTGGCGAGAAAGGCGAGCGGAGAGGAAGCCGAGAGAGTGAGGGCAAGTGAGAGAGAGTGACAAAAGTGGGGGTTGTGGCAAACCTTAGAAATGAGAGGTTTGTTGCGCTATATATATAGTCTAAAGTTTTTCTCTCTCTCTCTCTCCTAAGTGGCATCCCTTCCTCTTCAAAAACACCAATAATTAAGCCTTTGCTTGTCTTGAATTCAAGAAGCAATCTAAGAGGATAAGCTTGATAAGCAAGTCTCATTTTAGAGTAATCATGACCCTAAATCCCTAAAATGGAACATACAAGCAATGACTCATCCATTAGCATTTATATGCTAGCTTCCAATACTAAGAACTAAACTAGTTCTTGTTTTTCAAGTTCCTTCCCCTTAAGTGATACCTCCTCCTCCTTGTGCTTCAAGACCACTAATAATTAAGCTCTCTTGTCTTGATCTCAAGAAGCCTTTCTATTGAAAGCTTAATGGGTATGTCTCATTTCAAGGGTAATGATGGCCTAAACCTCTAAATGGGACACATAAGCTCATTTGCATTGATTGGCTAACTTCCAAATGCTAAACTTGATCCTCAAGTAACTCTTCAATTTCTCTTCTTAGAAGTAGTGCCTCCTTCATGAAAGACCACCAATTATTGGTTCCTTCCTTGTCTTTCATTCAAGAAGCTTTATAAGGGAATAAACTTGGTGAGCAAGTCTCAACTTGTAACATCCATAGTTCTGGCCCATGAGATGGGCTATTGGCCTAGCTACACTGGACAAGTTTTGCCACGAACCAACCCAGCCAAGGGTGATTCAATTATGAACCTTGGTTCGAATGGGACAGTTGATCATGGATGAACATGACAAATCCTTACTTGACTGCGTTAGCGCTTCCAATGGTTTATTTCCATGTTTGCTATATTCTTTGGAACATAACAAACTAGAAGATCCTAGAGATTAGCTTGGCTTGGAGAGCAAGTTTTGATAAGAATATGACTAAATCTAAGCTTCATGATGACCAAAATCTAAGCATTTAATGAGAAGGGATGAATCATCCCCTTAGGTGGCTATGGCCATCACTCCACAAGATTTGGTCATGATGGCATTAGGATTGGCTTAGAGAACAAGCAACACACGTTCTTGAAGTTAGTCCATAAATGAAGAGAATTGACTAGAGAACTCTAGATGTTGCACCTTAGAGAACAAGTTAGTGAAGATATGGTCATCATTACAAAAAATTTGGCTTGGAGAAGAAGTTAATGAAGATGTGGTCATCATTGTCATGAGATCTTCCTTAGAGAACAAGTAGGTTTGGCCTATAAATAGGAAGCTACCCCCTTCATTCTCACCAACCCTTAGCTCATTTTCTCCCCTCTCCCCCTCTTGCATGCCTCCCTTTCCCTTTTCAGCCTTGCATGCCCACCCCCTCTACCATACGACCATCTTTTGGCGAAACCGTCTTTAGCGCATTAGGTAAGTGGAATCTCTAATCTTTGACTAGGGCGATGTATTACATTGTTGGGGTTGGCTATGAACATACTAGTCATGTCTTTGCATGAGTAAGTAGACTTACTAAACTTTGATTAGGGCCTTGTGTTATGTTGGTTGAGCGAGACGTGTTCTTAATCGTGCTTGTGATACATGTGTTTATTATTGATTGAGTTTCTATGACATGTTCATGTCCATGTTTTGCTCATTTAAGATTTTGTATGGTTTGCTTATTAATTGGAATCCATGAACGGAAACATGCCCCCAGGCCATGGACGTGTCTTGCTTGGCTTGGATCGGCGTTCAGGCGTGTCGGAACGAACCTCGCTTGACAAGTTGGTATGGAGGCGTACCGATCCAGGCCTTGCTTGGCATAGGTTGGCGCTTGGCCGGTGGGTTCGAGCCACAAACCTAGTGCCTTGCTTAGCATATTATGTTGTTATGGTATTATAGAACATGACACGCACACACCTATATGAGCACACCCTCGAGCCTTATACGTGGGGGCTAAAAGGAAAAATGATAAACCGGCTTGTGTGTTATACAACGTGTGATTACTAAATGAAAGATAATACCCGTTGTCACATAGTGTTGGCAGCAATGCCTCATTCATGAGAACTGGATGTCCGATGGATTCCGGATGCCCGGTGGACTCTGGATACCTAATGGATTTCGGATGCCAGGTGGATTTCGGATGAACCGTGGGAACGATTGGGTTAATGAATGAACTTCTTTGTGCATGCTGTTATGTGTGTGTTGTTTAATGAGTTTGTTTGATAAGTTTGAGGTAAAGCATGCATTGACAGTAAGCTAAAATGGTTCACATGCGTTTGATGCTTGGCTTGATAGCCGAATACCCTAGTTGAGTCGAGAAGCCCTTGAAAGTATAGGATGCCTACTTTGAGGTCGGATGCCCAACTTGAAGTTGGAAGCCCCTAAAAGTATGGGAAGAGTCATTGAGATAGTTAACAGACTTTTTATACATGTTGTCATGTGTTATTTGATAGACTTGCTTGGTAAAGTAGCTTGTTTAGTAAGTTGAAGGTATTTTGCTTAGTAAGATAGCTTGTTTAGTAAATTGAAGGTAACTTGCTTGGTAAGCTAGCTTGTTTGGTAAGTTGAAGGTAGCTTGCTTTATAAGGTAGCTTGTTTGGTAAGTTAAATGTAGCTTGCTTAGTAAGTTGATAATAGCTTGTTTGATAAGTTGATGATAGCTTGTTTGATATGTTGAAAATAACTTGTTTGGTAAGTTAAGAGTAACTTGTTTGGTAAGTTAAAAGTGGGTCATGTATTGGAGGTAAGCTGATATAAATAAATACATATAGTCAAGATAAAGTAACGGCTTACTATTAATTTGCTATCGATGTTGTAATGCATGAGATGTTCGCATGCTTGATTTGATGACGAGTCATCTTCCTAGATGAGGATTAGTGATTTTACTTACTAACTCCTCGACTTACCCTTTTATTTTTCAAACTTATAAGCGTGGAAGCTTCACACCAATTTGGGAGCTACAGTTGTGCTAGGGGAGATAAGAATTCCCTTGGCCTACACAAACATATAAAGATGATGTAAAAAGAAAAGGGCCCGTAGAAAAAGGGCTAGTAAATGTATTGACATGATGTAAAAGTAGCGATCTATGCTGTGTTTTCTTGGCTGCTTGTTTGCTGTCTCGAGAGATTGATGTTCTACACGCTTTTGCATGTTTTTAATAAAAAGATAAAAAGAATCGGGATGGCAAAAAGCTTAGGATGTCGAAAAAAAAAAAACCTTCATCGCTTGTGACCTTGGAGATTGAGTTGGAGTCGTTATACACTTTAGGGTAATCATGGCCCTAAAGTCCATAATGGGACACCTAAGCATATGAATCATTTATAGCATTTATGGACAAGGTTCCAAAACTAATGATAGAGCCCTTTTCTAAACAAAGCAACTTGTTCCCCAAGTTCTCTCATTCTCCTAGGCATGTGGTCTCTCTTTTTTTCCAATAATTTGGTCACTTTAAGTGGCAATGATGATCCTACAACTAAAGGGACACTTGGGATAATGAATCACTTTTCCCAATCGGTTAATCGACTCATGAGTGATCCTTGGATCGATTCATGGTCTAGTCCCGTTATCGGCACACCAATCCTTAGCCTACTCCTCGTGCCCGAGATAGGGATCCGAATCGAGGATGTCATAGCAAAGTGTTAACACATTTTAACATGCAATGTTCCAAGAGAGGATTATTGCCTTTTAAGCATCTCTGTCTTTCCAAGGAGATGTGTCTTAACCCTCTTGAAGAAATAGAGTGAACGGTGAAGATACCATATGCTATTAGAAGCATAATGTATGCTATGCTATGTACGAGACCTGATACTACGAATACTTTAAGCCTTACTAGCATATATTAGTTTGATCGAGGGGAAGAGCACTGGATAGCAATAAAAAATATTCTTAAATACTTTTGAAGGACTAAAGATTTATTCTTGATATATGGAGAAGTAGAGTTTAAAGTTGTAGCTTATACTGATTCTGATTTTTTTTTTATTAAATCCCAATAATTATAAGTCTACATCTAGGTTTGTCATTACACTTAATGGTGGCGTAGTTAGTTCAAAGAGTTCTAAACAGAGCATAACTGTTGATTCCACCACTGAGGTAGAGTATGCAATCGCTTATGAAGCAGTGAAGGAAGCCGCTTGGATGAAGAAATTCATTTATAAACTTGGAGTCATTCCTTCAATTGAGCAACCGGTTACATTGCTTTGTGACAATAATGGAGATGTAGCTCAAGCTAAGGAATCAAGGTCTCACCAGAAATCCAAGCACGTTGAGAGGTACTTCTATCTCATCGAAGAAATTGTTGGAGAGGTGATATTGCCTTGTAGAAAATTGCCTCAACAGAAAATGTGACAGGTCGCTTCACTAAGGCCTTATCTCAGTCTTCTTTTGAAAGACACGTTGACAAAATAGGTTTGATGTACTAGACAAGTTTGCTTTAGTCCAAGTGGGAGATTATTGGATATATGCCCTAAAATCACCATGTAATAGTTACATGTTAAGGATTTCAATTGTACTATCAATCTTATTATTTAATTAATGGCAAAGACAAATTCATTCATGTGTCCAACTATTAATATATTAGTATATATATTAATGATTCCATAAGATGAGTTGCGACTGGACCTATTCTTGAGATATTAAGAATATATGTGATGGGTTCACATTCAGACTAAATCTTTAAATTGTTCCTGGTCGATGGATCATTGACTAGATATTAATGATCCTATTGAGACCGGTGTGTTCTTAGCTTCACAATCAAGTATTATATACTTAAGGGAATGACGAGATACCTAAGTATCTATTATTGTGATGCTCGAGTTAGAACATATGTGCTTGTACTAGATAAGTTCACTGAACATGACACATATGGAACGATTAGCAACATGGAAGCCTCTAGCATGGTCAATGTCTAATCGTTCATGCTTTGGTCTTGTGCAAATAATCCTTAGACCTGAGGCACAATGTTGACATGTGTTTTGGACGGCTATGGTTCATAGGTGCACATATTGATGGCTCGTTGATCTGTCTTTGTATCTAATGGTCAAAGTTCATTCATATATAAAGTTACATGTGTACGCAACATGGAATTTGTCTCCTTGTTACATGCAAGGTATAATAATGATGTCCTATACGATCTAATTATGACACTACATTGAAATCTTCAGCTGGGATTGTAACCAAGAATGAATTGTTTATGTCATATACAATCTAATTATGACACTGCAGGTCATTTAGGCTTCTACATATAATTGAATTAATGACTTGACAAATATTCCATGGTTTTTGTTCGAATGGGACATAGAAAGACAGAGGGATTGAATTATACTGTAACCAAAGCTGACAGGTTTATTATGTTCTTAAATCATTCATACTGTTTGGATAGCCATGACATATTGCTAGATGTCAATCGTGACTTGCAAGACTTAGAGATTGATCAGGACAATCAATTCTCTTAGGAGTACTAACGTGCTAATGCAAATCTTACTATTAACTCAGAGATGAACCTAGGAATGTTATACACCATAATCAATTCACTCATTCTCTTATGGACATAGCCTACTCATGAGAGCTGTTCTCTTGCTCACCTAGCTTTTAGAGGAAGTAATCATTTAACTTCTTTGAGAGGTTAGAAACCTGCTTCTAGAGGAAGTCAAATGTTGACTTCACCAGGATGTTATATATAGAGTAGAGAGAGGGTAAGTGGGTTAGAGAGAGGATTACATGGTTAGCAATGGTTGCCGACCACGTGCATAGGATTGTCTCCACAAGATTGCTAGCACAATCATAGTGGCGATTACCTACGAGTTCCTTTTCTATTCGATGGGCGTTGGTGGTGTGTCTGAACTAGAGGTCTGACGTTTGTGGGGCTCGAACTAAAGAACATCTGAATCAAGTCGTTTGAAGCGCATTTCGAGAGGTAATTCATATAACTCCCTTTGATATTCTTTTTTTATTTATTTATTAAAACACTTGAACAACGCTCTTGGAGATACATGTATAGTAGAATTTTATCTTTGTTTCCACTGCGTTTATGTTTATTTCGCCTATACATGTTTCGTAAAACTTCATCATCATGTGCCTACTTAACCATGTGAAGCAGGCCCACTGAGAAGAGAACCTCCCTCTCCTCTCTAGCCGTTTACGATGTGGACCTTTTTGCTGAAAAAGCTTTACGAGATAGCTGGGATTTCAATGCTATGATCTTGCGGAGTGGGCACTGGATTGACTTACTCTGGTTTTGGTTAATCTCAATAGTCTGATAACCTATCAATCATTGATGATTTATGGGTCATCTTCTCTTCGATCCGGCCTGAACTGAACTCTCCTTATCAAGTTAAGCGAATTTGCCTCTACAAAATTAAGTGAATTTGCTTAACTAAATAAACCATGGATGACCAGAGGAGTCGTTTGTCGATCATATTAAGGACAAAACCGAAGTGGAAGCTGACTGAAGCCTCTGAACAACAACAGCTCAGAGTTGAGCTTTGATAGCAGAGCAAATGTCAATGCAATTAGCAAAGCTTCCAAAGCACTTGCCCTCCTTCATTAATAATCTTTATTGGAAAGATTGAATGGAGAACCAAATATATTTATGTGTGTGTGTGGACTTCACGCGGAGCAAATTTTCTGCCTAATGATTTCAAGATGTCAGGATTGAGGGGAGGATTGAGTAAATTATACCCGCTCAATACGCTGACATGCAACTAGTATGGGTTTGATTTCACTTGCATCAAGCCAATCACTTTTATGTATCCATTATTGAGTTAAAAATTTTTGTTTTCATATATATTTTTTTGTTCGAAAGTAAATATTTCATTCATATCTTAAGATCTCAACATGATTGACAAGTTCAAAACACAACAAATCACAAGCAATATAGTAAAACAATAAAGCACAAACAATTATGATAAGCCCAATTTCATCCCATAAGAACAGATTTGTCTTAGCATCAAAATAGAATGAACGGCGATCGATCACACACTGTAATCTCCTTCTCCAATATTTACGGCTTGCCTAGTAGGCGGTGGACAACTAACTTTAGCGTTCTAAACATCATAACCAGTCAGGGACATCAAAAACAAGTTAAACAGGCTCCTAGATCTAGATTCAAATTGGACGAGGTTGAACAAGCACTAAAACATTTCTAAAGAATTCCCAGATCTAAATCTAGAACTGGATAGAAGAGCTCCCAAATCTAGATTTAGATCGGGAGGTGAGAGCTTGCAAAACTCGGAAAAGTCATATAATTGCTTCCAGTGTAATATGAACTCATAGTATTCCTCCATCATCCTGTCAGACTTCTTGATTTGGAGGATTTGAAGTAGCGGCTTGATTCCTAACTATGGAAGCGGAAAATTCACTTAGTGAGCAAAGAAGAGCATCACAATGAACAAAGAATAAAAATAAATGTAAGTAATAAAATACTCTTAGATCAAATCGGGAGAGAAAATCTTAATTCAAGTTGAGAAGATGAAGCCTCTCTTGACTGAAAGTTATTTCTCAGTCGAGGGACCTTGGAGTCGAAGAGAAAAAAAAGGAACCACAGAGGTGAAAGAGAAAAAAAAAATCATATGTAAGATGCTACTATCACTGTTATGATTTAAAATATGTTCAAGGTATGGGCAACAATTCTTGACATAATAGGAGAACACGGCCCAGTTTTTGTTTCATTGGGATGCTTACGATCCTAAGTTTCAGTACGGGCAGTTCAAATCGGGAAATTGCAAACTTCCCAAGACTGTGAAAAATGGGCAATCGGTCTCAAAGGACAAAAAATTGACTGTCAAATTCCAATAGCAATACGAGTGTCAAAAGATTAGTTTTGATGTGTAAAAACTATTATTTAACATTAAAATATGTTTTGTGCTTTACATCTCGCCCATCAACTGTCAACTCTCGGTCAATTCTAGGTCAAACTAATTTTATGAAACTTAGGGCAAAATTTGAGGTGACGACAGTAAGGTTTTAAATTTTAAGAGTTACTAATGATTACGAACTTAGTCATGCTTATTTATTGTTTGCACAACTATGTAATTTAATCCCCTAAATATTTGCAATGATGGATAATATTTTTCAATTAATTCGCCAATAACTGGTTTTTTTTACTTTTTAATATTCATTTATTTGTGAAGCTATTAATATAATTTTGTTTTGTGATGATAGATAATTTTTATTATCCTCTAATAACATTTGCTTCTCCAACAAAGATATATCTACATCATTCCACTTTTAGTATGCACTTTAATTTATCACCAATTTAAATTGTTAGTTATATCATTGATTTGTTGAATATGGCTTATCGTGTTATGTAATTCTTTTCATCAATTTGATGATATCATCTTCTTAAGGAATATGACATATTCTCACAATGGGTATTCATACAGATTTTCAATCATAAAATTCGTCACTTATTATACAATTAGTCATACCTCAATTTTGAAATAACACAGTCATTTGATGCACCCTCTATTTTTTTTTTAATTTACCATATATTAACTTTTGTAATGATGGACATCTTTGTATTGTTAACTCTTTCAAAAAATTGTCATAATCTTAATTCAAAATATTATCAGAGACATAATGAAGGAATTTTGAAATTTGATTTGCCACGGTGCAAGATAGAATTGATAAATCATTAATGTGGATTTGAACGTCATCACGTAGGTGTATCCTTGGATTAAAAGAAAACATGACAAATAAATTGCGTTATACATCAATTTATAATATGAGTAGGTGCAATATTTAATGCATGTAATATAATATGATTTGGGGAAATTTTTAAAAAAGGAGCCTGAAAAGGAGTCAGTTTTTCAAGAGAGGGTTTAACGTAAACATTGTTTTCAAATAATAGTATAAAGTGATCAAGTGATTTTTCTGGCGGCCGGAGTAGGGCATTTTTAAACTGAACAAAATTTGGACAAAGACTGGAAAGAAAACAAAAAACTAAGAAAGCCAAAAAAAAATTGAAATTTAGTCGGCCTTCCAGCTTCGCCAAGTGGCG
Organism: Eucalyptus tenuipes; assembly: GCA_014182365.1. NCBI lineage: Eukaryota > Viridiplantae > Streptophyta > Magnoliopsida > Myrtales > Myrtaceae > Eucalyptus > Eucalyptus tenuipes. Next base: position 14,761,060 of record CM024539.1, on the reverse strand, counting down.
ATCTGCTTGTCGATTGACGCGGCAATCTCCGACGTCATCTGGAGCTTCACCTTTAAATCCACCAGGTGCTTCTCCAGCAAATCATGCGGGTGCCAAGCTTGGCACGCCAAGTTGATCGATTTCTTTGGGATTGAATTTCTCGTCCGAGAGGGGACCGAGATGCAGCGTCATCTTGAGGGTATCCATAAAGAGTGCGACTGATTCAATTCCGGAGCTCAAATCAAGAAGACCACATGGAGTTCAGAGTACTTTTGCCTCATGTTCTGTGGGATCTTCTCTTACTTAATGAGGATTGCCGGTAATTGAAGAGCCCTTTGTTTGCAGCAAGAGATTAAATGTTTAGGGTTCATGTCCATTTTCCAATAAGCCTAATCCAGTCCTTCTATTGAGCAGTTTTAAAAAATACGCCCGTAAACTCTTCTTATGCAAATTAGATCCTATGGGTTTCCAACGATAACGCGACTTTGCACTCGCCGGTTAAGTACGCACACCCCCCAAGTGCAGTCTCTCTCCCCTCTCATTTAAATTTCACTTTTTAGTTTTTTGCTATTTTAGTTTTTTATTTTATTTTATTTTAATCTTTATTCAGATTTTGTTTTGGAGAAAAATGCCCTGTTCTGGCAGCTGAAAAAATCGTGTGCTCGCTCGCCGAGCATTTATTTGGGATTAACATCGTCATTTTAGACCCTTATTTGAAACAACATTCATTCTAACCCTTTTTTTGAGAAAATGATCATATTTCGTACTCTTATTTGGAATTCCCCTCTAAATTAAAAAAAGCATGAAAGCATAAAAGAATGAAAATTCCTCACTTGATATATTTCTTTGATTAATAACTCTGAAGGTAGGGTTGGCTTTATTTGCATAAATTGGTCAGAAGCTGGCCCCACTCTCCTGATGAGGCTTTGGCAGGCCAAAATCAGTTTTTGTGATGAAGTGTTCTATATGTTTCGCTCAAGGGACTGGATGTCCAAGTTGAACTAGGCCTGGTATGATTTGATATTAGGATATTATTCGCCACATTTTTAGTAAGACAATTATTGAAGGAAAGCTGGCCTGGTATTCTCAGCTTACTAGATGCTACATGGGCTATTCTGCAGCCATGAATCTGTTGGCCCATGACAAAGCATTGGGACAAAAATTGGCTCGACCTCTTAAGATGCTGTTCGGTTTTATCAAGTGTAATGGCTTTTCAGAAAATATCATATCGAGTGTGCACCTGTTTTGGACAGAATTAATAGTTGCATTTGTAGAAAATCCAATACCACTCGGATTTTAATAACAAGAGGATGACCAGATCAACTCTTGTTTAGACACAATGTGTACATTATATGTCTGTTTATTTCACTATGGAAGGGATGGCAAAAAGAACTGTTTACCTAGCAAACAAACACAAATGCCTATCTTACTCAAAAACAAGCATGTCGAATTTCCATATTCTCTATCGGATATTTCTAATTTCGAGACCCATATCTTGTCAATATGTAACTTCTCGCAATCATGTATTTGCAAAGATTTTAGTTTCTTGAAGCTCAAAGCTGGATCAGGCACCTCATCTAAAGACCTGCATCCTTGTATGCACAAGTCTTCCAATGACTCCAATCTTCCTTGGATCTTCACAAGATTATGACACCATCGAAGGTCAAGTTGCGCAAGCTTCTTCAAGTTTGATAAATTGGGCAATCTCTGAAGTAGAGGAAGTTCACCTAGCTTTAACATCATCAAATTCTCCAAACCCTCAAAGCTTTTTATTTCAGTTAGACCTTGACAGTACTGCAAGTGAAGTTCAGTGAGCTTCTTCAAGTTCGATAAATCAGGTAATCTTTTCAGTAGTGGAATTTCTATGAGCTTCAAAATTCTGAGATTCCTCAAGCCTTCAATGCTTTGCAAGTCAATTAGAATATGGCATTGCCCCAAATGCAGTTCATTGAGCTTCTTCAAGTTTAATAGATCAGGTAATCTCTCCAGAAGCGGAATTTCTATGAGCTTCAAAATTTTGAGATTCGCCAAACCTTCAATGCTTTGAACGTCAATTAGATTAGGGCAGTGCCCCAAGTCCAGAATGACTATGTTCGTCATAGAAAAATTGGTGATCTTGACTTCCAGGGGAAAATGATGCGACGAAAGCCATCTTAACTTGGAAAGCATGAGTGTATTGTTTTGTAGATCGGCTGGGAAATCATTTGAAGGCCAGTTATCCTTGGAAACCCTCACTGCGGGGCATCTTAGATTAGACAGCCTCTCAACTTCTTCATTTGCAAAATAGCATAGCAACTGAGGGTCAAACTTTCGGCAAAGAGCTTCAATTTTTTCGTTCCTGCGACAGCGAAACAGAAGGGCAAGTGTATTATAATCGTCCTTCCGAACATAATTTTGCTTTTTGGCATTAGTATAACCAAAAACTAGTTATGACAATAATCGTCACATAAGAAATACCTTCCCTTAAATGTTGATGAGTGAACAATCACAGTACAAGGGCATAAAATTTGTCAGTTTCGTGATTACAAAGTAATTGGAATGCAAATTTACCTTCGCTTCTATCACCACGTCCAAACCTTCCTCATGGTTCCACAACCGGGTCTGTTTTTCTCGTTCCTTTTCGCATTCTCGACGAACAATGTCTCTACCAAGACCTCTTAGCTGATCATGCATCCATAGCCTATTGTCTTTGTCAATTTTTATCAAAGACATTTTCTGAAGGACCTCAAGACCTTCCTCTCGGAAGAGATTGGAATCTTTCCAAGACTGGAGCACTGCTCTTTGATCAAATCCTGTGAAAAGACAAGCTATATCAAGAAAGATATGCTTTTGCCAATCATCCAAGGCATCATAACTTATTTTCAACTTTCTTTTTACTACATTGAGAGGAAATTGTTTCAGCTTCTTCAATATCACATCCCAAACATCTTTGCTTCTGTGTGGAAGAAGTTTACCTATAGCCTCAAGAGCAAGAGGAAGACCTCCTGTACTTTTGACAACTTCTGTGGAGAAAGCGACATAGTCCTCCGAAGGGTAATCTCTTCCAAAAGCATGTTTGCAAAATAGTTGAAGAGATTGATTGAAGTTCATGCTCATAAGTTCATATGGATAAACCATCAGGCACATCGACAATATCTCTGTTTCTACTAGTTATGATTATCCTAGTTCCCAAACCGAACCATGCTGGTTTTCCTATCAATGCATCCCAATGAGTCATTTGATCAAGATCATCAAGTAGCACTAGAACCTTTTTTCTGCATAATCTTTCTTTTATTATCTTAATTCCTTCCTCAACATTGTTGATACTTGACCACTTTTTTTTAAGAATGTCAGAGATTAGTTGATTCTGCAAACCTTCAATGCCCTTTACTTCTGAAGTTCCCCTGATGTTAGAAAGGAAGCAGCAAGCTTCATAATGATGTGACAGCCGGTTGTAGATGATTTTGGCAAGAGTAGTCTTTCCTACTCCCCCAATACCATGGATTCCGAGCATTCTTATATCCTCTGAATCACCACACATCATTGTATCAATTTGCATCACATGATTTTCAACTCCAACCAAGCAGTCTGTCACCAGTAGATAAGCCGTTTTCAACTCATCTATAACCGCTTGGACAATCTCATCTACCAGTTCTCCTTCGCCTCTAATATTATGGAAGGGAAAGGGAAAACATTATTAAAAGAACAAAGTAATATTATGAAAACACTACGCCAAAACGATAACCCAGAAAATCACATACCTATTATTCTTCAAATTGTCCCATACGTTTAGGTTGGCAACGTGGTTGAGAGCAGCTTTCCACTTATTGACGTTCGCACCAAAATGCTCCTTGTGCAAAAGAAAGGCTTCTTCATAAGACCCAATTTGATGACGCACCTCTGCCGGAGTAACGTCATAAAAAATTGGCATAACCTTCTGTCTCCTTGTTTTACTGCTCTCCACCATTTGGACCAACTCATTAAGACACCATTTACTAGAGGCGTAGCCCTTGGAAAAGATGGGAATTGCAATTTTTGATTGGCTAATAGCTTTGAGCAACTCAGGAGCAAACTCCTCTCCAACTCGGAGCTCTTCATCGTCCTTAAATGTGTGGATTCTAGCACCTAACAACCTGGTATAGAGGAAATCCGTAATGCCTGAGCGAGTATCTGGCCCCCTAAAATTCAGGAAAACATCGTAGTCATATCCAGATGACATGGAGGTTGATGATGGTAACCCGTCCTGTTTATATAGTTTTTCCTGTTTTAGTAGCATCATATCGGGGAATTGCGCTGAGTTGGAGACACCTGTAGCAGTAGCTTCCACAGTGCCATTATTTACAGCCGATGAGGATGCTAAGTCACCGACAGAAGCTACCTCCATGTTTGTTTCTGTCACAGCCGCTATTTCTTCCCCTCTTACAGATTCTGCGTTTTCACCTGTGTTACGAAAACATTAAACAATAATGGCCACAAAAAGAATTCAGGCAATTGTAGAAGGCGAGGCAACTCTTAAGGAAATTTATTTCGTTCAGCAAAAATTTCCCTAAAGTTATAAATCGCGGGGAAATGAAGCCAAAAAGTATGTCTGGGATTGTACAGAGGAAGAAGAAAATGAACCTGGGAGATCGGACAGTGAGAATGACTGACCATTCCCTTCCACAGTCATGGCATATTGTTGATCCAACTCGATAATTGGTGAAGTGTGGGGTGATTTTGTGGCTAGTTCAAAACTTCCAAAAGTTCCTTCAAGAGCTGAATGAACCGAACTTTCCGATGGCGAAGGTGGCATTGGTGACAAAGTCGATGTAAACTCAATAATGGACTGTGCTGGCAGTTTTGAACTTCATTCTCTTCAGGACTTACATTGGCATTAGATGGTAGTGTTATAGAGAGGACAGCTCGCCCTTCAGCAGGCAGTTCCTCGGGTTCAATCTTTTCATGCTTTTCTTTATTCGGTTCTCCTTTTCCTCCTCATCACTGGAGAAATCAACCCTTACAAGCGATGTCGGACCATCCACTTGCGAGAAGACAATCTGCTCATACAAAGATAAGAATCATGAATTGCTTTTGTTGATAAAAAAAAAAAGTGTCAAACAACAGATGATTAGTTTGATGTCTAACCAGTACCTCTGCCATAAATTCCTTAGGATATTGATTCTCGTGATCCCACGGGATATCCATATTCTCAAACTCAAGCTTCAGAACACTATCTGATATGAATGCAGTATTAAACATTGCACGAAACATTGACTCTTCATGTTCAAGGTGAGCATCCAAACTCATACACTCGAGCACAACATCACCTTGAACATTACACTGGATGTCCAATTTAACCCTTTCACCATCTGCCTGCACTTAAATAAATGAACAATTAAATAGTGAACTAGCATGATATCTACATTTTTGCTAAAGCATCCATGATGCATGGGTGAACTCCAGATCACAATGGATAGATGGATGAGGCATGTGAGATAAAATTGGTGCTTGAGATGGAATATTATTTTCTTATGTTCTTGTATTCCTCATAGAGGTAGTCACTACTATGAAGCGACATACTATTGCCAGGAAAGCAAAACAAAAGAATGTAGCATCTAAAAATAAAAATAACAGAATGATAACCCATCCTTCTGATCAGACTGGACATAAGCATGTATGATTTTTAAAGACTCAAAATGAGACTCTCTAGTCGTCACACTGTAGTTATATTCTAAAGTTACATTTGACTACCCATCCAAAGATTAAAACCAATGCATTATCTTGCAAAAACGAACTCAGGCAAATTTTCAAATGTGGCATACTTGCCATTTTACAGAATGTGATATGTAAAACAGTGCAACAATGATCTTTTGCAGCTTGATTTAACAGATTAACAATGTGAGGACTCTGTTACTAAGACATTCAAAGCACTAAGATAACTATGATTTCCTGCAGCTCCTATCTACAAATCCAGCAAGGTTTACAAACATCTAAGGTGAAAAAAATTGGTACTACAAGACAACAGATACACGGGAGAGCCAATGAAGTCATACTTGGCAAACATAAGCACTAACATTTCATAGAAAATTTTAGATTATACAAATTGCCAACAAAATCAGAATTACCTGTTTGTAATGCCTCACATATTCACTTCTTCTTGGTGTTGAGAACAGAACTTTGGGAGTTTGATCAGCAACCATTAAGGGGTCACGTCCTATTACCTTAACCATAGGACGACATCCCCCTTCAGCATCCAAATGAGGAACTAAACTTAGTTGAACATTTTTTAACACAAGTGCTTTATCTGATGGAGGCCAATCAGAACCTGCATTCTGTGAGGAAACATAGTGGAGGTATCTCAGCTGGGAAGGCAATGGATTCAGTGTCAACGTCAGCTGTAAGAGTTCACAAGGCACTTTCTTGTAAATCATGTCAAGTGTTCTCTGCTCCCCATCCTGCTTCTTCCTATATAACAAAAGAGAAGCCAACATGAACGCCAAAACTGGCCATGCACCCCTTTCGCAATGCATCAACATCACGTTCTTTTTGTATCAGATGACAACCATTCATCAGCAGATCTCAAGAAGTTGTGGATAATCTCCACTCTTGGTATAGGGCAACCTCCATAATTTTGAGGGAGTTCCATGACGGTTATGTCATATTCAGACAACACTTTAGCCATTTGGCTTTGGTTTTCTTGCTTTCCAAAATTGTGCACCAAGAAAGAGGCAGCAGGAAATTGGTTTTGGAGTTTTGCTACTATGCCTCTCATGTAAAACTCATACTTGTCATCATTCAACCAGTCCGTGGTAATTTGGCCAACAAAGGACCAATCCGTGGTAAGACAGTAGTCAAAAACTGCATCCACATCCACAGCCACATAATAAGATTTCCATATAAATATAGATGAAGCTATAGGAGGCATCCATCATCAAGTGTGTCCTTCCTTTGGCTCAGTATAAATTTGATAGACTATGAAATGAATTTAATTCTTGAGATAAAATGAAGTACTCTTGCAAGATGGCTTCCAAATAGCCTATGATGACTTACTACGCTGTCAATAGTTGTTTAGAAACTAAACTGAAGAAATAAGCTCATAAACTTTCAGAAAAGAGTGACTGGGAAAGGTTCTCGTAAAGTAGGAAACCCAGGTTCTGCAAATCATTTTCATAGAGGTACAGCGTGATTGATATTTCCAAAGAAGTGATTAATCAACTAATGAAATGATCCCCTGAACTTAAAGGATAAGCACATAATGAGAATCTTCTGCAGATAATAAACTTGTAGAGTGCTTATGACCTTTCACAACAAGTTCACTTGGGAATGGTAAAATATGCATTTATAAGTAGACGGTAGCACCCGCAAGAGCCTTTGGGATTAACAAGGAAGCAATTACAGTAAGTGCTTGTAGCTAAGTAGCTCCATCGAAGGTCTACTTCTTTCTACTTCTAGGCTTTCCAGCCTTTCAAAGAAAAAGTATGGTGGATGGTTCATGCACCTACTTAACCAAGTGAAGTAGGTCCCCTGAGAATAGTCCTTCCCTCTGCTCTCTACCTGTTTAAGATGTGGGCCCTTTTTGTCCTGCTTGAAAAGGTTACGAGGTAGCTAGAATTTTAATGCTATGGTCCTTCAAATTGGGCACTGGACTGACCTACTTCGGTTTCCGGTTAGTTTCAGACTCTCAATACTTTGATAGCCTAGCAATCATTAACAATTTATGGATTTTATTCTCTTCAGTGCGGGGTGAACAGATCTCTTCTTATCGGAGTTGAGCTCCAATGCCATTTGGCTGGTCTATATAACATTGGTGCACCTTCAAAAGCTACTAAGCTTATGCAGTTGCTGGAAGTTGGTATGCATGAGCATGGATATGCTCCCAGGTTAAAGCAGGGCTACCGCATTTAACGTGGATTGGGACAAGTATTTCCTATTAGCTGAGGAGCTGGTTGGGATTATTTAAGCAATTCACGTAATCTAGTCGATTCTACTTCATGTCTTACTAGATAAGTCACAAGGCCAAGAAATGATCTTGCAATCAGCTGTGATATGAAATGCAGTGACATAGTTTTGTGAGAGTCAATGCTTGTTCTGAGAAACTATTTGATAAGAGTTTGTTGACAAGATGCAACACCGCCCAACTAACTCCTAGATAGAAAGTTTATGCTAAGTAACAAATTTGTCAAGAAAATGACACCATAACTTTTATACGGTGGTCACTTGAGGGTTATAGTTTTTCTTTTCAATCACTCAAGTGCCATAATTTTCGTGCAGCACTCACTTAAATGCCATAATTTTTCCAGCAATCATTTGAGTGCCATATAACTTTTTAATCGATCATTTAGTACCATAAATTTTAAAAAATGTTTACCACAAGTGCTATGCCACGTCAGATTTTGAACACTTTGGTGAACATTTTTTTAAAGTTATTGCACTCAAGTGATTTCTTGATGGCACTCAGCTTTTTAGAAGTCATGACACACAAATGATAGAAAAAAATATTCAAGTGACTCAAGTGAGTAGTGTACGAAAATTATGATACATGTGATATTCTTATCCCCAAAGTTGTCAATCCTAGATGTTTTAATTTGTATTTGTTTCATGAGCCTAGAGTTCAGTTTATGACCAAAACGGAGGAAAAAAAAAAAGAAACACCAAAAACTACAATACACAAGCTTCTCTGATCTTTTTAACATATCATATCCCTAATTCATTCTCAGTTTTCACACTAATTTTCCACTAATTCCCATGTTGTTGAAGTACTACGGTGCTCCTAGAGAGGAAAATTTCAGAAAATAAGGGAAGGGGCTGTTATTGAACCCAATCACTAAAATAAACGGGCATGCATAGAATCCTGGAATCTGACAATATAAACTATTGTTAGCACACCGATGCTGAATATGTTAAAGCTTACCATAGACTCTGTCTGAAACTTCTAACACCCCTCCATTGGGCAGATTCCTATAAGAGAATATCCAGATTAAGGCCATAGTGCACCAGGATAAATCCATGTGCTTCACATCAAGCATCTTGGCACAAAAGAATTGCACTCATGTAAAACCAAAAGTCCATGTTACTTCATTTTACATAACATATACTTCATGGTGGAGAAAATTTTCTCCGTAGACTAGGAGAAATTGTAAGTCTATAAACCAATATTTTGCTCAGGGAAATGGGAGCTACTTGCTGTCGTTGTTCATTGCATCAAATGTGCACGGTAAAAGGTCACATAGATTTATGCTGGTAATGTTGTCATGAAAAAACCTGCACAATCCCAGTTGTAAACTTCGGCAGTTTCTAAAAAATCAACTCACCTTGTCTGTTTAAACAAATCATCCTTCTCCTCGATGATCTATCAACAAAGGCAAGTTTGGCCCAGACAATACCAGTGAAATAAATCGACTCACCTTGTCCGGTCTTCAATCATCTTCCGTACTATAGACATCGAAGGGCGCTTCTGAGGGAAGTCGGAAGCACAAGCCATCGCCACCTGCAACAGTCCCATTAACTCATCCTGGAAATTCTGGTATTCTCCCAGCTCAGGATCGAAAGCATCAACAGTCAATGTTTTCCGGTGGTGGACTTAACCCAATTTGCAAGATCAGCCCCATCAGTCATTATCCCAGTTAGAAGCTCCACAAGCAACAGCCCAAAGCTATAGACATCGTCCTTTTGAGGGTCAGCAGCCTTCGATATGCCTTGTGGAGGAGCCCTGGATGTGGGTCAGGCCGTAATCGGAAACTAACGGATCATAAGATGCGGTGAGGAGGACATTGGTTGACTTGATTTTTCCATGAAAGACATTGGGACCTTGAGAATGCAAATACTCTATGGCCCGGCTGGCTCCAAGAGCAATGCGGCGCCTGATTTCCCAGCTTAGTGGGGTCTTTTCCGACCCCATGCCTCCATGTAAAAGTCCATACAAGCTTCTTAGGGGCACGTAATCGAACAACAGGAGCGTCTCGTCTCTACTGTAATAGTAAGCCTTCAGGGGGAGTAGATTCTCGTGTTGCATCGCCCCCAATGCGTTCATCGTCTTCCTGAATTCACCATCAGGTAAGGCCACATCCTTCAGCCTCTTCACGCCCACTGTCCTCCCGTCCACCAGGACTGCCTTGTAAGATGTCCCGATGGTCCCTTTCCCTAAAACCTCAGCACTAGCCCTTAACAAGTACTGCAAGTCAAACTCCTGCTCCGAAGTGTCCAAGAAGGCCAGCTTGTTTGCTGAACGTGGTGGATTGTCCACTTCAACTGCTCTGCTCCTGCTGCTTTACTCCACGTGTCACCCAATCTTTGCCACAGATCACTAAGAGTTCCCGACATTATAGCCAGAAAAAAAGAAACCCCGAGTATGATCCGGTCACACTATGCCCCGCTATGGCAGCATGAGACAGCTTCTTTCTCTTCGGCTCTTCAGCATCGTTAGCTCCAGGTCTTCTTCTTGCTCTTTCCCTCTTGGTCAACGATATCGTAGCAGGAAAATTGTTTTTGGAAAAAGAAGAAAGCTACTTACTATGACGATCCAGATCCGGGCAAGACGGGGGGACAGACTAAGATCGCCTCGGCAGTACGTGGGCGAGACTAAGCGCATGTCTCTCACATCACTTAGGGGGGAATCCTGGGCTGGCTTATAAGGCTTGGGTTCCTCCAACTGTACATATTTTCTTGGGGTAGTATAGGCTGTCCCAAAATGAACAAAACCGTGAGAATGTAGTATCCAAAGTGGACAATATATGTATGGGGATGGGCCTAAGGTCCTTACAGGTGGTATCAGAGTCGACTCCCGCAACTTGTGGGGCCAGAGCGAGGGCCCTGTGCCGTAAGGGGCGGAGAATGTGACGACCCAGGCTCGGGGCCTGGGATAGCACGGAGGGACAGACTAAGATTGGCTCGGCAGTACACGGGTAAGGCCAAGCACATATCTCCTGTCCCACATTGCTTAAGGGGAATCATGGGCTGATTTATAAGACTGGGTTCATCTAACTATACACGCATTTTCTTGGGGTAGTATAGGTTATCCCGAGAAGAATAAAATTGTGAGGACTTAGTGTCCAAAACGACAATATATATACAGTGGTGGGCCCAGGGTCCTTACATTTACATTCACCAATGATCAATAGTGTGACGTGAGTCCAATATCCATGTAATTGGTCAGACAAAGAATTTTCAGTGTAAGCAAGGTCAGAGTTTCACTCAAACATCAATGGGTGTACTGCACAGACGGCTGTACTGCACAGACAGCTTCTGTCTTCTTCTCAATCTATATTATTCAATTTTCCTTTTCTCCCCACTTCTTTAGATCCGAGACGACTTCTAAAGCCGCTGACTGCAAGGCTATGTAATGCCATCTGCGGGGCGTCGACACTCGCAGCGGAATGAAAAAGCCTCCCAACGGTTTCTATTATACGTTCCCACTCTAAATTCCCATTGATCTGACACGGTTTCTCCTGTAACTTTTAAGAGAGTCTAAGTTCCTAAAAATCAATTATTGATTGGATGGTTTTGTTACGAAAATTCCACAATATTAATATTTTTTTAGGGAGGCCCTTTCGTAGGAACAAAAATTATCTTTGTATAATCACCAAGGGCCAAAGTTGACTTCGCACAAAATAAAAAAAAAAAAAGAAAAGAAAAGAAAAGAAGTTCATTTGGCATAATTACAGTACAAAACCAGAAGGATGAGAAACAGCAATGGCGGATCGGACATGCATTATTTTGGACACTGAATCCTCACGGTTTTGTTCTTCTCAAGACAGCCCATACTATCCTAAGAAAATAGGTTTATACAGTTAGAGAACCCATAGATTCTCCTCCTAAGTGAGGCGGGACAGGAAACCTTATAAGCCAGCTCAGGATTCTCCTCCCAAGCGATGTGAGACAAGAGACATGCGCTTAGCCTCGCCCGCGTACGCGAAGGCACAGCCTCCCCTGCCATCCATCCGTACTACCCTGGGTCTAGGTTGTTACATTCTCCACCAGAGAACCCATAGATTCTCCTCCTAAGTGAGGTGGGACAGGAAACCTTATAAGCCAGCTTAGGATTCTCCTCCCAAGCGATATGGGACAAGAGACATGCGCTTAGCCTCGCCCGCGTACTGCGAAGGCACAACCTTCCCTACCATCCATCCGTACTATCCTGGGTCTAGGTTGTTACATTCTCCACCCCTTACGACATAGTTTTCACAATTTTTATCCATACTACCCTAGGTCTAGATTGTTAGATTCTCCACCCCTTACAGCATAGTTTTCACAATTTTGTTCTTCTCAGGACAGCCCATACTATCTTAAGAAAATGTTCTCCACCTCTTTCTTATAAGCCATCCCAAGACTCCCCCATAAGGGATGTGGGATAGGAGACATATATTGTCTGCTTCGAACACTAAGTCCTCACGATTTTATTCTTCTTAGGACAGCCCATACTACCTCCAAGAAAATGCGTATATACAATTAGAGAACCTAGAACCTTATAAGCCAGTCCAAGACTCCCCTTCTAAGCGATGTGGGACAGGAGACATGTGCTTATGCTTAACCTCGCCCACATGCTGCCGAGGCGCAGCCCCTACCATCCCTCCGTATTGCCCCGGTTTGGGTCGTCACAATTATAAAATCTTAAACCTCACTTCTTTCTTTGGCATGTGGTAGCTTCCTATAGTGGCGGGCACATGCCTTTCTAATTTTTATTCCGGTAAAAGGAAAATATACCATAGAGAAAGAGAGTAGGCGTTTTAGGGTATGAGTAGCCTTTTTTAAAACAAAATGTGTATATTTCGTAGAGAGTATATGATTTATATCCGAGAGAAAGAGAATGCATTCCATGAAGGGTTTGTTAAGATAATGGAGGAAAATAGACAAGCACGACCGGTATTTGAAAAAAAAAAAGATCACATAGTTTTCATCTATTTTCTAGTTAAATAAGTTAATTTCTGCAAAAGTTAAGTATTTCCAATATTTTACATGGTTAAGTAACCTTTAGGTCATTGGGGTGCGAATAGGATTGGGTCTAGATTTTTGTAATCTCTGAAGGAACTTTTTGGCCTTAGATAATTTAGCCGCTATTTCTAAGAGTGCGATTTCTAGGGGCATGAGATTATTTTTTCCTTTAGGGCGATACTAGGAATCCTTGAGATTATTTTGTCCTTTAGGGCAATACTAGGAATCCTTGTCAACACCCACGACATGTAAAGAAGGGGGAGTTACTTTTGATTTTGAGCATTTTCAATGGAAGCTTTGAGCCCAAAAGTATTCTGATAATTTACCAGACAACGATGCTTTTGATTAGGGACTTTGTGTGCTCAAATCACTTTCCAGAAACATTCTGGAGCGCACCAGCACCATGACAAATATATAGTTAATAATTATAAAAGTCCTAAAACGCATCTGAACTCAGCTTTCATAACGTGGGTTCCATGGCCAAATATGAAGAGAAAAGCAGTGTCCTGGAAGCACGACATATCTCCAGATCAGAACCCACTAAACGGTGCTTATTTCCACTTATTCCTAAATAAGCAATGAGATTAATCATGCATGGGCTAAGTGGCAATCTCACAGCATGGCGAGGGGACAGACGACAATTCCTTGGACAAATTGTAACAAAAGAGTATAATAATTGTAATTGAAGTTAAGAAAATAATGGGGTTTGGATGGTGACGTGGCGCACATTGGCATGGATGGGGCTCACAAGTTTTTTTCTTACGTCGGCCGCCATCAACTTGAATTTTCCTCTTCATTGTGCCAATCAACTGCTGATGAAGCATTGTTAAGATTGAGTAGTATTCAAGGAAATGGAGATGAATTTGTTATTGCTCCATATTAAAATGAATGGTGTCCAATGTTTGTCACGAAAGCAAGGAAGGTCCGGGAAGAGGAGGAGGAGCACATTAAGGGTCGCGGATTGCGTGGTTGGGCATTATGTGTATGACTCAGTTTGACACTCTCGGGGTGTGGTCATCAGGGTTAGAGGATTTGGACAAGTATCGGCTGTTAATAGGTTTCTAGAATGGTGATAAGGGTAGGAATGAACCGAACTATACATCGAACAAGGAAGAGTGATTCTGAGATGTGGGTGTGTATGTGTGTGTGTGAACTGAAATTAACTCATGGAGATATCTTTTGACGTAATGCAAGCTTTGCCTTAGAACTCCAAAGTTAAGCAAGCTTAAGTTAGAGCACTATCAGAATTGTTGACATCTTAGAAAAGTGCCTACTTATACACTAAAGGATCTCACATTGTGTAAAATGCCAAGCCAAAGATGAACATGCCGACAAGACTCGGCAGAGACTAAGGACAAAGAACGGGCCCACGGGGAATCGTCACGGGACACCACCAGCCACCGAGAGCAGGGAGAGTGGCCATCTTGATCTAGTGCAAGGCGGTAATTTTCTATTTCTTTTGCAAATGTTTCGGTCAATCGATCACTGTTTCCATTAGAGTCGACATTGACAGTGCAGTGGCCGGCGTAGAATTCAATTTTTTATTTTCTGCATCATATACATCAATGCAACTAACATCCACTGAGGAAATTATTGACGTACTCCAGCTTGTGTCTCGTATGTTGTCAAACCTACTAGTTCACATAAGCTAATGGATATGTTGCAGCCTTTTTGTCTTCTTGTTTTCATAACGTCTCTCTTTTTACTCTGAATCAACACCGGCAATTAGTAACAATTTGATGGAAAGGTCATTACAGACACTGGAAGTAGCGCTGGCTAATCTTGTCCTGTTTCGGTTCCGAAAGGCGAAATGGACTGGTCAAGATAGGCACATATAGCGGAGCGCCATATGAAAATGAAGTTAATTCTTCCTTGGATTCCCGTGTTGCCTGCAGTACAAGATTGCAGATCCCAACACATAGCATCAAAGAAAGCATTGGAGACGTTTTATTGAAGAACATTTAGGCATCTTGACAGAACTCAGAAATTAGCAGCCACATCCTCTGGATGGTTAGTGGTGGATGTGCAATCCATTTCTTGGCCTCCAAGATCTCCTACTTAGTTTAGGGTTATAACTAGGTTAGGCTATAGAGACACATAAGCCTTTACATTCATCATCCTTATTTAATGCTTTCCACACTTGTTCACACTTATTTTCTAGGAATGTTTGACTAACCTAAGGCCTATCTAGCTAAGCCTCCTAGTTGAAATCAAAATAAAGGTTGAAATTGAAGATGTTACAACTCTCTCCCCCTAAAAAAAATTTTCTCCCCGAAATTTTAAATGCGTACCTAATCATCCAAAAGATGGGGGTACTGGCGCTTCATGCTTTCCTCACTTTCTTATATTGCATCTTTCATTCTATGGTGTCACCATAGCACCTTAACTAAGGAAATGACTTTATTGCGCAAGACTTGCTCTCTTCGATCCACGATCCGCACAGGCTACTTAACATACGACATTCTGTCGTTTATTTCAACCTTCTCGAAGTTCAGCACATGTGTCGGATCGGACTCATATTTTCTCAACATCGATACATGGAATTCATCGTGTACCTGAACAAGTTTCGATGGCAATGCCAACCGATAGGCCATATTCCATATCTTTTCTAGGATTTCAAAGGGTCTTATGTACCGTGGACTTAACTTGCCCGTCTCTCCAAAACGAGACATACCTTTCAATGGAGACACTTTGAGGAATACATAGTCTCTTACTTGGAATTCTAGAGGCTTTCGTATCTTGTCTACATAACTCTTTTGCCTACTTTGGGTGGCTCTAGGTCTCTTTCTTATTACTTGCACTATGTCTGCCATAGGTTGGACTAACTCTGGACCAATGACTTTCCTTTTTCCCAACATTGTTCCAACAGACTAGAGTTATGAAAGCTCGACCATACAGTACCTCAAATGGAGCCATGCCAATACTCTGCTAGAAACTTCAGCTTCGCCCTGCTTCCACTGTGCCACTCTAATTTCAATTTCTTAGGGATCTCTCTTCCCAAAAAACTTAGGGGGTCATAGCTTTGAGAACTATTCAACCAATCCTTACTTAGGGTGTTCGCCATTTCCCTTTTAGTTTCAACTTGCAGAGGTATTAATAGAAGTAGAGGCTACTTGTTGTTGAGCCTACTGATCCATCAGGCTTTCAATGGTCGTAAGAGCTTGTGAGATTCCATCTAGTTGGGGTCATCTTTTGACTTTCCTTTCGAAGTCACCTGATCTCAAGCACTCATGTTGTCTACTAATAAGACAACTATAGGAATTCTAGGAAAACCTTTCTACATCACAACCAAAAGTTAGTAGTCATGAGCTACTATCACACAAGAAATCAATCAAGCAAACAATGGCATATATGGACTGTTTTTCCTAACTAACTAACCCAACTTCCAACGCACCTTATCACTCTAGGTAACCCCGCTCTGATATCAAAACTGTAATGACCCCAACTCTATCCCCAGGGTCATGAGCAGCAAGGGTTATTTTCGCGATGTCCCAGGCTCATCACCGTCCCGATTCTTTTTATCTCGTTATAATGCACATGCAAAAACATGAATAAAGAACTCTCCGGACAAACAACAGTTGGAAGACTGTGACATACATAACGCAGAACACACTAATTTATATTATAACTATTTTTACAAGCCCTTTCTCTACGGGCCCTCTTTTCTTTTTTACATCGCAGTACAAGTTTTCCACATAGGCGAAGGGAAATCCTATCTCCTCTAGCATGACTATAGCTCCTAAAATTGATGTAAGACTTCCATGCCTACAAGAGTAAAAGATGAGGGGTGAGTTTTGGGGAAACTCAATAGGTAAAACCCATAATTCTCTACTAGGAAGACATCTCATCATCAAAATCTAGTAGGCACAACACTCGCAATGCAATATCGATGGCAAATCATTAGCAAACTTATTGCTACACCTCGACTATATGCAGATGTCCATTACTTCATATTTCAATGCATGCTTACCTTTTGCTTGTCAATGAACATATTAACATATCATGCTTATGCATAAACCAGCACTCATGCAAATTCATTTAGCGTCGTCCTAGCTCAACCAGGCCCTCCCGGCTCAACCAAGGCATACAGCTTCAAGCTAGGCATCTTGGCTCAACCAAGGCATCCCGGCTCAACCGAGGTATCTTGGTGCTAGCTCACCAAGGCATCCGGGCTCAACTCAGGCATCTTGGCTCAACCAGGGCATCCTAGGGCTAGCTTACCCGAGGCATCCGAGCTCAAACCCGGGCATCTTGGCTCAACCAGGGTATCTCGTTCAATGAACGAGGCATCGCCGCCGACGCTATGTGGCGACGGGCGCTTTTTCCTCTTTAAGTGCACACACAAGTGCATCACACAAGCCGATTTTTCATTTCTTATCTTAGCCAACGTATGCAAGGCTCGAGGGCATGCTCATTCAAGTGAGTGTGTCATGATCCTCAATATCATATTATGATATATGCCAGGAATGATTCTTAGTTCGTGGCTTGGGTCACATGCTTAGGCTATCGCGACTTGATGTCAATTTCAAACCGAGCAAACCTTGACCTCGTCTTGGGGCATGAACACACTCAAACATACAAACATGAGCAAGCACACAAAAGAATATTATAACAAACACACGGCTTACACGGGTGAGCACACCACTAAACTTGACGATGTAGGCTATCGCCCTAGCCAAGAGTTAGAGATTCTACTTACCTTCGATAAACCTTGAGCTAAGACATGAACTACAAAGGAAGGGCAGCTTACTATGAAGGCCGATAGAGAGAGACGTGAGGTGGAGGGCGTTTAAGAAGATGGAGGGTGGAGAAAATGGGAGCAAACTGAGGAAAATGAAGAGAGCTCCTCATATTTATAGCCCTTGGAGCCATCATTACCATGCCAAATGATCCATTCCAATGTTTCCAAGTGTCCCGCCTAAATTCCTTGGGTGGCAAGGCTATGGGTCCAATAATTGAAGCCTAAATGATGAGTTGGAAGGCTAAAAGGACTTACTTAGCAACCTAAGCTCATAGTCGTCATTGATGATGACCCACTTTTCACTTTTCCATTGGTCCACCTATATCCCGCATTAAATGAGCATTTAATGAAGTTTGACAATAATAATGCCAAAGTTACCAACTCAATAAATTCTAGAATCTTCAATCATTAATGAGGGCTCGTGTATCGCTCTCCAATTGGTCCATGTGTATACCAATTTTCTAGAATATCTAAGATATTTTAGACCACAATCATGACATTTGAAAAGTCAAGGGACACGTCACCTTCTTCATGAAGGAATTCTAGAGGACAAAGTACAGCCCAAGTGCTAAAAGTTGGCACGGAGGGACACTTAAGTGCCAAAAGTTAGGAAAGTGACACTTAAGTGCCAAAATCGGAGCAAAATGGATCGCTTAAGTGTCAATCCGGCCAAATTGATGTGGCAATTTTCCGACGAAATAAGTGTAACGGCATCGTTTTGCATGCTGACGTGGCTAGAAAATGCAAAAACGACGTCGTTTTTGCATTTTCTAGCCACGTCGATGCAAAACGACCCGTTTTACACTTACTTCGTCGGAAAATTGCCACGTCAGCAATTTGGATGGATTTTGGCTGGATTGGCATTTAAGTGATCCATTTTGCTCTGATTTTGGCACTTTTATGTCACTTTCCAAACTTTTGACACTTAAGTGTCACTTTCCAAACTTTTGGCACTTAAGTGTCCATCCGTGCCAGGTTTTGGCACTCTAGTTGTCCATACCTCGAATTCTAGAGTTTTCTTTTTACTTTCATTTCCTTCTCTAAAGAGACAAATTTTCCTTCCTCAAGAAGGCAATCTAGAAAAGTCTATCATCCAATTTGATTATGGGGCCGATGAAGAGATCATTAGGGACACCTCAACATGGCATTTAAGGACTTGAGTCCAAGCTTGGGCGTGACTCATACCTCTTGGGTGAGAAAAACAGTTTTGAATAATTTCTGAAATCAGTGTCTTTACCTTATCAAATGGAATCGAAAACTTATGAAATTTTAATATGTTTTAGAGAAGACCTTAAACGACATTTTTCATGAAAGAAATCAAGTCAAATTCGTGTTGTGGAAAGAGCAGTAATTCATTGAACACAATCCAAATATTCGTTAGTTGAGCAGATTCAACAGTCGGAGAGATAGATTCATTTCAAAATCTCAATCTTCACAAAACTTTTTGAAATTTTAATATGTTATAGATATTGATGTCATTTAAAACTTTCATGAATAAAGCATGTTCAAATTAAAAAGGGAAGAGTTTATAAGAATTCGAGAAATCAACTTGGTTAACATTTTCACTATGCCGGTCAGGTTTTGTACGATAATTGATTGAGCCTTCGTCCTAACCATTTCACCTCAAAAAAATCTGAAATTTAAAGATATTTTATATCACGATGTTTAGAACAACTTTCATGAAGGAAATTTCTTTAAATTAGCACCACAAAATCTGTGTAAAATTGGAAAATATAAGAGGTCCAGTAATTTTGAAAATCAAAGGTGGCAATCTTAGTTGGAAGAAGGCGGCGTCCCACTTGGTCAAGAAGCATTAATTGTCGGGCATCCTTATCTCCCAAGTTTTCAACTAGGTCCTAGGTTAGCTTGGACACTTCCTCTCGGCATTGAATAACTAGAAGCCAAATGTAATTAATGTGCTCTTCGCTTGTCTAAGAGGGTTTGACTTGCTTGCTCTTTCTTCCAATGGATATGTAGTCCATTTCTTGGCCTCCAAGGTCTCCTCCTTAGTTTAGGATTATAACTAGGTTAGGCTATAGGGACACATAATCCTTTGCATTCATCATCCTCATTTAATGTTTTTCACACTTGTTCACACTTATTTTTTAGGAATGTTTGACTAACCTAAGGCCTATCTAGTTGAGCCTCCTAATTGGGACTGAAATAAACGTCGAAATCAAGGATGTTACACGGTCGATGAGCAAAATTAAGTATTTAGATTATAAAAATCAGCAGGTGAGTGACCATAGTGGAAACGACAGTAATTAGGCTATGAATTTTTATTGGATCATGATTTTGACTAAACCTTAGTGCTTAACAATTTCAACCGCCGACCCTAGAGTAAATGCAGTTTTAGGAAGATTGCAAAAGGTTACCTTGTAGTGGATCCACTCTTGCTGCCCTGAGGGAGCAGATTGGCGAGGGTTATCACCACCAAAGACTAGTCTCTTGTTTGACATATATAGTGTCCTGATGACAAGCCCAGAGGGAGTATATAAATAGCAAGCATATGCCTTCAGGATCTTCTCTCTAGGCAGAATCTCAAATGTATGTTCAAATACCTTAGCATATCCCCCCTCTTTGAGCACTTTTGTCCCCTGAACAAGTCTAGCAAATGTTGCGTCTCGGATGCTGGGGCTAGTTCTAACTGTTTCGAAAACAAACATTGCCCAATTTCAAATTAGTTGAGCAAATTTTTCAAATGAGTAAAATGGTTCATTCTTGTGAGATAAGAACATTACCCATGTGTATTATGAATAATCATCAACGACCACTAACCAGTATTTTCTTCCACCTAGATTAGTCGTCCCTTTGGTGCAAATAGGTTTGCCAGTAGCAATAGATTTTATTGATTTAAAAGAGCTTCTTACTTGCTTTCCTAAAGTGCATTGCAAGAGTTGCATTTGCTATAATTGATTTTTGATAAACCACAAACAAGATCTTATAAGAATATCTTGTGGATCTGCTTTACATTTATATGTCCTAATCTCTTATGCTATAGATCACACTCATCTTAAATAGACATTAGGAAATGAGCTTTTTCAAAGTCGATGTCAAGCAAGTGGATGTTATCGTACCTATTTCTAGTAAAGGATTGTGACTCATCCTTGTTGGTGCCAATGCACTTACCTTCTTCAAAGCTAATTTTGTATCCCTTGTCACATAGCTGGTTGATGCTTATGAGATTGTGTTTCAGGCTTTTGACAAGTGATTAGGTTTCCCTACCTAATGTTTCCTTCACTATAACGATCCCAACTCCATCTTTAGGGTCGTGAGCAACGAGGGTTTGCTTTTATCAATGCGCAATTAGCAGAATTAGACTTTGAATTGATTTGTGAACCATTCAAGAGTGTTAAACTTATTGGGAAATATGATTCAGGATTTCGATGTGCACGACCAGAGAACTCAACCATGGATTGACAATTCCACCATAAGAATCAATGAGAGACAATCTTAAGCCATTTCAGACCAATCCAAGAATAGCTAAAGATCGATTCGATAACGGTATATAATCGGACGGCGGGTGGTTCCACACGATTACTATATTAATTACGAATGACTGTAATCAATTCCAAATGATCATGTACTTTAGAATGAGCGATTGACCCCTCACGATTATATGACAACCGAGGATCATTCATGAATTGAAATGACTCAAATGTGGATTGATATCAAATCAACCACGGGTCGAACTCGTGAAACCCCTAAAGAATGCATGTTGGTTTTAATTATACTAAGTTGCATTTGATAGATTTCAACCACATATTCTAGTCCGGTTAAGGTTATCAGACTTTAGAGGATTAAGGGATAAAGTACACCCCAAGTGCCAAAACTTGGCATGGAGGGACACTTAAGTGCCAAAAGTTGGGAAAGTGACACTTAAGTGTCAAAATCAGAAAATGGATCACTTAAATGCCACTCTAGCCAAAATGCCGACGTGGCAATTTTCAAGCGAAGGAAGTGCAAAACGACGCCGTTTTGCAAACCGACGTGGCTAGACAATACAAAAACGATGTCGTTTTGGTGCTAACGCGTAAAAAAATCATATAAAAATTAATTAAACTAAATTTAAAACTAAATATATTTAAAACATTTAAAAATAAAATAAAAATATTTAAAAACTAAAAGTTGAAAGGGGGCGAGGGCCGCCTCCCCACCGTCGTCGGAAGGGCCGCGGCGGAAGGAGGAGGGTCGACCCAGGGGTCGCCGGCCCCGGCCAAGGACTAGCGACCCTGGCCAACCGGTGGCGAGGGCCCGCGAGCCCTCGCCCCAGATCTAGGCAAGGGCCATCGACCCTCCCCGATTTGGGTGAGATCTAGGGCGAGGGTCGCGGCCCTTGCCCAGATTTGGGGCAAGGGCTAGCGAGCCCTCGCCACCGGCTCGGCCGGGGTCGCCGGCCCCGAGGGCTAGGGCCCGGCCACCCCGGCCCGACCCTCCTCCTCCCTCTTTTTTTAATTTTTAGTTTTTTTAATTATTTTATTTTATTTTTAAACGTTTTAAATAAATTTATTTTTAAATTTTATTTTATTAATTTTTATATTAACTTTTTTACCGTGTTAGCACCAAAATGGCGTCGTTTTGCACTTCCTTCGCTGGAAAATTGTCACGTCGGCATTTTGGCCGAAGTAGCATTTAAGTGATCCATTTTGCTCCGATTTTGGCACTTAAATGTCACTTTCCAAACTTTTGGCACTTAAGTGTCCATCAGTGTCAAGTTTTAGCACTCCAGGTGTCCGTACCTCGAGGATTATTGGACTTTGTTTCATCAAAATTCCTTAATTATCGATAAACATTGAATTCTTGGATAAGTGAAATCGAGTGAGAAATTGGAAGCTCAATGGGCTACACGCCTGAGTTAGGCCCAAATTGGATGAATCAAGCCCAAACCCAAGCCTTGTGTGCGTGAATAGTGTGCATATTGCTGGACCTTCACTGTTTTCAAATTTTATAGAGGTTTCTATGGTTTGAATCTCACAAAAATTTCTCCATGAAAGTTGTTCAAAACATCTTGATCTGTAATATACTTTAATTTCATATTTTTCTGAGGAGAAATGGTTGGTACGAAGGTCTACTCTTTTATCGTGTGAAAATTGCCAAGTGCAGTAAAAATGGTGACCTATTGGCCTTCTCGATTTTTCTATAAATTTTTCCCTTTGGAATCTGAACATGCTTCCTTCAATAAAGTTGTAAAGGACATCTATTTCTACAACATACTAAAATTTCAAAGTGTTTTATGAAGATTTGGATGTTGAAACGGGTTTTTATTCTACGGTCATTGGAACTATTCAACAGACGAGATTGGGTTGACTTTGGTGATTTACGGCTCTTTATACAAAACGAAATAGTTTGGATTCCTAAAAAAATGTTATTTAAAGTCTTCTCTACAACATATTAGATTTTTATAATTTTTTGAATCTGTTTGACAAGGTAATGACATTTATTTCGAAAATTGCAGGAAACTATTATTCACATTGGAGGAAGATGGTTACATGCCTAAAGAGTGGGCGCCAAGGGAGGCCTATGACCCTCCAAGCCCATCAAGCCATCTTTCATAAAATATTGGCATCTAATGCAACCAAGTACGTGAATAGTGCATGAATAGTGCACAATCTGGTGAAATGACCGAAATGCCCTTCCATTGGACTAAGGACAAAAGGGCAAAGTGGGAAATTGGATATGGAGGGGGCGGTACAAGCAAGAGTGGATGTCCAAGAGCTTGAGGGAAGCCACCTAGCCTACCTAGCTAGTCTAAACCTAAGCCTATCCACTCAAGTGCCTAACTCCCCTCATTAATGCAAGGATTTTTGCTTATTGGACAAGCCACTTTGATTGATTGATATGAGTTCAAGAGAATGTGAATTTGATGGGTATTAATAGACAAGATTTCCTTTTGTCTCTCTCTTTCTCTCTCTCCTCTCATTCCCTTTGGTTTCCATGGCAATTTTCTCTCTCTTCCCTCATTTTCTCTCACTTTCTCTCTCTCCCTACCCTTTGGATGAATTTCCCTTATGTTCTTTCTCATTTCATACACATTTCTCTCTCATTTTTCTCTCTAGACTTATCGGTAATCGACCACCACGCGAAAACCGCTTCCCTTTGGAGCTGAGGAAGTTACTGTCTAGCCCCTTAAAACAGCCCTCCCTCTCTCTCTCTCTCTTTGTTGGTGGTTTGGACACCGCCAACCTAAGGGAGGCCTTTTGTCGTCTAGCCCCCTCACATGAGCTATGGAGGCATGGCCAGTAGCCCACAGCCGCTGTCCAACCTTGCTACTCCTTCCATGACGCTTTTTAAAGCTTGGACTTGGGTGTGAGTGGTTTTCTAGCACTGGATTAGGGTTGTTGTTACATTTTGGAAGTAGTGTAGGGTGAGATTAAGGTTAAATGATGATTTTGTGATTAGTTGGTTTTATGTGATAAGTGATCACTAGGTTCCGCTAAGTTATCTTGATAGGTTATCGAGTTTTGGACGATAAGTTATTGAGATTTGGGCGATAAGTTATTGAGTTTTTGACGATAAGTTATCGAGGTTTAGGCGATAGGTTATCAAGCTTTGGATGATAAGTTATCGAGGTTTGGGGGATAGGTTATCAAGCTTTGGACAATAAGTTATTGAGATTTGGGTGATAAGTTATTGAGTTTTTGACGATAAGTTATCGAGGTTTAGGCGATAGGTTATCGAGTTTTGGATGATAGGTTATCATGTTTAGGGCGATAGGTTATCGATTTTTATCAATAGGTTATCACTTCTTGGTTTGATAAGTTACGTGGTAAGTTACGTGATAAGTTATTAGGTTATGATAAGTGAAGTGTGATATGTGATTATTATATGCAATAATAGAGTGATAAATTATATTGTAATGATATGTGAAACAATGTTGTGATGAAGCATGTTATTAAAAATAAGTTTTGGTATAATGATGTGTTGTTATAATATGCCATGATAGAATGATACACTATCATGTGGTGACGTATGTTCTTATGTAGTGACATTGTGATAAGGCATTTGATAAGTGATTTTAATGACTTATGTTCAAGTATGATAATTTGTCCTATAGTATATGCCATAATGGGGTGATGGATCATATTGTGGTGATGTGTCATACATGATGCGATTTTGTAATGAAGTGGATTATTTAAATAAGTCTAGGATAGATTGTGATGACAATGTACTATATGTGTTCATTAGAAATAGTTGTTAAACATGTATACATATGTTATGTTCATTGTCCATGGTCGATGCGTGAGATCACCCCAAGCCTCAGAGACAAGATATATGATGGTTCTTGGACGTGCAAGGAAGCATGTTTGGTCAAGTCTTTCTCTCGAGATTGGCGATATTGAGACGTATCGTTTCCGGACCAAGTCCAATACTAAATCGGTGATCATGTCATGATGGGCCGGTCCTTTCTTGTTCTCGATGCGATATTGAGACGTATCGTTCCCGAGTTAAGTCTGGTACTAGGTCGATGATCATATCATGGCAGATCAGTCCTTTTTTGGTCTCGGCGCATTATTGAAGTGTATCGTTTTCAATCCAGATTGGACTTAGGTCGATGCTCAATGTGACGGGTCAAGCCATGGATTCTCATTTCGTGCTCGGCATATTTTCTAGATGTATTTTCGATAGATCATGAAACACACTTTGCTTGGCACGCCATTGAGGCATTCACACTTGGCTAATGAGAAAGATAACAATGGGCGAGAGTGATGATGTACTCGTGTGATCATATAAAGACCCCGATGCGTTTTATGCGGGGTGTGAACTCGTCCTGAGGCTTTTTACGCGAGATGAAGCCCAATTAAGTTTAGATGCCCCAAGTCAATGGGATGCCATTCGCGGATGAATTTTAGAACGAAACTCCTTACGTAAATGCCCCCAATTCAACGGGATACGTGCTCAATGGGTTGAGACGATACCTGGTTACGCCAGATGACTACGAACCTTCGGGTTGGCCTTGGGTCCTGAGCGGCCATAATAATTTGAAAGCATAGTCTCGAAGGTTGCATGGTAGTGTGGGATGCCATGCGATTCTTGAGACGCCACATGTGTAAAGTCCATGAATGCTAAGTGCATATGATAAGAATGATGCCATAGTCTGCACATGTGTGCAATGGATATATATGATTTACATGAGAAAAGTGCATGAATTAAATGTCATTTCAATGACTTGTGTGGCACATGCATGCTTTGATCGACCCTATTTATGAATTTAGAGGCATGAGAATATTCTGCAAGTCGATGTTTGAGTCAGAAAGGCATGGATAAGTTTGTGAATTTGCACGTCTTTGACTAGGACTTGAGAGATTTAAGTTGCTGCATGGTGCTTGAAATTATTCTTATTCATGCTTGGATGATTAAATTGTGAACACTGTATGCTTAATGGAATGGTCCACTCAAGTAATTATTGTTTATACTATAATTGGACACGTGATAGAGTGTCATATGTTGAGTTACCTACTTCCTATTAATAGATAATGCAAAGCGAAGGCTTTGTTATTGGTTTGCCATCGATAGATAACCTATATGTTTAGGGCATTTTCAAGGTGAATGGCTTCCCTACGCGAGGTCTAGGGAATTCGCTCGCCGAGTTTATCTCACTCCTCGTTGTTTAAATTTTTTTCGGCCCTAATAATGGCTATCCGAGCTCGAGCCAAAGTACCTTGAGATGGACGTGTACTAGAAGCGTAGGGGATGCCACTTTGTGAGGTCGCCCTTATAGAATAGAGGTGCTAGGCCAATCCCGAATCATCTTTGGAAGCGTGTATGGCTAAACTGCTGAGGTGTAATTAGAGTTAACTTGTATTGGCTAATGGATGTGTTTATGAAAGTGTTTGTTGATGTGTTCCTTGCTATCTCTGTTTGTTGGTTGGGTGAATTGTTTTTGCTTCCGCTTGCATTTATAATCGATAATACGAATGGGTCGATGACACCTCCCGAGACGTCGCAATTCAATGACCGAAGGGAAAGAGGGTTGTCGTGTGTTCGATGGTCGGGGCGTGACACGAATTCTACAAGATTAAGGGAGATAACATGGTCATACTCTCACTCAAAGGACACAACCTCAAATATAATCAACATTAACCTGTTGTTTGAAAATATATATTCGATGGAACAATAATCTAGTTGCTCTGTATATTTTTTCAAACTAAAGAAACTAAACCTCAACAAATCCAATTTCAAACATGTCCAAGTATCTAAATTCATACCTATAATCCAATTAACAAAAGTTCCATGTCAATATCACCCTCGTACTACTCATCACTAGCTAAACAACCTGAAAAATATTGGAATGAATTGGGTTAGCAATTACAGTTTAGTAAGTAATAGATCTCTTCTAAGTAGATCAAACATTCACTATGCATCTTTATAAAACAATATCATCACTCATCAATCCCAAATCCAGTATATAATATACCTTAAATATCAAAAAGGGATCATGCTTCTTCAATAGAACTTTTTGCATATTAGATCAACCAATATTATCAAATCCAAAAACAAATCAATCATTAATGGTCCATTTCATTGATCAATCTCTATCAAATCAAATATCAATAGTTTATTCCATCAACTAGTCTAATTCTTAATATCTAATTGTGGTCGTGCTTAATGCATATGACGAAGACGACCAAGTTTACCCCCTTGGCTAGGTCTCTATCTATATCAGCTAGTAGTTTGGCCCAAAAGGGTGTCCTAACAATAGTATGCACGCTTACCACCCTCAATGGGTTCTAATCATATAGATATGAGAATAACCCACCAATCTTGGGAAA
This sequence comes from Eucalyptus tenuipes, assembly GCA_014182365.1. NCBI lineage: Eukaryota > Viridiplantae > Streptophyta > Magnoliopsida > Myrtales > Myrtaceae > Eucalyptus > Eucalyptus tenuipes. The sequence continues at coordinate 14,733,685 of CM024539.1, read as the reverse complement.
AATGTTAGAAAAGTCCTAAACATTTTACATTTGTGCCAATTTACTTTTAAACCTTTTATTGGTGCCAATTCGATCCTAAACCTTTTGACTCGGTGCCAATTTAGTTCTAAACCTTTTATTGGTGTCAATTTAGCTCTAAAATGTTTGATTTGTTGCCAATTTAGTCATAGAACTTTTGATGTAGTGCCAATTCAGTCTTTCTAGCTAATTTTGGCTAGATATTGCTAACAAATACAATGGTCAGCTAACCTGGCATGGGCGGTGCTGACATGTATAACTTTTAATAATATTTTAATATTTTTCAAATTATTTATTTCTTTTCTTTTCTTTTCCTTTTCTTTTTTTTTTTTTCTCCTCTACTCCTCCTTCCTCCAATCAATTGCCGGCTAGGCGACCAGCCAAAGGCGAGGATTGGCAGTGTTGAGGTCTTTGGCATGCCTCACCGATTACTAGCGAGGCTTGTGCCCTCGCTAGTGGCCGCGAAGGTGGCGAAGCTCTCCTCGCTAGATCCAAATGAGGTAGAGCCTTGCCTAGCCCCTAGCGAGGCTTGAGCCCTTGCCAAAGGTCACGAGGTCACGCTTGTGAGGACTCAAGCCCTTACAACCACTAGCAAAGGCTCGAGCCTCGCCAGTGGCTAGTCGCCTAACTAGCGATCCGCTGAGAAAGGAGGTGGAGAAGGGGGAAAAAGAAAAGAAAAAGAAAAGAAATAATTCAAAAAAATATTTAAGAAATATTAAAAATTGTCCATGTCAATGCCGACCATGCCACATCACCAACCAAATAACGTCTACATTAGCAATATTAGGCCAAAATTAGTCAAAATAACTGAATTGGCACTAGGTCAAAAGTTTTAGGACTAAATTGGTATCAAGTCAAAAGTTTAGGATTAAATTGACACCAGTAAAAGGTTTATGACTGACTTGGCACCAGCCTTTAAAAGGTTTAGGACTGAATTGATACCAATTAAAGGTTTATGACTAAATTAGCTCAAATGCAAAATGTTTAGGATTGTCTTGACACTTTTCTCCACCAATCTCAATCTCCAAACTCACAACCAGAACTTGAAATTATTTTAAAAATTTGGTTTACTACCTAAACATATAACTTTTCACAATTCAATATATATCAAAGTACATTTCATAAACCATATTCATAAATCATAAAGTTTTCATGATTTTTGCAAACTGTTTTCAAGCAATCAACTCAAACTATAGTCGATATATACTTTTCCATTTCAAATAGACAAAATGGTTTTAAATGGTCAATCTAGTTTTTTTGCAACCAAATGTGCCATTTATTAATTCATAATATAACTAATCCATATTGCTTTCAAATTGTGAGTTTATAAACTCAAAGAAGAAATAATATTATTCACCTGGAGGAACTAAAAACCAACCCACGAAGTTTACTTGAGTCAACACACTCGTATTTCAGTCAATTAATTGAAATAAGGATATCAAAATCCGAGTAATATACTATTCTAACTAAAGACTGGGCTAAACTATGCTTCTTCGTTGACAAAATAACTTCTATGCGCTAATGAAGAAACTTGTTTATAGTGAACATTCATATTTATCTATCATGCGCGAAACTTTAGAAATTCGGTCCAATCAATTCGTACTTCGGAATTGATTTTTGTCAAACGCTACGGCTCCACGGCCCCCTAAAATATCATTTCCATATAAATTCACAACTCAATAACTTCTCAATCAAATCTCGCATTTTAAAATTCACTTAACTCCAATCTATAGCCTAGTTCCCAAAATTACTACAATTAGACTAATAATGGGCTTGAATACTTACTAGACATTGCAAAACAAATTGATCTAGCTTGTTGAGACGTTTGGAGCTTGCTTACATGAACTCCTTTTTTCTCTTCCTCTCTTATTTTCTTCTTAGCTTTATTCATGTGAATATTCTTACTCTATTTTAAGGAAAAACCCATAAAAACTCCAAATTATACCCACTATTGCACATTTACCCTTGAATTTTTTTGTAACATAAAAAACCCCCCAAACTATGCCCACTAAGGTATATTTACTCTAAACTTTTTCTTAGCCCTAAATTTATACTTATGTGACACATTCACCCTTTATCCATGTTTCAATCTTCTAGCCAAAACAACATCATTTTATTACACTTAAGCCATTGGACACTAGGTCAACACTGTTTGCTTTCTATATTTTTAACAATGCTCATTGAACGAATCTTGACGGATGTCACATATGTACAAGCTTCATTTTTTTTGGTTTCAGATAAAAGTTTAAAGTAAATATGCACAGTGAACAAAGTTTAGGATTTTTTGTGATTTTTGTCGAACTATTTTATTGCCACCTCAACTTTTCTTTTCTTTTTTTTTTTTTCTGATTTTGTTGCCCATGTTTATCTTCTTTTAACCAAGTAGCCTCCACCTGTCTCCCTCCGTTTTCTCTTCCATTTTCTTAGCCGATTGTTATACTCCCGGAAGAAAAGAGCAATGGCGAGCTGAAGTCCTTCGACGACTCGAAGGCTGGTGTGAAGGGGCACGCTGATGCCAAATTGACCAAAAAACCCAGAATCTTCGTCCAGCACTACCTCAAGCTCGAGCTACATCGAGCCTCAGAATCACTAGAATCGAGCCTGAGCGTTGCTGTCATAGACTTCCGAGGCCTTCGCCGCATTGGCAGCCCTAGCGAGCGAAAGGGGACGGTTGACTGGGTCCGGGAGGTGTGCCAGAGGTGGGGGTTCTTCCAGGACGTGAACCATGGCGTGCCGGTGGCCCTCATGGAGGAGATGGTCGAAGAGGTGAGGAGGTTCCACGAGTAGGACCGCGAGGCGAAGCGCGAGTGGTATTCCGGGTCGAGGAAGGTGGTGTACGACAGCAACTTCGACCTGTATCGAGCTCCGGCGGCGAACTGGAGGGACACGCTGACATGCGCATTAATTCCTCGTTGTCCGGATCCTCAGGAGTTCCCAGCTGTCTGTCGGTAATGTCTGTCCGTGTCTCTGTCGGGGATCGCTGTGTACGTGTGTTTGCGTGCGCGTCTCTGCATGTAAAGAATGCGAAGAATCTGTGGCCTAGATAACCCATGCCTTGACCATAAGATTTAGAGAGGGCTCATTTCCATCCTTAGATGATCAAATCCATTTTTATCTTCATTAGATCGTTCTTGTTAGTCTCTATATTTGTACAGTTTCCTTTAGGTTAGTAGCTTTGTTTTGTATGGTTTTTCCTTAAAATTAAACTTATAGCTGCTTTCAACCAAAAAAAAAAAAAAAAAAAAACTTATTATTGCTTAGAGAATAAAAATTAACTTCTTATTCATCACCATTGATCTTATCGCAACTTATCCATTTTTCCTCATTTCTACTTCAATACTAACTTTCATGGTGAATTTGTTTTTCAATTAGTTTAAAAACAGAATCAAGTATTTTATACGCTATATGATTGTTGACATTTTTTATTGACACACTTTACATAGACCATGGGAGAGTTAAAAAGAGTATCTAAAAAGTAGCTAAAAAAGAAAAATTTATAATAAACTTTTGTAGACACCTTGATATTTTTCTCGTAAACACCTCATCTAAAACGAATTAGATGTAATAGTCATTTAGACTTTTTATTTTTATGCAAATTTTTTTATTTAATTAATTTCCATCTATTAAATTCTGCATTAGGGAGTGTTTTCAAGAGTGTTGTTTTATTTGCTCCGAACATCTTATTATGTGTATATAAAAAAAGAGAGCTTGGTGGCGATATGCATAATACAAATACAAGTTGATGATGTTAAAAAGCTGTTGATGTTCAAATTTGTTTGGATTTTCTGGTAATTAATACATGAATTCGCCGGACAACTTGAAAAAGAATAAGGTTTCTATAAATTTCTTGCTTCAAGAAAGCTTATATGTATATTGGTTACTGGTTAAATTTAAAGGAAAAAAGTTCTTTTAATATGCCCGGTAACAACAACCAAAAAAAAAAAAAATGTGATATTCCTACTTATAACAATTATATAGAAAAACTTTTAAAAAATAAGAAGAAAGAGAGTGAATAAATTTAGATTCCACTATTTTCAATTTTGCTTAGATGATTAAAGGTAATTTTGTCTCTTTCTACCATATGAGTGGATTTAGACAAAAAAAAAAATGGGTTGAAATAGCCCCACTTTATCATTTAAGATGTGACAATTTAGTAATTGGGTCGGGTTTTTATGCAAAGTAAATTGACCCTGTTCATATATATTTCCACATGTGAAACGAATTTATGCAATTCAAATAGTTCCACATTAGTTCATGCATTCATCATTATTGACAGGATCCTTCTTGAGAGAGTGAGGTAGAGATTGAATTGCCTGATGTTCATTGCATACTGGTCTCAATCGACTTGCAGAGACGTGATGATTGAGTACAAGGACAGAATGCTGGAATTGGCGGATACGGTGTTCGAATTGCTGTCCGAAGCCCTGGGCCTTGACCCAAACTACCTGATAAACATCCACTGTGGGGAGCGATTCTACTTCATCGGCCATTACTATCCTGTGTGTCGGGAATCGGAGTTAACTCTTGGGTCCAGTGACCACACCGAGAGTAGCTTTATCACCGTCTCTTCTTCAAGATCAAGTTGGTGGCCTCCAGGTCAGCCACCGGAACTGGTGGGTCGATGTTACTTCAATCCCTGGCGCCCTCGTAATAAACATGGGAGACATGATGTAGGTCAGTTCATAAGAGATTCGCAGTTCCCATTTCTATAAGTCAGTTTCTTGTTCCTCTGTTATTGCATGAGCCGATGCATTTCTAGCCTTATCTACTTTTCTTCATCTTGGTTGATTTGATAATTAAGGGTCCATTCGTTTCATTGAAAATGGGCAATTTCTCGAAAATATTTTCTTAAAAGTCATTTTCCGGAATTTGGCTGAAACTTGAAAAAGTCTCAAAAAATATTTTTCAATGTTTGGTAAGGAAAATATTTTCTAAGACTTCACCACCTAGGCATGCATCGCTTACTGACCCATAAATCCATCAAATCTGAACTTGTCTTTACGGCCAGGCAAACTTACTTCACATTTTTGTTCCCTCACTGTCGCCAAACACTCATCCCTTCCCAGAAATGTTCGTATAGATTTTAAACTTCTCTTGAAAATCTACAATCTTGAACAAAAGAGAAGAGAAGCAAAAGATGAAAGAAGCAAAGCATGTACAACTCTCATGAGAATCTTCCAATTGAGTGGCTTGTTCTTGCCCCGGGTTTTGTGTTTTATAATAATCAAAAGAGAAAAGAAGATAAGTATGTAGAGCCATTTGCTTAAACAATGTACAAAAAAGGATAGGGAAGAGTGTAGGGGCTTTAAGTTGAATGCAAAGTCCATAGTAAGATCACTAGTCATAGAAATGCCAATACAAAACAGTCTTACATCAAATTTCATCTCACGAAGTATTGAGAATAACAACATAGAAAGAAAGAACACGAGTCTTTTGGCGGTAAAGCTCAATACAATATACCACTGACGATGATCTCCGTTACTTAGAAATTCATCATTCCACACTTTGCGAAGATTTGCACTCTTCACCATGAATGCTTTCCAAATTTTTCATTTTCAATTAGATGGTCAAAAACTGATCCAAGGATAATTTCATCATATATGTCCACTTTCATCACCTCATTGTAGAGTTAAGAGTAATAGACTTGAGAGTGATCGACGTCGCTTTGACCTAATGACTTAATTGCCAAGGCCATCTCTCCAAGTTGTGTTGAAAGTGCAACATACTTGTCATCATTGTCGAAACATTTTCGCCTTTTGTGAGACCTCTTTTTTGAATCACAGTAGAGGAAGATGTTTTCGAGCCCTTCATCAACTCATTGAAGTCATTGCCTAAGTCGACAAGTAAGGAGTCAACTTCCGCTGCATTGATGTCCCCGAACTTCTCAGCAATGCTTTCAGTGGCAATATTTCTCCCAACCACCACAACCATCTCATCATACATATCATTCATCTTGTTCAGATACTTTTCATGAGAATGATGGATTTGTAAATGCACAATATTCATTCAATTATTAGTTCCACAGCTAGATATGAAAAGAAGCTATTAAGCATACAACACTTAGGCTTCAAATTATGACAAAAAAAAAACATTTGAAGCCCTTTTTTTGTTTGTTTCTTTTAGTCCTTTTCCCTTCACAATTACGCCTAAATAGAAATTGCATTGTCGATCCATCTTTGCAAGAAATGCGAGATCAATAAGATCAGGGAGCATGAGGTTCCGAAAACCCCTATCAATGTCAGAATTAGCAACTCATTTGCGACGATGTTCCGAAGCGAAGTCATCAATGTGCTTTCTATACCAGCACATATTGAGATCAAAACAGACCAGAAAGCATAAGGGTCTTCGACAACATACTACTCCAATTCATTTCTTGATCATTGAGGCAAAATGCTATCACTACTCGACCTTCTCTAGTTTCTTTACTACTCATTTCTTCAAATGAGGCTCGAGAAGTGATGTCTTAAAGCATATTCAAGATCACATTTTCTAACAATTTGAGAAACAATCTTAGGCAATTAGCCCATTGTAACATGCCTAGAGTCCAACCATGCTCTAATACTAACTCAATAAGCTCTAGACATTCTTACATGGTGCCTTCTCAGGCTCTCCCCACCAAAATTGGAAAAGATAAAGAGAAAAGAAGCAAACTTTACCAACCCTAGTCACACTCCAGAGATACCCAACAATCAAAATCGAAATTGCAACAACAAAAGACATTGAGAAAATTTCCACATATAAGTTGTTAGCGTGAAAGTCAATATTAAATTATGCATTGCACTTGTAACAAATATAGAAACAACATTAACACGATTACTTATGGCTTCAGCGAAACAAGGGTGACTAATAAGTCAACAATCTGCTTTTTTTTTCTTTAGTCCAGCATGTTAGCAAATGCATTGAAGTTAAAAAATCTTGGCTGAAATGTTTAAGAAATTTTCCCTTAGATACTAAGTAAGCATATAAAGACACAGATAACTGCTTATGTTAAACATTGGCTAAAAGAATGTACTGAGTAATTGATGAGAAAAATTACCAACACATATTGATCAAATTTCTTTTTCCCAGCTATGACCATCTTCAACTTGTCATCCCAATTGAATCCATTCTTGCCACGCACAATTTGAATCATCTTCCAATTGCTTTTGACTATCTTCAAATGGTTCTCAACATAGTCGGGCTCACAACAAACACCAAACTTCTCATTTATTGTATTGACAACTTGAGCAATTGAAGAGAGTTTGAATGTGCTCGAAGGCTTGTTTCCTTTACTAGCTTCATCGGCGAGGATTTCAAGTAAAACACGTTCCATAGACTTCGACCATCTAAATTGCTTGACCTTCTCATTGTTTGCCTTACTTTTACCGATCATGATAACTACGTAACAAATTTAAACAGTAGAATAAGAAAAAATATGATGAAGACGGACACATAGAAAATATTTAAAGATGATTATCATTAGAGAAATGGAAATCGCATGTTCAAAATAAAGCACTCAAAAGAAATATAAAGAAAACTATTGGCTTCTTCTAATATTTTGAAAACTAATCCACAATGCATGTGCAATCCTATCCCTTTTTGATGCCCATATCTTATTTTCCTCCTTTTCCTCCTTTTGAGAAAGTTGGATTCTTGGATTTTCTTCGAGATTCCATTTGTCTATCCATCTCTTCCTTGATAAAGTCATTGGGATAAGCTCCTATAATAAAATTGTGAATGATACAACAAGTTAAGACAACATTGACTTGTGTTCTAAATGACAAAAAAGGTCTTTAATCTAATACTCAAAAATGCTTCCTTAGAGCTCCAAATGCTCTTTCAATAGTAGTTCTTAGAGATAAATGCCGCAAATTGAATAGTTCCTTCTCGTTTTCAGGTGGGTGATCATTAAACTCCTTCAAATGGTATCTAACATCACGATGGGGAGAGATGATGCCATTTTGGATTCCATAACCAACACCAACAAGATAATATTTTCTAACAAGTTATAAATAAGTTTATTATAAGTTACTAATCTCAATTCAAATAATATGGGGAAATTCCATTTTCTTACCTCTAGGAAAATTCAATCCATTCGGCTTTGAAAGTGCATCAGACAAAATACGTGAATCATGGGTCATGCCCTCCCAACCAGTTAATACATATGAAAATCTCAAGTCAAATGTAACAACAGCTAATATATTTTGTGTTTTTCCATCCTTCCGACCATGAAATCTTCCTTGAATTTCAAGAGGAACCGACGCATGTACATGAGTTCCATCTATTACTCCAACACAATCCTTAAATAATCAATATAGTTGCTAACCAAATACTAATGAAACTTGTCAAGCAAATTATAGACTTGTTTTTTCAAATTTCATACCTTAAAATATGGATAAAACCTTTGACTGTTACTTATCTTAGGAGGAGTGGAATTACTTGATTCTTTTGCCACTTGTTTGTATAATTTCAAAATCGCTTGCATGACAATTTTAAAATATCTATGGACAATGTCTATTGATCTATGAAATCTTCCCCCCAATGACTCTAAATCTGATATTATGTCCAATGATATGACAAAATACCAAAACTTGCTCCATAATAGAAACATTTACTATAGAACGCAACAAGTTACTTGCACCGAGTACCTTACAAAGCTCTAAAAAAGCATTTGTCGTCATCCGTATTTGATCTATACAATGAGTATCACCACTATATAACACAATTCATGTATAACTCTCTCTCGTAATCTCGATTCACATGAGGCTCTCTCGTTATGTGATTCTCTGAATGATCATAATCATCCATAACTAATGTGATAACTGTCATAACCGCCTCAGCCACACTCATTACCATCGCTTGGATTTTGTTATCCGTCAATATTGGAACAAACTAATCATGAAACACAAAATACATGTGAAATACAAGAAGGGCAATATTAGAAGAGCTAGAAAAATAGGGGACAGAAGATGATAACATGCTCAACTATTTTCATCTAAATGATGTTTAAGGGGATTAAGAGGTCAACCCATACACATGACAATTTGTTAACCAACCGTATACAAACATGGTAGAAGGGGTTAAAGAGGGTAAACCAGTATAAAACGCACATATTTCTCATGAAAGAACAAGAAATCTATTTATAATATAGACACGCTTAAGCTCAAACCAAAGCACGCACAATCATGCGTCATCTCACATATCAAAAGATTGCGTCCAGTTCGAACCGACCCTTAATATTCACACTGTATACGAAGGCCATCCTCGAAGCAGTAAACAAGAATTGACACGGAGAGAAATCGCAAGAAAACCTATCGAAGGAACAGTAGGTAGGGGCGGATGGCCGCGATGCCCACAACAAAAAAGAAGATGGGGGAGCAAAGGGCAATCCAATTAAACCCATTTCTAAGCACCATAATGTCATCACAATACTCAAACCTCAATTCACCCTGAATTTAGCTCTAAATGTCTTTGAATTGCATATCATTCTCTGTCTTTATGTCATGCATGTTCAGCTCACTGACGGATCAAGGATGTCAAATAAAACCAAGCAAAAGCAGATCATCTCCAACAAGGTCCTCTTTTGCTTTTGAACAAGTATTACCTCTTGCTAATCATGAGAAGCCAACACTGGCCAATTCAATTTCACAATTCTCAAAAATTATAATGGAGCTCAGAAGTTTTACCAAATACAAGGGTAGGATAACATCTCAACCTCTTCCACTATAAAATGAACCAACTGAGCTGAAAAACGTCATCCATACGCAAGTAGGGAATCAATTCACAAGCAATTCCATTGCAAATAAAGCACCTAACGATAGTGAACGTCATTTTCATTTGCATCATTTCGTCATCCAATCAAAACGAGTAGAAAAAAAAAAAAAAAAAGACACGGAGCTCATAGGCTCGTCCCACGTACGAATGAGATTAGCTACGGCAAGAACCACCAGCTTGTCTCGCACATAACCGCGATTAACTCCAATAAGTGCTAAACAACGATCACTTCGTAGCCGCTTAATTGAAAAACCTTATGATTGAAAATCGCTTCCGAAACTTAAGTATATAATGAGATCGACTAATTACAGTGATGACCTCAAAAATCGCGTCTCCGTGGAACAAAATAGAGGCCGCAACCTCTTAGAAATTGCGTATTTGCCAGCGTGTGCTGCGAGAGGGCGAGGAGGTAGTGGTGGTGGAGATCTAGTACTATCGAACAAGAGGGCACTTGGCCACTGTTGGTCGTCGACGTCGAAGGAGGAGGAGGACGAGATGAGAAACCCTTGTCCTTCGTCCGAGGGCGATCGGTTGGATGCTTAGTTACTGCTGGTTGCTAGCGTTGAAGGAGGACGAGATCAGAAACCCTCATCCTTTGTCTGAGGGCGCTAGGCCACTGTTGATCGTGGGCATCGAAGGATTAGGAGGATGAGATCAAAAACCGTGGGCTTCGTGAGGGCGAAGATCAGGCACCAGTAGATGAGGGGGGCACTCCATCACTATTGATCGTCGATGTCAAAGGAGGAGGAGGATGAGATCAGAAACCCTAGGTTTTGTGAGAGAGAGGGCAGAAATGGTAGCTTCTGGAGTAACTAAGTAAGGAAAGAGGGGGAAACAAGATTGTGGGCAAAAGTACACCCAGTGCCAAAACTTAGCAGGGACACTCAAGTGCTAAAAATTAGGAAAGTGACACTTAAGTGCCAAAATCGGATCAAAATTGATCACTTAAGTGCCAATCCGGCCAAAATCCGGTTAAAATGTTGATATTGTGATTTTCCGGCGAAATAAGTGCAAAACTGCGTCGTTTTGTACACTGACGTGGCTAAACAATGCAAAAACGACGTCGTTTTGGTGTTGACGTGGTAAAAAATTAATATACAAATTAATTAAATTAAATTTAAAACTAAATTTATTTAAAACATTTAAAAATTAGAAAAATATTTAAAAAAAAGAAAGGGGAAGGGAGGTGGGCGAGGGCGATCCTCGCCACCGCCGCCTCCCCGCCGCCGTTGGGAAGGGCCATCGACGGAGGGGAGAGGGTCGGCCGGGTCGCCGGGCCTTGGCCGGGCTAGCGACCCGGTCGACCGACGGTGAGGGCCGGCGAGCCCTCGCCCCAATCTGGGTCAAGGGTCACGACCTTCGCCTAGATCCGGCAAGGGTCGGGCCGGTCACCAGCCCCCTGGCCGACCCTCTCCCCTTTGTTGCTAGCCCTTCTCAACGGCGATGGCAAGGGCTTAGCCCTCGCCCGCCTCCCTCCCCGCCTCCTTTTAAAAAAATTAAAATTTTAAATATTTGTATTTGTATTTTTAAATGTTTTAAATAAATTTAGTTTTAAATTAAATTAAATTATTTTTGATATTATTTTTTACCATGCAAGGTGCAAAACGACGTCGTTTTGCACTTATTTCGCCAAAAAAATCGCCACGTCAATATTTTGGCCGGATTGGCATTTAAGTGATTCATTTTGCTCCGATTTTGGCATTTAAGTGTTACTTTTCTAACTTTGGTCACTTAAGTGTCCCTTTGTGCTAAGTTTTGGTTTTTGATCTTCTCATCATCACTTCACTATTTCCTCCTCCACCTTGCAGCGGATCTCGAATGATGAGTTCATAAGTGTCAATCACGGAGTTCTAGCCAAGAATGTCGGGCCAAGAATGTCAGTGGCATGTTTCCTCAGGCATCTCCCTCTAAAAAATACTTAACGGTTGTATGGCCTAATTATGGAGTTGCTATAAGAAGAAAATCCCCCGATATATCGAGAAATCACGATGAAGGACTTAGTCACTCACTACCATGCAAAAGGACTTGATGGCACATCTGCACTCGAACATTTCAAGTTGTGAATTATGTTGGACGTGAGAGTTTGAGGGCATTCACTATGAAATGACAGTTGTACAGTTGTGATCTGTACAATTTCTCACTGTATTGCTCCTAACAAACCCTCCAGATATAGCCAGATAGGATAAATTATATATTAACAGTTCCTGGTAAAAATATGTCATTGGATGAAATTGCACTAGACGTGAATTGCTGAGAACATTGTGAAAGCATGAACATCACTTTCATCATCCTAAGTGGTCGCATGACATTAGCAATCGAATCAAAGTGACTTAATATCAGCCATTGAATGCCATTAAGAATCTCAATGGTTAGATTGATAATGTTTAGTTTCGACCAGAAGCATGGGCACAACGGAATGTCGTGCGTGGGGGCACGACACGAAAGAATCTCAACGGTTAGATCGATGTGAATAACCATGTCACCATGTCTCCAATGATTGCGTCATTGTTCGTTGCTGTGTGTTGTTGAGCATGTTCCTCTAACATCATTTCCTCTCCAAGCCAAGAGGTGTGGACGACGGTCATTTCCACATTTATGTCACTCTATCTTCGCCTGTTGCCCCATAATGATCCGTCCGCCTACTAAAGGTGGACTTTGCCGGTATGGTCGACGCTGGTGGTGTGATCAGGGCATGAGCCACCATGGAACGAATAGGAAAGCAACGAAGCTTTGGCTTCCCACCATGGCAAAACGTCAACTTTTCTTCCCCTACTTTTTCAATGTAGTCGTTGTTGGAAAAATAGAAGAGGAGAAGAAGAAACGTAACCGGGAAGAACACGTAACACTATTTGTTATAACCAGAAAATTAATTCAAGAAAGTGATAACAAAATGAACAAGAATTGGAGGTGAGATACGGCTAACCGAATATCCTAAAGATGATTAGTTCCAGCTATGATACTAAGCATCTTCACGACTTCGTCTCCCAAGATAAAATACCTCGAATTCGTTGGTATTAGCACTACACGAACATGACTCTATCGAACATTTCTTGAAATCGGCACACTTACAGAAATTTGAAGAGAAGAGATGTAGGTGTTTTCACGTCTTCTTTGGAATAAAGATTTTGAAATCCATTTATAGAGTTTTTGATGAGTATGTCTTAAATTCTTTATGGGCTTGGGCCAACTTTAGGGCTTGGGGCCATTATAAATATTATTTTTCTCAAGTTATTATGTCAAGAAGTTAAGAGAGAAAGAGTCTTAGTTTTTCATAGCCAGATTTTCTATTCCTTGAATTTTTATGGTGGATTTTGCTTCTCTTCTCCTCATGGTTTTTTTTGCAAGGGTTTTCCACATAAATCTAGTGTTCTTTTATTCTTCTTAAATCTAATTTTGTTATAGTTTCCACATATGCCATTACAATATGGTATCAGAGCCTTGGTTTTTTTTTTTTTTCCCTTGATCTTTCTGGTTATTACTTCAAGTTCAACAACAAAATTTGATATTGAGGAGTTTGATGGGAGCAACAGTTTCAACCTATGGCAATCTCTTATGTTGGCCGTTTTTATGCAGTAGGGTTTCAAGAAAACTCTAATTGGGTAAGGGAAGAAACAAAAAAACATGTCAGATGAAACATGGGAAGAATTGGATGAAAAGGCCCAGATTGCTAATCATTTGTGTCTCATGAATGAAGTTATGCTGGAGACATTATATCGAGAAAATAGCTGCAGGTTTATGGAATAAATTAGAGAGTATTTTTTTTGACAAAATCCCTTACCAATTGGTAAAGACTCAAGCAACAACTCTTCACTCTTCATATGGTTGAAGGTGCTTCTCTTAAATTTCATATTTCTGAGTTCAACGCTATTATATTTGAATTAAGACTATTGACATATTGTTAGTTTCACTACCTTTTCCTTATAAGAATTTTAGAGAGACCTGATCTTTGTGTAATAGCTACCAATTTTTGCACAATTGTCAAAGTGTTTTAAAACAACCTATTCACCCCTCTCTAGGTTGTATTGTTAGCCCCGATATTTTAAACATATTGTATTGATACTAATTCAATTTTAAACCTTTTAATTTGATCAATTTATTCATAAATCTTTTTGCATTGGTACCGATTCACCCATTCGGTTAATTTAAACCAGATTGCCGACATGGATATTTTTCTAGATTTTTTTTTTTAAATTTTTAAATTTTGTAAGCTTTTTTTTTTTTTTTTTAACTCTTTAGGCTGATGAGATCGTTGACCACAAGCAAAGGTTGGCAGGTCTGGGCAAGGGCCTCCACGCCATCGCCTAAATCTAGGTGAGGGTCGAGATGCCTTTGCTTGGTCTTGCAAGGGGCAGAGCCCTTGTGCAGACCTTGCTTGTGGTCGATGAGAGTTGGCTGGCGACCTCGCTGGTCCACAATTGGGAAAAAAAAAAGTAACAATAAATTCTTAAAAATTAAAAATTTATATTAATTTTTTTAAAAAAATAATTCACATTAGTGTCGTTTATGCCATGTAGGATGACCAAAGATTCACGTAAGCAATTTGTGACCTAAATTGGAGGATGGACTAAATTGGTTGGTTTATGATTAAATTGATTTAATTGAAATACTTAGAACTAAATTGTATTAATGTAATAAGTTTAGAATTTTTTGGTATTTTTCTCGTTCAAATACACAAATCAAGTCAAATAATTCAATATTGTAACTATGTTTTAATTTTGTGTTTATCGAGTTTGGAATGTCCGTTAGAAACTTTCTTTTAAAAACTATATATCTTCTTCTTAACGTTTAAAGTCTAAACTTACAAATGAAGGTATAAAAAAAGTTTTCTATAAGTATCCGATAAATTACTAAACAGTTTATAGAAACATTGAAAATACTTTCAAAAATCAAATAATGATTGCAACTTCTACCATTGAGAAAACCTTAGAAAGCTCTAAAAATTATCTATTTGGTCACTTTAGGTGATTGGGATTAGACACGATGTAACAAGCGATACATGTATGCTCTCAAAATATAAAAATTTAATGTAGATCTGATATGAAATCATATGAATTTCAAGTGAGGATATCTCAAATATGATAGAAATTATCCATCGTGGAATCATGCAACAACAAATTGATGGGACGTGCTAATGCAGAAAAAAGGGGGGTGTGCTCGCATGTCCACAGAAAAGGTGATGTAATGCATCCGAGAGACAGAAAATGAAACACAGACAAGGATACATCATTATCAGCCTCAACTGAGGAATAAACAGAAACGAAAGCAAAAAAACAAAGAACAACGAAGGGTCGGAAAAGGAGAGAAAAAACAATAGAACAGAAAGCAACGACGTCACACTCGCATTACAGACAGGGACAAAGCTCGAATCTCTGTTTCCCGCATTCCCCTAATGACGTCCTTAATCTTCCCATGCCGTATCACAGTTTCTCTCTCCTCTCTCTCTCTCCCCTCCTCTCTGAAAACTGAATGATATCCCCACCTGTCTCCTCCCCCTCTCTCTCTTCTGGGTCTTTCACTTTCCATGGATTGAAAGCTAAGTCTCTCTCTCGCTGACGCGCGAAAGCGAAAGTGTGGATGCGAAGCGAAAAATTTGTACCCAGAAGAAGTTTTAACCTTAAAGACCCGGCAACAATCCATGCCACATGCCCCCTCCACCCGTTCGCGGCCCCTGCCTCCAAGGCCATCATTGTCGTGTCTCAACGTTCTCGTCTTGTCTCCGTCTCCGTGACATCGTTCCTGCGATCCGACTATATATGGCCGACATGGGTTTTCGTTTCTTGTGCTGTTTGGGCTTCTGAATGTGTTCTTTTCTTGGTTCATAGCCCTCGATAGGCAATGGGGTTGTTCAGGAAGTTCTTTTACAAGAAACCGCCCGATGGGCTCTTGGAGATTTCTGAAAGAGTTTACGGTAAGCTTTTCTTTGTAGGGTGAATTATTGGTAGGTTTCACTTTTAGGAGCTTCTTTTCAGTTCATTTTAGACTGTTGGTTGTCGATGGATTGAAGTGGTGTTAAAGGAGATAGCTTGTATGGTAATTGTTAGTTGCTTATATTCCCGCTATCACAATCTTATAAGGTATTCGAAGAAGCTATTTTGTTTTCTGCATGTACACGCCGGCGGTGGCAGAATCTGCTTGGTCCACTGCCTTGGGAAAGAGTTTCTCTGATGGTTTTTATAACTGAAATGCATAAGGCTAATTCTTCCTTAATTTTGCTTTTTAAGTGCTGTTGGGGAACTGAGGGAGTCTAGTCTTGTGGACTACGGAAGTGCAGTCATTCCTTTACAGTGAATTCTTTGTTTGTCAGGAATTCAAATAAAATCTCGTGAAAAGGAATTACTCATGAGGTTGCAATTATGCATCATCTCTGCTCGAGTAGTTTCTTTTTGTGACTTTAAGGTGTAGAGATCAACTGTCTACGTATCTACATGGATGATGCTTTCTAATGTAACTTGTGCTGAAAGGATTTCTACAATGAAAGGGTGTAGATGTCTTGCCATGAATGGATTTCCTGCAATAAAGGACTGTTGCAGGCCCTCGCTCGATGTTCTTTTTTCCTATCCTTTTTAAGTAAATTCTAATCATTGTCAACATAGCTCACAGTTCTTTGTCCTCCATTTTTCTGAGATGTGCGTAACCTGTGGATTTGCCATTGGTCCTCTAGGGAGTTGATTCATTTGTGTCCTGTTATCTTTTCAGATGTATCTTGCTTTTATCATCTTCTCTAGGAGTAATATTCACCAGTCTTGTTCATTTATGGTGGAATTGTAACTGCAGTGTTTGATTACTGTTTTACCACTGACGTCTTGGAGGAGGATGAATATAAAGTATACATTGGAGGTGTAGTAAGTGAGCTCCGTGACCATTCCCCTGATGCCTCTTTCATGGTGTTCAATTTCCGGGAAGGAGAGAACCAAAGCCATATTGCGAAATTATTGTCTGAATATGATATGACTGTCATGGATTACCCTCGACATTATGAAGGTTGCCCAGTACTTACGATGGAGATGATCCATCACTTCTTAAGATCCTCCGAGAGCTGGTTGTTACTTGGGCAACAGAATGTGCTACTGATGCACTGTGAAAGAGGTGGGTGGCCAGTTTTGGCATTCATGTTGGCGGCACTTCTAATTTATAGGAAGCAATATACAGGAGAGCAGAAAACATTGGATATGGTTTACAAGCAAGCACCTCGTGAACTCTTGCAACTGATGTCACCTCTCAATCCATTGCCTTCACAGTTGAGATATCTGCAGTATGTATCAAGAAGAAATGTTGGCTCAGAGTGGCCTCCACTGGATAGGGCTCTCAAATTAGACTGCATTATACTAAGATTAATTCCTACTTTGGATGCTGAAGGAGGCTGCCGTCCCATCTTCAGGATATTTGGACAGGACCCATTTATGATCGCTGATAAAACTCCCAAAGTCCTGTTTTCGACACCAAAAAGGAGCAAACTTGTTAGGCATTACAAGCAGGTAGCTTTGCTTTTATTCTGCTTCATGGAATAATCTTATATCATCATATTTCAGAATTCATCATCTACTATTATCGCTATGTCTTAATTTCCTTGTGCTTTGTTTGGATTCTCAAATCCTGCCTTAGACCCTAAAAATTGGATTGCAACCTCGCTTGTGGGAGAGCAGCTGATGCACCTGCACTATTAGTGATACTTCTTCAATTTTTAAATGGCTTTCATGCTTCTCTTCTCTGCAGAAATTTTCTTTGAATTTTCTTGATGATGAGCAGCTAATTCAAATGAAAAGGATTTGTTTATACGAAAATGGACAGTTCATGCTGAATACATGCCAATCTATGATTAAACTCAGTTTCTTGTCTCTGATTTGCTATGGTCAAAATTATACATCATCTAGAGCCTATAGAGTCTTGCGAATAGCCTGGAGGTCACACCGTTGTGACTTGGAGGCCATACCTGGAAACGGCCTTTCTACAGAAGCAGAAGAAAGGCTTACACTCAACCTCCCCAGACACAATGCAGGAGTCTCGTGCACTAAAACACCTTGTATTTAGAGTGGAGACAGAGTCAAAGAAAGTCTAAGTAACAGCATGATGGGAGCTTGAACTTGGAACTTCAAGAAAAACTGCTGTATCTCTAACTGCATGAATGTATACAACCATGTTGTGGTGGTCTTGGTTCAGAGAATTGTTTCATTTGTATCCATTTCCTCCCATGATGGTAGAGCCAATTTTATTTGCTTCAAGGCACTTTATGAGGGCCACTGAAGAGTCCTCAATCATTAATCTTTATTTTATTTTATTTTATTTTAATTACATCAACTACATTAGTGCTGAGCCATGCTTGCATTTCATAATAAAGTTAGCACAACGCGAATGTAATATGCATATATCCCAATGCAGGCAGACTGTGAGCTAGTTAAAATTGATATCCATTGCTACATTCAAGGCGATGTTGTCCTTGAGTGTATTAGCCTGGATGATGATCTTGATCATGAAGAAATGATGTTCAGAGTGATGTTTAACACAGCTTTCATAAGGGCAAATATCTTGATGCTTAACCATGATGAAATTGATGTGTTATGGAATTCCAAAGATCAGTATCCCAAGGATTTTAGGGCAGAGGTATGGCGTGTACCCTAAATTAATTATAAACTGATGCGAACTTATTTTGCTTACAACAATTCGTGTTCTTTAATTTGATTATGTTAGATTCTTTTCTCGGACATGGATGCTGCTTCGTCTCTTATCCCAGTTGAGTTGCCCAGTAATGAGGAGAAAGAAGGCCTGCCTGTGGAAGCATTTGCTAAAGTACGAGAAATTTTCAGCAGTGTGGACTGGACTGATCCAAAAGCAGATGGAGCACTTAATGTGCTCCACCAAATCCAGGCAACAAGTGTCATTTCTGAAAAACTGAAAAGTGGTGGTGCTCAGTATGATATAACAAATTTGTTGTTGGACTCAAGTCCGATGAAGGAAACCAAAAAGCAGAAAGAACCTGAAGACAGAAGTGGAGATGAAGCCCCTGTGAAGCACTCAATGTCTCCTTCAGAACCATCTGAAGATGATCGTACAAATATCAAGAAAGTGGAAGCGCAAGAAGAACAGGCCCTCAAGCAGAGACCCATCTCTTCCTTGGAACCATCTCAAGATGCTGGCTTAATTGTTCAAAAGGTTGAGGTTAAAGAAACACAGGTTTCTGCCCAGCGACCTGGTCCAGCAAAGCTTATCTCACAAAGATTACCTCGCAGTTCTCTGTCTGCTCCCATTTTGAATGCTAATTCATCGCAAGGATCATCTATTCCTGTGTCAAGGTATCATAGTGCACCTTCAGCTCTCGGCATTACAGCTTTGTTGCAAGACCATGCTGCATCCAAGACTGATGAAATCATTGATCCATTGACAAAATCGTCTATCCCAGCTATTTCCTCTCCCATGTTAAGCATATCTAGGCCAATGCATTCCCGTACAGTGTTAAATCCACTTTTGCCACAACCATTACTGGTACTGCCACGGCAGCCACCTCTATCTAGTAATTCAGTTGGGCCACACACAGCTGTAGATAAGCTTTCTCAAAATGCCCAATTAACCATGGAATCAGAAGACTCCTTGCTAAGTGAAACCTTTGGGCCAACCCTATCTCCATTAGATGACAATGCACTTGAGCATGGTGGTCGGTCATCAATTTTATCCGATCTTTCACCTCAATCTTCTTTGTCAGGGCCATTTGATTTTCCTGCTACCAAGATCTCATCTCTGCTTCCTTCTCCTCCTGTTCCGGCTTCTCCACCCCAAGTGGAATCTTTATCCAACATCGCAAAAAGCTTGTCTTCAAATGCCTCTTCTCCAACCCATGTCATCTCAACCGTTGCATCATCGATTGGCAATAACTCCTCTCCATCTCCTCCCCTTCCAGCATCTGAAGTTTCTGCATCAGCTGCTTCCCTCATTTCCAGGGTGCCCTCCACAAAGAGCTTGGCAGTTGTTTCCAAGCCCCCAATCCTTCCCCCACCCCCGCCCCCGCCTCCGCCTCCGCCTCCACCCCCACCTCCATCTCCATCTCCACATCCTCATACTGCCTTGGGTCCTGGGTCTGCTGCTCTAGTGCCTCCACCTCCACCACCTCCGCGTACTGAACCTGCCTCGGGTTTCATGACTGCGCCTCCACATCCACCTCCGCTTCCTCCTAGTTCTGACCCTGTTTCAGGTTTCGTGACTACACCTCCACCTCCTTTTCCTCGTTCTGACCCTGCTTCAGGTTTTGTGAGTACACCTCCAGCACCTCCACCTACCCCTCCACTTCCTTCTTATTCTGGCAGAGCCTTAGGTTCTATAGCTGCGCCTCCTGTGCCTCTGCTTCCCTCTCCTCGATCTGCACCTCTGCCAGGTTCTATGGTTACACCTCCCCCTCCCCCACCTAAGTCAGGCTTTCTGCCAGGTTCAACTGTCACAGCTCCAGCAGCTCCACCTCTCTCTCCTCTGGGTTCTGGACCTGTGTCAGGTTCTATATCAACACCTTCGGCACCACCTCCTCCACCTCCTCCTGGTTTGACAAAGAAAGCATCCATTTCTAAGAATTCTGCAACCATTCCTCCACCCCCTCCACATCCTCTCACTGGAGGGAATATTGGACCTGTACCTCCAACTCCTAATCCTCCAACTGAACCATTTCACCCAAAGGGGCGGATTTTATCACGTTCAGGTCCAAGAAACCAGGTTCAACAAAAAAGCAAACCTGAAGCCTTATCATTGGTTAAAACTAACCAGGGCTATGCAGGGAAGCTTATGGGCGGAGGCACAAAAGTCAGATGATTCTTTAAAGTGAGAACTGTTCAATTTTCACTTTTTTTTACCCATTAGCCAATTTCCATGCAGCCTTTATTCTTTTTTTTTTTTCCCAAGTTTTTTATATCTATTTGTTAATCTTATACAGGGCTCCAGAGTTTGACATGTCAGAGATCGAAAGCCTTTTTTCAGTAGCTTCAACTTCAGATAGCACTCATGGAAAATCAAGTCGTGCTTCTGGACGTAAATCTGATAAAATTCAGCTGGTACTTCTGCTTTTGCTGTCTTATTATGTAATTTTGAACATCTTTCCCATTGTTTGTATGTCTTATACCTACTACATCTGTTGGCCATACACTAATTGTTTGACTTCCTATTTGCTATTTGGTTTAAGTAACCATAACCAACCTTGTATCATCTTAAGTTCTAGCAGATCTCATTGACCTGATGTCTGCTGAATTTTGCCGATCCATTTTTTTACAAGTTTTGCATGATGATTCTGAAGAAAATTCCCCTATTGTATCTGTTGGGTTGATGAGTATTGGTAACCCTGGATGGAAATGAGGCTACAGTAAGCTAAGATCATCTGCAGCTGCCAAATTGGCTGCTTGTTGGTTTGAGGAAGAAGTAGATTCTTGGCAATTTTTAATGTAACTTATAAGTTAAATGTATCTTGGCAGCTGCCAATGCCATTGCCTTTATTGCCCAAAAAGAGATAATTGTTGTGTTATAGGATGGACACATATGTTTTATGGTCTTCTGCATATTTATTACTTTTTTACTATCTTGTCAGCAGTTTTTTGCTGGTAAGATTTCTGATGAAGTTAGAAGACTGTTTCTCACAGATTGATCTTCGGAGGGCATACAACTGTGAGATTATGCTTACAAAGGTCAAAGTTCCCTTGCCTGATTTGATGGTAAGCCAACATAATTAAGCAATTATTTGGGAGTCAAGAGCCTGGATGGGAAAAAGTGTGTGTGGAGTCTACTGGTGCCATGATTTAGATATTTCCCTTCCATATGAAAAGGTGTTGTCATATCATAAGCTAATCATTACACGATCTGATATATGTCAAGAAGTTGAAAAGTTGGGCTGGAAATGTGTTTCTGTGAGAAATAAAGTTTATTTGATGAGGTGACGCTGTTATCAGGTTATCAAGGAAACTGATGGTTTTATCATCTTTCTGAGAAACGATGTGTTTTTGATCCCTTCTCCAGTTGTTAACTAAATGGGCTGCTTTTACTTGTATTCATATGTGGCATCATAGCAGATTGAGATTAATTATATTATGATAAAGATCTGTAATCCATAAATTTTGAGTAATGTTCCATAATGGGCTGCCATGGTTTTATACAGGGAGATGACAATAAGATGACTTTTGCTTAATTGAATGGTGTAAATTTTCCTACAGAACACATTCTGTTTGGCATGTAGCAGAATGTAGAGGGATACCAGGTGATGTTTACTCTTGGGAAGGAAACTGGGCTGGCAAAGTCTAACAAGGCAAGATAATATGACCTGAGTGGGAAAACTTACCTGAACATACTGAGAGAGAGAAAATCGGAATGGAATGCAAGATGATATTTTAACCTAATGACTTGAATGTCAACACGAACTGACGCGTATATAACTTGTTAAGACTAAAATTTTGACATTCAGTGTTAACAAAAATTGACACTAATAAGAAAGAACCTCTAGCATGGTAACTTAAATTATTGCCTATCCTTACAGTAAACTTGATTGACGCATCGCATTGTGCATTCCCATATAGGAGATTCTCACAGATCTTATGAAGGCAGTTCAGAGAAACAATAACTGCAACTTACGCTAAATTGCAGCTCTAAATTATGATTTTTTTCCCCTGAAAGGAAAGATAGATGTACCACAAACAGTGGAGTTTTTTGGTAGTGCTGTGTTGACCCTGCCTGTGGTATGATGGATATTGGGTAGTATAGTAAAATTCGTGACCATTTAGAACAATGGCTAGCAGAAGTTATTTTGCTAATCGAAAATTAGTGACTCGGCAATAGTTTGATTTGCATTGACACTGCTTTTGCTATCTAATTTGTGTAAACCAATAATGAACTGATGGAATTTACTTCAACCTTGGCTGAAAGTTGTATCAAATCTCATTTCGATTGACATGGCTGCTTCTCTTCCTAGATAGCTCTTATCGAAACTTAGCAAAATATGGTTACTGGAGGAAATTTTCACGTGTCCTTTTCTCATTTGATGCACATGCATTCAAACGTCATGCAGAGTTTTGTCCTTGCCCTAGATGATTCAGCATTAGATGTGGATCAGGTCGATAACCTTATAAAGTTCTGCCCAACAAAAGAAGAGATTGACTTACTCAAGGTACTTTATGATATATGTACTCTGTCAACATGATTCTCTCCTTTTTATCCTTGAAAATGAAGTTGTTGCATATTGATTATTTCGGTCATTTCTTTTATGGCTTATTGTTTTCCTATTCAAGGGTTATAATGGAGACAAGGAAACCCTGGGCAAATGCGAGCAGGTTGGCAATTTTCATCGTCATTTGGCTAATTGCGATATGAATAAACACAAGATCACAGCTTCATGTCCACTATTTATTGTTCTTCAAACTTTCTTCTTGCAAATCTTTATAATGATTATAAGACACCATTCAGTATAAGGCTATAGCAAATCATTTTCTTAAATGGAAATCACCTTTAGGGAAACTGAAAACCACTGTTGAATGTGGATCTCCATGGTTGCAAATCTGGTAAAAGTCAAGTTCCTTGGCTATACCATTTTGCGCCATTTGATAATGCTTTCATATAAGGGGAATGTTGATGGCATTTCCCAAATATATATGGAGTATAACAAAGACTTTTGGAGAAAGGACAGTTTAGATAGCAAAGCGGTTTAAAAAATCGAGAAGAAAAGGAAAGTTCTGTTCTGTTTCTACAGAACTGATTCTATTCCTTCATTCGTTCCTTTTCGTCCTTTCTCCACGTAGAATCCATATGATAGAAACAAGCACCGTACAAGATAATTCTTCCAAAACTGCCTTCCTTAAGATATTGTGACAATGAATGGCCCAGGATAGATCTTACCATACAGATCTGTGTGGATCCATACTAAACAATACTATTGGCATGGGCTATAGTTATAAATCATTTTGTTGTCAATATGGTGAATATTGATTGCTGATTGCAAACACTTACTTGAAAATTGGAATCCTTGTCAAGCATTGATATTGGTATCCATTTCCTTACTTTTTGAAGATACTTTGGTATATTGATGATAAGTTGATTCCTTTCCTTTTTGGTGGTTCTGGTTTTGTAGATGCTCATGATCGTGCAACAAACCTCTTGCATAAATTCATGTAATAACAAATACTTTGGTTTCAACTGTCTTGTTTATTATTGACAGTTCTTCCTAGAATTGATGAAAGTTCCGCGAGTAGAGTCCAAGCTTAGGGTTTTCTCATTTAAGATACAATTTCATTCCCAGGTTAGATTCTTATTTGTGACTTGGCTGTGCCACTTATTTACAAACTTTAGTTCTATACTCTTTCTAGCTTTGTTTGGTTTACTTCATCTTTCCAGGTTTCAGATCTGAGTAGTAGTTTGAATGTTGTGAATGCTGCATCGGAAGAGGCAAGCCTTTTCTCCTTCCATCTTCTATCTCTTCTAGCAAAAGCTTTAACTATTTGCATAAATATAACTCTTCTCCAATCTGATCAGATCAGGAACTCAGTCAAACTAAAGAGAATTATGCAGACAATTCTTTCCTTGGGCAATGCGTTAAACCAAGGAACTGCACGGGGTAAGCAAAATGTATAAGTTGATTCTTATTTTGTTAATCCTGCACTATATCAGAAACAATGCCAACCGCCTTGATTAAAAGCAAAGAAGCATTACCACTCATGCTTTAGTAGAAAGAAAAAAGCCTGAATTTGAACATCTAAATGATGATAAAAAGCATTACAACTTCATCTTGTTAATTTCTCTGTTGCTTTGCCAAGAATTATTGAATACATGGGTCTGTGTTTGGACTCGTTGAAAGAAAAACAAGGCAATTTCAATAAACTTTGTAAAGCATTAGATGTATCCAATAATTACCTTACAGTATCAATAATGCAAAGTAAATTGACAGCCCAATACTAAAATGATATAAAAAATAGTCTTCGATCAATGCAACTGCATGAGCAACTTGCTAGTGAAAATATATATAATTGGGGAGGCAAATAAGAGTCCGGGAAGATTTTCACTTGAAACTTTTTTCTAATACAATGTATAGATCTTCACTCAGAACCTTTTGTTTTGATACCACGTAAAATTCTGTGGAACAAGAACCGAATTTTCTAAAAGCTTAAGAGTATGAAGGTATGGTTTTAATATTTTAATGTTGTAGTAACAGCCTTTGCTCTTCTCTCTTCTACTTTAAGTAAATTATTCTATTTGTCTTTTTGGTTCTCTTGGGTAGCTATGTTGAATAACAGCTCAAGTAATTGACCTCATTAGTTTCTTTTTCATGATTCATTACTCTGCCCAAGCAGTATTTCTCACATTAAAGTACATGGCATGTGAATCACTTATGTGCTTATGTGCTGAGCATGTGTCTATTGAGATTGGTAGGAGAAGTGATCTTAACTTAATGATTAATTTGGCTCAACTTTATGGCATTATAGCTTTGTTTTGCATTATTTTCCTGAAACTCAGCTTCTACCTGCTAACAATTTTGTTGATATAATTCTGACTCGTGTAGGTTCTGCAATTGGATTCCGATTGGATAGCCTCCTTAAACTCACTGATACACGAGCCAAGAACAACAAGATAACTCTCATGCATTATCTTTGTAAGGTAGAACCCCTGGTATTCTCCTCATTTAACTGATATTTCTTTTACCCTTGTTAGTTTCAAGTTCATTGACTTGAATGACATTTCTTGGAAGTGGTTGGGTTGGAGCAGTGAAAATTAACTATTGGAGTTAAAAAACTTGATTATTGTTTTCTTAGCTCTTTGCTTGAACTTTCCTGATCTAGGCTGTGACCAAGTAGATAAATAAGAGGTGATGCACAAGGCAAACATGCATCCTGTATTATGCATTAAGCTAAAGAGAGAGTGCTTCTGAAACACTTCAGCAAAATACTTAAAAAGTTCTTACAAGAACAGAACTTCGTAATCAGTAAAAAAGATCATGGAAAGATATTATGAGTATTGTGCCTCTCCATGTTTGCCTGTCCCGAGAAGGTTTACTGAGATACGCTTGCACCGGCAGCATTATTTTTTATGCTCGATGTAGTCAAATATTCACGATCAACTGGTCTGGGGGAACACCTTCCAAGTACGTCTTACAACGGAGGAACTCATGTATTATGAAATTGCAAGATTTTGTTTTCCATTCTTATTTGCACTTTCGGTGGGAATTAGAGCATCACCATAATAATAATAATGAGAGATTTCTTAGAAGAAAAAACTATGGGGGTAGTACCGAGTACAGCTATGATGAAAGGTTATAAATTTATGAAAGAGTAATGCACTAAGAAATTTTACTAAGAACCTTTTTACTAAGTGTTGGTGCAGTTTCTTATTGGCTGTTCAAAGAAGCTAATCATTCACTTCACTGGTCCCGCTTATTTCAATATCCACATGAAACTTGGCAAATCACTTAGTAAGTTTTGATAGAATTCTTAGTACATTTAGCATGATCCTTTACAGAAATAACAGGTTGATATAATTTTTTAAAGTGTTTCTGGTAGAGGGACAGCTTTGAGCGACTAAATTAGCAGATGATATGCTTACATCTGCTTGTTTATACGGATTAGTGAGGAGAAATCTCATCCACCTATTGCATCTTTCTTTAATTAGTACTTCATTTGGGTAAATGTCAAATTACCCTTGTTATGTGCAAAATAAAGAAAAAGAGACATAATTCTATGAAGCTCAATTTTATTTAATTTTATGAGATGGTACTGCAAGAATCCTGATCATTGACAATAGAAAGCAGCTGATTTTAGTTTTTTCTTGCTTCATTATACATTGATATGTTCGCACCCTGGGTATTATCCAATGAACAAGAATATATTATCTCCTTTCGAACAGTCAATTTTCTTTGTACATCTCTGCGTTGGCTCCAATAAGGGTTATCTTAAATTCAGCTTCTGATGAACATAGTTTGACCTTTGCCCCCTTCCCTAATACTTTAGCTTGGTAAGTGCCATGGGCCTTGTTTTAATCAATTCGTTGGACAAACTTTAGGTGCTCGTGGAGAAGCTGCCAGAAGTTATAGACTTTCCCAAAGACCTTACACATCTAGAGGCTTCAACAAAGGTGCTTATTTGTTCCTCATTTCTAATGTAACAAAGTTGTATTTTGTGTTTGCATTAAAGGCAATAACTTGTAATTTGCAGATACAATTGAAGTTCTTGGCAGAAGAAATGCAAGCCATTAGTAAGGGGCTTGAAAAAGTTGTGCAGGAATTGGCTGCCTCTGAAAATGACGGACCTGTATCAGAAAACTTTTGTGAGGTTATTTTCTGCATCTGCTCATTCTGTCCTACTTGATTTTATGTGTGGGGTGGTCCTGAAGTGGAGTATTGGACAGCATGATGCATGTAAGTGGCATGATGCATCCTGGTCATACGTGCAATTTGCACCGAGTTTTGTCATGAATCTCCGGGATTTATTTTCCTCAATGCGGTAAGGCTAACAGGGGCATGCTGAAGGGCATCATTGTTGGTGCAACTTATGCTAATATTGCAAGAGACCTAATTGGTTGTGATGTCATTCAATGAGTCAGAGGTGCAACTTGTTTTCTTGACATGACATAGCTTATGTAATTTGACTATTGAACCAGTAATATCAATTGTGAACTTGATAACAGTAGCACACTACATGTCCATCACGTTAAGTGCAAATGTGGTGACCAAAGTCTTGTGATGCACTCTAGCTCTGTTCAATGCTCAGTAAAGTGAGTTTGACACTAGCCTACTTTTTACTAGTTCAGTGAAAATATGAGTTCCAGGAATGGTGCGTAGGTAAATGAAGACTATAAGATATTTTTTATTATCTCAAATTGCGTTTTAGGCTTCCAGAAAGGTTAGAGCAATGGCAATAGACTATTGAACAAAATCCCATTGTATTGTTGAGGGAAGGAATTATAAGTAATATCCCAAGGACATTCACGTAGACCATCAATGGAAACTAACTATCGGTTTGTGCTTGAGTTATTTCTTTGTTTGATTTGAAAATAGAAAGAGAATCGTTTGCCATTTTAGGCATGTGTTGGTTTCTCGTCTTTGCTTTCGTTTCCTTGTACAGGACCTCACCTTTTTGCATTGGAACCTTCAGAATCTGAAGGAGTTTCTAGGAATTGCTGAGGCGGAGGTGAGGTCATTGGCTTTGCTTTATTCGAGTGTGGTATGTACCTATATTGTTTGTTCAAAATGCTTATAGGTAATGATGTGGTATAATTGAGATGAATAATATTCATTGACAACTAAGTGAACTTGCATTTATCAATCTTTTCAGGGTAGAAGTGCAGATGCATTGGCCCTCTATTTTGGGGAAGATCCAGCTCGTTGCCCATTTGAGCAAGGTTATTTTAATTTTCTGGTTTTACTGAGTGCCAATTTGCATCTCTAGTGCAAGCACTTTACTTGTTTTGAGCTCATATGTTGGGAGGTTTGGGTTGGTCCATTGCAAACTTTGCCAAAGAGGACATGTTTGGATAATAAGTGCACTTTTTATGTTACATATCTTTGCAAGTATCTGTATTTTGCATAGAGCTACGGATCAATGGTAAAATAGCTTTAAAGCTTCAGTAATCAGTGAGGCTTCAGTATTTCTCCTGGAATTTGTCTGAGGAGAATGTGAGAATCTAGCATTTTACCAGTAGCTGCATAACTCTCAACTTTGTGTGATTTGCATCTGCACAATAAAATTTCAGGCTAAAGAGGTGGAAAGATGAATTTTATTGGGACATTTTTAAGGTAGATTCGTGACAGAAGGGCGTTTCGTTTTCCCCATCTGCATCTTGTTTCGACAGATCTGGCAGAAAAATGATGTGTCAATCAAAAGAAATAATCTTCACACCATAATGATGCATGCATTGGAAAGATATCTCGAGGATCCTTCAATAAATACTCTTTTGTTCTTCCCCTGAAGAGCCTGAAATTTGATTTCTTGCATGCACTTCTTTATCATTCTTTCTGATTATAAACTTCCTTCATTTAGACACATGGCTGTCAAGTTTTGTGTATTCCTTCTTTAGCTTTTTTTCATTTTCAGCTTTCTTGAATTCTTGGCAGTTGTGTCGACTCTGCTCAATTTCGTCAGAACGTTTATACGGGCACATGACGAAAACTGCAAGCAGTTGGAACTTGAAAAGAGGAAAATGCAGAAAGAGGCTGGGACACCTAAAGTGAAGACGGGTGCTCTTGAGGGAGCTTGAAGTGTTGGAAGATCGTTTGAGGAATTGCAAAATGCAAAGTGAGAATAGGCGACCTTGGCAACTGCTTGGTCTGGACTTGGTGTATCGAAAATAAGTGGTGTCTATCAAACTGAGACAATGTGAAAGTGCATTCTCATCTCGAGGATTAGAAGATGCTTTTGCACTTGAGAGAGATTCTCAGTACGTGTGCAAGGTGAATGGCTGGCAAGTATACATAGTGAAATGTGCAATCCGAACTGACATTCGTGGCAGATAGAGGAATAGATCTGACAGCAAGAACAAACTGTAGAGAAGACAAAAGTAGCTTCTCAGACTGACAGAAAACATGATCGCTTCCTGAAACAAGCTTATCGACGTAGCCATCATCCTATGGTACCATTTGGGCGATACAGATCTGCCCGGTAAATAATAGTTAATTTGCTTCTCGTTTGGCTCAACCACATATATCTGATTTTGTTGTAAAAGTGTTAGCATCAGCAATGATCTTGTTCTTTATCCAATTTGTTGTTTGGTAATTCGGTTAGTGTTCATTCTGTGTATCAAGCAAATTTTGCCGCGAGAATTTCATCAATGGTGAATAGCCAAGCATATTCGAACATTAATTTCAAATGACTTCGTTTGGATGCCAAGTTTCAGAGTCATCTAAAAATCAGGTAGTTTTTGGATGATTGCTCCCTCTAATAATGAGGCATTGCTTGGGAATCCAATAGTGTTGGTACATTAGCTTTAATTGGAACTCCACGTTGGGATCTGCGAAACGAGGAAGCCAAGGTCAAGTCAACCATATGTAAGTTCAGTGAAATATTCGTAGACAATCATCAGTTGTTGATTGTCTCGAAAGGTTAAGATGATGGATACAAAATAAAGGGATATCAATGTTGAGATTATTGTCCGTTTTTCTTTTGGTCTAGGCAATATTGTCCGTGGATTCAATCAAGTCATTGATTCTTTTCTTACGCTGAAGCATCCGAGTAATTGATCTGATTGATCGGTTCAGAGAAAGGAGACAATCGTGTGAAAAATATGCAAATTTGGAGAAAACAGAAATTGACCGCGGGAGCGAGCTATCTCTCCCTGCGTAATAAACGCGCAATTAGCGATCTCGAAAGCTTGGATCGATACAAGGAACCAGCAAAGTGGTTGTCCTCAGCGAGCAAGGAAGAGCCGTATCTGCAAGGAATGATGCATGTGGCGACGTCCATCATTCAAATTTTCAAGTAATTTCCGACGTCTCATTCAAGCAAAAACATGGAGGTTTAGACAAGGACCTTGCTTTGTTCTCGGTCAGTCTTTTTCCCTTGGAGGGGCTTGCGCTGATTGCCCGCGTTCCGTGTTCTCTCGGGCAAAAACTGCAAAAAGTCCTGAGAAGCCCAAAAGTCTAGAAGTCAAGCCATGGGAACGAGACCTCTCTCTCTCTCTCTCTCTCTCTCTCTCTCACAAGGACAAGAACCAAGAAACAAGACGACGACCAGACCAAGAAGTGGGAAAGATGTTATCGTCGGTGAAGTCAACATATGCGGCTAATGCGTGTTTCTTTTCCTACAATGGTCAATGGAGAAACATCCTTGAGTTCCTTTTCCTTTTTCCGTTGGTTGTTGACTTTTTGGTTTTCTAGGCAAGTAGGCAAGACCAATCATGAAAGAGAGAATCGATGAGTGTCGTGTCGTTCTTGGCCATGCGTGACCGATCCGGCGTGATTCCAATTGGCGCCACGTCTCTTCGCTCCAAGCTTGTGGGGGATGTTTCCTTAGTGAAAAAGGGGTCCCCCTTGCGACTATCCTTCCACACGAATACGACCCCTAGGAATGGCCACCGCCCGCCACGACCCCTCCGCCATGGACCTCGTGGTTGCCCCAGTCGGACTGCCTTGTTTCTGGAACTACGTGCAAATCCCAGCGTTCGAGGAAATTTCTAAGGTCGATCGATGTGACATGCACTTTTGATGGTTGAGATTTGTTGACTGATTGGTTGTTTATTCATCGCTCGATGTCATTTAACGGCCGAGATTTGATGTTACGGAATCAATGTTCTTTTTTCTTTTTGTTAATGTATGAGCTCCGTCAAATTTATAATGCATGTGAATATTCGGTCGCCATTGTCGTCTTATGATAAACGCATATCACAAGATCAGTGGTGCTTGTGTCTAGAGGAAAAAGATTTCCCCATTGTCAGCAAAACGTAAAGGAAATTCCAATAAAAGAAGGTAGGGAGGGATGTCGCTTGAACTCTTCCTCGGACTTCTACAAAAAGG
The DNA here is from genome assembly GCA_014182365.1 of Eucalyptus tenuipes. Lineage (NCBI taxonomy): Eukaryota > Viridiplantae > Streptophyta > Magnoliopsida > Myrtales > Myrtaceae > Eucalyptus > Eucalyptus tenuipes. The sequence continues at coordinate 14,702,478 of CM024539.1, read as the reverse complement.
TCAAGGTAGAATTCTCCGTCCTAACTAAGATGATAAAAGAAGATTCAATATTTTGTTGGGGAAGTTTGGTAATATCCCCAATAATTGTACAAATGATGTCTTTCAAATGGGTATATAAAGTTATGGAGATTTATTTATCTTATCTGTAAGTCCAACAATAAGACAATATAGTTTCATTAAGGTATAAGTATATTGGAAGTCCTAAAATTTATCACGGAAGTACAGTTGAGCTCTAAAATATACAAAGAGTGCAATTAATTCCAAAAACTTGTCAAATTAGTATAATCAAGCTCTTCCATTAATTTTGTCTAACCTGACTAACAAATGCTGGCAAGGTTTTTTTTTTAATATTTTTTTCTCTCCTACATAATGATGACATGGCTAAAACATTAAACATAAGATTAAAACAACATCATTTTCCACAAAATACAATTTTTAATACAAACTTTGCTTAAATTAAATTGAAATTAAGCTACATTTAAAAATATTACAAATTAAAAAAGAGAGGAAGAAGACGTGTGAAATCATAGGGTGAGGGCTTGCATCCCTCACCATTGTTGCCCCATCAAAGCCAAGAAGGGCCAACTAAGGTGGAGGATGATGGTCAGCAAGGGTTGTCGGGCCTTAATCGGTGGTTGGCAAAGGCAAGGGGCGAAGGTATGAGTGGCAGGGGTTGCTGAGCCCCAGCCAGTTGCCAACAAAGGGTGGGGGTGGCCGGCCACCCTCATCGGCCATAGGTGAGGAGGCTAAGGGCCTAGGCGAGTGTCATCGGCCACTAGCTTGGGCCCTATTACCCCTACTGGCAATCCCCTACCGTCAATAACCTTCTTGAAAGTGAAAAGAAGTGCACACACAAAAAAAAAAAAAAAAAAATTGAAAGCTGGTGGAGGGAGAAGAAAATGTGAGGAAATAAAGAAACGTTAAGGGAAAAGAAAAATAAACCATTGGGTGTTGCCTTAGTGGTCACTCTTCCCATATGAGAAGGGGGAGATGAGGAGCTCGATTCCCTACTTACTTAGGTGGGGCTTGATGTGGGGAAATTAGAATAGAACATAACAAAAACTAGGGAAAAGAAAATAATTGAAATGACAAATTGGAACATGTTGAATGAGTAGATAGAGGGCCGCTTCTCAACCATACATAGATCTCTCCAAAAGCACCGGAATTTCTTGTATAATATTAGATTAAGGGAAGATTACCAAATTGGTCATAAACATATCGTATTGATGTTAATTTAAATCCTGAACTTTTCAATCTGCCCATGTATTCTAGAATGTTATCCAAGAATACAAACATAGTCCTTCTGATCATTTCTGCCCAAAAATATTGATGTGACGGTCCAATCATTACCGGTAGTCCTATGTAGCACAACCAATTTGACATGGATAATTTTTTTTTAATGACATCATTTTGCTTAATTTTAAATTTTTTAAAATTTTAAGTTGTCTTTCTTTGTTATTCTTCTTCTTTCTCTCCTCCTCTCTTCTTTTCTCTCTCTATAAAATGACACAAATGGTCATTAAATTATTACTAGATGTGCAACGTGGTCCTTGCAATGTAATTTATGAACTTTAGCTTAATGTGCAATATCATTTCTGAACTTTCAATTTATTTGATGTGATTCTTAAACTTTTGGTACATGTTTAAAATAGTCCTTAGACTATATGGAAATAGTCAATGTTGTCCATAAACTAAATTGATGGAAGGATAGCATTGGTTATTTTCATATCATTTAAAGACTATTTTCAACATTTATCAAAAGTTTATGGACCACATTGAACCAGTTAAAAGTTAATGGAAGGCAATGCATATTGGGCTAATGTTCAAAGATAATATTGAATAAATTGAAATTTTAACGACCGCATTACATGTTGAATTAAAATTCAGGGACTATTTGAATCATTATCCTTTCCCTCTAAATTCGATACTGTGCTCCACCCATGGCAATAGTCACCACCGTCCACCTACTGCCATGTCCATGCCTTCTCAACCACATCCCGTCTAGTGCTCATCTCCACCGTGAGCCTGTTGCAATGCCACTATGGGCAATCACCCATGACCGAACCACCTCTCTTTGTCTCTCTCTACCTAAAACCTGTGGCCTAGCCTCCAGGAGCTCTGATTGATGATGAATTGAGGTCATAGACCTTTGGCGACCATCAACTGAGGCCGATCTAAAGCTACCAGTCTCGGGCGACCTCGAACACCTTGATTGGAGGCCGCGTAAGGAGGAAGGGAGCGAGAGAGAATGTGTGATAACACTTAATAGAGAGTGAGGAAGCTTGGAGTGGGTAGGTGGTGGTGAGGGTGCTTGCAATGACAACAGCTCGGTGAAACCAGTGGCAATACGGACAAAGGGTGTAGATCGGCATTGCGGCTGAGCAATCCATCACGAGGAAGAAGGAATGGGGAGGAGAGGAAGAAGATGAGTACTTACAATGAAAGAAAGGAAAAGAAAAAGAAACGGTTCTGAAAATTTGAAAATTTTTAGCAGATGGCTTCACTTAAGTTCTTTATGATAGACATCAGTTGTGCTGTGGAGAATGATTGACGAGAACCGGACTACCATGTCAACATTTTCAAGCAAAAATTGATTAGAATGACTACAATGGAATTTCATGAAAATGTTTAGGATTACATTAATAAAATTGAAAAGTATAAGACTGAATTGATATTGGTATAATATGTTAAAGACTGACTTGGTAATTTTTCAATTAGATTAGTTTTGCTCATATATGCTTGCATGCGAGCTATTGTTATAGTAGTGAATAATGACAAATTTAAGAAGTAAAAGTCCCCTCAAATAGATGTAGTATAAGAAGGCGAACGCTCTGTCGTCAAATCACCAGACAAGTTAATATGCAAGCTACTCAAATTCGACTAAACCTCTAAAGAATCTAGTCGAGTACAAGTAGCTTGTATGCCGAACTCAAACTAAGCTCGTAAGCAGATTAACTTGCTTCTTTTGCCAATACTTGAAAGATGAGATGTTCACGCGTCTTCAGTCAAAAACCCAACTATCATCACGATCCCACCGTCAAATTCAATCCTCGAACTATAAGTAAATCATCCTCAATACACAACTCTGACGAATCAACCCTGTACATTCACCACTTCTCGATCCGGGCTTGGTCAACTATTTTTCCCGATATCGCAGCGGCAAGTGCTGCTGTGAAATTGGGATCTCTTTTCAAGGAAGAGGCCATCTGCTGCACCAGAAACTGTTGAAATGCCGCGGTCGCTTCTGCTTCCTGGCCCGTTTTTGCAGATACAGTGTCGCAACCCAAGTGCATCAAATCAGGAGTACTCCTAGGACTAGAAGATCTTGACTTTGAGGGCGATGGAATTGGAGGGCTGCCCAGATTCAGTCCCTGTTTGTTAGAACCTAGTGGAATCGCAGGCTGAGATGGGCTCAGGTGGCTGTGTTCTCCTTCATATGTTGCTACAAGGACAGATGGGTCGTGAACACTTCTTTGTACCTGAAGATGCAATAAAGCATGAGAGTAAGATTGAATTTGTTTGGCTACTTTTCATCGAACACGCGATTTCTTGATTTATTTTTGGACTGCGATCGAGTGTGGTCTCCAGAATATAATTTCTAAGAAGTGTAACCAAGCTGAGTTACCTTCTTTTTAACAGGGCAAGTTGGGGCAAAGGAACATCTGTAGTAAGCCCTCGGAGATGGGTTGTCTCTTGTGACCTTTTGACCATATTTCCTCCATTGATAACCATCCTTCACTACCTATAGCAAGTGCAAATTCATAGAGGAAAGATAAATGGAAACGGAATCAGTATGATGGAAATCACTTCGTAATTAGGGAAGATGAATTTCTTTATGCCAACTATAATCTAGAGAAAAACAAAAGAACTAATATCTTACAAGGCTCATGTCGGACACATCAGTTCGGAAGTGGATTTTAGTGATCTTGGGTTTGAAGATGTCCTTTGGCTTCTTGCAGATCTGATCTTCCTCGTAACCGCAACTTTCTGCAGCGACATTAGCTTCATGCTTCCTCTTTCTTGATGGTCCGAGTTCACCGTCCGAGGTTTTATTCTCCAAGACGATCAATTGGTTACGCAGGGTATTGTAGCTATCGTGCATAATGGTCAGCATTTCGGTCAACTTCCTGTTCTCGAGGCTGACTCGGCGATACTCCTCGACTAGTGCACCAGCCTATACACAACAAAACAGATCATCTCTCAGGTTTTATTTTTTGTATTCAAATATTCGGTTTTTCAGAATAGGTCACAGGGCTTCTTCAACTTCGTTCTTTAAGGAATCGAGTCTTCTCTATTTTAAATGAGGCCGGCCACCTACTCTTTTCTTGAACCGCAGGTTTAATTTGACTTTGCCTCTTATCATTTCATTTTCCCTCTTGTGCACTCTTGACTTCAACCGGAGTTGTCGAGAAGTACTAGAAAATTTAGGCTGGTGAACAGCAATACATAGTTGGAAATTTCGCCACGCGCTTTGCGTGAGACGCTTATGTTCATTTTAAAAGGCAAGCATGTTGGTTCACAGACACATTCTCGGCTACTCCAGTAGCTGCCCTGGATTCCAATTTCAGTGACATTCTTATTAACAAAAGCAATCGTGTCATGCAGAATGCAGATGACCCGAGATTTGGAGCGGAATTTGCTGTACAATTTTGTCAGATCAAATCAAATACTCGAGAAGAGACTCTTAGCTCTCATTCTGGACGTTAACTGCGTCCGTTAGCCATAAGATCTTCATATCATAATTTCATAAATATCTCTATCATTATTCGTGTCTTGGTGAACTCACCTCATGCTTTATGACGGGCTCTTCTGGTCGCCCTCCTCGAGAGTTATCATTTTCCGGAACAATTTCCTTCTTCTGTTTTGAAAGAACCGTGAAGAAGAAGACAGACTGTGAGCCGAACATCTAAAAATCTTTCATTACTTTTCACCAAGAAAAACAAACAGATCAGATTAATCGCTGCATATCTTCGGAAATATAGGTTACCGGATACGATGTGTTAAGCTCTAGGGAAGTGTCCACTATCCAATTCGATTCCATCGGACTTGCACTCGACGCCTTCAAGAACCAGAAAAAGGAAAACCTGAAGTGATGAAGGTTTAACTCAGAAATCTTCCAAAACGGTAGATGAAGGTCCCGGACAGAAGAATGGCGTTACAATTTATAGTGGACTTGTAGGGGGAGGGAAGAAGACAGAAAATAAAGAAATGAAAAAACAAGAAAGGTTTACACGTTAAGGGAGTTGCCGCGAAGTATCGTTTGTAATAGATTATTCCAGAACGAGGCGGATCATGTTGGCATTCGTCGACATCTAGAAAACCGAAAAATAAGAAAAGAGTCAAGCTCAGGTCTGGACCCAAAAAAAAAAAAAAAAAAAAGCTGATTCCAAAATCAATCGGGGCCCAACAAAGAAGTTGCTTTTTCGCGGCTTTGATTTATTTATTGACCTGACTTTTAGTTAACTTCGACCAATAATTTGCACATTCTTTTACAGACATTTAGGCAAGATGACCACTTAATTAAGCAAATTATATGTTTGGCCCATCCTGGATTTGCCCTGAGGGTAAGGGTGTTTCCAAGTTACACGCATAAGAAGAGGAGAGGTTTTGCACTAGGAAGGTTCATCCGCTTCTAGATTATGGCTATTGTGTCATGATCTCGAGTTCACTTATTAAGTCGTTCTTTTTATAATATAAACAGGAAAAATTGTTCAATCAGTCCAAAATTTTTTGTGTAAATGCTAATTCAGCCATAAACTTACAAAATTTAGTCCTAAAATGCAAAATTCCAATGTGATTCTTCTAGCCACTTTTCACGAGAAATTGCGAGAGTGGCGAAATTTGACAAATTGTCATGCATGTAATATGTTTAGGACCAATAAAAAGAAGAGAAACAATATTATCACGTGTTTTCTAGTCCGTTTGAAAGGAGGGCTTGTCTGGACCTAACACGTATTTTCTCAAAGTGTGAAAGGTATAAACCTAGATATTTCTTGAGAAGATTCAGCAACACACTTGACGGCTTATACAAGATGTGGCGTGACACCTGCTTATATCCTTCGTCACGCGATGCCGTGTTTATCCATTTTTTCTGCCAATTCACATTAGGCGGTTGACCTTGGGTAAGACCCAACCATTGGTCGACATACACAAAGTTGCCGCGGTTAAAATTTGGCTTAGGGTAAATTTGTTTCTCTCATTGCCGAATCTGATTTGTAATGTCACTCTAATCACTTACGCAACAAAATAATTAATCATTCTATTCAATTAAAATTTATAACAAATTGTCTACACAGTTATTGCCAAACGATTCAAGATTTGTTAGTGAATCCGATAAAATATTGGCTCTTGCTATTCGAGATTCATCACTGAATTTGTTCATTGATGTTGCCATAACCATTTTGTAAATTGACACTAGGATTATGGAAAACCATGTATGGGGTATTTCAAGAGTAGCTTGCTCTCACAAATTAAGGTTCAGGACCAAAGTGATTATATATGAGTAATGACTAAGAGAGTGAAACATAGAGTTCAATCGATCGTTTGACTTATGAATCCCTGTGCAAGAACTTAGTAAATAACAAATTGATGAAATATGTTTATTTCTCCCTCATAAACATAGATCTCACGTTACTAATCAAGAGGATGAGTTAGATATTTTAAAGTGCCAAAATAAGATTCACATATTTCTCATTTACTAACATTCCACATAAATTAGTCGATAGGACTACTAGAGCATTATAAAAGCTCTATATACTTAGGTGAAAGAACAATAGGAACGGTTGCATTTAAAAAAAAAGAAATCCATATAGAAACAGAAATGCATTTGACCTCTCTTGATCTGAGCTGAGTGAGCTCTCGTTGTTCTAAAAATATAAACTATAAGAGAGTGACAATATTTAGGGTATATTTATTTGAATGAATAAATTTCCCGTGAATCAATTTTCTGGACTTTTACACGTTTGGTTTGTTAAAAGTCAATTAATGGCAACCATTTATGATTAATAAAAAAGTACATGTTTAAAGTTAGGCGAATGAATTTTCTAATCTAAAAATGGCAACAACATTTTCCTAAAATCAATATTCTTCGAAACAAACGCTTCCTTATTTTTTATCTTATATTTAAAAATGCGAAAAAGGGAAAAAAGAAGAAGTTATTTCCAAGATCAGTAATCAGAATTGTGAACAATAATTTCCCACAAGTGAATCTAGAAAATAATGATTCAACTCGAATCTTCGCAGAAAAAGATGGATATGGCGACACAGTTGTGTATCGTCTGTTGATTCTGGAAGACGCAACACGGTTTTCACTATCATTACGATCAACTGAACCAAGATTGTTTCTGAAAGTTTCCATGTCTTGTTAGGAAGACATTCGAGGCAGTAACGTTGACAGCTTTGTTCCCGTTTCAAAGAGGTTTTGGGCCAGAGACTTTGTATTTGGAAATAAATGCGAGGCAGCGATGTTGACATGTTTTGCACCAACTGGCACTCAAAATTTCTTACCTGAAAACCTCCAACCTAAATTTCGCTACAAAATATAACTTGGAAAAGCTCGCAAGAGGTTTGTATCATACTATATCTTTTGGAGGTTGGTATATTCATCACGATGCTAGTGAATTCCTATACTCACTACCAAAATTTGAAAGAAGTAAGCAATTTACTAACTACATTGAGATGCTTATTACTCGTACAGGAAGGAGACCCGATCCGAAAAGACATGAAATTTTTGGTTCGGTTCAGTTTAGGCCAATTTATTTATTTATTTATTTTAACACTCCTATTTTACGTACAAGACTTGTAAAATTTGAAAGAAATTGGTAACAGTGTTGGTAGTTTTTGAGCCACAATTGTAAAATTTTAAAAAGACGGTTACTTACAAATTTATTGAGATGCTTATGGGTAAAATTTTTATTAAAAATATTTTGCAAAGTTTTGAAGAACTTGGTAAATTACTAATTTATTCATGAGTATTGATAATTTTTTTTTAACTACACTTGTAAATTTTGAAATAAAACTTTCGATTAATTTGGAAGATGATAAATTCATGGTAGTGTTGACACGGCATTGGGGTTTTCTTTATTGGAATTTATTAGAAACTGGAAAATTGTGAAATAATGCTAAAACGTCAATGAATATCGTGTGCAATTTGAATCTTCGCAACAGAAGTCAGGTCTGATACGGTCGGTTGCTTCAGAGACATGTTTATTCATCTTCAGTATATTATGCCTTGAGACAATAGAAAATTTTCAAATGGGTTGCAGCCGACCAAGGAAAACTGCGAGAGAAATTCGTGGATCGAACAAATTATCAGCTGAACGAGTTGAAGATTAAAATCGTAGTCGACACTTTAATTTTTAATGGGCGGCAATGGTTGAATTATGGATATGAACTTTGAAGTTTGACCAGTGTGAAAACTGTGGCGACTATCCAAGAGATATTAATAAGAAGGCATGAAAAGTCGGCAGGTCTAATTTCATGCGTCCGCTCTTCCTTTCAAAGACACGTTTTCTCGAACGGAGTGATGCATTCCTTAGTTGATAAGTAGGCCTTCTTTTATGAATTATCTTTTACTCTTTCTCAAGTTGGCTTGAAGTCCTAGACTGGCAATTAGATTTCCTTCTTTAAAAAAAAAAAAATCTAGGCGTACGTACGCAAAAACCCAACTACCTATAAGTTCATAAAATATTATGCAAGCTGAATGAACTGGTCAAATGTAATCGCAATAGCTTCAGAATCAATCCGTGGTATTATTAAGCCAAACCGTGGCCTCACGATCCAATTTAATGGGCCTTACCCTCCAATTCAATGACATATAGGTCTTGATTTATTATCCTCTAAATAAATAACCTTTCAGTGAGAACAAATTAATACAACGCAATCGTCTTCTTTCTAAATTTAGATCCTTTTTCTAAGACTAGAGACCATGTTCAAACTATAATTTAGAAAAAAAAAAAATCCCCTAATGAGTAAGTTAGGATATTATGCGAACTCGTATAAAATTTTAAAGTATGGTATTATGTTTTGAATTCTAAGCATAAGAGATTATAAAGAATAAATTGCTTGAGGGCTAGCTATTTTCTCTTTACTAGATGATCAGTTTTAAAGTATAAATGGGTAAAAATGGTATTTTCCTCTTATCAAATGATAGAAATGTATACCATTTTGTAGTATGGTGCCTGTAAGCACAAAAAAAATTGCCTTTGCATTATTAGGGGTGAGCATGGTTATAGGGTAGAGTCTAAAACCTGAGAACTGAATTGGTGGAAACTTGTCTAGTTCCAATCTCCAAGTATGCAAAATAGGTTCTAAATTCCAAAAATTGAGAGCTTGTTTCGACGGGAATTTTCCAAGTTATAGGTTGGTAGAACCGAGAATTCTAACTTGAAACTTGTAACTTAGAACTAGAAAATATATATATATATATATATATATATATATTATTTACCTATGTTTTCGTTCGATCCTACAAAGTTCTATATAATCTAATCTTTTATTTTATAATTGAGACTTTTACTTTATTAATATTTTATATATTTTCGTATATCTAAATATAAATAATGGTCAATGAATTGTAGTAGCAAGTATGGTAATTAAATGCGATAATTCGCTACAATCATTCAATTTATATGTAGGTGAAATCCGAGTAAATCTTGGAATTGGCTCTAAAATTTGTGACAGAATAGGTTCCAAGTTTTTTAATATGCATGGTAAGTTCTAGATGTTCCGTTTCATTAAATAGGTTTTAGATTCCAGGTGGAACATGTATAGAACCTAGAATTGCTCACTCCTACATCAGATTAAGATGGTCATGTCAATCATTAGGTCAATTTCAAGCTACAAGCGCACAAGAGAACAAAGTAGACTTGATCACGCTAAAATTTTCACCATAATATATATATTTTTTAAAAGGGATAAATATATTAGAAGTTCTCAATTTACTTAAAGTACAATCCAGTCATAAAATTTGTTACATTGATATAATCAAGTCCTTTCATTAATTTTGTTCAACTTGGCTGATGGAAATGCTTATAGAACTTCTTTTAATATTTTCTCTCTCCTATGTGAGATGACAAGGCTAAAACGTCTTTTTGGTCAAAAAAATTTCTATACATATTTTATTTAAATTAAATAAAAATAAGCTAAAAAAATTAGTTGTGCCGTTGCCACTTTGCTATTGCTGAGAAGGATTGGTGATGGTAGGGATCATTAGGCCCCGTCCAAGGGCTAGCGACCCTCTCTAATTGTAGGCGAGAGCCTACAGCCCAAATTTGGGTGCAACAAGGGCTCCTAGCCCTCGCTGCCTAGTTTCCAACTTTCCTTTTTTATTAAAAAAAATTACATATTTTTTAATTTAATTTAAGTAAAAAAAATCATATTTAGACCAAAACGACATTGTTTTAGCCTCAGATTTCATGTTTTATCCACGACATTGCCACATACGAGAAATAACATATTAAAGAACATCATGTTAGCATTTTCCGTTGACAAAGTCGGACAGAGTTAATCAAATGACTTAATTGCACTAATTTGATAATTTTTAGAACTTAGTGTTAACCAAATTACTTGATTGCACTAATTTGATATTTTTTAGAACTTGGTTGCTCTTTTTGCAAGTTTTAATATTTAATTGTGTCTTCGTGATAAATATTAGGATGTTTAGTGTATTTATTCCTTAAAATAATACTGAGCAGTAGGATCGGGGAAAAAGAAGAAGAAGAAGCTAGACTTGACTACGAGATTTGAGAGGTTTAGACGATCTTTCCTTCCGAGAAATTAGACATATAAGCAGCTCGATTTGTTCCTGTCCCATAAGGCCCCATGAAGATCTCTTGCACTCAATATAAAAATGTGAATTATTCTTGTGACAGGTCCGAAAGGCAAGACAATGCACGGCTGTTGACGCACGAATTGATGACGAAGGCATTGATTTCGACGGGCACTTCCCAACTAATCTCTCCACGTCTTCATCTGCTGCTAATCGTGTATAAAAAGTAATCAAAACTCAATTACAAAACAAATCTCACGACCATTCCACGCCCTCTTGCCAATATAGACATATGAAGGATTCCTTTGCTACCCTATAATCAAGACCTTTGCATTTGATGACGTCAATCTTCTGTCGCCTCTGGAACGAACCATGATGAATGCACATGACGTCATTATCGTTGCCTCTTATACTTCTATTGCACGTGAAGTTCAATTGCATTACAATTTCCTGATGGACTCTCGCGTGCAGCTGCAAGCGTGTTTCTTGAGGAAACTGATTTGAAAAATCAAGAATCACGCACGTTGGAAGATCGCTAGTCTCTTTTCATATCGACCTTAAAGAAGCTGATTGAGTAATCAAGTACTTTATATGTGAAATTACTTTCCCATCATAGATTGCGGTTTGAGGAGGCTAATGACAATAATGAAAGATGACTAGCGTCTTCAATGGTCTTCTTCTATTGATTTTCTATTTCGGATCATTCGTGTCTTTAACATGTATTTTGGCTTAAGCATAATAATGCATTAAAGGACCTCAAAAAAAAAAAAAAAAAAAAAACCTAGATAGGAGACTTTGGACACGTTAGTAAGTCAAGAAAATGACAATAATTTACGTGACAATGGTATTAGACGATATGCTACTTTCCCATGTCTTATCTTGGCGTGATTTGAGGTGTCCATGTTCTTTAACTATTGCGTGCAATGCTCGCTATGTCGTGTTATACAAAAGTTGCTTTGCTGCTTTTCTTTATGGCTAATTGACGGGAAATGAAGTCTTGGTCAAGTAAAATTATGGACTTTGCACGGAATTTACAATTGGGTCAAGTCACGAGAACATTGGGCGATTTAGAAATGATTTTTCTGTTGATGTGACGAGGAAGTCACTGATCCCACCAACATCAATTGTCAGATTGAAAAGATATTGTACTTGCCACGATGCCACCTTTACGATTCAAACATTAAGAAAAACCCTTGCCAACTTTTTTATATCAACGTTATACCTATACATTGGACTTTGCGCATCTTTAAAACAATTCATTGAATTTTGATTATAATAACGTAATGCATTTAATTTCTAGCTATGTCGAGGAAGTTTCTTTCAATTAAAAATGAAGATAACATAACCCTTAAATTTTTAAGGATCCTTTTCTTAGAAATTGATGCACTTTAATCAAATGCGATTATTTTTTTCCTAAATGAGTGATATAAAGCATTACCATGATCATGTGACATCTAATTAGCCCAAACCAAAAATATACAAATGATGAATCAACTTGAAAAGGAAAAATTAAGAAAATAAGTAAAATAGGGTATATTAACTCTTTGTTAGTGATAACATTTGAAATATGTCGACTCAGCCCGACTTTGGCCCCTTTACTATGGGATATAGATGGGTTATTCATAAGTTTTCCCAACTCCATCATATACAATGTAATCGTTTGAAAATTGAATTTTTGAACTTAGAAAGAAAAGATGTGTATTGTCATGCCTCGGACTTTGTGATGTCCCAAGAGATAAGATCACAAGAACACGACATCCATTACGTCAGGATTAATTTGTGATGTCCCAAGAGATGTCACTGTCTCATTAAGTTCATATTTTCATTAAACACATATGAAAGCGTGCAATCTCCATCATCCAATCAATAACAACAATGGATAGTAAGGAAAACACGTATAATATATATATATATATATATATATTCATAATGTTTCATGTAGGAGCCCATATTCCTAGGGCCATTCCAATTAGTCATCCTCGATTACAAATGACAATAATTATAGCATGCATGTGTCTTTTGAGTAACTAAAAATGATAATTAAATTATGCACGTCTCTCACACATCTCACATAAGACCATAACGAACATGCATGGGCCATAAAACAATTTCCAAAGTATACACATAACACTCAAATGCTTTGTACACATTTAACGTCTTGAGAATTGCATGATATCACATACTATTATGCTATCTCGAGTTCAATTATTAATCACACATAGTCGAAACCCTCCGGCTCTTCCAGAAACCTTTGGGATATTGTCTCGTTCCATCGAGCATGGCATCCAAACCCCCGTCGGGCATCGTTCAGCTATAACATTCTTGTGAACGGCACCGAGCACCCTTTGGGCATTACCCTCTGATGTTTCTCGGTGGTGGCATTGTTCCCAAAAACCTTCGATGATAGAATCCCTCATGTGTTCAAGCATAATTGACTTTACGTTTCATATTAGTCCAAAGTATGAATGCCCCAAGGGTGTGTCAAGCAATGTGTCATTCATGACCTATCGTAAATGCATCAATAAAATATTTTGAGTACGAAACTAGAATCGTGGCTTGACTCGTTACTGTTGACACCTAAATTTTTGCATAAAAAAATGGGTTAATTTCTTACCCCAAAAAAATAAAAATTGCATAACATATAGTTCATAAGCATTTATTTTATTTTATTTTATTGGACCGACGGCCAATGCAAGATTTTTCACATATTTCACTGAGATCTTTCATATATTTAGGCGATATATATCAAAGGATGTATTTTCCAGCAAAAAAGAAAAATTTTGAATGGAATATTTGAAAAAAATACAAAAGAGAATATTGCGCAGGGTGCAACAATTTATTCAGTGGTATTTTGCACGAGCAAAATTAGAAACGAAATATGCAACGAAGATTTAAATTTTTCCTTATAAAATGTGTGGTGGGGTACAGAAAAAAGGGTCGGAAAAAATTTGAGAGCAAATACGTGGAGAGGTTGATTTTTGTAGTAGAATTTCAAAAAAAAAAAAAAAGGGGAGGAAAAAGAGTGCACGTCGAGCCAAAAAAAAAAAAAAAAAGAAAGAAACCCTAGGTGCGACTATTCATCTTCCTCGGGGCTGTCCCTGCCCGCGCCGGCGCCGCGTGCTTGCACCGTTGTCGTCTCGCCCACTGTCGCAGCCACGACCCAGTCGTACCTCTGCAGCCGCTGACCGCTGCACCCGCGACGCCAGACCACCGCTCCGAGCCTCCTCCCGTGAGCTCGCGTCGAGCCTCCGCCCCCTGCCTCCGTGACCTTGCTCAACACAGACGCCCGAGATTTGTCGCCGCGTCTATTTGTCACCACAGCCACCGTCTCTGCCTGACGATCTGACTCACCTCCGGGTGCCTCCTGCAGCAGAGCTCTGCCCGCCGCCTGTCGATTTGACTCGCCTCTACCCAGATCTGCCGCGCCGGAATGCGATGAGGCCCTTGCTTCGCATTTGCTGTCACCGACTGCGGCGCCCCCAGCGTCCCGACGCCGCCTCCGTTGTCGGCCTTCTAACCCGTGCCAATCCACGACGCTATTGCCCTTCTCCGACGCCATCAGATCCGGCGGCCTGCAACCGAGCCGAAGCCTTGTCCCACCTGACCTGAGCCCGCCGCCCGCTCGTGACGCTGCTGCCGAGCCCCTCTCCGAGTTGATTTGCCCTGCTTTGCCGGAATCCCTCACCGGAATCAACCCGCCGCCTCGCGCCAAACGTGCTCCCCGGTGCCCTCGCCGGAGCTCCAAGATTTCTTTTTTAGAAAAAAAAAAAAAAAATTAAATTAGGTACATTTATTTTATTAGGCAAGTTTATTTTATTTTATTTATTTTATTTTGTTTTCCTTATATGAGATATTTCTCTATGCATAATTGGAAATCCCAACACATCACCTGATTCGCAACCGCGCCAGTTTTTTATTTTTTATTTCATCTATAAGGCTTTAGATGAAATAATTAATCAAGTGGGAATAAAATTGATATTTTAATCTTTAAAGCTTAAAATCAATTTATCGATTTTATTAGCGAAATATTATCCCTTGATATGAACGATGTGTGATATTTTTCGATAATTTTGAATGGTCTTCATTGCTTCATTTATCTTGAAATATGTTTGAGTTAGAATATTGCATGCTTTAGGGTTATTTGCATATTTAAGCTAAACATTCTATTTATCATGAATTTTGAAAATAAAATAAAAATAAAAAATAAAAAATAAATTTAGGACGTTAGATTTTTGTTTCATTAGATTAAACTGCACGTTTAATTATTGACGTTTCTTTTAATTTCGAAATTAATTAAAAAAATAATCATGCATATGTCATGTAGAATTAGGACATCCTTTGTACGTCATTGCACATTAGGATAAAATTGCATACTTCATTTTAAATTTAGATTGATTTAGATAGGCTGCATCTTAGGTTAGAGATTGCTAGGTTAAGATAATATCTTGGTTTTAATTAGAGTTTAGCTTGACCTAATCCTTAATATATGTTGGATAGAATCTTAATCTAGTTAGATAATTTTCATATTTTTCTAATTTCAAATTTCATAAAAAATACAAAAAATGTCTTAGAATAAATTAGTTTCAATCTCTATGATATATTCCATTCTTTTTAAGAAAAATAAAAAAATAAAAAAGGTCATTGCATGTCATTTAGAATTAGATTCATGAAATGCATGTCATTTAATGATCATTGCTAGGTCCGTTTAGTTAGAAATTGTTTGTCATTAGAATTATGTCATTTAGTTATATTGCATTACATAAAGCATGATTCTCATTAATTAAATGAAAACAAAAAGAAATTGCATGTTAATTAGAAATCATATCTAGGGTTGATGATGTGAATTATGATCTAACATTGCAGATGCTTTCGTTGTTACAAGGTAAGTCCCGTAATTTATTCATCGCTTTCTTGGGTGTCAAATTGGTGGTTTGCGGACCAACATGATCACCTCACATGTTAGGGAGATAGATTTAAAATCAATTTACACTGCCTGCAAAAACATTTTTGAGAACAAAATAATGGTACCGAAAGGGCATTAGAGAAATCTAGTGTAACCAAGTTCCCGTACCCATAGTCTCTGGTTCGTAGGAGTAAAGTAAAACTCCTGTTACTTTACTTAGGTGTCTAATTGACCTACCATAAACTGATTAGTGGCTACTCCTAGATAAAATCCACTTGCATGTTAAAAACTTGAACATTAAGTCGCAAATTGGTATGGGCTTGGGAGAGCCCGAGCTAAGTTTAGGCTTAGCAATCCGTTAGCTTAATTTTAGGTGGTACACTCGAAAAATTAGGTCGCGACAGTTGTGCTCGAGTATTGGCCTAAGTTAAACCCTGATCAAATGATATGCTTCAATATCACTAAACCAAGAGAGTAATTCAGCCCGACGTACTTCCATGCATGTCCAAGAACTAATGTTGTTCTAGCTTCTAAGGCTTGATGTGAATTCAAGCATTGACCATGACCTATGGACTTTAATATGTGAAGACCACATCCATATTGTAATCATAATCCTTAAAGATCAAATCTAACAGCAACACAAATGGATGATTCAACCACAATAGTCATGACATACAATAAACAACATCATATAACACTTATACAACCAACTATAGCACCCAAACATGAAGATTAAGCTTACGTAATAATAACAAACGGTCCACAAGCAACAATTATGGCAATTTTCTTAACCCAAGCAATAACCTAAGCCTAAACGAACTATATTCACAAATTACGCCAACCCAAATAACCTCGATGATCACATACTAACTCCTTGCTCATCCTTAAGCTTTATAGTCCAAATATATTATGAGCAAATCATACAAAATTAATCACATGAGCTTATCTACTTAGGATAACTCTAACAACTCTAGAAACAGACCTAAATCCAAATTACATAACGCAACCGCTTAGCCAATTTTTATGAAATCTACTTACGAACAACTGAGACAAGAATGAAGGATAGTTGGCAATGTCTCGAGGCTCACGGCACAGTAGAGTTGAAATGATGTGAGGATGGCAATGGTAGTAGTTGGCGAATAGTAGGCGACGTAGTATCACGGGCAGATGAGTGGCGAGCATGCAGCGGCATGGTCAATGTACCATTTGTGAACAACCCTAATCCGATCCCGAACAATCATGAGCTAGGGCAGGCTAAGGGTCATTCATGGATTGATCAAGCTCAAGTAAAAGTCATGCATAAAACCTTGGACAGGTATCTAACTCAATTCGAGTTTGGCCGAGTGAGCTTCGCCAATGTTGCCTAAATTTGCGTAGGTCGCGTTAAAGCCGTTTCCGATTGAAACTTACCCATGAACCCTGATTTGATTATAGGTATTGACTGTGGATAACATCAAGACAATCTTATCTAATTGAAAAAATATTAGTGAGCCGTCAGTGCCTTAATTAGAGAAATGCGCTAATTTAAGAAGATAGACATTAACAGACCTATAGGTGAGGCCAATTTAGCTTCTTAAGATTAAATTGAGATGAGACAAAATTTTGGGAGGCCATTCAAAGGGTGAGAGGTGCCCTTAGGATAGAACAAGGAAGAAGAACCAGCTTGGTTCTTGTAATTAGGGTAGTCCTCTTGCAACTAGAAGCCAATAATGGAGAATTAAAGAAGAGATCTTGGCCATTGATGAGCTTGACAAGATAGAGGGATGGGATTGCTTCTTGCCAAGCAAATTTAAGGCCATCATGAAAAAAAAGACAATAATGCAAGATTGCATTTAATGCATGATAAACATTCATATCTTTTCACATTCTCCTTCTCTTTTAAGTTTCTTTCTTCCTCTCGTTCTCTCCCCCTCTTCTCTCATTCGCTCGACCTCATCCTCCTCTCCTTTCTCTCTTTTTCCTCTATTTCTCTCCCTCTCGCGGCCCATTCGCTCGCCACCCAATGTCCGCCTGCTCGCTGTGTCACCCGTGACCGGTATATACCCGAGCTAAATAGATCTATACCCACCTATTAATCGACTCACGATGGTACGTGATTGCCCATAGTGATCCTTATAGTCGAATGGTCCTTTCATGATCCAATGCTTTGGTCTATCACAACCCTGATCTAGAGTCGCATTGTCTCTAATCAGCAAGTTAGCTCGTGAATAATCCTTAGGATTGAGTCACAGTCTATCTATGTTACTAGCGGACTGATCCTTAGTTTATTCCTCATAGTCTAGATAGAGGTTTGAATCGAAGATGTCACATGTATCAAGTATATGTGTAGAAACAAGATGAAGGAGAATGATTGAATAGAGGAACCACTAGGGAATGTTAAGATTCGACGCATAAACACAATGAAATAGAGAGCAATAGAGAAAATGATAAATTGAGACATAAGATTTATCTCTATTCATCCTTAAACTAAGGGTACATTCAACATAGGATTCCATTATAATTAACACATCGCACTTCTCTATTATGTCTCTCAATTACAACAAAAAGAGATTATATATAGGTAACGGTAGCTACTCATGGGTCTAAACCTAAACTACTACAAAGATACAAGATCAAACTATAAAAGTCCTTTAGCTACTAAGAGCATTGTCTCCTAAACCCTCACTAGGGTGGCCCCTTGGCCCCCATCCACTAATTGGGCGAGCGGAACCCTGGTGCCTTCCTATTGATGGGGAGTATAAACCACACTCAGCATGGATCAACTTGAATGAGTTTCTTTAAATAGACAACATTGTGTTTGCAATAATTTTTTTTTTTCATGAGAGATTTGAAAAAAATGACATCTTGTTAATATGATTTAGGATTGATTATACAATATTTACTAATATTTATTTATTAAAGCAATATTTAATGTATACCTCTCAAGATACAACATCTCAAACCTATTTATATCAACATTATAGAAACAAAATTCTATTGAACACTTTTTGAAACAGGCACACTTAGTGAAACTAGAAGAGAGGAGATGTAGGTGTTCTTGTTTCTACTTGGAATGAAGAATTTAAGTCTATTTATATAGTTTTAGAATCAATGAATAGAAGCAATGCAGAAATCATGAATTAAATAGATACAAGAATTTATGATATACATGAATTAATTAGATAGAAGAATCCAGGAGATACATGAACTCAAGAGGTATAAGAATTAAGTAGATACATAAATAGAAATAACGTATCTCATTATGCTTACTCTTGTTGGTCCATTATTCCACCATAATTACAACAATCCTCCACATTCATAGATCAACAAAACATTCTGACTTGAGGAATGCTAAATGTGCTTGTGAAAATACACTACATCAAGATAAGTAGCTTTCACTTTGAATCTTCTTTAGTAAAACCAATCAGTGGATTAGGCCTTATATTGTCAGTTATTGTTGTAAACCTAAATAGTGGACCTCACAAAGTGTATTTCCGAATCAAGATTGGTTTTTGATTGCGTTCATTCTTTCAGCCTGAACCTCATAGGATTCATATGTGCTTTAGAAAGTCTAACCTTTAAAGATTTTCATGGAGTTAGCTAACTCCACACATATAGGTGCATTCCTAGTAAAGGTATCCAACCATACCTTACCAGAATGTTGAAAACCAAGCTATAAGAATCATTTGATGCATAGAATACCTTTGAAACACTATAGGAAGCACTATTACATCATGGGAATGGGAGACAATGTGTTTACTAGAATTTCCGGTAAGGTTTCTACCTTGGAACATGGTCCATAGGATCTCCAATCACTAAGTTAGGTTTCTACCATTAAGAATTTTAACTTCATCATCTTTGATGTGCAATTTACTTGCTCTCTTGACAAACCTTTTGTCAACGGATTCGCAATATTTTCCTTTGATTTCACAAAGTCCAAAAAAATTATTTCATTCAAAAGCAACTGCCTTATGGTGTTATGTCTACGATGAATGTGTCTAGATTTATCGTTATATATCAAGTTCTATGTGCTTGCAGTCGTTGCTTGATTGTCATAGTGAATACATATTCGAGGCATAGGTTTTAGCCACAACAAAACATCCTCTAAAAATTGCTAAAGCCACTTTGCTTCTTCAGCAGCTTTATCTAAAGCAACAAACTTCGATTCCATTGTGAGGTGCGCTATTAGAGTTTGCTTGGAAAGTTCCGCGACATTGCAGCATCTCCTAGTGTAAAAACATATCCCCTAGTCAATTTTGATTCGTTGGAATTTGAAAACTAGTTGGCATCACAATAACCTTCTAAAACAACTAGATATTTGCCATATTCTATAACATAACCTTTAAACTTTTTCAAATAATCCAACAGTCTCAAAAGTGCATTCCAATGCTCATGACTAGGATTAGTTTTATACCGACTCAATTTTCCTACTAAGTGCACATTATCCAGTTTAGTGTAGTTCATGATGTACATGATGTTGCCAATCACTTGAGAGTACTCCAACTACCTAATACTATTTCTAATATTCTTTCTCAAAGTTGGTGTTAAAAAATTACTCGCATCTTTAATGCCGAACCATTTAAATCTCGCAATTACTTTTTCAATGTAATGAGATTGCGTTAAGCATAAACCATAGTAATTCCTTAGAAATTTGACTCTGAGTATAACATTCATAACACCTAAACCTTTTATCTCAAAGTTCTTCTTGATAATATTCTTAGTGATTTTGATAACCTTAGCGTTATCTCCAAAAATCAACAAGTCATCGACATATGGACAAATAAATACACATCCAGCTGATGTAGATTTAGTGTACACACATTTTTCACACTTGTTGATTCTATATCTATTTTGGATCATCACGGGGTTAAACTTTTACTGCCATTGTTTAGGAGTTTGTTTAAATCCATACAATGATTTTGACAAGTTTACATACTATGTGCTCTTGTCCTTTGACTTTGAATCTTTCAAATTGTTTCATGTAGATCTCCTCATCGAGATCACCATTCAATCATGTAATTTTCATATCCATATGATGTACCTGCAAAATGTATAGCGAGATCATACCAATCAACATACTAACTGATGTTATCCTTGTTACAATGAACAAGTATCAAAGTAGTCTAGACTTTTTCTTTGTCTAAATCTTTTAGCAACAAGCCATGCTTTATACTTATCTATGGAACTATCAGCTTTATATTTCTTTTTGAAGATCCATTTACATTTAATTGATTTATTTCTTAATGAAAGATCAACAAATTCCCAAATGCGGTTACTTATGATAGAATCAATCTCATTGTCAATATTTTCTTTCTAGTAGGGAGCATTTGGAGTTAACATTGCCTCTTGATATGTCTGAGGCTCACCTTCTAACGCATATGTTAGAAAATCAGGTCCAAAAGATTTTCCAATCCATGACCTCTTGCTCCTTCGAAGTTTTAGCTTCTTTGGCCTAAGCTTCATTATTCTCAGATTTTGATTCTCTAAGTCTCTTTTGAGAAGGTTCACCTTGATTTCTTTTCACAAGATATGTATCCTCAAAGAATTTAGCATCCATTAACTTAAAGATAGTATTAGCATGAATTTTCACATTTTCATATTCATTAACCAAAAATCTATATGCACCGCTATTATGAACATAATAAATGAATATGCAATCCACTGTTTTAGGTCCTAATTGAGTTTGCTTAGGAGGACGAATTGTTACTTTGGCTAGGCACCCCCACACTTTCAAAAAATTGTAGATGACAACCTTTCATTCCATAACTCATATGGAGTCTTACCTATCTTCCTATGAAGTATTTTATTAAGAATATATTTCACAGTTAAAACTACTTCTGCTCTACAAGTGTTGAGGTAAATCCGAACTCAAGAACATGGCGTTAGCCATCTCCTTTAGAGTTTTGTCCATTTTGCTACAGATTTTAAGGTATAGTTATTTGGAGAATTATCCCAAATTAGCACACAACTTCTTTAGGTTGGAAGAACTATATTCTCCTCCTCTCACAAACTTTAGCACTTTAATCTGTTTATCAAGTTGGTTCTTGACCTCATTTTTATACTTGATAAAAATGCTCATGGCATCATCTTTGTTAGTTAACAAATAGACATAGCTACATCGAGAACAATTATCTATAAAATGATGAAGTATTTTTTTCTATCTTTACTTTCTACAAACTTTAAATCACATAGATCACCATGAATTAATTGTAAAGGTTCACTCATTCTTTTAATGAATCTGGAAGAATTTTTAGTAAACTTAGCCTCACCACAAGTTTCACACTGTAAACGCATCTGACTTAAAATTTTGGAATTAACCCCAAGTTTGCTATCTCCATTGTACCATAGTTTATGTTCTAATCTACTATACAATAGATAAGGAGATACAATAGTGTAAACTGATGACTTTTCTTTATTCTAGCCTTTAGGTACAAGAATTTCAAGTTTACACCAATGATAGTCACATTGGCTTTGAACAGGTTATTGTACAAGTACCATTTCCCCATATACTTCATCATTTGGAAAGTACAAACTTGTTATATTCATATACAATTTTAAAACTCTTCTTGAGAAGTATGAGGCCAAAAATTAGATTATTTTGGACCTCTAGTGCATGCAACACATTTAGCAGCGTGGTTTCCTTTATCGGAGGTGGACTTCAAGATCACCTTTCCTCTCCCAACAAGATTTGTTAATGTAGAGTTAGCTTTATAGAACTTCTCTTCTTCCTTAGCCTTCTCATAAGACGAGAATATGCATTTATTTACATAAATGTGATTTACGATGCCTGTGTCCAACCACCAGTCCGTATTATTTAACACAAAGGATACCTTGGACATTACCACGGTAGTCAGTCTCTCATCATCTTCTTGCTCTCTCAAATTAGCTGCTTGGTTGTACCACCGTTCTTGCATTTGTTTGGGCACTTCTTGCATTCCTTAGCCCAATGACCAAGCTTATTGCAAACAAAACATGTCTCTTGGAATTTTTGGGACTATTCCTTCTGCTTGCCTTTTTCTTGAAATGACTTCTTTCTCTTCCTATCTTACTTGGAATTGGAAAGCTCCACAGTGTTGGCCTTCAGTTCCAAAGGAGGGATTGTATTCCTCCTATTGTCCTCGTTAATTGTGAGGCATAGAATGAAATCTTCAAGGTTCATCTCTTTTTGTTTGTACTTCAAATAATTTTTGAAATTTAACGAATATGGATGTAGCTTCTCAAGAATAATTGCCACTTGAAATGATTCACTAAGTATCATTCCTTCAACAAAGATATTGTTCATAATCATTTGTAATTTCTAGACATGATTCATGACAAATTTAGAGTTCATTTTTGAATTCCAAAGATTTAGCAACCACAAATTTCTTGATCTTGCATCCTCAGTTTTGTATTTCTTTTATAAAGACACCCATAATTGTTGAGCAATTTCAATGTTACAATAAATATTATAAAGGGAATTCACCAAACAAATAAGGATATAGTTTCAGTACAGAGAGTCCCCATGCTTCCAAGCCCTCAACACCTCGAGCGTCGTGACATCTTGCTCATCTGGACTAATTATCACACACACCTCGGATAAGTACTTGATCGGATTTAGCATGGTCAAATAGAAGAACATCTTTTTTTGCCCTACTTAAAACCCACACTAGTGAATTTCTTCGGCTACTAAGCAAAGCCCGTTGAACCATCCCTTCGGAAATTGGATCATATGTCATTTGGCGGCAAAAGTACACCCAAGTGCCAAAACTTGACACAACGGAACACATAAGTGTCAAAAGATAGAGAAGTGACACTTAAGTGCCACTTTTTTGAAAAATGAAACACTTAAGTGACATCTTCGACGAATCCCGTCGGAAATTTTACGTGGCAATTTTTTTTATTATTAATTTTGCTTGTCTACGTGGCTTGCTAGAGAGTTGACTCAACAAAAAAAAAACACAAAAACGACGTTGTTTTGGCCCGAATTTAAATTTTAATATTAAATAAATTAAATTAAATTATAAAAAAATTAAAAAAAAAAAAAGAGAGAGGAAAGAAGCACGTAGCTGATAGCTCAGCCCTCACCATCGTTGCCTCTTTGCCATCGCTAGGAAGGGCTGGCGACAGTGGGGGGAGGGTCAGCCAAGGTCACTAAGCCTTGTACCCCATCGTTGCAGGCCCTTCCCGGCGACGGTAAGGAGGCAGCAGTGATGAGGGCTAAGCCCTCAGTCACGTGCTTCCTTCCTTTTTAATTTTTTTTAAATAAATTTATTTTTATATTTAATTTACTTAATTTTTATAATAATTATTTACCAACGTCAGCAGAAGAACGACGTCATTTTTGCACTTATCTAGCCATGTTAGCATGCAAAACGACGTCATTTTGGACTTGTCTCGCCGGAAAATCGCTACATTAGCATTTCGGTTGGATTTTCTCTTCGTTGGCACTTAAATGATCAATTTTGGTTTGATTTTGGCACTTAAGTGTCACTTTCCTAACTTTTGGTACTTAAGTGTCCATTCGTGCCAAGTTTTGACACTCCAGGTATCCGGCACTTGTCATTTGGCCTAGACTATTTTAAAAAAACTGGCTTGGGTATATCAGTGAAGTGACTTGTACCTTTACCACCATAGATGGTTTCAACTAGGCCATGAGGTCTGAACCTTACTGATAGAAATGACAATAGGAACTTCTCTAGGAACATTTCAAATATCATTGGGCATTTCATTGTTATCAGTTATCTTGATTTTCTGATAAACCCAACAAATGGTAAGAAACGATAATCGCCTTAAGATTGTGGAAAATATAAAAAAGAAGGAAGAAGAAGAAGAGATGTATTGGGAGAAGAATATGTAACATTGTTTGTTGTAACCAAAAGATAAATAAATTTGTGAAAGTAATAACAAAAGAAATAGTAATTGAAGGTGAGGCAAGGCTAGCCAAATTTTCTTAAGGCGATTAGTTCCTACCAACAGTACTAAGCAGTTTCACAAACTATGCCCCTCAAGATACATCTCAAACCCATTTATAGTAGCACTATATGAATAGAATTTTGTCGAACACTTTTTTAAACTGGCACACTTAGAGAAACTTGAAGAGAGGAGATGTTGGTGTTTCTGCTTCTACTTAGAATGAAGAATTTCAAGTCTATTTATAGAATTTTAGGATTCATGTACAGAAGCGATACATGAACCATGAATTAAATAGATGCAAGAATCTAGGAGATATATGAATTAAGTAAAAACAAGAATCCAAGAGATACATGAACTCAAGATATACATGAATTAAGTCGATATATGAACAGAAACATCGTATCTTGTTTTGCTCACTTTCGTTGATCCATTAACCCCCATCATTACAACACATACAACAATATGAGAGGACAGCAACATGAACATATTGTGTATGAAGATGGAAAATGGTTTCACTATCGCTTCACATACCTTCAGCTTCATGCCAATTATGATCAACTGTCAATTCTGCTGTCATTAGTGATCTTGACAAAGCCACGCCTACCTCTTTCGTCGAGTAACGTGTTTCATACGTATTGCAATGTTTATCTCTCTAAAACTTAGATTGTCAAAAATAGATCAACAGTATTTGTATTAAATATATTTAGAAAAGTCCTAGCAAGTAAACCAAATATGAATAGTGAGAGTAGTAACGCCGTGGAAGTTTTGATATTGACTTTTCATCTTGTTGGAGAAAACTCCCTTATTTGTTTTGATGTCGACAAAACGTTTTCATCAGTCTAGTCTGAAGACTTGCAGACTCACTCGACAAAGTCTGAAGACTTGCAGACTCACTCGACAAAGTCTGAAGACCTGCAGACTCTTTCATCAAAGTCTGAAGATCGCCAGACCGCCAGACTCAAGATGTAAAGTCTGCCCTCATTGACAGTTTCTAGACCGACGAAGAAGATTTATCCATATTCAAGTATTTCTTTATGGATTTGATTCGAGCGGTTGAAGAAGATCTCACGGCTGGAGATAGCATTTCAAGATTGATTATTCGTTTTGAATTTAATTCGAATAATTCGGATCCGTTGTTTGGCGAAGTATACTTGGAAGGTTCTACTTATGGAAACCTAGATCCCGATTGTATGGGCGAGCGGATTGGTGGGCTATCTTCACATTCCTTAAGTAACTCGAGATCTCCCTAATTGATTCTGTCCAACGGGTAGATTGGAAGAACTCCTTTGGAAGGTGCCAACGGTTATGAAGGCATTGAGGAGTATATAAGGAAGATACTCTGGTTATTTAAGTGTGTGCGAGATAGATAAATTCCAAAGTCTGAAGCTTCTTGTTCTTTGTCGATTCAATTGTTGAGCGTAAACTTGTACTCAAAAGAGAGTTTATACTTTTGTGAAGCCTTGAGGAAGTGTAGTAGATTCTCTACACTGTGGAATCAAGGAAGTGATATTGTAACGACTCTTTTGATTCATAGTGGAATCCAACCGGTGGGCTGTCAGTGCGGGAGAGTGGACATAGGCTTGGATTAAGCCGAACCACTATAAACCTTGTGTTCTTATTCTCTTCCCTAAACTCTTTTACTTTATTCGTAACTCTATTTGATTGTTAGAGTCCAATTTCCATTTCAGAGTCTATTGCCAAATAGACTTAAGTTAAAAACACAATTTCTAGTTTACTTTGCAAAAATTTGTTTTCGCACCTATTCACCCCCTCTAGGTGCTTGTACTAGCGTTCACAATTGGTATCAGAGCCTGTGTACTCATTTAAATTGAAGTGTTTTTACTTCAGAGTTAATGATCCATGGCTAGTATGTTAGCTCCAGGTTTGGTTGAAGGGCAAAGCAACACAAGACCGCCTTATTTTGATGGAAAGGATTACAGCATATGGAAAAATAAGATGAAGGCATTCCTAAGATCTAAATATCCTATGGAATGGGACGTGGTAGACAAAGGAATCACTCCTAAAGCTACAACAGTCTCAGAAAGAGGAAAGGAAACTGTTGAGTCCAAATGGATGACTCAAGAAGAGATAACCAAGAGACAAGCTCTCGATGCAAAAGCAATTTATTCCTTATATTGTGCATTATCTCCTACTGAATATAACAGAATATCTTCTTGTGAAACAGCTAAAGAAGTCTGGGATAGGTTGCACATCACCTATGAAGGAACCGATCGAGTGAAAGAAACCAGAATCAATATTCTGCTCGCCAATACGAAGCCTTCAAGATGAAACCAGGAGAATCTATCACCGACATGTTTAGTCGTTCTACGAAATCGTGAATGGTCTTGAGTATCAAGGTCAACCAATCTCTGGACCCATGAAGTTTAACAAACTGCTGCGTGGACTTTCCAAAGATTGGAATCACGTAAAGACCTCAATAAGGGAGACACAAAGAATCATGCCACTTTCTGTTGACGAATTGGTTGGCACTCTTCGATCTTATGAAGTGGAGCAAAACAATGAAGATGAAGATCCCAAAGGTAAAAAATCTATTGCTTTAAAATCTAACGATGACTCTGATGTAACAGATTCTGAAGATGATATGGACGATGAAGAGCTTGCTCTCATGATAAGAAAGTTCAGAAAACTGAATAAAAAGGGAAGAAGATTCAATTGGAAGAAACAAAGTTCTCAAAAGTTTCAAAACAAATCAGCGAAGACGATGAATCCAATAAAGATGTGATTTGTTTTGAATGCAAGAAAAAGGGACACATCAAACCCAACTGTCCCTTACTAAAGAAAAAGAAAGGAAAAGCTGAGAAATACGAAAGGCTCTCAAAGCAGAAACTTGGAGTGATACCGAATGTGAAGAGAGTGATGATGACTATGCCAATATTTGTCTAATGGCACAATCGTAATCGATTCGGACTGAGACAGACTCGGACTCGGACTCGGACTCGAGCAGTGAAATCAAGGTAAGTAGTTTTAAGATTCCTACTAAAGTCTCTAAATATATTGATGAACTGTGTCTTAGTCTCAAAACCTCTCTCAAGAGGATTTCCGAACTAAAAAGGGAAAATTCTATACTGAAGCAAGAGGAGATTGTTTGGAAAGAAAAGGTCGAAAATTTAGATAAAAGTGTCATTACCTTGAAAGAAAATGCAGACTCTCTTTCTGAAGAAAATAAACTCTTGAAAAATGATATTTCAAGTATCTCAAAAAGGTTTTCTATAAGATCTGAGAAATTGGAAAAGATTCTTTTAGCGCAAAGACCTTACTTTAACAAATCAGGCTTGGGAATGACTGCTGAAACCATTCCTCTAATTGATTTTCCAAAAGTAAATGAAAGAATCAAACAAAGACCTGCAAAAGACCTTTATAGAAATCATTTTCAAAAAGTCTTTGTAAAACCTGTAGGCTGCAGTGCTCTTAAATGTTCTAGATGTAATAGCTCAGAACATTTTGAGAAAGAATGTCCTATGGTTTGGAAACCTGTTAAGAAGGCTTGGGCAAAGACCGTATATTACACTAACTCCATTGGACCCAAGAAAATATGGGTACCAAAGAAAGCTTGAGTTTTCTTTTTAAATGCAGTCACTATCAAGAAAAAGGTCAAATGGTACTTGGATAGTGGATGCTCAAGACATATGACAGGAGACTCAAGTTGTTTCATAAAGCTTATGCAAGTTAATGGTGGAAAAGTTTCATTTGGAGGAAATAGTAAAGGTAGAATTGTCGGATGCGGAACAGTAAAGATTGGAAGTCTCACAATCAGCAATGTTTCTTTAGTAGAAGGACTCAATTACAACTTGCTGAGTATCAGCCAACTGTGCGATACAGGTTTCAAAATTAACTTTCAAGAAGGAATATGTTCAGGAACTAGCAAAGACTCCTCTCAGACTTTCACAGGACGAAGACATGGGAACATCTATCTTCTGGATATCAAACCAGAAAAATCCCAATGTCTAATTTCAATTCAAGAGGAAGCTAATCTTTGGCATAGAAAACTTGGTCACATCAACATGAAGCAAATAGCCAAGATCTCTGCAAAGAAGCTTGTTCGTGGACTACCCAATCTGACATACCAAAAATCCGATCTATGCACACCATGCGTCGGGAAAACAGGTCGAAGTTCTTTCAAATCAATAATTCAAGTTTCCACTAATCGTGTGCTGCAACTCTTGCATATGGATCTCTTTGG
This sequence comes from Eucalyptus tenuipes, assembly GCA_014182365.1. Taxonomy (NCBI): domain Eukaryota; kingdom Viridiplantae; phylum Streptophyta; class Magnoliopsida; order Myrtales; family Myrtaceae; genus Eucalyptus; species Eucalyptus tenuipes. The sequence goes on along the minus strand of CM024539.1, from coordinate 14,673,735 downwards.
ACCAACCAGAACCCGAGCATTGGTGGTAAGAAATATTGCCTAGTAATAGTAGATGATTACTCACGATTTACTTGGGTATATTTCTTGGCAAGTAAATCTGAAACTTTTTCTTATTTTATAAAGTTTGCTAAGAAAGTACAGAATGAGAAAGGGTATGTTATTTCTTGTATACGGACAGATTATGGAGGTGAGTTTGAAAATCAAGATTTTGCTAAATTCTGTGATGAATCTAGTTTTCAGCATGTGTTCTCCTCTCCATACACTCCAGAACAGAATGGAGTTGTGGAAAGGAAGAATAGATCATTGCAAGAAATGGCTAGAACTCTTTTAATTGAAAGCAACATTTCTTCTCGTTTTTGGGCTGAAGCAGTTTCTACAACATGTTATATTATTAATAGAGTTTTCTTAAGGCCTATTTTGGAGAAAACTCCCTATGAATTGTTCAAAGGTAAGAAACCAATTGTTTCCTATTTTCATGTGTTTGGTTGCAAATGTTTTATATTGAAAAATGCAAATGATCGAATTGGTAAGTTTGAAGAAAAATTAGATGAAGGTATTTTCCTTGGATATTCAACCACCAGCAAAGCTTACAGAGTTTACAACAAAAAGACTCAATCAGTGGAGGAATCAATGAATGTTAAATTTCAAGACTTCATACAAATTCAATCGGTCCAGACTCAACCTGAAGAATCTGAACCTGCTCCAGACTTTACAAAGTCTAAACCCCCAGAAGTAGCTCAGACTTTAGAAGACCAACAAAGAACAAACGTTGAAGAATCAAATGAAGAGAAAAATCAGTCTGTCAGACCAACCAGTAACTGGAAGCACAAGTCTAGTCATCCCAAAGAACTCATAATTGGCAACATTGATGAAGGAATCCGTACAAGATCCAAAAGGCATGAAGAGTCTAGTGCTGTGGCTCTTATTTCTGAAATAGAACCCAAGAGCATAGAAGAAGCTTTAACTAATGAAAGTTGGATTGAAGCTATGCAAGAAGAACTCAGGCATTTAAGCATTAACGATGTCTGGGAATTGACTCCTAAACCAAAAGGTAAATCTGTTATTGGAGCTAAATGGGTTTTCAGGAACAAGATGGACGAAAAAGGAAAAGTTATAAGGAACAAAGCAAGACTCGTGGCCAAAGGGTATACGCAAGAAGAAGGGATAGACTATGATGAGACTTACGCACCGGTAGCAAGGTTAGAAGCAATTAGATTACTACTTGCTTTTGCTTGTCATAAGAATTTCAGGTTATTCCAAATGGACGTCAAAAGCGCATTCTTAAATGGATTTATCCAAGAGGAAGTCTATGTGGAACAACCTCCCGGATTTGAAGACCTAAGGAAGCCAGACTCTGTATTTAGACTGAAAAAGGCACTATATGGATTAAAGCAAGCACCTCGAGCTTGGTATGACAGGTTAAGTAAGTTTTTAATCCAAAATGGTTTTGTTAAAGGTAAGGTAGACACTACCTTGTTTATTAAAAAAGAAAATAAAAACTTTTTACTTGTACAAATCTATGTTGATGATATTATTTTTGGATCGCCTAACGAAAATCTGTGCAAGAAATTTTCTAAGTCTATGCAGGATGAATTTGAGATGAGCATGATGGGTGAACTATCCTTCTTCCTTGGACTACAAGTAAAACAATTGAAGGAAGGGACTTTCATTCACCAAGAAAAATATGCTAAAGATCTTGTTAAAAAGTTCGGTTTGGAGAATTGCAAAAAGACGATATACCAATGTCTAGTTCTTCGAAGCCGGACAAAGATGAAGGAGGAAAGAAAGTTGACCGAAGCTATACAGGGTATCATTGGTTCACTTCTTTATCTTACGCTTCTAGACCTCGACATTTTGTTTAGTGTATGAATTTGTGCCAGATTTCAATCTGATCCCAAAGAATCTCATCTAAGTGCTGCAAGACGCATCATCAAATACGTTGCAACAACTTCTAAGTTTGGTCTCTGGTATCCTAAAGAAGGAGATCTTACCCTCCTTGGATACTCGGACGCGACCCTAGCAGGATGCGAGTTGATAGAAAGAGCACCTCAGGCACTTCTCAATTGCTTGGTAACAGAACAGTGTCTTGGTTTTCGAGGAAGCAAAGCACTGTAGCTCTTTCAACAGCAGAAGCAGAATATGTGGCTCTTGGAAGTTGTTGTTCTCGAATCTTATGGATAAAACAACAGCTAAGAGACTTTGGAATTGAAGACTCATGCACTGAGATCAAATGTGACAATACCAGCGCAATTAATCTCACCAAGAATCCAATTCTTCATTCAAGAGCAAAGCATATAGAGATTCGACATCATTTTATTAGAGATCATGTTCAAAACGGAGAAGTATTGATTCAATTCATTGACTCAAAGAATCAGCTGGCGGATATCTTTACTAAGCCACTGGAGAAAAGCCAATTTGAGTCTATTCGTTCCAGACTTAATGTCTTAAAGTCTGAAGAAGTTCAGACCTAGAGACTAAAGTCTAAAGATGCTCAGACTCAGGAGATCAAGATCCATTACTGTAAGTTATTTCTGTTTTGGAAATTTATCTTTCGGACAAAATATCGAAAAGGTACGTTCATCTATTAATCTGTAATTGATTGATGTTATCTTTCCAAGTTTTCGTAATTATAGCAATCATTCCTTTTCGAAAAAGAAGTTATCTTTTTTACAGTTATATATTTTTCAAAAAGGCAGTTATTTTTTAAAAGGTATTTTTTTTTATTTTCCTTTTACGGCGATTCGTATACCATGTTTCGATCACCTTATATACTGATCGTCTTCCTCACAAACCCTAGAAGCACAGAACATCACTTTCTCACTTTTACTCTCTAGTTTAATCTCAAAGTCTTCACCTTTCTCGCGAATCGAGTTTGGAATTTCCTAAAGACTGTGATAATGGCTTCCCAAAGAAAGTCCTCAAGAATCGCAAGCGGGGGACCATCGCCTTTGCGTGAGGGTCCTACGCACTTTGACCTCACCGAGGAAGAAGAATCTCCAGACAACAGCGAGCCCACAACATTCTCAACCGCGCCGCTCTTCTCAGGCTAGACCACAACAACAAGCGAAGGAAGAAATCGTCGCGGATGCCGAACCTGTAAGGTCTTAAAAGCCCGCTTTTACCTACAAACTCTACTCTACTTTAAAGGAAGGAGGTTCTGCTTTGAGTTTCATTGATGAATTTTTGGTAGAAAAGGGGTACAGGAATGAAACCCACTTTTTGCGCACAATGGAACGCTTGGGAATCGCTCCTGCGGGCTCGGCAGATAGAGCCTTTGCGAATATTCCAAGCGATCCACGTGTTGGTGGACATAATCAACCCGATGGAAATGATGATGAAAAGATGTTCACTAATTTTAAGTCTAGAATGGGTATTGCTGCAAATGTTAGAAGCAAGAGGACAGATCTGTTTCGTTTTGAGGAACACAAGCGACTTTACACTAAGTTGCTGAAGCGAGGGGTGATGAACCCAAGGAGTGTAGACTTTGATTTTCTCGACTCTCTGAATGTGAATTTGCGGGAGAAATTCGTCTTACTTCAACTTGATCGATTTTGCTCTGAGATGACAGTGGCTCATCCAGAACTTACTGCATATTTCTATTCAAATCTAAGCTTTTTGGATGCGAATAGATTCTCTTTCAGTGTTAGAGATCAGGATTATGTGGTTAATATGGACACTTTGGCCGATGTGATTGGAGTAGAAAGAGGGGAGTTTCAATCAATTGGTGTGTCTATTGGTCGTGCAACTGTAGAGCTTGTTCGAGATGGGATGGCAGAAGGTCGAATTTCGTTCGTGAGGTTGAATGCCTCAAATGTCTTGCTTCACAAGATTGTGATCAACTGTCTTAGACCCAAATCGACTTCAAAGACTGACGTTTCAAATTCAAAAGCAAAGCTGATGTATGCCATCAACGCTGGCAAAAAGTTCTCTCTACCACACACTATAATGTTTCACATATACAGATCGGTGGTGAAGGACAAGGGCCAACTTCCTTACTCAGCACTTGTTTCTAAGCTGTTCAGACATCTTAACATTCAGCCTCCCAATATTCTATGTGTTCGATCGTGTGATCAAATGGTGGTGGGACTGAAGATGGTTTCCAAAATGCGTCTGAAAGAGCTAAACAAAGCTTTGGAGCGATTCAAGGAGAAAACTCCTGTCAAGACTCATCAAGTCTCTTCGGCTGCAAAAAGAAAAGGAAAGGAGCCCATGACAGCTCCATCCAAGAAAAGAAGAGTCCTCATCTTGCAGGATGAAGAAGATGAGGAAGATGTCACCATTTCAACTCTTGCTTTAAGCAATCTTCAGCATTCTGTTCCAGAGATAGAGGAGAGAGAGGATCAAGACAGAGAAGAGGAAGAGCAGAGGGATGAAGAGAGGGCATCAATGAGGAAAGAGTCAGAGGAAGAAAGAACTCCAGAAGAAGAGGAGCGAGGAGAACCGTAGCATCATGTCACTGACGAGGAAACAGAGCATGAAGAATATTTCTCTCCACCTGAAGGCACTGAAACAGGGGGAGTTGCTGAGAAAAGAGGTGCTTCTTCAATTGCTTTTGCTAGTGAAGATGTTAGCTGCCCACCTGCAGATCCAGAAGATGTCTATGCATCTCAATTTCCTGAGGAAGGTCATGAGGCTTCATCTCCAAATCTGGATACTCATGCTAGGATGCCATCATCTGCAAATACTCCTCAAACTGATTATGCTAAGGCAAGCACTCAGACTGATAACTCAGCAGACTTTCGACGAGTGCTTGATATCCTTATGGAGATGCGAGGTCAGATTTATGCCCTAGGATATGAAGTTCGGGAATCCGCGAGAATGCCGCCAAGCCTCTTCGGTTTCCTTGTATGATCAAATACAGACTCTTACTCTTCAAGTTCAAGCCACTGCCAAGAGTCAAGAGGTAGAACAGTTGAAGGAGGATTTGAAAAAGTTGGAAGACACTGTCCAGTCGATGGGAGATTTCCAACTTGTTCGCATTCCAAGACAATCCTAATTTCATTCTCTTTTCATCTCTTCCTTTTTAATGTTGACAAAAAGGGGGAGAAGCTGCGTGCAGATTTGACTTCATTCGACTCTTGTCTTATTTTTGTTCGACTTTACTTTTGTCTGGTTGTGACTGATTCGGATAATGCTTGGATTTGGATTGACTGTTTAAAGCTTGCTTGCAGTACTTTAAGTGTTGGCAAAGATAGTTGTTTTTGCAGGACTAACACATTTTCTGTGAATGCAGATTCAATACTATCTTTATTCATTTAAGAGATATCCATGTTTGCTTAAGTATTGTCTTGCAGGTCAAAATGTCCAAATCTACAGGAAAGTTTTGTCACCATAAAAAAGGCGGAGATTATTGGAGAAAACTCCCTTATTTGTTTTGATGTCGACACAACATTTTCATCGCCTAGTCCGAAGACTTGCGGACTCACTCGACAAAGTCTCGAAGACTTGCGACTCACTCGACAAAGTCCGAAGACTCTCTTTCGTCAAAGTCCGAAGATCGCTGCACCGCCAGACTCAAGATGTAAAGTCTGCCCTCATTGACAGTTTCTAGACCGACGAAGAAGATTTATCCAGATTCAAGTATTTCTTTATAGATTTGATTCGAGCGATTGAAGAAGATCTCACGGCTGGAGATAGCATTTCAAGATTGATTATTCGTTTTGAATTTAATTCGAATAATTCGGATCCGTTGTTTGGCGAAGTATACTTGGAAGGTTCTACTTATGGAAACCTAGATCCTAATTGTATGGGTGAGCAGGATTGGTGGGCTATCTTCACATTCCTTAAGTAACTCGAGATCTCCCTAATTGATTCTGTCCAACGGGTAGATTGGAAGAACTCCTTTGGAAGGTGCCAACGGTTATGAAGGCATGGAGGAGTATATAAGAAAGATACTCTGGTTATTTGAGTGTGTGCGAGATAGATAAATTCCAAAGTCTGAAGCTTCTTGTTCTTTGTCGATTCAATTGTTGAGCGTAAACTTGTACTCAAAAGAGAGTTTATACTTTTGTGAAGCCTTGAGGAAGTGTAGTAGATTCTCTACACCGTGGAATCAAGGAAGTGATACCGTAACGACTCTTTTGATTCATAGTGGAATCCAGCCGGTGGGCTATCGGTGCGGGAGAGTGAACATAGGCTTGGATTAAGCCGAACCACTATAAACCTTGTGTTCTTATTATCTCTTCCCTAAACTCTTTTACTTTATTCGTAACTCTATTTGATTGTTAGAGTCCAATTTCCATTTCGAGTCTATTGCCAAACAGACTTAAGTTAAAAACACAATTTCTAGTTTACTTTGCAAAAATTTGTTTTCGCACCTATTCACCCCCTCTAGGTGCTCGTACTAGCGTTCACACATTCCACCTCTCTCACCTTGTATTCCTGCTTCCTATTAACAAAACAACGATGAATATACAACAAAAATAAAAAAACAACACAACGATGATGAAACATTAAGGTATGAGCATAGTTTGTTGATCGGTGGTTAGGGACGTTTGGCCATTGTGAGTAGGCCTTCATCATCTTTGCCTGAGGATGAGACCATTGTATGGTGCTCAGTTCGTCGATCGGTGATTAGGGACATGTGGCCATTGCGAGTAGGCCTTCATCACCTTTGCTTGAAGATGAGAACCATTGTGTGGTGGCTATGTGAGGTTAGACCTGTTGAAATGGGTCTAAACCTCATATATAACCCAAATTTTTTAGAATGAGTCGCATATGAGTTACTTCAAATTTAAAGAGTCTAGTAATAATGGGTTCTAAAATTTAAAATCTAAAATAAATTGGTCTGAAAGAGTTCAATCCAGCCCACTAGGGCTGAGAATCTCTCTCTCATTTTCTCTCCTCCCTTTGCTTCCACCAACCCTCTCTTCACCAATCATCTTCTAACACCTCTGCGACTCATGTGACGCCACCTTTGCCTCCCCATTCTACTAGGGTAAGTGGCTTTACTTATTCTAAAATTGCAATTGGGATCGGCACAACACTAGTGGCGATTGCAATGGCGCTCACGACCGAAGGCTAAAAAAGGCATTCTTTAGGTGCCTTTCGATGGGTAAGATTTTGGGGATTTTAGGATGGGTGATTTAGGTTATAAGGCTCCATTGTTAGGTGGTGATGAAAGTGAGGATGATGGTGGTAGGGGTGGTGGGTTTTCAAATGTTTTGCTTTGGTAGACTCTTACTTTTGTTAGCCTCGATGATTTGATCATTCCCAGGGATGATGTGTGTGCTTTTTGTTGGATGTTTGTTTGTAAAATAAGCTAAGTGTGTGTTTCCTTATCCCACATAGGAAAAGTGGAAGGAAGAGGGCTAATTAATAAGTGTGGAGCTTCTTTAGTATATCTAAAGAAAAAATAGATGTAGGCTAGACCCCACCATACATGTGTGTAGGTGTGCGAATAATTTTGCAATTTTGGTGTGATTATTAGGTGCACTTAGCACTTTCCATGCTTGCTCGCTTGGGGTTTAATTAGCACTTATCTATATTTTTTTTTATTCCGTACGGTTATCTTATTGACTTTGATTAGTTCAAAGGTTGTTTTTGTTTATTAAGAATTTTCAAAAATTATGAAAATTCGAAATTTTAATTATTAAAAAAATTATTTTTTATTTTTATTATTCCGAATTTATATTTGTGTCTTTTCAGGACAACTTTTGGAAATGATACTCGTTCGTTTGCAACCTTTCCCGAAGGGTTGCATTTGTTTATTTTTCAACTTCCTCCAAATGGACATCTTTGTTCATTTTGCAACTTCTTTCGACAAGATACATTCATTCATTTTCTAATCTTTTACGAAGAGTTGCCTATGTTCTTTAAGATCAATTTATATATATATGCCGGTTTTCTAGATGAACAAATATTAGATAATTTTCGAGTCTTCTTTCCAAAACTACAACTATCTTTTCAATTGTTTCTTAGAGAGATCTTGGAGATATACTAGAATTGCTATATTGTATTCTCAATTTGAGACTTTGTTGTATCATGGAGGATATTTGCAGGTGGTCATTAGCAACTTTAAGGGCAAATAAATCTTTAAAGAAAGTGATAACACGCCTCAAAGTCCGACTTGATTGCTCTAGAGATCCGACTTCATTGTTCTACCTAATTTGAAGCCATATTTTCCCAATAATTTTAAGGATTTATTTTGTTCAACCATGGAGTCGGAGACAATCAAAGTCATGAATCAAGATATGGTCAAGCTGGATCAATTCAATGGGAACAACTTTGCTCGCTGGAAGGATAAGATGATGTTCTTGCTCATTGCCCTGAAGATTTCCTACATATTGCATACTAACTTGGTGCCTATAGAAGATCCGAAGCCTACTATCGATGGAGGACAGCCAAGTGCGGAAGCCATTGAGAGGGTTAACAAAGAGAAGAAGAAACGTGCAGACGACGAATAACTTTGTTGAGGAATCATTCTGAATATACTATCCGATCATTTGTATGACTTATTCACTGAAATAAAGTCGGCTAGAGAAATTTAGAATGCATTGAAATTCAAGTACAAAGCGGAGGAGCAAGATACCAACAAATATCAAATTGCAAAATATTTTGATTTCAGGTTTATTGATACCAAACTCTTGTTAGAACAAGTCCATGAAGTGCAACTGCTAGCTTGTGAATAAAATTTGTGCCCTCAAGATTAATATTCTAGAAGCTTTTCAAGTTGGAGCAATTATTGCGAAATTGTCTTTAAGTTGGAAAGACTATGGAAAAAGGCTAATGCATAAGTCAGAGGACTTCACCTTGGAGTAAATATAGAAACATCTTCGCATTGAGGAAGAGTCACGTTTACGTGATAATTTTAGTTTGTACAATTTAAAGGTGAATGTTGTGAAAAGAAAACGGAAAATCGGCCAGAACTTCAAAGTAAAGAATGGGCATAAATTTAAGAGAACACAAAAGAAGAAAAATCGTTGCTATTTTGTTTGTGACAAATAGTGACACTATGCCAATGATTGCAATCACCGCAAGAGCATTTCAAAGAACAAGAACATTCGGACGGTGAAGGCAGATGCAAATTTGGTTGAAGAAAATTTTGTGGCCATGTTTTTAAACATGAAAATTCTGAAATTAATAATGCGATGACTATGGTTTCTGAAATCAACTCTATCACTATCCAACCCGATTGGTGGTTAGACTCTAAAGCAATAGTCCATGTGTGCAAGGACAAATATATGTTCAAGCAATTTGAAGAGACTGTCGACTCAAATGTTCAAGAGGCCCTGATGGCGAATAATGTTGTTGTAAAGGTTGCTGGGAAAGGCATGGTGGAGATAGGCTTCACTTATAGAAAGAAGAATACTCTTCTTAATGTGTTATTTATACCCAAAATTAGGAAGAACCTAGTTTCTATTGGTTTACTTTGTAAGAGGGGGTTTGGGGTTTTGTTTAAATCTGATAAGGTTATCTTGTCGAAGAATGGGTTGTTTATAGGAAAGGGTTATGCCAATGATAGCATGTATCAACTAAGTGTCAATAATAATATTACTAGTTTTGTTTATATTGTTGAGTCTTCATTTTTATGGCATAGTAGATTAGTATATATAAATATTCATTATTTGAAGATTATGAAGAAATTAGTCTTGATAAATATCAATGACGAATTTGATAAATGTGAAATAAGTGCTAAGTCCAAACTTACTAAGAAATCATTTCTTAGTGTTAAAATAAATTCGAATTTATTGGATTTAGTTCATAGTAATATATGTGAACTTAATGGCATGCTAACACGTGGTGGTAAAAGGTATTTTATTATATTATGAATGATTGCAGTAAGGTTTTATATGTTTATCTCATGAGGTCGAAGAATGAAGCATTTACCATGTTTAAGAAATATAAGGCTGAAATAGAAAATCAATTAGAAAGGAAAATCAAAGTTCAATGTTCAGATAGAGGTGGAGAATATCTCTTAAATGAATTCTCTTCATTTTGTGAAGGATATGGTATTATTTATCAAGTTTTGGCACTATATACTCCACAATAAAATGGTTTGGTTGAAAGGAAAAATTGATCTCTTGAAGAAATGGTTAATTCTATACTTTTAAATTCAAAGCTACCAATTAATCTTTAGGGAGAAGCGTTGCTTACTGCATGTTATATTCATAATATAATAGCTTCCAAGAAAAATGAAATAACTCCTTATGAAGTATGGAAAGGTAGAAAGCCAAATTTGTCATACCTTAAAGTGTGGGGGTGTTTGACATACTACTGAATACCAGATCCCAAGAGAACAAAGCTTGGTCCTAGAGCTATCAGTAGTGTTTTTGTTGGATATGCCGAAAATAGTAAAGCTTATAGATTTCTTGTTTTAGAGTCCAATGTCATTATAGAATCAAAAGACGTTGAATTCTTTGAGAATAAATATTCTATGGATTCTGAATTATTGAAATAATTCAAAATCTATGGAAACTCAAGTCAATTCCCAAGAGAAAAAAAAAAGAATGATTATAAAGACATGATTGAACCAATGAGAAGCCTAGCTAAAAGACTTAGTTCATGATTTTGAAGGAGACAGAGATAATAACATGGTAAATAAATATCCTTTAGTATTAAATTTAGAAGATGATCCTAAAAACTTTGATAATGCTATGTCTTCTAGAGATGCTTCTTTTTAGAAAGAAGCTGTAAATCATGAAATGGACTCAATTATGTCTAATAATACTTGGATATTAGTAGAGTTACTAAAAGGATCCAAACCTATTGGATGCAAATGGGTTTTTAGAAGAAAATATCATTCTGACGATTCTATCTGAGCTTTTAGGCTAGACTTGTGGCGAAGGGATATAGACAAAAAAAAAAAAAAAGTAATAGATTATTTTGATACGTATGCTCCCGTCGCACGTATAACTTCTATTCAATTTTTTTTTGCTCTAGCTTCCATTTATGATATCAATACTACTTTCTTGAATGAAGACTTAAATGATGAGATTTATATGAAATAACCAGAGAGTTTCGTTCTTTTTGGAAATTAAATAAAAGTATGTAAATTGATTAAGTTTCTTTATGTGCTTAAGCAAGCTCCTAAGTAGTGGCATGAAGTATTTGAGTCGATTATATTGCCTAATGGTTTCATCCACAGTAGTGTTGATAAGTGTATATACTCTAAATTCACTAAAGACTATAGTGTCTTAGTATGGTTGTGTGTTGATGATATGCTAATATTTGAAACAAATATGATTAGAATTATTGAGACTAAGAAGTATCTAGCTTCCATGATTAAAATGAAGGATTTGGGTGAAGTAGATATTATATCAGGTATTAAAGTTAAGAAACATAGTGGGAGTTATTCTTTGAGCCAATGTAGTTATATTGAAAAATTATTAAATAAATTTTCACATCTTGGTTTCAATGAAATAAAACAATTCTAAATTTTCACATTCCAGTATTAAATTAAATTATATTACTAGGAGAGTAGTGGCACAACTTGAATATGCGAGTGCTATAGGGTCTTTAATATATGCGACGCATTGTACTATGCCTGATATTACTTATTCTATATGCAAGTTGAGTAGTTATACTAGTAATCAAAGTACAGAACATTGGAGAGTTATTACCAGAATTTTTGGTTATCTTAAAAGAACTAAAACTTTAGAATTGTTTTATAATAATTATCTAGCTGTATTAAAAAAGATACACCGGTGCTAGTTTGATTACAAGTGTGAGAGATGAGCATTCTACTTCTAGGTGGATTTCCACACTAGGTGGAGATGATGTATCTTGGACGAAAAAGAAACAGGCATGTATAACTTACTCAACAATGGAATATGAATTCGTTACTTTAGCGACAATTGGAAAAGATGCCAAATGGATTAGGAATTTGTTGTTGACATCAAATTATTGGCTAGTGGTATGCCTCCTATTTTTATCCATTGTGATAGATAGACCACTTTAGCAAGAGCTTATAATAGCACCTATAATAGTAAAGTCTAGACATATTAGTCTAAAACATGAATATATGAGACAATTGATTAAAGATGGTACTATAACAATTGTCTACGTGAGGTCAAGTAATAATAGTGCCGATCCCTTGACGAAGGCTTTACCAAGAGACATGGTAATAATGGCCTCATAAGAAATTGAGATGAAACCCTTTAATTGAAATCACCAGTAATGATAACTCGACATTTTTTCTAGAACATCACTAGTTATAAGGTTTAATGGGTAAGAACAAGTTACTAAATGTGATTATTTAATACTAATGTAACCCTGTTATGAGAAGTCAATATCGTCTTTACATTTTGTAGATTGAATTGAATTCTTAATGAAGTATAGTACAACTTTGTAATGTGTTAATAGTAACAAAAACACATGGTGAGCTGTGGTTGTGGCCTAGCTTCTTCTCTAGATACTTCTTGTTGAACATCTTCAGAAGTTCTTTGATGCAGACACTTCAGCAAAGTTGGAAAATCTTGTGTAGATCTTTGATTTAGCTATTTCTAAAGCGGAAAACTTCAGATCTTAGACGACCCTCTTCTTTATTCCTATTACTATGGTGAGTTTGTACAGATGCGGGAGCGACTATGATTTTGGCGATCTGAAACTTTTTCAAAAGCTGGTCCCAGAATCACCACTTCCGCAACTGGACTCTCCAATTCCAATCGATCCAAAGTCTACGAAAGCAAATTGGAGACATTGAAAACTCGCTACTGACATTCACATTCACCTTTCGTCATAGGCCTATGTGGACACTGATAGATCCGCTAGAAAAGAAAGAGCTAAAGAGAGTTGCTTACTACGAAAAGCAAGGTCATTTTCATTCCCACAGTCGGCTTACCAGGGAATTAAAGACTTCAGTAAACCTGCTGGCCTTGTTTTAAGCAATCCTCACGAATAGCTCCTGTTCTTTCTTCCGTTCCACTGCGTTCTTGATGCGGGTAGCCAAGTGTGAAGCAGACTTAATCATCTCATCTCTTCGCACTGTCTCGTCTGCGAGCTTATTCTTCTTTCGCTCCAGTTCCCGACTTGCTTCCGCTAGTTGGACAATCAGCTGCGGTATCTTCTCTTTAAGATTCGCGATATAAACCGGGAGCCGATCCAGGCTCGTAGTCCTTCACGTCCAGATGCCACCTCTTCGGCCGTACAATTCTTAGGCAAGCAGCAGAACGAGGCACTCCTTGGTTTTCTAAATCGCGTCCCTGCGTCCTGGGATAGAAGCAAAGTAGTGATGATCATCCAAAGGTTCTTAATAGGTATGATCAGAGGCTGGAGCATTAGGCATTTCGTCGAGGAGGCCATCGCAGGCTCTAACATCCGAAGCTAGAGTGGTTGCTGAGTTAGAACATCCATATTCACGTCCGAGCCCTATAAAGTCAGGAGCCCGATTCCAGATCCGAAGCAGCAGCAGCCACCTCCGAAGTATGACATTCCTGTGGAAACCTCCTCTGCTTACGGTGAAGCTCCACCTTTCTGTCTTTATTTACGTCATTTCTTTCTTATCTAGTCGTCTGACCGTTCCAACATCCTCCTTTCTAACAGTGGTAACAATTTCCTTTCGAATTCATCCAAACATATTCTGATCATTTGACTGCATGCTGGACTTAGCTTAGGGTAGGGCTGTGTAATCGTTCCTGCCCGTCTTTGGAAAGTAAAGTGAGTACATCCTATTAAAATACTACTATTATAATTTGAATGGGCGAGTAGATCCTTACTTCCGTAGCCCGCAGTTATCAATATCAATAAGAGTAGCAGTCGTATAGGTATAGGTTAGCGCTTCCTTGCTTGCATCCGAAGTTGCGATTCCCTTCCCTAACGCCCTTTCGCAAACCCTTCTTCACCTGCATTGGTCGCTCGGTAGCACCGGTGGTGGCTGCCCTCCCAAGTCCCTGCGGAAACGGTGGGAAAGGAGTTGAGCATGCCTGGCGAAGAAGGTGGCTAAATACGGTTGGTTACGGGGCTCTGTTAGGACTAAGGAAGGAATGGGTCAAGCATGAGACCATAATAGTGCGGATTAATATAGAACTTCTCACTAAAATAAGATGTTAGTATATGTGCGGTTTGTCCAATTCTATTATTTAAAAGTATTCAAGTGTAAAGTCGAGCTACTTATCACTTCGATATAGTTTTGAGATAATTGCACCAAGTAAAGGTTTAACTCGAAATAGACCTTTATGTATGTATATTAGTCTTACTGAAATTTTGGTTATATGGTATAAAATTTTTATTTTTGAAATATTTGTTTTGAAAGGTGGGTTAGTTAATAGTATGGGGCTTCTTTAGTGTATCTAAAGAAAAGATTGAGTGTGAACTAGACCCGATCATACCTGCGTATGAATGCGCAAATAATTGTTCAATTTTGGTGCAATTATTAGATGCATTTAGCACTTTGTACGCTTGTGCGCACGTGATTTAATTAGCACTGACCCCTTTGTTTTTATTTTATTTCGTATGGTTATCTTATTGATTTTAATTAGTTCAAAGGTTGTTTTTGTTTATTGAGAATTTTTGGAAATGATGAAAGATCAAAATTTTATTTATAAAATAAATTATTTTTAACTTTTATTATTCCAATTTTATATTTGTGTCTTTTCAAGACAACTTTTAGAAATGATACTCGTTCAGTTTGCAACTTCTTCCAAATAGACATCTTTGTTCATTTTGCAACTTCTTTCGAAAGGATATATTCGTTCACTTTACAATCTTTCACGAAGAGTTGCCTATGTTCTTTAAGACCAATATATATATATATATATGTCAGTCTTCTAGATGAACAAATATGAGATTATTTTTTAGTATTCTTTCCAAAATTACAGCTATCTTTTCAATTGTTTCATAGAGAGATCTTGGAGAAATACTAGAATTGCTATCTAGTGTTATCATTTTGAGACTTTATTGTATCTTGGAAAATATTTGCTAGTGACCATTAGCAACTTTGTGGGGGCAAATAAATCCTTAAAGAAGTGTTATCATGCCTCAAAGTCCAACTTAATTGCTCTTGAGATCCTACTTCATTGTTCTACCCAATTTGAAGTCATATTTTTCCCACACTTTTCCGGCTAAGGTTGTTTACTATTTGAAATTGAGGTCTGTGTGGTTTAAAATTGGTTGTTCAAGTTGGAGTCTTAGTTGAGGGCTACGGAGGATGGTGGTGAGAATTGAGGTTCGTTAGGAGGGACGCCTTTGCATACATGGTGTTCCAGGCAAATCAAGGCTGTGTCTGTGGAAGAAAAGATGTTTAGTCAAAGAGGAAGGTGGCTGAGGTGTTGCAATGATTCACGGTGGTGCTCGTAGTGGCGGAAGAGTCGAAATTGTAGAGTGGAATAGCAAAGATTCCTTTTATATTTTAAATTTGCAAAATGCTTAATTGGTATATTTAACAAAGTGAGTTATGTGAATGGGTTTGAGTTACTGACCCAAAATAAAAAAGAAAAATAAAGAATAGGTTTGAGTTGGGTTAGGTTTGGGCCATTTAAATTGTTTGGAAAATAAATTGGTCAATATGAGTCAAATGGATGAATTTGGGTTGAATCCATCTATGACCCACCCAAACCTAACTCAACATGTCCATTTGCCACCTCTACTTGAGGCCATTGCATGTACTCATGACTTATGGATAACATCATGTCACGGTTATTGTCAATTGGGAACTACGAGCACGTTGAGCCATTCTTGATTTGGGCTATGTCTAAAGATAATAAAAGAACACAATCAAAACAACACGCTATCAAAACAACACGCTAGAAAATTTGTTATCAAAATTCATCCAAACTCGGGCTACATTTTCATGTAGAGGCGTCTTGTGAATGCATTAGAATTTGAAGAAAGTAGGAACATAATGGTAATCTTCTTACAAGATCAAGTCACAAAGAGATTGAGAACACTTATGGAGAGAAAACCACATTTCTTCTTTTCTTCTCTCTTTGCCACACACACCCGCATTCTTTTTTTCCTTTTTGTCATTATTGCCTCTTTTTCTCTTTTTTTAATCTATTTTCTTCTCTGGCATTCAAAGCTACTAGATCTCAATAGCTGATATATGAGGTGTAGTTTTTAATCTAAAAGCAAAATGAAGAAAAAAAGACAAAAAAGCCATTACTATAAAAAAGTTTGGCTTTACCGGCCAACACAAATATGTTCATTGGGGTGATTCACCTAGGATATGATAGGATAAAATTTATTCTATTCAAAGTTATATTTAGTCCTCCAAACTTAAGTTGTTAGGTCAGGCCAATCACGAACATTGGAATATGTCTTAACATTTTAGGAAGAGTACTAGATCTCCGTGTGCATGTTACATCTTGGGTGTATTTGTTTCACCAAAAAATTATTGATAAAGGAAAATATTTTCTGTTTCACTTGTTTGATGGTTTAGGGAAAGTGATTTATTTTTTGCCAAAAAGAAAAATTATTTTGCCCAATTTTAACTTCTTGTTTTCAATCCATGGACAAGGTTTTATGTAGATCAATTAGTTTTTCATCTCTCAGACACTGTAACTCCGAAAACAATAGCCCTAAAATAGTTTTCCTTTGAACAAATGGACTCCTATTTGAACTATGAACTCAACTTTCCATTTAGATCAAGAAAGTTCAAATCTCCAATCTGTGTTTGTTGTCGGGATTGGGATTGAGATATGATTAGAATGGTGAGAGATTTGTTATATCCTATATCTTGTTTGATATTGTTCGGATATAATCTAAATTATGACTGAACAAATAATAATAAATAAATTAATAACTTGAAAAACAGAAAAACCTAACCTACTTTGCGTACAAAGCTACCACCTGTGGTGGTCGCAGTTTCCGACGACGACCACTCTGCGACCACCATGACGTGATTGCTAACCATGGATGGGGATTGGATCTAGCTCACAAGAGGACCTGTGAGCGACGACAACATATGGTGGTCGCTACAGCCGCAAGGTGCAACTGCTACTAGGAGTTGCCGAAAAAATTACGTAAATCTAGCCATCTAGCTCGCGACAGACAATGAAAGTTTCAGGTGACCACCATTGACAACCGTCGAGTGGTTGTCAAAAGCGGCATCATGGTGGCCCCGTTAGTTTTCAAGGCATAGACTTAGCACTGTTCGTATATACTCTCTTATTTTTTTTACACTTGTATAAATTTTTAAATCAAATTGAGTGGGATAACTTCTAGAGGTAGGGTAGATTATCTGGCTTTTTATTTTGACATGTCCTTGTTTACATCGTCCAAAATGTGTCGCCCAATGTCAGGTAAAATAAGTTTTATTCCATTGGGTCCTTATCCAGGTCAGCAAAAGCGCTCCTAAAGGATTGGTTTGCTGGTTAAACTCTTGATTTGAGCGTGGAAAATCCTGAGTTCAATTACAAAATCTTGCACATGGGGTAACACTTAGGCCGCACCTACCATCCTATGGATGAAGCTTTTACCTAACATAAAGGACGGAGAGATTTTCATGTAATTGTAGAGATTAATCAAGCCGAAAGATTTAAATATACCTGTGAACAAAAAAAATCATAAATGAAGGATCCTAACTCAATTAAACATCGCTACCACCGGTTGTGGTCAATCTCCTCTGGCCGATAGAAAATTGGATACCAAAATCAGATGATGTAATCGACACTGACGTCACATTTAAATGACTTTATCTCTCTGTTTTATTCCTTGCTTATTCTTGGGTTAACAAAGAATCCACCACAAAGTCTTGGTCGTGTCAAGATAATACTGAATACATTTCCACCAAATTTTTAACAATGGTTTGGCTTGCTTCCTGGACTTCTCTTTGTAAAGTAGAAAAAGTAAAGAAGTAATTGAGCGGCAATAACATAATGATGTTCGTGATGACCGAGAAGTCTTCAAATTGAATCAGAGAACCGTCAAGTTCAAGACTTAGAGAGAGATTGAGGAGTGTGACGGGGGAAATCTCAAATGATGCTTAGATAGAATGTCAAGATCGAGAGCTTGTCCACTTTACATTATATATGCATTCCAGGGCGTCTGTCAATCATGATGCAAGATTGACAAATGTGATGTTGAATCACAATGCCCACCACAAACAGAAAAGGCATCTACGATGTTTTCATGAGGATCCCATCGGAATTTTTTTTGGTTGTCTCCGTTTTATCTTTCATCGGATTATATAGATATGAAAAATGAAATGAAAAAGCAAAACCCTAACAGAGAGAGGGAGAGCTGTGAACATCGCCGACATTACGGTTGATGCCTGCGGAACAAGGCACTCGACAATGGATGTTCTTGAGCTACACTGTTGTCGATGTTGCCCTAGTTCATCTGTCTTTCTACAGATGTGCTCGTGCTTGAGCAGCATAATTTTTTTGGTTTTTCTTTTTCCTTGGTTTATCCCAACTCTTAGACAAGTATTTTTCCCCCTATTAGGGGTATATGAAGCGTTATCAAACCAAATAGAATAAAAGTCATCCCATCTATATAGCTTGAGGGAAAATTATTCAAAAAATCTTAAATTTATTGCACTTTTGTCAATTTAATCTGAAAACTTTTAAATTGTACCAATTAAATGCTGAATTTTTTCATGTGTTGCACTTGGCTGGAAATGTAGATATTGGCCGTCTTACGTGGTACAACTGGTAATGACGTGAATAATTTTTATGATATTTTAATATATCTTTTTAAAAATTTTAATTATTTCTTTTTTTTCCCTTTTTCCTTTGATTTTTTTCAGTGCTTTCTGGCATCCTTCGGCCGGCGGGGTCCACTATTTCCCTCCTTTCCCGTTATTGGACAACAAGAACAAGAAACAAGACAAAGACCAGACCAAGAAGTGGGCAAGAAGTTACCGTTGGTGAAGTCAACACATACGGCTTACGCGTGTTTCTTTTCCTGCAATGGTCAGCGTAGAAACATCCTTGAATTCCTTTTCTATTTTGTTGGTTGTTGACTTCTTGTTCTAGGTGGGACCAATCAAGAAAGAGAGAATCAATCAGTGTCGTGTCAATCTTGGCCGCGCTTGACCGACTCGATGCGCAATTCCAATTGGCGCAACTGTCTCTTGCTCCAAGTTTGTGGGATGTTTCCTGAGAAAAAAAATGAGGCCGCATTGCGACAATCCTTCCACAGGAATATAAACTCTAGGAATGGCCTCCGAATGCCATGAACCCAAACCATGGACCTTGTGGATGTACTATTCAGACGCCGTGTTTCTAGAATTACATGAGAATTCAGACCTTCGAAGAAATTTCTAAGGTCGATGGATGTGACATGCACTTTCAAACATTTGTTAACTAGTTGATTTTTTCGTCACGCGGTAGCGTTCAATGGCTGACATTTAATGTTCGAGAATCATTTTCCTTCTTCTTGTTTCTTTCCAGGCATGAACACTATATTTCATAATACATGTGTGAATATTTAGTCGCCATTGTCATCTCATGATAAACCCATATCGTGAGATCAGTGGTGTTCGTGTTGAGGACCCAAAAACATTTCCCCGTTGTCTGCGGAACGTGAAGGAAATTCCAATAAATGTAGAGAGGGGTGCTGCTTTAACTCTTCCTTGGACTTCTATAAAAAGGTGAAGGTAGAATCCTCTATCCTAAGTAGAAAATGAAAGAAGATTCCAAATTTTGTCGGTAAAGTTTGGTAATATCCCATAATAATTGTGCAAACGATGTCTTTCAAATGGGCAAATGAACTTCAATTTTTTTTTTCTTTGCCTTGTCGTTTCCAATTTTCTTGGCCTTTATCAACCTACATCATTAGTCACCAATTTTATGAATGATTTTTAGTTCCACTAATAAATAGAGAATTTCATTTTTTTTTTTTCAAGTGCAGAGTTTTTCATTTGGAAGTGAAAGGAAACACACACGAAAAGAAAAGAAAAGAAAAGAAAAGAAAAAAACAAAAGCTAGTGGTGGGAGAAGTACATGGGACGAAATAAAGAAAGCACACAAAAATTGATATTGTCAAATGAGTAGATAGCCGTGCCTTTAGGAGTTTGCAATCGGGGTTTACCCTACCTGAGAAGTGGATCGGACCGCCTTGAAAATAGGTTCGGTTCATAGTTCCAAGTGAAGAGCCACTTGTGAACTGGATTGACTTTGGAACCAATTTGGGATGTAGTTTCATAAAGCTATAAAAAGTAATTAAGAAAAAAAGAAAAACTCTAGTTTCTTTGTTTTTTTTACCTTTAGGCTGAAGATTTATACAAATTTATAGCAAATTCAACTATGTTGTTTGTTTTGTTTTTAGGTGGTTAGAATTTGGAGCAATATTTATATGGATGATTGAGTAATAGAGTTTTATAATTTATATTTTATATTAAGTGTTTGAATTTTTTATTGTATATAATTATGGATATAGGACTACATATTCATCTTATGGATTGTTGCTTTCGACAAATAGGGACTTCTATTGTTCATCTTTTTACTTTGAAATGTTTTATTACTCATATTATTTTGCTATAAAAATAAAACCAAAATAATGAACAATAGAAAAGTAGGTTTTAGTGTAGCCCATAAAATTGGCTTGGAAAAATAAGGTAAGTTCTAGAGTCGATTCTCGGCAAACAAAATAAGTTCTGGATTCCAAAAACTAAGAACCGATTAAAACATGGTAAGTTTCAAGTTTAAGGTTTGAAACCTATCCACTCTAAAACTAATCTCCCTTGCATGCCTCAACCGTATATAGATTTCCCCAAAAACACCAGAACTACTCATATAATATTCGACTATGGAAAAATTACCAAATAAATCCTAATTTTATTATATTGATATCAATTTAATTCTAAACTTTTCAATTTTGTCAATGTAATACTAAACATTATCAAAAAAATCTAACCAATTTCTTTCTAAAAATACTGACTTGACGGTCTAATCATCGTTAATGGTTGTACGTGGCATTTCTTTCTCTCCTTTCCTCTTCCTTTCTCTCCCTAATTGTCGAAGTCGTACTCCACCCATGGCTGTTGGCTCCACCGTCCACCCTATTGCCATGTCCATGCCTTCTCAACGACATCCCGTCTACTGTTCATATCTGCTGTGAGCCTGTTGCCATGCCACCATGGGCAAAAAGTCATGACCGAGCCACCTCCTTTTGTATCTCTCTACCTAAACTTGCGGCCCAACCTCTATGAGCTGTAATTGATGACGATTTGAAGTCATTGACCTTTGACAACCATCGATTGAGGCTGATCTAAAGCCGCCAACATTGGGCAACCTCGAATAATCTTGATTGGAGGTCTTGTAAGGAGTTGGTCGATCGAGAGATCGAGAGAGAGAGAGAGAGAGATTGATGACGATTTGAAGTAATTGACCTTTGACAACCATCGATTGAGGCCGATCTAAAGCCACCAACATTACGCAACCTCGAATAATCTTGATTGGAGGGCGCGTAAGGAGTTGGTCAGTCGAGAGAGAGAGAAAGAGAAAGAGAGAGAGGATGGGTAGGTGGTGTTGAGGGCGCTTGCAATGACAACGGCTTGGTGAGGCCAGTGGTACTACGAACCAATTGACATTGCGGTTGAGCAATTCATCACAAGAAAGAAGAAATAGGGGAGGAGAGAAAGAAGAGTGGTAGTAATAATGAAAGCAGAGAAAAAGATAAATCTGAAAATTTGAAACAATTAAGCAAATGACTCATTTCGCTTAAGTTCTCTAATGTCAGTTGTTGGTTGTGCCTCGTAGGATGACTGGAGATGATGAAATTGCTACATCAACATTTTTAGGTAAAAATTGATCAGAATAACTACATGGAAAGTATACGAAAAGGTTTAGGATTTTGTTAACAATCTGAAAAGTTTGAAACTGAATTTGGTTAAAAGCTTGTATACATGCCATTGTTATTGTAGTTAATAAGATGCAAGATGTAAAAAAAAAACTCAAATGAATATAGTATAAGCAAGTGAACTCTCCGTCGTCAGATCGTCAGACAAGTTTAATATACAAGCTACTCAAATTCGACTAAACCTTTAAACGATCTTCTCGAGTATAAGTAGCTTATTTGAAGAACTCAAACGAAGCTCATGGGCAGATCAACTTGCTTCCTCAGCCAATACACAAAAGTAGCTCATATGCTGACCATCGTCATGACCCGGCCGTCAAATTCAAGGCTCGAACCATACGTAAATTATGCTAAATAGACAACTCCAACGATGCCCTGTCCAACCACCACCACCCCATTTGTGGCTTGGTCGAATATCCTTCCCGAAATCGCAGCTGTGAAAGCTGCCGTGAAATTGGGATCTCTTTTCAAGGAAGAGGCCATCTGCTGCACCAGAGACTGTTGAAATGCTGCCGCCTCTTCTGTTTCTTGGTCCCTTTTTGCAGATAGTGTGTCAAAGCCCAGGCGTATCAAATCAGGAGTACTCCTAGGACTAGAAGATCTCGACTTTGAGGGCAATGGAATTGGAGGGGACGCCCAGATTCAGTCCCTGTTTGTCAGAACCTAGTGAAATCGCTAACCGACACGGGCTCGGGTGGTTGTGTTCTCCTTCATATGAGGAAGCTAGGACAGATGGGTCATCAACAGTTCTTTGTACCTGAAGATGCAAATAAAGCATGAGGGTGAGATTGAATTCGTTTGGCCTACTTTTCATTGTACATGCGATTTCTTGATTTTATGGACTGTGATCGAGTGTGGTCTCCAGAGTATAATTTCTAAGAAGTCTAACCAAGTTGAGTTACCTTCTTTTAAACAGGGCAACCTGGGGCAAAGGAACATTTGAAGTAAGCTGTTGGAGATGGGTTGTCTCTTTTAACCTTTTGACCATATTTCCTCCAGTGATAACCATCCTTCACTACCTGTAGCAAGTGCAATATCATAAAGCAACAATAAATGGAAAGAGAATCAATATGTTGGGAAGCGGTGACGACGCTTTAATCATAGTGGGCCTTCGGGCTTCAGTTGGGCCGCCTCTTTTTTACAAATAAAAAATCTGCTGGATTGGGCCAGAAATTAATAGTGGGCCTGAATTCCTTTTCGGGCCGGGTCCGCACCTCAGGCCTATTCTGGGCCTTTGGTCTCTGCGATCCGGGTCGGTCCCGCCCCGGGAATCCGACTCTGGTCGTTTTTATAATATAATATTATTATAATTAATAAAAATAATATTTTAATAAAAAATAAAAAATAAAAACATATATATATTTTCAAAAAATCGGAAAAATCCAAAAAGATCCAATGTTTTTCCTAATTTTCCAAAACATCAAAAAAAGCCAAAAAAGGATTTGTATTTTCAAAAAAGACCAAAAAAATCCAAAAATCCCTTTTATCTCCAAAAAATGAGAAAAAGACCTAAAATTTTTTATCCACAAAATGCATGGAAATCCCCTCAAAAATCTAAAAAGCCTTAGGCTACGTTTGGTTGTTTGAATTTTTAATTGAGATATGACCGGATATGATAGAATATGAAATCCCTGGGATTTTTTATATCACGTCGAATTGTTTGGTGAATCGCAAATTAAAGTCGAAATATTCACATCATATTATGTATATTTTTTTGATATAAATGGCATATCATTATAAATGAACCTAAATGTTCATAAATGGAGATTGTGAAAATCTCTTGTAACACTATTCTTTAATTTATTTATTTTTATATTATTTCTTTTTTCCCCTTTCATCATTCTTCAATAAAAAAATTTCAAATAGTAAACTGTACTAACATACCTAAAATAGATAATAACTATAAATATTTAATTCATAGATTGAATATTTATTATAAGATAGAATTAAAGTTGAATATATAAATTAAAATAAGATTAATTAAAAATAAATTTCATTTTTTTTTATTTTTAATTCCTTAATTTATAAGTCAAATATTATTTATATTGAAATATGATTTCAATTTTGTTAATTTAATAAATTTGTTATTCGAGAAAAATAACTTTCCTATTATGAATATTAGAAATCATATCCACCTTTATCTCACCTCCCCCGTGAGATAATTTTATTCTGTCTACATCCCCTTTGTATCCGACTTTATCCTGTCCTGGGTGAGCACCAAATGTAGGATATGATAAATCATATCATATTCTGAATTTTTATCCCGACTGCCAAACGCAGTTTTAGGATTTAAACAAGATTAGGTACCAAAACGGCATTAGTGATGTCACGGCCAAAATTTCGAGTGAACAACCTAGGATTTGGCTAATGAATTACTAAGCTCGAACTTAGCTTGGGCTCTCCCAAGCCCATACCAATTCGCGACTTAGGTTCAAGTTCTTAACATGCAATTGATTTTTATTGATGGGAGATTTGCTTTACTTTTGCGAACCAGAGATTTTTGAGTTCGAGGACTCGATTACGCTAGATTTCTCTAACGCCCTTTCGGTACCTCTCTCTTTTATTTAAAAAAAAAATATTTGACAAGCAGCTTGACGTGTGAGGTGTTCATGCAGGTGCGCAAACCACTAATTTAACACCCAGATAAAGCAGTGAATAAATTGCAGGACTTACCTTATAACAACAAAAGTATCTGCAATATTAATCGAAATTCACATCAACAGCCCTAGATATGATTTCTAATTAACATGCAATCATTCAATTTTTGTTTTCACTTTATTTAATGAAAATCTAATCTATATGCAATGTTATGCTACTAATCTAACATGCAATGATATGGCATGGCAATATGACCTAAGCTATATGACATAACTAAAACATAAGTAAAGAAAATTATCTCTAACTATAACTAACTAGAAAATTAAATTAATTATGCAATCCTACCCTAGTATGCAATGACGTGCAAAGAATGCCCTAACTCCAAGTTTTCTTTTTTTCTTTTTCATGAAATTCGAAATGAAAATTGTCCAATAAGTGCAATCTAAATTAACCAAATGACCTAGCAATTTCTAATTAAATGAACCTAGCAACAATCACTAAATGACGTGCATTTCATGAACCTAATTTTATATGACATGCACATGATTTTTTGTATTTTTTTAAATGAAAAATTCATAATTAAAATTACTAAAATTAAAAATCTAACTAAAGTGAAATGTTGTCTATTCTAAATATATGCATCTTTAAAAAAAATCTAACTAATCCATCATGCAATCAATTCTAATCTACATGAGATGCAAATACAATTTTTTTTTTTATTTTCGGGATAAATAGAACCATTAAGAGATAAACGCAAAATCATCCATGGTCATAAAAAATGTTATCCACCATTCGAATTGAAATTCAAACTTGATTATTTCGCTAATAAAATCGATAAATTGATCTTAAGCCTTAAAGATCAAGATACCAATTTTACTCTCGCTTGAATAATTATTCTATCTAAAGCCTTATAGATAGAATAAAAATTCGTGCGGTTGCGAATTGGATGCTACATCAGGGAATTTCAATCATGCATTGGAAAACATTTCAAACAAAGAGATAAAATATCAAAAACTAAAATAAGATAAAACAAATCTACCTAAAAATAAAATAAATCTCTACCTAAATTGAATTGTTTCAAAAAAATCCGAACGGCGAGGGGACCGCGATGGAAGTCGGTGCGGCTAAGGACGGGGCAAGGGCAACGGCTATGGTGTCGTTGTTCACCATTGATCGGAGGTCCCGGTGGTCGAAGCTTCGACGAGGTTTGACGAAGGCGGGCTCGGGCGAAGCGAGGGGACAGCAGCGGGTCGTGGCAAAATCGGCGAGTGTTCTTTGTGGTGCCGCCGTTCGGAGGGGGCGGCGGTTCGGAGCAGCAAGGGATAGGCATTAGGCGGTCGCGGACAGGCTGAGGGTGGCATTGCAGTAGGGGCGGAGCAGCAGTGGCACTCGAGAAGCAATGGAGCTCGGGCGGAGGTTGGGCGAGGAGTTGCAGCAGGTGGGTTGGCGGTGACCGGTGAGGCAAAGCTGCAGGCAAAGGCACTAGATCATGGTTTCAACAGGCACCGATGTTGGTAGAGCGAAAGGGACAAAGGCGTCGCGGGCTTCGGCTACAAGCGGTGTCGATGCGACGAGCAAGTACTTGGCTTTGACCGCGGGGCGGCGAACGGCCCGAGGGACGAGCAGGGGTGCTCGTGTGACGGCCGGCGCAGCGGTGAACGAGCGTCGACAGGGCTGTGGAGTTGCAAACGTCGCTGATGTAGAGGCGACCGGCGATCTCGGTCGCAGTGGTGGCAGACGCGGGCGGAGCAGAGCAGCGTCGGGTCGTTGCGGCTTCTGGCGTCAGGTGGCAGCAGGTGGTGCGGTGCTGGGTCGTGGCGAGGGGGGACGGAGGCGCTGCGCGATGGTGCGGCGCCATGCAGGGGGGACGGCAAAGGGCCTCGGCGACGGATCCCTTCTTCTTCCTCTCGTTTTGGCTTTTTCAATGTGTGTGGCCTCCCGAAACCCTACGCGAACAACCTATTTATAGGCCAAGGATTAGGGTTTTAATTTTTTTTTTTTCAAATCCGTCTCCACAAAGATTTCTTTTTCCAAACGCAATATTTGCTTTTCCACTTGCCCTATCCGAAAAATAATTAATCATATCCCAGAAAATTTCAAATTCCTATTTTCACGAGATAATCTTTGATCATTAAAAAAAAAGGGGCTTGGGACAATTTGCTCCCTTTGCGAGCCTAGTCCGGCCTATCAATTTAAAGCTCAGAACCACTAATTCAAACCCATCCACCACCGGTCCAATAAATAAATGCAAAAAATACAAATTAAAAATAAATACACCTAAATTTATATGCTATGCAATCAATATTTTTTCAGGGATAAAATTACCTCCTAATTTTATATGCAATAAATAAATGACCGGATCGCCAAAATTTAGGTGTCAACAAGTGATTAACTAATATAATCAAGTCCCCGATCCTAATTTCTCTAGTTGCGCAGGAGCAAATATTCCTCCCAATATTTCGCTTGGGTTTCTAATAGACCCACCCCAAATTGATTAGTGGCGACTCATTTTTAAAATTAACTTACAAGTAAAAACCCAAACCTCAAGTCGTGAATTGGTGGGCTTGGGAGAGCCCAAGCTAAGCCTAACCGAGACCTAGCCAAACCATTAGCCTCCGCAGGCACCTGCCCTAATAGGAGCGCCAAAAAAAGAGGTCACGACAGCTTAACAACTTCGTTTGGGACGTTTTTGAGGATTTAGGTTGTTTTATCTTGTTTAAGCACTTTATTGACTTGGTTTTATTTATTTATTTATTTATTTTATGCAGGTCAGTAGCTTAGAGGTCTATTTTATTTTTGTTAAAATGCTTTGTGATTGCTACGCATGCTTTACTGTTTTAGCACTACATGTGGCACACACAACTTGGCTGCCGGACCTAGGCCGCCATAGGATATTTAGGATTGTATTAAGAAAGATACAACCTTGAACGCAAGACTGCGATGTAGAGGTTGCCTTTCTATTCCCCGAATTTCTTTAGGTAGAGCCGAAGTTAAGAGGGTATGATACCAGCACGAGATTGCAACGGGCAAACACCCTTTTAATTTCAACAAGCCCAAAAATATAAGAAAAATAAGTAAAATAAGGCAATTCGACCCTTTGTTAGTGATAAATTTCGAGATATGTTGACTCAACTTGACTTCAACCCCATTACTATTGCACATAGATGAGTTGTCCATAAGTATTCCCAACTCCATTATATAAGATGGAATTATTTGGAAATTGACATTTTCCAACTTAAAAAGAAAAGATGTGTACGAAGAATTTATGTAGAAACAAGGTGAAGGAAGATGTTGAATAGAGGACACGTTGAACTTTGGAAATCTCTTAAGGATCGATATAGATAGTGACTTATTATTTCAATGAATCGTTTATTCATAGAGAACTGAATTATGTATATACCTATTGAAAATCTTATCAGATTCTATTGTGGAGAATGAATTGTTTTCAAGAATATGTCATCCAAAAAAAAATCCTTGCTTAACATCACAAAAAATGACGGTAAAACTGTTTTACTACATTAGGATCAGCTTAAGCAAGTATTTTTAAGTATCCAATATAAGATGTTTCTACACTATCGAAGGCCACATGACATACATGTTTGCAATAATTTCTTTACGAGAGAGTAGAAAAAGTGGTGTCTCGTTTAAATAATTTAGATTGATTGTACAATATTCACTAAAAATTATTTGTTAAAGCAGTATTTAATATGATGCAAAGCATGGGTCTGGCTCTTGCAGCACCCTTTGTCCAGACTCCAGAAGATAATTTCCAAGAATTCGACCTCTCCAAACTTGGAAAAACAAGAAAAAGGAACCCATAATAATTCTGCGAAAGATCAAGTTCCCGTAAGACAGAATCATACAAGAAAATGAGACGAACGATATCAGGAACATACTGAAGACGAAGATGAAAGTGGTTTGACTGTCGCTTAAGCAACCCTCAGCTTCATGCATATTACGATCAAATTCTGCCGTCATTAGGGTTTTTGACAAACCCACACCTACCTCTTTTGTCGAGTGAAGTGTTTCACACGGTGTGGCAAGTTCTTATCTTTCTAAAACTCAGACCGTTGGAAATGAATCAACGATATATGTATTAACTAGCTTTAGAATACTCCTTGCAAGCAAGCCAACCGTAATAGGTGAGAGTAGTAATGTCAAGGAAGTTTCAAGGATGATTTTTTCATCCCGCCTCTCTAACCGAACAGACAATAAGAAGCAGAAACAACATAGCAATGACGACACATTAGGGCATGAGCTGGGGTGGTGGTAAGGGACGTGCGGCTACCTTGAGACCCTGTGGCCATCGTGAGTAGACCTTCATAACCTTTGCCTAATGATGCAGACCATTGCGTGCTGGTCGCTTGAGGCCGTTGCGCGAACTCAACTTTTAGATGACATTGCAGTGTCCATTGGGAACTATGAGCACCTTGACCCATTCTTGATCTGGACTATGGCCCCGTTTGGTTCAACATTTGGGAAAAGGCTTTTCCCAAATGCAAATGTCTTTAGCCCAAAGAGCTTTGAGGAAATGCAAGATTATTTGATAAACTATATCTGAAAAGTGCTTTAGGGAAATGCAAGACTGTTTGGTAAATATATATTTGAAAAGCCCTTTGGTATGACCAAATTAAGTTTTTTAGTTTTAGTACTTTTAAAATTGCAAAAAGGAAACAATGACTATATAACATTTTACATTTTCATGTTGAGAGTAATATAAAAGATACATATTAGTAAATTTGTTTAAAAATTATATTAAAAGAATTTGATTATAGATTAGATGGAAAGCTCAACTTTTGGCCTAGGGTTCTTTTAGGTTTGTTTTCAACTTTGAATAATTTTGTTTAATTATTGTAGCATTAATCATCTTCGTTAATTAATGATCATTCTAGTGTATTGATAAAAAGTTGGGCTATTGATTGTTAGAAGATAAAAATGATATAGAAAAAAAGATGAACTTTTTCGGTGGATGGTGAAGCGACCGATTGTGGATGCTAATTTTTTTGAGTAAGCACCGCATATAAAAAGGGAGGTCCTCATTAAGAAAAATAAAACCGAGTTCCTCTCATACAAATTTGACTAGAAAGAGTCATTTCATGATAGTAAACATGATCATATATGTTCGGAAAAAAGAAATATGTTATACTTAGTATTACAAACCTCAACGACTTTCTAAACTAATGGCTATTTCATCACGTAAACCTGCCATGTCCGGAGATGCATACAAATTTGAAGCACCCACCCCTTCATTTGCGTCATTGTGGTCAACTGAATATCTATAATTGGGATCCAATTTTGCTTGTTCAAAATCCGTATCATTCACGTTATTTCTCCATATATAATTGTGCAAAGTCATTGCCGCTACGACAATTTGCACTTGCTTTTCATATGGATAACTTGGCATATGAGTTAAAATCCCCCACTTCTGTTTTAAAACACCAAAGGCTCACTCAATTGTCGAGCGTAGCGAGGAATGGGCACGATTGAACACTTCTCAATATCCCGTAGGTGAAGGACCTCCTCGAAACTCTGGCAAATGATATCTAACTTCTTTATATGGCCCCAAATAACTAGTCGGATTTCGATATACAACATCTAGCAAGTAATATTTACCTATATAAATATATTGTAAATTTAATCAACATATGCCAATTAGATTTATGGATGTATCTAAACCATTGAATAACATACTTGGAGGAGGATGGGGAAAATGTGCGTCACGTCTTTCAATAGCTTCATAAAAGATACGGGTATCATGAGCTTGTCCCTCCTAACCGGCCTAAACATAGATAAATTCCATATTAAAATTACATATAGCTAACACATTTTGTGTTGTTGTTCCTTTTCGACCAATAAAACGAATTTGATCAAACGTAGGTACAACCGCTAGAATATGTGTACCGTCAACAGCTCCAATACAATCCTTAAAATATGGATAAAATCGTCGATCTTTCTTGATCTTCTCTGGAACTTTTCTATATTGTGGATCAGTTGGTTGGATCAAATATTTTCCCATATAACATACATTATCTAAAACTAAGTTGAAGTGCCTACTTATGGTTTCTCCGGAGCGTTGAAAACGCTCTTGTGCTAATCTATTACCTATACCATGTCCTAGAATATAAAGAAACATACCAACCATTTCTCTAACATCGGTATTCCTAGCTCCTCGAAGGCCATAACGTGTTACTAAATCATGTGTTAAATTGTTAAATACAATCTTATACATTTTAAATATATTGTAGCACCTTATCGGATTAGCATCTTCGCCAATCAACTCTTTTAACCATACATAACCTATATATGTTGAGGTCATGCAAGGTTGTTTGCAAAGGTTGGTCGCTTGATAAAGAATTGCAGCTTGAATGACCGAGATAAGATCCCATAATTCATTTTCCTCTTGCTCATGATTTTCCCTTGTATGTGAATCATCCATTACTGCTTCAAGTAACAAAATATAAAGAGAAACAATGTATTAACCATTGCATATATGCAAACTATCACATTAAGAGAACACCAAATGAAGACAATTCTAACATCAAACATTATTGAAATTAGGTTCACAATAACTGCAAATAAAGATCCATAGATAGAAACAAAGTTGAATGACTAAGCTTCAAACATGAAAACAATAAGATGCTAACATCCTATCTACGAAGACTTGATTTTTTTCTCAACTCATATTTGAGATACTTTACTTTCTTTGCATCATCCTTTAAGCTCATGAAAACTTGTCTATTGTCTATTTTTTCCTTTAAATGAGAAATTGCAAAAAAGTACAAGTCTTCGTCTTCCACAATCTCAGGTATGGAATCCAATATCTCTATGAGGTCCTCATAAGGACCGACTAAATTGATTGCTTTGGATGCAGCACTGGTAGTGCTCCTACTCTCAACAACTGTAAGCAGCTTGTTAATTTGTGTTCCGAGCTCCTCTCTTGTGCTCAATTTCTTATCTTTCTTTCCTCGAGCTTCCATCTTTGAAGTCTGTGCGGCTCTCTTATGAGTTTGAGTTCCAATTGGTTCAACAACGGTTTCATCCACATGATCCTCCAAGTTTTCATCAGTAGACCTTACAACATCATCGATACCAGGTTGTGTGGTCTCCACATCATTATCAACACATAAACCTTGTGCAGGATTCCATGTGATTCCTCTAGTAGCAACTGTATCTTTGAACATCATATCTAACTTTACTTCAAGATCAGGATGTATGCCTTTCATCCTAAAAGCCTTAAACTTTGGACTAGCCTGTTATAATGAAGCATTTGCATAAGTTGTATCATTAAAGGTGAGCTTAACATGAAAGTAAAAAAAGAAGTGAGGAAAATTTGAATTTTACTCTCCCACCATTCGTCACTCACATCAATGGTTTTCTTCCTTGAATCCCATCCTAATCCAGTTTCATTGTAAAGCAATGACCTCCATCTTTTCCATTCTTCCTTGAGGTTATCCCACTTACTCTTCATTTTTTGTTTATCATACTTTTTGCCCCTTAGCTCCTCAAACTTACTAATTATGACTGTCCATCCATCTCTTTTGTTGTTTGCAGGACGATTGTCTTTTTCAATTTGTTCAATGCACAACTTACAAAAGATTTCTACATCTTCCGAGCTCCAAAATGCCTTTTCCTTTGATGAACTCATTGACATGAACAAATTTAAGAGACACAAACAAACAAGACCAACCACTCAGGCCCTCTCTTATTAAAAAACTAGAAGATATTCACTTAAAGAAAAGAAAACTAACATTGAGAAAAAATAAGGACACACAAAAACATTATACTTGCATAAAAATTCCTTGATTACAATTGGCTTTCAGTAATAACACTAGGTCGTCCAAATAATCAAGAAACTACAGGGCAAGTGAGTGCCTTGTTTGTCACTAATGTGTATTGGATGGTGAAGTAAGACCAAACTCATGAGCATTTAATAGTTTTACCTATTGAACATTAAAGGTTATAGGGCAACTACCTCAATCCAATGACAACTTAGAGCAGGTGAACTAAGGGAAATGTGCACATAGAAGGGACTCTTGCTTAAAAACAAAAAATAAACCCATCGGAGCAAAGCATAAACAAAAGACAGATCACCACCATATCATCCCTCCTAATAACCTCATCTGTCTTACAACATCCACCTTCTGACTATCATCAAACCATTTAGCACGCACATTAGAAAAAATTTCAGCCGAACCATATCACCGAGCACAAAGGCGAACAATTGATCCGCTCAAGCTTCGTCTCATCACCAACTAGCTTCCACAAGCTAAAACAATACTCAACCAAATCCCCATTTCGCATCCTCCACCCAAATTCCACAGCGTGCGTTGCCATCAAGACGACATCAACCTTGTCGCCAACGATTCGCATCCCTACCAGAAGGAACTCCACAACCGCAGCCGATCGCAACGACTGCACATTCCCTTCGCCGCGCCCACACGACCCAAATTCAGCAAAGCCACAACACCGCAACCCAACCTATCCTAACGCGGACCCAGAATTGGAAAAAGCCGAAAAAAGAGAAACCCATCTCGAAAGCCACCAGCTTTAGCCGAAAGCGAGAGCTCTAACCGCCCGCCGGGAACATAACAAATCTCACAGCAAATCCGCAACAAAGGCATGCGGAACATAACAACAGACTAATGACCATTCAAACAAATGATGAATCAACGCCAACCAACTTGAAACAGAAGCAAACGATCAAAGAGAAGCAAAACCAACCTCGGATCTCGGATTCGCTCGCTCGTCAAGAGGGTAGAAGATCCAGATCTTGGATTCGCTCGCTCGTCGCGTGATTGTGGCACCCCTCGACGGCCCCCGATCCGTTAGGGTCACCACGGTCACTACCTTTTTGCTTGCTCTAAAAATTTAGTTCTCTAATACCATATGAATTTGACAAGTCCATGAAATCCTGGGGGTTTATATTTCTTACATTGGTCCATGCGCAGCCTCTATATAGCGGAAGCATATTCAAAATCTCCCTATCCCATACTCAAAATAATATAATGCAATGCACACCAACTACACATTTTATAAAAGTTAAGCCTAACACTTTTATTTACATAACTTGATGGACATCATGAGTCGGTACATCAAAAGGCCAAGGCTTTTCTAAGCTCGGCTATATCCAAAAGTACTCGACTCCACAGTAGTCATGTATATCGGTCCATCATTTAGTGTCGGCGGTCCAAAAATTCGTCATCTGCTGTCTCGACCCACGATCAAATCTGATTCGGTCCGTTGGCCGGTGGTGGCGACAGCAACGTCAGCAAGCGGCCATCCAGTCGAACAAGAACCGAAATGAACTCCTGATGAACTGGGCCGGCGGCTAGACCAACATCAAAGGTTAGCAAAATCCTCATACGTTCGAACACCAATCCATGCACTCCAGGATAATGGTATTCTGACATCTCCCACTACTGGTCAATCAGGAGCCCATAAAACGTACCGAGTCGGAGGCAGCAGAGACATTTTCTTTCTAGTCTCAAAATGTTAGTCCCCAAACGGGGTGAGTACAACCACTCAGCAGTAAAAGATCCATCAAACTACACAATGCAACAAGCAAGACAACCAAGATTTCATGTGAAATGCACATATCATCAATGCAATCATGCATATATCTCCACAAGATCCATTCAATGCCTTAATGACCACATTTTTTTTTCAATGCCCAATAGTACCAACTCAAATTCATAGACAATTTACGCACCATGCCATATGCACACACATGTACATGATTTATTTCTCATTTTAATATTCGAAAGAATCTCATTTTTCCGGGGACCAATGTTTGCATCCCTCTGGGCTCTCGCACCCAACCTAGCATCGCGAGACTTCCGGCACACACTCCGGGCATCTCGTACCCCAACTGGCATCACGAGGTCTTCGGCACACACCTCCGGGCATCCGGCACACACCTCCGAGCATCTCAAAACTCCCGAGGCCATCTGGCACACACCTCTGGGCATCCAATCGGCATCGACTCACTTGACCCTATGGGCATCCCGACACTCCCGGGGCATCGTTGTCTCAGCTGTCCGATGGTATCGTCAACATCACAATATATATACATATATGTCTCACTTTGAAAATAACATTTGATGTCATATGATATGTTAAATGTCACCGCATCCATTGTATAAATGATGATCCAAGGCATCACAACTCATAGAGCAATTCAATTGTTCTTGAAATAAAACAGTTTTCGAACCAAAACAGAATGCACTCCACTAATTGAAATTCTGGAAAAATTAGTATACGATCTTAATAAATTCTAAGAATTTAACATGTTATAAACAAGGTCTAGGGGAAAATTTTTTTATGAAGAACACCAAGTTAAGAAAATTTCGTATAAATCGCAATGGTCCGTGCATCACAGCCATAAAACTTCAAAAATCACTATTGCACAGTTTTAATAACAAATTCGGTATAACCCCTAAATAAACTCAGAAAATTCTGAAATTTTGATATGTTATAGATAAAACCTAGAGGTAAAAGTTTTGTGAAGAACTCAAAGTCGGATTCATTATAGATCAAGAGCTATAATCACTATAACTCTCCCTAACCCTCTATACCAGTTTCCAGGTTTAACATTTTCAAAGAAAAATCGTTTCACCAACCAATACTTGTCAGTTTCTTCTCAAATTTTAGTACGTTACTCCTCAAGATGTCATCTACAACTTTCATCAAGGACACAAAGTCAAATTTCAACTAGATAATTTTATAAAATTCACGGAGTCGCAAAAGGTCAAGCCGTTTTTCCATGGAACAGTTTGCTAGTCCTAAGAACTACTTCTATTCTTTCGAAATTCCAACATCCAGCATCACAATTCAAGCATCTCCAAAATCCATTACACTTCACACACAACCACAGCAAGCATAATGTAGATCAATGGACTTCACTTGCCTTAAGTCCGACGCAACCACAGCAAGCAAAACAGTAACTAGCGGACTCCGGGTGCAGCTCAATCGACGGCGAAGCTAGGCGGTGTCGACGGCGGCAGCAGGCGTGCTCACGGCGGGGCTGGTCTCCTTCTTTCCCTCACCAATGCACCCTCACAACTCTCTCTTTCTCTTGGTTACTCTCTCTCCCTCGGTTGCTTCCTCGTTCATTCCGCCCCTTTCTTTTCCTTTTAATTTCTTATTTAGCTAGTAATCATGAGGTTTTGCATGGGAAACCTCCGGTGAAGCAAGGGGCGGCGACAACTCACGCAGTCCCTCTTGCCACTGTCGATTTTCTTGCATGGAGGTGGCCTCATTCGGCCAGGCCTTGGTCAACTGGATGAAGGGGAAATGTGGGCTGGTTTGGGTGGTTTTGGGCCTTAAGTATTCAGCCCACATTTGCTCCTAATTTTTCCACTTTAATCCCTGCTTATAATTACATAATCACAAATATTCGCATGGCCATAAATATTACAGCAATACACAAGGATAGTTCAATTCGTAGGGTACATGGCCAAGTATAGAAAGTTTCTTATCAATCCATATTATAGTAGAACCTCGGTCTCACATGAGCATATGATGCATTTCCAACAAAACAATAGTCCATTCAATGCTCGGCCCTTGCTTAATTGTAATCCATTGGTCTAATGACTATAATATAGTCCGATGGTGCTTCCATCACTTAGTCATGGGCCGTAGTGTATCTAGGGATCATTATGAGATTTTAGGATGCCACAGTGATGGAGTGGTGTGAGTTGCAGGGAGAGAGAGAGACGAAGAAGAGAGCCGTCGAGTTGCAGGGAGAGAGAGACGAGGAAGAGAGCCGTCGAGTTGCGACGAGGAAGAGAGCCGTCGAGTTGCAACGAGGAAGAGAGCCGTCAAGTTGTAGGGAGAGAGACGAGGAAGAGAGCATCGCGTGAGAACAGAGGAAAGCCTTGAAAGAGTTAGGGTTTTATTTTGTATTGGGTAAAATTGGACTTTTAATAAAATTTTGAGGATAAAATAGGCAATCAGCAAAAATTCATTAATCTCTTGATCAGCATGCCGAAAATGCTGAAATACCCAAAGCAAGCCCCCACCTGCTTTGGGCTTTCAGCATTTCAAAGGCAATCATTTTGCCAAGGAGCCTTCAAATGCTGAACCAAACACCCTTAAATTTTTCCCAAGGGGCTCTCGTGACTAAATTCCCAAATTATTTGTTGGGTCGACCCACCTAAAGAATACACGTTGTTGGATTTACATTGTACAGGCACCGTGCACCGTCTATCGTCAGCAAATCAAACTCGGCCTCGCCAGCCTCCAGCAGGGTTGATTAAAGCCGTCGACGTCAAATCGACGAAGATCTGGGGCTCAATGGAGCGTTGCCAAAGTCGAGACTCACACCTTGACTCGTCACCATCGCCCATCATCCAATCATCCCTGTCGACAGCGATGGTGGTGAGGAAGGATTCTGGTCGACAAGTGAGTCGCGATGGGAAAGACAGACGGGTGGCAGCAGCATTTTACGGCTGTAGAAGGGGCGGCACGACGAGTGGCGTCAAAAGATAGCTTGAGGCGGCAACGCATGGGCAATGTTGGGCTACCGCGACTTGAGGGCAATGAAAGTCTGAACGTCTAGTTAGGAAGAGAAAGGACAGAAGGGGGTAAAACAGGAATGCAAAAATATTATTGAGGACAAATTGGAGGAAAAATATTATTAACCCTTCAATAGCATTTCGAAATTGTTGGCGGGACTGACGTTGGGTTAAGAGAGTTTGAATAGGTTAACTTTTACTCCAAGGCTGTTAAGATTGTGTTATCAAGGACCTCAATTTTGATATTAGGGCTTTTGGAGGCCCAAAGGACTTTGGAAATACTTAGCCGAAGGCACCAGAGTTGTTAAAAAGTGATTGAATATTCAACCACGACTTAGCTAACTGTTTAAAATTTTGACAGTAATTAGTTTAGGGTCCTACAAAATTTATATTGTGATAAAGAAGGAGTTATATCTTTCCAACCCCTAAGTACCTCCCTAATTATATAGTGACTTCAATCTTAGGTCATAGTTCAATTTACATGAAGGTGTTAATAGCGTGTAAATATTAAATCACATGCTGATAAAACAGCATAAGTTTTGAGAGCCTAGGAAAAAGTGGCCAAAATAATTATAGAAAGAAGTCCCGAAACCATATATACTAATCAAAACTTGAAACCACCGTTGACCTGGACGGGCGATCCAGTCCATGAGGCTTTGGAGATGTGCACCATTTGAACAGCGATTCAAACGTAAGAGAATTGAATATGGTTGGGTTGAGTCCAACCTATTATATCATGCACTTACAACCTCTAAGCATGAATACCAATATACTTTCGACGGTAATAAGCTGCTGATCATTCAGGATAATTATTCATAGGATGATAAAACTTTGGATAATTTTTATCCACCATCAATGTCTCTTCATTGCCAAGTTCATATTTTAATGTGTACTCACCCCCTGACGTATTCTTATAAAAAATTTAATCAATTGCCATTTTTCTAATATAATGAAAATGAAAGAGTATTCACAAAATAAGAAGAAAAATTACGTAGGTTGCAAGCTAGGTGTTGCCACATGTAGATGTATTATACATTCACAAACCATTCAAATCATTGGCAGGGGTTAAGGTTTGCTAAGTTTATTAGGATAGGGTCATTTATAGTAGTGCATCTTGGACGAGCATGTCTTCTTTGTATTTCTTAATCATATTAAGAATATGATACGGTCAATATCGAGTGACCTCTCTTGATCCGCCTTGAAGGACCGGTCTTTCTTCGAAATTGTTCTGCTTAATTGCAAGTTATATAGTTTTATTTCACTTGAGTTCTCGTGCATTATTATTATGGGTTTGACTTTCAAAGTCAGATGTTAGGTGATAACATTAAACTAGGAATTAGATACTTGGAGTTGGTTCCCAAACATGTGACTTGAGCTTCGCTACACAACCTTATGACTTAGTCAACTACGCCAGTACAATGCCACATCCCTCTTGCATGTACAATGCAATATTCAATGGTTTAATCTAATTTATCGATATTTCTTTTTCCTTCTTTTATCATTTTCTCGAAGGCATTTAATTTCGATCCAAGTTCTAGTTTGACTTGCCATCCTAGTTTGACTTTGACACGGTTGCTCGCTGCGCATCGCGTCGACTCTGCGAAGAGCTGGAGATCGAAACCATCTCATTGTCCAATTAACATATGGGAAAAACCTTATTTTATCCGCTTTGAACACGTTTATACTGGAAAAAAAAAAGAAAGCATACTAATTAAATATGTAATTCATTGCTAGTTGTCATCAAAACTATATAAATTTCCATTTTATAAAACGCCTTGTCCGGTTGACGTAACGTGCTGTCCGATCATGCTCTATAAGATATAATACCGTTACAAGCAAAATTTTCACCATTTACAGAAAACGATCTTCGCCGACACCCGTTGACTTTCGTTCCTTATATTTTAGGAAATAAAGATTCGAAATTCCTCTTTTTCTTATTTTCCCCAGTTATCACACGGGGCGTGCTTGCCATATTATATTTAGGTTGTCTTGGCAATTCCATCTCTAGAAGCAACTCTGGCGTGATATTCACCAGGTGAAATCATAAATCTGTTGAAATACACGGGCGTCGGTTCATAATTTAATGGCTTGAAACTTCCGGGTAAAGGAGAACACTAGCCACATGCAATGAGTGGCTATATTAATCGTTGAATTATGGGGGCATATTCTCTATAATTTGTTATTAGTCTCGCTAATGTGAATTAGCCTTCCCGTAGTCCACCTGATCCAGATAAGACATTTGCTAATATAATCGCTAAGGACGAAATAATCCCACCGAACTTGGATGGCCTATGTAAATCAGCAATTATGAGCTTCCCCGCATATAATTATTATTATCTTCTTTTCCCTAGGTAAACTAACAGATGCTAGTCCAATGAGACCACTCAACACACAACAAACCTCTAACTCTTAACAAAAGTTTAACTCCAATGGGTAACTTAAACAACTGAAATGCGTTACCTCATAGCATTCCAAGCTGGCGATGTGCATCGGTCTGAGTCCAATTTGAAAACTGGATTAAATCAGTCTAGTCAATTCTGAGTGGTTCTTGATTTCAAAATTTTGGAATTGAGAATAATTGATCCGGTTTCCGATTCCACATAAGGAGTCGGATCACTAGGACTGGATTGACAAATCGATCAAGATTTCTTAATTATGTTTATCTTTTATTTTGAAGTAAACCTTTTTTTTCCTTTAAATATTGGGAAATTTCCAATTATAGACAATAGAAGAAACAAAAGAAGAAAAAAAAAATGAGATAACACTGGTTTTGGACCAACTCTTCTGCTAATCACGGGCATTAGACCGGACCAATTGATCCTTCAGTGGGACCTTCACCTATAGTTCCACACATGGTCAAGAAATCGAACCTTGCTAGGCTAGCTTAGTTGTTTTTTTTGACTTCTATTCGCACGTCTTCTAGATTCCACTCGTTACGGGAAGCGCGTTTTTCGTTTTTCTAGGAATTGACCCATCTTGAAATTGATCACCCATATTTCTACTCAAAGAAACGTAAGTTTTACCATCACC
Source organism: Eucalyptus tenuipes (assembly GCA_014182365.1). NCBI lineage: Eukaryota > Viridiplantae > Streptophyta > Magnoliopsida > Myrtales > Myrtaceae > Eucalyptus > Eucalyptus tenuipes. Next base: position 14,633,914 of record CM024539.1, on the reverse strand, counting down.
ATCTCCTCCACCTCCATATGTTTACAAGTCACCTCCCCCACCATCGCCTTCACCTCCACCTCCATATGTTTACAAGTCTCCACCGCCACCTTCTCCTTCCCCGCCTCCTCCATACGTGTACAAGTCACCTCCACCACCTTCACCATCTCCTCCACCTCCATATGTTTACAAGTCCCCACCACCGCCTTCTCCTTCACCACCCCCTCCATATGTTTATAAATCACCTCCACCACCATATCCATCTCCGCCACCGCCATATGTTTATAAGTCTCCACCACCACCTTCTCCATCACCCCCTCCTCCTTATGTCTATAAATCGCCGCCGCCACCCTCACCATCTCCACCACCACCTTATGTTTACAAACCTCCCCCACCGCCTTCTCCATCACCACCTCCTCCATACATATATAAATCACCTCCACCTCCCTATGTCTACAAGTCTCCCCCACCACCATCCCCTTCACCACCACCTCCTTATGTGTATAAATCGCCACCGCCGCCATTGCCATCACCTCCGCCTCCCTATGTCTACAAGTCACCTCCTCCACCATCCCCTTCACCGCCGCCTCCTTATGTTTACAAATCTCCTCCACCACCATCCCCATCTCCCCCACCTCCATATGTTTACAAGTCCCCACCGCCGCCTTCTCCTTCACCACCCCCTCCATATGTTTATAAATCACCTCCACCACCATATCCATCTCTACCACCGCCATATGTTTACAAGTCTCCACCACCACCTTCTCCATCACCCCTCCTCCTTATGTCTATAAATCACCGCCGCCACCCTCACCATCTCCACCACCACCTTATGTTTACAAATCTCCCCACCGCCTTCTCCATCACCACCTCCTCCATACATATATAAATCACCTCCACCACCATCACCATCACCTCCACCTCCCTATGTCTACAAGTCTCCCCCGCCACCATCCCCTTCACCACCACCTCCTTATGTGTATAAATCGCCACCGCCGCCATTGCCATCACCTCCGCCTCCCTATGTCTACAAGTCACCTCCTCCACCATCCCCTTCACCGCCGCCTCCTTATGTTTACAAATCTCCTCCACCACCATCCCCATCTCCCCCACCTCCATATGTTTACAAGTCCCCACCGCCGCCTTCTCCTTCACCACCCCCTCCATATGTTTATAAATCACCTCCACCACCATATCCATCTCTGCCACCGCCATATGTTTACAAGTCTCCACCACCACCTTCTCCATCACCCCCTCCTCCTTATGTCTATAAATCGCCGCTGCCACCCTCACCATCTCCACCACCACCTTATGTTTACAAATCTCCCCACCGCCTTCTCCATCACCACCTCCTCCATACATATATAAATCACCTCCATCACCTCCACCTCCCTATGTCTACAAGTCTCCCCCACCACCATCCCCTTCACCACCACCTCCTTATGTGTATAAATCGCCACCGCCACCATCGCCATCACCTCCGCCTCCCTATGTCTACAAGTCACCTCCTCCACCATCCCCTTCACCGCCGCCTCCTTATGTTTACAAATCTCCTCCACCACCATCCCCATCTCCCCCACCTCCATATGTTTACAAGTCCCCACCGCCGCCTTCTCCTTCACCACCCCCTCCATATGTTTATAAATCACCTCCACCCCCATCTCCAACTCCGCCACCGCCATACGTTTACAAGTCTCCACCACCACCTTCTCCATCACCCCCTCCTCCTTATGTCTATAAATCTCCTCCTCCACCTTCCCCATCACCACCGCCTCCATACATCTATAAGTCACCCCCACCTCCAGTGAAGTCGCCCCCTCCCCCGTACTACTAAGTCCCCGCCTCCACCCTCGCCATCACCACCACCTCCTTATATCTACAAATCACCACCACCACTTCCAGTAAAATCACCTCCTCCTCCCTATCACAACAAATCTCCACCTCCACCTTCTCCATCACCACCGCTGCCTTATATTTACAAGTCACCACCACCTCCGGTGAAGTCACCTCCTCCTCCGCCATACTATTACAGTTCTCCTCCGCCTCCCAAGGGTACTCTTAGGCGGCAATTTGATCCCCTCCGAGTGCTTAGGAAACTGGAGCAAGAATAATACCATTCTTTGGCAATCCGCTTTACATGGAAGCAATCGTTTTCATTCTTATTCACATGTACTTTTCAATTTGATAAGTCTCAAGTGACAATGATTTTATGATTATTTCAAGCAACAAAGCATGTCTGAATTGAGTTTTAATCCATGTCTTTGACCTGTCAATTCTTGTTTCTTATTCATTCTGTCCTCTCCTTCCCTCATTTTTATTTTCTATATGTATGTGTATCTTGTGCTTTGCAACTTTCGACATTCGCAAAAACAAAAACCCTAGAAAATAGCTTTTCGAGATAGTTTAAAACCGATCAAGGACTGAGTCAAAGGCAAGCAATTTGACATCTCTTAACACTCATATATTCACGCTTTGCCCCAACTTGGGGACTCTCTCGTAACCTTCCAGGGCGCGAGCTCACACAAGCAACCAATGATTGCCAAATTAACGAGATTCATTGACGTTACAGGTACCCCAAAAAAAAAAAATATTGTTAAAGTTTTTTATAATGAATATGATTAATCATTTTTAGGAAAATATTTTTCAAATAATTTATCTCTTAAGAAAAAAAAACGGGGCATCTATTTCTTAGTTAATCATAATGCAGAAGGAGAAATGATGAAGTGATGGTCATAATAGAGTTCTAGGCTTTTCTCAACCATAATTTTTTTTTTAAGAAAACATGAAAACTTTTTGCCAGTTTCCACTAAGGGTCCATTCATTTCGCGAAAAATATCACGTTTTTCGAAATTATTTTTCAGGAAGTTATTTTCTTGGAAAATAATTATATTTTCCAGTGTTCGGTTGAAACCTAAACTTTGAATGAAAAATATTTTCCACCGTTCGTTAGCTAATTTAATTGTTTGGGAAAAATTATCAAAAAATTGAATTTTAATATTTTTAATTGACCAAAAAATTAGTTTTATTTTTTATATTTTTTAAATGATTTTTTAATTATTTATATTTTTAAAAAATAGAATTTTTATTATTTATTATTTATTCTTTCTTTTTCCTTTTTCTTTTCCTTCCTCCTTCCTCCTCCTTCTTACTCCTCCTTCCTCTCTGTCGCCGCAGGCTTGATGATGGCCGGCCGCTCGGCGGCCGACCAAGACACGGTCACCGCATCCGGCGAGCTCGAGGCTCGGCCGATCTCGCTAGAGGTTCACCGAGCTTTGGTGAGCTGCAAGCTCGCCGGATTTGGCGGCGGAGCTCGAGCTCGCTTGGATTGGGAGCCGGAACTCGCCGGGATCCGGCGAGCTTGCGGCTTGCTAGAGCCCGGCGAACCTCTCGGTGAGCTTGGGCGAGGCCCGAGCCTCGCCAAGCTCGCCGGATCTTGCAAGGCCCAAGCTCCGCCCCAGGCCGATGACACTCCGCCTCGCCCGATTTGGCGAGGCCCGAGCTCGCCGGGCTCGGGCGAGCTCAGCTTCCCTAGATCGGGCTAGGCAGAGCCTCGCCAGCCTAAGGAGAGGCTCGAGTTGGCTTGCGGCCGGTCGCCTGCCGGCCATGCCAAGGCCAAGGAAGAAGATAAAAAGGAAAGATAGAAAAAAAAAAAAAAAGGAAAAAACTCGATTAAAAAAAAAAAAAAAAAAAGAAAGCATAAAAATAAAACGAAAATGTGGTGGTAAAAAGTAGTAAGGTAAAATAAGTTATGAAAATGTTTTCTACTTTTGAAAAGTGGAAAACATTTTCCACACTTGTAAATGTTGTTTTTCCAATGATGGAAAATATTTTCATTGACTAATTCATTTTCCGTGAAATGAACATTAGAAAATCCCGAAAACGTTTTCCTGTAAGTCATTTTCCGTGAAACGAACGGAGCCTAAGTTCCACTGGCCTTGCTCAATTAACAAATAATATAATGTCCAACTCCGGCTCTACCTTCCTTTTATTTACTCGGTTTTTAGTGCTGTAAACCTTTTCCTTCGGTAGTTATATCTCTAAGAAATTCTACCACTGGGCTTTTTTTCCTTAAACCACATCTGCAAACATGGACAGCGATTGGCGTACACAATTCATATGTTATATTTTCATCCTTTCTTTTATTTACAATTTTCAAGAACTAGTTTCTTGTTCAGAATTTTTTTATACGATATAAAAGCGCACTAAAATTCTATGATATGCATCAAATTTATACATATCCGTTTTTCACCCACTGAAATCTATGGAATTTTTGCAATGCTCCAATAATCGTATGATTTCTATTTTTGGAGGCTTTACAAATTGAATATTATCTCAAACATGTCAAAACAGGAGATCACTCTCTAATTGGAGGGACCGGCATGTATTTTTTAATGAGATAAGGTATTTGGATTGTTCTTATGGAGAAACATTTTTATACCGCCAATGTGTATATATATATATATATATAATATATATATATAAACAGATGATTGCTATTTGCTAAGGTTGTACGCCATATAACACTTACTTACGTGCAATCAAAGTCAAAAGAGGCCCATAAATTTTTTCTTTTTTCACAACCCAGCGGTATGGTTTTGAACGCGTGGCAAACCAAAGGTCCACGAAATATCCGTATGTCGTTGAACTAGTTAAATGTAGACACTGGCTTGTATGAGTGACTTTGACATAGAATAGCTTGTACGTAATTAGTGGTATTTGAATGAATATCTTCCAAATCCTAAATTGAATATCCCCCAAATACAATAACCGTGAAGAAGCGAGACTAATTCGAATTTTCAATGTTTGAATGAAAGTATTATTGTGGTTGTGTATGTTGATACATGATAAAACACTAATTGAAAGTCCAGAGTGTAGGGTAGTTACATCACCTTTTCTATTATTTCCTAAATATCATATTTTCTTGTTTAAGAGGGATATTCAACCTTTTAAAATTGTATTTCAATTTCTCATGGAGCTTTATATTTGTCTTGAATAATATGACTAGATTTATTTCTCTCTCTCCATATTTTTCTTTTTCGGTTGTTCAATCCATGAAGAATGAAACATGAGATCCAAATTACATCGTTATCAATGAGAGGTAACGGTGTCATTAGGTTGGTAATGTTTTTGAAATTGTGGGTCTCACAACAATTTATAATTTTTTATTATTTAATTTTTTGTAGTCCAGAATAAACTGTTATTCTCACGGTAGATCAAAGATTGTCATTCAATCATTTTTCATATAAAACTTACCAAATTCAAACTTCATTATGTGCGCCTATTCACATCTATCACTTGTATTAAACAATCACTTTAATATTTTTATATTAGTGTTTGTCGCCAGCCCAACACCGGTACAGAAAGACCAAAAGGTTCGAGACATATCTACTCCATAGACATCATTTGTCAAACGATTGTAATTTATTAGTTATAACTATGATTGCTTTTTCTTTTTCCTAGTCAAGCAAGCAATCTTATTGAATAAACAACAGATGCAAGCCCGAGCCAAACCCGATGCACCGCATCGCTCCGAGCAAGTTCAAGCGTCAAAGGTAGGACGAGCCCGTTGAAGCTCATCCTCTCCAATGTGTCCATCGGCTTTTCTTACCGATCGTGCGACCACAGTGATGAACTGTTCAATGATCCTTCTCTGTACCCAGAAGACTAAGCACTCGAAACGGGATACTTTAGCACGATCTGCACCCGTGCAGACTAATTCTAGAGAACCCGCGTTATGTTCCTCACGACCAAAAAGTAGACATTATCAAATCTCCGAGAGTTGTCGAACAAAACACGCTTCTCTCTGCCAGAACTCGGCCAGACATGCGAGGAGGAGCTAAGTCTTTTGGACAGTTTCGTGCACACATCGTCCAATTGCCTAACAAAGGCAATCTCATTGACCCTCGCGATGGTCCTTGTCAACATCACGTATTTTTGTTTGTAGTGTCATCGGAAGATAAGTTCAGAATACTTGTTGGGGGGGAACGCGTTTTCATTGTGTTTTTAATGTTAGTCTTATAAATTTAAATATATCCAGCCATCGAGCACCTCGCCTACTCTCTCTCTCTCTCGCACTCATTCTTTGACTTGCTCAAGGTGGCCCAAGAGAGGCAGGACTGAGACCCTTCATGGGAAGCCACCAAGCACCGATTGAAAAGGACAATGACAGATTTGGATTTGGGTCAGATTCAAAAGGTATCATAATTTTACGTGGTTTTTTTCCCTGTTCCAGCCTGTTTGTTTGGTTTCAAAAGAAAGAAATAGTCAGAATTAATGATTGTGGAGTTCACTATTTAAAGGCTTGCACCATAGCTTTCCCTTTCATCACCTTCTCAACAGTTCTCAATTGAGAAGCAAAGTTGAGTTTGACCCACCGAAATGAGAAACCCAAGCTGGTCGAGGCACTGGCCTCGACTGTTCCATGCATTGGCATTTTGCCTTATTGCCACAATTGTATCTACCGACTATAATCCTTACATCTACACGTCGCCCCCACCCCAGCTCTCGAAACATGTAGAGCATCTTCCTTATCTCTACAAGTCCCCACCACCGCCAAAACATAAAGAGCATTCACCTTATCTCTACGAGTCCCTGCCACTGCCGAAACACGAAGAGCATCCACCTAATCTGTATAAGTCTCCACTGCTGCCGCGACCTACCCTTGGGGGGAGGGAGAAGGTTTAGAGGTATTGCCTAAAGGATGGGCTTATGACCCTTGATTAGGCACGAGCTCTCCCAAGCCCATACCCCGCGTGACATTGGGATATTTTTTAGAAATTTTGCACAAAAGGAGTCGCCACTAGCCTATTGGGGTCGGCCAGAAACCAAGTGAGGCACGGGAGTATGCCACACTTCCTACGCAACTAGAGAATCTAGGGTCGGGGACTTGATTACACTAATTGACTAATTAGTGCCCTTTCGGTACCTAATCTTGTTCATTTTAAAAAATGATTTTTGTTAGGTAGTTTGGATTGATTTTATACCTTCCCCTAACATGTGAGGTGATCATATGAGTGTGCAATCATTAACATAATAATTATAGCTACCAAGATCCTAATTGCCATAAAACTAAACACGTGCAATTAAACATGACATGATATGCAAACTAAACATGTGATATAATCAACATACAAGCGAATAAAGGCCTAATTGCACTAAAATGACACTACATAGCAATTCCTAACCAAACCATACAATTTTCGATTTTCAATTTTTTAAAATAATAATAATTTTTTTTTAAAATAATAATAATAAAATCTTTTTTTTTGGGTCAAACCGGGTTAGGTCCGGTCTAACCCGACCCGAGTCTGACCTAGTTGAGCGGGCCAAACAAACCCGCCCGGATCCCGCCCAAACGGGCCTTCGCACGGCCGAGATTAGGCCTAACTAGAGGGCCCAACCTTCTGCAATAAGGCTCCCGGTGGGCTTGTGCAAAGAAGGCCGAGTGAGCCAGATCAAGGATCTAGCCCATCTCGGCCTAGACTCCCCTGTCGCGACCAAGGATGCCGCAACGACGGACAGGCGTTCTCCGGTGGTTGCCGGGTGCTGCCTCGCCGGTGAGGTGACGAATTTTCGGGCGGTTAGCGACACCACCCCGGTGGCTAACCGAACGGGCTAGGGCTTCACACAATAGAGGGAAAATAGGAGTTTCGGCTGGACATTTCGGCGAACAGGCGGTGGGTGCAAGCAAACAGGGAGACTTCCGACCTAATCGGGGCTCGAGGCGGACCTAGGGTTCTCGGCAAGTGATTAGTAGACAAATGACGACCTATGGGGGATCTACGGAGGCCGGAGCTCACTCAAAACAGTTGGGGGAGCTCCGGCCAGCTTGGCAACACAATACGCACACCAGATGTTTGACAGAAGGCCTACCTGGTTTTCAGCGGGAATGGCGACGGTCGGCGGCTCAACGGTGGCGGTGGTGCATCCCTGGGAGTCCTCGGCTCCTTGGTTGACCTCCACGAGCTTTTTTCCTCTCCGGTTCTCTCTGGTCTCCCTCTTGGCTTCTCCTTTGTTCCTCCTCTGTTCTCGTTCGGGGGGAGGAGCTGCGGCAGTAAAAGGCAGGCAAATGGGCCTCTGGCAATGGCTAGCTGCTCCTTCAAACTTCCTTCCTTCTTCTGGTTCGCTCTGTGTTTCTCTCTCTCCATTTCGCATTGCTGTTCTCTCCCTCTCAGCCCCCGTCTGTGTTCTGCCCGTCTCTCTCCCTTTTGTTCCAAGTTCCTTCTACAAGTCGTCATCCTGTTGTGCCAGCTGCAAGCCAGGTTGGTCTTGACCCGCGAATCACGCTAGCCTCCCCGCCATCCCGATTCGCTTGTTCCTCCATCGCTGCTCATTCTGCTGCTCTGTTTTCTTTTTTTGCAGGTCCTGCAACGAAGAGCAGCCGGGGGAGGAAAGAATGGGCGCGGGTCGGGCCGAAGGAGAAAGGAGGCTGGGCCGAGTCCAGCACGAAGGAAAAAGGGAAAGGAAGGGGGCGAGCCGGGCCAAGGTCAGCTCCGGCCCGACCTGACGTTTTGTTTTTGTTGATTTTTTTTGTTGATTTTTTTGGATAATTCCTAACCCTTAATGCTATTAAGTCTTAAGTAAAATGACGAAATTTAGGTATCAACAGCTGCCCCTCTTTGAATGGGAGCTCGAGGAGGTTCCTTGCAAAGACAAGAGACGCCTAAATTTTGCCCCTAGATGATGACAATCAAGGCTACAAACAGAAAAAATATGAAGGGATGACCTTACTTTGTAAAAGATGCCCCTCGACCGAGATGGGAAAATCTTACTATATGATAACTAGTTTCAACTGGAAATGGGTCTCACCGTGTAAAAACGAGTCTCGACCGAGTATGATAGTCTCACCATGTACGAATGGGTTTCGACTAGGAGGAAGGTCTCACTGTGTACGAACGGGTTTCAACCGGGTATGATAGTCTCACCATGTACAAACAGGTTTATTTCACCGTGTACGAACGGGTTTAGACTGGGTATGATAGTCTCACCATGTGCAAACGGGTTTCGATTGGGTATGATAGTCTCACAGTATACGAACGGGTTTCGATTGGGAGGAATGTCTCACCGTGTACGAACGGGTTTCGACCGGGTATGATAGTCTCACCGTGTACGAACAGGTTTCGACTAGGAGGAAGGTCTCACCGTGTACGAATGAGTTTCGACCGGGTATGATAGTCTCACCGTGTACAAACGGGTTTCGACTGGGAGCGAACAAGCATGGTTTACGGATGAAATCACAAGCCGTGTGGTTTAGGAAAAGCCACCAATCCCGTGATTTAAGGATAAACCCACCAACCTTGAAAATGGCATGGTTTAAGGCTAACCATTAACCTTTGGTTTCTAAGGAAGCACTCGCTAACCCCTTGAAAACTACACGGCTTCATTGAGGACCCTATCAAATTCAACTTGAGCAAATGTTATTAGAGATGTCGTCAAGAGACGTATTGGCAATATTGTAGCATTAATTGAACAAGCTAATCAAGCTAAGTTCGACTACTTTAGAAGAACATTCGATGTCTATTAGCATCATGTGGCGCAAAACTGTCATCTTGCTCGAGAATATATCATTAATTATCAAGTTCTCCGGGAGTCAAGTTCTTATCAGAATGGCTACGAGTAGTGAAAAAGGCTCATTAAGCATGCCAAACTAGAGCTTCCTAGTCAGAAAGGGTTTTTCACACACTCTTGATAAAATGGCTGCTTGATCCCATCTATTTGTGTGGGAAGTAACTGATTGCTGAGAGTATTTCACATAATCCATGTCAAAGGCTTTCAGAAACATTCACAATGAGCACAATCCGATCGATCAAAAGGGTCTTTTGAAAGGACCGCAATATAGGCTCGGTTATGGGCTTACACAAAGGGATTATTGCTTTGAGGCCAATAAAGAAACATTTGTCACTGTCTTCATCGAGTTTACAAGTCGAGAACTTGGAAGATAAGACAAGATATAATTACCTCCACTCCTTCAAGTAGTAGATTCTTTGTGGCATTCTCATTTTCACTCAAACCATCCCAATCAGAAGAGACTTCGGAAGAGGGTTGTAATGTTGGCTTGGGAGAGGCTCGAATTTTCAAGAGGGTTTTTAAGAGTTGGTACTCATCACGGCATCGTGACCAGGTCACTCGATCTTTTGAAATCATTTGGTTTTTGAAATACAGCACATCTCGAAAGTCCCATGACTAATCATTTCTGCAATGGGGATTTGCTCTTTTTTCTAATTTCCTTTGCACTTATGATATTTTTTTACGCAGGTACTTAGACTTTGACAATCTTTTTTCACATAAGATGCAGCATTTTGGCTCTTTTTCTTGATGGGCATTGGCCTTGCTTTTACTAGGCACACTGTTTTTTCATGCCCCCTAGTTTGTCAAACTTTTTGCTCTTTGAACTTTGGTAGCTCTTTTGACTTTCGAGATGGTTTTCACATTTTCTCGTGACTATCAATTGTATTTGGTCAATTCTTATGTCTTGCCCCAGTGAAGGGAGATGATCACTGCTCGGGGTTCAAAAATGAATAATCATGCCCAAATTGGTTTAAGCAATGGGTATCAGTGTTTGGATAGAGAAGGAAATGCTCTTCTTCACCTTGGGATGAGTCAAGCTCTGATGAGAATTCCTCTGAAGCTATCACCAAACGATTAATACAAGTGAAAGTAATAGAATCTTTCTCAATCTTTCGCTCTACAACACAACCGTAACCTCCTATGCTGCCCCAATGTAGGGTCGTTCTCGACAAGGGTACTTTAAATGATCATCTTTATTCGGCCCAAAGGAGAAGCAAGAGATTAATGCGATACTTGGGATTGATGAAGGAAATGCCTTTATCATTTCGATCTTTATGCTCAATGCGAATGAATCCTTTGTCCTAAGAAAATGTCGTTTTCCACTCAACTCTCAAAAGTGTTTGAAGGACACGTTTGGAAATGGCTTACCTTTCTTCATCATAAGTACTTCTTGTTTGGCATGGTTAATGTCTCACCTTTCACTTGAATAAAAATATTTTTACGAACCTCTTTTCTCGAGGGTCACCGACATGAAGCACTCGTAGTGACACCGGAAATAGGTCATGCGAATGATGCCATGCATTTTTTTTTTTGAAGTATTTTTTTTTTTAAAAACGTTTCAAGAACTCATCCTCATATCCTCGGATCTCCTCGTTCTTGCAAAACAGTCAAACTTGGGAGCATGTGAAGCCCCAGACCTCAGCGACCATCATAGGACTAGTTTGATGTGCTTCCACATGTCCATAATAAAATATGCGTCTATTTTATCAAATGAGGAAAGATAAGGCCATATTTTAACACACACCTCCCTCGACCAACGGCTCAAGATCGGGCCTGACCATAGTTTACACTATGAACGACATAAACAAGAAAGAAATAACAACAGAATCCCACGTATGGGATTGGACATAAGACAGAGGACTAAGCTGAACGAGAACCGCCCTACTCTGGGGGGACAGCTACGACTTCGAAGGACTCATCTACCTCGCAAGTTAGGATGGTGCATATGACGTCTTCCTAAAAAATTGAGTTCGCTACATCAGCATGATTTGGTAAGGGATTTTGCTGCACATTGGGCGTAACTTCTTTGAAGGTCAACTCTCCTTTATCCAAATGGTGCTGAACTTACCATTTCAGTGCGGGGCAATCATCGACGTTATGCCCCCTTTCCCCCATGTAGTATTCACATGCCTTGGTCACATCGAACCCAGGGAATCTTGGGTGATTGTCTCTAGGCACTTCCTTGGCTACCAATCTCTTTTCGAGGAGGATAGGTAACAACTTCGATAGAGGTCCGGGTAGAGGTTTGAATTCCCTTCGGAGGAACTTCTTGCTTCCGTCAAATCCCCATGACACGTTTCCTTGCATGGCTTTAGGCTTTTGTGAAAGCATCGACACTGATTGATGGCTCTTGGATAAACGCCACTTCGACTGCCGTCTCCCTATCCTTCCTTGTTGAGAACTTTTTGCTATTCCCCGTAGATATTCTTCCATCATCCATTGCCCATTCGACTCATTCACCTACCTCAACCAGTTGTGAAAACGCTAACCCTTGGAAGTATTCAGGGGGCAATGTCTTGAGGAATAGTTGCTTCATCTTCCTCTCATTCAAGGTCGACTTCACTTGTGAGGCCATAGTCCTCCACTTTTGTGCGAAGGCCTTAAATGATTCATTCCTCTTCTTCTCAATACGAGTCAACTCTTCCCTCGTGGGGGCGAGCTCAGTATTAAACCTGTATTGCTGCAAAAACTCATTGGCTAAATCTTCCCAACTGGTGAATTCTTCAATGTCTAGTGCGATGAACCACGTCAGGGCGATGCCTTCCAAGCTTTCTTGGAATGTGTGTATGAGGAAAGACACGTTGTCAACGTAGCAAGCCATTTTCCTCAGGTAATATCTAAGGTGGGTCGTGGGTCACCCCGTTCCATCATACTTTCTTGTGAACTCAGGCTCTTAGAAAGTCTCAGGGAAGTTCGTCTTAGTATATGGAGACAGCCTATTAGCTCCTTTCAGCTCGTAAGCTTGCAAGGCACATAGTCGCTCCTCCATCTTTGCCAAGCATTTTTCACTCTCTTCACTTAGGCGGGGTGTTGGGTCTTCCTTCGGAGGAGGGTCCAAATTGACGATGATTGGCGTGACAGAAACGTGCGTGTCTCCCATTGACGGGGGAGCATGTCCTGATGATGTAGGAGTGGATGTTCCAGTGACAGCTATAACAAGGGGCTCCTTAAGCTTCCGGCTTATTGCAAGCATCCTTGGGGTGAGTTGGGCCAGCTGGTCCTCCATCTTGGCCATGCGCACGTTGGTTTCCTCGTTCTCCATTCTGACATTCACACGCATACGAATCAGGGATCTCCGCTTGGCCGTGTCGACGATCGACAAAAGATAGTCGATTGGCAAGTACCTGATGTAAGGGTAGATAATCATATATAAGTACAAGTAATAATCAGGCGGTCGGCCCATGACAAAGATCTAATCGGCCCAATTTGTTCGTTTCATTGAAACCAGGTTGCCACATAATGCAAGAAAAAACATGAGAGAAAACCCCTAAACAATGAAGCTACTTCGAAGACGAAAAGATATTTTCTTAACTCCCAACATTGAGACTCAAGACAAATCCTTTAACATTGTAATGCATGTGAGTATGGTCCCGCTAGAAATCGCACTTGACTCAATCTAACTAATGAGGACAACTTCCGCTCGTGGTAGCTTCACTAACACGGGTTAACTTCAAAGCACGCTCCTCGGCCTCCTCGAGCTCCCTTTTGAGGTGCTTGATCTCGGCTCGGTGGGTGATCTTCAATGGCACTTTAGGAATCTTCGGGCGGAAGTTCTTCGGGATCTTATGCCTAAGGATGTACTCCTTCGAGGCATAGTAGGTCTTCTCTTGCCCCTCCAACTCTTCCTCAGACCATGTCAGCTTCTAGGGGTGGCACATATCCCACATCAACTTGACTAACGCGACGGAGTCTTCGTGATTTTGGCATCCATTGAGGAAGTCTATCCTAAGCGAGTCCTCCTGAATCGCCAATGGAAGCTGTTGAACCTCTTGAAACAGACTGGCGATTCGTGTCGGGTAATATTCGGTGACTCCAGTGATTCCCAACAAAGGAATAGGTCTAGTAAACCCACATACAAACCACGCTTCTTGAACTCGAAGCCATTTGGCATGCCATTGGAAATCCTCAAGTCCATGGTTGGTCATGAAAACTAGCCACTTAGAATAATGATAATCAGGGGCGAACATTTTCCTATCTCTAAACTTTAGGATAGGGTGGCTAGAGTCAGAAATGTCGCTCACGGTCATCAAGCCACCGAACCCCTTAACGCGAGAGAAGAACCAAATTTGCAAAAGTTCAGGAGGAGCATGGAAAGTTTTGTTTTTATTTTCTTTAAAACGAGTAAGGGAAACAAAAGTTTCGATCAGAACGACATTAACAAATCCCTTTCCCATACATACCTCACAAACTACCCATGCGATAGAAGGGTTAATAGCATTCCTACAATGTGGGAATAACACGAAGCCGAAGAAAGCTAATAGGAAGATCCTATTCTTTTGAAAAGATGGGGCATTTTGAAAAAAAGCTCATTTTAGAAATGAAAACGGGTAGGTTTTGCGATTGGCTTTCAAAACTTTTCTCACTTCCTCTCCCTTAACTTTAAGGAACTCAAATATGGTCGATGCATGCTCAGTTCCTACAGGTGGCTAACCCCGTTTGGTTTAGCTTTGGGGTAATGCCATTGGGAGAATGCAAATACCTTTGAGGTAAAGGGGCTTTTCGAAATGCTAGACTGTTTGGTAAACTAAAACTGAAAAGTGCTTTAGGGAAATGCAAGACTGTTTGGTAAACATGTATTTGAAAAGCCCATTTAGTGTGACCAAATTAAGTTTTTTAGTTTTAGTATTTTTAAAATTGCAAAAAAAAAACCAATGAGTATATAACATTTTACATTTTCATGTTGAGAGCAATGAAAAAAATACATATTAGTAAATTTATATAAAAATTATATTAAAAGAATTTGATTATAGATTAAATGCAAAGCTCAACTTTTAGCCTAGGGTTCTTTTAGGTTTGTTTTCAACTTTGAATATTTTTTTTAATTATTGTAATATTAATCATCTTCGTTAATTAATGATCATTCTAGTGTATTGATAAAAAGTTGGGCTATTGATTGTCAAAAGATAAAAATGATATAAAAAAAAAAGATGAACTTATTCGGTGGATGGTGAAGCGACTGATTGTAGATGCTAATTTTTTTTAGTAAGCACCGCATATAAAAAGGGAGGTCCTAATTAAAAAAAAATAAAACCAAGTTCCTATCATACAAATTTGACTAGAAAGAGTCATTTCATGATAATAAACATGGTCATATATGTCTGAAAAAAAAAGAAATACGTTATACTTAGTATTACAAACCTCAACGACGTTGTAAACTTATGGCTATTTCATCACGTAAACATGCCATGTCTGGAGATGCATACGAATTTGAAGCACCCACCCCTTCATTTGCTTCATCATGGTCAACTGAATATCCATAATCGGGATCCAATTCTGCTTGTTCAAAATCCGTATCAGTCACGTTATTTCTCCGTATATAATTGTGCAAAGTCATTGCCGCTACCACAATTTGCACTTACTTTTCATATGGATAACTTGGCATATGAGTTAAAATCCCGCACTTCTGTTTTAATACACCAAAGGCTCACTCAATTGTCGAGCGTAGCGAGCAATGGGCACGGTTGAACACTTCTCGATATCCCGTAGGTGAAGGACCTTCTTGAAACTCTGGCAAATGATATCTAACTTCTTTATATGGCCCCAAATAACCAGTAGGATTTGGATATCCATCATCTACTAAGTAATATTTACCTAAATAAATATATTGTAAATTTAATCAACATATGCCAATTAGATATATGGATGTATCTAAACCATTGACTAACATACCTGGAGGAGGATGGGGAAAATGTGTGTCACGTCTTCCAATAGCTTCATAAAAGATACGGGTATCATGAGCTTGTCCCTCCCAACCGGCCCAAACATAGACAAATTCCATATTAAAATTACATATGGCTAACACGTTTTGAGTTGTTGTTCCTTTTCGACCAATAAAACGAATTTGATCATACTTAGGTACAACCGCTGGAATATGTGTGCCGTCAATAGCTCCAATGCAATCCTTAAAATATGGATAAAATCGTCGATCTTTCTTGATCTTCTCTGGGACTTTTCTATATTGTGGATCAGTTGGTTGGATCAAATCTTTTCCAATATCACATACTTTATCTAAAACTAAGTTGAAGTGCCTACTTATGGTTTCCCCAGAGCGTTGAAAACGCTCTTGTGCTAATCTATTACCTATACCATGTCCTAGAATATGAAGAAACATACCAACCATTTCTCTAACATCAGTATTCCTAGATCCTTAAAGGCCATCACGTGTTACTAAATCATGCGTTAGATTGTTAAATACAATCTTATGCATTCTAAACATATTGTAACACCTTATCGGATTAGCATCTTCACCAATCAACTTTTTTAACCATACATAACCTGTATATGTTGAGGTCATGCAAGGTTGTTTGCAAAGGTTGGTCGCTTGATAAAGAATTGCAGCTTCAGTGACTGAGATAAGATCCAATAATTCATTTTCCTCTTGCTCATGATATTCCCTTGTATGTGAATCATCCATAACTGCTTCAAGTAACAAAATATAAAGAGAAACAATATATTAACCATCGCATATATGCAAACTATCACATTAAGGGAACATCAAATGAAAACAATTCTAACATCAAACATTAATTGAAATTAGGTTCACAAGGGCTGCAAATAAAGATCCATAGATAGAAACAAAGTGGAATGACTAAGCTTCAAACATGAAAACAATAAGATGCTAACATCCTCCTATCTACGAAGACTTGATTCTTTTCTCATCTCATATTTGAGATACTTTACTTTCTTTGCATCATCCTTTAAGCTCATGAAAACTTGCCTATTGTCTATCTTTTCCTTTAAATGAGAAATTGAAAAAAAGTACAAGTCTTCGTCTTCCACAATCTTAGGTATGGAATCAAATATCTCTATGAGGTCCTCATAAGGACCGACTAAACTGGTTGCGTTGGATGCAGCACTAGTAGTGCTCCTACTCTCAACAACTGTAAGCAGCCTGTTAATTTGTGTTCCGAGCTCCTCTCTTGTGCTCAATTTCTTATCTTTCTTTCCTCGAGCTTGCATCTTTGAAGTCTGTGTGGCTCTCTTACGAGTTTGAGTTCCAGTTGGTTCATCCACATGATCCTCCAAGTTTTCATCAGTAGACCCTACAACATCATCAATACCAAGTTGTGTGATCTCCACATCATTATCAACACTTAAACCTTGTCCAAGATTCCATGTGATTCCTCCAGTAGCAACTGTATCTCTGAACATCATATCTAACTTTACTTCAAGATCAGGATGTATGCCTTTCATCCTAAAAGCCTTAAACTTTGGATTATCCTATTATAATGAAGCATTTGTATAAGTTGTATCATTAAAGGTGAGCTTAACATGAAAGTAAAAAAAGAAATGAGTAAAACCTGAATTTTACGCTCCCACCATTCGTCATTCACATCAATGGTTTTCTTCCTTGAATCCCATCCTAATCCAGTTTCATTGTAAAGCAGTGACCTCCATCTTTTCCATTCTTCCTTGAGGTTATCCCACTTACTCTTCATTTTCTGTTTATCATACTTTTTGCCCGTTAGCTCCTCAAACTTACTAATTATGACTGTCCATCCATCTCTTTTGTTGTTTGCAGGACGATTGCCTTTTTCAATTTGTTCGATGCACAAATTACAAAAGATTTCTACATCTTCCGAGCTCCAAAATGCCTTTTCCTTTGATGAACTCATCTACTAGTAAAGTGACATGAACAAATTTAAGAGACACAAACAAACAAGATCAACCACTCAGGCCCTCTCTTATTAAAAAAACTAGAAGATATTCACTTAAAGAAAAGAAAACTAACATTGAGAAAAAATAAGGACACGCAAAAACATTATACTTGCATAAAAAATCCTTGATTATACTAGGTCATCCAAAACCTAGAACAATAGTGAATGTGCAAACTAAACATATCCATCATTGGGCAAAGATAGGCTTAAACTCCGCATGAGACGATTACATGATGAACATGGCTCATCATTAAAAAGGTAAACTCATGCCACCTTGGCAATGATGAGTATTTCTTAATAACCAAAATTGCGCAACATAGATTCACAGCAGCAGGCGAACAGGATGGAAGAAAAGTGATGTCAAATTATTACAACAACAGGACAATCAATTTCAAAAGCCATAAGTGCTGGTCAAGCATGAAAAAAGAAAGGTAGAAAGGGGGAACATTGCAATTCGCAACCAGCCTTGCCTCTGTGTTTTCTTTGCTCGCTAGATCATGGTCTGCCATTATACCTATACCAAATGCACTAACCATTCACCATCTGCAGGATCATACCCTATTATTTTTCATTGTTCATTTTTTTTAACAACATGAAGTAACAGCAACTAATGGCCAATTTCATATCTAAAAGCAAGTATTGTAGGATGAGCCATTCTTTTGCAGAATATCGAGTAGACATATCTTCCATTAACTTTGAAGAATCAATTGGTTGTTAACTTTTCATGAGGCGTTTGAATTTGACTTAGATCCTCCACAAAAATGAGCCATAAGCCAGTTGATGAATAAATGGAGATGTTTCGACCAAAAAAACCAAATGGAGATGGATTCTTCCGACAGAGAACACTCTCAAACTCAGCATCACACTAGACAATCCTGTAAGATGGCCAGATTGCAGGAAACAGAAATTGACTTACCTCATAGATAGCCAAATTGACATTGTACTACATAAACTAAGATAAAATTTCAGCTGTTTTGCTACTAGTAATCATAAAGTTCCGCATAATCAGAGCAAGCCCAAGCTGACTCTTAAATGAAAAGGACTTGTATACATGAACATGAGCTCCATCAGCTTCTTATTGAGCATATTTTCTTGACAATATGTACACATTTTCAATCACTGGGACACAGGTAACGAATTGAAATAAATTGGTCATAAAATTGCCTTCAGTCTTGGAATCAAATGCCAGCAACGACCAACAGCATAGAGCACCATGATGAAAGGCGGTGAAACCGAACCCACCATTCGACAGGGCACGAAAATCCATACCAATGCATCAATCAAAGCAAGCAAGATCGTAGACCAACCTGTTGCAGGGCGTGTCGGGGATCGGAATGTGAACGAGGTCGGAGCACAGGGAGGCCAAGTGATCGCACCACGTTCGAGCTTCAACCCACCCGGACTCGGCACCACACAGCAACTCGTCCTCGCCTTCTTCGGTCGGGCGTTCCTGAGAGAAACGATGAGAGAAACGAGTTGGCACATAAACAGAACGAAAGAGCCCGAAATTCAGCAAGCAAACTCCACCAAGCACACACTTATCGCCAACCGAACCTTGTGCGAAATTCAAGAACCGAAAAACCGCAACGCTCCTAGATCAATCGAATTCCAAACACACCGACAACGCCGGCCCGACCCCGATCATGGGGTTCCGATGCAGACCCAATAAAAACATAATCATACCCATGAATCAAAATTGAACACACCCGAACGGACGAACAAGAACAGGGGGAGAAAAGAGAGAGGGATCGGGTGTGCGCGCGAGAGAGAGAGAGAGAGGGAACAAACCGAGAAGACCGATAATAGGCAGATCCGTTTACCATCCAGCGACGAAAAGGAAGTAAAGAGGGAGGAAGGGAGAGGAGAGAGGCATACTAGGTAGAAGAGGCGGAGAGAGTGGAGGCAATGTGTTGCAAGAATCGACGAGAGCAGATATGAGATGAAAAGAAAAGAGCCAAAGGCATGATGGACTTGTCGAACAGAGGAGAGGAAAGAGCGTCGAGAGAAAGGTAGGGTTTTGTTTTGTGTTGGGTAAAATGGACTTTTAATAAAATTTTGAGGGTAAAATGGGCAATCAGCAAAAATTCATTAATCCTCCCACCAGCATGCCGAAAATGCTGGAATGCCCAAAGCAGGTCCCCACCTGCTTTGGGCTTTCAGCATTTGAAAGGCAAGCATTTTGCCAAAAAGCCTTCAAATGCTGAACCAAACACCCTTAAATTTTTCCCAAGGGGCTTTGGGGGCTCAAAGCCCCTTGGGAAAGCTGAACCAAACGCCCCCTATGTCCATATAGGTCCCATCTGAGCTGATTCACCTATGGCCTGACAGGGTAAAATTTATTTTACTCAAAATTATATTTAGTCGTCTGCACTTGAGGTGTTTGGGTCAAGCCAATATCGAACACTGGAATACGTCTTAAAATTTTCGGAAGAATGATAGATCTCATTATACATATCACATCTAGGGTGCATTTGTTTAACTGAGAACTTCTTGATAAAGAAAAATATATTCCATGGAAATCATATGATTTTCACTTATCTAGTCGCTTAGGAAAGTGAGTTCCTTCTTACCAAACATGAAAGTCATGTTCCTTATTCTAAACTTCTTGTTTTAGTTCATGGAAAACGTTTTCCGTAAATCAACTGACTTTTCGTCTTTCAAACACCAAAAAGTCGGAAAATAATTTCCCGGCAACAATTCCCCTTCAAATAATCAGACCCCTCCTTGGACTATCGGATCCACATTTTTTTTTTCTAGATCAAGAAAGTCCAAATCCCCACAATGTGTTTGGTTGTCAAGATTTGGATTAAAATAGGATTAGAATGGCAAGAGATTTGTTACCTCCAATACCTTATTTGCTAGATTACTGGATATAATCTAATTATAACTAAACAAATTATAATAGTAAATAAATACATAACTCAAAAAACAGAAAAAAAAAACCAAACCTACTTTGCATAAAATGTGACGACCACCTCTGGTCGTCGCAGCTTTCGACAGTGACCACCACGACGGGGTTGACCCATGAGCAGGACAACATGCGGTGGACATTGTTGCCGCAAGGCGTAAATGCCGCTGTGGTTGCCCAAGCAAGGCGACCACAGCGGTGGCCAGATCTAACGAAACCTGGCCTCCGCCCTCATTATAGACAACGAAACTTTTAGACAACCACCATCGACAACCATTGAACAGCTATCGAAAGCGGCACCATGGGGGCGACGCTGGTTTTCAAGGCATACACTTAGCACTATTCATATATCTTCTTTTTTTTTTTATTGTTTACTCTTTCATAATTTTTAAATCAAATCAGGCAGTATAATTCCTAGAGGGAGGGTAGATTATCCGGCTTTAAAACATATCCGTTAGAAGATATGCACGAGATATCAAAGATTTGTCCTGGTTGATATATTGAGATTGTAATTGATTGATTGAATCAATCTAGGATTAGATTTGATATACCTAGATTAGAAGAATATAGTCTTTCTTTTTTTGTTGAATACTTTATGCATTATATATCCATCCCTTTTTTTTTCTGGTAAATGTAAGAATATATAATGAGCTTTGGTCAAATGTACAAAAATCGGCGCCAAAAACTTACACTCTAAATGCTAAAAGCATAAGAGTGAAAGGGAGCAGAAGTAAAAGCCACGAGGTATCAACAAGAAGACAACAAGCTAACAACAGCCCAAAGGACACACCGCAAAAGCCACAAGGCATCAACAAGAAGACAACAAGCTAACAACAGCCCAAAGGACACACCGCAAAAGCCACAACTACAAAACAGCCCAGCAACCTCGACCAGTATCCAGAGGAAGGGACGAAGAACGAAGAGCCTAAGTAGAAATAAGCTTAAGCTCGAAGCAGACAGTGGTAAGGTGCGGCATTAGGAAGACGTAGGATGCCCGAAGAAGACCGAGGGGTCGAAGTCCCAACCTCTCTGGAGTCTCCTGTTCCTTGGAGTAACCGGGACATTGGTAAAAGTAAGAGCTTTGTCCTTTACAACCTTGATAAGATGATTTTTCATCGCCGAAACCACCAAGGCTTCCCCCCTGAAAATGATACTATTCCTCTTCTTCCACATTTGGTGACACATAGCACCAAACGAGAAGCGAGCAATACGATGGTAAAAGTCCTTACCGGTTAAGAATTTCAATGCCTATGAGAGATTTTCTGCCCAAGATCTATTACGCCAAGGAAGATTACACCTGGCTGCCCAAAAATAAGCAAGTGTTGCCGAAGTGTGACAATCAAAGAACAAATGGTCGATAGAATCTGGCACGACCCCGCAGAAGGCGCAATCAGCATGATCGATCCTGCCATAGGAGAGGAGAAGCGTCTGGGTAGGTAAGCGATTCCTAGAGATAAGCCATAGATTGAATTGGAATCGAGGGGCCAAAGCATTGTCCCATATGAGAGACGCCCAAGGAACACGGTCCTTCTTGGTCCTGATGATATTCCAAGCTGAAGCCACCGAGAAGGAGCCAAAAGGGTCGCAACACCAAGAAAATCGGTCAGGGACCAAGGAGAGAACCGAGAGGTTGAGACCCCAACTCTCCAATAGAGTTCTAAGCGTTCGACCCATGAGGGAAAAAAGATCCGCAACCACTACATAACTAGGAAGGCCCAGGCTATCCATGAGAGAGTTTGGTACAAAAGAGTCCAAGGGCCACGTAAAAGCCAGTGATCATACCATAAGGATATCGAGAGTCCATTGCCAACTTTCCAAAAGAAAGACAACCTGAAATCCCTTGTAAGTTGCAAGATTTTCTTCGACGCCCACGAGCATACTGCGGGACGAGAAGAAATCCAGAAGTTTCCTTTTAAAAAAAAAATTGTATGAACCCACTAACACCACAAGGATTTCTTATCAGTGAAAAGAAACCAAATGTATTTAAGCATAACCGCTTTGTTGCAATCCCTCAACTTGCGAATACCTAAACCACCCTCTTCCTTTGGGAGACAAACGTCATTCCAAGAGACTTTCGCACCACCACGGCCAAGAGTAGAGCCCTTCCATAGGAATTGTCTCAAAATACGCTCAATACTGTCTAAAACCAAAGAAGGCAAGGTAAAAACACTAGCCCAGAACACTTGAATGGAATGTAACACTGACCTTATAAGCTGGAGTCTCCCTGCAAAAGACAAGAACCGCTGCGCCCAGGATTGGACCCTGGCGGTGATGCGATCAATCAAAGCAATACAGTCCGCTTTTCCCAACCTAGAAGATATAATAGGCACCCAAATAACGAACCGGAAGCTTCCCTTCGAGAAAGCCAAAGCCCAGCAGGATATTATTGCGAAGAGACGAAGGCCCACCCGAGAGAAATATTTTCCTCTTGTTTCTATTTGGTAGCAACCCAGTCCAGGAGGAAAAGATATCCAATCCTCTTTTAAGCAAGGCCACTGACGCCCAATCAGCCTGACAAAATAGAAAGACATCATCGGCGAAGAAAAGGTGGGAAAGCTTCACAGCTTTACACCTCCAAAAGTACTTGAACTCCTTAACTGAGGTCTGAGCAGATAAAATCCCCGAGAACACCTCCATCACCAGAGTAAAAAGATAGGGTGACATTGGGTCCCCCTGTCGAAGGCCCCCGCCCACCTAAAAAGAACCCATGGAGCTCTCCATTGATCAAGATAGAGTATTTCGGCGTACGAACACATACCATAATAAGTCGAATAATCCACTCAGGAAAACCAAAAGCCGAGAGAGTAAGCTCCAGGAAATCCCAATCAACAGTGTCATAAGCCTTTTGAAAATCTACCTTAATAGCACATTTAGGTAAGTAATGGTCAAGATGAAAACCGGCAAAGAGTTCCTGGGCCAGAAGAATATTATGCCTAATCCTTCTACCCTTAACAAAGGCGTTCTGGGACGAATTAATCAAGTCACTCAAAACAACGGCCAAGCGATTTGCCAAAATTTTCGTAATAACCTTGTAAATAGTATTGCAACAAGCAATGAGCCTAAACTCGAAAACAGCACAAGCGTTAGGGACTTTAGGCACCAATGCTAGAATGGTATTATTTACCTCCCTTAGAACGCGTCCAGAAGAGAAGAAATCCCTGACCGCCTCTAGCACCAAAGGTCCCACTATCTCCCAATTGCTCTTAAAAAACTCCACGGTGAAGCCATTCGGGCCTGGGGCTTTATCTCTGGCAAGAGAGAAGAGAGTGTTCTTAGTCTCAGAATCGGAAACCGGGCTAGCAAGGGAGCAAACCTGATCATCCGAGAGGCCGCCGAACAACCTCCTTCAGCTCTTGCAACGAAGGCTTAGAGAGAGCCGTATATGGTGAAAGGAGTTCTGAGAAGAAGGAATCAAATACTTGCGGTACCAATTCAGGGTCCGTGATCAAAGAGCCCGATGGATCCTTAACGGATAGGATATGGTTCCTGAGTTGCCTTCTTTTAACGGAATGGTGAAAGAACTTAGTGTTCCGATCACCTTCCTTGAGCCATCTAACTCTTGATTTTTGTCTATAAAAAGACTCTTCATGACTACGCAGGTCAACAAAAGTCCGGCGTTGAACTTTCTCAAGTTCTACAAGAGTGACATTATTTGGGTCTAACTAAAGACCAACCTGGGTAGAACGAAGAGGCCTCGCTTCCGCTGTCCTCTGAGTGATATTCGCATAGACCTCTCGGTTGAGATGCTTAAGACAGCCTTTCAAGGCCTTCGGCTTGGAAACCAGCCTAAACATAGGCACCCCTTTCACCGGATTGTCCCAAGTCTGTTGGACGATGGAGAGGAAATCTGGATGCTCAGACTAGAAGTCAAAATATTCGAAAGGCTTCCTTTTAGAGACCGGGTTAAGAACTCTCACAATCATAGGGGTATGGTCGGAGATACCCGGGTTTAAAAAAGAAGCTTCCGAGAAAGAGAAATCCAAGTTCCACCTTGTATTAACCAAGACCCTATCAATCTTTCTCATTTTCCTATTGGCACCAGCAGAAGTGGACCAAGTGAAGCGGAGTCCCACATACCTGAGATCCTCCAACTCTGTTTAGGCCAAGCACTAGCTGAATTCATCGAAGTATGGGATCCAAGCATTTGAACCCCCAACCCAGTCTGAAGGATCCCTTATGGCATTGAAAGCCCCAGCAACAATCCAGGCCGAATCCTGCAGGAGAGCATCCAAAAGTAGAAGGTCTCCCCACAAGGGGCGGCAACGAACAAAAGTATGTTCACCATATATTATAGAAACACAGCATGCCAAACCAGAGTGGTTAAACTTTATGCGTCCATGCATAGCTTGATCATTCTTAGACAAGATTTCAAAACTTACGCACTCGGAGTTCCAACCCACCCAAATTCTACCCCGAGGGGAGAAGTCATAGGTAGCAATCCACTCCCAATCCTTAAGCAAGAGCGAGGAAATTGAGTCAAAAAGAGGCTCCAGAACTTTTGTCTCGAGGAGTCCAACCAAACATAGATTGTTCGTAGTAACAAATCTCCTGACTTCAGCCCTTTTAATAGGGTCACGAAAGCCCCTGATATTCCAGAAACCAAAAAACATATTTACAAAGGAGAGGGAAGAGGGTTACCTCTTCTTGGTCGACCTACGCCAGCTGGGGGCCGAAGTAGGCATAACCAAGGGAGGAGGATTGGGAAATAACTTCAACAACTTATCTTGCATAGTTTCAGAACCAGTAAGGGAATGTAACGCTTTTGGAGAAGAGGGGCAAGTGGATAAGAGATCATCTTCATCAGAGCCAGCGTAGCCACTAGAACCAACAATCTCATCTTCCGAACTAGGTTGAGGCATCACTGAGCTGGGGGGATCCACCCTATCCTTCGCCTAGGAAGAACGAGAATCATCCTTCTTAGAAGCTTTGGAGCTTCCTTGAGTCTTACGGGTTGATGTTGTTTGAACTTTATCATGAGCAGATTCTTTCAATTTTAAGGATTGCCCTCCTTCGGTAGGTGGAGGCAATCTAAAGGACGTAGCAGCCTTCGCAAGAGGCGACTTTTTCATCTTTGCTTTTACCTGCTTCTAGCCTGAATCAGCTGTTGGAAGAGAAGAGGCAGCGGCGGGATCTACCACTAAGGCTAACAACTGATCTTGAGGTCCTCTAGAACCAGAGCACTCCACGCCTTTTGCCTGAGGTAGACCACCAGCTGGATCAGCTATCAAGGCCTTAACAGGGGACTGCTTACCAGCAGCTAAAACAGGGCCAGACCTGTTAACCAACATGGGAGAGTCATCCGTCCTAGCCACCACTTGTCTTGGCTGGTCTTCCACAACTACAGGAACAGTGGGAGGAGCAACGGGAGCAAGGGACGATGACGTGTTTTGAGGAGCAGGGACCGAAGCCTGCTTGGCAATACCAGCTGCAGATGATCGAGCCGGGCAGGGGAGCACTTGTGACCGAAGATGCCGCATCCAGAGCATGCTACAAGTCTCCATTCATACTCTACTTCCACAAGAGAAGACTCACCATTGAGGAACACTTCAATGACATCGCAGATGGGTTGCTTTGCTGTGATTTCAATACAAACACTGGCAAAAGTAAACATCTTCATCTGCTCTGTCCTCTAATCAGCATACAGCGGCATACCCACTGCACTAGCGACCTTGCCAAGCCCTTGGGCCAACCAGAAATTGAGCGGAAGGTTTTTAAGCCTCACCTAGACAGGCACGGTTAAGTGAGTGTCCTTCTTTAACTCCAACGATGGCCTCCACTGTTGCAGTATCAACAGTATCCTAGAAACCAAAATAGGACCCCCCTCAAGGAGTTTCCTTCGGAAGTCTGCATCAGGTATGTGGAAAAAAAGAAACCCTGTCCATTGGACATAACGTCAACAAGATTCGGGCCCCAAGCTCTCTTGAGGGCCGCTTCAATCACCTTGAAGGGTATTCTCCTACCAATATAATAACCCACAAGACATTCATACAACTTAGGATCAACCACCTCAATGATATCCTTAGTCAACTCAACAACCGGTCTGTTGTTAACATAGGTAGGAGGAAAATATTCCAAATCATAGCCCTTGGAGGCAACCTTGGCTACACTAGCCCAAGTTCAAGTATTATGGTTCGGATCACCCCTCCTTGGCTGAGGGCGTTTGGAATTTGATCTACCTCGGCTTCTACCCCTGTTCCCCACCGGAGCACGAGGGGGCTGAGTCTACTGGTCGCCCTCACACGAACCAGCGACGGACGAAGAAGCTCGTCCCACATTCTCCTTCGGATCCACGAGGTTCAAGTGGTCATGCGCGGGGTTTGGAGGGCTTCCACCAATCGGCCCTACCCCCGTATTTTGGGCCGGAATCAAGTCAGAAGCCATCGTGCACAGAGAGCGCGAGCAGCAGATCAAAAACGAGGAAACCCTAGCCAATTGCAATCATCACGGCCCAAGAAAGGAAACGTACTAGGGCAAGAACTTTAGGGGTTTGAAAGAGAGCTAGGAGGCACCCCTAACCGCCAAGGATTGGCCTTAACCATCGTTCCAAACGCCGGGAAGCAGCCACGAAGCAGCTCGTAAGAACAGTGCAGAATCGCCTGGTTTGAGAGCTCTGGTTATCCATCCTCTTGTACATTGAATGCACAATCAATGAAGTGCACAGTATACCATTCCTTTTTTACAACAAATCTCTTCTTCTTCAATCTCTTTTTTCGCTTCCATCTCAATTTGTGACATGGTATCAGAGCGAACATTCTTGACCTAGCTTCCGCATTTTCTTTTGATTGCCATCCGGATCAAAATGCACCTTTGTTATTGTGGGAATACTAACCTACAAAACAAGGTTAGCACTTTGATATAGGAATCAATATCTAAACACTATAAAAAAACCTAGAAAAAAAATCAATTTCATCTTACCATTATTCTTACCGACATCATGGCTAAGGAGCATTTCTCAACTTCTGAAGAGCAAACTCCAAAGGAGTGGATTGTGCAAGAAAACACACCAATCAGAAAACCTACCTTGGATTCATCTGCTAAGATCGTGAACCAATAGTAAAGAAACCAAGCCTAGCTCAACTAGGGATAGCCCATCATGGGCTAGCCCACTTGGGGGCAATCGATTGCAGGCCAGCTCTTTTCAGACCAATCCATCCAGTGGCTGTCTATACAAATGACGCTTGGCCTATGGCTCTATGGGCCCACACCAACAAACCCATGGTCGATAAATCAAGGCCATGAAGAACCGGTCCAGCCCAATGGAGGCCCACCAACCATATTCGGGGCAAGTTAGGCCACTGGGCTGAATTTCTTACATGTGGGTCATATGCCTAAACTAACAACTTTGGGTCCAAGATAGAATCCCTACCCAGTTCCCTAACTCGAATTCTTACTGTATCAATTTGTTGCCACCAATAGTCGATCGGAGCCTGACGACCCACTATACATGTCAATGGCTGATGGACCGAAGTTGCGGCTCATCACCCAATAATTGTCCAGTCCCAACAACTATTCCACTTGGTCCGTGGAGTTCCGATGAGCTTTGGTGACCAAGGACAAAGACATGTTTATTAACAGAACAATACCGATTCTAATGGACGAGCGACAAGCGCGACTATGGAGGAAATGCAATCAACCTGTTCAAACCTAGATTAAAAATTGCATCACCCTCAAAGTCGCAGCTAGACTACCCCCATTGGATGACTCGAGAAAGATGTGAGAGAATATCAAAAAAATGTATGACAAATTAAATCGGGTTAAAATATTTTCATTAACCCAACAACTTTCAGATCTAAAACAAGAGAATATGAGCATAGCTGCGGTCTACAACAAGCTCTTAGCCTTATGGAACAAATTAGAAGCAATCGAGGAGAAATTAGAAAGACCAAAATCAACCTTGCAGCAGTACCGAATGATAAGGGAGAGGAAAAAAGTCACCAAATTTCTCCTCATTTTGAATGAATCTTACCTCTCTTTTCAATCACAAATCTTGACCGTGGAGACCATGCTGACGCTTAGTTGGATTTATCAGCTCGCCGTTCAGGAGGAGAGCCAACGCCTCACCACTTACAATTTGCCCAAAGCCAGAGAAGGAACGGTCTTTGCAGCTCACGCGAAGACCTCACAGAGAGAAGCCTCGACCAAAGGAGGAGACGGGAGGCAAGAGACCGAATTAGAGTTTCTTGAAGACCCTAGAAACTTTAAAAGGGGGATGGACGACTCGGATTCCATCGTGTGATTCAAAGGTTCTCGTATGTCCTATCCATTAATTGGATCCAATGGGTCACGATACTTCTCTTCAGCAGGATTGGACAGCTCGCAAGGCATCTTTTCAGCATTTGGATCCAACGGCTCACATGAGGCTGCGATGGCTTCCATATTTAAACCATTTAACGGGCCATCTTTTGCCACGTCATCAAAGCACAATGAGCAGAATTTTAAAGGGAAAGGTAAATTATACCGCAATTATTGTAAGCATCCATATCATACGATTGATAATTGCTAGAAATTGCATGGGAAACCTGGAGAAAAAGGGAAAAAAAAGGATTTTTCGATGGCTTTTCAGATCACAAGTCAACATTCTAACAAATTTAATCGGTCAATTACCCATGATCAATATCAAGAGCTTATGAGGGCTTTAAGGAAATTGGATGCCTTTGATAATGCCGAGAGTTTTACAAGTACTTCTTATTGTTTGATGAATTCAATTTCAAAGGATACATGGATAATTGATTCAAGTACTACTGACCACATTATTTGTGATAAAAATTTTCTTTCAAAACCCAAAAAATTAGCATTTCTTGTCTCAGTACAACTTCCAAATGAAAATATCACATATGTCACAATGACTGGCACATTGAATCTCAACCCTCTCATCACACTCAGGAATGTGCTTTATGTTCTGGAATTTCATTTCAATCTCTCATTAGTCTCTCCATCTTGTGAGGAAAATTCCTATTGTGTTTGATTCAATTATGATAATTGTTTCTTTCAGGCCCTTTTAATTGGCAAACTAATGGGCTTTGGGTAATATTTCACAAGGGTTATATTTTTGGGTCAATTTCCCAATGATTCAAAATTATCATGTATTGAATTGAATAATCAATCATTGTGTAACACTACTATCAACGATAAGATTTTTCTTAATCATCAAAGATTGGGTCATTCTACTTATTTTCCTTATCCTCGGTGCTCTATCTACCCCTTGGCAAAGCAAGCTCGTGCACCGGTTCCAAATAGCAGTTTTCGTGGAAAAAGTCATTTTTTCCGTTTGTTTAGAGGCCTTATCACACGTCACATCGTGATGGGTATTTCTCATGCAATCGAAAATTCAGGTTCTCTTCCACAGACAAACATTTTTTTCTCTATCCATAAATCAGTTCGGAAAATCAATCTAGCATATTCGCACTAATAATGGAAGAGAAATCTTCAATAGTGAACATGCATCTTTCTTCTCTTCAAATGGAATTTTACATGAGAGCTCTTACGCTTACACTCCATAGCAAAATGGAATTGTTCAGCGTAAACATCATCATCTTCTAGAAGTAGCACGTGCTCTTAAATTTCAAACTTCTATTCCAAAAAATTTTGGAGGAGATTGTGTGGTCATGGCAGCTTACCTGATCAATTGTATGCGAAGTTGTGTTCTTAATGGGAAACCCCATTTAAGATGCTCTATGGAAAGAAACCAGAATTTCAACATTTGAAAGTTTTGGTTACTTATGCTACATGACCACAGTGGGACCTCAATATAAAATAAGCCAACGGGCCCATCGATGCATATTTATGGGATATCCGAGTCTCCCTAAGGGTTAACGGCTTTTCGAATCATCCATTGGAGATTTCTTTGTAAGCAAGGATGTAATTTTACATGAGGACATATTTCCTTTTCATGATGAATTATCTTCATTAGAAGATTCTGACCCGGGTAAAACTTCTCATCGTTTTTTGGTCTGACAAAAACTTATCTTCTGGACAATCATATTGTCACACCTTAAACTCTCGAGTGTACGAACATCCCATGATGGTCAATTAGCCACAACGTCCTAGGACACGTCGCCAACTCATTAATTTTATCTTTCAATTAAACGCAAACAGAAGCATTTAATATAAATATCACCTAGTTAATCATAATAAATAGGAATAGTATAAAGCAAACATTTCTAGAAGTAGTACTTTCATTTATAAACTGTTAACCCTATGAAATTTAATAATTATAAGCCTCTCTACAGCCATTTCCTAACGACCATCTCAAAAACCTGCAGGGTCAGGGTTAACCTAACTTCTCTAATGCAGGGACCAATCAAAAGTGACGCTAGGCACACCCACATCTTGGTCCAACAAGGTCTCAAATTGCACGTGGTAGTTCTACATACTATGAACCTGAAAATATTTAAACAACGACGATGTGAGATATAAATTTCAGTGAGTTAATTGCCTAAACCTCAATTAGGATGCAAATTTGTCTCGAAGGTGGCCTAACATTGCAACGGCATACGATCTTACCTCGCCTTAGCACACCCCTGCATATTAGTATATCACATATGCTAACATAATAAAACAAAAACAATCAACAATCAGAACACATAACTTTCATGTACCAAGCATCTACACGGGTCCGGATTATATGGTAAAACCCGTTTTGGCATGTCTCATACTATGTCTTATAGTTTTAACCCATAATCAGGCACAATGTATCATAATTATTCACACGTGTCTCGACTATTATGAACCCTAGGGCCACGGCCAACACACAAGTTGTCGGTCTTCCGACATAACTTATTATTGTCTTGCCCCATCGGGCATGGCATCATCTAAAACCTCTACCTAGACGGCATTCCATAAAGGAGTATCGATCCGACCTCAACCACAACTAGACATTCGAACCCAGACTAGGCATCCGATAAACTTCGAGTATCATCTCCAAACTCTCGTTGGGTGACGGGTTCAATTGAATGACCACATAAGCACGCCAACACTTAAGCAAATTTTTATTTGCCGTCAATTAACCCAGTGTAAAAGAGTTCATGCTTAAATAACAAACCTTGGAAATCTTTACATTTAAAATTCTGGTGAAATAATCGCACATGGTCACGTACTTAAAATCAACCTGCCAAATTTTTTGCGCACTTCCATTTTAAAATCCCATTGCCCCATTTAGCATATAAAACACGGCGTCCAACTGCTACACCTCAAAGTTTGCCGTTTTCTTTTCAAATAAACTTTCTTTGAAAATAACATTTAAACTCATGATTTAGGTAATTAACAACATGGCATTACAAACTCAAATAGTCATAATTATGCATAATTTCACCCAATAAATCAAGTACACAACATATAAAAAAAAATTACTACTTAGCACCCTATTACGATAGCCTATCAACCTTAAACTGATAGCTTATCACCAATTTCTCGATAACTTATCACCCCTTCAGTGATAGCTTATCACCTATTATTGAAGACCTATCAAGTCCACGTATTACCTATCACGATAACATATCAAGTCCACTTATCACCTATTGTGATAACCTATCAAGTGCACTTATCACGTATCGCAATAACCTATCAAATCCACTTATCACTTATCGCGATAACCTATAGACTAAACCGTCATTAATTAACGCTAATCATCCTTAATTAATACTAACTACAATTAGCCTTAATCTAAACCATCCTTAACCTCAATTAGCACTAACACATCATTAATTAGCACTTCTCATTCTTAATTAAGACTAACTATAATTACCCTTAATCTAATCCATCCTTAAATGCGATTAATGTTAAGCCATCATTACTCAGCACTAAACCACCATTAGCCTTAATCTAAAATACTCCTAAATGTAATTAACATCCTAATCAAAGATTATGAAGTTAACTCATGGGTTTTACAGGGACGACGGCGCGACGACATCAAGGACGTAACGCTCGCAGCTCAAACTAAGACACAAATGCAGGCGATTCAGCTCTTGAAGCCCACCGCCACCAAGGGTGGTTTGGTTGTGGCTTGCGGTGGAGGTGAGGGACGATGAAGACACAGTGATGCAAGCCTAGGGTAAGCTTTCTCAAACAGTAGGATCGGGAGAGTGACTCACACACGGGAAATAGGATGAACAGAAATTTCAGCACTGCGTAAACTCAGGAGAACGGTCGTATCTTTGTCGATACAGATCGGTTTAACTTGATTCCAAAGCCAAATGAACAAAGACTTCTGGATCTACAATTTCTCTGTTTCAGGTTTTCTGAAATATGCATTGTAGGATGGTCGAATTTGGGTTGGAAGTGGGTAAAGATAACGAACGAAACAGGAAAAGATAGAAACTTCGTTGGTTGCTCTTCTAGGCCTCCAAGGAAGTTGAGAGGGCACCGATTCTTCTAGATCGATGACTGCAACTCTTTAGAGATGCAGATTTCGAAAAGCTCCGACTCTTCAAGGATGGAGTGAAAACTCTTCTAGGTTTTCAAGGGTATGAACTCTGCAAGGTTCATGGTACTTGCTTGAAAGCAAAGTTTTCATTCATCAAAAGTCATCTCCCTTGTACAAGGAATTGGATGGCTTATATCGTCGAAGGAATAAAGACAGAGCATTGAAACTAGGAAAACATTAAATCTAGAAAGTCAAAACCAAGAAACTTGAAAGCATTAAAGAACTCTGAAACTAGAAAAATAGTAAAGAGCATAGAAACTAGTAACTAGTAAAAGCATAACGTCTTCATGGCTCCCATGGTGTCTTCTTTCAAGCTTCCAGGATGGACTCAAGATATCGATATGGCTTCTCAGTTAAATCGACAACTTCATCAATAAGAGGTTTCGTCGAGCTTGAATGCGGGTCGATCTTCTTGGTGGAGAGAGCTAGTCTTCAATGAGGGCTGCATCATCCTCCCCATCTTTAAAAGAATTAGTCCTCAAATTCTCGCCATCATCATCAAAAGAATCTCCCACATAAGGTGTTAAATGTCGAATGTTGAAGACGTCGTGAATCTTCATCTGAGAAGGAAGATTTAATCGATACGCAGTAGGATTGATGCACTCAAGAACTTTGAGAGGTCCAAGCTTTCGATCACTAAGCTTGTTATAACTTCCCACAGGATGCCGTTTCGGTGGCAAATAAGCCCAAATAAAATCTCCAGGTTCAAAAATAACTTCAACTCGCTGCTTGTTGATGTCCGTTTTATAGGATTCAGTTTTGCTCTCTAGTCTTTGGCGCACATCTTCATGAATTGTCCTCATTTGAGAAACAATATCGTTGACTTTGCT
Organism: Eucalyptus tenuipes; assembly: GCA_014182365.1. Lineage (NCBI taxonomy): Eukaryota > Viridiplantae > Streptophyta > Magnoliopsida > Myrtales > Myrtaceae > Eucalyptus > Eucalyptus tenuipes. The sequence goes on along the minus strand of CM024539.1, from coordinate 14,600,332 downwards.
GCTCGACTTCTCAGCAAAAGGAATTGGTGCAAGATCAAGAGCAGTGTTCGGTTGTCCACCATGTACGATCATAAATGGACTATATCTAGTGCTACGGTTCTCAGCACAATTATATGAAAATTCTCCAAGTGACAACCGCGTCTGCCAAGAACGAGGATTATTATCGATCAAAGCCCTTAATAGATTTCCCAATGTTCGATTGACAACCTCAATTTGTCCATCCGTTTGGGGATGAAACACAATATTATATTGCAGTTTAGTACCGACATTCTTCCACAGTAGTCACCAAAAATGACTAAGAAATTTTGTATCCTGATCTGAAGTAATAGTCTTCAGAATGCCATGCAACTTATAGACTTCCTTGAAAAATAAGTCGGCAATACACAAAGCATCCATAGTTTTTCGACATGGAATAAAATGTGCCATTTTGAAAATCGATCGACAACAACAAAGACTGAATCCATACCTCTGTTTTTGCGTGGTAGTCCAAGGACAAAGTCCATAGAGATATCCTCCCATAGGGCATGTGGAATCGGCAAGGGCAAATAAAGGCCAGCATTAGTAGCTTGTCCCTTTTCAATTTGGCAATGTCGACACCTCATCACATGTCGATGTACATCATGTTTCAAATGAGGCCAAAAGTATTTGGCTGAGACGAGTTGTACAGTTTTGTTGCGCCGAAAATGTCCTTCACGATGAACTTCATCGATCACCTTTTGCCGAAGAGAACAGTCTTGCACACATAAATGGTTCCTTTTGAAAAGAAAACCTTCACATACAGTAAAATCAGCAAGCTTCTTTTCATGTGCATCGAGAATGATCTTGGAAAAGTAGGCGTCTTCTTGATATAACTCCTGAAAAGAATCAAATCCAAGAACAGTAGAATGCATTGTAGAGCACAAGCTCTTCTTTCGACTAAGGGCATCGGCAACCTGATTATGAGCTCTAGCCTTATGCTTAATAATGAAAGTGAACTCCTGGATGTATTCAGCCCATTTTGCTCACCTAGAGTTAAGCTTTTCCTATTCGGAAATATACTTGAGAGCTTCATGATCAGTATATAACATAAACTATCGATGAATAAGATATTGCCGCCAATACTCAAGTGTGCGAAATAATGCGTAGAATTCCATATCATAGGTGTTGTAACGAAGTTTGGCACCATTCAAATTTTCACTAAAGAAGGCGATGGGTCGACCTTCTTGACTTAGAACTCCTCCTATGCCAGTACATAATGCATCACAATGCACTTCAAAAACAAGATCAAAATTAGGCAATGCAAGTATTGGGGCTGTGCTCAAATTTTCTTTGAGCTGTTCAAAACTTTTCTAAGCTGCATTTGTCCATTCGAAAACTCTTTTCTTCATGCAGGAAGTGAGTGGGGCCGCAATGGTGCTAAAATGCGCAATAAACTGTCGATAGAACGAAGTGAGGCCATGAAAACGTCGCACTTCATGCACATTTGTTGGAGTTGGCCATTCTCGAATCACCTTGATCTTAGAATCATCCACCGAAATGCCATTCTTTGAAATATGAAACCCCAAGAAAAGGATTTGTGGTACCATAAAATAGCACTTGTTGAGAGCCGCATACAATCGTTCCTGCCTCAACACACATTATACTTCTTGAAGATGCTGCAAGTGCTCATTAGTAGACTTGCTAAAAATCAAGATATCATCAAAATAAACCACAACAAACTTTCCCAGAAAAGGCTTCAACACTGTTGATGGTGCATTCGACAATCCGAATGGCATGACTAGCCACTCATATAGCCCATCTTTCGTTTTGAATGCTGTCTTTCATTCATCTCAAGGTTTGATTCTAATTTGATGATATCCACTCTTCAAATCCAGCTTCGAGAATATAATTGCACCAGAAAGTTGATCTAAGAAATCATCAAGGCGAGGAATAGGAAATCGATACTTGATGGTGATTTTGTTGATCCCTCTATTGTCGACACACATCCTCCAAGTGCCATTTTTCTTAGGCACTAAAAGAGCTGGAACGGCACACGAACTGAGGCTCTCCCTTATAAAACCCTTATTCAATAGCTCCATAACTTGTCGATGCAATTCCTCATGTTCGGTCGGACTCATTCGGTAATGAGCAAGAGTCGGCAACGAGGCTCCGGGCATCAAGTCAATTTGATGCTGAATATTTCTCATAAGATGGAGACCATTGAGTAAGTCCATCGGGAAGACATCCTTGAACTCTTCCAAAAGAGGTTGAACTTGATGAGGTACGACAGAGGCAACTTCATTCTTCTCACCTGTTTTATTAAGCAAAATATACAAGATACGAACTCCTTTCAAAGCATCCTTCATATCCTTCATTGTAAACAACGTAGGGGAGAAGGAATTCTCAACTACAGGAGTTTTCAAAGGTTCCCTACTAGGTGCCAACGTAATCTTCTTGCCTCCAAATTCAAAAGAATATGTATTTCGATAACCATCATGTGTAGTCCTCCTATCGAATTGCCATGGTCGATCAAGAATAATGTGACTAGCATCCATCGGCAGAACATCACACCATATCTTGTCATAATAAACAGAATCAATGAACAGATTAACAAGGCATCGTTTTGAAACAGTTACCTTAGCGCCTTTCTTCAACCATGACATTTTATAAGGTGTAGGGGGCGTTTTTAATTCCAACTTCAACTTGTTTGCCGCTACTTCAGAAATTATTTTCTCACAACAACCAGAGTCAATAATTAATTGACACCTTTCCCATGATTGTGCAAGCAAAATGAAAAATATTGGTTCGTAGCCACCTATCTCCAGTGTCATCTCGAGAAGTAAAAAAAAAAAGTCCTCAACATAAGAAGTTCGCTATTGTCAGCATGCACTATTTGTTCATCATCTGCAGCTTCTTCATCATCGTTCAACTCCTCTTCAAGTGGATCCTTAGCATTCTCATCAGAATCATTATCCACCAAGAAGGCTTTACCGGCTGGTCGATTCTTATTGATTCGACAATTGCTAGCAAGATGACCCAACTCCCCACAAGAATAGCAATGTATTTCGGACATAGCAGGATGCTTCAAAACATGGGGCTGAGTAGAAGGCTTACTAGCAGATTGCGTTGTAGCCTCAGCGACTTTAGCAGTGCTAGTGGTACTCTTAGTGGCCCGACTTGTCATGGTAGTTGATTGCTGTCTTTGAGAACGAGAGCGCTCCATTTTGAGTGCCCGTTGGTGTGCATCTCCGAAGTCCCAAATGTCGACGACTTCCAAGGAATCTTGAATGTAAAATTGAAGACCATTCAAGTATTTGTTCACAAGCACCTCCTCCGGGTCCTGAATATTGTTACAAATCACCAACTCATTGAATTCATTGGTGTATTAGTCCACCGTTCACATATCTTGTTTTAGACTTTGGTACCGTTGGTAGAGCTCTCTCTTATATCCTTTGGGAAGAAAATATTTTCGAATCTTGCCCCCCATCTTTCTTCACAAAGTGATTGGCTCTTTGCCAACAACTTGGCGAGTTTGTTTTTCATGTCTCCACCAAGCAATCGCCTTGCCTTGGAATCGCATAGCAATGATCCCAACTCAACGATTCTCTAGAACATTTCGATGCTCAAACACCTCATTCACAAGTGTTAGCCAATCAACAATTTCATCAGGAGGCTCAGTACCTGTAAATTCTGGAACATCTTTCTTGACTTCCTTTTCCCAATCTGGCTCACGAATATGTTGTAAACAATGTTGAACATGCCTCCGATAGTGAATAGATTGAACACACTCAGAAGAGGAAGAGTCACCATGGGAATCTTCAGTCGTGGAACGGGGTGGAGAATTATTTGCTTTAGCACTCAAACGCTGAACTTCTCGCGTCAATTCATCAATTTGTTGTTGCATACATTGATGCAAATTCTCAGCGAGTGTGTGCACTTCATCGAGGGGAATGGTTCCGCCGCCACGACGTCTAGCTTGTCTTGGAGGCATTGTCCTCTCATCCAAAGCTCTTATACCAAATGATGCAAGCCTAGGGTAGGCTTTCTCAAACAGTAGGATCGGGAGAGTGACTCACACACGGGAAACAGGACAAACAGAAATTTCAGCACTACGCAAGCTCAGGAGAACAGTCGTATCTTTGTCGATACAAATTGGTTCGACCTGATTCCAAAGCCAAATGAAGAAAGACTTCTGGATCTACAATTTCTCTGTTTTGGGTTTTCTGAAATAGCCATTGTAGGATGGTCGAATTTGAGTTGGAAGTGGGTAAAAATAACGAACATAATAGGAAAAGATTGAAACTTCGTTGGTTGCTCTTCTAGGCCTCCAAGGAAGTTGAGAGGGCACCGATTCTTCTAGATCGATGACTGCAACTCTTCAAGGATGTAGATTTCGAAAAGCTCCGACTCTTCAAGGACGGAGTGAAAACTCTTCTAGGTTTTCAAGGGTATGAACTCTGCAAGGTTCATGATACTTGCTTGAAAGCAAAGTTTTCATTCATCAAAAGTCGTCTCCCTTGTCCAAGGAATTGGATGGCTTATATCGTCGAAGAAATAAAGACAGAGCATTGAAACTAGGAAAACATTAAATCTAGAATGTCAAACCGAGAAACTTGAAAACATTAAAGAACTCTGAAACTAGAAAAATAGTAAAAGGCATAGAAACTAGAAACTAGTAAAAGCATAACTAGTAAAAGCATAACATCTTCATGGCTCCCAAGGTGTCTTCTTTCAAGCTTCCGGGATGGACTCAAGATATTGATACGGCTTCTCAGTTGAATCGACAACTTCATTGAACTTCATCGACAATCGACAACTTCATCGATAAGAGGTTTCGTCGAGCTTGAATGCAGGCTGATCTTCTTGGTCGAGAGAGCCAGTCTTCAATGCGGGCTGTATCACAAGATGGATGAGTGGCGATGATGGTGGCAATGAGTGGTGGTGGTCACGACAAGGGAGGGCCAACTAAGATGAAGATGAAAATGAAAATGAAGAAAAGAAGAAGAAGAAGAAGAAGAAGAAGAAGAAGGTTTGGCTAGGGGGAGGTAACGTGAGAGAGGGGGAGAGAGAGAGAGAGAGAGAGATTTTTCCGAGATTTTCATCATTGTCAATCCAATAAATTCCCCGAAATCCTCTGCTACTTTCCTTTATTTCTTGTCTTCTATTCCATATATGCAATGGCATTTTGGACATTTTACACACTTTTTGTCCAAATTTTCCAATTTTGCCCTTGGCCCGTTTGCTTAAATTGGGCTTGATGGGCTTGGCTTGGCCCACTTAGGCCTCCTTGGCCAATCCTCATGGGTGTAAGCCCCAACAACCCTTGCTTGGCCTGGCTTCTCTTCCTAACATCTAATTCTCGATAGATTAGCCCTTTTACAAAAATTTTACGCTCGCCGATAATTCGGCAGGCAAAAGAGGCAATGTCCAAAGGATTAGTTTTGAAACCCTCGAAAGTTCGATACCCAAAATCAAGTTAAATTTCATGGTTGAAATCAATTAAATGCGACTTTAATCCAACCTAAACATCGGGCGGCTTTTAGGGGATTTCGCGGTTGACCTGTGGTTGATAATTTTCAATTCACGTTTGTACCTCTTTGAATCAAGGATGACCCTCAATTGTCATATAACTATGAGAATTCAATTATGTACCCCGAGTACAAGATCAACAGAAAATCGGTCTATCGTCATTCCACGCAAATATCGTAATCGTGAAGAACCACCTGCGAGCTGACTACATATTTCTATCAAATCAATTTATATCCATTCGTTAATTGACTTATAATAGTGTAGTATTGACCCATGTCGATTCTTGTGGTCGAGCGGTCGATCCCTAACTAGATTCTCTGGTCTTTCACATTTTAACCCTTTACGGCATCGCCTAATAGATTAGTTAACTCATGAGTGATCAATTCAAAGTGAATTAACTATCAATGCATTGATGAAATAACTATTTCATATATTTCAAAAGGAGTCAAATTTTGGGATATCACACATATATTATTGCTCCTCCAAAGCACCCGCCAGAAGCTGCAGTTTCATTTCCAATGCCTGATGGGAGTTCTACATCCACGATAGCTATGGATCATTCAGATATGCACTTTCCACAGCAAGTGAGGAGGCATCAATTTTTTCTCTAATGGCAGCCCCTTCAACACCTATCTTTACTAAGGAACCATCTATTGAAGAGTCATCTTAGATACAACAAAATGATCTACCATGGCGATCCGAGCATGTTACATGTCCACCCACCTAGACAAAGGATTATGTATGTGCTGCCTCACATTCACCAAGTACTCGTTATCCCATTTCCTCATATGTATCTTTTCATCGATTATTGTAGAATCATATGTGTTGCATTAGCCGCATATTTGAGGAACAAGAATCGTCTAATTATGATGAGGCAGTAAAAGACCTGCGATGGCAAAAGGCTATGAAACAGAATTGAATTGTGGCATCCCAAAATTTCATGGCGACCTCCAGATACACTATGACCTATGGAAAGGTGATGGATGTGCCATCGGATTATGTTATGGCCTTTCAACCAAGGGATTTCAATAGATTAAGGCCGAGCATTTTAATGGACAATTATTAGATTGGAAATATATCCTATGTCCATGAGTGATTAAAAATCTTGCTAAAGGATAATTCGATAAGAAAGATTTTGTTCTTGGCCGTGCACTTTATAAGTTGGATTTTATGGATTTATGTTACAAAATATTATGGCCAACTAAATTGTAATTAAGTATTTTATAAGTGGGAAATTAGGTTAGATTATTAAAAGGAGAGTGGGCCGAAATTCTTCGGCCAAGCCGGCCCAAAAACCCAGCCCACGATCACCCACCGTTCGGCCACTAAGGCTTGGCCCGCAAAGCCCAAAGGGAAGGGGCTGCTGTCGACCGGATGGAGGGAGAGACCCGGCCCAAAGGGAGGCCCATTCGGTTGCATGGCAAAATCCCCAAGTGGCAAGGGAAGCTTCCCAAGTGTTAGTCCATTATAGCCAAGTGTAAGAGGCCATGCAAAATCAAATGATTGCAAATCATTGAGGGGGAAAGAAAAGAGGAGAGGCGGTTTGGGAGAGGGGGTTTTCGACCGAGAGAGAGAGAGAGAGAGAGAGAGAGAGAGAGAGAGAGAGAGAGCTGTCGTGCGAGAGAAGGAGAGGAAGAGAGAAATAGAGGAAGGGAAAAGGAAGAAGGAGGTCCGTCACTGCCGTGGATGCGTCGAGTCCCGCCGTCGAGCCGCCTTGCCCCACCGTTTGCTTGCTGTGTTTTGCTTGGATTAGAGGCAAGTAGAGTCCATTAATCTACCCTTTGCTTACTGTGATATGTGTTGTGAGGGATGGTAGACTTCGGTTGTGATAGAAGTGATGAAAATCGAAGCTTTGGGGAGAAGTATGTTAGCCTAGCATTCTGTTTTCTAGAAAGGCAGTCCGACCTTTGATGATTTCGTGAGCTGCATGTAATTTTCTAGTTGGAATCTCGCTTCGACTTCTTGATAAAAGTTGTAGAGGACTTCTTGGAGAAAAACATATAAAAATTTCAGAAGAAATGAACAAGTATAGACCGGTGAAACTATTTTTCTTTGAAGAAGTTGGATCTGGAAATCGTGATGCTGACCTAGTGTGATTCTGTGAATTTTATAAAATTATCCGGTTGAAATTTGATCTCGTGATCTTAATGAAAGTTGAAGATGACATGTTAAGGAGTAATATACTAAAATTTTAGAGGAAATGGACGAGTTTAGGTTGATGAAACAATTTTTATCCGAAACAGTTAGATCTGGAATTCGATGCCGAGGATTATGGACGGTTATGGTTATTATAGTTTTTAATCTATCACGAATTTGATTTCTAGTTCTTCATAAAATATTTACTTCTAGATCTTTTCTATAACGTATCAAAATTTCAGAATTTTTGGAGCTGATTTAGGATTTTTACCGAATTTGTGAATGAAACTGTGTATGGCAGTATTTCGAAATTATAAAGACTGTGATGCATGGACTGTACCGAATTGTATGATGTTCTTTTGATATGGTGTTCTTCACGAAATATTTTCCTTTAGATCTTGTATATAACATGTCGAATTTTTAGAATTTTTTAAGGCTGTTTACTAATTTTTCAAGAGTTTTAACCAAAAGAGTGCATTCTGTTTTATCCGAAATTTTACTGCATATTCAAAAAAATAAATGAATTTGCTCTATGAGATATAATGCCTTGAGTGATTGATTTTGCTGCATATGTGGTGACATTGGGCATGTCATATAATATCAAAAAGCTGAATTAGACCTTTGTTACTATTACATCAAATGCCATGTTGACAATGAGACACATATGTGAATATAAATTATGATAATGATGATACCATCGGAGGTGTGAGCCGACGATGCCTCGGGAGTTTCGAGATGCCCGGAGTGTGGGTGCCGGATGCCCGGAGTGTGTGAGCCGAATGCCCCGGGAGTTGTCGGGATGCCCGGAGGTGTGTGCCGGAAGCCCTGGAGGTGTGTGCCGGGGGATTCCTCGTGATGCCAGTTGGGGTACGAGATGCCTGGAGGTGTGTGCCGGATGCCCGGAGGTGTGTGCCGGAGGCTCCTCGCGATGCCAGGTTGGGTGCGAGCGATAAATGGGGGATGCAAACATTGGTCCCTGGGAAGAAAAATGATGAGATCCAATTGAAAGATAAAAATTGAAAATTGAATCATGCGCATGGATGTGTGCATATGGCATGGGATGAACCTCATGGAAATGTTAGTACAAGTGCATGGTGGTATATGCACGTTGCATGGTGATATATGCATGGCTACTTGATGATGTACGTACAAGTGCATGGTGGTATATGCACATTACATGGTGATATATGCATGGCTACTTGATGATGTACGTACAAGTGCATGGTGGTATATGCACATTATATGGTGATATATGCATGGCTACTTGATGATATATGTACAAGTGCATGGTGATATATGTACAAGTGCATGGTCGTTGCATGGTGATATATGCATGGCTGTATGGTGAGGTATGCTCGAATGCATGGATGATATGTGCCTTATTCGTGATACCTTGATTGTTCTGTCTGACACATTGTGTAGTTTAGTGGATCTTTACTGCTAAGTGGTTGTACTCACCCCTTTTGGGGATTAACATTCCAGATTAGGAGATGCCTCTATCGCCTGTCACGCGTGGTACATTTTATGGCACACCGTCTGATGTTGAGGTCGAGTGCTCGGAGCACCCCTGCACTGGTGTACCTGGTCTGGTGTTTATTCGAGTTCGTGTCTTGGTTATGTACGATGTGGGTCTTGCTGATGGCCCTGTTATCCAGGAGTTTTTGTTTGTTCATGTCCGACGTGATGAAGTGATGATAGGGATGCTGCCGCCGCCTCCGGCCGATGCACCAGGTTGGGTGTGATTGCGCATACGGCTGGTGGAGGACGACACTTTTTGGATGGCCGACACTTGATGATGGATAGGTGTACATGTCTAATGTAGGGTCGAGTTCTTTTGGGTTATAGCCGAGCATAGTTAAAAGCCTTGGCCTTTTGATGTACCAACCTGAGATGTCCATCATAGTTATGTAAATAAAAGTGACTCGGCTCTATCTTTTTATCTGATGCGTAGTTGGTGTGCATTGCATTATCGTTGTTGGAGATGGGATAGGGAGTTTTGATTATGCTTCCGTTATATGAACTGCGCTGGGACCAAATCAAAAAAAAAAATTTAACCCCCAGGATTTATGGACCCGCTACAATGAAATGGTATCAGAGTGGTTTGTTAATAGGAAAAGTGAATGGTGCTTGTGGTGACCCAAACGGATCGGGGGCCGTCGAGGGGTGCCACATGCATGCCTTGATGGAGAATCATACATGGGAGATTGTCCCACTACCTCCTAATAACAAACGAATTGGTGGAAAATGGGTATACATGATTAAGTATAGAGCAGATTGTTCAATTGAAAGATATAAGGCTCCATTCGTGGCCAAAGGTTTCACTCAAAGAGAAGGTTTTGATTACTATGAAACTTTATCTCTTGTAACGAAAGATGTTATAGTTCGCACTTTATTGTCGATTATTGCATTCCGTGATTGGTCATTCCACCAAATGGATGTCCACAATACCTTCCTACATGGTGATTTAGATGAGGAAATTTATATGGATCTTCCACTGGGTTTATAGAGACCGGGGGAGTCTAGTGTATGTTGTCTCTGCAAATCCCTTTATGGTTTCAAGCAAGCTTCTCGACAGTGATACGCCAAATTCACTAATGCACTCACAAGGGCAGGATTCAAATAGTCCAAACATGATTATGCCTTGTTCACATGAATGGAAGGTATATCATCCATCTACTTAATAATATATGTCGAAGACATACTTATTATGGGAAATGATGAATCTGTTGTGAAGAGTCTAAAAATATTTACATTCTACTTTTCATATTAAAGATTTGGGGCACCCAAATATTTCCTTGAAATTGGGATAGCCCGTTCAGACCAAGGGATATCACTTAGCCAATGGAAATTTATGCTTGAGATTATATCAGAAGAAGGTTTATGGGGATGCAAACTATCGACCATTCCCATTAAAAAAATATCAAACTGACCACTGTTGATTATGATGCGGGTCTATAATCTATAAATAATGATCCCTTACTCAAGGATTCGTCAGGCTATCAAAGATTAGTTGGGAAAGTCATCTACCTCACTATGACTAGACTAAACATATGTTATGCGGTCCAGACACTAAGTCAATTCATGCATAGTCCAAAACAGTCTCATATGAATGCTACTTTGAAGGTTGTGAAGTATTTGAAAAAATGTCCAAGACTAGGGATTCTTCTTTCTTCCGATTGCAATGTGGAAATGACAACTTATTGTTAGGCGGATTATGTGACTTGTCCAATGGGTCGAAGGTCTATCACTGGTTCCTACACCAAACTTGGAATATTGTTACTTTCATGGAAGACAAAGAAGCAGTCCATTGTGTTCCTACCATCAGCTGATGTTGAGTACCAATCCATAGGTAAGACTATTTGTGAAGTAATTTGATTACAAGGCCTACTTCTAGATCTCGGAGTACAAGTCAAGAGACTAACCTTGCTATTTTGTGACAATGATTCCGCACTCAAGCTTGCGACAAATCCCATCGTACATGAGATAACAAAACATATAGAAGTCAATTGTCACTTTACCCAAGAGGAAATTCAAGAAGATATAATCAAGACGAGCAATTAGGACCACCGAACAACCTACGGATATATACACCAAATCTTTATGTCAAAGGCAACATGCATATCTCCTAAGCAAGCTAGGTGTCTTGGACATATAAAAGCCACCAGCTTGAGGGAAAGTGTTAGAAGATATGCTCGAGATATTGAAGATCTGTCTAGATTATGGTTGATATATTCGAAATGGTAATTGATTGATTGAATCAATCTAGGATTAGATTTGATATACTTGGATTAGAATAATGTAGTCTTGCCTTTTTTATTGAACACTGTATGTATTATATATTCATCCTCTTATATATTGAATACACAATCAATGAAGTGCACAATATACGATTCCTCTTCTACGACATCTCTCTTCTTCTTCAATCTCTTTTTCGCTTCCATCTCAATTTGTGACAATATCCATGCATGTGTCCCCAAATGCCAGGTAACATAATTTTTATTCTATTGGATCCGTATCCAAGTCACCAAATGCGCTCCTGAGGGATTAGCTTGGTGGTTAAATTCGTGATTTGGACATGAAAGATCCTAAATTCAAATTACAAAATCTCCCACTTAGACGACACCTGCTACCTTGTAAATGAGGCCTTTACCTAATATATAAGACGGACCGATTACCGTACATTTGTAGAAATTAATCAAGCCAAAAAATTTAGATATACTATGTGTCCCAAAAACTATCACAAATGAAGGATTCTAAGTCAATTACACATCTCTATCACCGGTGGTGGTCAATCTCTTCTGGCCAATAGGAAAATCGATACAAACGTCAGATGACGTAGTCAACACTGACATCACCATCCTCACATCATTTAAATGACTATATCTCCCTGGTTTATTTCTTGCTGATTCTTGGGTTAACAAAGAATCCACCACAAAGTCTTGGTCGTGTCAAGATAATACTGAATACATCTCCACCAATTTGTTAGCAATGTTTTGGCTGGCTTCCTGGACTTCTCTCTGTAAGGTAGAAAAGTACATGAGAAAGGGAACGACAATAACATAATATGTTCGTGGAGAACTGAAAAGTCTTCAAATTCTAGACTTACAAAGAGACCGCAGAGTGTGAAGGGGGAAATATCAAATAATGCTTAGATAGAATGTCAGGATCGAGAGCTTGTCCATTTTACATTATATAAGCATTCTAGAGCATCCATCAATCATGATGCAAGATTGATAAATGTGACGTTGAACAACAATGCCCACACAAACAAAAAAGGCACCTAGGATGCTTTCCTGAGGACCCCGTTGGAATTTCTTTGTGGTCCATGTTTAATCAAATTAGATATATATTAAAAAAAATTAAATGAAAGAGTGAAACCCTAGCTGAGAGAGAGATAGCTAGCTCTGAACACCGCCAACACCACGGTCGATACCTCTGGAAGGGGCCACTCAACAATGATTATTCTTGAGCGACGCTGCTGTCGATGTTGCCCTAGTTCATCCGTCTTCTACAGATGTGCTCGTGCTTGAGAAGCAGAATTTTTCTGGAATATCTTTTTCCCTGGATTATCCCAATTTTTAGATCACTTTTTTTTTTCTATTAGGGACATATGAGGCGCCATCAAATACCAAATAGCACAAAAGTTGTCCTATCTAGGTTTTTCTTTGATTTGGTAAGGATTGCTCATGGGAAAATTATCCAAAAAAGTGTTAAACCTATTATACTTTAGTCTTCTCCTAAATATTTCAATTTAGTCTTAAATATTTTTAAGTTTTGCCTCTATTTGGCCAATTTTGTTGGAAACTACTGATGTGAATGTTGACCATCTTACGTGATACGACCCAGGTATTGATGTATATAATTTTTAATAATATTTTAATTTTTTTAATTTTGAATTTTTTTTTTATTTTTCTTTCCAACGCTTTTTCTGTGTCAACGACTCTCACCAGCCACGAAAGTCTCACCCAGACTGGGTGAGGGCCTTCGCTGCCCCGCTGGCCACGGGATCCCCTTCCTCTCTCAGACAACAAGAACAAGTAACAAGAAGCAAGACGAAGACCAGACCAAGAAGTGTGCAATACCGTTGGCGAAGTCAACACATGCGGCTATGCGTGTTTTTTTTCCCTACAATGATCAATGTAGAAACATTCTGAATTCCTTTTTCCTTTTCGTTGGTTGTTGACTTCTTGTTCTAGCTGGGACCAATCAATAAAGAGAGAATCGATCAGTGTTGCGTCGCTCTTGGCCGCGCTTGACCGATTCGGCGCGCGATTCCAATTGGCGCAAGTGTCTCTTTCTCCAAGTTGTGGGATGTTTCCTCTGAGAGAGAAAAAAAGACCCCATCGCGACAATCCTTCCACGGGAATACGAACTCTAGGAATGGCCACCGAAATCCTTGACCCCTTGCCATGGACCTTGTGGATGCGCTGCTCAGACAACATATTTCTAGAACTACGTGAGAATCCAGATCTCTGAAGAAATTCCTAAGGTGAATTGATGTGACATGCACTTTTAACGGTTGAGATTTGTTAACTAGCTGGTTTTTTCTTCATGCAGTATTATTCCACGTTATTTACTGTTAGATAATCCTTTTCGCTCTTCTGTTTTTTTCTTTTTTTCCACATATGATCATAATACATGTGAATATTCAGTCGCCATCGTCATCTTATAATAAACATATATCATGAGATAAGTGTTGCTTGTGTCAAAAGCAAAAAACATTTCCACGTTGTCCGCAGAACGTGAAGGAAATTCCAATAAAAGAAGGTAGGGAGGGATGTTGCTTGAACTCTTCCTTGGACTTCTATAAGAAGTTGAAGGTAGAATCCTCTATTCTAAGTAGATGATGAAAGAAGATTCCAAATTTTGGCTGGAAAGTTTGGTAATATCCCCTAATATGGAGATATTTATAATTTATATGTAAGTCCATCCAAAGAGACAACATAATTTCTTTATTGAACTCCAACCTTTTTTTTTCCGTGCCTTGTCCTTTCTAAGTTTCTTGGCCTTTATCAACCTACATCATTAGTCACCAACTTAATGAATGATTTTTAGTTCCAATAGTAAATAGAGAATTTCATTTTCTTTTTCCAAAAGCAAAGTTTTTCATTTAGAAGTGAAAGGAAGCACCCGCAAAGGAAAAAAGACAAAAGCAAGCGGATGAAGCAGAACATGCGAGGAAATAAAGAAAGCACACAAAAATTGAAATTGTCAAATTGAGCAGATAATCGTGCCTTTAGGAGTATGCAACCCGACCCATCCTCCCTACCTAGAAAGTGGACTGGACCACCCTCAAGACAAGTTTGGTTCCTAGTTTCAAGTGAAGACCCACCCGGGAACCGGACTAACTTTGGAACCAATTTTGAAACTGGTTCCATATAGCTGAAAAAAGTACCCCCAAAAAAAAAAATCCATTTCCTCTATTTTGAACCTCTAGGCTGAAGTTTTATATAAGTTTATTGCAAATTAAACTATGTCATTTGTTTGGTTTTCAGGTGATTAGAATTTGGAGCAATATTTATATGGATAAATGAGGAATGAAATTTTATAATATAAGTTTTATATTAAATGTTTGAACTTTATGGTGTATATAATTATACATGACTATGTGTTCATCTTATGGATTGTTGCTTTCAGCAAATAGAGATTTCAATTGTTCATCTTTTACTTTAAATCATTTTATTACTCATATTATTTTGCTATTAATGAAACCAGAAAAATGAATAACAGAATAATAGGTTCTAATGTGGACCTTAGAACTAGATTGGAGAGCCGATTCCGAGGGAAATATGGTAAGTTCAAAATTCCCAAAATTGATAACCGGTTATAACATGATAGGTTTCTAGTTTCAACTCCGAAACCTACCCACCTAGAACTAATAACCCCTACATGCCTCAACCATACATACCCCATATGCACTAGAACTACTCATATAGAATTGGACTATGGGAAAATTACAAACCAATCCTAAACATATAATATTAATGTCAATTCAATTTTAAACTTTTTAATTTCACTAGTATAATTCTAACCATTATCGAGAAATTATAATGCAACCAATCTAACCAATTTCTTTATAAAAGTACTGACATGATGGTCCAGTCATTGCCAATAGTCCTACGTGGTATAATCGGCATTTGATATGGACAATTTCTGATAATAGAATATCATTTTGCCTACTTTTTAAATTTTTTTTTTTTTCCTTTTTGTCTTTGTTACTTTTCATCTTCTTTCTCTCCTTGGCTCTTCCTTTCGCTCCCTAATTGTCGAACTTGTGCTCCACCCATGGCCGTTCTCACCACCGTCCACCCTACTGCCATGTCCATGCCTTCTCAACCACATCGCGTCTGCCGTTCATCTCCGTTGTGAGCCTGTTGCCATCCCACCATGCGCAAACACCCATGATCGAGTCACCTCTTTTTGTCTCTCTCTACCTAAACTTGCGGCCTAAGCTCTATGAGCTCTGATTGATGATGATGATGAGAGAGAGAGAGAGAGAGAGAGAGAGAGAGGGACATCGGATGGCTAGGTAGTGGTGAGGGCGCTTGCAATGGCAACTGCTTGGTGAGGCCAGTGACAGTTCGAACCGATTGGCATTGCGGTTGAGCAATTCATCAAGAGAAAGAAGAACTAGGGGAGGAGAGAAAAAAGATGAGTAGTAACAATGAAAGCAAACAAAAGAATAAATCTGAAAATTTGAAACAATCAAACAAATGACTCGTTTTGTTTAAATTCCCTAATGTCAGTTGTTGGTTGTGCCATGTAGGACAATTGGAGATAATTAAATCGCTATATCATCATTTCCTGGTAAAAATTGGACAAAATAACCACATTTGAAGTACATGAAAAGGTTTAAGATTTTGTTAACAAAATTGAAAAGTTTGAGATTAAATTCACATATGTACAACAGTTTAAGAGCTTGCATGCGTGCCATTGTTATTGTAGTTAATAATGGCAAATGCAAGAAGTAAAAATCGACTCATAGCTATAGTATAAATGGGTGAACTCTTCGTTAAATCGCCAGACAAGTTTAATATGCAAGCTACTCAAATTCGACTAAACCTCTAAACAATCTTCTCGAGTATAAGTAGCTTATTTGCCGAACTCAAATAAGCTCATGAGCAGATCTACTTGCTTTCTCAGCCAATACACAAAAGTAGCTTATATGCTGACCATCGTCATGATCCGACCGTTAAATTCAAGGCTCGAACTATACGTAAATGATGCTAAATAGATAACTCCAACGATGCCCTGTCCATTCACCATTACTCCATCCGGGCTTGTTCGAATATCCTTCCCGATATCGCAGCTGCGAGTGCTGCCGTGAAATTGGGATCTCTTTTCAAGGAAGAGGCCAACTGCTGCACCAAAAACTGTTGACATGCCACCGCCTCTTCTGTTTCTTGGCCCCGTTTTGCAGATAGTGTGTCAAAACCCAGGTGTATCAAATCAGGAGTACTCCTAGGACTAGAAGATCTCAACTTTGAGGGCAACGGAAATGGAGGGGCGCCCAGATTCAGTCCCTGTTTGTCAGAACCCAGTGGAATCGCCGACCAACACTGGCTCGAATGGTTGTGTTCGCCTTCATATGTGGCCACTAGGATAGATGGGTCACTAGCACTCCTTTGTACCTGAAGATGCAAATAAAAATGAGAGTGAGATAGAATTTATTCAGCTACTTTTCATCGTACATGCGATTTCTTGATTTATTTTTGGACTGCGACCGTGTGGGGTCTCCAGAATATAATTTCTAAGAAGCCTAACCAAGCTGAGTTACCTTCTTCTTAACAGGGCAAGCTGGGGCAAAGGAACATTTGAAGTAAGCTCTTGGAGATGGGTTATCTCTTGTGATCTTTTGACCATATTTCCTCCATTGATAACCATCCTTCACGACCTTTAGCAAGTGCAATTTGATAAAGCAAAAAAAAAAAAAAGAACCAATATGCTGGGAATCACTTCGTGCTGAGAGAAGATGAATTTCTTTACGCCAACTATAGGCAAGAGGAACACAAAAAGAAAAAAAAAATGTTCTTAGTTGAAACTAAGGTCTTACAAGGCTCATGTCAGACGCATCAGTTTGGAAGTGGATTTTGGAGATCTTGGGTTTGAAGCCGTCCCTTGGCTTCTTGAAGATTTGATCTTCATCGTAACCGCAACTTTCTGTGGTGACATTATCTTCATGCTTCCTCTTTCTTGATGCACTCGTATTTCGCAAGACAATAAATTGGTTATGCAGAACATTATAGCTCTCGTGCATATGGGTCAGCATTTCGGTCAACTTCCTGTTCTCGTGGCTAATTCGGTGATACTCCTCGACCAGTGCACCAGCCTACACACAACAAAACAGATCATCTCTCAGGTTTGATCTTTGTATTTAAATACTCCAGTTTTCAGAATCGGCTTCTTCAACTTCATTTTCTTTAGAAATCGATTCTTCTTTATTTTAAATGAGGCCAGTCAGCTACACTTTTCTTGAAGCGTAGGTATAATTTGACTTTGCCTCTTACCATTTCATTTTCCCTATTGTGGACTCTTAACCTCAAGCGGAGTTTTCTAGAAGTACTTGAAATTTAGGCTGGTGAACAGCAATACATAGCTAGAAATTTCGTCAAGCACTTTGCGTGAAACACTCATGTCCATTACACGGTTGAATAGGTTAGTTCACCGACACATTCTGGGCTACTCTAGTTGCTTCCCTGGATTCCAATTTCAGTGACATTCGTATTAACAAAAGCAATCATGTCGTGCGGATGACCCAAGATCTGGAGTGGAATTTGCTGTAAACTTTTGACGATCAAATCATACAGTCGAGAAGAGACTCTTAGCTCTCATTCTGGATGTTCACTGCGTATGTTAGCCATAAGATCTTCATATTTCACATTTATCTCTAGCATCATTCGTATGTCTTGATGCAACTTCTATTGTAGATGAACTCACCTCATGCTTAACGACCGGCTCTTCTGGTTGCCCTCCTCGAGAGTTATCATTTTCTGGAACAATTTCCTTCTTCTGATTTTAAAGAACCGTGAGGAAGAAGACAAAGACTGTGAGCTGAACATCTAAAGATATTTCATTTCTTTTCACCAAAAAACAAGCGGATAAGATTAATCACTGCATATTTTGGCAAATATAGGCTCATCTCACCAGATACGATGTGTTAAGATCTAGGGAAGTGTCCACTATCCAATTCGATTCCATCGGACTTGCAGTCGACGCCATCAAGAACCACAAAAAGAAAACCGATGAGGTTTTGACTCAGAAATCTTCCAAAATAGTAGATGAAGGGACGGACGCAAGAATGGTGTTGCAATTTATTTTGAACTTATAGGGTGGATGAAAAAGACAGAGCAAATAAAGAATTGAAAAACAAGAAAGGAGTACGCGTCAAGAGAGTTGCCGCGAAGTATCGTTTATGATGGCATTAGTCGACGTCTAGCAAACCGGAAAATAATAATGAGGAAGAAGAAAAATAAGAGTCAAGCTCAGGCACCGAAAAAGGAATTCTAATTAATTCCAAGACCAATCGGGCCGCAACCAAAAATTGCTTTTGGCAGCTTGAATTTATTTATCGATTTGACTTTCAAAGGTTTTGGTTAATTTTGAGCAATAATTTGTACATTCTTTTAGATAAATATAGGTATTTTGGCCACTCGGTTAAGCGAATTATTTAATCGACCCATGTTGGATTTTCCCTTAGGATTTGGGTGTATCCCAATCACACGCATAAGGAATGCTCATTCGGTTCCAGATCATGATGATTATGTGATGATTTCGAGTTGAATCATCAATTCTTTCTCCGTACGATGAAAAAGAGAAAGAACGTTTTCACATGCTTTCTAGTCAGTTTGAACGGGAGGGCTTGCTTGCGCCTGACATAGTCATGGATGATCTATTACTCACGGTGTGAAAGGTCGAAAACTAGATATTCCCTTACAACAGTCATCAGCAGACTTGAGGGCTTATACAAGATGTGGTGTGACACCTGCTTGTATCATTCGTCACGCAATGCCATGTTTATCTATTTTTCTGTGGATTCACATTAGGTGGTTGACCAAGGGTTGGACTCAACCTATGGTCGACATACACATTGTTGCTGCAGTTGAAATTTAGCATAGGGTAAATTTGCTTCTCACATTGCCCAATTTGAATTGTAATTTCACTCTAATCACTAAACTCACATATTCATCATCTTACCTAAAATAATTCATTATACTATTCAAATAAAGTTGATAACAAATTGTCGGCACAATTATCACCCGGCAATTCAAGATTTGTTGGTAAATCCAATAACAAATTGACTCTTGCTATTCAAGATTCATTAGTGAATTATTTCATTTATGTCATTAAGAACATATTGTAAATTGACTCTTAGATTATGGAAAACCGTTTGAGGGCTTAAAGAGTACCTTCATCTCACAATTAAAGTTCAGAGACTAACCTCATAGTATATAAGTGATAACTAAGGTGCTGCATGAGAACATTTCTCATTCTCACAATTTCTGTTCTTTGGTTCCCTGGAACAAAAAAAAGAACATAAACCCGTTTGGTAACGTCAAGTTGTTTTCTATTCCCCGAAATAGAAAAGTTAGCCGAGGAATAGAAACGAGAAACAAAAAAAAATTGCTTCTTGTCCCTGAACAATTTCTAGAAATAAGCAAATTTTCTTTTTTATTTTTGTTTTATTTCTTTCTCTTGCCGCGGCCACCTCCAACCGCCCGAAGCCACCGCCACCCGCCACCGCCGCGGTCGCCCGCCGCCACCGCCGCCGCGGATCGCCGCCGCCGTCCCGCCGTCCGCCGGTCGCCGCCGCCGCCGATCGCTGCCATAGCCGCACGTCCGCCGGCCGTCGCCGCGCTCCCGCCGACCACCGCCGCCCAGCCCATCGGCCGACGACGACCGCCGGGCGGCCGGCGGTCGTCGGCGGCCGATGGGCTGAGCGGCGGCGATCGGCGGTGGCGGAGGCGGCGGCGACCGGCGGACGTGCAGCGGCGGCCGGCGGACATGCAGCGGCGGCGGCGATCCGTGGGCAAGAATAAAAAAACAAATAAATACAAAAGAGAAATTGTTGCGTTACCAAACGCATTTCTATTCTTTTTCTATTCCAAGAGTAGAAATTTTGTGTAGTTACCAAACGGGTTGTATTACTCAGAGATTGAAACGTTAAATTGAGTTGATTTCTTGGCTTATGAATCTGATCGCGCAAGAACTTAGTGAATAATAAACCGATGAAATATGTTCATTTTTCTCATATAAGCCTAGATCTTCACATCACCAATAAAGAAGATGAATCAGATCTTTTAAAGTGCCAAAATAAGGATTCACATATTTCTCATGTACTAACTTCCACCTAAATTAGCGGTTGGACCGTTGAGACATAACACAGGCTCAATACACATAGGTGAAAGAAGAAACGTGAATTGCTGCCTTATAAAAGAAGGGAAAACCCATAGAGATGCAAAAAAGCAGGAACTAAGCGACATCTCTTGACTCTGAGTTGAGTGAGCTATCGTTGTTGTAAAACTTTAAACTGTAAGAGAATGACAAAATTATGGTATGTTTGTTTGAGTGAAAAAATTTCTTGCAAATTGAGTTTGTAGACTTTCACGCATTTTTTGTTGAAAATGACCACTTAACAGAAAAATTTTTACGGTTAATGAAAATTTATATACTTAAAGTTAGAAAAAATTATTTCTATAATCTGAAAAGGAGAACTTTTTTCTGAAAAATAATTTTATTTAAAAAGTATTTTTTTATAACAAAGTTTTCACTCAAATTAAACACACCCCTATTTTCTATCATACACTCATACATGGGGGGAAAAAGGTTCTCTCCCAGTTAAGTAACCCGAAACGTGGGGAAAGATCTGCCATTATGAATCTAGAAACTGATGACGATGCAACTCGAATCTTCGCAGAAAAAGATGAATACGGCGACAAGCATTGTCCGGTTCGTGTATTGACTTCGAAATGCGCAAACACGGTTTTCCATCATCATTTCGGCTTTGCCCTAAAATGTCTACCGGACCAGGACTCCGTTTCTGAAAGTTTCCATTGCTTTTTGGGAAGACATGCGAGGCAGCGATGTTGACTGCATTGTTCTCGTTTCAAAGTGGTATGGGGTCAGAGAGTCCCGAAAACATTAGGTGCGATTGTGACCCCACGTTGGAATTGCACTAATCCATTCAGCGAGCGACACGTGCTGCTCACAGGCCCACATGTCATGCAACCCGCAACCACTCCCCTCTCTCCTCTCTTCATAGTCTCTCTCTCCGTCCCTTGTAATATCACACGCTATTCTCTCTATCTTCCTCCCGTCAACTTAACTTTGCTCTCTAATTCGCCTCTGCCATCGCCTCATCCAACACCCTCATGGCCAACCCTTAGGTCCAAGAACAAGACCAATCCCCCGCCGTCATCACCTGCGACCTTGAGCTCTCCCTCAGCCCCTACATCCATAGTCTCTCTCTCTCCTGTAACTTTGATGCCGTTGCCTCCCTCCATAGGTCGTTTGCCACCCACATAGCAGACCCCCTCCCTCCCTCCCTCCGTCCCATTCCAAGAACAAGCCAAAGCCTCTTGTCATCTGCCACCCCGAGCCCTCCCTCAACCCTTGCATCATCAAGGTCCCTTGCTGCTCAGATGTTGTCGCCTTCCAACACAACTTCTGGATCCAGCGAACCAAATTTGGCGATGGTAACCTTCACCTGTGGTTGGTGAGGGCCACAACACCCTCACCGGCCCTCCCCTCTAGCCGGTCACACAGCCATGGCTAAGTGCCAGCCTCAAGCTAAAGGGAAAGAAAGGGGAAAAAAAAAGAAAAAGGAAGAGACAATAAAGAAGAAAAACTGCCGAGGTTAGAGAGAAGACAAATGGACCTGTGAGCAACATACATGTCGCTGGTTAAATGGACTAGTACAATTATGATGTTACGTCATGATTGCACCGAATATTTTCTCGAAAGACCCAAGATTTTTTGGCCAACAAGCCAATTAAAGGTCATGAGGTTCATTGAGCTGGGGCCACATGAGCTGAGCACAAGGATGATGCCATAAGCATGTTGTGAGTACGTAGAATATATCCTCCGACATATAACTGGAGTTAATTACTTATGTGGCGTCAATTTGCCTGATAAATTTAGAGAACTTCATTTTTTATAACAATATCCACAAGATCCTTATCTTGGGGCAAGAGGGGCTTCATTATGTTTACACAATGTAATAGAGGAAGAACATATTTTATTTGTATTCGTGGAAATACATGAAGATCCTTTTCAACTTTTGCACCTATGGCACTCTAAATTTATTGGCTTAAAACCTCCAACTTAAATTTCTAGACAAATTATAACTTGGTGAAGTCTGTAAAAAGTTCGTATCATACTATATCTTTTGGAAGTTCATCACAATGCTGGTAAATTCCTAAGTTCACTGATAAGATTTAAAAGAAGATGGTAATCTACTAACTAAACTTGTAAATTGGTTTTTAACCTAAGCATCGTTGTAGATTCTCGCTTCCTACTTCAACACAGACTAGATTGGAGCTTGCCTTAAATTTGTAGACTTAACAATGGAGCTGCTCATGCACTTGCAAATTGGTTTTTAATCTAAGCATCACATCCTCTTTTCTTTTCCACAATCTCCCACCTAGAGCTAAAAATATAGTATTAGTAGAGTTTTCTTCTATTTATCATCCTAATGTAGGCACTTCCTCCAATTTGTAACGTTTTGTTTGAAATAAAATGTTAATTTCTAGGAAAAAAAAGGGGATATGTCCCATTAGAAGTTCTAAAACTTGTCACGGAAGTACAGTGTGCAGTTGAGTCAAAAAACTTTTAGAATATGCAATCAAATCTTAAAACTTATCAAATTGTTACAAGCAAATCCTTTTGTTAACTCCATCAAATGTGGTTAACGGAAAATGTTAACATGGCTTTTTTTTATTACTTTCTCTCTTCTACATGACACTAATGTGACTAACAAGAAAAATATGCCAAAACCGACATCGTTTTGGTCCAAATTTGATTTCTAGTAATAATATTAATTAGATTTATAAATAAACAAAAGTTTATAATTAAAAAAAAAAAGGGAGGGCTGGCCTAAAATAATAATGGAAAGTGATCTTGCAAGCCTAGTAGGGTGCCACCTCTCCTCCATAGACTTGCCACCTTGTGTTTCATAAGTTTTGACTTCCCAGTTTTTTTCAAAACTACTGGACATTTCCTGTTTTCTACTTTTATAGATTTCTTCGTGCTTCGAATTTGGAGAAACTTCCTTCAAAAAAGTTGTTCAAAAACTTTTGGGCTACAACATACTTAATTTTCATACTTTTCTGAGGTGAAATTGTTAGGACAATGGCCCAATTATTTACCGGTTGGAGCCTGCCCAGTGTAGTAAAAGCGATGACCAGGTTGCCTTCTCGATTTTTCATAAAATTTTGCCTTTCGAATTTGAACATACTTGATAAAGTTTTAAAGGACATCCATTTCTACAACATATTAAAATTTCAAAGAGTTTTATGAAGATTTGTGTTTCCAAAATGGGTTTTCCTCTACAGCCGTTGAATCTGTTCAATGGGCGACCTGTTAGGTTGTGTTTAGTGATTTGTTGCTCTCTTCACAGATTAAATTTAACTTGGCTTCCTTCATGAAAAATGTTAATTAAGGTCTTCTCTACAAATATTAAATTTTTATAATATTTCAAGCCCTTTTGATAGGGTAATGAAATTGATTTCTAAAGTTACTCAAAATTGTTCTTCACCTTAGAATGAAAGAGCCACACGCCAAGCTTGAAATGGAAGGGGCTGCACGCCCTCTCACTAGAGTTTTTCTTGGATTGGGATGAGGATTCTTTATATACTTTTAGATCTTAGTACATTAATGCAAGAGATAAGTCATATGCTTAAGTGTTCCCTAGAATAATAGGCCAAATGACATCTAACCTAAAACTTGGAGAGCAAATATCCATTTCATCATTACAAGGCTTGGGTGGCCCATTAAGAGAAGGAACAAGTGTGGCCTAGGGATTAGGCTTGCCACATCTTTCTCCTTAGGCTTGCCATCTTATCAATAGACTAGCCACCCAAAGAAATCCTATTGGTCTATTTGGAAGGGTAATGATGAGAGATTTTCCTATAAATAGGGGCATTCCTCCCATTACCACACCACACCACCCTACTTCTCCCTCATTTTCTTTCTCCTTTTCTCTCACGCCCTCTCACTGTCGCTCTTTCTCCTTCTCTCAACCTTGCTCACCCACCGCCTAACAAAACGGCCCTCTCTTGGTAAAATCATATAGAGTTTATCGAGATTTATCGAAGGTAAGTAAAATCTCTAACTCTTGGCTAGGGCGATAGCCCACGACGTCAAATTTAGTAGTGTGCTCACCTATGTAAGTTGTGTGTATGTTGTAATGTTCTTTTGTGTTATGTTCATGTTTACATGCTTGAGTGTGTTCACGCCCCATGACGAGGTTGAGGTTCGCTTGGTTTAGAATCGACGTCAAGTCACAATGGCCTAAGCCGCAAGGCCTCAGACCACTATTGAAGCATGCCAATTCCAACTCTTACTTGGTATGGAGATCAACCTCGGCATGTAACTCAAGCCACAAACCAAGAATCATTCCCGACATATCATATAGTATGATATTAAGAGCCATGACACACTCACTTGAATGAGCCGGGATGCCTCGGTTGAGTCGGGATGCCCTAATTGAGGTTGGAATCCTCGGTTGAGCTGAGAGGGCCTGGTTGAGCCAGGACGACAAAAAAAGAATCATGTTATGAGTGCCGGTATATACATAAGCATGATATGTTGATGTGTTCATTGATATGCTGAAGGTAAGCATGCATTGAAGTATGTGCTAATGGATATTTGCATGTAGTCGAGGTGTCGCAATAAGTTGTCATTGATTTTCCATAAACATTATATTGT
Source organism: Eucalyptus tenuipes (assembly GCA_014182365.1). Lineage (NCBI taxonomy): Eukaryota > Viridiplantae > Streptophyta > Magnoliopsida > Myrtales > Myrtaceae > Eucalyptus > Eucalyptus tenuipes. Next base: position 14,575,285 of record CM024539.1, on the reverse strand, counting down.
GAGTGTTGTACCTACTAGATTTTGATAATGAGATGTTCTCCTAGTAGAGAATTAGGAGTTTTACTTACTGAGTCCCTCACTCACCCCGTTGTTTTTCAGAATTGTAGGTGTAGAGGAGTTGCAGTCTCGATAGAGGAGATAAGGTTTACCGCGCCCTTTTAAGCATAGAGCGTGTAGCGGTTGTAAATACAATGGCCGATAATAAAAGGGCTTGTAAATATAACTAATATAATTGTGTGTTTGCAAGTAGTTATTTTCCTAACTCCTTGTTGTTGTCTGGGTGTTGTATGTACGCTTCCACATATGCTTAAATCAAAGATTAAAAAGAAACGAGACGGCGACCCGCTTGGGACGTCGCAAAAATAACCCTTGCTGCCAAAGACCCCTAGAGATGGAGTTGGGGTCGTGACAGATGCAACATGGAAAGGTGGTTGCTTACACCTCAAGACAGCTAAAGCCATATGAATTAAATTATCCAACTCATTACTTAAAACTTGCAGCTATTGTATTTGCATTGAAGATTTGGAGGCACTATTTATATGGAGAAAAGTTTGAAATATATACAGACCGTAAAAGTCTGAAGTACCTATTCTCCCAGAAAGAACTAATTATGAGGCAAAGACATTAGATAGAATTGTTAAAGAATTATGACTATGAAATCCTGTATCATTCCAACAAAGCAAACACAGTTGTGGATGCCCTTTGCCGAAAGTCTACTCAAATGGTAGGGCATATGATGGTCAAAGAATGGACTTTATTGGAAGCGGCTCAAGATTCTAAAGTTAGATTTGATATGGGTAGTCTTTCTAGTGTGATAGCTACTTTTAGAATTGAGATAGAAGTTTTACAAAGAATCAAGACTCTGTAACAAACAGATCATGAGATTTGAAAGATTCGAGGAGAAGCTACAGAAGGAAAAAAAGGCCAGACTTTCAGATGTCAGAAAATGGGGCTCTAAGATTTCATGGACGACTTTGTGTGCCCAATGATGTCGAATTAAGGAATGAAATCTTGTCAGAAGCTCACCGAAGTAATTACAATATACATCCGGGAAGTTCGAAGATGTATTTTAATCTTCATCAACATTACTAGTGGAATGGAATGAAGGTTGATATCGCTAAACATGTCTCAAGATATCTGACCTATCAACAAGTGAACCGGGTGGATTGTTGAAGCCATTAGACATACCTGAATGGAAGTTGGAGCACGTGGCGATGGATTTTGTTCAAGGATTGCCAAGGACGTCAAGAAATCATGATTCCATTTGAGTAATAGTAGATTGTCTAACTAAATCTACTCTTTCCTAGCGGTGCAGGTAGACTATACCTTAGAAAAGTATGCAGAATTATATGTGCAACAAATCATTCGATTACATGGAATACCCGTAACTATCACATCGGATCAAGAACCAAGGTTCATGCGAACTTTTGGCGAAGTCTCCAAGCTGCATTAAGGACTAAGCTTCAGTGTAGTACCGCCTTTCACCCTCAGACTGATGGTCAAACAAAAAGAACTATCTAAACCCTAGAGGATATGCTGCGAGCATGCGTGATAGACTTTAAAGGTAGTTAGGATGAATACTTGCATTTGGTAGAATTCGCTTACAATAATAGTTTTCAGCAAGTATTGGCATGGCCCCCTTTGAAGGATTATATGGAAGAGCCTGCAGAACTCCTATTTGCTGTAATGAAATTGGTGAAAGAAGATTGACAGGCCCAAACCTAATACAAATCACTTTAGATGCAATAAAAGTGATTCGAAATCGACTTAAAACCACACAAAGTCGACAAAAAAGTTATGCAAATGAACACTGAAGGCCACTGGAATTCAATGTTGGTGATCATGTATTCCTGAAGGTGTCACCAATGAAAGGGATATCACGATTTGGAAAGAATGGCAAATTAAGTACAAGCTTTATAGGGCCATTCGAGATTCTTGAAAAGATTGGTGACTTAGCTTATCGGTTGGCAGTACCACCTAGACTTTCCAATGTTCACGATGTTTTCCATATGTCTATGTTAAGGAAATATGAGCCCGACCCTACACATGTACTGGAATTTGAGATGATCGAGATAGTTGATAGAGTAACATATGTGAAGCAACCCGTACGTATTTTGGGTTGAAGGGAACATGTCCTTAAAGCCAAAACAATTCTCCTAGTTAAAGTCTTGTGGCAATACCATGACATGGAAGAAGCAACATGGGAAAGTGAAGAGGATATGAAGCAAAAGTATCAACATCTCTTCGAATGATCATGTAAATTTCGGGGACAAAATTTCTTAAGGGGTGAAGAGTTGTGACATCTAGAAATTTCGTATTTATAATTATGTAATATTCGGATTTCGTGTTATGGTAATGATGTTTAGATTTTGAGCTAAGTATTATTTGCCTTAGTGTTCGGACAAGCACAAAATCGAATTCGTAGATTTCACAGGACATGGCCGGTAATTTTCGTGAACGAAAATCGTTTCGAGTTCGATGTGTGAATCCAGTTATGTGTGTGTTAACAATAGAATGGTATTAATTAAATTACTATAGTCTTACTAATTAATGGTTATTATTAATCGCGTAAGTTTTAGTAATTGATAATAATATTATTGAATAATTTGTGTTAATAGTGCTAGAAGAATAAGAGTATGTTCTGCTTGCAACATTTTCCATTATAAAATTTATTAATTAAAATTAGAAGTGCCACATGTCATTGAACAAAGATTTGCATGTCCACGTGTTCTTAGAACATAATATTTTGTGGCTAATTTTTTTTCCCTTAAACTAAGTATGGATTATTGCAAGATGACTCATTTTCTTCATGTATTTTCTTTGGCCACATGCAAGGGCCTTGCTTTGCATCATTGTCACATCAAGCTGAAGATTAACATGCAATTTTAGACCTAACGTTGCAAGAAATTAAATTATCTTAATTATTTTCAATAAAACTCATTTTACTTTGCCAAAGAACCCATTTTGCTCCCTCAAAACTTGAACAGAAGTTGCATGTGTTATTTTCCACTATATACTCTAAGAATTTAGATAGCAAAGCTTCGTATTTAAGTGCAATTAAGGTGGTAAAGACAATCGGTAATTTGTGGTTTGCGTTCATTAGAGGTAAGTGAAATTTCTAGTGTTAAGTTAGCTTAAATCTATTTGGTTACTTCTATCTTGATTGGTTGGGTGAGAGGTAAAGTCTTGATGCGGGTATGGTGGTTGTTAAGTGGCTTGATAATTTCTTACAAGTTCGTTCTACTTCGCTTTGGCTTATTATGGTTCATTCTGTGTGATTCTAGGCAGTCAAAACGTGCTCAGTTTGTTATATTTGTCTTGATAACTCATTTCATGTTCGTTCTGCTTCTTTCTGCCTTATTCTTAGTAGTTAGAATTTAGTTGTTCTACCTTCTTTGTCTTGCTAACCCATTACAAGCTCATTCTACTTCTTTCTGCCTCATTATGGATAGTTAGAATCTAGTCGTTCTGCCATCTTTGTCTTGGTAACCCATTGCATGCTCGTTTTGCTTCTTTCTGCCTCATTCTAGGTAGTTAGAATCTGGTCGTTCTGCCATCTTTGTCTTAGTTACCCATTGCATGCTCGTTCTACTTCTTTCTGCCTCATTCTGGATAGTTAGAATCTGGCTATTCTACCATCTTTGTTTCAGTAACCCATTACATGTTCATCTACTTCTTTCTGCCTCATTCTGGGTAGTTAGAATCTAGCCGTTCTGCCATCTTTATCTCAATAATCCATTGCATGTTCGTTCTACTTCTTTCTGTTTCATTCTAAGTAGTTATTATCTGGTCATTCTGCCATAGTTATCTCAATGATCTATTACATGTTTATTTTGCTACGTTTTGTTGGAATTCTACCAGTCATAATCTATTTGTTTCACTTGTTTATGCTAGAATTTCTTAAGATAGAATCTGTTAATTTGTGAGTCTGCTCAAACTTGTTCATTGATGAGTCTGATCACTTGTTGAATCTGCCAACTTGTGAATCTATTCGTTCATAAGTCTATTTATTGGTTCAGGGAGACTTCACTGAATTTGAATGTAATTCTCATTGAATCCGTTCATCTATTGATTATGTCCATTGCTAAATTTATCCATTTGTAAGTCTATTCATTGTTGGATCTGTTCTTTTATTCTATGAGCTTTTATCAAGCAAGAATTTGCCATTTTAATTGTTTAGACTTTACGAACTAGAATGTACTTGTTCGCCCAGACTTAGAACATGCCCATTTGATTTACTAAATTTTAATGTCCAAAACCTACTCAATGTTTAGACTCAAAACATACCATTTGATTTACTAGATTTTAATGTCCAGAACCCGCTCGATGTTTAGACTCAGGATATACCCATTTGATTTACTCTATTTTTAATGCCCAGAGCCTTCTCAACGTCCAGACTCAGAATGTACTCATTAAATGTCCATACTTTAACAATTAGAATATGATTATATGTTATTAGTTATGTTATTATTTGGTTAATGCATTAAATTGAGTTGAAATATATATGTTATACTTATGAGTATGTATATTCATGGTAGGAATAAGATTAATGTGAATTCTTCACCCGTATAGCGGTAAGTGACGATGCCCCGTGATGAAAGTTTGCGAAATGCCCCGTTTGTCGAGATGTCTCGGAGAGTGTTTCGGAATGCCTTGAGAGTCGAGATGCCCCTATGATGGAAGTTTGCGGGATTCCTTGAAGTTGAGATGCCCCATGTGTCGGGATGCCCTGGGAGTGTTCGAAAGGATGAAGCATTAATAAATAAAATGTATTGTTATGTGTAGAACCAAATCATTATGTGAAACATAGTGTGCACACGCATGAGTTAGGATGGACATTCTATTGGTTAACAATTTTTGTGATAAATGAACATGAAAGGTAAAGTCTGTTTATATGGTTATAAAGTCTATTTATATGGTTATCATACTTATTGGAGGATTATGCCTTTATTTTGTGTATATCAAGTGAAGTAATAAGATGATTTTTCTAACCTAAAATTAGAAATTTCATCTGTTGAGCTTCAACTCATCCCTTTTATTTTTCAAACGTGTAGGATGGACACCCTTCAACCCTTGTACTATAGAGTCTCTGTGTATAATGAAAGTTTTTATGAAAGTGTGGCAAAAAAAAAATCATAAATGAAGGATTCTAAGTCAATTAAACATCCCTATCACCGGTGGTGGTCAATCTCTTCTGGCCAATAGCAAAATCGATACAAACGTCAGATGATGTGGTCAACATTGATGTCACCATCCTCACATCAATCAAATAAGTATATCTTCCTGGTTTATTTCTTGCTGATTCTTGAGTTAACAAAGAATCCACCACAAACCACCGCCTATGGTGGCTGCGTTGGCTCGGGCTTCATATTCCTCACGACGGAGACAAGTTCGAATCCCAGCATAGTCATTAGGGATCTTAAGTGTGGCGCCGGGGTGGTGGGTCCTCCACTAGCGTCACCCCAGGTTTGCTCAGCCGGCTGTCGGTTGTACGGGGTTCCTGGGTCATCAAAAAAAAAAAGAACCCACCACAAAGTCTTGGTCGTGTCAATATAATACTGAATACATTTCCACCAAATTGCTAACGATGGATTCCTGGACTTGTCTTTGTAAAGTAGAAAAGTGAAGGAGGAAGGGAACGGCAATAACATAACGATGTTCGTGAAGAACTGAAAAGTCCAATTGGACTGGAGAAACGTCAAGTTCAAGACCGAGAGAGAGAGATTGCGGAGTGTGAAGGGGGAAAATCTATAATGATAGCTTAGATAGAATGTCAAGATCGACAGCTTGCCCACTTTATATCATATATGCATTCTAGAGCATCCATCAATCGTGATGCAAGGTAAATAAATGTGATGTTAAATAGCAATGGCCACCACAAACAAGAAAGTCATCTAGAAGTTTTTCATGAGGACCCCATCAGAAGTGGTCAAAGGTTTTTTCTTTCATCGGTGAAGATAGGTATAGAAAAACGAAATGAAGGAGTGAAGCCCTAAGAGAGAGAGAGAGAGAGAGAGAGAGAGAGAGAGACGTGGACACCGCCAACACTATGGTCGTCGCCTATTGAACGAGGCCGCTGGACAATGGTTGTTCTTGAGGGCCGCTGTTGTCCATGTTGCCCTAGTTCATCTCTCTTCTACAGATGTGCTCTTGCTTAAGCAGCAGAAATTTTTGGAATTTCTTTTCCCCCGGTTCATCCCACCTCTTAGATCGATTGTTGTTTCTATTCGGGACATATAGAGCATCACCAAATATCGAATAAAATAAAAGTTTTAGGATTTGGAAATCAAATTGATTTAAAGCATGCCATTTGATTGCCTAGCATTGTTGACTCGTTGGGGAGCTCAAAGCAACAGTTGTAAGCAGTTGTGCATTAGGCAGACCAATTACAACCCAAAAAGGAACTCGAACTTGATTTTAAGTCTTCACAATGATGTTTAGACGGAGCGACACGCTCAAGATTTGAGTATAAGAGATGTTAGAGATAATTATAAAATTTCACAAGAGAGTTCAAGTGGACAAATTGATCATATCTAGATTACTCCTACTTCAAATATAAATATAAACCCGAAAGTACTTTCATCTGGGTCTGATAGGGTATCCATTTATACTCGTGTAAATTGTTCGGAAAACATACCACAATCAGAAGGTTTTCTGGAACCTGGAGTCATCCAATTATAGCGGCCTTATAACACTCGATCCAACACTTCGGCCCATGAATCGATGCTCAATAGTGAGGCCTATTATCCACTTTTGGAAATCTCCACGTGGAATCTCTTGTCAAATGTCGACATTCCTACATTCGTTTACAAAATTGCAAACGTACCTCGTATAATGGGATGAGCATACATTGAACAACTTCAAAATTTTGATAAAAAATGCAGAAAGTTTGGATGATGTTGAGGGAACTCATATATATTAAATTTGAAGAAACGAAGAAGGGTGAGTGCAACTCTAAACAAGTAAAGAAAGGCGTACAAGAAACTTACCCCAAAAGAGATAGATCATTTTTAGAAAATCACTAAAGATGTTCATCATGCATGGAAAGATTAAGTTGGCATATTAGTATGGAGATAACGTATGAGAATATAGATTACAGTATTCTTACCTTACAAATGTGTAAAGTAACAAATGAAGAGAGAAAAAGAACAAATAATGTTGCACAAATAATTTGAAAAGGGATTAGTTGAGAATGGGAGACAAGAAATGGAAAAAGGAAAGAATTAAAAAATGAACGAAATAAACTTCGACCAACAAAACTCTTTTTTTTTTCCTTTAGAGGTTCGGTGGTCAAGTGGTGTTTGTACCAACTTTTGTGCACCTCAACTAGTTGGGAGAAGTGTTAAAAAAAGTCCTAAATCTTTTGTATTTGTGCTAAATTAGTCCTAAACCTTTTTTTGTGCCAATTTAGTCCTAAATCTTTTTATTTTGTGCCAATTCAGTCCTTTACGAGCAATTTTGGCCAAATTTTGCTCACTGGATGCCGGTCGACTAACGTGGCCCAATCGGGGCTAACGTGAACAACTTTTAATAATATTTTAATATTTTTTCTTTTTCTTTTTCTTTTTCTTTTTTTCCTTTTTTTTTCCTTCTTCTCCTCCTTCCTCCAGCCAGTCGCCGAACCTCGGCGACCGGCTAGAGGTGACAACGGGCGAGGTTGACCTTGCCAGACCTCACCGGCCACTGGCGAGCCTCACCGGCCACCTCGCTAGTGGCCGCAAGGGCGGCCTCGTGCTGGGTAACGAGGCTCACCCTCACCGAACCTGGCAAGGATCAAACCTCGCCCATGGCCGATGAGGCTTGATCTCACCGGATCCACCAAGGGCGAGCCTCACCGGCGCCACCCAAGCCACAATTCGGCGAGGTGGAGCCTCGGCGGCCATGAGTGAGGCTCGACCCTCGCAAGGCCGGTTCGAGGCCACCCTCGCGACCACTAGCGAGGTGGCCGGCGAGGCTCACCGGCCGAAGGAAGGAGGAGAGAAGAAAAAAAGAAAAAGAAAAAGAAAAAGAATAAAAAAATTCAAAAATATTAAAATTTTATTAAAAGCAGTCCATATCAGCATCGATCGGGCCATGTCAGCTGGCCGGTGCCTAGTCAGCAAAATCCGACCAAAATTGGCCGGAAGGGACTGAATCAACACTAAATAAAAAGGTTTATGACTAAATTAGCACAAATACAAAAGGTTTATGACTTTTTTAACACTTCTCCCTCAACTAGTCTAGATCCCCAAGTGATTTTATGGGTGCAATATCCATACTAGCTTGGTACATTTAAGATTTTATTTTTAAAATGCTCCTAACAAGACTTGAACCCAAGACTAAAAGGAAAAGAGAAAACTCCTTTGCCGTCCAAACTGAACAACCTCGACACACATGGTGTTAATTATTAAGGTGATAACAACAGTTTTACGTTATTAAATAAATTAATAAAAATACAAATGTTGAAAAAGGTTCATGAAACTAAAGGGAAGAAAAAAGGTTGAGTAAATCTTGACACACAAAACAAGTCGAGGAACACCACTTAAATGAGGTTAAGAAATGAGAAGATAAGCCGAAGCTCATTTGATACTTGTTTGTGGTGGATTTAATTTTTGACGGGCTTACTAAGACACATTGGGCTCTAGTTTCAAAATGGGCCTCCAAATTATAAATGGACCAATATTTGACATGCGAATGTAGATAAAGATATGATAATTGAATCCTAACTTCGTTATTGATAAAACATTAAAGCGAGGATTTGACAGATATTACATTTGGGCTGCGTTTGGTCGGAATTTGCAAATGGACTTTGGGACTCTAAAGCCCTTACACAAATGCCAATAGTGTTCCATAATATTTTTAGATAGTTGATACGTTTGCATTTCCAAAGCCCTTAGCCCAATGCAATTCCTATCTAATTTTGGGTTTTGATTATCTCCAAAATGCTAATTAAATTTTTTTCCAACTTTATCCTCGCAAATCTTTGAAAATATCATATATACCCTTACCATTTTCACCTTATGCGATGCTGTTGGTGAGCCTGATCCGCCGCCAACGAGCCTTGTTTGAGGTTGCACGACCTTAGGCCTCAGGGGAAAGCCACTTGAGATCTCGCAACCCCAGTCAATTCATGCAACCTAAAGCAAGGGTGCCCGTGCCAAACCAGGCTCACCAGCAACTTGAGCCCTTTATTGACATATGGTAAAAGGTTTAAAATTTCTGTTTTTTAATAGTAAAATTCTTGTAAAAGTATAGTTTTTTTTTTTCAAACAGCATCTAACTAAAGTTGATTCCCAATGTACTTTTAAATTATACTTTATTATTTACTATTTGTAATTTCCAAGAGTCAAACCTAACACAGTCTCAATCTTAGATGAAAAGCCGAGAAAATTGTTTGCCATTCATAAACGTTATCATGACCTTAATTTTCTATAGAAGATGCAGCCTGTAAAAGCTACAGTTTAATGACAAAATTTTCGGATTCTTCTTGCGTGCTCCGATGTGAATGAGAGGGGAGACACTTAAATCAAGCTATACAGCGGCAAAGGGTGAGTACAAACAAATGTGATATGTCTAGTGAATAATAGTGTTCCTATCTTATAGGCAATATCTTCTTCGTCCTAGCACATGTTTTGCAATAGTTGCTTTCACAAGATTTTTTTATTCAACAAGTCACCACCAGAAACCACACGTAGTTCAATATCTTCTCCATATATGCGGGACAGAAAATAAGAGATTGATGGTGGCTACTGACTAGAATGTTTGTCCATGACATACGATTGTTTCATTGAAAGATACTAGAGAGTTAGGAGTTCATAAATCAAAAGAAAGAGTCAATGGGACATAATACGAGGAATAAACCGAAAACATACCTGAGCTTTTCTCTAGATTCCACTTACATATCCCTGTTTTTGATATATACCTCCAAATAAAATTTCACATTGAAAAGATCAAATTACCCTCGCTTTAAAAATCTCCAAACCACCAAACATTCACAACTCCTTTCCCCCATCACCCACACAACTCCATCACCAATCCCAACCCAGCCACCCCCACATTGATCGTTAGCTCGCCGACTGTCAGCCTGCCACACCCCCAACCACCATTTGTGCCGCTTACGCAATCTCAACCTCCAATGCCTTTAATCCCATCTCTACCTCCTCCATGCACCACTCTTTCAAAACTCGCTTCTTCATCCCCTATTCTCATAGGAACACCGTGCATGGACGACTACAGTCACGACTTGCCCCACCTAATGGACGTCGTCCAGGCCTTCAACAGAGACGGTGACCTCAATCAAGGTCAGTGTTGCCTGGCACGACCTTTCTCATGGTCATACGTGATGAGAGAGAGAGGAAGTGTCAGAAGTGGCGGCAATTGAGGTCTTGACATCCGATGGCGAGCTTAGCGAAAGGCATCATGGCGGCGGCAACTGGTGGTGGCTAATTAGGCTCGAGTTGAGCTTATGGGTTTTGAGTAGGTCGGGAAATTTGAGATTTGCGCTGAGTTATTTTTCAAAAAGAAAATTATGATTTTGTAAATCGTAACTAGTGCCAGAGTGCAAAGTGATTACCTAGAGTCAAAACTCAAGGTCCAAACATTTTTAAAAGGAAAGGTTTCATAGAAAGAAATTGGGAAAACTGTCCAAAATTTCTAAATCTATTTTCAGTCATAGACATTTCAATTTTGCTAATTGAGTCCATCCGGTCAAAATTGACCGGATGGACTTGCTAACATAGACAACGGCCATCTGACGTGAATGCCATCCGACATGACACGGTCGGTGCGCGTGAACATTTTTTAATAATTTTTTGAACTTCTTATATTTTTTTTTCTTTTTTTTCTTTTCTTTACCTTTTCTTTAAGGTTTTTGGAGAGAGGGCCGCCAGCAACCCTCACCAACCCTCTCTCCAAAAACCTAAAAAGAAGCAAAGAAAAGAAAAAAAAAAAAAAAAATTCAAAAAATTCAAAAAATTCAAAAAATTCAAAAAATTCAAAAAAATTCAAAAAATGTTATTAAAAATATTCACGTCAGTGACAACCATCCACTTCAACAATTTCCGGTTGATTTTGACCGAATAGACTTAATTGGTAAAAGATGAAAAATTTTACAGCTCAATTAGCAAAATTGAAAGTTTTAGAACTAAAGTAATAAAAGTATAATAAGTTTATGACTTTTAGATAATTTTTTTGAAAGAAATTTGTACAGTACTTTTTTGGTGCAATTGTTGCGAAAGTCAGTTAGAAATCATGTGATTTTATTCCACGTTCGGGAGCTGAAAAAATTGGGTGGAAAATGGTGGATATATTTTGAGTAGAATGGAGGAAAAAATTGAACTTTCGTACACTTATTTCCACTTAAATTTTCTTCCCCGACTCTCTCAAAAATAGCATTCAGTCTTTAGCATATGTCCATGCAAAACGCCGTGTCGTGAAAACGGACAGCGGAGAAAATAGTCCAATGTGCTTATCTGCACCGTGCTTGCCATTATGAGTAAAATAAGTGAGATATTTTCGCTTGGACACGGAGTTGACAAAGGTGGCCATCTCCTTTGTCTACATCTTGCAACATAACAGCACTGATAGTGACACAAAACTTCTGATCTTGGAGAAGGATTAAATAAAGTCGTTTTCACTGCATAAAGAAATAGTTGATGACCCCTCTTTAGTTAAAATAATGCCCAATTGAAATAACCAAAACGGCGGTACGTCGCAGGGTTTGATACTTGTGTATTCATACATGTTTTTGTGACTGGCTTTTCCCTGTATTCATTGCTATGACTATTAGTTTATATGAACGATGCGATCATGATATGATGATTGGAATGCAAATTTCGTTTTAAACTTTTCACCTTTGCTAATATATTCTTAAAGATATGCTCGAAATTCCAATATAATCCTTTTGGTCAATATAAGGTCCAATCAATACCGACTATCCTACATGCACACTATCATGTTAGTAATTTCCAACGAAAATTGACTGAAATGACCATAGTTAAATTACACACGGATTTAGAACTAAATTAATAAAATTGAAAATTTTATAATTAAATTGACATCCGTACATTATATTTAATACTCACCGGCTACTTTCCCCCAATTAATAAGCTTTATCGTAATCCTACGTTGCTAGTTGCAAGGAAAATCATATCTTAAAACTTTTATGCAGGAAGGATTAATTTGGAATTTGCAGCAGTCTGGCCAGGTTCTATTCCTACTTTTATGAGATATGAAGTGAGCTTTGACTTATTGAATAATTCGAAATGAGGGTTTTCGAAAGAATTTTGTCTTCTCTTACTTTTAATACTGGTTTTGAAACATGTTGCGTGTTCTTTTTGGCACGCGGCAATTTATAACGAATGGCTATCTTCACTTATGTCGGAAGAAACTATCTCCAATAACGTCTCGTATTGGTAATTTTTTTAATTTGAAGTTCACCAGCCATACTAATAACCTGCCAATCAGAAAGAAGATGCCGATCATCGTCCTCCGTTTTACTCTTTCCCGTATCATCATGCACGACGTGACGATATGCAGACGCTTTATTTGTGCTCACCTGCACCAGATCTACTCAGCCTTCAACCATAGACACGAGTTTGCCATTACGCAGCCACAACTTCGCCCCTCACCTTTGTCAACTTCTGCTGCTACTGTTGGAAGAGCACGGCAGAAGTCCAATACCTTCACCTCACCTTTGTCAACTTCTGCTACTAAGTTACTACTATTGAGAGCGCGCAATAGAAATTCAATACCTTTATCTGGGAAGATCGTTAAAAGGAAACCCAAGTTTGAATCCGCTAATATATCAAATTGGACTTACCTTCACTCAAAAACTTAAACCAATGAGTTATAAGCTAACCCCATCACATCAATTCTCTGACGTAGGACTTCTCTAACACAACTCACTTATACGTGCATCATAACAATCTCCCCCCCAATGTGAGCTCAATATTAGGCTTGTTCCCCCTTAATTTAAGTATCCTTTTGCACCAACTTATGAGCCCATGTTGCTACACCACAACACTCATTTGTCCTGAAACTGCAACCATTGGCTCCGATATCATTTGTTGGGAGTGTGCAGCAAAAGTCTGATACCTTAACCTTAGGGGATCGCCAAAAGGTTACCAGAATCCGAGCTCGTCAATATATCTAGTTGGACCTACCTTAACTCAAAAAAATTAAGCCAAAGAGTTATGGGCCATCTAAAATATATTAACTAATCAACACTTCATTAATAATTCTCTAATGTGGGACTTCTCTAACACAACTCACATGTATATCCTAATAATCTCATTATCATGTGTGAGCTCCAATATTAGATATGCTCCCCCTTAACATATTAGATGGGAAAGCGCAACCCCAGATCTACATAACTAAAATCAAGAATGAATACATAATTATGTAGAGAGATTAACACACCTGAATTGGATCATCGTTTTTTATGCGAAATAGCAACGATCCAAACTCAAGAATGTCTCATCTATTACCCTCTATATCATTGGCTCAATGAGACGGCTCCTCACCCTTAACGTTTAGTAAACGCTCATTTGTGAAGATAATTATGTGTGTTTGAGTTAGAGGAGAGACTTGAGCACTATTTATAGAGTTTCCAGTCAGGTCCTCTCATTACGAGATGGGCTCAACTCGGTCCACACTAGCTATCCCTATATTAGACTAATTAAGAAATATTTTATTTCACCTTAGACCAACCCCGTAAAATAGTAAATTATAATATCAATTAATGTAACCCACATTAAGAAAACTCTTACATTTTCTCACTTAGGCTATATTTATTGAAATTTTATTGTATGTATGCACATTGGTTTAGAGATAATTCTTAATAGTCAATCATATCCTTTAAAATCTTAAACACCAAATTATAGCGGTAACTGCATGTACATACACAGAGTTTTCCATAGTCACAAATGCTTTTAATTTTATTGATATAAATTCAATATAGTAGTATAGCAAATTGATAACACTTCTAATAGAGAGTAATGTCTTACATGTTATTTCTTTCATCAGTCAACATTCTCTTATTTTAAGTGTCATAAAAACCTATGCCACTAGAAAATTATGATTCAATGAATCCATATAAGTCTTGTCCTTATGGTTAATATTTCTTTATGTGTAACAAGATATATGCACAAGGCTAATAACTGGATGCCCATAGCCTTTACTCAAGGTTTATATTATACCTTGAGATTCTTAATAGATATATGTATTCAACTCGATAATAATGCATTCAGAATAACTTTATTAAATGCAAAAGAGTTTTTATATATCATAATATTACTAAATGTAACAAACATAGATGTAAATTTTATTAGAACAAAATTGAAATAGCTTCCGTTAAATAAAAGCATCTCATTATGCTCCTAAGTCCATGTTAATAACATGTCATTCAAGAACACAAGGGCGAAAGTCTTTAGTTAGTGGATCTACGGCCATATCATCTATGAGAATATGTTCTATTGTCACGTCACCATTTTGTATAGTTTCTTTATGGTCAAAAACATAATCATCATATATTTAAACCCCTTGAGACCACTGTTGTTAATAAACAAAATTATAAAGTTATTATTTTAATACAATCGTATGGTTTTATCCACAAAGTTAAATACATTCAACTCCCTAATGAGGTTCCGAAACCAGATAACATGAGTAACAGCCGAAAAGCATACTACAAACTTCATTTACATGGTAGAGGATAACATAGATTTATGTTTAATGTACATCCTGCTAATATAAAGATGTATTTAGTCATTGACGTCATGTCATCCTAATAGCCAGCAAAGTTTATATCCAAATACCCTACTAAATGCAAGACCTGAACATGTCTATAAATCAATATATAGTATTTTGTCCTCTTTAAATACCTCAAAGCCTCATTGGTAGTAATATAGTGATCGTGTCTTAGATTTAACTAATATCTATCTAGAAGTCCTATCACAAAAATGATGTTTGGTTTAGTGCAACTTTGGGCATACATGATGCTTTCAAATACACTAACACAAGGTACATCCTTCAATTGGATTTTCTCAAAGTCTGAATGAGGATAATGTGACAAATTCGGTTCATCACCCTTAATGACAGAAGCAATTCTTAACTTGCAGTATTATATACTAAACTTTCCAAAATACAATTAACAAATTTCTTTTAAGATAAACCCAATAGACAGCGAGAACTATCCCTATGGATCTTAGTGTCAAGGAAAAAAGACGCTTCATCAAGGTCCTTTATATCAAAATTATTCAATAATATCTTATTTGTCTTATACAGTAAGTCAAGATCATTGCTTACAAGCAAGATATTATGTACATAGAGTGTACAAAAAATAAATTTCCTCATATTGACCTTGTAGTATATACACTAATTTTTTTGTCCTCAATTGAACGAAGTAACAACACTATGAAACTTTAAGAACATTGTATGGAAGCTTGCTTGAGGCCATAAATAAGACTTTTCAGTTTACACACAAGCTTACCTGAATCATCTGCTGCAAAACCTTCAGGTTGCTCCAAGTTATCCATTTGGTACTATGACGTAACTCCATATCAAAATGAGCTACTAATGCAATGTTTACTCTAAAAGAATATTTAGAAAAGACTAGAAAAAATTTCTTTGCTGTCCACCCCTTCTTTCTGAGTGCAACACTTGACTACTAGTTTAGCTTTAAACTCCCCAATCTTTCTTTGGAATTTTGTCTTATACACCCATTTGCAGGTGATGATTTCATGACCTTGCAAGCAACTCAACAAGTTCCCAAACACTATTATGTTTCATAGATTGCATCTTGTCTTTCATTACATCTAACCACAGATCTGATTGAGGATAAGAAACAACATTTATATAAGTCAATAGATCAACTAAACAGCAAATATTGTAGTCATGCTCTCACCTAATGATATAACTAATTGTCTTTCCCTAACAAATCTTCTGAGTAAGGTTACAATCATTCCATTCTACACTTGAGAAGCTTGAAAATTTTTATTAGAAACTATCTCAAGAACAGTATCCCAAACCTCAACAAACTTAGTCTGTGGTGCAAAAACGTCACAATTGCTATATAAGTAAAGACAAAGATACAGTGATCTCCACCGTACTATCATCATTAATAGTTTGAGAGCAACTATTCTCTGCAGTTACATTGAACTTTAGAAATTTTACCATTTGTAATTCTATAATTTTTGTGCCTTCATTTGGGTCATAAAATTGATATTCCTTTAAATGATCTTGGTAAGATACAAAACAATACCGAGTGGTTTTGGATTCCAACTTACTTAACATTGAATTATATAATCTCATTTTTGCAGGACACCCCAAACCTTAAGATGGATCAAGTTAGGCTTACGTGAAGTCCATCACTCAAAAAGAGTTAATGGAATAATTTTGGTAGAAACACAGTTTTGTATGTGAAAAGGCTGCTTCAAAGCATCAACCCACTAGAAAACCATGTAAATTAATTCTACTAATCATACTCATCATTATGTCTATTATGGTGTGATTACGCTGTTCGGCCACACTATTTTATTCAAAATTTTCGGGCATAGTAAATTAAGTTACCACCCATAATCTTCCAACTATTTGACGAATGGCCCTTTAAGTTATATAGCAATGTCATACTTGTAAAAATATTCATCATAACTGTTAGGTCTGACAACCTTTAATACTTATCCCAATTGTTTTTACTAGTGGAACAGTCCGGTCAATGAAGAACCAGGTCGGGTAGGTAAATGGGTCAAGATCCGAGTCAAGTCAACCGAGGTCGGTCAATGGTCAATCAGGTCAAGTCAAAGGGTCGATCTAAACCCGCAACTCTTGTGGCTAACGTCATTATAATGTCAACCCTAGCGCATGCTAGCCTTGTCAAGCATGGCCGCATGTGAGAGCGTGTAGGAGAGCATGGCAGCACGTGACCACACGTGGAGGCGCTTGCGACCTCCCCCAATGGTGCGTCGGCCATGGTTTTGCTTATCTCGACGAGCATGTTCTATTTTTGTAATTAAAATTAATTTTTATTGAACAAAAATCACGAAAATAGGGCAAGAAATTATGCGTTTAAGTTCTAGGCTATGGCTACTCCGATACCACATGTTACATACAAAAGCGCAACCTTAGATCTCCATAGCTAAAATCGAGAATGTATATATAATTATGTAGAGAGATTAATACACCTGATTTAGACCATCGTTCTTGATGCAAAATAGCAACGATCCAAACTCAAGAACTTCTCCTCTATTGCCATTTGTATCACTAGCTCAATAAGCTAGCCATTTATCCTTAGCGCTTAGTAAATGTTCCTTTGTGAGGATAATTCTGTATGTTAGGATTATAAGAGAGACTTGAGCACTATTTATAGAGTTTCTAATTAAGCCCTTTCATTACTGGTCAGGCTCAACTTAGCCTACACTAACCAACCCCATATTAGACTAATTAATATATTTTCCATCTAACCTTAGACCAATTCCATAAAATGGTAAATTACAATAACAATTAATATAATCCATTTTTGAAAAACTCTTACAACTACTACCACCATCCTATGACGACCCCTCCTTTCCCCCTGAAAATATGAAAATGCTAAATCTTCATTGAACTCCCCCCCCTTCCCTTCCCCTATCTCTCTATACCGCCAATGGTGAAGCTCATAGCCGTAGAGCCTTTCCTAAGTCAATTGGAGGTTCAGCATGGCCATGGGACCTCCAAATCTAAGGGGCGTTCGTTGCTCCATTGCTGAAGGACTCGAAATATACGGATTATTTTTACATATCAAGGTTCCTCGTTATCAAAATAGAATCAGAAAAGCACATTTATGAATGTGCACAAAGTAAGACTATGCAACCTAATCAGTTTTACTAACCAGATTGGACTGCACTAAAAACCAGTCTATTTTAAGGTTATGGGTTCTAAATTTTTGGAACCAATCCGGTTCTTGAATCTAAGTGAAGAATTACTCAAGAACCAAACCAAATTTGGAACCTATTTCATAAAGCCTAAAAACCTTTAGTTTTCCTCTTGGCATCGTTTTACGTATCTCTCTCTTTTTCTCAATCCTTTTCGACCTTATTCAGATGCTTCACGATTCTCTCTCTCTCCCCTCCCCCCCGGCCTCTCTCCTTCCCTCCCTCCCTCCCTCCCCACCCTCCTCCTTACTTGCTCGCAACTTGCCCTTGCTTGTTTGAGTACAACATTGGCATGTTCCTGACTCGCCTTTACTCACTCACCCTCACTTGTCTTTTACCTTGAACCATTTCATTGCTCATATTATTTTGCTATACAAAATGAACGAAAGAAAAATAGGTTCTCGAATAGAGTTTGGAATTGGACCAAAAAAAAAAAGGTAGGTTGTAAGGTCGGTTCAAAGCAAATAGAATAGGGTCCAAGTTTCAAGTATGAACCCTACCATCCTAACGCAAAGGCGTGCATACGTCGCTAGTTATATGCATTGTTTTTCTTCTGATTAGTATCGTGGTGCTCTTTGAACATTTCGCAACTCCATATGTATCGAGGCTAGAAGAGAGTTGGAGATACAAGTTCTAATACATAAGGAAAGAGAGAGAGAGATTTTAATTTGGTATATACTACACATGTTGTGCACCATTTTTTTTTCTCCATAACTCACATTTACCTCCAATGATTGGGTAGTTATAAATTGAAAAATTGACGAACTATCCAAATCAATAATGATGGATTTGGTTTGTATAAAGAAAGAATTTCTCTCTACATTAGCCGTCAGCAAGGACAAAGATCCTTACATGTTTGATACATTATTCAAGTAAAAGAGATGAGGATTTCTATCTTTCTTTGGTATATTACTCATGTTATAAATGAAGTGTTAACTCCATGTGGTCACCGCAAAGCAAGGAGAGAGTGGAAGATTTGTGATATATATAGGGGATGCATAACCGGAGCCAATTTTGATCTAACTGAAAAATAAACATCGAAAACTATAAGTGATTCCACTTTTAGCAGTGAAAATGAAAAATGAAATGTTACTTGACAACGGCTAAATGAGCATCAAGCATTGAATAAACATCATATCTTCACCAAACACGGAATATGGAAATAAATTGGAAGATTTTATTGCAATTTGCAATGTCATAGCACGATTTTGATACCTTTTGTATTCAAGAAGCATGGTTTTTTGAATTTGTCAAACGAAAATTCTTTAGTCAAAAAGGATTTCTTACACACTAGTGCCACATTTAATCTAAATTATGGTAAATCAGAAATTTTTCAGGGGTTGAAGCAAATATGTACGTAGATTGACATGTCAATTATCACCATGGTGGCATTGTCATTGGCTGCTCTACTTCTTTAAGTCTTTTGTCATCTGTTACCGACCTCTATTACGAGGTCAATGACCACCTGGCTTTGTAACAAACTCTAACATCACTTAGCAACGAGGTCGATTTATTCAGTCAATTTTCTTGCTCCATGACCTCGAAGTCCTAAGTTGTTAATAGAAAGTCTTTTTGGCCACATCAGTTGCCCTCCCCTTTACAATTCCACTTCAGTTGCGTTCACCTCAAAAAGTACTTTCGTGGGAACTGCGTAAGTGCATTTATTCAATAGATAAGGTGATGTGACATGTACAGCCTTTTTCGTTAACACGGGACCTCGTGCCAGTCCCATATATTCAGCTTATCGACAAGCTCTGACAATCTGTTTATGCTTCACGAGATACCAAGAATCCCGCAGAGCCCAACTCTCTGGAAATCTTTGACTATTGAACCGCTTGGATCAGACATTGTTAGATCAGTCATTTGACTTCTTAAACGAGGATAAGGTCTGGACATTGAAAAAGAAATATATAAATAAGGGGATACTTTAATTTTTGGAAAATGTATGTCGTACTAACCTGGATATTATGATGAAATTGTTCATGATAGGAAAAGACAAGTTGAGTATGGGTCGAGGTTGGTTCTTTGGGTCGAAAGATATGAGTATCAAATTGATGCCGCCGTGATGCAAAATTTTATTAATAAGTGTCCTAGAGCTTTTGCTTAGCATATAATGAATAAACATAGCGATTCTTCAATGCATGCATCATTATTCTCAAATTTTGAGTGACCAATGCTTTTGAATCGAAAACATCTTCTTAATAAGTATTCTTAACAAGCACGCTATAGGAAACTCGCTGACAAAATATGTCGTTATTAAGATCATATCTGGCAAGCAAGCCTGCCCATGGATTCAGCAGCAGTTCGAAAGGTTGACCTAGGTCCCTTCTTAGATCCATCGCTAAGCAATGCGGTTGCGATTATGTTCTGAGAAGGTCAAAGGTGAAGGCTTATAGGAGCCCCGATGGATGGATTTGAACTAATCCAACTTCACATCGAGAAGGAAGTCCTACCCCTTATCTCAATAGAGGGAACTTCGGATTTTACATCCAAACATATGGATAAAGACAACTAAACAATTAATCAAAACTTGCATTTGCGTTACAATGATTAATATCGCATATTATAGAGGTACTCATGAAAACTTACTTTGAAGTACATAGCCTATATAAAATGATATTAAGAAAATGAAGATTGTGGGTCTCCTGAATAAGTGTTGAAGTTCGTTGTATTTAAGCTAAACGATTGAAGTAGCGGGCTTTTGTTTTTTTATTTTTTTTTCCTTTATCCCAGGATTTTCCAAATTTCCCGTTTCGTTGAAATACTATTTCCAACTCATCCTCGGATAAAGTGTTCCTTGTCAAACCAAAATGAGGGAAGCACACCGATATATGCGCACAAATGTATGATGAATAATTCTCATCATATCTATATATATACAAATAACAATTACTTTTTGTGTGAATGCTTACTAATCACATACTTAAATAACCGGTTCTTTTATCTCATATGAGTTCTAATCTTTCGTGATTGTTAAATTTGATAGAAGAGTTTGCGATTGAGGTGTTCATATGATTTGACTTTCCTGATCGTGGATGTGTAATCAAGATGGTATATCCTTTTCTTTTTGAGGTTAGATAATCTAAATGTAAGAGAAAATTATGAAGATAGTATCTGAAGTTGATAGATGAACATTTATGAATACATTGATTATCTATTTTTTGGGTGTCGCATTACTTCTAGTATTGCTTTCTTTTGGGCAACCAGATGCAATCTTCCTTGGAGCAACGGATCGTGGGAGGAGACCCTCACTTGGGCCACTACCTTGCTCTTTGGCAAGGATTTTTATAAATGTGTTGCCCGGTTTTCATTTGGTGCGCTTTGTCACATCGTTTGGAAAAGCGGGAACAATATTCTCTTCAGAGAGGAGCTAGTCTCTATTCCGGCCATAAAGTCGTTAAAGACAAGGCTATCACCTTCAGAAATGTAGCTGACTCGACCAGAAATAGGAGGCCGCAACGTTCTTGGGATGTGGATCCCATTATCTTCGTTCCCACTTATTGTCATCCAGCCGGCTAAGTTTCTTGCTATTTGCTAGTTGGTGCCGCCTCGTGGTTGTCTTTGCCGTGGGTCTTCTCTTTTGGTTGTTCTTGTTGTCGCCACTTGGCTTTTCTTCGGCTTCCTTCCACTCATAATGAGCCTGTTCATCTTGAGTGCAAGTCTTTTGAAGCCGTTTAGTTTGTACAGTTTGACCTTTCCCCCAATATATTGCTTACTTTCACCAAAAAAAAATACATTTATGAATATAAGCAAAGCAGCGCAGTATAACCGAATCGGTTCTAATCGAGAACCGGATCAAATCGCCCTAAAAACAGGTCTGATTCTTGATTGTTAAATGATTTTGAGCTTCTCTCATCCCAAAAGCTAACTCAAGGGATAAGGTTTTTCATCATACTTGCAAACTGACCACCAACCCCTCCACAGCCAACAATCTCCTCCTGACACATCGAGCCCTCGGTCAGAGCAACAGCTCATGTCTTTCTTGTGTGGCTGCCAAATTCAAACTTATTGGTAACCTAGGCTCTATATTAGTAATGGATAATCTTGGACCTCTCTCATCCCAAAAACTATGTCAAGGGATAATGCTTTCTCTCATACTTATAAACCAATCACCAACTCCTTCCATGACTGTTATGGAATAATTCCAACACTATTTCCAAGTATAGAGTCATCTCGGAACTGTACTGAATTTAAAACTAGTTTCACAAAGCCTAAAAAACTTCGTTTTTCTCTTAACATTTTTTTCTTTATCCTTCTCTTTTTTGTCAGTTCTTTCCAACCTTACTCAGACATTTCACAACTCTTTCTTTCACTCGTAACTCACCCTCCTCCTCATTTGACACAGCTCGCCGTCACTTATTCGAGCCCTCTCGCGCTCACTTGTTTGAGCCTTGCAATTGTCACTCGTTCCTAACTTGTCTTTGCTCACTTTCTCTCAATTATCTATAACTTTGAACTATTTTGTTGCTTATGTTATTTCCTATAAAAAAAATTAAACCAAAAAAAGGAACAAAAAAATAGGTCCTCAATTAGATCCTAAAATCAAACCGAAAAAAATAGGGTAGTTCTAGTGTCAATTCTAAGACAAACATAGTAGGTTCCAAGTTTCAAAAACTGAGAACCAATTTTAACAAGGTAGATTCTGGGTTTAAAATCCACCCACCCTGGAACCAATCACCCTTAACACAAAAGTGTATGCATCCCTAGCTATTTGCATCATTCTTCTTCTTATTAGTATCATAGTGTTCTTTGAACATTTTGCAACTTCATATGGAGTTGAAGATACAAGTTCTAATACATAAGAAAGGAGTTTTTAAAATGGTATATACCACACATGTTGTGCACCATTTATTTTTTCCATAACTCACATTTGCCACCATTGACTGCATAGTTATAATTGAAAAATTGATGAAATTATTCAAATCAATGATGATAGATGTTGGCTATATAAAGAAAAAAGTTTCCTCTACATTAACCATAGACGTGGAGAAAAGAACTTGCCTATTTGAGACATTCATCAAGTAAAAGAAACACGGACATCTATCGTTTTTGGATATATTACTCATGTTATGAATGAAGTATTAACTCCATGTTGTCACCAAGAGGTAAGAAGAGAGTGGAGTATCTGAGATCTAATACATAACAGATGGGGATGCATAATTGGGGCCTCGATAAAACTGAAAAATAAGCTTTGAAAATTGTAAATGCTTTTTATTTTAAGCAGTGAAAATGTAAAATGAAATGTTATTTGATGATAGCTAAATGAACATCGAGTATTGAATAAACCTTAGATAGATCTTCACCAAATATGAAATTGTGAAATATTATTGGTAGATCTTCACCATATATGAAATTGTGAAGTAGCATTGATAGATTTGATGCTTCTAGCAATGTCATAGTAAAGATTTTGATTCCCATTTAACTGTCGTATACGTGAAAAATAGTTTATTATGTATGTCAAACGAAGTGCGGACTGTGTAAGTGCATTTATTCAATGGATAAGGTTAAAAATGCTGCCTTTTTCGTCGGCACCGCCCGTCGTGCCGGTCCCTTAGATTCAACTTCTCGACAAGCTCTGACAATCTGTTCATAGTTCACGAGGTGCCTAAAATCACGAGAAGTCCACAAACCCTCTGGTCAACTTTGACGCTCGGACCACTCGAATGATTAGTTAGATCAGTTGTTCGACTTTTCGAACGAGGATAAGGTCAGGACGTACAAAGACGAATATAAAATGAGGGATGATGTTGTCTCTTCAAGAAAAAAATGTGGAACTGACCTAGAAATTGCGATGAAAATTATCCTGATGGGAAAAGACTATCATGGTACAGGTCGACGTTGTCTCGTCGGTTGGAAAAATATGACCATCAAAGTGACATCGGCGTGATGCAGGATTTTATTAATGAGTACCTTGAAACTTTTTCTGTGTGTGTAATCAACGCTTTTGAAATGTGAACATGGCCTCAATAAGTATGCCTAACAAGCGGGACTCAGGAAAGCTTATCGATAGACCCTTCCGATTAAATTTAGGGTTGATATTCTGAAAAACTCTAAACTAACACACTATTGATAAATTTATCTTAAATTATTTTTTTTATCACTAAAAATCTCAAACTGGTATACCTTTAACAAATTTACTCCAAACTGATATACTTGTGACAAATTTACTCTCTGTTAATTTTTGATAAATTTTATTATCAAATTATTAAGTTAAATGACACGTAATAATTGAGTGATATACTAATTTGGGATTTTACGCTCCGTTTGTCACAGTTTACAATTTTTATGATTTTTTTGTGGTATTAATCCAATTTAGTGAAGGGTATATTTGTCACAAATTTACCAGATTAGAGTTTTTTGCGGTCGAATAAATTAGTTTGGGGGTAAAATTGTCATAAATGTACCAATTTAAGTTTTTTTATGGTCAGTCGGCGTAAATTTGTCACAGATGTACCAGTTTGAGATTTTTCATTGTCAAAAAAATAGTTTAGGGTAAATTTGTCACAAAAGTACTAGTTTGGGGATTTTCAGGATATTAACCCTTAAATTTATGCACTCAAAGAGATTGGCGCAGGACTTAAATAATACCGACACTGACACGCGACATGCGATATGACACGACATGACACGCCGACAAGTCGTTTATCAAAAAACAGATAATTCCTACACGTTGTGACACGTTATATATTAAATATATATATTTTTATATATACATAATAAATTATCATTTTTATGATTATTACGATCAAATTAATTTTATTCAAATTCACAAATAAATAAATAATTAAAAAAAAAAAGCCTAGAATGGATTTACACTAAAAGCATTAATTCACCATTTATTAATATCATTCATTGTTTCAATTTGACAAATTCAACTCTATTCCAATAATTCAAAAAAATAAGCAATCGACGTTTCGGACTCGCATGCTAGATATGTCGGAAGAGGGAAAAAAAAAATTTAAGGGGTGAATTGTGTATCATGGAAAGTGGGAGTCAAAAGAAAAGAGAAGACTAGGTTTTTCTTCTTTCTCCATTTATTATTTTTATTATTGTGTTTTATTTTTTCACATATATACATTTTGACATCTCATTTATTAAAAAAATTTTAAAATTGACCTCGATATCATAATCACGTATCAGAAACTCGTATGTTGGAATTCCGACTTGAGTGTTGGAGAGTGTCAGAAAAGTTGACCAAGTGTCGGATTTTTCGACACGCGTTGACCGAGTATCCGAAAGTGTTCGAGAATGTCCGACACGTGTCAAAGTGTCCGACACTACACGAAGACTCTTAAAGAGTTTCGATACTTCATAGGACGGGACCCTCATCTCAATGGAGGGAACTTTGGATTTTACATCCAAACGTATGGATGTAGACGATTAAACAGCTAATCAAAACTTGCAGTTGCATTACAATGATTAATATCGTATTATAAAGTTTCTAATTAAAATTTTCTTTGAAACTAGCCATAAACTTTGAAGTACATAGCCTATATAAAATTGGTACTAAAAGAAAATAAAGATTGGGAGTCTCCTAAATAAGTGTTGAAGTTCATTATACTTAGGGTTAATATTACGAAAAACCTCAAACTGAAACGTTGTGACAAATTTATCGAAAACTCTAAATTAGTATATCTGTTATAATTTTATCCCAAAATAATTTTGTTATCATAAAAATTATAAACCGATACATTTGTAACAAGTTTACTCTCCGTTAGTTTCTTTTAAGTTGTTTAATGTCACAAAAAACTATAAAGCAGTACATAGGTGACAAACAAAGGGTAAAACTCCAAACCGATACACTTATCGACTGCTATGTGTCATTCTGCTCAACAATTTAATGATAAATTTAATGAAAAATAACAGATGGTAAATTTATCACAAAAAAAATTATCAAAAAAGTCATATTGTACCAATTCAATCCTACTAAATTCTTTTTGGCCAATTAAGTACTAATTTTTTTATATTTATGCTAGTTAAGTTCATCTACCAATTTTGATCGACTAATACTGATGGGGCACTGCCAATGCTAACATGGATTTTTAATTAATATTTAAATAATTTTTTGAATTTTTATATTTTTTTCTTTAATTTTTTCCCCTAACCTCAGGGCTTTTGAGGGCTGGGATGCCCTCAATGGCCAAGGCATGGGCGTGTGGCCCCTCGCCCAAATTTGGCTAGGCAAGCGCCACAGCAATCTCACCCGATCTAGGTGAGCAAGGCAGCTAGGGCGTTGGCACTTGCATGTGGCCCCTCGCCCAAATTTGGCTAGGCAAGCGCCGCAGCAATCTCACCTAATCTAGGTGAGCAAGGCAGCTAGGGCGTCGCCTAGTGCCAACGAAGGTATCCTGGCCCAAAGTGCAAGGGGAAAAAAACTAAAGAAAATAAAGGAAAAAGGAAAAATTATAACAAAATTCAAACTATTATTAAAGTATTATTTAAAAAAATCCACGTTGGCGCTGGTAGTGCCATGTTAATGCCAGCCAACCAAAATTGGTTGAATGAATTTAACTAGTAGGTGTAAGACTAAATTGGCAAAAAAATTAAATTAAATTGAATTTAGGTTTAGAACTTTTTGGTCATTCTCTCATTTATCACAAATATACTGATTTAGGCTTTTTAGTAGTTAAAAAAAATAATTTTGGATAAATTTATCACCTGTGTACTAATATTGTATTTTTCGTGATATTAACCATTTATTTAAGCTAAAAGATTGAAGTAAAGGGGCTTTCTCTTCCTTTTTTTTTAAAAGAATTTCCAAATTTCCTGTTTCACTGGGACAGAGTTTTTTGTCAAACAAATACAAGGGAAGTATACTGACATATGTACACCAATGTACGATGAATAATTCTCATTACATTTGTGTGAATTACTAATCACATACATAAATAATCAGCCTATGGCCTTATATGACTTCTAATCTTTCGTGGTTGTTAGATTTGATGGAAGAGTTTCCAATTGAGATGCTTGTATGATTGTAAATTTGTAATCAAGATGGAATATCATTTGCTTTTCAAGATTAGATAATTTAAATGTAAGAGGAAATAATAAATGTAACATCCAGATTGGTAACCTAATGAGTGCCCCGTCAACTTATAAAAGTTGTACTGAAAGTCTGTTGGAAGCCTAACTGGTGCTCCGATAGCTTAAGTGGGACGGCTTTTAGATTTCATTCACAACATATTATAGGGTTTGGGACCGATTTGAGAAGTATTCAAACGTTATTGAGACGAAAAGACAAAACCCTAGATAGATGAACCGCACATCGATGGTGTAGTTGAACAACTCCCGGCGCAAGAGTCGAGCGAACCCCAATCATTGATCAACGTTACAAACTCCAAGCAATCATATGACTACACAAAAAGATTGTCCAAATCCCTCTCTATTCCCTCCAAGCGCGTCACAAGAAAGGATTAATAAAAGAAAATACACAAAGCAAAGAAAAGAAAGGACTGGTAGCTTGGCATTTTGCTCCTGTTTCTAGAAATTTCACAGCCTGTTCCGCGGACGCGTGTTGTGGGGGAAGGAATGGAGAAGAAGCCGTGAAAGCGAAAGCATAGCGACTTCCACTTCTTTCTACATTCTGTATCGACTAAGCAGATGGAGAGCTTGTTTCCTTGGTGAGTCACGCTTTTGAGGATGTGACAGCATCGCTCGTCGGAAGTTCTGTATGGTTTTGGGTGGGGGGTCCACACGTGTCTGGTCTCGTGTTGCGTTTCTTGCGAGAGCTCCATTGGCCGATTGGATCCCGTTAGGTTCTCAAGCCGTGTCACATTTTGTAGCTACCAGTCCAAGGGGATATGCGGTCCTCAGGATAGAATTAGTGCACTAGTCGAACCGGAAAATTCGTCCGTTTGAACCGGACTTCTATTAGCTATGAGGCCACGTGGGGTTCGTCGAATCTAATGGTTCGGATTAAGTCCATCCACTGCCGATCAGATGTGCAAGGAATGTTTGTCGCCGATCAAAGGGATGGATTGAGCATAACTGTCGTTTTCGATTCACAATTCCTAGTCAATTTTTGTGTGGAACAATGATATCATGCTATAAGTATAGTCACTTTCTCCCAATAATATTCCACCAGACGACATTCCGAAAACTGGTCCCAAGGCCAAAGATATATAATGTAGAGGAGAGATACGTATACCAAACATTTGATCCTGTTTGTGATTATTTGGAACAAAATTGTAATGCAATCCGAAATAAGTTAACGGCAAGAAAATGATGAGAAACAGCTTAATATGATAAGAGAGGTATAACGACCAAAAAAGTCTTAAAATTATTGCATTTATGCCAATTCAATTATAAATTTTTCAATTGTGCTAATTAAATTTTAAACCTTCTCATATTTTGCTAATTGAATCCATCCGATCAGTATTGGACAAGAATCACCCACATGGATATTAGCCATCCTATGTGGCACCAACGGCGTTTACGTCTACAATTTAATAATATTTAATAATATTTTATTTTTTAAATTACTTTTTTTATTTTTTAATTACTTTTTTTCTTTTTAATTTACTCTTTTTTTTTAAATAAGGTCGGCAAAGGTCGCCGTCCGACCCTTGTCGGCACTAGGCGAGGGTGTTGCAGCTCTCATCAACCATAGCCAAAGTCGATGAGGGCTTGTGAGCCCTCACTATGTCTGGTGAGGGCATGGGAGCTCTCACTTGATGCCCTCACTGTGGCCAATGAGAGCCTAGGCAAGGGCTATGATGCCTTTGCTAGCCAAAGTGAGTAGGGGTGAGTATAATTCGGATTGGACCGGTCCACCCTATAATCTTAGAATCAACCCGCACAGTGTTGGTTCTCAATTTTTGGGATCGAGGACTAACCTTATTAAGCTTGGGACCGAGGATCGAACTGACCCAATGGGTTTCGATCCAATTCCAAGATCAATCCGAGATCAATCGATAATTTTTCTATTTTATTTTTTGTATTCTCTGAAAAGACGACCGAGGACCAGACCAACCCGATAGATTCAATGATGAGCGAGGTCAGCTAAGAGAGGCGAGCGACGAGCATCAAGTGGGGCGAGCGTCGAGTGGGGCAAGCAGTGAACAACAAGCAAGGCGAGCATCGAGTGATGAACGGAATGAGTGATCAAAAGCGAGCGAGGCGAGTGTCCAGTGGTGAGCAGATAAATTGTTTCTTTTGATTTTGGCAAATTGCAAACTAAGAAGACAAATAAGATAAAAGAGAATGAGTACTAGAGGAGGATGCCTTGAGCCCTTTTGGATGTCATGATGACTTCTCACAAAAACATTTTCCTCCTTTGTAGATTATGGTTATTGACGCTGTAAAAGACATTAAAAATCTAAGATATTAAATAACAATGTAAAATTACTTGGATTCATCACTAAGGAGCTGTTTAATGTTGTTAACGCCGTTTGTTTGAGGATTTTCTCTATATAAAAAAAAGTATAAATATAAATAATAAATAATATATATATATATATTCATGGTTGGTCCGAGTTGGACCGATCCTAAACTCCCAAGATTGAAGACCAAACCCGTATAGTCTTAATCTAGGAATCCCAAAACCAAGGACCGATCCAGTCTTCCTAGGAACCGGACCAAAACCAGTAGAATTGGGCCGGTCTAGGTTGACCCTAGATTGATGCTCACCCCTAAAAGTGAGGCGCCCAACCCTAAAACAATTTGGGTGAGGCCGTAACCTCCAAATCGAGCGAGGGTCAACCGGCGACCTTTGCCAGCCCTAAGTCCAAAAAAAAAATTAATGAAAAATTTTAAAAATATATAAAATCCAAAAAATATTTAAAAATTATTTAAAAATATTCACATAAGTGCGGGCTATACCGCATAGGATGGCCATCATCCACATTAAGGATTTGTGTTCAAAATTCACAAAATGGACTCAATTAACAAAATGAGAAATGATTTATGACTCACTATTCACAATTGAAAAGTCTATGATTGAATTAACACTAGCGTAACATGTTTAGTTATTTTTTGATAATATCCCTAAGAAGGGATCAACAAGAAAAGGAAATATAATGATCCAACATTTCATAATTATAGGAGACTCACATGCCTTAAAAAGTAAATTTGTTGAGGGGATTGTTGATGAGTCCCCTCTGGCACTTATTTGGCAACCAAATAAGCAAACTTCTCAAATTTCATGCACTGCTATTCTTGTGTATTATGTGTAATTGATATTTTAGAAGTTAGTATATTCTTCCTTAAAAGTTTAGTAAATAAACTACACTTTCTCAATTTCAGAACCTGAGGATCATTTTCCCAAATTACAATAGGGAGAGAACACAAGTAAAGGTCGCCTTTCAGTTGCAACCACCCCTTCAGATTCCACAGGAAAACATTATTCGCTGCAAATAGGTATTTCAAGGCCAATTAAGGTTTGCTTTTTCTTTTGTCTTTTTGTGCAGCAGAAGAATCCTCAGATTGTTGCCCCTGGAGGAGGGAATTCAACTAAACACGGGCCCCTTGTGGGGGGAATAGTCCTAGTATTGACTCTTACCCACCAACTAACTCGATTAATTTCTAGGTATGACTATTTAGCTTACCATCCTGTAAACCAAACCTAAGACCTAAGACCACCTGAACGTTCCAAGGCCAGCTCTTTCCCATCAACCCAGGTCACATTCCGTCTCTTTTGGAAGAAGTTCTGCAGATGGGGCAGGCAGAGCTCTTTCCTTGGAGAGCTTCTATGGTCTTTTCGAAAAATCAATCCATCCTCGTACCGACTTCATGCTCGAATATACATCTTTCACATCTCTTAATTTGAAGGGTCGTAACACGCAAATACTTAAAAAGGAGCGACAGGCCGAGTTATCTTAGAGATTCCCGGTCCTTCGCTAGATACAAATGAATAAAGTACCCAGAGATCTCCTTTGTGAACTCTTTGCAATAGTACAACTGGCTATTCATGTATATCATTCCAAACCCACAAGCTGTTCTTCACCCACAACTATGTACAGCAAGATCACATGGAAAGTTTTATGTCCCAGAGCGAAAAAGGGTACCAAATTCAAACTCAAATGCCCACAGAAAAGCATAGGAGGTTGATTAAAATTGGCGAAACCACCAAAAATTAATGACGACGTTAGGACCTGTCGTTAGGCAATCAACGCCTGCCTCTGTAGTTCTTCGCCTTCAGCGACGGCTTCATTGCAGTGACAAATGTTGTCCCCTTGCCACGACCAGACTATGTCCTTGAGCGCCGGCCTAACATCTTCTTCACAGAATTTGACGTATTCCAACGTGTCCCCCGCCGACTTGCAGAGCTCGACCACTGCGACCTCCGGTGCCACCTCGAAGACCTCCGCCGTCACCGACAGCCGCCCCTTTCGCCCCTCGACCGGCCCCTTCAGGCTTATCTTGAAGTCCTTCACGCTCGCGATCTTGAAGCTTAACTCCTTCGCGAGCCCCTCGATCTTTGACATGATCGCAGTCGCCGAGTACTTGGAGGTGAATATGGACCCAGACTTCCGCTCCGTCTCGAAGAGGCTCGACAGGTCGAAGCCCGAAGACATTGATGAGATGAACTCGAATGCGTTGAAGAACTTCGGCGACACGACCTTCTTGGATTTAATCGACTCTGAATTCGGCAGCTTTCCCTCCTCTTCTTCTCTCTCGCCTGGTGGCTTCTCCGATTCCGGGACCGGAATCGAGAAAGCCAATGGCCGGCAGAATCCTTTCCGGAACCAGGGGTTACGCATTATTGCAGGGATCGTGATCCGCTTCTCGGGATCGGACACAAGCAGCCTCGACACGAGCCGCCTTGTGTCCGTCGAGAACCATGGCGGGAACTCGAACTCAGCCTTGAATACCTTTCGATACATCTTCATCAAGTTCTCTTCCTGGAATGGCAGGAACCCTGCGAGGAGGACGTACAGAATCACCCCGCACGACCAGATATCGGCCCTTGACCCATCGTAGCCCTTCTTCCGCAGGACCTCCGGGGCGACGTAGGCCGGCGTGCCACACTGTGTGTGGAGGAGCCCATCCTGGCGGAGCTGCTCCGGCAGGGCCGAGAGGCCGAAGTCGGACACCTTGAGGTCCCCGTTGTCGTCAAGCAGCAGGTTCTCCGGCTTCAGGTCGCGGTGCGAGACCCCGCGGCTGTGGCAGAAGTCGACGGCGGAGATGAGCTGCTGGAAGTACTTGCGGGCGAGATCCTCCTTCAGCTTCCCACGCGCCACCTTGGCGAAAAGCTCGCCGCCGCGAACATACTCCATCACGACAAAGATCTTGGTCCTGGTGGCCATGACCTCCTTGAGTTCCACGACGTTCGGATGGCGGACGAGCCTCATGACGGAGATCTCGCGCTTGATCTGCTCCATCATGCCTTCCTTCTGGACGTGGTCCTTGCCGATGACCTTAATAGCGACGCTCTCTCCGGTCTGGAGGTTCTTGCCGTAGTAGACCTTGGCGAACGTCCCCTTCCCGAGGAACCTGCCCATCTCGTACTTCTGGAAAATCAGCTTCCTCTCGCTCTCCTCCATTGCCATTCGGATCCAAGCAAGAAGAAAGGGTATAGACACCCGTGGGCCGTGTGCGCCTTTCGGTCTCTACGGGACAGGAAAGACCCCTGTGTTTTGCTCTGTTTTTCCCTCCTCCTCCTCCTCCTTGGGTTTCTGTCAACAGTTTAAGGTCGAGATCGGTGGGGGTTTTGGGAGGAGGGGTTGACTGAAGCAGTAGTGAGCAATGGAATCCATGAGAGGAGGGAGGAGATGGTGATCTTGAGAGATCCCATTGAAAAAAAGAGAAGGCAGGGGAGTGAAAGAGAAGGGATTATATGGAGGAGGGTTTTGATTGGAAGGGCATTAAAGAGAGAGGTTGAAAAAAGAGAGAACGAAAGGAAGTTGGGTTCTTTTGGTCATTCTAGATAGAGAGAGAGAGAGAGAGAGAGCACACAGAACGGAAGGCTGAAGAGAGAGAGTTTAATGTGTAGCGGCAGCACCTGGAAAGGGGAGAGGCCATGTAAATGCGGGACAATCGAGGCCACGTAATTGATTTTTGGATCAAAAGGTTGCAGCCGAGATACCCTGAAAACCCCTAATGATGGGCTTACTGAATCTTTTATTAATGATTATATGACCAAGTTAAGGGCTCTCTAGGTACGAGTTCGTTTGCAACGGCACCTAAAAATAAATCACAAATCTCTAAAACGTCTCAATTTGTTTGGTTGTTAGGTAGTGTGCTCATGTGGCTGATTCTTTTGCGGCACAACTTCAAATCTCTTCATTTATCCTATGCTGGTATCGGAATTATACTATTTGAGATTTGCGACATGGGAAACTTTGCCCGTGTCAAACTCTATTAGGAAGGAGTCGAATCGCGAAAAAAGTAAGTAAAATTTAATTGTAACTGTAGAATATAGATACTTTCTATATGCAACTTTTTTCAAAAAAGAAAAAATTGCTGGGAATTGTTGAATAATTCGGTGATCAGTCTGAGTTTGGTGTCGTGCATGTTTGAATTGACCTATCTTCTGCTTCTTTAGTGGCTAGGGTTTATTTTCTCGGGGATACAGGAGTTGGGCCATTGCGCCATAATGTCAAGTTTTGTGGCTCCCAAGACGTGCGTACAACTGGTCGGCCGGACCCTCTTAGTCTTCTGTCCTCCATCATTTTTGGGCTACTGTTATTTTAGACCAAGCAAAAAGGGTATGGACATTGCATGTGAAAAGAACTTCAATTTGGTCAATTTGTGATAGCTTTTGTGGAATTTTGAAAAGATGTTCGATCAAGGAAATTTTGCATTGGGATGTTAGGAAATTTGGTTGATTTAGACAAATGATCTTGTATTTCCATGAAATTAGAAGGATTTGACTCACCATATGACAAGTTATGGATTTTGAAAAAAAAATAAACGCTTGACATTTTGGTCGATTTAGGAAATTAACTCAAACTTTTGTGAAATAAGAAGGATTTTTACTTACCAAAAATAAAAATAAAAATAAAAAATGTTTATATTTATGTGTGAAAGGTGCTAGAGAATTAGGCTACTTTTGGTCGTCCGGATTTCTAACCAGGATAGGACTAGATAGGATAGGATATGAAATCCTGGGATTTTCTATATCCTATCCACTGTTTGGTAAAACGCAAAGTATTAGATATATTCACATATATTCATATCATATTATATATATATATATATATATATACTTTTAATATAAACAAAGATATCATTGTAAATGAACCTAAAAGTTTATAAACAGAGATGGTGAAAATCTCCATGACGCTATTCCTTAATTTATTTGTATTTTTTTATTTTATTTTTCCTTTTTTTTAAATTATTTTCTTTATTATTATTTTTTGCCCTTTATCATTCTTTAATAAATTTTTATCAAATAGTAAACTGTACTAACATACCTAAAATACAAAATACCTAAAATATATAATAAATATAAATATATAATTTATAAATTGAATGTTTATTATAAGATAGAATTAAAGTTGAATGTATAAATAAAAAATATATTTTTTTATTTTTTAAATTTCTTAAATTAGAATTCAAAGATTATTTATATTGAAATATAATTTTAATTTTGTTAATTTAATAAATTTTTTATTTGAGAAAATAAATTTCCTATTATGAACATTAGAAATCCTATCTACCTTTATCCCACCTCCACCATGGGATAATTTTATCCGGCCTATATCCCCCTTATATCCGATTTTATTATATCCTAAGCAAGCACCAAACGTAAGATAGGATAAATCATATCATATCCCAAATTTTATCCCGACTGTCAAACGCAGCCTTGAAGAATGTGATTTAAAGTGTCAAGAGATGTAATTCAAAGTTGAATTGCGTTTTTGCCCATCATAGAATATTACCTTAATATGTTCGCCTTATTGCACATATGGGCTTTTTATGGAATTTTCATTGATAGAAGCTTTACATCGAAATCATATTTTAGGTTTGTTTCACCCTATAGAATGACAATAAAGATAGATGCAAATTTATTTTTTAGCATAAAAGGAGAATTAAATGCTGAACTTTTATGACCAGATCGTAGCTATGTAATATTCCCCCATTTATTCTTCCAATTTGGGAATTTTTTTTTTTCCTTCTCCAGTAGCACTTGTCAGCCGGTGCGTGAAGATTTTTTCCTACAATTATTAGAATATTTAAATTGGTTGCCGACCAAGAAGTGTGCGCTCATCTTGGAATATGACACGAAGAAAAAGTTGCACTGGAGCAGCTCGCGCTTGGAAAGGTCGCACTTGGGTTTTAATTAATATAAAATTCTCTCAGGAGCTGAGTTTGAATAGATAATAAATAAGTTTGCGTTTTAATGAGCCGTTGCAGATTGTCCCCCGGGCAAGCAAAGTCAATAGGAACAATACAAACGGTCAAAAGAAAGAGTTGACTTTGATTTCACGCATAGGGAATTTGTCCTTTTTTTCTTTTTATTTCCTTGAAATAGAGACACTGTAGGTGTCATAATTTTTATACAGTGCTAACTTCAATTGCATATTAAATGTTGTAACTTTCATAAGAGGAATTGAGTGCTCTACCTTTTGAAAAAAGGTTTACCACAGAAGTCGAAAATTTTACATATCATGACACTTGTCATGAACATTTGTTAAAATTTATAATACTTAACAATCAACTGAAAAATCATGACACTCACGAGAGCGTAGAAAAAAAAATTGGCATTTGTGGTCTCTTTATAATATTAAACCCAACTTATGATAATTCTCTTGTGAACAAAACTAATATGCTAGATGTTGTTATTTTTCCTTTAATTATGCATTTTCTTCCTTCTTTTGAATTGGACTATCTTGATTTTTCTTCTTTGTCAAAATAGGAAAGAATAAAGAAAACAATAGGACAACCGTTCACGTTCAATTTTTGGAGCGAAACAAAGGAAGTATTTAAATAAGTTTGGTAAAGAATTAAATCGATCTTCGGCTTGGCGCTTTTGGCAATTAGTGCGTATTGTTTTCCAACGCATTTCTTGGCCAGCAATTCAACAATATTATCGGCCATTAAGTAAGATAGAACGCAATGTTCAGGTGATTTTAACCTTGATTATAAACTTGATTATTCTTCAAGTGGATTGCAATTAGAAGGATTTTATCGTGGCCAAGGTACTTGTTAAAAGCAACTTACTAAAAGAAAGTCTGCAATTGCCAATAAACACGACTTTCATTCTAAACAGACCAAAATTTCCTTGTTTTACAAAAAATGTATTTATCATTAACGGACCAAATTTTTAAAAATATATATTTTTCATTATATTTAGGTCTTGTTTGCATGCATTTTTTTTTTCATTTATAAACAATAAAATCTTTTAACATGTCTTTGGTTTATTATAACGTTGATTGAAATCAACGTTCGTTTACATGAAATAATAAATATGTGTTTAATGCCATTTTCGTTTAACAACGTGTGTTATGTCTAACTGCTATTGTGTCGTTACTCATTAGTTCATTATACCTTTCGCTCATAAATCGTCTGATTAATATAAGTATCAATGCCACATCAAAAAAGAAAAATTATTTTATCAAAATAAACAAAAGAAACACATTGTTTATTATTTATAGTTGAATATAAAAAAGTGCAATGGATGTGCAATACATTATTCATCATTTCATATATTTAAAGGAGACGTCAAAATTTCCTTACATTTATATAAATCATAGATAACAACGGAATCACTTTCTGCTTTCATTAATCTAAAATTATGAAAATAGAAGATTTCTGCTTTCAGGATAATATATATATATATATATATATATATATATTTATATTCAAGAACTGGGTTTAACCGTAACCATCCAACAGTGTTTTCCTATGAAAAATTTCGCTTTTGAAAATTTAAAAATATATTTATATATAAGTTACCAAACGACCTCTTAATTTTTCTATTTTTAAAATCGTAAGGTGCATCATGCATGCTCTTTTGTTAGTGTTATATAAAGAAATCAAAACTTGAAATATTTCTTATTGAGTGTGGCTTTATTTTTATTGATGCGTTGGTCATTGTAATAATCCGTTCTTTTATAAATCAAATTTACAGAAAAAGTACCCTTAGTCATGAACTCATCATATATATCAATTCAATACTAAATTTTTTAATCTTTACTAATTTAATTTTGTCCTTTGCATGAAAATGACTAACGTGATGGTTCAGTCATTCAATCGTCCTATTGTCATCAATTAACGGCAAAAATTGACAAAAATGAATATATTTAAAGTTTTCATAAAAATTTAGGATTAAATTACCGAACTTAAAAAGTTTAGAACTTAACGAGCATCCGTATAATAACATATTGTTACGTGAACAGTTTCCTCTCAATTTAATAATTCTATGATGGAGCCCATTTATAAAGAAATCTTTATTCACCCATAATTCTCTCGTTTTTTGTCAAACGGTCGAAGACCTTCCACCTGGAAGAGAGTAGGTCGCTGACCGTCGGATTGATTTGCATCCGCGCCCCAATAATATCAAGGAGCATAAGCCAAAGGACTGGCCCCAAAATTCCATAAAATAAGGCATAAAAAATGTAAAAATAAAGTTGAACAGGCTGCTTTGGCGTTAGTCTACTTCAATTTCAAGTAAAGATGCAATGCACCCGCCTTTTGAGAAATATTATATGTTTTATAATTGGGGTACGTTGTATAAATTAGAATATCTTCATTATTGCAGAGATGCAATATGTCTGAGTGGAGGGTCCTATGAGGATCCAACAACCCCATAATGAGGTAAAATATGTGGCCCAACACCAAAGATCTTCTGATCTTGAAGGTGTGGGACATTTCATTAGAAAAATAAATTAGAATAGAATGAGAAGACAATTAAAAAAATAGAAAAGAAAAGAAAGAAATTTTGTTGGGTATGGGGATGTCGACTTCCGGATACTACTGGATAAGAAAATTTGAAATTTATTTAGTATCTATTTGTTTATTTTATAGAAAATGAATAATTTGAAAATTATTTTCCTAAAAATATTGATTTGTATCATTTGAAATAATTGATCGATCAAAAATAATTTCATTATCGACGATAATTTATTTTTAATTACTTTCGTAAGCAGTATTTTTGGCTTATTCATTTTTGTAGACAATACAAAGATCATTTTAGGAAAATGTTTTACAAATCATTCATTTTCCGCAAAACAAACCGAATTGATCCTAATGGATTTTGGAGCTGCAATCTTTTTTTAATCATTTTAGGGTTACTTAAGTCTATTGCGGTAAAAGAAAAATCTATTGTGGTTATGCAGAGGAGACACTGCTCTGAGGCCAAATGATGAAGAACAGAATCTACGTGGCGTAAATAATTGGAAATTGTAAAAATGTAAGAGAAATTAGATGGCGCGAAAAGAAATGGAGCAATTAGAGAGACGCAAAGGAAAGAGATAGAAACGCCGATTGTCTCCATTGTCTCCAGCGATATCCATGGCTAAAGCTCTTGGTTTATAGGTTTCATTCCTTCCCAAAAACAAGATCAATTCATCGTTTAAAATAAGTATTCTGTTAGCCATAATTCATAGGCAGCCTAAACAAAAGTTAAACAAGAAAGTAATTCTAAACTAACAAATATGTCCAAATTAATAATTCAGATCTTAGATAGTATCAAATATTGAATAATTTATAAGGAAATTGAATTAGCAAGGTGGTTGACGACTCTTGTATTGCATTAATCTATCCCATTGCAAGGAACTCGACTCGACCCCCAACAAGTTTGCCCGATGACCTTTCCAAAGAATTAGATGATAAATCAATTTCATCTCAATAAAAATATTCAAAGAATAGAAAAATAAATATTGAGATTATTATTATTGGATCCATAATCACAATTGGATAAGTGGTATGTATGTTTCGAGTGAGCTCTGTAATTTAGTTCTTTCGCATGTCAATCATCTAATGGTGAATGCATAAATTATATTTTACATTGATGGCGATCTACTAAAAATTTAAAAACGTAAAAATATGTCCATAACAAAAAAAAAAAAAAATTCACAAACCATCACGAGAAAAATTCTCAAAATCGTTCAAATGAGGCATTGAATTCTCTATTATCAGTCTCGCACTTATATCTACAAGCTCTGGCACATAATAATTATTTTCATTTTCGTGACCAGCTTTCTTTTAACTAATTATTTCAGCTAAAAGTGTAAAACTAGTGAGTAGTGAGTAAGATTAAGATCGATGACTCAACGGCATTAGGTTAATGGTTTGCGCATATAGGCTTAGATAGACTATAGAGAAAGTTTAAAGACACGCCACTTATTTTAGAAGAGAAATTATAATGTTACCCCGTGCAATGCACGGGATTAATCAGGCAGATGAGAGAAGTGCAATGATGTAGTACAAAATATGTACTTATTTGTCTAGAGAATAGCGAAACTGTTTGACGTCTTTTAGACTTTATTGTTATTTTATGACAGAATGGTCGATTAAGCCAATGGAATTACAGTACAAAATGAAGCGTATATAGCCCTCGTCTCTGGTCAATCACCGAGGTTTGGAGACTCATAGGGGAAGAAAGAAGGGAAGAAAAAAAAACAAAAAAATGAAAAACAAAAGAAAAAAAGGAAAAAGAAAGTAAATAAATAAATAAGTAGATAATTCGAAAAAATATTAATATTATTGAAAATTATCCACGTTAGCACTAGTTGGCCAAAATTGACCTAATGGACTGAATTGATACAAATACAAAAGGTTTATGACACAATTAAAAAAATTAAAATTAAATTAGAATACTTTGTAATATGCTTAGGATTTATATTTTTTTGTGATTCTCCCTCATGCAATTACTATTCACAATCACAACCACTTTAATCTAAATTAATCTCAATTTTTTTTTCCTTTAAAATTCCCGAGACTCCACTAAATTAAGAGTCAAGCCAATAAATTCTTCAAAGAGAGGCGAGTTTACAAATTTATCCAATTTAGTTAGTTCAGATACTTCAATCGCTTTACAAAGAATTGACCCGATTAGCAAAGGCGGGAAATAATGAACAACAATGACTCATTTGGTTCGTGAAAATGAATTATTTGGGAAATATATATATATATATATATATTTAAAATGATCGCTTATATCACTTGAAATAATTAGCCACTAAAATATTTTTCATTATCAATAACAATTTATGTTTAAATATTTTCATGAACAATGAAAATATTTTTGGTTAATTTTTTTTAAGTGATATAAGAAATCATTCTTAAAAAGTATTTTTCAAATTATTCATTTTTTTTATGAACAAACGTAGCCTAAAACAAGACAAGCCTGTATGGTTAATTCATGTATCATAAAATACCTATACAAATAAACTAACATAACAAGCTTTACTAGCGACTAAGCAGTAGTCCAGTAAAGTCGCCAAGATGAGACGTAAGCTGTAGACGTTGGCCCGTCTTTGCGGCATTGACATTCTCTTCTGTAGTTGAGATATCGTTTTAGCAATATGATTCGGCAGATTTTATAGAACTTAAATGCTCCCAGAATGAAATTTTCCTAAGTTTATCAATCGATTAATCACTTCTTTAACAACATAGGACAGCCTGCCCGCTCCGTCGCTGAAAAAAAAAACACTGTTATGATCTCCATTAATGCATTTTTTTTGTCGAGGAAAATATGAAAAATACGTGTTGGGTTCCTAAAGAACGTATTTTGTTGTTGATGATGATGATACAAAGTACACCATCATGACGTTGTATTATATGTGTAGCTTTCTAATGCATCAAGACCGAGCACATTAGAGAGGTCACCGAAATGGACCCAACTAAATAATAAATCGCTAGTGGCATCTAACAATTCAATTTTGACATGGCGTGAGTTGAGACTTCTTACTTGAATTTTTCACGCTTTGACTCTGTTTAATTTACAGAAAATGGATGATTTGATTGCTTGAAATAATTATTCACTAAAAAATATTTTTATTATCAGTAATAATTTATGTCTAGATATTTTTACGGACGATAAAAATATATTATATTCATTCATTTCTCTAAGCAACACAAACTATCATTTTTAAAAACATGTTTTTCAAATCATTCATTCCCCGAAGTAATGTTCGAATTACGTCCTTGGTTACCTTTGTCGCAGGTATACAGGCAGTTTAGGCGTGACCCGACATCTCCGAGGGACGAGTTCCAATGAGGCACGCACGATGGGTCCATTTCTAGGCTTCCCGTTGTTGAAGTTGATTTTCTGGATAAGCTTGATCTTCTAAAGTTGAAGATATGGATCGTAATGTCTATTTACCGGACGTACTAGCACATGGTTTTGGACCCTATTTATATCAAATCTGATTTCCATACAATATGTCTGACAGGAACGGGTGCA
This sequence comes from Eucalyptus tenuipes, assembly GCA_014182365.1. Lineage (NCBI taxonomy): Eukaryota > Viridiplantae > Streptophyta > Magnoliopsida > Myrtales > Myrtaceae > Eucalyptus > Eucalyptus tenuipes. The sequence continues at coordinate 14,534,107 of CM024539.1, read as the reverse complement.
AAAGACAATGCCTTCGTAGGAAGTAAAGTGCCCCTTGAAAAAAATAGCTCATAAACTATTGGCCATCTCAAGAGGTTCTTTCTTGGAAGTCGTTAGAGAATTCTAATCCGTATATACCAAATACATGAGAAAATTTTCCAATTCAATTCTAAACTTATTATACAACATCCAATTCAATTTTAAACCTTTCAATTTTACTAATTTAATCTTAAACTTTTTGACATCTCACTAATTTAGTCCTAAATCTTTTAATGATTTGTCAATTTAGTCATAAATCTTATAACGATTTGTCAATTTAGTCTTTTCAATCAATTTTAACTAGGAATCACTAACACAATGGTCTAACCAGCATCGGTCCTCCTACGTCGCACATCGAGTGCTGTAATGGAATTTTTTTACAATTCTTTTAATTGTATCATTTTTTTTCCTGTTTTCTTATCACTCGGATCCTGCAAAAAGCAGGGAAGAAAGTCTGGCGTTTCTGAAATCCTCAGACGGTCAAGCCAGAAATTTAGCTTAATGAATAATTTTTTTTTTTTCACTTTCTTGGCAGGAATGAATGAGTGTTATTATTTATGCCCGTTCCCCCAAGTGATATTTGAATTACGTCCTCTGGTAATTTTTGGCATGTCGGGCTCGGTAACCTTCGTTGCGTGTAATATGGGCAGTTTCGACGTGATCTGCAGATCCGAGGGGCGAGTCCCAATGCGGCATGCACGATGGGTCCATTATAGGCTTCCAGTTGAAGTTGATTTTCTCGATGAGCTTCGATCTTTCGAAGTTGAAGATATGGATCATTATGTCTATTTTACCAGAAGTAGAAACACGTGGTTCTGGACCGTATCCATATCAAATCTGATTTCCATACGATATGTCTGACAAGAACAGATGCAAAAAAAAAAAAAAAAAAAAAAAAAACTTTCTTAGGGATTAAAGGCCCCCTAAAAAAATAGCTCCTAAACAATGACTATATTTGGACCCGAGCAGACCCTAAAAAGGTTCATGAAAAGGGGAGAACCTCCAAAGGGCGTGGCTCTACATAGGAATCCTCCATATTCCCTTTTTCTTAGGAAGAAAAGTATATGGAAGGGATTTTGGGGGTGCTAAGCACATGGGCACCAATACATTAAAATAAATAACGTAGTCATGTTAGCCCACTTGGGTTATTAGAAAGGCGGGGTGGCCCTAACATGGGAAGTTAAACTCTCAACTACTTGGTGAGGTTACCTTGTAACCAGACATCAATAATCCAGGCGGCTCCCCCGGTTATAAGGTTACCTTATAAGTTTGGATCTTCTAAAGTTGAAGATGTGGATCGTGATGTCTATTTTTATAGAAGTAGTAACGCATGGTTGGGGACCTATCCATATCAAATCTGATTTCCATGCAATATGTTTGATAGGAACAAGTGCAAAAAACAATGATTTCTTAGGGATTAAAGTCCCCCTAAAGATGTAGCTCCTAAACTATTGGCCACCTTAAGAGGTTCTTTCTTGGAAGTCCTTGGAGTATTCTTGCTAGTATTCTGGCTTGTATAAAAAATTGTCCTAAATCCTAAATATATTTTATATTGGTCAATTCAGTTATAAGGTTTTCAATTTTACCAATTTAATCCTAACTTTTTAATGATTTACCAATTTAGTTTTCCAAGTAATTTTAACTAAAAATCATTGACACAGTAGTCTAGTTAGCATCAATTGTCTTATGTAGCATGACCAATGTTGATGTTGAAAATTTTTAGATTTTTTCTATTTTTGCTTTTCTTTTCTTTTTTTTTATTTTTTGTTTGATCTTTTTTGCTCTCCTAACCATCACCAAGCCTCATCAATGGCCGGTAGAGGTCATTGGCCTTAGGTGAGGAATGCTCGAGCCTAGGCTGGCAAGGGCCATCCTCGTTAGATCAAGCGAGGTTCACCCTCATTGGCCTCACCTAGGCTAAAAGGGCAACCAAGCAAAGGGCGGCCCCCACTAAATCTGTCGAGGGTGACCCTTGCTAGCCCACACAAGGGTGTCCCTTGCCCTGAGGCCCAAGGGGCATCCCTCACCTAAGGCCGACATAGTGAAAAAAAAAAAGGGGAAAACGCTATTAAAAGAAAAAGAAACAAAAGGAAAAGTGAAAAAAGAAAAAAAAATTATAAAAATTATCTACATCAGCATCGCCACACCATGGCGGTTAGCACTAGCTAGATAGTCACGTCAATAATTTTCAGTCAAATTTAGCTAGAAGAATTAAATTGGCAAATTTTTAAAAGGTTTAGAACTAAATTGATGAAATTCCCTCATATTCAACGAGTCAAATTATAACGCGGAAAGAAATTATTGTCTTGAATCATTGTATTAGATCAATTCAATCCTATACATGTCAAATAATAGAAATACACGTTGATTCCATCTTAAAAAGACATGTTCACATATGTACGTATACTGCACAGTTATCTCATTCTATGTTTATTCAATCTGCCTTATCATTTGTAGTCTTGTAATATTTAATTCACCATAGTGTTTTTCGTTCAGTGTTGCTGTTAGGTAGCAACCTAAGCCAAATTTCCCACATCATATTTAGTTGTATCTACCTTTCAAACTCCGTCAAAAGTAAGTTATTCGCGCTAAGTAACCACGGCGACTGGAGGCAAGTAGGGCCACTCCCCACAAAAGCAACAAAAATTAATGGTCCGAGTAACATTTGATAACCAAAATATTTGTGGGTTACGAACTATTGTAACTAACTTTCCGTGTCTTTCACATAGAGGAAACTTTACAAAATATATTTAAGAATTTTACCACCATTTTAGTCTCCTTGGTTGACTTTAAAAATCAAAATAAATGTAAGGATTGTAATCGTTTATAGAGTAATAACAACTATTTGGTTCTTCGCTTTTGTACTCCTCAATTTTTAACATCCATCAATGAATTAAGGTATATACGATACTTTTTTTTTTCAAAATTATAAGTCTTAATATTACTTACTCTAGATATTTTTTACTTTCCGCAATTTGTCTACCCTTAATTTTATTTCACAAGTAAGGTATGTTCGGTACTCATTCTATTTTGATTTAATATTCTAATGCTAGTGCATTTTTTTTTTCAAACTTCAGTACTTTTAATTGATATATCGAGTCAACTTCATTTTATGTACCTGCCAAGAACATAAATTAATTAAAATATTAGCTGCATCATAATGAAAATCCCCCCTTACCAACTCAAAATCTTGGCTCGTCATTGTCACTAAGGATTATCGAATTACTTCCACACAAGTTGTCCGATAAATTATGACTTAGGATATGTTTGTTTCAAAAATACTTTTATAATAAAAAAAATGTCTTTCCCTTTTCGTGTTTAGAAAATTCATTTTTCTAATTTTAAACATGTATATTCTCTTTAATTATAAATGATTTTTTGTTGAACGATTATTTTCAGTAAACCAAAAGCATAAAAACTAAAAAATTTTATAAGTAAAAATATTTCTCACCCAAATAAACACACCGCAAGTAGGAAGTATAATTGCGACGTGGCTCTTCCTTTGAGTAGTTTAATTCGATGATTATCCGAATGACGTCCTTTGTCTTCAATGATGCGCACAAATTATTGGATAAATAACCTTATCTATCCAAGAGAAAGATGTACCAGAGAAAATCCACGGGCAAAGCACTACTCGTGCCACGAAACCGACGGCAACTCTCTCTATTATTGGGGGTTCCGATCGACATGAACCGTGCAAGCCTCTGCAGCAGCGACAGTATCTGATAATGATGATCTGATCATGGTTATTATATACGCTCTGACTCTGTGCATCATGACGTGATCACTTTGAAAGGTGACAGACAAATGGCTTTTCAGGAGTCACGCGAGGTGGCCACACTCAAGCCAAGCGAAAGGAGGTTTCAGTAGTCATTTGATCATTTACCCTTGAGGATACAAGTGCAAATTTTGCTAGTCAGCCATATTTCATATGTTTGTAATGCATGATTGTGAGGTAAAAATATGATTAGACGTGATATAATGGGGTGAAGTTGGAGGCTTCTGCAACCTTAGACCAGAGAGATTATATTGAAATTTTTTCATAAATATTTTGAACTAAATTAGCAAATTAGTGATTCTTTATAAAAATTGATCGAAAATGACTACATTGAAATTTTACACAGAGCATTAAATTGCCTCAATTAAAAAATTTAAAATTAAATTGACATTATTAAAACATGTTTAGAATTGATCGAATAATCTTCTCGAAAATTTAAACTTAGAGGTGGGCCAAATTTCGTGCAGTGGTGGCAAGTGATTGTGCTACTACCAAGTAGATACGCAAGGTCTGTTGGCTATTGTGGTGGCTCCTACAAGGGTCGACAACCCTCGTTGCTGAAATCGGAGGGTGACGGTTTTAATCTTTAATATATATATCCCTCGGTTTTTGGTTTTCTAGTTTAGCTTTTCTGCCTTTTCTTTTTCAAAAATTCCATTTTTTGTTTTCTTCTCAATATATTTATTGCTTTTTCCTTATTTTTTTTATCCTTTATTTATTTTCTCTATTCTACTTTTTCAAGCATTCTTTTAATCTAAGCGCCACATCAACCCAATAGATATTCAAAATACTATTGAAATACTAGGTTAGCATTTTTTTGTTTATCAAATTGTATGGAGCAAAGCTATGTACTCTATTATATTATTTAAACAAGTTTTAGCACTTGATTATACATTTTGAATATTTTAAAACTCAATTGGACTTCTGCAAAAAGATTCAGGGATTTCTAATGCACATATAACATCCTCATAATTGGAAGTTCCTTCTCACTGTCTCTTAATATGTCCAGAGTTTATTTAGAGTGACTTTTACTTTTGATTTTTCACTTTACGTAAATCTAGCGAAGCAAACACCTTGACTTTTTCCGTTGATCTTAAGCACTTGAAATTTCGTAATATATCAACATTATACGTGGACTCACATATAGTTTTTTTAATAAATTTTTAATTTCATATAACGTTTATATTTTGACGGGATAGTAAAAAAGTTAATTTAGACATTTAATACGTCCATGCAAATAACCCCTTAATTCTCAAACTAATCTTACAGTATATTTGATTGCAGTAATGGCTATTAAGTTACAAGTCTGTTATAGGCCAACTGACCTTACGATTTTACTTGCGGTAAAAGTCATCACATGTAGTCTCAATTATAGCCAAAACCGTAATAGTTGTCACAGCCTAACTATAACAACTATTCTCAAAACACCCAAATCCTTTCTCTCCCACTCACTCTATCAATATTAGATTGTTAATTAATAACTAAATTTATGAAAATAATAATTGATTAAGATTGTTTTACATACTTGTAACGCCATTGATACTTATTTTGGCATAATCACATAAAATATCATTAATCAAATAAAATACTAAATAATAATTAAATGATTTATTGTAATAATAAATATTTAGTATTAATAATACATAGTTATCTATTACATTAAAAATTACTCATAATATAATAATTTGGTCAACATTGGTTGATTATCTTAATTACTAATTATATTAATATATGCTCAAGATTTTTATGATATAAATTTGATCATTTAATAAATTATTATAATTAAGTTAATTAGTTATCACATAACTAATAGTATGATTGAAATAACATAGAATAGGGCCACACTCATGATTGGCTATTAAAGTGATTATTACCATACTATAATGTTTATTTTAATAGAACTATATTCTATGTGCTTAACTTTAATGATAATCATAGATAAATTATTTCATCAAAATTCATGATTGACTATTTAAGTGATGACTGGTTATGATAACTCTAATTCTGATTTTAGAGCTCCTCTCTTAAGACATACGTTATTTATGGAACCCAAGAGTGAAATAGATATCACATTATTTAAACCAAACAACGTAAGAGTTATTACAATTCTGTTAAATTACAACATAAAAATTATTACATTACAATCTTATTCCATTGCTGCAACCAAGCTGGCCGTTAAAAGGATAGCGTTTAAACCGAAATAAATACACTGTGCAATTCCAGATCCTACAAAAAATCCACTGTTGTATGGTGTACAATTTGCGGCATTACTTCCTAACTAAGCTAACTAAGAAAATCTTCCGAGTCACATCGCGATGGCAATAATTCACGGGATGATAACGCATCGACAAGTTGCTATATCTGTCCATATCGTTGAACTTGGTTGGCGAGATACTTTGTGCACCTTGTTTGGCACCATAAAGCTTCCGACATTGACATAATCCGAATAGACTTTCCGTTTGGAGCATAGCATGGAGTTGATGAATTGCGATGTAAATTATAACTTGCAAGGAAAAGACTTGATCTCGACCACCAAGACAAAGTTGTGGCGTAGTGGAATTTGTGCTCATTAATTATGAGGCGAAGAGTTTAATTCCAACATATATGCATATGCACGACGACCAACGCATCACAAGAGATAAAATTTCTTTTACAATTCATCCTTGGATGTAAATGAAGATGTCTATACAGATGGATATGGAAGAGGGTTTATTTCTATATAGATCTTGGTTAAGTAAAATGATTTTCTTTTGAACTTTGACATGAAATTTAGCGAACCAATAAGATATTTAAGGATGGAGAAGAAATCATAGATATAATATTAATTGGTTTTTTCTTAGATGGAGTCTGAAAAGACCCAAAACGCAAAAGCAGAGTCTAGACAATTTCGATTTGTGCATAATTGAGATTGTTGCTGCATGTCCATGCAATATGGAGGTAAGTCTTTACCCCCTATGACTATTTATTTATCTATTTTCCAAGTCACCCTCTGCTTAATTTTTCTTTCTTTGTTACTTTTTTTTTTTTATCACATGGACGTTATTATTTGGAGATATATTGCCAAAACTTAATAAATCAATATACGTATACGTATATGTATATAAATAATCAACTTCCTGAAACTCTGTGGGCCCCACGAGGCCCATGTTATCGCCACATGTGGAGCCCCGACTCTGTCGGCCGATTTTGTACCCATTTAATATTTTTTTTTTTATTGAAGTTCGTTAGTGGGTCTGATGTTGTGTTGTGACGGGTTCAAATGTCATCTGTCAATAGAAGACTATTTCTACTATCATAATTCCCCGAATAAAGAAAAAGGGTAATTGGAAAAGAAAAACAGAGTTGATTTAAAAGTTGGGAATGGAAAAGGAAAAGATAAATAAAAATTTCTCTTATGATAAGGCGATATGTGCGATATTGGATTGGATTAGGTGAATTTCCTATGAAAATTTAACAAGATAAGTATACTTAACTAATTTAATTATATCTTAGTGATTTGAATTAATAAAACCAAATATATATAATAGACATTCCTTTTTCTTTTTTTTTTTAGTCTATTATTAGACATTCCTTTTTCAATATGTCACTAAACATAATGATTTCTAGGAATGAATTATACTCATTTGGCAACTCGAAACCCCCTAATTCCAGCTGGCTTATTTTAACAACCCAACAAATCTCGTAGGATTTTTGAGTGTTCTGGGATGCGAGTGGATCCAAACTTGAGGAACTATTCAAAGTAATCCTTTTTTGTTTTTTTTTTTTTTTTATAAAACACCTAGAATTACTAATACAATTTTACCAACCCTATAACACAAAATTAATAATTGTCGACCTTTAATAGACTAAAATCTAATCTAGGATTCCTGAACCACACATTGTCTTTTTATCCTTTAATGTTAAATTATCATAATTTATATATTTACGAATGAAAATTATTTAAATTTGAAATCTGCAATACATGGGATCCGAATAAATGGTCATGGTTACAGTCACCTCACTAAGTAAGGCCAGATTTATAGCTTTATAGTCAAAATATACAGATTTAAAATCGATTGGCCATTGTTCAGAGAAATTGTTTAATCAGTCTTAAATCTATTACACGTTTATCAATTCAGTGTAAATTTTTTAATTTTGTCAAATTTCTCCTAAAGTTTTATGCGAAATTTTAATATAATCTTTTCGACCAATTTTCTCCGAAAATAGTTAATATGACGATCCAACTATATTTAGTCGTCTCACATGGCAAATCGTCACATTATCGATTTTCGATGAAAAGTTACTAGAAGGAAAAATATTGAAATTCACATAATGTACAAAATTAAATTGATAAAATTTAAAATTTAAATATTAAATTGATATACATATAATAAATTTAAAAGTAATTAGATAATTTTTTTTTCCATCATCGATAGAGACATGGAATGAGATCTATCCCAAATCTAGCCCCTTTTCATCCTTACGCATGAGACAGGTTCAGGCGTCGCAATCAGCTGACTTCATAGGTGGGATTGTCACGATCACCAAGCAATGGGGCCTCGTTCCTAACTTGCTGAATTTATGGACAGCGCATCAACTGTACTTGGCTTAGATTTTGTCTGGGAAGACCACGATGGATGGTGCTTGCCTTGAAGTGATTGGATGTGGCTTTGACATTCCTGAAATCAGTGAAATGTCTCCAGGCGTCGCCTTGGACTTTGCTCGAGTTAGACTTTCGTTTTAGGACCTTACCCACATCCACCTATTGATAATAATTAGTAATTATTCCATAAAATCTGCATGTGTGGTTTAATACAAAAAGGTACCGATAATCTCACATTAAGAGGGTCAGAACGATAAATTTTAACCAAAATATGCATAAAGTTTGAGAAAATATTACAAGTCATCCCAACTGCTAACATCCTCTAATATGAAGAATACACCTTTGCATCCTAGAACAAACCTCATCGCTAGTAAAGACCAAAGGGTCATTGCTTGATTAGCGCGACATCCTCCGGAATCTCCCCGCAAGACCCTGGCTTCCATCATCCAAAATTGCCCATCTCTATTCCACCGCCAACCACCGTCTATTGTAGCCAAATTCCAACCTGCTGCGGCCGTAAGCCCCCTTCTTGCAACTGTCGCCGGCTCCCCTTGCCTGTCTGCTCTTTCACTGGGCTTTGCGATTTCCATCTCTGCAATATGTCTCTCTGTCACTCTGTGCTGAAACTACATTGGGGCCGAGGTGGAGGCTTGCGACCTAAATTGAGGTTGACAATAGCTGCGAGGAGGTCATCGGCCTCACAGCAAGTAGAAAGGTTGGGGCTAGCAACAGGGTAATTACCAAAAAAGTAAAATCATTATCCTATGGTATAATGGTCAATTGAGTCAAAAACATTTTAGTTTTACTAATTTCGTCATAAACCTTTTGATGATGGCCAATTTAGTTGTTCCGGTCAATTTTGATTGGAAATTGCTAACATGAATGATGGTTATCTAACATTGCACGATTGACACTAATGTAGACAAATTTTGCTCTTTTCTTTTTAATATTTTGAATCTTTTTCTTCATTTTTTTCTAGCTCTAGCTAGTGACCTTGTTGGCCGACCTCACCTAGCTTGGGTAGGTGTGTTGTGACCCTCTCTGCACCCTCAGTTGTGACTAGCAAGGGCTGTGATCCTTTAACCCAAACTAGGCAAGGATTGGTAGCCCATGCCGGCCCAAAGTTGGAAAAGAAAAAGATAAAATAAAATAAAAACAAACAAAACAAAACAGAAATAAATAAATAAAAATTGAAATTTTTAAAAACTTCAAAATTGCCTACGCTAGCACCAACCGTCACTGGCTATACTACGTAGAATGGCTAGCGTTTACATTAGTAACTCTAACCAAAATTGCTCAAAATGACTATGTTAGCAAATCGTTAAAGGATTTAAGACTAAATTGATCAAATTGATATGTTCAAGACTAAATTTGCCGTTGTACAATAGGTTTATGATTTTTCTTTTGAAAGTTTCCCAGCCGTCGACGGCGGTGAGATAGAGTCATCGGATGGGGTGGGAGGAGGAGGTAGCATTGGTGGTGTTGGCGGCCAATCTTAGGTTTGGTTTGGTTTGGGTGTTTATTTAGGACGAGGATGGAATTGTTTTTCTAGAGGAAATGACAATTTTCTAAACAACTATACATTGCTAAACAATGTCAAAGTGGTATCTATGTGCAAAATTCAGGATGCAAAGTTGTTTTTAAAAGTAGAGGCTACAAACTTGTCTTAGAGCAAGAAGTAGATGCAGATTTTGGTTCTCTATGTCTCTTAGCTTTTCATTATTTTGATGAGGGTCGGCCATTACAAGACGGTGCCTCCGTCGTGCGAGGGCTTGCCCCGATCTCTCCTCTATTTTTGGTTTTTTAGGTGGCGCCACATCATCACCAATTATTCCTCAACCTATTTTAGAAAGTCATTCCATATTTTTTGCAACTCAAAATTAATAAAATTAACGAAATCATGTGATTACACTTTTTGAACAAATTCCATTACTTAATTGTGCTGTCTAGAAAAATTTTAGAACTTGATTATTCTTTCATCAATTTTAGGACTTTAAGAGCATGTACCCAATGCTAAAAGTAGAGGATCCATCGAATATTCATCAGAGGATCGAGTGAGTGTCCGAGAATTTTACATAGTAAACTCATGGCTTCCATCTGACCACCAAAAAAAAAAAGATAAAGAAAAACTTATGGCTTCCTAGTTATCCAACTAAGCTTGTCATAAGACGCCACATGTTATTTATTTATGAACTCGCAACTCTTTACTTGATAAAGCGCACCAAGATACCAAGAGAAGACCTAAAATCTCTCAATTGTAACTGGACCTCGTAGGAACCGAAATATTGGAATATCTGAAAAAGAGAAAATACATAACAATTTTCGAACATATACCAGACGAGAACCAGGATTCATCTTTTTCCCCTTATCTCTCTTCTTTTCACCCGAGGGTGAGGTGCTGCAAATGTCTCTTAATGCACGAGTTCGGCAACAGGCCTATGCATTTGACAAGAAATTTATATGCTTGATCCACGAAGCAAAGCCCAAGACAATTTGTGCGGTTGACACCTACCTAGTGCCGAACGGTCAAAGAAGTAGGTTGCCTCGAGCCAATTCTTAGTCGGTAATAGATACATGGGCTTCGCTATATTTAGTCCACCGTTCAAATACGGTCTATCATGTGGTAGTTGACGCTATCTTTTGAAGCCTTTTTCAAAAGAAAGGATGACTAGATTACCACAAACATCTTTCGGCCACCCTTTCTTTTCGATAAGGCCGAGATATCCCAATTGGTAATTTTGATGTGAATTACTTTCCCTCCCAGTTTCAGCTTCACCCCATTCGTAAACCTTCGAACAATGCCAAAGGAGCTCTCGTCCTCTCTCACTACACACTTGAATAGATATGGGGTGGCCCTTACTTAGATAGCTACATTCAATCTTGGATAAGGTATGTAAAAGGTTCCTAGTCTACATTCAAACTGATTCTACTCTAGAAATCAGGAGAGAAACGATTTTCTGAGCAACCAGGCAGGAAGTGATCTTCAACCCAACTCTTTTTTTGTGGATTGCTATTTTCGGCAGCTCTCTTAGTCATTATATAGAGAAATTTCCATCATCCATTTTTCAATTGGAATAGCCCTTGGACCTTTTTTGGGTCTCCGACTAGATAAAAGAGTAGATTGACATAGCAATTTATTCCTGATTAATTTGGAAGAGACCAAACTAAAAATAACATATCCGGGAAAGCTACTTACAATTTGACAGCAATTAATGTAGCGCAATTGCCTAGAGCATTATCAAGCATAAAGCTGCCAAGACAACAATCCCTACAACCATTCAAAAGATTGATATTCTCCTTCAATGCGTCGTCCAAGACAGTGCAAACCCCTAAATCGCTCATAAAGGGGACCCAGCCTTACATTTATAATTTACACGAGATAAAGCTACATATATTATTTACATATACACAGCCCAAGGGATATGACGACAATATTTTCATTCGATTTGTAGAATATCTCATGGGACTTTGGGAGAAAGTATTTTGTTTTTGTTTACTTTCAAATCTGTTTGTAAAAGGAGAGAAAACGAATGGAATCAAAATTTTGGGGGCAAAAAGATATTAAAAAAAATTGAAAATATTGTGAGAGGAGAGAGGAGGAAATCTCAAATTTGTAATGTTTTCTCTCGTGATTTTCTTTATGATGGTGTCCCAGACATTGCATTAAGATATTAGAATAACATTATAACCTTTTTCATTGGTCACATAGGTTTTATCTAGTAAACAGTTACTGATAAATATACTAAATATAAAATAAGAAGCACAGTTTTAGGTAATTACTTTATTTTCTTTCTTTCAAGTACCTCTTATTAAATATGGTAAAGTCATGATGCACACTAACAATTACATAAAGTTGAATTTTCAAAGAGCAACACTTGCATATTACACACTATTTTCACTGCTATCCATCCCATTTTCCATTTTATTAGACTTCTCCACTACTTGGGCATGCATGAATTTTAACATATAAATGATTTGCAGCAACTTTCCTAATTTCACAAAAGTTCTTCAAGTTCATATTAAATTCCATTGTATACTGATTAACATTGTTAAACAAAGTCAGTCTCGCATCCAAATATTACAATTTTCTGCATAGACCAATATATATAATATACAAATTACCAAATTTGAAAACTAAATTAGTCACGAGAATAGGTGTTAAGGTTGATCAGGAAAAAGTACTTAATGAATAACTTTCGCACCTGGGCATGCTGGGTGGTACACCCACGAGAGTAATGCCAACTTCTGGTAAACCTAGCGTTTCCATAGAATATGTATGCAGATAGATAGATGTGACTGTCATCACCCTAGATTTTTGTTATGCAATGTTACACATGGCAATAGAACATCTAATCTAAGATAAGCTAATGAAATGCTAGAGATCACATCTCTCGAAACATATTAGCAAAGGATCGTACGTATTAAAGGATGCAACAAGGGCTTGTGTGGTTAACGTTCTATGCCTCTGGTGTACATGGTATTCTTTCCAATTACTAAGAAGTTTCATTGGCAAATAAGAAACAATAAAAGGACATAATATCCATGCAAAAGCCTCCAGCCATCAAACCTGACGTCACCCCCCTTCCCCCCTCCCTCCTCTCGCCCATCCATGTACCCAGTAAATGGAAGCAAAAACGCCCGCATTCTTCATAATTCACTCACTTTTGGAATGAAGAGGTAACACATAAGACTAGAGCCCAAAGGCACTCGTGTGTGATTAAGTACTAAAATTTCTTATGGAATCATCACTTTTATTTGAGACCTATAGAACTAAATATAAGATATAGAAGGGGATACGCAATAAGAAAAAAGTCCCCCATCTGTAAATAAAAAAAATTCAAAATAAGAGGTTAAGGCAAAGAAAGGAAAAGGAGAGCCTTAAGCAGCAACACAAAAAGTAAGAACACAAGGTTTCATGAATAAGACCAATACTGTTCAATTTCATGGAGTAATTAACAACAGCGTTCCAATAAAAGCCTATGCAATGTAATACTTATGAAATTCAGATGCAATACTGAAGCATCCCATGACTCTCAGTCAGAATTAGCAGGATGGAGAAAAATAATAATCAAAACAAAACCTTCCCAACGATTACACCAGAAAGAAATAAGACAGAAGCACACAACAATGGAAAAAAAATAATTAAATGCATTAAAGAAGCACCTTTGGTTCACCTGAATAATGCATAACAACTTACATGTGCTGTATTAATACCACCATCGGTTAAGAATTCAAGAAGCAGCTCTCTGGGATTCATACTTGTTATCATTGAGCATTTTGCCAAATGGTAGAGCTCCAAAGTTCAATAATTGCACAGGCAAATGAAAACTAAGAAACTAGTTCAACAATCATATCATGGATTAGATCATCGAAACGAGAATTTGAAAGCCCCCCCCCAAAAAAAACTAGCAAAGTAGGATAAAAGGCCCAATTAAAACAAATGGTGAAACGGAAAGACAGATCGATAGTTCCATAAAAATATATCCACATTGTAAAAGTGATTGATTGGTGCAAGATGAAAAGGAATAAGCACAAACGCCTTCGAAGGATTGATTTTACGTTGATTAATGTAGTTGGCCATAGGCAAATGATATCGACAAACTCTAATAGGTAAACCACAAATTTCCCATCAAAGTCTCTGTGGTCAATGTATGCATCAGCAAATCATGCAACCATGATAACACTCTATAAGTACCAGAAGTGAGCTGCCAACTGAACAGGAAACATGTGATATAAAGGAACAAAAGACTAGACAAGCTACAAGTGGAACACTAGACGTACAGGAAACATGTGATGTGTAGGAACAGCAGATAGGATAAGCAACAAAGCATCTCCTTTTTTCCGCAAAAGTACCACATAAAAACTATCTCTAACATACAAAGTGATCATCCAAATGTAGAACTACGTATATATGTATGATGTCATAAAACTCACTGTGACAGATTTCCATATCAGAGAATGCAAATTTAGTAAAGCCAACTGTTTATTGATAGATTTCCATATCAGAGAATGCAAATTTAGTAAAGCCAAAAACTCACTGTGACATAAATCATGAAAATTTAAGCACAATCAAACACTTTTACCAGAAGGTTTGTTCATAAAGTACCTACAGCCCATTCACCTCCCACTTGTAAAACCTGGCTGCCACCATGATATAATGTCCGGCAATGGAAGAGCAACCTCATAGATACCTCTATTGTGCCAATACCCTTATCTTTCATTTCTTTGTCTTGCTTCTCAAGAAACCCTACCTTGTGTATAAGCCATGACTTGCTTGTAAAACCAGGACATATTTTCATTCTCAAGAGAATAAGAGAATAAACACAAGTAATATGCAAGAAAATTACAAAAATGAGTATAAGAGTAGGGAAATTGAACTCTTGACTCCTTCCATGATAAAAACAGTATATGTCAAGCATGTTTCTTGAAAGAAACAACTATTTTAGGTTGCAAGACATCTCAGCTGATGTATGTTAAAGAGAAAGTATAAGGGACAGACTAGGGGGTGCCAAACTCTTGCAGCAAACAAACAAAGGATTTAGTGGAACAAAGCTAAATCAATAAAAATAAATAAATAATCTTTCTCTCTGGAATTCATCTATTCTTATCCATGAAAATTATATATCTCAAATTATGATCCCCAAGACACATTGAAGAAGTTCAATACTATGAGATTTTGTAGGACCACTACATACTATTATAAAAGTATAAACTGTTAGATAAATACAAGATTTAATATTTAAATATTTCAATCACTCCTCCTCACGTTTAATCTAGTCTTTTTGCCTAGTAATAAGAGTTGACATATATAATTAGGGAGGCAGTAGGGGCATGAAAGAATTTGGACTTAAAACCTTCTGCTCTATATCATATGAGATTTCGTGGATCAATAATAACTATTCTAAAAGTTTAAGTTGTTAAATGAATACATGGAATATTCTATCAAATACTTCACATAAACTAAGTTTCACAGCTTGAGAAGAACCATTTCTACAGTAATCATAATTAAGCTGAACACCATCTAAATGCCTAAGAGACTTGACTCCAAATCATCCTTGGATAACTACTCATGCCAAGATTCAAGAAGATTCCCAAGTCGTGGAAGTAATGCCCCCACCCTAGCTTGTTTGTGAATGGCATTCACTCTTGGCTCATGGTAGAGGGCTCAATCTTGATGCTTTGATAGTCAATGTGGCACCTCCCCAAGGCTATCATATTTTGCACGCGCACGTGAGAGAGAGAGAGAGAGAGAGAGAGAGAGCTCAATCCTTATCATCCTTATCACCCTTGAACCATCGAATGTAGGAAATAAATGGCTTAAAAGAACGAAAAGACTAGACAGAGTTTCCTTACGGGACTCCTATGGCTAGGTTCCTTACAAGCTATAATCCATTGAAAAAGATGAAAATTGCCTCTCATTATTAACACAAACAAAATTAGCCGTGCAAACAGATGAGGAAAAAAATCAAACTGACAGTAAACAGTTGCTCTCTTGGTGCCATAAATTCTTTCACCCAATTATTTTCAACGGGATTCCAAAGGAGCATTTATTATCTGCAAGAACCTAGAGGAGATGAGAGATAAACCATGATTTTAATCCATATACTCGCCAAGATATATTCCAGTAGCGGCTTGATCATCAGACTATATCTTGTTCGCACAAAGTCTCTCATCCCACAGTTTGATGGCTCTAGAACTGTTGTCCTTCTCCAAATCCAATTGCTATTGAGAATGGAAAAGGGAGTATGAACTAGCTAAGAAGGTTCTCTTGCATATTAATCTGAACAACGCAGTAAAAAGCCACTTTATCTAGCTGGAGACTAAGAACCACAGCTGATTATAAGACATGAGAATAAGCATTATTATGGATAGCAATTATGTCATGCGTTCCCTGTTCCATATTGCATGCAAGAAAATTAAAAGAGTCGAAGGACAGGGCATTCCTCTCTGAGTCCAAGACCAGAATAATGCAATAAATAAATAAAAATGGAGATTATTAATTACCTGAACGGTCACGCATAAAATATGAATTTTTCCGTTAAATCCGCACAGTACAGGGAGTAATTCCCCCCATCGAAAGTCACGCTCTCTGAAGCCGCTAACTGTTGCTGATCATCAAGCTTAAAAAACCCAAAAGGAAACAAAGGAAAAAGCTTTCACAGTTTAATCAAACCCAGATCACAGAACCCATGTGAAGCGGTCGCGTCTTATCAGTGTTTTTTTTTTTTTTTTTTTTTTTTTGGCTCATCGCCAGTCCCACATACACAACCACGGCCACAGCTACAGCCACAGCCAGAGAGAGAATCGCCGGAAGGGGGGAGGCGCCGAAAATTCGGGCAACGGGAAGCTTGACGGAAGAGAAATGAGCACGCAAAAGTAAAGGTATAGCCTCTATACAATTACCTCTGTGTGCTCACTCTCTTCTGTCAAGTTCTTGTTATGCCCCATATCAACCCTAACAAAGTGATGATGCAAGAAAACAGTAAGACAATGAAACAGAATTCAGCAGAAGAAGAAAAAGAAAAGAAGAAATCAGATCTGTGGAGAGGTGGAGATACCCACTTGAGGAGAGTTACTTTAGGAGTCTCTAAACATCAGAGAGATCCATCATCGCCTGTCAATGACAACTAGGGTTTTGCCCCCATCAAGAAAACCCAAAACAGGAGCAACAAAAACCAGACCCCACTCTCAACAGGCACACAAACACACATGCAAGGTGTCGACAGGTTTCGGGGATAACGTACCAGATGTCGCAGAATCAATCGTACAGTGATCGACGGCGATGGCCCCAAAATGGCAAAACTACCGAAAAAGGTAAAGAGAAAATGTTCGGACTCTGGAGAGAGCGTGCTCTCGTCTTTGCCCTTTCGGTTAAACGAGGAAACGGAGCGATTTCAAGGGTCACTTCCGTTGCCAATTGCCCAAAAAGGGGGGAAAAGAAAGTTTTCCTCTGAAGACCCTTTAAATAACGGATTAAAGAAATTTTATATCTTGAAAATTGGACTATTTCGTATCGAGTTTTTTTTTTTTTTTTTTGATCTAAATATTTCGTATCGAATTAGCTTAACAAGTGTTTTGGACACTTGTGAAAGTAAGTCATTTCCTCTGCTATATTTTCTTTCTTAATCGTCAGCGTACAAATACTTGTCAGACATTGAAAAATATTTTTTGAATGTGACAAGACAAATTACAAGAAATCGCATGAAGAAAAGACACCTCTTTTTTTTATTTGATCATTCTTAAAATTGTCCAAATTCCTCGTTCTTCTCTCTCTCCTTTTCCGCAGGATGTATTTCTTGGGAAGACGAGACACTGGTGATTGATTTCTAGCCGTCGATGTGACTAGTGTCGTCAATTCCTCGTGCATGTATGCTCGGTTGGGAGGTGTGGCTGTCTTGGCAATCGGGCGTTTCAGGATGGGACTGCGTCAATCCGGGGGACAGGCCTTTCCTGCGACGAGCTCGCAGGTGACTTTTATAAAAGTACTCATATTTTTATATATGGATTTTGCTAAACCAAATAAGGAAGTATATAGCTGTCAGTTTGGTGATGATACCCATAATATGGACATTTAAAATTCAGTAATTTGAACCCTTTTGCTATAAAGGATTTTGTTACTTTTGAAACGCTTCTTGAGTAATTAGTTAAAGAGAATTTCACAATTACCAATTCATAGACTATTCTCGTACTACATGCTAAGAAGACACAATGAAAGCCGAGTAATCTTTGGCCGATTAAAGTTTATCAATATTCGAAATGGTCAACATAACATGGTCTCAAGTAGGGAAACTCTAGTCACCTACCTCCTCTTCTCTTCTTCCTCTCATCTCCACACAACCTCCTTCTTTGACTTCCATAGAAGAGAGGTTTGAGCTAGATCTCTCCCTCCCCTCCTTTGTATTTTAAATGATTTGGTTCTCTATTTTCTTTTCCTTACTTTCTTTCCAATTAGGGAGCTTTTCCTTTTCTAATCTAATTTCTAGAAGCTTATCTCTCCCGTTTTGGGAAGATTTCTATCCCTACCTAGTCTAGATTTGGGGATTTTATGTGTATATTTTTGCGATTTCACTTTCTTTGGATTTTGTTAGTGTACAAGTTTAGTTTCATACGAGATCGAAGGAGCTTCGTGAAAAATTTTGCTCTCACAGTCAGATCCGTGCTTAGTTAACTTTTTTACTATGAATGACGAATATGTTGAGGATGCCAAACCTAGATGCGAACTGCCATAAGACAAAGCCACAATAATAAATGGAGTTCTCGATATGTGCTCATTATTGAAAACGGACTTGGTGATGGGGCACCAAATTTGGTTTAAAGAAGTCATAGATCTGCTCTTTTAGCATGTAACCCCTAACTTTGTTTAGATGATTCATCTTGTTATCTAGATCTTGTTTTACTTTGAAATTATCTAGGATTTGTCTTGATTTATAATTAAATTAAGTTGTTTCTCTCTCTTTTTTTTTTTAATAAAAATGAATGAAATATTACTTTCGACCAAAAAAAAAAAAATTCAAAATGTCTTAAAACCACATCATCTTAAATTAGGTCTTGAAAACCAAAACATCTTAAATTAGATATACTTAGCAAGTAATTTGAAAACACTCATTAACCCAATGTATCAACATTTCTACGAATGAATCAGAGTGATTTTACATCCTTATCTTTGGGGCTTATATTTATACTAGCCCTTTAAATCCCCTCCATTGCATTTCTACATCATTTAGTTTAGAATCTCTTAGAAAATTTTCTTTTGTTAACACTCTTATTGGGCGAGCCTAGACGACTCAAGCCTGGCCTTCCCAAAATGTAGCCACCATGAGCGGCTCAGAGAAAGTCCACAGCATTTGTGAAAGATTATCTGATTTGTCAGAGAAAGGCGCTTGGGGAGGCATAGACCGCGCGATCCAATGTGCCGCCCGCCGATTTCACGTTGGATGACTACAGATTTTGTCATTTGACTCATAAAAACTTTCGATTACATGTCATCACTTAAAGCAAATAGATCAAGTGGGTAGTTAAAAGTAGCTCAAAGCAGTGTTGGAAGGCCGGACAAAAATGAGTGTTAAGTTGTGAGAGTCAGTTTTGTTATAAATTGCTACAAATCTGCAAGGTGCACCCTAACGAGGATTCTAACCGCCCTATATTAAATTTTCCCATATATATCTTGTATAGGATACGAGACTTGTGGCTTGCTTCACTCACCTCGAATTGCAACTGTCGTGAGTACTTTGTTTGAGGGTGTGGCCCTATGAATCAGGCATGATTGGTTATGATTGACTCAGGGTGAATATAGAAGAGAAGAAACGAAAAAAGATTAGAGACTGACATTTCCTAATTATGGATTACCATAAGATTAATACGAGGATTATTTTGTTTGTAATTTTCAGTAAAAGAAATCGAACTTCAAATGGCCCGGTTCTCAAGCACTCCCAGGCAAGCAAGCCGAAGATAATACGGCTCCAAATTGTTGTACCAAGCACATAGGATGGGATAAGACCTACGCTAATCCACTAGTAAGAAGTAAATTGCTGGCAGCAGAGAATTGTAAAGTAATTGAATTGAAAGCAATATTCACATGATTTATATTGTCCGTTTCAAGGGAGATACTTACTCCTACATCACGTAAGTCTCCAAGGTGCTGAGGATTTAGATAAATGCCTATTCAAATTTTCAGATGAGAGAGAGAGAGAGAGAGAGAGAGAGGATCAGGTCTTTTTCTGATAGAATATAATCTTCCTCGGTGCAATTTAACTTGGGGCTATCTTGTATTATAATTGTCACATACCAAAGCTAAATTTATTGGACGGAGGACATCAAATTGTCGGTATTAGGGTAGAGGAGAGGACCGCATGCACGAACCATGGACCACAATTGAAGCTTTCGTTTCATTTCACGACATTGTCTTTTGGCCATGAAATGCGGTGACTGTCAAACCTATTCCGAGTAAAGGAACCAACAAAAAGATGATGGGCAAATGGGCTACAAATGGAAAATGTTATGGTTCTGAAGAGCATCGAGCCGCTCTCCCCTTATACTTTTGCCTTTTTCCACTTCGGGTATAAGGGGTTGTACCCACGATTCTATTGTTGGCAACATTGCAGAAGTTTCTTCCTATGTTTAGTGCTTGTCCATGATCCCTTTGTCCAAAGGCTTATCATGGTCCCTCCCTGCTAGACCGGGTCTTCCATTCAGATTTACCGACACTCATGAAAGTTTCATGCAATATCAAGAGCTTGATGGGATAAAATGACACTTTGCAATGCAAGAAGCATGAGGTCTCGGATTTCCTGTATTTGGTCAACATTTACTTCGTTAGCATAACATAACAAGAGCTCACTTATTTCTATGTTCGGACCATCCATGATTCAGCGCACTTCAAAAAAACCTCTTGTAAATAAATAATATTTTGAATATCTACCCTCAAAAACCTCAATCTTTATATTATTTTTTTGAGTAAGGAGGAAGCTCGCTTTAGATAAGTTTGCAGGATTATAAAATAACCAACTAATTTCATTTTTCTATATAGGGCAAAGAAAATCTAGAGAATCGACCCAAGTTTTTTTTTTTTTTTCCTGATGTGTATTGTCCTCCTTAGGGTTTTCTTTTCCCTGACAACAAGCCCCAGACAACGAAAGTTTGAAAGGATGAAATGAAATCATCCCAAGAACAAGGAGGAGGAAAAAAAGAACAATAAAGGAGGCTTCGGGGTGTAGTTGGAGGACCACAATTGGGGCTACTAGACTGGACCACCCCGAGAAAATATTCGATTTATCAAGAAGGGCCAAGGCATAAAACCCACCCCCCCTTTCGACCTCGACAGGTAGAGAACCCTAGGGTCATTAAAAATATATAATCCATGTCGTGTTCACACTGATGGACGAAGTACCCATCGATCCCAGATCTTTCAATCCGAAAACGAACAATAAATATCAAGCGCGCCAGCATATTCCAGATTTATGTGTTGTGTCGTGCGATTCTGGCCTCGGCCACCAGCTCCCGGAAATGTAATTAACAAAGGCCGTCATCCGGTGCTTTCTCTTCCGGTATCATACACATGATGGATCACCTTCTTAGACCCGTTTCATTCAAGTCATGCTCTATGCCTATTTTTGCAATAGCAGTGTAATTATTGTTTTTCCTTTTTTGGTTTGTTGCGGTGCGATGTCAACAAAATTTACAAATATTTAGGAAACACTATTGGTTCGGCGATGCTAAAGAGTGAATTGGATCATAGGAGTATCTTTGGTCTCCGCAGAAGTTGGAGACCATAGTTAGCCTGCCATCGATACGAGGTCTAGCATACTGATTTCCTCCCGTGAAACAGATTCCACCGCTCCGCTTGGAGTAGAGGTTGCATCTTGAAATAAGAACATAACCTGATGCAGAAAGATACGACTCACGCCGGGTGATGCAAATGGCATTTTAATCACTGAAGAGCTCACAAGGTAAGAGTGCTAACAGCTGCGCACAAGGAAAACCCAGGCATCTCAACCAACATGGACCGAGGAGCCCTTTACAATCATGTCATCCAAGGATTCAGGGAACGTCGAATTCGATCTTTTGCCAACTATTATACAACAAGAACACAGCCCAACTTCGTAGACAATGAACGAATAGCCCAGCTCTGAAACAGAAAACCCGCGAGACTCCGCGAATTCATACCAAGTTCTCTCCAGCTCTCACATGGACTTGCTTTTAGACAACAAATTCTCAAACAGCCTTAGCTTGACAAAACAATAGGAAGAAGACAGTGATTGAGACCGAAGTACCATGCTTCTAGGCCAAGCGCCGATTATCCCGTATTAAGGTGTGGGAGTTCAGGGGAGAATGCGTAGAACAATCCTTTCCAGTCTCAGAAACTCGAATTTCTCCCGTCTAGGTGGAAGTTCCAAGGGAGCGAGTGGAGAACAAATCCTTTCTAGTTTGGAAATTCCACTTGCTGTTCTGTTCCTGAGCTCGTCATAAGTAGAACTCGGAACGAATGCGCTATAAACTCTTGGGTTTGAAAATAGCTACACCCACGTACCCACCCCAGTCCTGCCTTTGCAAATCCAATAAGCAAGTTCTAGGACCTGGATGTATAATTCTGCCGTAACTCTTATCAATCATAAGGCACGCCAATAATACATTTCGGTCAAAGGAAAGCCTCTTAAAGTCGAGCAACAAGAAGCTAATGCCATATGTAAATAACCCCATTTTTTGCAAAAGGAAACAAAGCTAAGCAATGCGCTCTGCAATCAGTTCCAACAAAAGCATTCCTCTCTAACAGCAAAAGGAAAACTAAGCTAACCCTCTACAACCACTAAAGATCTAGATTATCTGAATATAATGCTGGCCATAATATTAACTACCACCAAGAGAATGTTTTGCTTAAATACTGCACAGCTCGGGAGGATCCAACAACATGCAAAATCCTAAAGAGTTCCAGAGAGATGGACCGGTGCCTCGAGGAACACCTTCTATTCAGTCAGCAATGACCCCCTCTTCAGATTTTAAGCTCCTTTTCGACGCTTTTTCCCAGTGCTCGATTTGCCTCCCTGCGCTTTTGAAGACTCCGACAGCCTTGCTTTCTTACTTAGAGGGACTTCAGGTGTCTCCTCTGAGTCTTCATCCTCAATTTCATCCTCCTTGGGTTTGGGTGAACCCAGTTTGAGCTTTCCAGAACTACTGGTATTAGCCTTGCCAAAACTCCTTGGACCTTTCCCCTTGGAAGTACTCTTATCGGCTCGCATGGACTTGTCACCTTTCTGGATTTCTTGGTCAGACTTAGTCGAAGCACTTCTTGCACTGGAGTCATTGGCTTTTGATTTGCCAGTCTTGAGAGTCATAAGTTCAGCATCCTTGGCTTTCCCAGACGTTTTCAAAGTCGCCTTACCAGTACTTTTAGGGGTTCGGTCTTTCTCAAAATTGCCATCTGTTTTCCTGCCTTCCCTGGACTTGTGACCAGATGTTGTAGCAGCGGGAGCTTTGGATTTGCCAGAAGAAACACCTCCACTCCTAGCAATTAAACGTCAAATGGTTATGTAACAAACTAAGGACAATAAAAGTCTTATCTGTAAAATTTAACTCACTTCTTTGATGACATATCCATCTTCACTTTCTTTGCTGAAGCCAGCCCAGGCTTCACTTTTGCCTTTTTCTTCAGAGGCCTGAATTAAGCAACCAGATGATATCGGTACAATACTATTTACTATTATATAATGTACACTGGAGCACAGAATTTAGTACAGAATAAAGCATGGAACAATGTGCACGAGGTACAGCAATCGCATGTCTGGAGAAGCAAATATAGAGATCTAAGTGCCACAAGCTATCCATGCTGAAATGATATATTAATGAAGTCCTCAAGGAGAGAATTAAGACAGACAACAGCATCCATCTACAAAAACAGGAGGCAACTCCCTAACATCTTCGTTTAAAAAAAGGAATGCTCCAAGAGCTTTCGAAAAAATGGAATATTTATATTCACGAACTACAAGGAAAGCCACCCCGAAATTCAGACTAGAAAGTTGGATTTTCGTGCATCCTACTCAAGTATCAATTTCCAAAGTATTGACGCAGCCTTCCCAAAATAAACTCTAAATCAAGAATCCTTAATTTCCATCAAATAAGAATTTCCACAATGTCAAATGTATTATTTCCTCAAACAAGTAGTCAGGGAAAGAAGACAAAGCGACGTACATTTCAGGTGAAGCATCCGAACTATCATGGTCAGCAACCTGGCCCTGTGGAGAGAAAACCGCCAGTCAGTTATCCATAAGACACAACATTGAGGTTATGAGGTCAATGTTGTCAAATCCATTAGTACCCACCTTATCTCCAAAATCACCTTCAACAAACTTCCATTTCTCTGTCTCAAGATTTAATATCTCAATATCACCATCCTCATAAAGAACCTGCAAAAGTATGCAGTTGTAATCTTCTGGACATAATACCCCAACCTCTAATACGAGATGAAAAGAGCATTTTAATAACCAGAACTGCCATCTCACCTTATGCTTCTTTTGCACACTATCAAAAGCCTTAATGACACCTTCGTAGTATCTGAAAGATTATGAAATAGTCAGAAGCATATCTGAGACGATATGAACCAGCTTTAGGTACAATTAGATGTAGAGCCATCGCTTAAAATATTTGACTTAGCAAAATAGAACAGGCACATAGAGAAAGACTACAGAAAATCTATACATACTGTTCATCAAGAGGCCACCATACTTTAATCTTCAAGCCAACCAGATCCGCTCCATAATTCTTAGCGTCAGAATCCTGGGACACCTATGATCAACCAATCAGAAATCATGTCACTACCAGATATCAATCCTATGAAATGGTCCTTCCGTTAGTGCCGGGTGTGGTGGAAAGCTGGGGGAGGAATGAGAAATACACACTTCTACTATCCACTTTAAGCACAATAGAAGCTTGCAGAGATGGCGGGAGAAAGAACAGAGATCAGAACCATCAAATGAGCATAGCATCACAAATGCATCCAAATTGAAGGCATGTAACAGCAGTTGAGACTCATTGGTTTAACAGATATCCATAGAAGTTCTCATTTTCTCCATTTAAAAGCATATATATACCGAATTTATCATCACCTTTGATAAGTCATGATACCCCTAAAAGAGACGCACAAGCTTATTCAAAACAAGCCAAGACAGACACATGATGTTGGCAAATCATCAATCTCAGTTGACATTGTGTAAAAATCGAAGCTTAGCAATATGAAGTTTACAAGATTAAGTACGAAACTTGTCTAGTGATGATGAAAATCCACACACACACACACATATCAACATCTAACTGCTATGTTTTGGAGGGGGGATTTTCTTTCTTTCCCATTTCAATTCTTCTCACTTAAGATTCTAACTTTCTTCCTAAGATCTTCCCTACTCAAGCCCTTCATGTCTAAAACTAGCAAATGCAAAAGAAGAAAAGGTTGAAAATGCAAAATAGATGGTTAGACAGAGTGCATATTATACCTCCTCTTTGCCTGAACTACGCTTCCTCTTGAAGTTGTCCTTAGAGGTCTCACCCAGGTACTTCTCATCTTTAACTGGTTTTTTCACCCCCTTAGAGGAGGAAGGAGTTCCCTGATAGGTAAAAGTATTCATCACTAACCAAGTGAAGAGATATATAAAATTATAGACTAACTTCAATATGGAGGTACCTTCTTCTCATGTTTCACAACAGATTTCTTGACATTCTTCTCAGAAGCCAATCTACTTTTGTTCTTCCTTCTGTCCTCTGGCTTCTTTCTAGAGATACCTTCCCCACTGCTGGTGCTTGCATTCACTTTCTTCTCTGGCTGCTTCAACATTTTTACATCCGATCCACTGGTTGCATCATCTTCCTTGGACATTTCCTCCACAGTTATAGTTCTCTCCTTGCTGGACACATCGTCAGCGCTATCATCCACTCTTTTCGTATCTGTTTCTACTTGAAGACCAGCCGTTCCTGCAGATTCTTTTTTGGAAATGTCAACAGAAGATGGTTTCACCTCTTCAGCTGAATCCTCTTTATCCTTTGGTGATCCAGCCTCCTGGGGCTGACTTTTATCAGGTATCTCCTCAGTTAAGGTAGGCAAAGCAGAGACCTTGGACTCATCATGTTTGGAGTCATCATCCTTGGACTCATCATCAGCCACTTTATCAGTAGATGGCTCAGACACGCCCTCCTTTTCACTTTGCGATGGTATTTTTGCCTCACATTTAAGATCTTCATCAGGCAGACTTGGAGCATCATTGCCAGGTTCTTTCTCAGTGTCTTTCACTATTTCAGCATCCTTGTCATCAACCCGAGCAATGTTGGATGGCTTCACAGATCTAGATGACATGTTAGTTCTCCTTCCTCTTTTCTTCTTAGCTGGTTCTGGCTTGGATTCTTCTTTCTGTGCCTTCTTGTTGTCCAATTTATCAAGGTCACCATTGCTTGATGCATCAGTGGTTTTGGGTGCACTCTCCTTATTTTCTTCTTCCTTATTCAAAGACACGGGATCTACCGAAGAATCATCTTTGTCCAGCTGGGTCGAACCATTGTTCACAACTGTTTTTGGAGATTCAGCAGGTGCAGGAACATCTTGAGTTGAAGGCTCTTCAGCTAACCTCTCTTTTTCCATCTAAACAAGCATAAATCGGATGTTTAAAGAATTTATGCAAGTAATGTCACCAACACAGAGCAGAAAATAAGAAAACAGACAGATGCCACTAAATAATGGCATCAGAATATCTAGTTGATGATGGAGAGTAGATCTAACCGTGTGAAAATAAAATCCAAGAACAACTTACAAACCAGATACGGCCAAATTTATGGTAGAACTTATTTTCACTTACATCATCATGGACATCGGTTTCCTCAGCTGCACCATTTGAGTCTTGACATATGGAAGCAAGTACTTTACTATATTCATCTAAAACGACACCGGACGATTTCAATGCTTGGGCCAGGTAAGGTCTCAGTTTCACGGCACACTTCTCAAGCACTTTCTCTCCAAGCTTCTTTGCAATAGGAAGCACATCCTGAAAAACAGTGTAATTTTTAATGTTATGGAGGATAGTCAATAAAGAAAGAGATCTAGCTGACTTGAAAAGAAGTTTACCTCATTGACCTTTTTTACACTGGCTAAGACAGGAGAGAGAAGCTCTGGTGAAATATCTTCACTTTCTTCTATAACCAGTGTCATAATTGTCTCCATTGAAGTAAAGACATTTTCTGGATGGTGCTCCCTGAATGTTGTTTGTTGAACATTAGTTAAAAGCACAAGTATAGATGCAGTTATACTGGGTGAAATTAAAACTACCAAAATACATATATAATCTTCAGGATACCAGCAAACAGGGCTGATTCTGAAATCCCCATTGGAATAGAGGGACACGCAATGCACTCAATCAACTCAACAACAGATAGATCCAACACTTCCTCCAAGCACACAAATGGCATCGATACAGATACTGAACAATAAATATGCCAAACGGACATCATAAAATGGAAAGTGAAACGACTGAAAACCAAAGGACTGAGAGGAGAAAAAAAGAGGCAAAAAGCTGAAAACACATCAAATTGTCAATAGACACAACTGCAATCAAACTTTTCATTCCAGCTTTACAACTAAAATGAACTAACTTTAATTGGTAAAGGACACAAACTCCAAAGCATATATGATTCTGTGTCGGCACAAGTAAGAATTCATTATGCAGGATTATACAGATGCCACCATGGAAAATGATCATCCAAATCCATAAAAGAAAAAAGGAGAACAGTTGAGGACCAGCTATGTCCAACTATCCATGAA
Source organism: Eucalyptus tenuipes (assembly GCA_014182365.1). NCBI lineage: Eukaryota > Viridiplantae > Streptophyta > Magnoliopsida > Myrtales > Myrtaceae > Eucalyptus > Eucalyptus tenuipes. Next base: position 14,506,441 of record CM024539.1, on the reverse strand, counting down.
GCCTGGGTCAGGCATTGACGTACCTTATTTCCTTTAAGAAATGCTCGAACATTTCCAGTATCAGGTTATCGCACTCAAGGTCCAGCATCACAACGCAGGACCTGACCTTTGCAACAGTTTCCAAAATTGAGGTCCTTTTCACATATGATCGGCTTGACTTATCAGAGAGATTCTGAAAGGATGACACGATCAACTGGAAAACTTCCTGTGTGTGCCAAATTCACATTAAAACAGCTTAAAGGTTAGGTCACCAAACATTTGGCCACTATGATCCCGGAACATCATTAACATAAGATCTTTTATTACCTTCATTTGGTCATCATCATAGGGAGCCTCTGGTGCACTGATCCTTGTTATCTCGCTAATGCATGAGGCAACAGCAACTCTAACATCAACATCTGCATGCCTGAAAAGTGTATCGGCCACTAATGCCTTCTGCGACGAACTAAGTGCCTTTTGCATTGATTTGCTTGGAGATTGTTCTACTCTCGAGAGATAAGTTTCAACTCGCTTCATTTGCCAGGTTAAAGCAAAAAAAAGGCGAATTAGTAGTTTGTAGTACCATCCACTTTAAGTCATGCACAATATGAACAATTTGAAATATGTAAAGCAACATCAACCATATTAACTCTTTTCTATCCTTCTTAGAAGCTTGCAGAAAGTTACATGAGTACTAAGTTTCAAATACGAAGGACGTGGATGCAAACATAAGGCCACCACTAAATAGAATATAAAAGTTTCCTAAGACAACAATCAAATACTCAAATCACCTTATTGAAGGATGTATGAATAGGAAAGAAATAACTTCACTGCCAAGCATAACAAAATGAGAAGATCGGTAGAATTTTCGAGATACATGCAAATTGCCAGCCACAAATTCACAGTCGCCGAAATGCCCAAACAATGCGGACAAAATCAGCAATCAATTGATGCATGAAAATGGAAAATACCAATTCTGGCGTGCTTGTGTTACCTAATCAACATGCAAATTTCCGAAGAAAGGAACAGATAAAACAACTGCATAAATTGCCTGTGTTGATATTTAATGGGTATACCTTCTGATTGTAGTCAGGCGTACATTTACTGAATCGAAATATTCCTTAAAGTTCTTCCTCAAAATTCCTCATACATACTCAATTCGAAGGAAATTATCAACTAGCCGCAATAAATTCGAGTAAGTTTCAAAAGGGCACCTATTCTATGTAATACGGAAAGCTCAAATTGAAAGCACAAAAGATACGGACGTCATAACGGCTTCCTACTTAAAGAGCACGGATTAGTCTATTCAACCTCTCTTAATGTAACGATTGAAGTCTAACAGAAAACAATCAATTGATGGCAACATATATAACTAAGATCCACAACAGACACCTCTTCAACGGCCTTAACGGTCACAATGGCTACCCGATGATGACGCAAGGATTAGCGATTTCAACCTTCTCCTACCGTAAATGTCGACATAACAGGAAATAATCAACCGACACCTCTTCAACGATATCAACGGTCATAACGGCTATCCTACCTAAAACAACAAGGATTACTCAATCCAACCTTCTCTTACTGTAACGACACATCCATGCAACTATGAACGTGTATTGCTACTAACAATCAGCAAGCCATCAACACATTCATCTCAACAAAAACCACACAGCTCTCCCAAAAGCAACCAGATTGCACAACGAGGGAAATCTCAAGATTCACGCACGAACGGCATGTAATCGACAAGCACAATTCTCACACAATCGAACCCCCTCCAAAAAAAAACCCCCACCCCCATGCAATTACCCAATCGGAATCGCCCTCGCGGCCGACGAGAACAAGCATTCCCGACCAAATGCATGCGTACCACACCATGCACGACGAAAAGCCTAACCAAGCCAAACGAAAGACGAACCGTTATCTCCAGGGAAAAGCCCTAAGTACGGCTCCCACACCCGCCCGCAAAATCAAAACCGCGCACGACATTCGCCGGAAAACCAACCAATCGAGCCGCTCCACCGAACGACGACCCTCCCCAAAAAAAAGAAAAAAAGAAAAAGAAAACACGGGAGCAATCAGAACAGGGGCGAAAAGAAGGGGGGGAAGGGGCTTACGTCGAGAAGGGGCAGGAGCTCGTCCACGGCGGGCGGCGGCTCCAGCAGCCTCCTCCCGGCCTCCGCCAGCTGCTCCTCCAGCTCCCTATCCGACGACGACGACGACATGGATGGCCCTCTTGCGCGATTCCCCGCTCGAAAACCGCCGAAGAAAATCGAACGAACCCCGGCTCTCCCGCTCTCCCGCTATCCCCGCTCCCGGACGGGCCGATCTTCACATCGACCTCGCGAACCACCCCCGTCCGCCCGCCCCCACCGCAGCCGGAACCCTAGGCACCACAGCAAAGCGATCGAAATCGAGTGAAGACGAAGCAGCGAAAGAGCGAAAGAGCGAGCGAAGGACCAGATTTTCGCGCACGGGCACGAGCACGGAGCACGAGCGAGCGCGATAGAGAGAGAGAGAGAGATGTCGCGTTTTAGGGTTTTTTCTTTTTCGATTTTTTTTTTTTTAGCTTCCGGCCAGAGGGAAGGAGGGAGGGAGCGAAATTCCGGAGGATTTTTCTTTTTCTTTTCTTTTTGACCTTTCCTTTCCACCTCTCCGGAGAGAATTTTTCTTTTTTTTTTTCAATTTCGGATTTTCTGGGGCCACTTTCGGGTGCGTTTTATAGGTGAGTCCGCCGAGGCCCGGGCTCGGACTCCCCGGGGTCTATGAACTGGAGTTGAATCGGTGCGCTCGGATCCGCCGTCCGATCCACTCGCCCGGGCCCACGCTGGGCCGCCTCCGCCGTCGGATCGATGCCCAGCTGTTCCTTCTCGCTGCCCCGCCCTGGGATTTCCTTCTATGCAGCTCTCTGTGGGAGCCGAAAATGGGAGGGGCTTTTTCGTTTCGGGGGATTGGTCAGATTTTTCCATTTTGTGGGTTGCCGTTTAATGCGGCTTTCTCTTTATGAAAAAGAAATTGGGATTTTGGTTGCTAAATTCGTAAAATATGTCCGTTTTTGCACCCCCCCTAAAAAAACAAAAGTGGGAGGTTCGTTGAAGCTGGTGATAAGGTTACCATAATCATGAGATTGGATTAGATTCTGGTGTCGGCGGTGCGTGGCAAGATGGTTGTTCAGATTTTGTAAGTTCACCTGTTCTGTGCAGTTCGAATAAGTTAAAATAATTATAAATTTAACGGCAATCATGAGATCCGTATTTAGATGTCGGCGGTGTACGGAACTTCTTCCCGAAGAAAAAGTTATGTGTTAATTCGTAACTTACTATGCATGGATAGTTTCTCCGAAAAATTATAAGTCAACGGTTTTTACCGTTGAAATCATTGTTTTTGAGTAAATAAATTTAAATCGAACTTAATTGAAAACTAATGAGATAATAAAAAAAGTTAACATTAAATTTCTCAAGAAAATACTATAATTTGTCTAAAAATCTTGTGTAAAGTATCTATTGAATGAATAAATTGCATTGCATGTGCACATAAATAAAATGAAAAACGAGGTGAATTTCACGAAAATTTTAAACTTCAATTAATCAATATTTGTAAATTATCGAGCAAATGACAATTGCTAATATTATGTGATTTATACTTTAGTTAGAAATACTTTATCCTTTCATTTTTCCATAGTTCATTGGTAATTTTTAGACAAGGAAAAAAATCTTCTTACAATTGATCGTTTAATAATATAATAAAGATAGAACTATATGTTCTCAAGTTTTGTTGTCAATATTCTTCTAATTCTTCACCATGGAGATAATATGCGCTTGTCATTGAAAATTGGATAAGAATGATTACTTCATTCTTAGAAATACCTTTCCAAATTCATAATTTGTCCACCTTTTTTTTTCCGCAATAGCCAATTATTTATTGAGTTACTTGAAAATTTGATTAAAATCATATGCTAGGGATGAATCCATAAACTTTGCAAAGATTGTTGAGGAATTGGAAATACAACTATCTTTATTTATATGCTTCAAAATATGGATAGACTTTTCAAAAGGAGGGCTTTACATTTAGGTTGCCGGATTTTCATTTAAGGGTTTTAATTTAATGTTAATATCTCTTTATGAAAAAATTGGGATTTTGGTTGCTAAATTCGTAAAACTATGCCTCTTTGTGCACCCAAAATAAAAGTGGGAGGGTTCGTTGAATCAAGTTTTAAGGCTACCATAATTACAATACTAAGTTAGATTCTGATGTTGGCGTTGCATGATAAGATGATTGTTTAGATATTGAAAGTCTATCTGTTCTACCCAATTCAAATAAGTTGAAATAATTATAATTTAACGGCAATCGTGGGACTTGTATTTAGATGTCGATGGCGTACGGACGGATCTTCTTCCTAAAGGAAATGTTATGTGTTAATTCATAACTTACCAAACATGGATAGTTCCTCCAAAAAATTATAAGTCAACGGTTTTTATCGTTGAAATAGGTTTCTTTTAGTGAATAGGTTTAAAACGGAACTTAACTTAGAAATAATGAGACAATAAAAAAAGTGACATTGAATTTCTTAAGAAAATATTATAATTTGTCTAAAAATATTGTGTAAAATATCTATGGAACGGATAGATTGCATTGCATATGTACATAGATATAAATGAAAAATAAGGTGAATTTACACAGAAATTTTGAATTTCAATTAATATATATTTGAGAATTTTCAAGCAAATGACAATTACTAATATGATGTGGTTTATACTTTGAGTAGAAATACTTTATTTTTTTCTTTTTTTCATAGTACATTGGTAATTTCTAAACAAGAGAACAAAAATCTTCCTACAATTGATTGTCCAATAGTACAATAAAAACATAATTATTCGTCCTTAAGTTTGGTTGTCAATATTCTTTCAATTCTTCATCATGTGGATGATATGAGCTTGTCATTGAAAATTGGATAAGAATGATTACTTCCTTCTTATAAATACAATTTCCAAATTCATAAATATATCTACCATTTTTGCAAAAGCCAATTATTTATTGAGTTACTTGAGAATTTGATTAAAATCATATGCTGGGGATGAATCCATAAACTTTGCAAAGATTTTTGAGGAATTAGAAATACAACCGTCTTATTATATGCATCGAAATAAGGATAGACTTTTCAAACGGAGGATTTTATATTTGGGTTGTCAAATATCATTTAAGGGTTTTAATTAATGTTAATTTCTCTTTATGGAAAAAATTAGGATTTTGGTTACCATATTCATAAAATATGCCTCTTTATTGAAAAAAAAAGTGGGAGGTTCGTTGAAGCTAGTGATAAGGTTACCATAATCATAACATTGGGTTAGATTCTAATGTCGACGGTGCATGGCAAGATGGTTGTTTGGATTTCAAAAGACCACATATTTTGCGCAGTTCAAATAAGTTAAAATAATTATAAATTTAACGGCGATCATGGGATCCGTATTTAGATGTCGGTGGCGTACGGATCTTCTTCCCGAATGAAAAGTTATATGTTAATTCATAACTTACTATGCATGGATAGTTTCTCCGAAAAATTATAAGTCGTGGTTTTTTACCGTTGAAATCAGTTATTTTTGAGTAAATAAGTTTAAATCGGAACTTAACTTAAATCTAATGAGACAATAAAAAAGTAACATTAAATTTCTCAAGAAAATACTATAATTTGTCTAAAAATATTGTGTAAAGTATCTATTGAATGGATAGATTGCATTGCATTTGCACATAAATATAAATGAAAAACGAGGTGAATTTCACGAAAATTTTGAACTTCAATTAATCAATACTTGTAAATTATCGAGCAGATGACAATTGCTAATATTATGTGATTTATACTTTAGTTAGAAATACTTTATCCTTTCATTTTTCCATAGTTCATTGGTAATTTTTAGACAAGGAAAAAAAAATATTCTTACAATTGATTGTTTAATAATATAATAAAGATAAAACTATTCGTCCTCAAGTTTGGTCGTCAATATTCTTCTAATTCTTCATCATGGAGATAATATGGGCTTGTCATTGAAAATTGGATAAGAATGGTTACTTCATTCTTAGAAATACCTTTCCAAATTCATAATTTATCCACCTTTTCTTTTTTTTTTTTTGCAAAAGCCAATTATTTATTGAGTTACTTGAAAATTTGATTAAAATCATATGCTAGGGATGAATCAATAAACTTTGCAAAGATTGTTGAGGAATTGGAAATACAACTATCTTTATTTATATATGTCAAAATATGGATAGACTTTTCAAAAGGAGGGTTTACATTTAGGTTACCAGATTTTCATTTAAGGGTTTTAATTTAATGTTAATTTCTCTTTATGAAAAAAAATTGGGATTTTGGTTGCTAAATTAGTAAAAATATGCCTCTTTGTGCTCCAAAAAAAAAAAAAAAGTGGGAGGGTTCGTTGAATCAAGTTTTAAGGCTACCATAATTGCAATGCTGATTTAGATTTTGATGTCGGCGTTGCATGGCAAGATGGCTGTTTAGATATCAAAGTCTATCTATTCTTCCCAATTCAAATAAATTAAAATAATTATAATTTAATGGCAATCACGAGGGACTCGTATTTAGATGTCGATGACATAAGGAAGGATCTTCTTCCTAAAGGAAATGTTATGTCTTAATTCATAACTTACAAGACATGGATAGTTCCTCCGAAAAATTATAAGTCAACGGTTTTTATCGTTGAAATCTATTTTTTTAGTGAATAGGTTTGAAACGGAAGTTAACTTAAAAATAATGAGACAATAAAAAAAGTAACATTGAACTTCTTAAGAAAATATTATAATTTGTCTAAAAATATTGTGTAAAATATCTATGGAACGGATAGATTGCATTGCATATGTACATAAATATAAATGAAAAATAAGGTGAATTTACACCAAAAATTTGAACTTCAATTAATCTATATTTGAGAATTTTCAAGCAAATAACAATTACTAATATGATGTGGTTTATACTTTGAGTAGTAATACTTTATTTTTTTCTTTTTTTCATAGTACATTGGTAATTTCTAAACAAGAGAACAAAAATCTTCCTACAATTGATTGTCCAATAGTACAATAAAAACATAATTATTCGTCCTTAAGTTTGGTGGTCAATATTCTTTCAATTCTTCATCATGTATCATGGGATGATATGAGCTTGTCTTTGAAAATTTGGATAAGAATGATTACTTCCTTCTTATAAGTACAATTTCCAAATTCATAAATATATCTACCATTTTTTAAAAAGCCAATTATTTATTGAGTTACTTGAGAATTTGATCAAAATTATATGCTAGGGATGAATCCATAAACTTTGCAAAGATTTTTGAGGAATTAGAAATACAACCGTCTTTATTTATATGCATCGAAATAAGGATAGACTTTTCAAACGGAAGGTTTTATATTTGGGTTGTTAGATATTCATTTTCAGGGTTTTACTTTAATGTTAATTTCTCTTTATGGAAAAAAATTGGGATTTTGGTTACCATATTCGTAAAATATGCCTCTTTATGAAAAAAAAAAAAAAGTTGAGAGGGTTCATCAAATTTAGTGATAAGGTTACCATAATCGTGAGACTAGGTTAAATTCTGATTAAGTAGTGTGTGGCAAGATGATTGTTCATATATTGAAAATCCATCTACTTTATGTAATTGGAATATGTTGAAAAATTAAAATTTAATGGCGATAGCGAGACTTGTCTTTTGATGTCGGCGACATACGGGATGGATCTTCTTCCCAAAGGAAATGTTATATGTTAATTCATAACTTACTATATGTCACACCCCGAACTCCGAGTGCGCAACAACCCCTGCCTCACGGTTGATAGAAAGCAACGTCCCAGGACTCGTTGACAACTATTCATTTTAATCTTTCATTATGCGCAAATGGAAGACGAACCATCTCCCAATCAAACAGACAATCAAACAATCAAATAGGGATAGAGGGATGAACAGCAAGAGCGACAACAACTAGTCGTATATACATTTTCATTAGATTAACCAACAGAGGATCGTTTTCAATTTACAAGCCCACCAGAGGGGCCAATCCATCCTCTAAGCCAGACCAAAAAGAAACTAGGCTAGGTTAATCCAACTATACATAAAGAACCCTTGGGTTCTGCACCACTATCACTCGACCCATTGTACTCAGGCTCCATCGGGTCGATCACGGGTGGAGCGAGGGCGGGGGATTCTCCACTGCACCGGCGGGTGCACCATTCTAAGGACTTGAAAGTGGTTATACAATAACCGGTGAGATAAAATCTTAGTGAGTTCTCCCCCTAAACTCCGATTAGTACACCAACTCAACTTGGGGTATCTCTCCAAAACCACCCCACAAACAAACTAGCGACTAACAACCAACAATCAACCAATAACACAGCCAGGGTCAACCAATAATTAAATAGTCGGTTCGCATGCAATCTTACCGGGTATGCCATACTCGCACGTTATTTCTCAACACCATACACGCAATGCACATGGCCATTAGGTGATGCAGTTTATCAATCACATACAAGTCACATCACAAGCGATCCCACCTGGCCATTGCCACACCCTACACGTTATCGATTCATGCATGCGTACCATAAACAATTCACATAGGTTTCGATTATAAGGTAAAACCGTTATGACACGTCCCATACCGTGCCACATAATTTTGTCCCATAATCAAGCGCGGCTATCACATCCACTCATGCATAATCGGAACCAATGATGCCATGTTTCTCACACGCTCTTGCATCCACACGTGGTTTGATTATTACTATCATCCCCCGAAACTGCTGTCGGGGCGGCGGCGGGTATTTCAACTGTCACCCCCCGAACTCCTATCGGGGCGACGGGTTCAACTTAGTGATCATGCAAGCATACCACCACTTTTTTTTTTTTTTTTATCTTTGAGCATTAGCCAATACACACATGCTTGCATATAAAACGTCAAATCATTTTCTCATGAAAGCGGTCAATTTCGGTGTCCCTCGGATAAACCATTTTCCCCTTTTTTTGTGAAAACCAGACGATTCATGTGGATGTTCATGCAATGACACATCCCATTCATCTTATAGGATCAAAACATTTGTAACAAGGCAATTTTTCATTCTCGGGTGAACAGTGCACACGAATAATACCGCGTGAACAGTAATTTATGAACAGTGCAATATGAACACTGTAATTTCATAATTCAATAATTAATAGATTAAATTCAGAAATAAGAAAAAACATTAATTAAGACAAACAATCACTTTATTAAGGCAAAACATGCTTAATTAAACAAACACCACAATTAATTGACAAAAAGCAAGATTAAGCTAAGCTAATCTTAACCACCTATCTAACCACATATCTTAGGGCTAATACAACTTAATTAAACCCCCTAAAATAGAATTAGCTCTAACTAAACCAACCCCAAGCAAGTTTAGGCACTAAACGAAGGATTAGGGGCCCGTTAAGTGGACCGGAGACACGGACGTGGTGGCGATGATGAAGGCGACACACAGGGACCTCTACCACGATGATCCAAGGCGGTCCTAGCATTGAAATAGAGCCATAACCTCTGCTTCCCTATGAAACACTGAAAAACTAGGCTGTCAGAGGAGAAAAGAGGTAGAGCGGGCCGGGTGGAGCTTCGGCGAGTGGTTCGCCGACGGCCGGCGACACTTGAGGGTCGAGGGGAGTGGGCCGGTGGGCCAGGGGGCGAAGGAAGGGTCGAAATGGGAGGAAAATGGTTGAAATCACAAAACATTGCGGGCGGGTAAAGCGGGCCAGCAAACCGGTGAGCGGTGACTTCAAGCCGGCCAAGAGTCGGCCGGCGGCTCCATTCAACAAGCGGCTGAGTTCTTCCGTACGGACTGGATGTCCCGAGCATGGTGGTGGGTGGCACAAGAGTTGATTCTCACGGGAAGGCAACAAACAACTCAGCTTTTCACAAGAAGGTTAGCTGGAGTAGAAGTAGGAAGAAGAGGAAAACAAGGGAGAGAGAGGTTGATGGTTTGGGCCTGAAGAGGGCGAGATAGAGTGATGTGAGGGCTGTTGTCAAGGCCTCATCAAGGCCATTAAAGGTTTGCTTCAAGTCCCCATACACATGACCTCATCATCTCTCTCTTCTTTTGCCTTTTTGTCCCTACAACTAGGGGTAAAATGGTCATTTCACCTTCCATAATTCTCATCTTCCCTTGGGCTGAAAATGATGGGTGGGCCTAAGAAATGGGCTTGGAAATGAATAGGAACAGGCTCGGGAATTGGTTGGGTTTGAAATGGCTAAAGATTGGACAATGGGCTTGGAAGAGTAAAATGGTTGGTTGGGTCCAATGGGCTCACTTGCTTGCCTTGGGCCCACCATGGTAGTTGTCCCACCTTGGGCGTGAGGCCCACACTGGCCTTGCCCGGCCCCTGCCCTCAAAGGCTTGTTTCTTCGGTCCGTAGATCCATTTTTCAAACACTCGGCTCAACTGACACTGACGACGATCAAAGAAGCATCTTCCAAAAGTTCTTCCCGGATGTTCCCGAAAATTCGAAGTCCAATCTTGGATTCTCATGCCATGTCAATTTCGCCCGTATGCCATTTTGGTACAACTTAGACTGACATGCGACTTTGAGGATTCATCCGTAACCGACTTGTGCCAAACCACATTCAAGACTTCTCGACACATAGACATCATTGACTACATAAAATTGCAGAGGATAGATTTTTATTTCAAATTACACGATTACTGAGAATTGACATAGGGTCGATCGCGGGCTCGATAACGATGAAACGGAGTCACACGTTGTCCCATTATGTTCTATCTCGTGAATCGACTTCTAGTCATCTATGAAATCAGCTTGCCTATCTATAGGATCATCCTCACGCAAGTCTCATGGTTAAGTCGTTTTCTCGGGTCAAGTTCTTTAATCACACGAGTTTTGTCCTCATTAGCCTTTCCCCTCAAGGTTAGTATTTCGGGAGTGATCAATTCCGAGTGAGATCAACCAATAATGTATTGACGAAATTCACGTTCATTCATCCCAAATAGGGCTCGAATTTCAGGACGTCACACTATACATGGATTGTTCCTCCAAAAAATTATAAATCAACTATTTTTACTGTTAAAATCAGTTGTTCTTGAGTGAATAAGTTTAAAACAGCAATTTTTTTCTTAAAAATAATTTTGAATTATTTAAGGAAATATTATAATTTTTCTAAATTATTGTGTAATTTATCTATTGAATGGATAGATTGCATTGCACATGTACATAAATATAAATGCAAAAGCAAGAGGGGTTACATGGGAATTTCGAATTTCAATTAATCTATATTTATAAATTATCAAGCAAATGACAATTGCTAATATTATGTAGTTTATACTTTGACTAGAAATAATTTATTCTTTCTTTTTTCATAGTACATTGGTAATTTCTAGACAAGAGAGAAAAAAAAGTTCTTTCTTACAATTGATTGTTCAATCGTACAATAAAAATAGAAATATCCGTCCTCAAGTTTGGTTGTCAAGACAACATTCTTCTAATTCTTGTAGTGTAGATTGTATGGGGTTGCCATTAAAAATTGGATAAGAATGATTACTTCCTTATTAGAAAGACAATTTCCAAATTCATCAATATATATATACCATATTTGTAAAAGCCAATTATCAATTAAGTTACTTGAAAATTTGACTAAAATCATATGTTGAGATGAATCAATGAACTTTGTGAAGAATGTTGAAGAATTATAAACACAAAGGTCTTTATTTATAGGGTTGCTACCTTGAAAAACCTCAAATTTGTAGACTTGTGACAAATTTACCTCAAACTAATTTTTTAACCACAAAAAACACTAAACTAGTATACATTTGACAAATTTACCCTCTATTAGTTCATGTTAAATTTTACTGTAATTACTAAGTTGAATGACTCGTAACAATTAACTGATATACTAGTTTGAGATTTTACTCTCTGTTTGTCACAGTCATACAATTCTGTGACTTTTTGTGGCATTAATTTAATTTAACGGAGGGCATATTTGTCACAAATGTATCGTTTAGGGTTTTTAACGATCAAATGAATTATTTTAGGACAAATTTGTCACAAGTATATTGGTTTGAGGTTTTTTTGGTCGGTTGGGGTAAATCTAACACATGTGTACCAGTTTGGGATTTTTCATTGTTAAAAAATTAATTTTGGGTAAATTTGTCACACGTGTAACAATTTAGGGTTTTTCAGAGTATCAACCCTTATTTATATGCATCGAAATATGGATAAAGTTTTCAAAAGAACGGTTTTTGTATTTGGGTTGCCAGATTTTCATCTTAGGTTTTAATTTAACGTTGATTTCTTTTTACGGAAAAATATTTGAATTTGGGTTACTGAATTTGTAAAACATGCCTCTTTATGCAAAAAAATTGAAAAAACAAAGAAAAAGTGGGAGGGTTCATCAAATCAAGTGATAAGATTACCATAGTCGCAAAACTAGGTTAGATTATGATGTCGGTAGTGCATGGCAAACTAGCTATGTAGATATCGAAAGTCCACATGCTCTACGCAATTCAAATTAGTAAAAAAAAAAATTAATGGCAATCATGGCACCCATATTTAGATGTCGACAATGAATGGGACGAATCTTATTCTTGGAGGAAATGTTATATGTTAATTCATAACTTACTATGCATGGATAACTTCTCCAAAAATTATAAACTAACGGTTTTATGGTTAAAATCAGTTGTTTCTAAGTGAATAAGTTTAAAACGATTTAAAAAAAAAATTTGAATTTTTTAAGGAAATAATATGCTTTGTCTAAAAATATTGTGTTATTTATTTATTTATTGAATGGATAGATTGCATTGCATATGTGCATAAATATAAATGAAAAACCAAGAGGGATCACATAGGAAATTTGATTTTCAATTAATCTATATTTGTGAATTATCAAGCAAATGACAAATTGTTAATATTACGTGGTTTATACTTTGAGTATAAATACTTTATTCTTTCTTTTTTCACAGGACATTGGTAATTTCTATACAAGAGAGAGAGAAAAAAAATCTTCTTACAATTGATTATTCAATATTACAATAGAAATAGAAATATTCACCCTCGATTCCGGTTGTCAATATTCTTCTAATTCTTCATCGTATAAATTATATGGTTGCCATAAAAAATTGGAGAAGAATGATTACTTCCTTCTTAAAATCACAATTTCCAAATTCATACATATATCTATTATTTTTGTAAAAGCAAATAATTTACTAAGTTACTTGAAAATATGATTAAAATCATACGTTAGGATGAATCGATGAACTTTGTGAAGATTGTTGAAGAATTGGAAATACAACTATCTATATTTACATGCATCGAAATGTGGATAAACTTTTCAAATGAAGGTTGTATATTTAGGTTGCCAAATTCATATTTATGGGTTTTAATTTAATGTTAATTTCTCTTCATGAAAAAAAATGGATTTTGGTTACTAAATTCGTAAAATTTGCATCTTTATGCAAAAAAAAAAAAAGGGAGGGCTCATCAAGTTAAATGATAAGGTTACCATAATCAGTAGATCGAGTTAGATTCTGATGTCGGCAATGTTTGGCAAAATGGTTGTTCAGATATCAAAAGTCCGCATCTTATTTGCAGTTCGAATAAGTTAAAAAATCAAAATTTAATGGCAATCACGAGACCTGTATATAGATGTTGGCGATGTATAGGACGGATCTTCTTCTAAAAGGAAATATTATATGTTAATTCGTAACTTTCTATGCATGGATAAATCCTCTATAAAATTATGAATTAACGGTTATTACCGTTAAAATTAGTTGTTTCTGAGTAAATAAGTTTAAAATGAAATTTTTTCTTAAAAATATTTTGAATTATTAAGGAAATATTATATTTTGTAAAAAAATATTGTGTAATTTATCTATTGAGCCGATAGATTGCCTTACATATGTACATAAATATAAATGAAAAACCAAGAAGGGGTTACACAAGAATTTCGAATTTCAATTAATCTATATTTGTGAATTATCAAGCAAATGACAATTGCCGATATTATATGGTTTATATATTGAGTAGAAATATTTTACTCTTTCTATTTTCATAGTACATTGGTAATTTCTAGACAAGAGAGAAAAAAAAATCTTCTTTTAATTAATCTTCTTACAATTGATTGTTCAATAGTATCATAAAAATAGAAATATTCGTCCTCAAGTTTGGTTGTCAATATTCTTCTAATTCTTCAGTGTGTAGATTATATGGTTACTTCCTCCTTAGAAACAAAAATTCCAAATTCATAAATATATATACCATTTTTGTAAGAGCCAATTATCTATTACGTTACTTGAAAATTTGACTAAAATCATATGTTGGGATGAATTGATGAACTTTGCAAAGATTATTGAGGAATTGGAAATAGAACTATCTTTATTCATATGCATCAAATTGTGAATAAACTTTTCAAAAGAAGGGTTTTATATTTGGGTTGCTAGATTTTTTTTTAAGGGTTTTAATTTAATGTTAGTTTCTCTTTATGAAAAAAATTGGGATTTTGGTTACTAAATTCATAAAATTTGCCTCTTCATGCAAAAAAAAAAAAAAAAAATGGGAGAGTTCGTCAAAGCGAGTGATAAGGACACCATAATCGTGAGATTTGGTTAGATTTTGATGTCAGCGATGCATGGTAAGATGGCTATTCAGATATCGAAAGTCTGCCTATTTTGCGCATTTTGAATAAGTTGAAAAAATCAAAATTTAATAGTGATCGCGGGACCTATATTTAAATGTTGGCGGTGTACAAGACTAATCCTAAAGGAAATATTGTATGTTAATTGATAACTTACTATGCATGGATAGTTCATCTGTAAAATTATAAATTAATGGTTTTTACAGTTGAAATCAATTGTTTCTGAGTGAACAAGTTTAAAACGGAATTTTTTCTTAAAAGTAATTTTGAATTATTTAAGGAAATATTATAATTTGTCTAAAAATAATGTGTAATTTATCTATTGAACGAATGGATTGCATTGCACATGTACATAAATACAAATGAAAAACCAAGAGTGGCTACACGAGAATTCCGAATTTCAATTAATTTATATTTGTAAATTATCAAGCAAATGACCATTGCTAATATTATGTAGTTTATGCTTCGAGTAGAAATACTTTATTCTTTCTTTTTTCATAGTACATCGGTAATTTCTAGACAAGAGAAGGAAAAAAAAATCATTCTTACAATTGATTATTCAATAGTACAATTAAAAAAAAAAAAAAGATCCTCAAATTTGATTGTCAATATTCTTCTAATTCGTCATCGTATAGATTATATAGGTTGCCATTAAAAATTGGATAAGAATGATCACTTCCTTCTTAAAAACACAATTTCCAAATCCATAAATATATACCATTTTTGCAAAGGTCAATTATTTATTACGTTACTTAAAAAAATTTGACTAAAATCATATACTATGATTTTTTTTTTTGTCGGTCCTACTCTACTTCTACTTTAACTCTTACTCACACTTTTGCCTGCCTCCTTGTAGGACATAGGAATCAAAACTCATACTTGAAACTAAATCGTCCCCATTCCAACCCCCTCAGAAGGTGGGGATTCAAATCCCCCACCTCCCCTTTCCATGTTGGAAGAGTGGCCACTAGAATAAACCCCATACTGGATGAATTGATGAACTTTGTAAAGATTGTTAAAGAATTGGAAATACAACTTTATTGATATACATCAAAATATGGATAGACTTTTCCAAAGGAGGGTTTTATATTTCGGTTGCCGGATTTTCATTTAAAGGTTTTAACTTAATGTTAATTTCTCTTTATGGAAAAGAAAAAAATTGCGAGTTTGGTTACATAATTTGTGAATATGCCCTTTAGACAAACTATTCGTTATATCCATTGAAGCATTACTATAATTGTAACATTGAGTAGTTTCGATGTGATGATGTGTGATGCAATGATTGTTCAAATATTGAAGGTTCGCATATTCTCCGTAGTTGAATAAGTCAAAATAAATAAAAATTTAACGATGATCAAAGGACGGTAAATTATGTTGGCATATGGAGGTATTGTTTTAGGGAATGTTATATGTTAATTCAATACGTACTACACATGTACACGTTTTTTTGAAACATGACAAGTTAATGATTTGATCGTTAAAATCAATTACTTCTAATTGAATAGGTTTAAAATGGGACACATCTAAAAGAATGAGACAATAAAAAGATAACATCGAATTACTTCAAAAAATATTAGAGTGTCCAAAGATATTGTGTGAAAGATCTATTGAACAGATAAGTTGCCTCAAATGTTATATATTAGAAAAACAAAAGGTGAACTTACATAGGCATTTTGAATTTCAATTAATTAATATTTGTAATTTATCAAACAAATAAATTTACAAATATTTCATAGTTTATGCTTTAAGTAGAAATACTTTGTTCTCTCTCTCTGTCTCATGGTACATGGGAAATTTCTAGAGAAGAGGAAAAAATATCTTCCTATAATTGATTGTTCAATAGTACAGTACAATTAGGAATATTTGTCCCTAACTTTGGTGGTCGATATTCTTATAAATCTTCATTGTGTAGACTATATGTTTTTGCAATTGAAAAAAAAAAAATTGAGCAAGAGTAATTACTTCATTCTTAGGAACATATTGTTCGATTCATATATATATATATATATATATATATACCAATTTCGTAAAAGCCAATTATTAATTGAGTTACTTGAAAATTTGACTAAAATTCATACAAGAACTTTGCAATGATTGTTGAATAATAGGAGTTACAACTGTCTTTATTTATATGCATTGAAATATGGATAGACTTTTCAAAAGAAGGGTTTAATTTTTGGTCACCATATTTTTGTTTAAGGATTGAAATTTAATGTTACCTTCTCTATATGAAAATTTTAGGTTTTAAATTACTAAATTTGTAAATATGCCTCTTCATTCAAAATTGAATTATTCATTGAATCAATTGACAGGTTTATCATAACCGTAAGATTAAGTATTTTTTATGTGATGGTAGGTGATGCAACGACTATTCAAGGATAAAAAAATTCCCAGGTTCTACATAGTTAAATAAGTCAAAAAAATTAAAATTTGACAGTTATTGAAGGATGCCAATTTATATATCGATGTGCGGTTGTATTTTTTAGGGAACATAATATATTAACTCATATACATACTACACATGGCTAGGGTTTTTCCGAACATGATAAATTAATGGGTTTACTATCAAAATCAATTGCTTATAACTAAATAACTTCAAAGCGGAATGCATCTAAAAAATAATGTGATCATGCAAAGATAACATTGAATAACTTAAGAAATTGTTAGTGTTTCTCCAAAAATATTGTGTAAAATAGCTATTGAATGGATAAATTGCATTGAATGTATACATAGATGTTGACACCTAAATTTTGGCAATCCAATTATTTATCTATTGCATAAAAATTAGGGATTAATTTTTAACCCTAAAAAAATTAAATTGCATAGCATATAGTTTTAGGTGCATTTATTTTTAATTTGCATTTGCATTGGATCGATGACAGATGGGTTCGAATTGGTGGCTCTGAGCTTTAAATTAACAGGTTGGACTAAGCCCACGGATAGAGCAAATTGCCCCAAGCCTGTTTTTTTAATGATAAAAAATTACCTTGTGGGAAAATAGAGATTTGAAATTTTCCAAGGTATGATGGGAATTTTTTAATATCATCGGATAGGGCAAGTGTGATAAGAAATATTGTGAGCTTATCTTTGTAGGATTCAGAATTTGGGAAGACCTTGGATCCTTATCAATGTGTGATAAATCTGGTGAAATATTGCGTTCGGAAGAAATATTTGTGGATGTCGATTTAAAACTCTAGTCCACTCACCTATAAATAGGATGCTACACCACGAGAATAGTTAGGGGCTTCTTCTTTTTTTACTTCGTAGGGGGAAGAATTTCTTTTGGGGTTTTTCTAGGTTTTTCTTGGTTTATTTTGGGACTTTTCTTCTCGGTTTCCAGGTAAAAAAAAATTCTTTATTTTGTCGTTTTTTAGGGGGGATCACTCGGCAAAGGGGCGTTGATCAACATAAAAAGAGAAGAAAGGCTTTTCAGTAGAGGGAGAGAGTAGAGAGAGACAGGTGAGGGAGATGTGAGGAGAGAGAGAGAGAGAGAGAGAGAGAGAGGGAAAAAAGAAGAACAAAAAGGAAAAAGCAAGAACTCTTGTTCATCTTCCTCGGCGAGACGATGCCTCCGCTTCTTTGCTAGAGTCGCCTGTCGCTACTGTCACGCCACCACCGCCTGTCCGCCGAGCCCTCGCTCTGCCCCCAGCCGCGACGCAGCTTTTGCTCCTGCGACTCCTGCACCTGCAACTCTCCGTCCGCAATGCCCATACTCCGCCTCTACCCCAACCGCAACACGATCCACAAACCTGTCCCTCCGCCCGAGCTGCCAACCACCGCGAGCCCGTGACACCAGCAACCCACGAAGGCGCCACCGTCTCGCCGCCCCGGCCTCGCTGCGCCGCCCTCCCCGCGAAGCTCTTTGTTGCCCCCTACTTTGTCGTGATTTGCTCGGCCCGACACCTTCACTGCTCGTCGCTTCGCTAGTCACCGTCGCGCCGCCTTGCTGCAGCCCGCGCCGACCCGTAGTGACCCAACGCCCTGCGGTGCCTCCGCCTGCGACGCCCCTGCTCCGTCGATTGTCCCCGCTGCCCGAGCGCCGCCCTTTTCTGTCGTGCCCTACTCTACTCGCTGCCGGTCCTCCTCACCAGAGCTCCGATGGCGAACCACCGCCCTTGGCAACCCACCACCACAGTAGCCCCTTTGTCGAACCACGCCGAGCCTCCATCACGAGCCGCCGTTTGCTAAACTTTATTTTGTTCCTTAATGTATGATTAAATTTCCCGACATGAAGTAGCCTCTTAAATTAGGGATTGACAGGTTTGATTTTCGCGCTTGAAATCCGACTCGCAATCGCATGGAAAAATTGCCAATCCAATGCTCGAGATTCAATTCACGGTTTTATTTGAAATTGACTAATCCGATCCCATGCGCGGGATATGATTCGTCAATTTATGGATATCAATTTTATCTTGTTGGATGTATTGTAATGTTGTTTGAGTTGATTTTGTTTTAGTAAAAAAAAAAAAAATCGGAGTTAGATTAGGTTCTTTGCTTGTTTTAGGGTTATCTTGTATATTTAGGATATGAAATTTATTTATTTCGAATTTTTGAAAAAATAAAAATCCAAAAAAATGCATTCATTTAGGATGTTAGTTTTTTTAAAATTTAAATCGCATGTTTAATTATGTGTCACTTTTAATTTCGAATTTCATAAAAAGAAAAAGAAAAAACTAGAATTAGGGCATTCTTTGCATGTCATTGTATGTTAGGATATAATTGTGTGTTTATTTTTTTAAATTAATTATAGGTTTAGATAATTTCTCCTAGATAGGTTGTATTTTAGGATTACTTGGTTATGATAATGTTCTAGTTTAAATTAGGATTTGGCTTAACCTAATTCCTAATACAAATTGGATGATATCTTAACCTGCATAGATAATTTTCGCATCTTTCTAATTTCGAATTTCATAGAAAATACAAAATAAAATTGTCTTAGAATAAATTAATTACATTCTTTAGGGTAGATTGCATGCTCATTAAAAAAACACAAAATGTTTCATTTACGTCATATAGTTAGGACATATTGCCATGTCATATCATTTCATGTTAGATTAGTAGCATGCATTGCATAAAGCATGATTCTCATTAAACGAGTGAAAATAGAAAAAGTAATTGCGTGTTAATTAGAAATCATATCTAGGACCGTCGATGTGAATTCTAATCTAACACTGCAGATGCTTTCGATGCCATGAGGTAAGTCCTGCAATTTATTCACTGCTTTATTTGGGTATTAAATTGATGATTTGCGCACCTGCTTGTTAGGCAAATAAATTAAAATCAATTCAAACTGCCTGCAAAACATTTTTCAAAATAAAAGGAAATGTACCAAAAGGGCGTTAGAGAAATCTCACGTAATCAATTCCCCGAGCTCACAATATCTAGTTCATATGAGTAAAGTAAATCTCTGGTTACTTTACTTGAGTTTCTAATCGACCCATCAAAAATAGATTAATGGCGACTTCTAGTTAAAAATCAATTGCATGTTAAGAACTTGAACTTAAGTCGCGAATTGGTATGGGCTTGGGAGAGCCCGAGCTAAGTTTAGGCTTAGTAATCCATTAGCTAAACCCTAGGTGGTTCACTCGAAATTTTGGTCATGACAATAGATATAAATGAAAAGGCAAGAGATGAAATTACATGGGCATTTCGAATTTGAATTAATTCATACTTGTAAATTATCAAACAAATAACAATTACAAAAATTTTTGTGGTTTATGCTTTCAGTAGAAATACTTAAACTCTTCCTTCTTTAGAACAAGTAATTTTTAGACAAAAAAAAAAATTCTTCCTATAATAGATTGTTCAGGTGTACAATAGAAATAGAAATATTTGTCCTCAACGTTGGTGGTCAATATACTTCAAAATCTCCATCTTGTAGATTATATGGTTTTGCCATGGAAAATTTGACAATAATGATTATTTATTTTTAGAAACACAATTTTAAATTCATAAATATATATACCATTTTTGCAAAAGCCAATTATTAATTGAGTTACTTAAAAATTTGCCTAAAGTCATATGTTTGAGATGAGTAGATGAACTTTGCAAAGATTGTTGAAGAACTAAAAATATAATTGCCTTTATTTTTATGCATCCAAAAATGGATAGACTTTGCAAATGGAGGATAATATTTTATGGTGCCAGATTTTTACTTGAACATTTGAATTTTATGTTAACTTTTTTGTTTTCAAAATTATGATTTTAGTTACTAAATTCGTAAATATGACTTCATGTAAAAATGAACTATTTGTCAAATCAATTGAATGTGTTACCATAATCGTAAGATTGAAAAATTTTGGTATGAAAAAGTGTGACACAATGACTATTTAAATATCAAAAGCTCATTTGTTCTATGTAGTTTGAAAAAGTTAAAAAAATTGATAACTAGGAATACTCAGTTGTATGCGGTATACAAGGGTAAGTATTTCCTCCTAATGGGAACGTTAAATGTTAATTCGTAAGATATTTCGCATGGATAGGTTTCTTTGAAAAATAAGAAGTTGGTGGTTTTAACGTTAAAATCAACTATTTCTTTGTGGTTCAAAAAAAAAAAACTTAGCGGTTTTAACGTTAATATAAACTATTTCTTGCTCTTCAATTATTTTTCGACTTTTATGGTTAACTTGCATACGTCTTCAAAGGACCAATAAGGTTGAAGTTCAACCATATCTGCAATTTCTCGATTGATGTGGACATCGAGCCATATTGAGGAGGAGGTGCTAGGGACCCATTGTCTATTCCTACTGGTTCAATTACTCGAATAGACATTTTTTTTGAGGAAGAGAATCCAATCTAGGATGAATGCTTTTTTCGTTCACCGCGGGCCAAGCAATTCAGGCAAGCTGTTAGCGTCATGGTTCGTGATCTTTGGCGTGGAGATGACATTGGATCAAATCTTGAAGAGTCTTGGAAATCTTGACATAATTTTTGGCGTGGAGATGACCTTGGATCAAATCTTGAAGAATCTTTGAAATCTTAACACAATTTGATCATTTGGTCACCAAATATTTGACCAAGTCAAAAAAAAAAATTATCTTCTTGTTTAGATATTTTCTAGAATATGACGCATTAGATTTCTAGGGCTGGTTTTAGGGTTTGTGTGGCAACTAGAAAGCCTATATTAAGGACTGACTGACTTTCTTTGGGAGTCATATATTTTATTTTTTGAGGAAAAGAATTGAGAGGTTATCTTCTACTGTTCTTTTGAGGACTTGACCTTATCAAGATTCTCTTGTGGCGGTCGATTCGACTTATCGAGTGAGATAGCGAATTCTTTCGCTCGTGGCATCTATAATGTTGGTTGGTTGACACGCGTTCGTCAATAGGTCACATTCATACTGAGATTGCCAATCACAGGTTCGATTGGAGGTCGAGGTTCGCAATTCGCACCATCCGGGCTTTCATAAAACGATCTTTCCGCAACGATTCACATCATTTGGTATCAGAGCTTGCTTCTACAAGGTCTATTTATCTTTAATTTTCTGTTTATACTCAGCAATTTGAGATTTATTGAGCTAGGGTTTTGATTCTAGCCAATTTAGGGATTTGATTGCTTTTGTGCTTCCATACGTAGTTGTTTGCTGTTAGTTTTAATTTTTTTTTCCTAACATCTTAAATTGTATTTGAGTTCGTAAAAAAAAAAAAAAAAAAAAAAAAAAGAAGGTTCGTCAAAAAAAAAAAGAGAAAGAAAATGCACAAAAAAAAAGTGCGCAAGAGAAAAAAAAGATTTGGCAAAAAAAAAATAGCCGAACAAAAAAAAAAAATCAACAAGGCGACTCGTTTGTTAGTGGACCGAATTGAAACAAAATTAGTAGTGATTTGTGTTTCAATTGGAATTTCAAAAGTTGTACTTGTTGGTTTGAGATTGTTACTTGATGAATTGATTGTCATAATGGGGTTGAGAGATAGGTTTTGAGTCCGATAAAAAGCTTGTGAAAAGGGAATACGAGAGGGAAAAGGCAAGAGTGTGTGACTTTAATTGAGTAAAAAAAACAAAAGCCTAAACTTGAGTTAAACACGAGGGAAGTGACAAACACCTTGAGAGAAACACGTGAGGGAGTGATTGGTGAGGATTTTTGTGACTAATGTTTACTTGTAGGTCTAAATTATGTCGCGCGAAGAAAGCGTGAATGAAAGGGTGGTTGACTCCATACGAAGGGATGAAGCACTCGTGGAAAGCATCTAGCAATTGAGGGCCGTAGTGGAGGAGCTTAGTGGCCGAATGATGGGGAATGGCACGAGGGTTGATGGTGACCGAGAGCTACCCCGGGGAAGGTTGCAACATTAGCGAGACGCCTCTAGAACACGACCTAGAAGGCAGCGACATTATGATGATGATGAGGCCGCCATGGAGGATGATCGAGATGCTCGATTTGGAAGGTGGGATGGAGCCCGAGGGTTTAGACATCGAGAAGATAATGAACTTAGCAAAATCAAGATGAGGATTCCTTCTTTCCAAGGGAAGAATGATCCCGATGCGTATCTAGAGTGAGAGAAACGCATGGAGATGGTATTTGATTGCCAACAATACTCCGAGCTCAAAAAGATAAAAATTGCAGCTGTTGAATTTACTGATTATGCTATAATTTGGTGGGATCGACTTGTGACTAGTAGAATGTGCTATGGTGAAAGACCGATAGAGACATGGGATGAGATAAAAGCAGTGATGAGGATGCATTTTGTACCAAGTCATTACCATCAAAATTTGTTTCAAAAGTTACAAAATCTCACACAAGGCAATAAGAGTGTAGAAGAGTATCATAAGGAGATGGAGATTGCCATGATCCGTGCTAATGTGGTGGAGGATCGTGAGGCCACAGTGTCAAGATTTTTGAGTGGTTTGAGCCGAGACAGAGCAAGGGTGGTGGTACTGCAACACTATGTTGAATCGGAGGAATTGGTGGACAAAGCCATCAAAGTTGAGCGGCAATTGAAGTTGGACCGAAATCACAAGAGTGGAGAAGGTTCAAATCATAATTGAAAATCCAATTGGAAGAGAGATGAGAAGCCAAATTGGATAGGAAGCAACACTAAAACCGAAACCTCAAAGGAGAATGAGAGGGACGGTAAAGTTGGAACGAATCCGGCTTCAGGTAGAACCGAAAACCCTAACACTAAAACTCGTGAGATTAAATGTTTTAAGTGTTTGGGCATGGGTCATATGGCGAATCAATGCCCTAATAGGAGGGTGATAATCATGACTAGACATTGTGTTATTGAGTCCGAAAGTGAAAGGGAAGAAAAGGATGATGAGATGCCATCATTAGAGGATTGTAGTGATGGAGAAGTAACTATAAAAGGAGACTTATTGGTGGTTAGGCGTTCTCTTAGTGTGCAAGTAAAGGAGGAGGAGCATCATCAACAAAGAGATAACTTGTTTCATACAAGATGTGTGGTGAATGGTAAGATCTGTAGTATGATAATTGACGGAAGTAGTTGTGCGAATGTGGCAAGTTGTACTATGGTGGATAAGTTGGGTTTGAAAACGACAAAGCATCCTAGGCCTTAGAGACTTCAATGGTTAAATGATAGTGGTGAGGTGAAAGTGTCGAAGCAAGTTCGAATTCCATTTGAGATAGAGAAATACAAGGACAAGGTAGAGTGTGATGTTGTACCTATGCAAGCGGGTCATATCTTACTTGGAAGACCATGGCAATATGATTGAAAGGTATATCATGATGGGTATACTAATCGTTATTCATTGGTGATGAATCAAAGACTTACACTTTGGTACCAATGACATCTAGTGAGGTGTATCAAGATCAATTAAAGTTACAACGAGAAGCCGAGAGAGAGAGAGAGAGAGAGAGAGAAAAGGTAAGAAATCCGAGGGCTTGTGTGGTGTGTCTGAGATGCAAGGAAAATGAGAGGCCGAGAAGAGAATTGTGGTAAAAACCGAGGGAAAAGAAGAGAGGAAAGAAAACAGGAATTTTTTTTTATGCAAAATCGAGTGAGGTGAGGAGAGCTTTAATCTAGACCGACCGATGCTTGTACTTTTGTTCAATGAGGTTTTGTTTTCTACTAACGATCTTGACCCAAGTTTGCCTAGTCTTATTGTGTCTTTATTGCAGGAATTTGAAGATGTCTTTCCTGATGAACTTCTTGGAGGGATGCCACCGATTGGAGTCATTGAACATCAAATCGACTTGATTCTTGGTGCGTTATTACCTAACCGACCCGCATATCGAAGCAATCCCGAGGAGACAAAGGAACTTCAGCGGCAAGTTAGCAAACTATTGGAGCGAGGGTATGTGAGAGAGAGTCTTAGCCTGTGTGCCGTCCCTATTTTGTTGGTGCCAAAGAATGATGGAACTTGGCGAATATGTGTCAATTGTCGAGCAATTAATAACATTACGATAAAGTATCGACATCCTATTCCTAGGTTAGATAACATGTTGGATGAGTTGCATGGTTCTTGCATTTTCACGAAGATCGATTTGAAAAGTGGCTATCATCAAATTAGGATGAAAGAAGGTGATGAATGGAAAACTGTATTTAAGACCAAGTATGGATTATATGAGTGGTTAGTCATGTCATTTGGATTAACTATTATGCGACTCATGAATCACGTTTTGCGTGCTTTTATTGGTCGATTTGTGGTTGTCTATTTCGATGACATCTTTATATATAGCCAAAGCCTCGATGACCATATTGAGGATGTGCAAGCTGTCTTGCAGATTTTAAGAGTCGAGCAATTGTACGCTAATCTAAAGAAGTGCTATTTTGTTACTAACAAATTAGTATTTCTAGGATTTTTTGTTAGTGCTGATGGTATACAAGTTGATGAAGAAAAGGTCAAAACAATCTGTGAATGGCCAACGCCTAAGACCGTAGGAGACGTGTGTAGCTTTCATGGATTGGCGAGTTTTTATCGGTGATTTGTGAGAAATTTCAGCACCATTGCCGCACCTTTGACCGAGGTTATTAAAAAGCACGTGGGTTTCATGTGGGGAGAAGAGCAAGAGAAAGCATTTAATCTGCTAAATGATAAGTTGACTAATGCTCATTTGTTATCTTTGCCGAATTTCAGTGCTACTTTTGAGATAGAGTGTGATGCTTCTAGTACAGGAATTGGAGCCGTGTTGATGCAAGGAGGGCGTCCCATTGCTTAGTTCAGCAAGAAATTGAGTGGAGCAACATTGAATTATCCTACCTACGATAAGGAGATGTATGCTTTAGTGCAAGCTTTGGAGACTTGGCAACATTATCTATGGCCGAAGGAGTTTGTGATCCACACCAACCACGAGACCTTGAAGTACTTGAAAGGGTAGCAGAAGTTAAATAAAAGACACGCCAAATAAATGGAGTTCATTGAGATTTTTCCATATGATCAAGTACAAGAAAAGTAATGAGAATGTGGTAGCCGATGCACTTTCTCGAAGGTATGCGATTCTAACTATTTTAGAAGCAAAGTGTTTAGGTTTTGAGCATATCAAGGGCTTATATACTGATGATGATGACTTTGGGAGAGTATTAGAAGCATGTGAGCGTGCTGCATTTGATAAATTTTATAGCCGTGAAGGTTATCTTTTCCGTGAAAACAAACTATGTTTGCCTAAGTGTTCTTTGCGTGAATTGTTGGTGCGAGAAGCGCATAGTGGTGGTTTAATGGGGCATTTTGGCATTTTTAAGACTTATGAAGCGCCGCATGAACATTTTTTTGACCACATATGAAGAGAGATGTCACACGTGTCTGTCTGTGAGAGATGAATTGTTTGTAAGCAATCGAAGTCTACAACTAAACTACATGGCTTGTATACACCATTACCTATTCCAACGCATCCTTGGACTGATATTTCTATGGATTTTGTGTTAGGATTGCCTAGGTCTAAGTATGGTAGAGATTCTATTTATGTGGTTGTTGATCGGTTTTCAAAGATGGCTCATTTTATACCTTATCATAAAACTGATGATGCATCTCATGTTGCTGATTTGTTCTTCAGGGAGGTTGTACATTTGCATGGCATGCCTAGATCGATTGTTTCAGATCGAGATTCTAAATTTCTTAGTTACTTTTGGAAAACATTGTGGAAAAAACTAGGAACACGGTTGTTATTTTCTACTACTTGTCATCCACAGATCGATGGTCAAACCGGGGTAGTTAATAGAATTTTAAGGGTATTGTTGCGTGCTATTATTAAAAAGAATATAAAATCTTGGGAAGATTGTCTACCACATAATAGGAGCACGCATTCTACTACTAAATTTACACCATTTGAGGTTGTCTATGCTTTTAATTCGTTAACTCCGTTAGATTTAACCCCTTTACTTGTTGATAAGCATGTGGATTTAGATGGAGCAAAGAAAGCCGAATTTGTCAAGGCGTTGCATGAGAAGACGTGCGCAAATATTGAGCGCAAGACTGAGCAATATGCAAGGCAAGCCAACAAAGGGCGCAAGGAAGTGGTGTTTGAACCCGACGATTGGGTTTGGGTTCATATGCACAAGGAACGATTTCCTCAGCAGCGACATTCTAAGTTATTACCGCGAGGGAATGGACCATTCATGGTGTTGGAAAGAGTTAACAATAACGTCTACAAGCTTGATCTTCCAAGTGAGTATGACATTAGTGCTACTTTTAATTTTTCTGACTTGACTCTTTTTTATGCCAGTGATGATTTGAGGGCAAATCCTTTGCACGGGGGAGGGAATGATGTGGACATCGAGCCATACCAAGGAGGAGGTGCTAGGGACCCATTGTCTATTCCTACCGGTTCGATTACTCGAGCATGGGCCAAGCAAATTCAGGCAAGCTGTTGGCGTTATGGTTCGTGATCTTTGGCATGGAGATGACATTGAATCAAATCTTGAATAATCTTGGAAATCTTGACACAATTTGATTATCTGGTCACCAAATATTTGACCAAGTCAAAAAAAAAATTTATCTTCTTGTTTAGATATTTTCTAGAATATGACGCATTAGATTTCTAGGGCTGGTTTTAGGGTTTGTGTGGCAACTCGAAGACCTATATTAAGGACTGGCCGACTTTCATTGGGAGACATATATATTTTATTTTTTGAGGAAAAGAATTGAAAGGTTTTCTTCTACTATTCTTTTGAGCACTTGACCTTATCAAGATTCTCTTGTGGCGGTCGATTCGACTTATCGAGTGAGATAACGAATTCTTTCGCTCATGGCATCTATAACATTGGTTGGTTGACACGCTTTCGTCAACAGGTCACATTCATACCGAGGTTGCCAATCACAGGTTTGATTGAAGATCGAGGTTCGCAATTCCCACCATCCAGGCCTTCGTAGGACGATCTTTCTGCAATGATTTACATAAGGTCGTATCGCTTGCAAGAATACTCGGACCCTTGTCTTTATGATGATGGTGAGATGGAGTGATTCTCATAAAATAGCCCTTCTAAATGAGAGCGAGTGAAAGTCATTTCTATATGAAAGTCTCTCTTTAGTATTCTTAGGAAATCAATGTCATGAGTGAAAACTGTCTTAAACAATAATTCTCTCTAGTGGAAATTTGGGTGATGCGAAAGTCATTATACATAAACCTTGATTGAATTGATAAAACTTCAATGGATTTTGAAGCGTGCATTCCAGAATAGCCTTAATTGCTTATTTCTTTGGTGAATGCATTTTTACTCTAATCATGTCTGATAGGTAATGTTTTCTTGAAGATCCAAGAGCTCCTAACATTCAGGTTCCTTTCAGAATGTCTCATGATATTGGGAGATGAGAAACCTTCACGAACATTCAAGGTGCGTCCTCAATGTTCTAAAACTTATTTCTACAAGGAGGATATCTAAGGTATGTCTTAGATATTCCAAAACTTCTTTCTACCAAGAGGTAAGAAAACTTCATGAATATTTGAGGCGTATCCACGATATTCCAATTTCTTTCTACCAGGAGGTGAGAGACCTTCACGAATATCTAAGACACGTCCTAGATTTTCCAAAATTTCTTTCTATCAGAAGGTGAGAAACCTTCATGAATATTCGAGGTGTGTCCTCGATATTCCAGTTTCTTTTTACCAAGAGGTGAGAGACCTTCACGGATTAACCTTCTTCTCTCCTATGACTAAGTTCCAAGAGACATATCTCCAAGAATCATAGATATCACCAAGCAAGTCTACACGATCTATGCAATAATGCTAGGTGATCGAAGAAAGGTTTGGGTCATAGTCAAGCAAAATCTCATTTTAGGCGACTGTAGAAAGGGACGGGTCCTAGACAATAATTTTTGCTCTAATAGGCGACCGAAGAAAGGTTTTGGTCCTAGTCAAGCAAAACCTCATTTTAGGCAACCATAGAAAGGTATGGATCCTAGACAATATTTGTTGCTTTAATAGGTGATTGTAGAAAGGTACGGGTCCTGCAAAAGATGTTTCCTATTCAGGCGACTGTAGAAAGGTACAGGTCCTAGAAAGTGATCTTTCGTTTAAGCGATCGTAGAATAGTACGAGTCCTAAACAATATTTGTTGCTCTAACAGGCGACCGTAGAAAGGTACGGGTCCTGGAAAAGCAGCTTCCCATTTAGATGACCGTAGAAAGGTACGGGTCATGGAAACGATTTCCCGTCTAGACGATCGTAGAAAGGTACGGGTCATGGAAAGAGATTTCCCATCTAGATGACCGTAGAAAGGTACGGGTCTTGGAAAAATAATTTTTCTATTAAGGCGACCGAAAAAAGGTTCGAGTCCTAGACAACAAAATATTGTCATACTAGGCGACTGTAAAAAGGTACGCGTCTTCGAAAAGCAACTTTTTTTTACAAAACCCTGTTACTATTCTGGGCGACTATAGAAAGATACGGGTTCTGGACATGTAACACCAATTATCGTGAATTGCTCTACCTCTCAAAAGATAGGTCATTCCATGTAGGTTCCTTTATTATTTACATTAGCATTTCCATGCATCATATAAATTGTATTTTAAAATGGGATTCACTTTTTAACAAAAAATCATTCATTGCATGTGCATAGTCAAAATTTAGGTCTCAATTTGTCTTTGAAGGCAACCTCTACGAGCTCACCTTCAAAGAAGGGCAGCTATTGACACTTAAATTTTAGCGACCCAGTTGTTTATTCATTACATAGAAAAATAGGGATTAATTTTTAAGCCTTAAAAAAAATTAATTGCATAGCATATAATTTTAGATGCATTTATTTTCCTTATTATTGCATTCGTATTGGATCGGTGACGGTGAATGGACTTGAACTAATGAGCTTAAGGATATTCGATTCCTCGATGCGATATATCTTTATTTAAAACAAGAAATAAAGCAAGAAGGAATAAATATCTGCATCAAATATATGTGCATATATTCATTCGTGGCGAGATCTAAAGTGAGAAGGGCAAGAAAAGATGTTGCATGTGGAGCATATATTTGAGCAATATATATTCGTGCGTCCGCAAGCACAAGCAAAATAGATTTTCATGCTAAAAGAGGAAAGTGAAATATGGTCTTCAATCATCCATTGGCATCGGCAGAAGGAAAGGCTACAAGAGTAGGAAAGTATCAGGATATAATATATTCTAAGGAGGGGGAGATTTATTATTTTCCCTAAAAAAGCCATCTCGTCCTTACCTATAAAAGCAGACTCACTATAGTCGCTTAATGATGGGGGGTGGGGTGTGTGTGAAGCGCCAGAATTCTAAGAGGTCAAAGGCAAGAAAAGAAGAAAAAGTGAGAAGAAAAGGCGTCCAAGAGAGAGGATAAGGTCTTTTCTCCGACAAGTGCAAAGGAGCAACGTGAGTGAGAGAAAAGTCAAAAAAAAAAAGGAAAAGAGAAAATAAAAAGAAGAAAAAAAAAGTTGGGTTCATCTTTTCTGGCTATCCCATTCTCGACGGTATCTACCCATACCTGCGACCGTTGTTTCGCCATGGCTGTTGCTCCGAACGCTGCTATTGTTGCCGTCCTAAATGTTGCTGCTGCTGCCACCCCGAGCACCGCCACACTTGCCCCCATCGCCAACGCTTGCAACCCACTGCTCGTCGGAACACATCTCAATGCCCTAACCAGCCCGACGACGCTGCAATTCCGACAGTTGTGTGCCTCAGCCCTTCGACGCCACAAGTAGTCCAACGATCCGTAGCTGCTCCATCCCATGATCCGCACTGCCTCCCGTTGCTGCACCGAAGCTCCTATTCCGACAAACTCCAATCCACGAACAGCGACAACAGCGTTGCTCCCTCCCCTTGCTGAACCTAACGAGCTACCTAACGAGCTGCTGTCGCTTCTAATGATTCTAGCGGTCGGAGATGACTAGCCGCTCTCTGCTCCGAGCCGTTGTTGTTGCACCGTGATCTCCAGTCGACGGTGCTTGCTATCCTTCCTCTTGCAATAACTTTCTGTTTTTATAGGTTTATTCAGCGTCCCTGGCGGCTTCTGCTTGCATTGCCACTACCGACGCGAGTTGAGTTGTACAATAAATCATCGGCCAAACCATTGTCGCACGCATCTCGCCGGAAAGGCCCAACCGTAGCTGTCCTTTACGGTGAGCCCATCCCTGCTGAGTCTATCTCGACACAAACCACCGTTCGTGAGTTCTTTCGCTCCAGTCTCGTTTTGGAAACAAATAATCCAAATAAGGTAATTTTCTTGCAATAAATATCATCTCGATATTATTGCCTAAATTGAAATATTTGATGCTAGTAGTGATTTCATTGAGGCATAAGGCATTATCCAATAGGATATTATCGGCAAAAAATCACTATAATTACTAATTTGATCCGTAAGACTTCAGATCATTTTTTAATTATGTTGATTTTTTTTTCATTGACGATATTTTGGCTTTAAAATCATTATAATTATTAATTTGATCCGTGAGACTTCGGATCAATTTTTAATTATTTTGATTTTTCTTGAGTGTTGTGATGTTTAGGGTTAGAATAATTATTAATTTAATCCGTGAGACAACTGATTATTATTTTTAATTATTTTAACCTTGTTTTTGATGAATATCTTGAGTGGATTGGATATGATGCTCATACTTGGAAATTCCTTGTTTTGGAAAACACCCAAAAAAATCAAATTGTGTATTAGATAGGATAGTTTCCTAAATTAGGATTGCATTTTTTTTTAGATTAGATTGCATGTTAGAATATATGGGATTTCTCAATAATATTGCCTAGTTTAGGATTTCATCTTTAGATAATTCAAGAATAGATTAGAATAGATTCTAGATAGCATTTTTTCTTATAGATAGGGTCCTAAATAATGCTTGCATGTTTAGATAATATTGCATCTTTAAAATAGTTTTTCTAAGATAGGATAGAGTTTAGGTCAAATTAATCCCTAAACTAGATTAGATAACTATTCATTTTAGATAGTTTAATTAGGGTTTTTATTAATTTCGAATTTTAATAAAAAATTCAAAAATATTATGTGCATGTCAAATAGTTTGCATGTTTGGGTTCCTTTAATTAGAAATTGCTTGTCAATAGAGTTAGGTCATGTAGTTAAAGTGCATGTTATATAGGTAAGTTTTAATTTCAAGATAAGATAAAAATCCCAAAAATAATTGCTTACTTTGTGTGTTTAATTCTTTTGGTGCAATTTATTTGACTCATTGAGTGTTTAATAATTGTTGAGCATCCATGTGATCACCCAATTGCATGATAATGATTTAGGCTAAAACCAATCCAAACTGCCTACAAAGATATTTTTGAAAGTAAAAAGAATGGTACTGAAATGGTACTAGTGAAATCTAGTGTAACCAAGTCCCCGTACCCATAATCTCTTATTCGTAGGAGTAAAATAATTCTCCTATTATTTTACTTAGATGTCTAATCAACCTACCATAAACTGATTAGTAGCGATTTCTAGCTAATAATCATTTGCATGCTAAATATTCGAATCTAAGTCGCGAATTGGTATGTGCTTGGAAGAGTCCGAGCTAAATCTAGACTTAGTAGTCCATTAGCCAAACCCTAGGTGGTGCACCCAAGGTTAGGTCGTGACAATAGTTCATCCAAAAATATTGTGTAAAAATTTCTTTTGATATATTTGTATATTATCATTCAACAATAATCACCATTATTTTGTGGTTTATACTTTGAGTAGAAATAATTGGTAATTTTTGGGTGAAAGGAAAGAAAGTCTTCCCATAATTGATTGTTCAATAGTACAATCAAAATAGAAATATTCGTTCTCAACATTTGTGGTCAATATTCTTCTAAATAAGTAAATAAAGAACTTCCTTAGTTGATTAGATTGGGAGAAAAGACACTAGAAGTGCCATAACTTTCGATGCTAACTTTGGTACCAAAGTTTTTCAATAAGTCATTTAAATGCCAAATCCAATTTGAGATGTTGGAAATCTGACTTGGCAATATTTCATCAATTTTTCTTATCGATGTAGCCAGCCGACATGCTCATTTAGTATTAATAACCCTATACAACGTCATCTAAATGTTTTACCCTATATATGAATCCTAATCTGGTCAAATTAAATCATTTCATCTCTTCTTCAAACCTTCATTCAAACCAAAGCAATTTGGGACAAAATTAAGAGCTATGGTGATTGGATATGAGTTATATTTCAAAATCCATGACTTTTTGTTTGAGATTCCCTTTGTTTTCTTCTCCACTAGTTAAATTTAGAAGTATAATGGATGAGAGAGAGAGAGAGAGAGCCATTTTTTTTTTTTTTTTTGCCTCTGTCTACAAATGCAATCTATGTTCCTTGTTGTCTTTGATCAATTTTCTTTGCCATTTCCTTTTGTCTCATTTAATTAATTTAATCTTGGCATGGCCAAGCTGCACTTTTGCAATCATGGAGAATGCACATGCATGTGTGAGAGAAAAATGAAAAAGAAATACAGGATCATTTAACTTAGGTTTTTTTTATTATTGGAATAGGTGAATTCTTATAGATCCATCCTTCGAAGGAATCGAACATGACAATTTTTCATCATCGACTCGAGCAAGAATCAAATAAACCAAATGGATCCATATCCATAGAATATAAATCAATAAGTTATAAAATCTATATAGTAGCTACACATATCACTTGAACCAATTGTTATATTATCGGGGTAATGATACATCAACCTACGAGTTCTTTTTATGAGGCAAAAACGGGAGAATTTATCCTAAAAGTAGAATAATTACTGAAATTGTGCGAAACCATCACAAGAGTTTATGTACAAAGAACGGGCAAACCCCTATGGGTTGTATCCAAAGATATGGAAAGGGAAGTTTTTATGTCAGCAACAAAAGCCCAAGCTCATGGAATTGTTGATCTCTCTTTCTATCTAACAAAGATTCATTTGGTCTTGATCCTTGTAGAGTGAAAAAGGGACTCCACTGGATCTGCACAAACCCCTTGATAACATCCATAAATGGCTTGTTTTTGGTAAAAGATGGACATTACTATATGTAAATTCAGGTGCATGGTACACATCGATGCTCCGGTGCATTTTTCTCTCTAATTCAGAATAGATATGTTTTCGAACCCTCTCTTTCAAATTGAAGGTGTATGTTCCCACGCGAAATTTAAGCAATCACTCATTCCGATTCTACATATTGATTATTTTGAACCAAAAGAAAACTTTTTGGTGGAATAGTCATGTTATGTAGAATATATTCACTCTCAATAGTTACATACAAGTCTATAGAACATAGAAAGACAGGATGCCCATGACACGTACGTGTGGGATGAACCAAATCGTCATTGAATTTGATTTTTCCATTAGAGGGGGCTTGTACATGTTCGGCAGTACCACCTGTGAATACTCCGCTAGTATGAAAAGTTCTTAATGTTAGTTGAGTCCCTGGTTCTCTAATAGATTGACTGCAATAATACCTACAACTTCTCCTAGTTCGACCAGGTCGCCATGAGTAGGACTCCTACCATAACATAATCGACAAATCCAAGATGTACACCTACAAGTAAAGGGGGTTCGAATAGTTATTGGTTGTGTTCGAAAGGTTATAAATCGATTGATAAGTCCAATTCCAAGATCATGATTTTGAATGGCAATGCATTATGGGCCCATAAATATCAACAATACATCTATTTTCCATTCATATATGAATAATAATGAAGGAGTCTTTTGGAAAAAAATATAAAAAAAAAAAAAAAAAAGCCCCTTATCAGATTTGAACCAATGACTTATGCCTTACCATGGCGTTACTCTATCACTGAGTTAAAAGGATCCATTTGATTCAATTCCTGAATCAATTCTTACTATGCATATAAGATCTATCTATATATATTATATAGATATTTCTATTTATAGATTCTATTTATAGAAATCTATGCAGTGTACTCTGAATGGCTAGTGTGGTTCATTCAATAACGAAATATTTGACCTACCTAGATAGTATAGGGTCAAGATTAGATTTGATAAAATATCCATAAATTCATTTGATTGAGATTATCTACCAATTCGACGTAGATTCGAAATATTTTATCGAATCATATGATGAAGAAATTGAATTTGCTTCCTAAATCAAATAAATTCTTAAAGAAAAATTTCCACAACTTCGTGATCT
Source organism: Eucalyptus tenuipes (assembly GCA_014182365.1). Taxonomy (NCBI): domain Eukaryota; kingdom Viridiplantae; phylum Streptophyta; class Magnoliopsida; order Myrtales; family Myrtaceae; genus Eucalyptus; species Eucalyptus tenuipes. Next base: position 14,471,345 of record CM024539.1, on the reverse strand, counting down.
TGATCCCCTCCCTAGATTTCAAAATGGGTCGTTTGTTAATTTCCTAGCTTGTTGTGAGATAGAGATACTTCTATCTCATCTGAAGGAGTGAATCAATGAATGAAAGTGAAAGAACTAGAGTTTAACCCCCTTTTCCAGGCATACCAATCACTTCCTAAAAGGATCCTTACTTCGTATTACTTCTATTTTTTATTTATCTATTTTCATTTCAATCAAAAATTCTTCTTTTCAGTTTTAATCAATATTTAAATTGAATAATGAATCCATAAAATATTCATTCACAATGATATCTACCTATACAGTAACGATATTTAATTATGAAGATTGGATGGGGTAGTTGACCCTATTAGTCCCTTTTTGCAAGAGTATAGGCATAAGATTTCGACTTTGAAAATAGGATTTCCCCGCTTAATAAATAACTATATGTTACCAATGAGGAATTTTTTCTCATCAAAAACCATAAATTTCATATACAATAGATTTTTCATTTTCATGAAAAGATCATTTCCTTCACGAGTACGTTCACCTACTCCTCCAAATATAGATACCCCCCATGAGCTTTAGCAATATTGTTTTGATCAATTATTTTTCCTCCACGCCAATAAGGGGCAAGAAGATCTACTACTTTAATTCATGTTTCAACCACATTCTCCATAGGACCCTTTTATCTCTTCCTTCTACGAGTAAATGTGCTACAAGTGCACTTGCTTTGGGTTTCAAATACTATTAGTCCTACGGTTTTTAATATATTTAACACTTTTATACTTGTTTTTCTAGTGGCTAATAATGGTGGTTGTCACGCCTTGATCCTCAAATGCACGGCATCTCTTCTTTCCTTTGGTCATTTAATTGCGACGTCCTAGGAGACATCGCCGACTCATTCATTTTATCTTTCGATTAAACGTAAGTAGAAGCAGAATCAACACCACCCAATCATACACACCAATACGATAGCAAGAAAAACATATCAACAAACACTTTCACACACACACACATTCATCAACTTAGTACATTGAAGGTTTAATAATTACACGTCCGTAATGCGGATTCTTTCTAATTTGCCAAAAGGGGTTGGGGGTTAATACAACTCCTCTATCCTATGAGAACAATCTCGAAAAGTGATATTTGCCCTACGTGCCTAGTACATGTAAATGTTGTAGTACCATGGCTCGGGCTCGGGATCGGACTCCATGTCGGGGTTTGACTCCGTGTCATTGATGGAGCCGTTGGGGACGTCCACTACCATGAGATACCCTTGGATCTCTCGTTAGGTGGCTCGTTAAAACCCCGGAAAGAGTCGAAGAGCTCGCCTCCAAACCATACGTGCCATACCACAAACCAATGGGGCACCGAATTCTTCAACTCCTCATTCACCAAGATGGCGATTACAAACTTCTCATATATGATGTTAGTCCCCTCTATTGAGAAGGGGATCACTTGGGTGTCCTGATCCACGGGCACCTGAAACGCATATGGCAGAATGGATTATCCATGGTTAAGGCTTGAAAAGTTTAAACCATAATTAGTGAGAAAACTCAATAAGTAAGCTCCTAAACTTTGCGTGGGAGAGTACTTCACCTCGAATACACCCTATATGTGCGGCTTAATTATCGATGGCAAATCAATAGCAAAACTTTTGCTTTGCATCATTTATAAACATGAAATGAGCAACTCACCATACAACGCCTTGACAACGCATCTAATAATTATATAAATAATTCTTCAGGTGGGTCCACAATTCCAATAGGCACATGACAAATGCAAATAATAATTGAGACACAACCATTATTACTTCTATGCACAATACTCCCACGTAAGTCTAGATTATTACAATCACTCTCAGCCACGATCGACACTCGTGCCGGTGTTCTTTTTGCATAACCGAGTATCGTCCCGCCCCATCGAGTTCGAAAACGTCTTGACCTCACTCGAAGACGGCATTCAATTAAGAGCATTGTTCCGAAATCCATTCGCGAAAAGCATCCGGGCCTTCGCAAGGCAAGCAAAATCCATCAGGCATCGTCCCTCGTAGTCATATGAATACATAACCATTTAAGTGATCACACGAGCACACCAACCACTCAAGCCAATTTTCATCTTCCAATTTAGCCAATGCAAGAGTGTTTAGTGCTCACACATTATACACTAGAAATTTTTACATACAAAAATGCCATAAAATAATTTCATGTGATCACCCATTGATTATTTATCCATCAAAATAATCATACAATAACCTCATTCCCCTATTATGACATCTTACCATGATACTTCATAAATCAATCCCATCATACCTTTCTAAATTTTCTTTTCAAACAATACATAATAATAAATGTTACTAAGTTTCATTCTCATGGCAATCACCCCTCAATTCCACACAATATCATACCATGGGTTTACTTATCAACATAACTCATCACTTTTCAAAATAAGATATCACAAATACTTATTAATTTTCAAGATAAGTCATCACAAATACTTGTCATGTTTTAAGATAAGTTATCACAAGTACTTATCACATTTCAAGATAAGCTATCACTCTGGCCATGTTTGGTTCAGCATTCCCAATGGGCTTTGAGCCTCCAAAGCTCATTGGAAAAAAAAATTAGGTGTTTGGTTCAGCATTTGGAGGTCTCCTTGGCCGAATGCTTGCCTTTGAAATGCTGAAAGCTCAAAGCAAGTGGGGACCTGCTTTGGGCTTTCAGCATTTTCGGAACGCTAAATAGGGGTTTAATGATTTTTTCTTCCAATATTGCCATCACGATAATTGTGTTTTCCTCTTTTACCCTCAAAAATTAGTGTTCATCATCTTCCTCCTTGGACTTGTTGCTCCACCAATGAAGCTCAGCCGGCTAGATTTGGTCACCGAGAAGGGTCGCTGAGGTCGGGCGACCTCGGGCATCGACCCCACGCACCGCCATCACACAGGTCACACGGCCTCGGGCAGCGTCGCCGAGGCCGGCGACCCAAGCGCGGCAGTGCGTGGATCGCGCGACCCACCGCCTCCCCACCACCACGCCACCAGCCGCCTCCCCACCACAACCACCAACTCTGGCTGCCTCCCGATCGTTCCCCTCTGCTTCAACATCTCCTCCTCATTTTTCCTTTTCTTTTTTTCCTTTTTCTTTTCACCTCAAAGCTACTTTGCAAAATACACCAAAATAAAAGTACCCAAACACTTTTGCCTTCATCAAATGCCCATTCCTCTAAAGATACTTGGGAAATGGCTTTGCATTCCCCAAAGTTGAACCAAACGGGGCCTCAATCCATTTATCTCTTACTTTAATTATTATTAACATGAATTCTAACCCTAATCCCAAACATAACTACTATCCTAAATAAGGTTTAGGAAATCACTCACCGGACCAACTTTCAAGCTTTGACGGCAAGTGGTGGTGATGACAATGGCACGGTGGCTCATGGTGGTGGACGGTGGGGCAACAACATGAAGACAGAACATCGATAAGGGTGGCAATGACAATGGCAACGACGCCTCAAAGCAGTGGACGGTGGGGCGACGATGTGAGGATAGGATGATGGCGAGGGTGGCAACAACAACGGCAGGCAACGGCCATGCAGTGGCCAGTCGAAGGGAAAGAAAAAGAGGGATAGAGGGAAACGTGTGAGGGAGAGAGGAAAGTGAGGGGTTCGATTGATGGAGGGGAGAGAGAGAAAGAAATGAGTGAGAGAAATGAGCATTTCTTCCAAGTTTCCTCAAAGTCTTCATGAGCTTAGTACAAAATCTCCTGAATTACTCTTGGCCAAGTCTTTTGAATGACCACCAAGAGCTCTTGAAATCCTCCTATCCATTCTTTAATTGATGCTATATTTCAAATATATGCTCTATTTAGAAATGAACTAAGGAAACTTACTAAATTGGCCTCTTCCTTCTCCTCTCTTCAAATGGGTGCCTACCCCTCCTTTAGAGGACAACAATCCTTGCCTCATTAAGCCAACAGGCATCTAAAATGGGGTACTCTAGGGATTTAATTAAACTATAGTATAAAACACTATTCATGCACATGGATAATTAATGTATAAGCTTCCAAAAGATTAAGTGTAGGCTTAGTTGGCCTTCATGGGCTCATTTGGGCAGTCTGATGGGCATGAGACCCATTGGGCCTGTCTACAACTTGGGCCCTTGTGATTCTACGTTCGCAGTCCATTTCCACTTTTCCAAAAATTCATAGTCCGCTGAGATAAAATTGATTTTTTATCTTTAGGTGATCATTTCTTGTTTTTTTCATGATTTGTCGATTACTATCATAATTCTATTCCTCGGATAGGGGTTGAATTGAGGATGTTACAATGGTTGTTGGTGATGGTCATGAATCATGATGAGTCTATATAAGGAGGGAGAATTTTTTTGGCAACTAGAAGTATTGACATAAGTGGTGATGGTCTTGTGCCTAAGCTTGATGCTTAGGCATAGCTTGAAAAAGTTCCTACACAATCAAAGGCAATGGATAAATTGAAGAAGCTCCGACAAGTATATCATGGTTGATTTTTTATGTGATTAAATGAATGAATGAATGACAATTATGAGATGACAACGAAAAATGAAGAAAATTCCTGAAGTATTTTGCCATAGGGATGGAAAGAGAACCTAATCAAAAGAGATCGAGTCATCATCCACATTGGATATACTTCTTTATATAAAAAAATAAAATCAAGTATGAGTAAACTTTTTATTAAATTAGCCACGTAAGACTTTTGATCAGAATTTATCACTAGAGAGGTACTTAAAGGATTGCTTTTCTCCATTTTGGTACTTGAGCAGTTCTGCGAAAGTTCTGATACTAAAATGAGCGTCATATAAAAGTCATAATACTTTCAGTATCATTTTCTTAGAAAATTAATATTATAAAAATTCGTAAATATCTCTTTATACAAAAGTGAACTATTTCTTAAGCTTGAGTAGTTTTAATGTGATGGTACGTGATATAATGACCGTTCAAATATATATATATAAAACTCTCCTATTCTACGTAGTTTAAAAAAAATAAAAATTATAATTTAATGATGATTGCAAAATGTTTATTAATAAGTGAGCATACGTGGTTATATGTTTCCGAAGGAAACACTGTATGTTAACATACTACACATGGATAGGTTTCTTCGAATAATAACAGTTTAACACTTTTTATAGTTAAAATAAGTTTTTTTAAGTGAAAAAGTTTAAAAAGGAACTTATCCGAGAAATAATTAGAGAATAAGGACATAATATTGAATTACTTGCGAAGTATTACAATTAGTCTAAAACTATTGTGTAAAACTCTTTCAATATATTTGCAAATTGTCACACAATAATAATCACCAACATTTTGTAGTTCATACTTTAAGTAGAAATACTTTGTTCTTCCTTTATTTCATAATAGATTGGTAACTTTTGGACGATAGAAAATAAGGTCTTTCTATAAAGGATCGTTCAATAGTACAATTGAAATAGAAATATTTGTCCTCAATGTATGTGGTCAATATTCTTCTAAATTTGTAAATATGTTACTTTCCTAATTGAGCAAAATAGGATCATAATTCCTGAATTCATAACTATGTCAGCCTATTCAGAAGTGAAGTATTAATTGAATCAATTAAATGCTTTACCATAGTCACAAGATTGAGTAATTTTGATATATATGGCATGTGATGTAATGATTGTTCAAATGTCGAAAATTCTTCTGTTCTATGTAGTTTCGAAAAGTTAGAAATATAAAATTTAACAATGATATTGGAAAGCTTGTTTATATGTCGGCGTACGAAGTTATTTGCTCGTCGCCGTACGGAGTTATTTGCTCCCAAAAGAAAATTTGTATGTTAGTCATGGTATACTACACATGGATAGGTTTCTAACGAACAATAACAAGTTAACGGTTATACTTAAAATTAGTTTTTCTAAGTGGATATATTTATAAGGGAACTTATAAAAAAAATAATAATACTGAATTACTTGAGAAATTATTACATTTAGTCCAAAAATATAGGGTGAAATTTCTTTTAATATATTCGCCAATTATCATGCAATCATAATCGCGACTATTTTGTGGTTCGTACTTTGAGAAAATATACTTTGTTCTTCTTTATTGTATAATAGATTGGTAACTTTTGGATGAGAGAAAATAGAGTCTTGTTATAATTGATTGTTCAATAGTACAATAGAAATAAAAAATATTCGTCCTCAATATTTGTGGCCAATATTTTTAAAATTTCGTAAATTTGTCTTTATGCAAAGTGAACTATTCATTAAATCAATTGAAAGCATTACTATAATCTTAAGATTGAGTAGTTTTGATGTGATCGTATGTGATGCAATCACTATTTAAATATTAAAAATTCACCAATTTTATGTAGTTTAAAAAATTAAAAAAAAAAAACAGATATAACGATGGTTGTAAAACATTTATTATGATGTCGTCATGCAAAATTATTTTATTCTAAAGGAAATATTAGGTGTTTATTCTTAACATACTACACATGGATAGTTTCCCCGAAAATGACAAGTTAACGATTTTACCATTAAAACAAGGGTTAATACCCTGAAAAACTCCAAACTAGTACAAGTGTGACAAATTTACCACAAACTATTTTTTTGACCATGAAAAATCCCAAACTGGTACACCTGTGACAAATTTACCCCGACTGACCATAAAAAACCCTAAACTGGTATATTTATGACAAATTTACTCCAAACTAATTTATTCGACCGCAAAAAATCACAAACCGGTACATTTGTAACAAATATATCACATGCTAAATTGGATTAATACCACAAAAAATCATAAAATTGTAAACTGTGAAAAACGAAGAGTAAAATCCTAAATTAGTATACCGGTTAAGCTGTCACGTATCATTTAATTTAATAATTTGACAGTAAAATTTAACGGAAACTAAGAGAGTGTAAATTTGTTACAAGTATACCAGTTTAGGGTAAATTTGTCAAAAGATGTACCGGTTTAAGGTTTTTGGTGGTCAAAAAATTAGTTTGGGATAAATTTATCACAAGTGTACCGGTTGGGGTTTTTCGGGGCATTAACCCTTTCACAGATGAATTAATGAAGTTCGCAAGGATTATCGAAGAACTAGAAATACAAACTGCATTTATATGTATGGATATAGGTAGACTTTTGAAAGGGAGGTAACATTATAATCCTTTTACCTAAAATATATAGATACATTTTTTTTTGTAGAGAAAAACAAGTAATAAACTCATTGCTAAATCAGTAATAATTTCTAGATAAAAATATTTGAACGAGATATTACATTAAAAAATATTAAGATAATGACAAACTCTTTAAGAAAGAAAATTCTTCTTTCTATAGTTAATGCATCGGAATTTTATAATGGGTTTTATATATAAATAACAATGACATTGATAAATTATGCAGTCATTTCAAATTTTCCCTCGATCCAACCGATCTACATGCAATCAAGCAACGCCGTTACTTATATAAATATTCTTTTGATTCTTTACATATAATAAACACATCACATTTTCCCCCCGGATGAAGGAAGTCATGATGTACTTGAACGTTGTTGAATGACAAAGTATTGGACTTTTAAGAGTTTAAATTTAAGGTCATGACAATAATTGGTTGGCTCTTTCATTATAAATTGACAATGTTGTGTGACTCTCTTTGTTTGATTAAGATATTAAATTATAAATGCTAAATTCACAATAGTGCCTCTTATGTAGAAGTGAACTACTAACTGAAACAATTGAAATTATTACCATACATTAGATTAAGTGATTTTAATGTGTGATGATATCATGAGATATGGTGATTCTTGAAAGGCCAAAAACTTGGTTGTTCTATATCGTTCGAAAAAGCTAGGAGAAAAAAACATTCAATGATCGTGGTACATTCTTTTGGATAAAAGGATATATTTCTTATCAAAAGAAACATCTATACAAATATGCTATAACAAAATCTATGCTATAACAAAATCTTCTCAAATTGTTGTAGTTGAATGTACCACCTTAAATTATATATTATAAGAATTCGACTATCCTTATTGCAAGAAAAGGTTTGATGCATTCTTCATAAAAATTGCATCGACATATATGTACCGATTTATTGCTCCCCATTCTTCCCCTCTCTCTTCATTGTTTTATTAATTTAATTATAACTCATTGCTTTTAAGAATACTTTTTTTAGCATAATAACATAATTTCACGTTTTTCTCTTATTAATTAGTAGACAAAGTTTTTTATTTTTCTATATGCATTTCAAAAAAAGTATAATATTTGTGGTATATGATATTTTACACTATGTTTGTGAATTTTTATTTTATAACAATTATTTGCTTGGTAGTCTAATGATTTGGTTTTATGTGTACTTATACTAAAATATTTCATGCTCCAAATTATTATTTTGTATGATAATCGGCAGAATGCACAAGTAATTATTTTTTATAAATTAATTTGTATATATATAAGATGCATGAGTAGGCATATCCAAAAACTAATAAGTTATTGTCGTGACCATTTAAAATCAGTTACATAGTTTTTTTTTGTTCGACAATAACATAACTTTGAAGAAGATTTTATTTGACTATGATGAGACAAAAAAAAAATGTGAAATAGTTAAGAACACATTATAATTCCTATTGTATATTGCGTAAAATACTTTTAGGTGGATAAAATTGCTCTTAATGTGTGCTTTATCATGAAGGAAAAGCCACAAAAAACCCCAAATTATGTCTACCGTCACATTACCTGAATTTTTTTTTTTTTTTGTGATAATAACCCAAACTTATACATGTATGACGTATTTACCTTCCGTCAATAATACCATTAAAAATTTTCCTACATAGACAATGGAAGATAAACAATGTTAACATGGTAACCACCTAAATTAAGTGAAATAAAAACAACGCTTTTTAATTAAAAATCATCTGATGGAATCTTGACATAGGATAAATGGTATCTTCTTCTAAAAATCAGTTGCTAAATCGATTATTTTCTTCTTGTTACCTTGAAAGTAGTTGCTTCAGCTTTAGCCACTCAAATTTTCGATATTCCTTTTTATTTCTCATCAAACAAATGGCATCTTCTTCTAGAAATCCTAGTTATTCTTAGCATGATATTAGGGAATCTCATTGCTATTAATCAAGCAATCGTGAAATGTATGATTGCATATTTTTCCATGGGTCAAATCGGATATTGTAATTACTAGAATAATTGTTGGAGACTCAAATGGTGGATATGCAAGTATGATGACTTATATGTTGTTCTATATCTCCATGAATATAGGAACTCTTGCTTGCATCGTATTACTTGGTTTATTATCGGAACTGATAACATTGGAGATTATGTAGGATTATACACGAAAGATCCTTTTTGGCTCTCTCTTCGTTCCCATGTCTCTTATCCCTAGGAGGTCTTCCTCCACTAGTAGGTTTCTTTCGAAAAACATCATTTATTCTGGTGTGGATGATAGGCTGGTCTATACTTATTGGTCTCAATCGGACTCTTTACTAGCATTATTATATCTATTATTATCTAAAAATATATCGTGAACCCTCTTTTTAGTTGCTAGAATCTATTTCTTAGTTTGAGATCCTTCTTACTAATTGGAATAAAAAAATGAGTAGATTTGTTCCGCCCAAAATGGAAATGGGCTAGGGTTATGAACTTGTACTCTATAATCTGATGATTGAGTCGATTCCATAGTTATAAGTTCGTTCCATATCGGACCAGCTCGGAATGGGGTTATACACATTCTCATTATGAGAGGAGGAACGACAATTTAATTTTTATTTATTCTTATTCTTATTTATATATTTGAATTTATTTCTATCTTATAATACAAATTCAATATATATTACTAATTAATAAAATTTTATTAGAAAATGATAGAATGGGAAAAAAAAAAAAAAAAAAAGAGAGAGGAAAATTAATAATTAAAAAAAAAAAGCAAATAAAAATGAAGCAGGTAAGAGTGCTGTGAAAGATTCTCACAATCTCTATTCATGCAATTTTTAGGTTCATTGCACCGATATGTTGTTCACATCAAATAATGAACAGATAGGATGTGAAAAATACAGCTTTATGCTATTCATCAAACGATGATAGGATATAGCAAAATCTCTTAATTTAATATTCTATCCTATGTAGTCCTAGCTAAAAATTCATATGACCAAATGTAATCTTATGGATTTTAATTTTGTAATTAAAAAAAAGGTCCAGTCAAGATGGTTTGGGTGGGGTTTGGGTGGGGTTTGGGTGGGTAGATCCACACCTAGAACCAAAACCAATATTCGCTAGTTCCTCATTTTAGGAAATGGTCAGTTCGATCCGGCTCTTTTGCTCAACTCTATATTTTTGGATTTCGAATGTACTCATCCCTATTATTTATTTAAATATTTAACATTTTAAACATTATAATGTTAGATTTGTGAATATAATTTCTTTGTTTATAAATAATTTATTACTCTGGCACTCGTCTTACAAAGATTGAAAGATGGAAAAGCATAAGCAAATAATTATTTTGAGAAAAATATGTTCGAAAGAGATATTACCCTAAATTTGTTTTGACGATAAAAGAATTATTGAACAGTCATGAAAGAAATATTATTGATGATCAAGTAACCATTGCTCTCCCTGGAATCCACCCACACAATCTCATGAAAGTTGGATAATTGCATCGCAGTTTTACGCATAAGCGTAAATGGAAAGGAAATTCATCATCAAGGATCATAAAATCGGGTTTCTAAGTACAATCGCCAGGGGTTCGTAAAATCATATCGTTAGATCGGATGATGAAATCGTGAGATTTTAACAACCTATACAAACGACTTTGGAAAATGTCTTCTACGTTATTTTAATACGTCAGGCAATATTGTAATAAGTGGTGAGTACACATAAATTCACCGTGTTTACTGATATGATTACAGGCTCGAATGATGGATGGCTCCGGTCGAGCCGCCGGCATATTTACACTGTAGTCATCGGAGACTTTATTATGCTCGCTTTCTAGGCATGTCTATATATAACACCAGCATAAACGGATCGAGTTCACCGACTACGATGGCGGGTGATACATCACAGTACAAGGCGATCAGCACCACCTGCTCCGACCTGTGAGTCACGACCGATTAGCCCATTGTGTATGAAGGTGACGGCAAATTGATAACGGTGCTCTTGATCTTCGTCATCATATTGATGCTGTTGGTAATGCCTTGGGAACCAATACCGCTGTCCTTCAAGCCCTGCCGCAACATCGTTCATCTTTTAAGATGGCTGAGTTATTTCACACACAAACTAAAGGACTGTCTAGACTAGATTCTTCACCAGATTGACACTAACAGGGGCGGTTTCATTGGTGATTCAATCCTCAAAGACGGGCTATAAAGTAAGATTATTGCATCTGAATCGCCGTTCAGTTCATCCAAACTTCCATTGCCCAAAGGACCCGGAAAAGGCAGTCTACCCTTGCTTATTAATATTCCATGACGTTGCACTCATTACTAACGACCTATTGGTATTTTTATGCTGATTTTCCTCTTTTTGTTTGACAAAGAACGAAAATTACCTGGAAAGGAAAGTGATCGGGTCCTCGAGCTGGGGCAGAATTTATTTGAACAGTTCCTGTCTCCATTGCATCACCAATCAGTATCGCCTTGTTTATGTCTCTTGTGAAGACACACCCCTGTAAAACACGTGCACATTGTGCAGAAAACAGACATTTGTCACAATCAACGGAAATTATTCTGATTCTGCATAGTCTATTTTCTGGTAAAGAGTTTTGTACTCTGTACATGAGAGAAGTATGGCTAATGAGAATACACCTGTCAGCGATGATAACAATAAGGATAACGACAAGCATCAAACCTGAAGACCAAAGTTGCTAGCATTACAATGGTGAATTCCTTCTTCAACAGAGTTTATTCGGATGACTGGCAAAACTGGACCGAATGGCTCCTCCCATGCTATCCTCATATCGGGTCGAACGTGATCCAATAATAGAGGCCAAATGAGATTACCCTCCCTCCTGTACTCTTGACAAAATGTCGCTCCTTTCTGCTTAGCATCCATCACCAACCCTTCAATGAAGTTGGCTGAAGACTCCGTAACAACTGGAGTTATATCGCAGTCGTCCTCAGGAGCTCCTACGGTCAACTTCTGCACTTTAGCATTCACTTTCTCGACAAGTTTATCAGCTACGGATTCCATAACCAAGACCACTTTCACTGCTGTGCACCTTTGACCACTGATTATAAAAAGAATATAATGTCAAGATATCTCCTTTGGCAGCAAATGCAACCAAAGCAACATTACTCTGGTTAGATAAATGAATGATTCAGATCTTGTATTGCATTGATCTAGAACTTACAAGCTCAACTGAAAATTTAAGCACGTGGTGATAGCTGAGAAGAGAAATGCATTCTTGGTTTAAAATTGCCTATTAGAGAACAATAAAGATTACCTATAAGAGAAGCCTCCCTTAACAACGTTAGCCGCAGCCAAATCTATGTCAGCATCTTCTAAAATGATACATGCATCTTTTCCACCCAGTTCCATCTGAAGTGGGATCATGCCTGCCTTCTTAGAGATGGCTATTCCAGTGTCCCCACCTGTGAAACTGAGAAGAAGGGTTGCACTGTCGGATCATGCAACTGCAACATGCCTAAAGACAGATAAATGATAGATCTTGAGCTTGAAGAGAGCTGCACCCCCTCATAAAGCATTTTGATGAGGACGAATTTGAGGGATGGAAACAAATCTTCCCCCACATTCCACCAAGAAGTTATTTTGCAAAATAATTCTCTTACGGTGCAGTTCACTCTGAAAAATTCAAGGACCTTTTGGACATGATGTGCAATGATGTAGAAAGAATCACCTGATACAACTGACACTAGGATGCATTGTGAGGAAGTCGCCAATCTCAGAACCTTTTCCTGTTACACAACTGATGAGTCCTCTGGGGAAGCCAGCCAAGTGAAAGCAATGTACCATGTGAAGTGCAGCAACAGCACCCTTTAAGTATACAGGCATAAGTTCATTTAGCATGTTGGTCTTTATGAACAGTTGGTGGACAGACAATCCACCTCAAATATTATGAGATGAAACAGGGAAGAGCAAGCAAGATTGATCCTCAGCATCAACCAACCTGGGTCGGTGGCTTCAGAACTATTGAGTTTCCAGCAATAAGTGCAGGAGCAATCTTAGAAACAGCGAGATTGACTGGGTAGTTGAAAGGAGGGATAGCCAGAACAACCCCCAACGGAATCTGCAAACTAAGGAGAGTCAAATCTCTGAAAAGCTTCATTTCTCAGAAACACAATAGTACATAAAATTACCATGGTTTGATATAACTTATATCCTAACTATAGATCTAGATCCTTCCTTTGCATTATTGTAAAACCAGATACAGATTTAATCCTCTATCAGTTTTGACATCGACCTCAGTTCGGTACTGGTGAGATTTCAAAAACACTACTTGATCTAAAAGGACATATAAAAACCTCCTTCCCCTGCACTCAAGTGTCTTCTCGACCATGTTATTTTACCGTCCTTTGGCTCACAACTTCCATCAACTTTAAATTAATGGCCTAAAATTGGGGACTGTTAACTGCTGAGATATGGCAAGCCATTTTCAGTTTAAGTTGGGTTTGAGGTTTCCTCAATGGCTACATCAGCTGTATACACGCAGACAGGAGACTAGTTGGTGCCACTTCTCATGAAACTATCATTCTGTTTGTAAGGATCAAACAACTCTATCAAGTGACACAAACATAAATCACAAAAGAAAAGGACAAATAAGAACAAAAAATAACCACCATTTTGTCTAAGCAAATAACTACTTATTACAACAACATGCACTCCTTGTTTAACACATATTAGAGCTGGATGTTATTTTCATAAGAAATCCAATTCTATAGGAACTTAGACACGATTGATTAGTATGACCTGCATGGAGTACTAAATCCAATTATTATTGCTTCAAGGATATCCGTTACTGTCAATCAAAGGTGAAACATGGCACAATGGGATATTTTCTTCCATTAGATTGTAGCATTTGAAGCAAGACTTTGCATCATCCATCTATTGCCGATTTTAGTTTACCTTAGCAAAATGATTTTCTAAAATTTAGTTTTAAAAAAACAATATGATTTCCCAAAGTTATATTCAATTCTGCTAACTACATACGTTTAATGCATGCAATCTGACACCTTTTCAATTGTATTAGGATGAGACGTGAGGAACCTCTGGTGATGCATGTTTAGTAAATTTTAGTTTAGGCGAAGGCATGGCATGATTCAGTATAGATCCATTGTACCCTTCAGCTATTCAGTCATCTGGAGAAGCTTTCAGCGTATATGGTCTTGTGTTGAATTAATTCGCAAAACATACTTTCTTCAGTAACCCAAGACAAAATATGCATGAGAATTAAATTTCTCAAGCTTACAAATATGCTCATATTTAATGGACCAATTATCCACAGCAATCAAGTTCATTTATGGTAAAAGTATTCCCCCAGCCTGACCTATGCTTATGAAAGAGACATAGGACTGTGAAGATGAAGATATAAAAGGAGAAGTAAATGAAAAATGGCATATGGGATGGAATATACCCAGCATGAGGCGTACACGAAATTAAAAATGTTCACAGATCCATGACTTAATTTTCCTCATTCTTTTTTCGGGCAGAAGTCAATGAAGTGTCTATTAATAATTCTAATCCATCTTATGTTTTCTATGGGAAGAGTGCACAGGGCATAAACAAGTCCATCAGCTTATCTATATTTTAAAAAAAAAAAAAAAACTATGCGAAGTGCCTATCTAAGCAGAGATAAATGGACAGCAAAGACAAACCATGGAGTTAAGTTGTAGATTCACAGGCAAACTAAGAGAGAATTGGTCAGAAACCACAGGGACATTTGTAAAACCGACTGAGAGAAGTGCAAATTTACCTTAGAAGTGAGACAGTACTTGGTCCTCTCATTCCCTGGGAAGCTATCAGACACCAGAAATTTCCCCTCTCCAAGAATCCTCACCCCTTCCTCTGCGCAATACGATATCAAATCCCCAGATCTCACGACCTTCAAATTCATATTATCACAAGGCAAAGCAAAGAGAAGTTATCAGTGCCCTATGCTTCCAAATTCGAACACAAGAGAAGCATCTAACAAAGATTGAAACTTTCCGAACATACAAGCAAGAGCTGTGAATTCAAATTTCATTTCCAGAGTTAGTTTTTATAAAGTTTATATAGTGGGAAACATACTTCGGTGACGGCGTCCTTGGCGGGTTTGGCGATCTCCTTGACGAGGCACTCGGCGATCGGAGCCTTGTGCTCCTTCAAGATCGCCGCAGCTCTGTGGAGCAGCTCAGCTCTCTTCCACAGAGGAGTCTTGGCCCATAATTTCTGCGCGGCCCTTGCTGATTCTACGATCTTATTCACCTCCTCTTGTGTACAGGCTATTGGAATTCGGAAACCAACCGAAAAAATTATTCAAACTAGCTAAACACTAATCAAAAGTTGACGAATTGAGCGAGACTAACTGAAGAACCACTGGAGTTCAGAAGCGGGTACCTTGGACCTTGAAGTGAGTGCTTCTAGTGGTGGGGTTGATGATGGGCACGGATTTTCCGGAAGCCGATGCCTTCCATTCGCCGTCGGAGTAGTAGCGGAACAACCCATCACCATCTTTGATTTCTGCAAACACCCCACTGCCCGCCATGCACTAGCTCCTCGCGAGCCCAAAAGGGTACCGATCAGTGATCGCTGCGATGAGAGCAAGAGGGAGAGATGCTCACGCGTGGACTTACAACGGGGGAAGAGAGAGAGAGAGAGTTGCTTGGATTCTCTGCGATGTCGGGTCAAACGCAGTGAGTTTGCGTGTCGAGATCTTTATCAAAGATATCGCTTTTGCGCTGTCTGCGTTGCACGTGGTTGGGTTTTCCACCGTATTTCTTCGCCACTCCCTAATCTCTTCGAACGAGTCCGAACTAAATACGTGATGGTGAATCGGGTCTCTACGTCCGAAAATGGGATCACGGTAGCATCAGCACGCACGCCTCCATTGATGGGTTAAGGAGGTGAGAGATTAACCTCTTCTCGTCTCATTGGACTTACGGTTGAAAATTTGATCATCTTTAACCATTAAATTTAATTGCTCCCCCCCCACCTCTTCCCCCGGCGGTTTTTGAAGATAATTATTTACGTTTGCTTCTACGATTGAAAGAAAAAAGTACGTTTTTGTATTTTATTGTTATTTTTCCTAGCTTAGTACCACAAAAAATCCAAAGGTAAACTTATGACAAATTTGCACTAAATTACTATTTGATCTCCAAAAACTCTAAACTAATACTTTTGTAATAAATTGACCACAAAAACCTTAAATCGGTACATTTAAGGTAACTTTTACTTTTTGTTAGCTTCCATTAAATTGGATTAATACCACAAACTAATACTTTGTGACATACGAATGGTAAAATTCCAAATTAGTATATTCACCAACTGCTACGTGTCATCTAAGTTAATAATTTGACGGTAAAATTTAATGAAAATTAACGAATGATAAATTTATCACAGATATATTGGTGTAGGGTTTTTGGTAGTCAAAAAATTAATATGGGGTAAATTTGCGATAAATTTACGTTGGAGTTTTTCATAGTATTAACCTCTTTTTTTTCCATTTTATGTAGAATTAAATACACTTAGGATAAATGTAATATATTATATAACGGCTTCCGAACTAAAAAAAACACATGGAAAATATAGGCAATTTTACATGTGCACACATTATAGTATAAAATGATGAGAGGGAAGATTAGTGTTCTTTAATGTCTTGGTAAGCAAGCAATCATTTATGTAGGCGCCGACAAAACAACAAGATCTTAAATAGGCTTTCCTACTCCAGGTGCGTCCGGCTTCCATCCATACCTTCTGATGGAGAGAAAAGTTAGCATGCTAACCTTAAAATTTGCACTTCTAGACTCAATCTCATGATTTCGAGGACTCGAGTAAGCTCATCAAGTTATTGCGGGAATTTCCTTCTATCTTAAAGGAATAGTAATAATACTACTCACTTTATATGCTATGCACTACATAGGTCATCAAAATAAGCCCTTTTAGAAGAATTATGATCCGCATTTAAATGGTCTCTTGAGGTCTCTAGTCTTAACCTTGTTGCGCTCCACGTGAGTGTGTTTGGATTAATTTACATCCGTAGTAACTTAGGGAAACGGTGTTCGATGTAGTACATAGCCAATGCGGTGCATCCTCATCAAGTGCATCCTCGTCAAAGCGTAGTATTGGATGTAAAAAGAAAAATAAAATAAAATAAAAGAGCTTAGCACAGCTACCTCCACCATAACATGCAAGAAAGTACTGAAACAGCATAAAGAAAGAAAGGAAACAAAAGAGGGGGAAATCATCTCCTTGATCATTGTTCCTAATTGAATCCGTTAAAAGAGTGTTATGGAGAGAAAAGAAAGGCAGAGAGCTCCATTTTTAAGCCTCTGTTATGGGGAAAGCACAGAGATCCTTTTCTTATCCAATTACCTAAAATGACCAAAAAGCAACACAACATCGAAGAATTTACTCAAGAAGCCTAACCCTAATATCTGTCTCTTTCACGTTCCCTCCGCCACCATCATGCTCCCCTCAACCCGCACGCCACACATCTGGCGCTGCTCGTTCTCTGCTGCCATCACTCAAAGCCTCCATCGTCATTGCCGAAGACGCTCTCTCACTCTGTCACCTACTGGAAAAAGATAGCGACGCCTAGTATGGGGTCACGGCCGGGGTCGTTTGGGTGGGTGACGGCGGTGGAGGAGGGCAAATCGGGAAATAAGAAAAAGGAAAAAGGGAAAAGAATAAGATAGTTATATTCGGTTCAAAGACTCCTATTTTCTTTGTCAACCTCTCATTGCGGTAAATGGGCAATGTTATATACTTATAATTCGAGAGGAGGAAAGGAGGGGGTGGTGGGGGAGTTTTAGTGATTAGGCAGGGTCGGCGACCACAGTGGAGGAGGAGCAAATTGGGAAATAAGAAAAGGGAAGAAAAGAGAGGAAAAGAATAAAATTAGATATGATCACTCAAAGATGCCTTGTCTATATGTCAACCTCATTGCAATAAATTGCACTCATAATTTGAAAGGATCTCCACTCTCGAGAAATTTGTTTTCTTGTCTATTTGTTAAGGTTTTAATATTTATATGACACTTAAATAACGTGATATTTCAAAAAAGAAGTAAATCAACTAGTAAGTTTCGACAAAAACGTTGTGCGTTCGGGCGTGAGAGTACAAGACTGATTTCAGCGGAAAAGCATTCAAGTTTTTTGCCATTGTGATGCTGGTTGGGGTTCGTCAAATTGCAGGTACGAGGAGTGTTTACATAGTTCTTTGTATGAATATTTCTATCTAATTGAGGTAAATTCTCCTTAACCATGTGTTGGGAAAATTATAACTATACCTGGAATGGGCAGAAATGGAATCAAACTTTAAGGCATGGTAACGCTCTCTTTAAGAAATTATTTATCCCACAACGTTGCTAATGATTATTGGTAAAAATACTCCAACATGGAACAAAATCTCAGATGAGATTTCCAAATAACAATTCTGATATTTCTACAAAAACTCTCAAAGGGAAGTAATCGGAAACAATGGCTATATTTCTCTTTTGGAAAAGCGAAAATGGAAGAAGAAGATAAGTATTAAACAAACGGATTTAGTAATTAATAGTAAAAGACAAGAAGATATATTTGAACAGACAAAATTTTCTAAAGGTTAATAAATTATGTTTGAACAGATACAATTTTTAAAACGACAGCAACTAAAAAAACAAAAATTCAAAATCGTACATTCTTTGTGAACAGTCATATTATTTCATTAGGACACTTGGTTGATTTTTTTTTTAATTATAATTCCGAATTTACCTTCTTTCAATGTTTAGGATCATGTGTTGATTGAGTTGAAGGTTTGAATATTTTCTGGAAAATACGAAGCCATTTTGACCTTCCGATGTTCAATGATTTTTATGGAAAAATAAGTGAAGAATTAGACTAGTGTCTTCTTGAGAATTGTAATAGAGATTCATAGCCTTAATTTCATATAAATTTAATGAAATTTGAAAATCATTAAGGCTGTGAAAATCAAGTCCAAATCATCGTAATAATCACGTGTCACATTTGAAAAATCAGTCTTAGATCGACTAATTTTGTTTTGCAAGTAATAAATAGTTGGAGGACTATTTTATAAAATCTCGAAACATGAAAGTTATAGGAGATGTCTTGAACTGAATACATCCAAAATTTCATTAAATTCTACCTAGGATAAGTTGGTAAATTTAATGGAATAACGTCAAAGTTGGAATTGGTCTAAAAAGCTAATACCGAGTGAGTCCTCAAGGAAGATTGTGTAATTTCATATAGTTTGAGGGCTATTTACAAAATTTAAAAAATTAAAATTGTTAAGAATGGAATGAGCTATCTGTTTGTCAAATTTGGCATCATTTGGTGGTCGCTTAATATTTTTCCCAAATTTTAAAAGAACCGGTCGGAACAGGCAAAATTTTGAGCAGTCACGTTAAATCGAATTTTCTATATTATTTGGGCTAGAATTAAAAGAAGTGATCTTAATGAAAGTTGAAGAGGATATCCTAATATTTAATTGAGAGTTGGAATCACTTGATTTGGAGTTCGTTAAGACTTTCAATCAAATTAAGGTAAGAATCAGGGGTAATACGGGGAAGACCTTTTGGTCAATTAATTGATTTTGTAGTTTATAAGGCTAATTAACTTTGATGCTTGTTTATTTGACCTTGCTTGTGACTGAATTGAAAAGCGATTGTTTTCAGGTGTAACTATTGATACATGTTCTTTGGAAGGGTAGTTAGAAAAGTGTGATGAGATTTTATTATGCATTAAGTGACCTAGCGCACCATTTGAGGATTTGCAAATGGGGCTTAGTAATCATTTGACTTTAATTAACTACAAGTGGGAGAAATAATAAAAATTCATGTTGACATCAAATCATATTCGATTTTCTTAGATGATTGATTGAGTATATTTGCTAATACGTGAATTAAGTGATTGCATGAACGAATGATGAGGTTGATAATGAAGATTGGTGGCCTTGATAATGAAGAGTTTGGAGTGGTAGTCCTTGATAGTGTTGCAACTTATCTTTTCTGTCCAAAGGAAAAAAGACATAAGTTTGGGATACTGCTTAAAATGTGGGCTCACATCCCTCAATTAGGTGCCAACTCAGCTCTTTTAAGTCCATACATCATGCAACATTGAGCTATTTAATATTAAGTCAAATTGATGCCATAAGGATTTTATAATAAAGATTCGTCACTAGCCTGTTGAGATCGAATAGAAACCAAATAAGGCATGTGAGTATATCTCACTTCTTTTACAAGTAGATAATCTAAAGCCATGAACTTGATTACACTCACGAATTAACCAATACCCTTTAAGTATCTAATCTTGTTCATTTCAAGAAAATGTTTGTCTAGTAGTCTGGATTAATTTTAAACCTATTCACCGATATGTGAGGTGATCATACATGTGTACAGTCATTTAAATAACAATTAACAACCAAGGAAGTTTTAAATAAATTATAAGGAAAAGCAAGAATCTAACGCTTAAAAATAAGAAAAATACCATTCCTAATTATGTCGAAGGGAAATACCAATTAATATATTGAAAGTGCGCAATCAAGTAATAATCAAAATGGAGATACACAAATACCGACTTAGAATTTGTCTCGAAGAATATTCAAATCTTATTGTAAAGTCATGAGAGCTTGTTCAATTTTGAGCACGACTTTTTTTGTCAAGGATTTTCACACATCTTAAGAGAAACTACTCAGAAACTAATTGAGTTTTTTCTTAATTTTTAGAGAAAATAGAAATATTTTTAGGAATTTTTTTAATTTAAAAGTATATATATTTAATTTTTCTAAAAAATTAATATTTATCTGAAAAAACAGGCCCGGGCCGGATCTACGGATCCGGTCCTGTCGAGACCCGACTCGGGTCTCACAGAGCTGGGCCGAGACGAGGGCCAGGCTCTTATACTAAGCCCTAAACTATATCTAAACGCAATTCCTTAAAGCCCAACTATCCAATATTAAACCAAAGCCTTGCCTCCCACGCTAATTCCAAAATGAAGCCTTGCCTCCCACGCTAAAACCCTAATTCGCCTGGCCCAACCCACAAAAGTCAAGGAAAGACTAAGCTCATCCCACTGCCCGACCCGATTGACCCTACTCTCCCAATGTCCTGCATCGCGCCGCGACGGAGACGGTTGACGGGAGCGTCGATCGCCTTCAGCCCGGCCGAGGGTGCACACTGGCGTCGCCTCAGTCGACTCGGGTCGAGCGCTCGACCCTCGCTTGGCCGGTGATGCCCCAACAACAGCCACGGCGGGCGACCATCGGGCGCCCAATCCCCGGAACCAATGGCCCCCGGGGATGACCACAACGGCAGCCACGGACCGGCCACCTTGCGTTCACCCTGCCAGCAACATCCCCTGCCTACCGGCCGACTTCAACCATTTCGGCCAAGAACCGCACTCCTCGGCCAGGCACCCAAAATGTCGAAAAGGAAGGGGGTCGAGGCGAAACGACACTGCGGGCGACCCCAAGTCACCGGCAAAGGCCGACTCAACCGAGAAAACCAGATAAACAATGCACGGGGCTGGGATTCGGCCACGAACAAACAGCGAGGCAAGAAATGCCATACGTGCATTTTAACAAACAGGCGGTGTACGACACTTACCGAGGGATCTCCCCCTCAACCAGGACCCGAACCTACGCCAGGACTCTAGACAAACAACCAGCAAAAACAGACAACGACGAAACACGAGGCCGATGGGGATGGGATTCACGTGAGCCGGACGGCGACGAATCCCGGCTGGCGCGTTTGAAATGGGTCCAAAATAGGAAAAAAAAAAAAAACTCCAAGGGTTAAAAAGGGGGGGTCCGCGATGGCGCTTCCTAACAAGCTCGACAGCGGCGAACAGGGGCAACCTCGATAAACTGGACTATGTCCAGTTGCCTCACACGCCAAAAAGTCGGAATCCTCAGGAAATCGACTGGATTGAACCAAGAAAAAAAAAAACAAAAGCTCACCAGAAAACTCGAAATCGCGGAAAAGGGAGTCGCGGGCTTGGTGGTGCCTGCCGGCTAGGGGTAGGTTTGTATCGAAGATGACCGAGCAACGCTCAGCCGAGGTGGATTTCAGCTCTCTCCGCCCTCGTTCAGTCTTGGCCACTCTCTCGATTTCTCCCACTCTCACCTTTAACCTCCTAACAGCCATGCATGTCTCTCTCTCTCTCTCTCTCTCTCTCCCTCCCTCCTTCTCTGTCACTATCGACCTAATCCCGACCAAAAAGCCCTCTCAACGCTGCACAGTCCTCTGCCCTGCATCCTGCGCTCCTTTTTCGAATGCGAGTGATTTGCTATTTGCGGAGGGCGTGAGAGAGCGGCGATGAAGAAAGTGGAAGGGGCTGGGATGGAAGAGACAAAAAGAAATGGGCTGGGCTGGGCCTAGCTGGAAGACAAGGGAAAGAGGAAAGGAGGCCAAGCTGACCCATCCCCGGCCCGATTTCGCTCTCTATCTTCTTTAAATATATATTACATTATTTTTTTTTTCAACTTTTGATGAATTCTATTATTATTAATACATATGCCCTAATATCTATATACTATGTAATTTAATGAGAAATTTTTTGTTCTAGGAGTCGAGTCAATCCCTAATTTTTTATGCAACAAATTATTAAAAGGGTCATCAAAATTTAGATGTTAATAGGTAGCGATTAGCTTGAGGCTCACTAGTTTAGTTTATAATGAATTAGGTCAGTTTAGTTAACAGACTTATGAATTAATGCTAGACCTAACCAGGATAAGTCCAATTAGAAAATAAGAGGTCAACTTGGACTTAGAATCACTTCATCAATGAAATGGGTAGCATAGTCCAGTTTAAAAATTTCATTAAATAAAATGAGTAGAATATTAGGCTCACCTTAATCTAGTTTAGATTAGTCTAATCTCAAGCCTCTTTGTTCATGGGGATCAGCTAATGTGTGGATTGAGTGAACTTGCAAATGGATTGACTAATTGCATGAAACAAAAAGATGAGGTTGACGATGAAGACCGGTGGCCGAGAGCTAGGAGTGGTGGTCCTTGGTGGCAATTTGCTTGGGGCTCACTAGTTTAGCTTAGAATCGATTAGTCTAGTTTAGTTAATGAATTTAGGAATTAATGCTAGACCTAACCAAAATAAGTTTAACTAGAAAATAAAAAAGTCAACTGGACTTAGAAAACTTCATCAATGAAATGGGTAGCATGGTCTAGTCTAGAACTTTCATCAAATAAAAAGAGTAGAATACTATGCTCGCCTTAATTTAGTTGATTAGTTTAGTCTCTAGCGTCAAGCTCATCATCTTGGGGCTTAAGAACAAAACCGTGCATATTTTTGCTCAACTTGGTATCGGGTCAAGCTCATGGGAATCATATCTTGGAGCTTTAAACAAAGCCATGTATATTCTTTATCCAAAGTATCGGGATTTCTTTCTTGTACTTTACTTAAACTTTTCAATACTTGGGTGCTAATTCTCGCACTTTTATTCCATTGGTTGTTCTCTTGCTTTTTAGAATGGTCAGGACAAACTTTAGGATCATAATAAACCCGTAAAAAACAATTGCATGAACACTTAGCGGTTTGGATGGCCTTTAGGATTCGTAATGGGTAATAACAACCGTTTGGTTACTTAGATGAATGATCAATCAAGTTAGAGGTACCAAAAGGGCACTAATAAGAACTATTAGTGTAATCAAATTTCGAATCGACTAAACTCTATTTGCCTATCTCACTTGATTTCTAGCTGATCATAATAGGTTAATAGTGACTCCCAACTCACATAAACTCGTTTAGGGCTAATTGAACCTTAAAATTAATCCAACATATCCCAAGATAAAGGTTTCAGAAAGCCCGTGCCCCATTAAAGGCCGTAAGCCCACCTTTTGGACATTATCTCTAAACTAATTCGTTTCCCAACTATTGCATCGGAAAAAGGGTCGTGATAGCTATATGGAAGCATTAATAATGCTAGGAGCAATAAAGTGTTGAATTCAAACTTGTTTATAGAGAGATGTAATCAGACAACAATTAATGTAGAAATTATAAGGGACGCCCAATACCATCATCAGGAAAGTTTTTCGTTTGAGTTCCAGACCTCATCCCAGCAACGATATTTCTCATGCGAGAAGCCTCTATTTAAGGTCCATGTGACGCGAAACATCAACCCACCCTTGGCTCACTGAACCCTATAGCTGGCTAGCAAGAGTAATACTTCGCTCCAACGCCGCACCTCCTCCTCCATCACCACCACCACCACGAAGATGCAATCCTCACAACCCTCTCAAGCATGCACAGACTTGATCTCCTCTCTCCCTTCGGATAAAGGTTGGGACAACCCCTCTCTAATCTTGTACCAGGGCTTCTGGTTCCCCTCTTGGCTATTCAACGGCGTCCTAGCTTGTCAAAAACACTTCCAAGCTCACAACTCTGATATCATCCTCGTCACCAGCCCGAAATCTGGTACCACCTGGCTAAAGGCCATCCTCTTTGCTCTTTTGAACCGTGCCAAGTACTCCGACCCCAACTCAGAACAATGCCACCCCCTCCTAACCCGAAACCCCCACGACCTCGTGCCCTACTTGGAGTTCCAGCTCTATCTCCAACAAGAAGATCCTGATCACGCTACTTTCGCATCCCCGAGGCTCCTTGCCACCCACTTACCTTATTCCTCGCTTCCACAGTCAGTGAGGGACTCCAAGTGTTAGTTGGTTTACCTGTGTAGAAACCCTAAGGACAACTTCATCTCGCTATGGCACTTCACCAAGAAAATGATGCTCAAAGAGGACGGCGGCCAGACTCCTCTCCCTGAGTGCCTCGACAAGTTTTGTCAAGGGTTGAGCATGTACGGACCTTACTGGGACCATGTGCTGGGCTACCACAAGATGAGCTTGGAGATGCCCGAGAAGGTGTTCTTCATGAAGTATGAGGAGATGAAAGAGGACCCATGTGTTCATGTGAGGAGATTGGCTGATTTCGTGGGGTGTCCATTCAGTGAAGAAGAGTTGAGAGGCGGGACTGTGGAGGGAATACTGAGGATGTGTAGCTTCGACAATTTGAGCACGTTGGAGGTGAACAAGAGCGGGAACCTTTGGACTGGAACAGAGAACAAGTCGTTCTTCAGGAGAGGCGAGGTCGGAGATTGGGTGAATTACATGAGTGCAGAGATGGGGGAAAGAATAGACGGTGTCATGGAAGAGAAGTTGCACGGCTCTGGGTTGAAGTTTTAGCACGCTGAAAACACTCATTCAATAATTCCCGTCTGTCGTGTTTTAGCTTTGAAGATGTTCCGTCTAATGGAAGAGAAGAATAAGTACAAATTGCTAAACAGATAAAAATAAATGCATCGATTTTCAGTGGTATTGTCAGTCGTTGCTTTGTCTCCATAGCGAGACGCTACAGGGTTGTGATTCCAGTCTTCATTTATGTTGTACTATTGGCATTTGCAGATGTTGTTTGGCCCTACATTTAGTTGGCCAATAAAAAGCTGCCTTCCTAAATCAAAGATTTACTTAGAGTTTTGCTCCAAATTTCTTTGTCATTTCCAAATCTCGTTTAACTTTACCTGCGCCATCCCAAATAAGCTCCTCCTGCAGTGCCAGGAGAGCATCTACCCCTAACACTGGACAAGTTCGGACTAAATATGTATCGACACACGACGTTAAGGGGATGGTGGAATAAACCCCTTTCTCTCCTGAATATGATATACTGACCAACTAGGCTAAGTTTAGTTGGCTCTAATCTCATTGACCTTACAAGTGAAATGATGATCATCTTTAACCATCAATAGATAGAGTACAAACGGAAATCTTCCCTTCATCAATTAGTTCCAGGTTATTATTGCACAAGGTCATGGCCGCTACCCGACGATCCTCAAAGAAGATGGCTTCGAAGCTGATTTCATACATGCAAATAAAACTGGAAACACCTAGATATCTTATAAATCTAATAGTTTATAAGTTTAGTAAACTGCAGGTACGATAGATGCAATATAAAAAATTGATGATAAAAATATACACTATTATTATTTAGTATTGAACTTATGAGAGAATATGAGTTAGAAAGGAATGAACAATCATCCAATTGGCAGTCTACGATAAACATACCATTTATATTTGCTAGCTTTATGTATCTGGTCAGTATTAATGAGTAAACTAAATCTAAAATTTTTCTATGTATGTAATATTTTTTCCCTTAAACTAATAAATCTGCTAAGATTACAGCCGCGGTACTTTAATTTATACCCATGCATGGCACAGGCTTGCGCTCTAGTACTACCAAGTGTTTTTGTGTTCTAGGGGAGACATAGGTAATGTGATTGCGACCTGACCCTTTATTAATTTGACGCAGAGCCCCACTTTGCCCTTTTTAAATTATTATATTTCTCCTTTTCATATTTCTTTATCTCATGTTTTTCCTTTCCTTTCAGAATTATGAAAACCAATTAAAGTTTTTTAAGTTTGGCCTTTTCATTCATTCTACAAATGAGCATACTCGTGGGGTTCGATCTGGGAAAATAGGAACCTAGTTTCGCACTGGTATAATTTTTAAACTGTTGGTAAGTATCAAATCGAGTGACCTAATAACTTGCTTACTTGGTTATTCGTTGGCGATTATCAACAAGTTTTGACAAGTATTAGAATTAATTATTATTTTCAAATTCACCTAATTATCGAATTACTAACTTGCTAAAACTATTATCTTCTATACAAAATTACCAACCTTAAGTCGAGTGATATGCCAAATTTGTTACAATAAGATACTAATTAATTCTCAATCAATTGCCATCTTTTTATCTTGTTTGGTTTCATAAAGTACCAACATTTCTTTATACTTCAAACATTACCAATTACTTGATTATTCTACCAAACTTAATTTTTTTGTCTCACCAATGTTTTTTAAGTTATTAACTATTATTCGAAATAACCAATCTTATTAAGGAACCAAATTTGTCACATTAAGATATTAATTAACTTTAGTCACTTACCAACTTTTTATCTTGTTGGGTCTTAATCTAAAAAATATCCATATTTCATTATACTTCAAATATCACCAACTTCTTTAAAAATCTAACAACTGTTTTTCTACCTTACCAAAGCCTTCAAAGATAATACCTTTTTACTCGAGATTACCAAATACCAACGTTTACATTATGTTATTTATCAGTTAATTTTAATTACTTATCAACTTTTTTCACTTGCTTGGGTTAGAAAAGTACCAGCATCTATTTATATTGGTTAGATCACCAACTAGTTAAATAACTTACCTATATTTACTTTTGTGGCTTACCAATGCCTTGGAAAGTGACCAATTCTTGTACGAAATTACGAACCTTAACTTGACTGGTATATCAACAATCATCACATTCAATCTTGCTTGGTTTTGAAAAGTATCAATGTTTCCTTATGCTTCTAAGGTTACCAACTACTTTGATAATTTACCAATATCTATCTAATGGTTTACCAATGCTTTTGAAGTTAGATTGTCATACCAACATTTGTCTCAGTAAGAGCCAACTAATTTTTGTCATATGGAAAAACAAGGTGCGGCAAGGGTTAACAAATTCATAAGGATGACAAAATTGCATCCTCAAGGGGGAAAAAAGCTCAATATGAAAGTCTTGAAAGAGGAACCGCAAAGTTTTTGGAAACTCACCTCGAAAGGCCTAGATGCCAAAGTCCTAAAATTCATGCGGACTCAAGATTGCCCACCCCCCGGAAAAAAAAAAAAAAAAAAAAGAAAGAAAGAAAGAGAAAGAAAGAAAAGGAAAAGCCAAAACAACGGTGTTTTTTACACTGTCCATGTTTTGACATTAGGAAGCTAACTTATGCTATCCCTCTGCATCCAACAGTTGTTGCCAAATCATTCAAGACGGTTTGGGGAACTGCAGTTGGGATATTCCAGTTATGAAGTTCTTCAACCAACTTGGAAAGATTCTTTCACTCTTTCGACACATTACTTCACATTGCAATCGGCTAATGGCAAGTAAAGGATCGGCCGTTTCTTTTAAAATGCACTGCATGGATTCGTTCAGCAATTCTGTCAATATCGCTTCAATATTAGCATTGAGAATTTGAAAAGATCGGTCCTCCAAAATGAAGCCTCGGCAACTGAAGGTGAAATCGAATCTATGCAGTTTCGTCTTTCACAGCCGTCTGTTCTAGTGTTGCCGATACCCCGATTTAACCCATATTATATACCAGCCTATTTTTTTTTTTTTCTCCTTCCATTTATGCCACTAGTGTTAGCCCATATTTATGGAGAAATTTTTGCAATTGGCACTAAAAAACTATCGAAAATAATTTCCTCTAACTTATTAGATTTATTATAAAAGGTTGATGATTGCTATAAAATAAAACTTTAAGAAATCGACTATTCCTTTTTTTCCCTTTTTGGGATGATCCCTTAGAAAAGACTTTTCCGATCATGACAATAATGTTTTGGAATTTGCGAGAGAATGTGACCATCTTTGTTCGTTCTTTTTTTTTTTTTTTTTTTTTTCACGGTTTGGGTTTTGAAAAGACCAGTGATGAGTTGATCGATGATGCACTTGATTATGTGAAAATAGAGACAATCTTCTTTCTGGTGAATAAGGTATAGCATTTATTATAAATGGTTCATTGTAAAAGCAATTGGTTCGACCAATATATAATGGACACTTTGATTTATAGCTTCAATTTTCCATTTCTGTGTTGTGACGATGATTTAGTCGGCTTTTCCTTTATTTATGGATTAAGGTGTGAGCAAGGGCCACTATTAAAATATGACAGCATTTATTACGTCACTCTGGGGGTTTCCCGGCATCCGGATTTCATCCCTCTTTTAATTATTTTCATCGCTTCAATTAATTCTCAAGTACATACTAAGTGCAAGTCCCTGGTTGATGCTAGCCTTAAAAACGATTGGCATGAGAGCTATTTTCGTTAATATAAACTAGACTTTTGCTGATGCGAGACTGTTGAGTCCAAACATTACTTGCACATAGGACTATCATCCGAGATGCTCACCATCTGTTTGAACATATGCTCAAGTTAAATCGGTGTTATCTAGCTCATTCTTATGCGTGGGGAAAGTTATCAAAAAAAGTCCTAAACCTATTGTAATTGTGTCAATTCATTCATAATTACCACCCGCCCGGGTGGCGCCGCCGCGGCGAGCTTCTCCCCCTAACGCAAGGGGAGGAGTTCGATTCTCGGGCGTCGCAAGGGTGACTTACCCGGTGGCACGTATGTGGTGGCTAGCACGTGTCGCCCCCAGTGGTTTACCTCCGGCTGTAGGGGGCCGTGCGCGGGTTCACTAGGTCACTAAAAAAAAAAAAAGAAAAACCTTTTACTATTATATCATTTTAGTTCATCCGGTCAAATTTAGTCGACGGGTAGTGACGTGAACTCTGGCCGATGCCCGTGGACAATTTTTAAATAATTTTTTTGAATTTTTAATAATTTTTTTCCTTTTTTCCTTTCTTTTTCCTTTCTCTTTTTTTTTCCCCTCATTTCTCCTCTAGCACCCGTCGGCCAAATTTGGTCAGATGGACTGAATTTGTACAATTGTAAAAGGTTTATAACTCAATTGGCCAAAAAAATAAGTTTATGACTAAACCTACACAATTGCAATAGGTTTAGGAATTTTTTGGTCATTTTTACCTTATGCATGTGTATAGCTTTGTCAATTGCTAAATGTACTCAAATCATATTTAAAAATGAACCACCGATTAGATAAGTTTTCCCAATTTGAGTAGAGCTATGTTGATTCTCATGATTATTTGTTCATCGAATAAACTTGATATACTCTCCACGATGAAGTAGATCTATTAGTTCCTCGTTTGTGTCTTGGTGCAGCGATTACTGGAAATCTTCCTTTGTGAATGAACCATAGTATTCGTTGAAGATTCATTGAATATGATGTTAAGATTTTCTCTGATTTGTGAATGTTTGCTTCGAAATTGTGTTCTGTGCATGGACGATGGCAGTGTTCGGAAAGGGAAGGTTGGTAGTTGATATCACCGTTCTTGTGAGTCATGTCGGGTGGTTGAACGTGGTGGAGCCGGCAACCGGAAGCAGTCGATGGTGGAGAGTTTTATTATCGGTTTAAGATAGTTTATGTGGATTGTCGCTGAGGTTTTTAATGTTCTCTAAGTCAATAGGTGAGTTTTGGGGGTAGACTTAGCACAGGTCTGGGCTGGTTTTGAGTTTTGTTGGTCAGTTTAATTTGTATGGTTGGGCTTGTTTTAACAAGCCTAATCTTAACCTTGGTCCAGGTCTTTCGAGTCCAACTGAATAATACATGCAAACTGGGCTCGAGGGGCCCAGCGCGAGTCCCTTATTTTCCAGTATAATAAAAATTGAGAATTTAAAAATTTAAAAATCGAAAACTTACAAAAAATAAGAAAATAGTATAGAAGCAGCTTTTGATTAAGTTGCTTTATTTTAGCGCCAGATATAGCTTAGTTTTATTTATTTAGCGTGCCTTTAGTTTAGAGTGTTTTAGTGGTTACCTTTGATTTAGCTTAGGTTTAGATAGGTTGATATTTTAAGCAAGATATTGGACTCAATTTGAACTTAGCTTATGAGGATCATTGTCCTGAGTTTAATAACAAGTTGCATGATACTTTATTGGGTTTACTCTTTTGCACTTTTACTTTTGTTGTATTGTTTGTGATTTGTCTACGTTTCCTTTATTGTTCATTCATGCATGATCATCATTGGTGACATTAGTTAATACAATGGTCAAAGATTGCCTGAATCATTTAGGTAACAAATCAATCAAGTTAGGATATCGAAAGGGCATTAGTTAGATAACTAATGCAATCAAGTTCCAAATCCTAAATTTCTAAGGTGTGCTCTCTTATCTCACTTGGCTTTTTGCTGATTTTTTATAAGTGTTTGGGAGAAACCGTTTGGTAATTGAAATTTTTTAAAGGAAATAGTTGATATTAAATTTCCAAGAAAGATCATAGAAATGCAATAATGGATAGGAAAAAGCAAGATCGCTTCAGATTCCTTTCGTGACTGTTCTTGAACTTTTCCCTTTTGTTGATGGCTACGCTTAATAGTGTTATGTCTTTTTCATTTCGCTTAGTGTGCTAACCAAGGAGATAACCTTTTGAGCGTCCTCCTTGGAAATTTCCTTGTAGGCTACAAGAAATTGGTTCTTAAAGTCTATTTAAAAAAAAAAAAAAAAAGCAGGTAAGCGAAACTATTTAAACAAAACAATTGATTCCAGATTTCCAAGAATGGTCATAAAAATGGTATAATGAATGGGAAAAAGTAAGATCGTTTGAGATTTCTTCATGACTGTTTTAGAAGACGAGAGTAATTGTCCTCTAAATTCTTTTATGATCCTCTATAACATTCTTCAAATATGCATCGTCTACAAAGCTACTGGTTAAATGTGTTTTCTTATTTTCTTGTTTTCACTTCTATTAAAAAAACACATGAAACAAATAATTCATAGAGAACAAAAGGTACACCAGCTCACATACTATACACAACCTTACTATTTGAATTTTTTTTATAACCAATTGTTTATGTCACAACTCACAAACATGAACATTTGGTGGAAAGGATGAAAGAAGAAGAAATTCAATCTATCCGTCATATAATGAATATATCATATCGTTATGATTTATGGGAAGAATTGAACTTTGATATAATATAATGTTTTTGCATGAATCATGATTCGTGGAATGAAATCATTATAAAAAAGGGACAATTAAAGTCAAGATCCCAAAGAGATTGAGGCTGCCTTAAAGCAAGACAATAGTAATTGATTCTAGACTACCAAGAAAGGTCGTAGAAGCACGATAATAAATTAGAAAAAAGTAAAGCTGGTCTGCGATTGCTTCAGTGACTCGTCTTTTAACTTTTTATTTTTGTTGATGGCTGGGATGATGAGTGCTACGAGTCTTTTCCATTTCACACGGTACACCGAAAGTGGAGATAACGTTTGGAATGTTCTTCTTGGAAAGCTCTTCGTGGGTCCAAGAAATTAGTAACCAACGTCTTTTTTATAATTACCAAATTTCTTTCACGATGTTTGCCAAATTTTGTTTAATTATCAACATTTTACATTTACCAATTATATAGAAAATTACTGATATTTTTGTAACTTCCCATTTTTCCCAGATTGAGTAACTCAATGGAAAAATTAATAAAAAAAAAAAAAAAATAAGTAAATAGTGATATTTGAATGAGAGTCCGTAACCGGTCTAAAGTTTAATCGAAGAAAAGGTTGACAAATAAGAGTTAGTAAATTTAAGGCATAATAAAGAAAGGTGAATGAAAAATTGATAAAAAAAAAAGAAGATGAAGAAAAGTTGGAAATGTTAAAAAATAAACTTAGTAAGTAATTTAAATAAGAGTTGGTAACTCAGAAATATTCGATAATTTAAATAGAAAAAAAGTAGGCAAGTCACTCTAAATAAAGTTGGTATTGTTAAGGTATTTTTAAGAAATGCAACTAGAAGTTTATAGATGATAAAAAAAATGATAATTAAAGTTTGAAGGCATCACTCTTTTCATTTTTGTTTTCGAGATTAGATTTGCAACTCCACGTGTCTACATTTCTCAGACATTTCATTTGATTCTCGCCCCATACACCCAGTAACTTGTGAGGCATAAGGCCCTTATTAGTCCTTCCTTCAATCATATCTCCACGACCTCTCACTTTTTGCTACAAGACCTTCGCTCATTGACCCGTGTTCCATAAATGGTTCTTGCAACTTCCTTGAAATGCATCTTGCCGCATTTTCCATCATTCAAGTCTTGTAAAATTGCAATAAAATGTGGTGTGATTATACATGGTGCAGTTAAGATGATAATGAAATGAATCTGTTTATGACCTCCTTACACGTGATTTTTTTCTTTTCATCTTGCTTGGTTTGGGAAATTAGCAATATCTCTCCAGACTTCTCACAAAAACAAAAGGAAAGAATAACAATTCGTTGTTATTAGCCAACTTTTGATAAGGGTTTGGAGAAATAGTTGATAATCGAAATTTTTTAAAAGAAATAGTTGATTCTAGATTTCCAAGAAAGGTCATAGAAATGCAATAATGGATTATAAAAAACAAGTTCGTTTGAGATTCCTCTCATGAATGCTCTTAAATGTTTCCCTTTTGTTGATGGTTGCGCAAAATAGTGTTGGTCTTTTCCACTTCGCTCGGTGTGCCAACCGAGAAGAAAACCTTTTGAGCGTCCTTCTTGAAAATTTCCTCGTGGGCTAACAACAAAGTTCGTAGAAGCAGGACATTGGACGAGAAAAAATAAAGCTCGTTTGCGATTCCTTTCATGATTGATCCTTTTAACTTTTCCCTTTTGTTGATGGCCGAAAGTTGAGGTTACCTTTGGAGCATTCTTCTTGGAAAGCTCCTCGTGGGTCTAAGAAATTAGTAGTTAACTTCCTTATTTTTTTAAAAAATAATTAATTACCAATTTCTTTCATGACTGATAAACCAATTCTCTTATTATCTGGCAAATTTTGTTTAATTATCAAGATCTTAACTTTACCAATTATATAGAAAATTACCAATATTATTTTGGCAACTTCTCGATTTTTTCCGAGTTACTCAATGGAAAAGGTTAACAAATTAAGAAAAACCAAATAAACATCTATAGTTAACTCATATAAGAGTTAGTAACCAAGTTGAAAGCTCAATCGAACAAAGGGTTGACAAATAAGAGTTAGTAAATTTAAGGCACAATGAATAAAGGCGAATGAAAAATTGATAATAAAAATAAGAGAAGTTGGTAATTGAAAAAAAAAACTTGGTAACTAATTTAAATAAGAGTTGCTAACTCAATATTAATTGATAATTTAAATAGAAAAAAAGTAGGTAAGTCACTCTAATTAAAATTAGTAATGTTAATGCAATTTTGAGAAATGCAACTAGAAGTTTGTAGACGATAAAAAAAATGATAATTAAAGTTTGAAGGTGTTACCCTGTCATTTTTATCTTCGAGCGAGCGAGGTTAGAAGTGCAACTCCACGTGTCTACATTTCTCAGACATTTCATTTGATTCTCACCCGTGCGCCCCGTCACTTGTGGGGCTTACGGCCAAACCTTCAATTATATCTCCACCACCTTGCACTTTCCTGCATGACCATTGCCCATTGACCCTTTTTCCACACGTTGTTCTTGCAACTTCCTTGGAATGCACCATAACGCGTTTTGTATCATCCCAGGCTTGTAAAATCACCATAAAATGTGGTGTGATTTGTTTTCAGAATTTTGGTAGGTGCAGCCAAGATGAAAAAAAACAGAGGAGATGTTTATACTCTTTCCTCAGACATAGACTTTGTATGACCACCTTACAAGTGATTTTTTTTATGACATTTCTATTTTCGCAATGCTTACGTTCCAACAAAAATATGTGTATGCATAAAAAAAATTATAGGTTCCATGAGGTAAATGCACTAGAAAAGGACAAATTTTAGCGAACAGTGTCGTTATAGTTGTTGGCGAACTCGCTTTGGGTAAAAATGCATTAGTAGCTTATTTGTTGTCGACACATTTTTGACAACTTAATTAGTTGTCAATTGCATAAAAAATAGGAATCGACCTCGATCCCTTGCATTTTGCATATTAGTTGCATATTTCTTTCATGCATTATTTAAATCCATATATTTGCATTGAATCGGTAATGAATAGATTTAAGTGAATTGTCTTGAACTTAACTGATAAACTAGATTGAATTTATAAGAGCATAAAATTTTGGCCAAGCCAGTTAAACACCAAAGTAGCCGAAAGTTATGAATGGAAGAACTAAGAGGTGCCAAGATGGAAAAAATTAATTCATTAGAGTAAATTCGGGGGATAAAGACAATAACTTTGTAAAAAAAATATTTCAAAGGACATTGCAGGAATATCTTCACAACCCCATCACGGCAAGATTCGTTCTACTTCAACGGCTGAGATCATTCTCATCCCAATCGAGGGGACTGTATTGGTGGAACAGGACAGGATCGTTGCCATTTCCCTTCCCTTCCCTTCGCTCCCCCCAACCCAAAAAAATGAAAAAGAAAAAGAAAATATTATAATGATTATACCCATGGACTCATTCTCACATTTGTCCTTCCTCCACAGTAAATTTCCAAGAACTTGTCCCCAAGACTCGATTAATCTCCTCAGGATTCGATCCAAGCCCCAACGTAGACACCCAAGTCGACGCCCGAGTCAAGGTAGGCACATCATCATAAATGCATCGCTGTCGTACGCGTTGAGGGAAACGACAAAAGGAAAACAATAAATTACAAAGGAAAAGATAAAGAATATCTCAGGCAAATTTTGGGAGCTTTACGTGAGGTTTGGGAGGTGAAGGAATATTGAGATTAATATATGTTTATTTTAAAACAAGAAAAGGGGAGATTAATAGTTCATGGAAAAAAAAGAAAAAAAAAAACACTATAAAACGACACACTGAGGGGGAGATTGCTTGTCATTGTTCGCTGGTGTGGTTTAATTTCTCGGTGTCGTTGCAGCTTTCGTCCGGCGGTCTCTGGTCTGCTTTCTCGTCGAAATTCTCGAGACCTTGTTTGCCGGCGTTCATCTCCGGCTCCTGTCCTTCTGCGAACGCCGCCGCCGCCGCCCCTCACCAGTCACCGCGCTCGTTGCCGGCTTGCCCATCGTCGTGCCTCTACCTCGCTTACTGGCACTCTTCGTCGTGCTCAGCACGTCCTGCTGCGGCCGCGACAGCAGCTTTGCCGACTTATTCCAACGCCATGGCAGCAGTCCCTGGCTGTTTCCGGTGATTCCAGGCGGCATCCCGGTCCCACTTTGACGCCACCGCTTGCTGTTTTGTTTCCTCTACTACGTTTGATTTCCTTTCGCAGGTTGCCTAGAGCAGACTAGCATTAATCGAACCCACACCGTTGCGGCCTAGCAGAGTCCGACCAATAAACCTTCACCGTTGCATCTTTCGTTCTAGCAAACCTGTCTGCAATATGCCGTGTCCTTGCTGGATCGCCATCGTTGCTGCTCTGGTCCTGACGTTCCTCCTCATGGGTCGACGTAAATAAAGCTCCCCGCCCCGGTCCCGATTCTCGGGAACAAATACGTCAAACTAGGTAATTTCTCAAACCAATTTGATAGTTTGCAATCATTGATTATCTAATTTAAGATTATTTGATTCTAATCTTGATTTGTGCCTAATTTTGAGGCATCTCCATGTTAAGAAATTCCCTATTTTGAACAATGCGTATAGTTGATAATTCAATATTTAAGTATTAAGATCCGGTTATGGATTGTATAAACAAATTTTAAAAGATTTGATCATGATTTTAATTTTCCTTATACATAAATTTTAATTCAATAAAATATTACATAAACAAATCGTCCAACCTAAACGAATATACGTTAGCAAAGTTTCATAAACTTCTATTTTCCCAATCTTCTTTCAGATAGGCATATCTAGTTAAAATTGAAAAGCACGTAAAATCGTCAACAATCCAGCTTTTTAGATTTATTTTTCTTGTTGCTTTTGACTTATAATAGTACAATAAAGTAACTTCAAAAACAAAAAAGCATCACTTTGCTCAGGACTACGACTTTGAAGACTAGGCCACTCAAAGCAACCTAGAATCCGACCAAAAATAAAGCAACCTAGAATAGTAGGTCACTCAAGTCCCTATTCTTCTTTTCTTTTACTTTTTTGGGTACATGTGTTTCGTATTTTCTTAGACTACGACTAGATTATGTTGACTTGACTTCAGTGGGCTCCATGCTAGCCACCACCACCGTGCAGATAAATGGTGATTTTAACAACGGAAGTGAAAAATTGTT
Organism: Eucalyptus tenuipes; assembly: GCA_014182365.1. Lineage (NCBI taxonomy): Eukaryota > Viridiplantae > Streptophyta > Magnoliopsida > Myrtales > Myrtaceae > Eucalyptus > Eucalyptus tenuipes. Next base: position 14,434,473 of record CM024539.1, on the reverse strand, counting down.
GCTTTGCTTCAATAACGCGTTATCTTGCACTTTATATTTGAACAAACATTTAAATCTTAACAAGAAAGTAAAAAGGTTTTGCTTTTTAAAAAGCACCAAGCAAACTGGTCCTAAGAAAATTCAACTGGCTTTGACCGGGATTACCTTCTTAAGTTATATTTCATTATGTGTAATTTGTGAAATCCAACTCTATATACACTTGCGTCTATCGATGACAAGAAAGTAAGGTAAAATGAAGCTTGATGATTGGTTCCGTCTCCTGCCTTTTCCTTAACATTAGTTAGATGTATTACTTCAACATAAATTAGAAAAAAAAAAAGAAAAACTTAATCATCACATTTGATTCAGTAACGTCAACTTGCCTTACTTATTTTCAGTTTACTCAGACCTTGGTGGGCCTCAGGCCAACGATGGAAATCGGAAATTGAAACTCAATTTCACAGAACTCAACTAATATAATCTTGCTCGAAATGCACCATATTGAATTTCCCATCCACCAGTGAACTCGTGGGACTTAGGCCATTAATTAATCCTTCAATCATATATCTAGCAATTTCTCTCGATCAATGCCCTGACAGGACGTAAATGGAAACTGATCCTCGCTTTCCTACCTGACCATCTTTCGTTGGCCCTTGTTAAAAGCATGTCAAATCTTTTGTGATTTGCTTTCAGAATTTTAGCAGACGCAGCTGAGATGAAAAGAAAGAGGAGCCCTTCTCTGGAAAGTGATTCCACACGCCATGGCTCATCGGGAAATAAGTTCGAGGTGTTCTTGAGTTTTCGAGGACTGGATACTCGCACTAATTTCACAGATTTCCTCTATCATACCCTGCTTGATAAGGGTATCAGTGTTTTCATAGACAAGCAGGGGATTGATGTTGGTGAAGAGATTGGTCCTGAGATTTTCCAAGCCATTGATGACTCGGAAATCTGCATTCCCATCTTCTCCAGAGGCTATGCCTCTAGTAGCTGGTGCCTGTGTGAGCTGGAACACATGATGCAGCGTAGGAAAACCAATGAACTTGAGGTTATGCCCATTTTCTATGATGTGGAACCCTCTGACGTGAAGCTTGAAACCGGAGTGTATAGGGATGCACTAACTCTGCATGAACAAAAACGTGGTATTGAGATTGTGCAGCGCTGGGCGGAGGCACTCAAGGAAGTTACTAGAATCAAGGGTTGGGACACCAAGAATACAGGGTAGGTTAACTCACTCAACTCCATCTTCCCTTTTCTCTCTGTTTCTTTTGCTTGAATGCGGATTCTGATTTGAAGGGCACAATCTTTTCCTTTTTTTCTACTTCTGGACCGAAAATTGTGATAGATATCGCATGGAATTCTACACTCCATTGTCTCAAGACTCAAGGATTACTTGCTCGACATAAGCATTATAACTTAGTATCCTAGATTGAACAAAAACCAGAGAATCATGTACTTGTTCTTTTGTTCACTGGGCCCGGCATCAATTTCGTAACTTCATGTTATTGTTCGATCGTGCAAGTTTATAAGTTTCCCATCAATTCTTATAATTAACTTAATTATGTTGTGTTTCATTGCACAGCCACGGAGAACTCGCACGATTGATAGCTCAGAAAGTGTTAGTTAAGCTTAAGGTGTCTTGTGTTCATATATCTGATCAGTTAGTTGGAATGGACGAATCAGTGAATGAATTAGTAGATTTACTTAATGTCGAATCTAAGGACATAAGGCTCATTGGAATTTGCGGGATGGGTGGAATAGGCAAGACAATTCTTGCCAAGGTTGTTTACCGGAAGGTATCTATTCATTTTGAGAGCCATAGCTTCATTTCAAATGTCCGAGAAGCATCTAAAGGTTTTGGTCTTATATATTTGCAGAGGCAATTAGTCTCTCATATCATTGGTGACATAGGAGTTGAACTTTCTAGCATTGATCAGGGGATGAATATGATCGGAAATCGATTTTGCAGAAAGAAAGTTCTTATTTTCCTTGATGATGTCGATCATACAAGACAGCTCATGGCATTGGCAGCAAAGAAAGAATGGTTGGGTTCAGGAAGTAGAATAGTTGTTACAACAAGAGACAAAAGTGTTTTATATCGATTGCAAGATCAATTTAATTGTTGTTTGATTTATGACGCTAAGGAACTCAACTGGCTCGAAGCTCTCCAACTTTTTAGAAAGCATGCCTTTAGAAGCGACTATACTCCAAATGCATTCTTGAGTCTATCTGAGAAAATTACTACAAAAACCGGAGGGCTTCCTTTGGCTATAGAAGTGATTGGCTCACTTTTATATGGAAAAGGGGAAGCGGTTTGGCAAGATACACTGAAAAAGATGGAATATCATCCTCATAGGGATGTGAAGGAAAAATTAATGTTGAGTTATGAGGCATTAGATCATTTGCAAAAACAAATATTTCTTGATATTGCTTGCTTTCTAGATGGAGAAGATAAGAGTTATTCACATTATATGTGGGACAATTGTGGATTTTTTCCAAATGAGGGGATTGATGTTTTGCTTTTAATGTCCTTAGTGAAGATTGGTGAAAGGAATGAACTATGTATGCACGCTCAGCTTAAGGACTTAGGCAGGAGCATTGTGCACGAAGAATATTGCAAAGACCCAAAAAAGGGTTATCGGGTGTGGTCGAATGTGGAGAAAGGTCTTGATATTGTCCGGCAAAAGAAGGTATAAATCTAAGTGCACCCTCGTCTACTTTTTTTCATTGCAGAAATCTTTCTTTGACTGTTTTCCCTTTATTTTAGGCTCTATTTGGAACTCCTCACATTAAACCGACTCTTTCCTCAATTTAGGGAACCGAAACTGTTGCAGCGAACTATTGGACGTATGACGCGCGTCCGGAAGACTTTGTTTTGACATCGGAAGACTTTATCAAAATGCCAAATATTAGATTTCTAAGAATGTGTGGTTGGTCCCTCTCTGGAGACTTTGAGGATCTCTTTTCGGAATTGAGATGGCTTAATTGGAACTCTTGTCCAGAAGAAATGCTGGCAACCAACTTTTGCCCAAAAAATCTAGTCATCCTCGGCCTATCACATAGCGAAATTGACGAACATTGGGGTGGATGGACTCAACTCAAGGTATGTGTGTGCAAATAATTTGGTATAACGTATTATATTTTCTTCTAGTCACACTAGCTCGTGTCCCACGGGTTTGTAAATCATCATTTTATTGATCTTTTTTTTAATCACATTTTATTGACTTAATTCATAGAACAAATCTTGGTCTTGAAGAAGGCTTATGACACCAATCCCTCATTCCATAGGTTTGAAACTTAAATATATACTGACTCAAACAATTACTTTATATTTATGGCTTAGAGGGGTTGTGCACATTATGGTCAACGGAAAGAATGTTACCTTCGATCACAATTATTTCATTCTTTCAATATTTTATTGACGTGTAGATCTTTCAAGATTGCATTTTTTTTTCCGAACCAAACAATTAATTTACCAAAAAAAAATGTTAAGATTTGGTTATTGTCATTAATTTGCATTGCATTTTTAATTTTACATTGATACTATGCTATTGTTGTTTTATCATTTATGGCAAATCTTTTCCTGATGACTTTCTTCAATTCAAATTGATTGGAGCTGCATGATTGAAGGGTATTGTAAGGTGAACATTCCATGTTACTAGTAACTCCATTATTGGGAATGACTTATTTAGATATTCATACAAGTAATTTATAGAATTGTTAAATCATCTAATGGAATAATTGTTGTCGCTTGATATTTATTGACTTACATTCCTTTTAGAGAACGTTATATGAACATTCATGTTGTTTTGAGTTCCCTAATCAAGCCAATGAGTTGTCACTATTAGATATTTAAATTATGTTAAAAATAAGTGGTTAATAAGACTATCGGTACTATACATAGGATGCCAGTAAAATTGAACATGCAAACTGACTTGTTTAGTACATCAATAGTATATAAAGATGCTATACTCTTCAAAGGTTATGTGAAAGCTAATAACGTCATTATCTTAACCTTAACGTATGAAACAAAAACAAAAAGCAAAAAATAGTAGACTGCAATTATAGATTAGTTGATGGTCAGAAGACATATAAAATTATTTCTATATTTGATGTTTTGATAATGCATTAACATAGGAAAGTCATAAGTAATTGTGTCGGGGACATTATCGGTAATTCCATGATGAAATCGGAAAGGGATGTTTTCTAAAGAGATATGTTGGTTACATTCTTGTCTTTTTATTATTCGATACAGCGGTGATTTGAAACTAGATCCATTTTTTTTTTTTTGTTGTTGGGGACAATATTAGAAGAAATGAAAAAAGTGCGAGACAAAGTGTGGTTTTGGCTTAAGGAAATGATATGCGCAGAGTTTTTATTAAGTTACTCTGGCGGAAAGCTTCCATGGTCGATATATTTATTTATGCCTTGCAAGATTTTATAAATCAAACTCGTTAAATATACATAATTATTTTACAGGTGGCTACAAGATTGAAAGTCCTTGATCTATCTAATTGCTGCTACTTAAAGGAAACTCCTGACCTCTCTGCATATTTATTCTTAGAAATATTAATTCTAAGGTGGTGTGGAAATTTGTTAAGGATTGATCAATCCATTAGTTATCTGAAACGTCTGAAGCAATTGGATCTAGATGGATGTTGTCGTCTCCAAGTCCTTCCTAAAGAATTGGGTGCTTTGGGAGCATTGACCGAGATGTTCTTAGATTTCGGCCAATTCCCTGCAAGTATTAGTCAGGTCCCAAGCTCAATCGGAGCACTTGTAAATCTTGAGTGCTTGGCCATTTGTGGAGCTCCCCACCTAACGAAACTTCCCGACTCAATCGGAATGTTGAAATGTTTGGTTGAGTTGGATGTCTCAGACACAGGTATTGCAGAGTTGCCAAATACTATTATCAATCTAAAGAGCTTGAAAGCATTGAATGTGAACAGAAGTTGCACACGAAAGTTACCCAAAGCAATTGGGATGTTGGAGAAACTTGAAGAGATTTATGGAATGTATTGCAATTAGCTAGAGACCATTCCTGGTGACATCGTGAGACTACCATTCTTGAAGAATTTGATATTAACAGAAACTTGTGTGGGGAATGTACCAAAGCTTCCTCAAAGTCTGATATGTCTACATCTGTCCTCAAGAGCCTTAGAAAAAGCTCCAGATATCTCCAACCTTGTGAATTTAAGGAGTTTGGAATTGTGTTTTACCAGCTCAACCTCCATCGGAAGGGATACTATCTATCAATCAATGTATATGTCCCGCTATTATGTGGTATTGAGAACTAAAGACGCGCGGTGTAAATTGGAACTTCCGAGTATCTCCAGTATAAGCTCATATTTGGGTTGCCTTCGCCATATAAAAGAACTTGAACTCATCAATTGCGAGAGCTTGCGTCAGATTGGACAACTTCCCTCTAGTTTGACGAAACTTAAGGTTGACAATTGCAATCTTCTTGAAGTTGTGGACCTTTCCAACTTATCTGACTTCAAGAATCTAAAGGACCTTGGAGTATGGGACTGTCCGAAACTAGTTGAGATTCAAGGTCTTGACCAACTGGAGTCAATGGAAAGTCTTGCAATCAAACGCTGCAGTTCCTGGCTATGCTTACCTGATCTATCCAACTGGAAGAAGCTAAAGACGTGGGACGTTGATGCTCTTACGACATATTCGGCGAGGGGAAAACGAGTAGCTCATTCCCAAGATCTTCCATTCTCGTACTAGAAAAGGCTTAGAAGATCAGCAAATCTTGAACTTTGAGGCGTGGAGGAATTTGTCATCAAATATATAATTAATATACGGACTCATTGTACAGTGGTTACTGAAGCAAATAAACTGTGACGTTTACATTTTTGTCAAGTAGCTCAAGAGGTGTTTCAGGCACTCTTCAACGAAATCCCAGTTACAAAAAGTATAGACAGTATCTTCTCGCACATTCAATCTCCTACACGAAGAAGACTTAGAAATATCATTAAGCACTTGATCTCTCCGAATCTAGCTTACTTTTTGCAATAAAGTAATGATATATGAAAATAATCCTCGACGTAGCAGTATTTCTATTGACTCAAGAGCATCCTAGTAGAGCTGTTAAACGGGTGGAGTGTACTAGTGTAAGTAATTTGTTCTAACATGAATTTGACAATTTTCTTAATAATATAGAGTTGTGCCTATGGTGTACTTTTAGTCATTTCCACGAAATTTTGCAGAGATCAACTATTCGGTTTTGAAACATATTTTCAATTTGACTATGACTTTTTTAATTTTAATTTTTCATTTTCTCGAGAACGTGTTTGGTTTATTATTATATAAGTGGATTACAACTCACAACGTTCCCCCAATTAACAAGTCATATTAATAATATACTTCAGAGAAATTCGTTTTCATTTGGCATTGGGACACAATTAGACTGGGGTCACGTCAGGAGAACTCGCGAGGTTCCAAATGATGCATGACGAATTAAGGGGGCTGGAAATCTCGTCCGTCGGATGTCATCGCAATCCCAACCGTCAGATAAAAAATGCTTCATGTTAGCCGTCAGATTGGGCATGACAATTTTGTTGTGTACCGGGGCACGACACGGACATGGCAGAACTGTCCTCATGCATGATGAATTGACTATAATTTATAAACTATATTCATTTAAAATTTAAAAAGCACGATTTTTTTATACAGAAATTCTATTTTTTTTTTACACTAGCCATTGCCAGGTACGTCGATATGTATACTTATGATTTTAGATGATTAAGGTGGCTCATTAATAAATATTACGGGGCTTAAATATTATCTAGATGATGTGCATGTACGTGAGTTGAAAAGCGATAGATGCTTATTGATATAACTGAATGATAACTGAGCTTGAGTTGAGATTTTTTAATACATTATAAATTATCTATCCAAGAATATATTTGTGATTGGAACTTGTTCCCATCCATCATACACAGCACAATATTGTCAAGGTTGGGCCTCCCCATAGCCGGTGAGGCTTCACCCTCATCAGATTTGGCGAGGCTCACCTCGCCAGCTTAGCACAAGGTCTCCCTCATGGCCTTTGGTGAGGCTCGTTGCCCTCACCTCTGGCCGTCACTAGACCTTGGCGACTGACTAGCGGAAGAAGGAAGGGAATGAAAAAAAAAAAAGGATTAAATAAATAAATGATTCAAAAAATATTTAAAAATAAAAGAATTCGAAAAAATATTAAAATATTATTAAAATTTGTCAACGTTAACACTAATTATGTCACGTAGGCTAACTAATGTCCACATTACCAATATTTGGTCAAAATTAGACGGAAGGATTGAATTGATATTATGTCAAAAAATTATGATTAAATTGACATAAATATAATAAGTTTAAGATTTCCCGACACTTTTTCCTTCCAAGTGGGCATTACAAGCTTACGAAAGAGATGGACGCAAAAAGCCCCTCAATTGTATTCGCTCTAACTTCTTTTGTCCTTTTCGATTATATGACTTTTGGCCGAGTTTTCTCCAATTTATAGATCTCAAAATTCGGACGTTGTCCTTGAAGTCCATTTAATTCTTTGTAGAGAATTTCGGAAAAATATCTCCTGAAAAACATGTGGGGAATCTTCCCTTAGTATAGACTGCAATCATATGTTTCTATTGATGGCTGGTTTTTCATCACGCCATCTCACCAAAAATATTAAACGAATTTAGTTAGTGATTTTTTTTTTTTGCATAAATAATTTTGGAATATCATAATCTATTGATATGAGCTGGGTCTCAATTTGGGAACTCCAACGGTCATCAAATCTATATAAGAAAAGTGTCCGATGATCAGAAAATCAAAATTCTGGACATCGTCTAGAAGTGAAATTTTTTATGAGATTTCTATCTTTCCTCAAAAGGATGAAGATTAAATAACTGATGGATGCAATGTTATTGATTTTTCTGGAGCTTTCTCCTCTGAAACAATACTAATTATTTAGAGTATATATTTATGATTAGCTCTTTTTGGTTCAAACTAAACTGTTTCATTTTTTTTCTCAATCTTAATTTTATTGTTGAACCTAATCAAAAGAAATTTGATTAGTGTTTTGGTGCAAAAGCAAACGGAGTCTGTGAAGTTGATAGATGGCCCTCTTCTTAATTGACACATATCCCACTTTGATCTGTTTATTGTTCTTTTCCTCATCCTTCACCTTTGCCACATATCGTTGTATTCTTTGAAAGACAACATAGCCAACATAAACAAATAGTATGCAGAAGATTTTTTATTTTTATTTTTCCATTTTCGTGTAAATTCCAGTTCAATAAAAATTTACAGAAACAAACCATCTAACCTAAATGAAGATAACTTAGCAAAGTTTCATAAACTTATGTTTCCCCACTCTTTTCTTGAATTGCATAGAGAATTAAAATAAACAAGCACCTAAATTTGTCATTACTCACGTGCTCGATGCTTGCTTGGACTGCCTGTTTGGAGTGCATGCCATGTTTCTTCGGGAGAAACCAGAGTAAGAGAGAGAGCGAGCCGTGACCGAGAGGGAGCGAGAACTAGAGAGGAAAGAGTGAGGCCGCGCTGGTGTTTTCCGGTAGTGGCCGCGCCCGAGTTCCGGCCGCATCGAGCACGTGTTAAGACCCCGTTGCCCTTTTTTTTTTCCGGTTTGGGTCAATTCCTCGAGGATCCCGGATCGGAGGCGCGCGAGGCGAACGGACGTGGTCCGATCTATCGAGCTCCCCCACCATTCGCCGCCGCCGAGCCGAGTAGAGGGCGCCACCAACTGCCCCCGTTTGCCAGGTTTTGTGCCTCGTTTCGGCTCGTCGAACCAGGCCTCGTCGGGGTCCGGTTTGTGCGAGTCCCAGCCCCCATCTATGTTGTGCTATGCGGCACTTGCATCTCTGCTTGTCGATTGCTAAGCGTCTCGACGTGGGTTGAGTCCCGGTTGACTCAATAGCCTCCCTTCATTCGATGCCCGTCATGTGTTCGTGAAAATGCCCGAACCGAGCTTGGGTAGATTTTCCGTGATTTTGGTTTGGTTCTAAGCGTTTGTCAGTCCTTTGACATGCTTGTGGACTCTCATTGTCATCCGTGGAGTCGTGCGCTGTTTCTTTTCCGTGTCGTGTGTGTATCGCGTCAGACGGTGATGAGAATGGGGGCTGGATGTGGCCAACAGGTGGTGTGGCGGTGTCGGCTCGAAACGGCCAACAGAGCCGGCCTGGTGGACGAGGCCAGCGGACGGTCCTCTTGATTGAGCGAAGGCCAGAGACGAGCCGGCTCATGGCCGTTTGTCTCTGTTCGGACGGAGAGAAAGCAACCGACAGGGTGAAGTGGGTTTAGGCCCGTTTCCGTTTTCATGGGTTGGTTAAGTTTGGGCCTGATTTGCTTTAGTCTGGCTTTAGAAAACTTGGGCTTAAACTGATGTGCAGTGGGCTTAGTTTGATTAGAAGAGGAGGACGGGCCAGGTATATTCGGTTTGAGCGAAATAGGTTTATTCGGGCCGAGCCTCGGGGCTGGTCCGGATTCTTGATCCAACCCGCACCTTTAGGGTCCGGGTCAGACCCATGTTCGGACCGGGTCCCTGACCTGATCCGATTTCCTTTTTAAAAAAATTAATAAATAAAAAATATTAGAAAATAAAAAAATTTAAAATTTAGAAGATACAGAAAAATTTATAAAATTCGAGAATTCCCAAAAATTCCGAAAATTTCAAAAAAAAATTGAAAAAAATTAGAATTCCTCATAAGAAGCTTAAGACTAGTGTTTTTGAGTAGTATTCTCTCAAATTGTGGGAAAATCATTGATCAAACCCTTAGGGCTTTACCATTGGGTTTCTTTTGTTCTCTTGATTGCTCGCTTTCAATATGATGGTTATGGTTTCCCTTTAGCCCAGTAAGAATTGGCATTTATTTATTTCTTATCGCTAGATACTTGTTTTCTTTGTAATTTATTTAAATGCTTTCTTAATTATTGATTATTATTTTATTGATTACGCACCTATATCATCACCTTACACGTTTGTGGATAGGTCCAAAATCACTCCAGAGTGCTTGACAATTTTTCTTTTTAAATGAATAAGATTAGATATCCAAATAACACTAATTGATTAATTATCGTAACAAAGTCCTTGACCCCAGACTCTCTAATTATATAGGAAGTGAGGTACCCTTTCATACTTCACTTGGTTTTTAGGTAACCCCAATAGGCTAGTAATAACTCATTATTAAAATTCTCATAGCATTAATTTAAGCTAACATTGAACACTCTAACATTGCACAGGGTATGAGTTAGGGAAAGCCCATGCCTAATCAAGTGTGTAAGCCCGTCCTTTTAGATAATACCCCTAAACCAATCATTGTTTCCCCTTTGGCAGAAAATGGTAGGTCTTGACAATAACATAAACTTTTAAAAAAAAAAGTCAAAATTTCACAAAAGCTCATGGTCTAGTCTACCATATTTTAGCAAGTTCGCTACCAAGTAACTAATTACAAAAGAATAATTGGCACAAATTTCAAGAGTTCATCAAATTTAGTAAGGACCTATTCTATAACCGGCCAAACAGTAACTATTTATGTTCTTTTGTTTCCTGGAGCAAAATACAATAGAAATCCATTTGGTAGCATTTTTGTTTTCGTAAATAAATTTGTTCCCGATAATAGATTTAAAATATAATCACAAAGTAAAAAAAAAAAAAAAGTTGTTTCTTTGTTCTTGAAACAATTCAAGAATCAAGCATTTTCTTCTTCTTCTTTTTTGTCTTTTCTAGTCTTCTTTTCACTTTTTTTTTTTTTCTTTTTCTTTTCCTCTTTTCCTTTCCTTCTTCTTCTTCTTCCTCCATCTAGTTGCTGACGATTGGTTAAACGAGAGTCGTGACCTCAAAGGAGCCTCGTCGGTGGCTGGGCAAGCTTGGTCTTGCCAAGATCTAGGGTAAGGCTCGACCTCATCTAGTCATCGCAAGGTCAACCTTACCATGGTTGGGTGATGCCAACCTTGCAGTTGTAGGGCAAGGTTGAGCCTCGCCTGTGGCTGGGCGAGCTTGGCATCTCCTAACCACGCGAGGCTTAGGCCGACGAGGCTCAACCTCACCGGGAGCTGACAAGGCTCCCTCGAGATTGGCAAGTTTGCGGACTCTCGTCTAGCCAATCATCGGCCATGGTTGAGGCATGCGACTAGCTAGAGAAAGAAGAAAAAGAAAAGGAGAAAAAGAAAAAAAAAAAAAGAGAAAATGCAAAAAAAAAAAAAAAAAGAATCAAAAGGTCAAATAAATTCTACGTTGCAAAAAAATTTGAGGGTCGTATCAAACGTATTTCTATTCCAAAAATAGAAATTTTGTGTAGTTATCAAATGCCTTCAAATGCTCAAAAACTCATCTAAGGAACGGAATCAGAAAAAACTATTTTGGAGCAGGAATTGTTCCCGAAAATAGAATAGTCACCAAACTCATCATAAGTTGGTTAGAATCAGCTTCATTCACATTTTTTTCCCACCCTCTTGAGTTTCATAATTTTTCAATCTAGTGGCGGGGCAGTATTAAGGCCTACTTTTGTTGACATGTCACCGTAAGTTTAGCCTTTTCATTCACTCTACAAATGAGCATACTCCTAGGGTTCGATTTGGGAAAATAGGAACCTAGTTCTGCATTGGTATATTTTAAAAATTGTTGGTAAGTATCAAATCGAGTGACCTGACAACTTGCTTACTTGGTCAATCGTTAGCGATTATCAAAAAGTTCTGACAGGTACCAACATTAATTATTATTTTCAAATTCACCTAAATATCGAATTACTGACTTGCTAAAACTACTATCTTCTGTACAAAATTACTAACCTTAAGTCGAGCGATATGCCAAATTTGTCACACTAAGATACTAATTAATTTTCTATCAATTGCCATCTTTTTATCTTGTTTGGTTTCATAAAGTACCGACATTTCTTTATACTTCAAACTTTACCAATGACTTTAATAGTCTACCAAACTTATTTTGTTTTGTCTCACCAATGCTTTTTAAGTTATTAACTATTATTCAAAATAACCAATCTTATTGAGGAACCAAATTTGTCACATTAAGATATTAATTAACTTAAGTCCCAACTTTTAATTTTGTTGGGTCTTAATCTAAAAAATATCCACATTTCGTTATACTTCAATATCACCAACTTCTTTAAAAATCTAACAACAATTGTTTTTCTATCTTACCAAAGCCTTCAAAGATAATACTTTTTATTTGAGATTACCAACATTTTACATTATGTGATTTATCAGTTAATTTTACTTACTTATCAACTTCTTTCCATTTGCTTGGGTTAGAAAAGTACTAGCATTTTTTTTATATTTGTTAGATTACCAACTAGTTAAATAACTTACCTATGTTTATTTTCGTGGCTTACCAATGCCTTGAAAAGTTACTAATTCTTGTGCGAAATTACGAACCTTGACTGGTATATCAACATTCGTCACGTTCAATCTTGCTTGGTTTTGAAAAGTATCAATGTTTCCTTATGCTTCTAAGGTTACCAACTACTTTAACAATCTACCAATATCTATCTAATGGTTTACCAATGCCTTTGAAGTTAGCCAGCTCTTATTTGAAATTATCAATTTTATTTGATTGTCATACCAACATTTTTTTTTTATGACTCAGGAACCGCCGTACAGCCGGCATCCGGCGACGTAAACCCAGGGCGACGCTAGTGCGGGGACCCACCTCTCACGGCGCCGCACTTAAGTCACGCAAATGCGACAGCGGTGACTTGAACCTTCCCCCTACGGAAAAGGGGGAACGCCAAACCAACGCGACCACAGCAGGGTGGGTAATTGTCATGCAAACATTCATCACCTCAAGATCCAACTAATTTTCTCATATGGAAAAACAAGGTGCAACAAAGGGTTAACGAATCAGGAAGATGACAAAATTGCATCCTTTTATATCTTTATATATATATATATATATATATATATATATATATATATATATATATATAGATATAGATAACTCAATATGAAAGTCTTGAAAGAGGAACCGCAAAGTTTCTGGAAACTCACCTCAAAAGTCCTGGTGCCAAAGGCCTAAATTTCACGAAGACTCAAGATATCGCCCAAAAAAAAAAAAAAAAGGAGAAGCCTAAACAACAGTGTTTTTGACACTGTCCATGTTTTGACATTAGAAAGCTAACTTATGCCGTTCCTCTGCATCCGACAGTTGCTGCCAAATAATTCAAGACGGGGACGACTGCAGTTGGGATATTCCGGTTATGAAGTTTTTCGAGAAGAGCAGCCAAATACCAACCAAGGCTTGGAAAGATTCTTTCACTCTTTCATCCATTACTTCACATTGCAATGGGTTAGTGGCAAGTAAAGGATCTGCTGTTTCTTTTAAAATGCGCTGCATGGATTCGTTCAACAATTCCGCCAATATCGCTTCAATATTAGCATTGAGGATTTGAAAAGATTGGTCCCCCAAAATGAAGCCTCGGCAACTGAAGGCGGAATCGAATCTATGCAATTTCGTCTTTCACCCCGTCTGTTCTAGTGTTGACAAGGCCCTGATTTAACCCATATCATATACCAGCCTCTTTTTCTTTCCTTCCATTTATAAGATTAGTGTTAGCCCATATTTATGGAGAAATTTTTGCGATAAGCACTATAGAACTATAAAAAAAAAAAAATCATTCGCTTTAACTTATTAAATTTACTATAAAAGATTGATGATCGCTCTAAAATAAAACTTTAAGAAATCGACCATTCTTTTTTTTTTCTTCTTGGGGATGATCGCTTAGAAAATTTTTTTGGATCGTGACAATAACGTTTTGGAATTTGCTAGAGAACGTGACAACATTTGTTCATTCCTTTTTTTTCACGGTTTGGGTTATTGAAAGGCCAATAAGGAGTTGATTGACGATGCACTTGATTATGTGAAAACAGAGACAACCTTCTTTCTGGTGAATAAGGCATAGCATTTATTATAAATTGTTCATTGTAAAAGCAATTGGTTCGACCAACGTATAATGGACAATTGATTTATAGCTTCAATTTTCCAATTTCCGCGTTGTGACGATGATTTAGTTGGCTTTTCCTTTATTTATGGACTAAGGCGTATTAAATTCAACTGCTATATGGAGAGCAAATGCCACTATTAATATATCACGGCATTTATTACGTCACTCTGAGAGGGGCTCCTCGGCATCCAGATCTCATCCCTCTTTTAATAATTTTCATCGCTTCAATTAATTCTCAAGTATATACTAAGTGCAAATCCTGGGTTGATTCTAGCCTAAAAAAACGATTGCCATAAGGGCTATTTTCGTTAATATAAACTAGACTTTTGCTGATGCAAGATTGTTGAGTCCAAACATTACTTGCACATAGGACTGTCATCCGAGATTCTCACCATCTGTTCGAACATATGCTCAGGTTAAATCGGTGTTATCTGGCTCATTCTTTTGCGTGCGTACAGGTTTGTCAATTGCTAAATATAGTTGAATCGTTTCTGAAAATGAACCCCCGATGAGATAAGTCTTCCCAATTTGAGTAGAGCTATGTCGATTCTCATGATTATTCATTCGTCAAATAAACTTGCTATACTCTCTGCGTTGAAGTAGATCAGTTCCTTGTTTGTGTCATGGTGCAGCGATTACTGGAAATCTTCCTTTTTGAATGAACCACAGTATTCGTTGAAGATTCATTGAATATGTTGTTAATAATTTCTCTGATTCTTGGATGTTTGATTTGAAATTTTGTTCTATGCATGAACAATGACAGTGTTCGGAAGCGGTTGTCGGAGAGGGAATGTCGGGAGTTGATATCATCGTTCTTGTGAGTCATGTCCGATGGTTGAACGTGGTGGAGCTGCCAACCGGAGGCGGTCGATGGTGGAGCGTTTTATTATCGGTTTAAGATAGGTTATGCGGATTGTCGCTGGGGTTTTTAATGTTCTTGAGTCAATAGGTGAGTTTTGGGGGTGGACTTAGCATAGGTCTGGGCTGGTTTTGAGTTTTGTTAGTCGGTTTAATTTGTTTGGTTGGGCTTATTTTAACAAGCCCAATCTTATTCTTGGCCCACATCTTTTGTGTCCAACGAGGGGCGTTTGGTTCGAAAAATCTTGCCTTTAGAATCAAATACGCTGAGATAAAGAGGTTTTCCGAAATCTTTATCTTGTTTGGTAAACTATAATTGAAAAGTCTTTTTAGGGAAATGCAAGATCTGTTTGGTAAACATATATTTGAAAAGCCCTTTGGTGTGACCAAATTAAGTTTTTTAGTTTTAGTATTTTAAAATTGCAAAAAAAGAAACAATGACTATATAACCTTTTACATTTTCATGTTGAAAGTAATGTAAAAGATATATATTAGTAAATTTATTTAAAAATTATATTAAAAGAATTTGATTATAGATTAGATGCAAAGCTTAACTTTTGGCATAGGGTTCTTTTAGGTTTGTTTTCAACTTTAAATAATTTTTTTAATTATGGTAGTATTAATCATCTTCGTTAATTAATGATCATTCTAGTGTATTAATAAAAAGTTGGGCTATTGATTGTCAAAAAATAAAAATGATAAAAAAAAAGGTGAACTTATTCGGTGGATGGTGAAGTGACCGATTGTAGATGCTAATTTTTTTGAGTAAGCACCGCATATAAAAAGGAAGGTCCTCATTAAGAAAAATAAAACCAAGTTTCTCTCATACAAATTTGACTAGAAAGAGTCATTTCATGATATTAAATATGGTCATATATGTCCAGAAAAAGAAATTCATTAATAAGAGAACTAACATTCCACAAATCTTTGAATGCCCCGCTGACTTTCGGCATTTCAAAATCGCATTTGGCCAAGGACACCTCCAAATCTTTGAACCAAACACTAAATTTTTTCCTAATGGGCTTTGGGTGGCCCAGAATCTTGAACCAAACGGGGCCTGAATAATACATGCAAACTGGGCTCAAGGGGCCCAACCCGAGTCCTTTATTTTCCAGAATAATAAAAAAATCGAAAATTAAAAAAAATTAAAAAATCGAAAACTTACATAAAATAAGAAAATAGTATAGAAGCAGGTTTATTAAGTTGTTTTATTTTAGCGCTAGATGTAGCTTAGTTTTTTTTTTTTTTTTTTTTCTTTTAGCATGCCTTTAGAGTGTTTTAGTGGTTACCTTTAGTATAGCTTAGGTTTATATAGGTTGATTTTTAGGCAAGATATTGGACTCAATTTGAACTTAGCTCATGGGGATTGTTGTCTTGGAACTTAATAAAGTGGCTATTGTGTACAATATGTACGATACTTTATTGGGTTTACTCTCTTACACTTTACTTTTATTGTATGGTTTGTGATTTGTCTACTTTTCCTTAATTGCGCACTCATGCATGGACATCATTTAGTGACATAGGTTAATATAATGGTAAAAGATTATCTGAATCATTTAGGTAACAAATTAATCAAGTCAATTTATTGAAATGTATTAGCTAGATAACTAGTGTAATCAAATCCTCAATCATAGAACTCTGATTATATAAGAAGTAAGATATGCTCACATAACTCATTTGATTTTGATAAGGATTTGGGAGAAATAATTGATAATTTAAATTTTTTAAAGGAAATAGTTGATTCCAAATTTCCAGTAAAGGTCATAGAAATGCGATAGTGGATGGGTAAGAGCAAGATCATTTGAGATTCCAACGACTGATCTTAAACTTTTCCCTTTTGTTGATGATTGGGAAAAATAGTGTGTCTATTCCGTTTCACTTCGTATGCCAACGAAGGAGATAATCTTTTGAGCATCCTTCTTGTCGCGGGCTCTAAGAAATTAGTTCCTAAGGCCTTTTTTTTTTTATTTAAAAAAATAGGTTATTGATTTTTTTAAAAGGAAATAGTTTATTCTAGGTTTCCAAGAAAGGTCATAGAAATGCGAAATAGATGGGAAAAAGCAAGATTGTTTGAAATTCCTTTCATGACCGATCTTAAACGGCAAAGAACACCTAGAGTTTGATCATGGGACACTTAGGGCACGCAATTGGTCAAATAGTATTTGATTTTGTTCTTTTGTTCCTGGGAGTATATTTGAAATAGAAATCCGTTTGGTAATTTTTTCTCTCGGGAACAAATTTGTTCCCAAAAATAGATTTGGAGTAGAATCGATTAGTAAAAAAAAAAAGTTGATTCTTTGTTTTTGGGAATAATTCCATAATCAAACCAATCGAAATTTTTCTTTTTCTTTTATCTTTTTCTTTCCTTCTTGTTTTTCTTCCTTTTCTCTTCTTCTTCCACTACCACTTTGTCGCCACCGCCATCCGCCGCTGCCGGTTGTCGCCAACCGGTAAGGCGACCTCTGCGAGCTCGCCGAGGCTAGGGCAAGGTCGTGGAGGCTCACCCAGCCACCGGCGAGACTTGTCCAGCCGAGCGAGGCTCGATCGACGAGGTATGGCCTTGCCAGGGGTCGGCGACCCTTTGACAAAGTCGCCGATCCTCGTATGGCCGGTCATCGATCATCCCAAGGCCGACAACTGGCTGAGGAAGAAGATAAAAGAAAAGAAAAGAAGAAATAAAATTATTAAAAAATTATAATAAAATGGTTTAGATTAGAAATTTTGAGAACAATGCCAAATGCAATTCTATCCTAGATATAAAAATTTTTGGATAGATATCAAACGCCTTTAAATGCTTAGAATTTTTTCTCGGAAACTTAATAAAAAGAATCATTTCTTATAAGAAATTATTTCAAGGAACAGAATGGTCACTAAATGAGTCCTTAAATGCAAAAAACTACAAAAGTGGCACTTAAGTGCCACTTTTTTTTGAAAAATATGACACTTATGTGCCAAGTCCGGCGAAGATGGCCACAAATCCTATGTGGTAATTTTTTTAATAATATAACTTGCCAACATGGCATGTCGAAGAGTTGAGTTAGTAACGTCGTTGTTCTATCTTATTTTTTATTTTGGAATTTTAATATAAATAATAATTAAATAAAAATATTTATATTTAAATAAAAAAAAGGAGGAGGATATATAAGGTGAAGGTTGAGCCCTCGTCGCCGCCTCCTCACCATCACCGGAAGGTCGGTGACCCCGGCCGACTAGTGGCAAGGGCTTGCAAGCCCTTGTCACCTACAATCTCCATCTTTAAAAAAAAAAAGTTTTAAATTCAATTTAATAAATATTTATATTAATTATCTAACCACGTCAGCAAAATGACATCGTTTTTGCACTTATCTAGCCACGTTAGCGTGCAAAACCACTTGTCTCGTCGAGAAATCACCACGTCGGTATTTTGGCCAAATTTTCTTGCCGTTGACAGTTAACGATCCATTTTATTCTGATTTTGGCACTTAAGTGTTACTTTCTTAACATTTGGCACTTAAGTGTCCTCCATGCCAAGTTTTGGCATTCCAAGAGTCCAAGTGTGGATCTTAAACTTTTCCCCTTTTGTTGATGGCTAGGCAAAATAGTATTAGTATAAGTCGGTGTGCCAACCAAAGAGATAACCTTTTGAGTGTCCTTCTTGAAAATTTCCTTGTGGACTCTTAAGAAATTCGTTCCTGACATCTATTTGTCTGCCGTTCAATAATACAATTAGAAATTTCAAACCAGTACTCGCAAAACACATTCATCCAACAATAAAATTTCGTCTCACAAAACGTACTAAACTATTACACTCACAATGGCGTATCGCTCTTTCTCTCGAAATGTAGAGTTTCTTCTACCTTCGGGTAGCTTTTCCTAACCCTAAACCCCTGTTCATTCTCCACTTCTTCTACATCCGTTTCTTTTAGGGTTCGAATAGCGGTCGCTTCGGACATGCCTTTCAGTTCACTCACTCTCAGCTGCATCGGCTATCATTGGGAAGGCTTGGCCCTCCATCAATCCACCGATTCTCTCTGGTTTGTACTACATGCCTTAGATTTCTCTCCGTCTGCTATTCTAATACGGTTATATAGCTAGTTGTTGGTCGGCAATTTCCGATTATATACTTCTGAGTTCAATTCTGCATCGACGACTTCTGAATTGGCAATTCAGTCTTCCGTCTAGTTCCACTCTTATTTAGCACGTCTCTATATCAAGTCTTGTTTCGCCGACTTCTGGATGGCATCGGAAGACCAGGCCGATTCTTCCTGTTTGGCCGCACTATGCAATAGGTTGGGTCGCCTCACTACTAAACAAGTTATTGAAGACTGGGATGACGAGCCTCCACCTGATAAATTGGAAGAGTGCAGGTTAACTCTAATTGGCAAAACCCTTTCGAATCCTTCCATTAACTTCCAAGCTTTCCAAAGCACATTAAAGCGTGCCTGGCGAACTGAACAAGTGGAATTATCACATCGCGAGGCAGGTCTCTATGTCGCAAAATTTCAATCTCAAGCAGAAAAACAAAGAGTACTTGAAGGGGGACCTTGGTTTTTTCATGCCATTTAGTTATCTTTAAACCATGGATCCCAAACACACCATTACATTGTTACGACTTCTCTACTTGTGCTTTTTGGGTACAGGTGTTTAGATTGCCTTTAGAATGGTGTACAGAACGTATGATTACTAGGGCGGTACAACATATGGGTCGAGTCTTAGAAGTAAAAGTCGACACAAAGGAAGGAGCATCATCAAGAGCAGGTCGAGCCAGGGTAGACTTAAACTTGCAGGAACCTCTCAAAACAGGGAAGCTGATTCGGATTGATGGTAAGCCACTTTGGCTAGACTTTCGCTGTGAAGGCCTATCGCATTTTTGCTACTCTTGTGGAAAGCTGGGACATTATGCGATGTACTGCAAGGATATCCCCTTTGATGAGGCAAAATTAGAAGGCAGAGACAAAATGGCCTATGGCCAATGGCTTCGCGTTGAGGTTAAGGAAAATAGCCCATATTGGCACACTTTTTATAAGCCGCAAGACATCTTAGAGCAAACAGAAGAAGCCGTACCTAAAACTCCGCCCTCACAGCTTCCAAATGTCCCTTTATTGCGCCCACCGGCTTATGTTGCAGCAGCGAACCTATCCAACGCAGTCAACACAACCAACACATCAGTAGTAGGTCCTGGCCCACAGCACCATCAGCAAATTGTTATGCACGAGACCTCTCTCCACACATCACTCATACCTACAACAACCAAATTAAAAGGAATTCAAACCCAACCCATGGAAGTAATTTAACAAAGAAGCTGAAGAGTACGAGAGCGACATAAAAAATGGGAGCTGCCAAAAAACTGAAAAGATACAACCCGTACGAGACTAAGGCCTTGATAATAGAGGATCATGACGACACAAATCTTATGGAAACACCTATCTATGCAGCAAATGAAGTAGAAAGCTTGGGCTTTGGTGGCTGGCCCTAAATAGCCACCCACCAACAAATGAGGATAATATGCTGGAACTGTCAAGGTTTAGGCAATCCCCTGACAGTTCAAGCTCTTAAGGCCATGATAGCCAAAGAAAAGCCCGATGTTGTATTCTTAATGGAAACAAAGAACACTGAAGTTAGGCTTCAACATATTCAGCGCTGTTTACACTTCAAAAATTCATATATTGTAAACCCAGTTGGTCTAGCCGGAGGCTTAGCAGTGTTTTGGAGTGATCAGGTCTATTTACAGGTGATTCGCTCAACACCACACTTTTTTGATATGATTTGTAGGATTAGCCAGGAAAATAGAACTATGTGCATCACATGTATTCATGCTCCTAGCACCTATCAGCAACGTCAACTTATGTGGGATGAGCTTCGAGAGATAAACTCTGCGAACAATTTAGCTTGGATATGTGCTGGAGACTTTAATGAGATACTCTATCTTTGGGAAAAAATAGGAAAGTGACCTGCTGACCTGTCTAGAAAGATGTCCTTTCGAGCTGTCCTAAATGACTGTGCACTTATGGAGATAGTAAGCAAAGGCTGCAAGTATACATGGATGAATAATAGAGAAGGGGACGAGCTTGTGAAGGAAAAATTGGATCGGGTGATATGCATAATGGATTGGTGCTTATTGTTTCTTGGGGCAGAAGTTTTTGCACTCCCAGCCATGGGATCCAACCATAGTCCTCTATTGATTCACACTTCAGCTCCTTATCGAAAAAGCAGGAAGCCTTTTATTTTTTAGGCTAATTGGAATGATGATGAGGAATGCCGAGAGCTTATCTCTAACGCATGGAACTCAGTACAGCTTCCAGATTCTAGTTTCATTCCAAAAGTGAAGACAGTAACAGCAGCTCTGATTAAATGGAGTCAAACAAAGTTTTTAAATGGACATATAAAGGTGCTAGCATTACAACAACAACTACAGGACCTAATGAACCGGCAGCATTACAATTATGATAGAGTAGAGGCATCGAAACTGCGAGAGGAAATTCGAAGGACTTGACAACAGGAAGAATAGTACTGGGCCTTACGCTACAGGATTCAATGGTTGCAATGGGGCAATAAGAATACGAGATTCTTCCATGCATCTACGATTCATCGAAGGCAGAGAAACCGAATTACTATGCTGCAGAATGATAATCAGCAATGGGTACGTGATCCACAAACTCTTCAAGATATGACGTCCACTTTCTTTTCGAAGTTATATACAACTGAAGGTTATAGGGAATATGGACCTCTACTTGATCAATTCCATCAGGTTGTTACCAATGAAATGAATGACCAACTGACTGCTTCACTTACTATTGAGGAGGTTCGACAAGCCACTTTTCAAATGGAAACTACCAAAGCCCCAGGCCCTGATGGATTAAATGGTTTATTTTATAAAAAACACTAGGAAACAATCAAAGATGATCTATTCCTTTTAGTGCAAAATTTCTTAACGTCAGGGATAATGCCTATAGGTCTCAATCAGACCATTATTACACCAATTCCCAAAACACCTCAACCTGAGAAACTGAAGCAATATCGCCCAATCAGCCTATGCAACTTCGCATACAAAATTATCTCTAAGGTACTTGCTAACCATCTGAAACCTTGGTTGAATTTTATGATTTCTAAGGAACAGTCGGCTTTCGTGAGTGGACGATAGATTCAAGATAATATTTTAATCGTCCAAGAAGTTCTTCATCAATTTAGGACCAGGAAGAGGACAAGAAAGTTCAATGCAATTCTAAAGACAGACATACAAAAGGCGTACGACAGAGTCGAATGGGATTTCCTTCATGATTACCTTCTTAAATTGGGATTCCATCCAAGATGGGTTCGGTGGATAATGTAGTGTGTCACGACAGCATCTTTTAGTGTGAAGTTTAATGGAGAGCAGTTGCCTTATTTCTATCCATCTCGGGGCCTATGACAAGGTGATCCCTTATCTCCATATATTTTTATCCTGCTGGCAAATATTTTATCAACTCTTATTACTCAAGCTGTCAGTATGGGACACATCAAGGGTATTAAGTTAAATAGGTGGTGTCCTACCTTGTCCCATCTATTTTTTGCTGATGATGCGATCTTCTTCCTAGATGGTAAAATTCAGGAATGCCAGAACTTAGCTAATATTTTAAATCAGTATTGTATGGCTACGAGACAGTTAGTGAACCGCAACAAGTTGGGCATGATTTTCAGTAAACACTGTCCTATTAGTCTACAGGAAAACATGTCTCGGGAGCTTAGAACACCTGTGATGCAGAGGTATGGCAAATATTTGGGAATACCATCTGAATGGGGTCGATCAAAGAGGGAAATATTCTCTTGGATAATAGGAAGAGTTAACGCAAAGTTGGAGGGATGGAAAGAGAAATTAATTTCAAAATGAGGTAAGGAAATTCTTATTAAATCGTTTGTTCAAGCAATCCCAAGTTACGCTATGTCTATCTTTAAGTTGCCTCTGTCTATTTGTAAATCTATTGAAAAACGTATTGCTCGATTTTGGTGGAGAAATGATCAGAATAAAGTAGGTATCCATTGGCAAAAATGAGAAGTTCTTAAAGAAAGTAAGCATAAAGGAGGGCTGGGCTTCCGAGACCTTATAGCATTTAATAGAGCGATGCTTGGAAAGCAGGCTTGGAGATTATTACAACAGCCTCAATCTTTATGGAGTAAAATTTTTAAGGGTTTGTATTTTCACTCGACAGATTTCCAATCGGCCGATAGAGGAACTCGACCATCCTGGGGATGGCAAAGCATGCTTATGGGCAGAGATGCTATTCTACCACATATATGCTGGTCTGTTGGTAATGGAAAAGAGATCAGAATCCGTGAAGATCGGTGGTTACCAATGGGTATTCTACATGGACCCAAGACTAGAGAGGAACCACTGATGGTGGCGGATCTTATTGATCCAATCCACCATAATTGGAACAAATCACTGCTCCAAAGGTTCTTCGGAGAACATATCACAGCATAAGTTCTTACTATCCCAGTAAGACCTCTATATGCAGAAGATAAATTAGTTTGGACAGCCACGACAGATGGTATGCATACTGTAAAAAGTAACCACCATACTATAATGCAAACAATCAACAATCCCAGCAGCAATAGAGCATCAACTTCTCACCAGAATCCCAGGTTTTTATGGCGACGTATATGGGCAATGAAAATAGCACTGAAAATTAGAACATTCCTATGGTCGGCTTGTCAAAATGCACTAGCTTCCAGAGCAAATCTCTTTCAACGACATATCATCACAGATCCGTTGTGCCAACTGTGTAAGCAGAATACTCCTGAAACCCTAGAACACCTATTTCTACACTGCTCATGGACTCGAGCTATTTGGACTAACCCTCAGATCAATCTACTTCCTTTGCCTCACACAATCAATCATCTGGATTCATGGCTAACAGAATGGGCGACAACATCGAATGATTTACCTGGACTAGTACTCGTTGCAAATGTCCTTTGGTAGATCTGGCGGATATGAAACAATTTCATTTTTCGCAACTAGTAACTAGATCCTTCCCTCGCAGTTGAGAAGGCAGTTGTACAGACCAGATCATACCAGATCTCTTCTGCTGCCACTAGACCGAGATCTAGCTTCAATCTCTAAACCTTGCGCAGCTGTGGCGACCTCCGAAAGTGGGAACCCTGAAATGTAACATTGATGGAGCCTATCAGCCAGGTAGCACCAAAGGATCGATGGCCTGTATTTGTAGAGATTACCAAGGGCGACTCACGGATTTCTTTTTGAAACGATTCCCAGTGCAGTCGGCCTTTGAAGCAGAGACCCAAGCACTTACCTTCACCCTTCAACATCTGCTACAGCAAGGACTCCATGAAGCTAAACTGGAGATTGAATCAAATTGCCTCAATCTCCTCGAAGTTGTGCGAGGTGGGAGATCGCCGCCGTGGTAGCTTCGTGGTTTGATCGCGGAGACTGACTTTTTGCTTTCCTGATTTCCTCAACTAACAATGAAGCACTGTAGGCGAGAAGCTAATCTGGTAGCCGACTAGGCTTCGAAGGCCCAAATCTCAGAATTTTCGGCCCAAAACTGGATCCTTTATCCTCCGGTTGTAATGCTTGACCTAGTTTATGCGGATGCTTTATCTTCAGCTTGTAAGTTTCCATTGTCTTGAATACAAGCATTTATTTCGACAAAAAAAAAACTATTACACTCATAATACATTTATCTAAAACTAATTTCTTTGAAATACACGTTATTAGCCCTTCTCCTAATGGGGGCAATCAAACTTCTATTATTAGCAAGTTTTGATCACGTCGTCCCACAAATCAATTAAGCGGTGATTCCTGGCACAAATAATCTCGAGATATGATACTTTAATGCTATGAGCTGGGTCTTCATTTCAGGATTCCAAGTTTTGTATATGTGTAGAGAAAGTGTTTGACAATCTGGTTTGACTATTTGTATAAAATTTCAAAGGACTGGAAGTTCTAAAACTTATTACGAAAGTATAATCACGTCCAAAAACTTAAGTCTACTCAAGTCCTAAAACTTGTTATCAAAGTACAATTGAATCCTAAAACTTTCAAAAATGTAATCAATAGAAGAAATTGATTAGACCAATTTGACAAGTTTTAAGACTTGATTACATTTTTTGAAGGTTTTATGACTCAACTATACTTTTGACAAGTTTATGACTTAATTGCACTTTTTAAAAATCTTAGAACTAAATTATACTTTCTTGATAAGTTTAGAACTTTCAATACATTTATCCCAATTCCATAATATAGAAAAAAAAAATTTTGGATTAGGTGATTAGGACTAACTGATGCTTGTGATCGCATCAATGCTCATGTTAAAGCTAGAGCTGATGGTTCTCAATATCAAGCAATTACATGAACCTTTTCATGTATAGTTCAGAAAAATCATACGAACTTTAATAAATGTGGCCTGTCCGAAGTGTTGTCCGAGCCAAAGAGAGAGATTGATTTAAAAGACCGGATTAATTGTCCTCTAGAGTTTATCTTGATCCCCTACGGCATTCTTCAAAGGTGCATTGTCTACAAAGCTACTATTTTTTTTTTTTTTTGATTTAATACAAAGCTACTAGTTAAATGAGTTTTCTTATTTTCTTGTTTTCACTAATGTCAAAAACACATGAAACAAGTAATTCACAGAAGACAAAAAAGTACACCAGCTCACATACTATACACAACCTAATTGTTTGATATTTTTTATGACCAAATTGTTTTGATTAATGAACATCGTGTCGCAGCTCACAAATTTGAACATTTAGTGGTAAGGTAGAAAGAAGAAGAATTTCGACCTATCCATCATAAAATAAAAATCGTATTGTTATGATTTGATACAATACAATGTCGTCGCCAAGATGAAGATCGGTTGAAGACTGAAATCATTGTAAAGAGGGTACAATAATTGATTTTAGACTCCCAAGAAAGGTTGTAGAAGCACGATTATGGACAAGAAAAAGTAAAGCTCGTCTGCGGTTCCTTCCATGATTGATCTTCAACTTTTCCATTTTGTTGATGGCTGGGACGGTAAGTTTTAAAAGTCTTTTCCATTTTGCATGGTACACCGAAAGCGTAGATAACGTTTGGAGGGCACTTCTTGGAAAGCTCGTCGTGGGTCTAAGAATAAGTCTTTTTTTATAATTACCAAATTTCTTTCATGATTGATGAACCGATTCTCTTATTATTTGCCAGACTTTTTTTTTAATTAACAACATCTTAGATTATTAATCATATATAAAATTACCAATATTTATTGGGTGACTTCCCGATTTTTTTCCGGATTAAGTAACTCAATGGAAAAGTTAATAAATAAATAAATAAATAAATAAACAAATAAACAAATAAAAAACATTGATAGCTAACTTGAATGAGAGTTGGTAATCAATTGAAAGCTTAATTGAAGAGAAGGTTGACAAATAAGAGTTAGTAAATTTAAGGCATAATAAAGAAAGGTGAATGAAACTTGATTGAAAAAATAAGAAAAGTTGTTTATTTAAAAAATAATTTTGATAAGTAATTTAAGTAAGAGTTGGTGGTAACTCAAAACTAATTGATAACTCAAATGGTGGAAACTCAAAACTAATTGATAACTCAAATAGAGAAAAGTAGAAAAGTCACTCAAATTTATAGTTGGTAATGTTAAGGCATTTTAGAGAAATGCAACTAGAAGTTGGTAGACAATTAAAAAAATGACAATTAAAGTCTGAAGGCATTGCCCTTTTCATTTTAGTTTTCCAGTGAGGTTAGACTTGCAACTCCACATGTCTACATTTCTCAGATATTTCATTTAATTCTCGCCCCATACGCCAATTGGTAGTGGGTTTCAGGCCATTTCTTAATCCTTCAATCATATCCTTACTATCTCTCACTTTCCTACCTGATCATTCCTCGTTGACCCCTATTTCACATTAGTTCTTGCAACTTCATTGAAATGTATCATACCGCGTTTTCCATCATCCAAGTCTTGTCAAATCATTATAAAATGTGGTGTGATTTTACATAGTCCAGCCAAGATGAAAAGGAAAATGAGCTGTTTATGACCACATTTTTTTTCATCTTGCTTGGTTTGGGAAAGTACCAATATCTCTCCATACTTCTCACAAAAACAATATCACAAAACAAAAGGGCCCCACCCAATTTTGGTGCGAAATCTCAGAATAACAATACGCTGTTATACTGATTTAGGAGATTGGCTAGAAGTGATTATTTTGCGTGATTTCTATCCTTCCTTTACTTAAGCAAGATTTGTGCCAAAAAAAATGCTTAAGGAAGAAAAGGGAGATTTACATCTAACTACTAAAATCAAAAGGATATCAATGAAATAACTAATTGATCCTCTATGTTGCTTTTCGTTGCACTTCCTCTTTCAAATAAATGATAACTACAAAGAATCTATCCTTTTTTTTCTTTTTACGGATAAAGAGTCTATATATAGTTAGCTCTTTTGGTTCAAAATTGAGTTCTTTCAGTTTCTTTCGCGATCTTAATTTTTATTATTGAGTCTAATCTAATATTAATATAGTTTAATATTAAATTATTTTTGTGGTGCAAAGGCAGGAGGCCTATGTGAAGCTGACACGTGGCCCTCTCTTCAATTGACACAAGTCCCACTTTGATCTTTATTTTTCTTTTCCGTATACATAAACTTTAAGTCAAAAAAAAATTAAATAAACAAATGATCAAACCTAAATGAAGATAATTTAACAAGTTTCAAAAATTATATTTGCCCACTCTTTTTAGAAATGCATATCTATATAAATATTAAATCGCCTACGTTAGTTACCAATCCAGCTTTTTTAGATTTATTTATCCTGTCGCTTTTGACTAATAATAGTACAATAAAGTAACTCCAAAAAAGCATCACTTCGATTATGACTACAAAGATCAGGCCAATCTAATAATCTAAGAGAGCAGGTTTACTTTTGACGCAATTTGCAACTGAGGAGCAATTCTTTTAATTTTTTTTTTTTTGGGGGCGGGGGTTAGGGGTTGTCAAGTGTAACATTTTCCCTTTCTTTTCATCGGAAATCTCCATGACAACACAGTGCAAATTCTTTTTGTCTTTACCCCGCGGGCACATGGGTTTTATATAGTTCCCGAAGTTCATTGGCTTCGACACAGTGGATTGATGAGGACTGGCCAACCCACTCACCCATATTTTATAGTTTACTTAGGGTGCACATAGTAACGCTTTTTGGGTGAGGAATAATTTTTTTTCAGAAATAGTTCTTTTCTATTTCTATTCGGCGAACAATTTAAAGTAAAAGAACTGGTTTGATAACTACACAAAATTTCTACTCTTGGAATAGAAAAATAGAAATGTGTTTGGTAACACAACGATTCTTTTCGTATTTATTCATTTTTATTTTTGCTCATGGATCGTCGACCGCCAACCGCTGCCCGCCACGCCCTCCGAACGCCGCCGCCACCGCACGTCCGCCGGCCGCCGACCATCACCACCATTGCCGCACCCATCGGCCGCGGACGACCGCCGGCGCGCGGTCGTCGGCGGTCGATGGCTGTGCTTGCAAACGCGGCGGTCGCGTGATGGTCGGCGGTCGGTGGACGTGCGGCGGCGGCAGCGGCGCGGCGGCAGCGTCTAGCGACCAGCAGCGAGCGGTTGGAGGTGGCCATAACAAGAGAGAGGAATAAAAGAAAAATAAAAAAGAAAATTGGCTTATTTCTAGAAGTTGTTTCTGGGAACAAGAAGCAACTTTTTTTTGTTTCTCGTTTTTGCTCCAAATCTATTCTCGGGAACAAAAAAGTAGAGAAATTGTTCAGGGAACAAATGTTTTACCAAATGGATTTCTGTTCTTTTTTTGTTCCGAGGAACAAAAGAACAGAAATTGAGAGAAACGAAACGTTACCATGCAGACCCTTAGACTTGGTGACTTCTACTAAAATTATGTCCACTTCAGGGGATATATTGTAAAGTTTGTGCAAAGACACAAAGCATGCTACCAATCTTCAATCTATGATCTCGCTCTCCAATAAATCAATCCTTAGTTTAATTTCTTCCATAACATGCTTTATAACTGTACTTAAGGAAAAAGACATCATAAGTATTATAATTTTCATACGAACTTAACTTTAATGCTAAAACTTTTAACTGAATTACTTTAGTGTCGCATTGGATAAAAAATGATCACTCAATTCTAACCCTATTTATGACATACTTACTGAATATAACTAACCCATATAATAACTCAGGCCATCAAATATGAGTTAAAGTATGGTTTTATGACGCGTTTTGATATGTCTATGGAGAACCTTTCCTAAATTTAAGCAGTCAATTGGACCTTCTATTAACATGTTTCGATCATGTCATCCTATCAATTCGTTGAGCAAATTAATTCATGATTTTTGGCATAGATAATCTTAGAATATCGTACTTTACCGCTATGAGCCAAGTCTTCACTTTAGGAATTCCAACAGTCGTCATATCTATATAAAAAAAAGTGTTTAACAAACAAATTTGACTATTTCACAAAATTAAGATTTTGATTCTATACCTTTCCTCTAGCAGGTTTCAGACTTAGTCAAGTTTAACCCATACACTCATAGAGTCATGTCATAACTTATGCATAATTTAAATATGAGCCTTTGCACACTTAAATAAAATTATTAAGTATTTGGATTAAGTTTTGATATTGTCAAAATCCTTGAGATATTTTTCAACAATTGCGATCTATCTCCGTCGGCCGTTGAGAATGTGCTCGCGCCAGAAGACAACACCCTTCGTGGGCGAATGTGACATTCATCCAAATATATGCCAGCGGAAACTGCCCCTTTTCTTTGCCACAAAACACCCACCACCAGAACTTCCAAGAACTAGCAACCCCAATCTCATCCAATACTCAGCGATTGGCACAACAGTCCACGGCAGTGCCTGAGGTGTTCACGACTCTGGATCGTTCCTCTTCCAATTTCGTCTGATTTCTCGTATATGTTGGCTTGCATAATTTGAGGTTTGTTTCATGCATATTTCTTATATAAATGAGTTTACCTTGGATTTATCTTGGCTGCTTTGTATGCGTATTACGATGGAGAAAACTAGGGACGGATTCGGAAATTTTTATTAGCGGGAAAACCTAATAGATACTAAAAAGTATATATAATTCATTGATTCAAATAGTAAATATAATAGTTCTGTGGTTGAAAGAATAGAATGATGAGTAAAACTTCAATAGATTTTGCTTAAACTTCGCACTTAAACCTTCATAAGTATATGTCTACTTACTGCAGTTCTCATTCATGGAGGAAAAATAACAGAATAGTGAGAATATAACTGATTAAAGTGCTTTCTCATCAAATTCGTGAAGGCAATATTGAATTTAATTTGAGAAATGACATAATATATATTTGTGGACGAGAAAAGGCAAAATCATTTGAAATTCCTTTCATGACTAATCTTAAACTTTTCTCTTTGTTGATGGCTCGGCTAATAGCGTTTGTCTTTTCCACACGGCGTACCAGCCACGGAGATAACCTTTTGAGCATCCTTCTTGGAAATTTCCTCCTGGGCTCTAAGATATTAGTTCGCAATGTCTCTTTGTCTATTGTTTGGTTAATACAATTAGAAATTCCAAAACGTCACTCTCATAACATATTTATTAAAAATTAATTTCCATCTCATAAAAATACTAAACTGTTACACCCACATTTATACAAAACCAGTTTTTTTAAAAAACATTTGCTTGTCCTTCTTCCAATATGGGCTATCAATCTATAAATCTTGGGGTGTTAATAGCTTATTATTTGATAAATATAAAAAAATAATCAAGATCCATGAACTACTTTCAAGACCTTTTTAATATGATAAATATCGAGAAAATATTGAGAGACAAAAATACTATCCCGGTATACTTTCAAGAGTTTGTTCTTGGCATTGAAGGTTAATAATCCAGTACCTTTTTCACATTACAACATGAAAATAGTTTTAGAGGGACGTCAAGAATTTTTAGAGGCTCTCCACATTTACTTTTAAGTTGGTTGGTGAAAATTATTTAAATTAAATTAATATTTTCCACAGCTCAGGTCAATGAGTACACTCAAAACATTTGTTAAGCATACTGAATAAGAGAATAATTCATTTTTCAAAGTAGTGATCACACGTAAAAAGTGAATCACTACACTAAAAAATATAAAATTTATTTATTTAGTCGCTTAATAACTGCTCTAAGAGCACATGAGTCATGTACTAGAGATTGTTGTTGTTAGATGAATATAGGTAGATTAGTATACTTTTTTCCGTCTCGATTTACTCACCTTTTGTTCTTTCTCGATTCCAAAATGCGTTGGCAAGTAAATTTTGACAGACAATTTAGTTAGCCTATAACTTGCTGATAAGGTACCAATACATTTTGAAAATTACTGACATTTTTGTTTTTCCAAAATTACCAATTATTTTAGTAATCCACCAACATTCATTTTTGTGTGGCTTATCTATTTGTTAAAATTTCTAACTTTTATAGGGAATTGCCAACTTCAATTTAAGTATTTTACCAACATTCCTGATAACAAGTTACCAACTAATTTTAGGGTAGCGTTTATTATTTGAGTAACTTATCAATTTTTGTTTGATTTTTTCTTGAAACTTACTGTTGTCATAGTTTACAAATATTTATTTTTGAAACTTACCGACGTGTTAAAGTTACTAACTTCTACACAAAATTGGCAACCGTAACTTAAGTGTTTTACCAACTTATCTCCAACTAATTTGCTGAATAATCTTGGTAATATGAATTCGTTTTGAGTGACATATCAACTTCTATTTAGTCATTTTGAAAACCAATTTGATCAGATACCATTTTGTATTTGCCGATATTACATAATCGTTCAAGTAACTAACTCTTCAATAGATGTATCGTCTCTTATCAACTATTCAATTAATATGAAAAGGACATGGGACGTCACAACAAACAAGTTATCGATCAACTTTATTGTCACCAACAAGATTTGATAGTCATCAACAGTTTCACGAATTTACCAGCATGGAAACAGAATTCCTAGTTTTTAACCCACGAGACACATGAATCATCCATATTCCAATCGCTGGGAAGTTTCTCATGAGCATCAGTCATGGCCATCATTGAGCGAAATGTCTGCTACCCGCCAGAAGCTTATGTCCTTTCCTTTTCAAACTCACAAAATAGATTTTGCGGGAGGCGGTTCCATTATCTACTTTGGTCTCTTCAACTTCCTATAATCCCATTACATTTGCATTTCCTTAGAGACTTACGCTGTTCAAGTCACTAGACTTTCGGTTATATAACAACGGTTATCCCCTATTCGTCAGGAAAATAATGGGGCTCATTGATAGAAAAGTGTAAAGAATCCTTTAGAGATGACGGTGAAATGAGAATATCGAAGGGGGAGCGAAAAAGCTTCACTCTTTACTCTCACGAACTCAGCTCTTTTGGATGAACAGACTAGATCACGTAACCTGGCTATCTTGGTGTTGGTGTTGGTGTTGAATTGAAAAATAATATGAAATTCTGACAAACATCAATTTGATTCTTTCTTCTTAAGAAACAAAATATTCAAAAAAGGCATATCGATGTTCCAACACAAGAAGCCACAGAGGAAGTGCCGTGCTGACAGACGTGCCGTCAGCCTTTCCTAACAGAATAATATGAAATTCTGACAAACATCAATTTGATTCTTTCTTCTTAAGAAACAAAATATTCAAAAAAGGCATATCGATGTTCCAACACAAGAAGCCACAGAGGAAGTGCCGTGCTGACAGACGTGCCGTCGGCCTTTCCTAACAGTTAGGAAATGAATTTGAGTAGACTTCAGAAAAGATCCACCTCAACAGGTTCGCGGTAGCCACGGTAATGTTTTAGAACGCATAAGACAGATGGTGGCTTAACTCATTTTTGGCGGTTTGTCTAGATGACGGTTCAATTTTGCCGTCGTGGAATTCTATAATTAGAAGGATTTGGTCAATGAGTGCTCTCAAATTAACTTATTAGGTAATTTATTAAAAAAGTAAGATACATGAATTTAGTGACATAATCAAAATGGTATTACCCTTTTCATTTTTGTTTTCGAGCTAGGTGACATGTGCTACCCTATATGTATATAGTTATATTTCTTAGACATGTCGCTTTGGAATTTGGTGTTAATATGGTACGTTAAATTGATGGCGATTGAACAACCACTCCCACTTTCCCCGATATTTTGAGACCACTTCTTCTAAAGTATCTCAACTTGCGGGGCTTAGGCCATTTCTTAATCATATCTCTGTCATTTCTCACGATCAATGCCGCAACACAATGGAAATGGAAACCAACCCTCACTTTCCTACCATTGCTCATTGACCCCTGTTCCACACGGGGTTCTTGCAACTTCCTTGAAATGCATCATACCGCGTTTTCCATCATCCAAGTCCTGTTGACTCACTTTAAAATGTGGTGTAACTCTATATGTTGTGATTCGCTATTAGAATTTTAGTAGAAGATGAAAAGAAAAAGGAGTTGTTTATACTTTTTCCTCAAACTTGGACTTTGTATGACCATTGTACAAGTGATTTATTTTTGTGAGATTCCTATTTTCCCAACACTTACGTTCCAACAAAAATACTTGCATGCATAAAAAAATCCTAGGTTCCGTGGGATTAATAAATTAAAAAAAGGACAAATTTTAGCAGATGGTGCCACTATAGTTGGTGGCGAGCTTGCTTCGGATAAATATTTATTGGCAGCTTATTTGTTGTTAACACATAAATTTTGGTGATCAAATTAGTTGTAATTGCATAAAAAAAAAATTTATGAATCGACCATGATACCTAACAAAAAAAAATCAATTATTGCATTTTGCATATTAGACTCCGATTGTTTAATAGAAAATAAAATAATTTGAAAAATGTTTTAAAAAGAAAATGGTTGCTTGTGTCATTTGAAATAATTAGTCAGTAAAAAATACTTTCGTGGCCGATGACAATTTATGCCTATAAGTTTTCATAGGCAATGAAAATATTTTTCGTTTATTCATTTTTGTAAGTGATTCAGATAATCATTTTTTAGAAAATGTGTTTCAAATTATTCATTTTCTACGAAATAAACGTACCATTAATTACATTTTTTTTCACGCATTATTTAGATTTTGTCCAAGCCCAAAGTAAAAATTAAATTTATAAATGGAAAAAGTGCCAAGGTGGAAAAATTAAATTTATTAGAGTAAATTCAGGGGGATAAAGACAATATCTTAATGAAAGATTTTCCAAGGAAATGTTGTTCACAACCATATCACGGCAAGATTGAAGAAAAGAGGAAGAAGTATCGTGGCCTTGCACATTACATGAAACGACAAAAGAAAATAGTACATTAGGCTTCATTTGTTTAACAAAAAATGAATAATTTTGAAAATATTCATTTGAAAATAATTATTTGTAATCATTTATAAAAATAAATTAAAATTTTTTATCATTCACATAATGTTAAGTTATAAATAAATGTCAATAATGAAAATATGTTTTATTAATTAATTATTTTGAGCAAAATTAGTGATTTTTTTAAGAAGATTTTTTAAATTATTTATATTTATGAAACGAAAGAAGTCGGAAAAGATCAGACCCAATCTAGTTGCTCGGTCAACGACGCAGAATATCTGAAGCAAATTCTGGGAGCTTTCCGTGAGGTTTGAGTGGGAAAGGAATATTGACATAATATATATTTATACTAAAACAGGAAAAGTGAGATTGATAGCTAAAAAAAGAAAGAAAGTAAAAGTAAAAGAGAAACACTATAGAAAGAGATAGGAGCACTGGGACGGCAGCTTCTGCACAGCCCTCAGACACGCAACACTTAGGACGGCTCACAATTTGAGAGACGAAAAGAAAAAGAAAGGCGACTCTTCATCGTTCTTAGGGTTTCTTGTTCAGCCGGTTTGGTTTAATTTCTCGGAGTCGTTGCCGCTTTCGTCTGGCGGTCTGGTTTGCTCTCTCCTCGAATTTCTCGAGACCTTGTTTGCCGGTGTTGATCTCTGGCTCCTGTCCTTCTACGAACGCCTCCACCGCCGCCCCTCACCGGTCACCGCGCTTGCTACCGGCTTGCCCATCGTCGCTCCTCTACCTCGCTTGCTGGCTCAGCACGTCCCGCTGCAGCCGCGACAGCAGCTTTGCCGACTTATTCTAACGCCACAGCAGCAGTCCCTGGTGGTTTCCGGTGATTCCAGGTGGCGTCAGGTGGCATACCGGCTGCACTTGACGCCGCCGCTTGCTGTTTTGTTTCCTCTGCTACGTTTGATCGAACCCACACCGTTGCCGCCAAGCAGAGTCGGACCAACAAACCTTTACCGTTGCATCTTTTGTTCTAGCAAACCTGTCTGCAATATGCCGTGTCCTTACTGGATCGCCATCGTTGCTGCTCTGGTCCTGACGTTCCTCCTCATGGGTCGACGTTGAGCTCCCCGCACCGGTCCCGATTCTCGGAAACAAATACATCAAACTAGGTAATTTCTCGAACAAATTTGATAGTTTGCAATTATTGATTATCTAATTTGATATTATTCGATTCTGATTTTTTGAGATTTTTAAGCCTCTCCATGTTAGGAAATTTCCTATTTCAATAATTTGATCCAGGTTATGGATTGCATAAACAAATATTAAAAAATTTAATAATAATTTTAATTTCCTTGTACGTAAATTTTAATTCAATAAAAGATTACATAAATAAATTATCCAACCTAAATATATATGTTGAGAAAGTTTCATAAAATTATATTTTCCCAATCTTCTTTTAGAAATGCATGTATAATTAAAAGGGAAAAAGCAAAAAAAAAACCCCAAACTTTGCCTCGAGTGACAGATTTACCCCAAACTTTGTTTTGTGACGTGAAAAACCCCGAACTTTGCAAACCGTGACACATTTACCCCAAACTTTTATTTGTGACACAAAAACCCCGAACTTTCATTTGTGTGACACATTTACCCTAAATCATAAGGGCATTTTGGTCTTTTTACTTTTAAAAACTTTTTTTTTTTTTTTTCTTTTTCTTCGCCGGCGGAGGAAGCCTCGCCGGCGTCCGGCGAGGGCGGCCCGACGCCGGCGAGGGCCTCCCTCGCCGGACGCGAGCGAGTGCGAGGGAGGCCCTCGCCGACGCCGGCGAGGGCACCCCCGCTGCGTCCGGCGAGGGAGGCCCTCGCCCGACGCCGACGAGGGCCGCCCTCGCTGCGTCGGGCGAGGCGGCCCGACGCCGGCGAGGGCACCCCTCGCCGGCGTCGGACGAGGGAGTCCCTCGCCGGATCCGGCGAGGGCACCCTCGCCGACCCAGCCAGAGGGCCGCCCTCGCCGACGCCGACGAGGGCCGCCCTAGCCGGCTCGGGCGGGGCCCTCGCCGGACGCCGGCGAGGGCAGCCCTCGCCGGACGTCGGCTTCCCTCCGCCGCTCCGGCGGAGGGAAGAGAGAATAAGAAAAAAAAAAATAAAGAAAAAGAAAAAAATAAAGAAAAAGACGAAAATACCCTTAATGGGGTAAATGTGTCACGGTTTGCAAAGTTCGGGGTTTTTCACGTCACAAAACAAAGTTTGGGGTAAATCTGTCACTCGAGGCAAAGTTTGGGGTTTTTTTTGCTTTTTCCCTAATTAAAATTACAAAGCACCTAAAATTGTCAACAATCCAGCTTTTTTAGATTTATTTTTCTTGTTGCTTTTGACTAGTAATAGTACAATAAAGTAACTCCAAAAAAGCAGCATTTTGTTCATGACCAAAACGATCAGGCCACTCAAAGCATCCTTGAATGGCAGTAGGTTTGCTTCTGATGCTATTGGCATTGCAATCGAGGTGCAATTTTTCGTCTCTCTTTTTAAATTATTTTTTGGATTGTCATCTTGTCAGTTGACTCTTTTCCTTTTTCTTTTAAATGAGAAATTTTAATCTCAAGCTAGAGCCAATTCTTCTTTTCTTTTTCTTTTTTTGGTACATGTGCTTCATATTTACATTTTACTTAGACGTCAAACTTCCGCTTTTTTGTTGATTTAACTCAGGTGGGCCCCAGGCCAATGGAAGTGAAAACTTGTGGCTTTACTTCACCAACACGGTATCTTACCCTTTTTTTTTCTGGTTACCTTTCTGGGAAAAAAAAAGTAACGAAAAAAAAAGGGAAAAAGCGAAAAGACGACACATTCCAATTAAAGGACAATGATATGGTCTACCACCGATAATGGATTTCCAGCTTTACCCTTTCACTAGCATAAGAAAAAAAAACCTGGTTTCGAGCTTGCATCGGTGAATTTTATGTTTTACTGGTTGTTTGATTAGATCTTTATTGCCGACACAATTACACATTTTTCCCTTGAAATATATATATATATATATATTTTCACAACACGTAAAAATTGATAAGTAATTTACATATGATTTTCTTATAC
This sequence comes from Eucalyptus tenuipes, assembly GCA_014182365.1. Taxonomy (NCBI): domain Eukaryota; kingdom Viridiplantae; phylum Streptophyta; class Magnoliopsida; order Myrtales; family Myrtaceae; genus Eucalyptus; species Eucalyptus tenuipes. Next base: position 14,397,338 of record CM024539.1, on the reverse strand, counting down.
TTGAATAACATTTTGAATTTTAACAACAAAGTAAACGGTTTTGCTTTCTTTTTTTTTTTTTTTTTGGTCAGAACAATTTTGCTTTCTAAAAAGCACAAAAAATTAAGTCTTAAGAAAACTACTCTGATCATCGGGATTACCTCCTTACGTTCTATTTTATTATATGTCATTTGTGAAACCAGAATATGCGTATACTTAGGCCTATCAATAATTCCCTTAACACTAACTAGACTTATTACCTTACCATAAATTATCCAGAAAAGAAAACTTAATCATCACATTTGATTTAATATAACATTTCTAGAGCAGTACACTAACGTCAATCTGCCTTCCTAATTTTAGGTTTACTTAGACTTTACCTCTGGTGGGCCCCAGGCCAGCCTTCGAAATCGGAATCACAGGACTCAAATAATATAAACTTGCTCGAAATACACGATACCGAATTTACCATCTACCAGTCAACTTGGGGTGCTTAGGCCATTTCTTAATCCTTCAATCATATATCTGCAATTTCTCTCGATCAATTCCGCAACATGACGGAAATGGAAACTGAGCCTCGCTTACCTACCTGACCATTGCTTCTTGGCCTCTGTTAAAGCATGTCAAATTTTTTGTGATTTGCTTTCAGAATTTTAGCGGACGCAGATAAGATGGAAAGAAAAAGGAGCTCTTCTATGGAAACGGGATCCACGAGCCATGGCTCCTCTGGAACTGAGTACGATGTGTTCTTGAGTTTTCGAGGACCGGATACTCGCATTACCTTCACAGATACCCTCTATTACGCCTTGCTAGGTAAGGGAGTATGTGTTTTCATAGAAAAGCAGGGGATCGACGCTGGTGAAGAGATCGGCCCACAGATTTTCCAGGCCATCGATGACTCGAAGATCTGCATTCCCATCTTCTCCAGAGATTACGCCTCTAGTAGCTGGTGCCTGCGTGAGCTAGAACACATGATGCAGCGTTGGAAAACCAACGAACTGGAGGTTATGCCCATTTTCTATGACGTGGAACCCTCTGACGTGAAGCTTGAAACCACAGTGTATGCGGATGCACTAACTCTGCATAAAGAAAAACGTGGGGCCGAGATTGTGCAGAACTGGACGGAGGTGCTCAGGGAAGTTACCGGAATCAAGGGATGGGACACCAAGAGCACAGGGTATGTTAACTCACTCCACTCCATCTTCCTTTTTTCTCTCTGTTTCTTTTGCTTGAAAGCAGATTATAATTTGAAAAGTACAATTTTTTCTTAGTTCTGGACCAAAAATTATGATGGATATCGCTGTGAATTCTACACTCCATTGTCTCGACTCAAGGATTACCTATCGTCCTAGATTGAACAGAACCATATTGAATCATGTATTTATTCTTTTGTTTGCTGGGTCCAGAGTCAATTTTTTAACTTCACGTTCTTGTTTGATCTTGCAAGTGAAAAAATTTGCCACCAATCTTAAAATTTACTTGATATTGATTGCTCGACATAAGCATGATAACCTATCATCCTAGATTGAACATAACCAGAGAATCATGTATTTATTCTTTTGTTTGGTGGGTCCAGTGTCAATTTCATAAGTTCATGTTATTTTTTGATCTTGCAAGTGAAGAAATTTGCCACCAATCTTCTAATTCACTTGATAATGTTGTGTCCTGACACAGCCACGGAGAACTTGCACGTTTGATTTCTCGGAAAGTGTCGGTTAAGCTTAAGGTATCTTGTGTGCATATATCCGATCATTTAGTTGGAATTAATGAATCAGCAAATGAAGTAGTGGATTTGCTGAATGTCGAATCTAAGGACGTAAGGCTCATTGGTATTTGGGGAATGGGTGGAATAGGCAAGACAACTCTTGCCAAGGTTGTTTACGAGAAACTATCTACTAATTTTGACAGTTGTAGCTTCATTTCAGATATCCGAGAAGCATCGAAAGGTTTTGGTCTGTTAAATGTGCAGAGGAAATTAGTCTCGGATATCATTGGTGACCTAGGAGTTGAACTTTCTAGCATTGATCATGGGAAGAATATGATCAAAAATCGATTTTGCAGAAAGAAAGTCCTTATTGTCCTTGATGATGTAGATCAGGTGAGCCAACTCATGGCATTGGCAGCAAAGAAAGAATGGTTTGGTTCAGGAAGTAGGATAGTTGTTACAACAAGAGACAGAAGTGTTTTCTGTAAACTCCAAGATCAATTTGAACATTGTTCGATTTATGAAGTTAAGGAACTCAACAATCTCACAGCTCTTCAACTATTTAGCAAGCATGCCTTTAGAAGCAACTCTCCTCCAAATGTATTCTTGAGTCTATCTAAGAAAGTTATTGCAAAAACCGGAGGGCTTCCTCTGGCTATTGAAGTTATTGGCTCATTGTTATGTGGAAAAAAAGAGGAAAGAGTGTGGCAAGATACATTAAAAAAGATGGAATATTGTCAGCAGAGGGATGTGAAGGAAAAATTAATGTTGAGTTATCAGGCATTAGATCATTTGCAACAACAAATATTTCTTGATATCGCTTGCTTTCTAGCTGGAGAAAATAAGAGCTATCCATATTACATGTGGGATGACTGTGGATTTTTTCCGAGTGAGGGGATTGATATTCTGCTTTTACTGTCCTTAGTGAAGATTGGAGAAAAGAATCAACTATGGATGCATGATCAGCTAAAGGACTTAGGCAGGAGCATTGTGTATGAAGAAAATTGCAAAGACCCCACAAAGGGTTCTCGAGTGTGGCGGGCTGGGCAAGATGGTCCGGATATTGTCCAACAAAAGAAGGTATAAGTCTAAGTGCACCCTCGTATTCTTTTTTCATTGCAGAAAACTTCCTTGGTCTGTTTTGCCTTTATTTTGGGCTATATTTGGAACTCCTCAATTTGAACTGACTCTTTCTCAATTTAGGGAACCGGAACTGTTGCAGCGTACTATGATCAATTTGAGGTGCCTCTCCAAGACTCTGTTTTGACATCAAAAGACTTTATCGAAGTGCCAAATATTAGATTTCTCAAATTGTGTGATTGGACCCTCTCTGGAGACTTTGGGGATCTCTTTTCAGAATTGAGATGGCTTAATTGGTATGGTTGTCCTAAAGAAATGCAGGCAACCAACTTTTGCCCAAAAAATCTAGTCATCCTTAAACTAAGATGTAGCAGCTCAATAGATGAACATTGGGGTGGTTGGACTCAACTCAAGGTATGTGTGTGTGTGCAAATAATTTGGGATAACATGTTATATTTTCTTCCAGTCACACCAGCTCTTGTGTCGCACGTGGTCGTCGATCATCGTCCTTGATCTCTTTTTTATTATTATTTTATTGAAGTCTATTGGTTTAATTCATAAAACAACTCTTGTTCTTGAAGAAGGCTTATGACACCAATCCCTCATTCCATAGGTATGAAACTCAACCGTTGTGTTTTCACTAGAAAAACATCAAATCAAACAATTACTTTACATTAATGTTAGATGTGATTCAAGAGATAATGCCACTTGTATATCCCCGTTGAAGACACTTTGGTCAACGGAAAGACCGGTGTCCTTGACCACTTTTATTCGTTGATTCAATATTGTGTTGATAGATTTTTGTGTGTGTTAATGGAGAGAACTTGTGTAGATTTTTCAAGATTGCATTTTTCATTTTTACCTAATCAAACAATTAACTTACCGAAAAAAGAAAAAGATATTATGATTTGGTTGATGGTCATCAATCTGCATTGATTTTAAAGTTTCACATTGATATTATGTTATTGCTGTTTTACCATTTATGCCAATTCTTCTCCAATGGCTTTTTTCAATTTAAATTGATTGTAGCTGCATGATTAGAAGGTATTGTAATTTGTACATTCTATGTTACTAGTAACTACATTTTTGGGTTGCACAATAAATAAATGTAATGACTTGATCAGATGTTCAGACATATTTCGTGATTTCTATAATTTGTAGGGTTGTTAGATTGTCTAATGGAATAAATGTCATCGCTTGATATCTATTGTCTAACATTACTTGTTAAAGAACAATTTATAAACATTCACGTTGTTTCGAGTTCCGTAATCCCCCCAACTAGTTGTCACGAATGATAAATGTTTAAAGTTAAGTGAAATATAAGTAGTGACCATCTATAATATACAAGGATGCGATGCAGAAGAAAAAGCAAACTATGGAGAGAAATTAGCAAATCAATAAAACTTGGCAAATAAATTTGAACACGCAAACTGATTTATTTTGAACATCAATACTGTTAAATGAACATTAAACTCTTCCGAGCTTATGTGAAAGCTAATACGGCCCTTATTTTAATAAATGAAACGCACAAAAAGTAAAGGTGCAAATATAAATTAGTTTGCAGTCAGAAAACATGTAAGATTATTTTCTATATTGAAATTTAGAAGATATATTCACATAGGAACAACCGTAAAGTTTACAGCCACAAGTACTAGTGGTGGGGACAAAATCGCTAATTTGATGTTGAAGTTGGAAAGGAATGTTATAATTATAGGATATGTTGGCTTGATGGGGGAGTAATTTGAGAACAGATCCATTTTCTTTTATTTGTGGTTGGGGACAATATTGGAAGGAATGAAAAAAGTGTGATAAGAGTGGTTGTGGCTTAAGTTAGAAAAGCATGTATAGAGTATTTATAAAGTTACTTTTATGGAATGCTTGCTTAGTCGATATATTTGCTCATGTCTTGCAAAACTAATAAAAATTAAACTCGTTGGATATACCTAATCATTTGACAGGTGGCTACAAGATTGAAGGTCCTTGATCTATCGTATTGCAAAATGTTGAAAGAAACTCCTAAGCTCTCCGCATTTTTATCCTTAGAAAAATTGATTCTAAAGGGGTGTAAAATGCTTACGAAACTTTCCGACTCGATCGGAATGCTGAAATATTTAGTTGAGTTGGATGTCTCATTCACAAGTATTGTAGAATTGCCAAATAGCATTGTCAATCTAAAGAGCTTGAAAGTATTGAAGATTGACCACAGTTGCATGCAAAAGTTACCTAATGCCATTGGGATGATGGAGAAACTTGAGGAAATTTATGGAGTGGGTTGCCGGCAGCTAGAAATGATTCCTAGTGATATCGTGAGACTGCAGCTTCCACAGAGTTTGGTAAGTTTATGTCTATCCTCACATGTTTTAGTAAAAGATTCCAAGATCTCCAATTTAGTGAATTTGAAAAATCTGATATTATGTTTTCCCATGACATTCTAGATGTTATAGTTTATGGGAGTAGTGTTGGTTATAATCTCTCTTTTGATTATTCAATGCGGGGTAATTTAAGATTAGATCCATTTTCTTTTACTTCTTTCTGGGGACAACATTGGAAGAAATGAAAGGTGACGAAGAGTGGTTTTGGCTTAAGTTAGGAATGCATGCACAGAGTATTTATAAAGTTACTTTTATGGAATGCTTGCTTAGTCGATATATTTGCTTATGTCCTGCAAAACTAATATAAATTAAACTCGTTGGATATACCTAATCATTTGACAGGTGGCTACAAGATTGAAGGTCCTTAATCTATCGTATTGCAAAATGTTGAAAGAAACTCCCGAGCTCTCCGCATTTTTATCCTTAGAAAAATTGATTCTAAAGGGGTGTAAAATGCTTACGAAACTTTCCGACTCGATCGGAATGCTGAAATATTTAGTTGAGTTGGATGTCTCATGCACAAGCATTGTAGAGTTGCCAAATAGCATTATCAATCTAAAGAGCTTGAAAGTGTTGAAGATTGACGGTAGTTGCATGCAAAAGTTACCTGATGCCATTGGGATGATGGAAAAACTTGAGGAAATTTATGGAGCGGGTTGCCGGCAGCTAGAAGTGATTCATAGTGATATTATGGGACTACCATCCTTGAAGATTTTGAAATTAACAGAAACTCGTGTGGAGAATGTACCGAAGCTTCCAGAGTGTTTGGTAAGTCTGTCTATCCTCACATGTTTATCCTCACATGTTTCAGAAAAAGATTCAGAAATCTCCAATTTAGTGAGTCTAAAAAATCTGAAATTATGTTTTCTCATAACATTCTATCTTTTTATTATTCGATGCGGGGGTAATTTAAGAATAGATCCATTTTCTTTTATTTGCTGTGTTGGGGACGACTTTGAAAGAAGTGTGATGAAGAGTGGTTTTGGCTTAAGTTAGGAATGCATATACAGAGTTTTTATAAGGTTATTTTGGTGGAATGCTTGCTTAGTCGATATATGCGCTTATGTTTGCAAAATTAATATAAATTAAACTTGTTGAATATACATAATCATTTGACAGGTGGCTACAAGATTGAAAGTCCTTAATCTGTCGCACTGCAGAATGTTGAAAGAAACTGCTGAAATTTCTGCATTTTTATGCTTAGAAATATTAAATCTAGCGGGGTGTGAAACGCTTACGAAACTTTCCGACTCGATCGGAATGCTGAAATATTTAGCTACATTGGATGTCTCATGCACAAGCATTGTAGAGTTGCCAAATAGCATTGTCAATCTAAAGAGCTTGAAAGTGTTGAAGATTGACCACAGTTGCATGCAAAAGTTACCTGATGCCATTGGGATGATGAAGAAACTTGAGGAAATTTATGGAGAGGGTTGCCGGCAGCTAGAAATGATTCCTAGTGATATTGTGAGACTGCCATCCTTGAAGATTTTGAAATTAACAGAAACTCGTGTGGAGATTGTACCGCAGCTTCCACAAAGTTTGGTAAGTTTATGTCTATCCTCACATGTTTGAGTAAAAGATTCGGAGATCTCCAATTTAGTGAATTTGAAAAAATTTGATTTTATGTTTTCCCATGACATTCTAGATGTTATCGTTTATGGGAGTAGTGTTGGTTATAATCTCTCTTTTTATTATTCGATGCGGGGTAATTTAAGATTAGATCCATTTTCTTTTACTTCTTTTTTGGGACAACATTGGAAGAAATGAAAGAAGTGTGACGAAGAGTGGTTTTTGCTTAAGTTAGGAATGCATGTATAGAGTACTTATAAAGTTGCTTTTATGGAATGCTTACCTAGTCAATGTATTTGCTTATGTTCTGCAAAACTTATATGAATTAAACTTGTTTGATATGTATAATCATTTGACAGGTGGCTACAAAATTGAAGGTCCTTAATCTGTCGCAGTGCAGAATGTTGAAAGAAACTCCCGAGCTCTCTGCATTTTTATCCTTAGAAAAATTAATTCTAAAGGGGTGTGGATTGCTTATGAAACTTTCCAACTCGATTGAAATGCTGAAATATTTAGCTGAGTTGGATGTCTCATACACAAGCATTACTGAGTTGCCAAATAGCATTGTCAATCTAAAGAGCTTGAAAGTGTTGAAGATTGACCACGGTTGCATGCAAAAGTTACCCGATGCCATTGGGATGATGGAGAAACTTAAGGAAATTTATGGAGTGGGTTGCCGGCAGCTAAAAATGATTCCTGGTGATATTGTGAGACTACCGTCCTTGCAGATTTTGAAATTAACAGAAACTCGTGTGGAGAATGTACCAAAGCTTTCACAGAGTTTGGTAAGTCTACGTCTATCCTCACATGCTTTAGAAAAAGATTCGGTGATCTCCAATTTAATGAGTCTAAAAAATCTGAAATTACGTTTTCCCATAATATTGTAGATGTCATCGTTTATGAGAGTAGTGTTGATAATAACCTATCTTTTAATTATTCGATGCGGGGGTAATTTAAGAGTAGATCCATTTTCTTTTATTTGTTGTTGGGGACAACATTAGAAGAAATGAAAGAAGTGTGACGAAGAGTGGTTTTGGCTTAAGTTAGGAATGCATGTACAAAGTATTTATAAAGTTACTTTTGTGGAATGCTTGCTTAATCAATATATTTGGTTATGTCCTGCAAAACTAATATAAATTAAACTCGTTGGATATACAAAATCATTTGGCAGGTGGCTACAAGGTTGAAGGTCCTTGATCTGTCATACTGCAAAATGTTGAAAGAAACTCCTGAGCTCTTTGCGTTTTTATCCTTAGAAAAATTAATTCTAAAGGGGTGTGAAATGCTTACGAAACTTTTCGACTCGATCGGAATGCTGAAATATTTAGTTGAGTTAGATGTCTCATGCACAAGCATTGTAGAGTTGCCAAATAGCATTGTCAATCTAAAGAGCTTGAATGTGTTGAAGATTGACGGTAGTTGCATGCAAAAGTTACCTGATGCCATTGGGATGATGGAGAAACTCGAGGAAATTTATGGAGTAGGTTGTCGGCAGCTAGAAGTGATTCCTAGTGATATTGTGGGACTACCATCCTTGAAGATTTTGAAATTAACAGAAACTAGTGTGGAGAATGTACCGAAGCTTCCAGAGAGTTTGGTAAGTCTATGTCTATCCTCAACTGTCTCGGTAAAAGATTTGGAGATCTCCAACTTAGTGAATTTAAGGAATCTGGAATTATGTTTTCCCCTTACATACACAGTCCGTCTCGTGATTCCAAAAGGTGATCTAGACATGTCCAGCCCATATTGTAAGTTAGAACTTTCAATTAGCTCCAGCGAAAGTTCATATTTGGGTTGCTTTCACAATCTGAAACAACTTCAACTTGAGAACTGCGACAACTTGCGTTGTGTTGGACAACTGCCCTCTGATTTGAGGACATTTAGAGTTACCAATTGCAGATTTCTTGAAGTGTTGGACCTTTCCAACTTATCTAACTTCAAGAATCTCAAGAACCTTAGAGTACGGGACTGTTCGAGACTGGTTGAAATTCGAGGTCTTGACAGACTGGAATCATTGGAAAATCTTTACATTGAACGCTGTAGTCCCTTGCTACGCTTGCCTGATCTATCCACCTGGAAGGAGCTGAGGAAGTGGGATGTTGATGCTCTTGTGATAAATCTGGCGAGAGGAAAACAAGTAGCTCGAAGTGATGATCTCTCACTCTAGCACTTGAAAAAAGCTTGTAGGATTGGCAAATTCTTATTATGTTGGCTCGTGTTTTATTTGATCCGTGATGCTATTAGGGTCCTTTTTTTTTTTTTTTTTTTTTTTTGGGGTCGTGGAGTATTTCATGTGCCCAGGCCTCTACTTCTGATGAACAAAGGATACATACGCTGGCCTCTTAGAACTTTGTTGGAGCTTTTTGGGCCTATGATATTATTGGGTTTTGACCACGCAATGCAAATTTCAAAACATTGCATCCCATGTGGAATAGCCACATTCTTGGCCATTATAAAAGTCCAAACTACTTAAATTTCTATTTTTCAACATCTTTGGAATTTCTATAGCCTCTCAAGTTCAACAGTCTCAACTTGTGTTCGAGCAATCATATTCAAATCGATAAGAAAAAAAAAAGAAAATAAATGTTGGATGTTTTGGCTTATATATAAAAGTACGTGCAATGGCATCGTCAAACCATGTTTCGAATCACTCTACATCTGAGGATTCCTTAATTTCTCCTGTGATAGGCTTAGTCGCTATACTTCAGACAAACAAGTCTTATCCCTATCATCGTCATCACCATCGCCATTCATCAAACTAGTGAAGAAGTCTCTGGAAAATTAAAAATTAAATAAATAAAATGTCAAAATATCACAAAAATTGTGGTCCTAGTCTACTACGTCCAAGCAAGGTCGTCGCCCAGGGCCCAGGCAACTTGATTCAGTAATTGGCATGAATTTGTTGGGTATTGGTCAAATTTGGCAGGCTGTCTGCCATTGGCTTAAAATGATAATTTTGCCATCCCCTTTCGACATGTCCCTGCAAAGATTAAGTTGCAAAAAATACCATGTTAAGTTGCTCTCGATTAAGTTTGTCAACATCGTGCTACATTCATTTCCGCTGATAAATTTTTCCATGTTTGGCTAATGCTAATTGAATAAAATACTGACGGCTTTTCCAACCAAAAAAAAAATAAAAAATGACGCCCTAAAACAAGGCAAATCGGGCAATTCATGAGGAGTCCACAGATCTCATTATATGGAGATTCACCTTAAGGTTTAGACAAGTAGCATTAATGCGCTTAGCGTACAATACAAGTCGCATGATACAAGACATCGAATACCAAATACGACATCGTGAACAAGGATTTTATGAGCACACCAAGTCGGACAATCCTTTTCTTGTCCAAACATCACTTTCCTTATGCTGTACTCTCTCTTCAGTGGTAAGACGCCCAGTAAGGTAGTGGCTCCCCAAATCAAGCCACTGCTGATAAGTCGTCGGATCAGTTTTGCCACAGGCAATGCGGCCGAATCCCTATTTGGCAATTTGTGAAAAAACCTTCTACAAGTAATCTTCAAGATACCAAACGGGGCCATTCACTATGTTGCCAATAGAATACATTATGGGCCTTCACCTCTCCTCTGATAGAAGACATGGAACGCTCGCATTTTCTGATTCGAAATGGCCGGTTGTCCTCAAACTAGGCAATTCGCCATTCATTTAGCTACTCTTTATGATGCTAATCTCTAGAGTTTCATATACAACACCCTGCTCCACGTTCCAGCACAAACGTCGAATACCTTGTCCTTGTACCCTCAGTTGCAGAATTTAGCCTGTGTTGCAAAATACAACGTGGGGTATCGGTATTTTGTCGCCACTGACCACCAGTGCTCTCCTGAAACAACGTCGACTCCTGTGTAATTTGTTGCTGATCCTCTTCACCATGCTGGTACCACAAATACATTGGAGATGAATTTTGAGTTAGCAAAGGGAAGGTTACCGGGGTTCCCTTTATCTATCTACTGCTTCGCCCGTTCTCGAGATCAATGTGTTGTAAATCTATTTTTGATTCTAAGATCAGTAATGTGGTCAATGTGATATAAAACCTCTCGTAAATATTTCAGGTTCGATGTTGCACACTATCACGCGTAAACAATCCACTAAATGGACCATCTACTAGACTCGTTCTTACTTGGTCTGGGACATTAATAGGATATCACATTATTGGGGTCTGACCATGCATATGGATCCAAAAAACTGCATCTGACGGAGAGGAATATCATATATGGAGGAAATTTGTCAAAAAAAGTCAAAATTCTATCATGTGGCCGCTAACTCAGTCCTAAACTTTTCATTTTAGCCGATTCAATCCTAAATCTTTTAAAGATTTTTTTAATGTGGTCCATCCAACCAATTTGCCTAGAAATCGCTAATGTGGAGATTCAATTAGTGCCGGGGATGAAATAGCATTCTGCAATATTTTTGAATTTTTTGAATTTTTTTTTCCCTTTTTTCTTTACTTTTCTTTCTAGTTTTTTATTTTTTCCTTTTTTTTTTCTACTCCCTCCGCCGATCACCAATCCAAGTGACAGCCGGCAAAGGTTGCTAGGGTGAGGGCGTAATAATGAACATGTGACAACAGCAGATTCACATTCGCGAGAAGAGATTGACATGAATGCCAAACCTGCTACCATAAGTTGATACCAGCCATTTACAAAATGTAGGAAACATGTCCAGAACCTCAGGGACACGTCCAGAAGGTCAAGATAACAAGTCTTGAAATGTGGAAAGAGAAAACCTACAAGCTTATGATTATAAATGGATGAAAGAAGAAAAGCGCACACACTCAACCAAACTGTCAGATTTAGCTTATTCGATCAAAGTTTATGTTTCTTTTCTTTTGTGAGGCTTTCACACTTGACTATGATTTAAGTTCGTGCCGACAGATTTTAGTTTTGATTTATTATTAAGTCTGGTTCTTGTACCTTTTTACACTGTAATCGTCCAATCAATTACACAATGACAAGAAGTTCTCAAATTTGTTAATTTTAAACTCGGTCTTTATTGAAGAGAGTCTATAAAGAGAGCTGGCTTTCATTTGGCTGTTTTTTTTGCGATAACAGGACCAAATCGGTCTTCTAGCATATCGCTTTCGTACTATTAATATTGACATTGTTGCCCGACTAAATCCCGCTACCATTATTTTCGTATCTCTGCCCATCCTAGTTATATCATAAAAATATTCTAAGATATTTCAGTACTATAAGAAGAAGAAGAAGTGAAGCGTCTAGTGATTAATTAATTATTACTCTCAACTTCTCCTTCCCTGTTCCCCTTTATTATCCCGTCCAACTGCATGTTCTCCTCAATTGCTTATCAAAAGATGAAATAAGGACATGTCTTTTCTTGACAAAAATGAAAGTCAGGACACAGGAGATATGTTTTACTTATTCTAATGCACAAATACGGTCAAGAAATTTGAGTTTGAAGAGAAATTTTTATACTCAATTTTTTTCTTTCTCTGCATATCAAGAATAGTAATCTCACTAGATCTCTTGGCAATGGCTTCACAAAACTCAATCAGGCATGTTGCTAATAGATTTGTCATAGCTAAGTGGATAGCTCAAATTTATATAACCAGCCACCTATTTCCTGTTAGGATTTAGTGACGTCAAAATAATTGAGAAAATTACTAAACTTATTGTACTTGTGTCAATTCAATTCTAAACCTCTCAATTTTGTCAATTTAGTCATAAACCTTTTGGTAATTTGATAATATAGTTCATCCAGCTAATTTTGGCTGGAAATTGTTAATGCGGACACCAACCGGCGCCAACGTGAATTTTTTTTTTTGAATTCATTATTATTATTTTCTTGTCTTTTTTCCTTTCCTTTTTTTTTTCTTCTCTTTTCCTTCTTTTCCCCTTTTTTTTTTTCCACTAGTAACAGATTCTGCATTGCAGTCTCAAGACTAATTGCCCTTCATTGGAACAATCCTAATTCAACCATTCCTTGTGCTTACAACTCAGAAAAGCTTAACATTGCCAAAACAAATATCTTACTTATAACCTTCTAAAACTCTAGAAGAATGACGTATTGTTGCTAATTAGGGGTGAGCATGGTTCTAGAGTAGAACCTAAAACCTGAGAATCAGACCGATGGGAACCTGTAGGTTCTAGGTTCCAATGTATGTAGGGTAGGTTAATGTTCCAAAAAATGAGAAACTTGTTTGAACGGGTAGATTCAAGGTTCTTGATTGGAGAAACCCGGAACTTGGAACCTAAAATCTAGAACAAGTTTTAATGTTTTTATCGGTTCATGTCTTTGCGCGATCCTCCAATTTTCCATGTCACTTGATGATAAATGTATAATATGGAATTACTAATATGAGCTTTTATTTTATGGCTGAAACTTTTACCTTTTTAATGTTCATATTTTTTTTATGTCTAAATATAAGTTATGGTTAATGAATTGTAGTAGCAAGTGGAGGTCATTAAAAGTTTTAATTCACTGCAATCGTTTAATTAATAATATAAGTGGAACCTAGGTAAAGCCTAAAACTTGTGATAGGGAGGTTTTAGGATTTAGGGTATGTAGGCCAGGTTCTAAGTTCTAAAAAATGAGGAACGTGGTCCCATGGGTAAGCTTTAGGTTTCAAATGAAACATGTACGGAACCTGGAACCGCTCACCTCTATTGCTAACAATAGATAACAAAATACTGTTATTTACCCACAACCATGCAAACAACTTTATATCTTCAGTCGATGGTTAACACCACAACGTATACATTTACATAAGAGGAAAAGGATTCCAAGAACATCAAGAAGAAGCCCCACCAAAAGACAACTGAAACATAGCGAAACAAGCGTCATCGAATATTGTTTGCCTTCTCTTATTGAACTTACTGGTGTCGGCCATCGCTGCTAGACCTTCAGTAGATGAAGCAGTAAATGCCAAGATTACGGCGTTACCTGGACAACCTATGGATGTGAGGTTTGCTCAGTATTCGCGACGTGTGACCATAAACGAAAAAAAGAAGCTGTTCTATTGGCTGGTTGAAGCGTCATCGGATGCAGAGTCTAAACCTCTTCTTCTATGGCTCAATGGAGGACCCAGCGCCTTGACAATCGGGTACAGAGCCTTCGAGAGATTGGACCCTTCCAGATCTTGCCCGCCGGGAAGCTTTTTAAGAGACAATTTGCTTGGAACACTGGTAATTTTGTTTCAGCAACGCTTTGTGTATTAAATCCCGATTAAGACTCGTTCGTTGAATGTCTCGAATGGCTATTACCTTATATGACTTGCTGTTTGGTTTTATTGATCAGGGAAAGTCAAACTCAAGAAACTTTAGGCCCGCCTCTCTCTAAGACGAAACTCAATTCAGAAGGTGCCCAGGTTTTTTTTTTTTGTCAAAAAAATGTGCCGAGTTTAAATAGTGACATAATTAGTGTGTAGATTGTAGTATGGAGGCTCAACATTTTCATTATATCTGTCGGTTAGTTTTACCCTTCTAACTCGATATATGGTATAACTTCAGACCAAAGTAACGGCTTTTTCATGACAGCAGACTACATGATCCATTTTTCTCTTTGTATTTGGATTACATTTTTAAAACTCAAACAATGCGTCATCACTAAGAAATCCATATTTAAGATGAAGATTGAATAATAACATCTTGTGGTTGCTGGAGCTGGATTTTCTATCCTCAGCGTTGCCGAGTTAATCGGAGAAAACAGCACCGGTCGGGAATTAATGACTTGCTCTACCTGTTTGCCCTGGTTTGATTATTGAGTCTTCCACTCTATACTTTCTTTCTAAAAGTCTCAAGTTATTTCCTTTTCTTTCCATCTCAGCCATGGACAGTCACACATTTTTAAACAAATGGCTCGAAATCTTTCCGAAATACAAATACTGAGACTTCTACGCTGCCAGAGAGAGCTGTGCAGGTACGCGTTTTCTGTGGCCATTTTAATGTATAACGTAATTTTAGGTCACGCACGAGTTTACTAATAAACGCTTATTCCAGGACATTATGTGCCTCAACTCGCTCGACTGATAGTAAACCACAACATGGGGATCGTGCGACCAATCATCAATCTGAAGGGAATATAGGTGAGATGACTAGTGTCGAATCTGCATGTCAAAGCATACCCATTTTCGCTATTAAACTGGACTAAGCTAGTGATTTTTTTTTGGGTAAAAATTTCCTAGCCAGGAAACCCTTTTTGACGACGAAACTGGAGAATCGGGTATGGCCCTGTGGAATCATGGGTTGATCTCAGACACTACATACTGAAACATACGGAAATTTTGCGCTGTCGATAGACATTCTGATGGCTGCAATAAAGCGTGGGATGAAGCATACATGAATGAATTTGGAGATGTCGACAATTTTAACCTATTTATGAGACCATCTGCGAGCCCCATACAGCTGAGATAGCTCCTAAATTTATTCTTAGAGGCTGGAATATGAGCGGTAAGAAAGCCCGACAGCACTTTGATACTCAATCCTCAGTTTTTCTCTGCAAGTAGGATTTAATTGACAAAGATGGGTTTGGACATTACTCGGGTAATGACACTAGTACTCACTTTGAGAAGGAAAGAGGTGCAGGAAGCTTTCCACATTGACCCTTCGTATATTCCAGTGAACTATACTCTAGCCAGGAATTGTTCATGATTCAAGAACTTCACTCAAATCAAGGGCATGGAAAATTCCTAGGGAATGATAAATCATGCGGTTTCGCTTACATAGTGACCTGGTTCGACAGAACACTACTTAGAAAGCGACACAGAATCATCGATGTTGCGGATTCTAAAAGAACTCATAGAGACCCAATTGCGCATTTGGATATATAGGTAAGGCGTATTAGATGTTAGAAACAAGAAGAAAATCATGCCAATGCATTTAATCTTGAGTTTGCAACACTTGATTAATTTGAAATATAATCATGATTGTATTACAATTGGTAGAATTAGTGCATATACATTGATTGACAATAATGGAAGTTATATATTCATTCATCATCAAGATGTCTTTTTAGGTTTTAGACATTAATAGTACCAAATATTTACTTTCACAGATCAATTTTTTTCTTTTCGAGCAGTGGGACTACAGATATAGCCCTTCCTTTGTCAACGGCTTGGTGCAACGTTAAAGCCCTTAAGCTCAAACTACAGGATAAATGGTACCCTTGGAACCAAAACAATCTGGTAAGCGCAGTTCAAATCAAGCTGGAGAAAAGCTTTCGTGCAGTAATTCACGTTAAACAGAAACAAGACTCTTTGGTTTCTGATCAGCTCGGAGGTTGGATCAAGGTATACGAAGGGCTTATGTTCGTTGCTGTGTTGGGATCGGGATACGAAGTCCCAATGTATCTCCCCTCTCATGCACATGCTTTGTTCAAGAGCATCCTATCGAATACACCCATGCCACAGGCACCAAGTCAACAATGAGAAGTTCGATGCGGTATCGCTCAAGTGACGGCTCAAGAAAATATCCATGCTTGATTTGATGAAGCCGTTGATGTGGATCATTTGTGATATTCTAGGTCAGCCTGGAACAAGTGAAGTGCTTTCAAGCACACGACCGGCCAAGAAATTCATGTTTCTGCAGTTGGAAGTGATTGATATTTCCTGTTGGTTCTTGATTCCAAATTCTCAACTGCAATGAGGAAGGTTATTGTGTTTCATTCCTCTACTTTTACCTCTCGACTTTTGCTTCTTTCTATTTTTTCCTCTACCACAACAAAATAAACTGAGATGGGCATGCAGCTTGCTCCTGGCCGATTCCAGGAAGGAAAACGAAAATTTATGAAAAGCCAATATTTTCTGATTTTTAAAAAGAAAATCATTTTCCTGAATGCAAGGTATAGGCCTCTTGCTGACTATGAAATGATAGTGCATCATCTCATCTGCCTAGATGATCTAAACATCAGAAAACAAGAAAAATGTTATCCAACAGAAAACCGTTGAAAGTTCGCTGTCCAGCCACTTGTATGGTCTGAACGGGAGGCTATGGACCTCATCTCACACGGCACACGACCCCAAGCAAAGGCCAAGACGCCTCAATGCATCTACGAGCCACTGGGCTTGTGAGGGCCTGCCCGAGACACTTCACGATAATATTAATGAACCAATAGCCTTACAAATGTCCACTGTCCAGCATGCACACAATTTTGACAGTTTATTGAAAGTTACAAATTCTTGAAGGAGTAGAGTCTACAATCATTCAGAATATATTGTTATTCTCATAGTAGATTAAAGATTGTCATCTAATTATTTTTCTTAATTTTTCATTTAACTCAAAAACAATTTAGAAAAGTTCAAAAAGTAGAGGTGATATCCCACGCCATAAGGACCCATGAGGATTGGCTTGAGGTTCATCAAATGACTAAGTCAAGACCAACAGCTCACTAGCCATAGCTCGGACAGTGGCTTATAGCCCGCTGAGAAAAAATGCCAAAAGATGCACCAATCGAAGTACAAGTAATAAAGGATAAAAGCAAAATCGAAATCACATGAGACACAAAATTTATGTGGAAACCCAAAACGGGAAAAATCAAGAGGAGAGAGAGGGGTTTTACTATCTTCAACAAAAAGTATGAGAGTACAATCCAAAAGCTCTAAAAATCACTTGGTGAGCCGCAAGATCTAAAGATCTAACAAGAAGATAATAATAGAAAGAAAAGGAAATAATATGGAGGCTAGGATTTTTGATGTATTATTAAACACATTCCCTTTAGTCTCCCTTCAAAAAACCCTAAAACAAAAATGCATAGTCTAAAATACCCTTATTTCTAATTGGAAAGTCAAAACTCAACAAACCTCCACATTGGCTTCAAATCTCCCAAACAACATTATGCCAAATACTACAAGACCGGTCTAAAATACCCTAATTTGAAAGTCAAAACTCAATAAATCTCCACATTTGCGTCAAATCTCCAAAAGAGCATTATGCCAAATGCCACAAGACCTCTCTCCTTCACCACCAAAAGTGAATACACAAGGCTACCCTTAAAATGCCAGAATCGACGATGCACACCCCTAAGCCTACGCAAGCGTACTTAGTGTAAGAAACAAGGGATAAAAAGTGAACAACTCCGCCTAAGCAAATCAAATGGTTAAAACACCAATCAAGTCCAAACAATGCTTGAACTTGGTCAAAGGAACTAGTTTGGTCAATATATTTGCCGAATTATTCGCCGCAAATACTTTCTTCATCATAATTGTACTTTTGGTAACCTCATCACGCACAAAGTAATACCGTATGTCGATATGTCTTGTGCTCTCATGATACATCGTACTCTTGATCAACTGACTCGCACTTTGGTTAATACCAAAAATAACAGAGGCTCCCTCCTACTTCACTCCAAGTTCTGTAATCAAATGCTTCAACCAAAGATCTTCTTTTACCGTTTTCGCTATTGCCATGTACTCTATTTTGGTGGTAGACAAAGCAATTGTGTCTTGCCAAATTGCTCTCCAACTAACCAAAATCGCTTACGTAGTCAATATCAGCAACCGAATGTCCTATATTACAATCTTTATCAAAGACTAAACCCACATTTGAGGTGCCTCGGATGTATCGAAGAATCCATTTCATGGCTTGCCAGTGAGCTTTACCCAGATGTCCATATATTTACTCACAACACTAATAGACTGTGAAATATCTGGACGAGTGCAAACCATAACATATATGAGATTATCTACAGCATTGGAATATGAAACTTGAGACATCTCATCTTTCTCTTCTTTAGTTTTAGGCAATAAAGAAGTTGAAAGCCTAAAATGGAACGCCAAAGGAGTATTTGCCAATTGGGCATTCTTCATACCAAAGCGTTCAAGCATTTTTTCAATATACTGCTTCTGCGAAAGGTATAACTTCCCAACGTCTCTATCTCTCTGAATCTCCATACCAAGAATTTTCTTAGTTGCTACGAGATCTTTCATCTCAAATTTCCTACTAAGTTGTCCCTTCAAATTTTATATCTCACATATGTTCTACATTGCAATAAGCATGTCATCTACATATAATATTAAATAAATAAAAGAGCCATCATGCAATCTCTTATAGTACACACAACTGTCATGTGTACTTCGTGGGTAGTCATGACTCAACATAAAGCTATCAAATCTCTTGTACTATTGCCATGGAGATTGCTTGAAACCATACAAAGAACGTTTCAACCTACAAATGTGAGCTTCTTTACCCTTAACAACGAATTCCTTGGTTGAGACGTATAGGTTGTCTCTTTAAGGTCACCATGTAAAAAAGTAGTCTTGACATCAAGTTGCTCAAGTTCTAGACCATAAATGGCTACTAACATGAGTAACACACAAATGGAATAATGTTCATAACTGGAGAGAACACTTTATTGAAGTCGATTCCCTTCTTTTGACTAAAACCCTTTGCTATCAAGCGTGCCTTGAATTTTTTATCTTCAACCTTCTGAATTCCCTCTTTTCTTTAAAGGCCTATTTGCACCCAAAAACTCTTTTGCCTTTAGGCAATTTCACAAAATCCCAAGTTTGGTTCTTATGAAGAGACTCTATCTCTTCATTTATCACAACAAGCCACTTCTCAAATTTATAATAAATAGTAGCTTCATGAAATGTAGAAGGTTCTTCAATACCAAGCTCTTCAGCAAATGTAAGAGCATATGCTGCCAAATAAGCAAAACCATACCTTTGGGGAGGTTTGATTTATCGTTTAGCCCTCCCTGCAACCAAACTCTAAGGTTGCTCAATTTCTTCTACTTCATCTTTGATAAAATCTGAGTCTTGTTGCTCGTTGTTACTTTATGGTTAAATAGGATTATCTTTAGATATTTTTCGTGGATGCTCTACATGAAGCTCCACCTCTTTTCCAACATTCTTCTCCTAGATACCTGTAGATCCAATAGCAACTTGTCTCTTTTCAAGTATGGAACTTTCATCAAAAGTAACATTTCTACTAATTATAAGCTTTGATGACTGAGGGTTAGAACACCATAACCTATATTTTTTAACCCCATCTGCATAACCAATGAAATTACACTTCTTAGCCGCAGGTTGAAGGTTACCCTCTTTTACATGATAATAAGCAGGGCATGTAAATGTTTTTAAACTAGAATAATCAGAAGATTTACTTGACCATATCTCATTAGGAGTCTTATATTCAATTGTTGTTGAAGGAGAACGATTCACCAAATAACATGTATTCATGGTTTCAACCTAAAAATCTTTCCCAATTCCAACATTAAAGAGTATACATCTAGCTCTCTCCAAAGTTCACGTGCTTTGCCACCCCATTCTGTTGAGGTGTATACCTAACTATTCGATATCGAACAATACCTAAATCTTCACAGTACTTATTGAATCACATCAGCAAAACTCAAGATCATTGTCCATTCTAAGACGCTTTATCTTCCTCCCAATTTGATTTTCTATCAACATCTTCTACTTCGTGAACATATAAAAAAACATCACTTTTACGTTTTAAGAAATAAACCCAGACTTTCCTAAAAAAAATCATCAATAAATATCAAAAGATAAACCACATCACCCTTAGATGTTACTTGTGCCGGTCTCCTCAAATCGGAGTAAATACAGTCAATTGTACCCTTTGTTGAGTACACCCCAAGACTAAAACCAACTTTGTGCTGCTTCTTGGAAACAAAATATTCACAAAAGTCGAGTGAGATCATATGATCCCCATAAAGTAAACCACATTTGCTCAAGATAGTCATTTCTCTTTCACTCATGTGGCCTAACCGCATATGCCACAACATTGATTTTTCAAAATCTGAAGATGATGATATATTTAAAGGACCCACAATAGTACTTCCATGTAGTACATAAAGGTTGTTCTTCTGGTCACCTCTCATCACAATCAAGGAGCCTTTTGGAATTTTCAAAACTTCACCTCTACCTTTGTATATGCACCCAATAGAATCTAAATTGCTTAATGAAATTATACTTTTCTTCAAATTTAGAATGTGCTTAATGTTTGTCAAAGTTCTTACTACATTATTATGATATTTGATTCACACCGTACCAATACCCACAATTTTGCAAACCGCATTATTGCCCATTAAAACTAAACCACCACTGACTTTCTTATATGTGTGGAACTAATCTCTATGTGGACATATGTGGTATGAACATGCTGAATCCAAAATCCATTCATCATCGACACAAAAATCCGAAGACAAAATAGTAAGAACCTTGTCTGCATTAGCCAACTTGTTATTTTTCACTAGACTAGCCAAATCAGAATTTTCCATCAACTTCTTCCCCTAAGCTTTGAGCACTGGACACTCACTTTTATAATGTTCGAATTTATGACAATAGTAATACTCCACCTTACTTTTATCACCTGACTGAGACTTCGAACGCTTTTTATTATTACCGCGTGTCTATCAGGATGATTCGATCTTCCCCTAACAATTAAGCCATTAACTTTATCGCTACGACTACTCGGATTCAACTTTGTACCCATCTCACGAACTTCAATGATACCTTCACATCTTCAAGAGTTATGGATTCCCTTATATACAGCATATAATTCACAAAATTTTCATACGAGCTCGATAGCAAGCACATCACAATCGGAACTTCATCTTCATCATCTAACTTCAAATCCAGATTTTTTATATCCATAGCAATCTTATTTAAATTCGTCAAGATATTATTGGATAGGAGTACATTTTTGCACCTTTAATGCTTAAAGATGCTGCTTTAAAAATAATCTTGTTGTAAGAAATTTTTTTATGTAGAGGCTCTCAAGTTTATTCAACAATCCCAAAGCTATTTCTTCATCAGGAACTTCATGAAACACCTTATCGGACAATGACAATTGGATGGTGCTATGCGCCCTCTCTTCCATCTCCTCAATCTCAACTGTAGTCATATCATCGGGATGATTCTTGTCCATGGCTCTAACTGAACCTTCTGAATGCAATAACACATTCATCTTGATCCTCCATAGCTCAAAATTGTTTTGGCCATCGAAGGATGCCACTTCAAACTTGATAGATGCCATCTTGAAAAAAAAAAAACTGAAATTCCTTCACTTTGATACCAATTTGTTGCCAAAAAAAAAGGCCAAAAGATGCACCAATCTAACCACAAGTAGCAAAGGATGAAAGTAAAATTGAAATTACACGAGACACAAAATTTACATGGGAACCCAAAACGGGAAATATCACATAGAGAGGGGGCTTTCACTATCTTCAATAAAGAGTACGTGAGTACAATCCAAAAACTCTAAAAACCACTTGGTGAGCCGC
Organism: Eucalyptus tenuipes; assembly: GCA_014182365.1. Lineage (NCBI taxonomy): Eukaryota > Viridiplantae > Streptophyta > Magnoliopsida > Myrtales > Myrtaceae > Eucalyptus > Eucalyptus tenuipes. Next base: position 14,375,416 of record CM024539.1, on the reverse strand, counting down.
AAGATCTAAAGATCTAACAAAAAGATAAGAAAAAACAAAACGAAAAATAATATGGAGGTTAGTGTTTTTGATATGTTATTAAACACATTCCTTTTTATAGTCTCCCTTCAAAAAACCCTAAAACAAAAGTGCACGGTCTAAAATATCCTCATCTCTAATTGAAAGTTAAAACTCAACATAACCCATCAAAATCAAGCAAATCTAGTGAATGCAAATTTAACTATAACGTGTTCCTATACTAAGATACAAATATAAATGACCAAAGGAACATCTAAGCGAAGGCCTAAAGCTCCATTCTAATAGTAATGTGCATTGACATGAAAATAAGCAAAGATGACAACCAAAAAAAAAAGAAGAAGCAACAAGCAAACTGGCGAGGCAAACTCACGGTCAAAGTTTGGATAAGGGGATCAAGGCATGACAAATGGCTTTAAGCAAAGTAATCGCATGATCTAAAGATGAAACGACACACAATCAACACCATGGCCAAGTGGATCAACTAATAGACCAAGGTAATAGGCTTGCAATGCCCATTAGGGCAAGGCAAGACATCATATTTGTTGGGGAGAACTAGAGCAACAATTTACTAATAACTAAACTCAATCCAAGATCAATATATTTCCCAAAACTAAACCAACCAAAATCAACTTAACCTCAACAACAAATAGCCAAAACAACCACACAATAAGTAAATATAATGCAAAAATGATAAGTAGATAAAGCCAACAAAAACACTAAGGTTTTACGTGGAAACCCAATGCAAAAAAAAACCATGAACTGCCCATAAACTTGCGCCAATCATTAAAAATAATAGCATACACAAAGTTTTAGTCTCTAATTATATACTAGAGGCTCAACATTAACAATATGGTCGTATTTCCTCACCATAAAAGTGGATTAATATAAACGGAGCGAAAAAACACTAATCAAGATTGGAGAATTCAAAGGAGATTCTCAACGAAGCAACAACACCTCTCTTTCTTTTATTTTTTGTTTTTTACTCTTTTTCTTCATTTTTATTTTATGTGCTAGCTAGGACCCACATAGAGGCGGAACCATCCAACAAGATTTGGCAACAACACTGGGTTCGTACTCGAACTCGAGGAACATAATGACGATACAAAAACAAGGATGAAACAAGAATAGAAGGACTCCTACCTCGAATGATGAGAAAGATGGGCGAACGCGCTCAGCAAAGCTCACGGCAACACACCCTTTACTCACGGTTTCCTTCTCTTATCTCACGGTCACTTCCTCACTCGTGGTTGTCACTCTTAGTCACTTCTTTCTTTGGGTATCTGGCTTAAGCTGAAACTGAAGGTCTTTAGGAGAGGATTAAGTGAAGGAGGGCCCCACAAAAGTCCCACCATTCCCTTTTTATTCCCTCTTGGGTCAACGAAGTTGCTGCAGAAACTCCAGCATTCTGCCTGCTTCCAGCTCATAATTTTTAGCTGAAAATTGTCCTTGGTGCGTTTGATATTCACGCTCAATTTAGCTGCAGTCCCCAAGGCTTTAGCTCTCATTTCCAGCCCATTTCTCCTTCAATTTATTGTCTAATTATCAGCACATTGTGGGTGGCCTATGGAGCTTATTTAATATGAAGAAATGTAAGATTGAGTGGGTGATTAGAACTTGTGAACCGGCGGGAATAGAAAATGTTGATTTTATTGTGTTTTTGAAGGATTCGGGAACTCTAATGTCCTTGTTAATTTAAATTCTTAACGTCAGGTCGAAGGTCCTAAAACTAAGATGCCTATAGTTGCTAAATGCAAAGAAATAAAGTAAGAACTGTGAATGCAAGACTATAAAAGATCGATGTTTTAGGCTAGGGACTAAATTCAGTCGTTGTCGATGAATTCATCCCAATTTTTGATAAAAAGCATGAATAATTTTTAAGCAAAAATTTAGATATCAACAATTTTAATTTTATAGATTTTCCTGCAAGCACCTACCTTTACTGGTTCTAAATGTAACAACAATAAAATATGTAATGCACCCCATGACATCGGGTTGGCAACGTGTTATAGCAATTACTCATGTCTTTTCATGTCATAACCAAGATGTTTCATTATAATTTCAAAGCATGATTTCAAAATATTGGATGAAATTGTGTTAGCTTCGAGTTAAATCGTCTCACACTGAATCCTGATTTCTCACAATAAATCCGTGTTGTGTTTGAATTGTATTCTCCTGTTGTGTCATGAATTGTCTGATTTGATTACGTGTTGATTTCACCATCCAAAATTGAGTTTTTTAAATCAATTATAGACAATGACAACGAATGCACATGTTTGGGATGTTAATGAGTATATTTTTACTTGGTGTGGTGACATTACCTATGCAAGTCAGTTTGTTCTTATCGAGAAATGGGGGCGCTTTGAAGGAGAGAAATGACAAATTTTTTGCTTAAACTGTGGAGAGATGTTGACCATAAAAAAGATCCGTTTTATGTTTTGTGAGCCACCACGATTGCCTGCAAAATTAACGAAGAGATGGAGTAATTCTTGGGTTACGTAGAAGGGGAGATTTGATCAAATCCAACCTGACCATGCCGAATTTTAATTCCAATTTGGGCGTGGCACTTTATCATGAGGTTGATGAAGACTAAGGAAAATATTCCAAAATGATCCCTCGACCCCCTCAACTCAATCTAGAGATTAATGTGGATTCCAGCCATTTGGTACGGAAAATATTTTTATTTGAAACAGTTTCCAATTCTCCATTTTCATTCTCTTGAAAGTGTGTTTGGTTCGTAAAAATGAAAATTAGATTGATTTCTATAAATATCTATTCCATGAATTAAGTGATATACACAACTTGATTAGTATAGATTGACATACATATTTATTAATAGCATAGATCATGGGACATCCTTATTCATTTATATATCTAGAATTATATTACAAATTCATTGCAAGACGTCAAAGAATGATGGAAAATAGATATAAAAATGACTATTATTTATTGGTTGCTGAAAAAGTTTTATCCTAAAAAGTGCGTAGGGGATTAAGAAATTGTAACTTGTTTTATTTCGAGGAAGAGAAATACCATTCTTAAAAATCCATTGTTTTGCAACAATTGAAACATTAATAATTATATAATTGATGGCCCAACCTTGAAAATGTTTACCTTTTGTAAAGAGAAGAATCCAATTGATGCCGGGCCCTTAATAAAATCAAGTCAAATAAATAATCACTTATATTAAACTCATTGAGTTGAGGACAACCACTAAGTCGAATCTTCTCACCAGATTTGCATATTTTATTTATTAACTAATGTTCACCTAATCATATGTCGAATCTTGGTCGTGCGGGCTGTCTTTGTACTCTTTGTCCTGAAATTATGTGGGCAGTGGGGATTAACACCTATAAAGGGCCAAAATAGGTGTTGGTCATTTTGAGAGAGACATTGACTTTGTGAGATAATCATAGCGAAGAAAATATCGACTTTATAATTGTATGATATTCAATAAATTATCCCAACCAAGTTATGATTGGCATAAGTTTGGCCAGTCGGAGCTTTGGCATGCGCGAGATTGACACTGACAAGTATGATGATGCAAGCATGGAAAAGGGAAGTAAAGACTCTTATGCCTCGACTCTAGAATCTCGAGACATGGAAATCATAGCCAGATGCGTGGCACAAACGACTGACGCACATGGTAGAAGCAGTTGACATAATGTCAAACGGTTAAAGTCGGGGAATAGTGCAGGAATGGTTATTTTCAAGTTATTCCTACAATATAAAAGCAATGGAGATCGTGGTCAGACATGTCTCATAAGCATATTGTCCAAAATGTGGAGGACAAGTCATAAAATATGAAAGTGGCATGCTAGACGCTCATAACTATAAAGGGACTAAAGAAGAAGGGCAAATACACTCAATCAAATCGTAACATTTACCTTATTTTATCTCCAAATTTTTGCTCTATGATTATGATTTGAGTTTGCAGTGTCGGACTTTAGCTTAGTCGTGTCTATTTCGTGTTCCTTTTTAGACGTAACCATCTAATCAATAATACATAGATCACATATTATTACATTTGGTAATTTCAACCCGGGCCTTCATTGACGAGTCTTCTTAAGGAAGCAGACCCAAGTGCCCGCATGCTGTGTATCCTTAATTGATACAATATCTTTTTATTGCCTCATGCCCGCTGATACCCTCTTCTTGTTTTTTTTTTTTTTTGGTGAATGGTAATTGCATTAATCTAAGCCAATATGTACAAGCAACGGCACAAGCTTACACTCAAAACGAATAGTGAGTGCAAGGGTGCCGAAATAAAGGACAAGCCAACAAGGCAAAAGCTAGAAGGCACAAATAGCACAAATACGGCCACCTCCTAGAGAAAGACCAAAACAAAAGAAAGCGACCAGCCAGCCAATCAATGGCAACCCAAACCAAAACCCAACACAAAAACGATAGAGCCCAACGCGGCAACCAAGAACAAGGCAGGATGCAGCCAGAGGACTAGAAGAATCCCATGCAGCAAACACTCCACAGTAGGACTCCTAAGGAACCACCGAGGGTGAATGAAAGATGCAAGGGTCAATCCCCCAGCTACGTTGAAGTCTTCTGTTTCTTGGATTGTCCTCAACATTTGTAAAAGTCAAGGCCTTATCCTTGACCACCTTGATGAGATGATTCTTCAAGGCCGGGACCGTGAATGTAAGGTTTCTAAAAAGGATCTCATTCCTGTATTTCCAAATGAGATGGCACAGCGCTCCAAAGGAAAATCGGGCAATGGAGTGATAGAAGTCCTTACCGGGTAAAAATTTCAAAGCCCAGCGAAGGTTGTTGGCCCAACTGCTATTACGCCAAGGAAGGTTGCATCGAGCTGCCCAAAGAAATGCACAACTGGCTGTAATGCTACAACCGAAAAACAGATGATCAATCGAATCCGGCGTCAATTTGCAATAAGGACAAACCGCATCCCCAATCATGCCATAAGATAAAAGAAGGGATTGGGTGGGGAGTCGATTCTTGGTGATAAGCCGAGAGATTGAACGATATCTTGGGGTAATAGCATTATTCCATATCAAAGAAGCCCACTTGACCCGAGGCTTCTTCATCCTAATTAGGTGCCATGCTGACGCCACCGAAAATAAACCGGAAGTACTTCCTACCCAAGTAAAGCGATCCGGTACTTGTGATAAAAGAGGAAGAGGTTGTTCCCAAGACTCTAGTACCGCTCGAATAGACTGACCAGCTGGCGAGAAGAGATCCTCCACCGTAGCAAGCCCGGGTAAACCAGAACGTAGATCAACGAGTCCGAAAATAAAAGGTTGAGGGGGCCTCTCGGTGCCAATTATCGAACCGAAGGACGCGAACGGCCATCTCCTATGCTCCAACGAAAAGAACGCCGAAACTCCGTCCTAAGATGGAGGATTCTCTTCCACGCCCAAGAGCAAGAGGTGGGTTGTTTAACCATCCAAAAACTCTTCCTTTTCAGAAATGTCGAATGGATCCACCTACACCACAAGGATTCCTTGTCCGTAAATAGGATCCAAATGTGTTTTAGCATAGCCGCTTTATTGTAATCCCTCAGCCGACGAATCCCTAAGCCACCTTCCTCCTTTGGAAGGCAAATATCGTCCCAGGAAACCTTGGCCCCACCCCTCCCTAATCCGGGACCCTTCCAGAGGAATTGTTTCAAGATCTGATACCCTCTTCTTGTTGACATCCAAGCAATCCCGAAATCCGTACGAGAACCTAGATGAAGTCTTTTATTACTTGCTTTGGTCCGGATGAGTCTACTTAAGTGAGCCGACCTTGATTTGGGGAATCTTTGGGAAAACAGTACCAATCTGCCACTTTCTTAGATACTGCATGTCTCAATGTCCGAGGCCAAGTCTTTTTGACAGTTTGAGTGGAAGGAATCTTCACTTCGCAATTCACCAACTAATAACAAGCAACGCCGTTTAGGTCTTTCAGTATATCATTTTCGTGCTGCTAAATCCATCCCGCGACCATTATTTTCATGTCTAATGGGTGGCGGTAACAATGTCCACTCCTACGTAGTTCGTTGCTAGCCCTCTTCACCATGCTTGTACCACACACTTTGGAGATTGATTTTGATTTTGCAAAGGGAAGATTACTGGGGCGCCCTTTATCTATCTCCTGTTTCGCATCTTTTCGAGATCAACGTGTTGTAAACTGATTGGACTCTCAAAATGCCGATATGGTCAATGTGTAGTAAACCTAGTGTGCACATTACTGGTTGAACATCTCACACCACCACGCATGAACAGTGATGTTTGGACCATTCACCTGACTTAGGCTTGCATCTTACTTGTTTTATAATGTTAGTAGGTTCAATAATTTTGACCACGCATGTGGATCCCAAAAATTGTATCCGAGGTAGAGGAACGTCATTTTCGGCCATCCAAGAGTCCGCACCACTTGAAAGTTCATTTTTCATTGTCTATGGAATTTCAGTTGCCTCTCAAGTCACTGAAAGCGATCTTCCCTTCATTTGGATTTTGGACACAGAATATATCCAATTTTCTGGCTTTTATTGAAAAGAAGGTGCAATGACATGGTCAAGCCCTGCGTCTAATCACTCTCTTCATTTGATTATTTCTTACTTTAATTTCTCCCGTCATAGGCCAAGAACGTGTAATGACATGGTCAAATCTGCATCTAATCACTCTCTGTTTTTTATTATTTCTTCAGACAGATCAATCTTATCCCTATCATCACAATCACCATCCATCAAACTACTACATTAGTCTAGGAAAATAGGAAATAAAACCAAAAAAATAAAAATAATTCAAAATCTCAACAAAAAAAAAATCGTGGTCCTTGTCTACCACGTCTAAGCAAGTTCGCTGCCCAAGTAGCTTAATTAGGGAAAATTAATTGGCATAAATTAGGGATCTTTGTCCACTTTGGCAAGCTGACTGCTATTGGCTTTAAGCACGTTTTTGCCACCCTTCTCAACATGTCACCCCGCAAAAATTATCTTGCCTGACTAAGATTTCATTTCCATATTGGAGCACGTTGAATCGAGTCAGGTTAATTGCACTAGTATCATGCCACATTGTTTTCTCGCAATAAACTTCTCCGTATAAAGTATTCTAAGTTTTTCACTTTCCTATTGTCTGAAATCGTCGATACATGTGGCTAATGCCAGTTGAATAGACAATGACAGCCTTCTATGGAAGGCTAATGCTCATTTAATTGCATTACTTTGTATCGTGCCACATTCATTTCTCACAATAAACTTCTCCGTCTATAGTATTCTACGTTTTTCACTTTCCTAATGTTTGAAATCGTCAATTCATTCGCTTAATGATCATTGAATAAATAGTGACAGCCTTCCATGGAATATGTATGAGGTCACTACCGAGAAGTGCATGGATCTTGTGATCCAGAGATTCACCTCGGGAAAACTCGCCATCTTTAACAATTCAAATGCAGGATTCAGACAAACAAGATGAACATGTTTAACGGTGTTGGACATGTAGTACAAATCTTCACTACCTTCATCTAGGGGAGATCGTCAAAAGAGAACCCAAATCCAAGCTTATCAATATATTCAGTTGGACCGATTTTCACTCAAAAGTTTAAGTTAATGAGTTATGAGCCAATGTGGATATATTAACTGCTTTATATCACATAATTTATCCGGTGTAGGACTTTTCTAATACAACTCAACATCTTAACTAACGGTGATGTACAGGTATTATGATACAAGGGCACCACGTCGCTAAGGAGGATTTTGATGATTAGCCGACGACGGATGTGCCTTTTCTTGACCAAACATCACTTTCCTCGATTCTTGCTGTACTGGCTCTTCAGTAATCTTAGAAGACGCCCAGTAAAGTCTTCTCTCTCTCTCTCTCTCTCTCTCTCTCTCTCTCTCTCTCCATGTGCTTCGTTGACCTAAAATCTCCCTCCAACGGAGCTAGTTCCATTTCCAACATCTATATCTTTTGATTTGGAGCAACAATCCCGCAAATCCATGGTAAGATCTGATAGACAACGGTGAAGGCTACATTTTTCAGGACTCATTTGCTTCTTGGACCCACCCTTCCAGCTCAGGCGTTAAAAAAAAAAAAAAAAAAAAAAAAAAAACTGGGAAAAAGTATAAGAACATAACTGAGTCAACTAACATATAAGTTCTAACAGGTCTTGTATCATATGTGAACACAAAGTAGTCCATTCAAACCCATCTCCAACCATGTCTTTGAAGACTATATTAGAATTATCATTTTGACTAAGCATATCTACAAGTGACATTTCTCTGTCAATCACTGCTTTTTGATCATTATAGAAACTTACACAAGCCACACCGATGGTTGTAGATACTTTGAGATGATACATCTATAACATATTATTTTCATGTTGGGCAAATCTCATTCTAAGATCACTGGATAATAATGATGGATCACGCTATGTGACGGCTCGATTGCTACGAAATTGCTGGGTAACAAAATTGTATTCACGATCACTGCATCAAACTTCTCCAATTTGACCATCTTCTTGCGAAATAACACCCTGATTTTTATTCCCTGTCCCGGCCTCCGGCCTCTGGACCTTTTTGCACCGGCCTTTGTCTTCTGAAATTTCTATGGTCACGCCTTCTTTTTTTTCTTTCCTTTTTTATTTATATTTTTTACTTGGGTTAGTGTGCTTTATATTGTTCCTTTAGTTTTGTTGGTGTCCTGACTAACGATGCCCCACATTTTTAGTTAGAGTACGACTTCCACTGAATTGTGTCCACCTGACTCTGGTTAGGCCGCAGGCCAGCCATCGCCATTTCGCAGAGTGCTGGCTGGATCCACCTCTATGTGAGGCCCAGCTAACATTAAGATAAAAGTGAAGAAAAAGTCAATAGGTCAAAAGCAACAAGAAAAGGAAGTCGCTACTGCGTGCGTGAGTGTGCCCAGGAGGAGGAGGAGGCAGAAAAGAGAGAGAGCCCACCGAGAGCATCAAGAGAGCGCCGGGAAGAAAAGAAAAATAGGGCCGAATCGAGGGTCACTACTTCGCAATCCTCATTCGAAAGTCAAACGTTAATGGTAGCTTAAGTTTGATATGTTGTTCGTGAGACAAAAAATTATGAGTTGATTGGTTTTATTCATTGAGAACTTTCTCTAAATTGTCCACTCGCAATTAGGGTTTTTTTGCTCTATTTATATGAATTCACTTTTGTGATGAGAAAGTTGTTGACATTTAAATTTTGGTGATCCATTTAATTAATTATTAAGTACAAAGAAAATTGTAATAATATTTAACTCTTGACAAAATATAATTTTCATTAAATTATATGGCATTTGAGCATTTGCATTAATAGTAACAGAAATTTTTTAAAAGAAAAAAATTAATTAAAAATATTATTTATTTTTTTTTTTTTAAGAGAAGGAAAAAGAAGAAGAAAAGACCGGGCGGGCCATCATTTCTTTTACTTTTCTTCCTTTTCTTTCCGCCCGAGCCCGGCTCGGCCCGGCCCGGCCTCTTCTCTTTGACTTCTTCCACCGGTCCAGATTCCTTCCTTCTTCCTCCTTTCCTCTCTTCCCTCATGCTCGCTGAACACAGGACGTAGGTGGCGGAGAAGAGAACGACGTACAGAACCGAGCAGGGACTTCACGGCGTGATCGTCCCGTCGGGGGCCAGGCTGCAATTGGCATGGCCGAGGCCATGTGCGCCGGTGGCCATTTAAAAGGAAAGAGAGGTGGAGAGAGAGATGGAGGGGTTCGGACGGAGGGAGAGAGGAGTCCGCCAAGAGGGAGATTGGGCGTGAGAGAAACCTAGAGAGCGAGACCGAGAGCAAGGAGTCCTCCGGCAGCTCGGCCACGCCGGAGCCTCGTCCGACGACTCCCGGCCGCTCCCTTGAGCCAGCAGCCTCCGGTAAGTCACGGTTCCCTTTCGATTTCACTCGGATTGGGTCGTTTTCCAAGGATTCCGGCTGGGAGGCGTGCGAGACGAACGGGCGTTGCCCGATCCGTCAAAGCTCGCCCTCCATTCGTCATCTCCGAGCCGGGTAGGAACATCCATTGCCCGACCCTCTTTGTGTGAGCCCCTGTTTTAACTTGCTTGGGGCGTGTCGGGCCGGAGCTCGCAGCCGTCCGGTTCATGCGAGCCCCAGCCCCCGTCACCCCCTCGTTTTGTCTCCACTGTTCGGGCATGTGGTCGGTCGAGGGTTCCGGCGCAGGTTTGAGTACTGTCCACGACAAACGGCCGTTCGTCGGGGACAGTCGGGGGATGGCGGCCGAGGCCGTGGCGACGCCGCGGCGCTCGTGTGGCCTGACGGAGACGGGCGGCGTCCGCGGTCGTCTCCGTCGCGGCGAGGACGTCGCGAAACGGGGGAGAACGAGCCAGGTCGGGCTGGCTAGCGGGCCTGGCCGGCCCGGGCTTGTTTGGGCTAGCTTGGCCGAGTTGGGCTGGTTTAGTGCAATTACTGCTTTAGTTTTTCTACTGTGGGCCGGGCTTAGTCTATTGGTTTCTTAAGGGTTTAGCTAAAATTTTGGGTCGGACTGGGCCCGCACGTCAGGCCCATTCCAGCTGAGGGCCTCGCAACCCGGGTCTGTCCCACCCGAACCGGATTCGAGGATCCGACTTGCGTCCTTTTAGGATTAAAAATTATTTTTTAAAAAAATAATTTTAAAAACTTAACTTTTTTAAAAAATAAGAAAATTAAAAATTAAAGATATTCCAAAACAATTATTTATTTTTTCTAAATTAGGGAAAAGATTAAAAAATAGTTTTTGAATAATTTTCTCTTAAAGTGTGTGAAACTCCTTGAAAAAAAAAAAAAAAAAATTGTTTAAAATTGAACAAGTCTTAAGGGTTTTAAAATAGGGTGTAAGTGTTCTTAGGACAAATGTTAAGTTGTTGTTTGTGCATTTCTATTTCAATTACTCTTGATTGCACATTTTCAATATGTTAATTGTGGTTTTCCTTTAGCTTGGTTAGGACTGGTATATTTCCTATTTCTTAGTTAGATTCTTGTTTTCCCTTGCAATTTATTTAATGCTTCATTGGTTACTAATTGATCGGGTAATGATTCGCACTCATATGATCATCTCACACATAAGTGGATAGGTTTAAAATTAATCCAAATTGCCTAACAAACATCTTCTTAAAATGAATAAGATTAGGTACCGAAAAAACACTTCTTTGATTGCATAAAAAGTGGAGATACTTCCATACCTTACTTGATTTTTAGCCGATCCCAATTGACTAGTAACAATTCCTTATTAAAAAAATCATTATAGTGTCAATTTGAAACTTAAATTGAATACCCCAACGTCACACGAAGTATAAGCTTAGGAGAGCCTGCGTCTAAACGAGGGTCGTAGGCTCGTCTTTAAGGCAATAATCATAGACCTATGTTTTTTTTGTTCTTCAAATGGAAAAGGTAGGTCTCAATAGAGTTACAGTTGTATTATTAATATTGAGCCTCTAATATGTGATTAGAGAATAATATTTTATACATCGTACTATTCTTATTGACTAGTGGAAGTTTTTGGATGATTCGCAATTTTTCCCACGTTGGATTTCCACGTAAAACCTCGGTGGCGTTGTTGGTTTTGTCTCCTTATCATTTCGTTGTTATATTCTTATTGCAAGGTTGTATTGGCCGGTTGTTGTTGGGCTAAGTCGATTTCAGTTAGTTTAGTTTTAGGGGAGACATTAATTCTAGATTAGGTTTAGTTCATGGTGATTTGTTGTCCGGTTCTTCCCCGACACAAGTAATGGAAACAAAAACTTGATTTCCCAGAATTCTATTGATATAAACTTGCTTGAAGTGCATAATATCAAATTTCTTATCATCCCAAGTTTGTAATCTTTTGTGAATTTTTTAAGGGTGGTAGACACAGCTATGATGAAAACAAGGAGTTGTTCAGAAACAGGATCTACTAGCCACTGCACATTTGGAGCTAAGTTCGATGTGTTTTTAAGTTTTCGAGGGCCAGATACTCGCACTAACTTCACGGATTCCCTCTATCATGCCTTGCTAGATAAGGGTATACATGTTTTCATCGACAAGAAGGGGATTGACATTGGTGAAGAGATTGGTCTGGAAATTTTGCAGGCCATCAATGATTCGAAAATCTGCATTCCTATCTTCTCCAAAAGTTATGCTTCTAGTAGTTGGTGCCTTCGCGAGTTGAAACACATGATGGAGCGCAGGAAAACCAATGAACTGGAGGTTTTGCCCATTTTCTATGATGTGACACCTGCTGACGTGAAACTTGAAACCAATGTGTATAGGTATCAATTAACTCAGCATAAGCTAAAACATGAGACTGTGACAGTGCGTCTCTGGCGGAAGGCACTCAAGGAGGCTGCTAAAATCAAGGGATGGGACACCAAGGACACAGGGTATGTTAACTCCCTCAACTCCTTTTTCCCTTCTTTCTCGGTTTCTTTTACTCGAATACTGGTTATAATTTGAAGAGCAATTTCTTTCTTTTTTTAATTTTGTTCTTGGCCTGTTCCGCATGTTCTTTTAAGATGTGATCACCAGAAGCCGATCAATGGCTTCTTAAAATATCAAAGACAAATATTGAACCTAGGAATTCTAAACCTATTTAAATTTGAAATTTAAAACCTAAGTGAAAGTGTAACGCAGGGAGTCTTCAAAACCATAAGGACTTCTTGCTTGATGCTGAATGATTCTTGTTCAAAGTGCTTGAATTGTCTTCGGAGACATGTCTTGAGTTGTGGATGATGTTGAGAGTTTTTTGTCTTGAATTCCGCCTCTATCTCTAATGGACCCATATCCTGATCTTCCTTCGTAAGGATCCCAAATTGCCTCTTGATTTGCGTGCTACATGAGAGATGACTTGGAACTGCTTTAGATCTTCTTCTTTTTTGTCAGTTCTTACTTTATTTCTACTCTAACTCTCACTCTCAGACTTTTGCCATGTATTATTGTAGAGGGTGGGAGTCAAAATCCATACCTGAAATTAAATCATCCCCACCCCACCCCCCTGAGAATGTGGGGATTCAAACTCCCCACCTCCCCCTTCTATGTTGGAAGGGTGGCCACTAGGGTAAACCCCAGTAGGGTTCTGCTTTTGATCTTTTAGCTATAAGTAGTTTTGGCCAATGGAACTTTCAGACATAAACTTCCTTTTATGTCTCAAGTCATCCCTCCATTGGAAATTCACAATTGATAAGCCATTCAAATATTCCATCGATGGGTTTTGTGGATAAATTGTATTATTATGACTTATCTTGACATTTTATTGAATGGACCTTATCGAATTAAGTATATTGCGAGGCTTATTAATTTCTCTACGTTTAGGCATTAATTTTGGGTTTGCTGTCAATAAAGCCATAAGTAGGGGCGAGTAACAATTCAGGTTCAACCAGGGAAACGGCTGGAATTGGACTTAATAGTCCATTTCAAAGTCAATTCTCAGAAGTATTGGACAGGTTCATGGTCCAAAGCCTAAGAACCAAGCGGATTCAATTCATTTTCTGATTTGAGCCTCGAAAGTACCAATTCAACACGATAGGACTGTCAATGGATCAGTTCCTTAAAAACTCAAAATGGCCTGAAAAGCCATGAACGCCATCTATTTAGCTTGAACCAAGGACACCCAAGATAGCAATCCGAAATTTATGGTTTTGTGCGGGTGGGTTTTTGTTTCACTATCAGTATCATCTTCTTTGCTTCTTTTCCTTTTCCGCCAGACTTTTTTTTTTATCGGTCATACTCCATTTCTACTCTTAAATCTTACTCTCAGACTTTTGGTCTGCCTCCTTATAGGGTGTGGGAGTCGAAACCCACTCCTAAAACTAAATCGTCCCTGACCCAACCCCCTGAAAAGGTGGGGATTCGAACCCCCTACCTCTTCCTTCCATGTTGGAAAGGTGGCCACTGGGCCGCCAGATTTGTTTGAACTTTTCACTTTTGCAAATTCAATAGTGGTCGTTGGCGTGCTCTACGGCACCGAGAACCGCCAAACTTCCTAACGGCATCCGTGGCTGCCCTATATCTCTCTCTCTCGCTCTCTTCAAGCAGTGTGTGCTCAATGGTGGAAAATCATGTCGCCAGAATCAACATCACATGCTGCATCATCATGGCAAGGCGACCTCATATTAATAGACGTATTTGTTACTAATGTGTCTCTCTGCGGCAGTTTGACGCACTTGAAGGACTATACTTGCAGATTGTTACTTTTTCCATCTATTTTGGTTCCGGAGAGCATCTTTCCGCAAATCTGATTTAATACATATTTTCTACAATTTCAAAGGCTCGGTTTTTCTGTTTTGATTTGAATCAAAACTTGGAAGGACCCACTGAAATAATGTGTTCCAAGCAGTTTGAACATGAAGCTTCATAGCACGAACTGGATGCTTTGGTCAGGTTTTGGGTCAATCCTCCTAGGTTTTCTTTCCACCTCTATAGTATTCAGGTACCAAACCGATCAGGTTGGTTTCTCGGACGGGTATGACTCTAAACCGCTCTATGCATATTTAGGGATAAATGTATTGAAAATTATAAAACTTATTACGAAAGTACAGTTGAGTCCTAAAACTTACAAAACCCAACTAAAGCAACCAGTCTGTGTTATGAGGTCCAAGCCGGTTGCAGGATTGACTAGTTTGGTTCCAAATTTCCCAAAAAAAGAAAAAAAAAAAAAAAAAAAAAAGCAGAATGACCCCTTGGTTAAGTTTCAAGTTCCAGTTCTGATCCCCAAAAAAAAAAAAAAAAATCCTAGTTCTAGCTATGAATCGGGCCACCCAAACCATGCTCCCTTCTGGTTACTTGTGTGATGAATATTAGAAGGAATCATGCAAAACTTCTTGCTCTCTGTCATCACCTTCATTAAAAATTTATTGTATCCTATCACTATGATTGAATCAATTCGGAAACTCATGCATTATCTTTGTCCCTCTATGTCCCACGTTTTGTGGCTTACATCATCGAATGATCTTGTCTATACACATGCTTGTTTTTAATCTGACGGTCACTTAATTATGCTATTTCTACTGACATGCAGCCATGGAGAACTCACACGATTAATAGCTCGTAAACTATTGGTTAAGCTTAAGGTGTCCCCAATACATCTATCCGATGATTTGATCGGTGTCGACCAATCAATGGATGCAATAATAGATTTGTTGAGTGTTGAATCTGAGGACATAAGGCTCATTGGAATATGGGGAATGGGCGGTATAGGCAAGACAACTCTTGCCAAGGTCATTTATCACAAGTTGTCAACTAATTTTGAAAGTTGTAGCTTTATCTCGGATGTACGACAAGCATCAGAAAGTTCAAATTCCGGTCTTCTAAGTTTGCAAAGGCAACTAGTGCATGATATCCTTCAAGAGAAAAGTATTGAGATTTTTAGCATCGATCAAGGGATAAATATGATCAAAGAACGATTTAAAAGAACGAAAGTTCTTATTTTCCTTGATGATGTAAACCATAGGAGCCAACTAATGGCACTAGCAGCAAAAAGAGAATGGTTTGGTTCAGGAAGTAGAATTGTGGTTACAACGAGAGATAAAGATGTTTTGTCCAAATTTCTAGATCAGTTTGACCATGGTTTGACTTATGAAGTTGCAGAGCTGAATAGTGAAGAATCTTTACAACTTTTTAGCAAGCATGCATTTAGAACGAACATTCCTCCAAGTGACTTTCTTAGTTTGTCTAAGAATGTTACTGCAAAAACTGGCGGGCTTCCATTAACTATTGAAGTGATGGGTTCATTTTTCTACCAAAAAGGAAAAGCAACATGGGAAGATACATTCAAAAAGATGGAACGCCATCTTCATGAGGATGTGGAAAAAAAGTTAATGTTAAGTTATGAGGCTTTAGATGAAGAAAAAAAGCAACTATTTCTTGATATTGCCTGCTTCCTTAACGGAGAGAATAAGAGAGATGCAATTTATATGTGGGATGACTGTGGATTGTTTCCGGATGAAGGGATTGATGTCCTACTTTTGATGTCCTTAGTAAAAGTTGGAGTAAAGAATGAGTTATGGATGCATGACCAGCTTAAAGACTTAGGGAAGGGCATTGTACGTAATGAAAATTGCAAAGATTCAGGAAAGCGGTCTCGGGTGTGGAATCATGAAGAAGCATTGGATATGATGATAAGGAAGAAGGTAAAGCTAAGTGCAGCACCTTGTTACTTTTTTATAGCGTAAATCTGTCTAAAATTATTCTTTTTCCAGTTTATTTCGTACTTCACTGGAAGGCCACCAATGAACTGACTCCATTTTGGAATTATATGGAACCAAAACTGTTGCAGAAAGCTATGTGCACTTTGCCTAGGTTAATGAGAAACTTTTTGTCATCGTTGCAGGGAACTGAGACTATTGAAGCGATTTGTGCAAACTTTGACAGAGTTCTTTTGACACCAGAAGAATTTGCGAAAGTGCCAAATATAAGATTTCTCGCAATGATAAATGGAAACCTCTCCGGAAATTTTAAGGATCTCTTTCCAGAACTAAGATGGCTTTCTTGGAAGAATTGCCCTTTATATTTGCAAGCAACCAACTTTTGCCCCAGAAATCTACTCATCCTTGACCTATCGCGGACCCAAATGACAGAAGATTGGAACGGTTGGATTCAACTTCAGGTATGGTAAATTTTTACGTTACAATATCTGTGTACCTTTTTTTTTCCCCACACAAGCTCGTGCATTGCAAGGGGTTGAGAATTGTCTTTTTTGGGTTTTAAATTGAAATAAAAGAAGAAATCCAGCTCTTTAAAAACGTGCCTAAGATACCAATTCTGCACTGCAGATCGCAACTTCTTTGAATGTTTTCAAAATCAATCACTAAATCTAGCTAGAAGTATATTGAATTAAACAATTACTTTACCTTCTATTTGTTAAATCTCGCTTGGTAAAATTGCAACTAAACAATAGTTGTACCGTATTGTAAGTGTGATGTAGAGTGCTATGACTTTAGTGTTTAGTAATAAATACTACTGTAATATATCAAAGTTCGTTGAGGCATAAAATGCTAAAGCTCTGAAGTAGCTACAGCTATGAAGTATTTGCGAACACATTATGAAGCTACAACACCCATTTTTGCAATTGAATCTGCTATAGGAGCTAAGATTATGACTCTATACTGAAACACATCAGTACTGAAGAGGAGGAGACTCACCGCAACTCCATCACTCATTGGCTTAAGTTTTTGGGTAAAGTTAGGTCTTGGGCTCCCTCTTAGCAATCTCCTTTGGCAAAGCACACTCCCAACAAATATTTCTTCACTTAGGTGTTTTACGTACATCCTTTAACAAAATCCTAGTATGAAAATATAGTAATATGATTCTTAAAAAGCTACTGCCCTTATTTTAATGTGTTAAAAGAAACATTAAACTCCATATAGATTTATTATGCTCAAATAATATATAAAGTACTTCTAAATAAAATTTGATGATAAAATATATATGGTTATCAATTAAAAAACGGGACCACAACTATGTGAGAGGAATGGATATGCACAGGGTACTTGTAAAGTTACTTTTGGCGGAATGCTTCCTTAGTCGATTAATTTGTTTATGTTCAGCAAAAAAATTTTAAGGCAAACTCATTGAATATGCATAATCATTTGATAGGTGGCTACGAGATTGAAGGTCCTTAATATGTCAAATTGCCTTGGGTTAAGCACAACTCCTGACCTCTCTGCATTTACATCCTTAGAAAAATTGATTCTAGAGGGATGTAGGAATTTGCTACTAATTGATCGATCAATTGGTCACCTGAAACGTCTGAAACACTTGAATCTAAATGCATGTTTTCTTCTCCAAAAGTTGCCGGTTGAACTAGGTTCTCTGGAAGCTTTGACTGAGCTGCTCATAGATAACTATGTATTCTCTGGAAGCATTAATCAAGTCCCAAGTTCAATCAAAGCACTCGTAAATCTTGAGTGCTTGGTCGTTTGTGGATTTCCCAGGCTAAGGACACTTCCCGACTCGATTGGGATACTGAAATTTTTAGCTAAGTTGGATGTCTCCTACACGGCCATTGAAGAGTTGCCAAAAACTATTGTCTATCTACATAGCTTGAAAGTGTTGAAGATGAACGGAAGTAACATGAAAAAGTTACCCGAGACAATTAGATTGTTGGAGAAACTTGAAGAGATTTATGGAGAGGATTGCTTGCAGCTAACTATCATTCCTAGTGATATCAGTGGACTACCTTCATTGAAGATTTTGAAATTAACAGGAACTCGTGTAGAGGATGTACCAAAGCTTCCCCAAAGTTTGGTAAGTCTATGTCTGTCCTCGAGGGCCACAAATAAAGCTCCAAAGATCTCCAATCTTGTGAACTTAAGAAATCTGGAACTATTCTTCTTCAGCGATGAGTTCACATTTTTAGGATCCAAAGGTGATTCTGATGGGTTCACATTTTTAGGATCCAAAAGCAATCCTGATGGGTCAGGGTTAACTGTTTTAGGATCCAAAAGTGATCCTGATCGGTTCACATTTTTAGGATCCAAAAGTAATCCTGAAAAATTTGTCCGCCCTAAAACAGTGATTGACCCCTACCTTCTTCCAAAAGTGGGAACTTACAGCCCATATTGTATTTTGGGACTTCCAAATATCACCAGCATGAGCTCATATTTGAGTTGCCTTTGCTGTCTGAAAGAACTTCAACTCATCAACTGCAAGAACCTGTACCAGATTGGACAGCTCCCCTCTAGTTTGAGGACCCTTACAGTTCGCAATTGCAATCTTCTTGAAGTTGTTGACCTTTCCAACTTGGAGAATCTACGGGTCTTGTTGATTACGAATTGTCTCCTCCTTCAAACATTGTCCAACTTATCTAACTCTACAAATCTCAAGGACTTTGCAGTTTGGGACTGTCCAAAACTGGTTGAGATTCAAGGTGTTGATGCACTGGAATCACTAGAAAATCTTGCCATCAGAGACTGCAGTTCCTTACCAAGCTTACCTGATCGATCCAACTTGAAGAAGCTAAAGAACTACCGCGTGGAAAATGCTTTCAAAGTCAGCGAATCCTGAATTTTGAGGCTTGGAGGAATTTGTCATCAAAGCAGTGAATGTAAAGCTTATGATTTTCTCCTCTCAATCATAGAAAACACACAGAGTTCCGTCATCACTTTGAGAAGACAATTGGCATGAATGCTATGAAACGAGAATACTTTCCCCGTGATTATATTCGGACCATCGTGAAGTCATAAATTTATCTATTACGTACCGGTGATTCAACTTATATTTCAGGATAACCACTTTTGTTGTGCATCGAAAGGTTAGTCGTTTCTTTCCCGATTTTTTGTTCAACAGTTTGCTTAATACAAGGGCTCATTTTACGATGGTGACTGAGTTACGAACTATGCAGAGGCCACAGAAAAATGTGAAGTTTATGTTTTGTTAGGTTTCTAGCGGGTGTTCTAGGCACTCTTCAACGAATTACAATTTTAATATGTTTAGACAATACCTTCTCAGACATTCAATCTCCTACACAAGACTTGAAAAATCATGAAGCACTTGATCTCTCCAAATCTAGCTTACTTTTTGCAGTGAAGTAAAGTTCTATGAAAATAATCATCAATGCAGCAATTTCTATTGATTCAAGAATATCCTACCGCGGCCTGGTGCAAGTAATTTGTTCAAACATGGATTCGTCAATGTTCTTAATAATATGAAGTTGCTAGAGGAACACATATGTACATAGATAAACACGCATTTGAGTATGAATAGAATAAGACCAGACATAGTAGGAATCTAATAATTTTCTTTGTTCTAATGTATTACACGATCAAGTTGTTTGTCATTTCTTCACAACCACAAGAGGTTAATTATCCTATACATATATATGAATTTCAGTATACTAATTGAGTACAAATGTTTGTCTTTGTCAGAAGATGTATAAATGTTTTATTCTCATTGAATTAATTTTTGATTGTTAACTTGTTTATGGATGCAATCATTTTAAGTTGGTGTGGCCGTCGTGTCTTTTCAATCTTTTTATCACGATATTATGTGGAGACCTGCCGTTTGGTTTCGGAAAATATTTTAAATTCGAACAACACTTTCCAGCTCTCATTTTCCGTTTTCTCGAGAACGTGTTGATTTGTAAAAGTGAAAATTAGATTAATTTCATGAGTATCTGTACCATAAATTAGTTAATATCTACAACTTACCCAATATGGATCAACATATATGTTCATTAACAGTATTGATCATAAGACATCTTTATTTGTCTATGTATTTGAAACTATATCATTTATTTTATAGGTGAGGCAAATTTCTAGATTTCTGGAAAGAGTATAAAAAGTATTAATATGAATCGATATGGTACATTTATTTCATAAAATATAAACATACAACAAGAAGCAGCATTCTTATTAAGACTAGAACCCTTAGGGAAGAAAATCGATTTATGAATGAAATCATATAAAAAAAAGTATCCAGATATTGGGGAAACAATCAATTTACCTTTTAATGTCGAGTCAAGATCAATTAGGAAAGATATAAAGCATTTGGTTGAATTCTTCTTTGGTGTCAATGTAAATGTGGTAAAATTACGTTAAGAATAAATTACTAGAGAAACTAGTGATAATCAATACGACATCAAAGATTTACATTGCTCATTCCCGAATGTTGTAGTCACTCCATGGAGAGAGCCAATTGCCAAGAAGTCCACTATAAATCTAGAGAATGCAGAGTTTACAATCACTCAGTTGCTCAAGTGTTTTCCGGTGATAGATCACATCCAGAGCAAACCCGCAAATTAATCTTATAGTCTCTCATAAAAAACTCACAAAAAGTAAATCCTAATGCTTCTATTGTATTGGACTGAAGTGGTAATATTCATAACATAGCATAAAAACAAACAATACAAACTAAAGTTCTTATTTAGCTAGGACTTAAAGGGAAGAAAATAGATTAATGGATGAAATCAAATATCCATTAAAGACAAACGTAGGACAAAAATAAAGAAATAAGTCAAGCTCTTCTTTGGTGTCAAAGCAAAAAATTTGAATAGCCATCAACTCTCCATAAAAGGTCAAAGAATGGGACCTAATCTAGGAAATAAAATGCATTACAGACATGTGATCCTTACACCTTAACCAAGTTAGTCGATTCCTCTTCTTTAAGAAAGAATTTGTATCAAAATAATAACTATAGAATGGCAATACATCTGTGCAC
This sequence comes from Eucalyptus tenuipes, assembly GCA_014182365.1. NCBI lineage: Eukaryota > Viridiplantae > Streptophyta > Magnoliopsida > Myrtales > Myrtaceae > Eucalyptus > Eucalyptus tenuipes. The sequence continues at coordinate 14,354,316 of CM024539.1, read as the reverse complement.
AACTTCTACCCCAAGCACATGCAATGGAGCCGTAGACAGACAAGTATTTTGATCAATTGACATCATTGTCGTAGTAAAGATCGCAACCAAAGGAATCACTGCTCCAAGGCATTTAAGGGAGTTCATGAGCGTCTCTACCAATAAATTGATTATTGACGAAATGAAAAAAGGATTTAATTCTTATAGAATCAATGCAAATCGAAATATTAATCATTCAACCAATTTTTTTGTCTATAAAAAATGACACAATATTCATTGTGTACCAAACTCTGAAAATTTCATTGGTTCACAAGGAAAAAGCCCAAATTTTAAATCGAATGTATGATGAAAATGCTATATTGCCAAGATTGATCTGGATAAATTCATTGTGGGACATCAAAGAATGACTAAAAATACTGAATTAAGAATTCTAATTTACTTCAATTCGAGAAAGAGAATTGTTATTCATAAATAATACAGTATTTTGCGACAACTTTAAACCTGTGTGGCAAATTTGTGGACGAAAGCAAACTTTCCAGATAAAAAGAAATTGATCAAACAAAAATTCTTTCTTTGGTATTATTATTGATTGGAAGACTTATTATGTATGAATCAACATTAGTTTAAAACTAATAATAGGATCCGTTTCAGTATGATATAGATACGGATATATCCATGATTGCAATTTGTTAATGATGCATTTCATATACATTTTTGCCATATATGTATGGTGTTTAAAACAAAGAATTACACCTATGTATTCTCTTTCCTTCTAATCTAATGCATGAATACTAATTCAATAAATGTAGTTTGACAAGTCAATCAAAGTAAGTGGTTACAAAATTTAAGTGCCACATGGAGGGGCAAGCATATCCCACAAACAAAATAACTGGTTCATCATACCTTTTGAGTTGTGTGATTGACATATAATTATTTTCTTCATATTAACAAGTAACACCTCATAACACTTCTTATGCATATCAAATAAGGAAATATTTGATTTTTAAAAATAATGACCATGCGTTTTATTAGACAAGTTAATGCAGTGAAAATTACATCATTCCCTTATTTAATGGTTTGACGAGTACTCTACTAATATTTTCTAATGAAATCATTACAAATTATAATTTAACACTTGTACATTTTAATGATATTACCAATAATTTTTCAGTGAAGAGATACATAAATGTTTGAGAATAAATATCCTCTTTCTAATGACGATAACTCGTGATAGGCAAGTATTTGGACTACGGAAAACAACACTAATCTCATAGACAGATGGTAGGCCTAAGCATGGAGTTGTTTACGTTTGGTAAAGTGACAAAACCAATTGATGTCATGCCCCTAATTTAAACAAGATTAAACCCATGGAGTTGATGACAACCACTAAAATTTGTCATCTCACTAGACCTGCATATTTTATCCATTAACTAATTTTCAAATAATCAGTTGTTTTATCTTGTTCTGGCTGGCTATCTTTGTACCTCTTTTCTTATGTGAGGAGTGGGGATGTATTAACACCTAAAAAATGGCCAAAAATAAGTATCGGTCATTTTCATTTTAAAAAAGACATTGACTTTATGAGACATCAGTCATATCAAGCAAGATATTCACTTTATAATTTTAAGTCTTAGCGCAATTAATTCCAACAAGGTTGAAATTGGTAAAGGTTTGACCAGCGGAAGGTTTGGCATGTGCGATATCAACGACGGGAAATTTTACAATGCAAGCTCGGGATAAAAAAAAAAAAAAAAAGAATAGAGATTGTTAGGCCCCACAACCTCATAATCTTCGACGTGATCCACTTGGATGGGAGTTGGGGAATGACGGGTTCAAAGGTAATGCTAAGTTGAGGACCAATGGTCCTCAACCAACATGAGATTTTTCAAACTCTTACCTTGTACGACATTGGAAATTTCATTTTAATTCAATTAAGCCTAAATGAATTCTATCATGAGGAATCATCACTAACCTATTGGGGTCAATTAGATATCAAATGAAGCATGAGAGGATACCTCAATTCTTACACAATCTGAAATCTAAGATCGAGAACTCAATTACACTAATCGTCTAACTAGAACCTTTTTGATATGTAAACTTGATCATTTGTTAACTAATTGTCACATGCAATTTTTTATTTAATTATGAGTCCTCAAGTTCTTGTCCGCTAAATGTCCATGCGATGTTTTTTCTATTTAGTATGATTCTAAAACGTAACCTAGCCATTCAACTAAAATATGCAAATCACAACTCAGAAAAAGCAATATTAAAGGATTACAAATAATTAAGTAAAGTAAACTTGATACTAGTTGGGTAAGGAACATAACATGGCTTTGTTATTAAACTTCATAATAGCAACCCTGTGACCTATATTCGAATTGAGTCAAATTCCTTGCCTAAAAAATCAACCTACAAAAAATCAAATTATGTCAAAGAGATTTGCTAAAAAAGTTTAACTATATATACTAACTAAACGAAATTAAGCAAAATCTAATTCTAAAATCTAACAACCTAAATTGCTTCCAAGCTAGGCCCTTGGGCCCGGTCCGAATATGGGCTGTTGTGGACTCCAAGTCTGGGTCATGGACACAAATCGGGCTTTGTTACATCAAAGCCCTCTTCTAGTTATAAACTTTCAAAAACCCATTTTGCAAAAATGCAACCTTATTAGACCAGATTCAGCCCAAACCTAATTAACCAAGTAGAGCCCAAAACTATTCCAAACAAAGTTAAGCCCAAATCTACCAAAATAAGGACAAGCCCATCAAAATCAACTTAAATCTATCTCCTACCATAACTAAATGAGCCCATCCTATTTCTTCCGCCGTTTGTCTTCTTTTCCTATTTCGTTTTTCTTTCTATTTTCTTTTTTTTTTTCCTCCCACCATCTTTCACGCGTAGCTTCCTATTCCTTAGAATTCCCAGTTTCATCCTGCTACAATAAACCTGGAACGAATCCAGAAAATATCTCAACTTCAATGGACAAGAACCGGAAGGCCTTCGTTGATCGATTATTACATGAGATGCACGATACAAAACAGAGAAAAGATGGATTCAGCAATACTCTCAGCAACGATTAGATATGGCAAGAAATCATCACGCTTAATAACCAACCAAATGATGTCTATTGAGTAAAATGTATTGATATGCACCCAAAATAATCCACAACCGAAGATAAATTCCCTTACGTCAAATAAGTGGTGGGTGAAATTAGTGGAATCATTTAGGTATGAGTACATCTGAAGTTTCAAAATTTATTACAAAAGTATAATTGAGTTTTAAAATTTATAAAAAGAATGTAATCAATTTCTAAAATTTTGTCGAATTGAGTTGCTGACGTAGCTTTTTTTAATAACATAGCTAAATAATTAAACATAAGGTTAAAATGAATATTTGATCTAAATGATCTTTAATATAAATTTTATTAATTGAATTATAAAAATAAACTATATTAATAAGAAAAGGGGTAGAAACCAGGAGGGCCGCAAGTCCAGCGACCCCGTCGGCCATCCCTTCCCACATCGGCCCTTCTCAGAAATGATAGGGCAGCGGTGGCAACGGCTTGCTTTTTTAAAATTTAATTTAAATAAAATTTGTATTAAAAATTAGACATGCACCAAAATGAGCCTCGCCACATAAGATAAAGAAAAAAAAAAAAAAAAAAGCCCACGTAAGTATTTTAGTCAAATTAGACAAAGTTAATGGACAATTGAACCAACTTAACAAGTTTTAGGACTTGACTTGATTGCAAATTTTTAGACTCAATTGTACTTTTATGATAATTTTAAAACTTATAGTGCACTTATCCCAATTATTTATACATATAATTCAGGCAACAACTCATGCTAATCTATCATTTTTAACATTACTGGAAACTTAGATCACCAACTCGATCACAACTCCAACACAGACATAGCAGTTTTTCGGACAAACACCATCCAAGACCAGAGGTTGTGGGTTTTCTTCCACAAATTACCGAGAATAAGATAGGTAATTCTTACCTTATGGCATCTTCGACAAAGAAGAGCGTCGGTAACTTTACGGCAACAGATAAGCTTGGCTGAAAGGAGTTTTCGATCGCGATTTCCAATCAAAACGATGACCGGGGACTTCATAGTATTTCATCGGCAAAGATTTACGCCGACGATACGACTCAAGGGCAAAGATCCTCAGGTCTTCCGGCTGAAGAACCAAGTGAGGCAATGCAGAATCCATCGTGGAATTACCGGCACTGAGCAACGGCGACCATGTGCATTAGGCAACGATTCCCGGATTTACTCTTTACCGATGAGGTGTTTTGCGCTCAATGTGTGCGTGAGTTGCCCATTTTTTCCAAGAAAAATCTGTGTTCCCTCCCCCAGTGCCTTGAGAAACTTAGCCAAATAAGAGAGGGGTTTTTCCTTTCTTACTGGTGCCGCTTGCCTCCTGCCCCTCCCCGAAATAAGATGAGAGGAAAAAGGTGGGAGTTTTTCTGTAGAGTTTTTACGTGGTCATGGCAAATGAAGTGATCTCAAAGAGCGTAATCCTACGGTGTCAGATACCATGCTCTAGATGGTTAACTAGCTCCATAGGTTCATATTTCTTTAATTGGATGCGAAGTTTCTAAGTATTACCATCTCTAAATCATATATCTAAAAAAAATAGAAATTAATGAAATTCTAATTTTTTTCTGTTAAATGTCAAATTCTTCGATTTGACCGAAAGCTCGACCTTGAATTATTTTTATGAAAATTTGAAATTTAAAGACCTAATTTTATGCATCTATACTAAATTGAGATTTATACGCAAATTTTTTTTTTTTACTTATTTGTAATTTTTGGTCGAGAGTTCATTTTTTTTTAAAGTTTGACAAAAAGGCAATCCAAAAGTTAATTCTGATTATTGAACAAATGATGCTTAAATAATAAATACTAATAAAATGCAATGCTCCTAATTACTACATGAGACCCTAAGGATACTTGATTGATTTTTTTGTCAAAAGCGAGACTCGCCACAATCTTGAATCTCAAACCTCAAATTTCCTAATTTAAACCGTCGAGAAAATTCATATGTCAACAATCATGGAACATGAATATCATAATCAAACATGTGGCATAGGTGACTAGCATACATGTGGTTAGCATACACATGGCAAAAACAGTTGACTTAATGCGAGACCGGTTATAGTCAGAAAAATTTGCGAGAACAGTTAGTGATGGAAATTGTGGCGAGGCACATAGTAGAATAAGGTTAGCATACATGAAGAAGCAGTTAGCATGAATATCGAAGCTATCACTGGAAATTGACACTAACCGCGTCCAAAACTTGATGGACACGTCGAAAACGTGGAGCAAAACGCAGAGCAAAACGCAGGGTACCGGTAACTTGTTTCAACAACCACTTTCTATAACAATGCCAACACCTATATAATTGGTTGGTGATCATTTACCATCCTTGTACCACACATTTTGGAGATTGATTTTGATTTTGCGAAGGGAAGGATATTAGTGTTACCTATACCTATCTGCCACTTCTTTTTTCATGATTAACATTTCGTAGACCCAACGTATATAAGTAATATTTTGGACTCTCGGGCCGATAATATGGTCAATTTGTTGTAAAACCTAACAAACATACTACATGTTCGATTTTACATGCTATTACACCTAAACAATCCAATGTTTTTCAGATTGGTCCATCTCAATTCAGATTCGCGTCTTACACTGCCCGTTATGCTAGTATGATATTTCATAAGCCCCGAATTTACCTACCTAGTACCTAGCTTCCTCATCCATTCAAAAGAAAGAAAAAAAAAACGCAAGGGTATAATCTTTTGGAGACACTGCACTTTCTGACCAACGAAGAATCCGCACCGGGCCCATATCTGAAATTCTCATTGGGCCTATCACATATTTTTGGGCTTTGACCACGCGCTGTCGATCCAAAAAGCTGCAACCTGCACTTAAAATTCCATTTTCAGCAAGTCTGCGGAAATTTCAGCAGCCTCTCTCAAGCTCAACCCCCTCAAGTCGCATTCGAGCAAAGACCCAAGTCATCGAAAGCAACCTCGTATTCGTTCACACCGGAATTCCAAGGCTCATGTTGAAAAGTAAGCGCAAACGACACGGTCAAACCGTGGGCATCTAATCGCTCTCTCTCTCTCTCTTTCCGTCCTGATCATTCCTTAATTTAATCGCGGTACTTCGGACAAAGCCAGTCTTACCCCTGTCGTTCATCATCACCATCATCACCGTCCCCATACATCGACCTAGTTTACAAGTCTCGGGGAAAATGAGTAATAAAATATATAAAACGTCGAAATCTCACGAATCTCGTGGCCCTCGTCGACCACGTCCAGGCATGATCCGCCGCCCAAGCAACTTGATTCCTGGAAAAATAATTGGCGTGGATTTGTTGGGTCTTGGTCAAATGTGGCAAGCTGGCTCCTGTTGGCTTTAATCACAATTTTGCCACCTCTCTCAAAGTGTGGCTGCAAAAGGAAAGAGGCCAAAAGTTTTATGGTCATTCACATTGGTGCTACAATTTTTCGTTGAATTATTTTAATATCACTTAAAAAAAATAATGACTTAAAAATCCAAAGTGATAATTTTTTATTAGTTTCTTCGACGGCCGTAGCCTGTTGGCATGCCTAATCAGCATATATACTCTTAAATGACGTCATCTATATGTTTTACCCCAAATAAAAATCCTAAATCGAACAATCGAGCATTTTCCAAAATTTGAAACCCTAATTCTATTTTCTTTAAAATTAAAAGTTGAATCTTGCAATGGACATAAGCAAAGATCGAGTAGACAACATACATATGGAGGTCTTGGGTAATCATCATAATTGAAAATTTTATGAGAGAATCAAATAGACATGTGTCAATTTACATGCATGACAATCACAGAGGCACTGAAATAGAGCGAAATAGAGCGAAATAGAGCAAGAAGGACCAAGCGAGCTTGAAACACTTCAAGTTTGCTAGCCGACAAATAGAGCAAAATAGTGAGATGTAAACTCTTGGACCCACTTTGTGTTTCGCCACCAACGCATATTCCCGGACCAGCTCGTTGAAACAGCCTTCGCCCTGGCTAACCTCCAGATCGGCACTCAGCAGCAGGAATTGACAAATCGCACCGCTTGGCTGAACCCTAATCGGATATGGCTTCCACCGCAGAGGGCACGGTGAAGATCAATGTGGACGGAGCTTTCCCCACAATGAATCAAATGGGCGCCATAGCAAGCATCGCTCGCGATCACACGGGCAGCTTGATCGGAGGATTCACCCGCACCGTCTCCGCATCCTCTGCTCTCGAGACGGAGATCCAAGCATTATTATACACTCTCAAGGATCTGTTACAGCAACAACAAACTGAATCTCACCTGGTGTTGGAGTCCGATAGCCTCATTCTGGTGGAAACCATCAATCGGTGCCGTCCGCCGCCGTGGGAGTGTCGAGCCCTCTTTGCCGAAAGCGAAGAGTTGTTGCAAAGTTTCCGAAACCTCAAGGTGAAGCACTGCCGTCGGGAAGCAAATGCCCTAGCTGACTGGGCCGCCAAGGCCCACGGAAGTGGGTCCATTTCGCCTAATTGGATTAACTCTCCTCCTCAACTCATGATGGACATGCTTTGTATTGAAGCCCTAGTTAAGGGTTGTTCCTATTTTCCTACGTGAAGCACAATATCAATATATTATCTTTTCCGACCAAAAAAAAAAAAAAACTCTCGGACCCAAGCTCACCAAAATTAGAGCAAGGAGGTATTGGCCTCAAATCAGGGTTCAAACCAGAAAGCAAGGATTCTCGAAGCATTTTCGTTGGCAAAGAAAGACCAAGCGAGCTCGAAGAACTTCAAGCTTCCCGACCAAGAAACAGAGCAAAAATAGCATGATTTGCAGCGTAGCTTGGAAACGGTGAATTGCAATAGCAACGATGGTTATTAATGGCCTGGAATCTATGAAGGAGATCTGAAAATGAGAGAATTCAACGAAAGGATTTTCTATTAGCTCTCCACAACTAAAAAGATGACTCTTCCTTTTTGTGACCGAGCTCCCTATTTCAGTTGTGGCCAAGCTTGAGGTGGCTGAGGATGGAGATATGACAGCGACTGTCAGTGATCGAAGATAGCCAACGGTGTCTCGAGGGTAACGGAGATGAAGGAGCCTTCTCAAATCCGATTCCAAGAGAATTTTTTCCGTCTATTTTGAGATAGGCTTCATGGGATGTCGTCTAGGCTAGCCTTCATGTAATGTGTTTAGGCAGGCCAATCACATGAGAAGTCCACAGTGGACTTATTTCTAATATAAAAAAGGTCTCGTCAAATTAAACATTTTATCATAAAAAATATCTAATAATTTTGATTAGAATTTATTGCCATATGCACTTAAATGATTATTTTCTTCTTCAATTTGACACTTAATTGGATTAGTAAAAAGTTTTAGTATTAAAGTAAATGTCATTAAATACTTTTAGGATTTTTAGTATCCTTATGCCCGATATAAATATTATGTTTATCTTGTACGATTGAAATTTCATTTCAGTAAAGGACTGCATTAAATCAAGTTCGATTAATTATGTCACTGTCGCGCTACATTCGTTTCTCTCAATAAATTTTTCCCCGCATTTGGCTAATGCTTATTTAATGAAATAAGGACGGCCTTCCATGGGAGGCGCATCGTGACGATCCAAATGCAGTGTACGGGACGAGCGGGAGGAACACGCTCATCGTGCGGCGCGAGCGTTACGGCACGAGGCGGCGACCAGTACGACGTCGTTCGGGGACGATTTTTCAGAACGACACGACGTCGGATATGCCTTTTTCTTCCCCTTGTCCAAACGTCGCTTTCCCCCATTTCCTGATGTACTGTCCGTCTCTTCAGTGGTTTAGAAGACGCCCCAGTAAAGTCCTCTTCCCTTCTCTCTCTCTCTCTCTCCGCGTGCTTCGTTGACCTGAAATCCCTCTCCGACGAAGCTCGGGATGCCCTTTCCCGAGCTGTAGATCTGTCGATCTCGAGAGCCCATCTCGCGAATCCGAGGTAAGATCTGATGCGCGGTTTCAGTTTCCTTAGTCGACCCCTGTAGCTGTCTTGGGTCGTGTTCGATTTTCAGCGAGATCGTTCCCTTCCGAAGCGTTTTCCCGTCTCTAATCCGCTGTTTCGTGATCTGGGTTTGCTTCAGATCTGTCTGTAAGGGCGGAAAGGCTCCGGCTTTGAGAGCTCGAGCGGCGACCGGGCTTTCGGCTTCGAGGGTTTTTTTTTTTTTTCCGAGCGTCTGGTTGGATGATCTACTTCCAGATCTGGACTTGATAGAGCTAGGCCGAGCTGTGGTTTTGGAATCGGGACGTGGGGAAATGGCGATGCCGCTGAAGGACGATTCGATTGACATTCGGGAGGTGTGGAACGATAATCTCGAAGAGGAGTTCGCGTTAATCCGCGAAGTCGTGGACAGATTCAACTATGTCGCGATGGATACCGAGTTCCCCGGTGTTGTTTCGCGCCCGGTGGGGAATTTCAAGAACATCAGCGACTATAACTACCTGACTTTGAAGAATAACGTTGATATGTTGAAGTTGATCCAGTTGGGGCTCACGTTTTCGGACGAGAACGGGAACTTGCCCACTTGCGGCACGGACAAGTACTGCATTTGGCAGTTCAATTTCCGCGAGTTCAACGTGACCGACGACATGTTTGCTGGCGATTCGATCGAGTTGCTGCGCGAGTGCGGCATTGATTTCAAGAAGAATAATGAGAAGGGGGTTGACGTGAGACGCTTCGGTGAGCTCTTGATGTCCTCTGGGATTGTTTTGAATGCTGATGTTCACTGGGTTACCTTTCATAGCGGGTACGATTTCGGTTACCTGCTGAAGTTGTTGACTTGCCGGAGTTTGCCTGATACGCAAGTGGGGTTCTTCGATTTGATCAATATATATTTCCCCATGGTGTACGACATCAAGCATTTGATGAAGTTCTGCAACAGTCTTCACGGCGGCTTGAATAAGCTTGCTGAATTGTTGGAAGTTGAGAGGTTTGGCGTGTGCCATCAAGCTGGGTCTGACAGCTTGCTCACGGCTTGTACTTTCCTGAAGTTGAGGGACATGTTCTTCAGTGGCTCCACAGAAAAGTACGCTGGTGTATTGTACGGCCTTGGTGTCGAGGATGGACTGAGTACTAATTAAATGAAGATAGCTTGGGAAAGATTTGATGAATATTTGTAGACTACTTGCGTGTGAAAGTTCTAGTTCTCTTTGTAAACTTTGGCTAATTGTTATGTTAGTATGACCTGCTTTTAAGTTTGTATGCTCTTTAAGCTGTAACCAAAACCTTGAGTTGGCTTTAGCTTGAGCTCTTGTAAATTGTTGCAATTAGTCTTCTAATAAAGTGTTCACAATTCCTTCTTATATCCACTCTCTGCTCATTTTTCTGCTCATGCTAATGCTTTATCTCATTTCACCTTTTATTTTGGTGTATGCATCATTAATAAGCTGTTAACTCCCATTTAAATTGTATCCTTTATTTTGATTTCCTGACATGAAGATTTTATGGCAAGTAATCAATTAGGTGTCCTGTATAGTGCATTCTAGTTACTATGATCAAATGTGGAAATTACAGTTACGTGCTTTAACCTGATACTTACATTGTTTGCAGAGCTTCGTAAGACTACAATTGTGTACATTTGCTTTTGCTTACTTTGGAGCATATAGTGGCATTATTGCAAGCATCTTTGATTCGTGGCTATTTAGAGTCTACTTTGCAACATATTAGCTTCACTTGAATTGTATTTGCCCAGTTGATTATGTAAGAGAGTTGTGGCAAATCAGATGCTCTATATTTGCTCCCTAATTGTAAATTTTTTGCACTGTTGTCTTGGTCTATTTGAATGACAGTGTCAATTGAAAGTGTCTATGAATTATGATTACTCGAACTTTACTTGTGCCAGAGGTGCTGCAGATGCATCACCGGAGACTTTGCTGAAAAATTGCACTATAGCTGGAATTGATAGACGAGTGTTTCCATCTAGTGTCTTTCTGGCTTATTCTGGATCAACTCCAGCAGCTTGGTACACCAATTCTTCAACCTCTTTATAGATGGATAGACTTATTTTTTTTTCCTTCCAGCATCATTTTAATTGAATATGAGATGATGCTTGCTGAATGGTGAGTTAATAATCCAGTCATTGAAACTAAGTATTTATTCCGTCTGTTTGCTGAGATGCTGGGCGTGGAGGATGGATAGAGCGCTAATTGAAAACGGATATATGGGGAGAGATTGATGAATGTCTGAGGACCACTTGAGTGTGAGGATCATAGTTTTCTTTGTAAACTTGGGCTAATTTTTTTGCTACAATGATCTGTTTCTCAGTCTGCATGTTTTCTAAGCTGTAACCAAAATCTCAAGTTACTTTAGCCTGAGCTCTTTGTTTTTTGTTGCAATTAATCTTTTATCTTAGGTGCTTTCAACTCCTTATAATGTTGACTCTCTTTTCATCCTCGTGTTCATGCTTTATGCTCATCTTTGCGTCACATTACATACTTCTTTGGTATGTCTCTTTCATATAGAACTTATTTTGAGTTGCTACTATTATCTTCATTCTATATCCAGGGGCATGGATGGTTCAAATATAAATGGGTTGCTTAAGTCTGTTACATGATAATTGAATATCATGAATAGTGCGCGCGGAATTATCACATTCAAATGTGCAAGTATCGACTGCCAGTGATGATGACCTAGTGGTAAGGGCACTAATTTCACAAATGCAAAGTCCGGTTGTTGAATCTGCTCGCGGTTGTATGAATGGGTATTTCGCTTTGTTAAAATGGATTCTGAGCCTGTAATTTCTTGGTGGGGCTATGGTGACAGGGTCTGCCCACCTTCGATTGACAGGTCACAAATGGGGCTAAGTCATGACTTGCGAACATTTCATCGTGAGATAATGCCCACCGACGGTAGACATGCTGGTTGTTCCTCCTTGCACATTCTGGATTGGCAAGGCTAAGAAAGCAAAGAAGTGGCAAGTAGAGCGATACACTGATTGTTGTGACGTGATCAACCAAATTTTGCGTGTTTCCATAATTTACTAACCTTGATGTTCAGTTTCGGAGTATTGCATTTGCAACATTTGGACCATTGAATGGAATCATAAACACTTATTTGATCATGGCTCATTTTGTCTTTGGGCATTGATCAGTGATGAATAAATTTCTCTGCACAATACTACTTTTAGTTATATTGAATCTATTCTCTTTGATTGTTTAAGAGAAACTTGTGACGGATAGAATGCTTCATGTTTGCTTCTTTCTGCATCCACATCTCAGTTTTTCTGAATAAAAATCTGTCGACAGTGGCTACAGAAATTGTAGAAGGCACTGCAGATGCATGACGGGAGATTGTGGCAGATAGAGTGTGCTCGCTAGCTGAATTAATCTGAGGCGCATCATCTTCTGCCTTATGGGGATTGATTCAAATCTACTTGATATAACCATTCTTCAACTTTTCAGGTTTGTATGCACTATACCTTTTCCGTCCGCTATTATTATTAAACACAATGTGAATAAGATGATGCATCTCAACCTGAGGAGAGAATGATTCCTGTTGCTGGCGTTAACTGTTCTATGTATGTGTTTGCGGATATGCTGCACGATTCATTTTGCACTTTAACTTGCCCATTTTTAGTTTCCTTACCTCTACTGTCCTTGGAATGCCCGTGTTGTTCATTAATCTTCAAGCCAGAAGAAAACTATTTCTGAAAAATCACTCCATTCATTTTATTTCTGCTTATCAATATCTTCAGTTACTGAGCTCAACGATTTTGATCTCATTTCCAACCCCTTGATTTTGCACTTGAAAGATTGAGTGCACGGTGCTTGTTCTTCGCTAGAAGCACCCGGACTACACAATTCCTCTAGCCACAGCTTTGCAAAATTACCAATCGCTTTAGTCTTTTACCCAATTATATCGTCCTTTGGTCAGCAACTAATACTTTCGATACTTGTGCTTTACGACACTGAAAAAAGGGAGATGCTACTGCATGTTATTTCTCATGTTCTTCACTTCACTGTTCATTGTTAGTTGTTGAACTTGGCAATCGCAGATGTTTGATGGAAAAAGGCTGGTTGTGTAACTCAATGAAAGGAATCTATTTGAGCAAATCAGAAATTGAATTATTGAAAGGTAGATAAACATACACACACAAAGGCTCCCACTTTCCAATGATATGAACAGGATATCCTTGGAGATCATGAACCTTAAAGATGAGAGATTTGAGAATTTTTCCGGGAATAATTGTAAAGTTGTCTGAGAGAAGTCAACAATTGACCAAATTTCAAACGAGTTAAATGCATTTATTGCAATCGTCACATGCTACGAACAGTCTTTCCAAGTTCATCAGTGATCCCAAGCTCTTGAGGCTGTCATCAGTAGAAGGGTAAGAAGCAAACTTGTTAGAATCAACACGTGATTACTGTGTGTAATGGACATTAAAAGGTGATTTCTTTGGTACCTTGTCTTGAGATGATCCAGTTCTTGTCCTGGCCGAGAGCCCAGAAGAAGTACCCACCCAAGCGCTGAGACCGGGCAAATCGGACCTTCCTCCGCACAGACTGAACATCGTCATAACCAATCCAAGAGACTCCGACATATGAGTAGTACGACACCGACTCCTCGTCGAATTTGACTGCTGTATGGTTCTGCACATTAAACTCAACAATCTGTTTGTATGTCAAGGTACCGTTTCCAGGACCCATTCCAACAGCTGGAGCCCCGACGCCCGTAACATTTGGATTCTGGAGCGTCCATGTCCTCCCATACAACGGTAGGCCCATCACCAGCTTTCGGCGCGGCACACCAGCTCGAATCCACGAACTGATTCCATAGCTCGTGCTGATGTTGCTCTTTGGATCATAGAGTGCCGAATGCTCGCCCGTGAAATTCTCCCAGGACCCGTGATAGTCGAAGCACATGGGGCTGACCCAGTCCACGTGCTTCCGGATTACCCGACTGGGGTACGATCTGGGCGTACCCCAAACCTGAAATTTTGATGCATAGTACACAGCAGACGTCAGTAATAAGCGGATTTTACCACTTCTTTTGGACTCCTCAGCCAGTGCTTTTCTCCACTCTTTGTAAAGCAGAGCGAGGTTGGACATGTCTTGTTCATCAGCTGGATACTCCCAGTCCAAGTCAACTCCATCAAAACCGTATTTTCGAGCTACTTCAATGGTGGAGTTTATGAACGCTGTGCGAGTCTCTGAGCTGTTCACCATCCTGGAGACCACATTTGGGTCCGACCCGCCTCCACCTATGGATAGGAGGGTCTTTACCGCCGGCTTTTGCTTCTGCAGCATGCCTGTGAATCCAGGCAGCTTGGTTTGGTCAGACGCAGTGATGTTGAGCCTGAATGAGGTCGGGTCGGGCAAGAGGAATGCATAGTAAATGTGAGTGAAATACGAGGTGTCTATGGAGGATGCATGGATTTCAGCATATGACGGCCAGTAAGCTGCTTTGATAGCCTGAGAGGCGCCACACCGAGCAATTATGCCTAAGGCCGCGAGAAGCAAAAGTGACAAGATTATTCGAAGACTGGCCATGCCTACAAAGTTCGCAGGAGCTATGTCAAAATCGAAGTCTCATGTTGGGATGTGAGGTATCTGTCGATATTTAACTATCATTTGGAACTTCGAAAGCGTCGATCGAGGAATTAAAGACAACTTGAGAAGCAGCCAAACTTACACGGGAAAAAGTGGGCCGAGCTTGTTTGTACAGGAAGCTCTGTTTACATGGAGGTGTGTCGGAGATGACCGGCCATTTCTTCGCTTGGACATCTCTTTCTTGAGCGAATCCTTGAGCGTCAAGTTAGATGCTCCCCGGGTTTTAATCGGCCTGTTCGATCTGAGAGGCATGTCGACGTGAGTGCTCCGGCAACTTTGGGTTACTGAATAAGCAAGCATGCGTTGCAGCCAATCTGCATGCAAGAGACATTAATATGCGTGGTCCAAAAATTCACTTCAGCTAGAAGCTTGCACGTTCTCCTACTAAAGGAAATCCAACCTCCCGTTGACCTAGAATTGTCAATGCAAGGGAAGATGAGATGCCAACTTTGTTTAAAAACCTACATTCAGAGTCGCACAATTTTTTATAATTAGCTGCCGGCCTAAAGCTACTATTATATAATAAGCCTTATCTCGTTAACTATGGTACATGAATTCAATGTTCATTCTTATATTATATCCTTTATAAGCTCTAAATGTAATCAGATCATATACGAAATAATTTTGTGACATCCATGTTCAACTTATATAGGTAATCGTTGTGGCTTTGGTTTATATGGTAATTAAAATAGAAGGAATTGTCAATGCAAGGGAAGATGAGATGTCAACTTTGTTTAAAAACCTACATTAAGAATCACGCAGTTTTTCATAATTAGGTGCCATCCTATATTGAAGCCACCATTATGTAACAAGCCTTATCCTGTTAAGTATATTACTTCAATTCAAGTTCACGCTTGATCTTATATTATATCCTTTATAAGCTCTAAATGTAAATAAGATCATAAAAAGATAATATTGTGACATCCACGTTAAACTTATACTGGTAATCGTTGTGGCTTTGTTTTATTTGGTAATTAAAATGGAAGGAATTGTCAATGCAAAGGAAGATGAGATGCCAACTTTGTTTAAAAACCTGAATTCAAAATCACAATTTTTTATAATTAGATGTTGGCCCATATCCAAGCTACCATTATATAAGAAGCCTTATCTTGTTAAGTACGGTACATGAATTCAATTACACGCTCGATCTTATATTACGTCCTTCATATAAATCAGATCCTATACAAGATAACGTTGTGACATCCACGTTCAACTTATATTGGTAATCGATGTGGCTTTGTTTTATCTAGTAATTAAAATAGAAGGAATTGGTACTTTCCTTGGAAAAATAGTTTTCAGCTCCGTTTATCCCTGAGCAATTTATCATGTTCCGTGCTCTTTTAATTGTGCTCCTAGTATATTATTCGAATATCATGAGTATTTAATTTCATGATCTGTGGCTTAGTTTCTTCACAACATGGGTTCTAATGCTGTGTCATGGAAAATACCCGATGATATATATATATATATATATATATATATATATATATATATATATTTTCTTGCTTTGTCGACGCTTTTCATGAAATGAATTAAGTAACATATATTGTTAAATCTCGTGATTTCGCCATTCATTCTTACCGTACAATTTTATTGACTCTATCATCGATCATAGATGGAAAATGCACCATATCATCCGTTTCTCAACGTGTAGTGGTGATATCATGTTGAAATATTTTTTTAATGTTTTGTAGCTATCATTTCACTTTACGAAAAAGAGACAGATTTTCTTCCATTCCTGATTGGAGGAAGAGAGATCCGCCGTGATGATACACTTAACATATTGTGGTGATGGAAGCAGAGAGAGATTGATTTTTTTTTTTCTCTTCGTTATCTATTTTAGAATTACATGTGATCACCTTCAAGCATGTAACCGACAAATCAAAAACTAGTCGAACAAGATACATGTCCGTCAGCAAAATGATATGATTTTCACCTCAAAACGACTATCTGCATTGGGTAACCTCCGCCTAAGTAGATTATGACCTCTATGACTCCATAAGACACCAGATCACTTCAAGCAAATTATTTGTATATATACATGCCAACACATGTCAGTCATATTTCTCTTTTTCGTGAAATTGAAGAAGTTATACAAGGATTTTGTCGGGCCTGTTCATTTAGTACTTAATTATATGGTATCTAAATTAAGTAAATCTATGACACTAGTGTGAATTCGAGTCTCTCCAATTCAATTAAGACTCCGGCTCTTGAATTTCTATGTGAATTAATATCGAGAAAACGAAGTTTTCCGATCATTGACTCAAAACTCATTGTCAAATCCCACTCAACGGAATATGGAAGTAATCATGGCGGAACAAGTCAACTCATCTGATAATGCACTACTTGAATCAAGCACAACAGAAACACTTGCAACAAAGACACATACCTAGCAAGACTCATCTACGATGAAATCCTTTGTAATTCTCTTTATTTTCCTTTTTGGTTTCTCTCTTAGTAGAAGGGAATTCAAATTTGAACACGTCGTGGGTCAATAAGATCTTTAGGTGTACAAGCCGCCTCTCATGAGACATCCATTGAGATCGCACTAAATGCCGGTGCGAGGGCGTTGAAACCCATATCTCTTTGACTATCAAGGCTGGTCTCTCGCCACTGTATTGTCACCCTGTCGATCCTGATCGTGCGTTTCTTTTAAGTCAGAAACCATAGTTGTTACTAATTAAACCCATGTGGGCTGGAAATTAGGCAAAGACAAATCGTGTATAGTTGGACTGAATAATGAAGCAGGCTACATTTCGTCTCTCACTGTGAATGGTGGGTTGTTGGAACTCGCTATGTATCGACTATCTGGTAATATGGGCCCAAGTTTGGCTAATGCCATTGGCACCTGTCACCATTTCTTACACCATATGATGATTTATTAGGATTTTTTTGAAGAATTTACAAACTTTTACCGACGCGCTTGAAATTAATAAAGTGTTGACATAAATGGTAAGAGAGTTTGCTCATCTTCTCATGGTATTTTGGCTTGAGACTTGTTGGGAGCACTTCAGGAGTGAAGTCCTGAATGCATGAGATCAATGCACCCTTAAGATTGTCTGGAGAAGTGGACTAATCCAGATACATGAAACTTGATCCAGACTTTACTTATCTTCCAAATCAGAAATAAAGAATGAGGCACTGGAAGACTTTCCCACTTATTGTAATCGAGGAAGTTTCATGACTTACGTTTTTGAGGTGTCATTAACGAAAGGATAGGCTCAGGACAAAGTGGTGGTCTGACGAAATCTATTTATTATTAACTAGAAATGTTGCCGCATGCTAATTGGATCCTACAAATCTAATCAATTGACCCGAGAACCAAAGGAGAGATCAAGAAAGCAAGAAGAAATTAGAAAGAAAGACAGGCAAAGTGCCCCCCAACTTGATCATTTTCTAAACTTTCTTTAATTTATAGTGGGATATGCGTTTTGACCCATAAACCCTAGGCCTTCCGCCAACTTGGGCACACCTGGTTTCAGTTCCCTTCTCTCATTAGATTTAATTTAATATTAATAAACTAGTCTGGATTTGTAGGTGTACAATTTTCCACAGAAATATATATGTGTCTGTGCGTAACTTAGTCCGAGAAAAGCTGGTTGTGAAATATAAATATTTGTGCGGGTTGGAGCAAAATGATGAAAATTAATGATTAATAGAAATAAAGTGGTTACTTAGCACGCTTGTCATCAACCTAGTAGGGGGCTATGCCTCCTTACATTTATCGGGGACAATTGCCCCAACTCAATTATAAAAAGTTTCCACCAATACATGCTTCTTCTTTTTTCTAAATCATATTTTTAATTTGACCTTCATATAAATGAATTTTG
Source organism: Eucalyptus tenuipes (assembly GCA_014182365.1). NCBI lineage: Eukaryota > Viridiplantae > Streptophyta > Magnoliopsida > Myrtales > Myrtaceae > Eucalyptus > Eucalyptus tenuipes. The sequence continues at coordinate 14,335,885 of CM024539.1, read as the reverse complement.
ACCATGCCAAATTTTTTAAAGGAGAAATTGGACTTGATACATGGAACTCAACAAGCCCAAAAAGAATGCACAGTTTTATATATATATAACACTCAACCCAAGTATTTAAATTCAGCGAAGTTCTTAGTTGGAATTGAAGTCGTTTAGTCTCTAAACTTTTATTTTCGTGTAAATATAGTCTTAGGAATTCGTTCCTGCTGAAGTTCATTTTTCGGATTACCGGAGTTGACTATATACTTACGCAATCGTGAGCATAAAAAATGTGATAATAATCTTTTCTGATTGTAGTATCCTAATAGTAACTTTCATTTAAATTGTGTATCACATCGTAAGCACAAGAACATTGACCAATTTTCAGCGTGAATGCAGGCTAGACTGCAAAATAAGTGAAAATTAAGGATCGAAGTATTATAAAAAAAAAATCAAATTTGAAAACCGTAAATTCAACTTTTCTTACAATATATAATTATCGTTCTTTTCACTAGTGATCCAATGAGACTTGTCGAAAATAATCTTTTCTACAATTAGAGAGTCTGAAATCATTATACCAAAAAAAGAAGCAGAAAATCTTTATAGGAACATTTGAAATGCAATCATGAATCCTATGTATGGATTTGCAGAGAAACTTACACTTTCATGCGTCATGAGCTGGTCGAGGGTTGGAAAAGGAGAAGAATAAAGTCATTTCACAGTAAGGAGTTGATATATTATAGTATAAGATATTTTCTTTGGTGGGGAAGAGGGGGAGGATTGGAACTCTGTGGGGCTTCCTCTTGGTTGGATGATCCAAAGCAGGATTTATTTGCCGGGACAAAGAGATCTCAAAAGGAGATTTGGTTGTTCATTTTGATTAGACAAGTAAATTGCTCATCGAATCATATGAATTTGTTCTTTTTCAGCATCTGCCAATTTAAAAAGAATATCATGTCTATTTTTTTATTGCAGAAATTGAAAAGAATCATGTCAAAACCCCCACTCAATCCTCTCTTCATCTCATCATTTTTTTTTTCCTCATGTGGTATTAGGGTTTGGAAGAAAAAGGGGTCTAAAATTGACTTTTGTTTTCGGATTCACTGCTGATGCAAAGAATTAGGCGGCACGTGTGGCATATCGTAAATTTATTTGCGAAAAAATAAGATGAATAGAACTTTCAAATTTTAATTAGTGCAAAAATATACAGTTTATTAATTCGATACAGCCGTTTGAAAACTTCTTTTTATCGGTTGCATTATCATTTCATCTAACCCCTAAGGAATTGGCTGTGGACAAATACAAGAACACAAACCCCATATTAAAATAACATTATAAAAGGACAAAGCTAGATTATACTCTGATCTAAGGGGGCAACTTTGGAGATTTGATCATGTTAAACTAATAAAACAGTGAGGGGAAGCATTATCATTGAATGAGGGGACTCCACATCAGCTTCCCAATTTCTTTGTCGGCCATTTGTCATCGTCGCCCCACCAATTCATGTCAAATACGACAAAAAAAAAATGGAGATAACATAATCGGGGTTTTGGATTAACCTTATCTGCCCTTAATATGGCAACCCAGGATTCCTAGAAGCCTCAATGAATCTTGGGATTATGCAAAAGAGGGCAATTTCTTGATCGCAAGGAATTTCCGTCTCATGTATTCGTGGACACTAAACATGAGTTGACCAATTATACAACTGAAGACCATACAAATAAAGAGAGAGAAAGAGAAAAAGTTGGTTATCCAACTCAAGCCAGCAGAGATATAGCTATAAGCACCTGCTGAATGATACATATCCTTACTCTATCAGACAATAACGAGATTATCTATAATATATCATCATCAGCACATTTTGCAAGAGAGTAGCTATGTTCCTGGAAGTTTCAACCTTGTTGACTATGACAACAGTCATGACTATATAGTAAACAGACTTCCGACTATTCATTATTGGTTTAGTTAGGTTTGAATGACCTTCCACAATCGCATTCATTTGAAGTTGATAGATTATCAGTTAAAACTCCTTAAAGTTGCCTTTAGAAACACTTGCGATTGTAACGATATGTGCCTTCTCTTGCTAAAAATTATCTGGTACATTATAAAAACACTTCATTTTGTGATTATCCAATATAATTAACACATGTCACATATATTAGAACATTTGTTGCTCGCACTAGACAGGAAATTCATACCTCATTATAATTCTACATCACGATGAATATTCTATATGTTGGTCAATTCCTATTGTTAAAATATGTAGATGTTAACCCACATCTTCATTTGATAACTTAAGTTATTAGAATAATTGTTCCACAACAATTTAAATGGTATCAAAGTAGAATCTGCTAAGTTTAAAGCTTTCCGAGCCTCTCATTTGTCTCCCGTACTATATACATCCACACTTAACCTTAAGCCAAGTTCTACGTGTGAGGGGCATAATTAAAATATTTAGTTATCATCGGTGTTCGAATATTTAAATATTAAATTGGGCTTTGATTTAATAGTTTAAACTACAATTAGCAGTAGTCTCAAAATATTTTACATGATATCAATGCAGGAGGTGTTAAATTAAAAATTACTAACCCCTTATTTATCTTCCTTATTATATATCTTTGCAATTAATCTTAAATAAAAGTCTTGCCTGTCTACATAACTTTAAATCACGTTTTTTATCTAATGACCTAAACTTTTAGGAAAACTGATAAGGTTCCCACAAAAATTTAAAGTTAGCTCCAGTTAATATGATTCATTTAAGAACCACAATCTCAATCTCCGTTCACCTACCTTTTGCTAGGGCCTTGAATTGCATAAATGCCTAAGCTTTCATCTATATCCTATAGTTTCGTCAATGCCTTTCGTTAGTGACATAACACCGAAAAGACTGTTTTCTAATTTTAGGGAGAAAGTCATTATGAAAACGAAGGAAGCTCAAGATGAGACAGCATTTTATATAGACTCGTGTCACACTACACGTTACTTAATTTCCCAGAACATATATTATCATTCTTTTCTTTTCTTTTTTCAGCTTGCCAGCTAGAGATGATATGATCATCATACGCTTTCAACGTAGAATCTCTATTTTTATAATTTTCTTGGGTCTAATCATTCAACAAAGACGGATCTTCTTAATTCGATAATTCTCTCTTTCTCCACCCTCAAAAAGAGAAAAAAGAAACCACGAAATGTTTTCACATTTTGTGGGACTTGAAGGATAATGATATAATGTTTTAATGTATGACCTAATAAAAGAAGAAAAGTCGGCAAGGAGTTAATCCAACGGCTGAGAAATTAAATAAAAAGAAAAAGAAAAAAAAGAAAAGCAGTCAACATGACAAGACAAACCTGCCTACGCTGGAAAACCCTAAAGAAGTGTTCGGAATCTGTCTTAGCATGTTCAATTGTTCTTTGTCCAAGAGCCATGCCCCTATACCTACCCATATGTGTTGGGATGCGTTCATCTCTCAAGTTTTGGCACACTTTCCCTTGCGTGTGGTGTCCATACACATCTCAAATGTTCTATCATAAAAGGAGATCACAACTGTTAAAGATAATACAACACACTCTCTCGCAAGCAAATCGAATTTAGAAATGACACGCAAAATTGGCAAAATAAATCTAGGGACAAATCTGGTTTTAATGCCACTGTTCAATCTAGTCGAAATATATGTAAAGAGTAAATAAATTTTATAAATAAATGACGTGTGATATTATAGTAAAAAGAATGGTGGCTTTTGTAATATTCTTTTATCAAAAAAGAAGAAAATTCCTAAATCCTTTAAATGGTTGTGTCAGTCACATACCCTACATTTTAAAGAAATTTTTGAATGTCACCCCATATTAATATCTTGTTTATACATAGATGCATATAGGCTTGTAGATTAGGTGTAGCTTTTAATACTACAAAGTTGAACACGTTTGGGAAATATCGAGGCTGTCCTGTTTGGGATGAAACATGTGGTATTCTACATTAATTCTTCAGAGACGCGACCAACTTTACAATAAACAAAAGAGGTGATCGTACACATTTGTAAATTCGCTTTCTTGGGCCCTTCCACGTCCGTTGTTACCACGAGGATTGCGTAGGGGCTAGGCTATGGATCTTGGCTTTGACATTGGCATCTCAGTCGTTTTACCGGAGAATAAATCCATGTAAAAACTAGTGTGATTGGTGGAAAGTAACGCATTTGATTCTTGGATCTATCCTCGATTTCATAAAATCTTGATTACTCTGCAAAAAACGAGCTTGAACTTACATATATTACTGGTTTTGGACTCTTCATTTATATCGTGATGCGATAGAGGTGATAGGTTTGCCTAGTAAGTGGTGGCACAGTGACAGATTTATGGTCTTAAATTGAAAAATATAGTTTTCTATGAGTAATCTATAGTTTGGCAGCGTTTGAGCCCTTTTACTTAGCTAAATAAAAGAATAAATCCAAGTGAATATGACATGATATGACAAATGCTACGCAATTTGATTTGTTTAGGTAATGTGCTAGATTTGGTGAATATAATTTGCTTGGGCTTGTTCAAGATGTTGATTCAGTTAGATTGTGCTGACATTGTTATGGGGAGAATTTACAAATGTGCGAACCTAAGTCACATCGACTACTTATCAAGCTACGTATCTCAATTTGGTGGGTGGATTGAATTGGTGTTCCTAAAGTTAGTTGACATCACCGACCTATCAGCAAGCATCAATTGAATGCTCACTTTTAGAGTTTGCCATGGAATATTTGCTAATTTGATTGGTTTATAATTCATTGTTGAAAGAAGAGTTTACATAATTTGACTACTCAATGCAATATGGTTTGATACACTTGGAAAAGTGAGGCAGGCAATGTGAAAATGAGATTATTTTATACATAAATTTCAATTAATAAAATGACTATAGGAAAATGTTTCATATAGTTTAATCATTAAGTTGAATATATACCAAAGTCTAGGGACCACATTGAATAAATTGTAAGTTTAGGGACCACATTGCATATTGGACAAAAGTTTAGGGATCACATTGAACAAAGTAAAAATTCATGAATTACGTTGCACATTGCGCCAAAATTTATGGACCATTTATGTTTAGAAACCATAGAAGGGAAGGAAAACAAAAGAAGAATTTCAATTTTCCAATCCTCTTCTTCACAAAAATTTCAAAATCTACTTAATTTCCCACATCCGTTCCTCATTTTCCTCTCTCTCCTTGACTTCTTGAATCGTTTGAGGTTGTTAACTAAATTTTCATAAAAACCTCCAATTTCAAGAATTCGAGGTTATACAGGCGGCGAAAAATCACCAAAACAAAATTGCTAGACACATGCTAGAAGAATCGACATCATAATCTACATTACCAAAGATTAATGAAGAATCCACAAGCAGAACATGAATCCCATCATTAGTAATTGGCCAAAAAATCAATGAAATTCCTGAAACCTCGTTTCTCTTTCCATGATGGAGTTACCAGACATGGAGTTTGAGAGAAACCCATCCCATTGGAAACAATAATTACAATTTTTCTTGCTTTAGGGATTGGCCCCCAGGATGGATCAAAAGAGAGGCGCATGTGATGCCCCCACCAAAGGACCAGCGAGGAAACAATAAAAATCAAGGATGGGGCGCTGCAATCGCCCTTTGCCCCCATGGCCATGGGGCTCATGGATGGACCTTCAAGTACAAACGTGAAAAGCTGTTTTCAGTTTGCCATTTCTCCCCCAAGGTCAGCCCTGTCTCCCACATGATTGATGAACCACTTTTGTTTGTTGCGCGTGATGTGCTCCCTCGGTCCTTTGATTTTATGTTCCGCAGAGCGACGAGAGGAGAGCATGTAAATTAGTGGGTCACATTCAACGATAAAAAGAGTTCATCTCATTATTTAGTATGGTAATGTGCTGCTGATCGATGATAATATAACTAGTATTACTCTTGTGAGAAATTATTATTTGAAACTTCTGATATTTTTGAAAGAGTTAATACCATAAAAAAAAAAATCTTTTTCTTATATCACTAAAAGTATACTCACTACAACATAAATACCTTAGAATCTTTTTCTTATATCACTAAAAGTCCATCGTGAAACAAAACTATAAAAAACCCAAACTTATAAATATAATTTGGATGAAATTGAAGTAGACAGTATATATATCACACAGATATAAATTTGAGTTTTTTTTTTTTTTTTGTGGCACAAAAAAGATTTGGGATATATGGAGTTTATGGTATTTGTGTTTGGATGAATATAATTTAAGATATTTTTTAAGGTATCTGGCCTTCTTGAAAAATGTGACATCCAATTTTTTTGTAGTTTTATCAGCGTGTACAGAACAGAAAAGTCATTCAATCTCTCTCACTCTCTCTCTCTCTCTCTTTTCCTATTAGTTTATTCATTGATTCTTCTTTTCTTAACTTTACTATATATGAACTCCGTACGACAATTTACCCTTCCTTATATAGAAGAGCCAATTACTGCCAAACAACAGTACTCCCTTTAATCTTATTTCCCACCCATCTTCAATAATTTCATAATCCATCCGCAGAGATCAAACCCTTCAATTTCCTTCTTTGCATCCTCCCATGGAAGCACGGCATGCTAAAGATCCGCCATGTCCATCCGAGTCCTCCACCATCATATCGGCGCCCGAGCCTCCTCCATGCCCACACACTCCCCTCCAAAACTCCAAAGAAAACAAGCAAGAACTTATCTATGTGGAAGAAGAAGAGGAAGAAGAAGAGAGGACATATCAAAATCAAGGTCAACCATCAACTCAACCTACTAGGCCACTAGACCTAAACCTTTCGTGCGGGGACTCCAATCGCGGGTCCTGCCCGGAACCCAACCTCATCCACTTCTTGGACATGGGCCGTCCTGAGACGTCGCCGGAGGAAGCTGCTGAAGCTCCTTCCGAAGCGGAGCCTAAGGTCTTCTCGTGCAACTACTGCCAGAGAAAGTTCTACAGCTCACAAGCACTCGGAGGACACCAAAACGCGCACAAGAGAGAGCGGACTCTTGCGAAAAGAGGACAAAGGCTAGGTGCGACGGGCTTACATGTCCTGGGAAACCCTTTTTACATGGACCAGCACCATCACCACAACCATTACTCGAGCATGTCTTCTCTCCCTCTTCTCGGAGGCGGCGCCTATAGCAACCGATCTCTTGGAATTCAGGCGCATTCCATGATCCACAAGCCTTCTCATGCACCTTCCTTTGGTGCCAGTCCTATTGGGAATGGTGGGTATGGGCACCATGTTTGGAATAGGCCTCCAATATTGGGTCAACAGCCAGCAGTGGGAAGGTTGCTGTCCATGGAGAGCAGTCATCATCAAGCAAATGCTACAGGAGGATCATCATCTTATTCTTCTTCAAGAGTTAGTGTTGGTAGATTCGATAATATCACACCTTCAATGGGTATTTTGGGAAACGAAACGGGTAGCAGTGGTTGCTGGGGGACGACAACCGGTGCCCGGTTGAAAGCTAATCAGGAGGAGCTGCAGAAGCTCGACTTATCACTCAAGCTCTGGAATTAGATATCATTTCTAGCATCATGTTTGTTGAAATTCTCTTCTTGTAGAAATTTTTCTTGCTTTTATCTTTCTTGCTTTCTGGGGAAATTTTAGCTTATATATTCTGCTCGTGAGATTTATGTATATCTCTAAAGATAGGAGACTTTGGAGGCATTAATGTCTTTCCAATTCTAATCGGAGCTTATCTGACCATGATGGATTTTGAGGGCTGCATTTGTTAAAGATGACATTTTCAGAATGAGTTGAGATTGTTCTGATGAAAGCTAGCTAGCTGCAAACTTTGTTGTTTCTTGCTAGCAACTAGTGAAGACTTTCCTGGCTTCTGATTCAGACTGCCCTGGAAGAAAGTCTATACTTGAACTCGACGCTGTAAAGTCTATACTTGAACTCGACGCTGTACTTTTAACATCATCCTTGAGTGCTACGGTGATACGGTCATGATGATTGGTTTCTTGCCATATTCATCTTAACCGTCTAATTTGGACAGGTCCCAAGTTAACTTCGATGAGAGCGGCCACCAGTTTCGGTGGTGCAAACCAGCTCAGGGGTTTTGCATCTAATCCATACAATAACATCTCAGTGTTTTGACTTATGCTGAGAAGATGAGATCTCACTTTCTGGTCCATGTAGGAATGATCTTTCACAAGCCGACGTGTCACTGCTAGGAGAGCGCAACCACCGTCCTTCCAAGGCGAAGTACCACCTTGATTGCGGTCTCCACACTACGAAGGATCATGGCTTTGACAGCACGATTGTCTCTGAATCAGAATGAGGTCTCTTGTGAAGTCTGCGAATTAGGTTTAACCTAATTGTTTTACGTGAATCACATAGATTTAACAGTGGCTGTCATTGATAATTAGTTCAGGTTCACCCTACAATTAGAACCTGAGTTGACGACTGACGGCAGTCCTACAATCTCCAACCCTTTCCAGCTTTCTCCGTGCTACGCAAAAAGATGGAAAGAAGAAACCCCAAGAATTATGTTGTAAGTGGGGAAGGAATGAAAAGGGGCTCTCATCTGAGAATCACATATAATCTTTGTTGAATTTGCCCTTTTTTTTTTGGATCATATTCTTGAACTTTTAATCTATTCAACATAAATGATCACATAGATCAAAAACTTTCTAAGCATATTTCCAATAAAATCTTTGATGTTGAATACAATTGAAAAACCACCATCATCGAGTTATGTCGATTAGCTTACACAAACACCGATTTTCGGCTCCACCTCGCCTAACAAGTCATTTCGAAGGCAAGTGAAATCATGTGAGAAATCGTTCCACATCATCACATTGAACCATGCCAAAGATGCAATGATGCATCACCATTCACAGACATGATCCTAAAATCATTCCCTCATGCAAGGTTGAAGAATTTGCATTAGGAATTGGGAGTCCGAGCGATGAAATTAGCAAGAGTTTATGATGCACATCCACGATTTTTGCACATTCGATGTACGAGCACATTCGACCATCCTCATCGATTTCTCTCCAATTCTTAGCCATGACCCATTATACCTTACCACCAAATAAAACCATAGAATCCCACAAAGGATTAGAAGCACTTACAGGAAAAGCTCTGTTCATCCTGATATCAGCTTTAACAGAAACTAACTGTGCAAGCTCAATGATTGACAATAAAATAGGAAAGCAAACAGCCCAAGTGTCCAATCTTCATAAGATAAACAAAGGGGCCGACTCGGCATTCGCCAGTTACCATCGGAATAAATAAAAGTTCGACGATCTCAAAAAAGATTGGCTGCCAAGGAGGAGAGACCAGTGCTTTGTCACTTTTGGACCGCGACCTGCTCTACTATCTTAGCTTATTTAGGCCTTGTCTTCTTGCGCGATCCGTGTGATGCGTCGCTTTCGCAGAGTGATCACTGAATCTAGGAAAGATATGATTTTAACTTAAATCTAATGTGATGGTCAGTCCGCATTGCATCACATTTTGCATTATGCCACAGATTAATCGTATTCTAAGGGGCGAGGCTGAGTCATTTTCCAACCGGGTCCCCACCGAAAGTAGGTCTTGCGTTGGCACCCAATGAGGAAGTCGGGTGTTTTCGCTCGTCATCGTCCATTGATTTCCTCTCGCAGCTTCTCCACATGCCTAATTCAGAATGATTTTTAGTCAAGGGAAGGTCCATGGGCAGGTGATGGGAACTCGCCCCATTGAAGAACGCATGTTGGGTCGCCTGTTTTCTACAGTTAGAGATGTGGAAACAGTTTGTTTTGAAGCAGTGTCAGGGTTCTTTATGCTCAAACCAGATAACATGCTGGTCGCTTGACGGGAGTGTCATTCACTTCAGTCGAGCTCACCTCGTGTTTTTCCTGAATACCATGTCGCGTGGTACTTATGCTGTCCATATCTTACATGTCGAGCAGTGAACTCTATGAAAATAGATGAGTTGCTATTCTATCTGACGAGTGTTTGCCGTGCTATGCATAAGAAATACTAAAACAATCTCACCAAGAACAAGACAAGATTGCTATTCAAATTTACCAGCCAGGCCTGAAGGTACCGATTTCCTTTTGGACAGACTCTGAAATGCACTCACAAACTATTGATGTAAAATCCCTGGCGAGTAAAACAGATAAAAGGAGAACATTACGACACCAAGCCAAAGGCAGAGCATTTCTTCAACTAACCATGCCTGCAGTCCGAAAACACTAGCTTCTGTTGAAATAGGACGACGACATGAAGCCATGTATGATTTCTTCACGAGTTCAACTCATAAATACCTTCATTCTTCTGTCTAATACGATTCACAGAGGTACAACAGAAACGATGAGGATTTCCATGCGACAGCAGAAGCCATCCCTATAGTAGTGACCGCAACATCAATGCCACTTCGCCATACCATCTTGAGATTAAGATTGTCATCTGATGCCAATAGAGAATAGAGCCTCAGAAAAAAATTACATCAAGTTCCGTATAACTCAGAAAAAATAAGTCCTGCGCAACAAATGTATGACAAAGGAATATCATCCATGTCAATATCAAATTATATCTCAGCTTTGAAACCATCAGATCAGCTTAATACATTTTTTTGCAACACAGATATGGAAGTAGGTGGATCCAGTAAAATTTGTCAGAGATAACTGTCAACTAACAGGAATGTCAACCATTCTATTTTTTTTTTTATCTTTTCTATTTACCAGCATCGTCCCTCAATGGACGGCCAAACTGTGTCATCCTCCAAATATAGCAACCATCCATGAAAAGCGCACCCACTGGGGGAGGGGTTGGGGAAAGGGGGGGGTAGGGAAGGCAGGCCAGATATAATACTTTTATGGGTGGAACATTTTGATGAAATTTCCTTCAAAAGAATATATAGGAAACCCAAAATTCTGAGCTGAAGTCAAAACCAAACCAAACTAGAAACAAAAATTTGAACCTGACATTGAAATTGACTTCATCAGTGTTGCTTGAACTTTTTCCAGATCAATAAAATTCAGTTTACATGAAAATCTCCTAAAAAGTGTGTAATTATGCACAATTGCAGAGAAGCATATACGACTATCACACAGGAAAACACATTTTAGGCTTCTCCTAAATGAGCACATAAAGGCACATGGATGCACAACATGCCAATACACACTCGATTACCATATAAATATGAAACGAGTATATCTAAAAAGCTCTGAGAATGTCATCCAACATGACACCTTAAGAAAGCACCATAAGTCAAAACCACTATAAAGCCTTTTCATGCTGGAGATAAAGACCCCAGTTTGAAGACATATGCATGCACTCATCCACCATTTCCCAATGTGCATGTCTATAATGCTTGGCATGCACAGCATAAACTTGCACATACCTGAATGCCCCAGAAGAAAATTGAGAATACAATTAAAAAAAAAAATCATTAAATTACTGATTAACCTGAAAACAAGCAAGAAGTTTGCTATGAATTTATTGACATAATCCAAGCTACTGCTCTCTAAACTTAACCAAACGTATGTGATTTACACCGCTGGAACAAGGATCAAGTTTCTAGCCAACCAGATTTAATGCTCTATTAGATCAGCTTCAGCTTTCAAAACACAAATTAAAACTTGAACAATTTAAATATGAACACAAGTCATGCCACTCACTGCAGTCGTTGGAAGGTAGGTCTTAGATTGATATCCCTATCATAATCATACAACACCCTTGGAACACTTGAAGATGGGGGGCACAATGGTCAAGCAGCTCCACTAATCAGTGATGTTGAAATTACAAACACGTAATGATACACCTATATAGGTAGAAATCGGAGCTAACCATTATTCAGATCTTAGTGGGCATATTACCTCCAAGAGAAGAGATGCAAGCTGAGGCTTTCCTTAATGGCTCACTCCTTATTGACAAACACCCTTTTACTTTTGAATCAATGACTTCACATTTTTCAACCACCTAAGGTGCTCCACCCGTTCTTTGTTCCTCATGTATTCATGCAAGAAAGCAGACATCTTGTTGTTTACTCCCCTTGTCTCCAAGAACTCCCGAAAAGTATTTTGTATTTTTGCATTCAACTTCCTGTATGGAAAATTAATCCCAGAGGATGCAATCGGTCATCTCCTTTAAGACAAATCTCAGCTACATTTGCAAGGTGGAAAGCAAAGAACTAAGAACAGCACTCTGGAACTTGGAATGAAATTCATAACTAGAAGATGTTTATAAAGTGAAAAGATCTCCTAAAAACGATAAACCTCCAAAAATAGAAGAAAAATATCTATATCAGTAAATTTCACCGCATCTGAAGTTTGGTACATAACATACCTAGAATCAGGTCCCATGTAAGGCCACGAATGCATCTTCTCCTGCATTTCCTTTCTAAATAGGTAAACATTCCGAATCTCCAAAGAGTCTGGCCATGCTGAGCATAGAAACTCCAGCATCCCAAGACCATCCCCTTTAGATACATCAACCAATAAGCTTATATGCAGACGCATATCTTGACGAGAGTTGTCTTCACCAGGTTTTTGTACGAGTACAGCCGCATCAAATGAGGTTGCTTCAATTTTAATATCTTCTCCATTGCCAAAATTCCCTCTAAGTGTGACCCACCGTTGACCCGGTTGATCTTGAACAGTAAAGGAATCAAACTTCGTAGGAGGCTATAAAATTCATCAAAGAATAGAAAGAGTAGAAGTTACAACAGAAGTCGCAATTTTTAGAATATCACAGCAAGACAATATCAGAGTATATCCTACGTCCTTGTTTAGCACCACTAGAATCCCGAAGTTATTATTAGCCACTACCTTATAAACGAAATAATTCAAATACCGTCACTAGAGATTTCCTTGTTCCCCCAATGACAGAGTCATGGCTAGACAACATGTCGGTTGATCTTTATAGTCACTAAGTTTAGATAAACCTCCAAGTAAACTCGATCACTCCAATCCATTCCAATCTCTTAATGGTACCTTTCGCTTTCCTGAGAGCTAGTAGTTCGTCCAGAATTATTTATTCACTTTCGACACTCAAATGAAATATCATGCGCATCATCTTGACCAGCATAAGCATTTCGACTGGGACATGGACAGAGTTCTTCATGTCACGGTCAAAAAGCGAGGAGAGAATCAGAAATATACACCAACGCCCTCTGAGCTAAGACAGTAACTGCATTATTAGTAGGCATTACGAATTCCAACTTCCTAATAACACGATGAATTCCCGCTGCCCCAACACTGCCAAATCGCCAAGCTAACTTCGCAGGAAGAACAAATTGCCGACCACCCTCAAACAGACAAAAACGAGTTAATCCCACTAACCAGTGCGCTCATTACTACTCTTCGTTCAAGAAAAAACGTCCCTTTTCCCCTCCTTTCCCACCCATTCGCGCAGGAAACAAACAGAAACTTGGGCACACGAGAAGGAAAAGAGCATAGCCCAGTTCACCTCGGGGACGGGGTACTCCGACTCCAGCTCGATCCGGCTGTGGAGGATTCTGAGGATGTGAGCGTCGAACGGCGACTGCACGACGTTCTCGGCAGAGTACCGTCTCCCTCGAGATAGGAGCGCGAGGGCCGCGTCTTGCGGCGGCAATGGAGGTCGCCGTTGTCGGGAGAGAAGGCTTGCGAGGGTTTCGGGGCGGAGGAGCGATCTCCGAACAGAACGCGCGAGGCGCGAGCAGGAAGAAGCCATTTTCGCTCTGGACTCTCTCGAGTTCAGCGCTGCTCGCCGGTCGTGAGGAGGGAGACTGACTGCTGATTTTTCGGGGCGGGGAAGGATGACGAGCTGGGCGGGCCGACCCGGGCCCGCTTACATACTGGATCGGCCCATCAAAGTTTTTGGCGGGTCCAAAGGCCCGAGGTTTTTTCTTTTACACAGTGAAGTGGGCAAACGATAGAGCAACAGATGATGAGTTAAAGGCCATACGAAGTGTCCAGTTTGGAAGCTCAGGGCCCATTGGGGAGAGCATTTTCAACGTCTTTTGGATATCCGAAAGCCCTTGTGCCCAAAGTTGAGATGTTTTGTTACACGATCCCAAAGACTCTTGAGATACAGTTAAAACATTTCCAAAGTCTTTTCGCCCAACGTAAAAACCTAGCATTGACTCGGTTCATTTTTGGACCGCTGCTTTAGGGGTAGTCTGAATTTTTTTTTTCCCGACTTTGCCTTCACTAATGTGGTCCTATTCACGTCTTGCCCTTGGTCAACTATTCATCGTCACTCTCTAACACTACTGCTTCGGATCAATAGTTGTGAGTCTATCCTGGGTGAGATCTAGAGGAATCGCGAGACCATCTCATGATGAGGGTTGAGGGCCACCAAGGGTCACGAGAAGTGCACCAAAGCTCACCGAGGGTCGTTAAGGGTCATGCGAGAGTCGCTAAGGATCGTTCAATACTCACCAACGGTCGCCTCTGGTCGCTTGGTCAATGCTGGCTAGATCAATGCTCACGCGAAGCTTTGTGGATATTCAGTAGCTCTACCCTCCTTTTTTTTTTTTTTTTTTTATGTTTTTTACTTCATTGATTTATAAAAAGTGTACCAACATCAAGTATCGAAATATTATTTGTTTTGAGAAGATACAACTCGAGTCAAAGAACAACAGAGAAATACTTTCTCCAAAATTCTTCGCCACACATCCAGAATGACAGGATTTGTAAGTAAATCAAGGGGATGTCTGTTTTCCTTGCTCGATGTTTGTGTTTAAGTTTGTAGGTCAAATTGGGCAAGCTGGCTGCTATTTACTTTAAATCACAATTTTGCCACCCCTCTCATCATGTCCTTGCAAAGATTATGTTTATCTTGAATGATTAAGATTTCGTTTCGGTGAAGGGCTGTATTATATCGCGTCCGATTAATTTTGTGACCATCGGGTTACATTTATTTTCCTCTATAAACTTTTTGCCGAATTTGACTAGTTCTTGTTGAATGAAATACGGATAGCCTTCCATGCGGGGCAACTAGGGCGACTACCCAGGACTGCAAAGATCACGTGGTCCCTGAGATTTGCCATCGGAAATCACATGGTTTCAACAAAACTCTGACCCAAAAAAAAAAAAAAAAAAAATTCAAATGATGGGGTCAGAGGAGCAGGATACAGTACGATGTTGCTAGAGAGGACTCGGACGAGCACTTTCCTCATTTCTTGCTGCCATGTCATTTAGAATGTTAGATTTTATAAAATCAATGCTGACCATATTAACAGTTTAAATTTTTAGACAAAAAAAGGAATTTGATTTTTTATCTAGTATTAGACGTGTGACGTATTTAATTAATGAGATAAATGGATTTCAACTTAGGATTTTCTGCTATGATGTCATAATAAATTTTGTGAAACCATTATCAATTATCCTAAAAGTTTAAGGTATTGAAAGAATGTGTTATTTACTATTTAACTATTTTAACATAGAACACGCTCAGTAAAGTCCTCTCTCTCTGCGTGCTTCGTTGACCTAAAATCCCTTCCCAACGAAGCTTTGCTCCATTTCCAAGTTTAAGTTCTGTTGATTTCGGGTGACAATCGCAAATCCAAGGTAAGATCTTATATACGCGCTCTGTTCCTAGTTGAGTAGTGTTTAGTTTCAGCAATTCGTTCCCTTCAGAAGTGTTTTCTGTCGGTAATACGTTGTTTCATAATCTGGCTTTCAACTTTGAGGTTTCAAGTGTTGATTGATGATCTACTTCCAGATCTGGACTTGATAAAACTAGGGCAAGCAGTTGTTTTGGAATGGGGACGTCGAAAATGCCGATGCCACTGACAGATGAATCGCTTGTCATTCGGGAGGTGTGGAACCATAATCTCGAAGAGGAATTCGCATTAATCCGCGACGTTGTGGACAAATTCAATTATGTCGCAGTGGATGCCGAGTTCCCTGGAGTAGTTTTTCATCTCCCGTCGCTGGAAAATATCAAGAACACAAGCGATTATGACTATCAGACTATGAAAAGTAACGTCGATAAGTTGAAGTTGATCCAATTGGGTCTCACGTTTTCGGAAGACGAGGGGAACTTGCCCACTTGCGGCACGGACAAGTACTGCATTTGGCAGTTCAATTTCCGTGGGTTCGACGCAACCAAGGACGAGTTCGATGGCGGATCAATCGAGTGGCTGCGCGAGCGCGGTATTGATTTCAAGAAGAATAATGAGAAGGGGGTTGACGCGGAACGCTTCGGGGAGCTCCTGATGTCCTCTGGGATCGCTCTGAATGAAGGTGTTAACTGGGTTACCTTTCATGGCAAGTACAAATTCGGTTTCCTGCTTAAGCTGTTGACTTGCCGGAATTTGCCTGATACGCTGGTGGGGTTCTACGTTTTGATCAAGATGTATTTTCCCCTGGTGTACGACGTCAAGCACATGATGAAGTTCTGCGACGGTCTTCACTGCAACTTGAATAAGCTTGCGGAACTGTTGGACGTGGAGAGGCTTGGCGTGTGCCATCAAGCCGGGTCCGACAGCTTGCTTGTGGCTCGTGCTTTCCAGAAGTTGAAGGACCATTTCTTCAATGGCTCCACAGCAAAGTACGCTGGTGCATTGTACGGCCTTGGTGTCCAGGATGGAGGGAGCACTGACTAAATGAAGATAGCCGGGGAATATGATCTGGTGAATATTTGTGGGCTACTTGTGGGTGAGAGTTCTAGTTCTCCTTGTAAACCTTGGCTTTTTGTCACGTTAGTATGACTTGCTTCTATGTTCTTAATTTCTGGATGTTTAACTTCCATTTAAATTCATGTTGATTTCCTGATACAATGATTTGATGAAAAATACAATTATATAGTTGAGAAAATATTATATAGGTCTGTTATTTCATGTCAGCCACCCACTGCTCCATTCATTCATCGCCACGTGTCCACAGTGGGCCCACTTTTCACATTTACTCTCTCCCCTCGGTCACTCTCTTCTCGGTAACTCTCTCTCTCTCCACTTCTCCTTTGCTGCGGTCTCTCTCTCTCCCTCTTCTCTGTTTTGCTGTGATGGAAACTCATGCTTTCCCTCTCTCTCAGGCACCCAAAGTAAGCTTTCAAGAATTTTTAATTGGGGTCGAGCATCGCCCTCTCCCTCTCTTCCTCCATTTTCGAGCTCTCACATCTACATTTTCTTCTTCATTTCCGGCCATCATTACTCCTTCTCCATTAGCTAAAGGTTTTTGTTGGAAATTTAATTTTGTGGAATCATGATTTTGACATCACTTATAGTTTTTTTATTAATGTACAAGTGCATATGTGCGTAGGATATATTTGGCAGAGGATAAGACATAAGAAGTAGGATAGAGAAAATATTAATTCATTGGTTTAACATAATTGTTCTACATAGTTGTTGGAGGAGATGCTGGTGTTGGTACCTCGGGCACAAGGGACATGGGTTAGTTTAGCTCCTCCCACCCTTGGTGGAGGACTCCTCCCCCACACAATTACTTGAATGAGTACAAGCTCTTGGACCTGAGCAAGTCCTTAAAATGCTCAACGGAGGAAATAGGCGGGAGCTTCGTCCTGGGGTGGGAAACCCCGTTGCTATCCTCTTATTCCCTCTTTGTCGAGAAGAGAAAGATAGACAGGGAATTAGAGGGTCTCACGGTGGTGAAGGTAAACACCACGTTAGGACTTCGGTTCTGGTTACCACCGGGTAGGCACGTCTTACGGCATTGTCCTCAACAACAGGCCAGTTCAGTTCCCCCGGTTGAGGATAGTGCCACTCTATTTATAGAGCAACTTAACCGACCCTCTGCCACAACTATTGACTTATTTTACAGGATTTTTCTGGTCTAAGTTGCCAACATCTTCAAGCCTAGGTCTTTGACAACTTCTCAATCTAGATTCATTTATAATGCTGCCCGTGTAGTCTTCATCTTGCAACCACAGTTGAATTCTCTTTGAACACTTCAGGATCCAGTGGACTCTTCTAGACAGCTTCTTTTGCCGCCCAAATACTAGATCTTTTTTGTAAGATTTTTATAGTGTACTAGCAAATGCCCATCTTAAAAGACTCTAAAAATTGGATCACTAATTCCAACTCTCCCCCTTGATCCAATTTCGTGATATTTCCAACATGCTTTATATTGTTCTGAACTTGACTGGAAATTCTCCTTGTAGTTTATATCCCATGCCTTTTCACAAACATCGCTTTAAGAACCCTTGCATCATTTCATGGTTGATCTACGAAGCACTTGCATCTTTCTTACTCATCAAATTGGAATTTGGAACAGATAGAAAATCGAAATGAATTAATAAATGCCACTTAGGCTTATGGAGTTTGCATATTTTTCTTCAACGATGTCCCCTATGTCTTGGGCCATCAAAATTGTGAGGTGTACTTACCATGGCTTTGAAATTAGAAATATAGTTGAGTGTTTTTTCTGACTTTGGCTCTAGCTTTGGCTCTGTTGGCTCTCGCTTGAGCTTAAGCTCAGACTCTAGCTCTAGGTTTGATATTAACTAAGTATGGTGAGGACAAACTCCCAAAACCATTCGAACTTGCCTGGCTCTACTATCATGTTGAAAATTTTAATTATGCGGAAACAAGATTATGATATTGATGATAATTTTTTTGTTAGTGATGTGCAAGTGTATATGTGTATAGTATGTTTTTGGTAGAGGATGATCAAGGGATACTCCACTAATGCCTTCTCTAACTATTGTAATACCAATTCTATCAACTAATCAACTACCTTGCCCATGAAACCTTGCCCTTATTCCTTGTCCATCCTCTACCAAATACGTAATATACACATATACACTTGTACATCACTAACAAAAGAATTATCATCGATATTAAACCATGCTTCCGCACAATCCAAATTTTCAGTACTTTTCCATAATGCCAACTACCGAGCCAAGCCCTCTTCTTCCCTATCTCTTCTTGGTTTTGATCCCGCTGATGGGGCTGTTTTCCAGATTTATTTGAATCGAAGCGGATCGCCTTCATCTTCTTTCTCGATTTGGACTCTTTTTATGGATGTTTATCTTCATTTCCAGAAACTCTCCCTGATTTTCTATATCGTCACTCTCTCTGAGGGTGCCTCTTGGATCTTCAGATTTGTCCGCATCTTTATTTTGTCTTCTTGCATTTTGGGTCAAGAGAGAGTGTCTGCAGTAGAGGGAAGGTGGAGAGAGATATAAACGGAGAAGAGAGACGGACGGAGGAGAGACAGTTTTATAAGTGAGAAGTGGGCTCTATCGTGAACATGTGGTGATCAATAAATGGAGTGGTGAATGGCTGACATGGAGGGACAGGTTTCTGCAATATTCTCTCTAGTTGCTTGCTTTAAACTGATACTTTTTACTTTAATTGTTTGCGGAGTTTCATAGCCCTATAGCTGTGTAGATTTGCTTTTGCAAACTATGGAGCATTTAGTG
Source organism: Eucalyptus tenuipes (assembly GCA_014182365.1). Classification (NCBI taxonomy): domain Eukaryota; kingdom Viridiplantae; phylum Streptophyta; class Magnoliopsida; order Myrtales; family Myrtaceae; genus Eucalyptus; species Eucalyptus tenuipes. The sequence goes on along the minus strand of CM024539.1, from coordinate 14,316,601 downwards.
GCATTATTATGAGCATCTTTGATTAGTGGCTAATTAGGATGCGTTTAGTAATCATTCTGTTATTAGGAATAATTTCTATTCAAAAATAATTTTTTTTTATTTTATTCATTAAACGAGTTTCTGAATATTTAAAGGCGATTGGTAACTGCCCAAAATTTCAATTCTCGAATAAAAATGCGTTTGGTGCAACTTTAAAATTTTTTTGTGACTTACAGTTTCTTCTAATTTTTTTTCTTCTCCTCTTCTTCTTCCTCTAGTTAGTCGTCGGCTGCGGCGATGGTCGGCAACTAGCCAGACGAGAGCCGACGAGGTTATCGGGCTTGTGGGGGCTGGGCAAGGCCGAGCCCGACCTAGTAGGCGCAAGGCTGGAACGCCCTAGCTTGACAAGGCTTCAATAAGTTCGTCGAATCCCGTCCTAGCTTGGCGAGATTGCCGAACCTCATCTAGCTGGTTAGCGACCATTGCCGTGGCCAACAATCGGCTAGAGGAAAAAGAAGAAAAAAGGAGAGAAAAGGAAAAGAAGGAAAAAAAAAAAGGAAAAAAGAAAAAAGAAAGAGTTTTGCTTGATTTTGGAGTTGTTCCTGGATACAGAGAAATATTTTTTTTTTCTATTTGTTAATTCTATTCTAAATCCATTCTCGGGAACAAATTTGTTCCTAAGAACAAAAAAGTTATCAAAATGATTTCTATTATTTTTTGTTCTGGGAAATAAAAGAATAGAATCAGACACGGTTTGACACGTTACCAACTAGGCCTTTCGAGTCTACTTTGCATCATATTAGTTTCATTTCAATTGTATTTGCTCAGTTGTTGATTATATAAGGGAGTTGTGGCAAATCAGATGCTTTATGTTTGCTCCCTAATTGTTCATTTTTTGCACCCTTGTCAAGTTGTGTCAATCGTTTGGTTCAATTTGGATTTTTAGAAAACCCGAATTAAATCATTAAGGTGTGTATTTGCCTTGAATCAAACTGTGATTTGAACCGAGTATAACCCTAACCGAAAATACAGTCGGGTTTGGTTTTCCTTTTTTTTGTTGGCTATTTCCACGCCTCCACTTATTTATCCACGCTCTCAAAACTTGAAATGGCAAAACAAATTCGAGTGAGTCCCACAGTGCCCCGGTATCCATAGCCCTTCTTGAAGCGCTCATCATTCTCCTCCATTTGCCTTCTTCTGCCCTAGCTTCAGTGTCAGCTTCTTCAGCACCAGAAGCAGCCGCCCTTCACCGGGGGCGATGGCTATAGCAACTTCGACTTCAACCTCCTCCACGAATCGGGATAATCCATTGGTGAAGAGACTGGATCGTCTTTGTGGACTTCCGATGCGATTTCTCGTCATGATTCTGCTTCGCCGGCGAGAAAATCGCGTCATCCATGGACGAATTCTTGCATCGACTCCGTCTTGCGATTGCTTGAATTCAGGAGCGTGGTTTGGGTTTGGAAAGAGGGAAGGATTTGAGCTTGGGAAAATGGGACTCGAGGTCGGAGGGCAAGGGGAAGTCAATGACTGTGAACGAGGAGGTGTCGAGGATTTTGCTCGAGGACGCAGAGGTCCTTGGTCTGGGAAATGACAGAAGCACATGGTGCCCAAAAGACATTGTCGATGAGGCGAGATTTCGTAAGATTGTGTTTGTGTAAATTGCTAAAATTAAGAAGATGGGCTATTTTCAGTTTGGTAAAAATGGTTTTTTTTTTTTTTTTATATCCAAATGAAAACCCGAACTGAACCGAAAATGCATAAAAATTCAGTTTGGTTTTTGATACCTCTATCTTGCTTGCGGTCGACAGACAGATCATTCCCTACCAGTGCCAATAAGGCTGTAGCAACGAGGGTTGAATTGGTCCTTGCTGTTCTACTTCTTCCTTCTTTCTTATTTTTAAAAATTTAGTTTATTTTTTTTAATTTAAATAATATTTAGATTAAAAGTTATATTTGAATCAAAACGATGTTGTTTTAGCTTATCCTTCATATTTTAATGTCAACTTCGCGTAAAAAAAAAAATAATAAAAAAAAGTCACATTAGTATTTTCGTTAGTCAAATTTGATGGATTTAACAAAAGGATTTGATTGCACAAATTTGATAATTTTTAAAATTTAATTACACTTTTTGTAAGTTTTAGAATTCAATTATATTTTCCTGATAAGTTTTAGGTTTTTCAATACACTTATCTCTTAAACTTATTATATTTGCACATTCTCTTAAGATGACTTCAACAAGTGAACTTCCATGATGTGAAAAATTTCCAGCTGTAAGCGAGATTGAGGGAGACTCTTACATTGTAACGGAAATCGTTGGGAAAAAAGAGGGAAAGCAATGGAGTTGGAGAGAGAGGGTGTGGGGCTTGCAGCCGTAGACGACGGTTGTTGTCACTTTGGCTACCCTTCTTGAAGGTGACTAGCTTGCCCACAATCAAAATACTCATCATATTGTTCTAAGGTGAAGAGAGATTCCACCTATGACAATTGGCAGCCACATCAGCAACATCCATCCATTTTATGACATGCCAACCACATTAAGTCAACAATTTTGATGGTGTTACCGATTGTTATTCCCAAAACCAACTTGATTGTACAAATTGAGAAAGTTAGAGAATTTTGATGCATAATGAAATATCTCAAAAGGAACAAGTAGCACAATCAATGAAACTTTGAGAACTAAAATATTCTCGCGAAAATATCCTTTCAAAGTATTCTCCATTAAATAGAAAATATCTCTTTTTCCCCCTCAACCATTGACAAATTTAAAAAAAAAAAAAAAAAAAAAACCGTAGTGGATAATAAAAACGGTAAAATCTGACTTAGCCTTTTTCTCCAGCTTTTTCACTTTTCAAAATTCATACTTCGATACTTAACCCTTGCACATTTTAGGGAAACTTACATGCGATAAAAGGTTTTAGCGCATGATGATATGCTTGCACAAGTAACGATGTGATCGTGATTTGGATAATTTTAAAAAAACAGTAACAAGATTTATCTCTTTTAAAAACCTAATTTAGCTCTTTGGTTTAAAAACTTAAGTTGATGCTGTTAAAACAAAGTAATTTATCCACGTATTTCATGTAGATAAATTTTTGTTTTCAAATTTCAACCACTTTATCTCATTTCACTCATGCCCATAGTTATTTTTTTAGCACTATACAATCAGCAAATGCCCCTGATTTCACACGTATTAATTTGACAAATTGCAGCAATTTCTACTCAGTAAAAATGGCAAGATGAAATGAGTCATGCGCCTATATTTTAACTCGTATATTTTGATGGGTTAATAGATTTAAAGTATAGATCAGAATAGGCCTAATAGAGTTAAAGCCCAATTAATGATGGGTTTTAATGGATCTGAAAGAAACCACCATCAACCCATTTAATCAAAGAACAATGCCAAGCCCACCTTGCTCTTAGTCTCACACTCTCTAATAGACCATTTCTACTTAGAATAGCCACTTGAACAATGGCAGTGGTCAGTTTATCGAATCCCCGTTAATACTAGTTCTTGAGCTTTTGAAGTTCATTTTTTTTAATAAAAAAAGGAAAAAAAAAGCACAAAGAAGCAAAGGCAAAGAGTGAAAATGACAAATTTGCCGATCAAAGCCGATGGCTACATTGGCAATGATTGTGCTAGCAGATTTACCATGCGTTATGGCCAGCAACGTAGCAGGACCCTAAACATATGGTGCCAAGTTTTGTTAATATAGTGTCTAAGAGCAAGGGAAAAGCTAGTGAGTAGCATTCTCTTTAATCAAACTGATAATATTTAAAAATTAAAAAAAAAGGCTTTATAACAATGCTTCAAAATATGGATTACTTGAGTTGACTCGAAGTTATGTATTGATTGAATTACATATGAATTATCAGCATTGTGAATCATGGATTAAATGAGTCAATTTCAATCGGACCTTCAACTCACCAAACCGAGCCCCCCACCCATTCGACATCTCAACTGGCTAGTGGCTAGTAACGTAGGGATGGAAACATAAAGAATAACCTTCTTTTCATACAGTTGCATCGAGCAGAGACTTACGAAATTCCGTCTTTGGATTTAGGACTTGTTCAAGATAAATAGAGGTGGTACGATGTTTGATCGCATGCCGGTCTTACTGTCTCTCGTCTTTACGGTGAGAATGTACCAAAATAACTTCTTTGATTGTTGCAGGACGAGATGACCTCATACTCATTCAATACTTCTCTATTTATGCCAAGTTCTTTTCTTTCTCGGTGGCTTTCCCATCTTGGCTATACGTATTAATTGCAGGGCACTTTGTTGAAGCATACTTCAAGAAAAATCTAACCAAATCTGGCTCACCTCAACTCCAGTAAGTTCTGACGGTTCAGATCAGATTCGCTAAACTTGCCCTGGTCTAATCATGGTAAGAATGAGTTGAAAACAACTGATCTTGGAATCAAAATCAGCAATAATTACTGAACAGCATTGGACTCAGGCTCAGAATCAAGAAGGCAGAGCAGATAACAGAGCAAGCAGCAGCAGCAGCAGAAGAAGAATTGCTCGTGTGAGTAGAAATTCACCATACAGGAAATGGCCACTTACAAAGAATTCTCAAGCTAAATCATCACCTGATTATATTACCAAAAGAATTTTACTGATCTATATGTCTTCCCTATCTGAATCCATCACCACAAGGAGATTGCTGTTAGATCTAATGCTAAACTGGGTAGTACCAATACAATCTACAGAGTCTTTGTTCCTTCTAAAAGCTATAGAAATCACGAAATTATGTCCAAGGAAAAGAATCTGAGTTAATAGAGAGATTTCTAATCTTCCAAGATTACCCGTAGGCGCAGAGAACGTTGGCTTGGCTCCCATCATCCTTCACTTCTTCCAAGCATAGACCATCAGCGAGAACCCACCCAGAGCCCCCATCTCGTTCTCCTCCGCCGTTGCCCATTCCATCACTGAATTGCCCCCGCCCGACGAGGCCGACCACGAGGAGGCCGACACCGATGTGGTCGATGACGAGTAACTCATTCCAGCCGCCCGCGACATGCTCTTCCTCATCTTCTCATGCTCCTGCCCGCTCATCCCGAATCTCCCCGACCACAAAAGGCCGTTCCCGTTTCTCCCGCTCTCCCCTGCTGCTCCCTCACCGTCGCCGCCGTCCTCCTCCTCGAGGCCGACCTTGTCGAATCGGAACATGAACACGGCGTGCCCGTAGCGGAAACCCTCGAACAGCCAGCTGTACACGTCCCACGAGACCTGAATCGGGACGCCGTCCACCTCGACCCTCTCGCACCCTCTGAATTTCCACTTCAGACGCTTCACCTGCAGCACCCTCTTGCCGTCCACCTCGAAGCACAGCCTCGCGTCGGCGTCCGTGGTGCAATCGATCGAGATCTCCCTTTCCCTCCCGCCGAACCTCGCGGCCGTCGCGAATGCCCTGCGGCCGATCACGTGCTCCCGCCGCAGGACCAGCGCCTGGGCTCTCCGCTCGGGCCCCCGCGCCTTCGTCCTCGCGTGCGCCTCCTTCGGGCGGTCGCCCACGAGGAGGACCGCCTCGCCGTCGACCACCACGGCCACGTAGTACCCGGAGACCGGGCCAGGCCCGGACCCGAACTTGGCCCGCGAGAGGTCCCAGAAGACCCGGGCTCTGCCGAAGCTTTTGGACCCGCGCTTGTTCCAGAAGGCGAAGGGCTTGACGTGGAGGCTGAAAGAGGGGGCGATGGACGACGACCGCAGCGGCGGCGGCGGCGGCGGCGGCTGGGAGCTGGGGCGAGGGGGAGGCGGCGGCGTAGAAGGTATAGCCGTAGTCGCAGTCGGAAAAGGAGGAGGGGGAGGAGCGGGAGGCGGCGGGCGGGTCGGAGAGGCGGAGCTGGAGGGTCCGGCCGAGCCGGGTCAGGGACCAGGTGAGGGAGAAGAGGCCGAGGGGGTGTGGTAGAGGCTGGTCGTCAGGTTGGACTTTCCGGCCACCGTGGACGGCGGGTCGTCGGCGGTGGTCGGCCGGAGGCAGGCGGGGAGCGGGGAGGAGTGGGCGGACATCGGTGGTGGTCTCCGGCGACGAGGGGTGTTGCTTCCGTTAGGTTTTGGGGGAAAGGGTTATTGCGAAGGAGGAATTTTCCTTTTCCGGTGGCGAAGTTTTTCGTGGGTCAATTTGAGAAAGGAGAAAAGTATTTTGGTAAAATAATTTTGGGTGGGGGAAAAATAGGGAATTGAGACTTTTGACTTTTCAGAGGAGCCGACTTCGGCAAGAGAAGAATGCAATTTTGGATTTTTAGTTCGTGGGTTGTTTGACCGGTCAAAGCCCGTGATTAGCATTCCTTAATTGAGTTTTATTTAAGCTGACTATTCCTGCTGACATATGAAGTTGCATCGTGGAATGGTTTGATAATTAAGTGATCCCGATTTGGTATGATGAAATAGGATAAGATCAAAATGAGTCGAATAATTTTTATACCTAGTCTGACATTAATTTAGATAAATGAAATTTAATTTTTGGGTGCTTTTGTCAGCTTGAATGCGAGGGTTGATAAGATATAATTTGTAGCCTCATCTTGTTTTGGATGACGCCCTTTCGAACGGATCAGCCTGTTCTTCAAGATAAAGTTTTTGGATGTGCTGGCCCTAGGTACGATAACTTGAATCTCTATCTTTGGTATTATGAAAAAAAAGGAAAATATATATAAAAAAGGAAATTATCCTCCTTTGGATCCTCTGTTTTCCATAAGTACATCTTTGCATCCTGAGCTACATAAAAGGACAATATTAACCCCCTTCTTCTACTTGAGGGACATCTACATCCCCAAATCAATAGTAATCCTTGACGCACCCGCTCACCCACAAATTCCATATTCCCACCGCCTGTCGCCGCCACTGACCTCCGCGCCGCCTCTCTGGCGCGCCGTCCCTGCTTGATCACCACCGGAGATTCTCCTTTTGTCTGCTTCCCTTTGGTCATTTTCCTCTGTACCATATTTTGCAGGCATAATTATTCTGTTCCGAGGTGGAGCCCATGTGGACTCTGAGTGATTAACAACAATTTACTATTACTGCAACAGAGTTAATGATAACTAGTGGTAAACCCGTCCCTTCGACACAGTAGAAATGCTGCCACATCGAAATATTTCAGCAATAAAAATTTCCTTAGACAAATAAATTTGTATCAATGAACGATGCTTTAATAAACATCCGTGAAGCAGAAAAGAAGAGATAAGTAAGGAATATATAATTTTATCATTCGTGTCTGCAGATATTTTTTGTGTTTTGCAGCAATCTATGGTTAAATTGTGCTCATCTCGACAAGACGGTATACACAATCTCAAACTACCCCATAGCAGTCTTCGAAGAAACTGCTCCTCAAATCATATGGCAGAGTGGAGTTGATTTTGTGTGTTTTTTTTGTTCAAGTTATTAATGCAATCTTTTAGACCGAAAAAAGAAAAGTTAATGCATTCTACTTGTTTGATGGATTGCCTAGGAGACAAAATTACAAGTTTTGGGCAAAGTTGTGGCATCCTAATGCTCAACAATAACATGATATTCATTAGAAGATGGCGATTTTTTCCGCAGATTTGTGGCAAATACACAGCAAGGCAGTGCTCAGCACTCTGTGTTGGTGTCTGTAAAGGATGTTTGAGTTAAGGCTAGGGTTGTCAAATGCCACGGCATGGCCCGTGGATGGGGCAATGGCTCTCTACTTTCCTGTCAATAGTGACGGAGGTGGCAATGATGAAATGAGCCTAGCTTTGCCTAGAACCACCTTGTCCATTCCGTGCTCTAATGATATTTGATACCGATGGATGAACACCCGAGGAGGCTTGGCCTAGCGATCAAGTAGATTGAAGATGATGAATAATAAGAGGAGATCTCAACCCGAGAAAGAAGGAGCCAAAAAAAAGAAAAAGAAAGAAAAGAGAAAGAATATAAAATAGAAAAATAGAATAATCGAAAAAATAAAAACGACGTTGTTTCATGTATGTCAAATCATTGGCCTATCATATAGGATGGCTGTTATTAAGTAGATTGCAATGTCATGAATTGCCAGCAAAAATCAGCCAAAAAGGAGTCCAAAAGAAAAATTTTACTTTGTGTACAAGCAATCTACACGGCTATATACTTGGTAAATAGGTATCCAACTAAAGTAGTCCAAAATTAAGCTCTAGTCATAGCATTAGACGGACAGAAGCTTTCGGTGAAGCATCTTAAGATGTTCAATTGTATTTGTTATGTCCATACCCTACTAAAAAAAGGAGTAAGTTAGACCAGAAGACAAAAAATGGGAATATTCTTGACTTCAATGACTAATCAAAAAGGTTATGAGGTCTACATTCCAAAAACCTAGAATCTAAAAATTATCAACTACAATTTTGATTAAACAATTTCTAAAAGTACAACTTTTTATTTATCAATTGCTTAACCCTAGGAGTTTAGCATTTACAGGCCTAATCTAAAAGGCAACTGCTAAGCGACCATGATACAAAAAAGGTCAGATAGGTCGAAGTTAGCCTACTCCTCTAACACAAGGCTATCAAAAAGGTGATGCCAGGCGCGTACATGGCAACTCTCCGTACTACAAACATGAAAATATTTAAACAAATTAATTATAATTAATTAAAATAATTACGATTAATTAAACAAATTATGATTAAATAAATAAATCACGACTAATTAAGACTAACCATAATTTCTTAAACTAGTCACACTTAACCTTAATCACAATTAAGAATAAACTAAAATTAACTAATACTAATCGTCATTAACCTTAGACTAATCTAGAAACTAAACGTAATTAACTACCTAATCAAGGATTAGAAGTTAACTCATTGGTTTTCTGGTGGCAACAAACTCGCGGTGACGGCGTCGAGGATGCGACAGCAACAAACTCGTGGTGATGGCGTCGAGGATGCGACGTTCATGGCACCAACAATGGCATGAATGGCACGGCGGCGGTGGCACGGTGAGCTTTGAGGCTCACGGACACCTTGCTTGCAAGCTCGATGGTGGTGGCGGTGGCGGTGGCGGTGGCTTGAGGTGAGGACGGCGATGGAGGTTTGTGGTGGACGACGGTGAAGGACGACACGGATGGCTTGAACTTGGGAGGCTCGGTAGTGATGGAGGTGCGGCCAAGCTCAGTGGGCCTCGGAGGTGATGGTGGTTCGGTGAGGTGGAGGTGATGGCTCGGTGAGACAATGGCGATGGTGGATGGTGGATGGTGGCTTGTGGCGGTGAGGACCACACAACAAAAAGGACGGCAACCAAAAGAAAAAGGGGGGCCGGGGGTGTGTCGGCTTTGGAGCCGAAAGGGATAAGAAGAATGGAAGAGGAGAGGGAAATGGCGGTAAATGGAGGAGGAAGGAAAATGGGGCTGCTTCGGTTGAGGGTAGGGGAAAAGAACAAGAGAGAGAGAGAGAGAGAGAAGGATGTAGATTTTTTTGCCAAAATCTCATTATTCTCTTCACCAACTTTTCCTAAAAACCCTATTTGCCGAGTATTTTGTCCTTAAATATCTTTTTATTCCATTTTTCTTTTAAAACCAAAGTCTTGGCCAGCAAATCACCATTTTGCCACTGGGCCAATTTTTCCTTTTCCAATCTCCAATTTTCATCCGATAATTCATTTTTCAAAAATTTCAAACTTGCTGATCATTTAATGAACGATGAGGCGACGTCCAATAAATTAGTCCTGAAACCCTCGAAAATTCGATACCCGAAATCAAATTAAATTTTATAGTTAAAAATTGATCGAACGCGACTTTAGTGCGATTTAAACTATCGGGTGACTTTTAGGGGTCTTACATGCGGTTGACTTGTGGTCGATAATTTTCGATCCATGTTTGTGCCTCTTTGAATCGTGGATAACCCTAAGTTGTTATGTAATCGTGAGAGTTCAATTATGTATCATATTTACAATTTTGACAGAAAATCATTTTATCATGATACGACGAAAGTATTGTAATCATGTGGAATCACCCGCGAACCGGCTATGTACTTCCGTCGAATCGATTTATATTTGTTTCTAATTGACTTATAATAGTGTAGTATTGATCCTTATCGATCCTTATGGTCGAGCGATCGATCCCTAATCGAATTCTCTAGTCTTTCGCGTTTTAACCATTTATGGCTTCACTAAATAGATTAGTTAACTCGTGAGTGATTAGTGCGGAGTAAAATAATCATAAGTGCATCGATGAAATAATCATTTCATATATTTTAAAATATGGGCCAAATTTCGGGATATCACAACTCTTCCACTCTTACAAAATTTTTGTTCTTGAAATTTGAACTCCCTAGATTCTTTAACAAAAAAGGTGAGGGTGTTGACACCTCATCGACTCTTCGATTTCCCACATGACTCCCTCCGTTCCGTGGTGTTGTCACACCTCATCTTCTTGCTGCACAACACTTACTCCTTTCGATCCATTACCTGAATTGGCCTTTCCATGTACGATGTCACGTCGTCAATTCTATTTTCTCGAAATTCAGCACGTGGGTCGGATCGGGTTCATATTTCCTTAGCATCAAGATGTCATGCAACTGAGCAAGTCTTGGCGGCAACATGATAGGCTAAGGTCCCAATTTGCTCTAAAATCTCGAATGGGCCAACGTACCTTGGACTCAGCTTTCCCTTCTTGCCAAAATGCAAAATGCCCCACATCGGTGATACTTTGAGAAAAACGTGTTCACCTACTTGAAACTCCAAAGTCCTACGTTGTTTATCTGCATAATTCTTCTAACGACTTTAGGCGGTCTTAAGTCATTCTCAAATGACCTTGACGGCATCTACTGACCGTTAGACTAATTTAAGACCCGTAATCTTGCATTCACTAACTTCGTCCCAATAGACAGGAGTTTTGCAGGCTTTGCCATACAATACTTCAAAATGTGTCATCTTGAAGCTTTGCTGATAGCTATTGTTGTAAGTGAACTGAACTAGATTAAGCTGTTCCTCCTAGCTTCCTTTGAAATTCAATATGCAAACTTGCGGCATATCCTCAAGCATCTAAATAGTCCTTTCAAACTGGCCATTTGTTTGCGAATGATAGGCCGTGCTGTACTGCAACTTCATTCCCAAGGCAGTTTATAAAATTTTCCAAAAGTTGTCGTAAACTTTGGGTCTAAATCCGACATGATCTTTATTGGCACTCCATAAGGATAAACTATCTGTCGCACATACAACTCAGCATATCTGTCCAGGGCAAAGTCTCTTTGTACGACAATGAAGTGTGCAGATTTTGTTAATCTATCCACCACAATCTAAATGGAATTGTCACCTCTTTGACCCCTCGGCAATCCCATCACGAAATCCATCGTAATATGTTCCCATTTCCATTCGGAGATCTCCAGAGGTTGCAAAAGTCCACTAAGCTTATAATGTTGTACCTTCACTTGTTGGCACGTCAAACACTTAGTAACATACTTGGCGATATAGTAACATATTTGGCAATATCTACCTTTATACAATTCCACCAATAGTACTGGTACAGATTCTGATACATCTTTGTCTGTTCGGATGAATGCTATAACTGCTATGATGAGCTTTTGATAAAATTTCCTCCTTAAGCTCCACATTGCTGGGCACGCACAATCGTTCACAAAACTTCAATATTCTGTCCTTAGTAACCTGGAAATTAGCTTTCCTCTTTTTCGCATCTTGTTGTAGAATTTTTTGGATTTCAAGGTCTGTCAACTATAGCATTTTAATCTTCGCTTGCACTCCTAGTTCAATTTCGAGGGTAGCCATGAGACTTGAAAGGTAGCTTACTTCAAACTTAAAATTCGAATCTCAAGCTCCTTTGAGCAGGATCCGCCTTTGAACCATCATCTGCGCGATCGACAACTTTTGATTTAGCGCATCTGCGACTTTATTGGCCTTTTTAGGATGATACAAGATGTCGCGATCATAATCCTTTAGAAGTTCCATCCAATTATGTTGCCTCATGTTCAACTCCTTTTGAGAGAACAAATATTTCAAGCTTTGATGGTTCGTAAAGATTTGGAACTTTTCTCCGCACAAGTAATGCCTTAAAATCTTAAGGGTACATATGATTGCTGTCAGTTCCAAATCATGCGTCGGATAATTCAACTCCTGAGGCCTTAGTTGACGGAACATGTACGCAATTACTCTCACATGTTGCATCAGAACGTAGCGTAGTCCTTTGTACGATGCATCACTATAAATCTCATATCCTCAAAAAACGGACGGAATCATCAATACGGATGCAGTAGTGAGCTTATGCCTAAGCTCTTGGAAACTACGTTTACACTTATCCATCCGTTCAAACCTTTCGTCCTTCTTCAACAATCACGTCAGAGGCATGACTATGGCAGAAAGAATCTTTCCACGACTTGCCTATAATAGCCTGTCAATCCCAAAAAACTTCGAACCTCAGTCATTGTCTTTGGTCTCGGCCAATTCATAACAGCTTCAATCTTAGTTGGGTCCACAGAAATCCCTTCACTTGAAATCACGTGATCTAGAAAGGCTATATGAGTAAGCCAAAACTCGCACTTATTGAACTTGGCGTACAACTCGTGTTTTTGTAGGGTCTGAAGTACCATCCTCAAGTGCCGTTCATGCTTCTCTAGAGTCTTTGAATATACCATGATATCGCCAATGAACACGATAACAAACTGGTCCAGGTACTTTTTGAACACTCGGTTCATCAGACTCATGAAAGCAGCTGGGGCATTGGTTATTCTAAACGACATTACGGTGAACTCGTAGTGACCATAATGCGTACAAAATGCCGTCTTTAATATATCCTCTTTCTTAATCCTCAACTGATGGTAACCTATTCTCAGGTCGATCTTGGAAAATACCGAAGCTCTTTGCAGCTGATCAAATAAGTCATTGATCCTTAACAACGAATACTTGTTCTTGATCGTCACTTGATTGAATTGCCAATAGTCGATACAAAGAAGCAAAGAACTGTCTTTTTTCCTTATGAACAAAACAAGCGCTCCCCAAGATGATGCATTAGGATGAATAAATCATTTGTCCAACAACTTCTATATCTGCACCTTTAGCTCCTTTAACTCTGACAGCGCCATATGGTAATGAGCCTTAGAAACTGGCTCTGTCTCGAGAGCCAACTCAATTACGAATTCGATCTCCCTTTCAAGGGGTAAACCAGGCAACTCCTTGGGAAAGACATTAGAAAACTCCCACATTATGGCAATGTTCTCCATCCTTGGTTCTTCACCTGATGTATCCACCATGGTCGCCAAATAATCCTAGCAACCCACATCCAATAATCAAGTTGCCTCAAGCGACGAAAATAAAGTAATCGAGGGTCCTCCTCAATTCTCAACAAACTCAAAACCATCACCCGCTAATGGGTTAAACTAAATCACTTTACGACAACGGTCTATCATAACTTGTTGCTTGGTGAGCTAATCAATACCTATAATCACATCAAAGTCAAATATCACTAGCATAATTAAATCTATTCTTTCCTCTCGATCACTAATCACTAACTTCTAATCAAAACACCCTATCATAGACACCGCTTTATTTTTTAATGGGGTAGATATATTAACGACCGCTTCCAATTGTTTCGGACTTAATCATACTAACTTAACGGACTACTCAACAATAAAAGAATGTGTAGCTCTAGGATCAAACAAAGCATAAGCAGCATGGTCGTTCAACGAGATCGTATTTATAACTACGTTCTATGAGTTTTTCGCCTCGCTTCTAGTGACAGCATATACCATTCCTTGCACTAGACGCCTATTCAGAATGCTCTATTATGCATTTTGTGATACACTCCCTGCTAACTGTCTTATCTACAGGAGTGGCGTTTATGCTCCCATAGGCTTGCGTGAGCAGTTCTTCACTTGGTGACCGTGCTGACCACATCCATAACAAGCTCCCATTCTAGCAGGACACGGGCCGATCCACGCTTCATCTTGCATAATCGGCACATGCCATTTGTGTTGGGTGTCGACTTTCCAATTCCACCCTATCGGTTGGGAGGGATGGGATACTTTTTTCTAATCATTGACCTCTTCTCGAACCGATTATGGTATTTATTAGGCATAAACTGAGACCCAGATGCGAATGCCCATTCATTTAGGTTTCTATCAATTAGCTGGGTCCTCACATATAGTTCGTCATAATCCTTGAGTTTCAAAGGCATTAACGGGTCTTTAATCTTCGGTTTTATGCCATCTTTGAACCTTCTCGCTTTGCCCAGTGGGTCCTCAATCAACCTTGGTGCATACTTTGATAGCTTGGTGAACTTCACCTCATACTGATCCACAGTCATCTGGTTTTGGCGGAGGCGTTGAAATTCAACCATCTTCTATTCTTGAGCGTAGTCCAAGAAATACTTTCCGCAAAAAGCTTTAATGAAGGCATCCCACTTCGGGACCATACCCTAGGGAAACACTCTTCCTTCTATGACTTCCCACCACGTACTCACATTATTCAGCAACTGATATACAACTAGGGTCACATTGTCTTTCTTTGAGTACCTCAGTAGTGCAAAAGCCTTCTTCAACTCTTGAACCCAAAGGGTCGTAGTCTCAGGGTCACTTGCTCTAGTAAACTTGGGCGGTTTTAACTTCAGAAACTGCTCCACTAGCTTGTGCATAGGCCGCTCACCATTCAAATTTCCAGGTGAGACTTCCTCAGGTGTAGCAGCGATAGTAGTAGCATTGGCGGCGGCAGTGGTAGCGGTGGTAGCAGCAGTAGCTTGATTTTGAGCTTGTTGCCCAATCCTGTTCCCCAAATTTTCTAGGGTTTGCTGGATCTCGTCAACCCTAGGATCAACTAGTGCCTTAGCCTTGACACCAGCCTACACCAGTGTTTTCCCTCCAGCACCAGCCTATCTCGGTGCTCTTCCTCTACCATCAGCTTGAGTTGGTACCATTTCCCTAGCAATGGTCAAAGTCGCTATAACCCTTCTCCAATGGGCCTCTGCTCAGGATCGCTCATCTCGCATGATATTTACAGAAACCTGCTTTCCAATTCCAACCGGAAATTAGAATTTTGAACAACCCGCACAAAACAATATATCAACCACAAGCATAAGCATAAGTAAAATGTTTCTCCTAGCTAACTAGCCCTAACCCATCGCACCTTATCACTCTAAGTTTTGACCATGCTTTCATACCATTTAAACGAGGATGTCACGCCCTAAACCCTGAGCGCGTAAATATCCCTCAACGATCGATTAAATTGTGAGGTCCCAAGACGCGTCATCGACCCATTCTTTTTCTCTTTCGATTAAACATAAACAAAAGCATTTAATATAAACAACACATAATCATACAATAAACAAAATGGATAGTAAAATCACATCAGAAAATTTTCAAACTAGTTAACCCTAGAAGTTTAGCATTTACAGGCCTAATCCAAAAGGCAACTCCTAAGTGATCATGATACAAAAAAGGGTCAAACAGGTTGGGGCTAGCCTACTCCTCTAACATGAGGGCCATCCAAAAAGGTGATGCCAGGTGCACACATGACGACTCTCAATAGCTTAAGCCTCGATTAGGACGCAAATTCGTCTCGAAGGCAGCCTAAACACGCACGCTATATGAATTTACCTCACCTTGGCACACACTTGCATATTAGTATATCACATGTGGCAATAGTAATGCGACAAGCATACACAATAATCAGAACACACTCTATAATATCCAAGCATACTATCAACACATGTGTTCCAATTATTACGACCCCTCGGGCCATGGCCAACACACGAGTTGATGGTCTTCCAATATAACCGGGCATCGTCTCGCCTCATCAGACACATCATCATTCAGAATCCTTGCCTAGGCAGCATTCCATAAAGGAATATCGGTCTAGCCTCAACCGCGACTTGGCATTCAGGCCTCCGTCGGCATTCGATAAAAATCGAGCATTGCTCCTAAACTCCCGTTGGGTGACCGGCTCAATTAGATGACCACTCAAGCATGCCAATACTTAAACCAATTTTATTTGCCGTTAATTAGCTCAATGCAAAAGAATTCGTGTTTAAATAACAAATCTCGAAAAATCTTTACACTTAAAATTTTGGTAAAATAATCGTATGTTGTCATGTACTTAAAATAAAGCCTCCAAACTTGGCATGCTTTTATTTTAAAATCCCATTGCCTCATTTAACATGTGGAACACGATGTCCAAATACGACACCTTAAAGTTTGCTATTTTTCTTGCCCATAAAACCTTCTTTGGAAATAGTAATTAAGGCATATACATTAAACAACCAATAACATGGCATAACAAGTGTAAACAATCGGAATCATGCATAAATCCATTCAATAAAACAAGTATAAAATTCTACTTAACGACTAATCCATCATTAATTACACTAATTGCAATTAATTGATCTAACTATAATTAGTTAAAAATTTATCGTTGTTAATTTAAATAATTATGATTAATTAAAAAAAATACGATTAAAAAATAAATCACAATTAATTAAGACTAACAGTAATTACTTAACCTAATCACACTTACCCTTAATCTAAACCATCCTTAATTGCAATTAAGGATAAACTAATATTAACTAATACTAACCGTCATTAACCTTAAACTAACTTACCCCTTAAATGTAATTAACTACCTAATCAAAGATTAGGAGTTAACTCATTGGTTTTCTAGTGACGATGGACTCACAATGGTGGCACAATGGCGTCAAGGATGCAACGTTCACGGCACCAACGATGGCACAAATGGCATAGTAGCGGTGGCTTGGTGAGCTTTGAGGCTCATGGCCACCTTGCTTGCAAGCTCAATGGTGGTGGTGGCTTGAGGTGAGGATGGCGCTGGAGGTTTGCGGTGGATGACAGTGTAGGTCGGCGCGGGCGGCTCGAACTTGGGAGGCTCGGTAGTGATGGAGGTGCGACCAAGCTTGATCAGCCTCAAAGGCGGTGGTGATTCGATGAGGTCGAGGTGATGGCTCGGTGAGGTGTAGGTGATGGCTCAGTGAGACAACAACGACGGTGGATGACGGCTTGTGGTGGTGATGACAGTACAACAAAAAGGATGACAACCAAAGGAAAAGGGGGGTGTTGGCTTTGGAGCCAAGAGGGAAGAAGAAGAATGGAAGATGAGAGGGAATCGGTAGCAAATGGAGGAGGAAGGAAAATGGGGCTGCTTCGGCTGAGGGTGAGGGAAAATAAAATGAGAGAGAGAGAGAGAGAGAGATATGTAGATTTTTTTGCCAAAATCTCGTCACTCTCTTCACCAACTCTTCCTAAAAACCTCTTTGCCAAGCATTTTGTCCCATAAATATCTTTTTATTCCATTTTTACTTCAAAACCAAAATCTTGTCCAACAAATCACCATTTTGCCACTGGGCCCGATTTTTCCTTTTCTGGTTTCCAATTTTCATCTGATAATTCATTTTCCAAAAATTTCAAATTTGCCGATCTTCAACGGACAATGGGGCGGCATCCAATAAAGTAGCCCTGAAACCCTCGAAAGTTTGATACTCGAAATTAAATTAAATTTCATGGTTAAAAATTGATCGAACGCGACTTTAGTATAACCTTAATTATCGAGTGGCTTTTAAGGGTCTTTCACACGGTTAATCCATGATCGATAATTTTTTATCCATGTTTGTACCTCTTCGAATCATGGACAACCTTCGGTTATCATGTAATTATCATGGTTCAATTATGTATCCTGTGAACGATATCAATAGAAAATGGGTTTATCATCATTCGATGCGAGTATTGTAATCGTGCGAAATCACCCGCGAACCGACTACGTACTTCCATTGAATCGATTTATATTCATTCGTTAATTGAGTTATAATAGTGTAGTATTGACTCTTGTTGATTCTCATGGTCGAGCGATCGATCCCTGATCGAATCCTCTGGTCTTTCGCATTTTAACTCTTTATGGCCTTACCCAATAGATTAGTTAACTCATGAGTGATCAGCTCAAAGTAAAATAACCATAAGTGCATTGATGAAATAACCATTATATATATTTCGAAATAGGGGCGAAAGTTTGGAATATCACAACCATCCTATCCAAACGTGACATAAGAAGAATCTACTCTAGAGTCTCCTGTGCTAACAATAAAATCTCTTCGAGAAGTTTTGGGAACATGCAATACTATTGCCATGGAACCAAAAAGCTATGAAGATGCTTCCAAAGAAGAAACTTGAATAAAAGCCATGGAGGAAGAAATTGAGATGATTGAGAAAAAAAAAAAAAAAAACTTGGGAGATGGTGAATCACCCTGAAGACAAAGATCATTGATATTAACTAGGTCTACAAGATGAAGCTAAATGCAAATGGATTAATTCAAAAACATAAGGAAAGGCTTGTGGTGAAATAATACTTGCAACAACTGGGCATAAACAATATCGAGACCTTTGCTCCTGTCACTCTCCTTAGCACTATTTGGGCTCTCATAGCCTTAATAGCACAAAAGAAATTGAAGAACCATTAACTAGATGTGAAGTCATCATTTCTAGTTGGAATCTCCTAGAAGAAATATATGTGGAGCAATCATCATATTTTATTGCCAAAAACAAATAAGAAAAGGTCCCAAGGATCAAGAAAGCCCTATATGGGTTAAAATGAACACTTAGAACGTGGTATAGAGGAATTGACAAATACCTTGCTTAACAAGGATTCAAAAGGAACATGAGTAAGCCAACTCTTTACATAAAGACTTAAGGAAAGTCTAACACTCTTATTGCCTCTTTATATGTAGATCTCACGTATACGAGGAACAATGAGAAAATGGTTCAAGTATTCAAAGAAGAAATGATGAAGACATTCAAGATGATTGACTTGGGCTTGATGCACTACTTCCTTGGCATTGAGATCAACCAAAATGAAGAAGTGCTCACCTCACAGAAGAAATATGCCCATAACCTTATGAACCAAATTCAAGATAAATTATTATAAAAAATTGCAACATCGCTTGTGACAAACGAGAAACTATTATATGAAGATGGGGCAGAAAAAACTAATGCTTCCCTCTACATAAGCCTATTGGTAATCTACTATCTCACTACTACACATCCAGACATAATGTACGCAACAAGTCTACTACGTCACTTCGTGTAGAGCCCAAGCCAAATTCATTCTGGAGCTAAGAGGATTTTAGGATATTTACAAGGAATTATGAAGCATTTGGCATCGGCCAAGTAAAACTGCCAAGCTACTTAGGGCGCGCATGACAAAATTTCTGTTCCAGAAATTGATTTCTGGCCAGAAATTGATCTCTCAATTTCTATTCCCCGGACAAGTTTCTGAGCAAAGAAACCTGTTTGATAACGACTAAAATTTCTATTTCTGGCAAAATCCATTTGATAACAGAATAAAATTTCTATTTCTAGGAATAGAAATTGATTAGATAACAATATAGGAAATCCTCAAATACAAAATAATAGTCGAAATAATACTAATACATTACAAAAGTTGAAAATACAATTTCATGGAATTTCCTATTACATGTGCTTACGTTTCCTATTACGTAATATTTTCTTTCGAAAAATAAACAACGTGGCAAAAAAAAAAAAAAATCAATTGAAATTCAATTGTAGTGAATATGTCGTTATGTTTTTGCCGAAATTGATTTCACATTAATCAAATAAGTCTAATGATAGCCATGATTATAATAGTCTAATCTCCTAAAAAAAAAAATCTTAACTTCAAGTCTAATTCCAATTTCTTTCCAAATTTTGCTAAAAAAATCCTCACCATGTTCAAAAATCGTCACCAATTTTTTTCAAAATTATCAACACTAGGATTATTTAAAAATTTATTATCAAAATCTGTATTTTCATCAATACTCTTACAAGAACAACAGATTCCTTATTAGATCTTTTTTCCTTATAAAAGAAAAATCGGATGAAACCCTAATGATTTGACCCATTTTTACCGCCTCAATATGAAGTTTATGATTAAAAAAATAGTTAGCCAGATAAAAGAGTAGGTGAAGAAAGACTCGTTAGATATGAATATGGCAAGTTAACTATTACCATGCGTGAAATCTCTTGCGTGCAACAAATGAAGCATTGTTCATTCAATTCCCACCATCTGGCCCAATGGTTAAGATTTTCAATCAATATTGATTGAAATGATTATATTAAAAAATCATTAAAATATTTTGGACTAAATTAACTATTTCTATTTCTATTTCAATATTAGTGATATAAAATATTTTGGACTAAATTGAAAAGTTGAGAAAAAAAATTTCTATTTCTATTTCTATTTCAGATACTAAGAAGTTAAAAATTTCAGCTTTTGATTTCTTCGATTTCTCTATTTCTAGAATAGAAATCTGTTTCAGAAATAGAGAAATCAAATTGCGTTACCAAACGGATTTCTGTTCCAAACCTGTTCCAGGGGAACAGAGAAACAGAGAAATCGAGAAACAGAAATTTTATCATGAGCGCCCTTAGTTACGCCAAGGGATTGGTAAGCTCAACTGAAGATAGGAGGAGAGTGCTAATGGATGTGCATTCTCACTAGGCTTTGAAATGTACTCATGGGCATCCCAGGAGGAAGATTCAATAGCACGTTATGCTATAAAAGCGGAGTATGTTGTAACCGCTATTGTCACCTGTCAAGCATTGTGGTTTCGAAGAATATTAGAGCACATCAGAGAAGCACAGGCGAAATCTACTCCAATATTTTGCAATAATTAATCTGTGATCGCTATCTTGAAAAATCAAGTCTTTCACGGTAGACATATTTTCATCAAATATCACTTCATACAAGTATGAACAAAGTAATCAAGGAATAGAGCTCAAATATTGCAAAACTGAAGATCAAATCGTGGATACATTTATTAAAGCACTATTGCAAGCAAAATGGAGACATTGCAAAGCACGCTCTGGGTATCACAAAATTAGATCAAGAAGTATTGTTAAATGAACGACCTATTTTTGTTTTTCCAGAGTAGTTTACATGAGCAGTGAGCTTACTTCACTATTAAGAGATCTCCAACCGTAGTGGTCTAACTCGGTTACTTAGACGTGGGCAAAAAGTGTGCTTACCGACAACAAAAAATCTTGAAAAAAACAGAATAAAATGGCTGCTGAAGAAAGGTGGTGATGGAGGAGTATCAAAAGGCTTATCCTTGTTCGATTGTGCAGTTAGCAGCAGATCCACACAAAAATGGAGCTCCTTCCCTTTTCCCTTTATGCCCTTATAATTACAAAATATCTAGTAAAAGCGTCCTCACATTGTCCTATTTTGCTCTTTTTCTGAGTTCTGTCCCAAACATGCGCACTAGCACGTTAAAACAAAAAACCTAACACGCGCACTAGCACATTAAAACAAAAAACCTAACACGCACTAGTACCTGCCATGTAATTAGTAGATCCATGCTACCACTTTCTGAGCCTTGTCCCAAACTCATGCACGAGTGCCTTGACATGTATTTAGTAGATCCATGCTACCACTAGAATGAATTCGCTAAATGTTCATTTCCATGCTAGGTAACAACCGAATGGCACATACATCTCGATGTCATCAAATTGGTTTGTATTGTTAGATATATTCAACATATTTTTTAGAGGCATTTAGAATATTTTCCACATTTCTCACGATTGTCCATATATTTAGGAGATTCTCCATATCCCTGATTGTGCATATCTTAATTAATTGTATTTGATATGATTACATATTTACTCCAGTCGATGCATATTTAATTTTGTTGCAGTTTATTTCTAGTCATTTTCCAGCAATTTATTTTTGGTCATTCCAGTTTAATTTCTTCGGTCAATCAAACACCTGCTCTCGTTCTTCTGGAAAGACTTACATCGTCATTTGAGACTTGTCTCGTCAGTATTAGAACCCAATTGTAAAGTTCTTGTTGCTTTCCTGGTGCAAAATTGTCTCTATTCGAAGTACGAGGACCGTCATGTTTGGGAAGAATGTTGACTAGTCAAAATGCGATAACGCTCATTGTCGAGTTGGACCTCGCCATGCAACTGTCGCCGTTATTGATGTCTCCAATTGCTTGTGAAAAAGGTATAAAATGAACGAGCGGGTTCAAATGAGGCCCAAGGACAAGCCTCTCCCATTATCAATTTGGTACAAGGGCTGACCACGAACCCGCATGGCATGACGCGAGCATGGTCCAGCTACGGAACGGGTTGGGCCTAGCACACGCCTAAATATTATCGTGTGAAGCCAGCTCGGCTGAACATGAGGTACCGCGTCGATGAGGACCCCATACTTGATCGGAAAAGCGCTCTTCGTTTGTGGCGCGGCGGCTGTGATTGTTGCCACCGCCACCATTGTTACTCTGAAGCAGCCCATCTCTGAGATTGTTTCTGCTTCGCAGGTGTTTACCTACGCTTTGAGGGCATTGCATATAGTCATTACCGCAAAATGGACCCTGCCATGCAACTGTGTAGAAGGCATTGGTAACAAACCACGAGGCACCTTGTCCTATATCAAAAGGATGTCAATGTACACGTAGATGAGATTTGACACTAATTAACGATCATTATTTTTTATTTATTAAAATTAAAATTTATAATTATAAAATAGTTATTATGTCCAATCAAAACAATGTTTACTGTTCATAGTAGAGTTACGGTAATATTTTTTTATTAGTTAATTATTTTTGTCTAATGCTTGGTGCTCTTACAACCTTTGAAAGGTTTTGTCTAGGGGTGAGCACGGTTCCCGGGTAGAACCGGGAACCAGGGAACCAACCGGAGGGTCCGGTTCGGTTCCCGGTTCCAAGAGGACCGGTTCCGGTTCCGGTGCCATCGGAACCAGAACCGGAATCGGAACCTATCCAACAGAAAGCCCCCAAATCAAAAAACCCTAGATCACTTTTCACACGTTCACTTCACACTTCACAGAACAGAGTCTCTCTTGCTCGCCCTCGACACCATCGGACGTTGCTCGCCTCGCTGCTCAGCCGCTCATCGTCGACGCCACTCATCCCCCGATGGAGGTCGCTCGCTCGCCCGCCCCGCCCGACGCCGCCCCCTTGACACTCGACGCCGCTCGCCGCTCGCCTAGCCGCCTCGACGCCGCTCACCACTCGCCCGGCCGCCCCTCGACGCCGCTCGCCTAGCCGCCCGACGGGGCTCGCCCTCGCCCGCCGTCCACCCACTCACCGCTTGCCCAGCCGCCGCTCACCTAGCCCTCTCGACACCGCTCGCCCGGCCGCCCTCTCGATGGCTCATCCGCCCGACGGGGCTCGCCCCGCCCGCCCGCCCCCTCAACGCCGCCACTCGCCGCTCGCCCGGCCGCCCGATGGGGCTCGCCCCTCGCCTAGCCACCCCCGACGCCGCACGCCGCTCGCCCAGAGGAGGCCTCACCTCGGCGGCTGCTGAGCAGAGGCTGGAACTTCTTGGCCACAACAAGCTTGAAGAGAAAAAGGCACTGAGATCACTCGCTGTTTTAGGGTAAAATTTTTCCTCTATTCTGTCTCTCTTTCTTTTTTAGGGTAAAATTTGAGTTTTTGTGAAAGATGGTATCCATTTGTTTCTGATTCTTCCTTTGCAGATTGGCAAGATTTCATAGGCATCGTCACCCTTTTGTTTATAAACTCCACTATTAGCTTTATTGAGGAGAACAATGCCGGTAACGCTGCGGCTGCGCTTATGGCTCGTCTCGCTCCCAAAGCTAAGGTATGAGACTGTGGCAATATGTTCTGTTAGTTGCAATCAAGTGATTTTTGGATGTTCTTTGTTTTTTTGATGTTGTGGAATGGTTCAGTGATTCATAGGTATGATGTAGGTACTTAGAGATGGAAGATGGGGTGAGCAAGATACTTCAATCCTGATCTTTGGCCATTATGATCACAAACCAATCCATCTTCTCAAAGATAAAAGACTACAACATTTGTCAGTAGAAGGTTAGTCATATAATCCCTTTGAATCATTGGGCTTATTGAAGCCTCATTATCTTGTTATATCAGATGATCTTGAAACATATAAGATGCTTTGGAATGTAGATATGTTTCGTTGCAATAAAGAATTGTATTTCTTTGTTTTGTTGGATGCTCGACTGTCACTGGAGTAGTGCCCGTTGATTTATGAGGGCTTTAACTAAAGAAAGCATGTAGCGTAAAAGAAATGGAACTGTAACTTTGTCAGCTCATTGACCCTTCTTACAATTTCCTTTTCCCCGCTAGGTCACTAAATAATAAATGTGACTCTCTTAATCTGAAAATGAAAAAAAAAAAAAGAACCTGTTGGAACCTGGAACCGACCCTGGAACCCGTGGCGGGGTAGGTTCTAGGTTATTGGTTCTCGACGGGTAGGTTCCGAGTTTCCAAAAAATGAGGAACTGTACCCGAGATAGGTTCCGGGTTCCGGACGGAACCAAACCGAACCGCTCACCCCTAGTTTTGTCTATTCAAACACATAATTCCTTAATATTTGAAAGATTGTATCTATTCAAATATATATATATATATATTTATTCAACATTTCTATTCAATAATTTCAAATTTCAAATTCGTCTATTTTCCACCGCCTACCGCCGTCAAGCTCCGCTTGGACGCACAACACCTCCGCCGCCCGTCCCTGCCCATTTCAGTCACAACCGGCCGTGGGATCCAGTTGGTTCGGCCAAGACCAGAAACCAAGTCCCCTAGGTTTGCAGCCATTGTTTAACCCGTTTTGGTGCCCTTCCGGACCTCACTTGGTGCACCCGCTTTAGGATTTGTGGACCATCTCCTCCTCACCGTCGTTGTGGTCCAATCGGTTCGTTAATCAAGTAAATTTACTCACTAATCCTCACTTAGGGAGCTAATGACGCTTAAGGGTTGATTAGATTAAGTTAAATTTGGATTATGTGGTTAGTTAAAATGGATTAGTGAATTAGTTGATTGTTAATGCATGTTAGGTGGTTAGATTAGTGTAATTAGCAACTAGATAAATTGTAGTATTTATCTAGGTTCGGGAATTTTCCAAACCTGGATCAGTATTTAATTAGGCTTTACGGGCCTAAGTCTCATTTATTGGCATTTAATAAATATTTTCCGTAATTATTTAATTAATTATTATTTTCTGAAAGTTAGACTGGAATAGCCAGTGACCGGAATTTTGTACTGATTGCAATGGTGTGATTGATTTATTTATTTGACTATTATTTTGTGTAATTTGAGTGTTGATTGCAATTTTGGGGCATTTATCCCATAATTTTCAATATTTGATTGGAAAATACCAGGCGTGGGTTTACAGCGCCAAAAATGTGTTTGTGGACTATTGAAAATAGTGGGATTTTCAAAAAGGAAAATATTGTATTTTGGCTAAGGCCGACCGTGTATCCACACACGATTATTTTTATCATGAATGATAAAAAAGGTTGCATTCTCAGATGGCGAGAACAATATACTATATCAGCCTACAAGCTTTGATATGTCAGCTTAGCGCGAACAGTATACTTTATCAACTTAGAGTGAACATCGTGGGTATACTATATCAGCCCGATGGTTGATATGTCAGCTTAACGAGAGCAGTATACCGGTATACTATATTAGCCCGATGGTTTGATATGTCAGCTTAGCGAGAGCAGTATACCTGAGCAGCTTTTGGTGAGCATTGACAAGTGTACTATATTAGCCTGAGGGCTTAGGTATATCAGCTTAGCGAGAGCAATACACCTTGGCATCTTCTGGTGAGCATTATTAGTGTACTATATCAGCCTGATGGCTTGGATATATCAACTTAGTGAAAACAGTACATTATTTATCAGCTTAGTGCGAGCTGTACTATCTATTTTCAGCTTAGTGTGAGCAATCCTTGATATGATCAAACTTTATAGATAGTATTGAATGGATTGACCGGGAAATGGTCTTGATGACATGGAATCGACTGAGTCGATTGATCGATGATTCGATCCGATGTGATGATGTAATTTGTTGATGTGATTCAATGAATTTGTGAATTGTGCTGACTTGCAGGAAGGAACAGAGACAAAGATAAGTCCTCTGACTCGTGTTGTGCTTAGGCAACCCTTGGGGTGTATTTCCTTTCTAGTCAGGACTTAGGGGGTGAACTTGCTAAGACATCGTCTCACCCCGTTATGTGATAATATTTTCATGTCCTTAGATGGCAGCCCCTCCTAAACGTTTTGGTCGACCAAAGAAGGTCACGGAGCAGAAGAATTTTATTCCGTTGCATGGGAACCCAAGGGGATGGGTGTATGAGTTGGTAAAGACCATGGTATGGGTTGATGAGGCCTTACCCCATAAGGTACCCCATCAATATAGATCATGGTATCGTCATGAGAGGAACGGGAATAGAGAGGGTCCCATACTTGAGTCTAAGGTCTCGTTGTATGTGCTGGAGGTTGCATTTGGTAAAGGCACAACTGACCCTCTAGGTGGACCGATGGTGGATCCGTATCTATCGGACCCAAGGACCCCGGAGTATTCAGAGGAGGATTCAAACACCTGAAGACCTGTAGCTTCCCCCCCTTGTTTTGCAGACTTTGTATATAGTCGGCTATTATTGTATAGAACATAGTTTGATATGTATATACAAGTGTGTTTGGTTTTCAAGAAAATTTGTGGCCCTACCTTTCTATCACATCTTGTTGTTGTCTAGGGATTTATTTATTCACTTCCGCATGCATATTAAAATGAATGGGTCGGCGAGGCATTTTGGGACGTCACTATTTAATCGACTAGTGGGGGATGGGCACGTGCTCGGAGGATCGGGGTGTGACAGAAATGCCCCTCATTACTTTGGTCGTTGTATCTTTTGCGAGAAAACCCTTTACTTTACAAACATGGAGCTTCCTGCGCTCATCGAACAAATGTATAAACATGAGACTATGTGTGGGATATGGTTTGCCTTTCATCATCTGAAAACACCTCTTTTAACATTCTTAATCAATCCCACATTATTCATTTAGCTGTTTTTGATAATATTTGTGGAATAAGTGATTTAGACAGACAAAATCATCATTGAGCATTTTAAGCATGAGAGAGTTTTTCATTAAAAGCATGGGGAAGCAAAACTATCCCTGTAAATGTGTTAAGTTGTGAACGCCGAGGAGATTATTCAAGAAAGGTGTCCATGGATTGCCCCTTGCTCAAAAAGGGAAATGACACATAAACAATTGCTAAGTAGGGCCAAAAGCCACTATGAATTGAGGCCCGAAAGATTCCTATAATTTGCTTTTGTGATACTTGGGACGCCATTTCATTTGGGAGAGTTTGTCTACTATTGTCATCAAAGTTTGACATGCCTCTCCTTGGTTTTGCTGTTCATACCTTTGGTGGTCAGGTGATCCTATAATGGATAGGAGGGAATGTGTCAGTGAGCGAACTCTCTCAGGTGATCCTAGAATAGTTAGGTTACCATTAATTGCCTCCACATTTCAAATTCACTTATGTTTTCTACTAATAGTGTGGTTATAATAGAACATTTAAAAACAATTTGAGCATCTCAAACTGAATCATATTGAAGGCATCCAAAGTTGGACCCGGCTGTTGGGTCCTATATGGCCCTAAGTAAAAGATTAACTTAATCAAACTTTGAGATAATTGAAGTCCGGTGAATCCAGATCCAAACAAATTTTTTCATGATCCCCAGAGGAAAACACGATTTATCTGCAGTATTTTCTCTCTTGGGTTGAATGTGCATAATAATCCAATGTTTCCTTTTGTATTAAGGTTAGGTTACCATTAATTACATCTAGATTTCACATTCACTCCTGTTAAATGTCAGTTTGGTTATAATAGAACATATAAAAACAATTTGAGCATGTCACACTGAATCCTAGGACCATTAACTCCCTAATTAATTATAGTCTATAAAGAATCTGATGAGCCGCATTTAATTCTACTCATTAGTTGGAACGAAAAAGAACAACTAGAAAGGCATATTAAAAGGCGTCAAAATGTCCACCAGATCCGATGCGTTCTAGGAACTCAACGGTGTAACTGTCAACATCGTGTTGCAGCTCTAGTTTCAGTGCCGTCAAAAAACGTGCCAATATTTGTTATTAGGTTCTGCATTTTTCGATTTACGAAGCTGAACGATGAATCTTCGGAGAGAAAGAAATTTCTGCTCCTGCCATTCAATCCATTTTCTCTTATAAATGTCAGTGGGAACTAATGAGATGTTGTCAAATAAATACAAGTTGCAGATTCGGCATTCCCTAAGACTAATCAGGAACAAGTCTCTGATTAAGTTAACCGACATTTTTGTTGAAAGAATTGCATCCCACCAGTCATTGGTTTTCCTTGATAAATTATTGTGCGACAAGGAGATATACACGTTCAAGAAGAAGACGCGGGTCTCGATCAAAGATTCTACACCACGCATCAACAAGACAAAAACCATGTCGTCTTCTTCTATTTCTTCTCATCAACAGTAACACAGACTTATTCGTGATTATCAGGGTGTGGATCTTGAAGACTGTAAAAAAATCAACACACGCTGAGGATGACACAAATTGCAAGAACGTCTACATATTGAAATACACATACTCTTGTTAGTGAGCGAGCAACTCATTATTACCGGTAGTGACTGACTCACTGATTATAATCTCTATTGAGTAGTGTACGGGCATTGTATTAGTGTGTGGAAACTAGTAGAAGCAATACAGGCTATGTCATAACTTCTCAAGTAACCACCAGCCAAATCCAATCTCTTGGTGGCCGTTAGTTTGAAAGAGTAGATGTCGGCATAATCTAGGCCGAACCACTATAAAATGTGCATGCAATTCTTTTATTTCTCTCCATTTTATTTAAGTACTTGGTTGATCGGAGCATATTGCACTTGATATATTCATCTTGCACTTGCATTTATATATTTGTATATATTAAATTTTTCATGCATAACCAAACTCAATTTTAATAATTTCACAAAATCTATCAAGTTTTGTTTGAGTGACTTGGGCTATTTGTAGTCTCCATTGTCACTTGATCTATAGTAGAACTCTTTGCTACTCTCCCTTTAGGCATAAGTCACGCCAATCGAACCACATAAATATGTTGTTCAGTTCATTTTCTTATTTTGTTTATTATTTGTTTGGCTTCTTTTTCACAACACTTAGAACATGCCATTGTAAGGAATTAGTAATTGCCAGTACATTTGGAGAAGTAGATGACGCATGTAAAGCACCCCTTGCTTTGGTTTGTGATATCTTCAAGCCCTAGCTAATTCCATTTCTATTCTTGAATGCCCCTTTATTCACATATGGTATTTGTTTTTTTTTTTTTTTTTTTAATCTCAACTATTATGCTTAAAGAAGCCTACGCTAAGAATTGCATGCGAAAAAGTTGGGTGTGCATGGGTGCATATATGGTGTAGCTATTTTCTATCTACAAGGCTATAGATTGGATCCTACGTGGGCCTTAAATAAATGATTAACATAATCAAACTTTGAGATAATTGAAGTCCAATGAATCTAGATCCAGACAAATTTTCTCTTGATCCTCGGAGGAAAACACGACTTTTTTGCGATATTTTCTCTCTCGAGTTTGATGTGAATAGTAATCCATTGTTTCCTTTTTGTATTGAGATTCACTTATAATTGCCTCTAAGAGATATGTTCGCTAGAAGTCGTAAATGTAAGGTTTGGACAAGCGCATATATGGTGTAGTATTTTCTATCTACAAAGCTATAGATATTCATTGGTGAAAGCATGCAAAGCTTGGTCCAGTTCTTGGGTCTCACATGGGCCCTAGATAAAATATTAACATAATCAGACTTATAGATAATTAGACCCGTCAAATGAGTGGGTCGGGTAGGGTTTGGATCAAGTCGACCCATATTTGACCCATTTAACCCGTTTTGACCCATATTCATGTAGTGTAAATCAAGTGACCCATACCCGACCCGACCCGTATTGCTAAAACCTATTTATATTTTAGGAAAACCCACTTCTACTATATGCTAATTGGATTAAAACTTCAAATTAAATTAAAAATAACAAATAAAATAAAAAAGTTAAAAAAATCTATAAATTGAAATATTTATAAAGAATTAGACTATGCACATGCTTCTCTTATTTGAAGTGAACATACTATTGAATAACTAAAAACTGTAACATGAAATTTTTTTAACTAAACCTAAAAAGCTCATTTTTATGATTTTTTTATAAAAAAAAAAAGTATTGTTAAAACATTTTTATGCAATAATTTTTTTAACAATTTTTATGCAAAAAAAATTAATGGAAAATTTTTATAATTATTTTTTAAAAATCGAATTTTTTATTTTTTAAAATATAATTTTTAATTATTTTTTTTTTTAAAATATAATTTTTATAATTTTGATTTTTCAAAATATAATTTTAAATTTTTAATAATTATTTTTTCTTTTTCTTTTTCTTTTTCTTTTTTCTTTTTCTTTGGCCGGTTGTCGGCCACGACGACGGCCGGCGACCGACCACAAGCGAGATCGAGCTCGCCGGCGTAGGGCGGGCTTGATCTCGCCATCCGGCGAGGCCGAGGCGTCACTCGACATCGACGAGCTCGAGTTGATCCGGCGAGGCTCGAGCTCGCTAGTGTCGCGGGGCCTCGATCTCACCAGGTTGTTGGCGACTTGCCGGCGAGCTCAAGCCTCGCCGGCCTATTGCCGGCCGTTGGCCGGCCATTGCCCCGCTAGCCATCGGCTAAGGAATGAAGAAAAAGAAAGAAAAAGAAAAAGAAATATAAAAAATAATTATAATTTTGATTTTTTATAAAAAAATATTTTATAAAATTAAAAGAGGCCATGGCCCATGGGTTCAAAGTAGGTTATTAGTAATAACCCATTTAGATCAATTTCTTTTTGTAATTTACTTTCTCAAACCCATTTTTGACCCATATTTAACTTTCACTTGACCCATAGATGATCAATTTAACTAAAAATGGGTCATAATATGGGTTTATAACCCATTTTGCCAGCTCTAGAGATAATTGAAGTCTGGTGAATCTAGATCCAGGCAACTTTTTTTTGGATCCTCAAAGGAAAACGTGACATTTTTGCAATATTTTCTCTCTCGGGTTTGACATGCATAATAATTATATGTTTCCTTTTTGCATTGAGATTGGGTTCCCATTAATTGCCTCTAAGAGATATGTTCATTAGAAGTTTTAAATGTAAGGTACACCCATCAACTATCACGTGTCAACCAACTTAGCGATTTGGCAGTAAAATTTAGCGAAAACTAATAGAAAGAAAATTTGTCCAAATTTACCTGTTTAGGGTTTTTGGGGTTAAAAAATCAATTTGGGGTATACTTATTATAAGTTTATTGGTTTAAAATTTTTTGCTGCCAAAAAATCAGTTTGGGTAAGTTTGTCAAAGATATATCAATTTGAAATTTTTCTTTGCTTTCCCACCAAAATTTAAGATTTTCTAATATTAAAAATAATTAAAATTTTTGTTTACCTTAAGAGTGAACATTTAGATATTGTGAAAGTTTGAGGTACATCAAGTTAGGAAAATTCAAAATGCATCCGTCACAAAATTTAAATTAAATGGAAAGTAAAATTCAAAGTCTCTCCGGACATAACCTAAATATTAAGAATTTCTTGATCTAACAATTTAAACTTCGGCTAAAATTATTGGGTGTACTCTTAAAGTCAATGACAGAAGCTCTATGCTAGCCTCGAATCAACGGCGAAAGTTAAGTACTAAAAGTCGTTGACCTTTCGATAACGATAACGATAACGATGACAACAGTGTCAAGATTGCTTATAAAATTTTCCCCCATGTTATCGACGCATCAACAATTCTTTACCTCAAGAAGGCCAATAAGAAGGGAGCAAAAAACAAACATGAGTGCGTGCAAAAGCGCAGTGATGACCACGTCCAGTGAGGACGAAGATGAGTTCTTGTTCGCAATGGAAATAAATGCGCTGATTGCCATCCCCATGGTGCTGAAGGCCGCTGTTGAGCTCGGGATCCTGGAGATGCTGGCTGAGGACGGGCCATCCGGCTAAGCTCCACTGCTTTCCCCGGCCGAGATCGTGTCGCGCCTGTCTACAAAGAACCCTGAAGCCCCCATCGCTCTGGACCGGATGATGCGGCTTCTTGGGAGCCACTTCATATTCTCGTGCACTCCCGCCCAGGGCCCGGACGGGGACACCCAGAGGCTCTACGGCTTGGGACCGAGAAGGAAGTACTTCGTGAGAGCCCGCGGGGCATCGACATTCGCTGCGCCCTTGCTTCTTCTCTTGACTGACAAAGTCACGGCCGGCTGCTGGTTTGTGAAATTTTAATTCTGTCTTTTAAGAGGGACTTCCGCTTTTGGCTATTTTATTTCATTCTTTTAGCTAAATATTGAGATATTCTTTTCATGTTTCTTTCCATAATTAAGTATTTTTTTTTTTTAATCTTTTGGTCAAACCATAATTGAGTATTTGCTTTTCGACTGTAATTGGTTGGTCGAGTCACAAAACTATTAGGAAGACGTGACTTTAAGATATTTTCATAATTATTTGTTGCTCCCATGACAATTTCCTTGTTTATGCATGCTGTTGCAGGTACTGCTTAAAAGACGCCATTATGGAAGGAGGAAGGCCCTTCGAACGTAAAAATGGCATGAACATTTTTGAGTACACAAGCAAAGACGACAAGTTCAACGAGATATTCAACAACGCCATGCAAGGCCCAACCGACGTTTACATGAACAAAATCGTTGAGCTTTACCACGGCTTCGACGACGCTAAGACGGTAGTGGACGTAGGCAGCGGTGTCGGGGCAAGCCTGAGGATTATAGTGTCGAAATACCCACACATTCATGGTATCAACTTTGATCTTCCGCATGTCGTCAGAGAGGCACCTTCTCTTCCTGGTACTCTCTCTCTCTCTCTCTCTCTCTCTCTCTCTCTCTCTCTCATATTATCAAAATAGATGGCCATCAAATCTCCCAACATGATTCGCACATTAAGATTCCATTTGTTTCTTAAATATAATAGATTTGAAAAACATTTTCCTAGAGACGATCCTTTATATTGGTTATAAAAATAAATGAACAAAAAATATTTTCATCGTCTATGAAAATATTTAGACATAAATTGTTGTCGATAATGAAATCTTTTCCATTGACTAATTATTTCAAGCAATACAATCAATTATTTTGTAGAAAATATTTTCTAAATTATCTATTTTCTTCTAAACAAACAAAACTGAATATTCTTATAAAAATCATCTAGAAGGAGATGGATGATATATATAGAAGAGGCATGTCCTCTAACCATCCTGTAAATAATTTTGTAATGGTTTACAAATAGGAACATTGTCCACATTTGTAATTTGGTAATACAGCTCGTAGCATATTAATCAGAGGCAGATTGAAAAAAGGATTTACACTACAAAAAACCTCAAGTTAGTGTATTTACGATAAATTTACCCTCCGTTAATTCCGTTGTATTGTGATGATAGGTATTGAACATGCTTGGGGTGCATTTGTGACTAATTTTTCGTGGTACCCATTTGGGGTTTTTAGTTTGAGTACTAAAGTAACAATGGGATGGCCCGGTTTATCTTTGATGATGGGTGTTGAACATGTCGAAGGGGACATGACGAAATACGTCCCTAAAGCAGACGTCATTTTTATGAAGGTTAACACAACTTCAGTTGCCTCTTTGGGTGACCATAGAGAATCGTACAGTAGACACTGTGGTTACCTTGTACGAATAGCGTAGACTGAATTTTGGTTGTTCTCTGCAGTGGATAATTCACGGTGGAGACGAGGAGTTTTGCGTTAAGGTATTGAAAATTGCAGGGAGGCATTGCCGGAGAAGGGCAAGGTGGTGATTGTGGACGCGGTCCTTCCAGAATATCCCGACACCGACGGGTGACCTGGAACGCGTTCTTAGTGGACATAAGCATGCTGAATGTCAATCCAGGGGGTAAGGACTGGACGGAGAAAGAGCTTGAGGTCATGGCACGCGCGGCTGGTTTCGACGCTCCGAAACTTGTGTGCCGAGCTTACAACATGGGGGGTAGTCGAACTACATATATTTGTCACGCAACACACAAGTGGTTGCAAGGAAACCTAGCTTCTCACTGAACCAATATTTCATTCATATTTGAAGCGAGGAGAGAAGCACAAGGTGAGTGGGCGAAGGAATGGCCACTTCAGCTTTTTTGTTTTTGCTTTCTAGGTTTTTATTAAAAATGAGTATCAAATTACCTACAAATGATAGGCCAAAGAAAACGAAACAAAAAATGAGAGTTTTGATTCGAGAAACGAGATTTGTCACGATTAGAAACCCTAATCTTGAATTTTTACCCTTAATAACGCGTCAACTAAAAATTAGGCATCAATAGAAACCCTAAACTAAAGAAACAAGCTTCGTCGTGATAAAAAACCCTAAGCTTGAGTATGAGCCATTGATCTTCCTTGCAAGTCGCAAAAGAGCTATCACAACCATCAGACTATCAATCGAAGCTGAAAAAAGGTCGGGATTTTCACCAACAACGAGATCGGCTTTGCTCCCGAGGAGAAGATGCCACCGGAAAAGAGGACTCCGATAATAATCTCAAACGGTGGGACTTACAGCTAGCAAGAGGATCCTGTGATAGGACTGATAGTGGTGACGGATCGCCAAACGAATGTTGGCAAAGGACAGCTAAAGTGAGTCAGCGAGAGAGGGAGGGAGGGAGGGGCTATGTCTCTTTATGGTTTTGAAGCGAATATTCAACTTAAACTTAGCCCCAAGATTAAATTTGGGCCCTTGGATCAATCCAAGGACTCAAATAAATCTTTCTTGATTAAGACTTGATCCTATTGGTCCCCAAGCTGGTTGGGCTAGTCCGAACCGGTTCTAACTAGTTTGGCCGATTCTAGCTTATTTTGATAGATTCCTTTCAAAAATTTAACTCAATTAGGTCCTTAGGACTAGTGAGAGATCTAAATATCACACTAAATTCATATGTAACCACACTAAATATCAACCGATACTTCCTTTTCTCCTTTTTTTGGCCAATAATTTGGTTTGATGGATAATAGGAAGTCTGAATATAGTCTGAATATACTTGATGATTATGTTGTTAACAATTTAATCGCTTGAATAAGGATCACGTTAGCGGGTGTCACCAGACATTTTTTTAGCCATGCAAATTAAATATATTATTTTCAATAATACAATGAGTGGAATTACTACGTTGTCTTTCTCGACATGAGTATCAAATTATTTGTAGGTGTTATACAGCTATGCTTTTGTTTATTTAGCAGACTTGCTCTATAGAACAGTTGACTTCTAAGAATAGGATGATAACTTTTGTTTTTTGTCGGTGAATAGGATATATCATTTTTTTTGGTCAGTGAACAGGATGATAACTTTGTTTTATGGTTGAAAATAGGATGATAACTTAGAATGTAGCAAAATGCTACATTTTTATAGGATGACAACTTTTTTTGTTTTTTTGTTGGTATAGGAGAATAACTTAGAATGTAGCATTTTTTTTAAAGAATTTATACAACGTGCTTTCCCTGGTCCAGTAAGAGGCTTGAAGGAGCAACTCATTGGAAATGTAGTTTGCCACATGCAAATGCTTGGGACATATTCTAAGCGATTTGGAAAAGATCTGGTCAACCTTAAAAACCTTAGGGTTCATTTATTTGAAAGAAAATTATTTTCAATAAATTATTTTTCGAATTTTCGATATTTGGATGGTAAAAAATTAATCAATGAAGAACGTTTCCCTTGAATCATAAACAACAAGCGTAGATGATCATTTAAGGGAAGACTTAGAAACAAATCATTCTCGGATTTCTATGGGGTTTGAGGGAAGAACATCATCGCAATGAAGCATGGCAAGAGAAGCGACAATCAAGAAGAGAATAGTGGCTTCCTTCAACGCAAGGACTCCCAACAAAATTAAAATTCTATTTGACAAAATACAAATTTGAAGAAGAGATTGCGGGTTTCTTCTTGTTTCCCCCCAAGAAACAGTTGTAAGTAGATTCCAAATGTCTATGATCATTTGGAAGCTCAAAATCACTAGGTATTATCATGTCGGGAAGATCGACTATGAATGTGCTAATGATACT
Source organism: Eucalyptus tenuipes (assembly GCA_014182365.1). NCBI lineage: Eukaryota > Viridiplantae > Streptophyta > Magnoliopsida > Myrtales > Myrtaceae > Eucalyptus > Eucalyptus tenuipes. The sequence continues at coordinate 14,280,744 of CM024539.1, read as the reverse complement.
ATTATTGCTCATCTGTAACTATCTTCATAACACAACTATAACACAACCATACGACAGAATAATTTCTCATTTTGATTGAGCGAGCATTAATGCAAAGATTTATTAGTCCTCATATGTCGTTGAAATACATGTCCTTTCAAAGTATTATACCCATTTGTGTGAATAAAGTGATTCCACAACAAAAAGTATGGATAGAGTGCCATTGCTTAACATGATCAAAGGATGTAGTGGTTAAATTGATACATATTACGTGTGCCAACTCGACCTATACAGGTGGAATTACCACATAGCCACAATAAAAGCTCCAAGAATCACCACCTTATGTGGACACTCAAATTTAGTGAGTGCATCAACTACATATATTTTGTGATTAAAATGGGAAATATATATATATATATATATATATATATATAAGGGGCCCGTTAGCCATTTTTGGTCTAGCCCATACAGCCCAAGCTAGCCCATTTCGCTCCGGCCTAGTTCATTTGGACGATAGCCCAGGCTCCATTCGATCCGTGGCCTCAAGAAATATCAATTACAGCCCAAGCCCATTCAAAACACGGAAAGAAGAAAACCTAAGCCTCTTCCCGAGCCGCCGTCCCTCGTCTCATAGGTGGGTGACCAAAGCGAACCCCCAAGGAGGATTCTACATGACATTTCTCACTAGAAGCGATTGCAAAAAAATCCTCAGTGATGGAACGAGAATCTCGTTTGTGGAGGAAGTATCGGTTAGGGGGGAAGAAGAAGGGGAAGACAAGTTTTCTCGACCAAAAGTTTCTGGAGATCCATCGTAGCCAAACGCGAGTTTGCACTCCATCCTCCTTGGTTGCACACTCACGTGTCTAGGAATCAGGAGGTGGACGAAAGTAGGAGACGCCCGCATTCATGAAGGAGCGCATGGAACATTCGTGAGTGAAGCGGATCCGAGGCCTTCTGGAAGATCCTTAGGTCGAGGTGAGGAAGGAGGACATCCATTCGAAGGAAGGGAGAAGGGTGACATCGACTGGCACAAGAAGGGGGAGGGGGGGCACTTTGCCGATCTATCTCTCTCTAAGTGATGTGTGCTAGTTGGAGTTTTGCTTGAGCATTAGCATTGGGAGATTCAATTTAAGGAGTGTTCTATTTTTTAGTTTTGATTTGAGCTGAAATGGCGACCGAGACGAAACCCGTGACAAGAGAGGCAAAGATGGATCTCTTTGAAGACGAGTTCGAGGAGTTCGAGGAGTTCGAGGAGTTCGAAATCAATGAAGAATGAGAGGATTGAGAGAGAAGGTTTGGAAAATTCTCTCAAGGTCTGAAGATCTTTTTTTCCGGTTTGGTTGCTCCTGGGCGGCCGTAAATTGAGCTTTGCTTATCACCCATTATCACATCCGCTCACGGCCGAACAAAGAATCCGATTGATCGGGACCATTCGTCACTGGAAAGAAGGAGCACCGGAGGTCTTCTCGAGCTTCGTCAATGTGATCATGACAATTGTGACCGCTGCAGCCTCGAATTTGGTAAATCTTTCGTTTGTATGCATTGTTTTTCTCTATTCTACCAACTTCAAGAGTATTGATAATATTATTTTCTTCAATTAGTCATAATTGACAATTCGTTATCGTTATCTTATTTCAATTGTCGATGCTAACTAAATAATTGTCCTACCATAGTGTAATTACCCTCAACAGATCTTCAATTTGTCCTACCATAGTTCCCAGTCTTACTAATTACACCCCCAACAATTGTAATTTGCCTTAAATAGTTGTGATGTCAATTAAACCTATAGCAAGTACTTCCCTTTTTTGCATGAAGACATAGCTATGTTGCTCATAACAAAAAATTCTCATCACTTAGCTCGAGTGATAGTAATCTACCTTTAGAAATGGTAATTTACCTCAAGTTATCGTAAGCTCAAAGATTTTAATGAAAATCCCGGAGATAATTAATTGTTTTAAGAAATTGAAATACTACGTAACCTAAAATTATTGTATCTTTCTCTTTCCGTATTCTTAGTAGCTTCACTTAAACAATCAAAACATTTGTTTCAAGTTTGTAATCAATGGAGCCTATCAATTAGTAATAATCATTGATTGTCATAATTTCCCTCAATTAATGTTAAAACTTACAATTCTATTGGAATAAACTTCCTTAACATCAATAAATTATCTCTTTAATAGGCTCGATTACAAGGTCTCGAATTTTTTTGACTTAACATCTAATGTTATGTTATATATGGACCAATTCGGCACATTCAACTCTTATGGAATTTTCCTAAATGGTAATCGTCACAAATTTTATAGAGTAAAACATCCATCCATTATGCATGTAAATCATAGCTTTTATATAAATTCAATACGCTTAAAACATTTATTATTTTCACAAGCACATACACACATACATGCATTATCAAATGTATTGTAGATGATCTGTTTGGTTGGTACACTGAATAGCACATATTATATATCTTGCATGGCCTTATTACTTAGTGCACTTCGTTTTGGACAAACACACTTGTAGCAATATACATCACTAAACCATGACATCTTTCCTTTCTTCAAAGCACTGTAATCAAACTTAAGGATTTCAAGTTCTAATTTTAGTATTAAGCATAAAGGTGACACAAGAAAAGTAGAGCCATCAATGTGACCCATACAAGTATTGCAAACTCAATTATTTGATAGTAGTATTCTTTTTTATGTTTGGTGTGAATACCAATATAGAAATGGCACAAGTCAACACCATGAAGGTTATTCCAACTTGCATAGTTAGTATTGCAAACCCTATGAAGATCCGAGGCCACTTTAGAGGAAGACCACTTATGAGAAGCATAATGATACTATGCAACGAAGTTTGTTGTCTTACATGCATTGAAATATTGGTACTCATATGGTTCTTATTTGCCATTATGGACTCACCCACAAAAATTGCTCAATGATTTTTATTGTCATCAAAATCACCTTACCAAATTCCATCAAGTGGGGTCATATTTGCTTGGAATGCTACGGTAGTTAACAATATTGCCATCACCATTAGCATCTTATGCATACTGTTTTGCAACTTTCTCTTTCTTTCCTTTTGTTTTCCTCTCCTATTGGTGGATGAAAGGTAGTGATCATGTTATTTGCATAGACTGTTCGTCTAGAGAAGTCACAACTCCCTGAAATTTGAGAAAAAGAATTCGCAGTCTCTAAGGCTCTTCCGTGCTTTCACGTTATGTTAGTAGGGCAAGTGTTGTGAAACCCCTAAAGTTTGTAATGTTCAGGTTAACTCTTTTATTAATCAAGAAGAATATAGTCTACAGAGGAGTAACACCAAAATGTACCAATTGGGGTCAAGTTTGAACTAGATAAACCCATGTTGAATACTTTCTCGAGATCAATTTTACTGTCAATGTTTTTCAGTGTTATAATGTTTGCGAATATTATTTGATGCTCTCAAAGGTGAAACTCATTCCTATTAAATCTCTTTTGTCATTCCTATAATGATTTTTAAATGAATGTCTTTTAACTTTCGAATATTTTTATAACATACGCGTTTCCTGAAAATATCTTTTTTGTTGATTAGCTCATTGAATGTTACTAGTATAAAGGCTAGGTCGTATGAAGAGACCTTAGTTTGTCTATCTGCAATAGCCAAATGCAAAATCTTGTTGCTATATTCATTTCTTAAGTTGATGAACTAATTATCGCACATGATATTTATCAAATGCTTCAAAGCTTCCAAGTCTATTGTGTTTCATCCCATATTTCAAGGTCTAGACTTTGAAGCTTTGATAAATATCATAAATATGCATTTGAAGCATTTGATAAATATCATGTGTGATAATTAGTTCATCAACTTAAGAAATGAATATAGCAACGAGATTTTGCATTTGGCTACTGCAGATAGACAAACCAAGGTCTCTTCATACGACCTAGCCTCTATACTAGTCACATTCAATGAGCTAATCAACCAAAATGGTAGTTTGAGGAAATGTATATGTTATAAAATATTCGAAAGCTAAAAGATATTCATTTAAAAATTATTATAAAAGTGGCAAAAGAGATTTAATAGGGAATGATCTTCACCTTTGAGAGCATCAAATAATATTCACGAACACTATAATATTGAAAAACGTTGATAGCAAAGTTAATCTTTAAGAAATATACAACATGGGCTTATCTACTTCAAACTTGATCCCTATTGGTACAATTTGGTGGTACTTCATTGCAGACTATATTCTTTCTAATTGATAAACGAGTTAACCCGAACATTACAAACTTCAAAGGTTTCACAACACCTGCCTTAACACAAGGCAAAAGCACATAAGAGCCTCGGAGATTGCGAATTCTTCTTCTCAAATTTTAGGGAATCGTGACTCATCTAGACGAACAGTCTATGCAAATAACATGGTCACAACTTTCCATCCACCTATAGGAGAGGAAAACAAAAAGGAAAGAAAGAGAAAGTGGCAAAATAGTACACATAAGATGCTAATGGTGGTGGCAATATTGTTAGCTACCGTGGCATTCCAAGCAGTTATGATCCCGCTTGGTGGAATTTGGCAAGATGATTTCAATGACAATAAAAATCATCGAGCACATTTTGTGGGCAAGTCCGTAATGGAAGATGAGAGCCACATGAGTATCAATCTTTCAAAGCATGTAACACAATAAGCTTCATTACATTGAATAGCATCATTATGCTTCTCATAAGTGGTCTTTCTTTAAAGGGGCCTCGGACCTTCACAACAAGCTGAATAAGCCAGGCATTGTTGAGCAAAAGCTAACTACGTGAAAAGGAAAAACTCGATTTGGCAACAGATCACCTTCGTCGTAACACGACCATAATGCTTGGTCAAACGCGAATGAGACCTTTGGCAATAGCACTTGGTCAAACATGAATGAGGCCTTTAGCTGAACACCTGTCAGTGGGGATGTATTTATTTAGGTGTCCAAATGCGAAGTCCACCTAGTGCACTAGAGTTGCCCCAAGCTAGAAGACTCTGGTATCAAATTAAATGTAAAAATGCGAAAGAGAGGAAATGAGGAATTTGTGCACAATTGGATATATTGATAAATAGTTCACAGGCCTATTTAAAGGTTTTAAGTCACTCTCATAGTCTACAAACAAAGCACTTGTTTCACTCTAAACTATGATTCTTCACACTGGTCACACACAAATAGAGACTATGATGGGATCTTTGGCAACCAATGGCAGGGACAAGTCAATGGTAGAAGCATCGGCAGCAATCCTAGCCATTCTGATCCACCGAACTTTATCTGCCAGAATGATTATCCTGATTTTCTCTTTCAGGTCAAAAATTCCGACCACCTAACTCATGTCAAAAGAAGTTGGCGGGCATTTGTAATAGCAGTTTCCATGTTGCCAACTAACTCTAAATTTTTTTTTTTTTTTTGGGTTTGTGCTAATATTCAGTAGACAAATCTTTCATTTCATGACTATAATTTTAATGAAAATATTTTATGACCTATTTACATGAATATTTTGCGTGCCCCTACTATTAGCAATACTGGTAGAATGGTAGGGATACTCGAATAAAGTTGTTTACCAAATCTTACAAAATCTCACATGCCAATAGGTGATCAAGTTCTTGGAAAAATATCACTTGGGTTTATTTGTATAGTATTTTCCTTTCAATTTGATAAAGCATTTTGCAACTCATGTATATAGTATTTTCCTTTCGATTTGGTAAAGCATTTTACGATTCGTGTATATGTACCACATTTAGTAAAGTTGTTTATCGAATCTTGCAAAATCTCAACTTAAGATGCTGCTATTATCACAACCTAACCCTTCGAGCAGAGAGTTAGATTTAAGGGTATTCTCAACTCTGGATTGACGGCTTTTCATTGACTTGGGTTCTTCCAAGCTTGTACCTCATGCGACATCAAGCGTTCAAGATTTTAATCGATTTAAGCCTATACAAATTTTGACCAAGAAGCCACTAGTTCTTTTGGGGTCGACTAAAATCCTAGTAACAAGAGAATATCTTACTATCTACACAATCGGAGATTCTAAACTTAGGGATTTGATGCTAACGCCATTTTTGTAACTTACCTATTCACAAGCTAACAACACCATGCCAACCTATCCAAAAGAAATATAATGTTCGTCTTAACCATTCTAAAACAAGATAGTAACATCCAAATATTGAAATACGCAATTAATTATAATCATGAAAGAAAACACACAAGTATCCAAATATTGTCCCTAAGAATAAAAAGACAATCAAAACAAAGAACCTTCTTGTAAAGCCTTAAAAACTTGTCCAATTTTAGGTTTTAATCTTTAAGGCTACGCTTGGTTGTCCGGATTTCTAATTATGATAGAACTGAATATGATATGATATATATATTTGGTCGGTGATAGGATATGATATGAAATCCTAGAATTTTCCTATATCCTATCCACTGTTTGGTGAATCGCAGTGTTAATGTCGATATATTTACATCATATCATGTATACATTTTTTTTTATATAAATGCATACCATTATAAATAAACCTAAAATTCATAAATTGAGATTATGAAAATCTCTTACGACACTATTCACTAATTTATTTTTTTTTCATTTTATTTTATTTATCCTATCCAATTGAAATTTTTTTGAATTTTTTTAGAATTATTTGAAAAAAATTTTAAAATAATTTTTCTAATTTTTTATGTATTTTTTTAATGATTTCCTAAATTCTCTAAAATTTGTTAGTGATTTTCGAATTTTGTTACTTTTAATAAATTTTTGATATTTCGAATTTTTTAAGATTTTAAAATTTATTTTATTTTATTTATTTTTGTTTATTATTTTTTTAAATATTAATGTAAAAGAAATTCGGACCGGGCCAAGAGACCCGACCCAACCATAGCGACCCGGACCCTATCGGTCTGGGTTAGACTAAAATCGGGCCGGTCCTTAGGCCCACTCAGAATAAATGAGATAGGCCCACTAATTTTTTTAGAACAAAAATACCCAACCTCCAGCCCATTGTCATTTCTTGTCGGCCCAACGCTTTTTTATTCTAAGCCTACTTCTCATTGAAATTCCACCAACCCACACACTCCTAGCCCATGAACAGTACCCGGCCCAACCTTTTTTATTTGATTTTTTTTATTCTTTTCTTTTTCTCTTTTGTCTTATTCCCTTCATCTTCAACCTCACCCCACCACGCAGCTCACCGAAGATGAACGCCTGCAACTCGCTTCTTCTTCTTCCCGAACCAGAAACCAACACCACCCGCCGCCACCATCTCTCCGGCCGTCGACAGCCGTCTTCCACCGTCACAGAAACAACACCACTCCGACTACCACCCGTCGGACGCTGCCCTTTTTTATTTTTATTTTTATTTTTACCGCAACTTAACGAACTAAAACCGGAGGACATGAAGAAAAAAGAAACATGCGAAAAGAGACTCATACATTTCACGAGTGATCAGCAAACGTGATTTCCACTCCGACATAGCTCTCGCGCAGCATTGGAATATAAGACTCAAAGAAAAACGAACCCAGAAACGGAATGAACTACACGCTAACTTAGTTAGGGCATTTCAATGAACACGTGGCAGGTGTATTTATAAACAAAATTCAGAAGCAAGCTCAATACTCTATTCGATCCGAACATAAAATATCAAGCTTTAGATCAATATTACTTGCCACAAAACGATACTAGCTTCGAACAACCTTCTCATGCATTGATCATCAAGCCATATATCCCAAGATCGGCAAAGAAAAGCAAATAAGAGATTACCTGGCTTCGAAGATGCAATGCGATCGGCTATCCCCGTGAGTGCGTTGGGCTCGTCTTCTGGCGCATCGTGTCTGGTTTCCGCAACGCTTTTTGACGCTGGGCAGAACGGAACGATGAAAATGCAACGAACGACGGCGAGATCCGGGGTGGCGGCCACCTCCGATGACCGACGCAGATGATCCTCCTTCCAGCCGAATCCTCTTTTTACGAGGCACCCTCTCGTCGCTGGCTTTTCTTCTTCCGATCCCCCTCCAAAAAAAGTGACACACCCCCTCTACCTTCTCTGCCTCGAAGAGCGTCCAGTATCCCACTCTAATCAGCAGAGAATCCCCTTCCGTTAGACCACGCTCTCTCTGGTTTCTTTTCTCCAATGGCCGAACGCTCGACCTCTTGCCTCCAGAATCAGCGCCCTGCCCCTCCTTTCTTTCTCCTTCTGGTTCGAGCTCGGGCGGTCCCCTCTTGCGAACCAAAACCAGCCGAAGCTCCCCTCGGTTTCTCTCACTTTCCGGCTCTCTGCAACTTGCCTCTTCAATGGCTGCCCTCTCCGAAAACCGACGGGCGTCTCTCCTCCCATTTGTTATGCGAACAGGATTCTCTCCCTCTGCGATCTGGTCTTTGCAGATTCTCTCTGCGTCGTGGTTTTCTGCCCTCACCATAACCGAACAATTCCCCTTTTTTCGCCCACGTCCCTCACGTCTTCCTGGCGAGCCCCCCTCCTCCTCTTTGTGGGCTTAAGGAAATAAATAAAAATTGGGCCGAAAGAGAGCAAGGGAAATGGGGAGATGGGTCATGGGGTGTGCCGAAAGTGGACCCGAAATGCCGGTCCGCTCGAATTCTTTTTTTATTATTATTATCATTTTCATTCATCCTTTTTTTTCATTTTTTTGCTTTTATTTAATTTTTATAATTTGTTTACTTTATATTTTTATATTTTATTTTTAAATAAATGGATACTTAAAATGTCGATAAAAATTCAAGTGTCAATAGATATCAAAGTCCTGGAAAAAAGAACAAGGAAAGTGGGACCTTCAAGGAAAAAAAACCTTTAAATGAAATAAAATGCCTTGACCAAATAATAATAATAAAAAAAATCACTTTTATGGAGTTGCACAAGAAGTTATCGGTCCCACAAGGGATAGTACAAAACACATAAAAAGGGAGTGTCTAAACCGAAAGATGAATAAAAAAAGCGTGACCCTTATTAAATCTCAATTCCCTCGCAACCATGAGACCTCATATTAATTTAGCACATACCAGCAACTGATCGGACGGACAAGAACAACCCTTGTAGGCATCGGGATCTGATGAGAACAAAGAGTTTTGTGGGCTTTGCGATGATTGAACATATAAATACTTTCTTGATTTCGTACCAAAAATTAAACATTTTATTCCAATTTCAAAATTTTACCAAATAATTACGTGCCTAAAATTAGTAAAAAAGTACTTTGCAAAAGTTAGCATAAAACTAATTATTACTCTCGCTACAAGCCTTAATGTTTCTTAAGTCTCTAAAATTTATAACCCTCTTTCACGAACCACGGCCAAATCCACTGGAAATGTCTCGTAATTACACCTGAGAGACAAAAATGGCTTAAATTTTTAATGTCCAACAAAAGCATATTTTTACTTGAGCAGCAAAAATAATACACTTTTTTTTTAACATTGAAATTATCCTACGTAGCTGCTAATATAGCTAACGGAGTTAATATTCTAATAGTCGGGCCATTTTTGTCCAGGCCCAAATATAAGTAGGTAATTTTTTTGCGTTTATGCAAAGGGGTTGGAGATTTGGCCAACAAAACAATTGCATGCAAGAATACTGCTAGATATAAAGATTGACAAACTTATTTTACAATATTCCTTGGCCCAAATGTAAGGGGTTGAGCATTAAGTCATCGAGTGATTGTTATCTCAATAAATTACCCACGAGTAGAGATGAAAAAATGGGTAACGGACTCACTGGCTATTACCAAAAAAAGAAAAAATCACAACCAATTAATGTAGTGTTTTGATGGGTTTGAGTAGACCAAATTTCACTATATTCAATTAAGGAAGTAGAAAAAGCCGTGCCCCCATCAACAACACCGCCAGGTGCACTAACTCCACCCCCTTGCCTTCCCTTTTTTTCTTTTTAGGAGCTTCATTCAAGTAAGAACATCAAATGGATCCATAAAATCGGCTTCAGTACATAAAGGGTCTAAAAGATACCAAGGAGTTGAAACAACCCAATTTGAAGGAAGAAAATTGCGTCCGTTTACTTTAACGACACAGTCCACGTTAAAATTTGCCTCTCTTCCACAATGTTGGATTTGGAGTTTTGGGAATAAAGAAGCAGTTCAGCACACTCAGCCAACCAGACGCGTATCTCCCACGAGATCAAACTTGGATTTAGAACCACATCTACCAATGTCAGATAGTTTGACTCAATTGCTAGATTATCTTTCTCCCTTCCCTATTTAAGTTAGCTAATAGGTGATGAGCCCCAAAGTAGAGTACGGCTGTACAATGGACCTAAAAAATGATGGCGATCTCATTTGAATTAGGTAATAGCCAATCACCCAAAAGTAGATGGGGAGGACCTTAAGGTTGCGTTTGCTCGTTCGGATTATTATAAGAATAGGATCTAAGATATAAAATCCAGAGATTTTGCTATTTCATATACATCGTTTGATGATTGCAATAATATAGTTGGATATATTTACATCATATCATGTATAGTATTTGATATAAACGACATGTTATTATAAATGAACCAAAAATTTTGCAAATAAAGATAGTAAAAATTTCTTGCAACACTCTTACCCACTTTATGATTTTTTTTTCCTCTTTTTTAATTAATTTCTTTTTTATTTCTTTCTTCCCCTTCCATCATTCTCTAATAAAATTTTATTAAATAGAAAATTGTACTAATATACCTAAAATATGTAATAAATACAAATATATATTTATATATTAAATTTATATTATAAAATAGAATTAAATTCAAATATATAAATAATAGTAAGATAAAATTAAATAACTAAATTTTTATTTTTTGTTATTTTGAATTTCTTCTATTAGAATGTAGATATTATTTATATTGAAATATAATTTTATTTTTGTTAATTTATAAAGTCTGTTATTCGAGAAAATAACTTTCTTATTATGGACATTAGAAATCTTATTTATCTTTATCTTACTTCCCCTAATAGGATAATTTTATCAAGTATATATTCCTCTTATATCAAACTTTATCCTATCTTGAATAGGCGCCAAATGCAGGATAGGATAAATTTTATCATATCATGAATTTTATCTCGATTACTAAACGAAGCCTAAGTTAATGATCATTGACTTCAAAAGAGAAGTCTTTTAAACGTGTCCTGTGGGTATGTAGAGAGTTTGTACAGACCCCTACTTATAGGAGTTAACCTTGAGTTTTTTTTTTTTTTTTTTGGTTTTAAAGACAAGAAGCAAGAATATTCTCCATCAATCCACATCTCAGCCGACCCTTTTCCTTTCTTGTTTTGTAATTCTTCCCACGATTACTTCCTATTGATCTTTATAAGAAGAGACTATCTAGAGAGTATATTCATACGCTTCATATCCTCTCGAAATGGCGTGAGTGAGGCAGTAAATCATTGCAAGAATAAGAAAGAGTATCTAAGAGAATCTTTCTCCCTCCAATCGCTCTCCTTTTAGGCCAAGAATCATGCGGAATATTGCTTTAAATATTGCTGAATCTTGGCTAAGAAAGATCAAATTTCCAACTAATTGATCAGGTCAGCAGCACCGAATTCAGTTGCTTCCTTTCAACCGGGATATTCTCGATTTGCCAATTGTTATAGCCTTTCTTTCATTTTGAATAATTTACCGAGATCAAGAGCATGTGATGGCTAGCTATCTATGGGAGACGATCCCGCGTACACTTTTCCGTGGGGGCATCTCACAATAGAGCGATCTTGTGTGCATTAGTCCATGGTAGCATCATAGAGAAGTCATGTGATCACTTAAAATGCAAAATGTGAATAATGCAAGTGACATTTTTATCTAGGGGTTGGGATCGACTCCTAATTTTCTATGCAATAATTGACTAAGTAGGTCATCAAAATTTTTAGGTATCAACGTCAAGGGCTTCCACATCTTAGAGGCTTATTGCCGTCGATGAGTGATTTGCTCGTAAACAGCAACCTGATGGCTCAAAGCGGGCATTTCCAAGCTCTACAACTGGGGATGAACTTGACACCAATGCCGTTTAGTAGAACAGCCATAGAGAAGATGGACAGACAAGAAAGAGGGAGTTCTGGAGTCATGCCCGAGAACAATGAACGTCGACACGGTGGCTCGGTGGTGCCAATGGTGCTCCTCGCTGATGCGATGCTCGTTGTGGCCAGCGGCTGCTGTGGTCAAAGGTGTGCAATGACGGTGATCGATGCCAAAGGGTTTAGGGCGGAAGTTAGGCTGGGCTCAGGGAAAAATTCGGTGGAAGGGATAGCAGATGGGTACAATGGTGGAATTAGCATATCTCCACCCGGTCAATTACAAGGGACCATTTCGACCAAAAAAATAAATTACAAGGGACTATTGGGCTTAGATCAAATTATAGTCTATGCATGAGAGAGTGTGCTAGAATATTTAAGATTTTCTTTGTTTAGGATTAAGTAAAAATAAAAGTAATTTTTTTTTTTTTTGCTTTTCCTCCAAAATTAGAAATTGTACTATTTTTTTTTTTTAAGTCCAACTTACGTATCAACACTTTTTTATTGCGAAATTTTTAGGTGTTTTTTTATTAAAAAAATCTAATATGCTTTTGTAAAAAATTTTACATTGAGTGAAAAACAAATTTTTTTAATAATATTTTATTTTCTTATTTTTTTAATAATATTGTATTTTTCCTTTTCTCTTTCTTTTTTTCTTTTTTTTTTTTCCTTCTCCCTCCTATTTCCTCTTCTCTAACGACCGGCTAAAGGGGAGGGCTAGTTGCCCGACTGAGGTAGTCGGCCAATGGCAAGCTTGTTTTGCCATTGCTGGGTGAGGGCGAGCTCGCCTAGATCCGACGAGGCAAGCCCTTACTAATGGATTGGTGAGCTCAACCTCACCGTCATTGGGCAAGGCAAGCTCTCACCAGATCTGGCAAGGCTCGCCTCACCAATCCACTCGCGAGGCTCGCCCTCGCCCAACGATGGCGAGGTGAGCTTGCCATTGGCCAATCACCTCAATTCAGTGATTGGACTAGTCGTCGAAGCAAAAGGAAGGAGGGAGGAGGAAAAGAAAAAGAGAAAAAAAGGGAAAAAAAAAGACAAAATAAAATATTAATAAAAAAATTAAAAAAAAAAGATATTATTAAAAAATTGTCTGCCAACATCGGCCGACGTCCATGTCAATGCCAACTAACTGAATTTGATCGGATGGACTAAATTGGCACAATTGTAATAGGTTTAGGACTAAATTGATCAAAAGAAAATATTTATGATTAAATTGGAAAAATTACAATATATTTTGGACTTTTTTGGTAATTTCTCCAAAGTAAAGGGGGGCCTCATTTCTTGGTGTACATAACACATATCTCAATTTCCTAAAAAGTGAGACTCTTTAAAGTACCTATTTCAGGATGTTGATTTCTGTGTGCATTTCACTTTTTTCTCCAAAAAATGTGAGATTGTCTAACTGATTTTCAATTAGAGATGGCAAAATGAATCTAGAATCGATATTTTAACTCATATTTAATATTGTGAATCATAAATGGATTGTCTTTAGCTTTAAAATAGGCTTAAGTGGGTCATAAATGAAATACCTAACAATTAAATGGATCTTAAATGAGCCATAAATTGGTTACCTAATAAATTTAAGTGAATCATAAACAGGATTTTTTAAAGAATTTATAATTTTTTTATCTTCCTTTTTCTTTCTTTCTTTTCCTTTTTCTTCTACAAAATCCGGCAAGGGTCGCCAACCGACCTTGCCAATCATAGGCTCACTGACACCAAGTGAGGGTCGTGAAGCCCTTGCCAATCGCGGACAAGGGTCGCAACCCTTGCCTGAACATGGCAATGGCCATGACCCTTGCCCACAAGCCACAAGCCAACTCGCTTGCGGTCAACAAGGGACAGCCAACCCTAGCTTGTGACCAACGATGGTCAATTGGCAACTCTTGCCGAATGTAGAAGGAAAAAAAAAGGAAAAGAAAGAAAGAAAACAAAATTATTAAAAAATCAATTAAAAAAATTATAAAAATTGTCCACTAAATTTGTATTGCATGGAAGTGTTTTAGCAACAAATTTTTTTTTTTAAAGAAAATCATAAGAAACAAAATTTCCTAAATTTTGTTAAATATGAAAAGTGTTTTAGCAACATGAGTTGGGTATAGGTCGAGAAATTTGCATTATGAATAAACGGGTCATAAACAAGTTAATTGATTAATTTGAATTGGATCATTTATGACCCGACTCACTTTTTTCTTGTCAAAACCCAACTCATCCATTCGAGAGTTCTAATCAAAATAAAGAAACAAAGAGATTAAAACTGTGGTAGATACTTTTGTCACATCAACACCATTTGATTTGCTTAGGGGGAGTTGGTGGTATTTCATTCATTGTTTCTTACACTGAGTACGCTTACGTAGGCTTAAGGATGTGCATCATCGATTCTGCCATTTTAGGGGTGGCTTTGTATATGGTTACTTTTGGTGTTGAGGGAGAGAGGTCTTGTGGTATTTGGCATAATGTTCTTTTGTAGATTTGATGTCAAGGTTGAAATTTGTTGAGTTTTGACTTTCAAATTAAGAGATAAGGGTATTTTAGACCATGTACCTTTAATTTAGGAATTTCTAAAGGGAGATTATAAAAGGAATGTGTTTAATAACACATCTCCAACCCTAGCCTCTATATTATTTCCTGTTTTATTTTTTCTTATCTTCTTGTTGGATATTTAGATTTTATGGCTTATCAAGTGGTTTTAGAGCTTTTTGGATTGTACTCTCGTGCTGTTTGTTGAAGATAGTAAAACTGCTCTCTCTCCTCGTGGTTCTTCCCGTTTTGGATTTTTCACGTAAATCTTGCTTCTCGTGTAATCTTGATTCTTTCATTCTCTGCTGCTTGTTCTTAGATTAGTACATCTTTGATTAACATTTTTTCTGCAACAAATTGGTATTAGAGTGAAGGAATTTAGGCCTTTTTGTTCATGATGGCATCTATCAAGTTCAAAGTGGCACTTTTCAATGGCCAAAACAATTTTGGGCTATGGAGGATCAAGAGGAAGGCATTCCTGCGTCGAGAAGGTTCGATTAGAGTTTTGGATGGAAATTGTCCCTACGATATGACTACAATTGAGATCAAGAAGATCAAAGAAAAGGCGCATGGCACCATCCAATTATTGTTATCCAATAAGGTTCTTTGCGAAGTCGCGCATGAAGAAACAATTTCATAATTGTGGAATAAGCTTGAGAGCTTCTATATGAAGAAATATCTTATGACAAGATTATTTGTGAAGTAGCGTCTTTACATGCTAAAGATGCAAAAATGTACTCCTATCCCAAATTATTTAGATGAATTTAATAAAATCATTATGGATATGAAAAATCTCGATCTAAAGTTAGATCATGAATCGGGCTCTATTTATATCAACAATTTTCTCCTCTCTTCTTGCCAATTCAATTGCCAAACCACATGAATACAAGTGGTTTATCTTTCAAATATACATGTCCTTTTCACATACAATGAAAAGGACAAACTTGAGACAACTTATGTTGATTTCTAATTATACATCTTAAGATATACCAATTTAGGATGACAAATTTCAAGAAATGAGCTCAAAATTATAATTTACAAGAATTATATCAGGATGACTACTACTGACACTAATGTGTAATAGTGCTTGAACTACACATCCATTCTAAATGATAGTCTCCTAAATTTTTCAATAATATATTACTACTCAGTAAAAAATAGCTGTTAGTATCCAAAAAGATGTAATGTGTTTTAACTATTTATATGCCTACGGAGGGAATGTTTTTGAGGTACCAAGTGAGTAGGATTTCAGAAGCCAAAAGTAGTTTAAAGGATCAGTCACTGTCCAATTAGACGTACAGAAATCTAAGTAGCAAATTTAGGGTTTTAATTAACTTGAAACCTATTTGTCTCACTATTTATATTTGCAGTTTTCTCCTTAAATATAATAACAATTTCTGAGATTCTTGACCTTTGCTGCAAAGAATAAAACACGCATGGGATTTCCAGAATTTAGTCCTTAGGAGAAGATGAATACTAAAGAACAATTCTATACATAGGAAGATTTATCTCCTAGAATTTTTACTGTGATTACTTAGGCTGCGCATGACAAAATTTCTGAAACAGAAATTGATTTCTGGCCAGAAATCAATTTCTCAATTTCTATTCCTAGGACAAGTTTCTGAGCAAAGAAACCTGTTTGATAACGACTCAAAATTTTTATTTCTGAAACAGAAATCCGTTTGATAACATAATAAAATTTCTATTTCTAAGAATAGAAATTGATTAGATAATAACATAGGAAATCCTCAAGTACAAAATAATAGTCGAAATAATACCAAAACAACATAAGAAATCCTCAAATACAAAATAATAGTCGAAATAATACTAATACATTACAAAAGTTGAAAATACAATTTCATGAAATTTCCGACATATTATTATCTCTTGCCATTTTATTGGCAATGGTTTTCCTAAGCGTATTTATTTGGTTTCCCTCCTCGGTCAATGTATCGTTTGCAAGCTCATCCTATGTAGGTTCAGACAAGTATTGCGGAAGCATGAATATGGGTGCCATCAATGGCACCTATACAGCCCTGTCATTTTATCAAAGACTAGTATTATACAAGATTATCAACAAAATAAAATTGATGGTGTAAAGGAATATATGAGAATTCTATCTTGAAGTAACGTTTATGGTTAGGAACCAATCGGGGGAAGGTCGGTTTATTTTGATTCTCGAATTAAATCAGTCCAGTTGCTCATCCCTAATTTCTTTATTGTTGCTCAATGAACGTTTAATGGCCCTTGCATAGCAAAGAGAGATTCTCTTGAATCTCTTGCCTTCGAATTAAAATTCAAGATTGTGTAACAATTTAATTATTTTGATTTTGCAAGAATTTTGAATCCGTAAAGAAACAAGGTTAAATTTCTAGGCACGTTTTTTATTCATCTATTACGTAAAAACTTTTTCTTCAACTGGCCATGCGCATGCCTTTTCTAGGAGGAAAGAGGCCCATTGTTTTTAAGTAAGCATTTAAGAACTTTGGTCGTTTTTTTGAAAATTGGGGACCCATTCAATTGCCTTTCATCCTAAAAAGGAAGTTATCAAAAAAATTGAAAAAAAAAAAAAAAAAAAACACTAGCAAAATAAGAAAAGAAAATTAGCAATAATTTGTGAAGTTGTGGTTATGAGTGAATTAAGTTAGCAAGAAAGCGCAAAGTTCTTTTATATGGTTTGATTTCAGCTTCTGATTTCTATTTCAGAAACTGAGAAGTTAAAAATTTTAGCTTCTGATTTCTTCAATTTCTCTATTTCTGGAATAGAAATCTGTTTCAGAAATAGAGAAATCAAATTGCGTTATCAAATGGATTTCTGTTCCAAACATGTTCCGGGGAACAGAGAAATAGAGAAATCGAGAAATAGAAATTTTTTCATGCGCGCCCTTAGATTCCGGACATATACTAAAATGAGTTACTACGGAAACACGTATGGGTTCGGGTAAAGGATCTCCCGAATATTTGGTAGCTATCGTTAAACCAGGTCGAATACTTTATGAAATGGGCAGAGTAGCAAAAACTATAGCCAGAAAGGCTATTTTAATAGCTTAAACATAACACTCATGGAATTTCACATTGTTACCTCTAAAACTTCAGCTTCTCATCTTTCAGTGGTAGAAGATTGCATTTATGGAGATGGCCACAAAACTAGGTCGATGAATGCTATCCCCACATCAATCCCTCGTTCGAGGGAAATGTGAGTCCTAATCGGCCCCGCAAATGGCGGCTACCCTAGTATTCGTCCCCTATTAAGTAGGAATGGCGGGGATATTAGTCCCCTGTTGAGTAGGAATGGCCGGGATAAAATTATCTAGTGGCGGTGGTAGTGGATGAGGTGGTTCTGTTTAATGGTGCTCCAGACTTTTGTTTGTTTTTGCTCAAAAAAGTTCATTTGGTTCTTTTGTGTTTTTGGTTGAAAAAGGTCGTTTGGTTCTAAAAAGTAGTAATGAGCTTCTGAGGGAGCTGTTGATTCATATGAATCCTATGTTTCAATATAAAGTTTCGTAATAGTTTGTTCCTAGTATCTACATAGGCAGATATAATTGCCATTAATTTTTCGGAGAAGTTGGCTTTTTTCGCCTGAAGCTCCCCACGGTTAAAATTGCTATCAAGGTATTTCCCTTACTTTCTATTCCTTGTTTTGCATGTTTTATTTCAGTGGCGGGGGTGAATGATGAACAATGGAGATTGATCTATGGGTTTTGTATGACTACAAGGAGTTTATTTCGAGATCTCATATTCCAGCCTCATCTCAAACTCTCAAATGAGGAGATGAGTGGCATCTACTGCCAAGTTAAAGGCCACACTCTATTCTTCAAGAAGTTGGACGATGGGTTGTTCGTTTTTTAAGGAAACTAATTTCAAAATTCTAAACTCGAACTATCGAGTAACATCAAACCGCATACAAAAAAGGGCCAAAAGTACTTTGTATCACTGATTGAAAAGTACATCATGCAACGGAACGTATCTTATTTTCCACGAATTAAATGCACTTATTGCATCGTCATGAGAGAGATCGAGTGGAAATAATTTTCTTCACAAGAAGAGAGCCTTTTCGTTTTTCTTCTTTTCCTTTAGGATACACAATCCTATACTTCTACGCACTTAGAGAAAACAACATGTTCTCTTCTCTTTTTAAGAAGTAACCCTCAAAATAATTGCCTAGGCGGTTATTTTCTTTAAATTGTGGGCTATTGGCTCTTTTGAGTTATGGGCTGAGTTAGCCCAACATGGGCGGCCCAATAACAATAAAATCCATTATCTCCCACTCGGCCATGATGGGCTACATATAACCCTCTCTTCTTTGCAATATTCATACTAGTAAATAATTCATGCGACCAACATACTATGAGTAGACATTGGCTTTTTCCGTTAGCTTGCCACTTGAGTAATACTAAGGATCAATGTACCTATATTAGACAAACAATCAGTGGTATTAGACAAAAACCATTAGTGGTACAATAAACAAAAAACAAACTTACCCGAAATTCCCCATTATGCACATGGATACATGCATATTCGTGCCAAATGTGAACTTGGCAAGTCCAAAGTCTGCAAACTGGAATTAAAATTTTAGCTTTCATAACAATAACTTGAATTCAATAAACAACTTATTAATTATCATGCCATCGCACCTTAGCGTCAAAATCGAAGTCCAAAAGAATATTGGAGGACTTGATGTCGCAATGAATAACTCTGGGATTACCTAAAAGATCAAATCAATAAAAATGAAACCCGAAAATTATTATAGTAATGATAAGGTTTTTTTTTTTTTGAAAAAAATACTCACACTCTTCATGTAAGTAAGCCAAACCTTAAGCGGAACCTAAAGCCACCTTCATCCTCTTAGGCCAAGGCATGATAGGGCAATCAATACTTGCAATAACATTTGGGGTAGTTATAATCAATCGGATTTTGAGTTTTGAAATAACTAAGCATACATGATATATACTGACCGTGCAAATGAGAGTCTAGCGTGTTGTTTGGGACGAATTCATAAACTATGATTCTGAGAGTGTTAGAATCGCAATATCCAACCAAACAGATGAGGCGAGGGTGGTGGATATGGTTGATGATATTGACTTCCGCTCAAAACACCCTCTTCTCCTGCCGATTTCTAGCTTTTAGTTGCTTGATGGCAACTAATTCCTCGCTCGGGAGTACTCTCTTATAAATGAGCCCAAAATCGCCTTCATTGAGTAGACCGGAATCAGAAAAATCATCCATTGTCATTTTCAGCTCCTTGTACATAAAGGTCTTATGCAGAAC
This sequence comes from Eucalyptus tenuipes, assembly GCA_014182365.1. Lineage (NCBI taxonomy): Eukaryota > Viridiplantae > Streptophyta > Magnoliopsida > Myrtales > Myrtaceae > Eucalyptus > Eucalyptus tenuipes. The sequence continues at coordinate 14,260,987 of CM024539.1, read as the reverse complement.
ACCTAAGGCGATGGAAGAGGTCAGACGTTGGGACCCCATTCTACCAACTTAATGATAATGAAAAGCATAGTTAGAAAAATTGATGTTAGAGATCTTGGTATTATGAACATGTAACTATTGTGATCTAACTGTAGAGCAAATTTTGATTGAAGATTAAAATCACATACAATGAAAAGGACCCGCGTGAGGACAATCGATGTTGATTCCTCAATCAGAATTTGCTCTACATTTACAATAGTAACATGTTCATAATACCAAGATCTGCAATATCAATTCTTCCAACTATGATTTGTCATTATTATTAAGCTAGTAGTGGGGTCCCAATGTCTGACATTTTCTATCTCCGGGCATAGCCTTTAGTGTTCCACATAAGACCTTTACGTGCAAAGAGTTGAAAATGGCAACGGATGATTTCTCTAATTCCAATCTACTCGGAGAAGGCAGTTTCAGCCTCGTTCATAATGGAGTACTCTCGAGCAGGGACTTAGTTACTATCAAGCAACTAAAAGCTGAAAGTCGGCAAGGGGAGAGGGAGTTTCGAGTGAAGGTCAATATCAACAGCCGTATCCACCATCGTCACCTCATCTCTTTGGTTGGATATTGCATTTCTGACACTCTCAGAATTCTAGTATATGAGTTCGTCTCAAATAGCACACTGGACTCTCATTTGCACGGTCAAATCTATCCTGTATGCTTAGTTATTTCAGAGCTCAAAATTCGATTGATTATAACTGCCCCAGATGTCATTGCAGGTACTAATTGCCCAATCATGCCTTGGCCTAAGAGGATGAAGGTGGCTTTAGGTTCCACATGAGGCTTGGCTTACTTACATGAAGAGTGTGAGTATTTTTTTTTCCAAAAAAAAAAAAAAACTTATCATTACTATAATAATTTTCAAGTTTCATTTTTGTTGATCTGACCTTTCAGACAATCTTAGAGTTATTCATCGCGACATCAAGTCCTCCAATATTCTTTTTCGACTCCGATTTTGACGCTAAGGTACGATAGCATGATAATATCAATTACTTGTTTATTGAATTCAAGTTATTGTTATGAAAGCTAACATTTTGATTTCAGGTCGCAGACTTTAGACTCACCAAGTTCACTTTGGATATAGATACGCATGTATCCACGCGCATAATGGAGACTTTCTGGTAAGTTCATTTTTTATTTGTCGTACCACTGATGATTTTTGTCTAGTACCATTGATGGTTTGTCAAATACAGGTACATGGATCATTGGTATTACTCAAGTGGCAAGCTAATGGGAAAAGCCGATGTCTACTCATTCAACATGATCTTGGTGGAGCTACTCATGGGAAGAAAAGCATTGGATGCTGATCAGCCTGAGGACCAACAGTCTTTGGTGGAGTGGGTAAGATGTAAATGAGTTTTCAATTTAACTTATATGAGTTTAGATTTTCAATGACAAATATGATATATATAGTCGATCACCTAATAGGTCAATTTTTAACTTTTTGCACATGTATAAAAATTGTAGGTGATTGTCTAATCGTTTACTTTTCCTAGTGATGTACAAGGAACAACATTATGTTAAGAACAAGGAACAACAAGTCAATCCCTTGTTGTATATAATCCAAATTGATAATCCTGAGATATGTGAAAAAAAACATATTATTTATTTGGCAAGTTTATCAATAATTAAAAATGTAATAAATAAACAAATTTTCGTTGTGAATTCATTGAAAATCTAGTCTTAAAGGCAACAAGGATAGTTTTAAGGGAAAATTGTTCAAAAAGTCTTAAACTTATTGTACTTTTGTAAATAAACAATGCTGTCGGATGTACAAAGCCAATTTGACGGTTGAATTTTTTAAGGGAAAATTGTTCAAAAAGTATTAAACTTATTGTACTTTTGCCAATTAATTACAGTTTTAAACCATAGAATCCATAATTTGCCCAAAATTGCAATTTTAGCCTAGTTTTAAAACTTACCAACATAATCTCACACCTTTTGATTTTGCTTCAGATTTGGACAGTAAGTGCAAGAGTTCACTCGTTAATATTAATAGTAACAGATGACTTTAGCTACCCTCTGCCACCCAACATTTCATCGAAGGAGTAGTTCTTTTATTCTATTAGAATAGAAGCAGAGAGAGGGGGCGAGGAAGGGTGGAGACAACAAGGATAGTTTTAAAGGCAGCTAGCGATGAACTACATCCGACAGCATTGGGAAAATCCAAAATGGAAGAAGAAGATATGGGTGAAGGTGGCCTCGCCTAGTTTTTGGGCGAGGTTGCTTCACCCACGACCTTCGCCCAAAAGGCCATCACGGTGGTTGTCACAGTAGTACGTGTGACAATGGCATTCCAGATGGGGCTGAATCGACCTCAAGAAATGGTTGAGTCTCCAATTGCAAATAAATTTTTTTTATTTAGTGTAATGATATTAATTTTGTGGCGTTTGTAAGTGTAACATTTATTCTTATTAATGGCTTTACATAAAAAAGGTAGATAGTCACTGAACTAGCGATCCTAATGACGTGGTTCGCCATCATCCTAGTGGTGGCCATGTACACAATTCCTGCAGTGGTATTCTACCTCCATAGTAAAACCAACACATCAATTGAAATAGGCGACATTGCTGTGATCATATGGTTCTGTAAAAGCATCTCGAAAATCATAAAAGCTCCAAAAGTTCAAAGAGCAAAAAGTTCGATAAATTAGGAGACATGAAAAAACAGTGTGCCTGATAAAAGTAAGGCCAATGCTCGTCAAGAAAAAGAGCCAAAAGGCTACATCTTATGTGAAAGAAAAATTATCAAAATCCAAGTGCTTGTGTAAAAAAAAAAAAAATCATCGCAAGTGCAAAGGAAATTAGAGAAATGAGCAAAGCTCCCATGCATAAATGATTAGTCAAGAGACTTTCGAGATGTGCTGTGTTTCAAAAGCTAAATGATGTTGAAAGATCAAATGACCTGGTCACGATGCCATATGATCATTGACTCTTAAAAACCCTCTTGAAAATTTTAAGCTTTTCGAGCCTCTTTTAAACCAACATTACAACCCTCTTCTGAAATCTCTTCTAATTGGGATGGTTCGAGTGAAAATGAAAATGTCATAAAGAAACTATCACTTGAAGGAGTGGAAGCAATTCTATCTTGTCTCATCTTCCGAGTTATCAACTTTAAACCCGATGAAGATAGTGATAGATGTTCATTTATTGGCCTCAAAACAATAATCCCTTTGTGTAAGCCCATGACCAAACCTATATTGCGATCCTTTCAAAAGACCTTTTTAATCGATCAGATTGTGCTCATCGCGAATGTTTCCAAAAGCCTTTGACATGAGTTATGTGAGATACCCTCAGCAATCAGTTACTTCCCACGCTAATGTATGGGATCAAGCATCCATTTTATCAAGAGTGTGTGAGAAACTCTTTCTGACTAAGAAGCTCTAGTTTGGCATGCTTAATGAGCATTTTTGATGAGTCGTAGCTGTTCTGATAAGAACTTGACTCCCACAGAACTTGATGATTAATGATACATCCTTGAGCAAGATCACAATTCTGTGCCACATGAAAAGGAAAAGCTACCTATATGAAAAGGAAAAACCCGATTTTGCAACGGATCACTTACGTCGTAAAACAACCACATCGCTTGGTCAGACGCAAATGAGACCTTTGGCCGTAGCACTTGGTCAGACATTAATAAGGCCTTTGGTTAAACACTGTCAATAAGGATGGATTTATTTAGATGTCCAAATGCAAAGTCCGCCTAATGCACTAGGGTTGCCCCAAGCTAGAAGGCTCTAGTATCAAGTTAAATGTAAGGAAGAGAGAAAATGAGGAATTTGTGCATGATTCGATGTATTGATAAATAGTACATAGGCCTATTTAGAGGTTTTAAGCTGCTCTCAGTCTACAAACAAAGCACTTGTTTCCCTCTAAACTAATTCTTCACTCTAGTCATGCACAAACAGAGACTATGATGGCATCTTTGGCTACCAATGGTAAGGACAAGTCGAATGGTAGAAGCACCGGCAGCAATCCTAGCCATTCTAATCCGCCAAACTACATCCACTAGAATGATTATCCTGATTTTCTCTTTCAAGTCAATAATTCCAACCATCTGACTCATGTCAAAAAGAAGTTTGCGGGCATTTGTAATAGCAGTTTCCGTGTTGCCAACTAACTCTAAATTCTTTTTTTTTTTTATTTTTTTTTTGGGGTTTGTGCTAAGATTCAATAGATAAATCTTTTATTTTGTGATTATGATTTCAATGAAAATTTTTTATGACCTATTTAAATGAATATTTTGCATGCCCCTACTATTAGCGATATCGGTAGAATAGTAGGGATACTCGAATAAAGTTGTTTAGCAAATCTTGCAAAATCTCACATGCCACAATAGGTGATCAAGTTCTTGGAAAAATATCACTTGGGTTTATTTGTGTAGTATTTTCCTTTCGATTTTATAAAGCATTTTACGACTCATGTATATAGTATTTTCCTTTCAATTTGGTAAAGCATTTTGCGACTCATGTATATGTACCACATTTAATAAAGTTGTTTACCAAATCTTGCAAAATCTCAACTTAAGATGCCACTATTATCACAACCTAACCCCTCGAGGAGAGAGTTAGATTTAAGGGTATTCTCAACTCCGGACCAACGGCTTTTCATTTACTTAGGTTCTTCCAAGCTTGTACCTCACGCGACATCAAGCGTTCAAGATTTTAATCGATTTAAGCCTATACAAATTTTGACTAAGGAGTCGCCACTAGCTCTTTTGGGATCGACTAGAATCCTAGTAACGGGAGAATATTTTACTATCTATACAATCAGAGATTCTAAACTCAGGTTTTTGATGCTAATGCCATTTTTGTACCTTACCTAATCACATGCTAACTAACACCATGCCAACCTATCCAAAAGAAATCTAATGTTCATCTTAACCATTCTAAAACAAGATGGTAACTACCCAAATATTGAAATATGCAATTAATTATAATCGTGAAAGAAAACACACAAGTATCCAAATATTGTCCTAAGAATAAAAAGACAATCAAAACAAAGAATTCTCTTGTAAAGCCTTAAAAACTTGTCCAATTTTAGGTTTTAATCTCTAAAGGTTTTCTAATTGATTTTTTTTTTTAATTAAAATAATTTTTCTAATTTTCTCTATATTTTTTTAATGATTTCCTAAATTCTCTAAAATTTATTAGTGATTTCCGAATTTTTTTAGTTTTAATAAATTTTCTGATTTAAAATTTTCAACAATTTTTATTTTATTTATTATTATTTTGTAATGTTAATGTAAAAGAAATTCGGACCGGGCCAAGAGACCCGACCCAACCAAACCGCCCGGACCCTATCGGTCCGGGTTGGACTAAAATCGGGCCTGTCCTAAGGCCCACTCAGAATAAATGAAATAGGCCCACTAATTTTTTTAGAACAAAAATACCCAACCTCCAGCCCATTGTCATTTCTTGTCGGCCCAACGCTTTTTTATTCTAAGCCCACTTCTTATCGAAATTCCACTAACCCACACACTCCTAGCCCATGAACAGTACCCGGCCCAACCTTTTTTATTTGATTTTTTTATTCTTTTCTTTTTCTCTTTTGTCTTGTTCCCTTCATCTTCAACCTCAGCCCCCTACGCAGCTCACCGAAGATGAACGCCTGCAACTCGCTTCTTCTTCTTCCCGAACCAGAAACCAACACAACCCGCCGCCGCCATCTCTCCGGCCGTCGACCGCCATCTTCCACCGTCACAGAAACAACACCACTCCGACTACCACCCGTCGGACGCTGCCCTTTTTTATTTTTATTTTTACCGCAACTTAACGAACAAAAACCGGAGGACATGAAGAAAGAAGAAACATGCGAAAAGAGACTCATACATTTCACGAGTGATCGGCAAACGTGATTTCCACTCCGACATAGCTCTCGCACAGCATTGGAATATAAGACTCAAAGAAAAACGAACCCAGAAACGGAATGAACTACACGCTAACTTGGTTAGGGCATTGATCATCAAGCCATATATCCTAAGATCGGCAAAGAAAAGCAAATAAGAGATTACCTGGCTTCGAAGACGAAATGTGATTGGCTATCCCCATGAGTGGGTTGGGCTCGTCTTCTGGCGCATCGTGTCTGGTTTCCGCAACGCTTTTGACGCTGAGCAGAACGGAACGATGAAAAGGCGACGAACGGTGGCGAAATCCGGGGTGGCGGCCACCTCCGATGACCGACGCAGATGATCCTCCTTCCAGCCGAATCCTCTTTTTACGAGGCACCCTCTCGTCGCTGGCTTTTCTTCTTCCGATCCCCCTCCAAAAAACTGACACACCCCCACTCTTTTCAGCAGAGAATCGCGTTCCGTTAGACCACGCCCTCTCTGGTTTCTTTTCTTCAATGGCCGAACGCTCGACCTCTTGCCTCCAGAATTAGCGCCCTGCCCCTCCTTTCTTTTCCCTTCCTTCTGGTTCGAGCTCGGGCAGTCCCCTTTTGCAAACCAAAACCAGCCGAAGCTCCCCCCTTGGTTCTCTCACTTTCCGTTTCTCCCCAACTTGGCCTCTTCAACGGCCGCCCTCTCCGAAAACCGACAGGCGTCTCTCCTCCTTTTGTTATTAGAACAGGATCCTCTTCAGGCGAGCATCCCTTCCGGCCGAAGATATTCCTCGGCGAGCAACTCCTTTCTCAGATTCTTTCTCTGCGATCTGGTCCTTGCCAAAACCGCCGAGCCTTTCTCCCTTCCCTCTCGGTATCTCTCTCTCCGTAAAAACAGCCCCTCAAGCCTCCACCGACTCTCTCTATGATGCGGTTTTCTGCCCTCACCATAACCGAACGATCCCCTTTTTTTCGCCCACGTCCTTCTCTTCACGCTTGCTCGCACGCCCCCCCTCCTCCACGCTTGTGTGCTCAAGGAAAAAAGAAAAATGGGCCAAAAGAGAGGAAGGGAAACGGGGAGATGGGTCATGGGGTGAGCCGAAAGTTTTAGACACATGTCCGGCCCGCTCGAATTCTTTTTTTTTTTTTTTAATTATTATCATTTTCATTCATCCCTGTCTATTCATTTGTTTGCTTTTTCGTCACTTTTTATATATATATATTTTTTTTGCTTTCTTTGTTTTCTCTTTTTGCTTTTTATTTTTAAATAAATGGATACTTACAACGGCGATAAAAATTCAAGTGTCAACGGATATCAAAAGCATGAAAAGAAGAAAAGGAAAAGTGAGACGCTCAATGAACCACAATGGATAGTATGGTCAAAATATATAAAAAGGGAGTGTCTAAATAGAAAGATGAGTGAAAAAAGCACGACTCTTATTATATTGTTGAGTTGATGAATCTATTATACCAAATATTTTCTCAAACGTTAAAATTGCTCACTTTCACCAAAAATTCATGTTCTTTTGCACCCAAATCATAACCCATCAACCATGAAAAGCTAAGCAGAATGAAAAGGAATAATTATTAATTTGTTTTGAATTTCAATATCCATGTGATTGTTGGCATTTCATGTTGTATATTATAGTATCCACGAAAGAATCTAATTCTAGATTCAGTTTTTTCCATTGTATGTGAACTCATGCGAGACAGGTAGAGTTGTCGCAACCTAAATACCATTGATCGCCCTCTCCAAACTCATGGTAGAATTAGAGCCAAATGGAACTCAATGAAAATCATCTTGTCACTGAAGAATTAAAGCTTTTGGAATCTGCAGTTTCCTTACTTTGCTTCCCAATGTTAGCAGGAGATAGTTAAGTTTGAGGGTTGCTAGAAGGCCTTGGAATTGATTGATTCTTGATTCCTATCTTACAATTTGATGCGAAGTTTAAATTCTCGCCATTTGTCTTGTCATCTCCCTCCCAAATGATTGGAGATAGAGGTGATGGGATTTACTTGGAGAAGAACTATATGAAGAATAGTGTAATAATTTTATTACAATTGACAATTTATTAAATCTCTATTCCTTTGCAACCGTAAGTGTTGCTATACCTCGGATTAAATTTGCGCTTACTGGCAACTGATTGGACTTACAAGAACAACCCTTGCATGCATCGAGATCCGATGAGAACAAAAAGTTTTGTGGGCTTTGCAAGGATTGAGCATAAAAATACTTTCTTGATTTCTCATCAAAAATTAAACATATTATTCCAATTTCAAAAATTTACAAAATAATTAGCATAAAAGTACTTTGCAAGAGTAAACATAAAACTAACTATTGCTCTTGCTACAAGCTCAAAAGTTTCTTAAAGTCTCGTATTTATGACCAGTCTTTCACGGACCACTGCCAAATGGAAATGTCTCATAACTACACCTGAGAGACAAAATGGCTTAATTTTTTAATGTCCAACAAAAGTACATTTTCACTCGAGAGGCAAAAATTATAAACTTTTTTTTTAACGTTTAAACTATCCTACAACTGCCAACATGGCTAATGGTGTTTTAATATTTTAGTAGTAGGGCCATTTTTGTCCTGGCCCAGATATAAGCAGGTTACTTCTTTTGGGTTTATGCAAAGGGTTGGAGATTTGGCCAACAAAACGATAGCATGCAAGAATACTGCTAGATATAAAGATTGATAAACTTATTTTACAAAATTCCTTTGCTCAAATATAAGGGGTCGAGGGTTATTAAGTCATCAAGTGATTGTTATCTCAATAAGTTGCCCACAAGTAGAGATGAAAAGATGGGTAACCGACTCATTGATTATTACCAAATAAAAAAAAAAAGTTTCAACCTATTTAATTAGTGTTTAATGGGTTTGAATAGACCAAATTTCAATGTATTCAATTAAAGAAGTAGAAAAAGTAGTGGCTCCACCAACACCCCCCCGGGGGGCCCCACCCCTTCTCTCTCCCCCTCTCATTTCCCCTTTTTTTGGAAATATAGGAGCTTCATTCAAGTGGGAATATCAAACAAACTATAAAATAGACTTCGGTACATAAAAGGTCTGAAAGATACTACTGAGGAGGTGAAACAATCCAATTTGAAGGAAGGAAATTGCATCCATGGACTTTGGCAGCATGGTCCATGATAAATCTTTCTCGAGGTCAAACTTGGATTTAAAATCGCATCTACCAATGTCAAGCAGTCTTAATTGTTAAATTATCTTTCTCCCTTCCCTATTTAAGTTAGCTAATAGGCGATGAGCCCAAAGTAGAGTATGATTGTATGATGGATCTAAAAAATGATGGCAAACGTTTGAATTAGGTAATAGTCAATCACCCAAAAGTAGAGGGGGTGGACCTTAATGGTCCTCGACTTCAAAAGAGAACTCTTCTGAATGTGTTATGTGTGTAATGTATAATGAGAGTTTGTACAAACCCCTATTTATAGGTGTTAACCTTGAGTTTGAAGGGCAAGAAGTGAGAATATTCTCCATCAATCCAACATCTCAGCCGGTTCTTTTTATTTCTTGTTTTGTATTTCTTCCCACGATTACTTCCTTATGTGATGGCTAGCTATATTTGGGAGACGATCCTACGTATGCTTTTCAGTGGCGGCATCGCACTACAGAAAGTGATTTTGTGTGCATCAGTCCATGACAACATCATGGGGAACTCATGCAATAACTTAAAAGGCCAAATGTGAATAATACAGGTGATATTTTTGTTTAGGGGTGGGATCGACTCCTATTTTTAATACAATAATTGACTAAGTGAGTCGTCAAAATTTAAGTGTCAACAACGTCGAGAAGCCTCCACATCTTAGAGGTTTATCGCTGTCAATGACTGATTGCTCATAAACAGCAACCCAGCGGGCTCAAAGTGGACATTTCCAGGCTCTTCAACCAGTGATGAACCTGATGCCAACCCCGTCAGTAGAACAGCCATAGAGAATATGGACAGACAAGAAAGAGGGAGTTCCCGAGTCATGCCTGAGAACAATGGACGTCGACATGGTGGTTCGGTGGTGCCAATGGTGTTTGTCATTTATGCGACGCTCTACATGGCCAGCGGCTGCTGTGGTCAAAGGTGTGACAGCAACAGTGGTCGATGCCGATGGGTTTAGGGCGGAAGTTAGGCTGGGCTTAGGGCAAAATCCAGCTGAAGGAATAGCAGATGGGTACGATGGTGGAATTAGCATATCTCCACCTGGTCAATTACAAGGGACCATTTTGACCAAAAATAAATAAATTACAAGGGACCATTGGACTTAGATCAAATTATAGTCTATGCATGAGAGAGTGTGCTCAAATATTTAAGATTTTCTTTGTTTAGGTTTAAGTAAAAGTAAAAAAAAAAAAAAATCTTTTCCTCCAAAATAAAAAATTGTACTCGAATTTTAAAATAAAAATGTCCAATTTACGTATCAACACTTTCTTATTGTGAAAGTTTTAGGTTTTTTTTATTTAAAAAAAAAGCTAATATGCTTTTGTCAAAAATATTTACATTGAGTGAAAAGCAAAATTAAAAGTCTATCCAAACACCCCAACAATTTCATGATTTAACAATTCAAACTTTTAGAGTAGTTGGATAGTAGTCTCATAGAATCCTACACTAACCTCATGGATCCATCCCCTATCACCATGCCAAAAAAGGGGGTTTCTCCGTTTGTTTCACATATAATAAATAATTTGGAAAAAAATTTCTAAAATCAATCCCTTATATCGCTTACAATAATTATGCAACTAAAAATATTTTCATTTTTGACTATAATCTATATTTAAACTTAAGGTTAATACCTTGAAAAATCCGAAACCAGTACACTTGTGATAAATTTACCCCAAACTAATTTTTTAACCATGAAAAACCCTAAACCGATACTCCCATGACAAATTTACCCCGACTGGTAATAAAAAAACCTTAAATTGATACATTTGTAACAAATTTATCTCAAACTAATTTATGCGACCACCAAAAACCCCAAACTGATACATTTATGAAAAATATACTCTTCGTTAAATTATATTAATACTACAAAAAATCACAAAAATTGCATAACTATAACAAACGAAGAACAAAATCCCAAATTAGTATATCAATCAATTGTCACATGTCATTTAACTTAGTAATTTGACAGTAAAATTAAATGAAAACTAATAGAGACTAAATTTGTCACAAGTATATCAGTTTTAGGTAAAATTGTCAATGATATACCAGTTTGGGGTTTTTGGTAGTCAAAAAATTAGTTTGGGATAAATTTGTCACAAGTGTACCAGTTTAGAATTTTTCAGAGTATTAACCCTTAAACATATTCATGGACAATGAAAATAATTTTTATTCATTCATTTATGTAAGCAATACGAGTGATCAATTTTAGGGAAAATATTTTTCACAAAAATTCATTTTTCATGAAACAAATAAAACCTAAACATTTGCCACATTGTTCCAAACACTAATCTAAAGAGGTAAGGTGTTGCATCTCATAGCAATGGCTATGGCTCATCGCTGCCGCTCTCAAGTCCAACACTGAACATGACTTTGGCTGCATTTGATCATGGAATGTCTAGACTAATTACCTGCAAGATATGATTTAATAAAAATTTCCTTGACTTTCTATATCCTACTCGACGTGTGGAATATGACCATATAAACCAATAGCAATTGTCGCACTCTTTAGCCTAAGCCAAATTGATTTGAAAAGGGACAGAGGTTGCTTTCTCACAATCCTTGTTTCAACAGCTGCCCATACTTTCCAAAACCTCTCTTAAATTTTTGAGCTTTTCTTTCTGAAAACATCATTATAGAAACTCCTCTAATTTCTCAGTCCTTTATTCATGAGGTTCAACCATCAAATTGGACCAAATGATCGAATCGGATCAAGTTTAATGCTTCGGCACCATGCCGCCGAACGCGTTCTTATTGCATTGGCCGCATGCAACATATATAGGGCCCGTTTGGTTCGGCTTTTGGGTGAAGGGGGTTTTCCGAAATGCAAAAATCGTTTGGTAAAATTTACATTGAGATACAACTTTAGCCAAAATACCATTTGGGAAAATTTGCATTTGTAAATGACTTTTATTTAATTAAAAAAAATTACATTTTTTTTTTAAATCTGGCCACCGGACCGCCGGATCTAGCGGCCGGATGGCCGGATCTGGACCCTAGAAGGCTGCCTGAGGCCGCGCGACCCGCCTTCTCCCCACCACCATTGCCACCAGTCGCCTCCCCCACTACAGCCACCAGCTCCGGTTGCCTCTCAATCGTTTCGCCCTCTGCTTTAGCATCTCCTCCTCCTTTTTCCTTTTCTTTTTTTCCTTTTTCTTTTCACCTCAAAGCTACTTTGCAAAATACACCAAAATGAGAGTACCCAAACACTATTGCCTTCTTCAAATGCCAATTCCTCCAAAGTTACTTTGGGGAAATGGCTTTGCATTTCCCCAAAGTTAAACCAAACGGGCCCAATCATTGACAAATTATTTGATTATAGTTCTTAGTGGAGTTCCTCGGGGAAGTTTTCCAAGCAAGTAGAGAATTTTTTATTTTTTATTTTACTTCCGAGTCCTTGACACATCATGTTATCCTTTAAACACTATATTTTATGTATTGTTGATGCTTGAATATTGGTTGATGTGTTAATCAAGGTAAAATATCGGGATAAGAGTTTCCAATTGCAGCATAATCATTTTTTTAAACGAAAAGTGTCGTTTTTTCATTTCTTTTATATTGGCCCATCATTTATAGGTTATTTCCTAATCATTTTTATCGAAAAGTCAAAAGTTGACTTTTTGCTCAACCTCATGAACAAAAAGTCAACCCTAAGTCAAAATTTATTTTTTGCACAAAAATTCCTAAATAGTCTCAAATTTTATTTTGACGAAAAGGATTTTGAAAAAAATTGAAGTTTTGACTAGTGATCAGTCACTAAAGTGTTGACTTGACCAAAAACATTATAAATTGTAAAAATCCACAAAAACACTTTATTTTAGTTTCAATTAGACTTTGGCCTTAAAAAAATCTCAAAAACCAATTAAAAATCTATTTTTCCGCAGCCAAAAATAAACTTATTTCATTTCTAATAATATTTTAGCTTAGCTTCTTTTACAACATTTGATCTAGAGGTCATTTTAAGTTCACTCATGAGACCATTTCTTTGATTTGGCATGTTGAGGCAAGAAATTTCATTTTTAACCCTAATTAGGGATTTCGATAAATTCTTCATGATTGACATGATTGTACCCCAAATCAACTGGTTTTCTTGATATCAATCAAAATTTGAGGCTAATTTTCCCAAATTCAAATGGAACTTTTCAATTTAGCAAACTTGGCACATCCAGGTTAATATGATTCGATTGAGACGATTTAACTTATCCCATTCTAGACTAAGGTTTAATTTGATGAAATGAAATTCGATTTAAACATGGAATTTCAATTCCATTTTGATGTCTAGTTCGTGTCCTCATAAAAATGTACTTCACTCATGGTCAAGCAAATAAAGGAAGGTGCACTTTTTATTAGTTGATGTGTGATACCATGAAGGCATTACATAACTCAATTGCATTTGTTTAAACATAAAAAAAGGAAAATTTTCAAACTTCATTGCAATGAATAGGTCTTTTGGCAACCCTGAGAGCATGAATCCGCACAGGTCATAACCTTCTTTTCATCAACTCCAGCTTTCTTGGTGTCTAAATGAATTCAAATATGAGACGAGATTAAAAAGGTTATTCACATTAGAATGGAAATCGAATTTTTGAACAAGAGCACATATATCGAAATCCAAGGAAATGAAAAATATTAGTATGCAACCCCTCTCACAATTAGAATATATCAATGAAACACTGACAACAAAAACAATATTATACAATAATTTTCTTGGTTTTAAGAAGCTAGCTCATATCTTCGATCTCATTATGAAGAATATTACCTGAATGGTGGTCAAGGCAAGTAGACAAGAAACAACCGACACCGCAGTAATCTAATGCCGTGTAGGTCGAGGACCCTGACCCTCCGGTGTAGGTCAAGGACCCTGACCCTCCGGTGTAGGTCAAGGACCCTGACCCTCCTCCTGTATTATCGTTGATGCAATTCGCAATGCATAAAGGTTTCCTAGGGCTCAAAGCACAAAGTGCTAAACATATCAACTCTTTCTTTAAGTTAAACTTGGCATCGGCACCGATGGGTGACAACTTCGCGTGCACACTGATGGATGACCACAATATTAGAGCCGCCACGAGCATCATCGACCCCAGTCTTTTGGAAGTTGTTACCACCCTAGCCATTCCCACCTAAGCTATTCTTAGCCTCTCTCAAAGAGTATTGAGGATTTGATATATTGAGTAGATCCAATATAGCACCTTTATATACTCAAAGATTCATTCAAGTTGCTGAGTGAATTGATATTAAAAAGGTATGTAGAGAATAGAGATTACACTTTCCATTTAATGAGGATACACTTGACATATTGTCAAGGCCAATGATATAGAATTATTAGTTGATGGGATCTCTTTCTCTTTGTGAATTTCAGGTCCATAAGTTGTCAATTGTTGTGAGAATTTCTTTTTATATGCGAGAGTTGGTCAAATTTAATCTCACCAACCAGTCTCTTTTTAAAGGGCCCTAATCTTCTAGATAAATTCAATTTATGGTGTGTTTGGTTCAGCATTTTGAAAGCCCATTAGGAAAATACAAAGTAGTTTAGCCTAAAGGACTTTAGGTAAATGCAAAGGCCGTTTGGTAAACTATAATTTGAGAAGCAATTTTAAGAGAAATGTCATTTGGTAGTAAACACATTTGAAAAGCCCTTTGTATGAATAATATTATTTTTGTTTTTAATTTCATTTGTTTAAAATTAAAAAAAAAATGTATGCAACTTTTTAAATATAAATTTTGACAATAATACTTAAAAAATCAAATACAAATATGATTTTTTTAAAAAAAGATCAAAACCTTCATCAAATTTTTCATATTTTTTTTGGTAAGGCAAGAATTTTTTATTTTTATTAACTTAAAATTGAAAAAAAAAGTAATGTATGCAACTTTTTAAATATAAATTTGAAAATAATGCTAAAAATCAAATAAAAATACATATATATTTAAAAAAAAAAGACCAAACCCTTCCTCGAAATTTTTTAATTTTTATTTGTTTAAAATTGAAAAAAATAATGTATGGAACTTTTTAAATATAAATTTCGACAATAATGCAAAAAAATCAAATATATATGCTAAAAAAAAAATCAAATATATAAATATTTTTTTAAAAGACCAAAATATATTTGATTTTTTTAGCATTTATATAATTTTGATTTTTTAGCATTATTTTGGCATTTTAAAAAAATAATAACGA
The DNA here is from genome assembly GCA_014182365.1 of Eucalyptus tenuipes. Classification (NCBI taxonomy): domain Eukaryota; kingdom Viridiplantae; phylum Streptophyta; class Magnoliopsida; order Myrtales; family Myrtaceae; genus Eucalyptus; species Eucalyptus tenuipes. The sequence continues at coordinate 14,245,787 of CM024539.1, read as the reverse complement.
GGGAAAAAAAGAAATTTGAAGAATGAGTGATGATATTTTTGGAAAAAAAAAAAAGTTTCAGCATTTGACCAAATACGAAAGGTCAAAGCTAGTCCCTACTAGCATTGGGTTTTCAGCCTTCTCAATACTCACTTTCACTTACAAGCTACTTCAAAATGATTGTTAAACGGTCCAACATTTCCCTAAGAGGCTTTGGAGTCCAAAAGCCCCTTGGGAAAAGTATTAAGTGTTTGGTTAAGCATTTTAAGGTGTCATTTGCCCAATGCCAGCATTTTCGGAATGCTAAATAGGGGTTTAATGATTTTTTTTCCTTCTAATAGTGTCCTCACTGATAATTGCGTTTTTCCTCTTTTACCCTAAAAAATTACTATTCATCATCTTCCTCCTTGGACTTGTAGCTCAGACGACGGAGCTTAGTCGGCCAAATTTGATCGCCGAGAAGGGTCGCCCGACCTCGGGCGACCCACGCACCGCCGCCGCCTAGGTCGCACGGCCTCGGGCAATGGCGTCCGGGTTGCGTGACCCGCCTTCTCCCCGCCACCACTGCCACCAGTCGCCTCCCCCACTACAACCACCAGCTCTGGTTGCCTCTCAACCGTTTCGCCCTCTACTTTAGCATCTCCTCCTCCTTTTTCCTTTTCTTTTTTTCCTTTTTCTTTTCACCTCAAAGCTACTTTGCAAAATACACCAAAATGAGAGTATCCAAACGTATTGCCTTCTTCAAATGCCTATTCCTCCAAACATACTTTGGGGAAATGCAAAGCCATTTCCCCAAAGTTGAACCAAACGGATCCAATCATTGACAAATTATTTGATTATAGTCCTTAGTGGAGCTCCTCGCGGAAGTTTTCCAAGCAAGTAGAGAATTTTTTATTTTTTATTTTTTATTTTACTTCCGAGTCCTTGACACATCATGTTATCCTCTAAACACTATATTTTATGTATTGTTGATGCTTGATTATTGGTAGATGCGTTAATCAAGGTAAAATATCGGGATTAGAGTTTCCAATTGCAGCATAATCATTTTTTCAAACGAAAAGTGTCGTTTTTTTCATTTGTTTTCTATTGGCCCATCATTTATAGGTTATTTCCAAATCATTTTTATTGAAAAGTCAAAAGTTGACTTTTTTGGTCAACCTCATGAACAAAAAGTCAACCCTAAGTCAAAATTTATTTTTTTGCACAAAAATTCCTAAATAGTCTCAAATTTATTTTGACGAAAAAGGATTTTGAAAAAAAATTGAAGTTTTGACTAGTGATCAGTCGCTAAAGTGTTGACTTGACCAAAAACATTATAAATTGTAAAAATCCACAAAAACACTTTATTTTAGTTTCAATTAGACTTTGGCCTTAAAAAAATCTCAAAAACCAATTAAAATTCTATTTTTCCGCAACCAAAAATAAACTTACTTCATTTCTAATAATATTTTAGCTTAGCTTCTTTTACAACATTTGATCTAGAGGTCATTTTAAGTTCACTCATGCGACCATTTCTTTGATTTGGCATGTTGAGGCAAAACAATTCATTTTTAACCCTCATTAGGGATTTTGATAATTATTCATGATTGACATGATTGTACCCTAAATCAACTGGTTTTCTTAATATCAATCTAAATTTGAGGCTAATTTTCCCAAATTCAAATGGAACTTCTCAATTTAGCAAACCGGGCACATCCAAGTTAATATGTTTCAATTGAGACGATTTAACTTATCCCATTCTAGACTAAGGTTTAATTTGATGAAATGAAATTCGATTTAAACGTTGAATTTCAATTTCATTTTGATGTCTAGTTCGTGTCCTCATAAAAATGTACTTCACTCATGGTCAAGCAGATAAAGGAAGATGCACTTTTTATTAGTTGATGTGTGATACCATGAAGGCATTACATAACTCAATTCCCTTTGTTTAAACATAAAAAAGGAAAATTTTCAAACTTCATTGCAATGAATAAGTCTTCTGGCAACCCTGAGAGCATGAATCCGCACAGGCCGTAACCTTCTTTTCATCAACTCTAGCTTTCTTGGTGTCTAAATGAATTCAAATATGAGACGAGATTAAAAAGGTTATTCACATTAGAATTGAAATTGAATTTTTGAACAAGAGCACATATATCGAAATCCAAGGAAATGAAAAATATTAGCACGCAACCCCTCTCACAATTAAAATATATCAATGAAAAACCGACAAAGAAAACAATGTTATACAGTAATTTTCTTGGTTTTAAGAAGCTAGCTCATATCTTCGATCTCACTATGAAGAAAATTACCTGAATGGTGGTCGAGGCAAGTAGACAAGAAACAACCAACACCGCAGTAATCTAATGCCGTGTAGGTCGAGGACCCTGACCCTCCGGTGTAGGTCAAGGACCCTGACCCTCCTCCTGTATTATCGTTGATGCAATTCGCAATGCATAAAGGTTTCCTAGGGCTCAAAGCACAAAGTGCTAAACATATCAACTCTTTCTTTAAGTTAAACTTGGCATCGGCACCGATGGGTGACAACTTCGCGTGCACACTGATGGATGACCACAGTATTAAAGCCGCCACGAGCATCATCGACCACAGTCTTTTGGATGTTGTTACCACCCTAGCCATTCCCACCTAAGCTATTCTTAGCCTCTCTCAAAGAGTATTGAAGGATTTATGACCTGGTATAGTGATGTATTGAGTAGATCCAATATAGCACCTTTATATACTTAGAGATTCATTCGAGTTGCTGAGTGAATTGATATTAAAAAGGTATGTAGAGAATAGAGATTACACTTTCCATTTAATGAGGATACACTTGACATATTATCAAGGCCAATGATATAGAATTATTAGTTGATGGGATCTCTTTCTCTTTGTGAATTTCAGGTCCATAAGTTGTCAATTGTTGTGAGAATTTCTTTTTATATGAGGGTATTGGTCAAATTTAATCTCACCAACCAGTCTCTTTTTAAAGGGCCCTAATCTTCTAGATAAATTCAACTTATGATGTGTTTGGTTCAGCATTTTGAAAGCTCATTAAGAAAATGCAAAGTAGTTTAGCCTAAAGGACTTTAGGTAAATGCATAGGCCGTTTGGTAAACTATACTTTGAGAAGCAATTTTAAGAGAAATGTCGTTTGGTAGTAAACACATTTGAAAAGCCCTTTGGATGAATAATATTAGTTTTTTTTTTAATTTCATTTTTTAAAATTGAAAAAAAATAATTTATGCAAGTTTTTAAATATAAAATTTGACAATAATGCTTAAAAATCAAATACATATATGATTTTTTTTTTTTTAAAAAAGATCAAATCCTTCATCGGAATTTTTAAATTTTTTTTGGTAAGGCAGGAATTTTTTTAATTTTTATTAACTTAAAATTGAAAAAAAAAAAGTAATGTATGCAACTTTTTAAATATAAATTTTAAAATAATGCTAAAAATCAAATAGAAATACATATATATTTTAAAAAAAAAAGGACCAAACCCTTCCTCAAAATTTTTTAATTTTTATTTGTTTAATATTGAAAAAAATAATGTATGCAACTTTTTAAATATAAATTTCGACAATACTGTAAAAAAAAATCAAATATATAAATATTTTTTTAAAAGACCAAAATATATTTAATTTTTTTTAGCATTGATATAATTTTGATTTTTAGCATTATTTTGGCATTTTAAAAAATAATAACGAGGGCAAAGTAAGAAATTTGAAGAATGAGTGATGATATTTTTACAAAAAAGAGTTTCATGTTTTGGCCAAATACCGAAAGCTCAAAGCTAGTCCCTACTAGCATTGGGCTTTCAGCTTTCTCAATACTTGACTTTCACTTAAAAGCTACTTCAAAACGATTGTCAAACGGTCTAACATTTCCCTTGGAGGCTTTGGAGGCCAAAAGCCCCTTGGGAAAAGTATTAAATGTTTGGTTAAGCATTTTAAGGCGTCATTCGCCCAATGCCAGCATTTTCAGAATGCTAAATAGGGGTTTAATGATTTTTTTTCCTTCTAATATTGCCCTCACTGATAATTGCGTTTTCCTCTTTTACCCTAAAAAATTACTATTCATCGTCTTCCTCCTTGGACTTGTAGCTCAGACGGCGGAGCTCAGCCGGCCAAATCTGATTGTCGAGAAGGGTCGCCTGACCTCGGGCGACCCACGCACCGCCGTCGCTTGGGTCGCGCGACCCGCCTTCTCCCCACCACCACCGCCACCGCGCCTCCCCACTACAACCACCAGCTCTGGTTGGCTCTCAACCGTTTCACCCTCTGCTTTAGCATCTCCTCCTCCTTTTTCCTTTTCTTTTTTTCCTTTTTCTTTTCACCTCAAAGCCACTTTGCAAAATACTTCAAAATGAGAGTGTCCAAACACTATTGCCTTCTTCAAATGCCTATTCCTCCAAAGATACTTAGGGAAATGCAAAGCCATTTCCCCAAAGTTGAACCAAACGGGCCCATACCCACCCTAGCAACCCCACCTAGTGGGAATTACAGACCCATCTAATCTAAATAGGATTTTGATTAATTGTTATCCGCCCTCTACTCATGCATCCATATATAGCAGTAATCCCTATTCGTGCTCTTGCATCTTTCTACTTGGAATTTCAGTGATGCAGGAATCCCGTGAGTGCAAAGTTTCAACAGCAATTCTGGCCATTGGCATAGCCAACCCTTCAAATTGTGTTAATCAAGATGACTATCCTGACTTCTTGTTTCGCGTCACTAACACCCAACATTTGACCGATGTGAAAGAAAAGTTCGTCTGCACTTGTAAGCCTACATGCTTGTTTCAGATCATCCAAAAAACAACTTTCCGGTGCTTTTAAGTCCAAGAGTGCGTTGTTTTTACTGTGCATTTCAATTACGTAAAAAGAAATTAATATTTAGAGAAGATAAGTGTTGAGCTTCTCGAGATTAGTTTCTTTGGCCACTCTATTATTATTACGATCATAGTAATTACCTTTCAATTGCATGACTAGGTACCTCTCAAAATGGCTTATAATGATTAAGGGTGATTGGTTCCTAGATAGGTAGGTTCTAGACCTAAAATTTAGAACCTAACCTTCACTCCCGATTTTTGAAATTTAAAACCTATCATGTTTTCCCTAAAACTAAATCTAAAACCTACTATGTTTTACCGGTCCAATTCCAAGATCTACCTGAGAACTTTTTTGTTTTTTGGTTTCTTTTTTTTACAGTACAATTATATGAGCAACAAATATGAAATATTCCTAAGAATCATGTTTAATGACTCACGGCTTGGCTAACATCATGCAAACACACTGGTATGTTTTCAACAACACATCTGTAGTAGCTATGAAATATACCAAAATTCATGTTTAATTACCTTATTGCTTAGTTAACATCACGCATACACACCGTTACGTTTTCAAATAGAACAATTTCATCGAGCAGGTTTTGTGTATTCAACTAAAAATGAGAAGGTTAAGATGCACAACTCATAATGATGCACAATTTGTGTATATCAACCCAACTCATAAGGCTATTTGTATTTGCAAAATAAATATAGAATAATCCAAACTAATGAGGGAAAATTACTAAAAAAGTTATAAACCTATTGCAATTTTTCCAATTCAATCATAAGCTTATTTTTTTTGCCAATTTAGTTGTAAAATTTTTACAACTATGTTAATTCAATCCATCCTGCCAAATTTAGCCAATTAGTAGTTGACATGGACGCCGGCGGCGGCAAGGAACAATTTTTTAATAATATTTTATTTTCTTTTTTTAAATAATTTTTTATTTTTCTTTTCTTTTTTTCTCTCTTTTTTTCCTTCTCCCTCCTATTTCGTCTTCTTTGGTGACTAGCTAAAGTGGAGGGCCAATCATCCGACCGAGGCAGCCGGCTAATGGCTAGCTCACCCAGATCCCGCAAGGTAAACCCTCACTAATGGATTGGGAGCTTGACCTCGCCATCATTGGGAGAGGGCGAGCTTGCCCAAATTTGACGAGGCAAGCCCTCACTAGTGGATTGGCGAGCTTGACCTCACCGTCATTGGGAGAGGGCAAGCTCGGCCGATCACTAGCAAGGCAAGCCCTCGTCAAATTTGGCGAGGCCCTTGCAATTGGCCGACCACGAGAGAGAGAGAGAGAGAGAGAGAGAGAGAGAGAGAGAGAGAGAGAGAGAGAGAGAGAGTACAAAATAAAATATTAATAAAAAATAAAATAATTGGGAGAGGGCAAGCTCACCCGATCACTAGAAAGGCAAGAGAGAGAGAGAATAAAATATTAATAAAAAATTCCAAAAAAAATTATTATAAATTTGTTTGTTGGTGCAGACTGACATCTATGTTAGCATTGGTCGGCCAAATTTGATCGGATGGATTGAATTAACACAATTATAAAGAGTTTATAACTGAATTGGTCAAACAAAAACTTTATGACTAAATTGGAAAAATTGCAATTGATTTAGGATTTTTTCGATAATTTCTCCAAACTAAAGGAGAGATCTCATTGTTTGGTGTACATAACTGAGAGACTACATATAATTTCAATTTCCTAAGTGGTGAGACTCTTTCAACTACCTATTTTAGGATGCTGGTTTCTGTATGCATTTCACTTTTTTTCCAAACTATGTGAGATTGTCTAACTGATTCTCTAGACTTATTCCCCGTTTGCCATTCATCAATATTAGAGATGGCAAAATGAATCTAGAATTGATATTTTAACTCATATTTAATATTGTGAATCGTAAATGGATTGTCCTTAGTTTTAAAATAAGCTCAAGTGGGTCATAAATGAATTACCTAATAACTAAATGGATCTATCGACCAAAAACAAAAACAACTAAATAGATCTTAAATGAGCCATAAATGGGTTACCTAGTAAACATAAGTGAATCATAAACAAGATTTTTTAAAGAATTTATAATTTTTTTATATTTTTTTCTTTCTTTCTTGTCCTTTTCTTCTACGAAATCCGGCAAGGGTCGCCCCACCGACCCTTGCCGATCATAGGCTCACCGACACCAAGTGAGGTTCGTGAAGCCCTTCCCGATCACAGGTGAGGGTTGCGATCCTCGCCTAAACACGGTAGCAGCCATGACCTTTGCCCAAAACCCAGCTCGTTTGCGGTTAGCAAGGAATAGCCAACTCGCTTGTGACCGATGATGGTTGGCTGGCAACCCTCGCCGAATGTAGAAGGAAAGAAAAAGGAAAAGAAAAAAAGAAAATAAAATTATTAAAAAATCCATTATAAAAAATTATAAAAATTGTTCACTAAATTTGTATTGCTTGGAAGTGTTTTAGCAGTATAATTTTAAAAAAATCATAAGAGACAAATTTTCCTAAATTTTGTTAAATATGAAAAGTGTTTTAGTAATATGGAATTGGTGTAAATTGACAAATTTGCATTACGAATAAATGAGTCATAAACAAATTGATTGGTTAATTTGGGGCGGGGTAGATCATTTATGGGGGTCAAAACCTGACTCACTCTTTTTTTTGGGGGGGGGTCAAAACCCAACTCATTTGTTTGAGAGTTCTAATCAAAATATGGAAACAAAGAGATTAAAACTGTCGTAGAGACTTTTGTCACGTCAACGCTATTTTGATCCGGCTGAATTCAAAAAATGACACTTTTACCTTTCATTCTTTTTATGTTGAAAATGGACTAGACATAATCAAAGTGAGCTATGACTAACCACATCATGATAACCTAATTAATTAAAAGTAAACACATCTTTAGTAAATAATCTTGCCTGCAGTACATGATACATATATTGTCTCTTCTTCTAGTGCAAGCAAATCTAGATGATGGACATAAACCTTTATCCTTGTTTAATTATGATACGAGTATCATCTGCTGTGTGGAAAACAATGTGTCCCTCTCCATCTGTCTTCGACTTTTAAAAAGACCATTTGACTCCACAAGCACGCCCACCTTGGTATGTAAACACCGGGCCAATGAAATGCACGACAACTTCACTGGCTATGTAAAACGTAAGCCAAACTTCTGATGGGTGACTTAAATATGAATGTTTACAGACTGAAATTTTAATTTGTCGGAGCTAGAATATCCTGTTGTAAAATATTGCATTGCAAATATATAATAGAGAGAATAGAGAGATTGAGTAGAGAAAATCGGACATTAGAGATCGTAGAGAAAGCCAGAGGAGAGAGTTTTATTTCCAACATCTCACTGTTGTTCTGTTGTTCTTGTACATCAAAACTAAACTCCTATTTATAGGAGAACAAGAATGTACTTATCATTAATATCAATGTATCGAATGATACATGTACTGGATAGGGGAGATGAATGTTCATTGTATAGAGAGATGTACTTAGAATGTATGATACAAATGTACCATAATAAGTACATTAGATAAGATGAATATAATGAATATTCATTTATGTATCTCATTCATTCATGTATTTCATAACATATCCAAGTATAATTCCCCAAATACCCTTTTTTCGATCTATACTCTCCCATCCAATTAATACATAATGATTCTAGAATTAGTCAATAATGGGTTCAGATGCACTAGGCTTTTCATTTCTTTAAACTCATCCTAAACTCTAGCATATTTTTCAACGATGCCGATGGCAATGCTTTTCTATGAGTAATGGTTCTTTCAAAATTGATTTGGCTTTCTGATGATGCTTCTTTGAAGGTGAGAAATCTGCGATAAAGAAACGAAATTTTCACTTGAACGAAGAAATTCTCAAGCAAAACCCAGCTTTATGCTCTTACGGTGCCGCATCACTAAACTCACGTCAAGATTTGACGATCTACATGATCCCGAAGCTCGGCATGGAAGCTGCGGCGAAGGCCATCAAAGAATGGGGCCAACCGAATATGCAGCTACAATAATGATGATAATTATGCTAACAATAATGATAATAATAATGCGGCGGATTTTGTTGATGTTTGCTTAAATATAATTTATTTGCTACTCATAATATCACTTTGAGGGCCTCTCTCTAAGTATATGCATGTGCTATCAATGTAGCGTTCGATGAAACTCTTTTAGTAAATTGAGGAATTCAAGTACTATGGTGGCAAAGAATCCTATTATCGGATTGAGAACTGGAAAAAGCTGTGTCAAGTATAGCTCAACACCCTCTGTGATTAATACCAGAGGATGAATTGATGATCTCACTCAATTAGGAAGACCCTAATCTTTAATTTTACTTGCTTGAGATTTATCAATGCATAATTTCCTTTGTATATAATACCCTATGTCTTATAGCCAAGCCCACTACTAACGCTTCTATTGAAAGAATAGTTACATGGAATCAGAGCCAAATGGAAACCTAAGATTAATCATTTCATGACTTAAGAATCGAAGCTCTTCAACGATGTATTAAACACAATTGTTGAAGGTCTGGAATTAACCAGTTTATGAAGCTTATAGGGTGTTCCATGAATGTTCGGATAACTAGATATCAACACTGTGTCCCTGAATTATTGTATAAAAAGAACAAGGCCGAAAGCTCATAAATGGGATGCAGTTTAATTGTCCCCAAATCTTCGTTGTAGTCATGGTGATTGGAAGTACACGTCCAATACTGTAAAGCTTTAGAGATTTCCAAGCCAAGCATAACAGCAATAGATGTAGAAGTACTTGACAGGAGAAGTACGGTTCGTGAGAAAAACTGAAAACAAAGAGGAGATTATTTCAATCTTGTAAATTAAGGTAGAACAATTAGAAGATATATTTATCTGTTGATGAATATGTATATTGAAAATGAAACATCATAAGGAGATAAAGAAATCTATATTCCTTCGAAATTCAAATAAAAAGGTTTAAAAAAATAGAACCATTTCCCAATTTGTTTGCGTCATCTTCGCGAAGGGCCACGTTAATCTTCGTTGTATCATTCTAATTTTATAAAATGTCTCTGAGAAGACAACTTTTCCCTATCTCGCTCGTTTAATATAAGTCGAAGTGGATGTTCGATTGTTTCCACGTGGGTTATGGGTGGCGAGCCACCAAGCTTTTGTTCTCTTTTTTGTACTTTATTTGGACTACATATTTAAATAATCAACGGCCTTCTTTTGACTTTATAATATGTAAAATGTGAGTGATCTTCTTCTTGGCGAAATAAATATACTTTCAATGAATTTTCATCGCATGGTATGCATATAAATCTGGTATATTGTTAAGACTGTATTAGAATTTGTTGTGGTCAATGAAATCCAAATATAGAATCAAAAACATAAATCGAGTTGTGATTTATAACTAGGAGGAAAAAAGAAATCTAAAAGGCATTTATCCATCGTTACATATTAAACAAACAGTTCATCGAAATAAGAGAACCTAATAAATTTTTGTGAGATATACAAAATATTAATGACTAGTTTATTTCTTTCTCTTTTTCTTTTTCTGAGCTCGTCCGTTCCTACTGCTTAATATTGTACCGTTCCTACTAACAAATCTTTTATAATTTTATATTTGGCCAGAAAATTACTGGAAGATAAATGATATGAATTAACTTATTGAGATTGGGATGTTTACGTTCAGAATTATGAAGTTGTAGATATTTGAACCCAATAGTGACAGAACTACATAGATACGAAATATATAAAATTCAAGATCATTAGCTTTTGTCCAATTACTCAATGTATCGAATAAACTTAAACTGAATATCATATATGTGGCTAATATTTCGGCAACACATCTCGAGAGGCCCTAAACGTGTTATCATAAGCCTATCTTGCACTTTCACATGCAACCAAGATGGGATGCACAAACTATAATATAAGGGCCCATAAACCAGCCCAAGCCCAAGCCCTTTCTTTCCTTCTTCTTCAAAGAAGACTCCATTGGACAAAACAAGGAAAAATCAAAGGGAGCTCGTCAGCGAAGAAGGAAAAGAGCAAAAAAAAAAAAAAAGAGAGGAAAGAGAGAAACTTTCGCGCGCGGCCAATTCGGATGTCCTAACAAGCTGACGATTCTGAATTGCAATGAGGGATAAGTATTTAAGCTCATTATTCGTCTAATCGAAGTAATTTTTGAAGCTAAGTCGTAAATCAAAAGTTATGTCAATTTTGAACTGTGAGGGCCGATTGAGGAGCTTGCGAGTCTAGATATATATGGAAAATGATAATTTGTGATGTTTTGAAGCTATAGGGTCTGACGAAAATCGATCTCAAAATACAGTTTGATCGGAATGAATTTTTGAAGTTTCTTTTGCAAGTAACGCATATCAAACTATAAACGTAACGAACAAAAACGAATGTTTGTTATAAACGAGTTCCTTTGTTAGCGTATAAGAGTCATTTTATCGACGATTAAACATAGTTAGTCGATTCATTCCTTATAATAGTGTGTTACTCGAATTTTAATATCGTTTTTCGATTAATTGATAGAAATAAAAGTTCGTCGATTCAAGTAACCTTCGTAGGTTGCTTTTCAGCTTTTTCATGTGAGTGGTACTATCTTTTTTATTGATTTGCAAACTCGTATCTTGAAAGTGGTAGAGATTTAATAAATATGAGTTATGAAAGAGAATATTTCTTTTATACATTGCATCAAATTTTTATCACCTTTTTAGTTAGTTAACAAGTCATTGGAAAGCCTTATTCGAAATGGTTTGACGATATGATTTGTGAATGGTTTAATTAAATGTTTTGTGAAGGGATTTGCCAAAAGTTAATATGTATTGATTGTGAAATGCTTTATGAAATACATTTTATTTGATAAATGGAATTGTGAAATGCTTTATTGATTGCAAAATGCTTTATTGGAGATTCAAGTTGATGGATTATGTTCATGTCATGATGATTAGAACCCATTAAAGGGGTAAGTATGCATACTATTATCCAAATGTTCTTCTAGGCTAAACCACCAGCTGATATAAGTCGAGACCAAACTAAGGAGGTATACTTAGTCGCCTTTGTCACATTGTAAGTGTGACCATAATTAGATGTTGAGTATTAGATTAGTCCCTTGAACGTTAATTTGATTGAAATCAATCAATGGAACAGACAATTGATTATTGATAATATTGGTTGATCATATACATATAAAGCGTTGTTGGAAAATATATCATTCACTTTTGATATTTTATGTATACTATATTCTGGATTTGGAAGTGGTGAGTTTAAATATTGATTTATAAAAATGCATTGTGAATGTTCGATCTGCTTAGAAGAAATATATTACTTGCTAAGCTATGATTGCTCATTCCATTCATCTTATTTGCTTTTCTGGTATTTCAACGAGCCGCAAATAGGACGGGAGCATTATCGTTATTAAGAGGACATTTTGTTGGTGAAGATTTTTTTGTATGAGTTATCTATGGCGATAATAAGCTTCTGAGTTAGTTGTTTGTTGGACATATGTATACATCTTTTTTTTTAGATTACAAAAACTTTAATATTATAACTAGATGACTTTCTATCAAATATCATGAATGTGTATATATTTCAATATCAAATTGAGTTATGGACCCATTTGAGACTACATCCTTTGAGCGAAAGGATAGCTATGTCATTACCCCTATTCTTGTAGAGTTAAGGGCGTGACACAAACAGCTAAAGAAGAAAATTTACTCTATCTTCTTGTAGCTTATTTTCAGTCATTTTCAAGCAATTAATTTTTAGTCATGCCAATTTAGTTTCTTCGTTCTTGTTCCTTTCTTTTTATGAAAGCGATCCAAAGAACAATGACCGTGATGTGTAGGTCAATTTGTTAATTAGTCAAAGCGCAATAGCTCTTATTGTCAAGTCAACTATCCGAAGGGATGCTTCCCAAGCAAAACATCTTACAATGCATTTGTCCAAAATTATGGGTAAAAAAAATGGGTTGATCCCCTAGAAACTTTCCAACTTTAGGTCCAGTTATAATTTTATCTCGAACTTTTTGTTCTCTTAAAAAAATATCAACTTTCACATATGGCACAAATCCACCCTCTGTCCAATGTTGCCGTTAATAATATGATGTGGCAATTACACGTGTATATCTCTCTTTCTCATCTTTCATGTATTATTATTATTATTATTATTATTATTATTATTATTATTATTATTATTATTATTATTTGGTCAGAAATATGAATATTCATTACTAGATCAAAGATAAAGGATTACAAAAGGATTCTAGATCCGAACATAAGATCAACTAAAGGGAATAAGGGGAATTAATAACTTAGTTCATTGGGAGAGAACCGACTTGATGGGCCTTTGCAACCTAATCAGCTGCTTGATTATAGTCCCTTGGTTTGAATCGTATAGCAACTCCATTTAGCCGACCCAACAAGTTGATGCAATATTGAATAATGGACCACAAAGCCCATGATGTTTCCGATTGGCCCAAGATGCAATTAACTACTAACAAACTATCACTTGACAAGAGCATGGTCAAATCAGTGGGAATTACACCCCCACTTCTTGCACTTGGCTCCTCCCTTCGTAAGTTTTGCTGCACTTTTAGTCACTTCAAAGCTTCCCTAATTGCTAGTGCTTCAGCGACAATGGCAAAAGGGGCGAAGATCAACCTTGCGAGCTCCTCAACAAGCACTTCATTTCATTTGTGTTCCTGTGCAAAACCGTTGTAAATCCTTCTATGGTGGAGTTGTTTCAAGAGCAGCCCACGCTTCTTTTGCTGTAGATTTGGTTCAGTGAGGAACTTTCCTTTGCTGCACATGGGTCTCTTTCTTCACGGGTGAGTTTCCCACCGTCCTATTTCGCGATTAGCTTTGTTGTGAAGATAGCTTCAATCATTGAGCTTGGATCTAGTTTTTTGCTTGTAGATTAGATAGCTCCTCACCTTCCATATCCTCCAAATTAGCTCCATGAAGTTAGCTTTGTTCCATTGGGTAGATCTCATGGTAAGATTCTCCCAAATCCATTTATCCATCCTATTGCAAATCTCTAGGGATAAATTGGTTCAGATTCGCTAATTTGACCAAATTTGCTTTGTCTAGGGGCATAAAATGAAGATTTGCTTTGTGGTTTCGAAAGCTTGGCCACAAAAGGGACACTCTAATTCAAATAGCAAATTTTGCTTAAATAAGATTTCCCTCGTCGGCAAAGCATTGTTACTTGCACTCCATGGTAGAAATCTGACTCTTGGATAGGATTTTAGTTTCCAAATTTCGGTCCATAGTCTCTAAATGGCTAGTACGAAGTGGAAGCTTAGTCTGCCATTTGAAGTTTGTTGGAGTCTCATAGCTTGTTATACCCACTTTTTTACTATATGAGAACCGGAGTTGTTTGCTGTCCATATCATCTTATCCGGTCTGCATGTAATACTTAAAGGCATGGCTAATATCTCTTGATGATTCTTCCATCAAAAGTCTCTCGTAGTAATGGAAAATTCCACCCTCCCTCATTTAGGTTCATCAATTTAGCTACCAAGTAAGGTTGTTTCCGTTTGTTGGACCTCCAATCTTGCCAAAAGTAGCCATTTATCCTCTCTTATTCTAATCTTCTTGCCATCCCCCACTTCCCATTTCATTTATGGCTCAATCGTCTCTCTCCCTATTAGTAAGCTTTGCCATCCCCAAATAGTTTGGGGGCCTTTGTTTGCTAGGCAAAGTCTCCTCTCGAAAAATAAATTCCTTTTAGCAATCTGCTTCATATGGCATTCGAGTCTTGAATAAATCTTCAAGCCTATTTTCCCAGCATCACTTTGTTGAAATCAACTAGGTCTCTAAAGCCTAGTCCCCCACAATCTTTTCTAGTCTTCAATATATCTCATCTTTTCTAATGTATACCTTATCTAGTAGCATTTTGTTTCTACCAGAAAGATGATACTCGCTTTTCAATGACTCTACAAATCGATATGGGGACTTCAAAAATAGACATGATGAACTGATGTGATGCTTAGATTATTGTTTTGATCAAGATCTCTTTACCTGCCTTCAACATTAGCTTCTTTTTCCATCCATCCAACTTCCTATCAACTTTTGCAAGAACCCAGGAGAACATTTACTTTTTTGTTTGTCCCCAGTCTAAAGGTACTCCTAGACATTTTCCCATTTTCTTAATGACTGGTACTCTTAATTCAGCTGCTAAATTCTATTTTACCCCTTGAAGAGAATTTTTCCCAAAGAAAATTCCTAACTTGTTGAGATTAATGGCTTATCCTGACACAAAGCAATACTAATGTAGAATATTTGCTAGATTCTAAGCCTCAATAATGGTGCCATCAAGGAAGAATATTGCATAATTTGCGAAGAACGTTGGCCATAATAATAAAGAGATAAGGAGATAATGGGTCTCATTATCTAATCCCTCTAGTTGGTGTAAAGAAAATCACAAGACTCTCCATTAATTCTGACACTATAGTACACCGAGAAGATGTATTTTTAATCAATACAGCCCATTTATCACAAAAACCCATTCTCAACATACAATCACCTTGAAAGTCATTCTACCCCGTCATAGGCTTTTTGCATATAAAGTTTGAGGACTGCCTGAAATTTTCGCTTTCGTTTTCGTACTTTAAACTGATGTAGGACAACTTAGATGATAAAAATGTTATCTTGAATTTGTTTTCCCCAACAAAAGCACTTTTTCCTAAGATATAATATCTGGGAGCCAGGGTTTCAGCCTATTTGCCATGACTTTTGCAATGGTTTTGTAGTTAAAATTGCATAAGCTGATAGGCTTATATTGAGAAATATTTTCTAGATTTGAGACTTTAGGAATAATAGTGATATGAGTTCTATTGATTTCAGAATCAAAGGTACCTTGGCTGAAGAAGTTGTCAACCATTCTGAATATGTCTTCTTGGATCTCTGACCAATTGCTTTGATAAAATAAGCCATTAAATCCGTCCAATCCTGAAGCCTCTGTAGCAACCATTTGCAAAACTACTAGGTTTTTTTTTCCCCCTTGTAACATTCCCTATTACTGCTTCATTCATCGCATTCGTAATCACTTGTGCGCATTGATCTAAAATAAGCTAATATTCTCTACTTCCCACCGTGGTATATAAAGATTGATGGAAATCCATTATATGTTGCTTGAGGATGGAAGGGTCTCTACTCCAATTTTGATCATCAATTTGGAGTATAGAAATCTTGTTGTGTTATCTTCTTTGAATTGTGGTTGCATGGAAATATTTTGTATCTTTGTCCCCCCATTTTATCCAATTAATTATGGATCTTATGCCTCAATATATTTCTTCTTGTCTCCATAGGTCTTGAATTTGCTCAAATATTCGGCGGCATTCTTCCTAGTTCGGCTGCCCTATGGTTCCATTGTCATTTCAGTAAGTATTCCCCAAGTGATTGAATTTGACTATGTACATTTTTAAATTTTTTGCCGCTCTATATCCTCAATTCATCTACTACCTTCCTTGTTTTGCTTACTATATCCAGAGAGTTATGCTCTTTAACCCTTCAAGCTCTTTGAACCACTCCTTTGAATTCTGGATTTTTTGTCTAATATACTTCAAATATGAAAAACTTCATTTTTTTGACCGCCACCGAGTCTAAAATTTAGAGAATCTGACTATGGTCCGATCCAATTCCAAGAAGAGCAAACACCTCTACATTTGGGAATAAAACCCACCACTCTAAATTACAAAGTGCCTATCAAGTCTTTTCTTCACAAGTTTTGTCCCTTCCCACTTGTTAGGCCATGTATACGCACATCCCTTACTCTTTATATCCATCAATAAGCACAAATTTACGAAGTCCCTGAATGACATCATTCTATATTGATCTACTTCATGTTTGCTGACCTTTTCCCAGTAGTATAATACTTCATCAAAATCATCAATACAAAACCATGGGAGACTATTTGAGATATGAATAGTGTGCAATGTTTGCCATAGTTGTAATCTCTCTTAATAATTTTTAGACGTATGAAGAAATGATATCCACATGACCAAACCACTGATTTGTCTTTAAATATAACATCTAAAAGCTCCTCTGTGCTGAAAGCCACTTCCACATGAATTTCCTCATCCCAAATAAGTACCAATCCACCCTCAATTCCAATCGGATTAATGATGGCTACATTTTTAAAACAAAGACGCTTTTTTATCATTTCTACTATAGTTTCTTTATTCTTAGTTTCCATAAGGAAGATCAGTTGGGCCTCTCTCAAGCCACTAAGGCTCAAGATGCTGGACTATCAAAGGAGTGCCCAACCCTTGATAGTTCTAGCTCAATAACTTCACATATATCACGATAGCTTATTAGAGCTAGCCACTAAAGCCTGTTTGTCAACCCCTTCCCACATATAAACAGGGGTATCCAAGAGGTTTTCCTCTTCCAGCAAGATCCCTGGTCTCGTTTCTCATATAGAGTGAACAATTTTTGTTTTATGGTTGTTGGTGTTTTCTATCCTGTTTTGCCTTTCTTTGTTGCCCCAAAAATGCTATAATGTTCTGTTGAAGGTAAAAAAAAGTACCTAAGTTTGCTGTGCTCTTTTCCCCTTATTGATGGCCATATATTCCAATATTCGTTCATCATGAATTAGCTTATTTGCCACTGAGTTGTAGATAACTAGAGCCTTATTCAACTATATATTATCCTTTTGTAGGTTAAAATCTTTAGCAGGTCTTGGTGTTTCTGGTACGCTCTCCTCTTCTTCAAGATTGGGGTTTAACTTGCCATAGAAGGTCTTCCAATAGGAGCTGTAATCTCTCTCTTCAACTTTCAGCCATGATTTATATCTATCAAGTTTGTCTTGAGCCAATCCCATCTAGGGAAAAAGTTTGCATAACGTCCAATACAACCACAAGAGTAACAAAAATGAGGGAGCCTTTCATATTTAAAATCAATCCACCATTTTCAACCTCCCGACTCAATTATGGATCCTATCTTTAAGGGACTTTCTAAGTTCAGTTTAACTTTAGCTTTACCTATCTTGCGCAAGCTGTTATTTTTTCCTTCAATTTTGACCTCCTCTACTTTTCTCAGCTTTGAAACTATATTACGCACAGCATTTTTCAACATCCCAACTCGAGGAAGACCCAAAATATGCACTGAGAAAGCATAATGATTGAACTCGTAGCAGTGTTCACAAACATTAGGGTCTCCTTGTTGTAATACAAAAATTGCTGGCAAAAGACCAAGGACTTGAATCCAACACTTGGCTCATCTCTTCAACCGATCAAATGTAGTCAAAAAGTATTTGGGTTCAATGATCTCACATTTCACTGATTCTAACTTCCACACTCTCTTCATTATACTTAAAAAGGCTTGATAATTAATTTGGTTTAGAAAAAAGTTTCCCATAGAGAATAAGTTCACTTTCATCTTTTTCTTTGTTAAGCATTTCATCGACCAGTTCTATGATGTCCTCTTCTGACCACAATTCGCCCATTCTTTTGCATAACACCACCATTCTAGGATGATTTTCATGTATGCCTTCCATGTTGTATTAGCTTGAGAACGTAAGTAAACTTCTAAGGTAGGAATCGTGTTGAATCAAACCTGATAGTCTTCTGGGTGATTCTAGAGTGAAGGGAGCCCTAAATGAGCCAAGACCACCACATTTGGCTTTCTCCGAGGTGGGTCTTGGCTGGTTTTTTGTTCAAAGATGGGAATCAACGCCAATGCTAGTTGGGGTGAGCTAAATTGGGAAAGAGCCCACGATGTCGGTGTTGTCACTTTGAGGTGTTACGGTCCCATATGGGAAAACCCTTGTGGAGAAGAAGAATGGGTAAATACTTAGTCTGGATTGAAATGTTTGGAAGTCTCCATGGAAGATTAGAGTAGGAAGCCCAAGATTTAGGGTTTAAGGGGAAACACTGCCACAAGAAGGGTAGAGAGGAATCTCACACAGGTTGAGAGAAAAGGCCAAAGGCTAGCGTTTCTTCCATGTGTTGTTTCATGTGTCTTTTTTCTTTCCCCTCTTTTCCCTTTCATATGATCTTTTTCTTGCTTTTTTTTTTTGGTCGGGAAAGAAGGAAAAACATGCTAATCTTTAAACTCCATTTATTTCACAAAAAATGAATTATTTAAAATAATTAGTTAATAAAAATATTTTCATTATTAATGACAATTTATGTTAAAATATTTTTGTAGATGATAAAATTATTTTTCATTCCTTCATTTATATAAGTGATATAAGCAATCATTTTTAAGAAAATATTTTTAAATAATTTATTATCCATGAAACAAACTAAGTCTTAGACCGCCATGAATGTCCTTCCAATTAGTTTTAATTTAAGAGAATAAGCATAATAGATTTAAATTTTGCGTGGAAGATTGAAAACCCAAAAGAGAAGTGCCATGAACTTCTTGAAATTTAAATAGTGAGGAGAAGCAGAAAAGAACAAAGACAACGAAAAATAATTCGCCTTCCCTCTATTCTTGTGAAGAAGACGACGAACAAAGAGAAGCTCCAAACTGTTCACCAAGCTCCCCACTGTTCTATTCGACCCAAATAACCATGACGAAGAGTGAGGAGCTCAAATACACTGTTCAGCAAGCTCCTCCAACGTGCCTTCAAATTCGAACAAGGTCGAGCTCAATTTAACAAGGACATGCCCAACCCAATTCTCTAGACCACGCTCGAACGCCTTCAGGTCACCGATAAAGGTGAGGAGAAGGTTCGTGAGCTTGAGATCGCAATGGCAGGCGCGAACCCCGTAACTATGTAGAACTTAGAAGGAAGAAGGAAGAAGAAGAAAGTAAAGGGGGGGGGGGAGAAAATTATATAATGCTGACTTGGAAAAAGAAAATGAGGTGAAATTATCACTCTATAGACAAATTTGGAATTTAATTGATGATTTTTTCAAACTAAATGAAATTTGGGTTGAAATCGAAACTAAATCTAAAATTGAGAGTTCCTTAGGAAATAAGGCCATACAAATGAAGAAACCATAAAGTGAACGGTGGTTTCGCAACAAGGCTACAGACAAGCCTATCCCGGGGATATGGTACAAGGCCTAACCTAGAATCCGCATGACATGATGGAGGCACGGCTCCATTATGGAACTGAATGTGCCTAGCACACGCATAAAGATTATCATGTGATCTGATGGCAGCCTATTCATCACCGCTAGGTTGGGGACCATACTTAGGCCTATCAAGTAAGATTTTTTCTGGGTTTACTGAATTATTCTGCCCATAAGTATTTAAAAAAGGAACTTCAAGTGTACTCTCACCACTTCTTGAGGCCTAATGATCCAACCAAGCGTCTAAAAGGGCCAAACCCAAGACAGGATATATTGATTCGGAGCTTACTAAATCCAACGTGTTCCGTCCCAACCACTGAAGTTATCAAATTTCGGGCCAATTTGTCCAAAGAGATCCCTTTATCAAGTCATCTCAAGCCTTCAGCCATAACTAGATCCATCAAATGGCTAAAGCAAGTCAAAGATGGACCGATTCAAATAAAACCATTTAACTCATTATGACCCATTCTCATATAATGTAAATCTAGTAATCAATATTCAACCCATACCTTATACATACCTAAACAAATTCATATTGTTAAAACACTAACACATTTAACTCATTATACGAAAAGTCATACCAAAACTAAAGTAAGAGCAAAATCAAGTGAGGTAGGTTGGGTCCAAGTTGTTAACCCATTTGACTCATTTAACACCATATTATATTTAAACACATTTTATGATCTATTTACTTAATATAACTAACTCATTTAATACACATATGTTGCGTTTGACAATCAGGATAAAATTTAATATATAAAAAAATTTATTATATGCTACATTTGGTTTCTCCTTGAGACAAGATAAAGTTAGAAATAAGAGGATATAGACCAGATAAAATTATCTCATGAGAAGGTGGGATGAAAGTGAATAAGATTTATAATATCCATATTAGAAAAGTTATTTTTTTCGAATAACAAACTTCTTAAATTAACAAAATTAAAATTATCCGACCAAAAAATTTAACAAAATTACAATTAAATTTCAATATATAAATAATATTTGAATTCTACTATGAGAAATTCAAAATAAAAAAATAGTTATTATTTAATCTTATTTTTTTATTTATTGGATATTGGAAATATTAATTCAATATATAAATATAAATATTTTTATATTTATTACATATATTAAGTATTTTAGTTAGGTATATTAGTATAGTTTACTATTTAATAAAATTTTGTAAGAGAATGATAGAAGGGAAAGAAAGAAATAACAAAGAAATTATTAAAAAGAGAGGAAAATAAAATGAAAAAACAAATGAAAATAAAGAGGACAAAAGTGTCATAAGAGATTTTAATTATCTCCGCTTGTAAAATTCTTGACTCATTTATATTATATGCCATTTATAACAAATAATATACATAATATAATATGAATATATCCAACTATAATCATTAAACAATAGATAGGATATAATAGAATTTCTGAATTTTTTAATATATTTTCTCTAGTCCTATTTCGATTAAAAATTTAAACGATCAAATATAGCCATATGAGTTAAAAAATAGGTCAATAACTCATTTTGACCATCTAATCATGACACGTAATAAAGAACAGATTTTTAATAACCCTTACGGCCATGCACCCTCAAATGCACCATGCTCCGCAGCGTGAAAACGACGGATGAATTCAGATCCCTGACGCCAGCAAATGAAATAAATCAGCGCCCGGATATTCGACAGAAAGCTTCCTCATTTCTTTAATGTTTCAAAAATAGAATACCTGGGCATTGACCGGCAAAAGAGACTGATCAGATTCCGAGCCAGGAATCGCTCTCAGACGATCCTCTGGCTGCGCAAAAACCTGGCTTGCAACCGCCGGAGTTGTCGTAGGAATCTCCTTCAGCCTCTCCTATTTAAGACAGAACCAGTCTTGAGTCAGTCCCCGAGAGAAACAGTTACCGCAGCAGAAGCACAACAGCTACTTTACCTCCCACTGTATCCACACAATCACTTAGAAGCTAAATCCCACTAAAAAAGTTATCAACACGATCGTGAGAGTACTTTCATCTCAAACGGCTCAATCCCAATACATGCACAAGAAGTCCACAAGAATTCAACCAACTGAAAGAGCAATAAAGGGCCACGCAACAAAACTTCAGCACTAGCAGGCACTCGCCGGAACCCCAGCGGCAATCGATTGAGCGAGACGAGAGCCGCCAATTCATCCTAACACGCTCAAAGCCACAACTGACGCAAGAAAACAAATGGGTCGGCCATAATTGCCGCGACAAAACCCGGGAAATTCCGCCATCGACAGAATAAGGAATAAAAACAGGAGATTCCCGCTCATCTACTCGAAGCCGTAACGGTTCAACCAAGCAAAACAGCACGAAGCGCCACGATTGCGAGAGAAAGAGAGAGAGAGAGAGAGAGAGATAAGGACCTGCGTTTTGGAAGATGAGCCGACGAGAGCGTTGGCGAGAGCGCCCGAGGGGTTGGAGAAGGCGGAGGGGTCGCAGTTGGCCGCGAACGTTCTTCATCGGCCCTTCCTTCTTCTTCTTCTTCGTTTTCCGCTTCTAGATTGATCGATTTATTTTGTCGATGGTGTCCTCATTTTGCTTTCTTGTCTGATTTTGTGAAGCATCATCTGGTTGCGGAGATCCTCGAGGGTTTCGCTTGGCCTACGATGCCTATTGGTTATCGGAATTCTTTGGTTTATGCCTCGTCCGTCCTTTGATTGCTTTGTGATTCATCGGGCGATCGATTGAACTTTGCGTTGCTGTTTTGACCAGCTTATTCTGGATTCTCGTTGTTCGGTGAATTGGTAGTGGGGCTTCTATCTCTTGACGTCTGAGGACGTCGTTATGGCAAGTTGACAGAAAGAGAAACAGAAATTGGAAGGGATAGTTCTCTTCCCTTCGCAGATCAGAGTCTGGTGGTGGCAATACTTTAAGTGGCCAAGTTTGATATAGTGTTTGGGATCAGTGATGTTCTTTCTTGCTGCATAAGCATCGATTTCTAATTTGTCTTCAGCTTCTGCTATCTTCTAGTCAAGGTTAGGTGCAACGATCAGATGTTCTCTTTCCTTCGCAGGTCATAGTTTGGTCGAGGCATTGCTTTACCTCATCAATTTCGAGATGGAGTGATCGTGATTGGTGATGGCTCTTTCTTGCTGCGTAAGAATTAATTCATTGGACAAGCTCTTCTGTCAGGGGTTTTTTTTTCTTGTTTGGAAAGGTCCACAAAATTTCCAATGTAAATCATGGAGATATCATATGTAAGATGTATGCGTCACGCTCACCTTCCCTTTCACTCGACTTCTGTGCTTTCCGTGCGAGAGGTTAATTGAGTTAGCTGGATTTGTATGTCATACTTTTTTCTTTGATGGAACTATCCTGCGTGTTATCGACGGTTAGCAACGGGGGAAAATAATTTTCAAATAAAAATACATGGGTCGGTAGGTAGTAATGTTACCCCTAAATTTTTTAAGTCCAAATAATGTTATTTTCAATCTCTAAATTTCGGCGGGAAAGCCAGGACACGACGGTTAGCAGCGGAGGACACGTGGTCAAAGATGATTCGTAGCGAGCGTCTATCCTTAATTCTCTCACGGCGAGCGTGTCAAGCAAAGCAACGGTCAAAATTTTGGAAAGCCCACCGACTATCCTAAATTGAACAGTCAGCAGATCACAGCCGTACGATCACGATCCTCGCTTCGGATATATTTTTACATCAACGGTCGACCTGAGGTCGGTGTATCCTTTCCCCATGAATGACAGTCCTTTTCCCCTCTCGTGCTCATTCGTATCCGTTGCTCTCTCCCCCATGGCTTCTTCTGCGATTTCGTCGTCGTTGATTAGGCGTTCTTCATCGGCCCTTCCTTCTTCTCCTTTTTTTTTTTTTTTTTTTTCCGCTTCTAGATTGATTGATTGATTTTGTTGATGGTGTCCTCATTTTGCTTTCTTGTCTGATTTTGTGAAGCATCATCTGGTTGCGGAGATCCTTGAGGGTTTCGCTTGGCCTACGATGCCTATTGGTTATCGGAATTCTTTGGTTTACGCCTCGTCCGTCCTTTGAATAGCCACTTGGTGCTTGGTTGGCCTGTTTGTCAAATTTTGTAGTTATTTTTAGATGGGTGAAACTGAAGGGGCAGATGACGATTCTGCATAAGCCTTGGTTTGAGCTCTTAACATATCTGGTAAGCATGGACCCCTTCTGATCTCTTATGATACCTAATGTACGATGGGTGAACTTCTACTGCTTATATATGACCTGGTTTGTGTTGTAGTATGTTCACCCATTTTACTAACTTTTAGGGGAATGATTTGAGTTATAGCAAGCTTTTGCTTTTTGCTTTTCCCAGGGGATTTTTGGTATAAATGGTTTATTTTGGGTGCCAGTTCAAGTCCCTTTCTTTGATGATGTCCTGCTCTCTACCTTCGCCTGCAGACTTTACTGGATGAAACTACAATTACTACAATTGAGGCTTGTTTCCAAGGCTAAGTCTAGTTGTTGCTTTGCTTGGTCATTTGGGGTTTTTACTTTTTCTTCTTCTGGTGGTTTTTTTTGGTGTAAATGGTTAATTTTGGGGGCCGGCTCACAAAGTCTCTTTCTTCGATGGTGTTGTCCTCTAATCTTTTTCTGTGAACTTCACTAGATGAAACTACAATTGAGTCCTGTTTCAAGGCTAAGTCTAGTTGTTGCTTTCCTTGGTGACTTGGCGGCACACATTGATGGCAGTTTGGCTTATTGGATGCTTCTACCTTGTGAGACGGAAATTGATTGCCGATATTCACTGATATTATGGCAGTTTGTTTCTACTTTGAATTGCTTTGGTGCAGTCCATAGAAGCGTTCTTATCGGGATTCTCTTTATATTGAAGTTCCAGTTGATGTAAATTTGCCCGACAAATTAGTTTTATATTGCTTGTGTGTTGAAAAGTTACTGGGACATGAGCTTGCACGATCCCTCTACATGGATTTACCCCTGATTTTCTCCAAAACTCCTATTCTGTTATCTTTGTTTTCTGCGGAAGTTGGCTCTATTTTGTGCCTTCAAAACTATATCTGCAAGGATGCTCGTGGGCATGCGTAGAGTGGATGGATTGGATGTTTTGGCCAACTTTTATAAGCTTGCTCTTTGAATGAGATGGTGCACTGGACGTATTGCTTCAGGTAGGGTTCATGTGTTGTATGAGCTATACCTGATGTTGAACTCGAGAAGAAAAACTAATTGGTTTGTTGACTTCACAGAGAAATTGAGCCTTCCTGCAGGATATATATATTATATAGGCCCCGAAAGGAGATGGAAGGCTGTGATCTCTGGATAAAATTCTGCTTACAAACGAAGCATCTAGCGTTAGCGAGTATATAAGCTAGTGGAATACTTGATGGAGCTTGTATAATTCTGCTTGTAGGCATATTTGTATCTTGTCAGTTGCTCACTTTGTTGAGCAAATTGTGTAACTTTGTGTCGTAGCACAAGAGTTGTGGTTGGCAAAAAATCAAGCATGAATTGTGCAGATAGCACTTGTTATCATTTTGTTCATGTGTTTTGTATGAGCTACACCTGATGTTGAACTTGCGAAGAAAAACTAATTGGTTTGAAGACCTCGCAAAGAAATTGAGCCTTTCTGCAGGATATGTCGTATAGGCCCAGAAACCTCATGGAGCTTGTATGATTCTGCTTGTATTTTTGGACTTTTGGACATATTTGTCTATTGTCAGTTGCTCACTTTGTTGAGAAAATTGTGCAACTCTGTATCATAGCATAAATAAGTTGTGGTTGGCAAAAAATCAAGTATGAATTGTGCAGATAGCACTTGTTATCATTTTGGTCAGGGTGTGATTTGCTAACTCTTGGAAGTTATTGATTGATCGGTCGATTGATCTTTGCATTGTTGTTTTACCAGCTTATTCTGGATTTTGTTATTTGGTGAATTTGCAGTGGCTTCTTTCCTCTTGGATCATATCTCTTGATGTCTGAGGATGTCATTATGGGTGTTTGGTTTAGCTCCTCCTATGATCCTTAATTGATCCATCCACCGATCGGTCTTTCCATTTTATTGTTTTACGAGCGGCTTCTGGATTTTGTTATTTGGTGAATTCACAGTGGCATCTTCCCCTTGGAGAAACTGTTTGTTTGACGATGTCAAGAACGATACTGGTCATTTTTTTTCACAAAACTAGGTGTTTGGGCTTTTTGGAGGACTGATGATCTTTTTGCTGTCTTTTTTTGGTTGAGATGATGAAAGTAGTCTTTCAGGCGATAGGCTATAATTTACTGGTTTTGATTGAAATTTGTTCTTCGGTCTTTTATCTTTGGGACTTGATTGTCATCTAGTCCTGATCCTCTCACAGGTTGGAGTCTCGCCAGATTCGACAAGGGGTGCTCTGCTGCGAGCTGATGATTGTCTGAGAGTGGATAAGCTCTATTGTCTCTCGAGGCAGTTATTGGTTTGAATGAAATTTGTTCTCCAGTCCCACAATTTTCCAATTGATGCAAAAACTGATTCTCATTCCTTAGGAGTTCAGAGTTTGGCTGATGTGTGATCTTTGATGGTTCTTTCTTTGCAAGGTGTACGTGCCTCAACAGATCACTATCCAATCCAGATCAGCTTCCCGGTGTCTCCTTCCCAGAAATAGCCCTCCCTTGTGTCCTCATCCTTCAGTCTCATCTTGTGTCTATGATTGTGCATGCGTTCCTCAGTTGACAGCCTCTGCGAAGTACTCTTCAGAGGAGACATCACCAAAATGCACTATTGATCCTTGTTCTTTTCTTTTTGTTTCTCGATCCTTTATCGATACAATGACCGATTGATCTTTCTGTTATTTGGTGAATTTTTTCCCCTCGGAGTGAAACTGTTTGTCTGAGGATGTCAAGGATGACGAATACTATGAATACTATGCCTGGGATGTTTGGGCTTTTTGGAGGACTAGTGATCCTTTTGCTGTCTTCTTTTTTTCTTTTGGTTAGTCTTTGATCACATCTGGGACCCACCGATGGAATGAAATTTACTGGGTTTGATGGGGAATTTGTTATTCAATTTTTTAATATTTGCGAGTTCTCTCACAGGTTGGAGTCTTGTCAGACTTGACATGGGGTGCTTTCCACAGGCATTGTCTGAAATTGGATAAGCTCTATCGTCTCTCGAGGCAGTTATTGGTTTGAATGAAATTTGTTCTTCAGTCCATAATTTTCCGATTGATGTGACAAACGATTCTCATTCCTTTGGAGGGGTGGAGTTTGGCCGGTGTGTGATCTGTGATGGTTCTTTCTTTGCAAGGTGTACGTGCCACAACAGTTCACTATCCAATCCAGATAAGCTTGCCCGTGTCCCCTTCCGAGAAATAGCCCTCCATCATGTCCTTATCCTTCAGTCTCATCTTGCGTCTATGATTGTGCATGCGTTCCTTTCTCAGTTGACAGCCTCTGTGAAGTACTCTTCAGAGGAGACATCATACCCAAAATGCTCTTGATCCTTCTTATTTTCTTTTTGTTTATTGATTAATTGTTGATTTGGTCTGATTTGTATGCTAATTTTCTGAAGGTTACTCTTGCCTCTCTGGGAGTCTGCCATGTTATGTGTATCGTTAGCATTTGCACTCCTCTGATTGGTGATTGATTCATCATTGATTGATCTTTCCGTTTAATTGTATCATGAGCTGATTCTGGTATTCACAATTCCGTGAATTGGCAGTGGTTTCTTTCTTCTTGGAGTGATCATGTTTGTCTGAGGACCATGAGCACAATGCTACTGGTCAGTTGGTTACATAGAACAAGACATTTGGGCTTTTTAGAGGACCAATGATCTAATCTTGCACTGTGCAGTTGAGCTGATGATGTAGTAGTCTTTGTCTTTAGGATGAGCGATGGACTGAAATTTTGACAACCTTCTAGGCTTCTTTTACAGGTTGAAAGTTTTACTGGATTAGACAGCTGGTGATCTATTGCATTCTCTGTGGGGCTGACTTGATAATTATTTGATATTGGACGAGCTTCTTCTGCTATTTTCTAGTTAATCCCAAAGATCAGATCTAGTTCTCTTCCTTCCAAAGAACAACATTTGGTTGGGGCAATACTTCATGTGGCCAAGTTCCATATGGAGTCTCTGTGATCAGTGATATTCTTCCTTTCTGCAATAGCATCAATTCCTAACTTTTTCTTCCACTTCTGTCATCTTCTAGTTAAGGTGGAAAAGTCCACACAAGTTAATCCCGTCTCCCTTCACTTATCTGTGTGCTGTGATCACTAATTGGATCTCTGGTAAATCATGGAGATAGCATATGTAAGACGTATATGTCATGCTCTTCTTCCCTATCATGGAACTGGCTCCAGGAATTACCTACTAAGCTTCATCTCCTTTTCACATGACTTCTGTGCTTTGTTTTTGTTTAGAAAAAGAGGTCATTATGTGCTCTTTATGTGTGAGAGGCTGTTCGAGTTGGTTGGACTCTGTCAATGGCCACTGTTTATCAGGACTGAATGCTTATTGCTGACGGAATTGCTTTTACTTGGTGCATACTGGTATCTTCTTATTTGGAATGACAAACTTAAGATATCTATTATGATTCGCATTCTTAATCTTTGTTATTTTCTTACTATATCTTAATGGTTGCCGAGCCAATTACTTTCTTGGTGTAATTTCTGAAGTATCTTCTTTCATTTGAGATTTTATTGGCTTTTCTTATATTTGGAAGATGAATAATCATTGACTATCCTCCATTGTAGGGATTGCTAGCGAGTCTGGAAAAGCTTGAGGTCCATTAAGTTCTGGCTTGTTTCTTCTCTTGATTCTTTTAATGCATGCTGCAATCCCAATATCAATTGCTGGTAAATCATGCAGATATTGCGTGTTATTTGTCTTGTTTTTTTTTTTGGCCCCCCTTGTAGGGCATGCTGCAATCACAAAATTGATTGAATACTAGCTTCACACAATACGTAGGGATTGCATTCACATGATTGATGTACTTTCTTTTGGTGCAGAACCTTTGGTGTACTTTTTCATTTATCAGGTGATTCCTATTCTGTTGTTTAACCAGCTATTTCTAGATTTTTATAATCCAGTGGATTGGTAGTAGCTTATTTTCTCACTGAGTGATCTCCTTGATTGAGGGTGTTGTCTAAGGAAAGGTACATATGATGAGGTTGGTCAATTATTACTTAGAATAACTGAGCTTTTCTTGAGTTCAACGTTCTCTTCACATCTATCTTTGGTTGGGTTGGTGGATGGGCAGTGTCCTTGATCATCTTCAGGACCGGGTGAAGAACTGAAATTTGGATAAACTCCTGCTGCGTAGGTGTTTTGCCAAATAGTGGATGTGTTGATCGATCGCCTTTTCTGTGTGGCTGAGTTGATGAATTGCAGTGTCTGGGCTTTGTTGGAAATTGAATAAGCTCCCACTTCTTGGATTTTGGTTCTTTTGATGTCCTCACTCTCCATGTGTATATATATGGATTAATCCCTAATCAATTGATATGTTGGCCATGCTTTAATGATAGGGTGTGCGAGAAGTAGGTTCACTATGATGCAAACCTCTTTTGGTTGCAGAAACCCCCTGTTGCTGAGATCCTTGAGGGTTTCACCTGGCCTCTATGGGATGATGCCTGTGGTTATCGGAATTATCTTGTTTATGCTCAGTGATTGATCCACCGATCAGCCTTTGCGTTATTGTTTTTACCAGCTTATTTTGGATTCTTGTTGTTTGGTGAATTGGTTTTGTGGTTTATCTCCTCGTGGATCATATCTCTTTCATCCGAGGATGGTCTCCTCCTTCAATCCTTAATTGCTCCATGGACCAACTTTCTTTACAATTGTTTTACAAGCTGCTTCTGGATTTTGTTATTTGGTGAATTGGCAGTGGCTTTTTTCCCCTTGGAGTGAACTGCTTGTCTGAGGATGTCAAGGATGATGAATTCTATGACATTGGTTTTCATAAAACACGGATGTTCAGGCTTGTTGGAGGACTAACGATCCTTTTGCTGTCTCTAGAACTTTGCCATGTTGTGGCCATTATTAAGGCTTGCACTCCTCTGCTTGATTGATTGATTTATCGTTTATTGATCTTTCTAAGTTTAATTGTATTATCAGCTGATTTTGATATTCACTATTCTGTGAATTGCAGTGGCTTCTTTCTTCTTGGAGTGATCATTTTGTCCAAGGATGTTGTAGGGCAATAAAAGCAATGCAACTGGTCGGTTGGTTACCTCGAATACAACATGTGGGCTTTTTGGAGAACTAATGATCAATCTTGCACTGTTTGAAATTAAGCTGATGACCCAGAAGTCTTTGTTGTCAGGACAAATGATGGACTGAAATTTTGACAAACTTTTAGGCTTCTTTTACCAGTTGATAATTTTACTGGATTTTGGCAGCTGGTGATCTGTTGAGTTTTCTGTGGGGCTGAGTTGATAATTGTTTGAAATTGGATGATCTCTTGCTTCTCTGATTTTAGGCAGTTATTGGTCATAGTTTGGTCGAGGCATTGCTTTACCTCGTCAATTTTGAGATGGTGTGTCCGTGATCAGTGATGGCTCTTTCTTGCTGCGTAAGAAATGATTGATAGGACAAGCTCTTCTATCAGGGTTCTTTCTTGTCTGGAAAGGTCCACACAATTTCTAGCTCGTTTCTCTTCATTCTTATCTGTGTGCCACAATCTCTAATCAAATCTCTAGTAAATCATGGAGAAATGATATGTAAGATTCATGCGTCATGCTCTTCTTCCCTATCGTGGAAATGGCTCCTGGCATTACCTAGTTTGCTTCACCTTCCCTTTCACACGACTTATGTGTTTTCTTTTGGTACAGAACAAGAGTCAATTTCGTGTTCTCTCTGTGCAAGAGGTTGTCTGAGAATGTCTAAAAAATTGTAGGGTTTCTTTGGTCATTGGGACTGTGAAGGCTTATTGCTAATGGAATCGGTTTTACTTCAGGGCATACTGGTAGTATCTTTTTTTGAAGTGATGTACTTAAGATATCTATCACGATTTGCATTCTTAATCTTCCTTATTTTGTTTCTGTTTCTTAACAAATGGTGGTAGCTGATACCAATCATTGTTTTGGCATATTAGAGCCTACTTTCTCTTTGGGATTGGATTGGAAACTTTCGATTTGTATGTCATACCTTTTTCTTTCTTTGATGGAACTATCCTGCATGTTATTTATCAGGGACTTTTTCCTTTCAGCGTACTTTGTTGAACATTCAATTGGAAATACCTATTCCTTTATAGGTTGGAGTTTTGCCAGACTTTCCTTTTATGTGCGGCTGAGTTGATGAATTGTGGAGTCTGGGCTTTGTTTGAAATTGGATAAGCTCCCACTTCTTGGATTTTGGTTCTTCTGATGACCTCACCTTATGTATATATGGGTCAATCCCTAATCAATTGATATTTTGTCCATGCTTTTATGATAGGGTGTGCGAGCTTGGAGGGTTTGAAGTTCAGCATAAAATTTCTGATTGTTGTTGAATGGCCTCTCTGCTGGACATAATTGCAAAAGGAGAGTACTAAGTCTCAGTAGTAGTCTCCGTAGTTGCAATGGGTTTGCTTAACCAACATTTTCCACTGCTGTCATACTTTCTTCTGATACAGTGATTGTCGGGGACATTTTACAAATGACGTGTTTTGTAGGTGATATGGGTTGTTTTTAGTTTGTAGTGCTACCTTGAGGGCCTAATTTCTGAATATGCTAGGTTCTCGGTATGAAGACTTTTCTGACAGGACCTAAGTTATATTTCGTTGCAAACTGTTAGCATCTCATTCTGAAAAGATGAACTGGTACTGTGCTTTTGCCTGTTATCTTTTAATGACATATTCCACGTAGGTACCTTTCATAACTAGAAGGTTTCTTTCTTCTTGTGTTTCATGATTGGCATATGTGATTAGGCCTCACATGGGGATGTTGATAGGACAGCCGTCTAGAAGGTCTCTTTCTTCTCGTGTTTTGTGATTGGCATATGTGATCAGGCCTCACATGGGGACGTAGACAGGACAGCCATCTAGACATAACTCCCTTTGCATTGCTTGCACTCTGACCGATTCTCTCCTTTCTACTGATTCTCTTGTTTCTTATCCATCACAAAGCTATGTTGTGCCTTGTTTGCTCCCAGCCACTTGGTGCTTGGTTGGCATGTTTGTCAAATTTTGTAGTTATTTTTAGATGGGTGAAACCGAAGGGGCAGATGACAATTCTGCATAAGCCTTGGTTTGAGGTCTTAACATATCTGGTAAGCATGGACCCCTTCTGATCTCTTATGATATGTACGATGGGTGAACTTCTACTACTTATATATGATCTAAATTTAATCAAGCATAGCTGTTGAAACTCCTTAGGGCATGAGTTTATAG
This sequence comes from Eucalyptus tenuipes, assembly GCA_014182365.1. Taxonomy (NCBI): domain Eukaryota; kingdom Viridiplantae; phylum Streptophyta; class Magnoliopsida; order Myrtales; family Myrtaceae; genus Eucalyptus; species Eucalyptus tenuipes. Next base: position 14,213,698 of record CM024539.1, on the reverse strand, counting down.
ATGTCCAATTGCATCTTGATCCTTTGCCAATGATGATCTTTTGACCAGGTATTCTAATTCATGGTTCTACTGTATCTCTTCGGATCTGCGAAGGTTGTATGGAGTCATCTTCCTTGTAATTGGAGATACTAAACGGTTGCCTTATGATTGGTTTCATTTGCTTTCGGTGTTTGCTTTGAAGGCATGAATTTTGAAGCATCTGGCTGGGTATTCTAATTCATTTTTCTACTGTATCTCGTCGGCTCTGCGAAGGTTGTATGGAGTCATCTTCCTTGTAATTGGAGATACTAAACGGTTGCCTTATGATTGGTTTCATTTGCTTTGGTGTTTGCTTTCAAGGCATGAATTTTGAAGCATCTGGCTGGGTCTTTTTTCAGGACAATGTTGGCGACAGCTCCGATTTTATACAGAAAGGTCTATCAAAGCTATTAAGGTTCGAACGCTGATCATATCAACTAATTTTGTGGCTTCCGTGCTATACGGACTTATTCAGTCGTTGACAGGTGCTTGTTCCAGTTTAGAGCGATCCCACTAAGGACCGTGTGAGGATGCTAATTGAACGAAACTGTTAGAGAATCCTAGTTCTTTAGTTGGGGAAGGCAGGAGGTTATTAATTAATGCAATTATGTTTAGTTGAGATGCTGAATTTTTGTTTTTCTTTGTGGATTGGAGTAATGAGCGATGACTAGATCTTTCCATAGGGATCGTCTTTGTTTATTTTATTTTTATTTTTTATTTTTGGGGAGATGCGATGAAAATCTAGTTCTCTTCCTGTTGTAGGTTACAGTCCTTTTGTTTCAAATCACGCTGAATTTGACCTGGTTTGTGTTGTAGTATGTTCACCCATTTTACTAACTTTTAGGGGAATGATTTGAGTTAGCAAGCTTTTGCTTTTTGCTTCTACTGGGGGATTTTTGGTATAAATGGTTTATTTTGGGTGCCAGTTCAAGTCCCTTTCTTTGATGATGTCCTGCTCTCTATCTTCGCCTGCGGATTTTAATGGATAAAAATTACTACGATTGAGGCTTGTTTCCAAGGCTAAGTCTAGTTGTTGCTTAGCTTGGTCATTTGGGGCTTTTACTTTTTCTTCTTTTGGAGGTATTTTTGGTGTAAATGGTTAATTTTGGGAGCCGGTTCACAAAGTCTCTTTCTTCGATGATGTTGTCCTCTAATCGTTTTCTATGAACTTCACTAGATAAAACTACAATTGAGTCCTGTTTCAAGGCTAAGTCTAGTTGTTGCTTTCCTTGGTGACTTGGTGGCACACATTGATGGCAGTTTGGCTTATTGGATGCTTCTACCTTGTGAGATGGAAATTGATTGCCGATATTCAGTAATATCATGGCAGATTATTTGTTTCTACTTTGAATTGGTTTGGTGCAGTCTGTAGAAGTGTTCTTATCGGGATTCTCTTTATATTGAAGTTCCAGTTGATATAAATTTGCCTGACAAATTAGTTTTATATTGCTTGTGTGTTGAAAAGTTACTGGGCCATGAGCTCGCACAATTCCTCTACATGGATTCTTCCCTGATTTTCTCCAAAACTCCTATTCTGTTATCTTTGTTTTCTGAGGAAGTTGGCTCTATTTTGTGCCTTCAAAACTATATCTGCAAGGATGCTCGTGGGCATGCATAGAGTGGATGGATTGGATGTTTTGGCCAACTTTTACAAGCTTGCTCTTTGAATGAGATGGTGCACTGGAAGGGTTGCTTCAGGTAGGGTTCATGTGTTGTATGAGCTATACCTGATGTTGAACTCGAGAAGAAAAACTAATTGGTTTGTTGACTTCACAGAGAAATTGAGCCTTCCTGCAGGATATATATTGTATAGGCCCCGAAAGGAGATGCAAGGCTGTGATCTCTGGATAAAATTTTGCTTACAAACGAAGCATCTAGCCTTAGTGAGTATATAAGCTAGCGGAATACCTGATGGAGCTTGTATAATTCTGCTTGTATTTTTGGACTTTTGGACATATTTGTCTATTGTCAGTTGCTCACTTTGTTGAGCAAATTGTGCAACTTTGTATCATAGCACAAGTAAGTTGTGGTTGGCAAAAAATCAAGCATGGATTGTGCAGATAGCACTTGTTATCATTTTGTTCATGTGTTGTATGAGCTAAACCTGATGTTTAACTTGCGAAGAAAAACTAACTGGGTTGAAGACCTTGTGAAGAAATTGAGCCTTTCTGCAGGATATATCGTATAGGCCCTGAAAGGAGAAGGAAGGCTGTGATCTCTGGATAAAATTTTACTTACGAAGCATCTAGCGTTAGCCAGTATATGAGCTAGTGAAATACCTTATGGAGCTTGTATAATTCTGCTTGTATTTTTGGACTTTTGGACATATTTGTCTATTGTCAGTTGCTCACTTTGTTGAGCAAATTGTGCAACTTTGTATCATAGCATAAATAAGTTATGGCTGGCAAAAAATCAAGAATGATTGTGCAGATAGCACTTGTTATCATTTTGGTCAGGGTGTGATTTGCTGACTCTTGGAAGTTATTGATCGATTGATCTATTGATCTTTGCATTGTTGTTTTACCAGCTTATTTTGGATTTTTGTTATTCGGTGAATTCACAGTGTCTTCTTTCCTCTTGGATCATATCTCTTGATGTCTGAGGATGTCGTTATGGGTGTTCGGTTTAGCTTTTCCTATGATCCTTAATTGATCCATCCATCCATCGATCTTTCCGTTTTATTGTTTCACGAGTGGCTTCTGGATTTTGTTATTTGGTGAATTCACAGCGGCTTCTTCCCCTTGGAGCGAAACTGTTTGTTTGAGGATGTCAAGAACGACACCGGTCAGTTTGTTTCATAAAACTAGGTGTTTGGGCTTTTTGGAGGACTGATGATCCTTTTGCTGTCTTTTTTTGGTTGAGATGATGAAAGTAGTCTTTCAGGCGATAGGCTGTAATTTACTGGTTTTGATTGAAATTTGTTCTTCGGTCTTTTTATCTTTGGGACTTGATTGTCTTCTAGTCTTGATCCCCTCACAGGTTGGAGTCTTGCCAGATTCGACAAGGGGTGCTTTGCTGCAAGCTGATGATTGTCCGAGGGTGGATAAGCTCTATTGTCTCTCGAGGCAGTTATTGGTTTGAATGAAATTTGTTCTCCAGTCCCATAATTTTCCGATTGATGCGAAAACCGATTCTCATTCCTTTGGAGGGGTGGAGTTTGGCCAACATATGATCCGTGATGGTTCTTTCTTTGCAGGGTGTACGTGCCACAACAAATCACTATCCAATCCAAATCCACTTGCCCGTGTCCCCTTCCTAGAAATATCCCTCCATTATGTCCTTATCCTTCAGTCTCATCTTGCATCTATGATTGTGCATGCATTCCTTTCTCAGTTGACAGCCTCTGTGAAGAACTCTTAGGAGGAGACATCATACCCAAAATGCTCTTGATCCTTCTTCTTTTCTTTTTGTTTCTTGATTAATTGTTAACTTGGTCTGATTTGCATGCTAATTTTCTGAAGGTTATTCTCTCCTCTCTGGGAGTCTGCCATGTTATGCGTATCGTTGGGTTTGCACTCCTCTGATTGGTGATTGTTTCATCATTTATCGATCTTTCCGTTTAATCATATTATGAGCTGATTCTGGTATTCACTATTCCTTGAATTGGCAGTGGCTTCTTCCTTCCTGGAGTGATCATGTTCTTCTGAGGACCATGAGCACAATGCTACTGGTCAGTTGGTTACATAGAACAAGACATTGGGGCTTTTTAGAGGACCAATGATCTAATCTTGCACTGTTCAGTTGAGCTGATGGTGTAGTAGTCTTTGTCTTTAGGATGAGTGATGGACTGACATTTTGACAGCTGGTGATCTGCTGCGTTCTCTGTGGGGCTGAGTTGATAATTATTTGATATTGGATGAGCTTCCGTTTCTTGGATTTTAGGCAGTTATTGGATTGAATGGAACTTGTCCTTCACTTCTGCTATTTTCTAGTTAATCCCAAAGATCAGATCTAGTTCTCTTCCTTCCGAAGATCAGCGTTTAGTCGGGGCAATACTTCACATGGCGAAGTTCCATACGGAGTCTCTATGATCAGTGATATTCTTCCGTGCTGCATAAGCATCAATTCCTAACTTTTCTTCCACTTCTGTCTTCTTCTCGTTAAGGTGGAACGATGAGATGTTCTCTTTGCTTTGTAGGTCAGAGTTTGGTCAAAGGCGATAGTTTACCTCATCGAGTTCAATATGGAGGGTCTTGGATCAGTAATGGTTCTTTCTTGTTGCATAAGCATCAATTCAAAGGACAAGCTGTTCTTTCAGAGTTCTTTCTTGTTTGGAAAAGTCCACACAAGTTAAGCTCGTCTCCCTTCACTTCTGCTATTTTCTACTTAATCCGAAAGATCAGATGTAGTTCTCTTCCTTCTGAAGATCAGTGTTTGGTTGGTGCAATACTTCATGTGGCCAAGTTTCATATGGAGTCTCTGTGATCAGTGATATTCTTCCTTGCTGCATAAGCATCAATTCCTAACTTGTCTTCCACTTCCGTCATCTTCTAGTTGAGGTGGAAGGATCAGATGTTCTTTTTCCTTTGCAGGTCAGAGTTTGGTCAAGGCAATAGTTTACGTCGTCAATTTCAATATGGAGTGTCTTGGATCAGTAATGGTTCTTTCTCTTTGCATAAGCATCAATTCAAAGGACAAGCTGTTCTTTCAGAGTTCTTTCTTGTCTGGAAAGGTCCACACAAGTTAAGCTTGTCTCCTTTCACTTATCTGTGTTCTGCGATCACTAAGTGGATCTCTGGTAAATCATGGAGATAGCATATGTAAGATGTATACGTCATGCTCTTCTTCCCTATCATGGAACTGGCTCCAGGAATTACCTACTAAGCTTCACCTCCTTTTTACATGACTTCTGTGTATTCTTTGGTTTAGAACAAGAGGTCATTATGTGCTCTTTACATGCGAGAGGCTGTTTGAGTTGGTTAGACTCTGTCAATGGCCACTGTTTATCATGATCAAATGCTTATTGCTGACAGAATTGCTATTACTTGGTGCATACTGGTATCTTCTTATTTGGAATGAGATACTTCAGATATCTATTACGATTCGCATTCTTAATCTTTGTTATTTTCTTTCTATATTTTAATGGTTGCTGTGCCGATTACTTTCTTGGTCTAATTTATGAAGTATCTGGCTTGTTGCAGAAGCTTAATTTCTTTTTCTCCCGTTGCCTCTTTGGGACTTTGCCATTGTCATGGACGTCATTAGGGTTTACTCTTCTCCTTTGACTATTTATTAATTGATTGGTTGGTCGGTCTATTTAGATGTTTTACGAGCAGATTCTGGATCTGTTATTTAGTGGATTGGAAGTAACTTTTTCTCTGATGGACTGATCTCCACCTCCGAAGATGTCATGTAAGGAACTGTAAATGTGATTGGTTTGGTCAATTGTTGCATAGAATGAAGCGTTCGAGCTTTTCTTGGGACTGACGATTCCTTGGTAGTATATTGTTGGGTTGGTGGAACTAGGGTACTGGGTGTTGAACTAAAACTTCTAATAATTTCCTGCATGGACACTAACGTTTGTTTTTTAAAATTCATTCTTTCATTAATTATCTTTGGTTAGTAGCAAGAATCGAGATGATAATCGTCTATTCCTAATTGCTTTAGGTTGAAGGTTTGCTGAATTTGAGAAGTGCTGATCCTTTGCCTTTTTTGTAAGGCTGAGAGGATGAATCTGGAGACCAGGTTTTGTTTGAAATGGGATAAGCTTTTATTTATTGCATTCTGGACAGTAAATGGTTCCATTTGTGTTGACCCCATAATAATAATAATAATAATAATAATAATAATAATAATAATAATAATAATAATAATAATAATAATAATAAAGCAAGGAAATCACCATTAAATTCTCTTTCTTTTATGGTCAGAAATTGGCTAAAGCAAAGACCTTTTCCTTAATGGAATTATTCTGCATCTTATTTATCACTTTTTCCTTTTCAACCTACTTTGTTGCACACTCACTTGGAAATACGTTTTTGCATATGCATTTCTGTTGACTTGGTGTGTATGTCTGCTTGAAGTTTGTGTCTATGTTAAATTGGTTTATTTGAAGAATTTCTCTCAGGTTTACTTTGTGTTTATATTAGATAGATTGATGTCATCTAGATGGTAATTTCTTATGCTGAGTTATTATTTCGGTGTTACTTATTGCTCTTTTTCTCTATGTTATTTGGTACTTGCAGGATAGGTTCTTTTCCAAAAAAATATATGTTTTTCACACTTTTTTTTTTTCTTTTGTGGTAACATTTTCCTTTTGCCAAAACTTTTCCAAAGGTTATAATATGTAGTGTTTTCACTTATAAGGCGATGTTGTGGATGGCTCATCAATAGATTTATCTTTCCATTAAATTGTTTAACAAGATGATTCTGTATTTCGCGGTGGATTGGCAGTTGCATCTTTCCTCAGAGGGCGATCTCTCCATCGGAGCATGTCATCTAATGATGATAAATACATAGAAGATGGTCAGTTTGCATGATATAAGGTGTTTGGGCTTCTTGGAGGAGTGATGATCTATTATGCAGTCTTTGTTTGAGTTCTGAAGTATTTTTGTTCACATCTTCAGCATGGGCGATGGACTAATTTTTAAGCTTTCTAGGCTTTTTGCAGTTTTGAATAAATTTTTTCTTTGGTTGATTATATTCAGGGACCAGTGAGATGTATCGTCAAATTCTAATTCGTTTAAAGGTTTAAGTTTTGCCAGGTTTTGAGAAGTGCTTTCTTCTGTGGGGCTGAGTTCATGATTGTTTAAAATTGGACAATCAGCAGCTTCGTGGATTTCTGGCAGTACTGAAACTTCGAAGATTTATAGGCTTTTCATAATTTTGATTTAGGTTTGTCTTTAGTTGATTATCTTCGGGGAGCAATGAGATAATTATCGTCAAGTTCTAATTCTTCTACAGGTTGAAGTTTTGCTGGGTTTGAGAAATGGCGATCTATTGCGTTCTTCTGTGGGGCTGAGTTGATGATTGTTCAAAACTGGACAAGCAGTTACTTAGTGGATTCTAGGCAGTCATTGATTCGAATGAAGTTTGCTCTCTGCTTCTGCTTTTTTCTGGGTTATGGTGAGATGATTGGGGCCTAGTTCTCTTTCCTTTGATGCAAACCTCTTGTGGTTCGATGTGGACTTCCTTCAATCTGTGATGGTTCTTTCTAGCTCCATAATCTTTATTTCATTTAACAAGATCTTCTTTCTTTAGAGATTCTATTGGGGAAGATGAATAATCATCGACTATCCTCCATTTTAGGGATCATTTGTGAGTCTGGAAAGCTTGAGGTCGACTAAGTTCTGGCTTTCTCTTCATTCTTGTAGGGCATGCTGCAATCACAAAATTGATTGTTGGTGAATCATGCAGATGTTGATTGCTGGTGAATCATGCAGATATTGCATGCTATTTGTCTTGCTTCCCCCCCCAAAAAAAAAAAAAAATGCTAGCTTCAGATTATACCCAGGCTTTCATTCTATATGATTGATGTGTTTTCTTTTGGTACAAAACCTTTGGAACTTTTTCATTTATTAGGTGATTTCTATGCTTTAGATGGTTGTTGAGGAATTATCACGGACATTATTAGTGTTTACGCTCCTTCTTTGATCTGATTGATGGATTGATCCATCTTTCTGTTGTTTTACAAGCTGTTTTTGGATTTTCATAAACCAGTGGATTGGTAGTAGCTTTTTTTCTCATGAAGCAATCTCTTTGATTGAGGATGTTATTTTAGGAATGGTACATATGATGAGGTTGGTCAATTATTACTCAGAATAACTGAGCTTTTCTTGTGTTTGACGATCTATTCACATCTATCTTTGGTTGGGTTGGTGGATGGGCATTGTCCTTGATCATCTTCAGGACCAGGTGAAGAACTGAAATTTCAATAAATTTCTGCTGCGTATGCACTTGGTGTTTTGCCAGATTTTAGAAGTGATGATACGTCACCTTTTCTGTGTTGGTTTTGATGAATATTGGTGTTTGGGCTTTGTTGGAAATTGGATAAGCTCCTACTTCTTGGATTTTTGGTTCTTTTGATGTCCTCACTCTCCATGTATATTTATATGGATCAGTCCCTAATCAATCGATATTTTGGCCATGCTTTAACGATAGGGTGTGCGAGAACTAGGGAGGTTTGATGTCCTCGCTCTTTCCTTTGATGCAAACCTCTTCTGGTTCAATGTGGACTGTCTTCAATCTGTGATGGTTCTTTCTAGCTCCATAATCTTTATTTCATTTATCAAGATCTTCTTTCATTTGGGATTTTACTGGCATTTCTTGTATTTGGAAGATGAATAATCATTGACTATCCTCCATTGTAGGGATTGCCAGTGAGTCTGGAAAGCTTGAGGTCCGTTAAGTTCTGGTTTGTTCTTCTCTTCATTCTTTTAATGCATGCTGCAATCCCAAGGTCAATTGCTGATAAATCGTGCAGATATTGCATGTTATTTGTCTTGCTTTTTTTCCCCCTGAACTCTAGCTTCACACAATACACAGGGATTTCATTCACATGATTGATGTGTTTTCTTTTGGTGCAGAACCTTTGGTGTACTTTTTCATTTATCAGGTGATTCCTATTCTGTTGTTTAACCAGCTGTTTCTAGATTTTTATAATCCAGTGGATTGGTAGTAGCTTATTTTCTCACTGAGTGATCTCTTTGATTGAGGGTGTTGTCTAAGGAAAGGTACATATGATGAGGTTGGTCAATTATTACTTAGAATAACTGAGCTTTTCTTGAGTTCAACGTTCTCTTCACATCTATCTTTGGTTGGGTTGGTGGATGGGCAGTGTCCTTGATCATCTTCAGGACCGGGTGAAGAACTGAAATTTGGATAAACTCCTGCTGCGTAGGTGTTTTGCCAAATAGTGGATGTGTTGATCTATCGCCTTTTCTGTGTGGCTGAGTTGATGAATTGCAGTGTCTGGGCTTTGTTGGAAATTGGATAAGCTCCCACTTCTTGGATTTTGGTTCTTTTGATGTCCTTACTCTCCATGTGTATATATATGGATTAATCCCTAATCAATTGATATTTTGGCCATGCTTTAATGATAGGGTGTGCGAGAAGTAGCTTGGCTATGATGCAAACCTCTTCTGGTTGTAGAAACCCCCTGTTGCGGAGATCCTTGAGGGTTTCACCTGGCCTCTTTGGGATGATGCCTGTGGTTATCGAAATTATTTTGTTTATGCTCAGTGATTGATCGACCGATTGGTCTTTGCGTTATTGTTTTTACCAGCTTATTTTGGATTCTTTTTATTTGGTGAATTGACTTTGTGGCTTATCTCCTCTTGGATCATATCTCTTTCATCTGAGGATGGTCGTTATGCGAAGTGGCTGGTTTAGCTCCTCCTCCAATCCTTAATTGCTCCATGGACCAACTTTCTTCACAATTGTTTTATGAGCTGCTTCTGGATTTTGTTATTTGGTGAATTGGCAGTGGCTTTTTTCCCCTTGGAGTGAACTGCTTGTCTGAGGATGTCAAGGACAATGAATTCTATGACATTAGTCAGTTTGTTTCATAAAACATGGATGTTCAGGCTTTTTGGAGGACTGATGATCCTTTTGCTGTCTCCCGGACTTTGCCATGTTGTGGGCATTGTTAAGGTTTGCGCTCCTCTGATTGTTGATTGATTGATTTGTCGTTGACTGATCTTTCTAAGTTTAATTGTATTATGAGCTGATTCTGGTATTCACTATTCCGTGAATTGGCAGTGGCTTCTTTCTTCTTGGAGCGATCATTTTGTCTGAGGATGTTGTAGGGCAATAAGAACAATGCAACTGGTCTGGTTACCTAGAATACGACATTTGGGCTTTTTGAAGGACTAATGATCAATCTTGCACTGTTTGTGGTTAAGCTGATGATCTAGAAGCCTTTGTTGTCAGGACAAACGATGGACTGAAATTTTGACAACCTTCTAGACTTCTTTTACCAGTTGATAGTTTTATTGGATTTTGACAACTGGTGATCTTTTGAGTTCTCTGTGGGGCTGAGTTGATAATTGTCTGAAATTAGATGATTTCTTGCTCCTCGGATTTTAGGCAGTTATTGGTTTGAATGAAACTTGTCCCTTACTTCTGTTATTTTTAAGTTAATCCGAAAGATCAGATCTAGTTCTCTTCCTTTCGGAGATCAGAGTTTGGTGGAGGCAATACTTTACGTGGCCAAGTTCGGTATGGACTGTTTGGTATCAGTGATGTTCTTTGTTGGTGCATACACATCCATTCCTAATTTTTCTTCCACTTCTGTTATCTTCTAGTTAAGGTGGAACGATCAGGTGTTCTCTTTCCTTCGCAGGTCAGAGTTTGGTTGAGGCAATACTTTACCTCATCAATTTCAATATGGAGTGCCTGTGATCAGTGATGGTTCTTTCTTGCTGCACAAGCATCAATTAATAGGACAAGCTCTTCTTTCAGAGTTCTATTTTTCTGGAAAGGTCCACAAGAGTTCTATCTTGTTTCTCTTCATCTTATCTGTGTGCTATGATCACTAATTGGATCTCTCTAAATCATGGAGATAGAATATGTTACAGTTATACAATATTGTCTGTTTTCTAATTCTGGAAGTGGCACCAGGCATTACCTTGCTTGGTTCGCTTTCCTTCTTACACAACTTGTGTGTTTTCTATTGGTCTAGAACAAGAGGTCATTTTGTGTTCTTTCCGTATGAGAGGTTGTCTGAGTTGGTTGGACTCCGTCAATGGCCATATAAATGTCTACATTGTAGGTTTTCTTTGGTTATTGGGACTGAAGGCTTAGTGCTGACAGAATTGGTTTTACTTCAGTGCATACTGGTTGCATCTTATTTGGAATGATGTGCTTCAGATATCTATTATGATACGCGTTCTTAATCTTACTTAGTTTTTTTTTTTTTTTTAATCTCTTGACGATTGATGAGCTGATTACTTTCTCGGTCTAATTTCTGAAGCATCTGGTTTGTTCCAGGGGCTTAATTTCTTCTGTTCCAGTTGCCTCCATGGGACTTTGCCATGGTCAGGGACATCATTAGGGTCTACTGTCCTCCTTTAACCATGTATCAATTTATTGGTTGGTCATTCTATTTAGTTTTTTTAGGAGCAGATTCTGGATCTGTTGTTTAATGCATCGGAAGTGACTTCTTCTCCGTTGGACTGATCTCTACTTCCGAGGACTTCATGTAAGGAACAGTAAATATGATGAGTTTGGTCAATTGTTGCATAAAATAAAATGTTTGAGCTATTTTTTGGGACTGACGATTCCTTTGTGGTGTAATGTTGAGTTGATGGACTGGGAGTACTGGGTGATGAACTGCAACTTTTAATAATTTCCTGCATGGACACTTATGTTTCTTTTTCAAAATTCATTCTTTCATTCATTATCTTTGGGAAGTGGCAAGAATCGAGATGATAATCGTCTAGTTCTAATTGCTTTAGGTTGAAGGTTTGCTGACCTTGAGAAGTGCTGATCCTTTGCCTTATTTTGCAAGGCTAAGAGGATGAATTGTGGAGACCAGGTTTTGTTTGAGATTGTATAAGCTCTCATTTATTGGATTCTTGACAGTAAATGACTATAATAGTATTGACTCTATTGTATTTTTTTTTTTTTTCTTTTTTTTTTATTAAGGCAAGATGATCACCGTTCAGTTCTCTTTCTATAATAGGTTATCAATAGGTTAAAGCAAAGACTTTTTCCTTGATGGAACTATTCTGCATGTTATTTGTTACACTTTTTCCTTTCAATGTACCATCTAGATGGTAATTTCTTATGATGAGTTATTATTTCGGTGTTACTTATTGCTCTTTTTCTCTATGTTATCACTTGGCAATAGATTTCTTGCATATGCATCTGTTTTGGCTTGGTGTGTATGTCTGCTTGAATTTTGTGTCAATATATTAAATTGGTTTTCTTATGCTTAGTTGTTATTTTGGCAGTACTTATTTCCCTTGTTTTTCTATGTTATTTGGAACTTACAGGATAGGTTCTTTTCCAAAAAAATATTTGTTTTTCACTGCGGTAACATTTATCTCTTGTCAAAACTTTACTAATTGTTTTTCACTCAAAGTTTGTTTTGAATTCTGTCTCAATGATTGACAGCTTCATTTACCCATGTAAGGCCCTAAATTTTGACCCCTAGGCATTTAAAACCTAGAAAAGAGAAATGCTAGATATCCTAGTCATTCACTAGTTTGGTGTACACTGTCTGTATACAAAATAAACCATTTCTCATGATAAAGAGGATCTTTTTGAATTGGAGAAGCAACAAATCATATGTAACAATTAATGCTTTTGCATAGCATGTTTTGTATGTGGTTCTGTATTGCTCTTTACGAACTTCGATTTAGAAATTGACTAGTCATATAGCAAGTGAGCATTTAAGCAAGTGCATTGACAAACCGGATTGGCAGCGGTAACTGCCCCCATATTTGCTCTTTATTTGTGCTTATTGTTTTTGTTCTGGATCTGCTTGGTTATTAATGCAGGTGAAACACATCAGAGCTAAATATGGGGATTACTTTGGCATCAGTGTTGCTGGCTATCCAGGTTCTTTAATCTGCTCTACTTAATTGTTACCTTAAAAGCCTGCATATTTCCCTTTGCAGGATAGGTCTTCTCACGCTTTCCTGGTTCTGCTCGCCCCGCACCTTTGTCTCCCCATGGCTTCTGCTGCCCGGCCTACGATTCCTCTGGTTACCAGAATTATTTGGTTTACAGCCTCATCCTCAGTCAATCTTTCCTTGATTGTTTTGCCAGCTTATTCTGGATTTTTGTTAGTCGGTGAATTGGCAGTGTGGCTTCTTTCCTCTTGAATCATATCTCTATCGTCTGAGGATGTTGCTATGGGAAGTGCTTAATTTATCTCCTCCTCCAATCCTTTATCGATCCATTGACTGACTTTCCATACAATCCACGAGCTGCTTCTGGATTTTGTTATTTGGTGAATTTGCAGTGGCTTCTTTCCCCTTGGAGTGAACTTTTTGTCTGAGGATGTCAAGGACCATGAATACAATGACAGCGGTCAGTGTGTTCCATAAAACTAGGTGTTTGGGCTTTTTGAAGGACTGATGATCCTTTTGCTGTCTTTTTAGGGTTGAGATGATGATCTAGTGTTTGGTCACATCTAAGACCGGGCAATAGACTGAAAATTACTGGTGTTGATGGACATTGGTTCTTCAGTTTTTTATCTCTGGGAGATGTTTATCTTCTAGTCATGATTCTCTCACAGGTTGGAGTCTTGCCAGACTTGACAAGTGGTGATCTGCTGCGAGCTGATGATTGCTTGAAATTGGATAAGCTCTATGGTTTCACGAGGCAATTATCCGTTTGAATGAAATTTGTTCTTTCAGTCCCATAATTTTCCGATTAATGTGAAAGCTGATTCTCATTCCTTTGAATTCAGTGTTTGGTTGATGTTTAATCTTTGATGGTTCTTTCTTTGCAAGGTGTATGCGCCACGACAGATTACCATCCAATCCAATTCTGCTTCGTCTTCTTTTCATTGAAGTTCGAAAGCGGGTGTCTCCTTCCTAGTCCCTCCCTCATGTCCTCATCCATCAGTCTCATCGTGCATCTATGATTGTGCATGCGTTCCTCTCTCAGTTGACAGCCTCTGCGAAGTACGTTTCAGAGGAGACATCGTTCCCAAACGCACTTTTGATCATTTTTTCTTTCTTTCTTTCTCTTGATTGATTGTTAAATTGGTCTGATTTGGTTTATGCTATGTTATTTTCCGAGGGTCACGCCTTGCCTCTCTGGGACTCTGCCATGTCGTGGGCATTGTTAGGGTTTGCCCTCCTCTGATCATTGATTGATCTTATCAAGTTCAATTGTATAATGAGCTGATTCTGGTACACTATTCCATGAATTGGCAGTGGCTTATTTCTTCTTGAAGCGATCATTTTGTCTGAGGATGTTGTCTGAGGACAATGAGTACAATGCAACTGGTCAGTTGGTCACATCAAATATGACATTTGGGCTTTTTGGAGGACTAATAATCTATCTTGCACTGTTTGGTTGATCTAGAAGCCTTTGTCTTCAGGACAAATGATGGATTGACATTATGGCAACCTTCTAGACTTCTTTTACAGCTTGAAAATTTTACTGGATTTGACAGCTGGTGATCTGTTGCGTCTTCTGTTGGGCTGAGTTGATAATTGTTTGAAATTAGATGAGCTGCTGCTCCTTGGATTTAGGCAGTTATTGGTTTGAATGCAATTTTTCCTTTACGTCTGTTATTTGTAGTTAATTGGAAAGGTCAGATCTAGTTCTCTTTCCTTTGCAGATCAAGATTTTGGTCGAGGCAATACTTTACCTGGCCAATGCAGTGTCTACCATCAGTGATGTTCTTTCTTGCTGCAGAAGCATCAATTTCTAAATTGTCTTCCACTTCTCATTTATGTATTTCTTTTTTGGCCAGAAATGAGATAATTAAATTTATCATAGTAAAAGCATACTTCTCAGAAACAAAATAATAAAACTACACACACACACACACACTGACTGATGGGTATGAGTATACTATTTGAGCAATTAAATCAAGAATATCATATATGTCACTATATGCACAATTATAGTCAATGACTCAAAATTGTAATTTTAAAGTTGAAAAAACATCGAAGAATGCTCTTAAAGCATTTATCAAATAATAAATGAAGAGGGAGTGGCTTCTTTCCCCTCAGAGTGAAACTGTTTGTCTGAGGAATGTCAAGGACGATCAATACGATGACATTGGTCAGTTTGACTCATAGAACACGGATGTTTAGATTTTTGGGAGGACTGATGATCCGTTGTTTTCTTATTTTTGGTTTAGATGATGAACTAGTAGTCTTTAATCACATCTTAGACCAGGCGACAGGATGAAATTTACTGGTCTTGATTGGAATTTATTCTTCGTTTCTTTTTTTTCTTTTTTTTAATCTTTGGGAGTTGATTATCTTCTAGTCCTGATTCCTTCACAGGTTGGAGTCTTGCCAGACTTGACAAGTGGTGATCTTGCACGAGTTGACGATCATCTGAAATTGGATAAGCTCTATCGTTTCTCGAGGCATTTATTGGTTTAAATGGAATTTGTTCTCCAGTCCCATAATTTTCTGATTAATGCAAAAACTGATTCTCATTAGTTGGGAAGTCATTGTTTGGTTGATGTATGATCTGTGGTGGTTCTTTCTTTGCAAGGTGTACATGTCCCAACAGATCACTATCCAATCCAGATCCACATCTTATTTTTATTAAATTTCAAAGGCTGGTGTCTCCTTCCTAGAAATGTCCCTCCCTCATGTCCTCATCCTTTCGTCTCATCTCGTGTCTATGATTGTGCATGCGTTCCTCTCTCAGTTTGTCAGCCTCTGCGAAGTACTCTTCAGAGGAGACATCATTCCCAAGGCAGGCTCTTCATCCTCTTCTTTCTTTTTGTCTCTTCATTGATTGTTAAATTGGTCTGATTCTGTTTATGCTATGTTATTTTCCGAAGGTCACGCCTTGCCTCTCCGGGACTCTGCCATGTTGTCGGCATGATTAGGTTTTGCGCTCCTTCGATTGGTGATTGATTCGTCATTGATTGATAACTCCAAGTTCAATTGTATTTTGAGATGATTCTGGTATTCATTGAATTGGCAGTGGCTTCTTTCTTCTTGGAGAAATCCTTTTGGTTGAGGATGTTGTCTGAGGACAACAAATACAGCGCAACAGATCAGTTGGTTACATACAATACGACATTTGGGCTTTTTGGGTTGGTGATCTAGAAGCCTTTGTCTTAAATACAAATGATGGGTTGAAATTTGACAACCTTCTAGGCTTCCATTACAGCTTGAAAGTTTTACTGGATTTGACAGCTGGTGATCTGTTGCGTTTTCTGTGGGGCTGAGTTGATAATTGTTTGAAATTCGATGAGCTTCTGCTTCTCAGATTTTGGGCAGTAATTGGTTTGAATGAATCTTGTCCCTTACTTCCATTATTTCTTAGTTAATCTGAAAGTTCATATCTATTTCTCTTCCCTTTGCAGATCAGAGTTTGGTCAGGGCAATACCTTACGTAGCCAAGTTCGATATGGAGTGTCTATGATCAGTGATGTTCTTTCTTGCTACATGAGCATCAATTTCTAATTTGTCTTCCGCTGCAGTTATCATGTAGTTGAAGTGGAATGATCAGATGTTCTCTTTCCTTCGCAGGTCATAATTTGGTCGAGGCTATACTTTACCTCATCAATTTCGACATGGAGTGTCCGATCAGTGATGGCTCTTTCTTGCTGCATAAGCATCAATTCATAGGACAAGCTCTTCTGTCAGAGTTCTTTCTTGTCTGGAAAGGTCCACACAAGTTCTAGCTCGTTTCTCTTCATTCTTATCTGTATGCTACAATCACTAATTGGATCACTGGTAAATCATGGAAATATCATATGTAAGATGTATGCGTCATGCTCATCTTCCCTATCATGGAACTGGCTCCAGGCATTACCTGGTTTGCTTCCCCTTTGTTTTCGCACGATTTCTGTGTTTTCTTTTGGTACAAAACAAACGGTCATTTTGTGTTCTTTCTGTGCCAGAGGTTATTTGAGTTGTTGTACTCAGTCAATGGCCATATAAATGTCTAATTTGTATGTTTTCTTTGGTTATTGGGACTTTGAAGGTTTATTGCTGACAGAATCGTTTTTACTTCAGGGCATACTGGTAGTTTCTTATTTTGAAATGACGTACATCAGATATCTATCACAATTTGCATTCTTAATCTTTCTTATTTTGTTTCTATTTCTTAACCAATGATGGTAGCTGATACCACTCGTTCTTTTGGCAGATTAGAGCCTACTTTCTCTTTGGGATTGGATTGGAAACTTTTGATTTGTATGTCTTACCTTTTTCTTTGATGGAACTATCCTGCATGTTATTTATCATGGACTTTTTCGGGTTCAACGTATGTTGTCACACATTCATTGGGAAATATGTCTCTTGCATATGCATTTGTTTTGACTTGGAGTGTATGTTTGCTTGAATATTGTCTCAATAGGTGTTAAATTTGGTTTATCTGAAGAATTTTTTGTCAGGTTTCCTGTGTTAATATTTGATGAGATCGATGCTGTCTGGATGGTAATTTCCTATGCTGAGATGTTATTTTCATGTGACCTATTGCCTCTTTTTTCTCTATGTTATCTGGAACTTGCAGGACATGTTCTTTTCCAAAAAAATATTTGTTTTTCACACTGTTTTTCGCTGTAACATTGACCTTTTGCCAAAACTTTCCCTAAAGTATAGTATGTAATGTTTCACTTGTATAGCGATGTTGTTGGATGGTTTATCAATAGATTGATATTTCCATTTAATTGTTTATCAAGATGAGTATGCATTTCGGTGGATTGGCTGTTGCATCGGATTTTGTGATGGTAACTCTCCCCATCGTTCCTTTTTGTTTTCCGTTTCTCGATTGATTGATTTTGTTGATGGTGTCCGATTGATTTTCTTGGTCTGATTTTGTGATGCGTCGTCTGGTTGCAGAGATCCATCCCTCTTGCGCGGAGATCCTTTGATTCTCATTGTTTGGTGAATTGGCAGTGTGGCTTCTTTCTTTCCTCTTGGATCGTGATCTCTTGATGTTGGAGGATGTCATTATGGGAAGTGTTTGGTTTAACTCCTCCTTTGACCCCTGATAAAGTGACCGATCGATCTTTCTGTTATTTGGTGACTTCGCTGTGGTTTCTTTCCCCATGCGAACTGTTTGCCTGAGGATGTCAAGGACGATGAATACTGTTAATACTATGTCTTGGATGTTTGGGCTTTTCGGAGGAGTGGTGATCCTTTTGCTGTCTTCTTATTTTTTTCTCGGTTGAGACAATGAATTAGTATTAGTCTTTGATCACGTCTTAGACCTGGCAATAGACTGAAATTTACTGGGTTTGATGGGAAATTTGTTATTCAGTTTTTTATCTTTGGGAGTTCTCTCACAGGTTGGAGTCTTGCCAGACTTGACAAGGGGTGCGCTGCCGCAAGCTGATGATTGTCTGAAATTGGATAAGCTCTATCGTCTCTCGAGGCAGTTATTGGTTTGAATGAAATTTGTTCTCTAGTCCCATAATTTTCCGATTGATGCAAAAACCGATTCTCATTCCTTTAGAGGTGTTTGAAAGTTTGACTGGATTTGACAGCTGGTAATCTGTTGCGTTCCCTGAAGGGGCTGAGTTGATAATTGTTTGGAATTGGATGAGCTCTTGCTTCTTGGATTTTAGGCAGTTATTGGTTTCAATGGAACTTGTCCTTCACTTCTGTTATTTTCTACTGCATCCCAAAGATCAGATCTAGTTCTCTTGCTTTTGCAGATCAGAGTTTGGTTGAGGCAATACTTTACGTGGCCAAGTTTGATGTGGAGTGTCTGTGATCAGTGATGTTTTTCCCTGTTGCGCGGAGATTCTTGAGGGTTTTGCTTGGCCTACGATGCCTATTGGTCATCGGAATTCTTTGGTTTATGCCTCGTCCTTTGATCACTTAGTGATTCATCGACCGATCGATTGAACTTTGTGTTGTTGTTTTAGCAGCATATTCTGGATTCTTGTTGTTTGGTGAATTGGCAGTGTGGCTTCTTTCCTCTTGGATCATAGTCTCTTGACGTCTGAATATGTCGTTATGGGAAGTGTTTGATTTAGCTCTTCCTTTGACCCTTTATTGATACAATGACTGATCAACCTTTCCATTATCTGTGAATTCACAGTGGTTTCTTTCCCCTTAGAGTGAAACTGCTTGTGTGAGGATGTCATTGATTGATCTTTCTAAGTTTAATTGTATTATGAGCTGATTTTGATATTCACTACTCTGTGAATTGGCGGTGGCTTCTTTCTTCTTGGAGCGATCATTTTGTCTGAGGATGTTGTAGGGCAATAAAAACAATGCAACTGGTCAGTTGGTTACCTCGAATACGACATGTGGGCTTTTTGGAGAACTAATGATCAATCTTGCACTGTTTGTGGTCAAGCTGATGATCTAGAAGTCTTTGTTGTCAGGACAAATGATGGACTGAAATTTTGACAAACTTTTAGGCTTCTTTTACCAGTTGATAATTTTACTGGATTTTGACAGCTGGTGATCTATTGAGTTTTCTGTGGGGCTGAGTTGATAATTGTTTGAAATTGGATGATCTCTTGCTTCTCGGATTTTAGGCAGTTATTGGTTTGAATGAAACTTGTCCCTTACTTCTGTTATTTTCTACTTAATCCAAAAGACCAGATCTAGTTCTCTTCCCTTCACAGATCAGAGTTTGGTCAAGGAAATACTTTACGTGGCCAAGTTCGGTATGGAGTGTTTGGTATCAGTGATGTTCTTTCTTGGTGCATACGCATCCATTCCTAATTTGTCTTCCACTTCTATTATCTTCTAGTTAAGGTGGAACGATTAGTTGTTTTCTTTCCTTCGCAGGTCAGAGTTCTGTTGAGGCAATACTTTACCTCATCAATTTCAATATGGAGTGTCTGTGATCAGTGATGGTTCTTTCTTGCTGCATAAGCATCAATTAATAGGACAAGCTCTCCTTTCAGAGTTCTTCTTTTTCTGGAAAGGTCCACACAAGTTCTACCTTGTTTCTCTTCATTCTTATGTGTGTGCTATGATCACTAATTGGATCTCATTAAATCATGGAGATAGCATATGTTACAGTTATACGATATGGTCTTTTTTCTATCCTGGTACTGGCGCCAGGCATTACCTTGCTTGGTTCACCTTCCTTCTAGCACAACTTCTGTGTTTTCTTTTGGTCTAGAATGAGAGGTCATTTTGTGTTTTTCCGTATGAGAGGTTGTTTGAATTGGTTGGACTCTGTCGATGGCCATATAAATGTCAACATTGTAGGTTTTCTTTGGCTATCAGGACTGAAGGCTTACTGCTGACAGAATTTGTTTTACTTCAGTGCTTATTGGTTGCATCTTATCTGGAAAGATGTGCTTCAGATATCTTTTATGATACGTGTTCTTAATCTTTCTTAATTTGTTTTTATCTCTTGACGTTTGTTGAGCTAATTACTTTCTCAGTCTAATTTCTGAAGCATCTGGTTTGTTGCAGAAGCTTAATTTCTTGTGTTCCGGTTGCCTCCTTGGGACTTTGCCATGGTCAGGGACATCATTAGGGTCTACTGTCCTCCTTTAACCATGTATTAATTTATTGGTTGGTTGTTCTATTTAGTTTTTTTTTAAGAGCAGATTCTGGATCTGTTATTTAATGCATTGGAAGTGACTTCTTCTCTGTTGGACTTATCTCTACTTCCCAAGACGTCATGTAAGGAACAGTAAATATGATGAGTTTGGTCAATTGTTGCATAGAATAAAGTGTTTGAGCTATTTTTTGGGACTGACGATTCCTGTGTGGTGTAATGTTGAGTTGATGGACTAGGAGTACTGGGTGATGAACTGCAACTTTTAATAATTTCCTGCATGGACACTTATGTTTTTTTTTTTCAAAATTCATTCTTTCATTAATTATCTTTGGGTAGTGGCAAGAATCGAGATGATAATTGTCTAGTTCTAATTGCTTTAGGTTGAAGGTTTGCTGAACTTGAGAAGTGCTGATCCTTTGCCTTTTTGCAAGGCTAAGAGGATGAATTGTGGAGACCAGGTTTTGTTTAAAATTGTACAAGCTCTCATTTATTGGATTCTTGACAGTAAATGACTATAATAGTATCTACTCTATTTTCTTTTTTTTTTTTCCCTATTTTTTTATTAAAGCAAGATGGTCACCGTTCAGTTCTCTTTCTATAATAGGTCATAAATAGGTTAAAGCAATGAATTTTTCCTTGATGGAACTATTCTGCATGTTATTTGTTACTCTTTTTCCTTTCATTGTACTTTGTCGCATGATCACTTGGTAATAGATTTCCTGGATATGCTTCTGTTTTTGCTTGGTGTGTATGTCTGCTTGAATTTTGTGTCAATATGTTAAATTGGTTTTCTTATGCTGAGTTGTTATTTTCACAATACCTATTGCCCTTGTTTTTCTACGTTATTTCGAACTTACAGGATGGGTTCTTTTCCAAAAGAATATTTGTTTTCACTGCAGTATGCAGTAACATTTATCTCTTGCCAAAACTTTACAAATTGTTTTTCACTCAAAGTT
This sequence comes from Eucalyptus tenuipes, assembly GCA_014182365.1. Taxonomy (NCBI): domain Eukaryota; kingdom Viridiplantae; phylum Streptophyta; class Magnoliopsida; order Myrtales; family Myrtaceae; genus Eucalyptus; species Eucalyptus tenuipes. The sequence goes on along the minus strand of CM024539.1, from coordinate 14,192,642 downwards.
TGATTTGAATTCTGTCTCAATGATTGATAGCTTCATTTACCCATGTAAGGCCCTAAATTTTCACCCCTAGGCATTTGAAACCTAGAAAAGAGAAATGCTAGATATCCTAATCATTCACAAGTTTGGTGTACAATATCTGTGTACAAAATAAACCATTTCTCATGATGAAAGAAGGTCTTTTTGAATTGGAGAAGCAACAAATCATATGTAACAATTAATGGTTTTGCATGCCATGTTTTGTATGTGGTTCTGCATTGCTCTTTACAAACTTTGATTTAGAAATTGACTAGTCATATAGCAAGTGAGTATTTAAGCAAGTGCATCGACAAACTGGATTGGCAGCAGTAACCGCCCCTGTATTTGCTCTTTATTTGTGCTTATTGTTTTTGTTCTGGATCTGCTTGGTTATTAATGCAGGTGAAACACATCAGAGCCAAATATGGGGATTACTTTGGCATTAGTGTTGCTGGCTATCCAGGTTCTTTAATCTGCTCTACTCAATTGTTACCTTTTTTTTTTTTTTTAGAAAGGGTAATTAATATAATGAGGACAGTCAAATATACAGAAGATTTAGGCACCAAAAAACTTACACTCAGGAAGAGAAATCAACCTGAGTGGAAGAGTGCCCGAATGTAAAAGACGCAGACACGGCTAAACCAAAGCTGCCCTAAACAAAGGGAGGCATAGCACCAAAACAGCCGGCAAGACAACAACAAAGGCAGAAACACACGCCAAAAGCAACCAAAACAACCCAGCAAGGCAGGAAAGCGAAGGGACCCAGCATCCATCCAGGACAAGGCAGAACCCATAGCATCGCACCCGAGAATCAACCAGCCAAATGGGAGTCCCCCGAAGAGAAGATAATGGGATCAAGATCCCAAGAGCATTGTAGCCTGCTATTTCTAAGTGAATCCTCCACACTCCTGAAGGACAAGGCCTTGTCTTTCACAACTCCTCAAGGACAAGAACAAGAAGATGCTTCTTCATGGCCAAAACAGAAATCGGCTCTCCCTTGAAGAGTATGTTGTTCCTGTTCTTCCAGATGATGTGGCAGATCGTACCGAAGGAAAACCGGGCCATACACTTGTAAAACTCCTTCCCCGAGAGTAAAGAAATGGCCCAACTCAAATTGTCCTCCCAAGATCCGTTGCGCCAAGGCAAGTTACATCTAGTCGCCCAAAAGAAGGCAAGAGTAGATGTAATACGACAACCGAAAAAGAGATGGTCAACGGAGTCCGGCATATCATTACCTTTAAAGCCTGCATATTTCCCTTTGCAGGATAAGTCTTTAGTCTTCTCACGCTTTCCTGGTTCTGCTCAGCCCCCACCTTTGTCTCCCCATGGCTTCTGCTGCCCGGCCTACAATTCCTGTGGTTACCGGAATTATTTGGTTTACAGCCTTGTCCTCAGTCAATCTTTCCTTCATTGTTTTGCAAGCTTACTCTGGATTTTTGTTAGTCGGTGAATTGGCAGTGTGGCTTCTTTCCTCTAGAATCATATCTCTATTGTCTGAGGATGTTGCTATGGGAAGTGCTTGGTTTAGCTCCTCCTCCGATCCTTTATGGATCCATTGACTGACTTTCCATACAATCTACAAGCTGCTTCTCGATTTTGTTATTTGGTGAATTTGCAGCGGCTTCTTTCCCCTTGGAGCGAACTGTTTGTCTGAGGATGATGATCGATAAAACTAGGTGTTTGGGCTTTTTGAAGGACCGATGATCCTTTTGCTGTCTTTTTAGGGTTGAGATGATGATCTAGTGTTTGGTCACATCTAAGACCGGGCAATAGACTGAAAATTACTGGTGTTGATGGACATTGGTTCTTCAGTTTTTTTATCTCTGGGAGATGTTTATCATCTAGTCATGATTCTCTCACAGGCTGGAGTCTTGTCAGACTTGACAAGTGGTGATCTGCTGTGAGCTGACGATTGCTTGAAATTGGATAAGCTCTATGGTTTCACAAGGCAATTATCCGTTTGAATGAAATTTGTTCTTTCAGTCCCATAATTTTCCAATTAATGTGAAAGCTGATTCTCATTTTCTGTGTTTGGTTGATGTATGATCTGTGATGGTTCTTTCTTTGCAAGGTGTATGCGCCACGACAGATCACCATCCAATCCAGTTCCGCTTCATCTTCTTTTCATTGAAGTTCGAAAGCAGGTGTCTCCTTCCTGGAAATAGTCCCTCCCTCATGTCCTCATCCATTGGTCTCATCGTGCATCTATGATTGTGCATGCGTTCCTCTCTCAGTTGACAGCCTCTGCGAAGTACATTTCAGAGGAGACATCATTCCTGAATGTGCTGTTGATCAGTTTTTTTTTTCTTTCTTTCTCTTCATTGATTGTTAAATCGGTCTGATTCGGTTTATGCTATGTTATTTTCTGAAGGTCACACCTCGCCTCTCTGGGACTCCGCCATGTCATGGGCATTGTTAGGGTTTGCGCTCCTCTTGTCATTGATTGATAAATTACTGATTGATCTTTCCAAGTTCAATTGTGTAATGAGCTGATTCTGGTACACTATTCCATGAATTGGCAGTGGCTTATTTCTTCTTGAAGTGATCATTTTGTCTGAGGATGTTGTCTGACGACAATGAGTATAATGCTACTGGTCAGTTGGTCACCTCGAATATGTCATTTGGGCTTTTTGGAGGACTAGTAATCTACCTTGCACTGTGTGGTTGATTTAGAAGCCTTTGTCTTCAGGGCAAATGATGGACTGACATTATGGCTACCTTCTAGACTTCTTTTACAGCTTGAAAGTTTTACTGGATTTAACGGCTGGTGATCTGTTGCGTTTTCTGTGGGCTGAGTTGATAATTGTTTGAAATTGGATGAGCTGTTGCTCCTTGGATTTTAGGCAGTTATTGGTCTGAATGGAACTTGTCCTTTACATCTGTTATTGGTAGTTAATCGGAAAGGTCAGATCTAGTTCTCTTTCCTTTGCAGATCAAGATTTTGGTCGAGGCAATACTTTACCTGGCCAAGTTCGATATGCAGTGTCTACAATCAGTGATGTTCTTTCTTGCTGTAGAAGCATCAATTTCTAATTTGATTTCCACTTCTCATTTATGTATTTCTTTTTTGGCCAGAAATGAGATACTTAAATTTACCATAGTAAAAGCATACTTCTCAGAGACAAAATAATAAAACTACACACACACATTGATGGGTATGAGTGTACTGTTTGAGCAATTAAATCAAGAATATCATATATGTTACTATGTGCACAATTATAGTCAATGACTCAAAATTTTAATTTTTTTAAAGTTGAAAAAGCATCGAAGAATGCTCTTAAAGCATTTATCAAATTATAAATGAAGAGGGAGTGGCTTCTTTCCCCTCAGAGTGAAACTGTTTGTCTGAGGATGTCAAGGACGGTCAATACGATGACATTGGTCAGTTTGATTGATAAAACACGGATGTTTAGATTTTTGGGAGGACTGATGATCCGTTGTTTTCTTATTTTTGGTTGAGATGATGAGCTAGTAGTCTTTAATCACATCTTAGACTAGGCGACAGGCTGAAATTTACTGGTCTTGATTGGAATTTATTCTTCGATTTTTTATCTTTGGGAGTTGATTATCTTCTAGTCCTGATTCTTTCACAGGTTGGAGTCTTGCCAGACTTGACAAGTGGGGTGATCTTGCATGAGTTGACGATCATCTGAAATTGGATAAGCTCTATTGTTCCTCGAGGCATTCACTGGTTTAAATGGAATTTGTTCTCCAGTCCCATTATTTTCTGATTAATGTGAAAACTGATTCTCATTAGTTGGGAGGTCATTGTTTGATTGATGTATGATTTATGGTGGTTCTTTCTTTGCAAGGTGTACGCGTCCCAACAGATCACTATCCAATCCATATCCACATCTTATTCTTATTAAATTTCGAAAGCCAGTGTCTCCTTCCTAGATATAGTCCCTCCCTTGTGTCCTCATCCTTCCGTTTCATCTTGTGTCTATGATTGGGCATGCGTTCCTCTCTCAGTTTGTCAGCCTCTATGAAGTACTCTTCAGAGGAGACATCATTCCCAACACAGGCTCTTGATCCTCTTCTTTCTTTTTGTCTCTTCATTGATTGTTAAATTGGTCTGATTCTGTTTATGCTGTGTTATTTTCCAAAGGTCACGCCTTGCCTCTCCGGGACTCTGCCATGTTGTCGGCATGATTAGGTTTTGCGCTCCTCCGATTGGTGATTGATTCATCGTTGATTGATATTTCCAAGTTCAATTGTATTTTGAGCTGATTCTGCTATTCAGTGAATTGGCAATGGCTTCTTTCTTCCTGGAGAAATCCTTTTGGCTGAGGATGTTGTCTGAGGACAATGAATACAATGCAACTGATCAGTTGGTTACATACAATACGACATTTGGGCTTTTTGGGTTGGTGATCTAGAAGCCTTTGTCTTAAAGACAAACTTAATGGACTGAAATTTTGACAACCTTCTAGGCTTCCATTACAGCTTGAAAGTTTTACTGGATTTGACAGCTGGTGATCTGTTGCGTTTTCTGTGGGGCTGAGTTGATAATTCTTTGAAATCGGATGAGCTCCTGCTTCTCAGATTTTGGGCAGTTATTGGTTTGAATGAATCTTGTCCTTTACTTCTGTTATTTCTTAGTTACTCTGAAAGTTCAGATCTATTTCTCCTCCCTTTGCAGATCAGAGTTTGGTCAAGGCAATACCTTACATAGCCAAGTTCGATATGGAGTGTCTACGATCAGTGATGTTTATTCTTGCTACATGAGCATCAATTTCTAATTTGTCTTCCGCTGCTGTTATCATCTAGTTGAGGTGGAATGATCAGATGTTCTCTTTCTTTCACAGGTCATAATTTGTTCGAGGCTATACTTTACCTTGTCAATTTTGAGATGGAGTGTCTGATCAGTGATGGCTCTTTCTTGCTGCATAAGCATCAATTCATAGGACAAGCTCCTGTCAGAGTTCTTTCTTTTTCTGGAAAGGTCCACACAAGTTCTAGCTTGTTTCTCTTCATTCTTATCTGTATGCTACAATCACTAATTGGATCTCTGGTAAATCATGGAGATATCATATGTAAGATGTATGCGTCATGCTCTTCTTCCCTATCATGGAACTGGCTCCGGGCATTACCTGGTTTGCTTCGCCTTTCTTTTCACACAACTTCTATGTTTTCTTTTGGTACAAAACAAGAGTTCATTTTGTGTTCTTTTTGTGCCAGAGGTTATTTGAGTTGTTGGACTCAGTCAATGGCCATATAAATGTCTAATTTGTAGGTGTTCTTTGGTTATTGGGACTTTGAAGGTTTATTGCTGATAGAATCGTTTTTACTTCAGGGCATACTGGTAGTTTCTTATTTTGAAACGACATACATGACAATTTGCATTCTTAATCATTCTTATTTTGTTTCTATTGATGGTAGCTTGGGCAGAAACTTTTGATTTGTAAAACTGTTTGTATGTCTTACCTTTTTCTTTGATGGAACTATCCTGCATGTTATTTATCATGGACTTTTTCAGGTTTAACATACTTTGTCGCACATTCATTGGGAAATATATCTCTTGCATATGCATTTGTTTTGACTTGGAGTGTATGTCTGCTTGAATATTGTCTCAATAGGTGTTAAATTTGGTTTATCTGAAGAATTTTTTGTCAGGTTTCCTGTGTTAATATTTGATGAGATTGATGCTGTCTGGATGGTAATTTCCTATGCTGAGATGTTATTTTTGTGCGACCTATTGCCTCTTTTTTCTCTATCTTAGCTGGAACTTGCAGGACATGTTCTTTTCCAAAAAATATTTGTTTTTCACACTGTTTTTTGCGGTAACATTTACCTTCTGCCAAAACTTTCCCTAAAGTATAGTATGTAATGTTTCACTTGTATAGCAATGTTGTTAGATGGTTTATCAATAGATTGATCTTTCCATTTAATTGTTTATCAAGATGAGTATGCATTTCGGTTGATTGGCAGTTACATCTGATTTTGTGATGGTAACTCTCCCCATCGATCCTTTTTGTTTTCCATTTCTTGATTAATTGATTTTGTTGATGGTGTCCGAATGATTTTCTCGGTCTGATTTTGTGAAGCGTCGTTTGGTTGCAGAGATCTGTCCCTCTTGCACGGAGATCCTTTGATTCTCATTGTTCAGCGAATTGGCAGTGTGGCTTCTTTCTTTCCTCTTGGATTGTGATCTCTTGACGTTGGAGGAGGTTGTTATGGGAAGTGTTTGGTTTAACTCCTCCTTTGACCCTTGATACAGTGACCGATCAATCTTTCTGTTATTTGGTGACTTCGCTGTGGTTTCTTTCCCTGTGTGAACTGTTTGCCTGAGGATGTCAAGGACGATGAATACTGTTAATACCATGTCTTGGATGTTTGGGCTTTTTGGAGGAGTGGTGACCCTTTTTCTGTCTTCTTATTTTTTTCTCGGTTGAGACGATGAATTAGTAGTCTCTGATCATGTCTTAAGACTGAAATTTACTGGGTTTGATGGGAAATTTGTTATTCAGTTTTTTATCTTTGGGAGTTCTCTCACAGGTTGGAGTCTTGCCAGACTTGACAAGGGTGCTCTGTCGCAAGCTGATGATTGTCTGAAATTGGATAATCTCTATCATCTTTCGAGGCAGTTATTGGTTTGAATGAAATTTGTTCTCCTGTCCCATAATTTTCCGATTGATGCGAAAACCGATTCTCATTCCTTTGGAGTTCAGAGTTTGGCTGATGTGTGATCTGTGATGGTTCTTTCTTTGCAAGGTGTATGTGCCAGAACAGGTCACTATCCAATCCAGATCAGCTTCCCGGTGTCTCCTTCCCAGAAATAGCCCTCCCTTGTGTCCTCATCCTTCAGTCTCATCTTGTGTCTCTGATTGTGCATGCGTTCCTTTCTCAGTTGACATCCTCTGCGAAGTACTATTCAGAGGGGACCTCACCAAAATGCACTATTGATATTGTTCTTTTCTTTTTGTTTCTTGATCCTTTATTGATACAATGACCAATTGATCTTTCTGTTATTTGGTGAATTCGCAGTGGTTTCTTTCCCCTCGGAGTGAAACTGTTTGTCTGAGGATGTCAAGGATGATGAATACTATGAATACTATGGCTGGGATGTTTGGGCTTTTTGGAGGACTAGTGGTCCGTTTGCTGTCTTCTTTTTTTTTCTCGGTTGAGAGGATGAATTATTAGTCTTTGATCACATCTGGGACCCGCCGATGGAATGAAATTTATTGGGTTTGATGGGAAATTTGTTCTTCAGTTTTTTAATCTTTGTGAGTTCTCTCACAGGTTGGAGTCTTGCCAGACTTGACATGGGGTGCTCTCTGCAGGCATTGTCTGAAATTGGCTAAGCTCTATCGTCTCTCGAGGCATTTATTGGTTTGAATGAAATTTGTTCTTCAGTCCATAATTTTCCAATTGATGTGAAAAACAATTCTCATTCCTTTGGAGGCCGGAGTTTGGCCAATGTGTGATCTGTGATGGTTCTTTCTTTGCAAGGTGTACATGCCACAACAGATCGCTATCCAATCCAGATCCACTTCCCGGTGTCTCATTCCTAGAAATAGCCCTCCCTCAAGTCCTCATCTTTCAGTCTCATCTTGTGTCTATGATTGTGCATGCGTTCCTTTCACAGTCTGCGAAGTGCTCTTCAGAGGAGACATCATTCCCAAAATGCACTATTGATCCTTGTTTACTTCTTTTTGTTTGACCCTTTATTGATACAATGACCGATTGATCTTTCCATTATTTGGTGATTTCGCAGTGGTTTCTTCCCCTTCGGAGCGAAACTGTTTGTCAGTTTAATTTGAAACAATTTGGTGATCTGTTGTGTTCTCTGTAGGGCTGAGTTGATAATTGTTTGGAATCAGACGAGCTCCTCCTTCTTGGACTTTAGGCAGTTATTGGTTTGAATGGAACTTGTCCTTCACTTCTATTACTTTTAGTTTATCCCAAAGATGAGATCTAGTTCTCTTCCTTCCGCAGATCAGAGTTTAGTTGAGGCAGTACTTTGCGTGGCCAAGTTCGATATGGAGTCTCTGTGATCAGTGATGTGTTCTTCCTTTCTGCATAAGCATCAATTCCTAATTTTTCTTTCGCTTCCGTTATCTTCTAGTTAAGGAGGAATGATAAGATGTTCTCTTTCCTTTGCAGGTCAGAGTTTGGTCAGGGCAGTAGTTTGCCTCATCAAGTTTATGGAGTGTCTTGGATCAGTAATTGTTCTTTCTTTTTGCATAAGCATCATCAATACATAGGACAAGCTGTTCTTTCAGAGTTCTTCTTGTCTGGAAAGGTCCACACAAGTTAAGCCCGTTTCCCTTTCCTTATCTTTGTGCTGAGATCACTAATTGGGTCTCCGGTAAATCGTGGAGATAGCATATGTAAGATGTATACGTCATGCTCTTCTTCCCTATCATGGGACTGGCTCCAGGAATTGCCTACTTAGCTTCACCTTTCTTTTGTTTGGAAAAGTCCACACAAGTTAAGCCCGTCTCCCTTCACTTCTGCTATTTTCTACTTAATCCGAAAGATCAGATGTAGTTCTCTCCCTTCTGAAGATCAGTGTTTGGTTGGGGCAATACTTCACGTGGCCAAGTTCCATATGGAGTCTCTGTGATCAGTGATATTCTTCCTTGCTGCATAAGCATCAATTCCTAACTTGTCTTCCACTTCCGTCATCTTCTAGTTGAGGTGGAATGATCAGATGTTCTTTTTCCTTTGTAGGTCAGAGTTTGGTCAAGGCAATAGTTTACCTCGTCAATTTCAATATGGAGTGTCTTGGATCAGTCATGGTTCTTTCTCTTTGCATAAGCATCAATTCAAAGGACAAGCTGTTCTTTCGGAGTTCTTTCTTGTCTGGAAAGGTCCACACAAGTTAAGCTTGTCTCCTTTCACTTATCTGTGTTCCGCGATCACTAAGTGGATCTCTGGTAAATCATGGAGATAGCATATGTAAGATGTATACATCATGCTCTTCTTCCCTATCATGGAACTGGCTCCGGGAATTACCTACTAAGCTTCACCTCCTTTTTGCATGACTTTGTGTTTTCTTTGGTTTAGAACAAGAGGTCATTATGTGCTCTTTACATGCGAGAGGCTGTTTGAGTTGGTTGGACTCTGTCAATGGCCACTGTTTATCATGATCAAATGCTTATTGCTGACGGAATTGCTTTTACTTGGTGCATACTGGTATCTTCTTATTTGGAATGACATACTTCAGATATCTATTACGATTCGCATTCTTAATCTTTGTTAATTTCTTTCTATATTTTAATGGTTGCTGTGCCGATTACTTTCTTGGTCTAATTTATGAAGTATCTGGCTTGTTGCAGAAGCTTAATTTCTTTTTCTCCCGTTGCCAATTTGGGACTTTGCCATTGTCATGGACGTCATTAGGGTTTACTCTCCTCCTTTGACTATTTATCAATTGATTGGTTGGTCGGTCTATTTAGATGTTTTACGAGCAAATTCTGGATCTGTTATTTAGTGGATTGGAAGTAACTTTTTCTCTGATGGACTGATCTCCACCTCCGAAGATGTCATGTAAGGAACTGTAAATGTGATTGATTTGGTCAATTGTTGCATAGAATGAAGCGTTCGAGCTTTTCTTGGGACTGACGATTCCTTGGTAGTATATTGTTGGGTTGGTGGAACTAGGGTGCTTGGTGTTGAACTAAAACTTCTAATAATTTCCTGCATGGACACTATCGTTTGTTTTTTAAAATTCATTCTTTCATTAATTATCTTTGGTTAGTAGCAAGAATCGAGATGATAATCGTCTATTCCTAATTGCTTTAGGTTGAAGGTTTGCTGAATTTGAGAAGTGCTGATCCTTTGCCTTTTTGTAAGGCTGAGAGGATGAATCGTGGAGACCAGGTTTTGTTTGAAATGGGATAAGCTTTTATTTATTGCATTCTGGACAGTAAATGGTTCCATTAGTGTTGACCCCATAATAATAATAATAATAATAATAATAATAATAATAATAATAATAATAATAAAGCAAGGAAATCACCATTAAATTCTCTTTCTTTTATGGTCAGAAATTGGCTAAAGCAAACACCTTTTCCTTAATGGAATTATCCTGCATCTTATTTATCACTTTTTCCTTTTCAACTTACTTTGTTGCACACTCACTTGGAAATACGTGTCGTGCATATGCATTTCTGTAGACTTGGTGTGTATGTCTGCTTGAAGTTTGTGTCTATGTTAAATTGGTTTATTTGAAGAATTTCTCTCAGGTAATTTCTTATGCTGAGTTATTATTTCGGTGTTACTTATTGCTCTTTTTCTCTATGTTATTTGGTACTCGCAGGATAGGTTCTTTTCCAAAAAAATATATGTTTTTCACACTTTTTTTTTTCTTTTGTGGTAACAGTTTCCTTTTGCCAAAACTTTTCCAAAGGTTATAATATGTAGTGTTTTCACTTATAAGGTGATGTTATGGATGGCTCATCAATAGATTTATCTTTCCATTAAATTGTTTAACAAGATGATTCTGTATTTCGCGGTGGATTGGCAGTTGCATCTTTCCTCAGAGGGCGATCTCTCCATCGGAGCATGTCATCTAGTGATGATAAATACATAGAAGATGGTCAGTTTGCATGATATAAGGTGTTTGGGCTTCTTGGAGGAGTGATGATCTATTATGCAGTCTTTGTTTGAGTTCTGAAGTATTTTTGTTCACATCTTCAGCATGGGCAATGGACTAATTTTTAAGCCTTCTAGGCTTTTTGCAGTTTTGAATAAAGTTTTTCTTTGGTTGATTATATTCAGGGAGCAGCGAGCATCAAATTCTAATTCGTTTAAAGGTTTAAGTTTTGCCGGGTTTTGAGAAGTGCTTTCTTCTGTGGGGCTGAGTTCATGATTGTTTAAAATTGGACAATCAGCAGGTTCGTGGATTTCTGGCAGTACTGAAACTTCGAAGATTTATAGGCTTTTCATAATTTTGATGTAGGTTTGTCTTTAGTTGATTATCTTCGGGGAGCAATGAGATAATTATCGTCAAGTTCTAATTCTTCTACAGGTTGAAGTTTTGCTGGGTTTGAGAAATGGCTATCTATTGCGTTCTTCTGTGGGGCTGAGTTGATGATTGTTCAAAACTGGACAAGCAGTTACTTAGTGGATTCTAGGCAGTCATTGATTCGAATGAAGTTTGCTCTCTGCTTCTGCTTTTTTCTTGGTTATGGTGAGATCATTGGGGCCTAGTTCTCTTTCATTTGATGCAAACCTCTTATGGTTCGATGTGGACTTCCTTCAATCTGTGACGGTTCTTTCGAGCTCCGTAATTTTTATTTCATTTAACAAGATCTTCTTTCTTTAGAGATTCTATTGGGAAAGATGAATAATCATCGACTATCCTCTGTTTTAGGGATCATTTGGGAGTCTGGAAAGCTTGAGGTCCACTAAGTTCTGGCTTGTTTCTCTTCATTCTTGTAATGCATATGCTACAATCACAGAATTGATTGCTGGTAAATCATGCAGATATTGATTGCTGGAGAATCATGCAGATATTGCATGCTATTCGTCTTGCTTCCGGCCCCCAAAAAAAAAAAAAACACGCTAGCTTCAAATTATACCCAGGGCTTTCATTCTATATGATTGATGTGTTTTCTTTTGGTACAAAACCTTTGGTGGAACTTTTTCATTTATCAGGTGATTTCGATGCTTTAGATGGTTGTTGAGGAGTTATCACGGACATTATTAGTGTTTACGCTCCTTCTTTGATCTGATTGATGGATTGATCCATCTTTCTGTTGTTTTACAAGCTGTTTTTGGATTTTCATAAACCAGTGGATTCGTAGTAGCTTTTTATCTCATGGAGCAATCTCTTTGATTGAGGATGTTATTTAAGGAATGGTACGTATGATGAGGTTGGTCAATTATTACTCAGAATAACTGAGCTTTTCTTGTGCTTGACGATCTATTCACATTTATCTTTGGTTGGGTTGGTGGATGGGCATTGTCCTTGATCATCTTCAAGACTAGGTGAAGAACTGAAATTTCAATAAATTTCTGTTGTGCCAGATTTTAGAAGTGATGATACGTCACCTTTTCTGTGTTGGGTTTGATGAATATTGGTGTTTGGGCTTTGTTGGAAATTGGATAAGTTCCCACTTCTTGGATTTTTGGTTCTTTTGATGTCCTCACTCTCCATGTATATTTATATGGATCAGTCCCTAATCAATCGATATTTTGGCCATGCTTTAACGATAGGGTGTACGAAAACTAGTGAGGTCTGATGTTCTCGCTCTTTCCTTTGATGCAAACCTCTTCTGGTTCAATGTGGACTGTCTTCAATCTATGATGGCTCTTTCTAGCTCCATAATCTTTATTTCATTTATCAAGATCTTCTTTCATTTGGGATTTTACTGGCATTTCTTGTATTTGGCAGATACATTCAATTGGAAATACCTATTCCTTTATAGGTTGGAGTTTTGCCAGACTTTCCTTTTATGTGCGGCTGAGTTGATGAATTGTGGAGTCTGGGCTTTGTTTGAAATTGGATAAGCTCCCACTTCTTGGATTTTGGTTCTTCTGATGACCTCACCTTATGTATATATGGGTCAATCCCTGATCAATTGATATTTTGTCCATGCTTTTATGATAGGGTGTGCGAGCTTGGAGGGTTTGAAGTTCAGCATAAAATTTCTGATTGTTGTTGAATGGCCTCTCTGCTGGACATAATTGCAAAAGGAGAGTACTAAGTCTCCGTAGTAGTCTCCGTAGTTGCAATGGGTTTGCTTGGCCAACATTTTCCACTGCTGTTATACTTTCTTCTGATACAGTGATTGTCGGGGACATTTTACAAATGACGTGTTTTGTAGGTGATATGGGTTGTTAGTAGTTTGTAGTGCTACCTTGAGGGCCTAATTTCTGAATATGCTAGGTTCTTGGTATGAAGACTTTTCTGACAGGACCTAAGTTATACTTCGTTGCCAACTGTTAGCATCTCATTCTGAAAAAACATCGAAGAATGCTCTTAAAGCATTTACCAAATAATAAATGAAGAGGGAGTGGCTTCTTTCCCCTCAGAGTGAAACTGTTTGTCTGAGGAATGTCAAGGACGATCAATATGATGACATTGGTCAGTTTGACTGGTAGAACACGGATGTTTAGATTTTTGGGAGGACTGATGATCCGTTGTTTTTTTATTTTTGGTTTAGATGATGAACTAGTAGTCTTTACTCAAATCTTAGACCAGGCGACAGGATGAAATTTACTGGTCTTGATTGGAATTTATTCTTCGTTTTTTTTTTTTTTTCAATCTTTGGGAGTTGATTATCTTCTAGTCCTGATTCTTTCGCAGCTTGAAGTCTTGCCAGACTTGACAAGTGGTGACCTTGCACGAGTTGACAATCATCTGAAATTGGATAAGCTCTATCGTTTCTCGAGGCATTTATTGGTTTAAATGTAATTTGTCCTCCAGTCCCATAATTTTCTGATTAATGCAAAAACTGATTCTCATTAGTTGGGAGGTCGTTGTTTAGTTGATGTATGATCTGTGGTGGTTCTTTCTTTGCAAGGTGTACATGTCCCAACAGATCACTATCCAATCCAGATCCACATCTTATTTTTATTAAATTTCAAAGGCTGGTGTCTCCTTCCTAGAAATGTCCCTCCCTCGTGTCCTCATCCTTCCGTCTCATCTCGTGTCTATGATTGTGCATGCGTTCCTCTCTCAGTTTGTCAGCCCCTGCGAAGTACTCTTCAGAGGAGACATCATTCCCAAGGCAGGCTCTTCATCCTCTTCTTTCTTTTTGTCTCTTCATTGATTGTTAAATTGGTCTGATTCTGTTTATGCTATGTTATTTTCCGAAGGTCACGCCTTGCCTTTCCGGGACTCTGCCATGTTGTCGGCATGATTAGGTTTTGCGCTCCTTCGATTGGTGATTGATTCGTCATTGATTGATAACTCCAGGTTCAATTGTATTCTGAGATGATTCTGGTATTCCTTGAATTGGCAGTGGCTTCTTTCTTCTTGGAGAAATCCTTTTGGTTGAGGATGTTGTCTGAGGACAACAAATACAGCGCAACAGATCAGTTGGTTACATACAATACGACATTTGGGCTTTTTGGGTTGGTGATCTAGAAGCCTTTGTCTTAAATACAAATGATGGGCTGAAATTTGACAACCTTCTAGGCTTCCATTACATCCTGAAAGTTTTACTGGATTTGACAGCTGGTGATCTGTTGCGTTTTCTGTGGGGCTGAGTTGATAATTCTTTGAAATTGGATGAGCTTCTGCTTCTCAGATTTTGGGCAGTAATTGGTTTGAATGAATCTTGTCCCTTACTTCCATTATTTCTTAGTTAATCTGAAAGTTCATATCTATTTCTCTTCCCTTTGCAGATCAGAGTTTGGTCAGGGCAATACCTTACGTAGCCAAGTTCGATATGGAGTGTCTACGATCAGTGATGTTCTTTCTTGCTACATGAGCATCAATTTCTAATTTGTCTTCCGCTGCAGTTATCATGTAGTTGAAGTGGAACAATCAGATGTTCTCTTTCCTTCGCAGGTCATAATTTGGTCGAGGCTATACTTTACCTCGTCAATTTCGACATGGAGTGTCCGATCAGTGATGGCTCTTTCTTGCTGCATAAGCATCAATTCATAGGACAAGCTCTTCTGTCAGAGTTCTTTCTTTTCTGGAAAGGTCCACACAGGTTCTAGCTCATTTCTCTTCATTCTTATCTGTATGCTACAATCACTAATTGGATCACTGGTAAATCATGGAACTATCATATGTAAGATGTATGCGTCATGCTCATCTTCCCTATCATGGAACTGGCTCCAGGCATTACCTGGTTTGCTTCCCCTTTGTTTTCACACGATTTCTGTGTTTTCTTTTGGTACAAAACAGACGGTCATTTTGTGTTCTTTCTGTGCCAGAGGTTATTTGAGTTGTTGTACTCAGTAAATGGCCATATAAATGTCTAATTTGTATGTTTTCTTTGGTTATTGGGACTTTGAAGGTTTATTGCTGACAGAATCGCTTTTACTACAGGGCATACTAGTAGTTTCTTATTTTGAAATGACGTACATCAGATATCTATCACAATTTGCATTCTTAATCTTTCTTATTTTGTTTCTATTTCTTAACCAATGATGGTAGCTGATACCACTCGTTCTTTTGGCAGATTAGAGCCTACTTTCTCTTTGGGATTGGATTGGAAACTTTTGATTTGTATGTCTTACCTTTTTCTTTGATGGAACTATCCTACATGTTATTTATCATGGACTTTTTCTGGTTCAACGTATGTTGTCACGCATTCATTGGTTTCGGGTTCAACGTATGTTGTCACACATTCATTGGGAAATACGTCTCTTGCATATGCATTTGTTTTGACTTGGAGATGTTTGCTTGAATATTGTCTCAATAGGTGTTAAATTTGGTTTATCTGAAGAATTTTTTGTCAGGTTTCCTGTGTTAATATTTGATGAGATCGATGCTGTCTGGATGGGAATTTCCTATGCTGAGATGTTATTTTCATGCGACCTATTGCCTCTTTTTTCTCTATGTTATCTGGAACTTGCGGGACATGTTCTTTTCCAAAAAAAATATTTGTTTTTCACACTGTTTTTTGCGGTAACATTGACCTTTTGCCAAACTTTCCCTAAAGATGAGATCGATTTGTATGTAATGTTAGACTTGTATAGCGATGTTGTTGGATGGTTTATCAATAGATTGATATTTCCATTTAATTGTTTATCAAGATGAGTATGCATTTCGGTGGATTGGCTGTTGCATCGGATTTTGTGATGGTAACTCTCCCCATCGTTCCTTTTTGTTTTCCGTTTCTCGATTGATTGATTTTGTTGATGGTGTCCAATTGATTTTCTTGGTCTGATTTTGTGATGCGTCGTCTGGTTGCAGAGATCCATCCCTCTTGCGCAGAGATCCTTTGATTCTCATTGTTTGGTGAATTGGCAGTGTGGCTTCTTTCTTTCCTCTTGGATCGTGATCTCTTGATGTTGGAGGATGTCATTATGGCGATGGACTGAAATTTTGACAACCTTCTATGCTTCTTTTACAGGATTTGACAGTTGGTGATCTGTTGTGTTCTCTGTAGGGCTGAGTTGATAATTGTTTGGAATCAGACGAGCTCCTCCTTCTTGGACTTTAGGCAGTTTTTGGTTTGAATAAAATTTTTCCTTCACTTCTATTACGTTTAGTTTATCCCAAAGATGAGATCTAGTTCTCTTGCTTCCGCAGATCAAAGTTTGGTTGAGGCAGTACTTTACGTGGCCAAGTTCGATATGGAGTCTTGCTCCCCCCAACCCCCCCCCAAAAAAAAAAACAACTGGCTCGAATGCTAGCTTAACAAAATTCCCGGGGCTTTCATTCTATATGATTGATGTGTTTTCTTTTGGTACAGAACCTTTGGTGGAACTTTTTCATTTATGCTCCTTTGATTTGATTGATGGATTGATCTATCCTTCTGTTGTTTCATGAGCTGTTTCTGGATTTTTATAATCCAGTGGATTGGCAGTAGGTTTTTTTTTTTTTTCTTCACATAGCAATCTCTTTGATTGAGGATGTTGTCTAACGAATGGTACATATGATGAGGTTGGTCAATTTTTACTCAGAATAGCTGAGCTTTTCTTGAGTTTGACGATCTCTTCACATCTATCTTTGGTTGGGTTGGTGGATGGCCAGTGTTCTTGATTATCTTCAGGACTGGGTGAAGAACTGCAATTTTGATAAATTCTTGCTGCGTAGGCACTTGGTGAAGAACTAAATTTTGATGATCTATTGCCTTTTCTGTGTTGGCTGAGCTGATGAATATCGGTGTCTGGGCTTTCTTCAACATTGGACAAGCTCCCACTCCTTGAATTTTGGTTCTTTTGATGTGTTCACTCTCCATGTGTATTTATATGGATCAGTCCCTAATCAATTGATATTTTGGCCATGCTTTAATGATAATGTGTGCGAGAACTAGTGAGGTTTGATGTCCTCTCTCATTCCTTTGATGCAAAACTCTTCCGGTTGAATGTGGACTGTCTTCGATCTGTGATGGTTCTTCCTAGCTCCATAATCTTTATTTCATTTGACAAGATCTTCTTTCTTTTGAGATTCTATCGGCTTTTCTTGTATTTGGAAGATGAATAATCATTGACTATACTCCATTCTTTTAATGCATGCTGCAATCCCAAAATTGATTGCTAGTAAATCATGCAGATATTGCATGTTACTCGTCTTGCTTCCCCCGAATACTAGGTTCACAGAATACCCAGGGAGTACACTCATACGATTGATGTGTTTTCTTTTGATACAGAACCTTTGGTGGAACTTTTTCAGTTATCAAGTGATTCTTATGCTTTAGGTGGTTGGTGAGGAGTTGTTGTGGACATTGTTAGTGTTTATGCTCCTCCTTTGATTTGATTGATGGATTGATCCATCCTTCTGTTGTTTAATGGGCTTTTTCTAGATTTTTATAATCCAGTGGATTGGGAGTAGATTTTTTTCTCACAGAGCGATCTCTTTGATTGAGGATGTTGTCTAAGGAATGGTACATATGATGAGATTGGTCAATTATCACTTAGAATAACTGAGCTTTTCTTGAGTTCGACATTCTCTTCACGTTTATCTTTGGTTGGGTTGGTGGATGGGCAGTGTCCTTGATTATCTTCAGGACCGGGTGAAGAACTGAAATTTCGATGAACTCCTACGGCGTAGGTGTTTTGCCAGATTCTAGAAGTGATGATCTATCGCCTTTTCTTTGTGGCTGAGTTGATGAATTGCGGTGTCTGGCCTTTGTTCCAAATTGGATAGGCTCCCACTTCTTGGATTTTGGTTCTTTTGATGTCCTCACTCTCCATGTGTATTTATATGGATCAATCCCTAATCAATTGATATTTTGGCGATGCTTTAATGACAGGGTGTGCGAGAAGTAGCTTGACTATGATGCAAACCTCTTCTGGTTGCAGAAACTCCCTGTTGCTGAGATCCTTGAGGGTTTCACCTGGCCTCTTTGGGACGATGCCTGTGGTCATTGGAATTATCTTATTGATCGACCGATTGGTCTTTGCATTATTGTTTTTACCAGCTTATTCTGGATTCTTGTTATTCGGTGCTTTAGTGTGGCTTATTTCCTCTTGGATCATATCTCTTTCATCTGAGGATGGTCATTATGGGAAGTGTTTGTTTTAGCTCCTCCTCTGATCCTTAATCACTCTATGGACTTTCTATACAATTGTTTTATGAGCAGCTCCTGGATTTTGTTATTTGGTGAATTCGCAGTGGATTCTTTCCCCTTGGAGTGAACTGTTTGTCTGAGGGGATGTCAAGGACGACGAATACTATGACATTGCTCAGTTTGTTTCATAAAACGCAGATGTTCGGGCTTTTTGGAGGACTGATGATCCTTTTTCTGTCTTTTCTTTGGTTGAGACAATCGATTATTAGTCTTTGATGTCACGTCTAAGACTTGGGGATAGACTCATATTTACTGGTTTTGATGGGAATTTGTTCTTCAGTTTTTATCTTTGGGAGTTCTCTCACAGGTCGGAGTCTTGCCAGACTTGACATGTGGTGATCTGCTGTGAGCTAATGATTGTCTGAAATTGGATAAGTTCTATGGTTTCACGAGGTAATTGTTGGTTTGAATGAAATTTGTTCTCCAGTCCCATAATGTTCGAATTAATGCAAAAACCGATTCTGATTCCTTTGCAGTGGTCGATGTATGATCTGTGATGGTTCTTTCTTTGCATGGTGTACTCGCCCCAACTGATCATTATTTAATCCAGATCCGCTTTGTCTTAATTTTATTGAAGTTCGAAAGTTGGTCTCTCCCTCCTAGAAGTAGTCTGTCCCTTGTGTCCTCATACTTCGGTCTCATCGAGCATTTATGAGTGTTAAGTCGGTCTGGTTCTGTATATGCAATGTTATTTTCTAAAGGTTACTCCTCGCCTCTCCGCACTCTGCCGTGTTGTGGGCATCGTTAGGGTTTGCACTCCTCTGATTTGATTGATTGATCTTTCTAAATTTAAATGTATTATGAGCTTATTCTGCTATTCACTATTCTGTGAATTGGCAGTGGCTTCTTTCTTCTTGGAGTGATCATTTTGTCTGTAAGGATGTTGTAGGGCAATAAAAACAATGCAAGTGGTCAGTTGGTTGCATAGAATACACATTTGGGCTTTTTGGAGGACTAATGGAACTGATTCCAGGCATTACCTAGTTTGCTTTGCCTTTCTTTTCACATGACTTCTGTGTTTTCTTTTGGTACAGAGCAAGAGATCATTTTCTGTTCTATCCATGCCGGTGGTTATTGGGAATTTGAAGGTTTATTGCTAACAGAATCGGTTTTACTTCATGGCATACCGGTAATATCTTATCTTGAAATGATGTACATCATATATCTATCCAATTTGCATTCTTAATCTTTCTTATTTTGTTTCTATTTGTTAATGGATGATGATACCTGATACCAGTTGTTATTTGGCATATTAGAGCCTACTTTCTCTTTGGGATTGGATGGAGAATTTTGATTTGCATTTCTTACCTTTTTTTTTTTATGGAACTATCCTGCATGTTATTTATCATGGACTTTTTCAGGTTCAACGTACTTCGTCACACATTCATTGGGAAATACGTCTCTTGCATATGCATTTGTTTTGACTTGGAGTGTATGTCTGCTTGAATATTGTCTACATAGATGTTAAATTTGGTTTATTTGAAGAATATTTTGTCAGGTTTCCTGTGTTAATATTTGATGAGATTGATGTTGTCTGGATGGTAATTTCCTATGCTGAGATGTTATTTTCATGCGACCTATTGCCTCTTTTTTCTCTATGTTATCTGAAACTTGCTGGATATGTTCTTTTCCAAAAAAAATATTTGTTTTTCACACTGTTTTTTGCAGTAACATTTACCTTTTGCCAAAACTTTCCCTAAGGTATAGTATGTTATGTTTCACTTGAATAGCGATGTTGTTGGATGGTTCATCTACACATTGATCTTTCCATTTAATCATTTTTCAAGATCAATATGCATTTCAGTGAATTGGCAGTTGCATCTTTCCTCTTGGAGTGATCTCTTCATTTGAGCATGTTGTCTAATGATGATAGATACATAGATGCTGGTCAATTTACATAGAATAAGGTACTTGGGCTTCTTGGAGGAGTGGTGCTATTATGCAGTCTTTGTTTGCTTGAGTTCTGAAGTAGTAGTCTCTGATCACATATTCAGGACAGGTGATGGACTGAAATTTTGAAGATTTCTAGGCATTTGGTAGTTTTGATTTAAGTTTGTCTTCAGTTGATTATCTGCAGGGTGTAGTGAGCTAATCATTATCGAGTTCTAAAGATTCTACAGGTTGAAATTTTGCAAGGTTTGAGAAGTGTTCTACTGTGTTCTCTTCTGTAGGGCTGAGTTGACAATCATTTGAAATCAGACAAACAGCCGCTTTGTGGATTCCAGGCAGTTATTGGTTTAAATGAATTTTTTTCCTGCTTCTGCTTTTTTCCGTATATGGTGAGGTGATTAGGGCCTAGTTCTCTTTCCTTCGACGCAAGCCTCTTCTGGTTCAATGTGGACCTTCTTCAATATGTGATGGTTCATCCTCGATTTCATTTAACAAGCTCTTCTTTCTTTGAGCCTCTATTGGCTTTTGTTGTTTTTGAAAGATGAATTATCATTGACTATCTTGCATAGTAGGGATTGTTTGAGCCTGGAAAGCTTTTATGACCTGGAAAGCTTGAGATCCACTAAGTTCTGGCTTGTTTCTCTTTGTTCTTGTAATGCACACTAAAATCACTAAATCTATTGCTGGTAAATTATGGAGATATTGCAAGTGCAATTTATTCGTCTGGCCTTCTTTTTTTTCTTTTTTTTTTTTCCCTAAATACTAGCTTCACACAATTTAGTTAGCTTAGGCTTTCATTCTGTATGATTTATGTGTTTCTTTTGGTACAGAACCTTCGGTGGAACTTTTTCATTTACCAGGTGATATCTATGCTTTAGGTGGTTGTTGAGGAGTGGTCATGTGCATCCTTAGTGCTTACGGTCCTCCTTTGATCATTTATTGTGGATACGATCCAGTCTTTTGTCGTTTTAGAGTTGTTTCTGTATTTATAATCCCGTGGATTGGTAGTAGCTTCTTTTCTCGTGGAGCGATCTCTTTAATTGAGGATGTTGATTGATCCATCCTTTTGTTGTTTTAGAGCTGTTTTTGGATTTATAATCCAGTGGATTGGTAGTAGCTTCTTTTCTCATGGAGCGATCTCTTTGATTGAGGGTGTTGTCTAAGGAATGGTACATATGATGAGGTTGGTCAATTATTGCTTAGAATAACTGAGCTTTTTGAGTTCAAAGATCTATTCAGATCTATCTTTGATTGATCTTCAGTACTGGGTTAAAATCTGAAATTTTGATAAACTCCTGCTCTGTAGGCACTTGTGTTTTTATTGAATATCATGCCTCAATTGATTCCATTGGAGTGGAAAGATGATAATTGTCTTTGTTCTTATTATATGTTGATTTTATGAGTGATGATCTATTGCCTTTTTTGTGTGGCTGAGTTGATGAATTGCGGAGTCCAGGCTTTGTTTGAAATTGGATAAGCTCCCAATTCTTGGATTTGGGTTCTTTTAATGTCCTCACTCTATATGTATATGGGTCAACCCCCAATCAATTTATATTTTGGCCGTGCTTTTATGATAGGGTGTGCGAGAACTAGCCTGACCATGCTTTTGTGGCCTCTCTGTTGGACGTACTTGCAAAAGGAGAGTACCTGACGCAATTCTATTTAGTTGAGCCACTGAATTGTTGTTTTTCTTTGTGGATTAGGGTTATGAGTGATGTCTGGATCTTTCTATAGGGATGTTTGTTACTGCATGAACTCTGCAAAGATGTGGTTTGTGATATTTCATTTTCGAGGATTAGAGGTGATGTGATGAACATATAGTTCTCTTCCTGTTTGTAGAAGCTCTCTCTTGGGGATGCTTTTTATATCGAATCTCCAGTTGATATAATGCCTGACAAATTTGTTCTATATTGCTTGTGTGTTGAGATGGAGAGTTACTTGGCCACAAGTTGGCTCGATCCCTCTACATGGATTCACCCCTCATTCTCTCCAAAACTCGTATTCTATTATCATCATTTTCAGTGGAAGGTGGCTCTAGTTTGTACCTTCAAAACTATAACTGCAAGGATGCTTGGTAATATATGCTCGTGGGGACACGTGGCGTGGATGGTTTGGATGTTTTTGTACTCTTTTATAAGCTCCCTTTTCAATGAGATAGTGCACTGGACATGTTGCTTTAGGTAGGGTTCATATGTTGTATGAACTATCACCCAATGTTGAACTTGACAAAAAAAAAAAAAAAACTTGTCTGTATAGTCGCAAAGAATTGTGCCTTCCTGCAGGATGTATGGTGCTTGTATCCGCTTGTATTTTTGGATTCTTAAACATATTTCTTTGTATGGTCAGCCGTTCACTTTGTTGAGCAAATTGTGCACCTTTGTATTTTAGCTCAAGTAAGACAGTGGTGGTTGTCAAAAAAGCAAGCATAATGTGCATATAGCACTTGTTAACATTTTGGTCAGGGTGTGATGTGCTAACCCTTGGAAGTGATGTCCTTGGCCCATGATCTGTATTTCATGGGCACTTTTGCAAGTAAATGTCTTCACTTTTTTCCATATGAATGTTTCGTGGAGGCAATTGGATGGAGCCTTATAAAACTTGGATTCCTGTTGCAGCAGGGACGTTTCCGCACAGATTTGAGGTCTCATCATATTTACCCTGGATAGCATCTTCGCAGCTTCTCCTAGGATAGTATTATGTTCTTACTGGTCAAAGTGTTGGATTCTCTGTCAATGTCATGATGCTCCTGTTGCTTGAACAACATCTGTGGTTAACATGTACTCAATTTCAGCTGGTTGATCTTTGATTCAGTCGGGCACTAAAATTGACTATTCCCAGCACTGGTCAGTTTATTCAGCAAAGCTCCACTACACTGCCTTTTGTGTTGACTTCTCCCTAGCATTAATCTATGATCTCTGATGTAAAGTCAGGAAAGTCTATAACATTGAGCTTTATGATAAGCCGCCGCAAAGCTCCATTCCACT
Organism: Eucalyptus tenuipes; assembly: GCA_014182365.1. Classification (NCBI taxonomy): domain Eukaryota; kingdom Viridiplantae; phylum Streptophyta; class Magnoliopsida; order Myrtales; family Myrtaceae; genus Eucalyptus; species Eucalyptus tenuipes. The sequence continues at coordinate 14,169,601 of CM024539.1, read as the reverse complement.
GCCTTCTACAGAACATTAATTAATCTGTTGAGAAGTTCAATTGCTAGTATTATTACCGTATAGAGTCGCTGCCTATATTTAATTCAATATGATTCTTGGGTACTAAGTTGAAAATTTAATTTTTTAACATAATTATTCTCAGTTATGATTTGCCTCTCATACTGTATTCAGAAAGGGATGAAGGAGTTCAATCATCTTTTCATATGTAATGTCAAGGTTAGATGATTCTGCTTGTGAGTAAAACTAAGTTGCACTATTGATATGCTGTCCAGCTCTAGCTCTTTCTTTGCCATAGAAATCAGGGAGGGACGATCCTTGTGCTCCCACTATGAGAAGGATATCCTCATGTAGAGCTATTTCTTTTCGCCAGATTAATGCAATTACTTTTTTCACCTTGCAGTTTCTTCTGAGTTAATTGAGAGGAATGCTGCTGTAAGCATTTTGTATATGGATTAATTTCCCTTTCACTTGTCCCTTATATTGGTACTTTCTGATTGTGGATTCGTAGGTGTGGCTGGCTTATTATTGTAAGCATGAGTACGTTAGCAAATTTGGCCACATGGACATCGGGTATTTTCCCATTACCAAGTCCTTTTCTGATTAACATGCTTCATTTTGCCAGTTGAATCTTTTGGTATGTTTTTCAGTTAAGATCGACAGATTATACCAATTTTTAACAATAGGAAACCTCTTTTTTCTTAATAACTTTGCTTGCATTTCTTTACTATTTTTTGTTAAAATTTTGTGTATTGTTTGTTCAGGCATTTTCATTATCCAGCAGTAGTTATTCTTCCACCTTAAGTTCTCGTAGGTATGGATTCCCCTGAAAAGCATTCTGTGTTTCTATTAGGAAAAGTAGTATCTATGGAAGTATGGTGGCATTACTGGGTATTCTTCTCTTGGAATTGGATATCTTCTCCTTCTACTGATGTCTGCAAAAAAGGCTTTCAATGAGAATTAGTCTCTCTTGGTGGGTGCGTGCTCTCTGTGTAAGGTTATTGAGGCTACTGCCATCGGTGCCTGCTGTCCAATAACTTTTTGCTCCAATGAAGATTGGATTTGTAACGACCCGGGCCCACTGTGTGATATTGTCCGCTTTGGACACTAAGTCCTCACGGCTTTAAAACGCGTCACACATATTAAGGGGCCCAAGCCATTATAAACTGGCCCTGGACTCCCCCCCTAAGCGATGTGGGACAAGAGGGAGAGGATCCCTTCCTTGCGCACGTCCGGGGACCGAGGCGCGGACGCACCGCCATCCCTCCTCCCCGCGCACCGCCGCTCGGGCCGTCACACTCTCCCCCTAGCAGAACAGCGTCCTCGCGTGGCCCCACACGCTGTTGGGAGTCGGCTCGATACCACTTGTAACGACCCGGGCCCACATGTGTGATATTGTCCGCTTTGGACACTAAGTCCTCACGGCTTTAAAACGCGTCACACATATTAAGGGGCCCAAGCCATTATAAACTGGCCCTGGACTCCCCCTAAGCGATGTGGGACAAGAGGGAGAGGATCCCTTCCTTGCGCACGTACGGGGACCGAGGCGCGGACGCACCGCCATCCCTCCTCCCCGCGCACCGCCGCTCGGGCCGTCACAGGATTTGTTGCCTTTTCTTTCATGCAGAAGCCATCTTTGGTGTCTCCGAACAAGAGAATAGGTTATCAATATTGTAGAAAAGAATCTATATTTTCTTATTATCATCGAATAATTACAAGGTGTATATACACAGAAATAGAAGACCTAAATTAGGTAAGAAAATCAAATAATAGAGGACCTAATCCCTATCAATAGCTAATTTAAAGCTAACAAAATCAAATCACATAATAAAATCAAATCAAATAATATCACGTGATATCCCAAATAATTTGGGAGAGATTATAGGAAATTTTGCAATGCTCCCCCTCAAGTTTGGTGAGTGTATCTTCTATGCCTAACTTGCTGGTAATCTCAACATTAGTAGGCCTTTGGTTAGTACATCTGCTAGCTGATCTTTGCTAGGAGTGTAGGGAGTTCTGATCAAACTAGATTCAAGCTTCTCCTTTATAAAATGCTTGTATATATCAATATGCTTGGTTCGATCATGCCAAACCGAATTGTGAGCAATGTTGATTGTGGCCTATCTCATTCACTATTGCCCTGAATTCAGCTTCAGCACTAGATTTAGTAACCGCATTTTGTTTTTTACTCCTCCAAGTGACAAGATTCCCCCCTAGAAAAGTGCAATAGTCAGATGTGGACCTTCTATCTGTTGGTGACCCAGCATAATCTACATCAGTATAGGCTTCAAGATTCAGTTTGTCACCCTTTTTAAACAAAATACCTTTTCTAGGAGTAGCTTTGAGGTAGTGAAGAATCCGGTAGACACAGCTTGCATGTTCTTCTTTATGATGATGTATGAACTGACTTACAACTCTCACAACATAAGCTATGTGTGGCCTAATCTGAGAAAGATAAATAAGCCTTCTTACTAGTCTTTGATATATCTCTTTATCAACTATGCCACTCTCTCCATGCCCATCCATTTTATGGTTTGCATCAATAGGAGTGCTCACCACCTTGCTGTCGTGACATCTTGTTTCCTTTAGAAGATCAAGTACATATTTAGGATATAAAAATACCTTTCTTTTAGAGTAGGCTATCTTATACCAAGGAAGTATCACAACTTTCCAACGTCTTTGATCTCGAACTGTTGACCAAGATTGCTCTTAAGAGACTTTTGTTCAACTTCATCATGAGTCTTCCTAGGTGGATTAAGAGGGCTAGGACTAGACAAAGATGGTAAAGGAGACGAAGTTGGATTGGACGAAATAGGATTGGGCAACACACTAGTGGAGACAGTGGTTCAAACCCACCATCTTCATTAGGAGTCTCCCCCGAAGATAGTGGTAGGAAGGAAAAAAGACTGGTTTTCATTAAAAGTGACATTCATAGAGATAAAAACTTAAAAGTGTTAAAGGATCATAGCATTTATAACATTTTCAAGTATTAGAGTATCCAATAACAACACACTTTAGAGAACGTGGGTCAACTTTGTTTTGGTTGTGATAATGAATATGCACAAATGCAATACGGCCAAATACTCGAGGGAAAGGTGATATTTATGGGAAACATCAGGATAAGTGGTAAACAAGACCTGTAAGGGACTTTTATTTCCTAAGATTTTGGAAGAAACCCAATTAATAAGATATGCTGAAGCTAAAACAATTTCCCCCCAAAAATGCTTTGGAAAGGACATTTGAAAGAGGGGAGCCTGAGTAACATTTAAGAGGTGCCTATTTTTCATTTCGGCTACTCCATTTTGTGGAGGGGTATCAACATAGGAAGACTCATGAATAATTCTCTGAGTTCGGAAAAAAATGATCAAGATACTAATTGAAATATTCCTTCCCATTATCAGACTTAAGTCTCTTAATTAACACTCCAAATTGATTGACTATCGTTTTGTAAAAGTTTTGAAAGATGGATTGAACATCAGATTTGTCTTTCATAAGATATAGCCATGTAGTACGAGTATGATCATTGATAAAAGAGAAACCATCTAGCTCCTGTAAAGTTAGCAATTCTAGACGGACCCCACACATCGATATGGATAAGAGAGAATAGTGTTGAAACTCTAGTATCATTATTCAAATGAAATGAAACACGATGATGTTTTGTAAGTTCATAAACTTCACAATGAAGATTTTCGATAGCAACATCTTTAAAAATGGAAGTAAACATAGTACTAAGAAGATGGTGGATGTGCTAATCGAAAATGATGAAGCCAAATCTGAGATAAGTAGATAAGATTACAAGAGTAAGAGGTATTATATCCCACAAGAGACTAACCAGTTCTACTCGAATCTTCAAGGTAGTGGAGCCCATTCCTTTCCTTAACAAATCCAATCATACTCCCTGTTTTCAAGTCCTGCAAAAAACAACGATCAATAGAGAAAAACACCTTACAATTCAGATTTTTGGTAAGTTGATGAATGGAAATGAGATTGGTGGACAACTTAGGAACATGAAGGACATTGTCAAGTTTAAGTGAGGGATTTAGAATTATGGTTCCTTAGCCAACTATAGTAATAGGAGATCTAACTGTTATGGTAATACTCCTATATCTTGGTGATGGTTTATAAGTTTCGTATAGTTGGTTGCACTTGAATCAAGAATCCATGAATTAGGGTAATGAGAAACTGTTGAGTTTTCGGAAATTAGACACGCATCTGACTCAATTAATAAACACATATTAAAAACTTAGATGGGAAGTCAAGGAGAGTCCTAATTTTACCAACTTCTTCTCTGTTAATTATCTTTTAGCTCTACTGAGCACCCGCATTCTTCTATGAAGCTTGAAGTAATTTCTCTTGTATGGCGTGGCTTCTTGCAGAAACTGCACCGTAAACCTTCACTATTCGTTGTCTTAATCAAACCCGTTCTCTTATTCTTGTAAGGATTTGTTTTCTCCTTAATTGCTTTCATGGCCGATCTTTTAAGGTGTTGGTCTTCAAGCATTATAGTTCGTCAGCTTTCTTCTTCTCCTATAGTAGAAAAAACTTCATTCAAGGATGATAGTTGCTTCTTTCCAATAATCTCAACTTGAATCTAATCAAAATTTGCATTCAGACTTGCTAAAAACTCAAAAATCCTCTCTCTCCATATGGTTTTGAAGAGTATTAGTATCTTAAGAACACCTCATTTGTATATTTAGATTGTGATCTATTTCAAGCTAGAGACCTTTCATGAGATTGTAATTGTACAAGGCTTTAACTCTAAGCCTATAAATACTTCTTTTACTCACAATAACACAAAATTCTCTCTTTTCCCAATAACAAAGTCATTTGGAAAAGAATAAACGTGGGAAATTATTTATAGGCCAAGGGGAAAATCTAGTTGGTTGCAAGTGGGTATTCACTGTAAAGTACAAGATAGATGGCTCTCTAGAGAGGTATAAAGCAAGATTAATTGCGAAGAGTTACATTCAGATATATAAAAGTGGATTATCAAAAGACATTTCAACCGATGGCTAAAATGAACACTATAAGAATTTTATTGTCTTTAGCTACTCATTTTGATTGAAAACTTCAACAGTATGATGTAAAGAATAAGTTTTTACACGGAGATTTGGAAGAGGAAATCTACATGAGCATCCCACCTGGTTTTGAAGGAAAAGAAATAAAAGAAAAGGTTTGTAGACTTAAGAAAACACTATACAAGTTCAAGCAGTCACCTAGAGCTTGGTTTGGACGGTTTGCTAGACTCATGAAGGCATCTGCGTGTAAACAAGCCAAGGAGATCATACAATGTTCATAAAACACTTGGACGAAGGGGGAGTTACAACATTGTTAGTGTATGTTGATGACATAGTAGTCATGGGCAATGATGACAAGGAGAAACTGTGCTTGATTAAGGTGTTTGAAATAAAGGAGTTATGAAAACTACGGTATTTTATGGGAATTGAGTTTTCATACTCAAGGCACAGGGTCTTTATTTGACAATGAAAGTATGTGACGGATCTTTTGCAAGAAACCGGGAAGATTGGTTGCAAACAAGTAAGTAGTTACTCCGATTGAGCTGCACCAAAGACTAGCCGAAGCAAAATTAGAGGTAGCAGTGGATCAAGAAATATATTAGCTATTGGTGGGAAAGTTAATCTACCTCACTCACACCCGACCAGATTTCTCCTATGCAGTAAGCTTGATTAGTCAATTCATGCATAATTCAAATGAGTCACATCTACAAGTTATTCATCGAGTCTTACACTACTTGAAAAAGAGTCCAAGAAAGGGAATACTTTTCAAGAAGAGTCTAGGTCTCAAGCTTGAGGCTTATATAGATGTGGATTATGCTAGATCTATGGTTGATATGAGGTCTACAACTAGTTATCGTACCTTCCTTGGAGGTAACTTGGAGAAGTAAAAAATAAAATATGGTGGCAAGATCAAATGCATAATTTGAGTTTAGAGCAGCAGCTCAAGAAATATGTGAGTTATTATGGCTTAAGATCATTCTTGATGATTTGAAGGTCAAGTGGCAAAGTCCTATGAAGTTATATTGTGATAATAAGTCTACAATTAATATTGCTCATAATCCTATCCAGCATGATAGGACGAAACATATTGAAATTGATAAGCACTTCATCAAGGAAAAACTTGAAGAATGACTGATTTGTTTATCTTATGTCCCTTCGGGACAACAAGTGGTCGATGTCTTGACCAAAGGGTTCAATGGCAAAAGTTTTCACAAGCTAATTACCAAGCTGGGAATGAAAGATATCTATTCACCAACTTGAGATGGAGTCTTAAGCTGTAAATAGTCATATTGTATGACTGTAAATACATAGGATTTTATTATTTAGGAATTTTTTATTTTAATTTGATTTTAATTACATCCCAAAAATCATTGGATTATAGCCATTAACCCACAAATCGTGGGAATGTAACTTTTCTCCTATTTAGGCTTTGTTTCCTTTTTGTTTGCTTGGATTGCTTTGTGTATTAGCCTATAAATATAACACTATAAAGGACATGCGGACCCCTGGAGTGCCATAACTTGGCACAAAGGGATACTTAAGTGCCATAACTTACAAAATGTACACTTAAGTGCCAAAATCGGAGTAAAAGAGATCACTTGAGTGCCAATCCGCCAAAGTCCGGCCAAAGTCCTGCCAAACGCGACGTGGCATTTTTTTCGTGAAGCGAGCCTAAAACGACGCCGTTTTGCACGTTGACATGGCAAATAATGCAAAAACGGCGTCATTTTGCTTTGGACTGACGTGGTAAAAAAATAATATAAAAATTATTTAATTAAATTTATTTAAAATATTTAAAAATAATAATTTTAAAATTAAATTTAGTTAAAATATTTAAAAATAACAATTTAAAAAAAAAAATTTAAAAAAAAAAAAAAAAAAAAAAGGGGGAGGCGGTTGAGGGATCGCCCTCGCCCGCCGCCGCCGCCGCCCCCACCGCCGTCGCCGCCGGTCTCACCGGGTTGCCGCCCCAGCCGTGGCCCGGCGACCCCGGCCGACCCTCCCCGCCGTCGCCGACCCTTCCCGGCCGCGCCCCCGCCCGCCCCCCCCTTTCCTTTTTTAATTCTTTTAAATTTTTAAAATTTTTAAATTATTATTTTTTAATATTTTAACTAAATTTAATTTTAAAATTATTATTTTTTAATATTTTAACTAAATTTAATTTAATTAATTTTTATATTTTTTTTTTACCACGTCAGCCCAAAACGATGTCGTTTTTGCATTATTTGGCCACATCAACATACAAAATGGCATCGTTTTGGGCTCGCTTCGCCGAAAAAATGCCACGTCGGCGTTTTGGCCAAACTTTAGCCAGAGTGGCACTTAAGTGATCCGTTTTTCCTCGAATGTGGCACTTAAATGTCCATTTATGCACTTAAGTGTCCCTTTGTGCTAAGTAATGGCACTTGAAGCGTTCTTTTGCCCACTATAAAGTAATAGAATATATGAATGAGAATAAGAATCTCTCTATTTTACATTCCATGCTCAGCAATGGGGTGGCCATTGAATTTGCTAGAGTGCAGCTATGGCGGATAAGTTGGCTTAGAGATAGTGCAATTCTATCTTGATGGTTAGAGGATTAGCTTATCCCTTAAGTAGGGAGGGATGTCCTGAGATTCTGGAATATGTTTTGCCAAGGGAGCATGTGAATCAAGATAGCTACCATATTGTAATTCTTTCTTGATTCATAATAATGATAATGTGCTCCTTTTCATCCATGGATGTAGGTTAAGTTGGCTGAACCACGTAAAATTTCGTGTGCATATTTTGACAATTTTTTTTTTTTTTGTGTCCATGGTTTAGGTTAAAAAGAAATGACAAAACAGAAAAAGTAACTAAGAATCATGTTATGTGGTTTTCTTAACCTCAAACTAAAGATTTGTATAAGTAGCAACCAGTGAAGATGGTTTCTATATTTATTTTTTTTTGTGAAAGATAATAAATATATTGAGGAGAGGCCAATTGTACACGAGATCACGGCTTCAAAACTTGCACTCCAAATGAAAAGATAGAAAAGAGTGGAAGGATGCCGTGATGTAAAACCCACGAACACACGGCACACCCTACAATGCAACGCCAAAGACAAGCTCAACATAGACAACCGACATTCAAAACAAAAAGCGACAGCGAGGGAGGAGGGAGGAGAGTAGCCCACGGCTCCAAAGCGAAGAGGCTTCGATAAGGCTACAAGTCCCCGGAGAAAATGATCAGATCAATACCCAAACTTCGTTGCAACCTTCTGTTCCTAAAATTATCTTCAATGTTCCTTAAGGTGATAGCCTTGTCTCAGACCACTTTGAAAAGATGGTTCTTCATGGCCGGGATCGTAAGAGATTGATCTCTGAAGATGATGCTATTCCTATTTTTCCAAATGATATGATAAAGAGCGCCAAAGGAAAAATGGCCAATGCATTTATAAAAATCTTTACTGATAAAAAAAGGTAGCGGCCCAATGTATATTCTCCCTCCAAGACCTGTTGCACCAAGGCAAATTACATCTAGCGGCCCAAAAGAAAGCGACACTAGCCGTGACAACGCAGCCAAAAAATAGATAATCAATCGAGTCAGCCATACCCTTGCAAAAAGCACAAGCCCTACTAGCTATTCTTCCATGAGCAAGTAGGAGAGCTTGGGTGGGAAGCCTGCGATTGGCAATGAGCCAAAGGTTAAGTTGATACCGAGGCAATATGGCATTGTTCCAGACGAAGGCATGTCAGTAGACTCGGGCCCTCTTCCGTCTGACAGAATTCCATGCTGAAGACACCGTGAAATGGCCTGACGGGCTATCCCTCCAGCAACAGCGATCCGAGTTCTGAGATAGGGTCGGGAGTGGAAAACCCCACGACTCAATCATAGCCTTAAGAGCCTGCCAATCGTCTGAGAAGAGATTAGCCACAGAAGCCTATTTAGAGAGCCCTGAACTGTAGATAAGTTAGTCCGAAAAAATCAAGTTCAAAAGCCCCCTGGGGTGCCAATTATCAAACCATAAAGAGGTTGAGAGACCATCGCCAATTTCCCAGAAGAAGGCCTTCCGGAAATCGTTCTTGAGGTTCAACAAGCTCTTGCAAGCCCAGGAACAATAGGTTGGCTTCCTCACTACCCAGAATTTCTTGTTTTTAAGAAGGTGGAATGAATCCATCTGCACCATAGCACCTCCTTGTCTGAAAACAGGAGTCAGATATGCTTCAGCATCACGGCCCTATTAAAGTCTCGGAGTCTCCTGATACCAAACCTTCCCTCCTCTTTTGGAAGGCAAACATCATCTCAAGCTACCTTGGCACCACCTCTACCCAACTTCGGGCCTTTCCACAGGAATTGTCTAAGGATTTTCTCAATTTGGTCCAACACAGCTATAGGTAGAACAAAAACACTCGCCCAGTAGGCTTGTATGGTATGAAGCTAACCTGATGAGTTGAAGTCGTCCAGCAAGAGAGAAAGCGGTGAGTCTAAGACTGGACCCTCGCTGTAGTACGGTTGACAAGGGCACAACAATCTCCTTCACTAAGCCTCGAAGTAATAATTGGAACCCCAAATAACGAATCGGCAAGTTGCCTTCATGGAATCCAAATTCAGAGAGAATCTGATTCCTTAAAGAAGGCGCGCCTCCCACCGAGAATATTTTAATTTTGCTCGGATTTAGATATAAGCCACTCCAAGAGGAGAAGATTTGAAGACCTTCTTTGAGGAGAACTACTGTAGGTAAATCAGCCTCACAAAACAAAAAGACATCATCTGCAAAAAACATATGGGAAAGACTCGTGGCCTTACATCTCTAGAAAAATTTAAACTCCGGTCTCGAAGAGTACCTAACAAAGATTCCTAAAAGCACCTCCATAATCAAAGTGAAAAGATAATGAGAGATGGGATCACCTTGGCAAAGGCCACGGCCACTCACGAAGAACCCATGAAGCTCCCCATTCAAAGTAATTGAAAACTTGGGAGTGCGCACGCAGGTCATAATAAGATGAGTCACCGTCTCAGGAAAGCCAAAAGCCAAAAGAACTCCTTCCAAGAAGTCCCAATCAATTGTATCATAGGCTTTCCTAAAGTCCACCTTTATCACACATTTAGGCAAGTAAGACTCCATATGAAAGCTAGAAAAGAGTTCTTGGGCCATCAAGATGTTATCCCTGATCCGCCTGTCCTTTAAAAAGGCGCTCTGAAAGGGGCTTATCATGCTCTTCAAAACTAATGCCACCCGATTAGCCAGCACCTTGGTAATGCACTTGTAAATAGTGTTGCAGTAGGCGATAGGCCTATAATCATCAACGAAAGTGGCGTTAGGCACTTTAGGAACCAAAACCAAGATGATGTTGTTGATCTCTCTTAGGAGTTTGCCTAAGGTGAAAAAGTCCATGACTACCTCTGTTACGAGAGGTCCAACTGTCCCCCAGTTTTCCTTGAAGAACTCGGCCGTGAATCCGTCCGGTCCAGGGGCCTTTCCCCTAGGCAAGGAGAATAAGGTGTCCCGTACCTCCAATTCAGTGACTAGCCTAGCCAGAAAGGCGATCTAGTCACCCGAAAGAGGGTGCTAGGAAGACCTCCAACTCCCCGATTGAAGGCCTAGCCGGCTCCTCACGTGGCACCAGAAGGTCTTGATAATACTCAACAAAACGTTGTTGTACCAGCTGTGGCTCGATAATCTAGTTCCCTGAGGAATTGAGGACAGAAAGAATTATGTTCCTCAACTGTCTCTTGTTGACATACTAATGGAAGAATTTAGTATTGCGGTCTCCCTCCCTGAGCCACCTAACCCTCGACTTCTGTCTGAAGAAGGACTCCTCCAAGGATCACAAGTCAGCAAAGGTACGGCGTTGATCATTTTCTACCTTGGTAAGATCAACAGAAAAGGGATCCTGCTGCAATCTTGCCTACGTGATCTCTAAAGCTTTCCTTGCTTCTAGCATCTTGGCGGAGATAGTAGATAATGACTCTATTCAACTGCTTAAGCCGGTATTTAAGAGCCTCGAGCTTGGCCACAAGCCTATACATAGGAACTCCCACACCCGGATCTTCCCAGATTTGATTGACAATTGAATTAAACTCTAGGTGCTTCATCAAAAAGTCAAAGAACTTGAAAGGCTTCCTCTAAGGAATCAGGCTAAGCACCTTGACCACTATAAGCATGTGATCCGAGATACCCGGCGCTAGGAAGAACGCTTCCGGGTAGGAAAAGTCAAGGCTCCACTTAGGATTCACCAATACCTTGTCAATCTTTTTGGCCTTTCTGGTAGCCCCCGAGGAAGTAGTTCAAGTGTATCTAAAGCCTACAAATCTCAGGTCTTCCAGTTCGGCCTGCTCCAAGCACTAACCGAATTCATCAAAACAATGGATCCAAGCATCAAAGCTGTGACAGTCTGATTTTCTACTTTTCTTTTCAATTGAGTAAATCGGGTTTTTCATCGACGTGCCTATAGTGCTATTCTCTGAGCCGATCACTTATAAGATAACTAGACTAGTTGGGGGAGTCATTAAGGGATTTTAATGCAACAGGCTTGAGAATTCGATCGAGAATCGAAATCGATCGTGTTTGTGATCGATTTTCTACTCGAATTGAATGAATCTTTTTGTCGACGTGTCTATAGTGCTATTCTTTGAGCCGATCACTCATGAAATGACTAGACTAGTTGGGGAAGTTATTAAGGGATTTTAATGCAATAGGCTTGAGAATTCGACCAAGAATCAACTACTCGACCGTGTTAGTCTGCAAGGGTCATTGCGGCACAGTCGAAAATCTATCATAGACTAAAGATAGGTTGATTCGATTGGAATACGTAAATAGGCATGGGTGATTCCATCTAATTACAAAATTCTCATCAATCGGCACTAAACCGATTTTTAAGTCATTTCGATACCCTATGCTCATAATTGAAACCTCGAGATTTTTACGACAATCAAGAGTCGCCAATGAGTCGAAGATGTATATTGTGGCTCGAAAATAATCGATCATGGGTCATTTGCACCGAAAATTCCCAAAAACTACCCGATAGTTGAGGTTGCGCTAAAATCACATTTGACTGAAATTAACCAAGGAAATGATGCCGACTTTAGAAATTGAGAACCCTAATGTGTCACAATTAATCATGGGAATGTTGTTGCATCTTTTCAAGATTTATTGACGACGGGAATGGTGAGTGAAAATGCAAATGCAGCAAATTAAAGGAATAAGAAAAAGACCATATTTTAAATGGATTGTTAATCCTCAATGTGGAACCATAGGAATAAGAATTATAAGAGTGAATTGAGGGCTTATCTTGGTTAGTAAGGTTATCAAATGGCCAAGTGAAAGAAAGGAAAAAATGAAGGGTAAAGGCAATGAAATTCGGATGCCTTCATGTAAGGGGGAATTCACTTACATTTGAATGTCATTTGAGAGTGATGGGGACTTAGTTTCCATGGAAAAAGGGGGGGGCGGGGGAAGTCATTAGAAATGACTGCAAATTCGAGCCATGTAAACCAAGGGGAATTTTAGCACCATTTGAGTCTCATTTGAAAGGGATAAGCTTGTTTACATGTGGTGGGGCACTTGACAATGAAAGGAGTGAGTTTTTCCATGGAAAAAGTACCAAGGCCCTTGTGGAAAAACAAAAAGGTTGTGGAAATATGGAAGGAGGGACCCCCCATGGTCCTTTTTCTCCCTCTCCTCTCCCCCTTCGTGTGATCCCTTCTCCTCCTTGGTGCCGTGCGCCTACCCTTTTCTTTCTCTCTCTCCTCCTCTCTTTCTTTCCCTTTCCCTTTCTTTTTCTCAGCTGCAAAACCTTTTGTCTTCTTCTTTAAGCTAGTTTATTCAGCCCTTCCTACTCCCTCTTAGACGACAAACCAGCGACCAATAAAATAGAGGAAAGCTCTATTTTGACGTTACAAATTTTCTGGACCCATAGAAGCTTCGACCCAACTACCTTTATGTTTTGCTTCTCTTTGAACAGCTTTTATTTGCTGAGCAACCATCTCCACTAGCAAGCCCACGACCCTCTAAAATCAACACCGCAATTTCCTTTGTTCACCGGAAACTCTTCAGCTCAGTTCACGGCTGTTGTCGCAACACCTCAGCTCATCCCTCCTCCGTTTCAGCTCATCCTCGCAACCGAAGAAGCCAAACCCTTCGCATGTGTTGCCATCCAACTACCGAAGCCACTTCGGTGTCCCGGAAGTCACGGCTTAGCTGCTGCCACTCAGTCAACACCGATAGCTTTGGATTTCTAGTTAGGTGAGTTGTTTTCCTAAGGCTTGATTAGGGGCTGTGTACCTCCGTTTAGGAATGTAAATAAGCTAAGGAAGGTTTAGATGGGATTAAATATAACTTAGTGTTAGTTTAGATAGGTTAGATCGGCCATAGAAAGGCTTAGTATTTGTTTAAATAACAAGCTCAGAACCTCAGAAGATAGTTTAGCCAAAGACAGAGACTGTTCTCTAGAATTGATTTTTAGACATTTGCGGTTTGATATTTTTGTAGACTGAGACGTGTTGCGATTTTGAAGTGATTTGCTTCTGAAGAAATGTTTTAGACCTCTTCAATCATAACATATATTTTTCTCAAGATTTTTGGGAATTTAAAAGAAGAAGATTTTAACTCTGTTATCTTTAAACAGAAAGTCGGACTATACAAGAAATCCTGACCTATTGGGATTCTAGGAGTTTTACTGACCCTTAAGGTTCAATTTCCAAATGGTTTCTTCACAAAAGTTGTTTGTTATATCTTCTAGTTTAACATACTCGAATTTCAGATCAAACGGACCTATTTTGGACCCCGAACTAAGCTGATTTCGGAAAACAGACCATCTGGAAACGGACCCGATTTTGGTGCTGGATTGAGTGAATTACTGGGCCGAATCCAGAGGGATCTGGGTCTCTATGTCTTCATGAAAAACATTTGTTTACGTGTTCTTTGTCACATGTTCAAGTTTGAGAATTTTTCGAACTCGATTGAGTTGATTGCTGGTGTTAAACTCGGGAAGTGCGCAAATGGACAGTTTTTGCCGGTTAGAGCAGGTAGTAATGTGTGATTGTTTTTAATGACATGCTTGCTGGAAACTTGCTTATTTAGTGGTAAGACTGAGGTGCACAATTAATTATTGAATTGTTAAATTGGATAAATGCGTATGCTACATGAGAATCCGTCATGAGCCTTTGAGGTCGGATGCTCCTCCTTCAGGAATTGCCCAAGTCAACGAATGCCGGTCGCAATGGATGTTGGACCGATGCTCCTAATCGTAATGCCGTCTAGATATAGACGTTGTCGTGTTCAATGGTGTGAGACGATGCCCGGCCATGCTGGATGACAATTATATGTTGGGTAGACCATATCTAGTAAATTGAAATTTGTCGAGACACATGAATGATTGAACTTGAGAGACCTAATTAGGAGACGGAATTGTGTGGTGTGGTGTGGGACATACCATAACAATTTAGTCTGGTAATTGAGGGCTCGTACTATTGTGTTGATATTTACATTCCTGCATATACATCTATGGAAATATTAATATGATATATGATCTTGACACTGTTATGTATGATTTGATTGATACTAATGTGAAGGGAAATGTTAAGGTTAAAAGAGTTGTGAGAAACATGACTAGGTTGCATGTAGAGTATACTCTTCTCCTAATCGAGATTTAGGATATGAACTCGCTGAGATGTGATCTCAACCCGTTGTGGGATAAATTTTTCAAGTCCCTAAGTGGAGACTTTTCAAGAGAAGTGTAGGAGTTGGCAAGAAGTGAAAGCTAGGTTTATGTTCGGTTGCTATAAAAAGTCGATGGATCTTCCATCTAGTTTGGACAATGGGTGACAATTTACCCTTTTGTTATCGAGAAGTCTGACGGGATCGCCAAGGGACCCTGTTCCCATAGACGAGGAGCTCGAAGCGTAGATAGCCTAGAAGCTCCTCTTTTTGAAACAGATCCATGTCATGTTAGACTTTTATGTATATAAACACTCTTGTAAAAATGTGTGTTTAGTGTAAATATAATCCTATGTTTGCTATCCCGTCTCTATGTTGTTTGGAGGTTATTATTATTACATTTCGCTTGCGCAAGAAAATGAATAGGTCGGCAACCATTCCTGGGAGGTTGCAAAATTTTCTTAATTGACCAATGAGGGATGTGCATGTGCTCGAGGTTCGAGTTGTGACAACGTTAGTCTACAGGGTCATTGCGGCACGCCGAAAATCTATCGAAACCGGAAATAGGTCGACTCGACTAAATATGTAATTAGGCCGGGATGATTCCACCTAATTGCAAAATTCTCGTCGATCGGCACTAAACCGATTTTTCTGTCGTTTTGGTACCCTATGCCCGCAAGTGAAACCTCAAGATTTTCACGATAATTAAGAGTCGCCAATGAGTCAAAATGTACATTGTGACTCGAAAATAATCGATCACGGGTCAATTGCACCAAAAATTTCCAAAAACTACCCGATAAGTTAGGTCACGCTAAAATCACGTCTAATTGAATTTAACTGCGAAATTTAATTCGATTTCAGAAATTGAGAATTTTATCGTGTCACAATTAATTCTAGGGACGTTGATGCATTCTCTCAAAACCTTTTGACGAATGTGAAATTTTGATGGAAAATTCAAATTACATCAAGCAAAGTGAAATTGGAAAAAAAAAAAAAAGGTCGTAATATAAGGGGATTTTGGTCATTAATGAGGAACCTTAGGAGATGGGAATTATGAGAATTTAAATAAGACTTTATCCTTGTTAACTAAGGTTAAGAACTGGTAAAATGAAAAAGAGAAAAGCTAATAGAAAGGAGGCCAAATTCGGATGTAGACACACCACAAGGAAATCCACCACCATTTAAGTTTCATTTGAGAAGGATAAGATTGCTTTGAAGTGGTGGGCCACATGAAAGTGAAAGGAGCTTAACTTTCATGGAAGAAGGACCCAAGGCTTGTGGAAATTGGGGAGGGGGACCCTCCGTGGTCCTTTTTCTCCTTCTCTCTCTCCCCATTGGCGCATATCCCTCCCCCTTTGTGCCGTCCGACTACCCCTCTTTCTCTCCCTTGCTCTTTCTTTCCTTTTCATTTCCTTTTTTCAGCCGTAAAGTCCTTTGTCTTCTTCTACTTTAAGCTGTTCTGTTCGGCCTCCCCTGTTTCTCCTTAGACAACAACCCAGCAGCCAAAAACAGAGGAGAGCTCTGTTTTGGCGTTGCAGATTTTCTGGACCAGCAGTATCCTCATGTTCCGTTTCTCATTTGTGTGGCCTTTTAATCACCTCTCAACCGTCCTCACCAAATGGCTCTAAGCGATCCACAAAAACCAACGAGATTTCTACATCTCTTTGCCGAAAGCTCAGCGCCGCTACATACGACTACTGAAGTGTTTCCACCGCCCATCCCGCCTCGATCTCGATTCACCGCCCTCACTGGAAGCAACCATCCCTTCGCCGCTGCTGCTGCCTAGTTGCCGGAACCCCTGCTGCACCAGTGCAGCCCGCTAGTCAACTAAACAACTCCAAGGTGCCGCTGCCTCGCCTCCAAGGAGCTTACCTTGTCGCTGCTTGGCCTAGTCTAGCCGAGAAGCCTGCTTTTGAGTAGTAAGCCGAGGGCCTTGTTGGCCTGAACAAGGGCCATCCGGAGGTGATCCGGTGCCTCCTTGGACCGAGACCTCGCTACCGCCGCTCCGTCGTCGTCGGGGTCTTTAGCTTTTAGTTTAGGTGAGTCAAATTCCTAATTTCTGATTAGGGGTTGATTACATTTCCTTATGAGTAAGATTAAGTTAAAATAAGATTAGAAACTAATTTAGTTAGGATAATGACTAGTTAGATAGTTAGTTGAGATGAGACTAGATAGTTAGACTATATAGTTAGGTTGGTTAGACTATTTAGTTAGAGACTTAAATATATAGTTAGGTTGGTTAGACCATTTAGTTAGAAACTTAAATATTTAGTTGAGACTAGATAGTTAGACTATATAGTTAGGTTGGTTAGACTATTTCGTTAGAGACTTAAATATATAGTTAGGTTGGTTAGACCATTTAGTTAGAAACTTAAATATTTACTTAAATGCGTAGACTAAAAGGTTATTGTAAGGCAACAGTTTAGTCGAACAATTTTATAATTGGTTCCAGTTGCAATCAAATTGAATTGATAGTGAAAAATTATAAATGGAAATTAATTAAATAATTAAATTTAATGATTTAATTACAAATTAATTAATTATTTAATACATTTCGGAAATTATACCGGGATAACCAGTCACTGGAATTTTGTGCTGATTTCAGTAGTAGCTCAGTTTATACAATTGATTGCTAAATTGTGAAATTGAATGACGGATGTTGAAATTGGGTATTTGTCTCGATCAATGAAAATTCGGTATTTAAGTTGGAAAATACCAAAGGCAGAACTTTTGTTACCAAAAGCGGGGCTTTAAAAGAGGAATTATCAAATTTTCTGGATCATACTGATCGTGTATATGCCCACAATTATTTTACAATGTATTTCTAATATGAAGAAAATAGGTCGATCACCATTTTAATTGAGGCGTCTGAGTGCAATGCACGGTGTTCTAGGCCGAAATTGAATGAATGCATGAATGATGAGATGCCATCACGAGCCTTTGGGCTGGACGATGCTTCTTCGAGAATGCCCCAAGTTAACGGATGCTAATCTCAGTGGAGGCTCGACCGATGCTTCTTTGAGGAATGCCGTCTAGATGTAGACGTTGCCGTGCTCGATGGTGTGACACGAAACCTAGTTAAGCCAGAAGATTGCTAACTATTGAGTCGCCTGTGACCGATGGGTCATAATCAATTGGAACGCATGAATGATTGAGATTGAGGGGTCTAATTAAGAGAAGAAATTGTGTGGTGCGGTATGGGACGTACCATAACAATTTGGTCTAGTAGTCGGGGCCCATGAATCGGTGACGATATATATTTATATGTGTATACATGTCGAGATGTTCCACTGATGCCTAATTTCAATATAATTATATACAAATTTGAATGGTACTGACATGGAGGATAGACACAAATGTTACATGAGTTTTGGGGAGATATGGTTAGACTACATGCGAGTGTACTTTTCTCCTAATTGGAATTGAGGGAATGGACTCGCTGAGATATCGTCTTACTGGTTATTGTATAACTATTTTCAAGTCCCTAAATGGAAGATTGTCAAGCAAGGTGCAGGGGTTCTCAAGAAGTGAAGCTTAGGTTTTTCTTTAGTCTCTGTTAGATGTCGACGAGTCTTCCGTCTAGTTTGGACAATAGGTGACAGTTCACCCTTTTGTTATCGAGAAGTCTCGACGGGATCGTAAGGGACTCCAGTCCCATGGACGAGGAGCTCAGAGCATAGATAGCCTATAAGCCTTTTTTTTTTTTTTTTTTTTTAAATAGAGCCATGTAGTGTTGGACTTCTCTGTATATAGGTGTTGTTGTATTATAAGTGTGTTTTGTGAAAATATCGTCCTACATTTCTATCCCACTTTTGTGTTGTTTGGAGATTGTTATTACGTTTCCATGTATACCATAAACTGAATGGGTCCGATGACAATTCCTGGGGCGTTGCAAATTGTATTGACCACCGAGGGATGTGCATGCGCTCGAGATTCGAGTCGTGACAAGAGCCACCAACACGGTCAGAAGGGTCTTTAATAGCATTGAAGTCCCCAAAACTAGCCAGGTTGAGTTATGCAAATCAATGCTCCAAGGATCAAGTCCTCCCACAAAGGTCTCCGAGCTAGCGAAAATGAGTGATCGCCATAGATAAAAGACACATAGCAGACCACCTCGGAATCCAATCACATGAGGTTCCCATGAACCGCCTGCTTAGTAATTGCAAAAGCTTCAAACTTAACCCGTGAAGGATCCCAACCAACCCAGATCCTACCCTTAGGGGAGAACTCATAGTTTGCAAGCCAGCACCACTCTCTGATCAATCCCCCATAATTGGAATTGAAGAGATTCTGTGGCACATTCGTTTCCAATAAACCAACAAAGAACAAGTGGTTTGACAAGACAAGGCTTTGGACCTCCGCCTAGCTTCATGAGGGCAACAAGGCCCCTAACATTCCAGCAACTTATATACATATTTACAAAAGGGGAGGGGAGTCGAAAGTTACCTCCTCGTTGGAAGCTTGCATCGGCTGGGAGGTGGGGCAACTCTAGCCAAAGGAGAAGGAGGGTCTGGACAGAGAGCCAATAGCTTGTCCTAGATGGTCTCGATGTTCCTTCTAGCAGGTGGAGCCTTCGACGACAAGCATAAAGATAGGAGGTCATCATCCGAGCTGTCTAACCGATCGGCGGAAGCATTCGAATCATGGTGCGGGCTGAGTGGGTCAGCCGTCGAGGCTTCAACAGGGCTGATGGGGTCCTCCTCTCCATCAAGAACAGGGGCATCCGTCTTAATAAGGATCTGCAGGCCTCTAAGGGACCTACGAGTTGAGGTCGAGGGCAGAGACTTCGCAACCGTAGTAGCATTTTGCTTGGTCGACTGCTCCTCATCACCTAAGCTAACCGAAAGGGTCGGAGCAAGTTCCCTAGGAGGAGGGGACTTCTTTTTCTTTCACCTAACCTGTTGCCACTCCAATTCATGCTCTCGAGAGCCCTCCACCCTCGTTGGAATAGGATCGGGGTGACTGCTCGCTGCAGGAGGGGCGGGGCTGGTCCGAGCCTACTGTAGGCCCACCTCAGATCTAGGGACGGCTGGAGAGTCCGCACAATTGTGTCCAAAGGTGCCATACTTCAAGCATTCAGCCGGTTTCCACTCATATTCAATGGCAATTGATCGAGACACTTCATTCAACTTCACATTAGCCAAAGAGACCCTAGGCTGGTTAACTTGGAACTCAACACAAACCCTTGCAAAAGAGATCATTCACATTTGCTCCGTGCGTTGATCCACATAAAGAGGTTTACCAACAGTGCTTGCATGGCACTAATCGCCGATGCCGACCATAGGTCGAGAGGGAGATTCTTCAAGCAGATCCAAACGGGCACCGAGGTTTGCTTTTCCCTCTTCAACTCTAGAAGAGGTTTCCATTGTTGCAAGATGAGAGGGAGTCTTGCAATGGTTGTAGGGGTGCGTTTGGGAGTAGCTTCTCAAGGCTACTTTGAAGCCCCAAAGATCTTTGGGCCAATGATGGGGTGTTTCGCAAAAAAATTTCAAAGCCTCTTTGCAAAATGTCAGCCTTGTGAAGGCTGAAAGCCCAAGACAGGTTGGGGGCTGCCTTGGGCTTTCAACATGCCAAAAATGCTGAGCTAAGGAGATAAAAAAAATTTCTTCCTAAATTATC
Organism: Eucalyptus tenuipes; assembly: GCA_014182365.1. Classification (NCBI taxonomy): domain Eukaryota; kingdom Viridiplantae; phylum Streptophyta; class Magnoliopsida; order Myrtales; family Myrtaceae; genus Eucalyptus; species Eucalyptus tenuipes. The sequence goes on along the minus strand of CM024539.1, from coordinate 14,149,348 downwards.
CTCGTTGATTTTTTGTTTTTCCAATTTTGCCCTCTCATCGTCTTCTTCTTCTTTCGCGAGTGGGTACTGTTCATCTTCTTCACGGAGACAACCTTGCCCACGCCAGTGCCGTGCCCACACCGGCCACTATGCCGGCAACCCTCAACCGCGCCAAAGACCACCCGCACCGGCGAACCCGTGAGCCCTCTACTCATCGGCGCCAACCGCCAACCCCGCCGCCACCGTCGCTCCCACTAGATCGAACCCGAGCGACCGCTACCCCTTCGAACCGAAGCCCCCCCTGCAAAGAACCCTCTACAAGGCGGATCGCGGCTCGCGCGCCGATCTCGCTCAATGACCGCGTCACCGCCGATCGCCTTGCCTTCGCCCCGACACCTTCGTCGCTCAGCAACTCGCAACCTAGTGCTTAAGGCCCTCACCACTCGACTACTGCTGTCCCGATCTCGCTGCTTGAGTGCCTCGACACCTGTAGATCTGAGCTCGCCTCCGCTTGACACTGTCGCCGCCCAGTAGCCCGCGACCTAGCACCTGACTCCGTCGCACCTACCGACGCTTCCACTCGCCGTTTGTAGGACCTCCGCCTCGGCCAGCTCGCCTCCGCCGCGCCTCGCCCACCATCCTCCGCTGGTCATCGACCCCGTGCCCCGCCGTGACGCCGGTTTTCCCCTTTCTGAGCCCGTCGCCACCGCACCTTGGCACCACCGCCCGCGAGTGGTTGCCGGCGAGGTACTCCCGCGACTTCGATGCCCTGGATCTAGGTCGCGACGACGTCGTGTGACCTCGGGCGACCTTTGCCGATGGTCTTCTGGGGTCAGCGGGGTCGCCGGAGGTCGCAGCCGTCGTGTGACCTCGGGCGGCCTTTGGCGGTGGTCTTCGGGGGTCGCTCGACCCCGGGCAGCCCTCCCCAGTAGTCTCCGGGGCTACCTGAGTCAAATGTCGACTGCCGGCGACAAATTTCGATCGCCGGCAGCTACCTACCCTTGCCGGTCAATTTTTTTTATTTTTCTTTTGATTATTTTTTTTATCACAAAAGTCATTTGTAAATGTAATTCCCCCAAACACCATTTTGTTCAAAGGTACTTCATAAAAAGGGCTTTCAAATTACAATTTACCAAACGGTTTGTAGATTTTGAAAAACACTTTAACTCAAAGCGTCTTTACATTTTCCTAAAGACTTTCCCCAAAAGCCTTCCCAAACGCACCCTAGGTCTATCCTCCAATATCTTCCTCCGGAAAGTAGGGTCGGGGATGCAGAAGAAGAAAAACCCGATTGTCCGCGAAAATCTCAAGAAGCTCCGCCCCCAATTGTGTTTAAGAGAATCCTTAGGAGCTGGAAAGGCAACCTCCTTCCCACAAAGTATTCAACGAGGCATTCATGCTACTTGGGATCCACCGCATCGAGCACCTCCTCGGATAGATTAACAGCCGGGACATTGTCCTCAAATGAAGGGGGAACGTAGGTCAGATCGTACCCCTTAGTTGCAAGCTGAGCAACGTTCGCCCACGACCCGGGAGGTGGGGGTTTGGAGTTTCCCGACTGCTTCTGCGAGGCTTGAGGCTGCTTGGACGTCGACCTCACACGACTACGTCCTCTCGAGCGTCCTCCCGGGCCGAGGCCTTGGGGTGATCTCGGTTCAGCGTCGCCTCTACTGTAGGGGCCTTTCCCCGTGAGCAAGGACGACTGGGCCACCAAGTTTTGGGAAGAAATGCTTAGTCCCTTCTGAGTACCCGCACCCATTTGGGCCATATTGCTCGGTTCACCCACCACAGCAGGTGAAGCAGCCATAAAACAGCAGCAACCAGCACTAAAACCCCCCGAACAGCCCTCTACAGTACAGGCAAAGCGGAGGGGGGTCCATACCAGGGCAAGGCAGGGCAAGATCTTCAACGGGTTGAGGAGGGATACTGAGGATTGTAATCTCCACAGCAGAGATGCTTCGGGCCGCTCCGGAACCCAGCACGAGCAGAACCAGGCGAAACAGAGCAGCAAATCGCGCGCTAGGGCAGAACCCCTTTCCACTAACAGCACCAAGCAGAGCAAGGCTTATGTGGGAAAAGGAGGGGTGCTGAGGAGTCACAAATCCCAGCAAGGGCCGCCGAAAGAGCTTCGGCACCCAGCACGAACAGAACCAGGGCCGACAGAGCAGCAAATCGATCGAAATTTAGGGAAAGGCAGATGTCGACTAGGGGGCAAAACAGAGCAAACCGCTCGGTGAGGACAGGAGGAAGGTCATATGAAGCTACCCTCCAAATCTCGACCGAAACCAATGGCTACAAACTCCGGGACGAGCAGAAGAACAGACGGGATGAACAGAAGGTGAGTCGCGCCCTAGAGAGAATCCCGGTGAACAGTAAAGCGAGAATGCACAAATGGCCCTCCTCTAAAGGACGAAGCAGAAATTTCTCTATTTAATGCCAAATACTCAAAAAGTCATGGCTTGTAATTAATGTTTAAAATGAGTCATGGTCATGAGTCATGATTTTGTAATTAATGTTTTAGGATGAGTAATGGTTGAAAGACATAGGTGTCTTAGTATGAATATGTTTTTGTGAGGTAATATTATGCTTGTGTCACTAGTGATATAATCTTGTATGTCTTTCTTTTCCCTTATGATATAAAGGCTTCTTTTTAAAAATATGCCGGCAAGACTAGTCTTCAACAAAAAAATTGTGTATTTGTGTGCTTAGACTATGCAAAGTTAATTCCCCATTTTCTCTTCAAATTCATATCCGCTATTAGAGATTTTAAAATGGTAAAATAGCACCTTATCCTGATCATATGCTCTACACTCGAAAGATCTCGTGAATCAAAAATTGAGGCGAACAAGTCTTATATTTGAAATAAAAGTTTAGCTAGATGTTAAAAATTTGTTCAATAAGGTAAGGACCAAATGCTCATATGGGTTTTGGTGCCGAAGGGTAGATGAACAAATTCATATATAGGGAAGAGTCAAATTACTTTAGTTATTTTGCAAAGAGATGATATTTTATTTCAAGTCAGTATTTCTATTACAATAAAAAGGATGACAAACTATCATGTGCTATTTAATTCTCAATTGAAATTATTACCATGTGCAAAACCCAATAATGAAATATAAAATGAAATTAGCTTAGATCTACAAAGACATAGTAAACTCTATTTATTAAAAGGCCATGTCTAATGCTTATTTAGTAGTCGTTTATAGATCATTAACTTAATAGTTATGGATTAATAGACTTTGTATAAACTGAATGGTGGGATAATATAATCCAGAGACGATAGAAATGGGGATAGGAAGTTTTCGTTGCCTTCGTCTTTAAGGGTGAGGACCTTGTCGCAGATAATAATAATAAAGGCTACTAGAAAGCTATCTGAGTTCATCACCGTCTCTTTCCTTGCCATCAATTCATGCACGTAGTTGAATTCCCTCTTCATCCCTATGCAAGCCAAATGAGAGCATAAATCCCAATCTTTCAAAGAGTTCTCAATTTTATTCTAAACTTCCTTCAAATTTATTTCAAATATTCCGTTACATTCATTCTCAAATTCTGATTTACCCTTAAAGAAAGAAAGCTTATCTAGTATTATTTTTAATTGAAGGGAGAATATTTATTAGGTTATTTTCAAAATACAATCAAAATTTTTGGTATGAAGAGGAAGTTAAAAAAATCTGGGTCTTCTATAAAGATGGTCTAAATTGCAATGCTATAAATACTTAAAGGGTGAAAAGGGCTGGAGGTAATTAAATTGATTTTTTTTTTTTGCTAGTTTTGGGATAGATTTGATTAAAATCTGAAAGGTGGGGATTTACTTTAATAACATAGAAAGGGTAAGGATAAAATTGGGAGAGGAGAAAAGGTGAGCACAAATCGTATTCACCGTTTGTTTTAATAACGAAAATGAGGGCATATTATGGATAAAGAAAGATTTATTGAACTCACATTACGATTGTTTTCAGATTTTAAATAGTTATTAGACGAAGAAAGTTGTCCTTGGGATATTAAGAAAAAGGACAACTTCCAATAAAAGACACGGCCTTATATACTTAGCAAAATTTCAATGCAATTTTTTGAACCATCGATAAAAGTTACAACGTTTTACAACTAGGACAATTACAAACTATCTTTCAAACAACACAGCTTTGATATGGATAAGAAACTAGAAAATCAGTAAATGAAGGAGAGCCATCATCCCCATGTGGAGCTTTGAGCTTTCCTATTGTTCTTCTTTTCACTTAGGGCTAAATGGCTTTATTTTTTTTTTGAATAAATTTCGCAAAATAAACATCTTGACTTTTATTTAGCCCGAAATACTCGAAAGTTTCATGTAGAATCTTACATGATATTTTTATAATTTCTTCAATAAAAGCAATTAATAATTCAGGTATGATTGCACAAGAATCTAAACTATCCTGCTACTCTTTTATTTTTGTTTGTTTAAAATGATTTTGTATTTTGCAAAATGTCTATATTATTTTTTATTAAAATTTTTCGCTTATAGCTTTACCTTTACATACATGAATCATCGGATTGCTGGCATGAACAATAAAGTATATGTGTTATATGTCATGACCGGCTCGATATATTCAGCTGAAAGAAAGTAGCTGGGCAGACACGATTTTTAAATTAGAATACGAGGACTTAATTTCGTCATCCCTAAACTTATTAAATCCAGATAACAATATTTTAGTTATTTCGAAATTCCGGCGGGACACGATCACAACAACTCAGGACACGTATTTACGCAATGAATGACGGAAGGCACCGTGCGCGATTCATGCAACGGTCGGAATTGGCAGCCCACCGACTTTCCTGAATCAAACCGTCAGCAGATCACAGCCGTCCAATCACGACGTTATCGACGGTCGATCCGAAGTCGGTGTATCCACCCTCCTCATTGGGCGTTTCTGGTTCTGCTCGCGTTCCTCTCGTCTCTCTCGCCATGGCGTCTGGCGATGTCATCTTCTTCCGGAGAGAAGAAATAGCGATGATCCCGATTGAGCGTTTCTCCGTCGGCCTTTCTCCTTTTTGGTTTCCGTTTCTTGATTGATTTTTGATCGGGGATCGATTGCTTTCTCGGTCTGATTTTGTGAAGCGTCTTCTGGTTGCAGAAAACGCAATGTTGCGGAGATTTTTTAGGGTTTGGCTTGGCTTACGATGCCTATTTGGTTATCGGAATTATTCGGTCTACGCCTCGTCCTTTGATCGCTTAGGGATTCATCGACCAATCGATTGATCTTTGCGTTATTGTTTTGACCACCTTATTCTGGATTCTTGTCGTTCGTTGAATTGGCAGCGTGGCTTCTTTCTTTCCTCTTGGATCATATCGCTTGACGTCAGAGGATGTCGTTACGGGAAGTGTTTGGTTTAGCGCTTCTCCTTTGACCCTTTATTGGTACAGTGACCGATCGATCTTTCCGTTATTTGGTGAATTCACAGTTGGCTTCTTTCCCCTTGGGGCGAAACTGCTTGTTTGAGGATGTCAAGGACGATGAATACTATGATCACACCGGTCAGCTTGTTTCCTAAAGCACGGGTGTTTGGGCTTTTTCGAGGACTGTTGATCATTTTGCTTTCATCTTTTTGGTTGAGATGATGAAAGTAGTCTTTCAGGCGATAGGCTGAAATTTGCTGGTCTTGATTGGAATTTTGTTCTTCTGTTTTTTTGTCTTTTGGGGGGTTGATTATCGTCTAGTCCTGATCCTCTCACAGGTCGGAGTTTTGCTAAGACTTGACAAGTGGTGATCTACCGCGAGCTGATGATTGTATGAAATTTGACAAGCTCTATTGTCTCTCGAGGCAGTTATCGGCTTGAATGAAATTTGTTCTCCAGTCCCATAATTTTCCGATTAATGTGAAACACGATTCTCATTCCTTCGGAGGTCTGTGTTTGGTCAATGTATGATCTGTGATGGTTCTTTCTTTGCAAGGTGTACCCGCCACAACAGATCAGTATCCAATACGGATCCACTTGCTGGTGTGTCCTTCCTAGAAGTAGTCCCTCCCTTATGTCCGCATCCTTCAGTCTCATCATGCGTCTATGATTGTGCATGCGTTCCTCAATCAGCTGACACACTTTGAGAAGTACTCTTCAGAGGAGACATCATTCCTGAAAATGCACTCCTGACCTTTCTTCTTTTCTTTTTATTTCTTGATTGATTTTAAAATCTGTCTGATTCTATTTACGCTATGTTATTTTCCAAAGGTGACACCTGGCCTCTTTGGGATTCTGCCATGTTGTGGGCATCATTAGGGTTATCGCTTCTCTGACCGCTGGTTGATTCATCATTGATTGATCTTTCCATTGTATTATGAGCTGATTCTGGCATTAACAATTCCTTGAATCAGTGATGGCTTCTTTCTTCTTGGAGCAATCATTTTTTCTGAGGATGTTGTCTAAGGACAATGAATACAATGCAACTGGTCAGTCGGTTACCTTGAATACAACGTTTGGTTTTTTGGAGGACTAATGATCTATCTTGCACTGTTTGTGGTTGAGCTGATGATCTATAGAAGCTTTTGTCTTCAGGACAAACGATGGACTGAAATTTTGACCACCTTCTAGGCTTCTTTTACGGATTGAAAGTCTTACTGGATTTGACAGCTGGTGATCCGTTGCCTTTTCCATCGGGCTGAGTTGATAATTGTTCGAAATTGGATGAGCTCCTGCTTCTCGGATTTCGGGCAGTTATTGGTTTGAATGGAACTTGTCCTTTACATCTGTTATTTCTTATTTAATCCGAAACATTAGATCTAGTTCTCTTCCCTTTGCAGATCAGAGTTTGGCCGAGGCAATACTTTATGTCCCCAAGTTCGATATGGAGTGTCTACGATCAGTGATGTTCTTTCTTGCTGCATAAGCATCAATTTCTAATTTGTCTTCCACTTATGTTATCATCTAATTAAGATGGTTATCATCTAGTTGAGGTGGAATGATCAGATGTTCTCTTTTCTTTGTAGGTTATAGTTTGGTCAAGGCAATACTTTACCTTGTCAATTTTCAGATGGATTGTCTGTGATCAGTGATGATTCTTTCTTGCTGCGTAAGAATTAATTCATAGGACAAGCTCTCCTTTTAGAGTTCTTTCGTGTGTGAAAAGGTCTACACATGCTCTAGCCAGTTTCTCTTCATTCTTATCTGTGTTTTACGATCACTAATTGGATCTCGTAAATCATGGAGATATCATATGTAAGGTGCATGTATCATGCTCTTCTTCCCTATTTCGGAAATGGCTCCTGACATTATCTAGTTTGCCTCGCCTTTCTTTTTACACAATTTCTGTGTTTTCTCTTGGTGCAGAATAAGAGGTCATTTCATGTTCTTTCCGAGCAAGAGGTTGTTTGAGTTGGTTGGACTCAGTCAGTGGCCATATAGATTGTCTAAATTGTAGGTTTTCTTTGGTATCGGGTCTGTGAAGATTGCTAACAGAATTGGTTTTACTTCAGGGCATACTGGTAGGATCTTATTTTGAAATGACGTGCTTCAGATATTTATCACGATTTGAATTTTTAATCTTTCTTATTTTGTTTATATTTCTTAATGGATGATGATAGCTGATATCAGTTGTTCTTCGGCAGATTAGAACCTACTTTATCTTTGTGATTGGATTGGAAACTTTTGATTCGTATGTTTTACCTTTTTCTTTGATGGAATTATCCTGCATGTTATTTATCATGGACCTTTTCCTTTCAACATACTTTGTTACACATTTGGAAGTACATTTATTGCATATGCATTTGTTTTGACTTTGTGTGTATGTCTGCTTGAATTTTGTGTAAATAAAATGTTATATATGGTTTATTTGAAGAATTTTTGTCAGGTTTCTTGTTTATATTTTATTGAGATTGATGTTGTCTGGATGGTGATTTCCTATGCTGATATGTTATTTTTGTGTGATCTGTTGTCCTTTTTTCTCTATGTTATTTGGAACTTGCAGGCTACATTCTTTTCCAAAAAACATTTGTTTTCGACACTGTTTTTTGTGGTAGCATTTACCTTTTGCCAAAACTTTACCAAAAGTATATCATGTAATGTTTTGACATAAAGCAGTGTTGTTGGATGGTTCATCAATAGATTGATATTTCCATTAAATTGTTTATCAAGATGATTATGGATTTCGGGGATTGGCGGTTGCATCTTTCCTCTTGTAGCAATCTCTTCATCTGAGCATGTTGTCCAAGAATGACAAAGCTGGTCACTTAACATAGAATAAGGTGCTTGGGCTTCTTGGAGGAGTGGTGATCTGTTATGCAGTCTTTGTTTTCTTGAGTTCTGAAGTAGTCTCCTCTTATCAAATCTTCAGGATGAGCGAATTTTGAGGATTTCTAGGCATTTTGTAGTTTTGATTTGAGTTTTTCTTTAGTTGATTATCTTCGGGGAGCAGTGAGATAATTATATTGAGTTCTAATTCCTCAACAAGTTGATGTTTTGCCAGGTTTGAGAAGTGGCGATCTATAGCCTTCTTCTGTAGGGTGAGTTGATGATTGTTTGAAATTGGACAAACAGCCATTTTGTGGATCCTAAGAGGTTGGTCAATTATTACTTAGAATGATGGAGCTTTTCTCAAGTTTGATGATCTATTCACATCTATCTTCAGTTGGGTTGGTGTATGGGCAGTGTCCTTGATCATCTTGAGGACCGGTGAAAAATTGCTGAGTGCATGCTTTGTTTGAAATTGGATAAGCTTCCACATCTTGGATTTTGGTTCTTTTGATGTCCTCACTCTCTATCCTCACTCTATATGTGTATATGGATCAATCTGTAATCAATTAATATTTTGGCCACGCTATGATAGGGTGTGCAAGAACGAGCTTGACTTATGCTTTGAGGCTTTGAAGTTTGCCATGAGATCTCTGATTGTCATTGGATGGCCTCTCTATTGGACATAGTTGCAAAAGGAGAGTACTAAGTCTCCTTAGTTGCAATGAGATATCTGTATGAGTTTGCTTAGCCGTCATTTTCCACTGCTGTAATACTTTCTTCTGGCACTGTTATTGTTGGGCAGAGTCTACAAGTGAGGTGTTTTTATGTGAGATGGGTTATTTTTTGTTTGTAGTGCCACCTTGAGGGCCTAAATTCTGAATATTTTTGGTTCTCGTAGATCCATGGGACTATGAAGGCTTTTTTGCGAGGACCTAAGTTATACTCCGTTGCAAACTGTTAGCATCTCATTCTGAAAAGATGAACTGGTGCTGTGCTTGTGCCTGTTTGCTCTTAATAACATACACCACGTAGGTTCCTTTCATAACTAGAAGGTCTCTTTGTTCTCATGTTTAATGATTGGCATATGTGATGAGGCCTCACATGGGGATGTTGATGGGACAGCCGTCTAGACATAACTTCCCTTGGCATTGCTTGCGCTGTAACCGGTTCTCTCCCTTTTGCTGATTCTCTTGTTTCTTATTCTTCACAAGCTGGTTGTTTTGTGTATGCCGTCAGCAGACATGGCTGGTCCGGCAGGGAAGAGCAGACACTTAATGCTTGGTTGGCATGTTTGTCAAATTTTGTAGTTTTTTTTTTTAAATGGGTGAGGAGACAACTATCCTGCAGTGAATAAGCTTTGGTTTGAGGTTTTAACATATTTACTGAGCATGGACCCCTTCTGATCTCTGACGATACCCTAATGTATGACGGGTGAAATTCTACTTCGTCTCTATGATCTAAATTTAATAAAGCACTGCTGTTTAGGGCTATGAATTTATACATTTCCAATTTCATCGTGAATCTTTGCGAATGACGATCTGTCGACCAGATATTTTAATTCATGGTTCTTCTGTATCTCTTTCTCATAAGCTTGACAATGGTTGTTCAAAGTCATCTTCCTTGTAATTGGAGATACTAGACGGTTGCCTTATGATCGGTTTCATTTGCTTGTGTATTTGCTTCGAAGGGATGAATTTTGAAGCATTTGGTTAGGTTTATCTCCAGAACAATGCTTGCGAAGGCTCTGATTTTATACAGAAAGCTTATCAATGTTATTAAGGTTCAAGTCTCCCTCTAATCATATCAACTAATTTTGTGGCTTCCATGCTATACGGACTTATTGGTGCTTGTTCCAGTTTAGAGTGATCCAACTAAGGACGGTGTGAGGATGCCAATTGGTCAGAACTGTTAGGAAATGTTCTTGAGTTGGGAAGGCAGGAGGTTATTATTTAATGCAATTATGTTTATGGGTGAAACTGAAGGGGCATACAACAAACTTGCAGTGAATGAGGCTTTGATCTGAGGTTTTAACATTTCTGGTGAGCACAGAGTTCAGTCTTCTTCCCCTTCTGATTTCTTATGATGCCCTAATGGATGGTGGGTGAATTTCTACTTTGTATATGTAATCTGATCTAAGCATCAAGCATAGCTGTTGAAGGTCTTTAGGGCTATGAATTTATAGATCTCCAGTTGCATCATGATCTTTTGCCAATGGTGATCCGTTGTCCAGATTAATTCGTGGTTCTAGTGTTGGCTCTACAAGGATTGTTTGGAGCCATCTTCCTTCTAATCAGAAATATTAAACTTTTGCCTTATGATCGGTTTCATTTGCTTTGGTATTTGCCTTGAAGGCATGAATTTTGAAGCATCTAGCTGGGTCTATTTCCAGAACAATGCCGGTGAAGGCTCTGATTTTATGCAGAAAGGTTTATCAACGTTATTAAGTTTCAGGTCTCCTTCTGATTATATCAACTAATTTAGTGGCTTCCATGCTATACGGATTTTTTGGTTGTCAACCGGTGCTTGTTCCAGTTTAGAGAGATCTCACTATGGACTGTGTGAGGATGCTAATTGATCAAGCTGTTAGAGAATCCAAGTTTTTGAGCTGGGGAAGGCAGGAGGTTATTATCTAACGCAATTATGTTTAGTTGAGCTACTGAATTGTTGTTTTTCTTTGAGGATCAGGGTGATGAGTGATGTCTGGATCTTTCTAGAGGGATTATCTGTAGCTTCATGACCTCTGCAAAGTTCTGGTTTATGATATTTTCATTTCACAGATTAGAGATGTGATGGACATCTAGTTCTCTTCCTGTTGTAGGTTGGGGTCTCTCTCTTTCTTCTTTTTCTTTTTTGTGCAGATTATGCTGAATTTGACCTGGTTTGTGTTGAAGGTATTGACCCATTTTACCTAACTTTTAGTGAAATGACTTGACTTAGCAAGCCTTTACTTTTTGCTTCTTCTGGGGATATTTTTGGTAGAAATGGTTTATTTTGGGTGCCAGTTCAAGTTTCTGTTTTCAATGTCTTGCTCCCATCTTCGTTTTCGAACGTGACTGGATAAAACTACAATTACTACTATTGAGTCTTGTGTCCAAGGCTAAGTCTACTTGTTGCGTAGCTTGGTCATTTGGGGCCTTTACTTTTTGCTTCTTCTGGAGGTATTTATGGTGTAATTGGTTTATTTTGGGTGCCAGTTTATGTCTTTCTTTTAGATGATGTCATGCTCTCATCTTTTTTCTGTCAACTTCACTGGATAAGAATACAAGTGAGTCCTGTTTCAAGGCTAAGTCTAGTTGTTGCTTTGCTTGGTCATTTGGTGGCACACATTGATGGCTGCTTGACTTATGGAGTAGTGACCGAGTCTCCTGACTGTTTGTTCCATTTCTTATCAAATCCTACTAACGTATACTTGTGATATGGGAAACTGATTGCTGATATTCACTAACATCATGGCAGATTATCCCTTCTTTCAATTGGTTTGGTGCAGTCCATAGAAGTTCTCTCCTCGGGATGCTCATTATATTGAATCTCCAGTTGAACAAATTAGTTTTATATTGCTTGTGTGTTGAAATTGAGTCACTTGGCCAGGAGTTTGCTTCATCCCTCTACATGGATTCACGTGTCATTCTCTCCGAAACTCGTTTTCTATTATCATCATTTTCTGCGGAAGCTGGCTTTAGTTTGTACCTGCAAAACTATATCTGCAAAGATGCTCGGAATTTGCTCGTTCTCTTTTGGAGGGGGAAGGGAGGGAGGGGGCCATGGTGGAGTGCATGGTTTGGTTGTTATTGCCATCTGTAATGCTCACACTTTGAATGAGATGGTGCACTGGACATGTTGCTTTTGGTAGGTTTGTATGTTGTATGAGCTATACCTTGACAAGAAAAGCTAGCTGTTTTGAAGACTTCGCAAAGAATTGGGCCTTCCTGCAGGATGTATGGAGCTCGTAAAACTTTACTCATATATTTGGACTGTTCAATATATTTCTGTCTATTGTCAGTTGCACACTCTTGGAAGTGATGTCCTTGGCTAATGATCTGTATTTTATGGACTATAAATTCTTGAGATTTGCCAAATGAGAGGTGGCGATTTTCTTGTAACATCTCGGATTTTCATTTGTGGCATCTAATTGTGGGCGTTTATGGTCAAGTTTCCTAATTGGAGATATTGAGTGTTTGCTGACTAGTAGTCATGGGCATTATGGAATTGGCATCTCTTCCTCTCTCTTTTAGAATGCTTTTACAAACTATCCAGGTGGCATGGGTACTTTTGCAATTAAATGTCTTTTCACTTTTTCCAATATGAATGTTTTGTAATGGCAATTGGAGCCTTACAAAATTGAGGATTTCTGTGGCTGCTCCTAGCAGAGTTGAGATCTCATCTTTTTCACCCTGGATTGCATCTCCATCGCTCCTCTCAGTGCAGTATTTTGGTTAAACTGTTGGGAATAGTCTTATTATCAGAAGAAACAAACTGATTTCATTTTTTGTTGATGCCAATGTCCCTGTTGCACGCATTCTCAATTTCAGCGGGTTGATCTTTGATTCTGTCAGGTACAGACATTGACCATTCCCAGCACTGGTCAGTTTATTATTCTTTCCTCCAAGTAAACTTACTTCGATATTACAGCTAAGCTACACTGCCATTTGCATTGACTTCACTGTAGCACTAATCTATGATCACTAATGTAAAGTTGGGAAGTCTATAAAATTGAGCTTAATGATAAGCCACAGCAAAGTTCCATTTCAGTGCCTTCTGCAGAACATTAATTAATCTGTTGAGAAGTAATTCTACTGTTAGTTTACATTAATTTATAAATTTGCTTCATATATATTTTTCAATATAATTTTTAGTTACTAAGTTCTCCTGTTGAAAATTTAATTGTTGTACACATAATTATTCTCAATTTATGATTGGCCTCTTGTACTGGTATTCAGAAATGGATGAAGAAATTTGATCATTTCTTTATATAATGTAGAAGATTAGATGATTCCGCTTGCTAGTAAAACTAAGTCGTCCTATTGATATTTTGTCCAACTCTAGCTCTTTCTTTGCCATAGAAACCAGGAAAGAGGATCCTTGTGCCTCCCACTAGGAAAAGGAAATCCTCATAAAGATGTATTTTCTTTGCCAGATTAAATGTAATTACTTTTTTCCCCTTGAAATTTCTTCCAAGTTGATGAAGAGGAATGATGCTGCAAGCATTTTGCATATGGATCAATTTCCCTTTCACTTTCCCCTTGCATTGGTAGTTTCTGATTGCGGATTTGTTAGCGTGGCTGGCTTATTGTTATTAGCATGAGTACCTCAGCAAATTTGGTCACATGGGCATTGGGTATATTTTTTATTACCAGCTCTTTTTATCTGATTTCCATATTTTCTTTTGCCAATTAGATCTTTCAGTATGTTTTTTCAGTTAAGATAATGGATTATTCTGATTTTCAACAGTAGGAACCTTTTTTATCTGGAGAACATTGCTTTCGATTCTCATATTCACTACTCCTTATTGCTTTTTGTTAAAATTTTGGATATTGTTTCTTCAGGCATTTTCATTATCAAGCAGTCATTATTCTTTGCACCTTAAGCTCCTGTAGATATGGACATTAGGAAAAGCAATATCTATGGAAGTATGGTCACTACTGCGCAGTGTTTTTTACCATTTACTGTGGCTATGTTGATGATGGTGTTGCTGGATATTCTCTCTCAGAATTGGATATCTTCTCCTTCTACCGGTGTCTGCCAAAAAACATTTTCTATGAGAATGGATGTCTCTTGGTGGATGCCTGCTGTCCGTGTAAGGTTATTGAGACTACTGCTTTTGGTGCCTGCTGTCCAATAACTTTTTGCTGCAATGAAGATTGGATTTGTTGCCATTTATTTCATGCAGAAGCCATCTTTGTTTTCTCCTAACAATAGAATAGGTTATCCATTTCTATTGAAACTCTTTTCTCAACGGTTGTTCACTCTGAAAAATAGGTGGCTACCTCTTTGGACGAATTTGAAAAGAAGTGGGCCGTGGATCGTGTTTTGTATCTCAATAGTATTTAATAGTGTTCATTCTGGCCCGTTGATATGCACTTTTTGTGTTCTTTTCTGTTGGCACAGAAATTAGAATGGCAGCTGGACATATTATACTGGGATGGATTTCCTGAATCAGTCAGGCCTTGAGGACGCACAGTTGTGACTGCCGTTCTCTGTACTCCATTTTTTTATGTGTTCTCTTTTCAATTTTTACTTCGAAAATTGGATAGACCTATACAGACATTTTCAGGGGTAGAACCTGCTTTGGCGTCAGGTGGTTCACGTTCGTATCGGGTGGACTGGTTGTATCATCTTCTGACGTTTTGCTGTTAGTGGATTAGATGCTGTTTGATTGGGTTGTTAGATGTTTGGCAGAGTCTCTTTGTCTCGTTGATGTCCTTTGATTAGGACTCTGAAGTTGATTAGAGTTGCAGCCATTGAAATGGTGGGGTTGCACTTGCTTTACACACACGCAACTTGAACACTGTCTGTCTGTCCTTTTCTTTACTTCTCCTCATCTAACTAGATGGATGATGGACTCCATATCATGAATTATTGATCCATTGGAAGCAACATTGAAGAGATGTCTGTTGAGTTATGGAAGAGAAAAAATGCTTAGCAGAATTAGGTGGATGAAGTTTGGATATCATTCGAAAGGAAATGTTATGGTGGCCCCTTTCTTGCTCTTTCTCTTAGGTCTTTGAGGAACTAAGACTTCACATAACATGCGCGCTTGGCATGTGTAACTATTTATTGTCAGTGTCCCAGTTTGGATGCTGTTTGCAGGGTGACTTTAGGTCTGATGAACTTGAGAAGAGACATAAGAAAGTCCTTATTTGTCGTCCCCTTCTGGCTTCTGGTTTGGGGTTGATTATGATGTTGGTCATATTTATTCCCACATATGGTTTTCTAGAGTGCCTTTTATGGAAGATTCCGTGATTTGTCTAAGAATTTAACTTTTTTGGAGATGATATAAAGTCCAATGTGGAGGCTTTTTTTTATAGCCCATGGGACACAAGGAGCACAAGATGAATTGCGCGTTTACAGAGCCAATGTTGTCTTTGTCTTACCTGTGTCAATGTGCCTTTGTCATGTGTTCATGAGGCTTTTAACACATCAGACCAAGGGCAGAGAGACGAATTGCTTGTTCCCCATATTCAAGGTCGTCTGTGGTACAAGCATAATACGGGCATGCCTGATCCCAATAAGGAACTTTTCACTGGGGGACTTGGATGGGTTTGAAACCAGAATAGTTCCTCTTCTACCACGTGCTGAAAATATGGGTATCCTACCAATAACTGGAAGGGCTAGGTTGCTCAGTTGAGGGGAGTGGGTTGAGGCTTCTCTGCTTGCAGTTGTGTTGGGATTTAGCAAGCTGTCCATCATTGCTTTTCTGTACAACGCTCTGACAACAATGGTTTTCTGTTCCAAAGATAGTTACTTTTAACCATCGGAGGGGATATCTCCAGTAAGACTCCAGCTGTAGACTTTCGGCTGAATACATAGGGACTTGATGCTTCTGGTTCTCTTCTTCTGGAGTTTTTTTCTTTCATGAACAAAAGATTCTGGTTTCGGTGAATAAGAATGAAATTTTGAAGTGACTGCCATTGATCAACAGATCTCTTGAAATTTCCACTGGTTTCCAAAATAATGGTGATTTCAATTTTGTCAAGATGGTCATTGGGACTGGGGTTTTTTATTAAGTTCTGATCACAGTGCATCGTCGATAAGTCGGACAATGTGGAAACAAATTGCTTTTATATGGATATGGTTTCTTTCTGGTCTTTGATAGCTATGGAATTTGATTAGGACAGAGAAGATTTACTGATTGTAGGAGTCTCGATTATTTCAGAGTCACTGTAAGGATACTACTAGCCTTAGGCTGGATTGGTAGCATTTGGTGCGCTTCCTTAGTGGTAATTTCTCTTAAAATGACTGGTTGGTTGCAGATGGATGAAGTTATTATCTTTTTGGGAAATTGCTTCGGTCAGATATGGGATTAGTCTATTCTCTTTTCTTTGTTATTTAATTGTCATCGCCTCGATTCCCTTGTGATGTAAATAAGATTTTCACCTGATGGAGATGTTTCACAAAACCGGTCTTACTCATTTCTCTTCTTCTGATGTCGTGGAAATGGATGGTCCTTTGAATAGCATATACCAGGTGATCTCTAAGAGTGTTGATACCTCATCCATTTATAGTGAGTAATGTTCCTTCTTTGGTTATACAGATTCTTGCCAGCCAGTATGTTGTGGTCTCTCTGGGAAATGCTCCCCAAGCATGGTTATTGTGAATGCTATTAGATGTGGAATTATTTACTTGTGTCCAGCTCCTGGTACTATTGACAACCTCTATCACTGCAGAGCACTTCCATTTTTTCATTATAGTAACCCGGTTTTTGTTACACAATTAGTGTTCTGTATTAAATTTGGTACCTACCTTGACCATGTAGCCATATGAAAGCTCTAATTCTGATCAAGAGACAATTTCCGTCTTGACCATGTAGCTATATGAAAGCTCCCTAATTATGATCAAGAGACAATTTCTAAATATTTTTTCCTATTAGTCGTTATACTTCTCATTGATGCTTACCTTGCAAGGCCATATCATTCACATTATCAGCAGTGAAGTGAAATTGAGAACTTACCGAGATGCCAGTCACACCTGCAGATCTTCGTACTGATGTAGAGGTCTTGGTGTATCTCCATCGCCTCCTAGGACCTGAATTCATTGTGGGGTTCGCCTATGGTTTTCCTTCAGAGTTGCTTAAGCATGATGCAATCTCGTCTGACTAGGAACATGTATTACTCTACTGTCTTGAGATTTACTTGAACGCTTATATTTGAAAACATCTCTAGGACCCATGATTATGATGATGGAGCTATTGGTAGAAGTTTGATGTTTGTATTTAACTCCTTTCAGAATCCCTCTCTTTAATTTGACGTTTGAACGAAGTTATGACGCTCTCTCTTGACTGTTCTTTCTTTCGTTGGATGACAAGTGGGAGAAGCAGGTCATCTTGCAGATTATGAATCTGTTTATGTGAAGAAGCTGGGATCTTCTATTTCCATTAACCTCAGCTCCAGGTTGTTGTGCTGATTTCGAATCTGTCTGGAGCCAGGTCCATTGATCTGTGTTCCTTAGCTCCTTCATTACTTCATCATCTCTTCCAATTTTCTGGCATTGTTAATATATATGTATATTATGTGGTGGCAGAGCCACGCTTAATTGCAAGGAGGTAGTGTCAACGTTAGTGAACTGTCCACAAACTTTCTGCAAATCCATGTTGATAAGAGGGGTGAGTTTTAGCGTGATTCATGTGTCCTTTGTACTAAGATGGGCTATGACACTTGTTCTGGATCATTTTACAAATGTGACGTTTGTATTCATATGTAAAAGGAGCTTCTGTGGCACAAGAACAGTTTTTAGCGTGCGTTTTGTAAACAGAGTTGGGTCTTTCCGTCTATAATCTGGATATTAGTGCACTGGTTATGCAACTATCGTGCCAACCTCAGAACTGGTGAAAAATTGCGGTGAGGAAGGCTACTTTCAGCAATGCGGCGGCCATTGAATTTTGCTAGAGTGCAACTATGGTGGATAGGTTGGCTACATAGAATGCAATTTTGTCTTGATTAAAGAACTATACCTTATCCCATCTGGAGTAGAAAACCTGCTGCTCTGCTGAATGCTTTTGTTTCCTTTTGTCGTAGTTAAGTCAACAGAAACATCTAGAAGATAAGAGTTGTCTTCATTGTGATGTGGCCAGAGGAGAGCGGGACCAGACCACTTGTTGCTGCTCAAGTCGGGATAAATGTAGAGTTGTTGGAATATGTGTTGCCAAGGGAGCAATTGAATCTAGATGGTTGCCGTACTGTAATTCTCAATTCCTAATGATAATCTGCTCCTTTTTATCCGTGGATGTAGGTCAATTTGGCCGAACCACGTAAATTTTCGTGTGTATCTTTTGGTGGTCTATTTATTTTTTATCCTTGTCAATGGTTTAGGTTTATATGAAATGACAAGATAGAGATAAGACCTTCGTTACTTAGCTCTCCCATCTTTAATTAAAGATTCTATAGGTCGTAATCAATAAACATGGTATCTTCGTCTATTATTAATGTTGGAAAATACTCTCACAAAAAGAGACATTCATTAATATCTAATATGAAAGTTTGAAATACTCATATGAATTTTGCTAGTAAATAATCTTCTAATGATGAAGGAGATGAATAAATTGACATGAGAATGAGTCAAATTACTTTAGTTGCTTTGCAAATAGATGATACTTTATTTTCCAGTTAGTATTTTTGTTATAAAATCAAGGATAACAAATTGCCATGTGCTATCTCTTTTGCAATCGAAACTATCACATGTAGAATCCTAGCATGAAATAGAAGCAAAAATATCTTAAATTGACAAAAAATCATGGCAAATCTTCCATAGATAACAAGCTTACGGTTTGACACTCGTTTATAAACTCATAAACTAAGTAGTCATGGATCGATAAGAGTTTGTATAAACGGAATGGTGTGATAATGTAATCCAAAGACAAAAAAAAGGGGCACAAGAACTTTTCAACATCTTTGGCCAAATTTGAGGACGAGGACCCCAATGGGGAGAAAAGAGGTTCTTGTCGGTGGAGAGCCACTTGTCCTGGACAAGATTGTGCTAGCAAAAAGCTATCCAAGTTCGATCACCTTTTCTTTCTTTGCCAGCAAGTTGTTCATGTGGTTGAATTATCCCAAAAATTCTTTTCCTACTAATCGCTAAGTAGTAGAATCAATCCCAATCTTCTAAAGAGTGCCCAATTTCATCCTAACACCTAATCCTATCATAAAAAGATCCAACCGTTCAGATTTGTTTCAAATTTATTTCCCAAGTCCTTTAACACCTCCCATGGGAGCAAATATTTCGTTAGATTTCTTCTCAAATTTCAATTTCATCCTTAAAGAATGAAAGTTTATCTAATCTTATTCTTCAAAGGGAGGATACTTAGAAAATTTCAGGGGGAAAGCGGCAGGAAGAAGTCAGGACAAGTGTTCAGAAACATTCGTGGCTAGCGCCGCTTCCTAATTCTTTACGCAATAAAAGGACTGAAGGCACCGCGTGCGTCCCAAGAACAGGCGGTCGGAATTGGCAGCCCACCGACTTTCCTAAATTAAACCGTCAGCAGATCACAGCCGTCCAATCACAGCTCCTGCTTCGGAAATTTTTTTTATTATCGGACGGTCAATCCGAAGTCGGTGTATCCTTCCCTAAAAGTAACCGTTCTCCCCGTCCTCTCCATTCCCTCTTCATTACGCGTTTTTCCTCTCGCCTCTCTTGCCATGGCGTCTGGAGATGTCGTCTTCCCAAGCACAGGCCGATTGCTTTGTTTGTCTTGATTTTGTGAAGCATCGTCTGGTTGCAGAGATCCACTTCTATGTGGCGGAGATTCTTGAGGGCTTCGCTTACCCTACGATTTTTATTGGCGTCTGGCGATGTCATCTTCTTCCGGAGAGAAGACGTGGTTGTAGCGATCCCGATTGAGCGTTTCTCCGTCGGCCTTTCTCCTTTTTGGTTTCCGTTTCTTGATTGATTGTTGATGGGGGATCGATTGCTTTCTCGGTCTGATTTTGTGAGGCGTCTTCTGGTTGCAGAGACCCCCCCCAAACCCTGTTGCGGAGATTTTTGAGGGTTTGGCTCGGCCTACCATGCCTATTTGGTTGTCGGATTTCTCTGGTTTACGCCTCGTCCCTTCGATCGCTTAGTGATTGATTCATCGACCTATCGATTGAACTATGCGCTGTTGTTTTGACCAGCTCATTCTGGATTCTTGTTGTTCGGTGAATTGGGAGTGTGGCTTCTTTCCTCTTGGATCATATCTCTTGACGTCAGAGGATGTCCTCATGGGCAGTGCTTGGTTTAACTCCTCCTTTGACCCTTTTATTGATACAATAACCTATCGATCTTTCTGTTATTTAGTGAATTCGCAGTTGGCTTCTTTCCCCCTGAGAGCGAAATTGCTTGTCTGAGGATGTCAAGGAATATGACTACTAAAACACGGGTGTTTCGTTTTTTTGGAGCATTGATGATCATTTTGCTTTCATCTTTTTTGGTTGAGATGATGAAAGTAGTCTTTCAGGCGATAGGCTGAAATTTGCTGGTCTTGATTGGAATTTTGTTCTTCGTTTTTTTTTTTTTTTAATTTTATTTTATTATTATTATCATTATTATTTTTTATAATCTTTGGGGGGTTGATTATTGTGTAGTCCTAATCCTCTCACAGGTCGGAATTTTGCTAGACTCGACTAAGTGGTGATCTGGTGCGAGCTGATGATTGTCTGAAATTGGATAAGCTCTATCATCTCGCAACACGGTTATCGGTTTGAATGAAATTTGTTCTCCAGTCCCATGATTTTTTGATTAATGCGAAACCCGATTCTCATTCCTTTGGAGGTCTGTGTTTGGTCGATGTATGATCTGTGATGGTTCTTTCTTTGCAAGGTGTACGTGCCACAACAGATCAGTATCCAATACGGATCCACTTGCCGGTGTCTCCTTGCTAGAAGTAGTCCCTCCCTCATGTTCTCATCCTTCAATCTCATCGGGAGATGTTATAGGAAGTGTTTGGTCTAGCTCCTCCTCTGATCCTTTATCAAACTCACTTTCTGTACAATTGTTTCATGAGCTGCTTCTGGATTTTTGTTATTTGTTGAATCTGCAGTGGCTTCTTTTCTTCATGGAGCGAAAGTGTTTGTCTGAGGATGTCAAGGATGACGACACCGGTCAGTTTGAGCTTTTGGAGGACTGATAATCCTTTTGCTGCTATCTTTTTTCTTGGTTGAGATGATGAACTAGTAGTCTTTTAGGGATGGGCTGAAATTTGCTGGTCTTAATTGGAATTTGTTCTTTGGTTTTTTTATCTTTGCGGGTTGATTATCATCTAGTCCTGATCCTTTCACAGGTCGGAGTTTTGCTAGACTCGACAAGTGGTGATCTACCGTGAGCTGATGATTGTCTGATATTTGATGAACTCTATCGTCTCTCGAGGCAGTCATCGGTTTGAATGAAATTTGTTCTCCAGTCCCATAATTTTCCGATTAATGCAAAACCCAATTCTCATTCCTTCTTAGGTCGGTGTTTTATTGATGTATGACCTGTGATGGTTCTTTGCAAGGTGTATGCGCCACAACAGATTACTATTCAATACGGATCCGCTTGCTGGCGTATCCTTCCCAGAAATAGTCCCTTCCTCATGTTCTCATCGTGCATCTATGATTGTGCATGCATTCCTCAATCGGCTGACACCCTTACTCTTCAGAGGAGACATCGTTCCTGAAAACACACTCCTGGCCTGTCTTCTTTTCTTTTTATTTCTTGATTGATTTTAAAATCGGTCTGATTCCGTTTACGCTATGTTATTTTCTGAAGGAACGCCTGGCCTCTCTTGGACTCTGCCATGTTGTGGGCATTGTTAGGGTTATTGCTCGTCTGACCGTTGGTTGATTTATCATTGATTAATCTTTCCATTGTATCATTAGCTGATTCTGGCATTAACTATTCCTTGAATTGGCAGTGGTTTCTTTCTTCTCGGAGCGATCATTTTCTCTGAGGATGATGTCTGAGAGGACAATGAATATGATCCAGCTGGTCAGTTGGTTACATAGAATATGACATTTGGGCTTTTTGGTGGACTAATGATCTATCTCGCACTGTTTGTGGTTGAGTTGATCATCTAAAGAAGCCTTTTGTCTTCAGGACAAATGATGGACTGAAATTTTGACAACCTTCAAGGCTTCTTTTTCAAATTGAAAGTTCTATTGGTTTTGACAGCTGGTGATCTGTTGTGTTTTCTATGGGGCTGAGTTGATAATTGTTCGAAATTGTATGAGCTCCTGCTTCCCGGATTTTGGGCAGTTATTGGTTTAAATGGAACTTGTCCTTTACTTCTGTTATTTCTTTGTTAATCCGAAATATTAGATCTAGTTCTCTATCCTTTGCAGATCAGATTTTGGTCGAGGCAATACTTTACGTGGCCAAGTTTGATGTGGAGTATCTATGATCTGTGATGTTCTTTCTTGCTGCATAAACATCAATTTCTAATTTGTCTTCCACTTATGTTATCGTCTAGTTAAGGTGGTTATCATCTAGTTGAGGTGGAACGATCAGTTGTTCTCTTTTCTTGGCAGGTCATAGTTTGGTCAAGGCAATACCTTACCTCGCCAATTTCGAGATGGAGTGTCTGTGGTCCATGATGGTTCTTTCTTGCTGCATAAGAATTAATTCATAGGACAAGCTCTCCTTTCAGAGTTCTTTCTTGTCTGAAAAGTTCTACACAATTGGTTTCACTTCAGGGCAAAGTGGTAGCATCTTATTGTGAAATGACGTACTTCAGATATCTATCACAATTTGCATTCTTAATCTTTCTTATATTGTTTCTATTTCGTAATGGAAGATGATAGATGATGCCAGTTGTTCTTTGGCAGATTAGAGCCTATTTTATCTTTGGGATTGGATTGGAAACTTTTGACTAGTATGTCTTACCTGTTTCTTTGATGGAAACTATCCTGCATTTTATCTATCATGGACTTTTTCCTTTCAACGTACTTTGTTACGCATTCATTTCGAAATACGTTTCTTGCATATGCATTTGTTTTGACTTGGTGTGTATGTCTGCTTGAATTTTGTGTCAATGAAATGTTAGATTTGGTTTATTTGAAGAATTTTTTCTCAGGTTCCTTTGTGTTTATACTTTATGAGATTGATGTTGTCTGCATGGTAATTTCCTATGTTGAGATGTTATTTTTATGTGACATATTGCATCTTTTTTCCCTATGTTATTTGGAACTTGCAGGCTAGGTTCTTTTCCAAAGAATATTTATTTTTTACATTGTTTTATGTGGTAGCATTTACCTTTTGCCAAAATTTTACCAAAAGTATAGCATAAAATGTTCACTTATAAAGCAATGTTCTCGGATGGTTCATCAATAGATTGTTCCGTTTAATTTGTTTATCAAAATGATTATGGATTTTGGTGGATTGGCAGTTGCATCTTTCCTCTTGTCACGATCTCTTCATCCGAGCATGTCGTCTAAGAATGACAAATACATTGAAGCTGGTGAGTTAACATAGAAGAAGGTGATTGGGCTTCTTGGAGGAGAGGTGATCTATTATAAAGTCTTTGTTTTCTTGAGTTCTGAAGTAGTCTTCGCTGATTGCATCTTCAGGATGAGCGAATTTTGAGGATTTATAGGCATCTTGTAGTTTTGGTTTAAGTTTGTCGTAAGTTGATTATCTTTGGGGAGCACTGAGATAATTATTATCGAGTTCTAATTCCTCTACTGGAAGCTTTGCCATGTTTGAGAAGTGGTGTGATCTATTGCCTTCTTCTGTAGGGTGAGCTGATGATTGTTTGAAATTGGATAAACAGCCATTTTGTGGATTCTAAGGAATGGAATATATGATGAGGTTGGTTGATTATTACGTAGAATGATTGAGCTTTTCTTGAGTTTGACAATCTATTCACATCTATCTTCAGTTGGGTTGGTGTATGGGCAGTGTCCTTGATCATCTTGAGGACCAGTTGAAGAGCTGAAATTTTGATAAACTCCTGCTGCATAGGCACTTTGTTGAATGTCATTTCTCAGTTGATTCCCTTGGAGTGGAAAGATGTGACAATTCAGCTTTTTCTGTGTGGCTAAGTTGATGAATTGCGGAGTCCGCGCTTTGTTTGAAATTGGATAAGCTCCTCCTTCTTGGATTTGGTTCCTTTGATGTCTTCACTCTATATGTGTACCTGGATGAATCTTTAATCAATTAATATTTTGGCCATGCTATGATAGGGTGTGCGAGAACAAGCTCGACTTATGCTTTGAGGGTTAGAAGTTTGACAAAAGATCGCCGATTGTCATGGGATGGCCTCTCTGTTGGACATACTTGCGAAAGGAGAGTACTAAGTCTGCTTAGTTGCAATAAGATATCTGTATGGGTTTTTGCTTCGCCAATATTCTCCACTGCTATAATACTTCCTTCTGGCACCGTCGTTGTTGGGGACAGTTTACAAGTGAGGGTTTTTGTATGTGAGATGGGTTGTTTTTAGTGTGTAGGGTGCCACCTTGGGAGCCAAAATTGTGAATATTTTAGGTTCTCGTCGATCCATGGGACAATGAAGGCTTTTCTGCAAGGGCCCAAGTGATACTCCATTGCAAACTGTTAGCATCTCATTCTGAAAAGATGAACTGTGCTGTGCTTTTGCCTGTTTGCATGATTGGCATATGTGATCAGGCCTCACATGGGGATGTTGACCGGACAGCCATATGGACATAACTTCCTTGGCATTGCTTGCGCTCGGACCGTTTCTCTCCTTTCTGCTGATTCTCTCATTTCTTATTCTTCACAAAGCTGTGTCGTTTCATGTATGCTGTCAGCAGACATGGCTGGTCAAGCTAGGAGGAGCAGACACTTGGTGCTTGGTTGCCATGTTTGTCAAATTTTGTAGTTATTTTTAAATCTGTGAAGCTGAAGGGGCAGACAACAATCCTGCAGTGAATAAGCTTTGGTTTGAGTTTTTAACATATCTAGCGAGGATAGACCCCTTCCGATCTCTTATGATACCCTAATGTACGACGGGTGAACTTCTACTTCGTATATATGATCTAAATTTAATAAAGCACAGCTGTTTAGTGCTATGAACATATACATGTCCAATTGCATCGTGATCCTTTGTGAATGATGATCTGTCGACCAGATATTTACTGTATCTCTTTCTCATCAGCTTTACAAGGGTTGTTCGAAGTCATCTTCCTTGTAATTGGAGATACTTGACGGGTGCCTTATGATCAGGTTCATTTGCTTTGGTATTTTCTTTGAAGGGATGAATTTTGAAGCATCTGGTCGGGTCTATGTCCAGAACAATGTTGGCGAAGGCTCTGATTTTGGATAGAAACCTTTTCAAAGTTATTAAGGTTCAAAGTCTCCCTCTGATCATACTAATTTTGTGGCTTCCATGCTGTATGGTCTTATTCAGTTTTCCACGGGTGCTTGTTCCAGTTTAGAGCGATCGAACTAAGGACCGTGTAATCAAAACTGTTAAGAGAATCCAAGTTCTTGAGTTGGGAAGGCAGGAGGTTATTATTTAATGCAATTATGTTTAGTTGAGCTACTGAATTGTGGTTTTCCTTTTTGGATCGGAGTGATGAGCGGGGTCTGGATCTTTCTATAGGGATTGTCTGATTCTTTTATTTTCAAGGATTAGAGGAGATGCGATGAACATATAGTTCTCTCGTGTTGTGAGTTGGAGTCCTTTTGTTGCAGATCATTCTGAATTTGACCTGGTTTGTGTTGTAGTGCATTTGACTTAGCAAGCTTTTGCTTTTTGCTTCTCTTGGGGTATTTTTCATGTAAGTAGTTTATTTTGGGTTCCAGTTCAAGTATCTCTCTTTGATGATGTCGTGCTCTCTATCTTCATCTGCAAACCTCACTGGATGAAACTACAATTACTACAATTGAGTCTTGTGTCCAAGGCTAAGTCTCGTTGTTGCTTAGGTTGGTCATATGTGGCTACTTTTTGCTTCTTCTGAGGGTATTTTTGGTATAATTGGTTAATTTTGGGTGCCAGTTCAAGTCTCTCTTTTTGATAATATCGTCCTCTCATCTTTTTCTGTGAGCTTCACTGGATAAAACTCCTATTGAGTCCTATTTCTAGGCTAATTCTAGTTGTTGCTTTGCTGGTGGCACACATGGATGGCAGTTTGGCTTTTCAGATGCTTCTAGATTATACTTGAGAGATGAGAAACTGATTGCAGATATTCACCAACATCATGGCAGATTATTCATTTCTACTTTCAATTGGTTTGTTGCAGTCTGTAGAAGCTCTCTCCTGGGGATTCTCTTTATATTGAAGTTCCAGTTGATACTACTTGCCTGACAAATTAGTTTTATATTGCTTGTGTGTTGGAATCAAAAGTTACTTGGCCACGAGCTCACACAATCCCTCTATACATGGATTCACCCCCCATTCTCTCCAAAACTCTTTACTCTATTATCTTCATTTTCTGAGCGTTTTCTGTTGGCCCTTCTTCGTTTTTGTTTTCCGTTTCTTGATTGATTGATTGTTGATGGGGCAAATTGCTTTCTTTGTCTTGATTTTGTGAAGCGTCATCTGGTTGCAGAGGTCCACCCCTATATTGCGGAGATTCTTGAGGGTTTCGCTTGCCCTACAATCTTTCTTTATTGGCGTCTGGCGATATCATCTTCTTCTAGAGAGAAGAAGTAGCGATGATCCCGATCGAGCGTTCTCCATCGGCCTTTCTCCTTTTTGGTTTCTATTTCTAGATTGATTGTTGATCAGGGATTGATTGCTTTCTCAGTCTGATTTTGTGAAGCATTTGGTTGCAGAAGACTCAATGTTGCGGAGATTTTTAGGGTTTGGCTCGGCCTACGATGCCTATTTGGTTATTGGATTTCTTTGGTTTATGCCTCGTCCCTTCGATCGCTTAGTGATTCATCGACCGATTGATTGAACTTTGGGTTGTTGTTTTGACCAGCTCATTCTGGATTCTCATTGTTTGGTGAATTGGCAGTGTGGCTTCTTTCTTTCATATTGGATGCTGTCGCAGCAAGTGTTTGGTTTAGCGCTCCTTTTCTGACCGGTTGATCTTTCTGTCACGAGCTGTTTCTGGATTTTGTTATTTGGTGAATCCACAGTGGCTTCTTTCCCCTTAGAGCGAAAGTGCTTTTTCTCCTTTTTGGTTTCCGTTTCTTGTTTCATTGTTATCTCAGTCTTGATTTTGTGAGGCGTTATCTGGTTGCAGAGACCCACCCCTGTTGCCGAGATTCTTGAGGGTTTCGCGCTTGG
The DNA here is from genome assembly GCA_014182365.1 of Eucalyptus tenuipes. Lineage (NCBI taxonomy): Eukaryota > Viridiplantae > Streptophyta > Magnoliopsida > Myrtales > Myrtaceae > Eucalyptus > Eucalyptus tenuipes. The sequence goes on along the minus strand of CM024539.1, from coordinate 14,122,307 downwards.
CCTACGATGCCTATTGGTTATCGGAATTATGCAGTTTACCTCTTGTCCTTTGGTTGCTTAGTGATTCATCGAGCGATCGATTGAACTTTGCACTGTTGCTTTGACCAGATCATTCTGGATTCTTGTTGTTCGGTGAATTGGGAGTGTGGCTTCTTTCCTCTTGGATCATATTTCTTGACGTCAGAGGATGTCCTCATGGGAAGTGCTTGGTTTAACTCCTCCTTTGACCCTTTATTGATACAATAACCTATCGATCTTTCTGTTATTTGGTGAATTTGCAGTTGGCTTCTTTCCCCCAAGGAGAAATTGCTTGTCTGAGGATGTCAAGGGTGATGAATACTTGACGACACCGGTAAAACACGGGTGTTTCGGGCTTTTGGAGCATTGATGATCATTTTGCTTTCATCTTTTTGGTTGAGATGATGAAAGTAGTCTTTCATGCGATAGGCTGAAATTTGGTGGTCTTGATTGGAATTTGTTCTTCGGTTTTCTATTTTTGGGGGTTGATTATTGTGTAGTCCTGATCCTCTCACAGGTCGGAGTTTTGCAAGACTTGACAAGTGGTGATCTGGTACGAGCTGACGATTGTCTGAAATTGGATAAGCTCTGTCTCTCTAGGCAGTTATTGGTTTGAATGAAATTTGTTCTCCACTCCCATAATTTTCCGATTAATGCCAAACCCGATTCTCATTCCTTCGGAGGTCTGTTTTGTCGATGTATGATCTGTGATGGTTCTTTCTTTGCAAGGTGTAAGCACCACAACAGATCACTATCCAATCCAGATCCGCTTGCCAGTGTCTCCTTCCTAGAAATAGTCCCTCCCTCGTGTTCTCATCCTTCAATCTCATTGGGAGATGTTATTATGGAAAGTGTTTGGTTTAGCTCCTCCTCTGATCCTTTATCAAACCCACTTTCTGTACAATTGTTTCACGAGCTGCTTCTGGATTTTTGTTATTTGGTGAATCTGCAGTGGCTTCTTTTCCCCATGGAGCGAAACTGTTTGTCTTGGGATGTTGAGGATGATGAATACGACAACACCGGTCAGCTTGTTTCATATAACATGGATGTTTGGGCTTTTTGGAGGACTGATGATCCTTTTGCTGCTGTCTTTTTCTCTTGGTTGAGATGATGAACTAGTAGTCTTTTAGGCGATAGGCTGAAATTTGCTGGTCTTCATTGGAATTTTGTTCTTCGGTTTTTTTATCTTTGGGGGTTGATTATTGTGTAGTCCTGATCCTCTCACAGGTCGGAGTTTTGCTAGACTCGACTAAGTGGTGATCTGGTGCGAGTTGATGATTGTCTGAAGTTGGATAAGCTCTATCACCTCTGGAGGCGGCTATCGGTTTCATTGAAATTTGTTCTCCAGTCCCATAATTTTCCGATTAATGCGAAACCCAATTCTCATTCCTTCGGAGGTCTGTGTATGGTCGATGTATGATCTGTGATGGTTCTTTCTTTGCAAGGTGTACACGCCACAACAGATCAGTATCCGATACAGATCCACTTGCCGGTGTCTCCTTGTTAGAAGTAGTCCCTCCCTCATGTTCTCATCCTTCAATCTCATCGGGAGATGTCGTTATAGGAAGTGTTTGGTCTAGCTCCTCCTCTGATCCTTTATCAAACTCACTTTCTGTACAATTGTTTCACGAGCTGCTTCTGCATTTTTGTTATTTGGTGAATCTGCAGTGGCTTCTTTTCTACATGGAGCAAAGGTGTTTGTCTGAGGATGTCCAGGACGTGAATGCGACGACTCCAGTCAGCTTGTTTCATAAAACACGGATGTTTGGGCTTTTTGGAGGACTGATGATCCTTTTGCTGCTGTCTTTTTTTGTTTCTTAGTTGAGATGATGAACTAGTAGTCTTTCAGGCGATAGGCTGAAATTTGCTGGTCTTGATTGGAATTTTGTTCTTCGGTTTTTTTTTTTTTTTTTAATCTTTGGGGGTTGATTATTGTGTAGTCCTGATCCTCTCACAGGTCGGAGTTTTGCTAGCTCGACTAAGTGGTGATCTACCGCGAGCTGATGATTGTCTGAAATTTGATAAACTCTATCGTCTCTCGAGGCAGTTATCGGTTTGAATGAAGTTTGTTCTCCAGTCCCATAATTTTCCGATTAATGCGAAACCTGATTCTCATTCCTTCGGAGGTCAGTGTTTTATTGTTGCATGACCTGTGATGGTTCTTTGCAAGGTGTACGCGCCACAAGAGATCACTATACGGATCCGCTTGCTGGGGTATCCTTCCCAGAAATAGTCCCTTCCTCATGTTCTCATTGTGCATCTATGATTGTGCATGCATTCCTCAATCAGCTGACACCCTTACTATTCAGAGGAGACATCGTTCCTGAAAATGCACTCCTGGCCTTTCTTCTTTTCTTTTTATTTCCTGATTGATTTTAAAACGGTTTGATTCTGTTTACGCTATGTTATTTTCTGAAGGTGACCCCTAGCCTCTCTTGGACTCTGCCATGTTGTGGGCATTGTTAGGGTTATTGCTTGTCTGACCGTTGGTTGATTTATCATTGATTGATTTGTCCATTGTATCATGAGCTGATTCTGGCATTAACTATTCCTTGAATTGGCAGTGGTTTCTTTCTTCTCGGAGTGATCATTTTCTCTGAGGATGATGTCTGAGAGGACAATGAATATGATGCAGCTGGTCAGTTGGTTACATAGAATATGACATTTGGGCTTTTTGGTCGATTAATGATCTATCTTGCACTGTTTGTCGTTGAGTCGATCATCTAAAGAAGATTTTTGTCTTCAGGACAAATGATGGGCTGAAATTTTGACAACCTTCTAGGCTTCTTTTACAAATTGAAAGTTTTACTGGTTTTGACAGTTGGTGATCTGTTGCGTTTTCTGTGGGGCTGACTTGATAATTGTTAGAAATTGGATGAGCTCCTGCTTCCCGAATTTTGGGCAGTTATTGGTTTGAATGGAACTTGTCCTTTACTTCTGTTATTTCTTTGTTAATCCAAAAGATTAGATCTAGTTCTCTTCCCTTTGCAGAGGCAATACTTTACGTGGCCAAGTTTGATGTGGAGTGTCTATGATCTGTGATGTTCTTTCTTGCTGCATAAACATCAATTTCTAATTTGTCTTCCACTTATGTTATCGTCTAGTTAAGGTGGTTATCATCTAGTTGAGGTGGAACGATCAGTCGTTCTCTTTTCTTCACAGGTCATAGTTTGGTCAAGGCAATACCTTACCTCGTCAATTTCGAGATGGAGTGTTTGTGATCAGTGATGGTTCTTTCTTGCTGCATAAGAATTAATTCATAGGACAAGCTCTCCTTTCAGAGTTCTTTCTTGTCTGAGAAGGTCTACACAATTGGTTTCACTTCAGGGCAAAGTGGTAGCATCTTATTTTGAAATGACGTACTTCAGATATCTATCGCAATTTGCATTCTTAATCTTTCTTATATTGTTTCTATTTCGTAATGGAAGATGATGGATGATACCAGTTGTTCTTTGGCAGAATAGAGCCTATTTTATCTTTGGGATTGGATTGGAAACTTTTGATTAGTATGTGTGACCTTTTTCTCTGATGGAAACTATCCTGCATTTTATTTATCATGGACTTTTTCCTTTCAACGTACTTTGTTACACATTCATTTCGAAATACGTTTCTTGCATATGCATTTGTTTTGACTTGGTGTGTATGTCTGCTTGAATTTTGTGTCAATAAAATGTTAAATTTGGTTTATTTGAAGAATTTTTTGTCAGGTTCCTTTTGTGTTTATATTTTATGAGATTGATGTTGTCTGCATGTTAATTTCCTATGCTGAGATGTTATTTTTATGTGACATATTGCCTCTTTTTTCCCTATGTTATTTGGAACTTGCAGGCTAGGTTCTTTTCCAAAAAATATTTATTTTTTACATTGTTTTATGTGGTAGCATTTACCATTTGCCAAAATTTTACCAAAAGTATAGCATGGAATGTTTTCACTTATAAAGCAATGTTCTCAGATGGTTCATCAATAGATTGATCATTGTTTATCAAAATGATTATGGATTTTGGTGGATTGGCAGTTGCATCTTTCCTCTTGTAGCTATCTCTACATCTGAGCATGTCGTCTAAGAACGACAAATACATTGAAGCTGGTGAGTTAACATAGAAGAAGGTGATTGGGCTTCTTGGAGGAGAGGTGATCTATTATGCAGTCTTTGTTTTCTTGAGTTCTGAAGTAGTCTTCTCTGATTGCATCTTCAGGATGAACGAATTTTGAGGATTTATAGGCATCTTGTATTTTTTATTTAAGTTTGTCTTCAGTTGATTATCTTCGGGAGCAGTGAGGTAATTATTATCGAGTTCCAATTCCTCTACTGGAAGCTTTGCCATGTTGAGAAGTGGTGTGATCTATTGCCTTCTTCTGTAGGGTGAGCTGATGGTTGTTTGAAATTGGATAAACAGCCATTTTGTGGATTCTAAGGAATGAAATATATGATGAGGTTGGTCGATTATTACTTAGAATGACTGAGCTTTTCTTGAGTTTGACGATCTATTCACATCTATTTTCGGATGGGTTGGTGTATGGGCAGTGTCCTTGATCATCTTGAGGACCAGGTGAAGAGCTGAAATTTTGATAAACTCCTGCTGCGTAGGCACTTTGTTGAATGTCATTCCTCAGTTGATTCCCTTGGAGTGGAAAGATGTGACAATTCAGCTTTTTCTGTGTGGCTAAGTTGATGAATTGCGGAGTCTGCGCTTTGTTTGAAATTGGATATGCTCCCCCTTCTTGGATTTGGTTCCTTTGATGTCTTCACTCTACATGTGTACATGGGTGAATCCTTAATCAATTAATATTTTGGTCATGCTATGATAGGGTGTGCGAGAACAAGCTCGACTTATGCTTTGAGGGTTTGAAGTTTGACAAAAGATCACCGATTGTCATTGGATGGCCTCTCTGTTGGACATACTTGCAAAAGGAGAGTACTAAGTCTGCTTAGTTGCAATAAGATATCTGTATGGATTTTTGCTTAGCCGATATTCTCCACTTCTATAATACTTCCTTCTGGCACCGTCATTGTTGGGGACAGTTTACAAGTGAGGGTTTTTGTATGTGAGATGGGCTGTTTTTAGTGTGTAGGGTGCCACCTTGGGGGCCTAATTTGTGAATATTTTAGGTTCTCATCGATCCATGGGACAATGAAGGCTTTTCTGCAAGGGCCCAAGTGATACTCCATTGCAAACTGTTAGCATCTCATTCTGAAAAGATGAACTGTGCTGTGCTTTTGCCTGTTTGCATGATTGGCATATGTGATCAGGCCTCACGTGGGGATGTTGACCGGACAGCCATATGGACATAACTTCCTTGGCATTGCTTGCGCTCGGACCGTTTCTCTCCTTTCTGCTGATTCTCTCATTTCTTATTCTTCACAAAGCTGTGTCGTTTCATGTATGCTGTCAGCAGACATGGCTGGTCAAGCTGGGAGGAGCAGACACTTGGTGCTTGGTTGCCATGTTTGTCAAATTTTTATAGTTATTTTTAAATCGGTGAAACTGAAGGGGCAGACAACAATCCTGCAGTGAATAAGCTTTGGTTTGAGGTTTTAACATGTCTAGCGAGCATGGACCCCTTCTGATCTCTTATGATACGCTAATGTACGACTGGTGAACTTCTACTTCGTATATATGATCTAAATTTAATAAGGCAAACCTGTTTAGGGCTATGAACTTATACATGTCCAATTGCATCGTGATGCATTGCGAATGATGATCTTTCGACCAGATATTTGCTGCATCTCTTTCTCATCGGCTCTGCAAGGGTTGTTCGAAGTCATCTTCCTTCTAATTGGAGATACTAGACGGTTGCCTTAGGATCAGTTTCATTTGCTTTGGTATTTTCTTTGAAGGGATGAATTTTGAAGCATCTGGTTGGGTCTATGTCCAGAACAATGTTGGCAAAGGCTCTGATTTTGGATAGAAAGCTTATCAAAGTTATTAAGGTTCAGAGTCTTCTTCTGAGCATACTAATTTTGTGGCTTCCATGCTGTATGGTCTTATTCAGTTTTCCACGCGTGCTTGTTCCAGTTTAGAGCGATCCAACTAAGGACTGTGTAATCAAAACTGTTAAGAGAATCCAAGTTCTTGAGTTGGGAAGGCAGGAGGTTATTATTTAATACAATTATGTTTAGTTGAGCTACTGAATTGTGGTTTTCCTTTTTGGATCGGAGTGATGAGCGGGTTCTGGATCTTTCTACAGGGATTGTCTGATTCTTTTATTTTCAAGGATTAGAGGAGATGCGATGAACATATAGTTCTCTCGTGTTGTGAGTTGGAGTCCTTTTGTTGCAGATCATTCTGAATTCGACCTGGTTTGTGTTGTAGTGCATTTGACTTAGCAAGCTTTTGCTTTTTGCTTCTCTTGGGGTATTTTTCATATAAGTAGTTTATTTTGGGTTCCAGTTCAAGTATCTCTCTTTGATGATGTCATGCTCTCTATCTTCATCTACAAACCTCACTGGATAAAACTACAATTACTACAATTGAGTATTGTGTCCAAGGCTAAGTCTTGTTGTTGCTTAGGTCGGTCATATGTGGCTACTTTAGCCACATATTTGCTTCTTCTGAGGGTATTTTTGGTATAATTGGTTAATTTTGGGTGCCAGTTCAAGTCTCTCTCTTTGATAATGTCGTCCTCTCATCTTTTTCTGTGAACTTCACTGGATGAAACTCCTATTGAGTCCTGTTTCAAGGCTAACTCTAGTTGTTGCTTTGCTGGTGGCACACATGGATGGCAGTTTGGCTTGTCAGATGCTTCTAGCTTACCCCTGTGAGATGAGAAACTGATTGCAGATATTCACCAACATCATGGCAGATTATTCGTTTCTACTTTCAATTGGTTTGTTGCAGTCCGTAGAAGCTCTCTCTTGGGATTCTCTTTATATTGAAGTTCCAGTTGATATTACTCGCCTGACAAATTAGTTTTATATTGCTTGTGTGTTGGAATCAAAAGTTGCTTGGCCACGAGCTCGCACAATCCCTCTACATGGATTCACCCCTCATTCTCTCCAAAATTCTTACTCTATTAAGAACGACTCGATTTACTTGGCCTTTTCTTTCTTTGCGATCAAGTCATTCGTGTGGTTGAATTATCCAAAAAATGTTGTTCCTACTAAAGGCTAAGTAGTACATTAAATCCCAACCTTCTAATGAGTGCATAATTTTATCCTGATATTTAATCTTATTATAAAAAGATCCAACCGTTTAAATTCGTTTAAATTTATTTGCTTGCGGTGGGAGTAAATGTTTCATTAGATCTCTTCTCAAATTTGGATTTCACCCTTAAAAAATATAAGTTCATCAAATCTTATTCTCCAAAGGAGGATATTAAAAATCCAGCACATATATAAGTGTAGGGAGAATATTTGTTAGACTACATATTGGCCATTTTTGTCTATTAAAATAATTTCAAATTTTTTGGCATGAAAGAAGAATGAAAAATATGAGCCTTATAGCTTAATTGCAATGCTATAGATTTGAATTTTGAGATCAATTGGGAGCAAAGAGCCAATTAAGCTTTGCGATGATTCTTGATACTCGTTCTTTCAATTTTGACATTTGTTTCAATTCGGATGACTTGAAACTTTCAAGTAGAATCTTATGATTTTTTTCATAATTTCTTGAGTAAATGCAATATAGTTTCTTTGCGGTTGATTGTCCCGCTACTTATTTTTTTTTGTTTAAAGCGGTCGTGTATTTTGTAAAATTTCAATGTTAGTCTTGATTAGGCTTTTTTTTTTTTTCCCTTGTCGCTTTATTCTCTCTCGCGATGGCGTTTGGCGATATCTTTCGTCTTCCCGATTGAGAGCTTTCTCCGTCGGCCCGTCTCCCTTTTCTATTTCTGTTTCTCGATTGATGGATTGTTGATGGGGGTCTGATCGCTATCTCGGTCTTGATTTTGTGGAAGCATCATCTGGTTGCAGAGACCCACCCACACCCCTGTTGCGCGGAGATTTCTCGAGGGTTTCGCTTGGCCTACGATCTCTGTCGGCATCTGGCGATATCGTCGTCTTCCAGAGAGGAGGAGAAGTAGCGATCCCGATTTGACCGTTGATGCGGAGATTTTTCAGGGTTCGGCTCGGTCTACCTTGCCTATTGGTTTGCGCCTCGTCCCTTTGATCGCTTAGCGATTCATTGACCGATCGATTGATCTTTGCATTATGCGCCGTTGTTTTGACCAGCTCATTCTGGAATCGTGTTGTTCGGTGAATGGGCAGTGCGCGGCTTCTTTCCTTCCTCTTGGATCATATCTCTTGAGGATGCCGTGATGCCGTAATGGGAGTGTTTGGTTTAGCTCCTCCTTTGACCCTTTATTAATACAATGACCGATCGATCTTTCTGTACAATTGTTTCACGAGCTGCTTCTGGATTTTGTTATTTGGTGAATCCGCAGTAGATCCTTTACCCTTGGAGTGAAATTGTTTGTTTGAGGATGTCAAGGACGATGAATACTGCGATGACACCGGTCAGCTTGTTTCATAAAACACAGCTTTTTAGAAGACCGATGATCCTTTTGCTGCTTCTTTTTTCTTGGTTGAGATGATGAAAGTAGTCTTTCAGGCAATAGGCTGAAATTTGCTGGTCTAGTCCCGACAGGTTGGAGTTTTGCTGGACTTGACAAGTGGTGATTTGCCGTGGGCTGATGATTGTCTGAAATTGGATAAGCTCTATTATCTCTTGAGGCAGTTATCGGTTTGAATGGAAATTTGTTCTCCAATCCCATAATTTTCCAATAATGCAAAACTCAATTCTCATTCCTCCGGAGGTCAGCATAGCATTTGGTTGACGTATGATCTGTGATGGTTCTTTCTTTGCAAGGTGTACGCGCCACAACAGATCATTATCCAATCTGGATCCGCTTGCTGGTGTCTCCTTCCTAGAAATTGTCCCTCCCTCATGTCCTCATCCTTCAGTCTCATCGGGAAATATCGTTATGGGAAGTGTTTGGTTTAGCTCCTCCTCTATCATTTAAAGAAACCACTTTCTGTACAATTTTTTAATGATCTGCTTCTAGATTTTGTAATTATGGTGAATTCGCAGTGGTTTCTTTCCCCCTCGGAGTGAACTATTTTTCGAAGGATGGCAAGAACGAATAAATACCATGACATCGGTCAGTTTGTTTCATAAAACTAGATGTTGGGCTTTTTGGAGAATGATGATCCTTTTGCCGTCTCTTTTCGGTTGAGATGATGAACCAGTAGTCTTTCAGGCGATAGGCTGAAATTTGCTGTTCTTGATTGGAACTTGTTCTTCGGTTTTTTTAAACTTTGGGGGTTGATTATCGTCTAGCCCGGATCCTCTCACAGGTCGGCTATTTCCTCGCTGAGGGAGAGGTGGACGAAGGATTTTGCTAGACTTGACAAATGGTGATCTGGTGCGAGCTGATCATTGTCTGAAATTGGATAAGCTCTATCGTCTCTCGAGGCAGTTATCGGTTTGAATGGAAATTTGTTCTCCGATCCCCTAATTTTCCAATTAATGCAAAACCTGATTCTTGTACCTCCGGAGGTCTGCGTTTGGTTGACGTATGATCTGTGATGGTTCTTTCTTTGCAAGGTGTACGCGCCACAACAGATCATTATCCAATACGGATCTGCTTGCCGGTGTCTCCTTCCTAGAAATTGTCGCTCCCTCATGTCCTCATCCTTCAGTCTCATCGGGAGACATTGTTAAGGGAAGTGTTTGGTTTAGCTCCTCCTCTGATTCTTTCAAGAACCCACTTTTCTGTAAAATTGTTTTATGATCTGCTTCTAGATTCTGGTATTTGGTGAATTTGCAGTGGTTTGTTTCCCCCTCGGAGTGAACTATTTTTCTGACGATGGCAAGAACGAATGAATACCATGACAGTGGTCAGTTTCTTTCATAAAACTAGATGTTGGGCTTCTTGGAGGACTGATGATCCTTTTGCTGCCTCTTTTCAGTTGAGATGATGAACCAGTAGTCTTTCAGGCGATAGGCTGAAATTTGCTGGTCTGTATTGGGAATTATTCTTCATTTTTTTTTTTTTTTTTACTTTGGGGGTTGATTATAGTCTAGCCCGGATCCTCTCACAAGTCAGAATTTTGCTAGACTTGACAAGTGGTGATCTGCTGCGAGCTGGTGATTGTCTGAAATTGATAAGCTCTATCGTCTCTCGAGGCAGTTATCGGTTTGAATGGAAATTTGTTCTCCAATCCCCTAATTTTCCAATTAATGCAAAACCCAATTCTCGTTCCTCCGGAGGTCAGCGTTTGGTTGACGTATAATCTGTGATGGTTCTTTCTTTGCAAGGTGTACGCGCCACAACAGATCATTATCCAATCTGGATCTGCTTGCCGGTGTCTCCTTCTTAGAAATTGTCCCTCCCTCATGTCCTCATCCTTCAGGCTCATCATGCGTCTATGATTGTGCATGCATTCCTCACTGAGCCGACACCCTTTCTGAACTACTTTCAGGGGAGACATTATTCCTGAAAACGCGTTCCTGACCTTTCTTTTTTTCTTTATATTTCTTGATTGATTTTGAAATCAGTCTGATTTTTTTAACACCATGTTATTTTCCGAAGGTTACACCTGGCCTTTCTGGGACTCTAGCATGTTGTGGGCATCGTTAGGGTCTGCGCTCCTCTGATCGATTCATCATCGATTGATCTTTACAAGTTCAATTGCAGTATGAGCTCATTCTGGTATTCACTATTCCCTGAATTGGCAGTTTCTTCTTTCTTCTTGATGCGACCATTTTCTCTGAGGATGATGTCCAAGTGGACAATGAATACGATGCAACTGGTCAGTTGGTTACATAGAATGCCACATTTGGGCTTTTGGAGGACTAATGATCGATCTTACACTGTTTGTGGTTGAGCTGATGATCTAGAAGTACGACAAATGATTGAAATTGAAATTTTGACAACCTTCTAGGCTTCTTTTACCGTTCCAAAGTATTACTGGATTTTGACAGCTGGTGATCTATTGCGTTTTCTGGAGGGCTGAGATGAGAATTGTTTGAAATTTAATGAGCTGTTGCTTCTTGGATTTTAGGCAGTTATTGTTTTGAATGGAACTTGTCCTTTACTACTGTTATTTTTGAGTTAACCCGAAAGATCAGACTCCACAGATCAGAGTTCGGTCGAGGCAATACTATACCTGGCCAAGATTGATATGGAGTGTCTGGGATAAGTGATGTTCTTTCTTGCTCATACACATCAACCCCTAATCTGTCTTCCACTTCTGTTATCTTCTAGTTAAGGTGGAACGATCAGATGTTCTCTTTCTTTCGCAGGTCAGAGTTTGGTTGAGCCAATAGTTTACCTTGTCAATTTTGATATGGAGTATCTGCGATCAGTAATGGTTCATTCTTGTTGCATAAGCATTAATTCATGGGACAAGTTCTTCTTTCAGAGTTCTTTCATGTCTGGAAAGGTTCGCACATGTTCTAGCTCGTTTCTCTCCCCATTCTTCTGTAGGACTCCTGATTGCACTTTCAGCTGCATACCGTATGACTTGATGCTTCTGGCTCTCATTTTCCAGAGTTATTTTCTCTTATTAACAAAAATTTTAGTGTGGGTGAATAAAAATGAAATTTTGAAGTTCCCTTGCCATTGATCAACAGCTCTCTGCTACCTTTCACCAGCTTTAAGATGATGGTGAATTCAATTTGGTGAAGATGGTTGTTGAGACTGAGGTTTTATCCAACTCTGATCACAATCCACCGTCAGTAAGTTGGTCAATGTGGAGACAAATTGCTTTTTATATGGACATAGTATCTTTTTGGTTTTTAATAGCCGTGGAATTTGATTTAGATGGAGAAGATGTGCTAATTGCAGGAGTCTTTCGATTATTTCATAGTTATTCTAAGTATATTACTCGCCTTGTGGTTGGATAGCATTTGGTGCACTCCCTTGCTGGTAATTTCACTTGAAACAAGTGGTTGGTTACAGATGGATGAGGTTCTTGCCTTCTCGGGGAATTGCTTCAGTCAGATATGAGTTTTTGGTCTAACTCTGTTCTTTGTTATTCAGTTGGCATCGCCTTGATTCGCTTATAACGTATATAAGTTTTTCACCTCATGGAGATTCTTCATAAAACCTGTCTTTACATGCCACAACAGATCACTATTCAGTATCCAATACGCATCTTATAAGTTCGAAGGCCAGTGTCTCCTTCCTAGAAATAGTCCCTCTCGTGTGTCCTCATCCTTCAGTTTCATCTTGCGTTGTGTTCCCCTCTCAGTCGACAGCCTCTGCGAAGTTCAGATGAGACATTGTTCCCAAAATGCGCTCTTGATCCTCTGCTTTTCTTCTTGTTTCTTTGATCGATTGTTAAATTGGTCTGATTCTGTTTATGCTATCTTATTTTCCGAAGGTTACACCTGGCCTCTCTGGGACTTTCCCATGTTGTGGGCGTTGTTAGGGTTTGCGCTCTTCTGATCGTTGATAGATTCATCATTGATTGATCCTTCCATTGTATTATGAGCTGATTCTGGTAAATACTAATTCGTGAATTGGCAGTGGCTTCTTTCTTCCTGGAGTGATCATTTTTTTTTTCTCTGAGGATGTTGTCTGAGGACAATTAATACAATGCAACTGGTCAGTCAGTTACCTAGAATATGACATTTGGGCTTTTTAGAGGACTAATGATCTTGCACTCTTTGGTTGAGCTGATGATCTTTAGAAGCCTTTTCTCTTCAGGACAAACGGTGGACTGAAATTTTGACAACCTTCTAGGCTTCTTTTACAGATTGAAAGTTTTACTGGATTTGACAGCTGGTGATCTGTTGCTTTTTCTGTGGGCTGAGTTGATAATCGCTTGAAATTGGATGAGCTCCTGTTTTCGGATTTTGGGCAGTTAATTGGTTTGAATGAAACTCTTCCTTTACTTTTGTTATTTCTTAGTTAATCCGAGAGATCAGATCTAGTTCTCTTCCCTTCGCAGATCAGAGTTTGGTCAAGGCAATATTTCATGTGGCCAAGTTCGACATGGAGTGTCTACAATGCAGCATCAATTTCTAATTTGTCTTCCACTTCTGTTATCTTCTAGTCAAGGTGGTTATCATCTAGTTGAGGTGGAACGATCAGATGTTTTCTTTCCTTTGCAGGTCATAGTTTGGTCGAGGCAATCCTTTAACTCGTCAATTTCACGATGGAGTGTCTGTGATCAGTGATGGCTCTTTCTTGCTGCATAAGAATTAATTCATAGGACAAGCTCTTCTGTCAGAGTTCTTTCTTGTCTGGAAAGGTCCAGACAAGTAGTAGCTCGTTTCTCTTCATTCTTATCTGTGTGCCACAATCACTAATTGGATCTCTGGTTATTCATGAAGATATCATTAAGATGTATGCATTATGCACTTCTTCCCTATCGTGGAGATCGCTCTTGGCATTACCTAGTTTGCTTCGCCTTCCTTTGTACACGACTTCTGTGTTTTTCTTTTGGTACAGATCAAGAGGTCATTTCGTGTTCTTTCTGTGCAAGAGATTGTTCAAGTTGGATTCAGTCAATGGCCATATAAATATCTAAAGAATTGTAGGTTTTCTTTGGTTAATTGGACTGTGAATGCTGTTTGCTGACAGAATCGGTTTTACTTCAGGACATGCTGGTAGAATTTTATTTTTTGATGATGTATTTCAAATAACTATCTGGATTGGTATTCTTGATCTTTCTTATTTTAAATCTATTTTTTAACAGATGATGATAGTTGATACTAGTTGTTCTTTGTTATTTTAGAGTCTACTTTCTCTTCGGAATTGGATTGGAAACTTTTGATTTGTATGTCTTGGAGAAGTGGTGATCTATTATGCAGTTTTTGTTTGCTCGAGTTCTGAAATAGTCTCTGACCACATATTCAGGATGGGCGCTGGACTGGAATTTTGAATATCTCTAGGCATTTTGTAGTTTTGATTTAAGTTTGTCTTCAGTTGACTGTCTTCAGGGAGCAGTGAGATAGAAATTGTTGAGTTCTCTCTAGAGGTTTAAGTTTTCCGGGTTTGAGAAGTGGTGATCTATTGTGTTCTTCTGTAGGGCTGAGTTGATGATTGTTTGAAATTGGACAAGCAGCTGCTTTGTGGATTCTAGGCAGTTATTGGTTTGAATGAAGTTTGTTTTCCACTTCTGCTTTTTTCTGTTTATGGTGAGATGATTAGGCCTTCCTCATTTTCCTTGTATTGCAAGCCTCTTTTGTTTAGGTGTGGGCTGTCTTTAATCTGTAATGGTTCTTTTTACATTTCAAAACAAGCTCTTATTTATTTGAGCTTCTCTTGCCTTTTGTTGTTTTTGGAAAATGAATAGTCATTCACTATCTTTTATTGTAGGGATTGTTTATGAATCTGGAAAGCTTGGGATCCTCAAAGTTATGGCTTGTTTCTATCCTTGTAATACATGCTGCATTAACTAAAGTGATTGGTGGTAAATCATGGAGATATTGCAAGTGTAATTTATTTGCGAATGCTAGCTTCATACAATTTACTTAGCTTAGGGTTTCATTCTATACGATTTATATGTTTCTTTTGATACAGAAATTTTTGTTGGAACTTTTCATTTACCAGGTGATTTCTATGCTTTAAGTGGTTGTTGAGGAGTGGTCATGGACATCCTCAGTGTTTACACTCCTTTGATCATCAATCGATGGATTGATCAATCCTTTTGTTGTTTTAGAGCTGTTTCTGCATTTATAATCCAATGCACTGGCTGTGCTTCTTTTTTCACAGAGCGATCTCTTTGATTGAGGAGGTTGTGTTATGAATGGGTACTTATGATGAGGTTGGTCAATTATTACTTAGAATGAGTGAGCTTTTCCCAAGTTCGATGATCTATTGACATCTATCTTTGGTTGGGTTGGTTTATGGGTGGTGTCCTTGTCATGCGTTATTGAGGCTTTAATACACCAGACAAATGGAAGAGAGACGTATTGCTTGTTCCCATATTCAAGGTTGTCTGGGGCACGAGCTTACTAGGTACATGCTTGATCCTAATAAAAAACTTTTTACTGGGGACTTTGATGGGTTTGAAACCATAATGGGGTGATCTTCTACTGTGTTTTGAAAACGTGGGCATCCCACCAATGACTGCAATGGGTAGGTTGCTCTGTTGAGGGGAGTGGGTTGAGGCTTCTCTGCTTGCAGTTGTCTTGGGGTTTAGCATGCTGTTCATCATGGGCATTAGTACTAGATCGAGCACCAGTATCTATTCCTATGCAAAATCTACAGTGCTCTGATTACAATGTTTTTTGTTCTGGAGATCGTTTCTTTTTACAATAGGATGGAGGACATCTGCAATAAGACTCCTGCTGTGGACTTTCAGCTGCATATCTTTGAACTTGATGCTTCTGGTTCTCGTTTTCCAGAGTTTGTGTTTCTTATGAGCAAAAGATTCTGGTGTCAGTGAATCAGAAGGAAATTTTGAAGTTCCCTTGCCATTGATCAACAGATCTTCACAATGTTATGGTTTCCAAAATGATGGTGATTTCAATTTGGTCAATTGGTTGTTAAGACCGAGGTTTTTCTATTCAGTTCTGATCTTGACGCACCATCAATAAGTCAAAACAATGTGGAAACAACTTGCTTTTATATGGATAAGGTTTCTAAGTTGTCTTTAATAGCAATGGAATTTGATTAAGACCCAGAAGATTTACTTATTACTGAGTCTTTCAGTTATTTTAGTCACTGTAAGGATAATGCCAGCCTTATTTTGGCTGGACAGTTGGCATTTGTTGCGCTATCTTAATGGTAATTTCACTCGAAGTGACTGGTTGATCACAGATGGCTGAGGTTATTACCTTCTTGGGAAATTGCTTCAGTCGGATATGAGATGGGTCTATTGTCTTTTCTTTGTTAAACGGTTGCTATCGCCTTGATTCCCATGTGATGTATATAAGATTTTTACCTGATGGAGATGTTTCACAAAACTTGCCTTACTCATTTCTCCCAATCTTCTGATGTCGTTGAGGGTGGATGGTCCTTTTAATAGTGTACACCAGACATCAGGAAGGTGATCTTCAAGAAAATCGATACCTCATCCAGCTATACTGAGTAATGTTTCTTCCTTGTCTATACGGTTTCCTGCCGGCCATTGTATCATTGGCTCTCTGGGAAATCCTCACCAAGCATGGTTATTGTTAATGCTATTAGATGTGGAAGTATTGACTTGTGCACAGCTTCTGGAACTATTGACAATCTCTACTATGGCTGAGCACTTCAATTTGTTCGTTATAGTAACCTGGTTCTTTCATATAATGAGTGTTTTGTTTTAAGTTCGGTACCTACCTTGATTATGTAGGCATATCAAATCTGTTATCCCTAATTCTGTTCAAGAGGCAATTTCTAACTATTTGTTAGCAGTACTTGTTTTCCTTCTCATTGATGCTTACCTTGCAAGGCCACAGCGTTTGTGCTGTCAGCAATCAAGAGAGGTGGTAAAATTGAGAACTAGCCAAGATGCCAGTCACAATTATAGATCTTCATTCTGATGAAGAGGTTTTGGTGTATTTCCTTCGCCTCCTAGGGACCTGAATTTGTTGCTGGGTTTTTGTTTGCCTATGGGTTTTTTTGACAGGTTGGTTAAGCACAATACAATGTTGACTGACTGAAGATGTATATTGGCCATATGTTTACCATCTGGAGATTTACTTGAACGTCCAGGTCTGGAAACATCTTTGGGACACATAATTATGATGATGGAGCTATCAGTAGAAGTTTGATTTTTGTGTCTGACTCCTTTCAGAATCCCTCTCTTTAATTTGGAGTTTGAAAGTAGTTTTGACTCTCTCTCTTGACTTTTATATCTTTGGATGACAAGTGGGAGAAGAGGGTTATCTTGTGGATTCTGAATCTGTTTATTTGAAGAAGCTGGGATCTTCTATTTGCATGTCCCTCAGCTCTAGGTTGTCGTGCCGATTTCAATTCTGTTTGGAGCTAGGTCCATTGATTTGTGTTTCTTAGCTCCTGCGTTACTGCATCATCTCTTACAATTTTCAAGCATTGTTGATAATCAAATGCCTGGGATTTTGCTCTTACTTGTGTTGTATTGTATATGTGGGTGGTGGAGCCAGGCTTAAATGCAAGGGTATTGTCAAGCCAACGTTAGTGCACCGTTCACAAACTTTCAGTAAATCCATGTTGATAAGAGTGGGGGAGTTTTAGAATGACGCATGTCCTTTGTACTATCTTATGTGCTATGATACTTGTTTTGGATCGTTCTTTAATTGTCATGTTTGTATTCATATTTGAAAGGAGCTTCTGCAGCACGAGAACAATTGTAACAGATGCGTTTTGTGAATAGTTTGGTCTTGCCATAAAAAATTTGGAAACCAGTGCAGATTATGCAACTATTGTGTCAACCTCAGATTGGTGAAAAGTTGGGGCGAGGAAGGCTATTCCAGCAATGCGGTGGCCATCGAACAATACCTTGTCCCATCTGTAGTAGGGAACTTGCTGCTCTTCTGCATACTTTTGTTTTTTGCTGTCGTAGTTGAGTCACCAGGAACATCTACGAGATAAAGAGTCGTCGGGCCCTCATTGTGGTGTGGCCGGGGGAGAGTGGAACCAGGCCCACTTGTTGCTGCTCAAGTAGGGATAAATGTCTTGAGATTGTTGGAATATGTGTTGCCAAGGGAGCAATTGAATCTAGATGGCTGCCATGTTGTAATTCTTGGTTCATAAAGATAATGCGCTCCTTTTCATCCGTGGATGTAGGTCAACTGGGCCGAACCACTTAAATTTTCGGGTGCATTTTTTATGGTTTTATTTACTTTTTAAAGAAGGAAGGACACGATCACACCAACTCAGGACACGTGTTCAAAGATGATCCATGCCGAGCGTGCCTTCCTGATTCTTCACACGATACCACATGCGTCTCAAGCAACGGTCGGAATTGGCGGCCCACCGACTTTCCTGAATTAAAACGTCAAAGATCACAGCCGTCCAATAATCACGACACTTGCTTCGGATTTATTTATTATCGACGGTCAATCCGAAGTCGGTGTATCCTCCCCTATAAATAACCATCCTCTCCCCCTCTTCCTTGTCTTCATTACGCGTTTCTGGTTCTGCTTGCGGAACGAAGGTGAGGAAGAGGGAGTGTTTAAATAGAAAGATGAGTGAAAAAAGCACGGCTCTTATTATATTGTTGAGTTGACGAATCTATTATACCAAATATTTTCTCAAATGTTAAAATTGCTCACTTTCATCAAAGATCCACATTCTTTTGCACCCAAATCAAAATTCATCAACCATGAAAAACTAAGCAGAATGAAAAGGACTTACTATTAATTTCTTTCTAATTTCAATATTCATGTGATTGCAATCATTTCATGTTGTATATCACGGTATCTACAAAACATCTAATTTCAAATTCAATTTTTGCCATTGTATGTGAAATCATTCAAGACAGGTGGAGTCGTCATAGCCTAAGTACCATTGGCCATCCTCACCAACCTCATGATAGAATTAGAGCCAAATGGAACTCAATGAAAATCATCTCGTCACTAAAGAATTGAAGCTTTTGGAATCTGCAGTTTCCCTGCTTTGCTTCCCAATGTTAGGAGGAGATAGTTAAGTTTAAGGGTTGCTAGAAGGCCTTGGAACTGATTGATTTTTTATTCCTCTCTTACGATTTGATGCAAAGTCTAAATTCTCGCCATTCATCTTGTCTTCTCCCTCCCGAATGATTGGGACTGAGAGGAGAGGTGATGGGATTTACTTGGAGAAGAACTATATGAAGAATAGTGTAATAATTTTATTACAATTAACAATTTATTAAATCTTTATTCCCTTGCAACCACAAGAACTGCGGGAGAATTACCAAAAAAGTTCTAAACCTATTACAATTGTGCCAATTCAGTCTTAAACTTTTTTTTTGGCCAATTCAGTCCTAAACCTTTTACAATTGTATCAATTCAATCCATCTGGCCAAAATTGGCCTGCTGGCGTTGACGTGGACGTTGGCCGGGGATAGCTGGCCAGCGAATAATTTTTTAATTTTTTTTTTTGAATTTTTTTTCTCACCTTCTTCTTCCTTTGGCCGGTGCCTCACCTAGCGACGACGAGGCCGCCGTCGCCTAGCCATGGCGAGGCTCGCCGATCGATAGCGGCTTCGCCGTCGGGGGTGAAGCTCACCTTCACCGATGAGGCCGAGCCTCGCCCGGCAAGGCTCGACCTTGCCATGGCCGGCAAGGCTCGACCTTGCCATGGCTGGGCGAGGCCGCCATCGCCAGATCTGGCGAGGCTCGACCTCGCCATGGCTGGGCGAGGCCGAGCCTCGCCTTGTCTGGGCGAGGCTCGCCTTCGCCAGTGGCCAGCGTGGGGGAGCCTTGCCAGTGGCCGGCGAGGCTGACCTCGCCAGCTAGAGGAAGAAGAAGTGGGGGAAAAAAAAAAGAAGAAAAAAATTCAAAAAAAATATTAAAATTTGTTCGCCGGTCAGCCAATTTTGGCCGAATTGACTGAATTGGCACAATTGTAAAAGGTTTAAGACTAAATTGGCCAAAAAAAAGTTTAAGACTGTATTGGCACAATTGCAATAGGTTTAGGACTTTTTTGGTAATTCTCCTCAAGAGCTACTATACCTCATATTCATTTAGCACATACTAGCAATTGATCGGACAGACAAGAACAACCGTTGCATGCATCGGGATCCGATGAGAATAAAAGTTTCATGGGCTTTACGAGGATTTAGCATAAAAATACTTTCTTGATTTCTTACCAAAAATTAAACATGTTATCCAATTTCAAAAATTTACAAAATATTTATGTGCCTAAAATTAGCATAAAAGTACTTTGCAAGAGTTAGCATAAAACTAACTATTACTCTTGCTACAAGCCTGAAAGTTTCTTAAGTCTCATATATATGACCATCTTTCACGAACCACAGCCAAATCCACTGAAATTGTCTCGTAACTGCACCTGAGAGACAAAAATGGCTTAATTTTTTTATGTCCAACAAAAGCATATTTTTACTCAAGGGGCTAAAATAATAATAAAAAATTAACGTTTAAACTATCCTATGTAGCTGCTAACGTGGCTAACGATGTGAATATTTTAATAGTCGGGCGATTTTTGTCCAGGCCCAGATATAAGTTGGTTGTTTTTTTGGGGTTTATGCAAAGGGGTTGGAGATTTGGCTCACAAACAATGGCATGCTAGAATAATGCTAGATATAAAGATTGAAAAACTTATTTTACAAAGTTCATTGGCTCAAATGTAAGGGGTTGAAGGTTATTACGTCATCAAATGATTGTTATCTCAATAATTGACCAACAAGTAGAGATCTAAAAATGGGTAACGGACTCATTGGCTATTACCAAATTAAAAAAAAAATTAAACTAATTAGTGTAGTGCATCAGTCCATGACAGCATGATCGGGAACTCATGTGATGACTTAAAACACAAAATGTGAATAATACGGGTGATATTTTTATTTGGGGATTGGGATCAACTCCTAATTTTTAATACAAGAATTGACTAAGTGGGTGATCAAAATTTAGGTATCAGCAACGTTGAAGAGCCTCCACATCTAAGAGGCTTATCGTCATCGATGAATGAGCTCATAAATAGCAACCCGGCGGGCTCAAAGCGGGCATTTTCAGGCTCTCCAATTGGCGATGAACCTGATGCCAAAGCCATCCAGTAGAACAGCCATGGAGAAGATGGATAGACAAGAAAGAGGGAGTTCTCGAGTCATGCCTGAGAACAATGGACGTTAACATGGTGGTTCGGTGGTGCCAATAGTGTTCGTCGTTGATGCGATGCTCATCATGGCCAGCGGCTGCTGTGGTCAAAGGTGTGACAGCGACGGTGGTCAATGCCGATGGGTTTAGGGCAGAAGTTAGGCTGGGCTCAGGGCAAAATCTGGCGGAAGGAAGAGCAGATGGGTACGATGGTGGAATTTGCAAATCTCCACCTGGTCAATTACAAGGGACCATTAAGACCAAAAAAATAAATTACAAGGGACCATTGGGCTTAGATCAAATTGTAGTCTATGCATGAGAAAGTGTGCTCAAATATTTAAGATTTTCTCTGTTTAGGATTAAGTAAAAGTAAAAGTTTTTGTTTTTTGCTTTTCCTCCAAAATTAAAAATTGTACTCAAATTTTAAAAAAAAAATGTCCAACTTACGTACCAACACTTTCTTATTGTGAAAGTTTCGGGTGTTTTTTATTAAAAAAAATATAATATGCTTTTGTCAAAAAAATTTACATCAAGTGAAAAACAAAATTAAAAGTCCATCCAAATATCCCAAACAATTTCATGATTTATTAGTTCAAACTTTTAGAGTAGTCAGATGGTAGTCTTGTAGAATCTTACACTAACCTCATAGATCCATCCCTTGTTACCATGCAAATGGCGGCTAATTCTCCGTTTGTTTCAAGTAAAATCAATAATTTAGAAAATATTTTTCTAAAATCAATCCCTTATGTCTCTTACAATAATTATGCAATTTAAAATATTTTCATTGTTGACTACAATCTACGTTTAAACATATTCGTGGATGATGAAAATAATTTGTGTTCATCATTTATGTAAGCAATACGAGCGATCGATTTTAGAGAAATATTTTTCACACAAATTCATTTTCCGTGAAACAAATAAAGCCTAAACATTCGCCACATTGTTCCAAACACTAACCTCAAGAGGTAAGGCGTTGCATCCCATTGCGATGGCTATTGCTTGTCGCTGCCACTCTCAAGTCCAGCACTGAACATGACTTTGGCTGCATTTGATCACGAAATGTCTAGACTTATTACCTGCAAGATATGACTTAATAAAAAATTTCTAGACTTTCTATATCCTACTCGATGTGTGTGGAACACGACCGTATAAACCACTATCAATTGTCGCGCTCCTTAGCCTAAGCCAAATTGATTTGAAAAGGGACAAGGGTTGCTTCGTCACAATCCTTGTTTCAACAGCTACCCATACTTTTCCAAAACCTCTCTTAAGTTCTGGAGCATTTCTTTCTTAAAACATCATTGTAGAAACTCATCTAATTTCCCAGTCCGTTATTCATAAGGTTCAACCATCAAATTGGACCAAACGATGGGATTGGACTGACTTTAATGCTCTGGCGCCATGCCGCCGAACGCGTTCTTAATGCATCAGCCCCATGCAACATATATACCCGCCCTAGCAACCCCATCCTAGGGGAATTAGGGACCCATCTAATCTAAATAGGAATTTGATTATTTGTAACCCACCCTCTATTCATGCATCCATATATAGCAGTAGTCCCTATTCGTGCTCATGCATCTTTCTACTTGGAATTTCAGCGATGGAGGAGTCCCGTGAGTGCAAAGTTCCAGCAGCAATTCTGGCCATTGGCACAGCCAACCCATCAAACTGTGTCAATCAGGACGACTATCCTGACTTCTTGTTTGGCGTCACCAACACCCAGCTTTTGACCGATGTGAAGGAGAAGTTCGTCCGCATTTGTAAGCCCACATGCTTGTTTCAAACCATCCAAAATCCAACTTTCTTGTACTTTAAGTCCAAGAGAGCGTTGTTTTATTATGCTTTTCAATTATGTAAAAAGAAATTAATATTTAGAGAAGATAAGCGTTGAGCTTGTCGAGATTAATTTCCTTGGCCACTATTATTAGTTACAATCATAGTAATTACTTTTCAATTGCATGACTAGTACCTTTCAAAATGGGTTATAGTAATTAAGGGTGACCGATTCCTAAATAGGTAGGTTCTAGACCTAAAATTTAGAACCTAACCTTCTATAACCAACTCTTGGTTTTTGGAATTTATAACCTTCCATGTTTTCCCTGAAACCGGATGTAAAACCTATCATGTTTTACCGGTTTCAAGAATCAAATGTCACATTAAATCCCCGCTCTTGGGGGATGTCCTAAGAACATGTACTTTTTTTGTTCCACCATTGGTAGAAAAAAAAAGGGAAAGAAATTTTCCAGTTTCAATGATCACTACTAGTGAATAGTATAAAATGGAAGGAAGAAGGTCGTTCACTACCTAATAACCTTTTTTTTTTTCCTTTTTTTCGTTTCATTTTTTGCAGTAAAATTATACGAGCAACAAATATGAAATATTCCTAAGAATCATGTTTAATGACTCACGGCTCAGCTAACATCATGCAAACACACTGGTACGTTCTCAACAACACATCTTTAGTAGCTATGAAATATACCAAAAATCATGTTTGATTAACTTACAGCTTAGTTAACATCACGTAAACACACCATTACATTTTCAGATAGAACAATAAGAGGAAATTTTTTAAGATTGCAATGCAGAAACATTTCGTGGAGCAGGTTTTGTGTATTCGACTAAAAATGAGAATGTTATAGTGCATAGCTCCTAACCATGCACAGTTTGTGTATATCAACCCACCTCATAAGGTTATCTGTATTTGCAAAATAATAATAGAATAATCCAAACTAATTGGGAGAAATTACCAAAAAAGTTATAAACTTATTGTAATTTTTCAAATTCAATCATAAACATTTTTTTTTGTCAATTTAGTTCTAAAACTTTTGTAATTGTGTCATTCAATCCATCTGGCTAAATTTAGCCAATAAGTGCTAACATGAACGCTGGCCAGCGACAACAAACAATTTTTTAATAATATTTTATTTTCTTATTTTTAAATTTTTTTTTGTAAGAAGTAAGAAATTATATTGAGCTTTAACCAACTTTACAAGAGTAGGTCACGGCACCAAAAAAACTTACACTCAAAACGAACTAATATCGTAGCGAGTGGAAGGGTGCTGAGACCAAAAAAGCAGCCGACAAGGGCAAACAAACAGGCCACAAGAGCAGCGGGACAACAAGGAAAGCCAAAACAGTGGCAAACCAGCACAGCAACGAAAACAAAAATAGGCAAGATGAACACGGTTGACAGTCAGAGCAAACGGAGCCAGACTTCGACGGTCACACAGCTTCCAAAAGACTTGACTCCCATCCCGCCGAAAGACGTGGCACGGAGACGAAGGAGTCGAGACATCTCCGAGTATCCAGCCTAACCCAAGGAGGGTCGAGCCATCAAAAGCTATCCACCAACCACCGGAGCAATTCAATCAATCACAGCATCAAAGGACAGGTGGTACTGCTTCACTAGAAGAGAAAATAATCGGGTCAATGCCCCAAGCATGCTGGAATCTCCTGTTCCTTGCATTGTCCTCTACATTCCTGAATGTCACAACCTTGTCTCTAACAACTTTAAAGAGGTGGTTCTTCAAGGCCGGGATCGTAAGAGTTTACTCTCTAAATAGAATATCATTCATGTTCTTCGAAATGATATGACAAAGAGCCCCAAGGGAGAAACGGGCAATGCATTTATAGAAATCTTTACTCGAGAGTAGGGTCATAGCCCACCGAAGATTATCTACCCAAGGTCTATTGCGCCATGAAAGATTGCACCTAGCAGCCCAAAGGAAAGCAAGGTCGGCAGTGATACGACAACCAAAGAATAGGTGATCAATGGAATCCGGTGTGTCATTGCAAAAGGCATAGGAGCCGCTATCAATCCTGCCATACGATAGTAATAGGGCTTGGGTAGGAAGCCTATGCTTAGTAATAAGCCAAAGAAAGAATTGGTACCGAGGTGAGATGGAGGAATTCCAAATGAATGCATGCCATGGAACTCACTCCTTCTTCCGCCTAATGGCCTCCCATGCTGATGCAACCGTAAACCGCCAAGAGGAACTCTCGTCCCAACGGAAAAGGTCTGTATCCTGAGAAAGACTGGAGGGAGGGATTTGCCAAGAATCCAATATAGCCTTTAAAACGTGGCCCGAGGGGGAAAAGAGATCAGCGACGGTTGCTTGTCTGGCCAACCCGGATCTGTAGATGAAGGAATCTGAAAAGATTAGATTTAGAGGCCCCCTAGGGTGCCAATGGTCGAACCAGAGAAAAGTAGATAAGCCATCCCTTATACTCCATAGGAAGGAGTTCCGGAAATCCCTCCTAAGCTGAAGGATCTTCTTCCAAGCCCAAGAACAGGAGGTTGGCTTACCGGCGACCCAGAAGTTTTTCCTTTTTAAAAAGGTCGAATGGATCCACCTACACCTTAAAGCTTCCTTGTCAGAAAACAAGATCCAGATGTGCTTGAGCATGGCCACCTTATTACAATCTTGCAATCTCCAAATGCCAAGCCCTCCTTCCTCTTTTGGAAGGCAAACATCCTCCCATGAAACTTTCGCACCTCCTCTACCCAGATGCAGGCCTTTCCAAAGAAACTCGTAGGGATTCATTCAATTTGATCCAAAACGGCAACTGGTAAAATAAAGACACTGGCCTAGAAAGCTTGAATTGCATGGAGGACCGATCTAATTAGTTGCAAGCGACCGGCGAAGGATAAGAAGCGATGAGTCCAGGATTGTACCCTTGTCGTAATATGGTCGATGAGGGCATGATAGTCCACCTTTCTGAGCCTCGAAGTAATGATTGGAATCCCAAATAACAAACTGAGAGATTCCTTTCATTAAACCCAAGAGCTTCCAAAATTGCATTCCTTGAAGACGTCGTACCTCCTGCCAAAAAAACCTCACTCTTGCGAGGGTTTGGGTGAAGACCACTCCACGAAGAGAAGATGTCAAGGCCTTCCTTCAGGATGCAAATTGAGGGCAGGTCAGCTTCACAGAAAAGGAAGACGTCATCGGCAAAGAACAAATGTGATAAGCTTGTTGCTCTGCACCTTTAATAGAAATTAAACTTCGACCTCAAGGCGCGAGCATTGAGAATACCAGAAAATACCTCCATAACCAAGGTAAATAGGTAGGGGGAGATAGGGTCACCCTGTCTAAGCCCTCAGCCACTAGCAAAGAAGCCATGTAATTCCCCATTTAAAGCAATTGAAAATTTTGGGGTGCAAACACATACCATGATGAGGCAAATCAAGTGCTCAAGGAACCCAAAGCCAAGGAGAACAAGCTCTAGAAAATCCCAATCTACTGTGTCATAAGCTTTTTGAAAATCCACTTTGATTGCACACTTAGTAGAATAAGGCTCAAGGTGAAAGCCAGTAAAAAGTTCCTAGGCCAAAAGGATGTGGTCTCTTGATCCACCGGCCCTTTACAAATGCACTTTGAAACAGGCTTATCACATCTTGAAGGACTGCAGCAACCCGGTTGGCCAGAACTTTGGTGATGCACTTGTAGATAGTATTACAACAGGCTATAGGCCTGTAATCCGCCACCGTTATGGCATTGGGAATCTTTGGTAGCAAGACCAAAATGGTGTTGTTAATCTCCTGCAAGTGCTTGCCAGTGGTGAAGAAATCCTTCACTGCATTAGTGATCACCTGCCCCACAATCTCCCAATTGTGCTTGAAAAACTCGACACTAGATCCATCAGGTCCATGAGCCTTCCCCCGAGCTAAGGAGAACAGGGTATCTCGAATCTCTAAATCAATGATAGAGCGAGAGAGAGAATTCACCTGCTCCTCTTTTAGGGATGACAAATAGCCTCCCAAATGTCACAAATCGAGGGTCTACTCTGCACATCTCGCAGTGCCAAGAGGTCCTGAAAATAAGTGGCAAAGGTCTACTGCACCAACCCTGGATCTGTGACAAGGCTGCCAAAGCTATCCATGACCGAGATTATTCTATTCCTCATCTGTCTATTATTAACATAGTGATGAAAGAATTTAGTATTTCGGTCTCCTTCATAAAGCCATCTGATCCTGAACTTTTGCCTATAGAAGGACTCTTCCTACCGGCGTAGGTCCGCGAAGATTCTTCGTTGCGTCTTCTCCATCTCTACAAGAGCAGCATTGGTTGGGTCTTGCTGGAGGCCAACCTAGGTAACCTGAAGCATACTCCTCGCCTCTGATGTTCTGGAGGAAATATTGGAGAAAAACTCCTTATTAAACTACTTGAGATGGGCTTTAAGGGACTTAAGTTTGCACACTAGTCTATACATGGGAACGCCTTCTCCCGGTTCGTCCCAAACTTGTGACACAATTGTGTTAAAATCTAGGTGCTCCATCCAATAATCGAAGAACTTGAAAGGTTTCCTCCGGACCACCGGGTTCAGAATTTTAACTATCATAGGGGTATGATCCGAAATACCCGGGGCAAGGAAGGTAGCTTCCGAATAAGAGAAAACTTGACTCCACTTAGAATTCACTAAGATTTTGTCGATCTTCCTTTGCTTCCGTTTAGAACCAAAAGAAGTTGCCTAGGTGAATCTAAAACCAAAATACCTCAGATCGTCAAGTTTAGCCTAGGCTAAGCACTGACCAACTCATCAAAGTAAGGAATCCAAATGTCTATACCCCCCAATTTATCGAACGGGTCTTTAATGGCATTGAAGTCTCCCGCCACTAGCCAAGGCGAGTCCTGCAAAGCTACACTCATGAGAATAAGGTCCTCCCACAGCGATCTCCGAGAAGGGAAGGTGTGCTTAGCATAGACCACTGAGATACAATAGGCCACTCCTGACATCAGCATTATGAGATTTCCATGGATCACCTTAACGTCGACCGAGGAAACTTCAAAACTAATAATAGCAGGGTCCCAGCCAATCAAATCCTACCTCTGGGTGAACAACTGTAGTTTGCTAACCAGCACCAATCCCTTAATAACCTCTTGGAGATGGTAGGGAAGTGAGACTCCGGACTTTAGTCTCCAAAAACCAACCAAGCACAGACCATTTGAGGACATTAGGGAACAAACCTCGGCTTGCCTAATTGGGTCAACAAGACCCCTGATGTTCCAACAACCTATGTACATCTATAATATATACATATATAAGGAGAGGAGGGAGGATTGGCTTACCTCCACTTGGGAGGCTTCCATTAACTGGCCGTCGGAGCAGAAAGGGTCGTAGCAGGAGGCGGATCCGGAGCAAGGGTCACCAGCATATCTTGCATTGTGTCCACCCTTCTGCTGGCAGGAGGAGCCTTCGAGGATGGACAATGAGAGACCAAGTCCTCATCTGAGCAGTTGGATAGGCTGACCGAGACATCCGATTCCGCGCCAGGATCGAGTGGAGCGAGGGTTGAGACTTCGACTAGGCTATACTTATCCGCCACAGGGCTAGAAAGGGGAGACTAGGTCCTTCATAGGTGTGCGAGAAGAAGTGGAGGGCAGCCCTTTCTTGGAGGCGGAAGGCTTTAGCTTTAGGATTTGCCCCTCTTCGTTGGAGCTAACCAGACAGGATGAGGGTCCTTCCTTCGGCTGAATGGGCTTTTTCTTCTTCCCCTTTACCTGTTCCCAAACCTGCTCAAGCTCTTCAAGGGCTTCCACCACTGCTGGAGCAAGATTGGGGATCTGGACAAGGACTGAGGGAGCAGTATTGGCCCGGGCTTCCTGTGAGGCTCGATCTGCGCTGATGATGGCTAGGATGTTCGCACACCTGTGGTTGAAGGTACCACACCTAGGGCATTCAACTAGCCTCCACTCAACTTAATAGAAACCGAGCGTGACACCCCATTCAAAACAACATCAACCGACGTGCATCTTGGTGGCTTTGCAAAGATCTCGACGCACACCCTAGCAAAAGCAATCATTTTCATTTGTTCAGTGCGTTGATCAACATAAAGGGGCTTGCCAACCGCACTAGCAATGGCACTAATCCCCGACGCCAACCAGAGATCAAAGGGGGAGGTTCTTCAATCTAATCCAAACCGGAATTGAGGATTGATTGTCTTTCTTAAGCTCCAAGAGTGGTTGCCATTGCTGTAAAATAAGGGGAACCCTTGCAACCGTTAGGGGCTTATCTTCAAGGATCTTTCTACGGAAAACGGGATCCGGTATATGAAAGATGAAGAATCATTGATCATTTGCCATCACTTCAACGAGCTTCGGTCCCCAAGCTTGCGTCAAAGCTTATTCTGTGAGCTTGAAATGGAGTTTCTTCCCTATATAATACCCAATGAGGCACTCGTGCCACTTGGGATCGGTAGCCTCCAACACATCCTCGGTGAGGTTAACTACCGGCTTGTTGTCCACGAAGGAAGGGGGAACAAAGGATAGGTCATAACCCTTTGCTGCAAGTCGCGCAACATTAGCCCAAGAGCGAGCAGGATGGGGCTTCGATCTTCTTGGCTGTTAGGCAGGAGCCTGAGGTCGATTGGAAGACGAACTCGCGCGGCTACGACCTCGAGACCGACCCGCACGGCCTAGGGCCTTGCGAGGCTCTTGCTGGATGTCCACCGACACAGCAGCAGCCGCTTTGAGAGGGACAGCCTAACTCGGGACCATAGAAGGCTGGTCAACAAGGTTATGGGAAGCGGGGGTACACCCCTTGAGGCTACCAGCACCCAATTGGGCCTCTCTTAAAGGGCCTCCCACATCAGCAGAGGAAGAAGCCACATAAGCAGTATACTTTAAGGACAGCCCATAGACCCAACTAAAGGAGCATTGCAGAGTTTGTGGGGCATACCAGGGCAAGTGCTTTAGATGGTTGAGGGAGGGAGATCAGAGGAGTCTAATCTCCACAAATAAGGCTCATCGAACGGCTTAAGGCCCAGCCCAAGCAGGAGAGAAGGGCGGGAAGACCAGCAATTCAATCGCAACCTAGGGAGACCAGCTCAGGGTTTGCAAGGCAAATTCGACCAAACGACTCGGAGAGGATGGGAAGGAGGGCAAGACGAACCAATCCTCCAAAGCTTAGCCCAAACGAACTGCTGTATCTTCGAGATTGAGCAGCCCGAGCAATAGCAAAACGTAGCCAAGGGAGATACCAGAACTTGACTTGCGGGCAGCTCAGCTCAAACTGCTAGGTGAGGATGAGGAGGGGGGGGAGATGACCCTATCCTCCAAATATTGGATTAAACGAGTGGCTAAACTTCCGGTTCGAGCAAGACACCAGCAAGATGAACGGTCGCCCAAACATCAGCAAAATCGGGCCCAAGGAAGAACCGGATCTTGACTTGCAAGGCAACTCAGCACAAACGGCTTGGTGAAGATGAGGAGGGAGGTCAGACGACCCTATCCTCCAACTCTTGGTTCAAACGAGTGGCTCAAGCCTCCGGTTCGAGTAGAACACCAACAGGATGAACAGTGGCCCGAATAGCAGCAAAAACGAGCCCAAGGATGAACCAGATCTTAACTTGCGGGGCAAATTAGATCAAATGGCTCGGTGAGGATGAGGAGAAAGGTCAGGTGACCTTACCTTTCAAATCTTGGCCAAAAAGGACTGACTGAGACTCTCGGGACGAGCAGAAGCTCTAGATGGGATGAATAGTAGCCCGATCGTATCCTAGAGAGTGTCTAGTGAACAGTGCAGCGATAAGGAACAAATGGCCAAAGCTGAGTATAATTTTTTTATTTTTCTTTTCTTTTTTCTTTTTTCTCTCTTTTTCCCCCCCCCCATTCTCCCTCCTATTTTGTCGTCTCTAGCAACTAGCTAAAGTGGAGGGTCGGTCACCCGACTGAGGCGACTGGCCAATGTCTAACTCACCTAGGTTCTGCGAGGCAAGCCCTCACTAATGGATTGGGAGCTTGACCTCGCCGTCATTAGGAGAGGGTTGAGCTCACCCAAATCCAGCAAGGCAAGCCCTCACTAATGGATCAGCGAGCTTGACCTTGTCGTCATTGGGCGAGAGCAAGCTTGCCTGACCACTAGCAAGGCAAGCCTTCACCGAATCTGGTGAGGCCCTATCAAGGCTCGCCTTGCTAATCCCCTAGCGAGGCTCGCCCTCACCCAAGCAACGGCGAGGCGAGCTTGCCATTGGCGCGAAGTAAAAGGAAGAAGGAGGGAGGAGGGGAAAAAAAGAGAGAGAGAGAGAGAGAGAGAGAGAGAAAAAAAATAAGAAAAAATAAAATATTGAAAAAAAAATCAAAAAAGAAAATATTATTAAAAAATTATCTACCGATGTCGGCTAACATCCATGTCAACACTAGTCAACCGAACTTGATCGGATGGATTGAATTGACATAATTATGAAAGGTTTTAGGACTGAATTGGTTAAAAAGAAAAAAGGTTCATGACTGAATTGAAAAAATTGTAATAAATTTAGGACTTTTTTTGGTAATTTCTCCAAATTAAAGGAGAGGCCTCATTGCTTGGTGGACAAAACTGAGAGACTGCATATAACCTAAGTTTCCTAAATGGTGAGACTCTTTAGGATGATGGTTTCTATATGCATTTCACTTTTTTCTCCAAATTATGTGAGATTGTCTAACTGATTCTCTCGACTTATTCCATGTTTGCCATTCATCGAAATTAGAGATGGCAAAATGAATCTAGAACCGATATTTTAATTCATTTAATTTTGTGAATCATAAATGGATTGTCTTTAGTTTTAAAATAAGCTCGGTGGGTCACAAATGAATTACCTAACAACTAATGGATTTATCGACCAAAAAAAAAAACTACATGGATTTTAAATGAGCCATAGATGGATTACCTAATAAATTTAAGTGAATCATAAACAAGATTTTTCAAAGAATTTATAATTTTTTATGTTTCTTTTTCTTTCTTTCAATTTATGAAGACCGTTTCCCTTGAATCATAAAAAAGAAGTGTAGATGATCATTCAAGGGAAGACTTAGAAACAAATCATTCTCGGATTTTTATGAGGTTCAAGGGAAGAACATCATTGCAATGAAGCATGGCGAGAGAAGCG
This sequence comes from Eucalyptus tenuipes, assembly GCA_014182365.1. NCBI lineage: Eukaryota > Viridiplantae > Streptophyta > Magnoliopsida > Myrtales > Myrtaceae > Eucalyptus > Eucalyptus tenuipes. Next base: position 14,090,804 of record CM024539.1, on the reverse strand, counting down.
ACGGCAAGAAGGAATGGTAGCTTCCTTCAGGGCAATCTACACTAAGGACTCTCGACAAAATTAAAATTCAATTTGAGAAAATACAAATTTGAAGAAAAGATTGCAGGTTTTTTCTTGCTTCCCCCCAAGAAATAGTTGTCAGTAGATTCTTAATGTCCGTAACCATTTGCATGCTCGAAATCACTAGGGATTATCGTGTCAAGAAGACCGACTCCTAATGTGCTAATGATACTATTGTTGCTCATCTGTAACTATCTCCATAACACAACCATACGGCAAAATAATTTCTCTTAAAGTGCATAGGTTACATCTCATTTGGATTGAGCAAGCATTAGTGCAAAGATTTATTAGTCCCCACATATCGTTGAAATACATGCCCTTTCAAAGTATTATACGCTGTGGCACCCCCCGACGCCCCCCGATCCATTAGGGTCACCACACATCACTACCTTTCTCGTGACCTGAAAGTCGATTACTCTGATACCATAAGATTTCAATAAGTTCTTGAGGTTTGGGGGTCTATATCTTTTCCATTGGTCCCTACGCAAAAATATAGCAAAAGCATATCCAACAACTCCCTTCTTGTATTTTAAAAACGATGCACACCAACTAAACATTTTATAAGTAGAAAGCCGAATGCTTTATTTACATATACCAGATGGACATCATTCGTCGGTACACCAAAATGCCACTCGGCTACCTTTCAAACAGTTATATACATAAGTCCATCAATCAGTGTCGGCGTCCAAAAATCCTTCCTCTGCTGACCCCATCTCACGATCATATCCATCCACTCGATCCGTCTGCTGGTGGCGGTGGCAGCAGCCCCAGCGTTCATCCATCTCGACGGACAAATACGGCAATATACTCCTGGAGTACAGGGCCAATGGGAGGACTAGTATCAAACATCAATATCACTCGCACCTGTACAAACGTTAATCCTCGCACCTCAGGGTGATGATGTTCCTACCATTCCCACTGTAAATCGATCGGGACTCCATAAAACGTACCGGGAGGTGCGGGCAATAGGGGCATCTTGTCTAGTCTGAAATGTTAGTCCTCAAAAGGGGTGAGTACAAACACCCAGCAGCTGAAGATCTACTAAACTATATCGTGTAAGCCATCACTATCTAATTCCATGCAAGCTAGACAAAACATATAATCAAGGAAATGAGTATGCATCAAATCAATAAAACCTTTTCAAAGTAATAGGAAATGTAGTTTCAAAACCAAAATGCATTATTTCAATCACACGGGTCCCAATTATAAGGCCAAACTGTTGTGACACGTCCCATTTCGTGCCACACAATTTTGTCCCATAATCAGGCGCAGTTATCAACAGAACCATTAGTTTTAAAACTCAGTTGATTTTTCATTTCCCTACGTCTATCCTAGAGGACCAGTGTTTGCGTCCCTTCGAGCATTCGCACCCAACCCGGCGTTGCGAAAGCCTCCGATTTTCAATCATCGGCATCCAGAGCGTGTTACATTACACCTCTAGGCATCTCACACCTCACCTAGCATCACGAGGAATCTACGGGGCTCACCATGTAAATGGTTACCCCTACCCTTCGGAATCATCCGGGCATCCCGACACTCCCGGGGTATCTCTGGGGCTCTGCGGACCCCAGGCATCCAAGGCATCGACCCTTATGATCCTATGGGCATCCCGACTCCCGGGGCATCATCGACTTGAAGGTCCGACAGCATCAATCACCATATAGTAGACTAATCATTTCAAGTGCCAACAACATTTCTGAATTACAAACATAGAAATTCCTTTGGGTTTCAAGTAATGTAAATTGAGGTTTTCAAGACACATCAATACAACAATAGCGGACTTTAAAACATATGCCAATTTCATGTCAATGAAATCAATTCACAAAATTCAGCAGCATAATATCAAATCCATAAGTCCACTTCCACGGTTAACCCTCCAATGTATTTCGAAAATCCACATGTGAATTCTCGGGCTGCATTTGCGCCTCGCGGCCAGAATTGAAAAGATTGTCAAAACCATAAGCGATTTTAAAATCAATACATTGACAAATTCAAATCTCACTCCCGACTTCAAGGTTTTTAAATTGGTTAATGTAAAAGTTTGAGATTTCAAGGGCACCAAACATTTTTCTTTTCTTTTTGAAACATTGGTGAGCGGCGCCTCGGTATATAAAAATTTCAATACAAATCAGGAGGTTTTCCAAAACCGTTTACAAGTAGAATTTTCAAAGCTTTACAAATGCTAAAAATTGATGGGTAGTTGAAGTCCAAAATCCCACGTATTCACGAAAACCACAAGGTTCCCTCGACCATCTAGCCCCCAAACAGTTTCGGTCACTCTATATACCACCATTCAATACCAAATTCAAACAATCCAGGCTAACAATGCACTTCCTCAGACACCAATAGCACTACACTATATAGATTAGTAGACTTCAACTTGCCTCAAGTCCTACAGCGTCAACGGCAAGCTTGCGGGTCATGCACATGGCTCGGGACGGCAAATGCGAGCGGCGTCAACGGCGGCAGAGCGCGTGCACGGACGGAGGGGCGACCTCCTTCCTTTCCTCTCGCGCCATTCACTCTCTCGCTCACTGCTCCCTCGCTCGCCCGCTTGTTATCTCTCTCTCTCACTCGATTGCTTCGTTAGTCTCTCACTGCCTTGCTTCTGCCAAGCGTCGACTGCAAGGATCAACCATCGAGAACCCTCGATGGCTGTTGCAAGAAGCGGCAGCTGGAGAGGACGTGTCCTTCGCACGCCAGGGTCTTGAATTTTGCTGGTAGCCGAGTGGGAAGCAACGTGGCCATTGCTGGCCACACTTCGATCAACAATCCTCAAGACTTGTTGACCCAACTTGTCGACAAATAAAAAGAAGGTGTGGGGTTGCTTGGGCCAGCAATTTGTGGCTGCATAATCCCTCTTTCATGATCTAATTTCTCCAAATATTGACCTTAAATTTCCGCACATGCATGGGCTGAAATATAGTTTACTTGCATGGCTGTATGGTTGTCGAAACAACGCGTACGGAAAGTTCGGTTAGTAGGGTATCAATGCAGGTGGAAGAGGGTCTCAATTATGGCGTTACCTAAATGAAATTTTTGACGATTGGACCATTACTAAACGTAACGTATCGGTCCAACAATGGTAATGAATCGGTGTTCGTAAATGGTACCAATGACATAGTCCGATGATACTTCCATCGATCTGTCACAGCTCGTCACATATTCGAGGGTCATCACAAAATTCCGAATGCCACATACCCGTTTGCACGAACGAAGTGATTCCACAATAAAAATATGGATAGAGTGCCGCTGCTTTCCATGATCAAATAATGTGGTGGCTCAATCAGTACATATTACATGTGCAAACTTGCCCTATACAGGCAAAATCCCCACATACCCACGATAAAAGCTCCAAGAATCACCATCTTATGTCGACACCTAAATTTTAATAAATGTATCAACTACATATATTTTATGATGAAAATGGGAAAAGAAAACAAAAAAATAGAGAAAAGGGGCCAGTTAGCCATTTTTGGTCCAACCTATATGGCCCAGGCTAGCCCATTTTGCTCCGGCCCAGTTCATTTAGACGACAGCCCAGACTCCGTTCAATCCACAGCCTCAAGAAATATCAATTACAGCCCAAGCCCATTGAAAACACAGAAAGAAGAAAACCTAAGCCTCTTCCCGAGCCACCGTCCCTCGTCTCGCAGGTGGGTGACCAAAGGGAACCCCCAAGGAGGTTTCTACATGACGCACCTCGCTGGAAGCGATTGTAGAAAATCCTCAGTAACTGAACAAGAATCTCTTTCAAAGAGGAAGTATCAGTTCAGTAGGAAGAAGAAAGGGAAGAAAAACTCTCTCAACTAAAAGTTTTTGGAGATCCACCACAGTCGAATGCCACTGCTTACCCGATGACAACGTCACACTCTATCCTCCCCGGTTGTATGCTTAGGTGTCTGGGAATTGGGAAAGGGACGAAAGCAAGAGACGCCCGCCTCTGTGAAGGAGCACGTGGAACGTCCGTGAGCAAAGCTGATCCGAGGACTTCTGGAAGATCCTTAGGTTGAGGTGAGGAAGGAGGACGTTGGTTCAAAGGAGGGGAGAAGGGTGACGTCGGCTGGCACGAGGAGGAAGAGGGGGGCACTCTACTGCGAGATCTATCTCTTTCTGTGTGATGCGTACTAGTTGGAATTTTGCTTGAGCATTAGCATCGGGAAATTCAATTCAAGGAATGTTTTTTTTTTAAGGGTACCTTTACCATGGTAGCCCTCTCGACAGGCTCGCCCATAAGGATGGCATCACTTCATCCTTTGGGTTACTCCCATGTCGAGTATGTTAAACCATCATGAGTTTCATCGAAACTCATACCCAGCGCAACGAGTTATTTGTACTGTCTAGTTGTTTATGACAATTTAAAAATAAGACGGGAGTCGCCACTAGCTTCATTTTAGGGGTTGGATAGAAAACTCAATCGAGGGTCGGGAGTGTTCCCTCGATTTCTATGCAACCAAATATCTAGGTTCGGGGACTTGAGTTACGCTAATATTTCTATTAGCGCCATTTCGATACCTAAACAGTATGTTGTGTTTTCCTAACATGTCCATGCGTTTCTTTTTACATTTTCGGGATCATTTGTCCTAAACTAAGTGATCATGCGTGGTTGGTCATTTTCATTCTATTATATTTCTAGAAAAACAAGAAAAGAAAGCAATCAATGGAATTGAAATTACAAAACAATAAGTAAACAATTAAGGAAAGCAATAAATCTATCATGCAATCCTAAAAAATATATAAGAGAAACACAATTGAAAAATGATGAGAGAAAGAGAGAAAACCCGCAACTCGTTGGGTTTTATATAACAAATGAAACTCGAGACATATGTCGGGAAATGAATAGTACATGATAATGGTCAGAATGGACATCGACCTCCACCGTCTTCTCTTTGGGGTTCTAATCTAATCCTAATCTAAGAAACTTATAACTAAGTGCATACAATGCAAAGAAACAAGCATACACATCAAAACAATCAAAAACAAGACATCATGTCAAAATCAATCATTTAAAAAAAGTGCAATACAAAAGTCAAATTTTGGGGTCTCACGGTCGACCTTTGTCTTTCATGCGAGGATCCCACTAAGACACCTACCTAATCCTTTTTTTTTTTTTTTTTTACTTATAGCAATTGTTGACCAATTGTATTCCCGCATGGCCAATAATACTAATAAGTCTCCTAATCAAACGATCTATATGATCCCAGGGTTTTCCCTTGATATTATGCATTGACCCTACCATTCATCTAAAAATCACATGCATTGCAGAAAAAATTAAACATGCATGCAAGTCTTTTGAACCTTGTTTCTCAGCCAATCAAGTAAGAAAGTGAACCGTCGACGGGTCATTTATTACCAAGGGCATGCACCAATCACAAACACAAGCAATTTCTAATGCATGATGGGATGATATGTATGAAGGGTAGATGTGATATTTCAAAAAAAAAAACATATCTCAATATCATTCATGAAAAGTTTTGAGACAATGTGATGTCTCAGCTATGAAAGGCATTCAATTTCCAAGGCTAGCCCGAGCCTCGCATTAGAAGTCACAAGCGTCGCAGGCATTTTAAATACGATTCAAACCGTGACTTTCACATTGTCAAAACATGATTTTTAAAAATGTTTGAAAATATTTAGGATTAAGGAATATCTAAGCTATGGAACACATTCAATTGCCAAGCCTAGCCCGAGCCTCACATTAGAAGTCACAAGCGTCGCAAGCATTTTGAATATGGTCCAAACCATGATTTTTCCTTAAGCCAAATCAAGTTTTGGAGAATAACTTTTTTAGGAATCGTTTTTTCATAAACATCACATGTACCAAAACATTTTTTGAAAGATGCAATTTGAAAAGGCCGGTTGTTTAACAACAAAGATCAAAGCATTTAGAACAATTTTCATGAAGATGACATGCCCTAATTTCATGCACAAACTAACCAAAAAGGTATAACTAAACAATCACAATCATGTTTATATCAGGAAATTTTAGAACAAGCATATAAGGACGGAAAGATTGAGTAATACCCATTGACAATCTAGCTATGGAAAAATTTCCTAACATGCATGACATGATGATAAACAACTTTTGTGAATATAATTTTCTCAAACAATGTACACATGATTTTACAAAAATCAAACAACAAGCAACAACACATTAGAAATTTGTCGAAACAATAGGACATTTAACTAATGTCACGAGAATTTGTCCTATCAGAACATGTCTAAAAATCATCAAATTTATACACAACATAGCCAACATGATGACAAGAAAGTTTCATTAAGAGGCCAAGTTCATATTCCAAATATAAAAAAAATGGAACAAAAATATCAAAGGTCTGTCCAGACAGGGGTTAAAACAAGGGTCCGAATTTGATCCCTTGTCCAGATTGTGATCTGGCTTTGAAAAAATGGAAAATCATCCAAATGATGAGCGATTGGCATGAAATCAGTGGCATTAGAAACTTCTAAGTGTTTCCTACATCTTCCTAGAAGAGCTCGAGTCCAAACTAGGTCAATTTGGTATCCTAAAATTGAGAACTCTAAAAGTGTGTGCATTACTAATTAAGAAAACAGAACATAAGCATTCATTAGAAAACCTTAAAATCACTCAAAGAATGCCCAAATGGCATGAAGAAATCACACGGGATTTAGGATTGGATGCGATGGAAAGTTTAGATAGTCATCTAATCCTAAGTCGGCATGCAAAATGTCATACAATTTAAATGACATTATGAGATGATTCATGATTCCTAATGATATGCTTGAGAATTCTAAGTGTGACGAACACTTTTTGTGAGACAATTTGATGTGCAAGATCAAACTCAAATGACATGACCTAAACATGTATGCAAACCTTGTAATATGCGGTTCAATCGTCAAGAAGGCATGATTATAAGATTTGATCCCTAAATGACTCAAACAACCATGGAAATGTGCACATATGACAAGGTTTCATTTCAGCATTAAGTTTACAGAACAAACATGATTTCAGCCATCCTCAAGACATGCATAAATCCTACCAAAAATCTCAAATATAGAACATATAGTGATGAAGGTTTCTCGTTAAGAGATCAAAACTCCATTAAGATCATATGAATCGTGGCAAAAATTGGCAAAACAGATCATACTACATGTCCAACAACATATGTTGCAGCAGTACCTTTTACTCTAATCCATGCAATTGATTCACATTGCCAATGTAAAAACCTTACAAAACATGCACCAATTAAACATATATATCATGTATTTCAACTTTCATGAAGGTTTTGAGTCCAAATAGGTGCATTTATGGACTCAATTTCACCAAAACAAATCTCGGACTAAGGCAGGACAGACAGACCTATGTCCAGATTTAAGCGATTTTGACCTAGCTAATCATGTCTAAAAATTTAAAATAAAAAACATACAGGATATACACAACACCTGTACGAGCAACTTTTATGAAGGAAAGTTATTCCAGAATTCAACACAAAAATCAGCACAAAAATAGCAAAAACAGATATCGATATGGAACAGATTGACCTAAGCCTAGATCTAAGTAGATCTGACCTAGTTGAACACATCCAAAAATCATGAAAAAATTACAGAAGATGCACGACATGATTTGGAACAAAAATTATGAAGAAAATTGTCAAAAAATGATCATGAAAGTCGGCACAAAAATAACAAAGTCGGAATGCGGAACCGATCAAAACCGAAAAAAAAAAAAAACCTAAACTACTGCAGAACCATTAATTTTTGGAAGTGTTTTTGGAGGGCCAAACGATGGTCGTTTTGGGCGTACGACCTGTCGTTTCGAAGCTCGGGATGTCTATTATCTAAGCCTAAGAGAATTCGAGTTGAAATAAGCTCATCTAAGGCATCAATCAAGCCAAAAAATAAAGTCACTCATCCGAACTCGAAAATCATAGAATCTCAGAATCCAACTATAATCAATTTCAGATCATACAAGCATTGATTTTAATCAGATTTGCAATACGTCCTGGCCCTGAACCTTCGTTGTCGATTATGAGTCACGACACGAGAAGCTCTCGCCTCATCGGACGCTATTAAGAGGAGTTTCAACGCACTTACCTCGATTGAACTAGCGAAGAGCATGCCTTCGGAGATGTCCTCATTCAACAACGACGAAGCCGCTATTTAACAAAAAAAAAAATTGAAATCAGTGAAGAGTCGAAATCTATTTTGTTCTGTAATCACAACAGAAAAAGGAAATGGAGCGCTTAGCTTTGATTTTGCTTCGAGGACCACGGAACGTGAGGAATGCCGAGTCAGATTCTGGTATAAGAGCTGTTCAGCACCGATCTTCAAGCTCTGATTTATGACTTTTGCAGATCATGATCACTCTTCTCTAATCCTTTTTCTAGATCGACACTGGGAGATGAACAGATCAGTGCATCGTAGCCGCTGGACTTTGCTGAAAATACTGATCACGAGACTCATCAACGAATGCTTCAGCTTTAAACTTGATGATTGTAACCACTTCTTTATAGTTGCAATCTACAAGCCTTTTTTCAGCTTCATATTCAACAAAATCAACGAAATCGAAGAGATCGACGTCAACAAAATCTGATGTAAACAGAGTCCAAGCACAACAAATATACAAGTAGAGATTGAGAAGACTTAGCTGACTCTAGAATCTCAGCTAGTTCTGATTTCAGTTGTGGATAATCTCCTTGGATTGTGCAACGAAACTCGTGAAGATCTCGATTGTTCCCTTCGATAAAAACGAAATCCATTGCCTCCATTGAAGGAATGAGTGGACTAAATCCACGAAGAGGCCATGAGTGGAGAATTTCTGCACAGACTTGCAGAAGTCCACCCGTAACATCCTTGAAGAGAGAGAGTTAGTGGAGAATTTTCTTCTTCGCTTTTTGTTGATGGGGTCAAAGAATAATTGAATAGAAAAAAATAAAAGAAGCTATTGCCTCCCCGAGAGAGAATAACTCGAGCGAGCCTTTCCTCTAACTCATCTCCGCGTGAGAGATTCCCAGAGAGAATTTTAGAGAGAAAGAGAGAGAGTTCTTTTGTCATAGAAAGTAGATCTGAAAATGAGGCCCTCCCTTCAATTTTGGAGGGAAAATTTGTTATATAATTTAAGGCAAGATCAAATCTTAGCCCTTGGATTAATCCAAGGGCTAGGTTGGATCTTCCTAGCTAATTGGTTTGTTAAATTTGTTAAGAGCACCCCTAATTGAGCACATGTCTATTTCAATGGCCACGATACATTCTTAATGAACGGATGATGAGCAATCGTATATTAATTGGGTTTTTTTTTTGGCAATTTTCATAACATGGGGGGTCGATTTGTGAATTTCGTAAAAACCGTAACAAAATTGGAAATTTGAAAATTAAGGGCGCGGATGCATTTGGCCATGAAGTGGGCCAGCACATGGTTTCGCCGGTCAACGCCAGGTTGACTTTTTGTTCAAATTTTGTTCTTTTTTATTTTTTATTTCTTTTGGTTTTGCCCGATTTAAATGAAATCAAATACTTCTATATGATTCGGTTCAAATGAGATGCAATTGAGCTATCTCAAGTCGACTAATTGTGCACAAAAATATTCAAATTCATTGAATTCCTATTGAAGTGAGGCCACAAGCTAGACTAACATCTTCAATTGAATCTCAACCAGCCAAATTGAAGCTCAATTACTTCAATTGCACTATAGTTTAAAATGAGCCAAGTCGAATTATGTAAATTGAAGCACCTTAGCTGGGCTTTCTAATCTTTGAACACATCAAATCGACCAAATTAAAATGCATCCGAGCGAATCTCCCAAAATTGACCCCAAATTTGGACTCATCTCTTTTAATGATGTATTGACTAAAAATCAAGTGTCAACAGGCCATAAATTGAGCTTTGCTAATCTTCCACCATCACATCTATTCGCAGCCGAACAAAGAAATCGGTCGATTGGGACCATTTGTCCCTGGAAGGAAGGAGCACTAGGGATCTTCTCAAGCTTTGTCGATGTGATCACAACAATCGTGACTACGTAGCCTCGAATCAAGTAAATCTCTTGTTTGTATGCATTGTTTTTCTCTGTTCTTTCGACTTTGATAGTATTGATAATATTATTTTCTTTAATTAGGCATAAATGACAATTCATTATCATTATTTTATTTCAATTGTCAATGCTAACAAAATAATTGTCCTACCAAAGTGTCATTTCCCTCAACAGATATTCAATTGGTCCTACCATAGTTCCCGGCCTTAGTAATTACACCCCCAACAATTGTAATTGCCTTAAACCGTTGTGATGTCAAATGAACCTATAGTGAGTACTTCCCTTTTTTGCATAAAAACGTAACTATGTAGTTCATAACAATAAATTCTCATCACGTAGCTCAAGCGATAGTAATCTACCTTTAAAGATGGTAATTTACCTCAGGTTATCGTAAGCTCAAAGATTTTAATGAAAATTCCTAATATAATTAATTATCCTAAGAAATTGAAATACTAAGCAACCTAAAATTATTGTACCTTTCTCTTTCCGTCTTCTTAGTAACTTCACTTAAACGATCAAGACATTTATTTCAAGTTTAATCAATGGAGCGTAGCAATTACTAATAATCATTGATTGTCATAATTTCCCTCATTAATGTTAAGATTTACAATTCCATTGGAATAAGCTTCCTTAACATCAATAAATTATCTCTTTAACGGGCTCGACTACACAAAATTGATTCAATGTCTGAGATTTATGTTATGTTTTGTATGGACCAATTTAACACATTTTACTGCCATAAAATTTTCCTAAGTGGTAACCGCCATAAATTATATAGAGTAAAACATCCATCCATTATACATGTAAACCACAACTTTTACATAAATTCAATACACTTAAAACATTTATTATTTTAACAAGGACATACACACATATAGGCATTGTCAAATGTATTGTAGATGATTTGTCTAGTCGGTACACTGAATAGGACATATCATATTTCTTGCGTGGCCTTAATACTTAGTGCACTTCATCTTAGACTAACACTTGTAGCAATATACATCACTAAACTATAACATCCTCTCTTTCTTCAAAGCACTGTAGTCGAACTTAAGGACTTTGAGTACTAATTTTAGTATTAAGCATAAAAGGTGGCACAAAAAAGAAGAGCCAACAATGCGACCAATACGAGCACCATTAGCGTGTTATGCATACTGTTTTGCCACATTCTCTTTCTTTCCCTTTTTTTTTCCTCTCCTATAAGTGGATAGAAGGTGGTGATCATGTTATTTGAATAGACTGTTTGTCTAGATAAGTCACGATCCCCAGAAATTTGAGAAAAAAAATTCACAATCTCTAAGGCTCTTCCGTGCTTTCACATTATGTTAGGGCAAGTGCTATGAAACCCCTGAAATTTCTAATGTTCAGGTTAACTCCTTTATTAATCAAGAAGAATATGGTCTACAAAGGAGTAACACTAAAATGTATCAACTCGGGTCAAGTTGGAACTAGATAAACCCATGTTGTATACTTTCTCGAGATTAACTTTGTTATCAATGTTTTTCAATATTATAGTGTTTGTGAATATTATTTGATGCTCTCAAAGGTGAAACTCATTCCCTATTAAATCTCTTTTGCCATCCTTGTAATGATTTTTAAATGAATATCTTTTAGCTTTCGAATATTTTTATAATATATATGTTTCCTAAAACTTTTTTGGTTGATTAGCTCACTGAATATGACTAGTATAAAGGCTTGGTCGTATGAAGAGACATTAGTTTGTTTGTCTGCAATAGCCAAATGCAAAATCGTGTTGCCATATTCGTTTCTTAAGTTAATGAACTAATTATCGCACAAGATGTCTATCAAACACTTCAAAGCTTCCAATATATTGTGTTTCACGCATAAATGAAATATATGATACATCATGTCTTACTCAAACCAAGAGTTCCAACACATCCACATGCCCTTACATGGCCATGACATGAAAAGTGTTTATTGGTAGAAACATATTTTGAGGCCTACTCTTAACAAGCTTACCACAATGTTCAAGCACCATTTTGCTATCGTGAGACAAAAGGTAGTCAAACTCTAAGAATTTATCTTTCTTACTAAGTCAACCTTTCGAGCTAAGACCTCTTTCATGCATTCCAAGTGTCCGAGCATGGTTGCGATGTGTAGAGGAGTCTCAATGTGATTCCCGATCATGATTTTGTCGAGAAGCGGCTTATTTTTTGTGAGCAACTCAAGCAAAAAAGCACGTTTCCTGCTATGGTAGCTTCATAGAGCTTAGATTCTAAGTTTAGCTCTCTAAAATGTAAGGTTTGGAATACCCACTCCTCTATGAGGTTTGGAATACTCACTCCATATTTGGGAGTATTCCAAAACTCCCATTTTAGAAAGTCAAACATAAAGTCCGAGCTCTATAATGCAATTGAGAAAGGAAATGTGTCTTCTTTGCTTGAGTTGCCCAGAAAAGATAAGCTGCTTCTCAATAGAATCATGATTAGGAATTACGAACCGAGAGTCTTTTGCACATCATAGCCATGCTCGAACACTTGGAATTTGTGAAAAAGTCTTAGCTCCGAAGACCGAGCTGGTAAGAGAGCGAGATTCTCAACTATTGATGTCTCATCGTCTCGTGGCGACAAAGTGGTACTTTAACATAATGGCATGCTTGTTAAAAGTCGACCAAATGCAAAATCATGTTGTCATCTTTGTTTCTCAAGTTGATGAACTGACCGTCGCAAAAGATATCTATCAAACGCTTTAAAGCTTTCAATTTATTATGCTCCACACATAAATGAAATACGAGATGCATCAAGTTTCACTCAAACAATGACTTCAAACACATCTACATGCCCTTTCATGGCCATGATATGAAGAGGGCTTCTTTCATATTTATCATGATAAAAACATATTTCAAAGCCCACTCTTAATCAGCTTGCCACAATGTTAAGGTACCATTTTGCTAACAAGAGACGAAGAGTAATCAAACTGTGAGAATTTTACTTTCTTGCCTAGTCAGCTTTACGAGTTAGGACCTCTTTCATGAATTGCAAGTATCCGAGTATGGATGCAATGTGCAAAGGAGTCTTAGTATCTTATTCACAATCATGATTATAAGAAGCAACTTATCTTTTTTAAGCAACTCAAGTGAAGAACGCATATTTCTTTTCTCGACCGCATTATAGAGCTAAAAATACATATTTGACTCTATAAAATGGGAGTTTTAGAATACTCCTAAACATGGAGTGAGTATTCCAAATCTCATAGAGGAGTGAGCATTCCAAACCTCCCATTTTAAAGAGCCAAAACATGGATTCTAAGTTCTACGAAGTTGTCGTGGAAGGAAATGTACCTTCTTTGCTTGAGTTGCTCGCAAAAGATAAGTCACTTCTCGACAGAATCATGATCGAGAATCACATTGGGACTCCTCTATATGTCACAGCCAGGCTCGAACACGTGGAAGTCATGAAAGAGGTCCTAGCTCGAAAGGCTAACCAGGTAAGAAAGTAAAATTCACATAGTTCAACTACTCTTCATCGTGGTAGCAAAATGGTTCCTTAACATTGTGGCAACTGATTAAAAGTAGGCCTTGAAATATGTTTCTACCATGATGAATATGAAAGAAACCCTCTTCATGTTGCGGTCATGAAAGGACATGTGGATGTGTTTGAACTCATGGTTTGAGTGAAACCTTTCATTTATGTGTGAAGCACAACAAACTGGAAGCTTTAAAGCATTCGATAGATATCTTGTGCGACAATTAGTTCATCAACTTGAGAAAAGAATATTGCAATACAATTTTGCATATGGCCAACTTTTAACAAGGATGTCATTGTGTTAAAGTACCATTTGTTGCCATTAGATGATGAGGCATCAAATCTAAAAATCTTGCTCTCTTATCAATCCGATCTTCCGAGTTAGGACATTTTTCACAAATTCCAAGTGTCCAAGCATGGCTACAATGTGCAAAGGAGTCTCAATGTGTGATTCTCAATCATGATTCTATTGAGAAGCAACTTATCTTTTTTGAGCAACTCAAGCAAAGAAGACATATTTCCTTTCTCGGCTATTGAGCTTAGAACTCTGACTCTCTAAAATGGGAGTTTTGGAATACTCCCAAACATGGAGGGAGCATTCCAAACTTCATAGAGGAGTGGGTATTTCAAACCTCACGTTTAGAGAGCTAAACATGGAGTTTAAGCTCTACGAAGATACCGTGGTAGAAAACGTGCTTTCTTTGCTTGAGTTGCTCGCAAAAAGTAAGTCACTTCTCGATAGAATTATAACCAGGAATTACATTGAGACTCCTATGCACATCGCAACCATGCTCGGACACTTGAAATCTATGAAAAATGTCCTAACTCAAAAGGCTGACCTAGCAAGAAAGCAAAATTCTTAGTGTTTGACTACCCTGTCTCACAATAACAAAATGGTACCTTATCATAATGATAAGCCTATTAAGAGTAGGCCTCGAAAAATGTTTCTATCAAGAAACCCTCTTCATGTTATGGCCATGAAAGGGCATGCGGATGTGTTGGAACTCTTGGTTTGAGCAAGACCAGATGCATCCCACATTTTATTTATGTGTGAAACACAATAGACTAGAAGCTTTGAAGTGTTTGATAGATATCATGTGCGATAATTAGTTCATCAACTTAAGAAATGAATATGGCAACACGATTTTGCATTTGGCTACTGCAGACAAACAAACTAATGTCTCTTCATAAGACCAAGCCTTTATACTAGTTACATTCAATGAGCTAATCAACCAAAAAGTTAGTTTTTGGAAACATATATGTTATACAAATATTCGAAAGCTAAAAGATATTCATTTAAAAATCATTACAACGACGGAAAAAGAGATTTAATAGGGAATGAGTTTCACCTTTGAGAGCATCAAATAATATTCACAAACACTATAACATTGAAAAACACAGATAACAAAGTTAATCTCGAGAAAGTATACAGCATGGGTTTATCTAGTTCAAACTTGATCCCACTTGATACATTTTAGTGCTACTCCTTTGTAGACCATATTCTTCTTGATTAATAAAGGAGTTAACCTGAACATTACAAACTTCAGGGGTTTCTTGTGGGCAAGTCCGTAATGGCAGATATGAACCGCGTGAGTGTTAATTTTTCAAAGCATGTAACATGATAAGCTTCATCTCATTGATTAGTATCATTATGCTTCTCATAAGTGGTCTTCCTTTAAAAGGGCCTCAAACCTTCACAAGGTTTGCAATGCCAACCATGCTGAGTTGGAATAACCTTCATAGTGGTGACTTGTGCCATTTCTATATTGGTTTTCATACCAAACAGCAAAGGGAATACTGCTATCAAACATTTGAGTTTGTAGTGCTCGTATGGGTCGCATTGATGGCTCTTCTTTTCCCGTGCCACCTTTTATGATTAATACTAAATTAGTTACCAAAGTCCTTAAGTTCGTCTGTAGTACTTTGCCGAAAGGAAGAATGTTATAGCTTAGTGATGTATATTCCTACAAGCGTGTTTGTCCAAGACGAAGTGCACTAAGTAATAAGGCCATGCAAGATTAGATGTCATATAATATGTGCTGCCGACTAGACAAATCATCTATAATACATTTGATAATATATGTATGTGTGTATATGCTTGTGAAAACAATAAATGTTTTAAGCATGTTGAATTTATGTAAAAGATGTGGTTTACATGTATAAGAGATGGATGTTTTATTCTATATAATTTGTGGCGGTTACCACTTAGGAAAATTCCATGGCAGTAAAATGTGTTGAATCGGTCCATGCAAAACCTAACATTGGACGTAAAGTAAAAAATCTCAAACCTTGAATAACTTTTGTGTAACCAAGCCTATTAAAGAGATAATTTATTGATGTTAAAGAAGTTTATTCCTATAGAATTGTAAGTTTTAACATTAATTGAAGGAAATTATGACAATCAAGGATTATTACTTATTGATAGGTTCCGTTTATTACAAATTTGAAATAAATGTTGTGATTGTTTAAGTGAAGTTACTTAGAATTCATGGAAAAGGTCCTAGCTCGGAAGATTGAACTAATAATATAGCAAGATTCTCAAAGATCGATGCCTCCTCATCCCTTGGTAACAAAAGGATACCTTAACACAATGACAAGCTTGCTAAGAGTTAGCCAAATGCAAAGTTGTATTACCATCTTCGTTTCTCAAGTTGATGAACTAATCCTCACACAATATATCTATCAAACGCTTTAAACCGATGGCTTTCCATTGACTCGGGCTCTCTCAAGCCCGTAGCTCATGCGACATCGAGCCTTCAAGATTTTAATCGATTTAAGCCTATACAAATTTTGACCAAAGAGTCGCCACTAGCCCTTTTGAGGTCGACTAGAAACCTAGTAACCAGAGAATATCTTACTATTTATACAACTAGAGATTCTAGACTCAAAGACTTGATGCTAACGTTGTTTTTATACCTTACCTAATCACATGCTAACTAACACCATGGCAACCTACCACAAGAAATCTAATGTTTGTCTTAACCATTCTAAAACAAGATAGTAACATCCAAATATTGAAATGCGTAATCAATTATAATCATGAAAGAAAACATACAAATATCCAAATATTGTCGCTAAGAATAAAAAGACGATCAAAATAGAGAACCTTCTTGTAAAGCCTAAAAAACTTGTCCAATTTTAGGTTTTAATTTCTAAAGGTTTCCTAATTTAATTTTTTTTTAATTATCTGAAATTTGTTAAAATTTTTTATTTTTTTTTTATTTTTTAATGATTTCCTAAATTTTCTAAAATTTGTTACTGATTTCCGAATTTTATTAAATTCAATAAATTTTCTGATTTTTCAAAATTTTTAAATTTTTAAATTTTTAAATTTTTAAATTTTTAAATTTTTAAATTTTTAAATTTTTTGTTTATTATTATTTTTTAAATTAAGGTAAAAGAAATTCGGACCAGGCCAAGAGACCCGACCCAACCAAACCAACCCGGACCTCTCGGTCCGGGTTGGACTAAAATCGGGCCGGTCCTAAGGCCCACTCAGAATAAATCAAATAGGCCTAATAATATTTTTTAGAACCAAAATCACCCAACCTCCAGCCCATCTTCATTTCTTGTTGGCCCAACGCTTTTTTATTCTAAGCCCACTTCTAATTGGAATTCCACTAATCCACCCACTCCTAGCCCATGAACAGTACCCAGCCCAACCTTTTTTATTTGATTTTTTTTTATTCTTTTTTTTTCTCTTTTGTCTTCTTCCCTTCATCTTTAACGCCAACTTGACGAAATGAACAAAAACCGGAGAACATGAAGAAAGAAGAAACATGCGAAAATAGACTCATACATTTCACAAGTGATCGGAAAACGTGATTTCCACTCTGACATAGCTCTCGCACAGTATTGGAACATAAGACTGTAAGAAAAATGAACCCAGAAACGGTATGAACTACACGGAAACTTAGTTCAGGCATTTCGATGAACATATGGCAGGCGTATTTATACACGAACTTCAGAAGCAAGCTCAATACTCTATTTGATCCGAACATGATATATCAAGCTTTAGATCAATATTACTTACCACAAAACAATACTGGCTTCGAACAACCTTCTCACACATTGATCATCAAGCCATATATCCTAAGATCGGCAAAGAAAAGCAAATAAGAGATTACCTGGCTTCGAAGACGAAATGTGATCGGCTATCCCCATGAGTGGGTTGGGCTCGTCTTCTGGCGCATCGTGTCTGGTTTACGCAACGCTTTTGACGATGGACAGAACGGAACGATGAAAAGGCGACGAACGGCGGTGAGTTCCGGGGTGGTGGCCACCTCCGATGACCGACGCAGATGATCCTCCTTCCAGCCGAATCCTCTTTTTACGAGGCACCCTCTCGTCGCTGGCTTTTCTTCTGCCGATCCCCCCGGGAAAAAAAGTGACATCCCCTCTACCTTCTCTGCCTCCAAAAGCGTCCAGCCCCACACTCTTTCAGCAGAGAACCTCTCCGTTAGACCACGCTCTCTCTGGTTTCTTTTCTTCAATGGCCGAACGCTCGACCTCTTGCCTCCAGAATTAGCGCCTGCCCCTCCTTTCTTTTTCCTTCCTTCTGGTTCGAGCTCGGGCAGTCCCCTCCTGCAAACCAAAACCAGCCGAAGCTCCCCCCTTGGTTCTCTCACTTTCCGGCTCTCCGCAACTTGGCCTCTTCAACAGCCGCCCTCTCCGAAAACCGAGAGGCGTCTCTCCTCCTTTTGTTACGTGAACAGGATCCTCTTCAGGCGAGCATCCCTTCCGGCCGAAGATGTTCCTCGGCGAGCAACTCCTTTCTCAGATTCTCTCTCTGCGATCTGGTCTTTGCCAAAACCGCCGAGCCTTTCTCCCTTCCCTCTCGGTATCTCTCTCTCCGTAAAAACAGCCACTCAAGCCTCCACCGATTCTCTCTATGATGCGGTTTTCTGCCCTCACCATAACCGAACGATCCCCTTTTTTTCGCCCACGTCCTTCTCTTCACGCTTGCTCGCACGCCCCCTCCTCCACACGTGTGCTCAAAGAAACAAAGAAAAATGGGCCAAAAGAGAGGCAGGGAAACGGGGAGATGGGTTAAGGGGTGAGCCGAAAGTTTTAGACAAATGGGCCAGACATGCCGGCCCGCTCGAATTCTTTCTTTTTTTTTAATTATTATCATTTTCATTCATCCCCGTCTATTCATTTGTTTGCTTTTTCGTCCCTTTTTTTTTTTTTTGCTTTCTTTTTTTGTCTTTTTCCCTTTTTCTTTTTAAATAAATGAATACTTATAACATCGATAAAAATTCGAGTGTCAACAGATATCAAAAGCATAAAAAAAAGAAAAGAAAAAGTGAGACGCTCAAGGAACCACAGGAGATAGTATGGTCAAAACATATAAAAAATGAGTGTCTAAATAGAAAGATGAGTGAAAAAAACACGACTCTTATTATATTGTTGAGTTGATGAATCTATCATACCAAATATTTTCTCAAACGTTAAAATTGCTCACTTTCACCAAAAATCCACGTTCTTTTGCACCCAAATCATAACCCATCAACCATGAAAAGCTAAGCAAAATGAAAAGGAATAATTATTAATTTGTTTTGAATTTCAATATCCATGTGATTGTTGGCATTTCATGCTATATATTACAGTATCCACGAAAGAATCTAATTCTACATTTAGTTTTTTCCATTGTATGTGAACTCATGCGAGACAAGCAGAGTTGTCGCAACCTAGATACCATTGATCGCCCTCTCCAAACTCATGGTAGAATTAGAGCCAAATGGAACTCAATGAAAATCATCTCATCACTAAAGAATTGAAGCTTTTGGAATCTGTAGTTTCCTTGCTTTGCTTCCCAATGTTAGCAGGAGATAGTTAAGTTCAAGGGTTGCTAGAAGGCCTTGGAACTGGTTGATTCTTGATTCCTATCTTACAATTCGACGCGAAGTCTAAATTCTCGCTATTTGTCTTGTCCTCTCCCTCCTGAATGATTGGGACTAAGGATAGAGGTGATGGGATTTACTTGGAGAAGAACTATATGAAGAATAGTGTAATCATTTATTACAATTGACAATTTATTAAATCTCTATTCCGTTGCAACCGTAAGCATTACTATACCTTGGATTAAATTTGCACTTACTGGCAATTGATCGGACGTATAAGAACAATTGTTGCATGCATCGGGATCCGATGAGAACAAAAAGTTTTGTGGGCTTTGCGAGGATTGAGCATAAAAATACTTTCTTGATTTCTCATAAAAAAATTAAACATATTATTCCAATTTCAAAAATTTACAAAATAATTACATGCCTAAAATTAGCATAAAAGTACTTTGCAAGAGTAAGCATAAAACTAACTATTGCTCTTGCTACAAGCCCAAAAGTTTCTTAAAGTCTCGTATTTATGACCGTCTTTCACGGACCGCAGCCAAATGGAAATGTCTCATAACTACACCTAACAGACAAAATGGCTTAATTTTTTAACGTACAACAAAAGTACATTTTCATTCGAGAGGCAAAAATAATAAAAAAAAATTAACGTTTAAACTATCCTTATATTGGAATTCAATCTATTTTGAAATATAAATTCAATATATAAATATAAATATATATTTATTACATATATTAAGTATTTTAGTTAGGTATTTTAGTATAGTTTACTATTTAATAAAATTTTATAAGAGAATGATAGAAGGGAAAGAAAGAAATAACAAATAATTTTTTTTAAAAAGAAAATAAAATGAATTAACAAATAAAAATAAAGCAGACAAAAGTGTCATAAGAGATTTTTATTATCTCCGTTTATAGAATTCTTGACTCATTTATACTATTCGCCATTTATACCAAATAATAAATATAATATAATATGAATATATCCAACTATAATCACTAAATGATAGATAGGATATAATAAAATTCCTAAATTTTATATCATATCTTCTCTAGTCCTATCCCGATTAAAATTCGAACGACCAAATGTAGCCATATGGGTTAACAAATAAGTCAATGACCCATTTTGACCATCTAACCATGACACGTAATAAAGAAACCACCTAAATCGATGCATCTCCTTCGTTTCAATGAACAAATTTTTAATAACCATGACAAGGATCGGTCTGAAGTTTTCTTCTTCGGCAAGAGTTTGAAAAAAATGGAAAAAGACCAATCAAACAATATTTCGTATATATGCAGACGTTTAAAAGTATCAACGAGTATTCTCAATCTATATTCAAATCAGAAATCTCGAGCGAGAAGTAATCGACGTTCCGCCCCCGGCAAACTGTTTAGCAATACCATATGAAACCCATTCCATTATATATAGTCCCGCAATTTACAGATTGGTACATAAATAAGCACTTCTCCTGTCAGGCCCACTTTCGTTTTGACACGACACCCGGTATGACCGTGAACCCACGCGTGAAGCGGGGTCTCCGCTGCTCGGCCGCCGTGTTTTGAGCATTCCAGAGAACCCGCCACTCTTAAAAAGCTGCCCGCAAACGCATTTTCTTGCGCACGTATCTTAGTTACCAGAATGCACTGCAGCTCTCAGGGTACCCCCGAGCTCGACCGGCACGAGTGGGATGAGAGAGTGTAGCACGTCCGTAATCAGCGGACGGTAGCTCGGCTCCGGTTGCACGCATAACACAGCCACAGCAGCGACCTGAGCAAAGACATTACACGCCCGGAATTAAGAATGGCAAGCTAAGTAGGAAGTCTGGACGTTCCACAGAAATGCTAAACTCAGCCTCGTTAAGAAATGAAACTAATTCGGCTTCTTTTTAAGGTCAAGTTGGCTATTAAATTATAGAACTGAGATGGTTTTAGCTGAAACTAACGGTCAATGACCTGGTATAAGTGTTTCATATCCATAGTATCTTTTATCGCAGGGTCCACAATTTTTGGAAGCTTTGATCTGTCAGTAAGCTGAGGCATGGCCTGCATATTCATTAAGACACAGCTTGTGATTAAAAATTGAATAATTCCAGACCATAAATGGGGTTGCACGCCCATCAGACAAGGCATTTGATGGAGATTAGGAGCAGGTGTTTACCCATGTGACGATAGATTGGCATTGAGCTGGTGCAAGTTTCTCCACGGGCTTCCTTCCCAAGAGAAGCTCCAACAGCACGACCCCAAAAGCATACACGTCACTCTTGTCCGTCAGTTTACCTGAAATGACATAATTAACCACTATGGTGATGGCATTAACCACGCTGGCCAGCTAATAAAAACCATGTCAGTGCACGGATCTCATCTTGAACAAGAAATTAAGTTAAATAATTTTGACATCACAGATCATGCTACAAGAGGTTCTTCTTTCGAATATCTGATACTTGTTCGAAAAACATATATCTGGCAATCAGCCGTCCCTCTCTGAGTTACAGTCACTAATTCCACAGTTCCTTGCTTTGTGCTCCTTTTCTCATTTGAGTATAAAAATCAGTGCTAAGCTGTACTCTTCTTCAAATTTGCACAAATTAGCACTCATCAGGAAATGCACATGCAGCCTAGATCTTGTCTTATGTAATCAAGCATGTTCAATAGTAAATTACGACTTAAATTAGGCTAACAACACAAACAACATAGACTTCACAAGAAGTAAGGTGATCGATGTCTGTATCATAAAGACAATGCAAGCAAAGAATTCTTCTAACTAGGACGGTAAACCACCTGCAGATAGTGCGTTCTGAGATTTGGCATCTGGTACTCTAAGAGCATACAGGGAAATTCTAAGGACTCATAACAATGGGACTTAGATCCTATGGAGTCCCGATTAAAATTAGGTATTTGTCTAACCAAAGCTTCAATCACGTGTTTATTAGGTTGATTGCACAGAGGCAGCAGCACATGTGTGATGTGTAGCCAGGCGCTCAAAACAACTTCACAAGGGAGGTTGCTTGCGATCCATTAGCCAAAATCATCACACAACATAATTGAGGTCACTGGTGGTCCAAAAGGAGAGGCTAAATAATTTGTGCTGGGGAAGAGTGAGCAATAAATTAATAAGACATCGTGAGCCATTAAAATACTCTATTTGTCGATACAGTTGGCATACCATCCAATAGGTACTCCGGAGCTACATAACCCAGCGTGCCCGAAAGCTTGACATTGTTTTTATTTTGGGATCCGTCGGTCACAGCAAGGCCAAAATCTGAAAGCTGAAGAAGAATATGATGAGAAAGAAATCGCTGTATATAATAAACAGACAAGAAGGTGTAGCAACAGTTTTGCAACATAGCGGTGGGAATATAATATTAAGAACATTAGAGATGCTGCAATATTATATACGTAGTGTACCTTAGCATTAAAGTTGGCATTGAGAAGTATATTGGATGATTTCAGATCTCTATGGATGACTGGTGGATTGCAGTGCTCATGCAGATATTCTAATCCTCTGGTCAAAATTCAGACGATTTGTTGAATCCGCATTATTAAATGACAATGAAAGGATTTCAGCCTTTGGGTGCCACACCAAAAGCTTACCTCGCTGTATCTAGAGCGATTTTCATCCGCATATGCCAAGTTAATGCTGATCCTCGAGAAGGTCCTGATACAAAAAATTTTACAACTGAAAATCAGTTCGTCTTCTCTTATGTCCATTTTTGGTACTTGGTTCAATATAAAAACCCAAGCATGAACAAAACGAATATTCTTATACCATGCAACTGAGTCTCCAAGGAGCCATTCTGCATCAATTCGTAAACAATAAACCTTGTCTCACAATTGATGCTATAACCCAGGAGGGAAATTATATTCGGATGCTGCATCTTGCTCAACAAATTCACCTCATTCTGCAATGTCACACCAGAGTTTTGCAATGGAACAGTAAGATGACTGAAGAGAATCCAAAAAAAACACCCATCATGTAAATTTACCAAGACATAGTACCTCAAACTCTCTAACGGCATCCTGACTCGCACAATCTAGCTTCTTGACAGCAACATGTTTGTTGTCATCCAACCTAGCCTTGTATACGCGTCCAAATCCGCCCTCCCCCAAAATGTTACTGTCCGAAAAGTTGTTGCTTGCCTTCTCCAGAAGCTTGTATTCCAAGAACGCAATGGAGTTTTTCCAACTAACCGTCTTCAAAGAACTAAATTTACCCAAAAATGGAGCTAATGCAAGCCCCTTTTCAGCTTCTGCAAGAATTAACCCCCATAACTCACAAAAGATAAAGGCACGATGGGAATCACATTGTAAGCATCATCACTAGAGCCAAAACTCAAACCCTCCAATTATTTATAATTTTACCCAAGAGAGAGTTAGAGAGAGAGAGAGAGAGAGAGAGAGAGAGAGAGAGTTTAGATTCAGGGAAAAAAGAATGCGTAGTTTACCTGATCTCAGAGAGCTCTTTTTGGTGGACTTCTTGGTGAACTTATTCTGATAAACCCAAAGGCCCATGAAGATCAGGATGATTGCACCCAGTAAAGAACTAGAAGCAATGAGAGCGACGAGCAACTTCTCATGTGAATCCAACCGGTGTCTCCTGCCTCCCGTTGAAAGCCCTGCATAACCCAAAGTTCCAAACTTTACTCAAAACTTGACCAGAGCACACAATTCATCCACCAATGTGAAATTTTTCCGCTATGGGCCTCGAAATCAGAGCACCAAAACAAAATCTCAAGAAAACGAGACACAATCCGGCTGCTCACTGATTGCAGCATTGTCCCAATCCCTTCCCAAGAACTCTTGGAAACTTGATTAAAGAAAAAAACTTTCAATCCTGAGTCCGCCGAAGTACCTGGAGAGAAAGCAGCCATTGAAGTGGAGACTGGAGAGGAGGGAAGAGAAGGAGGAGAGGGATCGGGAGGAGCTGACATGGAGGACAGAGATGGGTCACTACCCATTGCATAAGTCCAAACGGGAATCACAAGAACGAGGAGGAGAAGAGGAAGAAGCTCCTCCATTCTTTGTTTTCTTCCTCCCATTAATTTTTTCCTCCCTCTCTTTCCCCGGTTTTGTTCTTTTTCAAGAACACATGAAGATAGAGAAATGTGAGAGAAGAGTGAGAGGAAGCGAGTTTGTCCTGGCTTTGGTTCTTGTGGGCTGCTTAAACAGGGGACACGCGACACACCCACGACCCCTCTCGCTTCTCAGCTCAGGCTCACACAAAGAACGCCTCGCGACATGTGAGGCCTGTGCCTCTGAGCGAAAACGAAAGGGGCGAGGGGAAGTGTGGTGGTCTTTGGATCTTCTAGTCCCTCTCCATGATGTCCTTTTTGACTCTTTCAAAAAACCTTTTCCCCTCTCTCTCTCTCTCTCTCTCTCTTCTCTTCTTTTCTCTTTCTTTATGCTTCTTTTTTAACGGTGTGTTTCTTTTCTGCTTGGCACAGAAAGGTCAAAAAGAGGGAAAGGAAGGAAAAGAAGTGGGGGGCGTTCTGTGCAAAGAGAAGCGGGGACAGAGCCCACAGCAATCATGTGGGAATCCGACTCCGCTGTCTCTAAATCGCTTAAGAAGAAAAATCGGATTCTTCATGTGTGTATGATCGGTTGCTTAATTTTTAAAGTTTTTCAGCTTTTAACTTTTAGTTTCTAAATTGAATTGGCGGATGGGTTCTCGAGCGGGTCGACCCTGTAACTCACGGCTCCAGATGTTTGGAACTGGGCATCGGATGGACTCATCTTTTGTTTTGTGTAAAAAATCAAACTTTTACAACAAATAAAAAAGTAGAACCATTACACTATGGAACAACTGCATTGTTTCTTTATGTTAAAGATCATTTTTCAATTCTCAATGATTGCAAAATTACTTTCCTTTGGAAGCTTTAAAACCGAATTGATTAAACAATTTCTCCATAGAACCAGCTGGCCAATTCAGTCTCGTTCAGGAGTTGAATCGAACCTAGTGCAGACATTTACATTAAACTGTGTCGTGAGCCTTTTGAAAAACAAAAGCACATGTTCTCAAACCTTCAAGATAGGATATTCCTAAAGTTTGTTAATGATTTCCAAGTTTATGACATATCTTTTTCATTCTAATGGAAAGCCTAAAGAAATTTATAGTTCAATTTTCCCGTCATTTAATTAATGGGGGTTGCCCAGTAGTCATGGAAAGAAAGGGCGAGGTAAGAACTTCGATTTCCCACCATTTTCAAGGGCTGGGGTAGGATGTTTAGATTTGAGTGTAAGGTTCGACTCTTATGCTATGCAAAAAGAGAATAAAAGTTTGAGAGTAAGTTAAGAGTTAAAGTATAATAGATAAAAAAAAATTCTTAACATTTCATTAGTGAGATTGCATTCACTTATATGAAATCCCACTTAAAAAATGGGAATTGAACATGGAAGAAGAGCCAGAAATCATGATGTCCACATGAAGTGGGAATTGATAATTCATAGCGAATTATTTATATATGAACCTTTTATTCACTGGAATTAAAATAGGAGTTAGGTATATGGGTTTTGTCGCATTATTGGTATTTTATTTTTAGCAGACCCAGGTTGAATTCTGGGAGTTCATATTGCTTAAGCCTTAAGTTGTAATTATTGATTGAGAGAGGAATAGTTTGGTCAAAAATCATCAAGGCCAAAAGTCAGCAACGGGGCGGGCTAAAAGCAGCAGAAAAATGACATTTAGGGAAACGACAAGGACGGCATTTGTTTTAGCGCCTCGTGGATTTCCGAGTTGCGCGACCTGGGATTTGCTAAACACGCAAACGACAACGCTCGGCGTTCTTGAGAAAACGACACTTGATTACCGAATTCATGGCTAATTTCCAAGGCAATTATTGAACCTTGTATTTTTACACACTTCTCTCTCTTCAATCTTTCTAACCTTTCTCAATCTGACACTCTCTCAATCACTCTACACTTTCACCTTAATTTATTTTCATAAATTTATTCAAAAAAAAAAACATTTAACAATATGGGGTTAGATCGAATATGAGTTATATATGGATTGAGTAATATGAGTCACCAAATTTGCATTATGTAGAAATAGATCAAGACCGGTTAATGAGTCTATTTGGGTCAGATTATATATAATTGAACTCGATCCACACGATCGACTAGTCTACTCAATGCTTAAAATATTTTTTATGAGATATGTACACGTTATAATCTATCAAATATCTTTTATAAGTTATTCTACTTCCCCTCTATTAAGCATGTTTTAGAAAACACAAAATTTTCCAATTGAGATGAATAGTTGGCGTTCGGACAAGGTGCGGAGAAGATTAGTGGAGGCCACAGGCTTCCCTAGCCCTGTTCCGGTCACTCGATGCTTAATGCAATTTTTATGAGATATGTACATATTATAATCTGTCAATATTTTTGAAAGTTATTTTACTGTCCCCCCCCAATTAGGTATTGTAAGATTTAGTTATCTCGCCTCTTTAATTTACGTTTCTGCGTTGGTCAAATTAGGCATAACTTTTTCTGTAAGGTATGTTTACTATTTTTTAAGTGTCTTGATTGGTTATTTCATTGAAGAACCATCGATAGTGTTCTAAGGTATCCCAAGAAGGAAGGAAAAAAAAAACAGGCACGAGCTAATAGGGGGATTAATATTTAAAAAGTTATAAATTTATTGTAATTGTGCAAATTCAATAATTAATATTTTAATTCTGTCAATTTAGTCCTAAACTTGTTTACATTTTGATAATTGAGTCCATACAAGCAATTTTGATCGAAGATCACTCATGTAAATGTTAGCCATCTTACATGATACGGTCAATGTTAATATAAATATTTTTTAATAATATTTTAATTATTTTTGAATTTTTTACTATTATTGTTTTTTTTTTATCTTTCTTCTCCCCTTCATGTGGCAAGCGAGGATCTCTTATGACCCCCACCGACCACGTCCCCACCATCGCTAGCCTTCCAAGCAATAGTGGGGGCGTTGGCACCATTGAGGGTTGCAAACCCTCCCTCACATCTTCCTTCTCCTTTATTTGTTTTTTAAAGTTTTTTTCTTATTTTTAAATAAAATTAAATAGATTTTATATTAAAAATCATATTTGGACTAAAATGACGTGGGTTTAACCATGTCAATGCCACATAGGAAATGTAATATAACAATAAAAAAAAGTCACGTCATCATTTTCCGTAAGCCCGGTTGGATGAAGAACGAAAGAACTAAATTGCACAAATTGAAAAAGTTGTTGGATTTAATTGAATTTTTGAAAGATTTAAAAATCAATTGCATTTCCATAATAAATTTTAGAACTTTTAGTGTATTTAACATTTTTTTTATATGACACTTGGATAATGGAAAGTGGTAGTTGATTGTGGCTTTGACTTTTAAGTGCTAATAGATGAAAATGACCAAGAGAATCACCAAAAAAGTTATAAACTTACTACAATTAAATCACTTCAATCCACAATTTTTTTTGGGTTGATTAAGTCATAAACGTTTTGCAATTTTATCAATCCAGTCCATTCGGCCAAATTTAACTAGACGGCACTAATGTCAAACATTTACGTGGACAATTTTTTAATTATTTTTTAATCTTGAATTTTTGAATTCTTTTTCTTTTTATATTTTTTCATTTAATCGGTCGCTTGACAAAGGCAATTGACTCTCACCTCGGGTCGGTCGCCTTAGTCCAACGACTAGCTAGAGGAAGAAAGAAATGGAAAAAAAAAATTATTAAAAATTGTTCACGTTAGCTTACAATACAGCCCGATCACCGGCCGGCATGCATGTCAACACTGACTAGCCAAATTTGATTGGATAAAGTAAATTGGCCAAAAAAACTTATGACCGAATTATTACATTGTAATAGATTTATGACTTTTTCGATAATTTTTCCAAAATTACTGCAGGATTCATTTAGAATCAATTCAGTTCATCATCATAACCCCACCCGGTTTTAAGTTCATTTAGATCGAGATATCCAAAAGGTCTTTATGGGAGTTTTTGGGCCACCGGCATTTATTGTGTAACTTGTGCAACTAATAAACCAGCCATTTAATAGGAAGCCCCAAAAAGAAAGCACAGAGCCGGAGAAATTGAAGGAGATTGCCTTCTGCCCGGGTCGAACCACAAACACAAAGACATTCGCAACGTCGATGTCGAGCCTTCAACTGCATTGAGTTTGAGTTATTACGGATGGCACTTGACACGAGCGTTCGAAGGACTGTGAACGCCGTACGCGTATTACTCGAATTGAAACTTGACAGTGGGACTGACTTATTAGTGTCCATTATTAAGGGAGAACGACACCTCAACACCTAAGTAATTGGCCGGGTGATTAAGGGCGGAAAAAAGTTGGAAGCCCTACTTGTTGGTGGGTGTTTATCTAATGCGTGCAAGGGACAAGATAGTGTGTGGATCCATTAAGATTAGTCAAATTAAAAGGTTCAGAAATTTCGTGCTACAAAAAAATAAGAAAAATTTTATAAAAAATTTCCCTTGAAGTGACATTTGTGTCTCAAAATGACTTGACTTTAATTCAAATTATCTCATGAGCTTGATCAATTTGACCTAATTATCCTTTGAAGAGATGTTCATTCTTTAAATTTCCCTTTATTCCAAAATACGATGTGCATGTTTCGCGCTTTTTTCCGAGGGCATATCAGTGAAGCTCCCATGCCACTCTCATGCACATAAAGAATGTTTAAAAGCCCAAATTCGTCCCGCCTGTAAAGGTAAAAAAAAAAGAGTTAGGGCTTCTCTAGCATAAAACGAAAAATTAGGGATTGATCATTGCGGATGTGCTAGGAGAGTTGTAATGAGAACATCGTGTCCTGATGAGCACATGTTTGTTGGCTAACCATTATTTTCACCGGCGGTGACCTTAGGGATTATTAGATTGAATTGATCATCTAAGTTTAGGGATAATATTGTGTCAAAATGGCTAAGTTCAAGCGATATTTTGGAACAAAGTTAAGTTAGAGGAGAACTTTAAAAAATAGATGCAACTTTGGGGAGTATATTCGGTCAAAATGATTAAAAAAGCATATGGTACATTAGAACAAGGTCAAGTCTAGAGAGAACTTTGAAAAACAAACGCTATTTCAGGGGATTTTTGGAATTTTTCTAAGAAGACTGTACATCTTACTTTCCAAGAAGACACGAGATTTGAGATACTTCATTCCATTGTTTCAAAAAAAAAAAAATAAAGACTTAAAGAAGCTTCCAATGGCTTCCAATAATGTAGCTCGATAAAGTACTTTCATGGAAGAACATGAGGTTAATAGTCATTTCTCCCACTTCCCTCTCTTTCTTCTCTCTCCATCGTCTTCTTCAACTTTAAGGGTCACCCTCCTCTCCATCTCCTGTTAATTTTGTTCATGTATTTTTGTTCTTTCTTATTTCTTCTTCTCTCTCGATCTAGATTTGGGAACTCTCTTCTCCTAAATTATTTTCAAATTTGAGAGTTTGAACTCTCTCAATTTAATTCTAAATTTGAAAGTTATCATCTCACAATCTAAATTGATGGTCTAATAATATATGTTTTCGAGGATTCTATACCATGATGCTTTATCCGTGCACAATTCTTCTACCCTCTAATTCCAATGGTGATTGCAAGAATTCTAGCATCTTGCCGAATCACAAAGATTTGCTCTCCCAAATCTTAGATCCGTGTTTGTTCAACCTATTTTGGTTTTCGTCATACGGTGATGATACAAAGGAAACTGAACTAGATGTGCATAGCTAACTTGCAACGTCGTAGTTATTGGAGAAAGAAATTCTGACATATGCTTATCATTAATGAAGATATCCAGTTTTCAGCTGCCTAACCTTATGAGGGCTTATGAGTCCTTGCTAGATCCGATGAGAGTCATGACCCTCACCGTTCACCGGTAAGGGCTTCGTGGCCCTTGCCTAGGTGCTAGTAGGGGTCGCTAGCCCTTTAAACCAAAAAAGAAAATGAAAATATTAGAAAAAAATGAAAATTTATTGAAATTTGCCCACATCAACAAAAGCAAGCCACCTAAGATAGTTAGAGCTGGACTATTATATCAAACATTTTCAACCAAAATTGGTTAGATAAACTCAATTGGCAAAATTTGAAAAGGTTTGAACTCAGTTGGCAAAATCAAAAAGTTTAGGACTAAATTAATGAGAGTATAATAGATTTGGGACTTTTTTAACAATTTTGCCTCATGTAATTTTCATGGAGTGTATTTTTATGTTGCCCCTATTTTCGAGACCTTTAATTGACTGACTAAAGTTCTTCTTTTATTTTATTGCGCCTATTATTCCCTTTCCAGAGGAAAATGATCGTGAAATACGCTTTTTTCTTTAAAAAAAAAAAAGAAAAAAGAATCGATGTTTTTGCTACTATAAAAGCTAAGAGTAATTTAATATAAAAAGTATGTAGCTCATAAAGACACCCTTTGGTTATGATGTAACTTTTCCGACCAAAAAAAGAAGATTGATATAACTTTTGATAATGATCATCGGACAAAAATTTGCTCCTCCATACTTGCTGATTTTTAACGACAGAACTAAATGGATGAAGCCTATCTCCTTTTACGTCACCGCCTCCTCGTCGTGCCAATGCCACATCGTGAATCACCTCCCACGGTGCTCCGGTCGTCACCTCCCATTGTTCGTGTCTGTTTTTTTTCCTTTGCGCTCGCCGTCAATCTGTTGGCTTGCCGACGGCCACTGAGATCTTAGCCTTGGCCTTGATTCCCAAGGCCATGGACGACTGCGGCTTTCTGGTCCCCAGTCTAGCTGGCTCCAATGGGAAGGGTAGCGAATTAGCTCCCCAGGGGCAGCGAGCAACGGCAGTGGCGAAAGTAAACGACGAGAGCAACGCGACGCCACGTGGTGGCCAACTGTGGCCGACTCAAATTGTTATTGCTTTGATCTATTTCCCAAGGAGATGGGTTCGAATACCACAAATTGTGGACAAAATTTATTATAAGCTTTGCCAATTCTGAGTAAAGGAAGTTGCGGTTTTTACAGTGATAGACTTGCCAATCCCAAACCTTTATGTAATTAGTGGTGCCGTGCTGAGTACCCATGACTTAAACAAGAAATTCATCAGGAGTTTATCTAATAGGTGTTGCTAAAAGACTGAGATTACAATGATTCGAACTTCGAACCATTGATACGGTTCTAATGAAGTAATTATATGAGTATCTTTTTACTCATCTTTCTACATTATTGGTCACAAGAGCCCAACCATAGGTAAACCAAAGTCCGGTTGTTATATAGGGATAGAAATAAAGCACCATAAGTCAAATTAAGACAGCAAAGTGATCGATCCATGCACCTACCGATATGCTGTCTTCTCAAGGATCTTATAAATCAATCTGAAAAAATCACATGAGATTCGCTTGACACTCTCGCACTTCTATCTAGCTGTAGATCACCAAATGTTGTCACAAGTCGTAACCATTAATGTCGTCCCTTATAAGAAGTGACATTTCATTAAGCTCAGATTGACCGCATCTTCCTTTCAATAAATAATATTTATTGAAAAAAAAAAGCCACAAAATTTCCCAAATTATATCTACTATAATAAATTTAACTTAACATAAAAAAATTATTTGTACCTATTTGACACATTTTCCTTCCGTCTAGATAACTGTTGTTACCATTCTTAAAACCTAAATTGAATTGGACCTTATATGCATGTGACTTCCTTCCATCCAACGGTGTGGAGTTTTTGTTACTATTTCTAGCAATATGACATGCCTTCGTTCATGTGTCACTTTATGTCAAGTGTAAAGGTCTACCTTGAACTTATGGGGATTTCCAGGACAAGTTCGTCTCTCAATTATTCAAACCTTTTGAGAAAAGATTATCCACCATCAAATACAAAATGCTTATAGGACGAGTAATAATAGAAAAAAAAATTCTCAGTAATAGTCTCGCGATTACAATGACTAAGAATTCGAGTTAGATGACAACTTAATTACACGGCTGTGTAAAACCTCAAGGCTAATTTTATAAAATATAAAATCTTGAAACACACATGAGTAGTTAATGAGGGAAATATAGAACAACCAAGTACAATTATATGTTAAACGATAAGAAGAAAAAAAAAAAGAAGAAAAAGCAAAAGTGAATTCATTTTTGTTTAGAGCGGTGTAGAGAGAAATTAAAATAAATGGTCTAATTAAATTGAAAGAGAAAAAAAAAAAAGGTCAGTAGAAATCCTAAACCATACCTACCATGACACATTTTTCCTGAGCTTTTT
The DNA here is from genome assembly GCA_014182365.1 of Eucalyptus tenuipes. Lineage (NCBI taxonomy): Eukaryota > Viridiplantae > Streptophyta > Magnoliopsida > Myrtales > Myrtaceae > Eucalyptus > Eucalyptus tenuipes. The sequence goes on along the minus strand of CM024539.1, from coordinate 14,058,187 downwards.
TTTAGTAACATAAAAAAACCCAAACTATGTTTACTATGGTATATTTATCTTGAATTTTTTCTTATAATATATGAAATATTTTCCCTCCATTAAGGTTCCATAGATTTTTTTAGTCAAAATAACACCATTTATGCTTAAGCAGCTTTTTAACAATGCTCATAAGGATATGTCATATACGTACAAGTTTAGCATTTTTTACGTCATAAAAAAGATTTAGGATAAATATGTCATATTAAACAAAGTTTGAAGTTTTTGGTAGCTGCACAGTGATACAAAATGTAGGCGTTATCTCGAGTTAGAGCAAAAAAATTAAGAAAATTGAAGAGAATTAAACAAATAAAAAGATGCAAGTTGTGCATGTTAACGGCCTGGACAACCAATCATCATATGACACGTAGGAAAACCAGAAGCCGCTTAGGCCTTCCTTTGTGAGGACACCACTTTAGTGTTTTTAAACATTTTTTTTAATTTTGATCGGGGTAGTGGCCCTAATCGAGCTTGGCTGGAACTTCTATCTTTTTGTCCTATAAATAATTTACTTTTAATTCTTGCTCTTACGACAATTCGCATTTTAAGGTTGTTTTTCTACGTTGTGTTGTCTGGGAATCCGATTCCCTCTTTCTTTGTCTTTTATTTTTCCCCTTTAATATTTTTCAGAATTTGTAAACTCAAATTGCTTGTTTGGCGTAACTTATTTCCTTGTTATTCTTTGGTCAAAGCAAAGACAATCTCTCAGTTCAAGGCATGATTTCATGTTTAAAATTGAATGGTTGTAACTTAACTTTAACCATCATCTTTCTCTCTCCTCTTTTCATTATTAAGATAACAAATGTGCACATAAGTGACGTCCTTACTTTACTCACTCGAAATACTGTCCGTTTTAATTTATCCCATAATTTGACCTTGACTGGGATTCATGATTTTGTCATCTGGCATATTGGTAGTGCTCTCACCCAAGCTAAACTTTGTCATTATGTAGAAATGCATCTCTTGCAAGTTAACTCTAATTTCACATATATACAATCCAAGATCGCTCTTCCCTTTTTTGATGTATAATTTGATTCATCTTTACTCCATTCGCCATAGTCAAAAGGCTCACTCGCCCTAGCAAACATGGGTTATTAAAGAATATGTACCGTGTGTGCAAAAAATTGATATTTGCAAGATTAGCAAAATCATTTTATGATGAAAATTTTGAATAATTAATAGATAAAAAATTATTGGTAAAACTATATTGTTCAAAGATTTTTTTTTTTTTTGGTCAGAATATTGTTCAAAGAAGTTGCATATCTGGAAAGTTTAAAATTTAATTTTTGTTAGGAAGACGGTGACAGGATAGAAAAAAAAATCAAATTTTAACATTAGAACATGTAAGAGATAAAAGAAAATTATTAATGTATGTGCCCATGTGTACCACATTTATAAAATAAATATTTGGGGATAATCGAGGAAGAAAGAAAAAGGTCAGAAATTCCTAAAAGGTAAGAGGTGTTTTTTTAAGTTATATAATGGTATAGACTAATTTCCATCTACTGCACAACAAGCAGATCACACAGAGTTCACAATTTTTATATTTTTTATGTCCTTCTATTCTAATGTGAATTTTGTAATTACAATATGAAACTGGTCAAACACATCGTAAAAAATTGTCTAATGTGTCCAATTTGCAGTGTACTCCATTATGCGGTTCGCTTAAATCCAATAGAAGAGATAACGCTGAAGATATAAAATGATAAAACCGTTCCAATAATTTGATTGAACTTTTGGAACAAATGGTGGCGTCACTCAATTATGTTAGCGCCGATTTTGATTCAATTCCTCTTAACCCTCTGTCATCTATCAATGAGTTTCTTCATGCGCAATAAATAACTATTTTACTTACCAACAGTGAGTTTGTCATCTTAAAGCCTCCATTCTCAAATCAACCTTGATATAAAGACGTAAAAGTCGTCATCTTCTAGTAGATTAAACATTTAGAATACATTGTCGCACCACTCTTTTGTGAAGCAATGAAATATTATTTTGAAAGACAAAAGGAAAAGAATTAAATATCCATGTGCATGGCAGGGTCATGTTTTGGTATAATACGAAGCAAAGAAAAGAAAACGGCAGTCGCGCGTGTTAGGTGGCGAAGGTGGAGGAACGAGGATCCTGAGCGTAGCCCCTGGGATCGGGGCGATCCTTCTTGGCCCCACATGCTTTATAAACGATTCTCAAAGCTTAACGAAATGCGTACATATATCATCCTAAAGATCGCGTGGGGGCCCGACGATCACTCTTGAGCCTTGATTAAAGATCCAATGGAAATGGATGTCAAAAGATTTGTGGGGGTCGATAGGCCGGTTCGATCAATGTCGGCGTGGATATATGTTTTTAGTGCTTTTGATTTAATGCCTAACCCACATATAATTTCGAATCAGAAAACGGGTTGGACCAACTTTCATCAAGTCTCCTTTTCGGTGTTCGTGGATGTATATCATGATCGGTAGACCCCGTTTACTCAATTGTTTTGGTTTTGAAACAAGTTTAGTAATATATTTTGGGTTGGTTCGAAACCAAACCAAGCCCACAGCTTGAATTAAGACGAAACATAGGCTCAAAAGACAGGATGTTTTTTTTATTCAAATCAATTCAGTTCAATTAAGGATTTCTTTATGACACCTCTAATAAAAGTTAGGATTTGTCATGCTTATATTCCCAATAAAAAATTTTATTTCTTCTTTCACAAATGATTTTATTCATTCTTGATGCGACGAGCAATGAGAAAAGCTTTTTCTTTTTTCTTAAATGTATAGTTGCTATAACTATCAAAATCAACATTAAAAAAAGTCCGTGGGGGCATATTTTCCATGTTCTTTAAGATTTAAAAGTGGGACAAAAAATTAAAAAAAAAAAAAAAGTCTTCGTCAGAATGGGGGAAAATGCATGCACTAATTGATCAGATCTACAAGGGTGGGTGATGCGTCCCTGTCCGATCGGCTGGATTCCAAGCGTCTACGAATCTCACTTTCAGCGTCGGACGCGAGTAGAGATGGGGAACGACGACCGAAACGAAGAAGTACGTTGCCTGCCTGTTTCTTTTCGAGCTTTATCTGATGAAAGTCAAAACGTTCGTCTCCATCTGGGTTTTTGTCGAAATTTGTCTTGTCTTCGCCTTTTTGGCTTAGATCTGATGCAGAATAAGTATTGATTGTTACCACCTGCTCGTGGCTCTTGAAAAATGAGCCCTTTTGCCAACCGAAAAAAGATTGAATGACATAAATGAAAACTAAAATTTAATTTAATGCATAACGCTATCTTTATATTTTTAATTTGTTCAATATAATTTTTAAATATAAGTATATATTCATTTAGATCATATGCAAATATTCAATGTCGTATTTTTATTAATGGAATTTACAGATATGACTTCCAATTCTTTTATTTTGAATGGTGATTAGTATTGGATATAATAATTTACATCATTAAATAACGACGGACATGTTAATGCCTTATATTTTTTTTCCTTTTGCAAAGTAGGTGGATAAAAAGATAGATATGCGTCATAACCACATCGTCAAATATAGTCTAATTTGTTATTTGATAGAAAAACTATATTAAATAATTACCAATAGTATATGAATTATATTGAACAAATTAAAAGTTTATAGACGATATTGTAATTAAATCAAAGTTCAAGGACCACTGATATTATTTTTCCGGGAAAAACAAACCTGAAAGAATACTAGTAAATTGAGTATCTATTGCTTCCACCGTACCCTTATAATTTTAGGGCGCGTTTGGTAACGTTTACGTTGAAAATTGTTCCGAGGGAACAGAAATAGAAAAAACTATTTCTGTTCCGGGGAACAATTTTTGACCGAAAGATGCGTTTGGTAAACTTGTTGGGAATAAAAAATGAATAGAAACACGTTTGGTAAATTTATATTCTTTTTTTGTTTCTTTTAATTTTTTAATATTTTTAATATTTTTCCTTTTTCCTTTCTTTTTCTTTTTTTCTTCTTTTGGCCGGTCGCCGGCCTTCGACGACGGCCGACCGGGGCGGCGGCCTCGCCCGCCCACGGCGAGGCTCGCCGTGGTTGGGCGAGGCTCGACCTTGCCTTGGCCGGGCGAGCTCGGGCGAGGCCGAGCTCGCCCGGCCACCGGCGAGGCTCGACCTCGCCGAGCCACCGCCGGGCGACGCCTCGCCGGTGGTTGGGCGAGCTCGGCCTCGCCGAATTTGGGCGAGCCCGAGCTCGCCCGCCTCGCCCCCGCAACTCGAGGCTCGGCGAGCTCGGGCTCGCCCGGATCCGGCGAGGCCGAGCTCGCCCGGGGGCCGACGCTCGGCCTGGCCGGGGACCGGCGACGCCTCCGGCGAGATCGCCGGCCCCGACGGCCGGTCGCCGGCCATGGCCGAGGCCGACGACCGGCCAAAGAAAAAGAAGAAGAAAATAAGAAGAAGAGAAGAGTGGAGAGAGAAAATTTGTTCCCAAAAAGTTGTTAAATAAAAAAAATTTTTTTTTTTGTTTTAACTTTACTGTTCTTTGTTTAAACAAAAAAAAGCAGATTTGGAACAAAAACGCAAACAAACGCGTTTACTGTTCTTTTTTGTTCTCCTGGAACAAAAAACAAAAAATCTGTTCTTAAACAGAAAAAAAGAAACGAAAACATGCACGCCCTTAATGACTCCGATAAAGAATTTGAGATTTCTAGTTATTATTTTTCTTTTTTTAAGCAAAGTACAAGAGTTCCATAAGGGGATTTATGTTAGGGCATTGCAATATATGGTCTAAACTTCCGTATCCATTGTTGCGCAAGTTTGATCGCAAGCTAGGGTGGTCCATATCCAATTTTTGGAAAAGGGTTGTCTAATTTGGAGTAGCTCGAAGGCGGGAATTCAAAAAGTTGGGAAAATTAATAAACATCAATTTATTATGGCCCAAAATAAATAAATAAATAAACACAAGCATCAATTTGAGGGCTCTCTTTGTGGATTCTGTGATGTAGAAAGACTCCATATAAGAAGCCCAAGTAAAAAGGCTCTATGTATTGTGGGCTTTCTCCATTTAAGCCCTGTTGGAACCAAGAAGATTGATGTTTGCTTCCTTATTCTTCACGGAAGCTAAATAACACTTCATATTTTCGCAATGTCCCTCTTTTTAGTAGACTCGGCTACGAATATGAATGAAGAAATGAAGGCCGGGCTCGTTTTCAGGATCGAATTGCAGTCCTTTCTATTGATTTTTGAAGATGAGGTGGTTCAAGTACATCGGCGGAAGTACCGACAAAGGCACGCTGGTCATGAAGCATTATCACGATGGATACTTGGCACCTCCCGTTTAGCTTTCTTTTTGTTGGAGAATTTGTAATCATGGACGGATCAAGAAAATGAATCTTTTGAGTGACATAATCAGGAATTTTAGGGTGTGTTTGTTTGTATTCTTTATTTCTGTTTATGAACAAAAATTCTATTTTTTGTTCCTCGAAAGGAAACAAAAAAAGAACGAAACGCGTTTGTTTGCGTTTTTGTTCCAAATCATTTTTTGTTTCCGGGAACAAAATTAGAACGAAATAAGAAAAACTTGTTTCGGAACAATAACGCTCGGCCTCGCCTTGGCTGGGCGAGCTCGAGCTCTCCCGGATCCGGCGCCGCCAAGCTCGCCCGGCCACCGGCGAGGCTCGGCCTCGCCGGATCCGGGCGAGTCCGAGCTCACCCGACCAAGGCAAGGCCGAGCCTCGCCCAACCACGGCGAGGCTCAGCCTCGTCGAGGGCCGGCGAGCCTCGCCATGGTGGGCAAGGCCGCCGGCCACAAGGAAGAAAACAATAAAAAGAAAGAAAAAATTAAAAATTAAAAACAAAATTAAAATTAAAATTAAAAAATTAAAAGAAAAAAAAAAGAGCACAAATTTACCAAACATGTTTATGTTCTTTTTTTATTCCAGGATCAAGTTTACCAAACGCGTTTTTCCTGGTCAAAAATTATTTTCCGGAACAGAAATAGTTTTTTCATTCTGTTTCCTATAACAATTTTTGAACAGAAACACAAACAAACGCACCCTTAATAAACAGAACGAAATATCACCTAAAAACGCTATAACTCATTTGTTTGGCAATTGTATAAAGGATTTGCATCACATTTTTCGGTCATTTTCGTAAGTGATTGTTATTTTTTAAGTGACATTGCTCTAATATTGCATTTTATTATATGTTGTGTTGGATGAATCCGAAATAATTTTACTCTCTAGGGTGTATTGCAATAGACAAAAGTCCATTTGTTATATTTATATAATTTTATAGAGTTGATTTTACACATATGTACAGGCATATTGTTTTCTCATTCTCGTAGAGTCAATTTCACTACTTATAACTATAAATATTAGTAAATGTATGTAAAAAATTAACTATGTTAATATTTTGAAAAAAAAAATTGTCATTCTCTTAAAGTCAGTTTTACCATATGTTATCGCAAGATTTTCATCAAAACTTCTACGTTTCGCATTCTAGTAGAATTAACTTTACTACTTGGTACTTTAGATGTTCATAAATAGATATCATATTGATAATTATGTCAATATTCTAACAACGTTTCTGTTTAAAAATTCGTTTACAAATATGCTCTCGTTCTTATAAAGTCAATCTCACAATTTGCCATGGCTAGATTTTCCCCAGAACTACTACTTTTACATTGTAAAGCTCTCGATGTTTTTCTTTTTCAGAACCACTCCTTTGATTCAACTCGAATACATTCAATGTGCAAGAATCGCTTTTAGTATAATATATTAGATTAAATGCCGTATATTTTTTCGATCTGATTTCAGATTTGAAAGTATTTGCTCACTTGTGGATAGATCGATGATCCAATCGCTTCTTTTAAACACTTTCCTTCCTTGGCAGTTCGGCGGAGTAAAAGTTCACTTTATCTTTCCTCTACTAAAGAGGCATGGCATGCTCTTGACATTAATATTCCTTGTTGTTATGCTTCATTGGCAGCCTTCACTTTCCAAATTAGGTTCCTTGAATGCTTTAATTTTTTATGAACTTTCGACTTGTTTATGTTATTAAGAAAATGTAATATTTATGAACTTTCGAAATTGTTTATGTCCCAACCTAACAAAGATAAAATACAAGCTTGTGTTATTGCAATAGTAATTAATGGTTGTTATTTATGGTTGTTATTTTAAGGTTAATATTCCCCCCCAAAAAAAAAAGAAAAAAGAAAAAAAGAAAACGTAAACTTCACAGAGCAGCCACGGAAGAACTCGAGCACCAAAGCAGCCATGGAAGTCCAAATGCTTGCTAATGTGCGTTCGTCTGTCCGTGGAATACCATGCTTTCTCCTAGTTTAAGAGGGAAGCACTCAGGCCTCATATGCTCCTCTTTTCTTCTCAAAACCTTCCCTTTCTATATTGAAACCCCATTCCCAAATCATCAAAACCCTAATTTCCTTCATTATGGGCACAATTAAGAGTTCGTAAAAGAGACCGCTAAAACTAGAAATCACTCGGACTAAATCAAATCGGCCGTTTGGGTTTGGTTGAGAGTATTAGTCCAGTTCCAAGTTCCTAAAAGTGGAAATGCAGAACTGGACCGCATCAATTAAATATATATTTTTTTATTTCTTAAAAAAAAGTAACAATTTTTTTTTTTATTTCTTTATAACATAAATCATCAAGTAGTGAAAAAAAAGAAAAAAAAAAGTAACCAGTGCCATTGATTAGAACTGGACCAACTGATGTCTAGTTCCTAGTTCCCAAAATCAGTCTCCAAAATTGGGAACTAGGAACTAATTACTCCTAGTAAAATTACCTAGTGAATTGTTTGGGGGCAATAGATAGAAGAAGTGGAAAATAATGATTTTGCTATCTTGTTCAAAGTCCTTCTCTGATTATTTGTGAGTCTGATTTCCAAAATCGAATGCCTAATCAAACAAAGGAGTATGGCCTCAGTGTCTCTTGTTCATCCATGCTTCGTCTTGTCACTCAAAGGCAAATTGAAAAATGCGTTTTTCGCCAAATATCCTAAATTGCACGCGACGACGCCAAGCGAGTTGAAAACTCGGATTGTCTTGGACTAATGGCAAGACGTCCAAAGCTTGGCAAGCTCGACTCACTCTGATATCCGCAGTCATTCCATCGCCATCGTGAAAGCAACAGATTTATAGTGTGTGGATTGAGGGGGAGAGAGACGTGTCTGTTTCGGTGTCCTCTTCATTCCAAGTCTCCGGCGAAGAAGACGAACATGAAGACAAGAAGATAAGGCGTAGCATGTCGGACTCAAAGTCTGGACTTGAAATTTGTTTCATTTTCCACTTTGGACATGAAATTCCTTAAAAAAGCCACATCATACCCAAAACTTATCTTAAAAGGCCACCTAAAATAAATCGCTACAATAACCACTCAATTGATGGAAAAAAAATTTGACACTTAAGTGAGTATTGTACAAAATTTATAGCACTTGTGATTCATTTATCCCTCAGTAAATATATGTAAAAAAGTTACTACGTTAATATTTTGGAAAATATTTTCTCATTTTCTTAAAGTAGATTTTACCATATGTTGTGGCAAGATTTTCTGCTACTTTTCTCATTCTAGTAGAATTGACTTTACTACGTCGTACTTTAGATGTTTATAAATAGATGTCATATTGATAATTCGTCAATATTTTAACAAATTTTCCGATTAAAAAATTCGTTTAAAAATATATTCTCACTCTTATGTAGTCAACTTCACAATTTATTATAGCGAGATTTTCCCAAGAATTACTACTTCTACGTTGTAAAGCCCTCAAATTTTGTTTGGAAAAGTAAACACTCCTTTAATGAAATTGAATGCATTAATGTGCAAGTCGCTTTTAGTATAATATTTTAGATTAGATGTGTAAATTTTCTTTTTCGGATCGAAAGTACTATTGATGATCCAATCGCTGCTTTAAAAACTCTTTCCTTGCTCGGCAGGATAAAAGTTTCCTTTCTCGTTCTCTACTAAAGAGGCATGTTATGATCTTGTTCTTCACTTTTATATATTTTCCTTCTTGTTATGCTTCATTGGCATTCTTCACTTTCCATATTAGGTTCTTTGGATGCTTTATTTATTTATATATTTATTTATAGACTTTCTAATTGTTTCTCGTCATAAAGGGAACAAAGATCAAATATGAACTAATAGTAATTAATGGTTGCTGTTTTAAGGTTAATATATTTACCCGTTAGATAATACTATTTCCTCATTCAATAATAATTGACAAATTGAATTCATGCGTTCTATAAATTCACAAAAACCCTAAACTGGGTGATACGAATAACGTAAACGTTTACAAGTGGCGCCAGGACTTCTCAAGTTTCAATGTTATGTTAATCATGCCCTCCAATCACAATCGTCTTTCCTATCGAGCTTTTTAATACCTATTTACCCTTTATAGCCTCAAATGTTTGCGGAATTGCCACCAGGACTAGATTTCTTACAAAGCACATGGTTTTCCAATTCCTTACTGTTTTGCCCTCCATTTTGTAAACTTAGAAAATACCTAAGCAAGGATTAAATACAACAACCAGAAACAAAAAATAATTATAGTTAGTCTTGTTACATCTGATTATCGACTAAGTTGCGTAACTCGTGTAAATTTGTGTGAATGAAAAAGTTGAGTTAGGGTAGAAAAAGGTATAAATTGTTGAAAGATAACAAATTTGTTCTAGTTCTAGGAAAGACATAGTAATTAGACAAGATAAGTTTAAAAATCATGAAGAAATACTAATAAAGGATGTTGAGAAATGTTTACAAAAATGAAATATTATCAATTATAAAGTGAGTAGATTCTAGATCAAAAGCCTAGAACCTATATGTAGGATTCGATTATCAGTTTTTGGTCAGTTTCAAGATTCACTCAGAAATCGGATCTAACTTTAAGTAGTATAACTATCATTTTAGGAAAATAATATCATGTGAACAATTTGCCATTTAGTGGTTAAGGCATTGATGAATTTCCTATCCTTCCTAGATTCATTGTATATAATCTAGAATTGAATTGGTCAAAGCGGTTCTCCAATTTATTACCCAAGAACCTGTCTAGTCCCGTTTGAATTAGTTTGGAACTGTTCAAGTAAGGCCTTACTCACCAATATATGTCCGCCATATATACAACAGAGAGGGAAGTTTGAATTTAGGACATATTATGCAATTAAGGCCATAAAAAAAAACAACTCAATAATCGTAAATGATGAAAATTTTGAATTACTTTCAGAAGGAATCTTACATGATCACAAAGAAAGAAAATTCAATTATTTACATATATGATTAGTCCAAGTTGCTTGAGAATCTCTAATTGGCTTTGTCACTCATCTTATTATATGTTTAAGATAAAGTAGGCATATTACACACTCTTTACTAGGAATCGTGGAATCCAATAAAAGGTACAAACATGCAAATAACAAATCATTAAGCTCAAAACTCATTGATTGAATATATGTCATATGATAAAACCGTGCCATATGTCATGCCACATGACCAACACATAGAGAAAGTCAAATGCTATGCAACAGGGATTACAACTCTCTCTCTTTCTGCTCCAAGTTAACTATACATAATAGATTTTACTCCTATTTATGGTGCTCATTTCTATTTACTATGTTTTAAATGTGCCAACATGCATGGTGATCGTTAGCTAAAGTTTGTCTTTGCTAACTTTAGGATATTAATTAATTCATGTGTTATAGTGTCTTGTTGAAGTAACATTTTTTTTTTACTCATAAGAAAGATTTTGAGAAGAGCTTATCGACATTGGCGACCCAAGTCGCGTATCTAATTAAAGTGAGCCCTGTCATTATTCCCCCACAAGGTGCTGGTGTGTCCAAGGCCGAGTCTCCCTTTGGCTTTCGCATTTTACCAATGAATCAAGGTTTTTCATGGACTTGAAAACAATGAACTCGAGCCCTTCACTTGGATGTAAAAGTCTAAAGGCTTGCGTGTCTAATTAAAGTAGGTTAGACGGTGGTTTGATTGAAAAGGGTATCGCATCATCATTCATGCGCCGCCGGGAGGAGCGGTAGAAGTGGAAATTGGTAGAGAAAATGAAAAGGAAAAAAAAATGAAATTTTTTTCACCCAAAAAAAGAAAGAAATTTGATTTTTCTCTGCTTTTCAAACCAAGGGACATTGAAAAGGCAAAAGAAGGAAAAAGAAAGAAAGTCTTTTCCTAAGCCAATTAATTTTTTATAATCTCAAATTTTTGTTGGGAAGAAAGTGCTTGGATCTTCCATCAATTCAAATACTGGAAATTTCGAAATGAGACTCCTTTAATGTTGAAAAGATTAAAGGGTAAAAGTGTCACTTTATAGGAAGTGACACTTGTTTCTTTCTTTTTGTTTTCCTATAATTTTTTTTCCAAATAAAGGGAAATACAATCAATATACTACCTTTCTCTTCCTACTTTACCATTCCCGAAACACCAATTAAGATAAAAATCTTCTTTATTTTCTCTCTCTCAGAAATTTCTTCCAAAAATCAATTTAAAAGTAGGATTAAGTACTATAGTTATTTAATATCTTTATGTATTCCAACTGGATCCCAAAATTTTTTTTTTTCGATCGAATCTTCTAACCATTTCGATTTGTATGGTCAAATAGGGTCAAATTGGCAATACCAAAAAGTTCGACGAATGCCGTCGATGTAACACATACTAGCTAACAATTGGGAAAAAAGAATGAATGGATGACAGAAAGTCTAAGTCACACTATTACACATGCAAAGGCTCAGGAGATAGATCAGAGGACCATTCAAAATCAAGTGACGTGCAAACATCAATGTCATCAATTATAAAAATCAAGCTCCTTTTGTTGTTCTGGAAAATAAATCATTTATAAAAACTTTATGTGAAAATGATTGCTTTGTATTGCTCGAAATAATTAATTAATAAAAGATATTCAATTACTATGACAATTCATATCTAAATATTTTTGTGAACAAAGAAAATATATTTCGTTCATTTTATTTTTATAAGTGATATAAACAATCATAATATTTTTTTAATCATTTATTTTTTCGTAACAAACGACCCATGATGTCAATATATCGAGTTACATATATAAATATCCTCCAACTACATTATGAAGAAGAATAAAACTTACTCTAATCAATTGAGGGTTTCCATTTTGCACTCAAATGGAGTGGAGAAAATCCCTGAAAAGCCAATTTATAGAAAAAAGCATAAAATTTTTTATACCCATCCTAATATCTTTATAACATAAAAAATTTAAAACTATATCTATTATGAACTTATTTTTATAACATAATTTTTTTTTTTTTTTAATTATGTCTATTAATCGACACATTTATACCTCTAACTTAACTATACCTATAGATATGTTTATTTTAATTTTTTTTGGGACTAAAAAAATTCAAAATGTGTACCTAATCGACACATTTATCCTTTACCAAGGTTCGTCAAAAGTTTCTTCAGCCCCACGTCAATACCATTTGTTTTCCGGCATCCACGTTGATAAACGGTAAAAGTGCCACATTTCATAAAATGATTTTGATGGAGAAAAAAGAGAAGATAGATAAAACGGAAAAGAAAGCGAAAAGAAGAGAGGAGAGAGGATAGAGAGAAAAGAAAGGAAAAGAAGAGAGAGATAGAGATGAAAGGGACATCGTCAGTCAGCGACACTTACATACGGGAACAGGGGGGGCTATACTCGCGTCACGTGCGGGCCCCGCTCCCCCTCCGCACGAGAAATAAGAGAGCGGAGTTTCGGAAGTTAGTGATAAAATTAAAATTTCCTTTTTCAAAAAAACAAAAACAAAATCGGAAAATTCTAGATAAGGGAGCGGGATGGCCGCTGCTCGCTAGCGCACGTGTGCAGCAGCACGCCCGCTGCTGCGTCGTCGAAGTCAAAATTGCGGGGGCGTAGCCGTCTCCCGTGAAGCCGCCCGCACCGAACCCTAGCCCCCCTCGACACTCAATCGCCGGATTAAAAAAAGGGAAAAAAAAGAGGGGAGAAAATCGAAAAGGGGGAAAAGCGGAAACAGAGAGAAAAAGAAAGAAAGAAGAAAAAGAAATAAAAATAAAAACGAGAATAACTAGAATCAGCCTCACTCCTCCATCATCACCACCAGAACCCACCTCTCTCTCTCTAGATATATAAGCATCCGTCTCCTTATCTTTCTCTCTTCTCTTTCTCTGTCATATTCATCAGCATTCAACACAACACCCCCACAACCTTCTCTCTCGTCTTCTCTCTCTCTCTCTCTCTCTCTAGCGACATCTCGGCCTCCATCTCCATCTCTCTCTGCGCTTTCCTTTTCCTTCGACGTCGGATTCGAGCCCCCGGGAAGTTTTGGCCCCTACCCACCTGAGATGGAAACGACGGAGACGGCGACGGCGGCGGCGGCGATGGGTGCAGCGGAGGACGGTTGGATGGCGGCGGCCATGGCGGACAGCGGGGTGGTGGCGGAGCTGCTGGTCCTGCTGAAGCGGGCGCGCGCGGCGGCGGCGGCGGCAGCGCCGGTCAGGTCGGGGGTTGTGCCGCCGATGCGGTGGGGAGTCCGGCAGCCGAGGTCCAGGACGGCCCCGAGATGCGAGGCCGCCGCGGCCACCGCCTCCCAGAGGAAGGAGGCGGATTCGGCGAGGAACAGCCCGACGACGCCGCTCTCCTGGAGCGGCGGCGGCGGAGGCGCCTCTCCTTCGGCCACCGCCGACGGTTTCGAGGAGTCGAGCTTGCCGGCGAACCGCTCCTCAGGCTCTGCCAGATCCAAGGTATCTCCCTCTCTCTTTTCTTTAGCGTTCGCGCATCTTTCTTTTCCTCGACTTTTTTTTTTTTTACGTCGGCAACTGCGTCCTGTTCAGAGTGTCCTCTCTCTCTCTCTCTCTCTCGTCTGTCTTTCTCTCTTTTTGCGTGAGATTTCCGGCGGCCGGCGAGGTTCAGTTTGGTGTCAGCCTGTCAGGGGCTCCGTTTCTTTAGTTGACCAAAGTACCCCTCCCGAGTGCGCGTAATTTCGTCCCTCTTGCCTTGAGGCCCAAGCCAGAAGGCGTCGCTGTTGTTGGGGGGCTGTGGAAGCGAGAAATTCTTCAGCCGTCTAGACTCTCTTGACTCTTGAGCAGCAGTCGCCCTTTTTCTTCCGATGACCATTTTGTCCCCGCCGCCGTCGCCCTCTTCCTGTTCCCTCCGTCGCCCTCGCCGCCGTCTTCAACTTCCCGTTCCCCGATCTCTCTCTCTCTCGTGCCTGACCTGCCCGCCGATTCGACGGCGGCGGCGGCGGGGCAACCGTACAAAGCGGTGTCCTGGCGATGCGACGACAATTACTATGCGGGAGATTTTTCTAGCTATTTTAATGCCCATACCACCCTCAAGAACTTCTCTCTCTTTTTTTTTGTGGTTTCTTTGTTGGAGACGCTGTTGTTGTGAGGTCTTTCGTGGCCGGTTACGATGTGTACTTTCTCTCTCCTCTTCCTTCATTCAACCCCATCGCCACCCGTCGTTCTTTCTTTCCTTTGGTTTCCTATTTCAGCATATTCCCGGATTTTTAAAATTCCAGATTTGGATTTTCCTCTCCTCGGCATATTTATTTTGCCGATTACGCCCCTCCATCGGGCCCCTTCTTATTCTTATTCCTTTTTTCTTTTTTTTAATACCAAAAAGGCCATCGCGCCTTTTCCTCCTTTTTTCGGCGACCTCCCCTTTATTTCCACGCCAACGGAGACGGAGAGAGATCGAGATAGGGTCAAGGGGCGGGGGGTAGTATGGTCATTTGTGGGAGCGACGTGTGGTGGTGCGTTTGGTAGGTCCTCCGTTATGACGTGGCCCCCCCCGTGGGCCCCGGGGGCCGAGGGAGGAGCAGCTTTCGCCTGCGTGCCGGTGCACCGTGTGCTTTTGTGTGGCGGTGGGATTGGGGGCGTGGGCCCCCTCCCCATCCTCGCGTGTTGGGTCACGCGGGGCGATGCGCGATCTGCAACGCGGCGAGTCCGTTCAGGCGGTTGCGCGCGCGTGTTTCCCAGTCGCGGTTCGGCGATCGGTTTTTTGACCGGTTCGGCGAGTGGAGAGAGGAATGCGTTGACCTGGGGGCCGGAGCGGACGGCGGTGGGGTGGAACCGGTTCGGCTCGGATGCTGTTTGTCTTGGGGGCAAGTATATAAGGGCACGCGATGGGCCACGTGAACGGGAGCCACGCTCGGGGAGAGGTGTTTGTCTATTGGTCACGTGAGACCACGTGTCCCCCGCGTGACGTGGCGGGGCGCGATTGGGTCCTGTTTGAGTGCGGGAGGCGACACGTCAAGTGGGTCCCGGTCTCCTCTACCTCTCTGTCCCCCTATTCCCATATTTTCGCTCAAAAATAAGAGAAAGGGAAAGGGGAAAAAAAAAAAAAAGAGAAATCGTTTTTTTTTTTTTTTTTTTTTTTTTTTTACGGGTCACACGGGAGGGATGTTCATGGTGAAGCGGAGCGAGTTGACTCGGTTCACCTCGGGTCGAGAAACTCTTGTTTTTTTGTTTTTTTCCCCTCCGGCGTGGTCCAATGAGGACGTGCCACGTCGCTCGGCGCTTTGACCGGAGGAGTAGGAGGTGGGTCAACCACCCGGCCCCAAACAATTCGGTCGCTGTCTTTGACTTTGACTTCTTCCCCTGTTTTATTTTTATGGTACTGGTGGTTTTGTGGGGATGTTTGTAGCTTCGTGCTTCGCGTAAAGTCGAATTTTTCTGGCGACTTCGTTGATGGGATGATTTCGATCTTTCAGGGCATTGCTCCGAACGACGCCTCGTGCCTGGCTGTCAACAAGCCGAGGAAGAAGAAGGTGAGATTTGTGATCGATCTGTTCGTTTGTCTATTTACGCCTGCATTATACATTTGTGGAGGGTGATCTTTTAGCTTTTGTTCCCTTTTTGTTTCGGATAGACTTTTGCCGAACTCAAGGACGAGGAGAACTACTTGCTGAACGAAAGGACCCATTTGAAGAAGGTAACGCACTGCAGCTCTTTGATCTAATAAGTGGGTTTCGGTTCTGAGTGCTTGTTCTTGGGTCTGTTCCGCTGCTCGTTCCTCACGTGAATTGTGTCTCCGAACTCGAAACAGGATATAGCGAGGCTGCGTGCGACTTTCACGGAGCAGATAGCTAGGAACAAATCTTTGAAGAAGATGAAGGTGGTCCAGCTTTCTTTTTTGTTCTCCTTCGTTGCTCCATTTCTATGTTTTTTTTTTTCCTTTGGAACTGTGCTTGAGTTGTTTCGTTACATGAATGATTAACGAATAATAGTGGTGGGAAAATACATCATTATGTCCCTCAATTAGCTGAGATCAGAAAATTAGCTTGGTGCTTTTGCACTGATAAATTTTCCCTGTCTTCCCAAGCTTCATGAAGGCAGTGGCTGGTGAAGAGAGGGTTTTGAATTATGTGAAACGAAGTGGTCATTGTTTAGACAATTAATGTTTGGAAGTTTTCTGGTGGAAATGGTAGTAATTCGCCTCAAAATGCCTATGTATGTATGGCGGTGTCTCGCCTTTCATGGTCGGAAAAAGTGGCATCCATCGGATGACCGTATCAGTTGTGGAATTTGCCAAATTAGATTTTGTCCATGTAACTCTTTGTTATTTCAACCGCTTGAAATTGATATTTATGCTTCTCTGTTTGCCCTGCTATTGTGGAATGCGCTTCTGACAGTTAGTCCTCTGTTTTGCAGCTTGATTTGAATTTGCTTTCTGGAAAGGGCAATGTGATCACTGCTGATGACAGAGATGAAGCAACTTCTGGTTTGCATGACAAGATGGAAGCATCTACATCAGATAACCCTGCATCGTCAACATTGTCAGAACGAGATGCGAGCAAGGGTCATCCATCTTCCAGCTCTAGCCAGTGTCCTGAGGCGGCGACCAAGGACAGTGACAGATCTTTCTTCCTACCTGATCTAAACATGATACCCTCTGAAGATCTTTATGGGTTGAGCTAAGCGAGAATGTTATGGATATGCGGCTCGTTGTAATTAAAAGCGATGGCGACACTCATGTAGACGATGTCCTGGGTTATATCATACAGGATCGGATAAAGAGGAGTGGATCTCCATATCCATGTTGTCAAGAGCTACAAGTTATAAGGATGGTTCTGACTCTGTGGTCGAGCTGAAATGTCGTCGGGTTGCAGAGCGAGATCTCCGTTTCAACTGGACACGGGGGTTAATAATCCTCGCCACTTCTCGATCGTCGCATATCTTGTATGAACGGTATAACTAAGCCATTCTTTGTAGGCATTTGGCAGAGCAACTTGAATACAAACTTCTCAAATTTTGTTCCTCCCAGAGAGAATCTCTTTCAGATTGCTTTCTTTTGTTTTTAATTTCCTTATCTATACACCTTTCTTGGATGGAGATGGTGCCTGAATAATGAAGCATCACTGCCATTGAAATTGATTAAAAAATGGCTTCTTTTATTGTCGGGATAGAGTGGATTTGAATCTAAGCCTTAACTGATTTTCACGCATGCGTGTAGAAAGTTCGGTCGCCTTTTTCGATTTGTACATTCGTTTCTTTGAATTGGTCTTTCTGTCGAAATAACTGGTGAAAATGATCGACGCCGGCATCAACATGGTCGTTAAGAAATAAAAAGGATTTTTAGAAGGAGACGCACTTTTTTATCTAAGAGAAATTTTGAAAAGAGAAGTAAAGTTTAACTTTGGCTGGACTGATGGAAAACGGTAAACAAAGGGTGGTGCTGCTGCCATCCAGCCACCGGCGCTGGCGATCATCCGTGCGGTCAGCAGGACGCTGGCTGGACTTAGGTGACGCCGGCCCTTTCCACCAATCATTTGATCTTTCCCTTAAGACATCAGCTTCCTAAATCACTCTCACCTTATGAACCATTATTATGACCCATTATCGAAGCAAAGTTCTTTCAATTACCGTTTTCTAATGCACCTCCCCTACTACTTCCGATAATGACTCAATTGTTTGTTTAATGTAGTTTGTTCAAAGTCATCTCGAACTTTTCATTTATTTAATGTGATTTCCGAACTTTTAGTAAATATTCTAAATTATTTTTAGACTCTATGAAAATATCTAAGTATATTTTTAGAGATAATATTGAATAAATCCATATAGTTCAGAAACTAAATTGAATATTTACTTAAAGTTCAGACACCACATTACACAAATAAAACATTAAAAAACAACATAACATATTAAGTCAAAATTCGAGATCATTTGTGTTATCCTCTTTTTTTTTTTTTTAACAACCCTTTTTTTCTATGGACTTTAGGATGGTGAGTGTGGATTGGTTGGTGGGTGCAGATCCAGGTTATGGCTTGCCTCCTCATGCTTTAGATCTGGGAACGAAGCACATGCTACTAAACAGATTTGGGAGAGCAATCCTCGGCTAGGCCTTCCCTTCCGGCTCTCCATCTCAACTTGCTGAGGACGTGTTTATTAGCGATTTGAGATCAGCAGCCACGCCACGTTTCCTCCGGTGAGGGCTGCTGGACCCTCGCCGGTGGCTGGATGCGCCTCCGGGGCCGCCCCAGTGCCCGACAGCCCAAGCCTCCCTCTCCCCTCTCTCGCTCTAGGTTTTTGTTTGTCTATTTTTGGTTTCTCTCACATTTCTTTGTCCACGTCAGTAATTGAGGGAATAAACTAACATATGATCTTGACATGGATGCCATGTCAGCATTTTTGTTAAATGTTTTCATGGGAAGACTAACTCAAACAAACAATTATACAATTTAAGGGCTTTAAAAAAATGAGTTCGCTTCCAAATTGAAAAAATTTGGATTTTCCATATCGTTATCACATTTTATCAAAGTATCATGAAATATATTTTATACATAGAACCATATATATAGATAATTACAAACGAAATTTGTGATATAGAAAAAGTAAATCGATTCGTAAATTAATACCTGAAATTGTTTATAATTGAAGCGTTTAGAAAGTACTAAAATTTATAACAGAAATGTAACGAAATCCTTGGACTTGCATCCTTAGACTTGCAATTTATGCCATTGAGTCCCGACAAAAACAGTGCAATCAAGTATTTTAGTTAATGCCGTACGATTAAAGTAACAAAACACCGACGTGGTCCTTTTCATATTTTTCGAGATCAGATGATGTTCCGCACGTGCGGTGGTCGCAAGGATCGCGGACCCCGTCTAGAGCCATTGTTCTAGTTTGTGCTACCCCTCTCTCGTTCTGCTATTTAATTTTCTTTTTCTATTTTCCTTTTTATTTTATTTTATTTTATATTTTTCTTTTGCTGATTGCGGTCACTGGGCGTCAAATCAGTGCCACATGGTCTCCACATTTGTAAATGAAAATATCACCAAAAATTCTAAGCTACGCAGACGATGACGTCTCTACTTTAAATATATTTTTTAAAATAAGTAAAACCTCTCAGTATCATCTACCGTCTACAACCAAAACATCAAACTTAATCCATTATGACACTAATACTATGAAATTTTTATTTTTCTCAATTCATCAATACCCAAATTGGAACATCCCTTATCCCAATCCGATATTATCCTCTGCGGGGCATGCTCCTCGACCATCCTTCTCAAGGATTTGTTCAAGACATGTTGACAGCATTTATCAATGTAATGCGTAGTTTGGGATACAAGCGTGCTACCATTAAAAACTCTGAATTTTGTCCACCGTGATACCAATACCGCAAACTTTTTTTCGGTCACTAATACCCCAAATGGTACCAATGACAGGGTATTTTCATTAGAATCTAAGGGAACCTTTTAGTGCCAAAAGGGTCCTTGGTGGTAGATGGATGTAGTTTTGTTGCACTCGTATAAGTTTGAGGGGTTTGGTTACACATAAAAGAAAGTGGTATTAATGTAGTGGACATAGTTTAAGAGCTTTGATAACAAAAAAAAAAATAATTTGAAATACTGATATCCCAATGGGCATAATTTAAGGTCTTTAATAGTGTTAACCTATTTGAGAAAATTAGGTTAGCGTTTTCTATCATTAAAATTAGACATAGCTAATCAAGATACTTAATTGCACTTTTCGATCAAATTTTAAGATTTAATTACACAAAATTGAAAGTTTTAAGAATTGATTACGGACTCTAGTTGCACTCATCCTTATTCTCATTAGTAAACTAGTTAGCCACCCAACAAAAGTCTAGCACATTATATTAGAATTTAGAAAGCAATTTGGTTCACCATCTACCATCATTAGATAGAACGCCTTATCTCAAGTAGTTTGGGGCTCTCCGATCACAGATTTGAATTCCCAAAACGCTCCTTAGTCTCATGAAAGCTTGGTTTGTTCAGACGTTGATTGCCATGGTGTAAGATAATCCAGACCTTGCTCCCACTAGCACCGTAGTGGGGCAACGGTGACGTGCGTGCGTGGAATGCTTGGAAGGAAGAAGCTCACAATTGGTTATATCTTGTCCTATTTACATCTAATCCAATTATTATCTCAATCGTAAGGTTTGGGGATGGATAGGATTCCATTATACATTATATATCTTGTCCCATTTACATCCAATCCAATCATTGACCCCTCAACCTAAAGTTCGAGGATGGATAGGATTCCATTACATCTTTAGATCAGGGCTAAAAAAGTCCTCATCTACAAATCATACTCAATGCCTCCAATTTAGCTTTCGTCGTGAAATCCAACTCCGGGCACGTATTGTTTAGCTAAAAAGTACCTTTTGCTCTTCGACCAAAATTTTGAAATATTTTGGCATATTTATATGGTTGAAAGATTTTCTCGGTGTGGACTAGATCCGGGTCCATCTTCCGGACCCCAAATTAGGAGCCTACGATTGGGAATGCCCATTTTAAGGAATCGGATGAAATGCAGAAAAAAGAAGAAAAGAAAGCTGCATAAGGAAAGGGTTCCACCACGCAGCAGTCGGTATTCTATAACAGAGATCGCAATCAACAAAAGATCAAGTCCGAACTTCTGT
This sequence comes from Eucalyptus tenuipes, assembly GCA_014182365.1. NCBI lineage: Eukaryota > Viridiplantae > Streptophyta > Magnoliopsida > Myrtales > Myrtaceae > Eucalyptus > Eucalyptus tenuipes. The sequence goes on along the minus strand of CM024539.1, from coordinate 14,037,312 downwards.
GCAGAAGGCAAACTTACAAATTATGCTTGAGCTTTTCTTCAACGAGTTCAATGCAGCGATAGAGAACTAATTCCAATGGATTTAGGGCACCCATGGTGTCGCATGAGAATGGATCGTCATCATTCCTGTTCTCTGCTAGAATGCCGGTCACCAGGGTCCGGAGAGGCAGAAGCCATTCATTGTAGGCCTTCTTCAAGTTGGTCTCGGATAGCACTCCTGTGTAATTGGTTTTTCCTGTTTCAAAGTCACAGGATGATTTGCATGAGAGAGAGATTTATTTTCTGATAATACATCTCTTATTTCACAAAAACATGAAAAACCTATTTGTGGAACATTTTCACTAGAATCTAATTCCAAGCCTGCTTCTGTGGGTGTGTCCATCTACAGTTTACACTACTACAAGCACATGCAAGTCTAAGCAAGGTTGCTAGCACAATAGACATGTACATTCATACAAATGTATGCATGATTACTTACATTCAAGCATAAGCGACGAATGCAGCTGATCAAATCACACTGAGCAAACAGTACAGCCAAATGTATCGACAAAGGTCTCCAAAGATCTTTAGCTAGCTCAGTAAGATCCAAAAGATAGCCAACAAGGAGTTTTGCATGCCGAAGAATGGTAGAAGGCCCCAGCCCGATGAAAAGGCAACTATTACGTTCCGATTTATATGTTCAGTGTAATATTATTTACACTTTGATTTAGTCCATAACATGCCACATTTGTGGAGGATTTGATGTATGTGCTTTCTGACTACTACATTTAACCTTCCGACATAGGGTGCAATAGATATTTATATAGAAAACCATGTCCTTCGTCTAACAATTTGAGTTTTTAGAACAGTTGGCCTTTTTTTTTCTCACAATGTTTCAATGGCATCAAATAAGAGGTCAAGAATTCAGATCTTTCTCCCTACTATCAATCTCCAGTATCATCCTATGTGCGAGGGCAATGGGTGCTAGATAGTTAGATATATTTTTTAGTTTATGTTTTTGAACAACTGACTGTAGTCTTAACATAACTTAACAAGATTAAATCCCATATTGACCCTATTTACCACTTATAAAATAAGCTGCATTTTTCTAGTGGCGTCAGCTTTTCCCCAATCGAGTAGGCAGTAAGAAGCCTGCTGCAGAGAATAGGGACATGGACAAACTTAAATGTAGAAGTTCATATTAAAGTGGCATATTCAAATTATATTAATTTATTCAAATATTGAATGGGATTGCTTCTTAGTATTGTCATAGTTATGAAGATTGAAAATAATCATCCATGAAAAATAAAGTTTAGAAATACTAATTACTAAAATGCCCCATCTTTAAGATTGAAGTACAAAATCTTTATTAATCTCCATTATGTAGGGAGATAAAGATTCACTAATATCTGATGTCCCTATGTATGACCGATGCAAAATTATCATTCGATAAGTCTTTCATGGTGGTTCAGTCTAAAGATACAATGTAGCAAAACTGCAATTATTCTTGTCTTGCTTAAAAAGCAGTGTCCAAAACTGCCATTCCAATGGAACTAGGCAGGATTGACATTGACATTGTAATGCCAGGTTTGAGGGAAGAAAATGTTTAAATGATTAGAATCCAGATACTCAAGGGAGGCACAATATAAATCTATAATTTATAGTGTCTCGGTAATACTTCAAGGATTCTCATACGAGAAACTCTTCCTGGGAGTTCTTTTCACTATTATGGCAACTTTTTCAATAATTTATCATGCCTATATGCCTGACCGGTCCAACAGGTCTAGATAAACCAAAACTAATAAAAGTGAAATAGAAGAACTTCCCTTTTACCATATTACTTACCTTACCAAAAAAAAAAAAAAAAAAAGGAAGAAGAACTTCTCCTGAAAGAGTTTCTACAAGTTCTTTGATCAACAAGAATGATCAAGATTATCCCAAATAGTGGATCAGAGCTGTATAATTGAACAAATGCTTTCTAACTGAAATTTTCACAATTTGCATGAAAATCACAGCTGGAGAAAAAACAACAATCTTATGCAGCAAGTGCAAGAAGAGTCACAAACTCACAACTCTAATATGAAAATAAAAGTGACTGAAGCATAGGCGAAAGAATAACATACAAAATGGAAATAAACAAAGAAAAGTTTTACCTGTTGATTCAGACAAGAACACAAATCTGTACAAGTTAAGGGCAGATAGAACCTGTAAGATCAAATGCAAGCTCGTCATTTTAGATCATTAGACTCTATCTAAGATTTTGAGAGTATCAGCCAATTCATTTCTAATGTGTTTGCCTACACATTTTTATTAGCACACTTCTAACACATATCACAGAGGTTGTGTGTTCATAGTGGAAGAGGTTCAAATGACTAGCACATAGGTTCATTACAGAAAAGTGAACAACAATAAGATCCAGTTGGCATTTATAATGTAAGGATGTAAGGAGACTGTGGATATTAAGCTTAATCTGGAAAAGGATTTGGAATGTGTTATTGCACGTCACATGTAAATATAGACTTCCCTCAACTTCGCATCTTGAAAGTTAATGTAGAAAGCTGGATACTTTTGAATTGGTTTTTTCAGCTTGCTATTCCTATTCATTTTGAGCTTTCAATGCTCTCAAGTAAACCAATGAGCTTTAAACCCATTCAAAAGAGTTGACACCATGGAAAATGTCACAAACTAAAAAGAAATAAGGAGTGGTCATCATCAAAGCAAGGACACAATATGGAAATAATCAATAATAAGGAGTCATATATACCGCGTCACTTTGTTCAGGAAGACTTGGAGGGCCTCCCTTCGAAGGCCTCAAGACCAATTCCACTAGTTCAAGCACATCAGCAGACCAAACTGGTGTCTCATGGGAAACTTCATCAACATTTCCTCTCGATGATGCGCCACTAGTTTTGGTGTGCCTCCCTTGTCTAACAATATCTAGAAGGATGGCAATCTACACAAGTTGTAGCAATCATAAACATTAAGTGTCCTTCCATGTAAAGAAAAAATACACTTATGTCCTTTAAGCAGGCTCTAATGCAGTTACCATAGAGGAAGAGTTGCAATTTGTAATCAGGGCTTTTAGGATGTCAAACCTTTGAGAAATTGGAATATCAGCAAGCACCTGGAGATTATGAAATAGATGCACAACTTAAACAAGTGAGAAATGGACTACAGGAGCGACAAGCTGGTTAGCGATGCAAGAGCAGAGCATCTTAAGTCAAAAACACTAACCCTTTTCAGCACATCAAAAGCTTTCTTCCTTAGTACAGCATCCGATGCGTACATGATGACGTTCTCAATCCCCTAGATTTTAAACTTTAATGATGAGAAGAATATACAAAATGAAGATGGCATAAAATCAAGATCTTTCACCTTAATACCTGCAGCGCAGCAAAATGGCTAGGAACAAATGATGAGAAATCTATAGTTTCACTCTCACTCTCCTGTGAGATATCTCCTTCTGTGATGCAAAGCAAGAAGTCAATGGCATGTTTCTTTAATCTCCAAGGTAGAGTAGCCGAACAGAACACATGCCTTAGCATGCCAATTGCTTGCCACCTTCTGGTTTGACTGCCCCGAATTTCATTCTTTAACGCAGCTAAATCCTCCTCAGCATTATGAGCAACCTCGTTACACATATCACCCCATATAACTGTACAAGGAAGCAAACAAAATTGAACTCACAAATGGAATAAAGAAAAAATGCACGAATCAGGAAGATTTAAGGGAAACTGCAACAGATTACACTGCCAATGGACTGCCAAATAATTACCTGAAAGAGCTGCTCCAAGCTTGATACTGGGTGAAGGAGCCCAGAAACTATCTTCTTCTACACATATGGAAAAAAAAAATATCACTTTAAATCCCAAAAGTGAAGAAATTCCTTCCAGCTTGTGGATTGGAAAAATAATAAATCCATAGACGGAGCAGCATATTACCACCAGTTATGGTGCTGGTCATCATGTCGACAGCAGACCCTGTTATCAAGCCAATGTAAGATAAACGGCAACTTCTCAAGAAGTGTGAAAGTTCAGTTACAAGGCGGAGAGCACTGGACACATCCTCATCCACACCAATGGATACATGAGTCTGCACATACAAAAGTTTTATTATGATGTGATTATGTCAAATGCCTTCATGCTGACAAATCACCTAATTCATGCATGGAAGGAAAAAGCCCCCGTGGGGGGGGGAGGGAGTAGAAGGGCACAACCACTTGGAGAATCATCTACAAGTTATTTTGGATAAGGAAGTTAAATCTTTCAAGTACAGACAGATGCTACACACTCTTACATGACCTCTAAAATAAATATACCAACCATCATCTGCAAGACATACAGACCAAGCACAGCAAGGAGCTTCTCAGCTGATCCACTGTCCTGTTAAACTTACACCGTTAATCTATAATCTGACAAGATATTGCATGTAAATAATTTCATGATTATGGATCACAGACCAACTTCTGGTGAACAATTTGCATCGAATTAGCAATGTTTATACCCCTGCTGAACAGATCCTCAAGATCCGAATCCTCCTCATCTGCATCAGTAGATACTTTCTCCCAAACACGAAGGATTGCAGGAACTACCTCCTTTATATGCTCAAAATGATGCCTTTTAATCATAAGGAGAACTGTAATACGGAAAACGTGGAGCAGTGGTATTATAGTTTGATCCAGACTGAAGGGTTTTTCTTTGGACTCATTGATAAAAGTATCATATACAGATACAATATTCTCAACTACAATCTCAAGCTTCCAAAGCATTTCTACAATGTGTAGAAAATCCCTGATTTTATCCTACCAGAGACAACTTGCAGATGTTTAACTTTGGAGCATTGAATATGCCATAATGGCTGATGTTCAAATGGAAAGATAAGTCTACATAAAGGGCAAATCATGGAAACAAAAATTACCATGGGATTATTAGATTTTGAAGACACAAACAAAGTATGAATATCACCAGAAGCAATAAAATACCATAAAAAATCACAAAGCATTATTTCAAAATGGATTGATAAGCATTGAAAAAGTCAATCACATTATAAAAAGAGATTTTTTTGTGAGCACATAAACTGTCTTTAAATAAATTTGAAAGACAGACAGGATATATTTTCATCAGCATCCAACCTCCAAAATAACATTTGACCATACATTTATTTAACTGCTTTAGTGAAAGTCAAAATGGAAAAGGCCTCCGAACATTTTAATGAGTACATGCTGCATACAGTGCAGCACGCTCCCGGTTTTTCACCTCAATGCATAAAGCATTGCAGAAATGTATTTGCATCTTGTTTAGTTGCACAATCAGCATGCACATCCAATCAATATATAATGAGCTAATTGAGGAAAAACATTTGTTTTACGGTAGCTATGTGAAGGCCTCTCAAGTATTAGAGTTTGTCTACATCATTTGAATGGCAAACATTGAGAAAAGCATCCAGTAAAAATACTACAAAGAAAAGAAATCCCAAATAGCATTTTTGATGCTACAATCAAAACTTCTTTACTCAGAGATATGTCCAAGGAGATAAAATATTTCAAACAATAATCTTCACCAATATGAACATAACCTATTCAAGGAATACAAAAAAAGTACCTTCTGAAAGACCACTCAAAAGAGGGGCAAAGTAGCCACAGAGGTTAATCTTTTCACCCTCACTTGAAGAATCTAGGGCCTGTTCCAACATTGACCGAGGATTAGCAAGATCTCATTCCAGAAAAATTAAAACTTAGAGAAATTGATTAGTGCTAACCATATGCTTAAACATTGCTTTAAAGAATGTACTGCAAGGTCTTATCATCCAGAAAAATCAGAATCATAAAAGATTCAAATCAAATTAAAGATCAGGTTTTACCAAAACCATGTAACAGTTGATGTTTAATCCCTTTTTTCTGGTGATATTACTCAAATTAAATAATAAATTCTCATAATAGAACATGAAAGTGATAGCAGAATTTCATGAGAGGAGTGAGTTTTATGTTAGGTCATCTCATGTTTATGCCCATAGAACCATCTATATGCAACTTGGAAGTATTTGCAAGGGCAGAACACTCTTGAGGGATGGAAGCAAAAACCCTCCAGGGTATTCTTCTAATTTTGAGTATCAAGAGAACAAGCAACAATTTTAAGACAGAGTGACAGCTCAATCAAACCCAGCCTCCTTTTGATGAGGAAACGAAAGAAAACTAATAAACAGTGGTATTATTAGTTTAGTCTCATCAACTAGATAAGTATCTTTTGAACTCAACCATGGACATGTCAGAAGGAGCAGACGTCTGCAATTTCTCAGATAAATATAGACAATTATAGACCACTGCAAATCTATTCTCAACCAAATGAAAGAAAGTTCCAAATCTTTCCCTGTCAAAAAGAATAAAAGTAACTTTTCATAAAAAATTTCAGGGAAGTGTTACTTTCGTATATTAATTAGTTTAACTTCATGAAGTTTGCAAAGCGTCCCACTAAAACAGGGGATATTATTACATGTGGCTAAACATGTCCATTATGTTTATCGACAAGTTCATTGACGGCATGTACAGACTCTTACACTTGGTGCTCGGCCATTCTATTTCTGAAAATGCTTAATTTGCAGGTTTCATACATCCATGAACTTGAGAGGCATTTGAGAGAGTGTGTGCAAACTCACTCATGAAGCTCAAGCAACATGAAAATGAAAGGCTTTCTTCTTATGATGCTTTCCCATTTTCAAACCTGGGAAGACATCTATTCTCCTCATCTTAAATTTTGCCGACAACGGGTAAACAGCTTCAAAACTCCCAGTTTATTTTTACCCACACATGCTTAGAAAGGCTTTTGCTAGGGAGCTAAAATGCCAAAGAGTTCACCGTACATTTAACAGCTAGAGAGATTACCAGAGCACATGTTGCATGATATAAGCTAATGAACAAATGCAGAGCATTTTAGGGCCAAAATTAAATCTGATAAATACTCACTCAATCTCCTGATTCAAATTATTAACTCACCATTAACTGTAAAAGACAGTGACAGATACACTTACAAATGCCAAATGATATAAAGGAGCACATGAGGTCACATGAAAAAATAGTAATAATAACAATGAAGAACATTATTTACATGAGTACTGGTGCAACAAAGTTAATCTAATTATGTACAGCAAACACTTGTCTGGATGTGCACTTAATAAGCAAATACAGATAAAACAGGAGAATAAGTTTATTTACTTCAAATTATTCAAAATAAATCAAACATTGAACCTCGCAGAGAATTGGCAACATGTCCCGCGGATTACACTTCACCAAAAACTGATGGATTATCCTTTCCGCAACCGTCAAAAACCGTCTTGACGCCCCTGAAAATTTCGAAACAGCCTTCGGAAGTTCAAAAGAGAGCGCATCAAGGAGCTCCTGCTATTCAACCACGCAACAGAGAACCCATTGTTAAAACAAAGACAGAATTTAGCTAATTAACTAAAATGAGCCTTAAAAAAACATCAAGACCTGATCGATCGAAGAGGAGCTTATATACTCATAGATGGACGACAGAAGTTCCAACGCATCTTCATGCGTGTTCTCGTCCTCCGTGGCCGCCGACACATCACCGAGAAACTTAGCAAGCTCGGAGACCGACCTCTCGGTTCGATAGCTATCCCCACTCTGGACGGACTGGAACACGCACAGAGGCAACGGACAAGCGTCACAAACCCTTCGAACGCACCAACCATAGCAGGAGCATAACCATTCGAAAGCGGCGAAGTACAGAGTCGAAAAAAAAAAAAAGAAATCCAATTTCTCTCCGGACAGGCAAATGCCAAAAGCGTCGCCCTCGAGCTTTCTAGGTTTCGAAATCCGAAAAAAAGGAGATAAGAAAAAAGGAACCGCGCGATCGCGTCCCGATTTCTCAGAGAGAGCAGGCGAGGCTTTAGATAGTCCGGGACGGGGACGGAGAGCGCCAGGGAAGGGAGGGAAGGCTCACCTCGGCGCAGGAGCTGAGGATGTCGCGGAGGCGGCGCAGGAGCGGAGGATTGGGGGGAGGAGGTGCGAGAGCCGCCGCGGAGTCGGTCGCCGTCGCGGCCGGCTCCTCCGTCGACATGAGGGTTCGCTGGGAAGACCTTCGTGCTTTCAGTTTTACTGGGAAGATGATGATGATGAAGAAGAAGAAGCCGAAGGCAGCGCCGAAGAAATGCCCGTTGAAGCCCTCCGGAGAGAGCGAGTGTAGTTTTGGTCGGCCTAATTCCTATTTTGAAAAAAATGTTAATACTGAAAAACTCAAACGGGTATACGACAAATTTACCTTAAATTATTTTTTTATTATGAAAAATCTCAAATTGGTACACTTATGATAAATTTACCCCGACTAACTATAAAAAATCTTAAATTGATATATTTATGATAAATTTACCCTAAACTAATTTATTTGACTGTAAAAAACCCAAAACTAATAAATTTGTGATAAATATACTCTCCGCTAAATTAGATAATATCACAAAAAAATCACAAAAATTATAAACTATGACAAACGGAGCGTAAAATCCCAAATTGGTATACCGGTCAACTGTCACGTGTCATTTAACTTAATAATTTGACAGTAAAATTTAATAAAAACTAACATATGGTAAATTTGTCACAAGTGTACCAGGTTTGGGGTAAATTTGTCAAATTATGGGATTTTTGGTGTAGTTTGCGGTAAATTTATCAAAGTATCTGGGTTTGGGGTTTTTAGGGTATTAACCCATAAAAAAAAAAAAAAAAAGTCCCGACTTTACTTTCAATTGCAATGTCACAAACTTTCTTTCATTTATTTTTTTTTTGAAATTTTTTTCCTCTAATTTTAAATCTAACCGTGAATACAAAAATTGATATTAATTTCTTAAAAATTATCAATATCAACACTAGTTAAAAATTCTTTATCAGAATCTATCTAAATCTTCATCAACCCATGTACCTATACATGAAACAACAATGGACTTTTGACGTTGATAATTTTGAAGAAATTATTGACGATTTTTAACCGCATAGGCAAATTTGGGATTAGAGCAAGACAAGAAAACATTTAGGATGAAATTGGAATTAGATCTAAAATTTGAGATTTTCCAAGGAGCTCAGCTCAATTTTGATTGTGTATTCTTATAGTTCACGAGTCGAATGAAATGCGGAAAATGTGAACAAGAACATAAAGACCCAACAGAGAGAGGATAGGATCTTTATAGGCTTACCAAAACATGAAGTTGGTATCCATTGAGCACACATGGTTTCCGGGGAATTTGAACAGATAATAATCCAGCCTGGCCAGTGAATACTAGAGCCCATGAAACGGCACTTGCTAAAGCCTAAACTGCTCGTTTTTTTCCCTTCCCCGCCAATGTGGAATGATGAGCCCTTGCTACAGCAGCTCGGGATGAAAGGTGAATGAGGATATTGAGAAACGAGGCCTGGGCCGAGATACTTTCAGGCGTCTGCGGTCCGGCTAGTTCTAGTTAGAGAAAGGAAAACTCGTGCTCGTTCATATAGAACAAGAGGGAAGCCCAATTGACGTGAAATGGAACTAATGTCCGCACTCGAAGAGCTCGGCCTTAAACCGTCCGGCGGATTCAGCCGAGCCGCTCTCCGGAGGGGGGAATAGCCCAGGATTCCGGGGAGATTCCTCGTAATCTCGGGTTACAAATATTTTTTTGTATTTGGGTATAAGTGGCTTATCATCTTTGGGATATATTTTACGTGGCCTTCGCAGTGGCATTTGTTCCATGCCCGATGGAGGATCAGCATCCGGCCGGGCCCGTGTGAGCCTTATTCTATGGTAGAATTAGAGTAGAAGCTCCTCCACTTGGTTCTCTTTGTAGCCCTCGATCGCCCTCATTTCTCATCCAACTTAAGGTGCGTTTGTTTGAACAAAACTTATTTTTCGAGAAATTGTTTTCCAAAATTTTTAGTAGACCAGTCAAAATGAGTCATGGACCCATTTATTAATCCACATTTGTGTTAAATGGGTCATAAATGGGTTAGTTATATTAAGTAAACGTGTCATAAATGAGTTTAAACGTAATGTGGATTAAATGAGTTTAAAACTTACTTAGACCTAATCCATTTTATACCTTCTCGCCCTCATTTTTCGATATGAGTTTCCGTAAATTAAGTTAAATACGGACTAGGTATGAGTTATTGGATTTACATTGTATGTAAATAGGTTAGAACGAGTTAAATGAGTCTATTTGAGTCGGACCATTTTTAGCCCGACCCAATTAACCCGTTTGACGGGTTTATGTTCCGTTATTTGGATGATGGAAAATTAATCGTTAGATTGAAAATAATAAACTTAGATTGTGGGAAAACAACCTCCCATTTTGACAGGAACGAATCACTTTCCTTGGCTTTAAATCAACAAACAAATGAAAATTTTTATTTTCATCTTTCATCCATCGAAAGCGTATGACATTACAGACCGTCGAATCTTGTTTTAGGTGACAAATGTCGATTTACTTAACCATGGTTTGCTCAAATCTGTTTATGATTATTCTAATGGATTTTACAAGTTTTCTACGTGTACTTATGAAACCCCATTAAACCTTTATTTTTCGGTTAATTTGTTTTATTTACACTTTTACATGGGGAAATCATGTTTTTTCACCTTTCATCCTATCGAATGGATCTTATGAATATGAATGCACAAAGGCTGGTCGCATGAACAATTCATTTTTTTAATGATAGGGCATTATTCCAAATTCTATTAGTTCATAATTTTTGTACTTGTCCCCTTCCTTTGGAATTTTTCATGGTTCATTCGTTAAATAGACATAAACGTGAAATAATTTTATGTTACCGATATTTATTGACCATGCATAAGTTAATAATTCTATTTAATTTCACTTATTTTAATAATAGAATCTGAATTTTTTTTGTTCAAAAACCATCTTTAGAAAGACTCCAAATGTTGAAACATGTGGCTCTCTCCACATATATTTACACATTTCCTTCATCGTTTGTGCATTTTCAGGATAATTTATCCATCATTTTATCAATTCAAACATATAATAAAAAAAGATCTGTTGCTAATCTTTTGAAAATGACAATTATTATTATTATTATTTTTGCAAACCCGCAATGCTTGTGCAAAATTGTTCTATGTTTTTTTCATTTTATCAAATCATGTGCACAAATGTTAGTAATTAGAAAATGAGTGGTAGGCAACTTGGACATGACACTATCTATCAATGTCTGTTTTCGTTTTGGCCAATCAAAATTGGACCTCTCCACAAGTGCCAATAACAACTAGACCAGATCATTTAAAGACCATCGAATTAGGTAAAACTAAGATTCAGCAGTGACTGAACATGATATGAAGACCGGTCAAATATCAATCCATCACTACAACAAAATATAGAATGAGATTACGTCACGGAAGCTACTTGAGTTTCACTTGGTTCTTATCTAGTTGCTGAATAATACTTCGCATCGTTATAAGTTACTCTGAACTTAAGTCCAAACTTTGACCCCAAAAGGTTAACATTGTTGTAGTCACTATCATTGCTTGAAGCTAATTTATTTTTTATTAACACGCTATTCTGATTAACCACTGAGTGAGTCATTTCACGATGGATGTAAATTATGAAATAACCTTTGAGCGAAAATACATGTAAAGTCCTAAATAACATGTAATATTAAATTTGATAGATTTGAGCATGGCAAATAATGAACTTGCTCTGAAATCGAGTCAAATTTTGAAGCACGAAGAACGGTTCAGTTCAATGCGTCTTGCAATTGGCGGTGCATGTGAAAGCCTTCCTTTGTCCCAAGAAAACAGTCGATCATTACCAAGCGGGGACAAATTCTACAGAGCTTTGATAAGTTTGGAGAGGCAGGACATGTTGCGGCGTGATTGAAGAGCCATAGTCAAACCACATGCTCACACTATGGTTGACAAAATTGACTAGAACTACCTAATAGGTGGTAGGGGTAGAGTTAGTGATGTTAGATTTCCAGTAAAAAAATAAAAGAACCTTTCAGGGTTGACACCTAATTGATTGACGTGTTGGGAAATTTCTTAAGTGGAAGTCACATTTGCAAGCTCCATCAATTGCATGAAAACTATTCTATATTGGTACCATTAGTATGCACAGGCCAAGAGTGGAGATAACCGAGTTATGAGACTTGCAAGGTGTTTCATGACTTGCCGGATAATCGAGTCTCTATACTCCTGTCCCTTATCATAAAAAGAAACTGATAAGTCAATTACTTTTAGAGTATCTTGGGCACTTGAGAAGAATCTAAAATTTTATCTGCAAGTTGATGAAATTTATATTTTCACTCGGTAATCTCTAGAGAACTTTGAATCCTAAAGAAGTTCAATGTGCTTGACATGAATTAGTATGGCATAATGCACTCCAAATCAATTTAAAATTTGACAAATGATAACTAAAGTTGAGAAATTTAAACAAACCAAATAAATATTAATAAGTAACTCAAATGAGAATTGGTGACTCAACTGTGATTTATAATTTAATTGGAAAAGAATGGGTAAGTCTCGACAATAAAAATTGATCAATTTACATAATTGTTGGTAATTTAAGACATTGGTAAGATTGATGAATGAAAATTGGTAAAAGATAAGAAATATTGATGATTTGCATGATGTCTAAAACAATAGGTGATTTCCATAATTGTGTTGAAAATATGCCATGAAGTTACCAGGAAATCAGGGGACTAGTAACTTTTTTATAGACAAATTTTTTGCACTTACCAAATCCTTCAGAAATTTGTTGGGGCTATCTGTTTCTAGGAGCAGGAACAGTGAAATCTTTAATGTCGTAAGCAATACGTGCGCATATCGTTGGATCATTCAATGTCAATATCCTCTCCAATCTTACCAGAAAAATGGAGACTGGAGGGGATATTTAGATGTCTCAATTAACCTTAAAATCATGTACAATATGTACAATAATGTCGTAAGCAGTCCATGCGCATGTTGTCGGAAAATTCACCTAACTCCCACTAGTAGTAGGTGTCAATTGCCTAATCGAAATGAGAAATATCCTAATAAAATAATGACAACACTCCCTAGTAGCCATCCTTAAATCCTTCTAGTACCATCTCATAGTCCCTTCTATATAATACATTATCTTCGCCCATGTGGTTATGGGGGAATTTACAACCTAGCAGGCTCCTTAGAACCTTAGATAAAAATGGTCATCGCATCCCAAATGAAATCCAAGGATATAGTCGAAACCCCTTACCTTAGATTTTATCACAAAACTCGAATAAATATATTTTCTCGCAAACTTTAAATAATTTAAAGTTCTTTAAAACCAAATTTTGTCTTTCAAAATATACTTTCACTCAAAACCCAAAAACAGCTTTTCAAAATTTGCCCGACGCACACTTTATCATTAGAAAATCCTCTTCCTCTACAAATAGAAGCATGGAGAAGAAGATGCATCACAACGGCAATACTCGAATTGGGTTCTTGAAAAGGTATGATGGATGAAAGAAGGTAGATGGTAAATTCTTGAGTGACTGCCAAGGGCGAGCTATTAAATTTAGTGGGTTTCACATGTAACTCAGTGATAAATACTCGGAATGACCAACTCACATAAGTTGGTACGTGCAAATTGGTCTTGGAGCTTAATCCAAGATATAATATACATACAAATACATATACATATATACATATATACATATATACATATACATATATGTATATGTATATTTATCTATTAGCTAGTAAGTGGCTGAAAATCCATATATAGCTAGCAAGTTTCCACCGGGTATGTAATTTATCTTGGCTCTTGGAGCTCAAAACACTATATACCGAGTCAACAGTATAGTGTACCTGTGGTACCAGGCCATTATAGCTCATTGACATTGATTGAGTGCACTGTGTTTAGGTCTTGTCTAGTCACCCCAATTACAAACAACCATGGGAGGGGAAAAGGAAAGGAAGAGAGCAAGAGCTCAAGCCAAGTGCAATAGTGGTCCTAAGAGAGAGAGAATTTCCCCCCGGTGGTCTTGTGGTCCATCACTTGCAAAGCCTAATCTCAAGGTGAAAGGAAAGCAGAAGAGGAAACATGATTGTGGGAAGAAGCAGGCAAGCAAGAAATTGTGGCAATAAATGCCAAATTTGCCATCTATATAATGGGACGCATCACTCTCTCACATTCAATTTCTATCCATCCATATAACCTCATCCTCGCTTCCAAAACCAGGATCAAAACTCCCATGTCTTGATTTAACTAAAATCTTCAGAGGTAGCGTTGTAAAACGTCTCGTGAATCTCACGCTAATTAAAACGAGATCGAATTTTCCTGTTTTATGATCACCAAAGTGATATTATCTTGATTTACTTTTCACCTAACTCTTCCACAGTCTATCCCTCATTTGATGCCCTTTTTTTCTTGGTACTAAAATCACTCTACTATACATGTTTCTTAAGGTTCCATTCGTTTTACGGAAAATAATTTTCAATATTTTTTTTTATAAATTTTCCTGTATTTGTTTCATGGTAAATGAACTAATAAGAGAAAATGCTTTTTGCTATTGGAAAAAAAACACATTCAAAAGTGAGACAATCAAAAGTGGGGAAAATGTTTTCCACTTTTGAAATTTTTCATAATTTCTTCCACTTCACTTTCTTTTACAAAACACATTTTCCTTTTATTTTTATGTTTCTTTTAAATCGTGGTTTTAATTATGGCCAAGGAAGAAGAAAAAGAAAAAAAGAAAGAGAAAAAGAAAAGGCCAAGGAAGAAAAAAAAAAAAGGAAAAGAAAAGAAATTCAAAATTCAAAATTCAAAAATAGATTTTAAAAATTAAAATAATAAAAAATTATTGAAAATGAGTGCATGCAGGAAAAGGAATGAAGGAAAATATTTTTTGTAGTTTATTTTTAAATTTCAGCCAAATATTGAAAAATATGATTACTTTCTTGAAAAATTACTTCTTAGAAAACAATTTCTGAAAGCGCCACATTTTTTACGAAATGAACGGAACCTAAATATCATGATAAATTGCAAGTGAACATTTAATCAAATGGATCATACTAAAAAAAAACAGAAAAACCTACAAAAATATGTTAAATCGCTTATATTTCAACAATATGCTTGGAACTTCACTCTTTCTTTATGGGGAAATTGTATATTACCACTTTAGAGACGCATCCAATTACTTATAATAAAGTACAATTACCTCGAATGTTGGTCCACAACACGTGCGACACGGCGACTTCAATCGAATTCGAATAGAATTTCTTGCACCTTGAAGACGTAACTTCTTCTGATAGGGTGAGCGACATCGACGGTCTATGGAAACGCGATGAAGAAAATTTCCCGTCTCTCTCTCTCTCTCTCTCTCTTTCCCCTACTTTACGTGCGACGTTCTTCACCACAAGCGCGACCCCATAAGGCCACGAGGAGCAGTCGGATCGAAAGCAAAAGACAAAGAAACCTCGAAGAGAGAAGGAAAAGAAAAAGGGGCCCCCTTCCAAGACAAGAAAACACGAACCTCTCTTTTGCCACAACAGTGCATGGATAAGGCAATCCCAATCCCATCACACCCCCCGTCTCGCGGGCCGACACCCATTCTCACGCGTAACGGAATCGGCCGCTTTTCTTCCTTTCTTTTCCCATCTTTTCTGTCTTTGTTCATTGATTTTTTGTACAGAGGACGTGACTCGTTCGATGACAATTCAGTGTGATGTGTGTGGGGATCGCGTCGGTGCATCGCCGTGATCCAAAAAGAAAGAAAAGCTTGTGATTGCAACTGTTCGTCCATCCGGCGTGGAAATATTCCAAAAAGACAAAAAAAAGGAGGGGGAGCTCGGTGATAACCCTAGGTTTCCTTTTCGACCCTGCAATACGAGATTCCTTGTTTTAGTTCTTGGTTTTGGACCATCCTAGAACTTTGTCAACGGAACGAGGAGAAATTTTAATCTGATTTCGAAATGCATTTGTGGGCTGGGATGCGATCATGATCGAGGTATTATAGGGCCCGTGTAGGACCTAGATGATCGGAAGTTCTGTCGACTTGGTTTCACATGGGGCGGCTTGGGATGAGTGTCCGCCGGGAAAGGGACATCGATCATCGCTCTCTCTATTGTCTTTTTCTCATGCGAGAAAACTCATCGTGGGTGAGCTATTCCTTTCTTTTTTCTAACACGAGAAATCTCATTCTAGGGGCTAGAATGAGATTTCTCTGCGCATGGCGGATTCGAAATGAATTTGAATTGTTTTTAGCAAGAGATTATGAATAGAAATTTCAAAGGTGAGGATTTGTTCCGGTGGTGGCTGCCAAAAGATATCTAATTTTAATGATTTATAATACTCACTTTGCTTCTTCTTTTTGGTATTAAGATTGAGAGGACATGAGGGGTATGTCTTCCGAGAAGTGGACACTAAATTTAGTGGACTGAGTTTGAACCCACGTGGATAGCACAGCAGGCACACTGCACTTGGTAAAACACAAAGCAATTAAGGTAAGAGACGCATCGAACAATTGAGCATTTCCATTGATATTGAAGAGAGATGCTAATATGCTATATAGTTCAGATTTCATACTGAAGATTACTTAATTGGAGAGATGCAGCTGTTGATGATGTCGTTTAATTCATTTGAACTTCTTACACCAACGTAAAACAACATAAATTTCGTTAATTTAGGACATATTCTCAAGACCTATTTACTTATAAAGTAAAAATAAAGAATAATGAAATCCAAACCTGTTGAGATCTATCTAAAACCAGCATTTTTTCTTCAGCAAAAGTTAGGAAAATTATCCAATTAATTCTAAATCTATTATATATATGTCAATTCGGTTATAAACTTTCAAATGTTGCCAATTTAGTCCTAAATATCTGCGATGTAGCTTTTCCGGTTTGCTGGAGATCATGTAATTAAGAAAAAATTAAAAGTTTTATGATTAAATTGGTATGTGTACATAATAAATTTACGATTGATTAGATAATTTTTTCGCAAAGCCAAGTGCTCCTGCCGGCTGCCAGCATAAATGGAAGACTCTAGAGGATGACTTTGCACTATCTGTGTGGATGATTATATTGGACCCTGGTGAAAAGAAGAAAGAAGGGGAAAAGGAGACGCATTATGTGCGACTATAAAGAGTTAAATATCATTTTCTTGGTAAAGGTAGCGATGGATGCAAAATGCCCCAACTTTGTAGGAGGCCTGATTGGTGGTGGGTCCATGATCTTAGACATTCGTTATTGAATTGGAAAATCAGCCAAAGCCAAGTTGGAACGAATCATTATTAAATGTCACGTAAATGAAGTTGCAGGACATTTATTAAATATATTTAAGGGCATGTTTGTTTGCGAAAAAAATAATTTTGAAATTTTTTTCCTAAAAACATTCATTTGTATCGTTTGCAAAAATAAATGAACAAAAAATATTTTCATTATTCACAAAAATATTTAGACATAAATTATAGTCAATAATAGAAATAGCTTTAATTTTTTACGAAACAAACAGAACTTTAATATAAACATATTTTCTTTTCAAAGTACCGATTATACGTAAAATAGGAAAAAAATTGATGATTTTAAAATTTTCAATATACCTTGCTTTGGTTAAGGCATTCTTCAGTAAAATCCAATATTTCCCTGAAAGAGTGTTGAAGCAATTCATTTAGATCACTAATCAAAGTTCATTAAAAATGCGTTTGAAACATAAACTTCTTTTATCTTTTATATACCATTGTTGCTTTTCTAGTGTATTTTTTCGTTTCGATTTTGAAGATGTCTCGTTAAGTTTTTCTTTCTTTTTATTTGTATTTACTTTAGTTAATGTATTAATAATATTTTATTTTTAATCATCAAATTCTTCCGGGCAATGGACGAGGAAGTGTATCTTAGGCAGATGAACTCGGACTCCAACTTCACGGGCTGAAAAAGACACGAACCTAAGGCTAGAGTGAATATTCCAAACATTACATCGGTGCACGTAACACCCACGCACAAATTCGTTCCTTTTAATTAATAAGTCAATGCCATGGGATTCAAGGTCAGTGGTCTTGAATTGCAAAGAGACCCATCAATCGACATCCAATAGTTAGGGATTAATACTATAAAAAATCTCAATTAATATATTTGTGTCATAATTACCCCGTGTTAATATTCTAACAGAAAAAATCTCATACTATTATACCGTGATAAATTTAACACATCTAAATTTCATGCAATTTTAATTCCTAATCTCCATGTGTTTTGGATCCGGAGGAAAAATTTGTACCAAAATCCTAAACTTCATCTACAAAATTGAACAAATTAAGTCTTATAATGCTCACCTATCTTACGGATATACATAAATCGTTATGCTTACATGCATCGAGTGAAGATCTACCTACATGATGGCGTGCGCAACGAGCTAACATTTCAACTTGTGTAAGGGATCATTCACCACAATGAAATGGGTCGAAAAGAATTGGAAACAATTATTACTTTTATCAGCTTATTAGTAATAATAATAGTTGTTTGATTTCTTCTCACGAAAATTTTAAGAATTTGTCTACCTAAATTGTCCAATTGGCGCATGAATTGGGAGTTATCTATTTCCAGAATTTTTACATGTAATTTCCTCCTCGGTGTTGCTTGTAATCAAGCATTCTCCGGCACAAGACAAATATGTTGAAGCTTTTGTTTATGAAGAACGACCATTGCATTCTATCCGTTAAATTAAGAGTGAAACGGAAGTACCATTGCCGTGGTCGGTATAATGGCATTGGCTTACTTCCAACTGGTTTGG
The DNA here is from genome assembly GCA_014182365.1 of Eucalyptus tenuipes. Classification (NCBI taxonomy): domain Eukaryota; kingdom Viridiplantae; phylum Streptophyta; class Magnoliopsida; order Myrtales; family Myrtaceae; genus Eucalyptus; species Eucalyptus tenuipes. The sequence goes on along the minus strand of CM024539.1, from coordinate 14,018,611 downwards.
GACCCCCTATTGTCAGGGGGTCCGAAACTCTCAAGCCACTCCTCAATCTCCGGAAATTCCGGTTTGATCGTGCCACAACGGTAGCATAGGACATCCCCAGCCTATTCCCATTACAATTGGTATAATGGCATCGGCTTATTCCCAAGTAGTTTGGGACCTCTATTGTCACGGGTCCGAATCTGTCAAGTTGCTCCTTAGTCTTGTAAAGTCTTGGCTCCACCGTGCCGCAGGGTAGTGTAGGAAATTCCTAGTTCTACTCCCATTAGTATCGTGATAGGATAGCGGTGATAAGACTGCTCAAACTGGGCAATAGCTATGACTCCTACCAAATATTCTATTATCGAGGAGAGTGTAGTGGGTATATTATATAATCGTGTCGGCAATACTTGGTAAAAGCTTCGTGATGAACAGTTGCATTTTGTTAATGTAATCGCGACGTAAGATTGACGATGGAGACAAACACAAAACCCTACTCAAAAGGGCATTTTTATATTAGGCCGTCCTTGAATCCATTGTTGTCCTCAACATTATAAGTAGGACCCCTCTCATCAAAAAGGCCAAAAAAAAGGAGAAACACTGAAACAGACGACTTCGTCTCCCCCAAATCTAGAGTAAAAAATAAAATGGAACACAAAAAAATAATTATAAAAAAAAAAAAAAGGAAAGGGAAGGAAAGGAACCTACCAAAGAGAAAACACTTTATAAATTCCAATGGGGACACGGCGGGTTTCGTGTTGGCTCGTGGAAAATGTGTGGGGGCCCACAACAACCGTCCTACGTAATAGTCGTGTCTGACCATGATTGCGGTGTCCACACTGACAACCTTGCTGCCTCGGATTAATATTTGGGCCCACTCAATTAATCGAAGAATGCTACATAAAATCGACATCATAATCAATTAATCACGACAACGACGCGATATTCGACTCGATGCCACTCGAAACCTTAACGAATGGGTTTCTTAATTCCCTAGCCAATTTATGGGTTGGTGCGTACACATAAGTTCTGGCAATTTAATTTTTTTTATTAATGAAAAAATGATAGGTTCCTTCACTTTTAATTTGTTGAACGTAATTGATAAATTTTAGCATAATGTGTAATATTGTATGTAAAATTTTGATTTATTCAATGTGATTATTGAAATTTTTATATATGTTCAATTTATTCAATGAATTATATGAAAATATTCAATCCTTGAACTCAAATTAATAGAAGGAAAATATAGGATATTTTCATATTGTTTAAGGACTTAATTGAATATTTATCTAAAGTTCAGGTACCACATTGATCAAATTAAAAGCTCAATGACACATTGTACATTAGATTAAAGTTCATGGACTATACTTATAATTATTCATTATTGCCTATTTTGTTCGGATAGTGACATCTTAGCTTGAAGTGAATTATTACACTTTAGACGCTAAGATAAAAGAAATGACACACAAAGATTTGTAACCAATAATTGAAAGTAACCTTTTCAATAAAACAACTTGATATTATATCTTCTTAAGCATTGGGATCGTCACGTGTGCTCAAAATTAGAATCGTTTTGCTAAAATATAATTCTTTTTACAAATTGTTGTATCTTCTAATGCTATCTATAAACTTGACTACTATATCTAATGTAAAATACTAATTTTAGTTATTTTGCTGAATATTACCATTTGATTGGATCATTGATTTATGATAAGGTTTTAATTCATGACTCGATTTGAAACAACGTGAGACCCTCAAATAGGTAGAACTAGCAGCGATGACATAGGCGATGCAAAATTTCTTCCCTTAACTTTTTAAAATATTGGAAATTAAATATAGAAGTAGTCAATGCTAGAGAGATCAAACTAATCGGGCGTTCAGCTAAATGCTTGTCTAGCAAATCTAAAACAAAATATTCAGTGTTTGTTGATAAAACGCTTTTATTGGTTCTTTTCAAGTGAAGATACTTTTCAACATTAGTGCAAATAAACATGTCTTATTAGAGTTGTGACATGCAAACTTTTTTGAATTTCCTTGTCAATTTTAATGATGATGTAACGATGAAATCTCCTCATATAGCCAGTCTAGTAATCATCAAGATATGTGACTTTTACTTTGTTGATCACATGAAATTTGCATTTTAAGATGTGCATATGAATTGTAGTTAAGACGACAATAGTTTTGAATATTATATTGTGTTTTTTGGAATCTTTTGATAAGAAAGGGCCGTTTATAATTAAATTGAAACTTTCTAAACTATATAATTAACACAATTGAATGGCTTACTAAATTACATTTTCGAGAATAATACAATTTTTTTAACATTAATTCTTGGTATTGGTTGGTGGCTTTTATGATTGTAATTGGGTAAAGGGCAATATTTGCCTCGAGAGCCATGTGGCAATTTCGAGTTAAAACTCTTCGAGTTTTGTTTAACGTAATTCATAAAGAGTATATGATCTGAAAGATCATCTTAACATGAGTTAAAGCGTCTTATTGAAGTATAATGGTCCTAATGATTTTTCAGGTGAAACTAATCTCATGTTATTTAAAGCGTCTCATTGAAGTATAATGGTCCTAATGATTTTTCAGGTGAAACTAATCTCATGTTATTTAAATTTTAAACTAAGATAGGCCATTTTTTGCTTGAATGATAAATGCTTTGCGCCGATCTTAATTTCCATTTGTTTCTACTTTCTTCATCTTTTTTTTTTTCCTTTCGAATGGAGAACACAGTTCGTTTATGTTTACAGTATTCTCCTTTGCGTAGAGACTTAATTAACATATGTTTCCCTAATAATAATAGTAAATTGTAAATAGACTTACACTATTCATTCATGTTCGATTTTATTAACAATGAAGGGCTTCAATAGAGTTTTAGAGTTGAAAAATGTTAACCACCCGATTGACGCTTCTATTCCTAAAGCATTTCTCACATTACGAATCATATATAATCAAGAAGGCTATTTAAATAAGTTATCTTAATGGATTTAAGAAATTTTAAGACTTCGATGGAGTACAATTTCGAGGAGTAAATAGCGACACGCTCTTTTGTAAATAAAAAGTAAAGTATGTTTTAATGTTTTATTCAAATTATAAAATTTTGAATTTTTTGTTGTTGTCACTTAATTTTAAACATTTTTCCATATTATAAATATAATTGTTTTCTTTTGTCTTCATTCATGTAAGTTGTGGAAAAGTTCGAGTGCCCACAATTTACACTTTCACCTTGATTGAATCGAGACGTTGCAAAATTCAATGAAAGTCCCAAAATTTCTATTGAGAAAATCTTCTATGATGTTTTGAAGAAAATTAAATAATCAAAGGCTACTAAGATGTGCATTTGTTGGGTAGAACCAATTTGTAGATGCACATGCCAATATGTAGATGGAATCTCAAACACAAACATCAAAAGGCTAATAACACTCTACTTCTACAGAAATTGAACAAGGTATTGGATGTGGAGAATGTCTAAGGCTAGATGAACTTATGTAGAAGGTGAACAAATTATAGAATGAGATTAAGGTTTGGAGGGTCCAATTTAAGATGATCAACTATATCAAAATCAAAAGATGTCAATATGCTTGGAAAGACCGGTCACGGTGAACAGTCTATTCAGTGTGAAGCATGAAAATCCTAGAGAAACAGTATGTAGAAGTAGCTTAGGCTACGGGCAGGATAGAGGATGTGATGCGTGTTCCTACATTTCCTAGATAAGAGGATCCTGACATTTTTACAATTTGATTTCACTTCCAATTGCTGTCTAACAACTGAAAACTCTGGAATCCGTAGAAGATTAGAGCAGTTTTTCTCTTTTCAGAAGGCAGATCAAAGAGTCATGCAGCCTATAGAAGCAGAATGCTCTATTTCTGGAAAACTTCTACTTTGCCCGCAGATTGCCCATTGATTGTGCAGAAAGTAAGTCTACAAGTTGGTCCAACGGCTCCACCCTTAAGAAGGCTCCAACGGTTAGTTAGAAAAATGGAGGCTTATATAAATAGATCATAGGAGGCTAAGGGCTTGGGCAAGGAGTTGAAATCTCCTATTCTCTCTTTGCTGATCATGCTGTCGAGCTTTCATCTGTGAAAAGCTGCTTGTGTTTCTGATTGTTATTCTCTGTGAGGCTTCATTAATTGTAATCTAGGAAGAGAGTGGATTATAGGGTTGTTAGAGGTGTTTGTGTTTGTAGAGTTGTATATTGAGTTTCATGTAAAAGATTACTAATGAATTTGAGCCTTATTAAAATGTTGTCAAGCTAAGACAGTGGGCGTAGGCCAAGTGGAAGGCTGAACTTAGTATCTATTTTGCAGTATCTGCTATCCCTTTAACCCATTCATCATCTACTTGATGATGGCTACTATATTTGCATTACTTTTTTTTTTCTTCTGCATAAGCACATTCACAAGTTATTTGAGGAAAAAAAAAATTATTTTCTTAAAACAACTAATTCACTTACTTTTGATGATTGTGTTAGCTACTTTCAATTGATATCGGAGCATGATGCTAAATTTCTATACATATGTTGTGGAGGACACTTGGCCAATTTTGTAGGCATCGGGACATCAATTCATTGAAAAATTGGCATAATTCAATTTAAAATGTATCAATCATAAAGAATCGGAGGTTTAGTGTATCGGGCAAAAGAAATCAAAGTTTGGTAAGTTGATTGTATGTGCCATGAAAGTTCCATCACCATATGAGACCTAGCTCTCACTAGATTTTGTAGATCCCTTTTTTTTTTATAATTTTGATTAATTTAAGTTTTATCATCACCAAATGTGATTTCATCATCAAGCCATATTAGAGCACACCAAGCAACTCTCTCTCTCTCTCTCTCTCTCTCTCGTTTTCTCTTCACAAAATCATAACCATCTCTGTCTCTCTGCGTTCTATTCATTTCTTCTGAGTCACCATATATAAACCGCTCTCTCTCTCTCTCTGTGTCTCTGTCTGTTACCATGAACTCCATACGGCAGTACTGACCTTCATCATCACCCTTATCATCCCAACTTCATCACCCGCAATTCTCATATCACAGCAGCTATCATGTCCTTCCCAGACAACCACCTCTCTCACGACGACCTCTCTTCCCATCTCCACCACCCCCACCACCACTTTCCCCACCAACCGCCGCCGCCTCCCCACGAACCCTCCCCCACCACCGGCGCCTCCTCCGCCCCGAACTGGCTCAACGCCGCCCTCTTCCACAGCCCCACCGCCAACTTCCTCAACCTCCACACCTCCCCACACCCCTCCTCCTCCTCCGACGCCATGACCGGCGTCATCGCGCCGCCCCCGACGCGGTGGAGGGGGAGAGGCGCGACGACGACGGCGTCGGTGCATTGGAGGACTGGCGCGACGCCAGGCACAAGGCCGAGATCGTGTCCCACCCGCTGTACGAGCAGCTCCTGTCCGCTCATGTGGCCTGCCTCCGGATAGCGACGCCCGTGGACCAGCTCCCCCGGATCGACTCGCAGCTCGCCCAGTCGGCTCAGGTCGTCGCTAAGTACTCGGCTCTCGGCGCTGCTGCCGGCCACGACGGGGTTGGGGACGACAAGGAGCTTGACCAATTCATGGTAAATTCACTGAAAAGAAATCTACAAATGCAGCGATAATTATAATATCTTAATTTTCTTTTTTTTGTTTGACTATCTTTCCGAAGACAAATCTTGTCGTGGCCAGTTTAGGTAGAACCGACACTTCCAACTTTTCAATACAGAAAACTCTGAAGTACTTCTGGAGAAATTAATCAGAATCATTGATCTTAGCTCTCTGTTGAAACTGATAGTATGTGATTAGATATGATGTATATGATAAAGATTTGTTTTAAAGATTACCCATAAATGGTCTCGTACATATCAATCATGGGCAATTTTTTCTAAGTTACTGGAGTTTTTTTTCCTTGATGATCGGTTGGTCCTTTCTAGGGTTTTGTGTCTGAGTTCTTGTGTTTGGCTTGTGACCGGGTCAATTCAATTCACCATGTACGAATCATGCTGATGAACCTGAAAGAGACAATAAATGCGTTTGCATCTGCGTCTGTCTCTCTGGGTCTGGGTCGGTCTGCCCGAGACCAATCGTTTCTTATTTTTGGCAGTAAAAGTACTTCATCCATACACAATTATTTTCTGACATAAGGGTTCTTCAATTTTGTGCTTATTTGCTTCCCGGTGTTTCTGTCATGCAAATTTCTGACACTTTTCTTTTATTTTTATTTTTATTTTTTTCCTTTTTAATTTCTTTTACTTGGAAATGGTAGTTGGCAGTTAATCTTGCACGTTGGGTTTAGGTGAATTACATCGGTTGGAGGCACCGACGGTTATCTTTCCGTCCCTCTCTCTCTCTCTCTCTTTAGCGTATCAAGAAGGGAAGATTTTGTGGATGATGGGTCTTTTCCGGTGATGGTTGGGGAACAAGTGGATCTGTTGTGTCGTTGCTTGAAATAAAAATGATTGGATTGAATAAGGATGTCACACAGACTGTAACATAAAGCAAGTATTGGTGCAACTTTTAGCACGCGCCAAACACATGATCTGTTTCTTTGCAAAAGTGTTGGTGATTTCGCTGTGGACAGCCTCCCTCGCTCCGGTCGAATACTTGGGATTGGAAGTTCTTGCTTTGAGTGCGAAAGGGTTGAAAACTGTTGCTGTGTGCTTGAATCAGTTCGTGAAAATTTTGGGGAATGATCTTTTTCGTTCGACCAAGAAAGCCCAAAGGAATTTTCTGCTTCCTGTTCCTGAAGTTTCTTGAGATGTGACCGCTGTAGAGGACTAATGACATTGACGATTGCATCTACCAAATCCTCCTAATGCTTAATAAAACTTGATCTCTGGATGAGTATTTGCATGTGTGTGAAATTGCGGATGCTTTTTTTAGAATTTGGACCTATTCTCACCTCTAGTTGCTCCTGAAAAATGTAGAGCTGACAAAGCTTTACATTGTAATTAAGCTGACGAATGAAAAGGCACTAAACACTATAGCATTGTATTTAAGCTGACGAAGCTTTATTCCGCTACATGATGGCTTCTGCAATTTTTCATGACGGTTTTCGGAAACAAAGCGACAGCTTCATGATTATAGTTGGCAGAATGGGACCAATATGTGTATGAAACTGTTGCAATAAAATTCTGTGCAAGCGATGGCCAAAAACTAAATTCTTTCCCAATACAGGTCAACATTATTAATCATTTTGTTCTTGATATTGCAGACGCATTACGTCCTCTTGCTCTGTTCTTTTAAAGAGCAGTTACAGCAACATGTCCGTGTCCACGCCATGGAAGCAGTAATGGCTTGCTGGGAGATTGAGCAGTCCCTGCAGAGCTTAACAGGTGATGTTCTTCTGGCAGGACTTGTATTTTACTCTGTTTTTTTTTTGCATTTTGGGTCTCACTGAGCATGATGACTATTCTTGCCAAGGTACATGGGCTATTTTCTTTAGCTCGATTGTTAGCATTTGCTCGGTTAAAAGATGGTCAGCGACATTGCAATCTTATCCTGTGAAGTCTTTCGAGTCCATCTTTTTCCCCCTATCTAAGTTAGTTTGAGTCTTTTTAATCAGTTATGAGAAAAAAGTAGTCTTCTTAGGCATAGATATGATGGCCCGGCAGATTTGGTATCCATTACTCAAGATACACAGCAATAACTTTTTTTACTTGATCCTCGACATATTGCTGCCGTTTCAATTGGCTTATGATTATGCAACTCCTGAGAGATACACCATTGTTCTTCTTGAGCATTCATCGTTTATCTTTACAACATATTAGTAGAAGTGATGGTGAGGTCTCCAATTTGCCAAAGATAACATTTAGCTGAGCAAAGGATTTAAGTTGCCCATCCCAATGATGTCTAGTCTCATAATTGTGAATCAGGTTGTCGTCATCATATTCTGACATTCTGACATGCCTCATTGCAGGAGTTTCGCCTGGTCAAGGAACTGGTGCGACGATGTCCGATGATGAAGATGACCCAATAGATAGCGATGCGACCCTGTTTGATGGAGGTTTGGATGGCTCAGACAGCATGGGATTTGGCCCTCTCATTCCAACGGAGACAGAACGATCGTTAATGGAACGCGTGAGGCAAGAGTTAAAGCACGAGTTGAAGCAGGTAAACAGTTGGAATCCTGAAATTCCTGTAATTTTGCCTATAGAGGCTTAATCTTAAATCCTCGTTTTCTCTGTGTGTCCCTTCAGGGGTACAAGGAAAAAATTGTCGATATAAGGGAGGAAATTTTACGCAAGAGGAGAGCGGGAAAGCTTCCAGGAGATACTACGTCAGTCCTAAAAGCCTGGTGGCAGTCGCACGCTAAATGGCCATATCCTACGGTACGCTCTATATCAAGCATACTAATCATACATCATTTTGCTGAAATGGAAACGGTGTAACGTAAAAGCCAGAGGTAATTAAATGGCATGAGAGTCGTTACAGTTGTGTTATTCATGGATTAAATTTCTCTTCCTAATCCTCATATAGTTACAGCGTCTTCAGTTCTCTGTGACAGAGAAAAGTAGCACTCTAAAATGTGGATATAAGAAAAAGAAAGACGCGAAAAGATCAAGAAAGTGAAAGTACCGTATCTATGGACAAATTTAGAAATGGTGAAAGATTTGTTGCAAGAGATTATTAGGTTACCTGCTTCTATGTAGATCATTAACCTTGCTCTTCGGAAAACTCTAATTCTGTTTTGGGACCTGACAGGAGGAAGACAAGGCGAAACTGGTGCAGGAAACCGGTTTGCAATTGAAGCAGATAAATAATTGGTTCATCAACCAGAGGAAAAGAAACTGGCACAGCAACCCTTCATCGTCGTCTGTCCCAAAAAGCAAACGCAAAAGGTCCCTCAAAATAGACTGTTGCCTCGTTAATGCGAAACTTCCTTGATATCCCATTTCTTTGCATGCTAAGTTTGAAGACCTACTGCAGGTGAAAGCAGCAGCTATTTGATCCCTTGATTCGGATTTGAGCAAGAGCAACGATCAAGTTCTGACATACAATATTCAGTGCTTCACTAGAATGGGTACTTAAGAGTTAATACAAGGAACATTGGCCAGTGGCCTCATACAAAGCTTCATCAAGCAGGAACATTTGGAAGATGACTTCGATTCTAGAAAAAAGAAAATACGTTAGTGAAGAGGATGGCTCTCGCCTCGTGACAGGAATCCTGAAGACAGTCAATTAACCATAGATGCGAACGTGATCATTGAGGGGGTACTGAGCTAGGAAATTACACAGTTAGAACTAGAAGTAATTTTAGATGGTTTCACTGTCTCTACTGCTTGTCCACTTTGCGTTTTGTGAATATATAGGCATGGTTAGGTATTGGTGTACAGTCGGTACAATGATCTCTACATAGTTCCTCTCCATTTTGCATGCCAATCACATTTATAGCTTTTCTTTGTTCTCTAGTGTAGTGTAGATTTACTGTAAGAGGAACATACAGTTTGTCCACTGAGGTTACCGGGTTTGTATTGCTACTGGGGATAATGACTGAGTATGGTTATAGACACGATCATTTGTCTGAAATTCTATAGTGTATGTCGCCGGTTCTTATGATGATTTAGCCACTTCATTGTCATGGCTACAAGTTTAAGTCATTCTGCAATAATCGTACATCAAGCTAGATGCAGCTGAAAAGTTATGTTCATACCCCTCTCAGTCCATAAACGTGAGAATAATGCATCTTGCTCTCCTCTTATGTAACAAAAAACAACTTTATCGTGACAATTCTGTCTGTCATGAACTCCTACACATCAAGTGATCACCTCTAGTGTAGCTCACATAGCATACGAAGTTATGTTTCTTGACAAACTGAGATCTGAATAGGAGAAACAGTCCAGGGGTCGGTCTAAAAGCAACCTTAAAGATAAACCATTCGAGCTTGTCCTTAGTGAATTCAGGAAAAAATAAAAAAAGCTGTACTTCACAATAATCACCAGAAATTTCCTCAGCTTTTCTTCAAGGCGACCTATGACAAAGTATTGAAAATTTGTTTCAGCCGGCCAACTCCAAGTCAGCTAATGCTCATTTGGCCAACTCCAAGTCAGCTAATGCTCATTGGCTGAACGAACCCGAGAAAGAATGGTGCATAAAATGGATGGACATTGGAATTTTCTGATGCAACTTGGGCATATAAAAACATTGCAACATTTCAACCTCCCTTTTGTCCAAGTATACTAAACATTAATTAATGAACTATTTGATGATTTCTCTATTATTATGTAGGTTTTTTTGTATCTTTTTGGCATTGTATTTCCCTATTTCATCATTGACTTCTTGGCATGTATACCATACACGCTATCATACAATCCACTAAATAATTGGATGCACAACTCAAGGATCTTCTAACGTTTGTGCCACTTACCCCCAATTCTTGAACTAGATAACTGCAATTCCAATTTTTATAATTTTGCTCTTAGATATCTTTAAACAGCTCTCAGCAAATGACTTTTTCCTCACCTCATCTTTAAGTCCACATTTGAAACCTTGACCTCTCCTATTTAAGAAAGGGAGATATGCTGGTACATTTCACAAACATGAATTGGTGCGAATGAAGACGATGGTTTTCCATGAAATTAATGCTTTTTGTAGGTGTGGTGAACTTAAACCCCCTGAGATTATAAGGAATATCTAGGTTGTCTAGCCACAGCTTCAGACATAAGAACTTCATTGTCACATGGCTTCCAGTGTGGCCAATGATTACATAAGCAACAAAAGTTTAGTGTTCACTCATATCAAATCTCTACCCAATGCCGCGATTATCTCTAACACTCTCTAACACTCCACGTTCAAGGTACGGGGGGAATTTTTTTTAACATAAGTGCAACTTCAACGAGAAGGGATCTATGTCGACCCCGAGATTTGGTGTGAATTGATTCAACTTTCACCAGTTTGCGCGCCAAACAAGCAATAGGTTTTGCATTGTTCTGTCATTTGGTCGAAGGTCGATCCATATGTTTGCAGACACACCTCCAGTTCATGAAAACAGAGGTCCTCCCGTCTCCTCTCAGCATCCCATCTCTGCAGGTTTATGCAATTTCCCATGATCGACCAAGGGCCAGAACTGAGGACCTCTCTCTGCTTGTTGCCAATCCATGGGACGTGAACAAATACATCTTCTCATATCGAGGGGTTATAGAAATCCCGCCCATACCCGCCCAGGCTTTCCTTATAAAACAGCTACCCAGCTCGACTCAGGCACTTCTCTGACAAAATCCTTTCCATCAAAACTATTTCAGCTTCCTCATCATCAACTTGCTCCAAAACCAAATGACGCCCCACAAGATTGTCTAACAGATATGTTTCCGATGTTAAGGGAACCTCTGCAGGCATCCTGTAATGAATTAAAAAGAAATAAAATTAGTTGAGAATCAACTAAGGAAGGTCGTCAAACAGTTGATAGGGCCAATGTGTAGTGATAGGAAAACTAATGTGACGAAACAATGCCAAAGAGACTTAAGTAAAATAGAAATCATATGAAATTAACTAATGATGATAGAGAGTGAATATGAGGATTATGGATGATTAAGAAAATTGGAGTTGACGATCATGGAGTAAGGTTGCTGAAGGAAAACATCATTGTGATGTAGGGAAAGCTCTCAACAAAGAGAGAGAAGCTCTCACAGAGGGGAGAGACATATCTATGCATACCTCCCTGAAGAGAACTTAATATCCCATTCTTTTTGGAGAATAAATACTAGAAAGCTAACGTATGAAGATAGAAGAAAAACAGTTCTCATAATTTCTAGCCTAAAGAAGCTCTTTCAGTAAAACCTCCAGATTTAAATTGCACACACGTACTTATGTGCAATTAATCTTGAGCTTCATTGGCCGAAGAATCAATCTTGAGGTTCACTCTATTAATGCGTGATCTTCCATTATTTTTGTAGTGTTCTAATTCTACGCAGGGTCACACGACATCGTCAACATGTCAAATGGTGAAAACAGTAACTGCCACAGTGCTTCTATGTTCATACACTAACCAACGGACCAGCCAACTTTTCCCTCGACAGTGCCTGTGAGTATTACTTTGTCTACACCTTTGCTAACAGTAATCATTGTTCTTAGGGCCAAAAATTAGCTGTCACTGTAGGTGAAACTTCCAAAGCCCCGACCTCTAGTCCAGCTGGATCCCCATAGCTACCAGCCCCAGCCACTAGGACCACTCCATCTCTGCCACCACCTAGAAGGTGATGCTTCATATCTGTGTAACACTGCTAGTCCTGTTCAAGAGTTCATTATACATTAAATCATTATTTTTTACTAGATATTGGTGGACTATGGATAGATTGCGAGATGTTGCTACTCATCATAAAGTTAATAAACTTGCAAAAATGCTTCTTCTCATAATTCCAGCATGATCCATATAAATAACATTGCTCAAACTTGTACAAGATCATAAGCTTCTTTGGAACAAATATATAGTTCTACTCCCATATTCTGAAGTTCGGCTCTATTTCCAGTTCCGATATCATGAAAATCAAGATTATTAGAAAAATTAGAACATGGCAGGAGACAAAAACTTGCATACTGGAAAGTTGAAATAGAGGATCACTAGAATAAATCCTCATTGGCATAGCTAAAAAGTCCCACCATTGGAATGACAAAAAAGCAGAAGAGTAAATCACACGGTGACAGGAAAAATGGTGTGAATCTTGTTAGGATCAAACTCAACACAAACAGTCGATCAAGAACTTAAAATGACAATGAAACTATGAACTCACTCTTGCAGCCCTGCAACATATCACATTCACACCTGATGATTAGCTTGAAAGAAACCAACAAATTTTGGGGATCCAGAGTGCCGCAAGTCCAGCAACATGACTGCTCTCTTTGCTTATGTGTTTTTGTACTTTGCCTCCAGAAGCTTCCCTGATAATCGACATGTCAATCATTAAATTGCTTCAAGCAATCATATGAGAACAGACAAAAGAGAAAATTACAGTTGCAATATTCCAAAACAATAATAACCCCAATTCAAGCAATCATGAAAAGAAAGCAAATTCACATTGTTTCTAAGTGTGGAATTTCACTCGTCCACCTTAAGAAGCTGAGATGACTATGGTCAAAGGGATTTTCTTAAAGAGCTGCTTGTTCTTTCAACATTTTGTAATTTCCACTGTATCAACGTCATGTATAAACCAGTATGCCTCAACTTAAGATAAAAGTTTAACTTGCCATGGAAACAAAACAAACACGCTACAGATGACCTGTGAGCAAGCGGAATGACCTTCAGATCTGAAACTGGAAAAGAGATTATTAATCTAAAAGTCTGGTTCCTGATATCATGTTGAGATTGAGCAATCATAGTGGATGCAAAGGACAAATTATTTTCTCAAAAGGCACTCTTAAGTCTAGCACTCCAACAAGGGCTGACAGTTACATTCCTTTCATGATCAAGGGAAAGATTTCATTTCAACTAAGAAACATGAATCACTCAGTAATGTACAAAAAAGAATCACTCATAGATGATTCACCAGGATTGTTAGCTTTACTCATATTTTTATTAAGTCTAAGATTTTGCCTTATTAGGGGACAGGGATCATCTCATAGATTGAACTATCCCCAGAATGTGATCTCATGAATAACTAACATAACAACTGCTCATATTCTATATGGGGAAAGCTCAAGACAATTCACATATTAGCTTGCATGTAGAAGTGTCTAAAACTTGTGGAGCTCCTAGTCTCTTAGCACTTGGGGTTTAATTAGTTTGTTGCAGTCTTGTGTGACAATTGACGAGCATCAGGAAATCTCTATACTTTATAGGTATCTCAATCCTGTGAGTCCTGGGATGTCTGATAGCTCCCAACAAGCTATCACTAACAAGTTCCTTGAATCTTCAAATTTCAACACATTTCTGAATTTTGCTAATGACTTACATCCTTGAATACACAAACTTTTGCAGGATGAGAATACGTCTAGGCTTTGAATGTCATGTAGCTTCTCACAATGGTTGATGTTCAACCTTTTTAGGGTTTCCAAGCCAATAGATCCAATAACTTCTAAGGAAGGCGCAACCACAAATATCCAATATTACAAAAAAAAAAAAAAAAAAATCCAAACCATTAGGACCAGTTTCAACTAGACTCTTGCACCGACCCAAAAAAAAAAAAAGAATCTTGCAACATGAAAGCCCTGAAATTCTATAAACTCGAAAGTTCTGGTTATCTTTCAATGGATGTGCGATTACATATATCCAATCTTACCAATAATCAACCTCTCATGGCCGTGCATTTCAACTAGATTCCCGCAATCTGCAGCATAGAATCCCTTTAGACATTTTGAACTCGAAAGGTCTTTTAACTTTTAATGGATTGCAAGATCTATTAATCATTTTGATGGACATGCATTTCTAGACATTAAACTTTCTCAAAGATTCTAATCAATCAACCAAGGTCTCCAACTTCAGCTAGATTGTTGCAAGTTGCAGTGTGAAATTTGAAGTTTTTAAACTGGAAAAGTCTAGCAATCTTTTAACAAAACTGTGCCCAGAGATATTTGATCTTGCCACTAAATTCAACGTGTAAACACCACGAATTTCAACTAGATTTTGGCAATTCGCAACATAGAATCTTTCAATGGACGCGCATCCGGAGAGATACAGACTGCCTCTAGATATTCTAAATGGGTCAAAGCCTCAAATTGCAACGAAATTCTTGCGGTTTGGCGCATCTGATTCTCTTTTAACCTTGAAAGGACAAGTGATTGAATGGACATGCGACCAGAGATATTCACACTTATCAAGCTCTTGCAATTCGCAACACATGATAGCCTCGGACGTTTCGAACTCGAAAGGTCCCGCGAATGTCAACTAGATTCTTGCGACACGCAACAATTTGTTTGGCTTTTATTAGCCCAAAGGACTTGTCGCGAATCAATTCGGCCATCCACGTATGATATGGAAGAGAGAGCTTCGATAGTGGGGCGAGAAGCCCCAGGAGACATTCGAGCGGACGTCAATCATGAAGAGTAAGATCCTTGAGAATGGTTAGTTTGGAAAGATATGGTAACGATGGAGCTGGGAAAATGATATGCAGAGCTGTTAAGCTGGAGGGCGGTTCCGGTATTTCTTGAAGTTTCTTGCAAAATCAAAGGCTGAGATGTTGGAGAGGAGAGCTTCGAAATGCTTTCCGGCAAGCCCAAAATGTAGAAGTTTTCCTAATGTGGACTACATTAATTAATATTATAATTTACTGTTTTACGGGGTTGGTCTAAGGTGAGATATAATGTTTTTTAATTAGTCTAATATTAGGCCGGTTAGTGTGGGCCGAGTTGAGCTTGGCTCGTAATGAGAGGGTCTGGTTAGAAACTCTATAAATAGTGCTCAAGTCGCTCGTGCGTGCGACGTGCGTGCGTGGGACGCTCGTGCGATGTGTGTGCGACGCGCGTGCATGGTGCGCGGCACATGCGAAGGCTGATGTCACGATGACGTCAATGACCTGGGACACGTGTGACATCCTGAAATTTCATTATGCTTTTAATTGAATAAATCGGACTTTTCATCGATGCGCCTATAGTGCTGTTCTCAGAGCTGATCACTCTTGAGATGATTGGACGATCTAGGGAAGTCATTAAGAGATTTTAATGCAATAGACTTGAGAATTCGACCAAAAAACGACTACTCGACCGTGCTTATCCGCAGAGATCAAAGCCTCAAACTGCAACTAAATTCTCGCGGTTTGGCGCATCTGATTCTCTTTTAACCTTGAAAGGACGAGTGATTGAATGGACATGCGACCGGAGATATTCAAACTTACCAGGCTCTTGCAATTCGCAACACACCATAGCCTCGGACGTTTCGAACTCGAAAGGTCCTACGAATGTCGACCAGATTCTTGCGACACGCACCAATTTGTTTGGCTTTTATTAACCCAAAGGACTTGTCGCAAACAATTTGGCCATCCACGTATGATATGGAAGAGAGAGCTTCGATAGTCGGGCGGGAAGCCTCAGGAGACATTCGAGCGGACGTCAATCATAAAGAGTAAGATCCTTGAGAAGGGTTAGTTTGGAAAGATATGGTAATGATGGAGCTGGGAAAATGATATGCAGAGCAGTTAAGCTGGAGGACGGTTCCGGTATTTCTTGAAGTTTCTTGCAAAATCGAAGGCTGAGATGTTGGAGAGAAGAGAGCTTCGAAATTCTTTCCGGTAAGCCCAAAATGTAAAAGTTTTCCTAATGTAGACTACATTAATTGATATTATAATTTACTGTTTTACGGGATTGGTCTAAGGTGAGATATAATGTTTTTTAATTAGTCTAATATTAGGTTGGTTAGGGTGGGCCGAGTTGAGCTTAGCCCGTAATGAGAAGGTCTGGTTAGAAACTTTATAAATAGTGCTCAAGTCGCTTGTGCGTGCGATGTGCATGCGTTGGACGCTCGTGCGACGTGCGTGCGTGGTGCGACGCGCATGCGAAGGCTGATGTCATGATGACGTCAGTGACCTGGGACACGTGTGACATCCTGAAATTTCATTATGCTTTCAATTGAATAAATCCGACTTTTCATCAACGCGCCTATAGTTAGGGGTGTACAAAAGAACTGGGATCCACCCGGACCACCCAGAACCAGACTGGAACCACCCGGAACCGGCGGTTCTTGAGGGAATCCGGTCCGGTTCCCGGTTCCAATTTATGGGAATCGGTGAGTACCGGTCCGTTCCGGTTCCATGGGCGGATCCGCCCGCCCGCCCACCCGGATCGGACCGGTTCCCTTTTAATATTAAAAAAAAATTACTAAAACAAACCATAGATCTCATATTTCTCACTTCTCTTCGTCTTCGGTTCGCGGCTGCCTCTCTCTCTCTCTGTCTCTTCCTCAATTCCTCTCGCCATTTCGATTCCTCCTCGACCGTCGACGCCGCCGCCGCTACTCCTCCGCCGTTGCTGTCCGCCCCCTCGCATCGGCTGCCACCGCCACGCCTCGCTCCGCCCGCCCAGTGACCCGCAACGCCACGGCTCGCCTCCGCGCCGACCACCGAGCCAGCAATCGCGAGCGCCCTTCGCCAGCTCGCCCGTCACGGCGATCGCCTTCGCTTCTGCTGCTTTCGTCCGAGCACCACCGCTGTTGCTTCTGCTTCGGTCCCCTCCACCAGCAATCCGACGCCGTTGCAGCCCCTACAGCCGCGAAAGATTCTGTGAAGCCAAGGGAGGATGTTCTAGTTCAAGTGGCAGACAAGTGCTTCTCTCTGGACTGGCTCGACGATTGACCACATCTCTTATGAAAGCTTGCCACATCACTCAGCATTCACTATTAAGCAACAAGTTCTGGTCAAGCTATTCTCGCATCTGTAACTTTCATATCTTTTACATGTTAATTTGGTCCTCCATGTCTCAAAGACTTATTAAATTTTGCGTTCTGTTCAATGTTATTTTGCTCTGTATATCCGTGTGGTGGACACTGATAAGTTCTCCAAAGACCATCTTGCATTTTTTGTTTCTGGCCCCGTTTTTCCATCTTGATTTCGTTAAACTGACTGGATTGTTATGTGTGCAATGCCACCTGTAACGATTTTCGTTTATTAAATAACTTGATGCTTAGGTAGAACATCTATGGCATTTCTAAGAGTTCGAAGTCCAGTTGTTGACTATTGTTTCTATCTGACTCTCTATGCTGAGCACAGAAGTTCCTAGTCATTTGTGCCGTCAAATTCATGCTTCGGTTCCATGGATCCACCCGAGAACCGGACCCGACCGGGGCTTCGGTTCCTGGGTGGATCCATGCAACAAACGGGTGGATCCTGGTTCCAATTTTTCAGAACCGGTTCTTAGCGGGCGGTTCCGGTTCTAGGTCGGGAACCGCCCGCTCGGACCATGCACACCCCTACCTATAGTGCTATTCTCAGAGCTGATCACTCTTGAGATAACTGGACGATCTGAGGAAGTTATTAAGAGATTTTAATGCAATAGACTTGAGGATTCGACTAGGAATCGGCTACTCGACCGGGCTTATCCGCAGAGATCAAAGCCTCAAACTGCAACTAAATTCTCACGGTTTGGCGCATCTGATTCTCTTTTAACCTTGAAAGGACGAGTGATTGAATGGACATGCGACCGGAGATATTCAAACTTACTAGGCTCTTGTAATTTGCAACACATGATAGCCTCGAACGTTTCGAACTCGACAGGTCCCACGAATGTTGACTAGATTCTTGTGACACGCAGCAATTTGTTTGGCTTTTCTTAGCCCAAAGGACTTGTCGCGAATCAATTCGGCCATCCACATATGATATGGAAGAGAGAGCTTCTATAGTCGGGCGGGAAGCCCCAGGAGACATTCGAGCGAACGTCAATCATAAAGAGTAAGATCCTTGAGAAGGGTTAGTTTGGAAAGATATGGTAATGATGGAGTTGGGAAAGTGATATGCAAAGTTGTTAAGCTGGAGGGCGGTTCCGGTATTTCTTGAAGTTTCTTGCAAAATCGAAGGCTGAGATGTTGGAGAGAAGAGAGCTTCGAAATGCTTTCCGGCAAGCCCAAAATGTAAAAGTTTTCGTAATGTGAACTACATTAATTGATATTATAATTTACCGTTTTACGGGATTAGTCTAGGGTCAGATAGAACGTTTTTTAATTAGTATAATATTAGGCTGGTTAGTGTGGGCCGAGTTGAGCTTGGCCCGTAATGAGAGGGTCTGGTTAGAAACTTTATAAATAGTGTTCAAGTCGCTCGTGCGTGCGACATGCGTGCGTTGGACGCTTGTGCGATGTGCGTGCGACGCGCGTGCGCGGTGCGACGCGCATGCAAAGGCTGATGTCACGATGACGTCAGTGACCTGGGACACGTGTGATATCCTGAAATTTCATTCTGCTTTCAATTGAATAAATCGGACTTTTCATCGACGCGCCTATAGTTAGGGGTGTGCAAAAGAACCGGGATCCGCCCGGACCGCTCGGAACCGGACCGGAATAGGACCGGAACCGCTCGGAATCGGCGGTTCTTGAGGGAACCGGTCCGGTTCCCGGTTCCAATTTATGGGAACCGGTGGGTACCGGTCCGTTCCGGTTTCAATTTACGGGAACCGGTGGGTACCGGTTCGGTTCCCGTTCCATGGGTGGATCCGCCCGCCCGCCCACCCGGACCGGACCGGTTCCCTTTTAATATTAAAAAAAAAAATTACTAAATCAAACCCTAGAGCTCATCTTTCTCACTTCTATTCGTCTTCGGTTCTGCGGATACCTCTCTCTCTCTCTATCTCTTCCTCGGCTCCTCTCGCCATTTCGATTCCTCCTCGAGCATCGACGCCGCCGCCGCTGCTCCTCCGCCGCTGCTGTCCGCCCCCTCATGCCGGCCGCCACCCGCCACAGCCTCAGCTCCGCCCAGCAGTGACCCACGACGCCACAGCTCGCCTCCGCGCCGACCATCGCGCCAGCAGCCGCGAGCGCCCTTCGCTCGCTTGCCCGTCATTGCGATTGCCTTCGCTTTTGCTGCTTTTCGTCCGAGCACCACCGCCGTTGCTTCTGCTTCGGGCCCCCTCCGCCAGCAATCCGACGTCGTTGCAGCCCCTACAGCCGCGAAAGATTCTGTGAAGCCGAGGGAGGATGTTCTAGTTCAAGTCGCGGACAAGTGCTTCTCTCTGGACTTGCTTGACGATTGACCGCATCTCTTATGAAAGCTTGCCACATCACTCAGCATTCACTATTAAGCAACAAGTTCTAGTCAAGCTATTCTCGCATTTGTAACTTTCATATCTTTTACATGTTAATTTGGTCCTCCATGTCTCAAAGACTTATTAAATTTTGCGTTCTGTTCAATGTTATTTTGCTCTGTATATCCGTGTGGTGGACACCGATAAGTTCTTCGAAGACCATCTTGCATTTTTTGTTTTTGGCCCCGTTTTTCCATCTTGAGTTTCGTTAAACTGACCGGATTGTTATGTGTGCAATGCTGCCTGTAATGATTTTCGTTTATTAAATGATATGATGCTTAGGCAGAACATCTATGGCATTTCTGAGAGTTCGAAGTCCAATTGTTGACTATTGTTTCTATTTGACTCTCTATGCTGAGCACAAAAGTTCCTAGTCATTTGTGCCGTCAAATTCATGCTTCGGTTCCATGGATCCACCCGGGAACCGGACCGGACCGACGCTCCGGTTCCTAGGTGGATCCATGCAACAAACGGGTTGATCCCGGTTCCAATCTTTCGGAACAGGTCCTTAGCTGGCGGTTCTCGGTTCTAGGTCGGGAACCGCCCGCTCGGACCATGCACACCTCTACCTATAGTGCTGTTCTCAGAGCTGATCACTCTTGAGATAACTGGACGATCTGGGGAAGTTATTAAGAGATTTTAATGCAATAGACTTGAGGATTTGACTAGGAATCGGTTACTCGACCGTGCTTATCCGCAGAGATCAAAGCCTTAAACTGCAACTAAATTCTCGCGGTTTGGCGCATCTGATTCTCTTTTAACCTTGAAAGGACGAGTGATTGAATGGACATGCGACCAGAGATATTCAAACTTACGAGGCTCTTGCAATTCGCAACACACAATAGCCTCGGATGTTTTGAACTTGTAAGGTCCCGTGAATGTCGACTAGATTCTTGTGACACGCAGCAATTTGTTTGGCTTTTATTAGCCCAAAGGACTTGTCGCGAATCAATTCGGCCATCCACGTATGATATGGAAGAGAGAGCTTCGGTAGTCGGGCGGGAAGCCCCAGGAGACATTCGAGCGATGTCAATCATAAAGAGTAAGATCCTTGAGAAGGGTTAGTTTGGAAAGATATGGTAACGATTGAGCTGGGAAAGTGATATGCAGAGCTGTTAAGCTGGAGGGCGGTTCCGGTATTTCTTGAAGTTTCTTGCAAAATCGAAGGCTGAGATGTTGGAGAGAAGAGAGCTTCGAAATGCTTTCCGGCAAGCCCAAAATGTAAAAGTTTTGCTGATGTGGACTATATTAATTGACATTATAATTTACTGTTTTACGGGGTTGGTCTAAGGTGAGATAGAATGTTTTTTAATTAATCTAATATTAGGCTGGTTAGTGTGGGCCGAGTTGAGCTTGGCCCATAATGAGAGGGTCTAGTTAGAAACTCTATAAATAGTGCTCAAGTCGCTCGTGCATGCGACGTGCATGTGTGGGATGCTCGTGCGACGCGCGTGCGTGGTGCGACACGCATGCAAAGGCTGATGTCACGATGACGTCAGTGACCTAGGACACGTGTGACATCCTGAAATTTCATTATGCTTTTAATTGAATAAATTGGACTTTTCATCGACGCGCCTATGGTGCTGTTCTTATAGCTGATCACTCTTGAGATAACTGAACGATCTGGAGAAGTCATTAAGAGATTTTAATGCAATAGACTTGAGGATTCGATCAGGAAGCGATTACTCGACCGTGCTTATCCGCAGAGATCAAAGCCTCAAACTATAACTAAATTCTCGCATTTTGGCGCATCTGATTCTCTTTTAACCTTGAAAGGACGAGTGATTGAATGGACATGTGACTAGAGACCAGGCTCTTGCAATTCGCAACACATGATAGCCTCGGACGTTTCGAACTCAAAAGGTCCCGCGAATGTCAACTAGATTCTTGCGACATGCAGCAATTTGTTTGGCTTTTATTAGCTCAAAGGACTACTATATTGAATGTATATCAATAAAGTTGAAAGCATCCATGACCATGGAAAGCTCTGTGTGTATACATGCAGTTATTGCCATGATTCGATGTTTGAGACTTTATGGGATGTGATTGACTATTAAGAATTATCTCTAGACCAAGGTGCGCACATACAGTGCAATTTCAATTAATATAGCCCAAGTGGGAGAATGTAAAAGTTTTCCTAATATGGACTACATTAATTGATATTATAATTTACCATTTTACGGGGTTGGTCTAAGGTGAGATAGAAGGTTTCTTAATTAGTCTAATATGGGGCTGGTTAGTGTGGGCCGAGTTGAGTCTAGCCCATAATGAGAGGGCCTGGTTAAAACTCCATAAATAGTGCTCAAGTCTCTCTTGTAATCCTAATTCTCAAGTATCCTCACAAAAAGAGCGTTTACCTAACACTAAAGGGTGAGGGGGCCGTCTCATTGAGTCAGTGATACAGAAGGCAATAGAGGAGAAAGACTTGTGCGTGGATCATCGCTTTTCCGCTTCCGCATCAAGAACGATGGATTCCTATACAGGTTTATCTTTCCACTCGATTATCTATGCTTTTGTTCTAGTTATGGAGATCGTGGGATTGCACGTTTTGCATCTAACACAAAATGCCCGAGTAGTCTAAGTGAAGCTTGTTAGGCGAAACGAGTTAACCTATATTACCAGACGGTCCTTCCAGTTTTTAGCACCACGATGCACTCAACGCTCGGGAGTTTCGCCAACATTCTGATGGCACTAGGCAATTCTATCACGAGAGTTTCGTCAATGTCCAAAATCCTCAAATTTTGCAAGTTCTCAATACTCTCCGATAATTTTGTAATCTATGTCCATACTAATTGCAGCTCAGTCAATAGTGTCAACTTTCCAATCGAATTAGGAATTTCTCTCAACTAATAGCATCGCGTTAGATAAATGAAAGACAGAGATGCTAGATTGCTGATGAGCTAGGTATGCGAGCAACAGATCTGAACCTCACCGGGAACTCCTCGTCCGACTTCGGGCTCCTGTCATCCTTGAGGTCGAGCACGTAGCTCATTGGGTCATACCCGAACTCTGAGGTCGCGGCAATGTGGCCCTACCTCCACCGTCACATCCAAATCCTTGCAGTGAGGCTCCCGCACTTGTACCAAATCTCTGGGAATGGGAGCTCATAGCCCATCAAAAGTAGCCACGACACAATTGACACAGTCCAAGGCAGTGGCCTCGTGGCAGGCGATGGTGTGTGGCCATCGTGGAAGCAGCAAAAGAAGAGGCAAGGGGAGGATGATCTGAGCTTGTGATTGAACAATATTTTGGGTGTGAGAGAGAGAGGGAGAGCGCTTCGATCGAGTCAGAGTCTTCGTCTGGTCTAGTCCATGACATTAAGTTCAAGTCATATTTTCATCGATCTACATAAGAATTTAGATAGATGAGTATATTTTTGAGTCAAGGCCATAGAAGAGAGAAGATTGGGACATTCATTTTTTTTTCCATGTGATATCAAAATACGATATCCAAATGTTCGAATCCTTCTATCACCTCCCATATTACAATCGCTTTTCATGCTCTCTCTCTCTATGTCTAGCGAAATCCTAGTTTTGAGTTGTACTGACATATTTGATTTAAGCAGTTATGGAGTTTGGGCCAGCTTTTACACATCTCGATCGGTCCATCTCCCCGAGGGCATACTCCTTCTATTGATATGGTGCATTTATGATTTTACTCAGCTCTCTCAACAAAATTTGAGTGCAAAAGTGTCATAAGAGAGGAGCAAGCTGCCTTACTATCTAAGTCAACACTTAATTGGTGTGTCAATGCATCTCTTAAACATGGGCAAAAGTGATTCTAAGCTTAAGAAAGCATGTTACATATATTGATCTGCATACATCGATAAATTGTTCGATTGGGGGTTCAACCTGGGTTACTCCGATAATTAAAGTTATCAAGAATGAATAATTTTATTCCCTTCATGCCCTTGCACTGATCTCCGCTTATCTCATGCGCGTGGGGACTAGCTTCTTCATTGCTCTGTCCCGCGACGATCTAGCTGCATCTGCGACGCCAAAGCTTCTGTCCTGACGTTGCGGCTCCCTTTGACGCGATGTCTAGACTTATCGCTCCCTCGTTGACCTGACGCCACTTCACCGTGATGAGTCTTGGCTCGAGTGAGCACCCGCAGGACCACCGCGACGCTGCTTCTTCTGTCCTGGTGCTACCCGCCCGCGCTGACGGCCAGCAGATCCGTGGCCTCTTCTTGCTACACCGACGACAAGCTGGGAGCCTCCAACGATGGTCCTTGCTACGACCCTTCAACGATAGTCCACGGATCACCCCGCAAATCACTGCTGCTTCTCGCTCGACAACGGCGTTGTCTTCCATTTGCCGCCCACCTGTCGCCGCCATCTGTTGCACCTCCAACACTGCCCACCCAACAGCAACAGTGCTAGCCACGGTCCAGTCCCGACGGCCACCTTCTATTAACAGCGTCGGTGAATTTTCTTTTCCTACAGGTTTCCATCGCCGGTGACCATCCAGTGACGCCCAGCATCTCCTGCACTTGTTCTAAGTCCCCACTGCAGCGAGCCAGGACAAAAAGAAAGAGGTGATCTTCAACAGAGTGGAAGAAAAGTCAAGCCGTGGTCGAAGTAGAGAAAAAGAAAAATTGAAACGGAGAAGATTTATTCCATCATTTGGAAACAATATCCACGCCCGCACTTTCCAGAATACGCGATACAGAGAACAGAGAAAAGGGGAAATTCTGGATATTCGCTCCTCGGTGCTCGTTCTTCACGTTTTCCGGACCGTCACCACCAAGCCTAGCCGAGCCGGGTCACAAACCGCCTGCCGAACCACCGCTGCAGCCATCCTTTGCCGTCAAGCACCACCACAAGTAGCTTTGCCGCGAGCCTCACCCGCGAGCTGCCTTTGAACGAATTTGAATTTGGACTGCTCACTTCAAATTATGTAATGACCTAATCCGATTTGATTTGAATATTTCATTGTAAATTTCGAATTGATTTCCTTATCTAATTATAATATTCGAAATTTTAAATATTATTCGATAGGATTTTATTGACAAAAATTAAATATATTCATTAATTTGAGTCGTGAAATGACAGATTATTATTATTTTTTTTTTTTTTTAATTTTATCTCCAAGCTAGTAAGTGCCTTATAAGACGTGAGAGGACGAATTGTTTTTTCGGATATTATAATCTTTTATATGAATCTTGATGGATATCTTTGATGATTTTTGCTATGTTTGAAATTTTGATTAGATAGCAAACTTTAATGAATGAAAAATAAAAGAAGATCGTATGTTCGAATATATGGTTTTTTAATATGATATTGCCTAATTTAAATTAGATTGCATAGCAAGATTGATTCTAAAAAAATAAATTAGAATATATTTTAGATATGAATTTTCTTTAATAAATAGGATTTATTTAGATAATATTGCATGTTTAAAATGGTCTTCTAAGATAGGACAACGTTTAGGTAAAATTATTCCCTAATCCGTTAATTACTTATTTTAGATAGTTAATTAGGACATTTATCTACTTCAAATTTTAATAAAAATACCAAAATGTCATATGCATGTCTTGTAGTTTAGGCCATGTTATATTGATATGTCATATGTGTATCACATAATGCGCATTTCAGGTTCATTTAATTAGAACTAGGTCATGTAGTTAAATGAAATTGCATGTCACTCAGGCTGGTTTTAATTTCAAAATAAAAAGAAAGCTAAAAAATAATTGGTTGCTATGGTATTTAATTTCCTACAATGTCTTTATTTATTGAGTGTTATCTTTAATATTTGTGTACCCACATTAACATTGGATTAAAATCGACCCCAACTGCCTGACAGTTTAGTTAGAGTAATTTAGTTTTAAACCTTTATATATTAATACTAATTGAGTTTATTCGACCAATTTTGGCCGGAAATAATTGACGTGAGCATTAACCATCTCATGTGACAAGATCGGCGTTGACATGTATATTTTTAATAATATTTTGATATTTCTTGAATTTCGAATTTTTTATTTTTGCGTATTTTATTTTTTTATTTTTTTAAGACAACCTCTGGTTTCCCATCAATTCTGCTGATGCAGCAGCCGATGGGGAAGACCGTGCAGGTTTCTTCCACCACCGAATCCTTCTACTCCGTCTCCTGTTTCTTAACCTTCTCTCCTGCCAGACTGTTTCGAGCCAACGAATTCAAACAAAATCCACAGGACTGCTGTAAAGTTCACGATTAATGGAAGTGGACCCATAAGCATTTTGGAGTTCTGACCTTCCGATTCTTCATCGGAGGAGCAATTAGGGTCCGGCTCTGGTCCAGTCATCTTCCTCACCAATAGTCAGTGTTTTCAGTTCTCTGTGAAAGAGAAAAACAGTTCTCTAAAATGTCGATATGAAAAAATAAAGACGGGAAAAGAGATCGAGAAAGTTGGAAGTAGTGTATCTACGGTCAAATTTGGAAACCGTGAAAGATTGTTGCAAGCGATTATTAGGTTACCTGCTTCTATGTAAATGTTTAACCTAGCTCTTTGGAAGAATCTAATTCTGTTTTGGGACTTGACAGAGGGTAGACAAGGCGAAGCTGGTGCAGGAAACCGGTTTGCAATTGAAGCAGATAAATAATTGGTTCATCAACCAGAGGAAAAGAAACTGGCACAGCAACCCATCATCATCGTCTGTCTCAAAGACCAAGCGCAAAAGGTCCCTCAAAATAGACATCGCCTCATTAATGCGAAACTTTTTTGATATTCCATTTCTTTGCGTGCTAAGTTTGAAGAACTTCTGCAGGTGAAAGCAGCGGCTATTGATCCCATGATGCGGATTTAAGCAAGAGCAATGATCAAATTCTAACAGACAAGATTCAGTGCTTCATTAGAATGGGTACTCAATACAAGGAACGTTGGCCAGTGGCCTCATACAAAGCTTCATCAAACAGGAACATTTGGAAGTCTTTGATTCTAGGAAAAAGATAATATGTTAGCAAAGAGGACGGCTCTCGCTTTGCGACAGGATTTCTGAAGGAACTCAATTGACTATAGATGCGATAGTGATTATTGAGGGGGTACCGAGCAAGGAAATTACACATTTAGAACTGGAAGTAATTTTAGATGGTTTCATTGTCTCCACTGCTTGTCTAATTTGCCTTTAGTGAATATGGAGGTGTAGTTTGGTATTTTTGTACGCTTGGCATAATGATCTCTGCATAGTTCCCCTCTGTACTGCATGTTGATTACATTTGTAGTTTTTCTTGGCTGTCCAATGAGGTGTAGATTATTGTTAGAGTAACATACAGTTGGGTACTGCTAAGGTTGCTAGCTTTGTATTGCTGCTGGGGACAATGAGTATGGTTATAGACATGATCATTTGTTTGAAATTCTATAGTGTATTACAATCCTCAAAGATCGTCCCCGGTTGTTGTGATGATTTAGTCACTTCATTGTGGCGGCCGCATATTTCATTCATTCTACAGTAATTGTTAATTAGGCTAGATGCAGTAAAAAAGTTCAATTCATATCCCTCTCAGC
Source organism: Eucalyptus tenuipes (assembly GCA_014182365.1). Lineage (NCBI taxonomy): Eukaryota > Viridiplantae > Streptophyta > Magnoliopsida > Myrtales > Myrtaceae > Eucalyptus > Eucalyptus tenuipes. The sequence continues at coordinate 13,991,508 of CM024539.1, read as the reverse complement.
TTCATACATGTGAAAATAACGCATCATGTTCTCCTTCTATGTAATGAAAAACAACTTTCTTGCCACGACAATTTCTATCTGTCATGAACTCCTACACATTAAGTGGTCACCTCTTGTGTGGCTCATGTCGCATACGAAGTTCCGTTTCTTGACAAATCAAGATCTGAATAGGAGGAAATGATCTGGGGGTCGGTCTAAATGCTACCTTAAAGATAACCATTTGAGCTTGTCCTTAGTGAATCCAGAAAAAAAAATGCTATACTTTACAATAATCACAGAAATTTGCTCAGCTTTTCTTCAAGATGACTTATGACAAATAAATGGAAATTTGTTTCGGCCGGCCAACTCCAAGTCAGCTGATGCTTATTAGCAGAACGAATTCGAGAAAGTACGGTGCATAAAAGAGATGAACATCGGAATTTTCTGATGCAACTTGGGCATATAAAAACATTGCTTCATTTGAACTGCCCTTTTGTCCTGGGATACCAAACATTTATTAATGAACCGTTTGATGTTTTTTTCTATTATTGTGTAGGTCTTTTTGCAATCTTTTGGCATTATGTTTCACTATTCCCATCATTGACTTCTTGGCACGTACACCATACATGCTAATCCATTAATCATTGGATGCCCAACTTTAGGATCTTCTAATGTTTGGGCCCCCAACCCACAATTCTTGAACTAGATAGAGCTCAATCAGTGAACTATTACGCACTCTTTCAAGGGTGGCTACTTCTACGCAACAACAATTCCTATTTTTAATATTTTTGCTCTTAGATATCTTCAAATAGTTTGGTGGTTTACACCACGAGTCACTTTTTCCTCACCTCATCTTGAAGTCCAAGATTTGAAACCTTGACCTCTCCTATTCAGAAAAAGGAGATATGCTGGTGCAATTGATATGAGTGAAAACCATGGTTTTTCATGAAATTAATGCTTCTTGTAAGTGCAGTGAACTTAAACCCCATGAGATTACGAGGGTCATATTCAGGTTGTTTAGCCACAGCTGCAGACATAAGAACTTCATTGTCACATAGCTTCCTAGTGTGGCCAATGATTACACGAGCAACAAAAGTTTGGTGTTCGCCCATATCAAATCCCTACCCAATGCTGCGATTATCCCTAACACTCCCTGTTCAAAGCACTATAGGTCTTTTAACATGAGTGCAACTTTAGCACAAAGGGATTGACAATGACCCTGAGATTTGGTGTGAATTGACTCAACTTTCACTAGTTTGCACGCCAAACAAGTAATAGGTTTCACAGTGCCACTGCCGCCGCCCCACCGTCGTTGGAAAGGGCCGGGGTCATCGGGCCTCGGCCAGTGGTCATCGACCTTGGCCGACTGTCAGCCCTCGCCTAAAATTGGGGCGAGGGGTAGCCGGCACTGCCTCAGATCAGGTGAGGGTTCCCAGCCCTCGCCCAAAGGGGCCAAGGACAAAACTACATACCACTTCTTTTAAAAAAAAATAGTTTTTAATTTAACTTAATCAATATTTATATTAAACATCAAATTTAGGGGCAAAATGATGTCGCTTTTGGACAAGCTAGCTACGTCAACGCCACGTAAATTTTCAATGAGCTACGTAGACCAATTGTTTTATTAAAATAATGTCATGTCAGACTTCCAGCTAGCCTCATCGGACTTGGCAATTAAGTATCCAATTTTTATTTTTATTTTAAAAAAGGATACTTTGGCACTTATTGACCAAAAAAAAAAAAAAAGAGAAAACTTTGGCACTTAAATGTCTATGCGTGCCAAGTTTTGACACTTGTAGTGTACTTGTACCAAGAAAAAGCCAAGGAGAAGGAGTTGTGCTCGGAGAGGAAGGGTTTCTTTTCGTTCGCTGCATCCAAGCCTCACCATGATTGGATATGCCAATTTCTATTTTAGGGTTTTGTAGATTCTCGATCCAGTTCTTCAGTTCTTAATTCCTCATCCAGTTCAATTCGATTCTTGCCCAAGAATCAAACTGCATATATACATATATATATATATATATATATAAATACGTGTTTAAAATAATATGGAATTGGGACTTGGACCGAGTCCCCTAGAACTTGGAATTAGAATAGTTCCCATTGGTTCTCTAGTTCTCTCTTCTACCATTGAATTATGCTCACCCCTAATCTCAACATCCATTTCCATTTTCCAAATGTGTGCATCCATTCTAGACTTAGCGTCATTATAACTCTTTGGATCATTTACTAAATTAATCCCATCAGTGGTCCAGTGACTTTTCTTATTCTTTCTTTTGTTAAATGCTATACATACTTCGCCAACTAAATTTGCTTAATTAGTTGATGTGGCAAATTCATCCTTAGTGATTAGATGCTTAAATAACTTTTGAATTCTAACGTTATAAATCAAGTTCTAAACAGTAATAAACTAATAGATAAGAGTTAAAAGACAAGATAACTACTAGATAATTTAAAAGTCTCCGTCACATAAATCAAACTAACCAATAATTTTTCTGAGGAATTTGAAATATACCTTAACCACCAATTATAGGGAAAATTACCAAAAAAATAAAATAAAATTCTATACTTACTATACAATGGCCAATTCAGTCCTATACCTTTAAGAGAATTTGAAGTGTTTAGTATTAAGGTAATAAATAAAACTATGATATGGTCGACAATAGATCTATCAAACGGGTGAATCTGATCAGACCAAAAAAATGATATGACTCAAAGCGACCTGTTTGAATTGTTTTGACTAATTTCCACATATTGCTAAAACACTTCTACAGTTAATCCAATCTAGAAAAACTCATACTTAAACTAAGATGAGAACATGGAGAGAGTGAGCACAAGATCAAGTGAGAACAAGAAAATGGAGAGAATCATAGAGGTGAGTTGAGTTTGAATAGGTTGATTTAACACTCATATTATTATAGACTTTACCATTCTAAATTCATTTATGAATATAACTAACCCATATTACAACTCAATCCGTCAAATATAGGTTAAGAAATAGGTTTATGACCCATTTTGATAGATCTAATCGATGGCAAAGATTATGACTATTTAGACCCTTGCCATCGTCAAATCAAGGTGGTGATCGCTTTGAAGATAACATTCACCCCTATTCCTTTCTCAATTGGATTCTCTCTCCCACTTGGATATGAGAAATTTTATCTAAACCAACACCATAACTTTTATTTCGGTTTATATTCACATTAAGTCTACATTTATCATGGTGTGATAATTAAGGACTTGATGCAATCATTTATATTTTCTAATCAAATAAAGTCTATTTTATTATATGTCTAAATAATCAACAAAATCAAACTAGAAATTTCACGCCCATTGCTTCCAACTTTCACGTTGCAATTCCTTCCAATCACATGGGCCCGACTATTGGACTCGACCTCCAAGGCCAAACCCAAAAGAAAAATTGTTGAACCTAGGTAGGCCCATTAGGCATGGGCTTGACTGGGCCTAAACCAAAAGAAGGCAACACAACCTATCACCTCACGGGGCTATGCTTGGGCATGGGCCGAACTATTAGACTTGCCGCCCCCCAAGACCAAATCCCCAAAAAGAAAAAAAAATCGTTGGACCTAGATAGGCCCATGGGCCTAACTGAGCCTAGGCGTAAAGCATGACACGACCCACGATCTAATGGGCCGTGCCTTGGCACAGGACACGACCTACTACTGATCCCTATCCATAAGAAAATAAGTTGGAACCATGTAAATTCATTCATTCAGGGTAAATTTTACTTCCCGTCTGTTTGCATTTCAATGACACAATACTGATAAGCAAAATTGCTTGATCATGGAATACTCCGGACTAAAAGACGATGATGACATATCAAAGCAGATTTTCTATGAATTTGAGATCCCGAAATCTGTAGTATGTATAGGCACTATGGATCGCCCTAGGGACTGTGATAATCCAATTCATTGGTCGAAATCAATAATATCTTTACTGAAGAAAACTTCAACTACATGCTACGACTTCCCTCGATATTTGACAGCAATCGATCTGGAGATACTGGTAGCCTCGCTGCGAAGTTCCTTCTTGGGGACTCCTCATCCGACTCCTGACCCTGATCGCCCTCGAAGTTGAGTGCATAGCTCATTAGATCATACCTGAACTCCGAGGTTGCAACATGGCCCCGCTTCCGGCATCTCTTGATCTGAGTGATGAGGCTTCGGAGCTTGCGTCGAAACTCTAACAGCGGGAGCTCTCGGGCCCTGGAGCGGAGCCAGGAGCAAGGCGATTGAGCCACCCTATGGCAGCTGCCATCGCGGTCGCCGTCGTTGTAGTTGGAGCAGGTGGCCTCCTCGTGGACAGTGGCGTCTCGAAAGCAGCATGAGAGGAGGCGCGGGGAGGACGATTTGAGCTCGTGTTTGAACGGCATGGGGGTGTGTGGAGAGAGAAAGAGGGGAGCCGGGGGAGGGGGGCGAGGATGGGGTAGCGGGCTTTTATAGGGTGGACGAGATAAAGAGGAAGGGCAAAGTGGGGGACGTGGAGTTTTGAGTTAATCCCTCCTGACGTTTAGTCTTGTTCTTCCCCAACTTCATTTTTTGTACAGTATAGTAATTAAGCAAAAGTCAAGGGATCATGTAGCTGCTCCTTTTTCCTTTTCTACACGGTGTTATTTCCGCCCCTTAGATGTTTAAATCTGACCGATTGCTATCAAAAAGACAAAAATCGCCCCTAATAAGTCGACTGCATTTTATAAGTGGTGGCCCCCAAATTTTTCTTTCCTTTTCTTTTAACTTTGCTGTTTTTATGTAGGATTTTGTTACCATAGAGACACAGTTTCCACGTATATTAAGGGGTACACTTTTTTTTTTTTAATTGTTAGATTTTATTTCCATAAAAATTAGTTTTGTCGAAAAAAGAAATTCTAAGAAAAATCTATTTCTTTTCTAAGTTGTTGCTCAAATTTATGGATAAATTGTCGAGTGAAATCTAGAAATAAATTAAGGGTCACATTATTTTCATCCTCTAAATAACTAAACCCACCTACACTAAAAAGATAAGATTGTCCTCAATCTTTCAATAGCAGTTTCAGATGATGGCCCAACTCCTTTTTTTCTATTTTTCTTCTTTTTCTATCTAGGATAGTTGCCATAATTAAAAATCTCACATGTTTTTTTTTTTAGCTTAGATATTCCTATATCGTTTTACATGCTCCCTATAAAATTATCTTGCTAATAGTAAGGAAAAAAAACATTATTTGATAGAGTATAAAATTGAAAAGCCTTTTCTTCATTATTGATCTTATAACAACTTATATATTTTTTGTTCCTCTTATATCAAAAGCTCACTTTCTTGATGAGCTTTTTATTAATTTCGTTAGTATAGAAAATGTATCAACTCTCTTTATTTACTATATCAAAGTACTTATATTTTTTCCCAACTATGTTGGCGAGATACTCTTATACATAGCATGTAAGAAGTTAGAGATATATCTAAGAATACACCAAATACCTTATGCACAATGAGGCATCTTAATATTTTTTTCGTAAACAGTTTGTTGATGATATTAATTTTTGTCATTCCAAAATAATGAAATTTCACTGGAATTTTCAAAAAAAAAAATTCTTACTTTATGCAATGTTTTTATTTAATTAAATTTTTTGCTTAACAATTTATCCACAAATTTAATTGACAATATAGAAAAGAAATAGATTTCTTGGAAATTTCTCTTTTCAACCAAATAAATTTCTATTGAAGTAATATCTAACAATAAAAGAAGACACAGTGCCTTTAATATACATGGAAAATCTACAATAAACAAAAATTAAACATATAAAATTCTTAATTATGGTAGGTAGATCCTCCATAAGTATAGAAAAACTTGCAATTAAATGATAGAGGGTAATTTTGTATTTTTGGTGAAAATTGGGTGAATTCAATATATATATATATCATTCATATATATATATATATATATAATGGAATGATCAGATGAAGCCAAAAAAATTCTTTGATGATTTTCCAAAATAAACTCGCAATTACATTCTCCAACATAAAACATGTTGGGCCAATATACAATTCACAAAACAAACCAGACTAGGAACGCGTTTGCTAATCTTTCTGTTTGTGGGCATAATTTCTTTTCAAAATCTATTTCCTATACGAGCTTCTGAGTAGAACAATGCATAAAAATAAGTTTGGTATAATCCTAAAATATTCTATTCCCAATTTTTTTATTTAATTATAAAAATTGTTGGTGGAGACTTAACGATTTATGTTAGAATAAAAATTTATCGAGAGTAGGCTGGCCCAGTAGGGCCCATGGGCCCGACTTGACCTGAACGGGCTGTGCCCTGGCTCAGGCCCAGGCATGCCATACTTGGGCCAGTGTGGCCCAGTACCAACCCCTATCCATAAGAAAAGAATATGCATCCGCTTTGTCCATAAAGTAGGTCTCCTTCATCCAACAATAAAATTGCTTCTTGTTTGTTCGTGTTTCAATTTTTTATTTTTTTTAGTCGAAGGTTAGCATTTCGATGACGCATCGCCAATCAGCAAAAATGCTCGACCGGTGATCAACCATCCAGACAAAAGGCGAAAGCAAAGCGAAGACGACGAAAACATATCGAAGCAGATCTTCCATAAAATTGAGATCTTGAAGTTCTAAAAATATGTACAGACACTGCGAATTGCTCCAGAGACTGTTGATATAGCCCAACTTCAACAACAAGCTACAACTTCCCTCGGTAACTTCGCCGGCATCAACCGATCCGGAGACACCGGCAGCCGCGCCGAGAAGTTCCTCATTGAGAACTCCTCGTCTGACTCCCGGCTTCGATCGTCCTCGAAGTTTAGCGCGTAGCTCATCGGGTCATACCCGAACTCCGAAGAGGCCGCCACCGCCGCGTGGCCCGGCCTCCACCGGCACCTCCCGATCCGAGCGATGAGGCTGCGGCACCTGTACCGGATTTCCGGCAGCAGGGTCTCCTGGGCCGTCGAGCGGACCTTGCGGGGGTGGCCGTCGTCACAGTCCGAGGAGGCGGCCTCGTGGTAGGCAGCGGCATGGCCGCTGTCGTGGAAGCAGGAGAAGAGGAGGGATGGGGAGGATGATCTGAGCTTGTGATGGAACAGCATTTCGACGGCGAGAGCGATGGGACTCGGATTCTTGGTCTGGTCTGTGCAAGGCTGTGAAGAGAGCGGAGAGAGTGGATGGAGATGAGGAAGAAGATGGAGAAGAGGATAAGGTGGAGGGTTTATTTATAGGTCAGGCGGATGAGGACGGAGGCGTGCGGCGGCAGAGCAGAGTGGCATGGTGGTGGGGGCGGTGGGGGTGGGAGTGAAGATGAGGAGGAAAACCGCGGGGGTTCGTGGGGTGCACGTGGGAAGCGGTTTTTGTGTTAATCCCGCGTAAGGTGTCGATCTTTACTTTTTCTTTATTATAATTTTGGGCAGTTTGGTAATTACACAAAAGGCGAGGGACCACGTAGCTACTGCTTTTTCTTTTTCTTTTTAGATATCCCTCTTTTATTTTACGAAAGTGGAAATTTAAATGACTTTTTGATGGGTTTCATCATACGACCATATATATAAATTGAGAGAGTAAACTGCAAGATCGGAATCGGGAGTTCAAAGTCGTGAATTCCGACCTTAGACACCGTTTGTTTGGCTGAAAAATTAATATCTTGAAAAATATTTTCTTAACTTTAATTGTTGTTAATCGCTTACAAAAATAATTAATGAAATGCATTTTCATTAATGACTTATATCTAACATTTTTGTTGATGATGAGAATATTTTTTATTATCACTTTTCCTAGTGATGTAAAATTTAAAATTAGCAAAATATTTTTCAAATTATTAGTTTTTTTGAAAAAAAATGGAGCTTTAGTCTCCTGAGGCAGCTACGGTGTGGGAAAGATAATTTATATGAAGATGGAGACTCCATAAGCTTGGGAATGTGATGGAGACAATTAGATAGAGAAAGAAAATCAACAAGATTTGAAATGTCACAGATTAAACGAGTCGTTTGATTTTTCACATGATATCGAATCAAATATCCGAAGGTTTAAATCCCTCTATCAACTCCCACATTACTATCACTTTTTATTTTCTTTCAATGTCTAGTAAAATACTAACTTTGAGTCGTGTTCATGCAGTTCCTTTTGAGCGGATAGGTGATGTTTAAACCAGTTTGTTGGTGTGTTGATGCATCCCTTAAACATATGTTGATGCACAAATTGATCCCAAGCTCAAGAAAGCGTGTTGCCTAAATTATCTAATACACATAGAAAAATCATTCAATCGGTAATTCAAACTGGGTGGCTTCGATAAAATTCTATTTTCTTGTTCGAAAATAAATAATCCTTTCATATCTCAAGATGATATGTGAAAGACTCAAAATAAAGTAAATCTCAACAACAAAACAGTAAAGCACAAACTATAGCAGCGAGTACATTGTCATTCCATAAAAATGAATATGTGTCAAACATCGAAACAAAATGAACAACGGCTAATATTTAAAGTCAGTAAGAACAAATCATTTTATTCCCTACATACCCTTGCACTGATCTCCACTCATCTCTTCATGTGACACTAAGCTCTTCTTCCAATGGTAGTTTCATAGATCTCCAAGATGGTTTTCCCACATACCTAGAATTTGCTCTCTCTCTCCCTCTCTCTCTCTCTCTAGTTATAATAACCAAGATGTCCCGTGGTGCATGAACAAAACGGGTGGGCGATGAATGTTCCCCAATGCCCAGTAGCTAATCAATCACTAATTAAAAATGATGGGGGTAGCCATGCGTCGTGCTTGGTTTGGATTATAGTCATTTACGAGCCGAGCGCCTCCCGTGACTCCTGGGTTCGTGCCTCTCTCAAAGTGCGAGTCCACATAGGAGAACGCTCCACGTCGGTGGAGATTGGAGTGAGCGTCCGAAGGAAAATGGGTTCATGCACCTAGCCATCTGTTGCCCGCCGCCGGATGCTTCCTCGCCCGACATTTTGGTATAGATAATAGGGGAAACGTGGTGTTTTGTCTCTAGGGGTATATTCGAGTCGGGTCCAGTTGACACGGTGTTCTTGAGAGCTCGGTTTGACTTGATCCTGCCTGTTTGATGCTCGAGTTCGAGCTTGATCGAGTATTAAGATTGATGCTCGAGTTTAATTTGACTAGAAGAATTGAGATACTAAAGCTCGGGTAATTAAGTAGTAAACTTCACTTTTATAGATCAAATATGATTACTGCAAAATCTAAATGTATGATATAATAATAGTTCGATTAAATAAGATATCTTTTTGGACAAAGCACGCTTTTCAAATACACAAAAGAAGTCAATTTTCGGATTATGTTGAATACACATAATAATTAAGGGCTCCGAAGTCATTCCTCAAGTCATAGGCTATGGTCACTCTTAGCCGGTAACAAAAAACCTAAAAATTATATTAATCATGAATATCACTTATTCATATAATAATTCAGCCAATCATATCATATAGAAATAGGTCTATAATCTAGTTTGACATATTTAGTACCCGGCCATGCATAGTCCACTGGCCCCAATCCACAGGAAAAGGAAGTTGCATCCACGTTATCCATAAAGTGAATTCATTCACTCACGACATAAAATACTTCTTGTTGGCTCCCATTTCATTGGCACGACACCAATCACCAAAAATGTTCGAATACGGCACACTCCAGACAAAAAGCGAAAACAAATGGAGATGAAGATGACATATCAACGCAGTTGATATTTCAAAATCTACAATATGTACAGTAAGACACTGTCCAGCCAAACTTGTCGATCAAATCAAAAGAACTAGAGAAGAAAACTTTAACTAAACGCTATAACTTCCCTCAGCAACTTTGCCGGTAGCAACCGATCCGGAGACACCGGCAGCCTCACCGAGAAGTTCCTTGCTGGGAGCTCCTCATCGGACTCCCAGCTTCGATCATCCTCAAAGTTGAGTGTGTAGCTCATCGGATTGTACCCGACCTCCGAGGAGGCCGCCACGGCCGCATGGCCCTGCCTCCACCTGCACCTCCCAATTCTAGCGATGAGGCTGCGGCACCTGTATCGGATCTCCGGCAGCAGGAACTCCTGGGCCGTCGAGCGGACCTTGCGGGGGTGGCTGTCATCGCAGTCCGAGGCAGCGGCCTTGTTGTAGGCGGCGGCATGGCCGTTGCGGAAGCAGCAGAAGAAGAGGCAAGGGGAGGATGATCTGAGCTTGTGATTGAACAACATTTTGGGTGTGAAAGAGAGAGGGAGAGCGCGCGATGGAGTCAGAGTCTGGTCTGGTCTGTGCGAGACTGTGAAGAGAGTGGATGGTGATGAGGTGGTGGGTTTTAATAGGGTGGACGGAGAAGGACGCGGCCGAGGGGCGGCAGCGAGCAGCAAAGCAGAGCAGTGGGAAGCGGTTTTTTTTTTTTTTTTTTCGTCAATCCTGCGTGAGGTTTCTATTTTACCTTTCTTAACTTTCTCGTTGGGCAGTTTGGTAATTAAGCAAAAGTCGAGGGATCTTCTTTTTGGTTTTACAAAAGTAGAATTAGATTAACATTTTATGGCTCATCATATGACAACGTAAATAGGTAGAGAGGAGAAAAAAAAAATAGGGTGAGAGGAGTAGGGGTGAGCATGGTCCGGGTTGGGCCGGTCCACCCCTAACCCTAGGACCAACCTGCACAGTACTGATCCTCAATTTTTGGGACCGATGATCGACGCTATTGAGCTTGGGACCGAGGATCGGACCGACATAATGGGTTTGGTCCTGTTCTAGGGTCAACCCGGGGCAACCGATAATTTTTTATTTCATTTTTTGTACTCCTTAAAAAAACGATCTGTTGCCCAGATCTGCGAGGGGTGGCTCTCGCCGAAGTCCTCGTCAATCAATGAAGGAGGAGCAGCAGCTGGTGAACGATGAAACTTACCTCGAATCAGAAGCTTCAGCTGGTGAAGGAGCAGTGGCTGTCGGCGCCGGAGAGAATGACGAGTTGGGAGGCGTCGGAGAGGATGACGGTGTAGAAGCCGTGAGAGACGCCGGAGAAAGGAGGGTCTCGAGACAGAGAGGGTGTAGGTGAATGGCTGAGCATGGCTGAAGCAAAGAAACAAAACAAAGAAACAAGTTTTTCTGTTTTTGTTCTTAAAAATTGTTCCAGAAACAAGAAACATGTTTATCTTGTTTCTTGTTTCTGTTCCAAATTTATTCTTGGGAATAAAAAAAATAGATTTGGAACAAAAACGCAAACAAATGCGTTTCTATTTTTTTTTTGTTCCCCGGAACAAAAAAATAGGATTTTTGTTCATAAACTGAAAAAAAAAAAAAATACAAACAAACACTACCTTCAAGTCAGCCGATGTTCATTGGCAGAATGAATCCGAGAAAGATTGGTGTATAAAAAAGATGAACATTCGAATTTTTGTATGCAACTTGGGCATATAAAAACATTATTTCATTTGAACCGCCCTTCTGTCATGATATACCAAACATCTATTAATGAACTTAGGTCTTTTTGTATCTTTTTGGCATTACATTTCACTATTCTCATCATTGACTTCTTGGCACATATACCATACATGCTATTATACAATCCACAATATCAATGGATGCCCAAATTTAGGATCTTCTAATGTTTCTACTAACCTACCCCCAATTTTTTAACTAGATAACCGCAATTTTTTTTTTTTTTGGCTCATAGATATCTTTAAATAGCTTGGTGGTTTACATAGAGAATCACATTTTCCTCGATTTATCTTGAAATCCAAGATTTGAAACCTTCAGCTCTCTTATTAAAGAAAAGGAGATATGCCGGCTGTTGACACCTAAATTTTGGCAACTCGATTAGTTGTTTATTGCATTAAAAATTAGGGATTAATTTTTAATCCCTAAACAAAAATATTATAATTAAATTGCATAACATATAATTTTAGTAGCATGATTGCATTTTGCATTGGATCGGTGATGGTGAATGGATTCGAATGAATGGTTCTAAGCTTAATTGACATTGAGATATTCGATTCTTTGATGCGATATATCTTTGTTTAGAACAAGAAATAAAGCAAAAGAGAATGAACATCTTTGTCAAATATTTGGGTGTGAGAATCGAAAATTCACAATCGAAATATAAGACGGAAGGAAATATTGTGCATATCTTCATAGATCCCATTCACGGCTGATTAATTGAGGAAAAAAAGAAAAGAAATAGAAATGGGAAAGAATTTTTGCTGATCTGGTGAATAAATAAACGTGCGGACAAAGACATCGGAAAGGGCAAATAAAGAAAGATGTCAACATTATTCCAGTGTTTGAGGGAGTAATGGTCTTGTGCTAGATTTGTTCAAAAGGAAAAGTGAAAATATAGATTGAAAGGGGAAGAGACAAAAGGGTAATATATTTTAAATATCTCAAGAAGATTTGGCCTCTTTCCTTGAACCTAAGCTTTCCCTCTCTATATAAGAGCACCCCCACTACGAACGGTAAGATAACAGGAGGCCACACAATTCCATACATGGCCATTACACGCAATAAAGAGTAGAAAGTGTGTGTGAGAGAGAGGTGGTTGGCCAGCCCTGCATAGGTGACAAATCCTGAAGAGACTCTAGATGCTCATCGCACAGACACAAAGGCCACGCACAAAGAGAAGAACGGCCCGGCTTGTCCCCAAAACGGTCCCCGTCAACGGAGTACGGGGACCCTTGGTCCAACACCTCACTGATGCTTGCTGTTGTTGGCTTAGAATCCCACGAGCCACTGCCGTAGTCTCGATTGTTCATTGGTGTTTAGCAAATTAGACACCCATAGCAGCGCTGCCCTTGCGTGGTGACACCTGCAGCACAGGCCAACTCCCGAAACAAATTTCTACATCTCTCGATTTTTTGCGGGCTCCTGGGCTTTATTCAGCGAGTGCCAAATTTTCTAGCGACGTCCTTGCATCGCGTGTTGAGGCAATGACGTGTGGTTTCCTTGTTCGATCAGCGGCATCACCACACGTGCTTGTTCCGAACTCGCTACGACTTGCTGTCCTCAAGTCCACTTCGAGCAACCAGAATCGACATCCTAGCTTTCAGATAACGTCCAACTGTTGCATCCCAAAAAGCCACCACCACCATTCTTGGTGTGCCGTTGCTCCTTCAATTGAGAAAGCAAGTTTTGGGGCATTGATATGCAACACGAAGCCAAGTAAAGAAAGTGATCATGGGGTTCAATAAGTCAAAGCTCAGGAATTAGTGAGGAGACCGAAGGGAGCAGATTTGTTCGAAACTGAAGCGGAGCACCTGGACAACCGGGCAAGCACTCAAACACGCCCACATCTAAGCGCACGGTCAAGGAAAAGATGGACACATGGAGAAAAGGATGGAATATGCAACTCAGCAGAAATTCTCTTTAATCTCCTTGGGTGCACGAAGAGCATTATTGCTTTTGTTTCGATTTAAATTATTGCAGATCTTTCTGGTGAGACACCACCGCGAAGTAGTCCCTCCTCAGTCGTATATCACCCTGAATCGCCGGTCATTGCTGTCCGAACCATCGATTGTGATCTGCTGCCCCATTTGAATTTGGAAACCATATCCTTTGGATTAGGTGAAATTCTCATTGATTTGGGTATTTCATTGTCTATTTGATGTGTGTTGATATCTAATTAAATATTTTCGTTGATTTGGGTATTTCATTGTCTATTTGAGTTAATTAAATATTTCCATACCAATTCGCGACTTAGATTTGATGACCTTTCTAATGACAGGCAATCTCTAATTAAATGGATTCACCAAATGACATGCATTTCATGAATCTAACTCTATATGACATGTAATGACATTTTTGGTGTTTTCTTAATAAATGTGCAATCTATGGAATTAACTTATCCTAAGGCATTTTTTGTATTTTTTTGAAATTCAAAATTAGGAAAATGTGAAAATTATCTAGCTAGATTAAGATTCTATCCAACTTATATTAAGGTATTTCATTGTAGCAAATCAGGCTTTAGATGGAATCATATCCCGCGCATGGGATCGGATTAATTTTAAATAAAACCGCGAATCTAAGATCAATTTTATGAAAATTATTACCTAGATTGCAATATCGCTCGGATTTGATGTTTTGCTGCCTTCTTCCATCTAAGTCTGGACAAAGACCAAAAGACAGCAACATCCTTCGTCTTTGCCTCCCTTTTGCAACTTGTGCGCCCACTACTCTTTCACTCGCAATTTGGTGTCTTTTGTTTGACCAAACCTTTCAATCTCTTGAAGACCTCATCATATCCTCCCTTGTTGATATCTAACCTGCAAGAGAAACAAAGAAACAAAACTTGCCAAATCTAAATTGCGAGTTGGTGGAACACGTTGAGGCAATATTGGACCATCACTAGGAACTGAAAGCAACTTTGTAATAAAGACAGGTGCAGTAAGCTGCTTGCACATCCTCATTTGCTGTAAGGTTTATTCAAACTTGCGAGATAACTTGTAATCGTCAAGAGCAAAATTGATATTGTAAGGAAACTGAGAAAGTTTCACTATAATCTTTGATTCCATGATTGGACTATAAGGCTTTAGATGGAATTATTGCCGATGAGGATTCCCTGGACTTGATCGTGGGTCCGGCATGAAGAAAGGCTCGGTTTAAAAGCCTCCTTTTGGCTTTTCCTTCGTATATTTTGAACTTGACTTTACTAGATCGGCTTAATATGAAGGGCTTTCGCCATCTTTCTCCCCCGGCTACTCATATATCGATTTTAACCCTTATGTTTTAACCTATTTATAGGTGAAATTTCATTTTCACAAGATAATTTCGAGTTGGTTGGATATTATTTCAAAAAATGCAAATGCACTTAAATATATATGCGCATTGATTGGATGATATATGATCTTGAGTGATTTGGTGCTTATCTTACTTTAATTGCTTTATTTATGTTGAAAATACAAAAATAAAATTGCATATTATGTAGATTAGAATTGATTTCCTAGATAGAATTGCATGATAGAATAGCTAGATACATTTCTAATTATATTAGGATGCATGTTTAGATGATATTTAGTTTAGATAATATCTTGTAATTAAATTGCATGTTGAGATAAAATTCTAAGTTAAGATAGGATTAAGATTAGTCTATTTCCTAACTTAAAATAAATAATATCTCACTTTAGTTAGATTTTTATTATTAGTAATTTTTAATTATGATTTTTTATAAAAAAAATATAAAAATATCATGCACATGTCATATATAATTAGGTTCATGAAATGTATGTCATTTAGTAATTGTTGCTAGATCCATTTAATTAGAAATTGCTCGTCATTAGAATTAAGCCATTTAGTTAAATTGCATGACATATAGCTTAGATTTCATTAAACAAGAGAAAATCCTAAAAAAATTGAGTGACTGCGTGTTAATTAGAAATCATAAATCATATGTAAGGTTGTTGATGTAAATTATGACCTAACATTGCTGATGCTTTTGTTTCTACGAGATAAGTCCCATAACTTATTTATTGCTTTCATGGGTGTTACATTAGTAGTTTATGCACCCGCATGGTCACCTCATATGTTAGAAAAGTAAATTAAGATCAATCCAGACTACCTGCAAATATATTTTTTTGAAAATAAAAAGAATGGTATCGAAGGGCATTAGAGAAATCTAGTGTAACCAAGTCCCTGAATTCACAATCTCTAGTTTGCATGAGTAAAGTAAATTTCTTGTTACTTTACTTGGGTTTCTAATCGACTTACCAAAGAATAGATTAGTGGCGACTTCTAACAAACATAAGAACTTCATTGTTACATGGCTTCCCAGTGTGGCCAATGATTACAAGAACAACCAAAGTTTAGTGTTTTACCCATATCGAATCTCTACCCAATGCCGTGATTATCCCTAACACTCCAAGTTCCAAGTATGAGGGGTTTTTTTAACATGAGTGCAACTTTAGCATGAAGGCGACCGTGAGATTTGGTGTGAATTGACTCAACTTTCACCAGTTTTTGCGACCGACGAGCAATAGGTTTCGCATTGTTCTGTCATTTAGCCGAAGGCCAATCCATGTATTTGCAGCCACACCTCCAGTTCACGAAAACAGAGGTCCTCCTATCTCCTCTAAGCATCCCATCTTTGCAGGTTTATGCAATTTCCCATGATCGACCAATGGCCAGAACTGAAGACCCTCTCTGCTTGGTGCCAATCCATGGAACGTGAACAAATATATCTTCTCATTTTGAGGGGTTATGGTTATCCCACGCAGACCAGCCCAGGCTTTCCTTAAGACATCAGCTACGCAGCTTGACTCAAGCACCTCTCCGACAAATTCCTTCCAATCAAAACTATCTCAGCTTCTGCATCATCAACTTGCTCCAAAACCAAATGATCCCCTAGAAGATTGTCTGACAGACATGCTTGCGATGTTAAGGGAACCTTTGCGGGCATCCTGTAATGAGAAAAAAGAAATAGATTAGCCGAGAATCAACTAAGGAAGGTCATCAAGCAGTTGATAGGGGCAATGTGTAGTGATACGGAAAGTGAAAACTAATGTGATGAACCAATGCCAAAGAGACAATATATAAGGTAGATGGAAATGGCTAATAATGATAGAGAGCGGATATGAGGATTATGGATCATCGAGAAGAATGGGGGGTGATGATCATGGAGGAACGTAGGTGAAAGAACTCAAGTCTATGAATACCTTCCGAAAGAGAACTCAATGTCACATTCTTTTTGGAGCCTAAATGCTAGAAAGCCAAACATATCAAGATAAGAGAAAAACGGTTGTCGTAATTTCCAGCTTATGGAAACTCTGTTAGTAAAATTTCCTGATTTAAATTGCATACATGTACTTATGTACAATCAATCTTGAGCTTCAGTGGCCGAAAAATCAATCTTGAGTGTCACTCTTTTAATGCCAATGATCTTCCATTATCTTTTGCAGTGTTCTACTCCAAAGCAGGGGCGCATGATATCGTCAACATGTCAAATGGTGATAACAATAATTGCCACAGTGCTTCTATGTTAATACACTAACCAACGGACCAGCCAACTTTTCCCTCAACAGCCCCGGCGAGTATTACTTCATCTACACATTTGCTAACAGTGATCCTTGCTCTCAGGGCCAAAAATTAGCTGTCACTGTCGGTGAAACTTCCACCGCCCCGACCTCCAGTCCAGCTGGATCCTTGTGGTGACCAGCCCTAACCACTGGGACCACTCCATCTCCGCCACCACCTGGAAGTGATGCTTCATATCTCTGTGTAACATTGCTAGTCTTGTTCATGAGTTCCTTATACATGAAATCATTATTTCTACTAGATATAGATGGACTATTGATAGATCACGAGATTTTTCTAATAATCTTGGTTTTCATGATATCAGAATTGCAAATAGAGCCAAACATCAGAATATGGGAGCAGAACCATATATTTTTTTCAAAGAAACTTGCATACTAGAAAGTCAAAATAGAGCATCAATAGAACAAATCCTCATTGGTGTAGCTAAAAAATCCCACCATTGGAATGACAACTGAGCAGAAGAGTAAATCGCGCGGTGACAGGGAAAATGGTGTGAATCTTGTGAGGATCAAACTCAACACAAATGGTCGATCGAGAACTTAAAAAGACAATGGAACTATGAACTCACTCTTACAGCCCTATAGCAAATCAAATTCACACTTGATGATTAGCTTGAAAGAACCCAATGAATTTTGGGGATCCAGAGCGCCACTATTCCAGTAGCATGACCGCTCTCCTTTGCCTATGTGTTTTTGTACTTTGCCTCCAAAAGCTTCCTTAATAATCGATATGTCAATCATTAAATTACTTCGAGCAATAATATAAGAACAGACAAAAGAGAAAATTGCAGTTATGATATCCCAGAACAATAAAAACCCCAATTCAAGTAATCAGGAAAAGCAAGCAAATTGACGTCATTCCTAAGTGTGGGATTCCAATTGTCCACCTTAAGAAGCTAAGATGACTATAGTCAAAGGGATTTTCTGAAAGAGCTGCTTGTTCTTTCAACATTTTGTAATCTCGACTGTATCATTATCAAGTGTAGACCAGTACGCCTCAACTAAAGATAAAAGTTTAACTCACCATGTAAACAAAACAAACACGTTATAGATGACCTGCGAGCAAGTAGAACAACCTTCAGATACAAAACTTAAAAAGAGATTATTAATCTAAAAGTCTGGTTCCTGATATCATGTTGAGAATGAGCAATCATAGTGGATGCAGGTGACAAATTATTTTCTCTAGAAGCACTATTATGATCTAGTCCTCCAACAAGGGCTGCCAGTTACATTCCTACCACGATAGAGAGAAAGATTTCATTCCAACTAAGAAACATGAATCACTCAGTAATGTACAAAAAAATCACTCACCGATGATTCACTAGGATTGCCAGCTTCATTCATGATTATATCAAGTCTAAGATTTTGACTTATTAGGGGACAGGGATCGTCTCATATATCGAACTATCACCAAAATGTGATCTCATGAAAACCTGACATAACAGCTACTCATATTCTATATAAGGAAAGATCAAGACAATACAGATATTGGCTTTAGCGACTTGCATCTAAAATGTCAAAAGCTTGTGGAGCTCCTAGTCTCCAAGCCCTTGGGGCTCAATTAGTTGTCGCAGTCTAGCACAACAATTGACGAGCATCATGAAATCTTTGTACTTAATAGGTATCTCGATCCTTTGAGTCTTGGGATGTCTGATAGCTCCCAACAAGCTGTCACTGTCAAGTTCCTTAAATCTTCAAATTTCAACACATCAGGGAATTTTGCTAAAGACTTGCATCCTTGAATACACAAACTTTTGCAGGATGAGAATACCTTCAGGCTTTGAATGTCATGTAGCTTTTCACAATGGTTGATGTTTCAACCTTTGTTTTCAAGCACAATAGATCTGATAATCTTCCAAGTGAAGTGCAACCATGAATATCCAATATTACCAAAAAAAATCCAGCCCGTCAAGGCCACGTTTCAACATGAAACCCTCAAGATTCTAAAGTTCAACTCTATTTGTAGTTCCAATATCATGAAAATCAAGATTATTAGAAAAATTATAACACAACAGGAGACAAAAACTTGCATGCTGGAAAGTCAAAATAGAGCATCCGTAGAACAAATCCTTATTGGCATATCATGTTGAGATTGAAGAATCATAGTGGATGACGAATGACAAATTATTTTCTCAAAAAGGCACTCTTATGATCTAGACCTCTAACAAGGGCTGCCAGTTACATTACTATCATGATCAAGAGAAAGATTTCATTCCAACTAAGAAACATGAATCACTCAGTAATGTACACAAAAATCACTCATAAATGATTCCCCAAGACTGCCAGCTTCATTCATGATTCGATCAAGTCTAAGATTTTGCCTTATTAGGGGACAAGGATCGCCTCATATATCGAACTATCACCAGAATGTGATCTCATGAAAACCTAACGAAACAACTGCTCATATTCTATATAAAAAAAAGCTCAAGACAATACAGATATTGGCTTTAGCAACTTGCATCTAGAAATGTCTAAAGCTTGTGGAGCTCCTAGTCTCCAAGCCCTCGGGGCTCAATTAGTTTGTTGCTTTTTCATGCAACAATTGACGAGCACCATGAAATCTCTATATTTCATACGTATCTCCATCCTTTGAGTCCTGGTATGTCCGATAGCTCCCAACAAGCTATCACTATCAAGTACCTTAAATCTCCAGATTTACAACACATCTGGGAATTTTGGTAACAGCTTGTATCCTTGAATACACGAACTTTTGCAGGATGAGAATATCTCTAGGTTTTGAATGTCATGTAGCTTCTCATAGTGGTTAATGTTTTAACCTTTTCAGGGTTTCCAAGCACGGTAGATCCGATAACCTTCCAAGGGAAGTGCAACCACAAATATTCAATATTAACAAAAAAATCCAGCCCGTCGAGGCCACGTTTCACCTAGACTCTTGTAGTCTGCAACATAAAAGCCCTCAAATTCTTTAAATTAGAAAGGTCTTGTTATCTTTCGATGGATGTGCAATCGGAGAGATCCTCCAATCTGACCAATAATCAACCTCTCAAGTTATGTGAATTTCAACTAGATTCCTGCAATCTGCAGCAAAGAATCCCTTTAGACAATTTGAACTCGAAAGGTCTGTTTATCTTTTAATGGATTGAAAGGTCTGTTAATCTTTTTAATGGACATGCATTTAAAGACATTAACCTTCCCAAAAATTCAGCTTGTTCAAGAATAGGTATATGCCTTCTACGAAGCACTGATGCTTTCCAAGAGCCTTCGTGTTGTGTCGGACACTTCGACATGTGTCTGACATTCTCCCGACACTCTCGGACACTCTTTGACACTTGGTTAACACATATCAGAAAATCAGACATCTGGTTAACTTTCCTCATACTTTTTGACACTTGAGTTGAAATTCCGACATACAAGTTTTCGACACGTGATTCCAATATCGAGGTCAATTTTAAAAATTTTCAATAAATGAGATGTCAAAATGTATATATGTGAAAAAATAAAACATAATAATAAAAATAATAAATGGGGAAAGAAGAAAAACTCCTTATGTTTTTCTCTTCTTCCGACATATCTAACCCGCGAGTTCGAATGTAAATTGCTTATTTTTTTCTTCAAGTTTTATGAATTATTGGAATAGAGTCGAATTTGTCAAATTAAAACAATGAATGCTACTAATAAATGGTGGATTAATGTTTTAGTATAAATTCATTCTAACCTTTTTTAATTATTTATTTATTTGTAAATTTGAATCAAATTAATTTGATTGAAATAATCATAAAAATGATAATTTATTATGTATATATGAAAATATATATTTAATATACAACGTGTCCTAACGTGTCAGAATTCTCTATTTTTTTAGAAACGACGTGTCGGGGTGTCATGTCGTGTCGTGTCGCACGTCGTATCGGTTCTACTTAGTCTGCTATCATTGTCGTTGTAACCTCTGCACAACCACCGTAAAACACCACCCCCATTAGTCAGTACTACCAATACCCTTCGGCTTCAACCACCAACAGTCTGCCATCACATGCACGCGGCATTGTACAAAGGCAAGTTCACAATCCAAATGCACCGAGAGCACGAAACTGGAATGGCACAGCCACCTAACTATTTTAAAAAATCACCCCGCCAAACATGACCCAGCGCAAAAAACAAAACCCACCCGCCACCGCATGAGAGCCGTCTCATTACATCCAAACCCTTCCACTAGACGGACAACAACGGCAGCTACTACCCCAACAAAACGTGAGACCGTACACAAGAGAGAAGCAAATATGAACCGAAACACTCAATCAAGAAGAGAATAAATCCGGACAGAGTACCACAAAAGCAAACACGCATCGAATTCAGCTAAGTGGCGGCGGTGTACCTTCAGCCAGCGAAGCGAAGGAGGGATGCCATTCGATTCCGTCATTGTTCAGCTGCCTCCTTCTTCGCTTGATTTTGTAGAGGTTTATGCGACTGCTGGAGTGCTCGTTACCTCTGGAGAATCTGGGCTCATTGCCTCATCAATTTGGAAGCACCAGAAACCCCAAGAATCCCCAAGCTTAAATCTGGTGGCTTTTCTTCGCCCAAAGGACTTGTAGCAAATAAATTCGGACACGGCCTTCTCTAAATTCAACCTTTTGGCACCGCTCAAATGACTCCATTTAATAGAAAGCTTGGATAGTCGGACGGGAAGCTTTGGAAGACATTCAAGAGGACGGAGATCGACAAGAGAGAGTTTCTCCAGAAGGGTTAGTTTGGAAAGAAATGGCAACGATGGAGTTGGGAAATCAATATGCAGAGCTATTAAGCCGGAGGGTGGTTCTGGTATTTCTCGAAGGAAGTCGCAACATCGAGCACCGAGATGTCGGAGAGAAGAGAGCTTCAAAATGCTCTCAGGCAAGCCCAAAATGCCCGATCCGTATAAAAGAAGCTCCTTTAGTGAAACCAGCTCGCCTATACTACTAGGCAGTCCTTTCAGATTGTTGCATCTCATTGCCCTCAACTCTTGGAGTTTCACCAGCATTCCAATGGTGCTAGGCAATTCTGTCACGAGAGTTTTATTAAGGTCCAAGATCCTCAAATTTTGTAGATTCCCAATGCTTTCTTGTAATTTTGTAATCGAAGTCCCTTCTAATTGTAGGTCGGTCAACAATGCCAACTCTCCAATCGAGTCGGGGATCTCTCTCAATGACTCGCATTCCACTAAGTTAAGGAGAGATAGAGATGCTAGGTTGCCTATGGATTTGGGTATGTGATCTAATATACTACTCTCAGCGGCATTAAGAGTTTTTAGTGCCTTCATAGAACCAATGGATTCAGGTAATTCTTTAATCCTTGTATGAGATAAGTCCAGCTTAGTTAATGACTCAGAGGAACCCATGGATTCGGGAAGTTGAGCAAGTTTATCATAACATTGAAGATCCCTTGATTCTTCCATTCTCCCTACTCCTACTGGTAGCTTCTTTAGTCTAGTACAAAGATGGACGTCCAAGGAGACAAGGGTCTTGATATACCATATAGAAGGATGAATTTCTTTTAGATTGCAACAGCTTTCAAGATTCAAAATCTCCAAGCTTTTGAAAGCAGACAAGTCGGGAGTTCTTCTCAAATTGTCACAAAATGAGAGGTTGAGAACTTTCAACTCAGTTGCCATCTGAAAGAAACAAAGGAAACTTTAGTGAAAGTGGACAATACCAATGTGATTTTCCACCATTCCTTCCTTTTCTTTTAAGAATCTTTAAAATTCCTAAAAAAATACCCATACTCCACTGCTCTTTCATGATTGTATTATTTAATTTTAAATGTTTTTTCTTCAGTAGTGTCAGGCTAGACCACCATATTGATTTGTTTAAGCATATTAATCGCAAAAAGAATGTTAGGGATGTACAAGTGCCAACCATTTTTATTTTCGGATAAAATTTGAAAAAGAAAATATATTCAATTTTTAAGAGCTATGGCGATGCTGTTCATTAGACATACACAAATTTTATTATCAAAGAGACACTCCAATAGCAAGAAACTAATAGTTTAATTATGAAAAACAATTTCTTAAAACTGACTTAAAAAAAGTTAAAGAATGTTGTATTCCAAAAAAATTTAATGCCATCAGAAGGATAGTTTTATTACTCTCATAACATTAATAACTTATATTTGTGTCAAACAACGACTTCCATAATCAACAACTACAATGAATAAATATTTCGTACAACAAGTCAAAGCAATCCATAAACTATATCCATTACTCTAAGATTTAAATGAATTCACAATTTTAGTATTTATGCACAATAGAAGTTACTCTGTGGGAGTTCTTTTTCTCCATGAAAGAAGATTGATGTAGAGATACGGCAAGAATCACTCAGAAGACATACTTTTGCATGGGAGAAATTAACTTAGCCATAAACCATCTAGATTAAAGTAAATCAGAATAGGTACAAGTATGTAATTATATTTTCAACAGATGTTAATTAATATAGTTAATTTCTTTTTTCTAGTATTGTCTGAGGTTAAGCATGACGGGTTGTTGAGTTTTATCAATAAAAAATAATTAAGGAGCATAAGCTTCCGATTATTTTTATTTTTTATTTTTTAGCTTCTAATTATTTAGGTAACTATAAATTCCTCTTATATTTAGATGAAAATCCTTAATCCGAGGAACATTAGCAAACCTTTCCATAAGTAAGAAAGAAGAACCTGGTGCTATTGGACCTTCGGTAACACGTTATCATTCATAAGAGATATATCTTCTCAATATCTTACCTTGAGTGGGCCCCATCCTCCCCAGTACTCTGTAATCTTACTAGTTGATACATTGAGCACGACTAATTTCTTCGGGTGAAAGTTGACCATTTCAAAATCCAAGGGACAAAACATCCATTCAAGCCATCTTAATTGAGGAAGTAAATTTTGGAAATCTCCAGTGAAATTCACACCACACACTTTGAGGAACCTCAAGTTGGTGAGTTCATTAAACTGTTCACCTCGGTAGCTTTCCCACTTGCCATAATAGTCAAGATGAAGGGCCTCAATCTCACTAGTGCCCTGCAATTACAAAACATTGTGGACCATAAGTTTTAATTGATGAAATGAGAATAACTGTATATAAAAAGATGGACTAATTTCAATTTCATATCATACTATCATAGTGTAGGCTTCTAACTCTCAACTTGGTGAAACAACAAGTTGTCATTGCATGTGGTTTATTTAATTAATGTAAATATGTGAAGCTCAAGAAGGTGTTTTCAAACTTTTCCTCTTCCAATTATGCCTTTTGCAGATTTATTCCTTTTGAATTACCAAAAATTGCATTTTTTTTTCAAATTACAATAGAAGGCCTTATGTACAAACTACTTCAAATATATCTATGAAAACTCATTGCTCTTTATATGTGAAACAACACAACCCTAACTCATATCATTTATATATGAAACAACATGACTCTTGAAGTCCAAGTACGTCTCTCAAACTTCTCATCAAAATACATTTCAAAATTAGAGAATCTGAATTGTGGAATCCCCTATATAATTCTGGTTTACCTTTTTTGCAATTCTCAATAGCAAAATGAAAACAAGAATGTCATCTCAAGAAGAATGCTCGTGTTTTACATTCCTTTGTTATCATGTGTTTCTTTAATGAGTATTTTTAAATTGCACATTCAAGAAAAATTGATTATATATCAACTTATATAAATGATCTTTACTCCTCTGTTTATTAGTACAGATGTTTGATGCAACATTTTCAATATATTGTTTATTTTGTTACAGTGAAATAGCATAAATTAATGAGATCTTGATTCCACAAGGATTAGGCATGAAGATTGATTAAATTAGATACTTAGGAAACTTAAGTCTTTTACATTGTATTTCGTTGTAAACCAAATATTTTGGGAACTCAACTTTTTTGTGTCAGGTGATGAATTGCACATTGAGCACAAATCATGAGAGTTATAAGACGGATTTGTTTGACAGTTTGAATATTTCTTTCAAAAGATTATTTTTTCAGATGAGATACTACTTATTTTTCCTTTCAAAATTTCTTGTATATCATCATGTTTTTATCAATAACTTCATAGATATCCTTATTTCAGTTCTAAGCAATGCTCTATTCAGTTGATTATATTTCCATTTGTGCAACAATATGCTCACCGAGATGCATCAATAGCATGTTTTTCACTTATCTCGATACTTCATTATATTGTGCATTCTCAATGTTTATACTTAGTATTTTTTAATTAAAGGTTTGCACATGCTTGTTTGATGCTTGCACAAATCATCCATTTGTTGTAATTGCTTCTAGTTGCATACCTTTTTAACTTTCATGCTAATAATGAAAATTAATCATGACACAAAATTCAAAATCATAATTTTCACATCACAATTGGAATGAACTGTTGCTTCAACTTCGCCCACATTTATAGATATTGCGCATATTAATCTCATTAATAAAATTGGATATGTCAATTTTTCAATCTTCCTTCATCAAATTTATCACTCGATAGCAATCTTCACATTTAGATCTAATAATAATAATAAAATTATTCTGACTTCAGTTTTACTACAAAGTAATAAAAGCTATCTCTAATTTTGCATTTAATCATATTAGAATGTAAGGATTTTATTAAATTATATTATGTGAATACACGGTTCTAAAACTTAAGTGATGATCTTTATTTAACAAATGTAGAATCAACATTATTTCTTTTCCTAAATATTACGTTGATATTACTACTTTGTGAGCATATGGCTGTGAATTTGTTTTTAGTTCTATTACTAATGATCATTCACTTATAAATTTCTAACAAAATTGTAAGTGTAAGGTTATTTTATCACTAAAATGTAACCTTTGATGATGCTCTATGAAAAAAGTCATATATTGTTAAAATATTAAAATCCAAGTTTAATTCAATATCATGTGTCAATTTTTAGTTAGTTCTTCGACATTAGAAATGTGACATCCTTATTTCAACCCGATTTTTCATAACAAAATGATCGTCGGACGAGAGCATCTTGAGGATCGATGAACCACGAGGGCATCAAAAAGAAAACTTTGGGGGTGAAAACTCGGTTTTTCATTGGTAAAACAAAAAAGTTCAAAAAAGTAAAAACGGGCCATGGACGAGAACCCAATGGGCCTAAGCCCAAGTGGGCAGCCCAAGGCCCACATACCCAAGGGGTGGGTGGCCAAGGGAGACCCATGGGCCCTTCAAGCCCTCTTTTGGCAAGATCTTGGCATTTAATGCACCCAAGTACATGATAGTGCATGAATAGTGCACAATATTGGTGAATTGACCGAAATGCCCTTCCATTGATAAAGGACGAAAGGGCAAAATGGGAAGTTGGACGTGAAGGGGCGGCACAAGCATGTTGGGCGGCCGAGAAGAAGCTTGAAGACCATTCTAGACTAGCCTAGCCTAGCCTAGTCTAACCCTTACCCAATCACTTGAGTGCAAATCCTCTCATTAATGCAAGAATTTTTCTTCTTGAGCAAGCATTCTTGATTGATTATTGAGAGTCCAAGAAGATATGGATTTTATGTGCATTAATGGGTAAGATTTCTCTTTGTCTCTCTCCTCCTTCATTGCTGGCCACTCGTCCCCTCACCCTCATTCTCTCTCATTTCCTCACCTGTTTGATTTCAAGCTCTTTGCCTCTCTCCCCTCACCACCACCGAACCCCCATAGCCATCGTCATCTTCATCTCAAGCTTTTCTCTTCATTTTTCCTCTTGTTTTTACCTCACCGGCGACCGTCCCTTGCACCTCAACGCCGCACCTACCTCCACATGTCGTTTCCATCGCCGTAGCCAAGCTTTCAATCTAAGAAGGCTGCTGTCCAGCCCTCACAGCAACCCCTTCTCGCTCATTTCTTCTTCGATTTGGTCCCCCACGAAGCCTGGAGGCCGTGCTGATGCTGAACCGCCATCGGACCGCCACTGTGCCACTGCCGGACCACCGAACAGCCACCGTCTAGCCCCCACACGCCTTGAAGAGGCGTAAACAGCAGCCTCGGTCACTGTCCAGCTTTGTCGCACCACCCCCAACATTTTGCGAAGCTTGGATTAGTTTGTGAGTGGCTTTCTAGCCTTTGATTAGGGCTTTCATTGTACTTAGGGTGTAGTTTAGGGCTTGTTTAGGGTTAAATGATGATTTATTGATGTGATAAGTGGATGTTGTGTGATAAGTGATTATTGGGCTTAGATAGGTTATCGAATGTCTACTGATAGGTTATCGGGTTTCAAAGCAATAGGTTATCAGATTTTAGGTGATAAATTATCGAGCCTAGGACAATAAGTTCTCATGTTAGGACAATAGGTTATCAGAATTTTAATAATAAGTTATTGGGTTTTGACGATAGGTTCTCATGTTTAGGGCAATAAGCGATCGGGTAATGATAAGTGAAATTGATATATTGTTTTATTATGCCATAAAAGGATAAAATACTATTATGTGATATAGGCTTATACGGAGTACGAATTATATATTAAATGTGCTATATGTGTTATGTGTTGTACGTGTTTGATGTATTTACGTGATATGTACATTATATTAATTGAAGGATGAACTATGAGATGGGGTATGATGGCATGTGGAAAAATGATTTTGAAATATTATGATGACTATATTCTATTCTTATAAGTGATCCACATGCCATGGGTTTATGAATTAAATGGTGCATTTATATATAATATAGTATGATGCACGTGTGTAGCATTAAGCTTTTGGCAAGTGACATGGCATATTGCATGAGTATCACGTGCATTAATGAGAAAGATATGAAAAGAATTATGTGATGGCATCCCTGTGTGATCACCTAAGACCCTGATGTGTTTTACGCGGGACAATGCCCAATTAAGTTCGGATGCCCCCAAGTCAACGGGATGTTGTTCACGGATGGATTTCGGAACGAAGCTCCTTACAAGAATAACCGTCTTGATGCGTTCACGCGGTACGATGCCGTACTCGATGAGATTCGTATGTGTTCAGGTCTGGATTATTGCACGGCATACGTGTGTGATTTAATTATATTGTGCATTCGTATGTTTGGCTCAGGAGCATGAAAAGTATGATGGAATTTGCTTATGTGTTTATATTGACAGCCTTGAGTAATAGGTTTGCTTTGATGTGAATAGTTAGGGTAAAACGAGAGGAGCTTTTTTATGTTTTCACCATTGATAGAAAATTGCATGTTTAGGGAGCTTCCAAGGTGAACGGCTTCCCTACGTAAGGTCTAGGAAGTTCACTCATTGAGTTTATCTCATATTTGTTTGTTGAATATTTATAGGCTTTAGGAATGGTTGAGCCGTTTTGTCAGATATAGTTTGGCCTGCCTGTTGAGCACAATCAGGAGGTGACAAAGTATCCTATACTAGGAGGGGTCGACACGCATTACACGCGTTACATCATGACCATCTAGGTCAACAAAGGTCTACCTAATCTCGTCCCTCACTGATTCGTGGCCTAGTATTTTGGGCTAGGCAATGAGAGCCATGGTCCCATCTACAGCTTCGACGGTTCGTCAGATGTTAGAGGCTCAAGGGGAGGCATCAGCAAGGATGCCAAGGATGGGGACATTCCCGATGGGGAAGTGTTCGACCCTGAGCTCGACCCCGAGTTGATCACCGAGCCAAAGCCATGAATCTTGGAGGCCATTGAGGCTTAGGTAGTAGTGGGGTTGATGATACTTTTTGAACCACCCTCGTAGTATTAGAGGTGTTAGGTGTATTCCGGGCCCTTTTTGTAGAATGTCGTGGGAACATAATGAAGCGTATCGGATGTGATGAAACTAGTTGTTTAACTTCTAATTATGACATGTATGAAACGTTGGCTTATGACGCATATATATGATTATGTTTTTGACTATCCCTGTCTATTGAATGGTTGAAGATTTATTTATGCTTTGGCTTGTGTAATTTATCATTGTCGTGAATTGGGTTGGCAATGTCTCCTAGGGATGTCGTAAGCAAATGACCAAAAGGGAAAATACGTCAAGCGTAGGTTGTCACGTAGCTGTAGTGGGTCGGGGCGTGACAAGAAAGTTTGTTATTATATCATTGAAGATGTACGTTTGGTAATATATGTTTTGTTGAAAATACATGGTTCTCAAGTTACATTTTAAAAACATTGCGAAAACATATCATTGCAAATACATATTCTTATATAAGTATAATATAACATTGTAAATAAATCTATAATTTCACCACTAGAAATTCTTGTATGCACTTCTAATGGAAATTGTGATCTAGGTGTTAACTTTCAATTATATTTTTATATACATAGATACAGTATTCACTATTCTTCTATAAATTTTTTGTGATTATGAATAGTTTTGGCTAATTTTCATTATTCTTCTAAAACGAAGTCATTTAGTTTTGGGGTCTTTATTCT
This sequence comes from Eucalyptus tenuipes, assembly GCA_014182365.1. Taxonomy (NCBI): domain Eukaryota; kingdom Viridiplantae; phylum Streptophyta; class Magnoliopsida; order Myrtales; family Myrtaceae; genus Eucalyptus; species Eucalyptus tenuipes. The sequence continues at coordinate 13,962,203 of CM024539.1, read as the reverse complement.
TGACCATGCACTACTTTTTTTAATGTTTGTTGTCAATATTTTATTTATTTCATCAAAATAGTACATTTTTTATAAAACTTTTATCCATATTCTCATAAATGAACCCTTCTATTCAAAATGGTCCATTTAAATATGCATACATTTCACATGATATGTTAAACTCCTTTTTCTATGCAATTCGTTTTTTATTCTACTTACGATTCTTTTCTTTCTCGAATATGAGATGGAAGAGTTTGATCCATTAGTGTTGTTTACTTTAATATTGAATGAAAATACATTTTCTCTTCGAAATATGACTTTTCAAATTTATTACATTATAAATATGTTGATGAATAGTACCTTTCTAGGAAGTAATACATTTAGACCAGAATTTATCTTGCATTTTGAATGGTGTAGTTTCTAGATGACTTTTTTTTTTTTCAATTGTACATACGTAATGTTTGGTCCCTTTCTTTCTTTGCTCATACTCATATTAGTTAATGTTTATTCGCTACTTTTATATTTGCATTAACAGATACTTCGTTTTGAAAACATAAGTTTGAATAGACACATTTCTTTATATTATACATGTTGTTAATGAAACAAAACCATGTGATAACTTTTATGCTAACTTAAACCAATCAACATATAGCTGCTATAGTTTTATGACATCTCAACATAATAGCGATTATATTGAAGCCTTATCATACAGGTGGTGTAAGTTGTTGACTACCTCTCTATACTTTTGCTGGTTCATTGAACTTGAGAAGAATAGGGAAGATTGGGATCTTGAGGCAAGAGTGTGTAGCAGAAGTTAAAAGTATTTTCAGTGTTTAAAAACTAATTAAAATAATTATAGCTCTATTGTTCCGTTTATCATAAAAGTTTAACTTTTTTCTTCTAAGATCTTATTTTAATCCTTAGACCTCACCAAACAATATAACATATATATTTTGTAGCAATGGGAACAATTTATGGATTTATCTTTCATTATATGCAACGGGCTAATATTTAATAAATAAATAATATTAAGTTCATACTTGTTAAGTTATAGATCAATATCATATTGGACTCATATTTGACAAATATATAATATTGAAAGGTCAATAAAAAAAGATATCCATCATTACAAAAAAATTATATTACATGTTTTAGAAATAAATTATACAATCAAATTAACTGTCATAGAAGAAACTAGTACATGTTTAGAGGAATCTATCAAATGAATGCATATATTTCAACAATAAGTATGATGCAATGTAGCAACGCCTCTTGTGATTGCGAAGTTGTATAGTTACCCATTGTGACTAAGAAATATCCATCATCACAAAATAATTATTTAACAAGCTTTACAAAAAATGAATATAATAAAATTTCCATTATAGAAGGAAAAAGAACATCTGTTTAGACGGATCTTTTACATGATAACATATATTTCTACAATAAGTATAATGAAATGCATAATAAGTGATGGCTATTATGATTAAAAAGTTCTATGGATACTCCTTATGAGAAAATCTGTTGTTGCATTTCATAAGCAGATCATATTAACAAATCGATAAAAAAAAAAACTATGTAACATGATAGCTTATATTTAACAAATAAATGATGTATTAAATTTGAGCTGTAATATGCTCATTATTAGGTTGAACGATATAGAAATATCTATTATAACATGGTAGCTAATGCTTGAGGAATTAAAAAATCGACAGAACAATTATATAACATGAAAGCCTACATTTAACAAATGAATGTTATTTAGAAAATAATAGACAACGTCGCAAAACTACAAAAAAAGAATGAATAACAAATTTACAAAAGTAAATTACACATTATTATGAAAAGTCTATAGAATGAAAATAATATATGATTGGAGGAAATATGAAAGCTGTGGGTATCAAATGGACGATGTTAACTAATGGTTGATGATAAAGGACTCGATTGCGCCAATTGTGAAAGATAAAGGACTACATTAAGCAAAGAAAAAAAAGATAGGGGACTAAATCGCACAAACAATAACACTTAGAGGACTATATGTGTACTTAACTTAGCTTGAAAAATATAAGAGGCAGAATAGCTAATTGTCACAAATGAATGGAGTTATCGTTTATTATAGCAAGCAACTCATGAGATGTCAATACTAGGTAAAAGAAAGAAAGAAAGAAACGACCTCACAAGAAATTAACAAAAGAATACAAACATAAAAAATACGCATCAAACGTAAATGTGGGAAAAGCATGGCCCAACAACTTGTAGATGTTGTGTTTTCTCTGAAAGAGCTCTATCAAATATTATGTTTCTGTTGTTGTTGCATTGAAGTTAGCAAAGGAGAGTGTCCTCAACAAAATACTATGAGATAAAGATATATATTGATCATCAATAATCAAGAAATTGCTCCTCAGTTATGTCCTTGAATCAGGCAAGAACATCTATTAATTAGAAGAATTCATTTACTAATAGATGCCCCAAGTTTTGACGCATCAATTTTTCTCTCAAAGAATATAGAGAAGATGGACTCAACATTCACCAACTATGAGACAAGTAGAGAAAACTCTTACCTTGTTGCTTGCAAGCACATCTTCGACTTTCTCACTAATCCATAATCTGCTACGCTTTTGAGGCTTCTTTTGATTTTCTTGACGAACTATTTCCCTTCCAAGATCTCTCAATTGATCGTGCATCATTAGCTTGCCGTGTTCATCAACTTTAATGAGGGACATAAGACTCAATACTTCAATCCCCCTCCCTGGGAAAAAGTCACAAGCATCCCACATATAAATGGGATTTTGTTTAGATGCTCCAATAAAAAAGCATGCAATATCCAAAAAAATCTGTTGCTCCTCATAATCTAATGCTTCGTAACTTATCCTCAACCTCTCTTGCACTTTTTTTTCTGGCACTTTCTTTAATTTCTTAGATGTATCTTTCCATGCTTCCTTTGTCTTTCCACATAAGAATGAGCCTATAACTTCAAGAGCTAAAGGAAGTCCCCCAGTAATAGATACAACATCATAAGAGATATCCTCATAACCACTCAGAGGAAAATCTTTTCGAAAAGCATGTCTACTAAATAAAATCAATGATTGATCGGAAGGCAACTCATTGAGTTTATAAATGTGATTAGCCCTAGCCTTGTCAAGAATACTCTTGTCTCTAGTTGTGATGATGACTATACTTCCTACTTCAAACCAACTACCATCTCCAACCAAAGCATTCAAGTGAGTATAATCATCTATATCATCAAGAAGAGTGAGGACTTTTTTACTTGCAAATCGAGATTTGAGGACACTGATTCCGTCATCGACATTAGACACCTCACACAAACTTCCTATTATGTCAAAAATGAGCTGCTTTTGTAGGAATGTAATACCCTGACGCTGAAATGTTTCTCGAACATTTGCCACAAAGCTGCGATTCTCAAAACGACTAGATAGTTGGTTGTATAATATCTTTGCAAGAGTTGTTTTACCGATACCGCCCATTCCATAAATTCCAATAAACCATGTACCATTGAATCTAGCATCTATTTGGCTCATAATCTGTTCCACACGATCATCAGTTCCCACCAACTGTTTTGGAACATCTAGCTGAAAAAGTCTTTTTAACTCACTCATAACTCTTCTAACGACCATTTTGACTAATCCTGCCTCGTGCCTGACAAATAACAACATACAATTTCAATATATGATTGCAATGTTTATATGCCTTTTCAAGTAAGATCTGTTTGTGAAAAACTAAACAGTGTTTTGGTGGAGAATAATGTACCCCTTATCAATTTTATCGGATTCCCATCCTTTTAAAAGACTAACTTCTTTGAGTGCATCTTCCCATTCCTTCACAACCATTTGGTTCAAGTTCTTTTTATGTGCATTGATGGCATCTCCAAATCTCTCTCTAAGATATTGCACCTGTGAGGGTTCCACTTTGTAAAATATGGGCAACACTACTTGTCCTCTGCTTCTCCTGCAATTCAACATCTGAGCCAGCTCTTGAAGGCACCATTTGCTGAAAGCGTAGTCCTTAGATATAATGGGGATTGAGATCTTAGATTGTGTAATACTGCAAAGAAGCTCCAAACCAATCTCCTCACCAATACGGAGTTCATTGTCATCTTTGAACACGAGAATTCCTGCATCAACAAGGCTAGTATAGAGATAATCGGTAAAGCCTTGGCGAGTGTCTTTCCCTCTAAAGCTCAAGAAAACTTCATAGTCATTTCCTTTCAGCCTTTTGGTTCCACCTCCATTATCATCTACATGCGGAGAGGTCACCGAGGAAGATGCCCCGTATAGCAGATCTTCTGAATGACTGGGTTCTTTTATTTTCATCTTGAGATAGATGGAGCGGAGCCTCAAAAGAAGAGGAATATGGAAGCCCAGATCTGGGAATTGCAGAAATGTCTCTGGAACTCAATTGAGAGCTACATTCAAAGAAAAAATAAAAGCTCTTCTGCAACTAATCAGAAGAAAATGGAGCGATCAAAACAAGAAAGAGAGGAGGAGAAGAGCAAGTAGTCGCCAATTAAGTAAGGAGTGCTCAAATAGCGCAATCCACACACTGCTGTGATCTCCACCGACTCTCACCTTTGACGTTGGATTACCCACACGCAACGCTCTTTATCGTGCGTGCTTGAACGATGCTGAGTTCTGGCCATCCAAGGATCCAAGACTTTATATTCAAATAAGAAAAGTTTATTATTTTCAATCAGCAATCTAATTTTTTCTTAAGGAGGTTGCTCTAAAATGATAAATCACTAAGTAAATCTATGCCACTTTCATAGAAAAATCCTATTGTATCTCTCTCTCTCATAAAAAACTAAAAAAGTGAAACATTGACAAGAGCTTTTCAAGTACATGTTTAGAAAGATCCGATTATGTGAATCGCATAAGGTCTCCATATTTTTCAATGGTCAAGATAAACTAACATAGGTCTCCATATTTTTCAATGGTCAAGATAAACTAATATTTTGTTTTGCCAAAAAATCAACAAAATTAGCGTGCAAGCAAAGTCGTGCATTTGATTACTCTTCTTTTCTATCCCGCGAAAATCACGGCGTACATGAACAGCAACTCAGAAAGAAAAGGAAGGAAAAAAGAAAGAAAGATCGATTTGATGACTAGTAAAAAATATGAGGAAGATGGGGCCACTTCTGGTCTGGCATGTTTGTGCATAACAATTTTGCCATGTCCTCGTCAGCCATTTGATGTAGGCATTTTAATGTTAGCTGTCCTTTTGAATTGCGTTAAGCTGTGCAATCAAAACTTTGTCAGAGTAAACCATTGGATTGATATTGATGAAATTGCTATGTTCAAGGCCACTGGCTCGTAGCAAAGGCCGGAAGATGAGGAAAACCTTTACGGTGTCCCTATTGTAACGTTACAACATTACGATACATCAGCTAAGTAAGTAGAAGAACATCATAATAGCATATTCTATGACGTTGTCGTATTCAAGGACAAAAGTGGTGTGAAACAGAAGTCTGCAACGAAAGTTTTTCAAAAGATGAATGGAATCAACACTGATGGAAGTTTCATAGGAAAAAGATGAGCCGAGTAAGGCATGAGACGAGTGGCATTTGTCGCCTGACTTGTGTTATTTAACTCACCCACTTTGATGACCAAAAAATAGCCTTAATCCTGCTTTTTTATCAACGGGAAAACAAAAACAATAAAGTGAGAGCATTTGCACTTCTGATGGACCTCCAAATGATTGTGTTCCTCGGTGCGTTGGAAATTGGAATCTAAAAGAAAACCAAATATATTTGTACACCTCTCTAATAAAAAAAAAGTTTATTCTTTTTTACCCAAATGATGAAAGAATAAGTGAGAGATATATGATTTGTCAAATAATATAAAATGTGATACGAAAGTTAAATCTATTTTGGGTCTCATACTAACTATGTTTACAAAAATTGTAGGTTTATTTTAGAAATTAGAATCACCTGTTCTAATATCATGAAAAGTTAGAGCCATCTGCGCATAGTCCAAAGGACTAAAAACTTAATGGGTTTATTAGATTTGCTGCTTATGTCATGTGCCTTCGAGTGGCCATCCTCTACAATGGTGCATATGAGTCTCAAAAAGTTATCATATGTTCGCCCTCGTTGTAATTGCACCCACTAAAACTAAAAATGGTTCGAAAAAATTATTCGAATTTTCATCCTCACTATATTTGACTGATATGGAGAATTTTCAAAAGAAAATATGGAAAAAAATCATTTTCACTTTTTGGCTTCAAGAATAAAATGCATAATTTCTGTTTTCACCATTTTCATTCTTGTTAAAGCGGCTCTCCATAGGATGCTTTTATGTAACTTCTTCCTTTTCATATTCATTCACTTTGGACACAAATTTATAATTTAATGGAGTATTTCCGTGACTTTTGAAGGTTGAAGCTTTTTCTAAAGCTAAATGGATTTTTCATTGTCAATTCGCAGCTCCAGGAAGCTTCAAAGGAATTTCCTGTTCAAGATTTTCTTTTCATTGTCCTTTTTCCTTTTCAATGCGCAGCTCTAGGAAGCTCCCAGAACTTTCCTTTTCAAAATATTTCATTGTCAATGCGTAGCTCTAGGAAGCTTTAGAGAATTTTCCTGTTCATTGTCCTTTATTCTTTCCAATCCGGAGCTCCAAGGAGCTTCAAAGAAATTTCTTGTTCAAGGTTTTCTTTTCATTGTCCTTTATGATGGAAGACAAGTTAGTTAAGAAATTCTAATGCTATTAAATAATAATGATCGCTATATGAATTCCCTTTAATTATCCGAGAAGAAAAACAAATTTTTAATGGACTTTAGTAATTTCCCACTTGCCAACGTGATTATCCAGAAAGAATTGTTTCAAAAGATTCATTTTGTTGGGTGAGATAAAAAAAAATTTCATTGCTTTTATTAGCAAACACAATATATAAATTGACATATTGAGAATGGGATATATATTATAAAAATGGACTCTTGGAGTGACAAAACATACTACGGGGAGACACTTAAATGCCAAAAGTTAGCAAAGTGACACTTAAGTGCCAAAATCGGAGTAAAATAGATCAATTAAGTGCTAACGGCAAAAAAATTCGGCCAAATTGCATACATAGCATTTTCCGACAACATGATTTACTAAGGTGGCATTTATAAATATATATATTTAAAAAGCACACGTGGACAATAAAAACGACGTTGTCCCATCCACACTGACTTCGGCGACCTAAACAATGTCGTTTTTCTTTGGTGCTAAGCGACGTCATTTAGTAATTTTTAGGCTTACACCAGATTAGATCTGGCCATCATCGCTCCTCTCCGTTCACATTCATGCTCACACTGACACCCTTCTCTCCGTCGCCATTCATGGTCACCGTTCATGCTCACTAAGGTCGGTCATTGCTCGTCGTCGCAGCTCGCTGTTGTTGCTCACCAAAGTTTGTCCTCTTCTCCCCCTCCCCTATGGTGAAATAAGGGTTTAGACTCATCTATTAAGGCTCCGATGGGAAATTTGGGGCTCGGTTGGGAAATGTGGGGGTTGGCCGAAAAATTTAGGGCTCGAATGGTACTCTAATGTGCAATTTAGGGTTCAGATGTGGTGCTCGAACCCTAATCGAGGTTTGGATCGGCAATTTAAGGGTCAGCCTCAAAATGTAGAGCTTAGCGAGGGGAAAAGTAGGGCTCCTATGCTACTATGATTGTGATTTAAGGCTCAAATGTGGTATTGTAATGTGCGAGGGCAATCTCTAGGGGTCGGATGTGAAATGTGATGTGCGAGGACAATTTTTAAGGTTCAAAATGGTTGTTATGGGGACCTCTGGTCATTTTTTAAAACGAAAGTGTTGAAATGGGTGTCGTGGGGACCTGCGCTTGTCATAGGGACCTTTGTTTATTGGTCAATATTTTAAGGGAAGGCAAGATAATCAAAGAGATTGTCGTGGGGGCATCTTGTCAGTGAGGGGACCTCTGTTAGTTGTGGGGGACATCTTTCCAATGAGTAGTTTGACCTATGTATCTCTTCCATTTTCTTTAATAAAGTCTATGAGAGTGTAAAGACCTCCATGTGCAATTGTCTATTGTCCTTTGTCGATGTGGTCTCAAAAGTTAATTACTTTTTTTTTTCCTTGGTTGCATAAATGGATTATGACAATGATTATGTTGTTATCATTATTTGCTACAGTGGAAATTTTGCGATTGGGGAGGATGAGCGGAAGTATGAGGGGGGAAATGATGGCACTATATTTGTCGATATTAAAAAAACATATTATATTGGATTTGTTAGGGATATAATGACGTATTTGCCATGTAAAGTACTGAAGTTGTTGTATTGTGTCCCTAGAAAGGGCTTGAGAGATGGTTTGAGAAGCTTAGAAGATGATAATGGTTTTAGGATGTCCAACACCATTATCTTCACGGTGAAAAGGTGAAAGTATGCATTGAGTACAATAGTGACACAAAGGACGAAGATGATAACAGAGAGAGAGCACCCAAGTAGGTGAAGAGGGAGATGGTATTCAAGCTAGTACTGAGATTAAGAATGAAGGAAAGCATGATAGACAGGATGGGGAGGAGAGGGGCATAGATCCGCAAAGTAATAATGACATAGGTGATATAACAATCACTGAATTAAATTGGGAAGTAATTGAATATAGTGATGATGGCGATGAAGGGTTGCCTATTGAAAATTTCTTAAGTAATGACGACGACAATGAACTTGCATAGTCAAGGAAAAAACAAATTGAGTTTTTGGTAGATAGGTTTGTAGCTTTGTAGGTAACTAATAAGTTGTAAAATAGGGCCGAAGGAGTTGGAGATGCTAGTATTGCTACCGAGGAGAGTGATTATGAAGAAAGCGTCGAGAATGCTACTTCTCAGGATGAGCTTGAAAATTATCAAGGAGCTATGCGTAAAAGGAAAAGTAAGTTTCCTTCCTATGATCTATCTGTTGCTTCCCCTACTTTATCAGTAAGTATGAAATTCCAAGATGCGAAATAATTTATGGAAGTTATGCTGAAAAACTCCATTGATCTACAAAGGAATATTGACTTCATTAGAAACACTAAAACCCTTTTAAGAACTAGAAATTCGCTGCAAAAGTGTCTATGGAAGATATATGGCGTGTTTGTTAGGAGGAATGGGTCCATCTAGATTAGGGCCTACCAAAAGGAACATACTTGCTCCATTAATTTTGAAAATAAAAGGGTAATAAGTGCATGGTTGTCCAAGCACTTCTTCGATCTGATCAAGCTGATGACCGAGATGAAGAGTACTAAGTTCAGGATGCTGGTGAAGGAGCATAGTGCAAAAGATCGAAGCAAAAGGTGACGAGGATACTCATTGGTTAGTACAACAAGGAATATGGGTAGATGTGGGATTATGCTTGGAAGTATAGGCTACAAAACGCTTCAAGTAGAATATATGTAGAGGTCGTGGAGATATCACTTGCTAATAGTGAGACCAAGTTTGATAAGTTCTATGCGTGCTTCGATACGTGCAGACGTAGATTTTCATCTTGTTGTAGATGGACTATAGGATTAGACAACTATTTCTTGAGGGGCTTGTACAAGGGGAGAATTGCTAATTGCAATTGGAAGAGATACGAATAATCAAATATTTCCACTGACTTGGGCTATTGTGAGGGTAGAGAACAAGGACAATTGATGTTAGTTCCTAAAAATCTAATGAATGACCTAGAGATAACAAATGGGGAAGAATGGACGTTCATGAGTGACCAATAAAAGGCAATGTTGTGAGGTTCAGAATTTTCTCTATAGTTTATGATATTTAGGATATATAATTAGTATAGTAACTGTCAGCAAGAATCGATACACTCCTGAATACGTTTTGAAGAATTTTCAAACATTGATTTTTTACTAAATTAATGTTTCCTTATTGTTCTATATCTTTTGTTGATAATTTTAGTGGTATTAAAATAATTTTCTGATTTACCGACGTTTCAAATGAATACCGATTTCTTTGATTATTTATTGCAATATAATGTATTTGTCTAAATGAACATAATATCTCCATTTTTTATTAAACCATGCCATTTGTCACCGTGACAACTTAGACAAATGTCTTCATCTCCACCACTTTAATCCACATGTCTAAATTAAATCCTTTGAATTTATCTATATGACCTCATGCATGACATAATATTAACCCTAATTTTTTTTTGTCTACATTTAACCATAGTTAATTGGCAATATTACCTTTAACGAAGGCTAATAAATGTTACTTCAAGCAACTCTTAAATGTAGAGAATAACTTTGGAAGAAATAGATAAATGCCTTATTTCCCTTACCTCCTTGAACTTGCACCTCCATCTTCTTCACTTCTTCAAGTTCAAGTTTTATTCACTTTCTCTTTCAAGATAAGGCTCACACCCTCACTTTCAATTTAGTGTCTTACAAGGTATCTTCATGGATTTCCTTTTATTTTTATCAAATGAGTTTTGTTATTTTCTAAAGAATGGCACTTGTTAAATTAATAATTATTTTGATTTCAAGGTGAGTAAGGCTTTGTTTGTTGAAGATTTTACTCAAGGTAAGTGAAAACCCTAAGGACTAAGTTAGAATGGTCTACTTAGTACTCTTAAGCTTGGTTGATTGATTGTTTGTTTATTTACTATAAATTTTACTCTATATGTGTGTAAGTTGCCATGGTTAATTGTTGAGCTATGGTGATTGTCGGATTTGTATTAAAAGGCTTTCCTCATGCCTAGAATGTGTTTGAAGAAAATCCAAATGGTTTTATTGCACCTTAAGTGGGAAAAGTGTGAAAATGGTAAAACTAGGCATAAGAAGGGGTGTTTTGGTGAAGTTTTGACAAAATATGGGATAATTTCGAAATTTCGATAATGGAGCTAAGGCTGTGAACAGGTTTATTTTATGATTTTTAGTTTTAATAAGTAGGTTTCTAAGTAAGAATTAACAAGGGAAATCAAACCGATTCAAAAAAGTGATTTTAGAAGCTTTAGGGGCAAATTTGTAATTTCACCAAGATGAGGGACGAATCTGCAAAAAATGAAACTTCTGGGGACTGTTCACAGCTTGTGAAATCTTATTATGATAGGTAGTAAAGTTATTTTCAGAGTTAATTGTTTAATTTAGATGAAGTGTAAATTATGCAAAAATTAGAACTAGTTGTACTAATAAATCAAAAGTGGGTTGTTTAATAGTTTCGTAAAATATGTGATGTGTCTATAGTATAAAAAAAATGGTTAATACCTTGAAAAACCCCAAACTGGTACACTTGTGACAAATTTACCCCAAACTATTTTTTTAATCATGAAAACCCTAAACTGGTACACCTATGACAAATTTACCCCGACTAACTATAAAAAACCCTAAACTGGTACATTTACAAATTTACAAATTTATTTATTCCCAAAAAAACCCCAATTTATTTACCCCAAACTAAAAAAAAACCCCAAACGGGTAAATTTGTGACTAATATACCCTCCACTAAATTAGATTAATACCACAAAAAAATCACAAAAATTGTAAATGTGACAAACAGTGTAAAATCCCAAATTGGTATACCGGTCAATTGTCATGTGTCATTTAACTTTATAATTTAACAAGAAAATTTAACTAAAACTAACAGAGGGTAAATTTGTCACAAGTGTACCATTTTAGGGTAAATTTATCAAAGATATACCAGTTGGGGGTTTTTGGTGGTCAAAAAAATAGTTTGGGATAGATTTGTCACAAGTGTACCAATTTGGGGTTTTTTAGGTATTAACCCTAAAAAAATGTTAGTATGTCTTAGATAACAAAAAGTATATCTTTTAGTTATAATTTAATTAATATGACTTAGTTGGTTGAAAATAAAAAATTATGGGTAAATTTATAAAATGAGAATTTTACTAGGGCAATAGTCTAGTTTTTAAGAATTTGGAATTATAGAAAATACTTCTTAATTTTCGTGGAAAAAATGAGCTTAATCAAGGGTGATTTTATTATAAAAATGTAAATTTATGAGTTTCTTTTAATTATTGGAATAATAGAGTATATTGCTAAATGGACATCAAGAATTAATAAACTAGTAAAAGTTCTCTACCAAATGATTATGGATTAGTGAAAAGAAGAAGAATATTTAATTGTTAAAGTGTACGTAATTAATCGATTCTCATGGTTATATGAAAATGCAAAGAGAGTAATGTGTTGAAAAGAAGAAGAACATTTAATTGAAAAGAAGAAGAATATTTAATTGTTAAAGTGTACGTAATTAATCGATTCTCATGGTTATATGAAAATGCAAAGAGAGTAATATGTTGTCACTTGCAATTGTGGACACTGAAAAGTATGTGGCACTTATTATGTTACGATTAATTATGTATGTCTTTGATATTACATGATTAAGACCTTTGTCACGGCCTATTCGTCACGGAGCGAATTCCCTTGTATGAGTATATATGAGACTTTGAAGTCAACCAAATGTTCTATCGTATGAGACGGTTCTATACAAGGTTGAGATGACATGAAATTTTATGATGACATGACTTGTGTAGTTATGGTATGACATGGCTTGTGAAGCCATGGTATGATATTAATAAATAGCTATCATCATGCAGATGTACAGTGATGTATTAATCCTCACTAATGTAGAGGACACCCGTGATTGATAGGCCGAGGCGTGGCCAATGGGTATGTATAATTCCGTCCCCCATGAGTTGGTAGTGACGATGCCTCGTTAGTTGAGATGCCTCGTGAATTGAGATGGTCTTAGCCAGTGACGAATGAGTTCATATGTGTAAGATAATGAGATGTTGTGGTACTTGTATACATTTTTTATATCCGTTTGCTCATGTGTGATCGATCTCACGCAATATTATGATTTCCTCATTGATATGTCACGATATGAAAAATTGTACATTTATTCTTGCACTCGTAATGCATGGTTGTTCTATATTGCCTTAAATTCACGATTTTTGTTGATACCAAATGGAATGATAGGTAGATCTCCTATCTTCAACTTAAGAATTTCATTTACTAAGTCTCAGCTTATTCATTTATTTATTTTTCGAACCTGTAGCATAGCTCTTATGCCACTGCCGCTTTTTGGAGCTCCATCTCACATTGAGTATAGTTATGAAGAAGTGGTATTGCCTTGTACGATTCTTATGTATGTTAAGTGTAAAACAACAGTCTAGGTCGACGTGGGACTTGCTGAGTGGGTTCCACATCAGTATATAGCTTGGTACAGGATCTTTCATGGCGATTGGTTGAGACCGCTTAGAGGATTTGATAGTCTTGCCGACTACATTTCCGATGGACCATTGATGGGGGAGATCATCGATCCTTACATTTTAGCTTTAGTGTTGTATATGCAGGTTTTTGGGTATAGGAGGATAAAGATAAAGTTAGGCGATCCTACTTCTTCCCAGGTCTTTTAGTATTTTGTGTATTGTTTGTCATACTATTATGAGTTGTAAATATGAAGTTAATATAATGAAATATTATGTGTAATATTTAACTTGTGCGATGATCTTTTTGTATGTTGTATGGTGTTGTATTTGTAATGCTTCCGACTACATTTCCGATGGACCATTGATGGGGGAGGTCATCGATCCTTACATTTTAGCTTTAGTGTTGTATATGCAGGTTTTTGGGTATAGGAGGATAAAGATAAAGTTATACTTCTTCCCAGGTCTTTTGGTATTTTGTGTATTGTTTGTCATACTATTATGAGTTGTAAATATGAAGTTAATATAATGAAATATTATGTGTAATATTTAACTTGTGCGATGATCTTTTTGTATGTTGTATGGTGTTGTATTTGTAATGCTTCCGCTTGCTATTAAAGAAAAAGAAATCAAAAAGTACACGTGTCGCGCATGGCGTTCTGGGACATCACAGCCTGTTTGGTATCAAAGCATGTTTACCCATGAAGTGATAATGTGTGCTTAGTGGTTGGAGTAGTAAAGTAGACCGTGCGATTATAAAAGACCAAATGCATGTGTTTGCCCTTGACTGGTTGTGTGGTACAAGTAATATTTATTAGTAATTAGTTAGCTACTAAAATAATATTGTAGGTATTGTAAGACAAGATGAGCTCTGGTAGTAACTCGGAGGAAGATCCTCGAATGGAGGGAATCCTTCTAGCACTTGCAAATGTTGAAAGTTTGATGGAAAAGCAGGCTTTACAGCAAGCTGCCTCTAGTTCGGGGAATGGCGAACACCATTTACAAGATTTGATTGAACAATTCTTGAAGGTGAAGACACCAAGGTTTGCTGGAGTAGGAAACCCTAAAGAGGTAGAATCGTGGGTTGATGGGATGGAGAAAATATTTGCATTACTCAATTGCAATGATATTGCTAAGGTAGGAAATGCCAATTATTGGTGGAGGGCATCTAAAGGAATAGTATTCCCAGCCGAGGCTACTATGACTTGGAGTGGCTTTGTTAAAGCATTTTTCAAGAAGTATTTCTTGAATTGTGCCCAAGAGAAGAAGATGATGGAGTTTATGCAGTTGAAGCGGAATGATCTAATTGTGGGTCAGTATGAGGCAAAGTTTGCAAAATTATCAAGGTCCGCCCCTAAGTTGGTTGAGGACAGAGAGGACAAAGCTAATAGATTTCGGGATGGTTTGAGGCCGAAAATTGGAAGCACACTAGTGCCTTTAAATGTCAAGGATTATGATGAGCTCTATGAGCATGCACAACTCGTAGGGAAAGATTTGGCAAAGTTAGCAACGGCATCAACATTCCAAGCACTACCTAATCATCAGGCATTTCGAGCTAACTTTTGTCGTAATAAGAGGCCCGCGCAAATTGGAAAGCAAACGTGTGTTCCAAATAAGAGAAATAATGCTAGACGATAGCTTGGATCCACACAGAACAACCAACAAACTGGGAGGATACAACGTCAAAATATTGTATGTTGATATTGCAGGAAGCAACATGGAAGTAAACCATGCTTGGCTCAGACAAGAGCTTGTTTTAGATGTGGACAACAAGGCCATATGATAAGGGAGAGTCCTTTGATGATGCAATAGCAAAATGGCATGCCTATCCAATAACTGCCACGAAACAAAGTCCCACAGTAGGGAAATATCCAGAGGGCGCCAGCTCAAGGTCGGGTTTATGCAGTCACGTGGGAGGAAGCTAAGGCTTCCAAGATGGTTATATCAAGTATCATATCTGTGTGCGACAATAATGCTTATGCTTTGTTTGATACTGGTGCCTCGCATTCATTCATATCCACATGGTTCGTACAATTGATTAGAGTAAACCCTGGACCACTTGAAATATCCCTTAATGTGTCTACACCGCTTAGAGATGCGATTTTGTCCACGTTGATATGTAAGGGTTGTAAGGTTACTATAGGTGGACAAGATCATATGGTAGATTTAATTGTGTTGACCATATACGATTTTGATGTTATTTTGGCAATGGATTGGCTTTGTAAGCAGCGAGCCAATGTGGATTGTTATCATAAAGTAATCCAGTTCAATCTACTTGATCATCCTAGTTTTAAATTCTTTAGAAATTGGTCAATCATTTAATGCCAGTTGTCTCTACACTTGAGGCACATCGTCTTCTCAATGATGGTCACAAGGGATATTTGGCATTTTTAGTAGATCAATCAAAGGAAGTAACAAAACTTGAGGAAATCCCTATAGTTCGTAAATTTCCTGATGTCTTTCCAAATGAGCTACCAGGGTTATCGCTGGAGTGTGAAGTTGAATTTGTTATTGAACTCACTCTTGGAATTGAACCTATTTCCAAAGCTCCCTATCAGATGGTTTTAGCGGAGCTAAAGGAGTAAAAGGTGCAGCTACAGAAACTGCTTAACAAGGATTTTATATGACCTAGTGCATCACCTTGGGGTGTATCAATGTTGTTTGTGAAGAAGAAAGATGGGTTGGTATGCCTTTGCATTAATTATCGGCAATTAAATCAAGTTACAATTAAGAATAAGTACCCATTGTCACGCCCCGAACCCGAGTACACGAACATCCCTCAGCAGTCGATTAAAAATGTGACGTCCAAGACGTGTCGCCGACCCATTCTTTTTATCTTTCGATTATACGCATGTGGAAGCGACTAAATTAAACACCCATTCAATCAACAATAATTGGGATAGTAAAACACAATAGTGATTTTTTTTCCAAAAACTACGATTTATTTATCAATAGGTTAACCCAAGGAGTTTAATATATACAGGCCTACCACAAAAGAAACTTCTATGTGACCTACAAACAAAAAAAAGTCAGAAGGTCAGGGTCAACTTCTAGCTACACAAACTCCCAACACCTGCTCTAGTACCCAGGTGCAAAGTCGGGCACATAGTCAGGTGGATACGGCTCCCTAGGTGTATCTGGATTGGAATATGGATACACAATGACACCATCAGGGATGTCGATATCCATGGGGTCACTTGTGGACCCTTCCACGTGTCCGACGAGTGGTCCATTAAAACAATGGATGGGACCCTCCCGTCCACCGTTCGGCTCCCTAATAAACCACTTGAAGCGGTGGGGCACCAAATGTACAAACCGCTCGTCTACCCATACGGTTGTAACTACCAACTCGCGAGTACAGTCAGTCCCAAGGATAGGATATAGAGTAGTCTCTACCTCCATGTCCCAAGGAACCCCAAAACGTACAAGGCGACACTCCATACTACAGACCTGAAAAATGTTTGACAACGATGGGGTGAGATAAAATCTCAGCGATTTAAATCCCTAAGCCTCGATTAGCACACGAATTCGCCTTGAAGGCAACCTAAGCACGCACCGCATATAAACTCACCTCGCATTGGCACACCCCTGTATATTATCGCGTCTCGCTCAACAATAATAGTGTAATGTGCATAAATAACAATCATAACACATACTAGAATTTCATGTGCATTGTCAACACACATGTTCCAATTTTTACGACCCCTCGGGCCACAGCCAACACAAGTGTTGGCGGTCTTCTAGCATGACCGGGCATCATCTCGCCCCATCGGGCACGGCATCGTCTAGGAACCTTGCCTAAACAACATTCCATAAAGGAGCTTCAGTCCGGCCTCAACCGCAACTCGGCATTCAGACCCCTACCGGGCATCCGATAAAATCAGGCATTGCCCCCAAACTCCCATTGGGTGACTGGTTCAACTAAGTGACCACTCAAGCACATCATCAATCAAGCAAACTTTTATTATCGTTATTTAGCCAAGAACACAATACTTCATTTCCAAATAATAAACTTTGCAATCCCCCCCTTTTTTTTCCCTTTAAAACTCCCGGAAAGAAATTTGTACGGGGTCACGTATTTGAAATCAACTCGTCAAACTTTGCATACTTCTATTTTAAAACCCATTGTTTTATTGAGCACATAAAATTTGGTGTCCAAACCCGACACCTCACATTTTTCTATTTAATTGCCTATAAAACCATCTTTTGTAATAATAATCGGAACTTACCACAAAACAATCAACCATATAATATCATACGTGCAAACAATCAAAATCACACATAATCTCATCCAAGAAAACGAGCGTAAAATTCTATTTAACGACTAATCCGTCACTAATTATGCAAATTGCGATTAATTAATTAAATTATGATTAATAAAGCTAAACACAATTAATTAATCTAAACATGATTAATTAGACTAATCAAAATTATTTACACTAATCACAATTTAATTTAACCTAAACCATTCTTAATCACAATTAAAACTAAACTAAGCTTAACTAAGACTAACCCTCATTAGCACCAATCTAACCACCCCCTAAACGCAATTAACGATCTAATCCAAGATTAGGAAATTAACTCACGGGTTTTCGATGGTGGTGGGCTTGCGGCGACAGTGATGCGACGGTGTCGAGAGTGTGATGCTCACAGCTCGAACGAAGGCTCACGGTGGCGGTGTCAACCCCTCAAGTTCTCGGCCACCTAGAGTGGCTTGGCTTTATGGTGGCCATGGTGGAGGTGACGGACGGCACGAGCGGGCGGCAGCAAGATGATGGTGATGGGGGTGGTGGGATGATGGTGGTGTGGAGGAGCTGCTGGTGGATGGGGTGATGGACGGTGGAGGTGCTAGCGTGGTGGAGGTGCTAGTAGTTGGAGCTAGCGGTGGTGGCTACTTGGTGGTTGGAGCTGGCAGTGGTGGTTGGTTGGTGGTGCCGGCAATGGTGAGGTGGTGATGGTGGTGTGGCCAAGGTGACGGTGGTAATGGGGATAATGCTGGTGGTGGAGGATGGTGAAGGATTGAAGAAGATGGTGCTGGGGTGGTGCTGATGGATGGGGGGCTGACGGTGGTGGTGGAGATGGCGTTGGTGGAAGGGGTGAAAAGAAAATGAAGGAGGATGAAGTAGAAATGAAGGAGGAAGAGTGGAAGAGAAAAGAGAGGAGATGGAGGGAGGAACCATCAGCTGCAGCAAGAAAAGAAAGGGAAATGGCGTGGGGGAGGTGAGAAGAGAGAAAGAGAGAAGAAGACTAGGAGAGAGAGAAAATGAATAAAGCAAACAAGAGACTTAGGAAAATATCCCAAAAACCATCATCACATATGCCTTAAAAGTCTTCTAATCTTATCCTTAGTCTCCTAATTATCTTCTTTAGCTTTATTTCTCAAAAATAAGGCTTTTTAGGTAGCAAATTCCCAATTTGCTTCTTCATCTGAATTTCATTTCCTATTTCTTTTTGTCCGAGAATCCTTTTTTCGAAAAAAATTTCAGACTGGTCGAAAATTTGACGAAAGATGAGATGGCATCCAATAATTAAATTGCGACACGCTTGAAAGTTCTATGCTCGAAATTGAATTAAATTTTGTGGTTAAAATCGATCGAACCCGACTTTAGTGTGGCATGATATATCAGGTAGCTTTTAGGGGTTTCCGCATGTTTAACCTGTGGTCGATAATTTTCAACCAACGTTTGTGCATCTTCAAATCGTAGGCGACCCTCGGTTGTCATGTAATTGCGAGGGTTCAATTATGTACCTTGAATATAATATCAATAGAAAATCGATTTACTTTCATTCGATGAGAATATCGTAATTGGGCGGAATCACTAGCGAACCAACTACATACTTTGGTCAAATCAATTTATATCCATTTGCTAATTGATTTATACAGCGTAGTATTGACCCTTGTTGATCCTTATGGTCGAGCAGTCGATTTCCGATCGAATTCTCTGGTTTTTCGCGTTTTAGCCATTTATGGCCTAACCTAATAAATTAGTTAACTCGTGAGTGATCAGTTTAGAGTAAAATAACCATAAGCGCGTCAATGAAATAACCATTTCATATATTTCAAAATATGGCCAAATTTCGGGATATCACAACTCTTCCCATCTTACAAAAATTTCGTCCTCGAAATTTGAACCACTACAATCCTTCCTAAAAAAAGTGAGGGTGTTGACGTCTCATCGACTCTTCGCTTTCCCACGTGGCTCCCTCCGTTCTGTGGTGTTACCAAACCACTTTAACCAAAGGAAACATCTTGTTGCGTAGCATTTGCTCTTTTCGATCGATTATCCGAATCGGTCTCTCCACGTACGACACTCTCTCGTCCATGTCTATTTACTCGAAATTCAGCATGTGGGTCGGATCAAGTTCATACTTCCTCAATATTGACACGTGGAAGACATCATACACTTGAGCAAGTAATTCAGCATGTGGGTCGGATCAAGTTCATACTTCCTCAATATTGACACGTGGAAGACATCATACACTTGAGCAAGTCTCAGTGGCAACGCAAGACGATACGCCAAAGTCCCAATTCACTCCAAAATTTCAAAGGGCCAACGTACCTCGGGCTTAGCTTTTATTTCTTGCCAAAACGTGAAGTACCTCTCATCGGTGACACTTTGAGGAATACGTGTTCATCTACTTGGAACTCCAATGGTCTACGCCGCTTATCCGCATAGCTCTTCTGACAACTCTAGGCGGTCTTGAGCCTTTTTTGGATGATTTTGACGACGTCGACTAACTGCTGAACCAAAAAAATAGCAAAAACAGAGATTCACTAAAACAAATCTCGGACTAATACATGACAGACTGACTTATTTCCAGACCTAAGCAATTTTGACCTAACCAATCATGTCCAAAAATTTAAAAAAAAAAAAAATACAAAGATGCCCAACACTTGTACGAGCAACTTTCATGAAGAATAGTTTTTCCAAAACTCAACACAAAAATAGCAAAAACAGATATCGATATGGAACAGATTGATCGAAGCCTAAATCTAAGAAGATCTGACCTAGTTGAACATATCCAAAAATCATGACAAAATTACAAAAGACGTACGACATGATTTGGAACAAAACTCATGAAGAAAATTTTATAAAAAATGATCATGAAAGTCGGCACAAAAATAACAAAGTCAGAAGGCGGAACCGGATCGAACCGAAAAAAAAAAAAAAAAAAAAAACCTAAACTACTGCAAAATCGTTAATCTTTGGAGGTGTTTTTGGAGGGCCAAACGATGGTAGTTTTGGACATGCGACATATTCTTTCGAAGCTCGGGATGTCTACTATTTAATCCTAAGAGGACTCGAGCTGAAATGATATCGTTTCGGACCTCGTTTTGGCCAAAACAATAACCTATATAAAGGCCTACGAAAATCACAAATTAGGCTCAAAATTACAATCATCATTCAAATCATCAACAACTCATTGCAGCATTCATACTCATCAATATTAAACATGTAAAAGCTCATAATCTTGAATCCTAGCCCCAATCGACTAACTCGATCTCGCTTCATCGGATTCGAGTTTCGAATCGTTAACTTTGTCGTAATTTTCGTCGGTTTTTATCGCGATTAGTCAGATCAAATCACCGGATCACGATCGGGACTCCAATTATGTAGATCAAGTCACTACGGCTTGGATCGGGATCAATCGAACCACCGGCTCAAGAAAAAAAATGAAGAATCGGTCCAAGAGATGAGCTAAAATTTAGAGAGAGAGAGAGAGAGAGAGAGAGAGAGAGAGAGAGATTGAGCTGTTTGGGTAGGGTTTTGGAGGGAGAAATGAGAGAGAGAGGCTGAGGAGAGAGAAAAAATTCGTGCAAATGAAGCCCCTTCTTTTGAACATAGAAGATATTTAACTTATATACTCTCACATTAAGCAATTTTGGCCGTCGGTTTGACCCTACGACCAAAATCTTGATCCAATAGTCAAAAATCCATTTCGAAAACTTCATTATGATCTCGAGGTGTTGGGTAATTGATCTAGTGGGTTTGATTTGTAAAAAACCCAGCCAAAATTGAGAATTGTGTCAAAATGTCTAATTATGGGTTAATTTGCAATTTGACGAAATTCGATGACCAATTTATAAATTTTTAGGAAATTGAAGGTGTAGAAGTGAAATTGGGAGTGAGAGGATTCCAAAACTGGTGGCCGGAGGCCAAGAACCAATCGGAAAGGTCTTGAAACGACCAATCCCGCCGGCGGCTGGTCAGATCGGCCGGATCGGTTCAATTCGGTTCGGCCGGATTTTGACTAGTTCTTGACCGATTTGGTCCGATTCCTAGTGTTTTGTCCACTCGGGACCCCTATGGGTCAAAATATTATGCAATTTGACCCCTAAAGGACCTAATTGAAAAGGAATTTTATCCTTTTTTTTATGAAGAAATGGACCAATTAAGATACAATTAAGCTAATCAAACCTTATGAACGTGATCTAGGGGTCTTTTATTGACCTAATTGAACGATGATTGTGGAAAAAAATGAATCAAAACCATGGGTGCTTTGAATTGGGCCTAAAGGGCTAAAATGGTAAAATTTGCAATTCAATGGGCAAAATTGCAAATTAACTAAAATTAAACTCAATTAGTGTCACAATTGCCCTATCTAATGAGCTACCCATAGGTAAGATCACTTACCACATTCAAATTGACCATGAATTGAAGTGCTTGAGCTTTGGTCAAAAATGCATCTAGGCCTAATATTAAAATTGGACCTAGATTTATGAAATTAAACCATAGACATGAATGGGTCAATTCGAATTTTGTCAATTGAAGCTTAATTGCTTGATTTTCTAATGCTTGGGAGGATAAAATTCTTCAAATTGATGAGTTCTTGTGTGAATTTCACAAAACAATCTTGAATTTGGACTTATCTTAAGAAAATGAGTGAGAAATAATTGTCCGTTCGCAGGTTATGAATGATCAATTTTGGTCCCCTAATTATGGCTTGAAAAGGCAATTCGTAATTTGAAAAAAGTGAAATAAAAGCTAAGTGGAATTTTTTTTGGCAAAAAGTCAATTTTTGACCCGGGGTTGACTTTTGGTCAAAGGGTTGACCAAAAAGTCAACCCAAAGTTAACCGTTTGACTTTTTGGGTTTTTCTTGAAAACGAGCTAAAAACTACTTTAAAACAACAATGCAAAAGAAAGAATTGAAAAACAACACTTTTTTTGTCAAGAGATACAATTCCGTCTCGATCAGAAACCTAAATCTCGATTTTTTATGTTTTAATGATATGTCGACTAAAAATCAGGGGTCAACAATGCCAAACAAGCAATAGTTTTTGCACTGCCACTACCGCCACCCCATTATCGTTGGAAATGGCCTAGGTTGCCAGGCCCTAGCCAGTGGCCACTGACCCTGGCAAACCATAGGTAAGAGCCTGCAAGCCCTCGCCCAAAACTGGTGCGAGGGCTAGTTGGCCCTCTGGCAGAGGCAACCCTCACCTAGAGGGGCCAAGGGCTCCCAAAACTACGTGCTACTTTTTTTTTTCAATTTAATTTAATTAATATTTATATTAAAAATCAAATTTGTAGGCCATTTTCCAACGAGCTACATAGATCGGTTTTATTTTTAAAATAATGCCACGTCGGGTTTCTAACTATCCTCGTCGACTTCGTAATTAAGTATCCAATTTTTTTTTTAAGTGATACTTAAATGTACCTTTTTGAAAATTTTGGCACTTAAATGTCTACCTGTACTAAGTTTTGACACTTGCAATGTACTATTGCTTGAAAAAGCCAAAGAGGAGTCACGCTCGGAGAGGAAGGGTTTCTTTTCATTCAATGTGTCCAAGTCTCACCATGTTTGGATATGCCAATTTCCATTTTAGGGTTTCATAGATTCTCGATCCAGTTCTTCAGTTCTTAATTCCTAGTCCAGTTCGATTCGATTCCTACTCGGGAATCAAACTGCATAATACATGTTTAAAACAATATGGAATTAGGAATTGGACCGAGTCATCCAAAACTTGGAATTAGAACGGCTTCCCTAGTTCTCCAATTCTCTCTTCTACCATTAAATTATGCTCACTCCTAATCTCAACATACATTGCCATTTTCTATTATGTGCATTCATTCTAGACTTAGCATCATCATAACTCTTTGGATCATTTACTAAATTAATCCCGTTAGTGGTCCAAAGACTTTTCTTATTCTTTCTATTGTTAAATACTATACATACTTCGACAACCAAAATTTGCTTAATAAGTTCATGTGGCCAATTCCTTTTGAGTGATTAGATGCTTAAAAAACTTTTGAATTCTAACATTAGAAATCAAGTTCTAAACAGCAATAAACTAATAGATAAGAGCTAAAAGACAAGATAACTATTAGATAATTTAAAACCATCAATCAAAAAATAAATTAAACTAACCAATCATTTTTTTTTTTTTGAGGAATTTGAAATATACCTTGACAACTAATTATAGGGAAAATTACCAAAAAAATAATAATCCTATACTTACTATACAATGGCCAATTTTGTCCTATACCTTTAAGAGAATTTGAAGGAGGTGTGGACACCTGGAGTGCCAAAACTTGGCACGGAGGGACATTTAAGTGCCAAAACTTTGGAAATGTACACTTAAGTGCCAAAATCGGAGTAAAATGGATCATTTAAGTGTCACTCCGGCCAACATCCGGCCAAATTGCTGACGTGGCAATTTTCCAGCAAGGTGAGTGCAAAACGACGTTGTTTTGCACGCCGACGTGGCGAGAACATGCAAAAACGACGTCGTTTTGTCTTTGATGTGGAAATAATTAATATAAAAATTAATTAAATTAAATTTAAACTTAAATTTATTTAAAATATTCTAAAAATTTAAAAACTTGAAATTAAAAAAGGGGGGGCCGAAGGGAGGCGGCCAAGGGCTGAGCCCTCGCCGCCGCCACCTTCCCGCCGTCGCCGGGAAGGGCCAGCAACTAAGGGGGAGGGTTGGCCGGGTGGCCGGCCCCTAGCCGACCGACGGCGAGGGCTGCGATCCCTCGCTAGATCCGGGCGAGGGCTCGTGGGCCCTTGTCGCCTCCCCGCCGCCACCAAGAAGGGCCGGCGATGGAGGGGAGAGGGTCGGCCGGGGTGGCCGGCCCCGGTCAACGGCGGCGAGGGCCGCAAACCCTCACTAGATCTAGGCGAGGGCTCGCAGCCCTCGCCACTCCCCCATCGACGCCAGATCTGGCCAGGACTCGTGGCCCTCGCTGTCGGTCGGCCAAGGGCCGGCCACCCCGGCCGACCCTCCCCCCTCCGTCGCCGGCCCTTCTCGGCAGCGGCGGCGAGAGCTCAACCTTCAGCTGCCTCATTCGGCCCCCTTTTTTTCAAATGTTTTTATTTTTTTGAATATTTTAAATAAATTTAAGTTTAAATTTAATTTAATTAATTTGGGAGACGACGTCGTTTTTGCATATTCGAGACTTTTATTTTGTAGACGACATCGTTTTGGGTGAGTTAGAGCCAAGTCAGCTCTTCGGCGACCCACGTAGGCAAGCGAAAATAATAAAATATTGCCACATAGGATTCCCGGCAAGGTTCGCCGGATGTGGCACTTAAATGTCCAACTTTTCAAAGAAAGTGGCACTTAAGTGTACCTTTTCAAAGTTTTGGCACTTAAGTGTCCCCTCGTGCCAAGTTTTAGCACTTGGGCTGTACTTTTGCCGAATTTGAAGTGTTCAGCATTAAGATAATAAACAAAACTACAATATGGTCAACAATAGATCTATCAAACTAGTAGATCAGGTTAGGTTGAAAAATTATTTGACCCAAAGTGACCTATTTAATTTTTTTTTACTAATTTCCATACATTATTAAAACACTTCTATAGTTAATCCAATCTAGAAAAACTCATACTTAAACTAAGATGAGAACATGGAGTGAGCGGGCGCAAGATCAAGTAAAAGACAAGAAAGTAAAGAGGGGGTAAGTATACTATCAGTGCCAAAACTTGTGTATGGCGCTCACTTTAGTGCCAAAAGTTTCAATCGGATCACTTAAGTGCCAAAATTTTTGAAAAACGATCATTTCAATGCCAACGCCGATTTGATTCGCCGGAAATCCGACGTGGCACTTTTTTATTAATTTTTGAAGCTAATGTGGCTTGCCGGAGAGTACAGTCACCATTTAAACAACAAAACAACGCCGTTTGGTGTCTCTCCCCAAATTCAAAACCCTAAACCCTAAATCTGCCGGATAATCTTGGCTACCGCCGCCCTCTTCATCCTCTTCTCCTCCCTTACTATCCTCTTCGCCGCCACCCATGGCGCCGCCAAGCATCACCACCTCCTCCACTACCTCGACGAGTTCGTCGACCACTGCAAGCAAGTTGCCGTCGACCCCTCCGCCTCCTTCGAGAACCCGCGCCTCCGCAATGCCTACGTCGCCCTTCAGGCCTTGAAGTAGGCCATCCTCTCTAACCTCAACAACTTCACCCCCAACTGGGTTGGCCCCGACATCTGCGGCTACTCTAATGTCTTCTGCTCCCCCACCCCCACGACCTCGGCGTCCGCACCGTCGCTAGCGGCGACCTCAACCCAGCAACATCACCGAGTACCTCCCCGAGGAGCTCGGCCTGCTCGCCTACCTCACACTCTTCCACCTCAACTCCAACCGCTTTTGTGGCAGCGTGTCGCAGAAGTTCCGGAACCTGAAGCGGCTCTTCAAGCTAGATCTGAGCAACAACCTATTCGCCGAGAAGTTTCCGAGGGTCATGTTGGAGCTCCCGACGCTCAAGTTCTTGGACCTCCAGTTCAATGAGTTCAATGGGCTAGTCCCGCGGGAGCTCTTCAACAAGGATCTGGACGCCATTTTCATCAGCGACAATCGGTTCCAGTTCGACTTGCTGGATAATCTCAGCTACTGCTTGGTGTTGTTTTAAACATTATGATGGTTTTCCCTCCTCCCCTCCCTTCAACTGCCCACATCCCTTGCCTTTGCCTCCGCTGGCGATGGGCCAGTCGTCCTCCTCAACGGCCCCCGCGCTTGGCGGCCGTGGCTCCGACCCCGACCCCGACCTCGACGACGGCCACTCGGCGGCCAAGTTGAAGGCCATGGTCTCGCTCAAGTGCGAACCTCACGTCGCTGAGCGACGACGACCGAGTGAGCTAGGTCGGTGTTAGGCGAGGATCGGACAAAAAACCATAATTTCAATCCATAAATAAATAAATAAATAAATCCCCAAATGAGTTGTGCGGCGTCGTTTTTGTGAGGCCATCCACTTAGGATGGCAAAACAACATCGTTTTCTTAAAGAGGAAGGAAAACAACGTCGTTTAAAAGCCATGTCAATTTTTTTTTTAAATATAAAAGTCACGTAATCATTTTGGTCGGAATCTATCGCCGGTGACACCAAAGTGATTGTTTTTCCTTCGATTTGGCACTTAAGTGATTCGATTGAAACTTTTGGCACCAAAGTGAGTGTTGTACACAAGTTTTGGCACTGATAGTGTACTTACCCCGCAAGGAGAGAATCATAGAGGTGGATTGAGTTTAAATAGGTCGTGAACTAATATTACACTATAGACCTTATCATTCTAAACTCATTCAGGAATATAACTAACCTATATTACAACTCAACCCATCAAACATAAGTTGATCTATTTTGATAGATCTAATCGATGGCTAAGATTATGATTATTTAGATGCTTGCCATCATCAAATCAAGATGGTGATCACTTTGAAGATAACCGTCGGCCCCATTCCTTTCTCAATTGGATTCTTTCTCTCCTGCTTGGATATGAGAAATTTTATCTGACCCAACACCATAACTTTATTTCGATCTATATTCACGTTAAGTCTGCATTTATCATGGTGTGATAATTAAGGACTTGATGCAATCATTTATATTTTCTAATCAAATAAAGTCTTCTTCTTTATGTGTCCATATAATCAACAAAATCAAAATAAAAATTTCATTCCCATTGCTTCCGACTGTCACCTTGCAATTCCTTCCAATCACATGGGCCCTGACCATTGGCCTTAACCTCCAAGGCCAAGCCCAAAAGAAAAATTGTTGGACTTAAGTAGGCCCATTAGGCATGGGCTTGACCAACCCTAAACCATAAATATGCAACACAGCCTGT